>CM062813.1:224465453-226970714 GCA_031772625.1 Pinus tabuliformis
TAAGGAAATGGGGAAATAGAATTGTTATGCTCTTAACCTGCAAATCAATACCCAAGCGAAGAAAAGATACCGTGGACACTAAATATGCGAAGAAAATATACCCAGAACACAGAATAGCAATGATTTTATTATTCAGAGAGAAATGTTCACAGGCCTCTTCGAGGGGGCAACCTCCAATAGAGCAGAGCTCGATTACAAAACAAGACACAATGCTCGCAGGGAGTCTCTATCCTTTATTATATGACTCATACATGCAATACCATGAGCCCAATATCGTGGGTTTTATTAATACCATCTATCTAATACTACCGCTATTTACCATCTAATACTTCCGCCCATTTGCAACTAACTGTGGTCCCGTCATTAATTGCGGGTTAACCATTTACAAATATTAATATGGGCTTTATTGACTCTTGACTATGACGTGATCCCAAGACATAAATAAGGGGGTTAGGGTGGGACCCTAACATGCCCTCCCCCTTAAGACTAGCCTTGTCCTCAAGGCTGAAGCTGCGGAAACTGCTGAAGAATAGTGGCTGGTTCCCAAGTTGCATCTTCCGGAGAGGTGTCTTTCCATTTGACGAGGACCTCCTTAATCATGCGGCCACGCAGGTGCTTGTCTCGTGTGTCTAGAACCTGTTCAGGTTGAAGCCAGATTGACCCTTCTTCGTCCAATTCAGGTAGACTGGTTTGAACTCGACAATTGTTCCCAATCACTTTCTTGAGGCACGATACATGGAAAACTGGGTGGATTTTTGCTGTAGGTGGCAAAGCCAACTTGTAAGCCACTTCTCCAATGCGCTGAAGTACTTGGTATGGTCCATAGAATTTTGGGGAGAGCTTTTGACAATCCTTGTCTTTGAGTGATGTTTGCTTATATGGTTGCAGCCTCAAAAAGACCTGATCCCCTTTTTGAAATTGGCGCTCTGAGCGATGTTGGTCAGCCTATTGCTTCATACGGTTCTGAGCTTGATGAAGATTCTCGCGCAGATGGGCAAGCATGGTTGCGCGGTGTTGTAGGAGTTGATCCACGGCTTGTACTTTGGAGCACCCCGTGAGATAAGAAGTAGGGGAAGGCGGAAGTTGTCCATAGACTGCTTCATAGGGAGTCATTTTGGTGGTGGCATGATAGTTGGTGTTATACCACCACTCCGCCAGAGGTAACCACTGTACCCAAAGCTGTTGCTTTTCTGAAGTGAAACACCTAAGGTAGGTTTCTAGACATTTGTTGACGGCTTCGGTTTGACCATCTGTTTGCGGATGATATGAAGTACTGAGTTTGAGTTGAGTGCCTTGTATTCTGAAGAGCTCCTGCCAAAAATTACTGGTGAAGATTGGGTCACGGTCGGATACAATAGAAGTGGGCATGCCATGCAATTTGAAGATCTGATCCATGAAATTTTGAGCAACCAAGGTTGGTGTAAATGGGTGGGGTAGGGCACAAAAATGAGCATACTTCGATAGTCGGTCCACAACCACCATGATGACTGACTTGTTCCCAGCCTTTGGAAGACCTGTAATGAAATCCATGGAAACCTCTGTCCAAATTGACGCCGGAATGGGCAATGGTTGTAATGTGCCTGGTGTGTTGACGGTTTCCCCTTTGTGGTGTTGACAAACGTCACATTCTGCTACGAAAGTAAGGATGTCTTGTTTCATGCCGGTCCAAAAAAATGATCTTCTGGTGCGAGCATACGTCTTCTGAAAGCCCGAATGTCCTGCAATGGGAGATGAGTGCAATTCTGGCAAAATGCGACTTTTGAGGGTGGATGTTGGTGATATTACGACTCTGTCCTTGTAGCGAAGAATATCATTCTGCCACGAGTAGCCCTTGCTGGAATTAGGATCTACCTGTAATTGAGAAATGAGTTGGGAGAGCCCTGGATGTGAAAACCATTCCCTGTGAGCCTCTTCAATCCAGTCTGGAATGGTGAGGGATATTGCGAGAAGAGTACTTTCCTCCTCAAATTGGCGCGACAATGCATCTGCTACCCTGTTGTCTTTCCCTTTCTTGTAAATGATCTCATAATCATATCCTAGCATTTTGGCTAACCATTTATTTTGTTGAGGGGAAGATAGGCGTTGCTCCAAAAAATATTTAAGACTGTGATGATCTGTGCGGATTTGGAAACATCGCCCCAACAAGTAAGGTCTCTAGGTCTCGACTGCATGTAAGATGGCCATCATTTCCTTCTCGTAGATAGATTGGCCCAGATTCTTCCCACTTAGTTGTTGGCCGGTGAAGGCCAATGGTCGCCCTTCCTGCATTAAGACCGCTCCAATACCTATTCCCGAAGCATCACATTCAATGACAAATGATTTGGTGAAGTCTGGTAGTGCTAAGACAGGAGTGGAACACATGGCGGTTTTTAGAGCGGTAAATGCCTGTTGTGCTTCCTCATTCCAGAAGAAGGAATTTTTCTTTAGGAGTTGCGTTAGGGGCTTTGCTATGCGGCCATAGTTGCGGACAAATTTACGATAATAGCCTGTGAGACCCAAAAATCCTCTCAAGCTTTTCAAGGTCTTAGGTTGAGGCCATTCTTGCATGGCCTGGATCTTTTTGGGGTCCACCTTGACACCTTCGCGCCCCACAATGTGGCCCAAATACTCAACTTCTTCCATGCCAAACGAACACTTAGACAGCTTGACAAATAATTTATGTGTTCGGAGCAGTTGCAAGAGTAGATCTACATGCTGAAGATGTGTCGACCAAGTGCCACTATAGATGATGATGTCATCGAAGAAGACAAGGACAAATTTTCTGAGATATGGTTTGAGGAGGTGATTCATAAGGCTCTGAAAAGTAGAGGGGGCATTACAGAGACCAAATGGCATGACGAGGAACTCATAATGGCCTTCATGAGTTCTGAAAGCTGTCTTGGGAATGTCGACTTCCTTCATGCGAATTTGGTGATAGCCTGAGCAAAGATCCAACTTAGTGAAGAATTGAGCCCCATTGAGTTCGTCCAACAAATCGTCAACCACTGGGATGGGAAATTTATCTTTGATTGTTAACTTATTGAGGACCCTGAAGTCGGGACACATCCGCCACTCCCCATCTTTCTTGAGGACCATGACCACTGGCAATGAATAAGGACTAATGCTGGGACGAATGACACCTGCTTCCAACAATTCCTTGATGATTTTTTCTATTTCATTCTTTTGGGGTGACGGATATCTATATGGCTGCACATTTGGGGGTTGGGCCCCTGGAACCAATGTGATGCTATGATCATGTTCCCCTCGCGAGGGGTGGAAGCTCATGAGGCTTGTCAAAGACCGTCCGATGTTTATTTAAAATCTGTTGCATCTCAGGATGAACTGGCGGAGACATGGTGTCTACTACCTGGATGGCATTTAAATTGAGCTACCACTCCATGATGGCCCTTTTTTAACAATTTTTCCATCCTATGCGAGCTGATGATAGAGGGGGCTCCTGCCTGAAGTCCACGAAGGGTATGTGTGGAGTTATTCTGCTTAAAACTCATATATAACTCATGGAAATCCATTGTGATTGGCCCAAGGGTGCGGAGCCATTCAGCACCTAGGACAATGTCGCATCCCCCATGTGTATGGCAAACATGTGGGTTTTCAACTGATAATCCCCATTTGAAGTTTAACATTTTCACAGCGGCCTTCACATTTCATTGTGCCCCCATCTGCAATTTGGACCTGGAAGTTAGAGACTGCCCGTACATAACAATGCGCTGCTTCGGTGATTTTTTGATGGATGAAATTATGGGTACTTCCACTATCAATCAAGACTATTACTGGGCGATGTTTAAGAAAACCCCTGATTTTGAGAGTTTGAGGGGAAGAGATTCCTGCCAACGCATTGAGCGAAATAACTGGGTCATCAGATACAATCTCCTTTTGGTTGTCTTCTTCGATCGCCTCCGGTTCCTCAAGAGGTGGATCTTCCTCGGTGGAGCTGTAGTCAGTGGCATCTATTTGAAAAAACTTGGGCTCCTTGCATTTATGCCTAGGGGAATATTTTTCATCACAGTAGTAACATAGTCCTTGCTTTCTTCTCTCGGCCATTTCCTGAGGTGACACCTTTTGGACCTTAAGTGTCTGAGTCGTGGTATGAGCTTGTGGGGGACGACCTTTAGTGGGGAAATTGGGGCGGCTGTATTGGGCTGTTATGGCACGCTCCACCTTACGGGCTACCTGGCAAGCCTCCGTCCATGTGGGAGGGTGGTGGAGTAGAACTTGAGCTTTGATGGCTTCTTTAAGACCATTGATAAAACATTCCGTGTAGAACTCATCTGAGAGATGGTCAGTGCGGAAGGCCAAGGCTTCAAAAGCGGTGATGTATTCATCCACTGTACCCGTCTGTCAGAGCTTAGTGAGACGACCCAAAAAGTAGTCTCCCTGTTCAAAGCGATCTCGAAGAGCTTTGGAAAATTGGGCCCAGCTCGAAAAAGGTGCATTGCGATGTTGATGCCATTCTGCCCATTGCCATCGTTCATTGTCCAAGTACGTGGTCCCCACTCCAATCTTTGTCCAATCATCTTGGAGATGATTCAATTTGAAATACTGTTCCATTTGTGCTAGCCATGCGGACGGGTTAGAACCATCAAATTTCTGTATATCCAACTTGGGAGGTCGCTGACTATCCAACTTAGGAGGTGGTGGATGGGTGTGCCAGACGTGAGGAGAGTGGCTAGACTCACCCTCATGGTGTATATGGTCATTATAGGGTACCTCAAGAGCTGGCTCCTTGCCCTTAGCGAGTGCTTGCCGTACCATGCTCGATAGGTCATCAAGCGAATTTTTGAGCTCGTTCATATCTGTTTCAAGTTTGTCTAGTCTTTCATTGGCCATTGCTTGAGCTCTAGTTTCTACCATACACCAACTTGATGAAAATTTGGGACCGCCAAATTTTTTTTTTCTAAGAAATTGAATGGTACCACCGTGCTCAGCTCGTTGTCCTGATGCTGATGGGCTAGGTCACAAATAAGCACTTCGGAAGATCTCAGACTTTTTTTTTTTTTTTGGAAAACTCCTAACGGAGTTTTACTCCTTCCTGATCAATACTGCAGTCGCCAAATCCTCAAACTGTCAATGCCGCCAAAAGTCCTGCGAAAATCATATCCAGGTACAGGAACCCTTCGCAACTACTCCGATCTGGTGGATCTGAGATATCTGAATGGTGGAACAACTGCTGCTGCTGATCTGGAATATCCGATCTGGTGGATCTGAGAGATCTGAATGGTGGAACAACTGCTGCTGCTGATCTGGAATATCCGATCTGGTGGATCTGAGAGATCTGAATGGTGGAACAACTGCTGCTGCTGATCTGGAATAGATGATGTGTGATCCCCTGATAGAAAGGGAACTATGGTCTTGGGGAGTGTCATGTGCTACAAATCGCAATATACATAAGGGTCTGATAGTAGTACTCGGCCCAATGTTTCAGGGCTCTAACTAAGGAGGATCGACCGTACCCTTAGCCGTACAACCCGACTACCCTATCGTACGGGCGAGTAATCTCTCCGAGTGCTGTTCTCGGTGTACTGTAGCAACAAGACGGCCGAAGGTTTATCTATGGCGAGGTTTCAAGGGAGCTAGGGGGCTTCCTATATACCTAGAGGGTACGTGGAAGACATTCCATGCGCGGTTCTGTCTAATGCGCTACTACTCGAAGGGGTACCCACAGGGGTTACAAGGGAGTCCAACAGACGTGACCACCTCTTGTATTTCCTGCGTGCATGCCTCCCCAAATCCGCAGGTTTATGCGCTTAACGACAGATCCCGTGGTTTAAAGACGCCGGAACACGTCTCTAGCCAAAAAAAAAAATTGCTAAAATTTGGAGATCCCACCGAGCCCTGGAAAGTGCTCTGATACCACTTGTTATGCTCTTAACCTGCAAATCAATACCCAAGTGAAGAAAAGATACCGAGAACACAAAATATGCGAAGAAAATATACCCAGAACACA
The DNA here is from genome assembly GCA_031772625.1 of Pinus tabuliformis. Lineage (NCBI taxonomy): Eukaryota > Viridiplantae > Streptophyta > Pinopsida > Pinales > Pinaceae > Pinus > Pinus tabuliformis. The sequence goes on from CM062813.1 coordinate 224,471,398, forward strand.
AAATAGCAATGATTTTATTATTCAGAGAGAAATGTTCACAGGCCTCTTCGAGGGGGCAACCTCCAATAGAGCAGAGCTCGATTACAAAACAAGACACAATGCTCCTCGCAGGGATTCTCTATCCTTTATATATGACTCATACATGCAATACCACGAGCCAATATCGTGGGTTTTATTAATACCATCTATCTAATACTACCGCCTATTTACCATCTATCTAATACTTCCGCCCATTTGCAACTAATTGTGGTCCCGTCATTAATTGCGGGTTAACCACTTACAAATATTAATATGGGCTTTATTGACTCTTGACTATGACGTGATCCCAAGACATAAATAAGGGGGTTAGGGTGGGACCCTAACATAGAACTAACCCTATCCAAGCTCTTACTGAATACAACAATCTTAGAAGATCTCTTGATGAAACTGTCCAAAACTTCTCCAAGAGGTTTAATAAAATATACAATTCTATTCTAGCTCATTTGAAACCTCCTGGGGCTTTGGCACAGCTGAGATATGCCGAAGCATTTGATTCTAACTTCTCTATGTTACTCAAAGAAAGGGATTCTGCTACTCTTGCTGACATGCAAAACGATGCAATTAAAGTGGAGGTGAACATGATTGCTGCTAAGAAATCAAAGATGGAAAAGGCTAAACTAAAAGAAGAAGAGAAACCTTCCACTTCAGCTCCTGAAGATAAGTTTGAAACAATGATGAAGACCATGGAAAAATTAATGGATCGGTTGGCTCTTGGGAATACCTCTACTCCCCCAGCACAACAAGAACCTCAATTTAGGAATCCTCCGTTCAGGAGACCTCAAAATCAGCAAAGGCCAAGAGAGAACAGAAATCAACAGCCAGATCCTCTAGTAAGACCTCCTTTCCAACAAAATTTGGTGGATGAAGAAGATGAACTTGAAATTCCTGAGGAGTCCATCCATTGTCTTGATGAAGAAGTGTCAGGGATTTTCTTGACTAAGGAAGAACATGATGAGTCTAGTATGACCAAATCAAGAGAAGAGCCTTTAGACTATTTAAAGGGCTATCAGCCTGCTATCTTTGAGATGCAAAATCAGTACAATCTTAGGAATAGAAACGTGCCCATTACAGCAAGCAAAGCACAACCCAAGAAGGATGCCTCAAAGGCAGTTGAAGATAAGAAGGACAACTCAAAGGTTGCTGAAGGTAAGAATGATTCTCCACCTGACAAAAAGGATATTCAAGCTCCATCACCTACTAAAGAAATTGAGAAGATTGTTTCTGTTTTTAACCTTGAGAATGAGATTGCAAAAATCAAGATATCAGTCCCCTTTAGTGAACTCCTCAAGGTAGACAAATACAGAAGTAAGATTGTTGAAATGCTCAATTCACAACTAGGAGTAGCTGATATCCTAAATGTACAAGAAGATAATCCTATTATTTACTTGGGTCCAAGACTTGAAGATGAACAGAATGAAGAGTTTCCTCCTTTCTACATAAGCATTAGAATTCATGACATGAATTTACATAATGCTATGTTAGATTCAAGGGCATCCCATAATCTTATGCCCAAGGTGATCATGGAAAGACTAGGATTAGAGGTAACTAGACCATATGAGGATTTATTTTCCTTTGATTCAAAAAGAGTTCAATGCATTGGTTTGATTAAAGATGTTGTTGTGGGTCTCACACAAATTCCAGCAAAAACAATTGTCATGGACATTGTTGGGGCTGAAATTCCACCTAAGTTTGGGATGCTTCTTTCAAGATCGTGGGTAGCAAAAATCAAGGGCACAATGCAGATGGACCTTACCTATGCTACTATCCCTGTTTTTGGTGAGCAAAGGAGGCTGTATTGGGATACTAGAATGGATTATATGGTAAGCAGTAAAGATAAACCTCAGAAATTTCCCATTTATTCATTTGACACTGGCCTTGGATCAGCCATCCTTTTTAATGAGTCAGTTGGAGAAGAATCAGAGGATAAACTTTCAGGAAACCAGTGCCAAGGAGATCAGCAAAGAGATGAAAATGAGACAACAGGTTGGTGGTCATTATATTTTGATGGATCAGCAGGAAGAGAGGGGGCAAGAGCTGGGATTTGGATCACAACTCCTGATAAAGAAAGTAAGTTTCTCTCCTACAAGTTGAATTTTGATTGCACTAATAATATGGCCGAGTATGAATCTCTGATTTTGGGATTAGAAGCTTTGTTAAAATTCAAGGCTAGAAATATTGTTGTTTGTGGAGATTCTGAATTGGTAATAAAACAAGTGGAAGGTGCTTACCAAACCAAGGATGTAAGGATGAGGGCATATAGAAACTTAGTGTTGGATATGTTGGAAAAGTTTCAGGCTCATACTTTTAGCATCAAAACCAGAGACCAAAACTCTATTGCAGACTCTCTTGCTGTTTCAGCCAGCCTTTTTATTATTCCTATACACTCTTCTGAAAAATATGAGGTGGAAGTTCGTCACAGACTCGTTATACTAGATAATGTCATTAATTGGCAGGTCTTTGAGGATGATCAGCAGGTGAGGAATTTCATTGAGTTAAAGGAAGAATTTCAGAGCACTCAAATGGATCAGCAAAATATGTTTGTGGAATCAAAGGAAAATCCTGAAGTCTTACAATTAAAAAACAACTTGATTCCAAAGGGTCTCATTCCCCTTGAGAAATTGTTTGATCAAAACGATGTATTCAAAGCACCAAAATTGCAAGCTGATGAAGAAGAGGTGGAAAGCTGCAATTTAGGAGATTCAGTTGTGCCTAAGATGGTCAAGATTTCAAAATTTCTTTCAGCTGATATGAAGACTAAATATGTTGAGATGATGAAGAGGTTCATTGATGTTTTTGCATGGAGCTATGCTGACTTGAAACAATATGATTCCTCAATTATACAGCATACCATTCCTATTAAGGAGAATGAAAAGCCTTTCAAGCAGAAGTTAAGAAGAATTAATCCTCTTCTTATGCCATTGATTGAAAAGGAAGTAAAAAAACTTTTTGATGCTAAGATTATTGTTCCAATCAAATTCTCAAATTGGCTTGCTAATTTGGTCCCAGTTAGGAAAAAGAATGGAGAGATCAGGATTTGTATAGACTTCAGAAATCTGAATAAAGCTTCATTGAAAGATAATTATCCTCTTCCCAAGATGGATTTGATTCTGCAAAATATTGTTGGTTCACAAAGGATGTGTATGCTTGATGGTTTCTCGGGGTACAATCATATTCTTGTTCATCCAAATGATCAAGAGAAAACAACCTTCACAACGCCATGGGGAACATTTATGTACGCCAAGATGCCTTTTGGTCTCATGAATGCAGGAGCCACTTTCCAGAGAGCAATGGATATTGCTTTTGCTAAAGAAAAGGACAAATCAGTGGTGGTTTATCTTGATGACATCACAGTTTTTTCAAAGAGAGAAGAAGATCATTTGAAACACCTTGAAAGGGTTCTGCTGAAATGTAGAAGGTTTGGTATTTCTCTTAATCCAACCAAAAGTATTTTTTCTTTAACCTCTGGCAAACTTCTTGGTCATATTATTTCTAAAGAAGGAATTAGGATTGATCCTAATAGAGTTAGTGCAATTCAAAAATTAGATCTGCCAAGAAGTAGGAAAGAGATTCAATCCTTCCTTGGAAAAGTTAACTTTGTTAGACGATTCATTCCTAACTTTGCTGAAGTTGTCAAGAGCATAACAAAGATGTTGAAAAAGGGAGTGGACTTTAAGTGGACAGCTGAAGCAAAGAAATCATTTGAGGAGATCAAGAAGGCACTCACACAAGCACCTGTACTTATCAGCCCTGATTTTACCAAAGAATTCCTTATTTTTACATTTGCTTCTGAAGATACAATTGCTGGAGTTCTGCTGCAAAAGGGAAGCCAAGGTACTGAGCAACCTATTTCTTTCTTTAGCAAGACATTAGCAAATGCTGAACTGAAGTATAATATCCTAGAGAAACAAGCCTATGCATTGGTGAAAGCAATAAAGGATTTCAGGATCTATGTTTTGCATTCTCACATTGTTGCCTATGTTCCAAATGCTGTTATAAAGGATATTCTAACACAGGCTGATCCAGATGGAAAAAGGGGCAAGTGGATAGCAAAATTGTTAGAGTATGACATTGAGATTAAACCCACTAAGTTGGTAAAGGGTCAAGGCTTAGCCAAGCTGCTGACACAATCAAATTTGGACTGTCTTGATATTAACTTGAGTACAGAGATCTCATAAATTGCTGAAAATGAAGAGGAATTGGTCCAAATAAATGAAAAATTCTTGGTTTCAGAATGGTACAAGGATGTAGCATTTGTTTTGCAGCATAATAAAGCCCCTGCTAATCTTTCAAAATCCAAAGCCCGGTTTGTCAAGCTGAAATCTCTAAGATATTTTGTGTATGACCAAAATTTGTTTTGGAAGGATGCAGGAGGAATATTGTTAAATTGTCTTATTGAAGAAGAAGCTGATAAAGTAATTGATGAATTCCATAAGGGAGATTGTGGAGGACATCACTATTGGAAAGCTACTGCAAACAAGATCTTGAGGGCTGGATATTTTTGGCCAACTATGTTCAGAGATATCTATAAAAGGATAGCTACATGTCATGAATGTCAAGTGTTTGAAGGAAAGAGGAAGCTTGTGCCATTGCCTTTGGTTCCTATATATGTTGAAGCGCCCTTCCAGCAATGGGGATTAGATTTTATAGGGGAAATTCATCCTCCTTCATCAGGTCAGCATCGCTGGATTCTCACAGCCACTGATTACTTTACCAAATGGATAGAAGCAATCCCAACAAGGCAAGCAAATGATTCAGTGATTATCTCTTTCTTAGAAAATAATATATTATCAAGATTTGGTTGCCCAATGAAGATTATAACTAACAATGCTCAAGCTTTTAAGTCCAAGAAGATGATTAATTTTTGCCATCAGTATCACATTTCTCTTGGGCATTCTACTGCTTATTATCCATAAGGAAATGGCCTTGTTGAATCATCAAACAAAAGCCTTGTAAGGATCATCAAGGAACTGCTACAGGAAAACAAGAAAGCTTGGCATTTGAAATTGAAATATTCTTTGTGGGCTGACCGGATTTGTACAAAGAGATCCATTGGAACATCGCCATATGAGTTAGCATACGGTGCTGAAGCCATATTTCCAACATCCCTTGGAGTGCCTGTGATGAAGCTGATTCAAGGATTAGAGGAGGAACCAAATGCTGTACAAAGAAGAATCAATCGGCTGATAGCTTTGCAGGAGAAAAGAAATGAGGTGTTTAACAGTCATCAACAAAGTCAGAACAGAATCAAGAGAACATTTGATAAAAAGATCAAAGAAGTTACCTTTCAGATCCATGATAGAGTGTTGAAATGGGAAGCTAGAATTGAAGAAAAAGGTAAGCATGGTAAATTTGAAAATTTGTGGAAAGGGCCATATCAAATTTCTGCTTTTCATGGAAATAATACTTACATTCTGCAAGAGATTGATGGAAAACCATATGCTGGAGGACCTGTCAATGGCAGGTTCCTAAAGCATTATTATTGATCAAAATTCTGCCAGTTTCTCACAACATTGTATATACCCGTTTTATCAGTTTTTCTTTTGTTGCAAATAATGACAAGCTGAATAGAAAGATCAAGCCCGAGGTGAAGGCCCAAGAAGCTGGAAAGAGATGCTCGTCAAGCAAATCTATGTTTTACATAAAATGTACAAAGCATTGGACCTGCGAGTTCTTAGTGTGCTACAGGAGCACACTATCCCAAGTGGAGCCACTGTTATCACTTAATAATTCTAATGCCAAAATTTCTCATACTAGTTTGATGATAAAGGTCGGTGCTAGTCTAAGTTTGATTTTGTTTTTCCTTAGAGTCTGAGTCTTAGGGGGTCTTGAGTCAAATATGCATTCTCATTCATCATTGGTCATTCTCATTCATCACCGGTCTCATAGCCATGTGTCAGTTTGGTTTAAAAATTACTATGTGCCACAAAGCCTTTTAGGTGATTTCGTAGCGCATGTAACCATTTTGAAGTGTTTTTGCAGCGCATAAATCCTTTTTAGCAGTTTCGCAGTGCAAAAGCCCTTTAGGTGATTTCGCAGCGCGATGTGTTTTAGGTGATTTCGCAGCGCGACACGTATTAGGTGATTTCGTAGCGCATAATTCAAAATTTACACTGACCGCACTGCGAAATCAGAGATTCGTGCATTCCGCAGCGAATCTTTCCTAACTGTCAAATCTATCAAGTTAAGTTATAGTTGCGTCATTCATTGTCAGTTTATGCACTCCACATATCATGTCCAACTGCTTATCTCCATTATTACAGTCACTAGGTACATTGGTACACACGGATTGCAAGTTCCAAGAAAAGCCAGGTATCCACAGTCTTAATGATGATTGTATTCGTTGCATGAGGAACAAGTCTGCAAGTTTTCAATTTGAATACATTGTTATCAAGTGAGGCAATTATGAAGCGAGGCAGTTATCAAGCGAGGCAAAGATTAAAATTTGAGCAGCGATAGTGTTTCAAACCTTCATGGAGGGATCAGCAGAAAGGAAAGACCACAGATCAGGTAAATTTTTGAGAAATGAGCCTGAAGGTTTAGAAATAACCTTGAAGAACAGAGAAGTTGAGCATGCATTTAAACAAGCTGTATGTTGGAATTTTTGCAAGAAACTCCAGGGAGGTCATGCACACGTTACTAAGGAATTTGACCTGAATTTCACAGGACTAAACTCAAAGGTTGGTATGCTGGAATTGCAGGTCTCACCAGACATGATATCCACAGTTACGGAGATTCCAAGAGGGAAAGAAAGTTGGTTCAAGAATTTCAAATTTGATATGACCCCGCGCAAAGAATTTCTAAAGCAGGAGTTCATTAACTCAGATTTTAGCAAGTTTGTTCCTAGAAGTTATGTCAAAGAGTCATATGCAAATGTGCTTACTTGTATACAGAAGTACCTTACCTATGAAGGGAGATATAGAAAGGTGTATTCATATCATTTTAAACTTCTGTTGCATTTCACAGGAAAGACATCTGTTGATCTACCTTTTTACTTATTCCGCAGCTTAAGCAAAATGTGTGACAAGGTGCAGCTAAGAAAAGAAGCCCGTGAGACTTCATTGTTCCACCATGGCTTGGTTAAGTTGATTGTTCTGCATGAACTCTAGAGGGTAGGTAGGGACTGGGACACATTCATATTCATGTCTGGTTTCAAGAACAAGACCGGTCTCAGCCCTCAAGCTACAAAAGATCTTTCAACAACAACTGGTCATCAGGCAGAAACAAGATCCAAGAGGTTTTCAAAGTTAAAGGCAAGGAAACAAGTAAGAGAATCCACCAGGCCACTGAATATCCAGGATACACCCCAGCAGTCCCTTAAAGAGAAAACTCAGGTCAAAGAAACTGCACATGAATCAAGCACAGGTGAAGGAGTTCAAAGAAGAAGGACTAGGAGCCAGGTGGCTAAAGAAAAAGGTAAGTCAGTGAGTATTGAAGAAAGCCCTGTTTCAAAGGGAGACTTAAATGACTTATTGCAAGCCATTGACATTGAAGAGTCTCCACTAGTTCAAGCAGATTTGATAGAGTCAGGAAAAGACAAGGCTAAGAGAGTCAAAGCCTCGAAAAAACTCAAGTTTGATGATTAGGTTGAGCAATTCGTTTTTAAGCCCAGGAGACCCATAACGAGGAAGTTTAAACAAGTACAGGAGGTACTGCCAAGAACAAATGAAATAGGGGAGGTGACACGACATCCTGAAAGAAAGGATAAAGGCAAAGCAGTTGCCATTCAAGAAGAAGATAGTGTGGAAAACTTGAAAAGGAGATTGGAATCAGCCAACTTTGAAATTGCCAGATTGAAGAAAGCTGCCAGGAAATTTGCAGTCAAGGAGGCTTATTTTAACCAAATGCAAGCTCGGTGGGAGGACCAAACATTTCAAATTCCTAAAGTGGTTGATTTTAGTGTTTAATTTCGTAGCTGGACTATTCCTGCGATAAAGGAAGCTCAATTTATCAGAAAAGTCAATACAAACCTCAGATCTGGGATCAAGGTCATGAAGAAACAAATTGAAGACTTAAAGATACAGTTAAGCCAGCTGAAGGAATCTCCTTAAAGAAATCTTACTTCAAGTAAGGATATGTTTCAAGTTTTGACGGTTTTGCTCGGTATATTCTTTCTTGAAGAATCATACATTTCCATTTAGTTTTGAAAGAATGTTTAAATAGCAAAAGGCTCAAAATGGAAAAATTTTGGTTGAAATTGTGTTTTTTGGAATAACACAGCAGTTTTGTATCACGCTACGAAACTACTGAAAATGATGAGTAACGCTCAGCAGTTTCGTAGCGTGCTACGAAACTGTTGAAGCTACACAATCTAATCTCAATCAACCGGTTTTGAAATACAAGCGGAAATTTTGAAAAGGGAATATCTTCAAGGGACCATCTGAAGCTATGAACTTTCAACAAGGTCAAGACAGGTGGAGGAAACATGTATCCGAATCCAACTCTAAATTTTTTTTCATAAAGTGAGCACATTTACTACAGTCCAAGATATGTCAGACAACTTGGAAGAGCTTTTGCCTTCACACATGAAAAGGGTTGACAACACATCAAGGATGTGGAAATCTGATATATTTTGGATAATCAAAGGTGAAGGGCATGGTTCTTTGGATTCGAACATTTTGAGGCAAACCAAAGACCGATAAATAGGGGTAGTTTCCTATGTTTCAGGGGAAGTCGAGAAGATGTGACATTGAAGACCAGCATGGAGCTTTGAACATCCACCACAGCCAAACTAAAAAGGGACCGGATGTCAAAGAATGAGAATGATTTTTATCAAGGCTATTATTAGCATAATATGGAGTTAGACTCCTACTTGATTTAGATCTCTAGACAGTCTAGTTGCAGTTTGTTACATTAAATAGGCAGTTAAAAGTTGAACAGATGTCATTAGAAGTAGATTTCGAGTTCCTGTCACGTTTGAGGAGGAATCTCAGCAAGATAGAAGAAATCTATATATAGGATAAAGGGAAATGTAATAAGGGTTGGAAATTTATGTAAAAAGCTCTGTTATTAAGCTTATGTAAAGACTCTGTTTCTTTTTGTAATACAGTACTGGCTTCTGCTACTCAAGAATCATAGAGAGTTCAATGTATGAGTTCCTTTTGTTGTCTTTTCATGTTGTTTACAATATTATGAGTATTTGATTACTTAGAAATCACTGGCAGTGTTATAATTTCCTTCATATACTCGTAAATTGTCCTTGTTGTGTTTAGTGTACTCCACCTATATTGAAATCTGAATGCCTTGATTTTATTGCAAAGCCAATTGTACTGTTAATGTTGAATGACATATGACTCGATAAGCCCAATGGATGCTTGTTAATTTTAATTCCACCAGCTTCATTCCTATTTGTTTCAAAAAGAGTTAGCCATCTTAATCATAATCAAAAACCTTCAATCCTTTGAGAGAGCCCTCTCAGGCTAAGGAGGCTAAGCCTTAGCTAAAAGATTGGTTTGAAACAGTTATTTGAAGTCTTCCTGGTCTGCAGCCTTCCAGGGCTTGATTTTGAGATAACACAGACGTTGGCACATCACTGCCTAATTTTGAACGAAACCATCAAGTCGCATGCATGATGCCTACAAGGGAGTGACTACAATATTTTTCACCTAGTTATGTGCACGATCATGGGATTTAAGCCACTTTTCAAGCTAAGATATAGACCTCTGCCCAAACTTAATTAAACTTCCAGAACCATGAATGACACAAGGAAAAAGCCTTTCATACATATATTAGACAAGAACTTAACCTAACAAGGCCTAGTCATGACAGACATTCCGTCAAACATATCATGAACATGAAATATATAGGTCATAAATACACATATGAACATAGGGTTCTAATACTTATTTGAAAATCAGCAAGAATGTCTAGTGCCTTCTCATAATAGCCGCGATTACATGTATTAGGTCATACATTCATCATTCATTCATTAATTAATTAAAACACGATAAGAGCCATGACTAAGATATGTCATAAAACCATGCTTATAACCAACATATAACAAAGTTAATATCACCGATAGAACAACCATTAAAGCCACAAAAATACACATAGATTTACACATAGAGCACATGAGGAAAATAAATCTTATTAACATATGCAAAATAAAACCATGCCAAGGAGTTCCTATGCCACCTGACCATAGATTGAGCTAAACCAATTCTTTCTTCATCCAATCACCCATGTTCCATATTCCAAGCATGAATGCGGGACACACAACAAAACCAACCAGGGCTTCCTTAGGCTTTATCATATATCCCACCAAGAGATTCCTAGGCCTGAACCCTCATCAATACAACCAAGCTTTATCATAATCCCATTGGATCACTAGGCCCTAAAAAAGCATGGATGCCTCTAGATCCCTCCACCTAAACAGTGAGGATTTTCCCGTCTCCACTCTCTAGGATTTACCATATATCCTGCCATTCACCGGTTGAGGATTCCTAGGCCCAATGAGAGAATTAATCTCTAGGATTTATCGTATAACCATCCATTCACCAGTTGAGGATTCCTATACCCAATGAGGCTCCACCCTCTAGGATTTACCATATATTTTTTCATTCTGGTCAAGGGATTCCTATCCCTAATTAAGGGTGTTCACAATAAGGCTTTACCATATATACCATCCCAGGATTCATGTGCCTTGTGATTAATCCTAAGAGCACCCTACTTAGCTTTGAATCCATCCGAAATCCAACTCAACCAAAACATGATAACCCCATCACACCATGGCTATCAAGAAATGGAAAGGCAAGGCTAAAAATCATTGTCACACCTGGCAAAACCCATTCCCATGACAACGAGAGAACCAAAAACACACATGCATGTACCATGCATGCAAAAACTAGCAAGGAAATCACACATGCAACTTGATACCTACAAGTAGTCCCGCTATAATCATTTGATCAAAGTCTTCCTTGTTTGATTTTGCTTCCCTTTATCTTTCTTGTCCTTCCTTTTCCTTTATTTCCTCGAATGCTAGAGTGCTCCAGTAATGCTCCAAGTGTGTGTGAGAGAATGAAGAGATAACTCCACCCAAAAACCGTTAAAAGGACATGAACTCATCCTCATAAGATTTTTTATCATTGAGGCCTCTATTTTCTTCATTTTCCATTATTTTCCTTCATTTTCCTCCTCACATGCCACCTGTGACCTTTCACCTTCCTTTTCTCCTAATTTCCATTATTTTCATAAATAAAATGTTAATAATTGCCTCTTTCCTTTTGAAATCCTTTGCCATTGTCTTTGCCAATTTACTTAGCCACAATAAACCAAATGAACACCCACACTAGGATGCTTTTGCCTGACATTCATCTTGGAATACATGTCCCATGACAGGTTATTATTTTTCCTTTATTAACTTTATTACATGTATTTTTTAACCAGGGCTATTACAGAACCCTCCCCCTTGGGGGAACACCATCCTCGATGTTCAATGACACGTATAAACCAACAAACTGCTGAAAACAAAACGTACTGCCAATGGAGCTTTATAACACAACTTGTTGTATTATTTACAATAACCAATTGTTAAAAGCATGAAAAACATACAGCTTGGTGGAGCTTTATAACACAACTGATTACGGTATTTACAATAACAACCACATATCCTCTCATGCACATTTTCTTCAACCAAAAAATAATCATATTGCCTATGGAGCTTTATAAATCCAACCCAATATAATATTTACAATAATATACACATATACATATGCATCGTTTCTCAACCAACCAATAAAAGGATACAATGTTTGTATCAATCAACAAAGGAATATAAAGGCTCACACCTCCACCCTCAATAGTAATATTGGGATTCACCTCCTTCCCAGGAAGTCCAGAATCCACTGCCAAAATCAAAGTCTTCATTTGATGTCCATTGCTACAATCTTGTGTCACTTGTCCTCTTAGTGAATAGTTACTGGATCATTGTTCCAGGGCGCCCTCCTAATGTGCTTATGATTCCATCTGGCAATGCTACTGACCAAAAAACATACATTCCCTGACCTTCCCTTCCCCACTACATATTCCTTCGGGAAATTTGGTCACCCACTTCCATGCAGTCACTCGCCTTCCAAGTTCCTCGACATCCCCTATCTTGGGATATCCATCCCTGGGCAAGCTTTCCTTACATTGGAAGGTCCAAAAACAAAGGCATATGCCTACCTCAAAACCATCATACTAGTCATAGCATTCTTATGGAAATGAATGGACACTAGTGGGTACTAGTGTCGAACAACGACCCTGCTCCTGAAGTGCTTTACTAGCATACTTCTTACCGATCCAATTCTTTTTGTTGTTGCTGGTAATTCTTGCAATCAATTTCAATGACCCAACCCAAGAATTTTCCATTCTTTCCTGTACAAAGCACATAATTTCCATTAGACTCAAAATGAATTGAAATAAATTCAAATCATACCTCATTAGATGCCCACCAATAAGGTACACTTGTGCTTATGTTCACTTCCTGTCACAACAAGCCAAACCAACTTTTGAACAAATCATCGTGTATAAACATATCACATTTGGTTAGCTCAAAACACAACCATCATAGATCAAAATAATGAATCACATGCAATAATCATAAACCAGAATCATAGATCACATGTAACCATCATAAATTATAATTATAGATCACATGTAACCATCATAAATTATAATCATAGATCACATGTAACCATCATAAATCAGAATCATAGATCATATGCATAATAAAAGTGGAATAAAATACTGATATTTATCCTTTAATCGGTCCTTTTTCTTATGCCTTTGTTCTTTTGTACACACACAAGATCAATTTCCATACCCGATAGACACCCAATGCATTCTCTTCAACTATGTACACATACACAAAATGTACATTATAGCACATACACCCACACACAACATACAACACACACAATACATGCAACTACATCTTACATACAACAAAACACATACACCTACACCTAGTGTACAATGCAATACATACACCTACACCCGATGTACAACACAAAACATACACCTACACCTGGTGTACAACACAACACATACACCTACACCCCATGTACATTACAACGTAATACATACACCTACACCTAGTGTACAAGACAATACATATATGTACACATAGTACTGTTGGGTTGTGTTATATTCTTTCCATGACTAGCCCATGTAGTTAACCAGGGTTTAGAAGGGGAGAAGAGCCCCCCCGTTCATTGCGCCGATTGCATAGCGGGGGGTCACATGGGGTTTGAGGGATGAAGCTAACCCCACTCTATGGGGTCCGGGGCAGCGCCACGGAAAATTTTGGTTTTGGACCCTATGTTAGGTTGGGTGGACCCACCTATGGTTTTGTGCATGATTTTTGCACATGTTTTTGGATGCGATGGCTTTCGGTCCATGGTTTTGGACACGATGGTTTTTGGTCCATGGTATTGGATGCTTCGGCATGTATAAATATGTATTGTAACATTGAAAGGAACATAATGAAAAATCAAGCTGGTAGTCTCGGTTTTGGGATCCAGGGGAAAATCTCTGTGTATATGTGTTTTATTTGTTATGCTCTCACATTTTTTTTTATTTTATGTGTTTTAGAATTCGTATGCAAGTAATTTTTGTATGGGGTTAAAACCTACGTTTGGTATCAGAGTTGTTTTGGCTTCAAGGGGATGCCTTTATTACTGAGGGGTTTTGATCGAGCCTGTGGTAGACCCTGTTCAGTGGGAGATATGTCAAATCGATTCTGGTGGTGAAAGAAGATGGCGAGCAATGGAAAGATAGAGATCGAGAAATTTAATGGTTAGAGTTTTGAGTTGTGGAAACTCAAGATGGAGGATTTGTTGGTGGATAAATATCAGTGGATCGCGGTAGATTCGGGTATGAAACCAATAGGAGTGTCCGATGAAGAATGGAAGAAGTTGGATCGGAAGGCAAAGAGCACAATACTATTATGTGTCTCAGATTCATTATTGTTGAACGTATCACGGGAAGCTACGACAAAGGCTTTGTGGGACATGTTAGGGACTTTGTACCAATCTAAGTCTTTGGTGAATAAACCGTTCCTATGAAAAAAACTGTATAACCTGAGGATGAAAGATGGAGACTTAGTGACAGAGCATCTGAACGCATTTAATACTATGGTAAGTCAGTTAGCATCTATTGATATTAATATTTCAGATAAAGATAAGTGCATCGGTTTGTTGTGTTCTCTACCAGATTCATGGGATAGTTTGGTTATTGCAATAGGCAGAAATGCAACTACCTTGCAGTTTGATGAAATAGTCTCATCCTTGCTGATGGAGGAGATGAGATGAAAAAATATGGAGAGCCAGAATGGTGATGCCTTGTCTGTACGAGGATGGTCCCAGAACAAAAACAAAAATAAGTCATCGAGTGGGAGATCTAAATCTAGAGGGAGATCTAGATCTCCAGGAAAACCTGTAAAGGTGGTGTGATGGAAATGTAGAAAGGAAGGGCACTACAAAAGGGACTGTAAATCTAAAGCTCTTGATAAAGGAAAGGGATCTGATGATACTCCTTCTGAAGAGGCGAAAACGACCTCAGATGAAGGTGGGGATGTGTACTTGGCTTCTTCAAGTACACATGCAGATCATGAGGCATGGTTGATTGACTTACGTGCATCCTTTCACTTCATTCCCCATAGATAGTGGTTCTGCGAGTATGAGAAATACGATGGTGGTGATGTCTTCTTAGGGGATGATAAGAAGGCTAGAATCATTGTTCAAGGAAAAGTAAAGTTGAAGTTGCAAGGTGGAAGGGTCAGAACACTTCCGGGTGTTCTGCATATTCCTGCATTGACCAGAAATCTGATTTCTATAAGCAAGCTGGATGATGCAGGTGTAAAAACAATGTTAGAGAAGGATACCTACAAGATGGTTCGAGGAGCACTGGTATTGATGCGGGGAGTTCATATTGGAACTCTGTACAAGCTGCAAGGTAGCACTGTTGTTGATGGGTGTAATAGTTATGTGGTTCCCGAAAGTGGAGCAGAAAATCTAGTGGTCTCTGGAGAGAAGACCATGTTGTGGCATCAAAGGCTTGGACATATTGGAGAGAAGGGCCTTTGAATACTTCTTGGTAAAGGTATGGTAGAAGGTATGAGTAATAGCTCTCTGGATTTTTATTTCTATGAAAATTGTGTATATGGGAAGTAGAATCAGATGAGTTTCCCCTCTGGTGGTAAGAGGGCAAAACAGATATTAGAGCTTGTGCACAGTGATGTGTTTGGACCTGTGAAGTTTCCATCACTGGGTAAGTCTGTGTACTATGTATCATTTATAGATGAGTTCTCAAGGAATACATGGATATATTTCCTTAAGAAGAAATCTAAAGTCTTTGATAGGTTTAAAGAATTTAAGGCTCTGGTAGAAAACTAGACAGAGAAGAAGATGAAGGTGTTGAGGACATATAACGGTGGAGAGTTTTACAGTAAGGAATTTGAAGAATTCTGTAAGGAGTGTGGTATAGCACGGTAGAATACTACTCCATATACACCTCAGCAAAATGGAGTTGTGGAAAGAATGAACAAGACGTTGATGGAAAGGGCAAGAAGCATGCTCAGTGGTGCCAGGTTAGGACAGGCATTCTGGGCAGAGGCGGTGGAGACAACATGTTACCTGCTCAACAGATCACCTTCATCAGCATTGGAGGATAAGACTCCACAAGAGGTATGGACTAGTAAGAAACCCTCTCTTTCACATCTGAGGGTATTTGGATGTGATGCATATGTACATGTTCCAAAGGAGAAATGAACCAAGTTGGATAGTAAATCTGAAAAGTGCATCTTTATTGGGTATAAGGATGGTTTAAAGGGTTATAAGCTTTGGAACCCAGTAACAAGGAAGGTTGTGTACAGCCGAGATGTGGTGTTTAGAGAGGTGAAAGATGTTATTAAACATGAAGTCCAACCAAAGGAACCTGAGAAGATAGAGTTTGAGCTAAAGGAGGAAGAATCGGACTCTACAGCAGAGGAGGAATCAGAAGATGAAGAGCCACAAACTCCGGGTGTGAAAAGATCAGTTCGAGAAAGAAGGCAGCCAGAAAGGTATAGTCCATCTGCTTTTTGTTCAAATTTTGCTTTATCTATTACTGATGATGATCCCAGAACTGTGAAGGAAGTAGTAGATTCAGAGGATAGAAAACTCTGGAAAGAGGCCATGGTTGATGAAATGGCATCTTTGCACAAAAATGACGCTTGGGATCTAGTGGAGTTGTCGGCTAGAAGGAAACCCATTGGCAACAAATGGGTGTTCAAGAAGAAGACAAATGTAGAAGGAAAGGTGGAGAAATACAAAGCTCGATTGGTAGCAAAAGGTTATTCCCAGGTGTCGGGAATTGATTTTGGTGATATTTTTTCTCTTGCTGCCAAGTTAGCTTCTATTAGATTACTTTTATCTGTTGTTGCTACTTTTGATTTTGAGGTAGAACAGATGGATGTGAAGACAAGATTTCCTCACGGGGATCTGGAAGAGGAGATCTACATGAAGCAACCTGAAGGATTTGTGGTGAAGGGTAAGAAAGAATTGGTATGCAAGTTAAAGAAGTCTTTGTATGGGTTAAAATAGTCACCAAGGATGT
The DNA here is from genome assembly GCA_031772625.1 of Pinus tabuliformis. Classification (NCBI taxonomy): domain Eukaryota; kingdom Viridiplantae; phylum Streptophyta; class Pinopsida; order Pinales; family Pinaceae; genus Pinus; species Pinus tabuliformis. Next base: position 224,488,009 of record CM062813.1, read on the forward strand.
GGTATCAGAAATTTGATACATCTATACGGGGACTTGGCTTCACCAGAAGAAAAGCAGATCACTGTGTGTATTTTAAATTAATTGGTGACTGCGTTATTTATCTGGTCTTGTATGTGGATGATATGTTTCTGGTTGGAAATGACAAAGAAATTATCCAAGATTTGAAGACCCATTTGTCCTCCAAATTCGACATGAAAGATCTTGGTGTTGCAAACTATATTTTGGGCATGGAAATTAAAAGAGATAAGACAAAGAGGAAGCTCTAGTTAAACCAGAGGAAGTATGTTGAGACAATATTGCAGAGGTTTAATATGCAGGATAGTAAACTAGTGAAGGTTCCTATTCCTATAGGTGTGAGGTTATCTGCTGAACAGTGTCCCAAGGCACAAGAAGAGGAATATGACATGTCCTATGTTTCATATGCAGGCACAGTCAGTAGCTTGATGTATGCAATGGTCTATACTAGACCAGACATTGCACATGCAGTCGGAGTATTGATCAGGTTTATGTCAAAACCAGGGAAGGAGCACTGGACAACAGTGAAGAGGGTTTTTAGATATTTGCGTGGCACTAGTGATTATGGTTTGTGCTACCAAGGAAGACCAATATTGGATAGAGTGTTGGACATTCATGGCTTTGTTGATGCAGACTGGGCTGGAGATCTGGATCAGAGAAGATCTACAAGTGGGTATGTGTTTAACCTATTTGGAGGTGCAGTCAGTTGGATGAGTAAGAAACAATCTGTAGTGGCACTATCAACTACAGAGGCAGAATACATGGCAGCCACTCATGCAACCAAGGAAGCAGTTTGGTTGCAGAGATTGCGTTCAAGTATGGGGTTAGCACAGGGAGCTATAAGGATAGACTGTGACAGCCAAAGTGCAATTTTATTAGCAAAGAACCCTGCATATCATTCAAAGACAAAGCACATTGATGTTTAGTATCACTTTCTGAGGGATATGATAGAAGACAAAAAGGTGTTGTTGATAAAGGTGGACACTTTGAAGTATACTGCAAATGCATTGACAAAATCTGTGAGCTCTGAGAAGTTCTCTTGGTGTAGAGAAACAATGGGCATTGTAGGGCTGGATAAATGACTAAGCTCTCCTGTGGCCCCTTGTGGAAAGAAAACAACAAGTGGGAGAATGTTGGTTTGTGTTATATTATTTCCATGACTAGCCCACGTAGTTAATCAGAGGTTAGAAGGGGAGCAGATCCCCCCATTCGTTGCACCAATTGCGTAGCAGGGGGTCACAGGGGGTTGAGGGGTGCAACTAACCCCATTCTATGGGGTCTGGGGAAGCGCCCCAGAAAATTTAAGTTTTGGACCCTATGTTAGGTTGGGCGGACCCACCTAGGGTTTTGTGCATGATTTTCACACATGTTTTTTGGACGCGATGGTTTTTGGTCCATGGTATTGGATGCTTCGGCATGTATAAATATGTATTGTAACATTGAAAGGAACATAATGAAAAATCAAGTTGGTAGTCTCGGTTTTGGGATCCAGGGGAAAATCTCTGTGTATATGTGTTTTATGTGTTATGCTCTCACATCTTTTTTTATTTTATGTGTTTTAGAATTCGTATGAAGGTAATTTCGTTACGGGGTTAAAACCTACAAGTACAACACAATTGATCCAGATTTCAACAGGAACACAACAAATTACAGATATAACCATATACACAAAGATGCAGCGGAAATAATACTTCATTTCATTAATGGAAAATACTGAAATATGCTTACAAACAGAAATGGCAATAAACTAGCTAGGGCGATGGTAGCTTATCTCTGAGAAGAGATGTGATGGCTACATGCCTCTGAACTGTCTTACAATGAGGCTCGAAGGCCTATTTATTGTTGAGAAATAATGGAAAAACCCTTAACATTCCAAAACCTAACCCTAGGAGATGAAACGCCAAACTGTGGGCCCCGTTTGGGGGTAAGTTGGTACATCAACTTCCCGGGGTCGTAACTTTGGCATATGATCTCCGTTTGACGCGTACAATAGCTCATTAGAAAGATCTATCCGAGCACTATCATTGTTGGAACGGGCAACACCAGTCCATTCCATGGACTCGTGTTTCCCCCGGATTCCCCAAAAAACGTCGTTTAGGGCCTCAAAACGGCTCCGGAAGTTCAAGACCTGAAAAACTGCTAAAAATAGTAAGTTGTGCTACAATTAAGGAAACTGAAAATGCTGAGAAAGACAATGGTGGGGGTCCAGGTGGACTTGGCAGGTGGCCACCAATATCCACCTGGATCATTCCTCCCCCCTTAGGAAGCAATGGTCCCCATTGCGTTGAGCTCCTCCATGAGATGAGGAAACTTCTGCTGAACTTGTTCCCTGGTGAGCCACTTGCCCTGCTGAAGGAGTTGGCCCGCTTTGACAACTCGATACAGTTGGATATTCTGTTGGCGAGTGTTCTTGATCTGTGTGTCCATGATCCGATCAGTTGCAGCTTGTTCCATGCAATCTGGATTTAATTCTGTGGGTTTGAGCTGTTCTGCAATGTCGGATGTGTCTAGCAATGGTGGAAAGTATGGCCGAAGGCGGTCCACATTAAATACTGGGTGCGGGCCAAGGAATGGGGGAATGCTGAGCTCAAATGCATTGTCTTCGATAGCCTTAGTAATGGTGTAAGGACCATATCGGAGTGGTCTCAATTTCCGATAGGCTCCAGTAAGGCGTTCCTTTTGCAAATGCAACCAGACTTTGTCGCCCACCTGAAACTTGTGTGGCACCCGATGTTGATCATGCCGCTGCTTATACTTGGCATTTGATTTCTCAAGAATGTCATGGACCTGCTGGCGAATATGTTGGATGCGCTCAATGAAGCTGGTGGCCTTATCTGTTTCGGACTGGACATGAGCTGAATTCATGTGAGTAGCTGCAAGTGGCATGGCCACATCAATGGGGCATAGTGGCTGGAATCCCAAACCCACCTGAAAAGGGATATGGCCAGTGGAGCTGTGAAGAGCTCGGTTGTAGCTGTGTTGAACGTAGGGGAGGCTCTCGTCCCATGTGCGTGGATGCTTTGAGTTATACATGCGCAGAATGTGCACAATCATCCTATTGACAACCTTTGTCTGGCCATCAGTTTGAGGATGGAAGGCTGTGGACTTCGTGAGTTTGGTGTCCAGCATTGACTAGAGACTGGACCAAAAGGTGCTGAGAAACCGGCTGTCCCGATCTGAGATGATAGACTGTGGGATCCCAAAGTGCACCCACACTCGTTCAAAGAAGAGTTTAGCAGTGGCTTCTGTTGTGATATTCTTCTTGCAGGCCATCATAATGGCCATCTTTGAGAACCTGTCGACGACCACAAAAACACAGTCATTTCCATGCTTAGTGGAAGGAAGGCTTGACATGTAATCCATGGAGATGGATTCCCAAGGTCGACTAGGGGTAGGCAACGGGGTATAGAGGCCTTGCTTCTTAATGGTCAGTTTGGCAATGGCATAGGCAGTACATGATTGGATGTACTTCCCAACATCCTGTCAAAGATTCGGCCAATAGAAATAGTTTTGCAGTACTGCCACTGTTTTCTCGACCCCGAAATGCCCAGCAGCCCGACTGTAGTGTGCTTCCCAAATCATCTTGGCACGCTCGCTTGAAGGAACACAGAGGTGACCGAGGTGGCATAATAGGGCATCGTGGAGGTGAAAATCTGCAACCTTCCGACCCTCCAAGAGTGTCTGGTATGTGTGGCCGAACTCTGGGTCGCTTTTGTAGAGAAGTGGCCAATCAGAAGTCTCGTGCCCGCAAGAGTTGAGCACGGTGGTTAGCGCCATGATCGGTGGTCGACTGAGGCAATCTGCAACATTATTGGTGATGCCCTTTTTATACTTGATATTCAAGTGAAACTGTTGCAGGTATGTAGACCACTTCTGATGGCGATCATTCTGCAATTTCCCTTGGGTCTGTATGAACTGCAGAGGTCGGTGGTCTGTGTGGATGACCGTTTCCTTCCCCAAAATGTAATGCTTCCATTGTCGGCAGGCCTGTACAATGGAATACATCTCTTTATCATAAGTGGGGTACTTCCGGACTGTGTCTGAAAGTGTTTCACTGTGATATGCCACTGGATGTCCATGTTGAGTAAGGACTGCCCCAATAGCATAGTCAGAGGCATCTGTCTCGACCTCAAATGGTCGTTGTAAATCTGGTAACGCGAGCACTGGTGCTGTGCAGAGGCGATCCTTCAACTCCCTGAATGCCTTCTGTTGAGATTCAGACCAAAAGAATTTTGCTTTTGCCCCGCCCTTGGTGACTTGACTCAAGGGCCAAGAAATATGAGAAAATCCCAACACAAACCTGCGGTAGAAGTTGGCAAGACCTAGAAAGCTGCGGAACTCTGTTAGAGTGGTTGGAGAGGGCCAATCCCGAATGACTTGGACCTTGGCTGGATCGACATGCACCCCCTGTTCATCAATGATGTATCCCAGATACTGAACCTCGGTCATGCCAAAAGTGCATTTCTCCAAATTGGCACATAGCTTGTGTTGCCGCAGTGTTTGGAGAACCTGTTGGATGTGGTGGAGGTGCTCTTCCCAACTCTGGCTGAAGATCAAAATGTCATCCAAGTATACTACTAAAAAGGAGTTGGTGAATGGCCGCAAGATGTCATCCATTAGCCTCATAAAGGTTGCAGGAGCATTCGTCAATCCGAAAGGCATGACCAACCATTCGAAGAGGCCCTCCTTGGATTTGAAGGCAGTCTTCCACACATCTGAGGGTTCAATTGGTACCTGGTGATATCCTGAGTTCAGATCGATCTTGCTGAAATATTTCGCCCCCTTTAGTTGGTCTAGGAGGTCATCAATCCGCGGGATCGAGTACCTATTACGGACAGTGATCTTGTTCAGCACCCGATAGTCAATACAGAGTCTCCACGTCCCATCCTTCTTCTGTACCAACACTATCGGGCTCCCACAGGGCGAAGAACTCGGACGGATGTGACCTTTCTACAGGAGCTCCTGAATCTACCTCTTGATTTCATTGTTCTCCAGAACGGAGCGCCGATAAATTGGTCCATTGGGTAGCGGCGCACCTGGGGTCAGATCGATGGAGTGCTTGACTTGACAGTGCAGAGGAACCCTTGCCGGGGAGGTGAAGATGTCTTCGTACTCCTCCACAATCTTGTCCATCTGTAGCTGCCGTGCAGAGGGACCCCGTTTGGAGGCCACGGCCACTGTCTTCTTCTTCCCTTGAGGGCGTATCATCAGGAAAACAAATTTCCTGGTTTTGGAAATGATCTTACTGCATTGTTTTGCAGTAATCAAAGAGATGGCGGCAGGTGGTGCTACCTCTGGTATCCTGAACAACTTATTTCCCAATGTAATAATAACAGCACGGGGCCTTGATTCATACACAACATGTCACTTCCACAAGTATGGTTGTCCTAGTAATACATCACAAACTTCAAGGGGAGCAATGTCACACAATACCTCATCCGTGAAGGGCTTGATTTTGTATGGAAGGCGACACTGCTGGCTCACGCGAAGATCTCGCCCTTGGTGAAGCCACCCAATGGTGTATGTTTGTGGATGTGCTGTGGTCGGTAAGCCCAACCGCTTCACGACCTCTGCCGAAATGAGGTTCTTTTGACTCCCGCTATCAACAATGAACTGTATCGGGGAGCCCTTTACCCACATCTGGGAGTGGAAGAGACGCTCCTCCTCCTCTAGATCTTCGGGTTCATTTTTCTGGATCTTTGCGGTAGCAACAGTGGCGCTGGGATCCGCATCAATGATCTGCTTCCCTTTTTCATACCCCTTATCGGGTTCTGACTCAGAGTCGGAACATGCATCTGATTTTGAAACCTTTAGCTCAGCCACCAGTGACTGCTTGGCCCAACACTCACTTGTGTTGTGAGTGGAGCTCTTATGGAACTCGCACCATTTTCCAGTGTCCTTTCTCGGCTTCGCGGCATTGCTCTTTGCTTGCAGCTTCGGCTGGTTGTCTTGGGCTGTCCCGCCTTGGCTTTGTCCTTTGTTCTGTGGTTTAGGGGCACCTTTCCCCTGCTTTGGATTCGCAGATCCAAAGTCTCGCTTCTTTTGTTTAAACTTCTGCTCGACCTTGACGGCATACCGGTATGCTGCGCCGAGCGAGGGGATGTTTAGGAACTGTATTTCTTCCTGGATGTACTTGTGCAGGCAGCCACGGTATTTGAGTATCAAATGTTTCTCCGAGTCCTTGATACCCAACTTTGTGCGAAGGGTATGGAAAAGATTGGTGAACTCCGGCACGTCTTGGTCCCTTCCCTGCCGCAGCGTGGTCCACTTTATGTATTCATCCTCATAGCTTCCGACAGGGTAGTACTGCTCCTTGATGGCATCCCGGAACGAATCCCAGGTGGGTACGGCTGAAAATAGTGAGCCAGTACTTTCATCCTTCTGCTCGCAGTAGGTTTCCCACCAGTCCTTGACGTGGGGGGCTGCTTTGAGAAGAGCAAAAACAATCTTTTCCCGACTCGAAAATTCATGAACAGAAAAATAACCCTCTAGCAGATTTAACCATTTATCTACGGCATTGGCGTCTATCTGACCCTCGAATATGGGGATTTCAAAATTAACTTGTACCTTAAAGGGTGTGGCGTTTCCAGAGGAGCTGCTGGAAGCCGATGCGCCGCTGAAGGATCTGCGCAAAGCTGTCCATCATCGCGTTCCGTTGTCGCTCAAGCGCTTCTTCGAGCAATATTTTGATGGGATCTCCTGCCCCCTCGTCTTTCTTCTCGTCCGCCATGGGAGGCCGTCGGGATTTGCGAGGCTGGTCTTGCAAAGGTTCAACCAATTCAATCCCTAACTCCTTATATCCCGACCTTGTTGGGGACATGCAAAGAAAAACAGAGAAAAAGCAGACCGCTCTGATACCACGGATCCAGATTTCAACAGGAACGCAACAAATTACAGATATAACCATATACACAAAGATGCAGCGGAAATAATACTTCATTTCATTAATGGTATTGGATGCTTCGGCATGTATAAATATGTATTGTAACATTGAAAGGAACATAATGAAAAATCAAGTTGGTAGTCTCGGTTTTGGGATCCAGGGGAAAATCTCTGTGTATATGTGTTTTATGTGTTATGCTCTCACATCTTTTTTTATTTTATGTGTTTTAGAATTCGTATGAAGGTAATTTCGTTACGGGGTTAAAACCTACAAGTACAACACAATTGATCCAGATTTCAACAGGAACGCAACAAATTACAGATATAACCATATACACAAAGATGCAGCGGAAATAATACTTCATTTCATTAATGGAAAATACTGAAATATGCTTACAAACAAAAATGGCAATAAACTAGCTAGGGCGATGGTAGCTTATCTCTGAGAAGAGATGTGATGGCTACATGCCTCTGAACTGTCTTACAATGAGGCTCGAAGGCCTATTTATTGTTGAGAAACAATGGAAAAACCCTTAACATTCCAAAACCTAACCCTAGGAGATGAAACGCCAAACTGTGGGCCCCGTTTGGGGGTAAGTTGGTACATCAACTTCCCGGGGTCGTAACTTTGGCATATGATCTCCGTTTGACGCGTACAATAGCTCATTAGAAAGATCGATACGAGCACTATCATTGTTGGAACGAGCAACACCAGTCCATTCCATGGACTCGTGTTGCCCTTGGATTCCCCAAAAAACGTCGTTTAGGGCCTCAAAACGGCTCCGGAAGTTCAGGACCCGAAAAACTACTAAAAATAGTAAGTTGTGCTACAATTAAGGAAACTGAAAATGCTGAGAAAGACAATGGTGGGGGTCCAGGTGGACTTGGCAGGTGGCCACCAATATCCACCTGGATCAACAATGAATACACATGTCACGATACCATGACTACAAAATGCACATACGTAGTACCGCATGTACACAACACAACATGTACAACATGCACAAAATGCCACATGTTCACCAGTACCACATGTACAACATGTACATGGTACCACCTGTACACAACACCACCTGCAGAACATGTACACAAAATCACATGTACATGATTACCACCTTCACAACATGTACACAACACCACATGTACATAGCACCACCTGCACACATGTACGAAGCATCACATGTATATAGCACCACCTACACAACGTGTACATAATGCCACATGTATATAGCACCACCTGCATAGGATGTACATGGCACCACACACACACAACACCACATGTACAACATGTACACAACACCATATGCACACAACACCTTATGTACAACATGTACATAATAGCACATGTACACAACATCACATGTACAACATGTACTCAACACCATATATACACAACACCATATGTACAACGTGTACACTGCACCACATGTACGCAACACCACATATACAACAGATACACAACACCATATGTACATAGTACTATATATATGACATGTGCATAGCACCATCTGTACCTAGTACCACATATTAAACATGCACACAATGCCATATGTACACATTACTGCATATACAACATGCACACAACATTATATGTACATTGAACCACATATGCAACATTCACACAACACTATAGGTACAATATGTACAATACATACACAACAATAGTATTGCAAATCCAGAAACCACATTGTCCTTACCAAGCAACCTTGCTTCTAGTGTCTTTCCACCATCCATGCTTGTCCCTACATACCACAGATCATATCGTTTTCATTTCGTTGATGTATCCCTCAAAATAGCATGTCCATAACATAAACATAGTATAATCACATAATATTAAATCATAACCACATGATACTAACCTCATATATTTGCAAGGGCTATTCTTCCCACTTGATTCCTCATAAAACTAGGAACCTCTTTCATGCCATTCACCTGCATAAGCAATCATTCCTCCACAAGAATGATTCCTGATGACCCTATCAGAAAACAACATACATACATACATATATACATAATAGCATAATCATGATCACAACATAATTACTAGATACCATAAGGTTATGGTTAAGAGAACTCCCTTTATCTATGCACAACATTGAGAACAACAGTTCTCAACATAGCCAAGGCATATGATGCCTCAAATCCACTTACTTTACCTTTCGTATTAACTTTCCCATGATTATCCTTCAACCATCCATTTACCTCAATGGAACCATCCAATCCAATTAATTTTCATACTCTTGCCTTTAGCTCCCCTATACATGCACTGAGTTTCATCCAAGTCTATTACCTATTGGGTTTCATTCATCTCTCCCCGATCTCCATTAACTTTCCTCTTTCCCAAACCAATTCCCAAGACCCTCAAAACAAAAAAGGAAAGAACAAGAAACAAACAAGAAGGAAACCATGAAAAGCCAATAACAATATGACACCACAAACAAAGTGGTATTACCATACATTAGACATAAAGAAAACTACAAATCAAGTACAAACAAATCACAAAGAATCAAAAGCATAAAATTCCCAACAAACACCATGACTCAATCCCCATGGTTCCCAATGCTTCCAAGGGAAAGCTCAACCCAAGCCTTCTCTAATATTTCATAGAAGTCTCTTTTGCTACGCAATTCCCTACATCATATTGCTATAACTACATAACTGTCAGTGTATAAATAAATATAAAAATACACCAGTTACCTTACCTTGTTGTGCCAAACATGCTGCCTTGTAACTGAACACATACATATATCATATCTCAAGGGATTCTAATTCCTTAACAAATCCAACCATAACTGGAAACCAACTGTTATACCTGTGAAATACATGTTCATAAATATAGCACATATCCACATAATTTCAGACAAAATCAAGGTTAAGAAGACTTCATGTGTTCATGCAAAGCACTCATTCATTTGGAATTGCATTTCCAAATATAGCCAAAGGAATTGAGTACTGTCACATCACCCAACTATTAGTTATATAAAAACATCAACTATTACCTTGTCACAATAATACCAAGCATGTTTCCCTGCAACTTCTCACATGTGTCAGTCGCACATTCCAAAGACCAAGACATCATGTCTATTAGTTTGAAACCAACCTTTACCAAGACTAACAACCATGTCATAATCAAGAGTCAACTCACAATCATTAATCATAATACTAAAACTAGAACTCACTTGCACTCAAGTACATATCAATTGTCTCAACACATAATGTGTTAGTATAGCTGTCTTAAAAACAAGATCATTCCTTTATGAATCTTATAAACACATACTCATACCATGAAATTAATTAAACATTCAGACAACAGAAGGCAACATAATAGACACCAAACACTCAAACACTAAATAGATGACATAACCAAACTCATACCTTCATGAATCTCAAGGGAGGCTATCACATCTGCACAAATCAATCCAAATTAATATGACATAATATCACAAATATATTGACTCATACTAGAATATCATAGACATAATCATCTGCACAAGCCAATCTAGATTAGAATGATACATATAACATCAAGAACTTAAATGAAATGACAATAACCATCATGCATATGAACACTATGCATATAACAACAAGTTACTATCCTTCACGAATAATCAACGCATGTACATATGATCACACCAATTAACTAACGTTTATCATCCATGTAACTGTAACAACCATAGACTTACATACATGTACATAACCCTAATTCTTATAATAACCATTGACTAACATACCAGCATACCCACCATACAAACATGTATGACGATATGCTTTTACCCCTAGGTCCAATGCTAAAACCTCACTTTGATGATCTGCATCTCTTGCTCTATCTCAGCCAACACGCTAGAATCATAACTACCAACAACATCATGATGACACAAACTACATACAATAATCTCACAATCCATGTCTGACCTACTATACACAGATAACTATAACCATGACAATGCATGCATAATAACATATAGACACTAACATGCATAAAAAATGCATATACAACCGACATGCATTCATGTCAAACACATCCCAACAACAACATCATCAACTCCTACATGAAAATACAACTATAATAATAACTACCACCATGCATACATGACAAGCACTTATACATCTTTCACACATGCATGACAAACACATTCTGCCCATCCAGTCCAAGTGTCAAACCATGCTCTGATACCACTCTGTAATGCCCTCCTCCCACATTTACCCAAGTTACCGGCCTACCAAGGTAAACATGTGACGAAGAGTTAATATGATATGATTCAACCTCCTAGATCACCTTAATGAAGTGGAATCGACAAACCAAAAACCTTAATGACTTCCCTATTAGGTGCTCTAGGACCTCAAGGGCTAAATCACCCTTCCACGTGCCCAAAACCTGAATTAAACCTCTTTTTTCAATGCCCTGATCTCCCGTACGTTGGCACAACACTTACTGATTTTGACTCAAACCCTCTAGTCGCATGCATGATGCCTACAAGGGAGAAACTACAGCTTTTTTCACCCAGTTTTGTGCTTGCGACTGGGATATTTAAGCCATTTTTTCAGGCTAAGATCTAGACCTCTGCCCAAAAATTAATGAAACTTTACAAAACCATGAATGACACAAGTAAAAGTCCTTCCATACAAATATTAGACAATAAATTGACCTAACAAGGCCTAGCCATGACAAACATTTCGTCAAACATATCATGAAAATGAAATCTATAGGTCATAAATAGACATATGAACATAGGGGTCTGATACTTGTCTAAAAATCACCAAGAATGTCTAGTGCCTTCTCATAATAGATTCAATAACATATATTAGGTCATAGATTCATCATTCATTCATTCATTAATCAAAACATGATAAGATCCATGACTAAGATCTGTCATAAAACCATGCTTATAACCAACAAATAAAAAACATAATAACATTGATAGAACAACCATTAAATCCACACAAATACATGTAGATTTACACATAAAACACATGAGTAAAAAATCTCTTACTAACATATGCAAAAGCCAACCACCCTAAGGACTTCCATGTACCACCTGACTATATATTGGGCTATACCAAATCTTTCATTCAGCCAATCACCCCCATGGAATATTCCTAGCATGAATGTGGAAATCACAATAGAACCAACCAGGGCTTCCTCAAACTTTATCGTTTATCCCACCAAGGGATTCCTAGGCCCAAACCCTTAGTAATACAACCAGGATTTACCACAATTCCACCGGATCACTAGGCCCTAAACAAGCATGGATGCCTCCAGATATCTCCACCTAAACCATGAGGATATTTCCATATCCACTCTCTAGGATTTACCATATATATCGTCATTCAATGATCAAGGACTCCTAGGCCCAATCAGAGAATTCACCTCTAGGATTGACCGTTTATCCCGCTATTCACTAATCGAGGATTCCTAGGCCCAACAAGGATCCACCCTCTTGGCTTTACCATATATCACGTCATTCCAGTCAAGGGATTCCTAGGCCTAATCAAGGGTGTTCACAATCAGGCTTTACCGTATGTACCATCTCAAGATTCCTAGGCCTTCTAATTAATCTTGAGAGCACCCCACTCAGCTTCGAATACATCTGGCAATCCAGCTCAAACAAAACATGAGAACTCCATCACACCATGGCTATTAGGAAATGGAAAGGCAAGGCTGAAAAACACTGTCACACCTATAAAATCCCATGCCAATGAAACGAGAACCAAAAACACATGCATGTACCATGAATGGAAAAAATAGAGAGGAAATCATACATGAAACTCGTTACCTACAAGTAATTCCACTATAGCCGCTTGATCCAACACTTCCTTGCTTGATCTTAATTTCCTTTTGCTTTCCTGTCATCCTTTTGCCTTTCTTTCCTCTAATGCTAGAGTGCTCCAAGATTGCTCTATGTGTGTGAGAGAGAGAATGGAGAGAGAAATCCACCAAAAAATATCAAAAGGCCATGGACTAATCCTCATAAGCCTTTTTATCATTGAGGCCTCTATTTTTTCGTTTTCAATTATTTTCCTTCATTTTCATCCTCACATGCAACTTGTGACCTTTCACCTTCCTTTTCTCCTAATTTGCATTATTTTCATAAATAAAATGCCAATAATTGCCTCTTTCTTTTCCAAAGCCTTTGCCACTACCTTTGCCAATTTCCTTAGCCATAATAAACCAAACAAACACCCACACTAGGATGTTTTTGCCCAAAATTCATCTTGGAATATGTGTCCCATGACCTTGGTTATTATTTTTCCTTTATTAACTTTATTACATGGATTTTTTGATGAGGGATATTACATATTCCACTAGATGTTAGACGAAACATTCATCTTTACATGTGTATTTATTAGGGTGACACTATTACCTCTCTCTTAGAGTCCCACTTTCTCTCCCGGTATTTTACATAAGATACCAAGACACCCAGAAAAGTTGTTAATGAAATATGACCCCGAAAAGGTGATCAAAGTGAAATACCATTTCAATAACTTCTATCTACACCTGTAGATGCTCGAGGTATGTTATGACGATTTTTCATGCGAAATATTTCCTTATACCTTAGATGGTAGAGAAACTACTTGCTATCATAGTCTTCCTGCGAATTCAATTCAGAATTGGAGGGGGTTTAAAAAGTTGTTCCTGGAAAAGTTTGTTGATGACAAAACCCCAGCCATGTTATTAAAAGTGTTAAGGAATATAAATATGGGGGGAAAGTAAAGTTCAAGGATTTTAATCAGAGGTTCAATCGGATATTGAACCTATTTCCCCCAAATATGACACCTCATGCCTCCATCATGATTGATTACTATATTTTTTCCTTGCTGGCGAGCATTTCGCAATTTGTAAAGAGAGTAGTGAAAGAAACTTTGGCACCAAAATTTGAATAAGCCATCACTGTTGAAAAGGACTTGCATGTAATTGGAGTCATTTTTTATGATGAATGATCCTAAGACTCCATTGAGATAGGCAAAAGGTCTCAGGTCTCTTCAAGTGAGGCCAAAGATAAGTAAGCTACTGAGATTGAAAGCTTGACCTGGACTGTCAATACTCTGTCCAATGAGTTGGAAGAATTAAAACAAAGGACAAGTGATACCACTATCAGCAGCAAGCCCCCAAAATTTAACTTCCTAAGATGGAATAACAAAAACAACAACAACAATCAACCAACTAAGTCTGCACATAGCTTGAATGTCATGCTGAATGTCAAAAGCATGGGCATGCACAAATATTGCTCTTTTCATCAAGAATTTCACTCAGAAAACATGCCCACAGTAGAATCACAACATGAATGCTCTAGCTACAAATATTATTGACCCAGTAGTTTCAGATGAGAAGACTAATAAAATGGAAAAAAAGAAAAAGAAAAATTCATTGCATCTAAATAAATTACAGGTGTTGAACACACAGTAAATACTTTTAGTTGTGTGTTTAATATCGAGAAGAAAAATGTTGAGGAATCACCACTAAACGAGGCCCCGACTCAAAAGAAAAACAACCGATACAATTTGAGAAGTCAAGGGTTGGTTCCTAAACATGAGCCAACAAGGAAAAACTTGAACAAACATTGGTTAAGAAAAATCACATCGTTTGTCAGCGAGGCTTAGAACAAGTCGAGAGATACTGCCACAACAAAGAACACTTCCCTCAACAGTAAAACCAAGTATACCATTTTGGGAGTGGCAAATAAAGTTATCCCTCTAGACACTTTGACGATGATTGTTGCGCTAGACTATAACATAGTGGAATATAGGAAGAAAGCTTGCATAAATATTTCAACCTTTGAGCTTACAAGGATAGCAAGCCAATGGGAAGTGCTTGTCCAAGCCCTTTCCCAGTCCCCATTAGGTGATAATGCTTCTTCTTCCCAGAAGGTGTCTGGTAAGTCTTCAGGTCACCTGGTATCAGTTGCTAATGCTCAAACATTAAAATCTAATACTTTTTGCCCTCCATTCCTATCAACTTTTGAATTTTTTAATTACAATGTTCATAATTGTTTAGTTGATTCTGGTCCATCCATAAACATAATGCCATTATCTGTTGCCAAGAGAATCAATGCCAAATGGGATAAGACCAATGCACAAATAATTTAGTTGGAAAGGGCTCTTATCCAAGCTATTGGTGAACTCAGACACATTCTTATTCACTTATCATCCAATCAACAAGTTCACCAATGTATAAACATAGTGATTATGGACATCCCAGAAGCTTACGGTGTATTACTAAGTAGATACTGGTTAGGAAAATTACAGGGGTATTTTGCTATCGATTGGTCACATTTATGGCTTCTGTACAGGGGAAAGTATAACCAAATCTAGGTGGAATCAAAACTTTATATGAAACACACTGTTACACCTTCCGAAGAGAAAAATGATCTTGTTACTTTTGCAGACTTAATTTTCGGGAACTGCTTTCTAGAAACTGACCTTGGGTGCTACGTCACACAACCATCACACATTCTACTAGTCAAACATTTGGAACTCCTTCCATGTTCTCCAGCTGGCGCAAATGAATTATGCAATATAGATGTACATAATAGTAGTAATGCTAGTATTAGAAGGAATAATAATACAGGAAATAACTTAGTAGCTTGCAATTTTTGGACTATTTATTTTGATGGTTCTAAGACACAGGACAGTTTCAACTCCCATTGTGTCCTCACAAACCCACATAACAAGAAACATATACTTTCATTCCTTCTGGAGTTAAAGTGCACTAATAATACGACAAAATATGAAGCACTCTTACTTGGATTGAAGAATTCTATAGACCTAAAGGTAACGCTCATAAAGGTAATCTGTGACTCAGAGGTAGTCACTTGTCAGGTACAAGATAATATATATTGTGTTTCACCTTATCTCAAAAACTAGCAGTAGGAGGTATGCCATTTTCCATAAATCATTTTAAAGCTTTCAATATTGTTTATGTTCCTAGAGTTAGAAATGCAAAAACAAATACACTAGAAAATGTTGTTGCTAGGATGTCACCATTGAAAAATGGTTTCTCTATTGAAATTTTTTATAAACCATCTGTACCTGACAATGTTACTAATATACACATTTTAAATGACGACCAATAGACACTACACTTTATTATGAATACTGACGTATTCAAAGACATCACCATAAAGGAGGATACGCATGAGCAAGCTTTGCAGGAAGCATCTGAAGCACTGAAAGGAAACACTATGCCAAAATCTGTGGTGTCCTTAGAGAAATTATATGACCTGCAAAACCAATTTATAGGACATACTAACACAAAGACTCGAGTTTGAAGCTCACATCTAAAGAAGTCAACCTTAGAACCCCACAAGATTTGAAGTATGTGAACCTCAGTACCTGTGATCCAGGTGGCTCTAGACACAGGCAGAAGTCCCAAAGGACTCAGGAAAGGTCAAAAATAAAAGCGTTTGGATTATGCTCAAACTAGGTTCATGTTAAAAATCTCGTCATTGTGATCGTGGTGGTGTGAACGGTTCGTAAATCTGAGTCTGGATGAGGAAGATAGAGGCAGTCAAAGTTTTGGTTGACTTTTGTTGACTGCGTAGGGTTAATGGAGACACAATTTGGAAGTTTTTCGGCAGACGGAATCCAGCCAACTCCGGTCGGATTCCAGGTGAAATTGTCACCTTGTTAAAAAGACTCCTTTAGTCAATGTTAGAGATTTTTCAAAAATCACATTCTTATATATATATAAAACAAAAAAAATATATAAAGGAGGTGGTGGGCCACCATCCCACACCTTACCATACGCGTTATGTTAAATTCATTAATGGGGTGGGCAGGCCACCTCCAATGGACCCGGACCACATCCCAACACATCGCCATTTTATATGCCGCTCGTTAGTGTGAGGCCGATGAGGATCGAACCTGCCCGGCCCACGTGGGCCAACCCCCACCAGGGGACCCCATAAGATGGCATACAACCAAGCAAATGCGCCTCCATTTATGGCACACACAACCATCAAACAAACAAATGCCATTTAATGTATGCCATTCAAAACTGCGAGCCCAAGATTAACGCGGTAATTCCAATATATATATATATATATATATATATATATATATATATATATATATATATATATATATATATATATATATATATATATATATATAGATATATATATGTTGCGGTTTTTTTTAACAAAAACTGTGTATTAAAATGGAGGGGTCAGGGTTTGACCACCCGACCTCCTCCTTACTATTCACCTCCTCATACCAATCCACCTAAATGCCATTTCTTAATTAATCTGCCACCAAAAATTTATATAAACCTGTCATTTCGTCAATGCGCCCAGGCATGGATGAACCAGGAGCGGGCACGGAAATTGAGGCAATAATTTTTTAATTAATTTATTGTAGGTGGAACCATGATTAAGCAAAATTTCGAAGAGGGTGAAATTTTTGCAGTGTCCAAATTGGACAAATTTTATGTTGATCTTACACCTCTCAGCGAAACGAGCTTGATGGTGCAGTCAGTTGTTTGATCTGAGAATCCGAATTGTAGACGACCCGAAGGAGGGAATCTTTGAGGAATCTAGAGGAATCTAAAAGATTCCTTAAGCCCCAGATTTCCACTTTCTCATAATTTAGAAATTTGACAGTCGATTTTGCACTATTCGACGCCACAAATCTGATGGTGTGTTCAGATTTTCCATTTTCTCATTTCATTTTTCAACCACTTTTCTAAGTGGAGTGTAGGTGTCAGCATTCATGTGCGAGCATTTATTTACATGTGAGTCGACGTCATGATATCGATGGCATGAATAGCTTCAATAGTTTAACATCCTTTTCTTCAGATGGCACCAAGATGTGAGGTATATGCAGTGTATTCATGTACTTCTTTTGCTATGCATTGTGTTTCATAGATCCCTATTTGATGTTTGATGAGGGATCTTGTTTCTTACTTGTTGTCATGATTCCTGCTTGAGGTGATGCATAATCATTTGTGGGATGTACTTGTTGTCATGATTCATCATGTTTCGTTTGAGATCCCTTTCTCATTATGCTGATGGGATACTCATGTGTTGCCATGTATGTTTGCATTGAGATCCCTTTTATGCCATGTTGGCGGGATGCTCATTATCATCATGCATGAGTGTGTGTCATACTAATAGGAGTCTTTTTTGACTGAGAGTTCCTGTAGCAGAACATCTCTTGGAGCCACTGCTGCGTGAGGGAATTTTCCTTGTATCATAGCGACATCACCTCTTATGTACATCATCACTATTGACAGCACTTAATGCAGCAGCCTACCCCATCTTGACATCGGGGCCCGGAGACGTAGTCCCTCTTGGACGAACTCCGTTATCAAGGGCTTAAGTTTTCTTGTGTTGATGAATGTCATGTTCCTCTTCTTTACATCATGCAGATGTATTCATTTATGTTATTTTAAAAATGCAATTTAACACATCACAAAAGTAAAATGTCTTGGAAGGGTCCTTTGTCACACTCGGACCTGGATCAACCTGTTATTCCCTGCAAGAACGAAAATATTTTATTCACCTATTCAAGAAATATCGAGAAGTGTTCGCATGGACATATGATGACCTGAAGACTTATGGCACTCGTATCATCCAATACATAATTCCTATAAAATAAGTGGTTAAATCATTTCAACAGAAACTATGAAAAGTTCATCCAACACTAGAACCCCTTATCCAAAAATAATTAAGAAACATGTTGGATGCCCGGATCATTTTCAAGGTTAGACATT
This sequence comes from Pinus tabuliformis, assembly GCA_031772625.1. NCBI lineage: Eukaryota > Viridiplantae > Streptophyta > Pinopsida > Pinales > Pinaceae > Pinus > Pinus tabuliformis. The sequence goes on from CM062813.1 coordinate 224,506,616, forward strand.
CCACATGGTTTCCAACTTGGTCCCAGTTAGAAATAGATCTAGTGAAATACTCTTATGTGTTGATTTCTGGAACCTTTACTAGGCTTCTAACAAAGATAATTGTCTAGTGCATCCATGGATTAGATACTCTAGATAGTATCTAGTTTTGAAATGTTTTCACTACTAGATGGATTTTTCCGGGTATAATAAAGTGCTAGTAGTGGAACTAGACAAATTGAAGACTACATTCCAGACCAAATGGGAATTGATAACTTTTAAGAGAATGCGATTTGGACTAATTAATTTTGGTGCAACTTTTCAAATAGTGACAAACATTGCCTTTCATGGCCTTATAGGTCAAAGCGTTGTTGTTTATTTAGATGATGTGAATATGTTCTCAAAGAAAAGGTGTGATCATGTACATCATCTAAAGAATATTTGAGCGGTGTCGGAAGTATGTGATTTCTCTTAATCCCAGGATGAGCGTCTTTGGTGTGTCCAAAGGGATTCTACTAGGGCACATCATAGTGAAGAGAGCTATCAAGATTGACCCCAAAAGGGTGAAGGCTGTCACACAGATCCCGTTTCCGGTGAACAAGAAAGTCATGCAATCTTTCTTAGGAAAAATCAATTTCCTCAAAAAATTCATCTCTAATTATGCACAAATAGTCAAACCTATATAGGAGATGATCAAGAAAGATGCAGTATAAAAATGGGACAAGCGGGAGAAAGACGCTTTCGCTCAGATCAAACGGGCTATTGTAAATACACGCACACTATTCAATCGAGACTATGGCAAAGATTTCCTGCTGTAGACATTTTCTTAGGATTTGTCGATTTCCACTGTATTAACTCACAAGGACAATGAAGGAGATGAGCGACCTATTTCTTTTATGAGATAGTCTACAAGGCCTAGGATTAAATTACCCTACCATTAAAAAAAAAGCACATGTAGTATTAAAGGAAGCAAAGTATTTTAGGCCCTATTTACTTAAAGCACATACAACTGTATTTGTACCTCATTCAACTATGAGAACCCTGCTCATACAACAAGAGTTGGGTGAGAAAAGGGATAGCTAGATGATTTTTATTCAAGAATATGATCTAGAATTCAAACAAGCTCATACTATAAAGGACCATGGCCTGCAGAATAGCAATCGAAGCAAAGGATGCTCCCGAAAAATATCTTTTAGGATGGGATAAGGAAATAGAAATGTATAATATTGATCACATTCCTCATCCATGTCCACACTTCCTTGGTACATAGATCTACGACAATTTTTTGAACATGGAAACTTGCTCTCACACTTATCGAACAAACAGAAAAGGGAAATTCATTTAAAGGCTTTATCATACCAATTGGTCCATGGGGTTATCTTTTAGAAGCACCACAATGGAGTTTTATTAAAGTTCCTTGAGCCTCAAGATACAAAGAAGGTCCTTAAGAACTTACACGATGGACCGACAGGTGGCCACTATGTGGGCAACACTACAACACACAAAGTTATGAGGGTTGGTTATTATTGGCCCACTCTTTTCAAATATGTGCATGCATATGTCCGCAAGTTCCAAGCTTGTAAAAGTGTGTCATCCATGATGAAAGGTCAGTCCCCCACTGCTCCCAATAACAGTTGAAGAACCATTCCAATAGTGGGGCCTTAATGTTATCAAAGATATTTTCCCACACTCTTCGAAGAAAAACCTATATATCCTTATAGCTACATATTACTTCACCTAGTGGTCAAAAGAAGTCCCCCCTAGACAAGTAAATGGCCAAGAATTCATTCACTTTTTCCAACAAAACTTCATAACTAGGCTTGGCGGCAATGTACTTTTCATTAAGACTGTATTAATTTGCATTAGAAACTGGGATTTTTTTTTAAAACATGCATATAATTATTATCTCCAGGGAAATGGTATGGCTGAATCAACAACTAAAATTTTTATTCGCATAACTAAGAATACAATTTTCTCTTAATAGAAGAATTGGCATACTGCTTTGCCTAATGCACTTTGATTTGAATGTGTAACTCCAAATCCCTTCCTGACAGGGAAAATTTTAAGAACCCCCCCTAAATTTATAAATATAATATATGGGCAAATCTCCATGGTATATAGGAAAAATGGAAGGCGATTTTATCAATAATATAATATGTATATATAATTTTTTGGCGAATCTCTCACCAGGCATGGCGAATATTTTACTCATTTATAAAATCTTGTAAGATCTTGGCGAGTCTTTCACTAAATAATAAAACTTTGTAAAGTCCTAGTGAATCTTAGCATAGGCTACATGTTGTTTTAATTCCCCCATTTAAATAGGCTACATTGCAGGTGAATACCATGGGTCAATACCATATGCCATTTTGGTGAATACCATGGTTCAATACCATGTGCCATTTTTATTTTTATTAATTCTAATATTAGGGTTAATAATGGTTTTTTGCATGGTATTAATAACAATCTAGTCCATGGTATTTGTCCCATAGTATTTTGGCCATAGATTTCACCTAAATATAACCCATTTTTTGAGTGTTCGTAAATATAAGGTGACTTATGGAGTAAATATAAAAAAATGTTTTATTTGTTTACCATACCTCTGGTTTATTCATATTTTTATTAATTTACCATACCTCTTTTACAAATATGGTATTTGGCCCATAGGATTCACTTAAATAAAACCTCTTTCTTGAGCCTTCATAAATAGAATGAGGGTTATGGACTAAATATAAAAAGAGGTTTTATTTATTTACGATACGTCTAGTTTATTTATATTTTTATTTATTTACCATACCTTTTGAGTAAGTATAAAAAGACGTTTTATTTATTTACCATACCTCCAATTTACTTATATTTTTATTCGTTTACACCCTTACATATATATAAGGTGACTTATGGAGTAAATATAAAAAATGTTTTATTTATTTACCATACCTCTCATTTATTTATATTTTTATTAATTTACCATACCTCTTTTATAAATATGGTATTTGGCCCATAGGATTCACTTAAATAAAACCTATTCTTGAAAATGGGCGAATGAATTCACTTAAATAAAACCTATTCTTGAAAATGGGCGAATGGAAGGTTGTAAGTCCTAATTTCAAGGGCTAAATTTACCTTTTTTACCCTCTCCCTTAAAATAAGGTGGGCTATTTGAGGTGATTTGTAAAAATGTACTATGATACAAAATATTCCCCCACTAAAAATTTAAAACCCCTTAATTTCGCCAAAGGGCGAACATTCGCCCCTAAAATTATCCTTGCTTCCTGAAAACCTCGCCATACTTTCTAGTGTACAATAAAGAAGCTATCTTTCCCCCGAAGCTATATCTTCCAGCCTTGCATCTCTCCCAACACTCACAAGGCAAACCTTGCTTAGTGGTTCAGAGAAGGATAGACAGTTTACTCAAACTCGAGGAAGTGAGGCTCAAAGCCAAAGACCGATTTTCCGTGCATCAAATCCGTGTAAAGCATTGGTTCGATAAAAAATACACAGGGGAAAATATCTTTGATGTGGGAAACCTAGTTCTGAAATTGGAGAAACCCCATGAGGACAGATGTAAACACACTACGTTCTAGCCATTATGGATTGGACCATTCATGGTAGAGGAGAGGCTTAGCCATAATTCCTCAAGCTGAAATATTTAGATGGGAGGATTGACCCCCTTCTTGTAAATGGACAAGACCTTAAGCATTATTTTCAGTAGCATCTACGAGCTGCACTTCCTATACATATAGTTTTGCGCTTTCTTTTCTTTTCTTTGAGTTAGTTGTGTGTCTTTTATGTAGGCATGTCGTGTTGTGTCATATTGTTGGTCATTGTACATAAATAAGACTTGTGTATAAAGTGCATGGAACAAAGAATTTGTAGTGCAATCAAAGAGAAGTGTGACAACTACAACGCTTAGGTTTTTGTTTATTCTCCTCTCTTTTTTGAGAAAATGCCATAGGTTGAGGTAAGTCCAGATGGAAAATATGATTTTTCCAATAGGAGAACACTGAGGGAACCTATTATATACATAATTATGCTAGAACATGAACTTATCAACTTGGCATATGTATACTTGTGTGTTAACTCTTGTCCAATCTAGTAGAGAAGGGATACAGGAAAAATCAAAATCGAGAAAACCTAAATCAAAGGTATTAAAATAATTATCTGAAGGGAAAACCTCCTTTGCTCTCAATACTTTGGGATCCCTCTTCCACATATTGAAAAACAATAAGTGTCGATGCATAGTTCAATTAAATAAAAAAATAAAGGATGAAAGAAGAGAAAGGCTTCTTGCACAGGGAGGTGAAGCAAGCGACTTCATCGAGGTACTGTCTAGGCTCGCTTATAGTGAAACAATGTTTGTGCTCCTAAAGTGACTTCGCCGGGGTACTATCCAATCCTGATGGCAGTACAGAAACACCATAGATGAAATCTATATACTATGAATATCATAATCACCGCGCACATTACCCTCTCTTGAATTGAATTGATTACGATACTGTGTTTCTTTGTGTGACTTCAAACAAGTAGAGAAAAGAGAAAGTGCTATGTATGAAACATGGTTGAAAGGGGGAACATGGGGCATTAAATACGTCCTGAAGGTCTGACCCTTAGCTGAAATCTATTAGCAAATAGAGAAGCTGAATTCTGCCTAGTGTGTCGCCAAGTGTTGTCACTACTACAACACCCTTGAAACTTTCACTACATTCGAATTTTGGAGCCTACTTCATTATCATATCAAGTGTCGTTTTTTGTTGTTTGATATGTCGCACATGTTATTGAATTCTCACAAGTGTTGTCGCATTGATTAGAACATCCTTATATGCATTTCATGGTCATAACACCTTTGTTGTTGTAAAATGACACTTTTGGGTCACAGACACTCACACTTCATTGTTTTTACTCAGGGAATATGCATAAAGAGGTATTTTTATGTATATTCAGTATTGATCAAGTTTGTTTAATTTTTCTCGATGATTTAGTATGTGTCACACATGATTTTGTGTCTAGAACTCATATGGATCACCCCTTCACCAATCATCTATACGTAGACAAATTTCAATTGAAAAATGAGCCCATTAAGGCCAAGAGTGCTTGAGTGCACTCCAAAGCCTTGATTGGAGACCCTTCATTGTTCATAAGTGCACCTTGTGCACTTCTAGAGAGTTGGGCACACTCCAAAATCATGAACCCCCTTCCTTGTTCTAGACTGTGTCCTCAAAATGTGTATGTCTTCCTTGAGTGCACTCCTTCAACTCGAATAAGTGCGCCCTCCTTGAGCGCACTGGCACATCTTGAAGACCTGAAGATCAATCCTTCAGCCTCCTCCTATGCGCCATGCAACTTGATGAACTACTTGAGCACACTCGCACACCCTGAAGGCACAAAGCCCCAACCTTTAGCCTTCAAGAGTGTGGCTTGCGCCTTTCGTTAGGATTGTTGAGTGTATGAGTGCACCCTGAAGGCACGAAGCCTCATCCTTCAACCTTTGGGAGTGCACTCTATGCCCTCCCTCTCTCCCTTGAGCACATAACACACTTGGGAAACCCGAAGCCTTTGCACTTTGGACTTGCGACATGTGCTCTTCCTTGACTTCTTTCTTCCTTTGGGCACATGAGCACATGTTGAATCCTCGAAGCTCCTCCTCTCAGTCCCTCAACCTTTCAGAGTGTACCATTGTACCCTGAAGCTTATTTGACTATTTTAAGTGCACCAAAAGGGAATAAATGAGAAAATATGCATAAAACATGGTAGAGTAGGAGATTTTTAGATTGATAGTTTTTCATCATGAGTGATTGAAGAAACATGTATTACAGGGACCTCATGGCAAGCTCACATAAGGAAGATCGAGAAAAGAGGATAAATAAAGGAAGCATGAAAAGAACCAAGAACATACCTTAAACTTGATGATAAAAGTACCCTAAATAATCCAAGATTGAAGACCCTTTGGAGGGTGGAAGTGCTATGATCAAAAGATGAACAAAGAACAGACACAGTGGCAACTATGTCACCACTAAAGCAGATCCATGTCATCATTCACTGTCAGTCCCAGTCATCCAAGATAGTGACATGTCTAGTTTCATCATATGATGATGTGGAAGTCAAGATGTAATATTGTAATCATTGTAAAAGGACAAATAAGTAGAAGTCCAAGAGTCATGTGTGAACTCAAGAGTCATGGAAGTCCAAAGGACATGTAATACGAAAAACCATATGTAATTCCAAAAGTCATTTGGAACTTCAAAGGTTGTGGAAGTCCAAAGGTTACTAAAAGTTAGAAAGTCAAGGGCATGAGGATATGAAAGGTCACTCATCAAGTTATAAATAGATCCTCATTTCTCATGTAAAGGAATTTTAACCTTAGCTTCTTGCATAAAGCATAAGAGAGATAAGTTAGTACTTTTGGGGAGAAAGTAGTGGCTCCAATGCTCCACTATTGGAGCAAGTGATGTTCGTTGTATTCATTCATCTTGGGACTTTTACTTAATATTTGAAGCCTGATGGCCAAAACTTTTTCATACATGGATTATGAATGCTTGTAAATCTATTCTGTGAATGTTTATGATTCATGTTTACTTTCACCAATACTAAGGTAGTTGAACTATTTCAATTACTTTAGTTCTTATCATATCTAGAATGTGTTGTAATGGTTATAAATATTGTCGCATCTTTGTGGACCATTCCGCTAGATGTTAGACAAAACATTATCTTTTATGTGTGTCTTTATTAGGTTGGTACTGTTATCTCTCTCTTAGAGACTCACTTGCTTTCCCCTCTGCAGTAGAAGAACCTTGATCCATCTGCAACTGAACATTCACTAGCCACACTTTCTTGTTTTTGAAAGGCACATATGTGATTCTCTCTGTTGCTGATAGCCAAAGCTAAAGCAGATCTTTAAGTGGACAACAACCAGGCCATATCTTGGATGGGTCTCTTATCCCAAACAGTGTGGGATCTAATTGGGATTTCATATCGGGGAGACCCTTTTGAATGTTGGCAAGTCCAACATTGTCAACACATTGGTACGTTAATTTTCATGCAAAATGTGATTCATATGTTTTCATTAGTGCAACCTTTGAGTACCTAAATGATGAAACATTGCCGTAAAAATTTGTAAACATCAGCTTGTTCTTGTGCACCTATTTTTTTTAATTATAATATATATATATATATATATATATATATATATATAATGAAAGTGATTATATCCATGAAATTACAAAACATTCTATTAGTGCAATCTAAAAGGGTCTTAACATTATCAAACAATCCCTTTTTTTCCAATTGTAGGTCTCAATGTCCTTTACTACACCATATAATTTATTTATATTCAAATGTTTATGGGAAATAAATTTAGAGAGGAAATAAACAAGATGTGTATTTTAAGATGTTGATATATGTCAAGAGAAAAATGTATTAAAAATAATAAACATTACTAATTTTTTTTAATTATAGATTTATAATATGCATGAATGACTCTATGTATCTATAATTTTCATGGACAATGAATTTATCTAGATTATAAAAAAATAATGTAAAAAATGGTGAGATACATACATTTTCTTAAAATTTATGTTTTCATGTACTTGTAGCCCAAACCACCAGGTTTGTGATTCTAAACCTAGTGGTCAATTTTGCACATTTTGCAAAACCTAGCCTAATTCATTTTGGGAAGTGTGGTTACAGAGGCCTTGGCCAAACATATATGATTGATCTTACAAAACTCATTCATTTTTATCGGTTTGGTTTTTATACCCTTCGACAAAATTCCTAATGTGTTCCTAAATGCCTCTTGGAAGCAAGTTGTAACTTACCATAAAACTCTAATTGGGACTTGGATGGTTGAATTATAGATTTTGTTTCACTCCTAACACCAAGTTGCATCTAGGAGCACCCCTCTCCTATGATTTAATTGGCCAAAAATTTATTTATTTGAGGATATTTGAAGTTGGGGTTTCAATTAGTAAGGAATATGCAAAAGTTATTTCACAAAAAAAAGTGATATGTTGGGCTAAAATAATGGTTGAGGAATAATGTTTAAAGCATCGATAACTTTATTGAGTTTGATATGGTTATCAAGAAGCTCATAGGTTTATCCAAAGCTATTAGGGTCATGTTTTAATCAATGACCATGAGTTTGAAGTCTCATGCTAGCTCGCAAGTGAAGAAAAAATACATTAATGATTTCAAAATCCAAATGCCCTCTTCTATTGAGAACATATGCATGTGTATAACTCCAAAAGAGCCTCCAATAAGTTGATAAACTATGAATTCATGAAAACCATGAGAGATTACAATAAAGTAAATGCAAAATAAGAGGATATGGTTTTATATGAAATTGTTGTATTCTTAAAGGGGGGGAATGGTTAATCTCCAAAAATATTGTTGAGTACATGGAGGATTAGGTGCTCAAGAGAATGACTAACATGAAATACATTAAATAACATCAAATTTCATTACATTATCTTTTGTAAGATTGTTATTATTAATATGATCACTATGTTACTAAATGAACATAAATTTATGCCATTGGTACATTATTTTTTCTTGGTTACAATGTGAAATGTCACATTTCAAATTTCTTAATTCGTATGTATTTAGCAAAAATAGTTAAATAAACATTATCAAGTATTGTACAAATAGTAATACAGATGTAACACAATAGTCAATCATTTTCATTTTTAGAAATTGTTTAAGTTATCTCTTCATGAGGTTTTTTATTATAAATTGTGGAAGAATTCCATTGAAAGGGGGAAATGTCACTATAATTCATGGAGATGACTTGGCAAGATTTAAATCTACCACTTTATCATATTCCAATTTGTAAAGAGTTCAATTTTCTTTGAAAGAAAATGTGTTTATAGAATAAAGAATCCAACACTTTACAAAGCACATAGTTGACTTTTATAGCTCATTAGTAGATATAGTGCTTTCATCATATGTTGAATGTAGATTTTGTTTATTCTATGATGAAATCTAGACCCATAAAGTTAATTTCAAGTGTGGAAATGGTTGATCATGAAATGTACATGAAAATTTTATACAAAAGAGTATTACTTTATCAACAAAGAGTTGTGTTAATATATACTATTTTAAATTTCGCAATAAAAAATATATGCCACCTTTAGACACAGATTTCTTATTGTGATCAAGTCTTTTCATTTATAAACTTTATTTTTACCGCATTGTTTTTAAATCCCTAAAATTAGTTGTAAAAATAAGTGGTAATGATTTACAATAGTATTCTAATAATGGAACATTTCATCTAGATGATGAATGTTAGGAAAATTTAATTCATATTCCACTAGGAATAAATCTCCTAAGTTAAACAAAACACTCATTGTTTTGGATGATAATGAGATTTTGTTTTTGGGGGGTGGGGGGCAACAGTGTAATTTCCACAAGATTAGGCTTTTCATTTCACCTAATAGTCTCATACTATTAAAGAAGCCTGGTCATAGTGCATCATTGGTGTGAGTTTTCTATTTTCTCATGACCATCAACAACATGTATCATCAAGGATATGCCTAACTAACATGTACTAAAAAATCCAAGGCAAGCACCTTAAACCATGCAACATGTCAAAGTTCTCACTTCACTATAGGTGATATTGCATCATCACAACATACACATAATTTCAACTTAGCAATCTAAAAATTCAACATCAAGTAAACAAATACTTCAATTCATAGAACATGTGCCATGAAACATGTATGTGTGTGCACTCAAAATTGTCTCGACTGTACATTTTTAATAAAATAGCACAATATGCCCAATATATAAAAGGACACCTTATGCCCAAACACGAAAGTATGGCATATGATGCCATATATAGAAAATGGATCTATTATACAAATGACATCTCATTCCCAAATATTAACGTATGACCTATAAACAAAATGGTTGTCATTGGTCAATCTTTGATCACTACCACCCTCACCACCATCATTTGCATCCCAGAAGTTGATCACTCTCCTTTTACTAGAATAACGTGCTCAAGTTTCTTTTTTTTTCATTTTGGGTATGCTTCATCTCTCTAGAGACTGCACAAAGAAATAATATTATCATATTAATTTTTTTTGCAATAAATTATTACCCCTACAAATTGATATTTTATAATTCAATCTATGAAAAATCACTATAGATGATACAATCAATCATGTCATTGTTTACCTCCTTTGTAACCCCAAACTCTATGTTATTCCACTTTTCAATAGTTACAATAGTCAAAGCACGACGTATAACAAAAATGCCTAAAATCAATTCCAATCATGATAGTAAGAAATACATCAATGAATGATCTTATTGTGAATGTCTCGAGCAATGATGGATATTCACTAATATGCGAAGTAGTTGGATGCACAACCTAATCAAATGTAACATACACTATTGCATCCACTGATTGACATTATGGGATGTTGATTGGGAAGTGCATGGGGGCTATGTGGAGAAACATAAAATATTAAATAGTGGTAGTGAAAATGGGGGTCCCAGTTGGATCTATATGGATTTAGCTTTTGTGGGTGGATGAGATGAAAAAGGTGGTGGAAGTAGGTGGAAATTAACCCAATGATTTGTAGAAATGATGGAAGTTCCTTGGGGGAGGTAAGAAGTTTTTTATTTTTTAGGGAAATGTGATTATAGTGAGGGAAAACTAATGGGGAATAGTGGATGGTGGTAAATGATATTGATGGTGAAATGGTGGAAAAAATAAAAATGACCCAACCTGCATATACATTTATATTATTTTAATTAGTTAACCAAAACAAGATAACAAAATAAAAATTTAAACAAAAATAGTATTTAAACATCATACGTAGGAATTAGAGGAATTTTGAGATCTAAAATGGGCCTCCTAAGGAAATTATAAAATAATAGTGGAAATAATAAAATAAGATTAGATTAAATCATCAAATTTTAGAGGGAAAAAGAAACAAATTATTTTTTCAACTCATATTTTCAACTTATCTCCCAATGGGTTTACTCAAAATTTGAGAGACAACACTCCTTGGATGAAAAATTTGATTCCTCATCCAAGGAGTAACCGTGTTTCATACTTTTGATGTACCCTACTACAAGAAAAATGATAAATACATGAAAAACATGATTCAATAACGTTTTTTCATGTATTTCTCATTTTTCGTGTAGTAGGGTCCATCGAAAGTATGCAACATGGGCACTCCTTGGATGAGGAATTAAATTTTGCATCCACCGAGCACTCCCTCTTGAAATTTGATTAAAACCCTACGGAGATAAGTTGAAACTACAAGTTGAAAAAGTAGTTTTATTATTTCATTATTTTTTAATCTTTTTACTTTTTTACTCCAAAAATGGTGAATCATCCCCCATGCTTGATATCATCATATTGAATCCTATTGGTTCTTATAAATATTAGTTTGGTTGTACATTTTTCTTAGGAGGCCCATTTTAGACCTCAAAATTATCCTAATGAAGGGGGTGATATGTCCATCCAAAGTGGACATGGTTCCTCACCTTTGTAGAAACATTAAATGAATACCAAAATTATACTCAAACTAAAAAAAACTATAATATGGACTAAAATATATATGAAATTTTTTACAAGGGATAATTTTAATTCACCATCCCTAGTTTTGCGGTGTACCAAATTAATAAGCAACTTCCATTGTAGCATCAATGGTGGAAACTAACAGTAATGCATCTTCCAAGGTGAGGGAGTGCTATAAGGGTGTGGAAAGTGTAAATAACATATATGTAGATATATATATAGAATACACAATAAATTACACATACATACATACATACACACACACACACACACACACACACACACATATATATATATAAAGATGGTCAGTATAATAAGTTTCTCCATAAAACTATGTATCTACCAACCTCCATCATCCCATCACAAGTCTTTCCACAACTAGTACATCTATGAGGCTCTCATGAGCCTCCATGTGGCCTGCTTTCGTTGAACCATGCTATAGAATATGATGGTCCAACCCCTCCCGCAACATCACCTGCTTGTCATTCCTGGTGTGATGGTGCTACTGAGGTGTCATTCTACATTTGAGTGTTAGTCAAGGTGGTTATCATGGTTTGGGTTTCAATAATTCTATCCAATATTGGAGGATGCTAGGAAAGGTGGTTAGGCCTTCGTCTAGGTGAAAAATACCCAATGCTGGGTTGTGCATATCATTCTCTTTATCTTGCATAGACCCATGAGCCACCCCCTTGAATTCTCTAATGTCAAAGTAATTAACATGGATTCCAAGCCTGAAATACCCACAATTTTATTAAGACATGTAGAGATACCTCCCTATTATTACAAGGATATTTATCAAAAACCACAAATCACCTATCCATTCAGTGGTCTTGAAATGGTTCGTAGGTGCACTAGTCCATACATATGTATTTCTTATTGACTAGTGTCTATTTGTTGTTTCATGTGTCAATGACTAGCATTGTACTGATGATGGATCCTCTTATGGATTCAAAACATCGATAATTTTTTAATATTACAGTGGAAAACCTAAACCTTGTATCTATAAAGGTAACAAATCTTGTTTGGTAATGTTCAAGTATCTAATTTGGTCTTTATTTGGACCCATTCTATAGTGTTCATATATCCTAGCCCTGTAATTGGAAATATTAGTTAATAAGCCTTGTCATTAGAAATGAATGTCATTATTGAGTTTAGAAAAAATTCTAGAGTTAATTGTGATGGCTAAGAAGTGTTTTGGAGATCATATATGAGTTCTCTCAATGTAGACAAGGATGCATCAATGTTGGCATTGATATTTCTTTATTCTAACTTGGGGATTGGTTGTTCTAAGTTGTGGTTTGCTGATGATGGGTTTGGGTTCTAATTTTGCTCCATGGTAACCATATCTATTTCAATTCAATAAAGTGCCTCTCTTTAGGGAACCATTTAGTTTTTTTTCCAATTTTAAACCAATTTTTCAAAAAATAGGAAAAATAAAATTAGTTGGAATGCTTAACTAGAAACCAAAGAAGATCAAATTCATTGACTTTGACACTCAATATAGACCAGCAAGGAAATATTTGCCTTAATGGGATTCCAAAAACATGTTTGACAATAGAAAATGAGGAAAAAAAGGGCCTTAGGCATATAAAAACATGTTGCACTAGGAATGTGTGTGTGTTCTTAACAACGTGTGTGCATTTCTAAGCCACACCTACATCATGCTCTAGTTGGCGTCCTAATTCACTGTTTGGGGGTTTGTTGGTGTTGATGCTTTAGAACATTTGAACATCCTAGGAATGTGCACACATTCCTATGGGTTCATATTCTTGATGACCCCGTTGCTACTTTTGGGGCCATAATTATTGTACAAGCACCCTAACCATTTCATGTGTTAGCCAATATGTATGACTCAAAAAACTCAAATGAATCAAAATTAAAATTCATATGATTAAAAATTATTTTGGTCTGCATGCCTTGTAGACTTTACTCATTCAAATGGACCATCCTCTTATGCCAAGGGATGCATGACATGAATTGTTTAGATGATTCCTTGGGTCTTGACTCTTCCAAATGGTTCCATAACTATTATTAAGATCAACATAAATAGTAAAATCTAATTTTTAGAGAGTACCAACCATGATTCCCTCAAAAATATTAATGAACCTCAAACAAAATCATAGACATGCCTCATGAAAACCACACCAATCCCTACAATTGGTTAACTCACTAATTGCAAGAAGATTAATCTCCATACCAAGTACATGTCTCACAACATGCAAATACCTACTTTTTCCATCTCTATGCCTTATTAGAATGGATCCTCTACCTACTACATTATAGGATCTATCATTCCCTGAGAAAATGCTCTCTTCGTATAATTCTTCAGAGGAATTAAACAATTCCCTATGTGAAATTGTATGGAATGGTACTCTAGATTAAACATGCCACAATTCACTGCAGGCTTGAGTACAAAAAGAAGAGACGGTAGAATGCATACCCCTATTTTCCACATTGTCTTTGTTAGTAAAGGTTGTCATAGTTGTATCCTCCTCCTTATTTCTTTTTTTTGTGTAAATCAACGTATTATATTAGCGTAAGAATACATATTTTACAAAAGGTCTGCACGAGCAGACAACAGACTGCCCTTTTACAAAGCATGCACCAAGAGATGACCAAAAAGACCAGCCAAACGACCCCGGGCACACCACGCAGGGCGGCAAAGAAAAAGGGGTTTGACAAAAGCAGTAGAGACCAGACCTCTACACAACTAGAGCCGCAGACAAAGAACCTTGAGTTCCTGAGCAAAATATAACAAAACCAAGAAAACCCACCAGGGTAGGTAGAAACAACAGCTGACCCAACCTCAGGGATTCAGCAAGAACAATAGCCAAGACCCATTACATTTCAAGAACAATATAATTTTTGGAGGTTTCCGGCGCAGACGCTGTCTTAGCTTTGCCTGCCTGAGCAGGCGCTGGACGAGTGTTCTGAAAATCGCCAGTGCGCTCCTCCATCCTATCCTCAGCATGCCTGGCATCAGGACCTATAGTGTGCCTCAAGAGACTAATCAGAACCGAGAGCTTCTTTGACATGGTGTCAAACTGTTGTTCCAGAGCACTTATCTTGAACTCCAAGCTTTCCAGAATTGCAATGTGCTCCTCTGACGCAGTTGCGGTCACCTGTTGGGCTTGACGCACTTGGTCAAAATAGTTCCCCTACATACTCAGAGCTTTGGCCAACATTGTTTTCATTCTCCACATCTCAGCTTGCGTTCGCACAAACTAAGTTGCACGTGTTGTAATCGAGCCAGGGTCCTGAATCCAGTCAATCTCCTTCTCCAGCTCTTGAGCCTTCAAATTTTCCTCCTCCTCCGTGGCAATGGCCTCCAACTCCTCGATTTTCCATTTTTCTTTCTGCGAGATGCAGGTCTCATATGCTTCACGAGCTCTTTTTAAATCTCTATTGGCCGAAGCATTATGGCTTCCCTCTCCCGCCATGATTTCAACCTCACTCGACAGGCAGCACAGCATTCTACGGCCGAAGGAAGAGAGTTTCAGCCTCCAGATCGAAGAAACAGTGCCTCTGCCTCTGCGTGGAGCTACTAATAAATAGATGAAATTGGGGGATTCACTGGCGGTATGCTGATCCATTTCCTGTTGCCCGCAGGTCTTGTCATAATTATTCCTGCGAGGTGGTGTATTATTTCGGTTATGGCTCGAATTCTTTCCCTTACGGTCACCTTCCTTGCCATCCTCCAAAGCATGCCAAGTGTACCGTCCACTAAAAGGGCGTCAGCGGCACCCATTCTTTTTTATCATGTATCAGATGCGAGTACCTTCCTCCTGCTCGAGCATTGAATGCTCCTGAACTGCCTGTCCTTCGTTCCTCTGCCAACCTTTAAAACTACCTGTTGTACGCATGATCCTACTCATGTCGTAAACCTTGCCTAAAGCGCCGACCCTTCGGCCTTACTTTTCATTCATCAAATCCTGCCTCGAGAGCAGGGTACACCTATCTCTTAATTCCGGGCATATGACGTCCTTCCAACAACTGTCCAATATGCTAGTGGGGTTCTCTATACCATAATTCACCAGATGGTCCGCGACTACGTTGGCTTTACGTCTAACAGCTTGAAAAATCAAACCTTTCAGCCACCCCAAATGTTCAGCTATGTTTTTTGTAACTTTAGCCAGTCGCCAGTGCTGAGTAACCTTACTGGCTTTGGCTCCCGCATACATCTTTCTGGCTGCTGTTATCACGAGATGAGAATCCCCCTCAACCACTGTTGTGCCTACCTGTAAATTTCTAAGAATTCTGAGACCCTGTTCCATAGTTGCGAACTCCATCTCATTGTTCGTTCCTTCTCCTAAGGCTCTGCTGTAGATGTGCTGAATTTCCCCTGCGCTATTCCTTATAATGCCCCCGATGTCGGCCATTCCTGGATTGCCTCTCGAAGCTCCATCGAAATTTAGCTTTAGGAAGCCTGCAGGTGGACGTTTCCAGATACTCAACGTGGTGCTTATCTCCTGTTGGCGGTTTGATGTAGCCAAACTCATTCTATTGTCCAGGTTAAAGACTTTTAAAATTTGTAAGTCCCGATTTGATACTTTGTTATCTTGGTCTGCTTTGCTTTTGACAAGAACCAATTGTCTTACATTTTGGGTAATAATTTCTATAGCGTGAAATATATCTCTGGTTTCGTTTAAGAATACTCTCCTGTTTCGTTCTTTCCAAATTGTCCAGGTAATGAACCCCGACATTATTTTCCAAATGGTGTTGATCCTCTGATTACTAGAAAAGTTGCCCCGCCAATTCTCAATGGTCTCTTGGATGGAATTTTTGGTTCTGTCCGTTTGCTGCAAAGTGTTTTCTGCCCAATTCCACAGGTGGTTAGCCCACTCGCAAGTGTTGAAGAGATGATTCATAGTTTCTTCTTCCTTATTGCACATGGGGCACCTAGAAGGGCCGCAAAACCCTTTCTTGCGGAGATTCTCCCATGTGAGAGTTTTCCTGCGCATTAGGAGCCAGAGGAAGATTTTAATTTTCGGCCAGAATTGAGAATCCCAGACCTTGTTGCTCCAATGAACCTCTTCGACTGGCTCTGAGTTTTCGATATACTCTCTGGCTTCTTTGAGCGTGAAATGGCCCCCTCCTTGCTTTCCCCATCTTAGTTGGTCTCTGTCATCAACCTTCCTTATTCTTCTTTTGCTTAATAGATTCTGCAGGTTCCTGATGTCGTTGTTAGCCTCAGCTATATTTTTTGTGCCATTGATCGTCCATTCTCTCCATTCCAGGTCCCTGCTATTAGGATTCCAATAGTGATTCACCTTGGTTCTCCCCAGCCCTTGATAATTTCTTTGCAGGTCTGCAAACTCTGGCCTCTCTAATTTCGGGAGTTGTTGCCAAGCGTCCTCCCAAAACAAGGCCGTTTCCCCATTACGAATTTCCCAAAAGCTATTCTCCTGAACAATACCTCGATTTCTCCTTGCCAGGTTCCAGATCAGAGATCCTTCTGGATTCTCTTGCATTCTGATTAAGTTCTGAGTGCTATGCAATGGAGCGTATTTTTCCTTCCAATGTCTTGCCCAAGGAAGATTGGGTTCCTTCAGCCATTTCCACCAAAGCTTAGCCCCACATGCTCTATTGATGGTAAAGGGATCTAGCAAGTTTAACCCTCCCAATTTTTTGGGTTTGCACAATTTATTCCAAGCCACTAGTGCCCACTTTTTCTTCTCAACATTTCCTGTCCATAAAAAGGATCTTTGGATCACCCTCATCTTCTGCAAGACTCCTTTGGGAGCAGGGATTATGGATAGCAAGTATTGAGGAATAGCTTGCAAAACTGCTTTAGTTAACACTAGCCGCCCTGCAAAATTGAGAGCTCTATGGGTCCAGTGATGACATCTCTTCTCCAAATTGGCTAGGACCTTCTCCCAATGCACTTTTTGCCAAGGTTTGTCTGTTAGGGGAGCGCCTAGATACCTCGAGGGCAGACTTCCTCTGCGGAAGCCTAGAATGCTAGACAGATTTTTTTGCACAGCTAGATGCGTATTGAAGAAAAAGATGGTAGATTTAGATAGATTAATTTCCATACCTGAGGCTTCACTGAAAAGATTGAGGATCCTCTTATAGCCCAGGGCTTCTTTGACAGTAGGAGAACCATGCAGCATAGTATCATCAACAAATTTTTGGTGAGTGGTCGCTGGAATATGGGGCAGGGGATGTAACCCTCTAATCTTCCCTTCCTCTTCAGCGTTGCGAATGAGTCTGCTCAAACCTTCCATCAGGATAACAAAAAGGAAAGGTGACAAAGGGTCTCCTTGTCTGATTCCTCTTGAGGGGGAGAATTGGTTGGCAGGGGAGCCATTAACTAGAATAGAAAATTTGGTAGATTTAATCAGAGCTAAAATCCATTTAATCCATTGATTGGCAAACCCGAAAGCTTTTAAGATTACTTCAAGGTAGTTCCAGTTGACTTTATCATAAGCCTTTGATAAGTCTAGTTGCATCATCATTCCTGCGATTTTCTTGGATTGAAGAGTATGAATCATTTCCTGAGCCAGCAAAATGTTGTCCAGAATTTGTCTTCCTTCAACATATCCTGATTGTTCTTCTGAGATGAGGTTCGGAAGAATAGGTTTCAATCTATTGGCAATAACTTTAGAGATAATCTTATAAATGACATTGCATAAAGCAATGGGTCTAAACTTTGCTGGGGTGTTGGCTTCTTCTTCTTTGGGAATCAGGGCTAGGAAAGTTGAATTGAGAGATTTGAGAATTGAGGCAGAGCGCCGAGAGTCCTCCACCACTTCCCAGACCTCATATTTAACAATTTCCCAGCAGGCTTTATAAAAGTTGATGGTAAAGCCATCAGGCCCAGGCGCTTTGTCATTCGGCATACTCTTCACAGCTTCTTCCACCTCTTCCAGAGAGATTTCCCTAGTTAATGCAAGATTTTGCTCATTGGTGATTGTTCTGGGAATGGATTTAATGAGTTCAGCGATTGCATCTATTCTGTCCACCTCAGGTCCTTGAGCTATGCTGTTAAAATGCTTAGTGAGCAGGGTTAAAATTCCTTGATGATTCTGAAGAATGTCTCCCTGATCGTTTCTGACACTCAGGATTTTATTGGCGCCTCTGTAGTCTAGTGTTGATCTGTGAAAGAACTTGGTGTTCTGTTCCCCTTCCTTTAGCCACTGAATACAGGACTTTTGCTTCCGTAGGATTTCTTCTTGTTGGCAGTGGAGCTACCATTGTTGCATCAAAATTTTTCCTTGGTCTACAGAGTCTGAGTTGCTATCCCCAGTTACCCATCCTTTGTGAATCCGCTCTAGCTACTCCTCTATTTTGGCTTTCTCTTTAAATATATTCACAAAAACAGTTACATTCCATGCTTTTATTTTATTTCCGATGTATCTCAATTTACCTTGTAATTTGTACATTTTGGTGCCTCTTATGTCCATCGGTTCATGCCACCACTTCTCAACAAGTTGAATAAAGTCTGGGTGATTAAGCCAAAACTTCTCAAATCGAAATGGCTTGTTCCTAGGAGTACCCTAGATCACAACAATTAGCAAAATGGGCCAATGATTTGACCCTCCACTAGGTAGAATGTCTGATTCTACTACCACTCCCTCCAATAGTATGCTTTCAGATATAAGAAATTTGTCAAGACGAGAGGTGATTTGTCTCTCACCTCCCCTTCTGTTATTCCAAGTGAAGGCCCCACCCTTGGGTTGAATATCCACTAATTTAGCTAAAACGATGAAATCTAAGAAAGCATCAGAATCTTTGTGGAGTCTCCTGATCCCTCCTTTCTTCTCTAAAAGTGTAGTGATCATATTGAAATCTCCTCTTATGATTTCCTTCGCTCTGGGATATCTAAGCTTCAGATTCAAAAGAGATCTAAGAAAAATGTATTTCTCTTCTAATTTTTGAGGTCCATAAACATTGGTGCACAGATAAGTTTCTGAGTTGCCTATCACTTGAACTTCTAGAGCTATAAAGGATCTGTTGGCTTCAGCTAAGAGGATATTAATTACATGCGGATCCCACATGGTAACTAAACCTCCTTCCCATCCATGATTGGCAGTCTCCATGTATTTCATTTGTCTACCTAGCTTTTTGCTTACATTATCAATAATGTTACTTGTGCATTTGGTTTCTTGCACAAATAAAATATCAGGTTTTTCCTTTTGGACCTTCCTTTTAAAGAGCCTTTGTTTAGTTTGGCTGTTGCGTCCTCTGGCATTCCAGGAGATGACTTTCATTTACAACTAAAGAGAAAATTAGTGATTAAGAGGAAAAGCTTCTAGAGCTTTCATCTTACCAGAGTTTAAAAGCAGTATTATCAGTTCCTGTAATGTCTCATTGTTGGTTCTGCGCCCTCTCCTCTTCCTTTGTTTAGAGCTGGTTGAAGTGTGAAGTAGGCTTTTTGTATGGGGTCCCAATCCTTTTGCTATGCCTAGCTTCTTGTTTTGCCTATCCAACGTTGCCTTCTGTCTTGCAACAAATAGCTCATTAATTCTACTCACCTCCTCTTCCGAAATGTTTTCCATCCCTTGCTTCTTCCAGTTTTCCACCATGTTTGTTAGGTTAACTCCTTCCTGCTCTAAAACCTCATTGAGCTCCATTTCCTCACTTCCGATGTCACTTGTCAGCATTTCTGCATCTTCATCTGTTCCTTCTGTTACTTCCTAAGTCTGTTCTGTGATGTTTTGAATGTTATCCTCCATTGCTTTGGTTTCATACTCTGTTGTATTTTTATTTACTTCAGAGGTATTTTGTTCCTTATTATGGTCCTCTGACTCAGTTTCAGTCTCCAAAACCTCAAAAGCATTGCTGGTATTACCTTGTGTTGCGCCTGTTCTGAATGGTCGTTTCCTGTGTGCTCTCTGTCTTGCTCTTGGTCTTATGAAGGTATCCCTGTTCTTTTCTACCTGCTCTCCCTTAAGTTCTTCCATTGATCTGTTTAATGGACATTCTCTTATTAAATGTCCATGCTCATGACACTTCCTGCAGCGAAATGGAATTTGCTCATAGTCAATAGCTTGGAAATAGTCCTCATCCATGTATTCCAACCACAGTCCTTCATGCAAAGCCCCCGACACATCCAACTCCACACAAATTCGTGCACAGGACGTATACCTTCTTTGCAGAGTGGCTTCTGAAGCTTTGATAAAAGTTCCTAGCTTGTCACCTATCTGTTTTAGAGCTGAATATCCCCAATAGTCTATTGGAAGGGAGAATAAGCGAATCCAGACTGGCACCTACTTAAAGGTTTCTTTCTCTAGCACGAAGTTAGACTTCCAGGGTCTCATATAGAGACCTGCTGAAGCGAAGAAGTAAGGTCCCCCATCAAATATTCTATCCTTATCCTCTAGATTCGAAAAAACAACAGTGAAAAAACCCTTGGCCCCTAAGTGCAGTCTAACATCACCTTTGGGTTTCCATTGTTGCTTGATCCATTGACACAGTGCTCTTTCCATTGGCCAAAGTCCCATGAACTTGCAGATCACTGCGTGTTCAGTCATGTGTTCTCTGTAGGCTTGAATTTCTGGGTCTGTGATCACCACCCTTAGGGCTTCTGCTGTTTTAGGCTTGCATGGTCCTCGGCTTTTTTTGTCATTGAGATTGTTTGGTTTGTCCCCTTTCTCCTCTCTTTCTCTTTCTAGGGTTTCTTCTTCCCCGTCTTTTTGTTCCTCTTCTTGTTTGTTCTCCTGAATGATATGTGCTTGCGTTGTCTTCTCCTTGCTCCTGTTGTTTGCTCTACCTTCGCTCTCCTTTTCTTTCAGTTTCTGAGTGTTGTCTTCCGCCTTGTTCGCATACTGTCTTCTTCCCTTGCTAGTTCCCTCCTCTTTCTGCGAGCTATCATACCCTGTGATTCGCACACCTTCCTATGCGATTTGTTTTTGCATGATTATTTGTCTCAAAGTAGGGGTCCCTATGGACCCCTCGTTGACCATATGTCGGGTCAAGCTCTGACCCCTCCTAAGAATCTCTGTTGTTCTGATCTTGTTCCTCTCTAGGTCAAACCCTAGGCAAATTTCGAGATCTGTAAACCCTAAAATTCTGGATTGCCAGAACATCCCCTTCATATCCTCCTCCTTATTTCATATGTAGAGAGAGAAATCATTTTTTTTTTGGCATGACCCATAGAGGATTTGAACCTTGAATCTCATGGTTTATATAGTACTTCATGACACGTCAATTTCCAATTGAGCTTCCCTCCATGGGTAAGGGAAATCATTATTTACATGCCCCTTTCAGTTTCATTTATAGCACACCACTTCAAATTTTCTCTTCCTACTTAGTGATGTACACTTGGACATTGATTGACCATGAAATCTATTATATTTCCTCTCTAGAGTGGCCTCTTGTAAATAACAACTTTGAATATAAAGAAACTCCTTATGATAGTCTCCTTGTTTCTTCATTTAATTGATATTACATAATTTCCTCAATCATGGGATTATCCCTACAAGTTCCATTAATTGTTATATCATGGTATCCCATAAATCTAGCATTCTATTGACAAGATTAATACATTGATCTTACGATAGTGTCAATCTTTGGATTATCCAGCAAGTTCTATTGATTACTATACGAGTTTCTCCCAATTGACTCTTGCATACTATTGAGGAGATAAAAACATTAATTCTCAAAACTATAATAATCCCCATTAAAATAATAATTGTAATTGTAACATCAATGTTTTCAACCCATTTTAATGTTTAACAAACTTGACTCAATATTTCAATTTTTTTCTTCATATAAACCTGTTAATGACCAATGACTTGGAAGTGTAAGAAGTAATTAGCTTTTCCCATATCTCCTTTTGTAATGAAATTTTGGAAACATTAAAAATCACAAAATCTAAAAGGTAAAACTAAATGGTTCTCATATTTGAACGGTTTTCTCATTTTTAACCACTTATATTCACTAAGCTCGTAGTAAAAAATAGCCTACAAATAAGTTTTTTTGGTCATTTAATCTTTCGCGAATTTTTTTTAAGTCATTTCATCTTTCATCTTTACCTTGAATCTAATGAAGTAATAAACATTAAACCTATTGAAATATTATGATCCACTATCATTTTTCAACTATTTTAACTGTACATAATTTCTCAACTTCGATTCCTGCAATAAAACCAAGCACCTTCTTCATGTACCATTAGTACACTTTATGAGATCTACTCTTCCACGAAAAAAAACTCTAAAACCTATCATCTTTTTCAAATTAATAATTATATTAAAAATGCAATTTTAACAATAATATTTAACCCATAAATTTATAAATCCAGCCAACAATACATTTTATCTTCAAACTAATGCTGTGTAATAAGAAAAAATATTTTTAACATTATAAATTTATAATTAAAAAATATTAGTAAATTCTAACATATGATTATATACACATTCATGCTACTTGTAACGTTTACTAATGCTTCTCTTCTCCTACCAAGTTATCATATACACATTCATGCTATTCCTATTATTTATTTGATTGATAATTCAAACATAAAAAGATATATAACAATTTTTTTAATTTTTGATATTTAATTTCACTTTATTATAGATATTATTAATTTGTAAATAGTTTCATTACAATATTATGAAGCAATTTGTTGACTTACCAATATTACGTAAAAAGAATTTAGTCAAAATATATATATAATTTTATACTATTTTTAAAATTAAGTTGAAAAGCGAAAAGATCATAACTATTTTTTAAATCTCAACCCTCTGTCCCTCATTGTAATAGCTCTCGTCAAAAACCCATGTAAAAATTAATAAAGGTAAAATAAGACCTTGGTCATGGGACACATATTCCAAGATGAATGGTGGGAAAAAACATCCTAGTGGGTGTTCATTTAAGTTATTATGGCTAAAGGGAAACGGCAAAGGAAATGACAAAGGCATTTAGAAAGACAAAGAGGCATTATTGACATTTTATTTATGAAAAAAATTGGAAATTAGGAGAAAAAGAAGGTGAAAGGTCACAGGTTGCATCTGAGGAGGAAATTGAAGAAAAATAATGGAAAATGAAGAAAATAAAGGCCTCATTAATAAAAATGTTTCTGAAGATTAGTTGGCAAGTTTTTTCTCAGACTTTTGTGAGTTCAGTTTTGGAGCTCTCTCTCTATTCTCTCTCACACACACTCTTGGACACTTAGAGTTTTCTTGGAGTACTTCATCATTGGATCAAGAAGGGCAAAGAAGGCAAAGAGAAAGCAAAGATCAAGAAAGGAAGGGTAGGATCAAGTGGCTACAACAAGTTTACTTGCAGGTATCAATTTGCATGTCTGATTTCCTTGGTAGATTTGACATGCATGGTTATGCATGTGTGTTCTTGGTTCTCTTTCTTTCATGGGAATAAGTTTTTCTAGGTGTGACAATGTTCTTTAGCCTTGACTTTCCATTTTTGGATAGCCATGGTGAGATGGGGTTCTCATGTTCTGGTTGAGCTGGATTTTAAGATGGATTCAAAACAGAGTGAGGTGGATCTCTAAATGAAAGAATACATGACCTAGTGATCCACGAACTAGACTGTAGATTGCAGTACAAACCACTGGCCTAGTGACCCCTAAACCAGACTATGGATTGTCATAAATCCATGTATTGTGTGCCTTGGTGGGCCTAGGAATCCTCGATCTATGAATGGTGGGATATACTATAAAACCTAGAAGTGATTTCCCTTGATCAGACCTAGGAATCCTTGCCAGTGAATGGCGAAATAGATGGTAAAGCCTAGAGGGTGGTGTTTCGATTATGGCCTAGTGATCCCTATATTATACTGTGGATTGTGGTAAATCATAGATACTAGGAGACAAGGAAATTCCTCATAGTGTAGGTGGAGAAATACAGTGGCATCTATGGTTGTTTATGGCCTAGTGATCTGGTGAAGATTATGGTAAAGTCTGATTCTATTGATGAGGGTGAGGTGGTTGAGCCTCGGGAAGCCCTGGTTGGTTCTTTTGGTTTGAGTCCCACACTCATGCTTGAAATATGGCATGGGGTTGATTAGCTGAAGAGAGGCTTGGCTCAACCAATCTACGGTTGGGTGGAATGTGGTAGTCCCATACCGGGTTGTCTTTTGCATTCATTAATAAGAGTTTCTTTCCTTGGTGCTTTATGAGAAAATGTACTGGATTATATGTGGCATTTATGATTGTTATATCATCATTATTTATGTTGTTTATATGTTGGTTATGAATATGTTTTATGACAGTGAAAATGTATGCTTATCAACATGTTTTGAATTGTGAATGAATCAACAATGAGTAGATGACCTAATAGATGATAATGCAGCTAATGTGATACAACACCAATGCTTCTTAACGATTCTCAGATAAGTATGACACCTGCATGCTCAAATATATTTTTTAAACCTGTAGAATAGATAATTGTGATATGTTTAATGAAATTCTTGTCATGGCTAGTAGGGGTCCAGTCAAGTCCTTGTTTAAGAATTTGCATTGGCATCATTCTCTCTATGCTTCTTTTCATTTATGTGAATTCCATGAGATTATCGGCAGTGACTGGGTCCTAGCCCTAGACTTTTCCCTCAAATCTCGCAGTCGCTGGCATAGCACTGGCAGAAAAAGGCTACAGTCGCACTAAGGCAAGTTCATGGGAGTAACTTGGACCATCAATCGCTTGGAGGGATTAGCAAGGGAGTCACTGGGGCTCTAGGTCTTTGAACTACCAAGTTTCCTTAGGGGTTGGTCACCTAGAAAGGTGGGGTAGCTCCTAGAGGTTATGTTGGATGTGTGGATGGTCAGTTTGTTTGTGTTTTGTAGGTTCCACGTCCTTAAGGTGACCTAGGAAGTTTAATCAGATCATAAGAGCCTCTTGTCACATGTTTACCCTAGTTGGTCGGTTACTTAGATAGATATGGAAAGAGGGCATTACACTAACTACTACTAACAATACTTGATGAATATTCCCTAAGGATAAATCTCTACCGTACACATATTAATTATGAATAATTAAATTAAATTTCAAAAAACCTTATTCCAAAATAGACAATTTTACAAACCTAATTAACTTGTAAATATACCGCCACATCTTTTTAAAATAATAGAAAACTTGAAGAATAAACCATTACATACCACAAATTTGATCAAATGTTGCCCAATTCAGCTATTGTCAAAAGCCAAACAATAATGCAGTAAGAATGGATCTAAGTTACTTAAGTTAAACCTCACCATGCCAAAGCTTAACCAAAATTTTCAAACCAAATATATTAATTATGTCGATAAGTGTGTTTATTTTGAAATAGGGATTCAAATTTTTAATTTAATTATCAATAAATAAACTAGTCATATAAATTAAATGGTTAATAAAGATAGATAGACATCATTCCATAATAAACATCAATCACTTATTTTATAATATATTTGTAAAATCAATAAAACCATAAATTTAGCTAAATTATAACTTTATTTAAAATTTTATTATTATTATTATTATTATTATTATTATTATAAAAAACATAGACTCTAGTAATTACAAAAAAATTCTCAATAATTTCATACATTTACAAAACTCACTCTTTCTCTCTCATCGGGGCTTGCTTCTGTAGAGTAACCAAAATCCCCTCAATTAATTTTATCAACATAGCGAGCAACCTGTTGGTTTGAACTTGTTCCTCCGCGGGAGACATATCTTACATATTCGCCATCATGCTTGACTTATGATTCAAGTATCCAACTTCGCAGAGGAAGGGCCAACTAAGATAATAGTTATGGGCACTCGATGGTAGAATGTTGTAGGGAATCCACACCACATAACCTTTTTTTTTTCAGAAGAAAAAGCTATATAGTATCTCTATTATATTTCAAGAAGATTCATATACATATGTGTAGGCTATGTACCTCGGATTGTTATCCAAAACACATCATGATTTGCAGCTTTACATCTCTTATTACATAATAAAAAAAATGAGAACTGTCTGTAGCAACATACAAAAACTGGAGAATGAACCTGTATAAGAGTATAGTGTATCCTGTCCCTGTTTAAAAACTTAATCCAATATAATGAAACCAGGTGCATACCAGATTTTTCCCTTTAAATGCCTGGCATAGAAAAAGGTTGTATGGTGCATGTTAAATGATCTATCGAGATGCATAGTTGCCACTTTCCCTCTAAAGACTGTAAGCCTTTTTTTGATAGCTTATCTGCTTGCTCATTTTGACCCCGCTTTATATGAGTGATAGGGAACTGAGTAGGCCTCCATAGTGATTTTATCCTGCCAATCCATCCAACAAGGTTGTCATTTTTGATATTATTGTTCCCCTTCACAAGATCAATGATTATTTTAGAATCCCCGTAGATGTTAATGGGGCCGATGTCCATGAAAGAGCAGAAAGTAAGCAGTCCATGAAGGGCCATGGCCTCAGCTTTATTATTTGACCCTTTGCCACCATTCCAATACATGTAGTACTGAAGATCTCTTGAAAGACAGATGTATACTCCACATGCACACTTTCCGTCTTTTGCTGCTCCATCGAAGTGCGCCCTTGGCATAAGAAGCTGGCTGGAATCAGTGACTGTTTTTTGATGCATCTTTTGTTGTGGGTTGATAGGAAGAATCGAATAGTAGTATGGGATTATCTTATCAAATAACTGCTCAAAGTTCTCTTTGCTGTTCTAAAATATCTTCTTATTTCTCCATTTCCATATAAACCAGTTAACAATTAATGGAATGGGGCACCAAACAGATTTCTGAGAGGCCCACCATTTGTATGCTTCTGTTATGGTGGGATGGTTAACCAAGGGAAAACCAAAGAATGATGCCATCTTCTTCCATCTGAGATAGTGGACAGCTTAAGAAAATATGCATGTTATCTTCTGTATTGGAGAGGCAGATTATGCATATGGCAGGGCCTTGCCATTTCCTTTTTTGTAGATTAGTCCATGTGAGACTTTTGTTATTATAAACAAGCCATGAAAACAAAATTATTTTTATAGGGCAGCCAAACTTCCAAAAGGAGTAAGGAAAGAGTTCCTGAGTGCATGCTCTGTTCTGTTCTATCAAGGAAAGATATACATCACTGACTAACACATTTGACTGACCTTTCTTAACCTGCCAAATAATTCTGTCTCCGTCCTCAGTTTTGAATATTCCTGCATTTTTCATATTCCAGATAATCTTCTCCCATTGTGCAACCATTGTTCCTTGTAATCCTAGCACTCTATTCGATTTCCATATCGAAATAGCATCCTTCCATTCTTCGATTACTTGTGCCCAGTAAAAGAGACCCTTTTGGTGGGGGAGCGTGAGAAGTGGAGGAGGAAAGTGGGAATCCATCTCAACGCCCATGATTGCATCAGAGCCAATAAGGATATTGTTTCCAATATTCAATTTCCAAATTATGTACCTTTTGAAAATTGGGAGGATCTTTTGGAAACTTCTCCATATCGCCGATCCATTAGATTGCCACATAAAATCGTTCGTGTACCAAAAATGAATATCTTTATCCCCCATATATTTCATTCTGATAGCTTTACACCGTAGACTTTCTCCGAAGACTGTTCTCCATAATGTTTTGCAGAGAAGTGCCAAGCCAAAAATACGAAGGTTCATTAAGCTCCAACCCCCCATTTTTTTGGGGAGAGTAATGTTATCAAGTTTAGTGAGATGATATTTCTTCTTCTCCATACCTCCACCCCAAATAAAAGTAGCCATTAGACTATTTAACTTCTTAATAATAGTTGAGGGGATGAAAAACAGATGCACCCAGTAAACATAAATTTGAGCTAGAACTGATTGAGAGAGAATCATTCTACTAGCTAAGGATAGGCATTTATATTCCCACCCCGATATTCTCTTATAGAATCTGTAGGTGATCCATGCCCAATCAGATATGTTGTATCCCGTGGACTTGAGATGATAACCGTGGTATTTTATACCCTCATTAATGGAAACCGCCTGAATGTTAAACAACTGTGATATATATTCCATCTCCTCCATTATAACATTGCTGAAATGAAATGAGGACTTCTCTAAATTTATAATTAGCCCTGTGGCTTTTTGAAATGATAATAATAGCCCATGCATAAAAAGCCATGTATGCCTACAAAGCATAGCAAAGAGTAAGACATCATCCACAGAGAGAATGTGAGTAATAGAGTTACCTCTCGATATAGAAAGAGGATCAATATTTCCATCAGCAACCACTTTATTTATCTGAAGACTGAGTGTATCCATGACCAGGATGAATAAGAGAGGTGATAGGGAGCATCCTTGGCGCAAACCTCTTTCAGCTGAGAAGAAAGAAGTGGGATATCCGTTTATGAGAATGGCAAAGTTTACCCCTTCCACACAGGCCATGATCCATTTGGTACATCGGTCATCCAGTCCGATCCTAATTAGTAAGCATCTCAAATAGACCCAATCTAAACAGTCGTATGCTTTCTTTAGATCTATTTTGAGGATGGCAGCTCCAATTCTTTTCGTCTTCATAGAATGTAAAGCCTCCTATGCAATAGCCACTGCATCTAAGATGTTCCTTCCACTCAGAAACCCATGCTGTTCTTTAGAGATGTGCGTTGCTAAGATGCCACAGATTCTTTCAGCTATTAATTTTGATATAATTTTGTAGATGGCATTGCACAGAGAAATCGGCCTGAAATCTGCAAAGGTAGAAGATTCCTTTTTTTGAGAATCAAAGCTATGTAGGTGGAAGAGATGATATGATGAATCTTCCCTTTAATCCTGGTCTCTTCAACCATCCCCAATATGTCATTTTTCATAATTTCAAAGAAATGTATAAAAATGTCTATGGTCCAGCCATCAGGGCCAGGACACTTGTCTTTCTTAAAAGATTTCATTACAGAAAGTAATTCTTCCTCTGAAACAACAGCATATAGTCTTGAATTTTCTTCTTCTTCAAACATCTTTGGGAAAGGTTCAATGCCCCACATTATGTCTTCCATACTTCTGTTAACATCCCTAGAATATGCCTTTTTAAAATAATTGTTTGCTTCTTTTGAAATGTCTTCTTGGGAGTGAAAGTAGGCCTCTTCTTCATTTTTTATTTTCCATATAGCATTTGAAACTTGCCTTTTTCTTGCAAAACGATGGAAGAATTTGGTGTTTTTATCACCTTCTCTCAACCAAGTGACTCTGCTTTTTAGTCTCCATGATATTTCTTCCATTTGCAAAATTTTCTGTTTTCTTTTCCGGAGCTCCCAAATCCGCACTCTACTGTTCCATGCAAATTTATGGGACGCCATACCCTCAGCAATCTCTTTTAGCTCTTCTTCAATCTTCATTAATTCAAGACTGAATTTTTTCTTTTTCTTTATCTGCCAATATTTAACTCTTGATCTAAGGATCCTCATTTTATTGATCAGGTTTTACGTCGAAGAATCCTTCGATGAACGATTTTTGGCTCTCCAAACCTCACTGACCATGCAGTTGAAAGATTCATCCTCCAGACAATACCTATTAAATTTAAGAGGATAGATTTTTCGAGGATTATGTTCCATCCACTGTAATGAAAGTGGTCTGTGGTCCGAAATGAACATAGGGAGGATATGAGAGCTCGAAGTACCATGATTTTCAAGTAGTTTACCAGTCAAGATGAATCTGTCCAACCTTTTAGCAATGTAGGCTTCTCCCGCTCTACCTGTTACAGTGAAAATTGTCTATATATAATTGCTCTATCCCACTAAGGTGTGACAGCTGCCTTAGAAACAAACAGAGAAAAGCTACTTTCGTTTTTCCTTTATGAATTATAGATAGAGAGGAACAGAAAGACCAACCTCTGTCTTGCGCTAATCTCTTGATTTGATCCCTCTCTTCTTTGATAGTCTTCAGCTACCTGCTCCCTTACACGCCCAGCTTCACAAAGTACCTGTAAGATTACAGAAGCATAACACTATACAAAGACATGGATCTATAATCATAAACAATCTAGGATCAGATGTAAATTGACCATACAAATGTAGCAAGCATCAATGACACAAAAGCATGGAGGAAAACTTGAATAGCTTTTATTGATAAACAAGAAAAGAGCCAAGAGGAGTTACAACCAGTTGTTCTGACCCAGCATCAACCTCCCAGCAAAGAAGCCCCTCTTCACCTCAAACAAAGCTTAGATCACCCAACAATCTGATGTTTGTCTCAAGAAACCAACAACAATTCCTTACAATATGCAAAATTCCAGCCTCTCACCTCTGGATCTCTGGGGTGAGAGATCTATATATAGATATTTGCAGAGGTGTGAGTCAGCTCTGGGTTTTTGATTAGTGTCTTCTCTCTGATAGTTCTTGATGCCACTTGGAGATCTCATTGATCTCTTACTCATCCTTGGGCAATTCTGAGAGGCAAGTGTCCCAAGAGAAATTTCTGGAAGATTCCATGATCATCCACCTCGCAAACTGTCTCCGCCACTTGTCTTTTCCCGCCCATCGCACCCCATAGAAGGGCTTTTTGAAATGCAACGCACTTCCCGTGTGTAGAAGGTGCGATGCACCGCACCCTGGCCATGGAGCAAGTGAAATGATCCAGTTTTGACCAGTTCTGAGTAGTTTTTCATGGAGAACTTCTTGGAGAAGCTGTAATCTGTTGACCTTGTTCCTTTAGGGGTTAGAACAACACTTGTAGGGACTTAGGAGCCCTTGTTTTATGGACATTTCATGCTTGGGGTTGTAGGGCCCAAACATTTCTATAACACTACCATTGTCCCAGGTGGGAGCCAATGGGTCAGGACTTATGTCAATCAAATAATTTTGCAGCATAGCTTCTCTGATTTTTTCCCCAATAGGATCAGACTTTTTCCCCTTTCCCCACACTTCATCCGGTCCCAAGGTGCAATTTAAATCTCCAGCGATGAGGAGAGTATCTATCTCCAATATACCAGAGGCAAAAAATAAGTTCCAAAAGGATTCTTTGTTTCTATATGGAGCATAAACATTGAGAATGTGGAAGCTTTCTGCATATCCTCTGTATTTTGCGACCATCAAAATTCCCCCTAGACAATGGAAAGTAACTACTTTAATCCATCTCAGATCCCACAATATAGCAAGTCCGCCTGAAAGGCCATTTGCCTCCATTGCCGCAATATACCATGTTGGTAGCATACGCTTGAAGAAAGCAATAGAATCTAGTCTACCATGCATTGTTTCTTGGACAAGTATCAACCTTTCATTAGAAGCCAGAGCCGAGGGAGAAGCGTCTATGTCGAACATCTCCCGCCATAGACAGAAAAGGACAAATGCCTTCCGCGAGTACCCAGAAAGAAAAATTGGAACGGTGGACTGAGGGAGATATAAGGCGTAAGAGTGCATAGTGGCGAGAGGAAAAACGAGCCGAGGATTATGGTGGGAGTATTATAACAAAAGGTTGCCAAAAGAGTGTAGTGGTGAAACTTCTGGAGAAAGGAGACTCACAGATGTAAGGTCCAGGAGACGGCTCTTTTAGACAGGTGTAGCAGTGCAGAAATGCATGTAAGAGGGCATAGAGAAAGATGGTGGAGTGGAAATATCAGAAGGTGGCCAAATGAGATTAAAGAGTGATTCTGAATGAGGAAATTTAAAGATGTAAGGCCTGGGAGGTAGCGCTTGTAGACGGCAGGAAAGGTGTCGAAAAAACTAGAAATGAAGCGCAGAAATGCGTGATATCCCGTACATCTGATATAAGATTATTGGTCCACCATAACCCTGGAAGTCTGGCGGTGATGTGGCGCTCCTCCACTCATTCTCTCAAACCTTATAGAGACACACCACCTCCAATATTGCTGCTCAGAGGAATTGAAATGCGAGGTTGCTAAATCCATACCCAGATCTTGGACAACTACATGGAATGTCAAGAATTTACTACGAGGGAATAAAATTAACAACATTAACTTGCAAAGGAGTGGCAAAGGAGTGAATGCAAATTTAAGATTAGATACTTCTCCCATGTAATAATAGGAGTCGTCTAAAGAGGTGGAGGAATTGCCCGGACGGTTAAAAGTGGCCGGAATACGGACAAAAAAAATTCAAAAAATCTTGTAGAGGGAGTGTTTGAATCGTGTTTTTGATGGTGGAAATGGATTCAGCACCATCAAAAATGTCTAAGACACCTAAAATTTTGAAGTTTAACAATTATAACTAGGATTTACAAAAATACTTGCCGGATTTTCTTTAAATATGACCAGAATTTCCATAACTTTCCAGACAATTCCTCCGGCTAGTTAAACTACGGTGTAATAATAGACCACTTCCCGAATGCAATGAGACCCTGACCCTGTGGCACTTGTGATCCCAACTTGACTCCATGGGACACCAAACGTTAATGTAGATGAGACAGAAGTTCGATTTCTTCCAAATGTGTGACCCAAAAATTAATGTGGGCTCCATTGTTTCGTGCTTGATCTCGAGAGGACAAGAATTATTATAGTGTTAATGCCACGAACGTACGGATAAGATCCACTTTGAACTTTTAAAACCATATTCAGATGCATAGGCTAATTAATTTAAAATTAAAACCATTACTTTTATATTTTGTGGTCATGGAATTGGTGAAAAAAGAAACATCGCATGATCTAATTCCCAAATTTCCTTGCTCCAAAAGGATTCCCTTGTTGACCAATGAATATACCATTACGTTCTGATGCTGGAAAACATGAAAGAATTTTATTTTCTCAAATTGCATAATCTGAAAAATTAATCGCTGCAAAATGGGGGAGAGTTCATGTTTTTCGATCTTTTCCTTTTTCTCATATGGCGCGTTATCAATATTGAGTCACAAATTGAAATTTTGGTTATTTTTTTGCGATTGTAATTTCTAACCCAAAGTATTTAGCTTGATTATTGGGAATGTCCCGATTCTCAATCATATTGAGACTATTTTTTTTAAGGGTACAAAATTTACTTTTTTTTTGAATTTTATGGGACTGAATTCTATATTATTATTATTAATAATTACATGGAAATGCATATTTTGGAATTGGGCTTCCAAATTTTTAATTTAATTATCAATAATTATTAGATGGATAGTAAAGATTTAATCTTCATAGAATATTCTTAGCAGATTACATAACTAAAGAAGTGAACAAATTTATTAATTAAAAAAATGTTACGTGAAGAATTGTCATATGAAGTGAGCTATGGGTATTGATAAGCCCTAGTATTGGCCCCTGATATTGTAACATAGTCTATTTACATATTAAGAATCTACATAATAATTCATGGTTAAAAATCTTGTTGCATGCTTTTATTTTTATTTTTTCATATATATATATATATATATATATATATAATTTTTTTATTAATTTTTTTTATCATCAATAATAATAATAATAATTTTAAATAAAATTATAATTTAGATAAATTTTATGATTTTTTAAATTTTAACAACGTGAGATGTATGCTCAGGTAAGTGTGTTGATGCTTAATATTGACTGATGCCTATCCACATTTACCAGCCATCTAATTTATATAGCTATGCTAGTAACAACAATAATTAATATTTAACTTAAACATAAAAATACATGGAACAAAATTCTTAAACATGGAGATTTATCCCCTAATTTCAAGTTAAGGTGTAAATAGGGTTTATGCTAGTAACAACAATAATTAATATTTAAGTTAAACATAAAAATACATGGAACAAAATTCTTAAACATGAAGATTTATCCCCTAATTTCAAGTTAAGGTGTAAATAGGGTTTGT
The DNA here is from genome assembly GCA_031772625.1 of Pinus tabuliformis. Lineage (NCBI taxonomy): Eukaryota > Viridiplantae > Streptophyta > Pinopsida > Pinales > Pinaceae > Pinus > Pinus tabuliformis. The sequence goes on from CM062813.1 coordinate 224,540,726, forward strand.
TACAATACATGGGTCAATACCATGGCTTATCAACAACGCATGCTCAAAAGACCATAACTCACTTCATATGACATTGATATTTGCTGAAGGCTTCTTATTTCAACTTAAGGTGAATGAGTATTTGTTGATTTTTTTTCTTTTTTTTTTGTAATTGATGGCCTAAATTGATTCTTAAGGGAATATGCTCAACTTATGCCTAGTCTTAGTGCTTATCAATGGTTATAATGTATTAAAGAGTTTGTTAGGTTGCATTGACCTTTAATAAATTAAAAAAAAATATATTTGTGCCACTAGCTCCCCCCACCCAACAATTTCTTAGGGATTGGAGATTATTCCAATTCTAATAAGTTCCTCCAAGATAAGTTCCTCACTATTATTTATAACATTCATTTATATATAGGAAAAAAATATTTAGCAAAATGGTCCATACTTTTAATAAATTTTAAAAATTATCTCCCCACCCATCAATTTCCTAGGCATTTGAGATTACACCAATTCTAATAAGTTCCTCATTATTATTTATAACATTAATTTATAATTCCTTTTTTTTCTTAAATTAAAGTTCATCTATAACCTTTTTGTACACTATTAATCAGGTAAATGTGTGAATTAGTAAGACATTCTTCGTGTTACAATAGTTTTTTTTGGTTATATTTATGAAGCCTTCTGTTATATCAACCACATTAATATTTTTAATGTGGTTGTACTAGTCTAGAATATTTGGTGGAGGTTTAATCCTTACCATTCACTTAATTATTGATAATTAAATTAAAGTTCTAGAAGTCACATTTCAAAATAGATATGTGTATGGTAGGGATTTAACATCCACTAAATATTCTAAAAGATTCTTAGTAGTAATCATAAATCAACAAAAGTAGTTAATACTTTTGTCATTTTAATTAAATTGATTAATTAAAAAAATGTCATATGAACATGTGCCATACTAAAATTAATTATAGTTTTTTAGGTATGTGTTATAATCAAACCTTAATATTGACCCATTATATTGTAACCAACATTAAATTGAAATGAGTCTATATAATAAAATGAGAGTGAATCTCCATAATTAAACATCCATTTACATATTTTTAACTCATATTAATTGAGTTAATAATAATATTATTATTATTTTAACAACACTTTTGGAAAAATTCGCATAAGAGATATTTCAGTCCTGAAGATAAACCACATTGGCTAATTCAAAAAGCGTGAATGAGAATATCTCTTATGTAATTTTTTCAGAAAAAACATTGTTAAAATTATTATAGATCACCGAAGTTTTAACTCAAAAATATTATTATTATATTATTATTATTTTAACCATATAAATATAAATGCTTATCAATATCTTAAAAATCACTTAACTTGTAATACTAAATTAATTTTACTATTTTATTAATTACATAAATTATTAAAAAAAACAACCAACTTAACCTTATCCATAATTAATGGCGACGCCGACAAAAAAACCAAAAGAACCAATTATAAGCGCCACTGTGCATTATGATTACCATATATAATAATTGATGCAAATGCGTAGTCTAAACCAGGCCTGGAATTTGACGTCCTATAGGACATATTTTGCGTTCCAGAACGTATTTGACGGCGAGTGTTTTACACGTCACTTTTGACAGGTATTCTGCATCTACAGCCCATCATTTTGACATCTGATTTCAAAGCAGAACCGTCAAAATCTATTATACCTCTATTTCATGGGAGGCGGGATTGGCAACCAGTACACACGGTTCAAACTTAAGTTGATTTAAATGCTCAAGCTTTCAATTGCCTACTACCTACCAGGCTCCAACGTCCTCCCTTACATGTTGCATTCATTGTGATTCTTGAAGACAAAGTACATAAATGTTAATAAATGCTATAGTTAATATAGCTGGCCAATATTGGTTTTGTAATTGTGAGGTCCTGTAAACTGTCTGCAAGCATTGTTTTTTGATTTTGGTGCACTATATTTACTTACTCCCCAAGAGTATGATTGTAGCACACTAGATTGCATTGATGCCAGATGGAAGTAAGATAATAGTGAGAATAGTTAGAGGCTATAGGATATAATGTCTTTTAAATTTTCTTCAGGAGTTATTGTAAAACAATATAGATGGTGAATATATAGTGTTGTTGTATTAATACAATTCAAGTGCATGAGAAATATATCAATTGGAAAGGCAAGGTTATAACGAGCGTTTCAAATCTCTTAAATCGTTCTACCTGAAGGAGAAAAGGTACCCACTCGCTGGTATCTCAAAACATATAACTCTAAACTATTTCTAATTATTTCTTGTATGATTTATTTGATCAAGAAAGTTAGAAAGTACGGCTGAACAGAACGCCTACTGCATATACCAATCTGGATATTTTCATTTTATTCTTCAATTTTTGTCATGGCAGTGAATCTGGTAGTGGAGAAGTTTTGGGGCAATTAGACTTTGTCCGTTTGCAATGTCGTGGCAGCTGACACATCTCCATGGGTTGTTTGATAGATTGGAATGAGAAGAAAGTCTTAAGTATGTTTGTTGGGAGTTAGCTTCTGAGAAACCACAATAAGTAACTGAGGTGTATTTATAAATAAGCGTGATATGAGCTTGAAAGTGCTCTCTATGTTGTCATCACAAGATGGCCCTGCGAGGAGGGACTCTTGGCTTCATCTACAGGCTTCATTATGTTTTCCAGAAGTGTTGGGTTTTCTAGTTTCCCATTATCCATGTTGGTTTCTACTTTGTGGGATGAAATTTATTTTTTTTTTTCATTGCTTCCACTTTTAAAAAATGCAAGGCGTGAGTGAAGTTCAAAATTTCCTAAACCCCTTATCCCCACCTATGTCTTACTGTGGATTGGGTTTTCAAACTAGTGGCAGTCTTGCCTAAAACTTATTGATGTCCTTCCCTACACTTTAGTAACAAAATGTTTGAAATAATATTCATTTTACAAGTTGTATGTTGTTGTATAGGATAAGAGGTTAAGAATATTTAGAAGTACAATGTTAAGGTAAGTATTTTTCTTCAATGTTGTGAACAATGGGTTTTGGTTTGATTCGTAAGATAAGTGGCGGGGTTGGTGAGGTATTTTCATCCAGGTTGGAATCTCCCTGACACATATCTTACTCTCATAGATTGCATCACTATGGTAATGGGTCCTCTTAAGAGTTTGCAAACACAAGCATAAATCCTTGATAACTTTACAAGAATTTATACCCTCATTCAGGGCTGACTATTTAGCAGTCACCAATGTCGGTCATGATTTAGTTGTCGAAAGAAGAGGGGAAACAATGTCTAATTTGATAGATGACGTTGTATCTACATCGATGTGGGTCTCATTGTTCTTCACATGTGTTATTGGTTTTGTTCAACTTATTTACCAATTTCACATTCACACTATTGTATTAGAATTTATTAACATATAAACAAATAATATGAATTTATAAGGACACTTTGATGGTGAAAGGAAATTCCAAATTTTTTCCAGTAGGTTTTTAGCGTGATATTTCCCTCTTCCCGATGGTTCGAATCCCTTAGGGACATATTTCACCGCTTGTGGGCTATTTAGTTGTCCCATCTGTGATAGAGGCCATCTCAAAACATTGGGGGACAGGGGCAAGCCTTGGTTACTTTGGCAGAGTAGATAGCTTCATCCATGCTTGAAATTTGGTGCGTACCCTAGTTTTACTTGGTCAAATACATGAGTGATTTGTCCACAGTTTTAAATGGTGTTCTTATCATGTCACTTATTTTATTGTGTCACATTTTCTTCTTTGCCTTAGGCCAATTTTAAGGATAGTGATTAATATTGACTTAATGCTACATTAATATTATTTATAGGTGATTATTTAATATAATATGTTGGTGATTATTGTTAGTGTTACAGAAATTTCAAGCTCTAGGTGATTAATGTCATTATGATCTCAATCAAACACAAATGTTAAGTTAGGAAAAAACTAGAGAGGAAGAGATTTATGAAAGTTGAAATAAGAGTAGTTAAAAAAGAATTTACACATTAAAATAGGTTAGAGAAGATGGACACTTATAAATTTGGGTAGAACGTATACTTAAAGGCCTGAAAAATTCAAAAACGTCCTTAGTTTTTCATTTGATATAGGGAATTTGAAATTCCAGCCATCTGAACCATCAGTACGCCCAAGGCCATGTAGAGTGTTGATATATATGGAGTTTTCTATGGAAGTCACAAATTTGGAAATGCTAAAATTTTTACTATTTTCGAGGTAAATTTGTGGTTTCGATAAAATACTGTAATATATATCATGATCCACGCAATGTGTTACCTGAACCACCAGTACAATAACAATAATTCACATATTATTCATTTGCATAATGAAAATGATTACTTGGATTATCACATTTGACGGCTATACATGGATGCTTATATATACTACATACATTCTCAATTTCCAGCTTGCACACTGAATATGATCAACTTTCCACTGTCAACCATTATTGCAAATGAGTCTATCGAATTATGAGAATCATTAATTAAATTATCACATTTGACGGCTACACATGCATGTCCACTAAAACTTTATTTCAGATTCTGACAACAACATGCCAATCAACAAGGGAATGTCCAACTACAGTATTCTCAAACCAACGAGTATTGCAGTTGGATTTATGGAATACTATGAATTGTTCATGATGCTAGCAACTCTGTCTGTAGATTCCACAAACTAATGAGAGAACAGAAAGGAAAAGCTTAAAAAGAATCGGAGGGAGCAGAGGTAGCGTAAAGGCATATTGCGAAGAAAGGAAAGTTTGCGAAAAGAGGGAGATGGTGTCTCCAACTTAGGAATATGGTACAGTTGAGGATAAGGGAGGGGCCAGCTGTGAAGCCGATTGTAAGCTGCTCATTCCACATTTTCCACGATAGTAGACATCGCATAGGAAACTTGTAACGTGGAAGTTTCAACCCATTTTGATAGATGTCGGCGCTCATGTAATCAGATCATACGCTCTTGGCTAGCGCTCACTTTGACTCAGGGCCGGCCTATGGCGGTGGCCCCTGTGAACATCCCTAAAAGTTTGGTGAGTGAGTTATTAAAATGGAGTATTTAGGATAGGTTATTTCAGGGAGTTTTCACATGGTCTGTGTTCAATATTTTTGTTTAGTCATTGAGTCATTGGTTAATATTTTTGTTTAGCTATTGTGCCATAAAAAAAATTAAATAGTATAGTTATATTGGTAGAAATTTTTTAATTAGGCGACTAAGATATAAGCCAAAATAGTATAGTTATATTGGTAGAAATTTTTTAATTAGGCGACTAAGATATAAGCCAAGGTTGCGAGGAGCTGAGTAGAGGGTTATCTTGTTTATTTGCTTAGGCAGAGTCTTCTGGGTTTTAGTTGTAAAATGACTTGGGAGATAATTAGAGGGCTTGCAAAGTAAACGTATGAGGCATTAAGATGCATCCCATGAAATTTATTGGAAAGTTAAGCTGTGCTGGGTCAACATGAGAGTTTGTGTCACACCCATATCTTGGCAGTAGTTTTTCAACCGTTCAAAGGTAGGTGCGGCACCACCACCCGATTTCTTTTCACCAATACTATCAAGTGTGGACTACGCCTAACATCCAATACTTCGAATATTTTCACTTCACTAAGAATTCATCAGTTATAATACACAATGTAAACATTCATTTTTAACTTCATTCACATATACAAGTATACAAGTACACTTAGTCTTTTTAAAAGGGAGGCGAAACTCCCTGATAAGAGCTTTCCCAAAATATATAACAGTATATCTTTACAAGTTCATATACAAACAACCTCTCCAAGGCAACCCCAAAATATCTTTGGCCAAAATAGTGCCAAACTGTTATTTCATAAATTCACCTTGAACCATCATTCAGCCTGCCCGCACTATTGTGTAGCCTTGCCTCGGGGTGGTTCACCCTGTCATGCGGCCTTGCCCACCATTAAGCTCTTTGCCGTGTTACCTGCCCACTCTCACCATGAAGCTCACCGTTCTTTCATTCCGTGCGTCCTGTTGCCCAATGCCTGTACCCAACTTGTCACCCTGTCACACTCTCCACCCATTCACCATTTCTTCTAACTCATGGTTGTGTAGCCCTGCCCCGAGCTCAGGTCACCCGCCTAGCTCGTTGCGCTGTCATGTAACACACCCAACTCATTTGCTCACCCTTCGACCATTCACTAAACTTTGACTTGTCGACTCACCCGCTCACTCATCTTGCCTACCCGCTTGCCCGGTTCGCTCATCCGCTAACTCGCCAAATCAACTGCCTGCCTAGCTCACCTCCGCTCGGCTCACCTGCTTGCAAGCACCCGTGGGAAGACTCACCTTGCGACTACCTGAACTGCGGCTCACCCATGCATTTTGCAGTTCTGCTTACCTTGGCACATCGGTTTCGCATTGCCTGCACCTCGACCTCTTCGTATGCCTTCACAATTCACCTTCCAAGTTAAGACTTGATCACCCTTGCTTGTTGCTTGATGCCTTCTCTCCATCCACACATCCACCTACTTATACACTTCATCACGGATGTTATGTGGGTTGGCCTACCCAGGCTGACCTCCCAACTTAGCTGCCCATGCCCCCACTCAAGGTCGACTCGCCCATCCCACTAGGTCCACCTACCTGACCACACTCCGTATAAGGTCGCCTCTCCACGAGTCTTGACATTTAGCCAAATTTTCATATTCATTGGCTCATCACACACCAACTCATCCAAATGTCACAACTTTCATCATAACTAACTCATCGCCCAGCGACTCGTTGCATGTTAACTCGTCATGTTTAATCAAGAGTGCATTTCCCCAACTCGTTGCACATTGCACACACGACTCATGGGCATGACATACTCCCCCACTCTAAATGGTTTTCTTCGTCGACAAAACCATCCTTGCAACCACCATAACCAAGATTGCAAATCCACACAAATGTGTGTATGGGTAATCTAGATGTGTCCACCTCTCGACCTACCTCATGCCATAAATATGCCAAACTCTGCAAGAAATCATGTGCTGGTACCCCTCATGTCGGTGCCTAGTTGGGTAGCTAATCCAATCGTACACACCTCCATAAGAACACATGCCCCTACACCATCATGATTCATCACTCCACACTCCCTACCAATCTATGTCATCTCACCCTAGATGTCTGCTCAAAATGTTGGAGACTCATTGTCATGAGCAGCTAACAATGAGTCTCATATCCATGATAGTCTAAGAATATGGGGAGGAAGTGGAGCTTGAAGGCTCTCCCTCTTCCTCACTTATCAGCTCAATCCATCTATTAGGATCCTCCACTTCTAACCTCTTCAAGTGTGCTTACCAATCCTCTATCTGAACATTCGGCCTAGCATCCTCATCCTTCTCCATTGCCTCTAGTTTGCTTGATAGATCCAAGATACTATCAAACAATGTCTGAATCACTTGTGATTGTTCCATAAGCTTTTCCTCCGTAGACGACAACCTCTTATAGAATTCTTCATCTCGCTTGACATCCTCCACATTCATTGTTGTTAGTTTATTCTCAGTTTTCATAACCCCCATGGTTAGCACACCAATATGTACATCCTCTCACCCGTCGTAAATGTACAACTTCCTCATATGTGGAACTATTATAGCTTTAAATTGCTTCATGAATTCCATGGTCTTGAAACACAGCTTCATAGTCATCTATCCACACCACTGTGAAATCAACCTTCCCCATCCTTTCACCTAGTGTCACATCGACTCTTTCAGCCACACCAATCATAGAATCAGGAGGAGAGTTCACTGCCTTCATTTGCGCCTGAACATGTACAAACTTTAGTCCAATATTCCTCGCACTCACTCATGAAGTTGTGAGTTGAACCACTATCCACCATAGTGAGTATAGTGCCATTCCCAATCTTCATCTCAACATACTCCAACTTGTTTCTTTCAGGATCTCTTCATGAGATCGCTTTCGTAGCCACTGCAGCTCCTAGAAACTACATAACCCCAATGGAAGTTTCCTCTTTCTTCTTCGCATCAGATTGTGCTATCACAACCACTTTCAGTCTTGAAGGACAATTATGCATCGTATGTGGTTATTCACATATCCAACACTTCAATGGCTTCTTCGTCTTCTTCTTGTCATACGATCTCGAAGGCTCTTCTTTTGTAAAATTCTCTTTCGTCTTGTCAGTCTTTTTCTTCTTCTCTTCGGTTCCTTCATCATAATGTTCTACCAAGCGATCCATCGCTGCAAACGCTTCTTCAAGTGTTTTAATCTTTTGCCTCTTCACCTCATTGTGTGCCCAAGGCTTCAATCCTATAATGAAATTGAATACCTTGTCCCTCTCCGCCATGTCAGGAAGTTCCAAAACAACACTTGAGAAATCCTGCTGATAAGCTTGTAGGCTCCCTGTCTGATTTATATATTTTATCTTCATCCTTGCATCCCATGTTTTATCTTGTGGACTAAAATTAGTTTTCAAAGCCTTCTTCATATCATCCCATGAAGTGATCTCGGTAGCATTACCACTAGCAATATGGTCCATCTTCCTTCGCCACCACATCTTAGCATCCTTCGTTAAGAACTAAGTAGCTACCTTGAGTTTGGCCTCCTCATCAGACATCCCCAAACATTCCAAGTATTGATCCATGTCCCATAGAAAGTTACCAAGAGTTTTCACACTCCTCATCCCATCATAAGAATAAGGTTCCTTGAATTTCACATGGGCTACTCCTCCACTATAGTTCTGCCCAATAGCCTTCTTCAAAACTGCTATCTCATTTCGAGCATCTCCAAGATCATTCTGTAACTTCAAGATTTTTGCTAAACCGCGGTCCCTTGCAGCTCCAATCTCTTTGACTTCCTTTTCTGTTTGTGTATACAACCATTTTGTATAGTCGTATCAGACCTTGAGGTCATCAAGTTCTTCCTTCAACATCGAGTAGCCATCCTGAACTTCAACATTCTCAACCTTCATAGAAGTTACTTCAGAAGCTAGCTCCTCCATTTGATCCAACATTTTATTCATGAAAGTGGTCTTGACATCCCTTCTATATTCACTTGTCATGAATTGAGATTCCTTTTCCTGTTCTGCCATTTCCTTCCTTTGTAGTCTAGTATAGACCATAAACTGATCAAAATCCTTCATCGTTACTTGTATAAAGTGTAGAGGTACACCTCTCTACATCTGCAATGTCGTTTGACTGAATTAGGCCTCTGATACCACTTGTCATGCCCCTATCCGGACAGTAGTCTTTCAACCACTCGTAGGCAAGTGCGGCACCACCACCCAATTTCTCTTCACCAATACTTTCAAGTGTGGACTATGCCTAACATCCAATACTTAATATATTTTCACTTCACTAAGCATTCGTTAGTTATAATACACATCAGAAACATTCATTTTTTACTGCATTCACATATACAAGTGTACAAGTAGACTTAGTGTTTTTAAAAGGGAGGGGCAACTCCTTGATAAGAGCTTTCCCACAATATATAACAGTATATATTTACAAGTTGATATATAAACAACCTCTCCAAGGCAACCTCAAAATATCTTTGCCCAAAACAATGCCAAACTGTTATTTCAGAAATTCACCTTGAACCACCATTCACCCAGCCCGCATTACCATGTAGCCTTGCCCCGAGGCAGTCTGCCCTGTCGTGCGGCCTTGCCCACCATTCAATTCTTTGTCGTGTCACCTTCCTTCTCTCACCATGCAGCTCACCGTTCCTTCGTTCCGTGGGTCCTGTTGCCTGACGCCCATGCCCAACTTGTCACCCGGTCACACTCTCCACCTGTTCACCATTTCTTCTAACGCGTGGTCATGCAGCCCTGCCCTGAGCTCGGGTCGCCCACCCAGCTCGTCGCGTTGTTGTGCAACGTGCCCAACTTGTCCACTCACTCTTCGACTGTTCACCAAACTCCGACTTGTTGACTCACCCGCTCGCTTGGCTTACCTACCCACTTACCTGGTTTGCCCATCCACCGACTCGCCAAACCAACCACCCGCCCAGCTCGCCTCTGCCCAATTCACCTGCCTGCAACCACTCGTGGGCAGGCACGCCCTACAACTACCCAACTTGCGATTCACCTGGCTACCTGAACTATGGCTCGCCCTTGCGTTCTATGGTTCTACTTGCCTTGGCACTTCAGTCTCGCACTGCCTGCGCCTTGGCGTCTTCGTATTCCTTTGCAATTCGTCTTCCAAGTTAAGACTTGATCACCCTTGCTTGTTGCTTGATGCCTTCTCTCCATCCACGCATCCGCCTACTTATACACTTCATCGCGGATGTTATGTGGGTCAATCTGCCCAGGCTGTCCTCCCAACTTAGCTGCCCATGCCCCCACTCAAGGTCGGATCAACCATCTCATCGCCCCGCTGGGTCCACCTACCCGAACACACTCTGTATAAGGTCGCCCCTCCACGAGTCTTGACACTTAGCCAAATTTTCATCTCCGTTGGCTCGTCACACGCTAACTCATCTGAATGTCGCAACTTTTATCGCAACTGATTCGCCGCTTTCCAACTCGTCGCATGCCAACTCATCACATTTAACCAAGGGCACGTCACCCCAACTTGTCGCACATCACATGCATGACTCATGAGCGTGACAGTTTGAGTAATGGTGGAGGACGTTGACATGTTATAGGTATATTGTATAACATTATTCTTCCAAGTTAGGTGGATATCGTGATTCTCATATATTGAGACAATTATCTGGATGTAAGATGCTTTGGTTGTGTACTTTCACTTACGCTTTTGGTGTGGTTGATAATAACATGATGAGCAATCCAAAATATTTTTACATGAATGAAATTGGTGTGAAAGTTGAACAAGTTGTTGGGAGTAGTTAGAATAAGTGGTGAGAGGATCTACGTGTGAAAAAAAAACTATGTACATAATATAAAATAAAGATAAATCAACGATAAATCCATTTACAAAGAAATATGGATTTATGATAAATTCATCATTTCATGTCATTCTTGGAAAAAAAAATTTGTATATGTTTTAATTTGATATAATAAATAATTTTAAAATTAATTAAATTAACAAAATATATTTATAAATGTTAATAAATAATATAAATTATTAATAATAATTTTTTTAAATTTATTTTTAAATATAAAATATATGAACATTTAGTTTTAAAGTGTAAAGTGTAATATTCTTGTTAGTGGTATTGCAAATTTATTATTTATATAATAGAGGACTAAATGGTACAAATATATTGTTGGACGAAAAAATAACAATTAAATATAATGTTTGCGAGTTTTTCCACAACCATCAAAACCGAAATTAATAATGATAGCACCTTAATGGGGCATATATGGGGTTTTACATGTATGCAATGCATAAATGTATATGTAATATGTATATGTAATAGGGGTAACTTAATACTAATGAGTGGCATGTGTAATGTGTGAATATGTATATATAGAGATCATGTCATTATTATGAAGGACATGTGATTTGGATGCATGAAAGTATTTGGGAATTTGGACGAATTCCTCGTATTATTTAAAGAGTTATCATGTTACTTACCTCTCTTATTTATATTGGACTTACCCTCCATGCTCACATTGGTGTACATGATGTGTACTTCTAGTTTCTTATGATATTTTAATTGTTTAGTAAATAACATTTGATATTAGAGCTTATGATCCTAGAGTTTTACACATCTAAATGACTCATCTTGAAATATTTAGTAGAAAATATTTTTTGAGAAGCTTCATATGGGAAAATTTGAGGAGACAAGGGTGAATATTTGGGCTCAGGAGATAAAAATTTCAAGGTTTTATTCATTATAATTTTAAAGATATACCCAAGGAAGTTAGCGTTTGTCACTAGTTGTCAAATCAGTTTCATATGTATTATCTTGAAAATTCCCTATGACATTTTTCTGGGAAGCTTTAGATAGTTAAATTTTGAGGAGACTAAGTACACATATTAAAGTATAGGTGATAAAAATTTCAAGGTTTGGTTCATTATCGTTGACACCTAATCTTTGGGATTAGGAAATTCATGTAAATAATGTAAATATAAAATAAGCAGATTAGGAATATGAAGAGATACTGGGAGGTGAAGCCCAAGCGTCTCTTTCTCCATGTATATATCCATGAGCTATCTTAGTGCAAAAACACAATTCGCATTTTGGAGTTACCTCCTGGCCTGGCATGGTATCAGAGCCAACTCCCAAATTAGTTTATGTATTGTAACTCTTGTTAGTTCTCTACCATATTTTGTTCCTATATTCCCCGCCATATTCTATGCAAGCATTCATATTCTTCAAGGCTGTGGCGAATATCCAATGTGAATGTTTTTTTGTGAAGGATGAGGTTTTGTATTTTATGCAGTTTATATTTTGGATTATATTGTACAATGATATTCCTTGCCTGGAGACTGTTGCTATTGCATTCTCCCTTAGCCCATCCTTCCGCACTGTCGGCCTCACCATCCTGCCCATATTCAGAGTCGGCCCATACTCAAGTCGACCCATACACCCCAGTTCATTATACACCCTAGTTGCTCCACAACGAAAGCGTGGTCAGTCCATACTCACAGTCGACCACCAAATATATCCCCTCCCCTCACCACTCTCACCTCACAGTTAGCCTACGTACCTCATCCTGACCTACATTATTGGCCTCTGGTGGTATCTCGACTGTCATCTCCGACTCCATGTTACACTCCTCGACTCTAGTCCCATGTAATACTGCTCTCCCATCGTTCATGTAATAATGTTACTCCACATACCACTCCTGGTTAACACCGAGCTCTCGATCCACCGGTTTCTCGTGGCTCTGTGGACCTCCTCCCAGTGTACATATATACACTGTGTTGTCAATATGCACTGCCAATACATATCACCTCCTCCTCCACAGTTAATACATACGTTACCTCCCTCGGTAACATATCACACTGGTTTCCATATGTACCATTAATATACCACCGATATATAACCCTCCCCCTCCCCCAGATACTCACTCCCCCAATAATACCTCTATTCTATACATATCAGATTGCAATTTTTACACCAGAACTGCATTTTTTGCCATAGAATTGCATTTTTCTTGCCACCAGAAGTACAATTTTTTTTGCAGTACACATATTTTTAATGCATTCATTGATATCTATTGTTGAAGTGGTTCTCTCGAGAAAAAAAAACTAGCCTAAATGGTCAAGGGAGATAAATAACACTCTAATTTTCAATGAGTTCTAGAAACGAGTTTGTGTGGGAGAAGGAGATAATGAACCTACAAAGCCCACCTTAGGTAAGGAGATCGTCATTTGGGAAAACAAGAACAATAAGGCCTATGAATTTGTTGCAGCATTTGTAAATGAAGATGTGAGTCACCATATTTCATCATTTTCAAATGATTTTGAAGCCTTATAGAATTTGAAGGAACTCTATGACTCACACTCTAAACTTGAGGTTGTTCAATTTATGATTAAATTGCTCAGTATTGAATTGAAAAATGATGACCCTCTTACTTTAGCATCAAAAGTAAGATCTATTATGCATGATATCAAAACCACTGGTGTTCAAATAGACATTCCTCTCATAGCTTATATCAAGGCACTATATCCCACTTATTCAAATTTACTTGAGGCATTGCAAGCAGGGGAAACCTCAAGGAGATTACCTTTGATTCCTTTAAGAAGAAGTTTGCTGAGAGAGGGAAGGATTTATGGAAGAAGACAACTCCTTAGTGTTTTGAAGACGTTGTTTGTCTTGCATGTAAAGAGAAGAATCATGTAGAAGGTTCTTCTTGAGGAAGAGGTGGCCGAAGAGGTAGAAGAAGAAGGAATTTTAGAGGCAGGGGGGAAGACAATTACAAGGAGAAAAGTATAATCTTCATTGCATACATTGCAATAGAGATGGACATGATGCATCCACATGTAATTTGCCTTGGGAAAAAATTGAGCAGGAAAGAAATGAAGCTGAAGGTAAAACCCATGATAAAGAGAAAGGTAAACCACATGAATCTGCTCATTATGTTGTGGCACATTGCAATATTGGAGTAAATGAAGACTTGTTCAATGCTTCACTTGCTTCATGGAAAGATGATTGGTTTCTTGATTCAAGATAAAATTGCCACATGACTTTTAGGAGAGATTTTTTTGAATAATTCATTGGCAATGTTAGTGGAGAAGTATATTTTGCAGATAAGTCAAAACTCAAGCCATCAGGTCTTGGCACCATCAGGCTCAAATTGCTTGGTCTTCCAGTCTTTCTTCTACATCATGTTCTATACCTTTCGGAGTTGAGGAGAAACTTTTTGTCTTTGGTTCACATTCACCAACAAGGACACTCCATTCATATATTTTATGGCAAGGTCGAGGTCAGAAAAGCATCATATCACTCAATTTTCATGACGGGGAAAGAAGAAGAAAGACTTCTGAAGCTGCAAGGTACCTCTGCTCGTGCACAAAACTTCTCATACAATTCTCATTATGATGAAGGTACATTTCCATCAAGTCTTTTATGGCATGCTAGATTTGGACACTTGAATTATGACAACCTTCGTATGTTGAAGAAAAGTGGTGTTACTAGTTTGCCTACAATTCCTAGGAAACTTAAACAATGTGATGCTTGTATCTTAGGAAAGAACAACAAATAGTCTTTTCATGATTCACATTCAAGAGCACATAGAAAACTTGAACTTATTCATTCAGACTTATGTGTCCCAATGCTTGTTCCTTCTACAAATGGAAATAAATATATGATGACATTTATTGATGACTACACCAAAATGTGTTGGGTTTATTTATTGAAGAACAAATTTCATGCTTTTCAAACATTCAAGAAATTTCATGCATGGATTGAAAATGATGCACAATCTCATTTTGGCTCTATTTGCACTGATAATGGAAAAGAATACACTTCAAATGAATTTGAAAACTATCTTCGCCAGTATGGGATCAAACATCAAACAACTGTACCTTATAATCCACAACAGAATGGAGTAGCTGAAATAGTGAACAGGAAAATCTTAAATATGGTACGTTCCATGATGTCTTTCAAGAATTTAAAATTGGTGTTTTGGATTGATGTAGTTCTATGTTCTATGTTTGTAAAGAATAGGTGCCCATCTAATGCTATTAGAAACAATACTCCTTATGAAATGTGGTATGGCCACATTCCTTCAATAAAGCATCTCAGGGTCTTTTTTTCCACCTATTATGTCGTGCTGCCTAAGGAACAAAGAAACAAGCTTGGTGCAAGGAGTCATAAGTGTATCTTCTTGGGTTATTCAAATACCTCCAAAGCATACTGTCTCTATGATGAAGTTAATAAGAAGTTTGTTGTATCTCGAGATGTGATCTTTCTTTAATCTTCTAAGGTTGACAATGTTTTTGAGTGGCAACTTGATCGCTTGGATAGATTCGGACATGCAAAGTCATTTCGAGAATTTGATAATAAGATTCCACATATTGAAGGAGGGATTCCTAAAATGGATCAATCTGTGGAATCTCCTTCCAAAGAACTCTCTCCCACACATGAAGCTTCAAACATTGATGACACTTTGAGTGAGGTGATTGATATAATTGGGAGACTAAATCTTGATTCAGCCCCAACTCCGTCAACTTATAAGCCTGGTCCATCTCAGAAAGGTCCTCCAAAATGGTTGAAAAATACACTCGAAAGTGTTCATCTTGATGAGGTTGGAAAGATAGGAACAAGAAATTCAAATAGGAAAAATGGAGGTGATGTAGATGACTCTGATTCGCATGTTGATATGGATGTTTCTTATGATTATGAACTGAATTTTTCCACATATTTTGAACCAACTTCCTTCAAAGAATCCACTTCTCATGATGAATGGAAAGAAGTGATGTAGAAAGAATATGATGCCTTGATGAAGAACGAAACTTGGAAGTTGGTTGATCTTCCATTGGGAACCAAACCAATTGGATGCAAGTGGGTCTACAAGAACAAGTATAACACTGATGGTTCACTTGAAAAACACAAATATAGGTTTATGGAAAAAGGTTTTGCACATAAGGAAGGGTTCGATTATGAGGAGTGCCCCCACAGCAAAATGGGCTACAATCTGAACACCCTTTGCCTTGGAAGCTTAGAATGATTGGAAAGTCCATCAAATGGATTTAAAAGTTACTTTCTTGAATGGAGAACTGAAAGAGAATTTTTTAATGTCCCATCCAGAATGATTTGTTATGAAGGGCCAAGAACACAAAGTATGAAAGCTTGTGAAATCCGTGTATGGCCTCAAGAAAGCACCGTGAGCCTGGTATGAAAAGTTAACTGAGCATCTTCTAAAAATCAACTTCAAAAAATATGATCTTGATGATGCAACTTTGTTTGTCAAGGAAGTTGGAAAAACAGTTGTATATCTTGTGGTGTATGTAGATGATCTTTTGATGACATGGAACAATGAGAGCTACATTGCATCCATAAAGAAGGAATTAAGGAAAGGTTTTGAAATGAATGACTTGGGATATGTTCACTATTATCTTGGTATTGAAGTAACCCAACATTTGAAGTTTATATTCCTCTCTCAGAAGAAGTACAATGGAGATCTGTTGAACAAGTTTGGTATGACTGAGTACAATCATTTGACTACTCCAATGGAACAAAACTTGAAGCTCGCATCCATTCAAGGAAAAAAAAAATTTGAGGATGCAACAAAATATAGACAACTTGTAGGAAGTCTCCACTACTTGACTACAACCAGACCATACATTTAATTTGTTGTTGGAATCCTCTATAGGTTTATGCAAAATCTTTGTGAGAGACATTGGTCAATTGAAAAAATGGTTCTAAATTACTGAAAAGGAACTCAAGACTTTGGACTCAAGTATACACAAGTGCGTGACTTCATCTTGATTCTATACTTTGATTCAGACTTCGATGGAGACAAATAAATTGGGGTATCTACTTTAGGTTATGCTATGTGTCTTGGATCAAGAATTGTCTCAATGAGATCACAAAAACAATTAGTTCCAACATATTCCACAACTGAGGCAAAATATGTGGCAATAAAGGAAATTGTGTGGCTCAAGAAAATTCTGGAATATTTGTAGGAGAAAAGAATGCATTCAACTCCTATCATGATTGACAACACTTATGCAATAAAGTTAGCCAAGAACCCAAATTTCCATGATCTAATGAAACACATCAATACAAAATACCATTTGATTCAACATCATGTTGAGGCCAGGACAATCCATCTATGCCATTGTTCCACAAATGAGTAGATTGCAGACATCTTCACCAAAGCAATTGGAAGAGAAAAGTTTGAAAGATTCAGAATGATGCTTGGACTCACCAACATCCCTTCAGATTAAGGGGGGGAATGTTGACACCTAATATTTGGGATTAGGAAATTCATGTAAATAATGTAAATAGAAAATAAGGAGATTAGGAATATGAAGAGACACTAGGAGGTGAATCCCAAGAGTCTCTCCCTCCATGTATATATCCATGAGAAATCTTAATGCAAAACACGATCTGCATTGTGGATTTACCTCATGGGCCCATAATTATACTTTCATAGGCATATCGTTTGGATGTTAGGGTTTGTAACTAATTTAGAAATTAGTTTCAAATGAGTCATCTTGGTATTTTCATTCTATCTTCTTTCCAAAGAGGTTTTAGAATGTGAAATCTTCAAAGGAATATGCAAACATAATAAAGTACCTTAAGTTAAAAAATTTAAATCATATTTTTAAAATTGGACATGCAGTATGTTGTGCAAGTTTCCTCTCAAGAAGGGGCCAAAACTTAGGAATTTTGGGAAAAGTTACCAAACTTTTCCTTGGAACATCAAAATTTGGTCATACCTATTTATATACTCCTTATCCCCAATTGAAACAACTAAGTTTGAATTTCTTTTGTTAGTGTGCCACCGATGAAGAGAACAAAGGGACTATATTTTTAACTCAAGCAAAGTAAAGAAGTTGTGGTAATCAATGAAATGAACAATACATGTTGAAGAGATAGACCTAGTTTATAGAATTAGACCCATACAAAGAGTTGGAGTTCTACTAGTGTGTCACGAAGTGTTGTAGCTACTACAACCCCACTCCAAGTTTTTCCCATGCCTTGATTTTGGAGGCTACATTTTGTTCATAGGAACTTATTTTTCATTGATGACAAATATTGCCTTTAGTTGTGAAGACTTATCTTTGTATGCAGTGCTTGTGATGACTTCACTAAGTTGTCTTGATGGTGACTATGTCTTTTCAATGACAAGTAAACCACTTTTAAACGCAAGCCATATATTTCCTTGATATTTCACTTACTACTAGTCTTCCCTCTAAGAATTGTGCAATCCATTGTCACTATAAACTACATTATGCCTTGAGGATCAAAACTATGCAATTATTGAAGACAAACATCCACTAAGCATCGAAAATGCGCTAGCCCTCTCTCACAATCAACAATGTGCAATCCAAAAAGACATTGAACTATGCAATCCTTATTGTTGGGAATTGTGTAGTCCCTTCTACCAGTGTGAATGTGGAGTTTCCATGAATAAATTGTGTGTTCATCCCCAGAAAATAGGGAGTCCATAATTACTATCTGAAAAGTGGCACAAAGTTTCTATTTTCAATCTTAAGACAAGTGTTGATTTTTCCTTGATTTTAGACTTGCATCATTAACCCTAACCTAACCCTGTGGGGATAGATCTATATAATAGATGCTCATAGGGATCATTTGTACATTCAATATTCGATCTCTAGCCTCCTCAATGAGATCAAGGATATTTCAAATTAGTTTACAATTCTTTTCCGAGTAAGTTTTCCATGTGTCGCTTTTTGTTATATTTTTTGTTTCTTTTTTCACTTTTGATTTTGTGAGCTTTATTTTTCCCATTTATTTTCATAATAGCTAGTTTTTCTATTGTTATTAGCTTTTCTAAGTTTTTTTCGCTTCGTAATTCACGTTTTATAGGTGTCGCATCAACTTGTTGTTTTTTTCCTACCAACAGTTGTCGTTGCTAGATCAATTTGTGCATGTATGTTTTTGCTTTTGCGTGATCTTTTTCATACCATGTTATTGACTGATCTAACTTACTTTAAGGCCAATCTACACTTGTTCTTGCCCTGACGTTCAGATCTTGTAATTTTTCTCTCTCCTTCCCAGGCATATCTGCGCAATATTGAGCAACTGCTGCCCATTCCAACTACACATTTCACAAGTTCAAGGCTCAAGCCTCACCCTTGGCCTCTGAGACTACGCAGTGAGTAGTCCCTATCTTTCCCAACTATGAATTGTTTAGTGACATGCCTCAATCTTTAGCCTTGGTCTTTGATACTGCGTAATGCATAGTATCTTCCCTTAGTCTACCTAGCTGAGATTATGGATTATGGAGTCTCAAGCCTCAAGATCCTCCCTTTCCTGTTGATATTATGTAGTGTGCTGTTAATGAGCCAATTTTGTCTCCTTGAGCCCAAAAAATGTGCAATCCTTCTCTCTAGTAAGTGTGTTGCTTCTTTGATCTTGATGAATGAACTAATCTACTTTATTTAATTTCTTCTTGCCATGAGTGCATCTTTGGCTACAAGTACTATGGGTTTTGAGCTCATCACTCTTTTTATCAGTTGTCATCATCATGCCTCTAAAGAGATCAACCTCAAAGGAAACTACAAATAGTAGCATTGGTGAAGTAGTTGAGAGTACTCCAGTCACCATGCATATTCTATCTGACACTCAACTCTTCATACAATAAGATTCATATTTCACATAACATACATTCAAGGATGCTTTCAAAACTACCAATTTCAAACAAGATCTTGAGGAAAGACATGTATACATAATTTTTCATAAGTCAGGCTTTCATAAACTTGCATGCAGGCTCCCAGCCTTCCCTTGTGCAGATATAATTAAGTGGATCCTTCCATGCTTGGATACAAAGAGCATGACCCTCAATAGTGTCAGTGGATAACAACTTGCTTCATATTTGGCCCATGATATTCATCTCATGTATCATTTTCCTAAGCCAGAAGCATACATGGATTCACATTTTTACATAGTCATCAATTATTTGAGCACCAAGGATGTCACCAAAACATGGGTGAAAGAGCCATCTAAAGTTTTCCAGAAACCAAAAATACATATAAGACTAAATATCTTAGAAAGGTGTTCCAGTACTTGATTGTATTATGTTGCTAGATATATGGTCAGAAGAGTACTAAAACCTTCCTTGAAGGTTGGGTTTATATATTGCATTAAATTGTCAATGAGGGGAAGGTGTTCAACTGGTCAAATATATTGGCTCAACAACTACAGGTCCATGTGACTAAATAAAAGAAACCTCCAAAGGGAAATAAAGCCATATTCTATATGTCTGCATACCTTTTGTATCTTATATGTTCTCAGAATTATTTCCCTAGCATGACATAGACTTGGACACCAAAAAGCCCGTTGTTCATATATATTGCAAGGCGCTTTCATAGTGTAGTTATAGAGGAGTCATGGAGAAGTTGGATGACCACTTCCTCATAGTATTGTACTAGATTATCTTCAAGGAAGAGCCACCTTGCATGTCCTGTGAGGCTATGGATTCAGTAGCAGAACTTGCCAATTGGTTTTCCTCACCAGGTGGCACTTACCTTAGGATGTTCGATTGAAAAAATTCATCACATATGTTTCCAAGGTATGCCACGAGATTGTGTGCTATCTTTCCACATGCTTATTGTCAATATTGCAAACAAAAAAGAAAGTACCTTGGCTCACTCTTCCTTTGTAGGTGGGATTCTATGAAATTAGGAACCTGAAGGATGCTGAGACTGAAGGTAATGAGTTGGAGAACTTCAAGTTTGTTATTATGGAGTACCACCCGTATGATCCCAGAAGCATTTGCAAGCAACATTGTGCAAAGATACTTTTCAAATAGCCAAGTGGGACCTATTCTAGACCAAAGGAGGAGAAGATTAAGAATTGTTATAATGCCTCTAGGCCCCATGCACTAGTCAACCAAGCAAGTCTTTCACATGTGACTCCAAAACAAGATTCTACTCTAGAAGTAGGTCCATTAGAGAAGCACAACCCAGTGAACATACAGTATAAAAGGAAGGTTGCACACAGTCCAATAGAGGAGCAAAGCCACAAATTCAAAGCAGATATAACTATTTTGAAAGAGGCTATGAAACATAAGAGACAAGAAGAAGAACAAAGACAACAGGAAGAACAAGAGAAGAAAGAACAATAGGAAAGGTAGATGCGAGAAGAGAAAATGAAAATAAAAGAGGAAGAAGAAACAATGTTGAAGCAAGGATAAGAAGAAGAACAAAATCATCTACAAGAAGAATAAATCAAACAATAGTAGGTTAAAGATATTTCCCAGGAGATTGAAGACTCAATAGCTATTCAATACATGGAGATAGAGTTGGAGTAGCAGAATCAAGATGTTGATCTTATGCCTTATACATAATAGATCATCACTCAGTCTCCCCATCCTCCTGCCAAATGGAAAGCTCCAAATGATGAAGAGGAAATTTCTCCTCTTGATGACAATCTAGTCATGAATATTTGCATCTTACTTATGATGAGCTTCAGATGAAAATTGTACAAGAAAGAAATAAGCATTTTTTGGATGACCTCACACATCCTGCTTTCATTAATAAAGAGAAGATGATTGTAATGGACACCAAAAAGAATCTTAAATCTATTGTTGCAGCTAAATTGGACTTTGTAGGAGCTTCTATGGAAAACATAGAGTGTTTGATGGGCAAGAATGAACAAATGGTGAATAATTTGGAAGTTGAAAGGAAACATATATAACAACTCCAAGAAGAGAAACAAAAGATGGCTCCCACAAATATGTACTTAGAAGAGCTTCAAGAAGCTATACTTGGTGAAGTACTAGCATTGAGAGAAACCATGAGGAACCTCTATGAGGAGTTGGTCATCGTGCACAAAGTAGTTGTCCCCTTGCATGATATGCAAAATAAATCAAGGGAGGATGCAAAATCTCTCAAAGTAATCGATGTAGCTATCACTATAATGCATGAATGGGGAATTAAGTACATAGGTGAACTGTCTGAGTTGGTTAAGAAAACAATACAACAATTTGAGTTGGAGAAAGCAACAAACAACTTAACACTTTCATAGCCAATATTTTGTTGTTTTATACACGGTTGTACAACAGTGTCGATTCTATGGTGAAATCTCATAATATACCTTCATTATCTAGCTGGATATTGGTGGCCGCCTGCCTATTCCACTTGGACCCACACCATTGTTTCTTTCAGTTTTCCAATTTCCTTATTTGTAGCACAATTTACTATTTTTGGCAGTTTTGTGGGTCTTGAACTTCCGAAGCCGTTTTGAGGTCCTAAAATACATTTTTTGGGAAAACTGTGATCAACATTGGTATATAACTAATGTCGAGCATTCAAAAGTTCTATTCCTTGGATAGATCTTTCTAACGAGGTATTCTGCATGGAAAACTGAGATCTTATGCCAAAGTTACGACCCCGGGAAGTTGATGTACCAATTTACCCAAGTGGGGCCTATAGTATGGCGCTTCATTTCCTAGGGTTAGGTTTTTGGATGTTTAGGGTTTTCCATTGTTTCTAAAACATAAATAGGCCTTTGAGCCTCATTGTAACACAATTTAAAGGCATGTAGCCGCCACATCTCTTCTCAAAGATAAACTACCATCTTCGGAGCTAGTCTTATTTCCATTCTGTTTGTAAGCATATTTTAGTATTTGATATTAATGAAATGAAGTGTTATTTCTGTTGCATATTTGTATTTATAGTTATTTATATAATTTGTTGTGTTCCTATTTAAATCTAGATAAGTGGTATTAGAGGGGTCTTATCTCTGTCTTTTTTTTCTTTGCATGTCCCCAACGAGGTCGAGATATAAGGAGTTAGGGCTCGTTCTGCTTGAACCTCTGCAAGATCAGCCTCACAAACACCGACGACCACCCATGGGGGAAGAAAAGAAAGACAAGGGGGTAGGATATCCTATCAAAATATTGCTCGAGGAGGCCCTCGAGAAATAAAGGAATACGATGATGGATAACTTTGCCCATATCCTTCAACGGTTGCCCACCGGTGGTCCACCCACATCTAGCAACCACTCTGGAGGCTCCACTCCTTTTAAGGTACAAGTAAACTTTGACATTACCATATTTGAGGGCCAAATAGATGTAGATGCCATAGATAAATGGTTAAATCTACTAGAAGGATATTTTTCCATTCATGATTTTTCCAGCCGAGAAAAGATTACATTTTCTCATATCAAAGTCACCCCCCACATCAAGGGATGGCGGGAAACATATTGTGAGCAAAAGATTGAAACTACAACCTCAATGTTTTTAGCCGCACCCACTTGGAATTCATTCCGGGATGCCATCAAGGATTAGTACTACCCTGTGGGGAGCTATGAGGATAAATGCATAAAGTGGACAACACTGTGACAAGGAAGGGACCAAGATGTGCCGTAGTTTACCAATGTTTTTCATACCCTTCACACAAATTTGGCTATCAAGAATTCTGAGAAACATTTTGTACTCAAGTACCGCGGCTGCCTACACAGGTACATCCATGATGAGAAGGAGTTTGTGGACATCTCCTCGCTCGGCACGGCGTACCGATAGAATGTCAATATCGAGCAGAAGTTTAAATAAAAGAAGTGAAACTTTGGATCTGTGAGTTCGAAGCAAGGTAAATGTGCCCCCAAACCACAGAACAAAGGAAAAAGCCAAGGTGGGGCGGCCCAAGACAACCCGCCAAAGCTGCAAGCAAAGAAGAACACCATGAAGTCGAAGAATGACATGACGAAGTGGTGTGAGTTCCATAAGAGCTCCACTCACAACACAAGTGAGTGTTCGACCAAGCAGTCACTAATGGCAGAGCTAAAGTCCTCATAATTACATGCATGTTTTGACTTTGAGTCAGAACCCAATAAGGGGAATGACAAACGTAAGCATATTATCGATGCAGAGCCCAACACCACTATTGCAACCACGAAGATCCAGAAGGAGGAACCCAAAGATCTAGAGGAAGAGGAACGCCTCTTCCACTCCCAGATGTGGGTAAAGGGTTCCCCGCTACAGTTCATTATTGACAACGAGAGCCAAAAGAACCTCATTTCGGTAGAGGTCGTTAAGAGTTTGGGCTTACCGACCACAACACACCCACAACTGTACACCATCGGGTGGCTTCACCAAGGATGGGATCTTCGCGTGAACTAGCAGTGCCACCTTCCATACAACATCAAGCCCTTCACAGATGAGGTATTATGTGAAGTTTCTCCCCTTGATGTTTGTGATGTATTATTAGGCCAACCATACTTGTGGAATCGACATGCTATGTATGCGTCATGGCCTCGCATTGTTATTGTTAATTTGGAAAATTAGTTGTACAAGATACCAGAGGTAGCACTGCCTACCGCCATCTCTTTGGTTACTGCAAAACAATGCAGTAAGCTCATTTCCAAAACTGGGAAATTTGTTTTCCTGATGATACACCCTCAGGAAAAGAAGAATACAGTGGTGATAACCTCTAGACAGGGCCCATCAGCACAACAACAACAGATGGACAAGCTGATGGAAGAGTACGAGGACATATTCACCTCCCCTACAGGGGTGCCTCTACACTGTCAGGTCAAGCACTCCATCAATCTGACCCTAGGTGCATCGTTGCCCAATGGACCATTCTATCAGTGCTCTGTTATGAAGAACGACGAAATCAAGAGGAAAATTCAGGATTTTCTGCACAAAGGTCACATCTGGTCGAGTTCATCGCCCTGTGGGAGACCGATCATGTTGGTACAAAAGAAGAATGGGACTTGGAGGTTTTGTATTGACTATCGGGTGATGAACAAGATCACTGTCAAGAATAGGTACCTGATCCAATGGATTGGTGACCTCCTGGACCAAATCAAGGGGGGGGGGGGGGGATATTTAAGCAAGATTGACTTGAAGTCTGGATATCACTACGTACCAATCGAACCCTCCGATGTATGGAAGATTGCCTTCAATGCCAAGGAAGGCCTTTTTAAATGGTTGGTTATGCCTTTCGAGTTGACGAATTCTTCTGTAACCTTCATGAGGTTGATGGATGACATCTTGCAGCCATTCAACAACTTATTTGTAGTGGTATACTTGGATGAAATCATAATCATTAGCCAGAGTTGGGAAGAGCACCTCCGTCACATCCAATAAGTTCTCCAAACACTGTGACAACACAAATTGTGTGCCAATTTGGAGAAATGAACTTTTGGCATGACCCATGTTTAGTATCTGGGATACATAATTGATGAAATGGGGGTGCATGTGGATCCAGCCAAGATCCAAGTCATTCGGGATTGTCCAGCCCCAACCACTTTGATAGAGCTCCGCAACTTTCTAGGTCTTGCCAATTTCTACTGCAGGGTCATGTTGGGATTCTCTCATATCACTTGGCCCTTGAGTCAAGTCACAAAGGGAGGAGCAAAAGAAAAATAATTTGGTCTAAATCTCAATAGAAGGCATTCGTAGAGTTGAAACATCACCTCTGCTTTGCACCAGTGCTCACATTACCAGAATTGCAACAACCATTTGAGATTGAGATAGATGCCTCTGACTATGCTATTGGGGAAGTCCTTACTCAACTAGGGCATCCAGTGACATATCAAAGTGAGATGCCTTCATACACAGTCCGGAAGTATCCCACTTACAACAAAGATATATATTCCATTATGCAGGCCTACTGAAAATAGAAGCATTAAATTTTGGGGAAGGAAACAGTTATCCACACATAGCACTGACCCTTGCAGTTCATACAGATGCAAGGGAAGTTGCAGAATGATCGCCATCATAAGTGGTCCACATACCTACAACAGTTCCATTTGAATATTAAGTATAAGAAGAGCAACACCAATAATGTTGCAGAATGCCTCAATCGACCACCGATCATGGCGTTAACCACTGTGCTCAACTCTTATGGGCACGAGACTTTTCATTTGCTACTTCTCTACAAAAGCAACCCACAATTCAGCCACACATACCAGACACTCTTGGAGGGTTAGAAAGTTCCATATTTTCACCTCCAGGATGCCCTGTTATGCCACCTGGGACACCTTTGTGTTCCTTCAAGTGAGCGTGCCAAGATGATTTGGGAAGCGCACTACAGTTGGGCCATTGGGCATTTTGGGGTTGATAAAATGGTGGCAGTACTGCAAAATTATTTCTATTGGCTG
Organism: Pinus tabuliformis; assembly: GCA_031772625.1. Lineage (NCBI taxonomy): Eukaryota > Viridiplantae > Streptophyta > Pinopsida > Pinales > Pinaceae > Pinus > Pinus tabuliformis. The sequence goes on from CM062813.1 coordinate 224,566,857, forward strand.
AATCTTTGATAGGATGTCAGGAAGTACATTAGATCCTGCACTGCCTGTACCATTACCAAACCGACCATCAAGAAGCAAGGCCTCTATACTCCATTCCCTACCCCTAGTCGACATTGGGAATCCATCTTCATGGATTACATATCGGGCCTTCCTTCTACTAAGCATGGTAATGACTATGTTTTTGTGGTCGTCGGTAGATTCTTAAAGATGGCCATTATGGCGGATTACAAGAAGAATATCACAGCAGAAGCCACTGCTAAACTCTTCTTTGAACAAGTGTGGGTACACTTTGGGATCCCATAGTCTATCATCTCATATCGGGAAAACAGGTTCCTTAGTACATTTTGGTCCAGTCTCTGGTCGATGTTGGACACCAAGCTCACTAAGTCGACAACTTTCCATCCCCAAACTGATGGCCAGACAAAGGTCATCTAGAGGATGATCGTACACATTTTGTGCATGTACAACTCAAAGAATCCTCACACATGGGATGAGAGCCTCCCCTATGTCCAACATAACAATAATCGGGCTCTCCACAGCTCGACTGGCCACAACCCTTTTCAGGTGGGCTTGGGATTCCAACCACTATGTCCCTTTGATGTGGCCATACCATTTGCAGCTACACAATTAGATTTGCTCATGTCCAGTCTTAAGATGATAAGGAAAACAACTTCATTGAGAACATACAACATATCTGCCAGCAGGTCCATGACATTTAAGATAAATCAAATGCCGAGTATAGGTAGCGACATGATCAACGTTGGGTGCCACACAAGTTTTAGGTGGGCGACAAATTCTGGTTGCATTTGTAGAAGGAACACCTTACTGGAGCCTATATGAAACTCAGACCACTATGATATGGTCCTTACACCATTACCAAGGCTATGGGAGACAATGCATTTGAGCTCAACGTTCCCCCATTCCTTGGCTTGCACCTCGTGTTCAATGTGGACCTCCTTTGACCATACTTCCCACCATTTCTAGACATGTCAGACATTGCAAAACAACTCACACTTACAGAGTTAAATCCTGATTGCATGGAAAAAGTGACAAATGATCAAATCATGGAAACAAAGATCAAGAACACGTGACAACAAAGGATCCAACTATATCGAGTTGTCAAAGCAGGCCAACTCCTTCACCAGGGAAAGTGGCTCACCAAGGACTAAGTTCAACAGAAGTTTCCTCGTCTCATGGAGGAACTCAACGCAATGGGGACCATTGCTTCCTAAGGGGGGAGGAATGATCTAGGTGTATATTTGTGGCCACTATTCTATTCCACTTGGACCCCCACCATTGTTTCTTTTAGTTTCCTTATTTGTAGCACAATTTACTATTTTTGGCAGTTTTTTGAGTCCTGAACTTCCAGAGCTGTTTTGAGGCCCTAAACAACATTTTTTTGGGAAAAATGGGACCAACATGGGTCCATAATCAATTTTGGTCATTAAAAAGTTGTAGTCCTCTGATAGATATTTCTAACGAGGTATTGTGCACATCAAACGAAGATCGTATGCCAAAGTTATGACCCCGGGAAGTTGATGTACCAATTTACCTAAATGGGGCCCATAGTTTGGCGCTTCATCTGCTAGGGTTACGTTTTTTAATGTTTAGAGTTTTCCATTGTTTATAAATAATAAATAGGCCTTTGAGCCTCATTGTAACATAGTTCAAAGGCATGTAGCCGCCACATCTCTTCTCAGAGATAAGCTACCATCGTCGGAGCTAGTCTTATTTCCATTCTGTTTGTAAGCATATTTCAATATTTGATATTAATGAAATGAAGTGTTATTTCTACTCCATATTTGTATTTATGGTTATATCTGTAATTTGTTGCATTCCTGTTTAAATTCGGATCACTTCAATAGGGACATTCTCATAAGCAAAAGGCAGAAATGCAGTTAGACAGGAAGTTTTAGAATACTTGGACTAGTTGAAGCAGATTTCTACCAAAGAGGACCTAGAAAACAGCAGACATAACATGCATAAGCATATTGGTGACCCTACCAAGATTAACACCATGTTGTTCTTACTAAAGAAGGAGACACAAAATGGTTCCAAAGATTTATACCCAGATGCAATGGAGGCTAGAGTATGCTTTCAGCAAAATCCTTTCGCAAAGTTTGAGTAAACCATCACACAATACAAAGCTTGGCATCACTATGTGATTGAAGATCTACAATTTGAAGTTGTTGAGCTAGAATATTCTCAAACTGAAGCTTGATATGTTTGTTTTGCCTTATTAGAATTTTCTTATTAGGCTATACCCATACTTGTCTCATATGGGTTTTTGTAATATTGTATTTGAAGTAAATATTTAAGTGGAAGTCCAAGTATCAATTGTGGAATATGAAAGGGCATTAGTTGATAAAAGACAAAGAATTTGAAGAGTCATGAGGGAAGTCCAAATGTCACAAAGGAAGATGAATATTCATCTCATATATGTTATAAATACACCCAACAATGTAAACTTTGAAACGGGAACTATAAACTCAAAATGGGAACTCTGGCCAAAAAACCCCGAAAAAACATCAAAAACAGTGCTAAAAAAGAAAAGTGTGTATACTGGAACGACGATTTTTTTTTTTAGGGTCAATTTTGAACATGTTTCAAAAATGGCAGTGAAAACGAAATTTTCATGCAAAATACACCTTGAAAACAAAAAAAGTGATGATATTGGAATGATGATTTTTTTTAGGGTCAATCTTCAAAATTTTTAAAAAATGCTAGTAAAACCAAAATTTTATGTGCCAAACAAAGTTGTTTATGAGGGAAAAAACACACTAATATTTTTGGTAGAATATCATTTTTCTTTCCTAGGTATAAATTCAACATGTTCTCAACCATAACATGCTAGATACAAAAGAAATTGAAAATTTTTCAACTATAAAATTAAAAAACCATGACATTACGAACAAATTATATCACTAAATGAATTCAAAAGCCATTATTTGTATATTGAATAAAACATACATTATATCTCTAATTTAATGTTGCATTGTAGATATTTTAAACAATAAAAATTATCATAATTAAGACATATAATCCAATAACATAAAAATGCCTCATAACTTCTCATTTAACACCATATGGAAATCAAAAAATTTATTTCAAGATATGATGCATACATTAGTTATATAAACTGTCTTAAACAATTATTCAAAATCACTCATATTTTCTTGCACACCATCAGAATTCACATCTTCAGATGAGTGATTGGATGATGACGAAGATGTTCCATATTCTTCTCTTTCATCAACTAGTGCCCCATCTGAGTCCACATGCATGCCCACCATTTCAGGTTTCAAAATTCTTCTACATCTACGACTGGTTTCAGCAGACTCCCATCTCAGCACTATTCTTTCTGGTAACAACCTTTTTAGAATATCTATCGTCTTGAAGTGAAGAGTTCCTCTCTTTGTTAAATTGAAGTCATAAACAAGTATGTCAACATCCTTCAATTTTAATATGTCTATGCGGCGGTGATTTATATTTGTACCCTTTCTTTTTCTCTTTCCATCATTTTTTTTGTCAATTACCATCTCTAGCTTATACACACAATTGAATGGGTGTGTATTTGTGGCATACCAATGTACTTCAACACTTGTAACATCCTCATTTTCTGTAAAGACCTTTATAACTTTAGCAACCCAAAATGGATAGCCATTGGGATCTCCATCTGCTAGCACTGCGATCATGCAACCCTCCTTAATATCCTATACAAAACCCCTGTAAAGGTCTTCCATGGCTTCACATTGTGCACGAGATCTTCTGAAACCAATATACATCTCTCTTTCTTCTGCCTGTGAAGAATCAATAATACCTTGAGATTGTTGCTGTTCAACAATGTTTATTTCCTCATGTTCATTCGACACATTTTGTGGCCAAATAAATGGATTTTTCAAAGGTATATCTTCATTTCTTGTTGTTGAAATGATATCACTTTGATTATTGAAAAATGACTCCCACCAAACTGAATCAGCAATGTCAAAGTACTGATATGTATATCTAATACATTTTTTAATTTCTTCTAGGCAATTAGAATAATTTATATCTCTATTTTGTCTGTGTGCATTATGAACTTCACCAAATGATTGTAATAACAATATTTTTGATGAAAATATTGCATGATCTGGAATGAACTTCAAAAATTGCAAACCTGATGACGGTGCCCATTCTGCAGTAGTTGAATACTTCTTGCCCCATATTAGTGTTTTCCCATCAATTTTTTTGATACGAAATTGATGTTGGAAGCTAATGTCATTAAGTTGTTCAATGCATTTCCCCTCACCATATGATCCTAGAATAAACCTTCGTGTGTCAACAGTTTCTTCCAACACATCAAAAGTAGGCTCTGGCATGTATGATTTCTTAATACATTCAATTAATGATGGCAAGCTCCCAACTTCCTTCCTCCTCAATGTGACTGAAAAATGACTGAACATCTGATCAATATGGTCATGAGTGTGCCCAACAAGAAGGAAACCAACCTTTACCTTTTGAAAAATTCTCAATTCAACAAGCATGTTTAGATATCCAAAAACAACCTGATTTTTTTTTTCACGGCAAGTGTTGTCCAATTGTAGATACAAAACTTCAGGAATATTACCAGACCAATGAGAAAGCACATCATGAATTATGGTTATGGTCAGATTTGCATCATTATGAATATTTGGAGCTGTGAAGTACACCTTTGGCAACATTTCCCCATTGAAGACCATACAACTGACCAAGTGATACTGAATAAAATTTTCCTCCTATAAATTTTTGGGTGTGCGAACAAAATGTGGTAAAAGTGTTTTCTTCTGGTCCATACCATCAATTATCAAACCCAAATATTTATTCGGATTATCATAACACTTCTTTCGATGCTTGTACAACTTTTTCCTTTCGTTTGTTTGTTTGTTGTTCGTGATGCTCCTAAAGTTCTTTGACAATTGAATCTACACAACATAAAAGAAAGCCATTAAGAAATATGTTTTCATAGTTTATGACTATACAATTTTAAAAGTTAAAGTTATGAATGCTTACCTCTTTCTGACCCTTCACATTTGTCCCTTTTTTATTTAAGAGAAGCACATGTACTGCAAATCCCCATCCTTGTCTTCTTAGGAATACGGACATTGTTGAATTCTTTCTTCCATACCTTCACAAAATATTGATATGTAATAAACCAACCATGTCCCTCAGCACCTTCTACATATTCTTTGTATAAGTTGTAGATTTCTCGTCTTGAAAAATTATCTGGAATATGTATTGTCTCTCTATTTGGCATACACTCTCCATGCTTTGAAAATAAATCTTTCATCCATGACATTGCAGTATTTGATAATGGCCCAAACTGTCTTTTATGACATACTTCTGAATAAAATGTGGGATCCTTTTCCAAATTTCCTTGAATTCTCGAGAGGCGAAAATTCCCAACCGCATGAAACATTTTGAAAGCATTTCTATAGATAAATAAAGTCCTAATATGATAATCATAACCTGACAATGTAGATTGCATGCACCCAACTAAATATTAATTTTGCATGCTTTTATTCATTGACAAATATCTCTTCCTGCTCTTTAATGCAAATTTGAAATCCATATGTTTCAAGCAATATTTTTGGCAACATTCACTTGAAATGAGAGCACTGATAGAACTTCTTCTCATCAGATATTCTACTCTACCCCTTGTATAACTAGAACATCTTGCATTGATACGAAAAGGTCTGCTCCTACTCCTCGATACAATATTTATTGGCAACATCTCCATCATTGGATCATCATTTGTATAAGGATTTTCATCATCATTAAGAGGAATGTTATCCACACTATGATCAGCTGTGCTTTTCAAATACTGACTTGGAGGATATTCTTCATCTTCCCCTTCTTCAGTGCTACTGTCATAGTCCTTAGAATTCGGACTGAATGGAAAATTTGACTCGATGTTTAATGGATATTCTTCCTCATGTGCATTGTCAGTGTTGCTCTCATAGTCCATAGAATTAGAACTACATCGAAAATGTGACTGTTTACTTATTGAAGATGCTACATCCTGTCCTTTGTCACTACTACCTTTATAGTCATTAGAATTAGGATTAAGTGCATCATCCTGTCCTTCATCACTGTTGCTCTCATAGTCCTTAGAATTAGGACTAAGAGGACACTGTGACACTCCATTCTTTTGAAATTCATCATCGTGCTCTTCATCATTGTTGCTCTCATAGTCCTTAGAATTAGGACTAAGTGGACACCATGACACTCCAATCTTTTGAAATTCATCATCCCACTCTTCATCACTGCTGCTCTCATAGTCCTTAGAATTAGGACTAACTGGACACTGTGACACTCCATACTTTTGAAATTCATCATCATGCTCTTCATCACTACTACTCTCATAGTCCTTAGAATTAGGACTAAGTGGACACTTTGACACTCCATTCTTTTGAAATTCGTTATCATGCTCTTCATCACTGCTGCTCTCATAGTCCTTAGAATTAGGACTAAGTGGACACCGTGACACTCCATTCTTTTGAAATTTGTCATCATGCTCTTCAACATTGCTGCTCTCATAGTCCTTAGAATTAGGACTAAGTGGACACTATGACACTCCATTCTTTTGAACTTCACCATCATGCTCTTCATCACTGTTGCTCTCATAGTCCTTAGAATTAGGACTAAGTGGACACCGTGACACTCCATTCTTTTGAAATTTGTCATCAAGCTCATCATCACTGCTGCTTTCATAGTCCTTAGAATTAGGACTAAGTGGAATCTGTGACTCTTTATTTATTTGAAATTCTCCATCCCCTCTTTCATCAGTGTTGCTCTCATAGTCCTTAGGATCAGGACTAAGTGGAAGAATTGACTTTCTATTCATAGTGGAAGAATTCCCGCTATATTCATCAATATGAATAGAGTTGTTACGCGATGAAGATGTTGATGTTGTATAAATCGAAACTTCACTATCAGGACAATCCATCCCTTTCAAATAGAAGATGTTGAATGATACAAATGGAGAGTCTCCTAAAGATATTATATAGCTTAGAGAATGAAATTTTCCCTCCAAAATGTTTCGCGAAAATATTTCCCTCCAAAAAGTTTGTTAGATTTATTTCCCTTCATTATTTTATTCTACAATTTATTGAAAAATGTAAACTAAAATTTTTTATGAAATAAATCATTAAAGTTAAAATTGTAAACTACAACTTTTACATTAATTATTTTAATAGTTAGAGTATATAATATTTACTAAACAACTGTTTTTTTTTTTAATTTTTATAATACATTCTAAAACAAATTAATCCCACATTCACCCTACTGTAAAACAATTCCATAATATTCGTTTTATCATATTTTCCTTCATCACCATAAAAGAATTAACATGTTAAATTTTTTTAAAACAAATTAATCCCACATTAACTGTACGGTAAAACATTTTCGTAATTTCACCTATATACTAAATTCCATTATCACTATTACTCACATCACATCAAGGTTTTCTGAGGTTCGTTGAAATACTTGGAGCGAATTTGTGGAGCAGCTACATTGCTATCAACAACATATTCAACGAATTCTCGCAATTTAAAAGTTAGTTAAATTTTTTTCCTTGAAAATTTTCATATTAAATTAGTTTAATGAAGTAGATTTTTTTTTTTTTTTTTTTTTAAATTAATACTTTTTGTGAGCCAAATTAATTAATACGTCCAGCGTGAGCATGGTGGGCTCGATGAAGCTCATGATGGCAGCCCACCTCATGGCACCATGGCGGCTCGGCCGCCCGCTCGGTGGGCGATTCCGGGAATCGCCCAACAACCACCTCGGGTGGGCGGGCCGCTGAGGTGGCGCGGGGTGGGGCTATGGCACACCACCCTGCGCCACCCCGGCGACCTACCCGCCAGCTTGGGGGCTATTCAATGATTCCTGAATCACCCAAAGGCCCCCAGGTGGGTGCGTGAGTTGCCGAGTTAGCATGGGGTGGCTTGCAGCACCCCCACACCACGCCACCCCGACGGCCTGCCTGCCAACCCGGGGTGGCTATTGGGTGATTCTCGGAATCGCCTAATCCTGCGGGCGAGCCATCAGGGTGGCGCGGGGTGGGCCGCAACCCCCCACCCCGAACCACCCCGGCGGCTCTCCCCCGGGCGGGCGGGCGCGTCGTCGGGGTGGTGCAGGATGGGGCTGCGATGCCCACACTGTGCCACCCCGGCGGCCCGCCTGCCCCCGGGGTTGGGCGATTCTCGGAATCGCCCAACACCCGTGGGCAGGCGAGAGTGCCATCAGGGTGGCGTGGGGTGGGGCTGCGGTGCCCACCCTGCGCCACCCCAACGGCCCGCCCGCCTGCCCGCGGGGGCTGGGCGATTCTGGCACAGAGTGGGGCTGCGGTGCCCACCCTACGCCACCCCAGCGGCCCGCCCAATCACCCGTGGGGGAATCGCCTAGCCACTGTGGGCGGGCAACCAGGGTGGTGTGGGGTGGGGCTGCGGGCGAGCCGTTGGGGTGGTGTAGGGTGGGCACCGCAGCCCCACCCCGCACCATCTCGGCGGCCCGCCTGCCTGCGGGGGCTTGGCGATCCCCAGAATCACCCAGCCCTCGCGGTCGGGGGGGCAGGCTGCCAGGTTGGCGTGGTGTGGGCGTCGCAACCCCACCCCGCGCCACCCCGGCTGCCTGCCCGCCAGCCCGTAGGGGTTAGGCGATTCCAAGATTCGCCCAATCCCCGCGGGCGGGCGGGCCGCCGGTGTGGGCCAGGAATCACCCAACCCTCGCAGGGTGGCAGGCAAGGCACCGGGGTGGCACGGTGTGGAGCTACCACAAGCCCACCCTGCGGCACCATGGCTGCCCACTCGTCCACCTGCGGGGGTTGGGCGATTCTTGGAATCACCCGCCACTCTGTGGATGGACGGGGTGGTGTCGGGGGGCTTCTACCATTTCTCCTAATATTTATCTCCTTCTCTGTCTTCAATCTATCCCTTAGGGGGGACGATGATGGGTAGATTGAAGATGGAGAAGGAGATCAATATCAGGAGAAATGGTAGAAGTTGTTGCCGCAGCCCCCCTCATGCCACCCCACCCGGCAGGCCGTGGGGGTGGCACAATGGGAAGGTTGTTGTAGCCCCTCGTACCACCCTGGCAGTCACCACGCAGGTGGGTGGGCCACCGGGGTGGCATAGGGGGAGGTTGTGGCAACAACTCCTACCATTTCTTGCCCCATTGATTTCCTTCTCCGTCTTTAATCTACCCCTCAGCGAGGCTGAGTGGTAGATTGAAGACGAAGAAGGAAATCAATGGGGCGAGAAATGGTAGGAGTTGTTGCCACAACCTCTGACGGGTAGATTGAAGACGGAGAAAGAGATCAATGGGGTGAGAAATGGTAGGAGTTGTTGCCACAACCTCCCCCCACGCCACCCCGGCGGCCCGCCTGCCCGCGTGGGTGGCGGGCTATTTTCTTAGTGTTAATATTTTTTAATTTCAATTATCTGATTATAAAAATTAAAAATTTATGATATATTTTCATTGTTAATTTAAGTTAATATGTTTTCGTTATTTACTGATTCATATGTTTTTATTTTTTAGGAAAATGGCATCAAAGAAGATTTCTTTGAATCTTTCTAGACCAAAGACTCTTAAAGGTGCATCTTCAAAAAACATTGGTGAACGAACTCCACCTGAGCTCATGGCTACTGTTATAGCTCCAAATCTCACTCTTGATGTTTGTGATGCTGCACTCATGGCCTAGGGCAACCCCTCCTTCCAGACCTGGTCCAAATACTTAAAAAACAATGTTTTACTCCCTATACGCGACATTTCCCTGAGCTAAACGCGTGTGTACGCAGGTCTATGTATACCCAACCCATGTATATGTCTTAAAACACTTAAAAAAATTAAATCTCCTTAATTTTGAGTAGAGATCACATGTTTTACTTGTTGATTACCTATTGGTGCCAGTGGCCCAACTGTTCCCAACAAATTCCCAACTAAAAAACTACTTTGGGAGAAGTATAAAAAGGCTTCAATGGGAAGGCCTAAATAGGAGAGAATGGAGAGAAAAATCACTCTATTGAGATTATCCCTGATCAGGTCTGAAGATCCTTGTGTTTCCAACACTTCCCCAGGAAACCCTTGTTTCCTTGAGTTATGATGTCTTTCCACTTGTTCAGATATCCTTGAGTGAGTTATGGAAGGAGCTTGTTGAAGGCTTCAGATTGGAAGAATCCACAGGATGGTTCCACTTGTAGCCTGTGAAAGGAAGACTCAGGTGAAATCATTCCTTTCTGTACTCTAGTTATCTATAATAAAAGAAACACTTGTCTTGTTCCTGATATGGATCTTCTTCATGTTTGTGATATCAATGTTATGATTTACAAATGAATGACTATTTTAATTGCATAATTAACTTTCAATATGATATGAAGTTGATTTCTTTATGACGTTTAGTCCATATACTACTGTACTTTCTTGAATTGATTGTTTTGCAGGTTGAAGGAGCGAAAGGAACTCCAAGATGGTTTGGACCCTAGTTGGATCTTCCCAAACAAAGGACCCCCAGGTGCACCCCTCTTCGCCTAGTTTGTTTATATTAGCATCATGGCTGTGTGGAATGATTATTTTTCTTTATAGATAACGCCCGCTCTGCTAGGGTATTAACCCAAGACCCTAGGGGACATTGTCCCTAAACAAAATTGGTGAATCCACTGGGGACAACAGTATTGTTGTTCCTAGTTTGGGTTTATTCAAGCCAATCAGGGCTCAACTGTTTATTTACTTGTTGTGACTGAGTACTCTGTTCCTGTAGGAACTTGAATTGTAAGTTTCGTCAGTTTCTTCAGACTATTTTTTGTTTTTTCTTGTAATCTGTTATATACAATGTTTTTCTAGTTTACAGAAGTGTATGTATGCATGCTTCCTCAAGTCAACCCACGTATACACAGGTTTCCTTGGGATGAATAGCGTATACATGCAGCTGTGCACTAACAGAGTCGTGCATACCCTAAAATTTTCAGGATTTTTCAAATATTTTTGTTTCTGGAGATCTGTCTGCTGGTCTGAATCAGTCCTGAATAGCTACTTTTCTGTGTCGTTCTTTATTTTTATAGCAAGTATATGATTTCAAACTCTCTCCGATTATGGAAAGTGTTGGTGTTGATTTTTTCTTGTTGCAAACGTCATCGTTTTTGTTTAAGCACACAAGATTTCTTGCTGGGAGTCTTGGCTGCTCTGGTCTTCCAGGGCAGAAAGATTGATCTCAATCTTTGTGTCAAATCTTGTTTTGGTGACTTTTTTGTTTTCTTGTCAAAACTACATCTTTGTGACTATCTGCTTTTCTTACTTTCCGAAAGTTGTTGATTCAAACTTTCTTGAAAGTTGTCTTTTCGATTTTTTGGTCTTTGTTGCCAAGCTCTTGTTGCTGCTTTTGATTGTTAAGAACATCTTGAAACACAAATTTTTTTTTTTTTCACTTTTGTGTTGTTAACTTGCAAAGTGTTTTGTTGCCTATTCTTCGATCATAAAGTTGCAGTTCGATTTTTGTTTTTTCTTTTTGAAGAAAATTTCTCGAAAACTTGGTTTTGCTTTCTTGAACTTTGTTTTGATTTAGTTTCTTTTTGCAAGTGAAAGTGAATTTTTGTTTTTCTTGAAACTTGCTTTTTGTGTTTGGAGGAAAATGAGCATTAGCAACTTATATTCTATCTAAACATCTTAAGTGGCAAATTTAGAATTGATAAACATGTTACTTTCATTTCTTGATTTAGAGTAGTCCTAAGTTTTTTATCAGCATGTACCCATTGCATTAGGATAAATTTGTGCATCTTTTAGGGCATCCATAGTTTTGTTAATTTTTCTGAGTGTGAAGCTTGAGTAAAATAAAAGAAAAGAAAAATTTATTGCTTTCTTAGAAGTTCCTCCGAACCTAGTAGAAATTTCTTTCATCGAAGAACAAAACAAGTGCATTTTCATATAGTTTGGTTTTTATTAATTTCCTTTGCGTCAAAACACCACAAGTTTCACTTCCACTTATCCCTTGACTTAAGAACAGCCCATTTAAACACAAGCGCTAATTAAAATATACTATAACTTTTTATAATTTTCAATTTAGACACATCAACAAGTCTTAGGATATTTTAGGGTCTTGGATTAGGTGTGTGGAGAGAAAACTCTCCAAGGCCATTTAAACTGTCAAACATAGGAGCCTGAATAGTGAGTGCAAATCTAATAGTGTTAGGAATACTAGGAAAGCTCCAGATCTAGGAGTTAAGCATGAGGGTTTTTGAAGATAAGGAAGAGAGATAACCCCTCTCCTACTTGTCGGATCTTACCTCAAGACTGTTCCGCCTGGCTTCTGGCACGAGTTGGAAATCTTAGTTGCTTCTCCTAGGGATCTACATAGGTGGCTGCGGAGGGGAATCCCGTGGCACCTGAGGTTGACATTGTATCACTCTCAATGGTACTACTGGAGGGCACCCTTGCGAAGCTTCGGGGCTTGCACTGGCGCAGGCTGTTGTTAGGAGGTTAGCGTAACTTCCTTTGTTACCTTCACTGGTAGGATTGGGCCGTCATTATCCCAGACTATCTTCGAAAGGCTCCTTACTTCACTTTCTTGTATTTTGGTGTCCGTTCGTAATCACCCGGAGCGGAAATACTTGGAAGTTGTTTGACTAGCTGACATCTTTTAGGGACTTTATAGTTGAGTGCTCTTTCCTCCTTGTATATAGTTGGCTTTAGGTATTTTTGTCTAGTCACTTTTTGGACTTGATGTTCTGAGTGACTGACTTACAACTCCACTGATCTTGAAAGGCTTTTGGTCCTTCTTTCAGGAGTTGTGGAGTTGCCTCCTCAAGGGAAAAGATCTTGATTGTGTGTCTATCATTCTTTGAAAAGTAATTTATACATTCCCGTAAGGGAAGGGTCTATGAATCAGTTAGATATGGCCAATATTCCTGTGGAAACCAACCAAGGTACCCTCCCAAAAGGGTTTCCTTGTACTTTTCCTTTCTTTGGAAACGTTGGTACCCCCTTGATGGCCACTTTGAATATTCCTGGATTGAATGTTGGACTACCAGTTTGGTTATGGTCCACTCCGAATATTCCAATTGCTCTTGAAGCTTCTCAGATGAATGCTTTATTTTAGGGGCATCACATGGGTGCTAATTGTTCATCTTCTTTCAAAGAGAAACCTGGGATCCCTTTTTCTCCTCCTTCTTGTAATAAGAAATCTAAAAGGAGGAGAAAGAGGAAGATGAAGAAGAAGAATAATTCTATCAATTCATCCTCAACCTCTGCTAGTCACGTTGAAGATGAGCCTTCAACCGCTGCAAGTCATGCTGGGGGCATAAGTCTAGTCACTGCAAGTCATATTAGCACTTCATCATCAACCTCTGGTAGTAATGTTGGAGGCACGAGTCTAGTCACTGCGAGTCATACTAGCAAAGAGTCACCGACCTCTGCAAGTCATGTTCAGGACTCTCCACAAACCACTGCTAGTCATGTTGGCGGAATGGAGATTGATAAGAAACCTGGACATAGAATTTTTAAACCTAAGTTCCCTTATAAGATATGCAAGGGAGACCATCTTACTCATTTATGCCCTGGTATTCCAGAGGTTCAAAGGATATGGTCCGAGTCTGAAAGTACTTCTACTCCTATATCTGATATGGTTTCTCATCAATCCCATCAACCATTAGTTGATAATGTGGTTGAGCCAGTGCAATCCCTGGCTGATTACACTCCTCTTTTGCGGGGTGAAGTGCCTAAGAAAAGAGTTTGTTTGATCTCTTGTACAGAGTCTTCTAGTATAGGGGGCATTCTAGTTTCTTCGAATGTCCCCCCTCCAAGTTCTATGAGTGTTTCCTCTGATTGGGATAGTCTTGTCGAGCCTTGTCTTCCTTCCGCTTCACCTTTCCAAATAAAGGTCAGGGTTAATTCCACAAATGCCTATCGATGTATGGTGGATGAAGGATCCTCTGCAAGTATTATATCCTCTTTGACTTGGAAAGCTTTGGGTTCCCCAAAGTTGTTGATAGCTTAGAGTCAGTTGTTAGCCTATGATAGAAGACCTAGTGAATCTATGGGTGTTCTTCCTCAATTGCCTATTACTTTAGGTGGGAAGACTGTCTTAATCGATATGATGGTGGTTGATAGCCCTTTAGACTTTAATATATTACTTGGGCGTGATTATGTCTATGCTATGAATGATGTGGTGTCTTCACTCTTTTGAGTAATGTGCTTTCCTCATAACGGGAATATTGTCACTATTGATTAGCTTGCATATGATAATTATGACCCTAATTCGAACTTACTGCAGAATACCCCTTGGTTTGTTCCAAGTGTTCAAGTAGACTCTACCCCGCCACGGGTCAATTATGTGGCATTGAATCCTCAATGTTTAAACACTTATAAGAAGGATCCTTTGACTTATTATTCTCCTTCTTGGGACTTGGTCCCGACAATTGACCTAGAGATTCTTCCTATAGGGACATGGGACCCCTTAATTCCCTCTTTTGATCCTTGTATTTCTCATGATTTCTTAGAACTTGATTTGCCTTCACAGGAGGAACTCTTTGAAGCCATGAGTTTTGACTACCAAATGAGTCCTTGGCCCAATCCCTGCAAGTGGTTTGTCGAGAAGAACTATTATACGTAAACTGCAAGGTTGCGTGGTTCCCTGTACCATATTGTATATATAAGGTACGCATTTTCGAGTTTTGAATTCTATAACACAATATTTTATATGAAGTTTATACGTGGGATGTGTTAACTTCTTGTGTAATGTTCCTATTTATGTATACAAAACTTGGAAGATTTCTACTTTGGAAATTTTTAAGGTTGGTCTGTTTGGACAGGTATTGGTTCTTGAAACTGGCATATAGGTTAGGTTTTTCCACCTGCATTGTGCACTTATAAGTTTCCTTTCCCATTTTGGCCTTAGGATCGACCCCACCAAGTTATGGTGCAAAACCTTCTCATTTCTTAGAAGTATCCTGACTTGTGTGGTAGAGCCTACCTTATCATGGGTGCCCTAGTTAGTACCTTGTTGTCACTTGGCACTCATGCTGATTTTTCATCCCTAGGCTCGGGAGTCCTCTGTAGTCCCACCATGAGTTATGCGATAAAGACTCATTCCTCTTTGCTTCTTTGCTTCGTTCTGGCCTTATATCCTAGAGTCTCCTTTGTGTTGAGTTGTACTACTGCATTACATTTTTACCATTTGCACCTTTTGGCCTTAAGCCAGCTTCACTTGGACTCGTGTTTAAGCCAGCTTTTGACCATGACGATTGCAAAATAAAACTTGCATGCCCTTGACTTCTGCAACTTGACACACCTTGACCCATGGAAGGAACACGCCCTTGAGTGTCTTTGACCAGTTTTTACCTCCCTGCATTGAGCATAGGAATCTTCCAATCCCAGGAACTAGATCATCTATTTCACCGACACTCATTCTTTCCACTGTACTATAACATTCTTTTATTCTTTTTCTAGCTTAAAGAAAAACACAAAAAAATATATATATTCCAAAAAAGAGCGGGAACCGGACAACATTTCCATTTATTGTTGGCAGCTAGAGTCAGTCGTGTCACCCTTGAACAAAGAACTCAAAACAAAGTCTCCTCCGTTTGGGCGGGATTTAGTTTGACTTAGGTATGCCTTAACCTTGTTATTGAGTCAGTTCTCCCCTGATTGGTTATCTCTTCCAATCATATGGAGGGTTCGTTCATGCCTCTTGCATGGCGAACTTATATAGTCATCGTATGCTGCCACATAGTCACATTGAGTTGTGCTTTTGTTCAAGGGAAGTTAGCCTGAATCGGCCTCTCTATGGTCTCTTGACTCAATTTTTAGTCAACATCCCTGGTTGTCAGTATCTTGTCTATCATCACATCAGTTATATTGGTCCTTTACTCGTGCTAGTTTGAGAAGGTCTCCATTGACTTCTTGCTGGCAGGTCTTGTCCTTATCAATGATGACATCTTGCTCTGAGGACAGGCCTAGAGCTACACCTTGGCACTATTTCCATTATTGATAGGTCACCTTGTGCCCAACATCGATCAGTATCATGGGTCTTTGACTGAGTGGTTTCCCTTGTGTTCGAAATCAACTTACACTATCACACAATGGGATTCGTGCAGTACCTTGGTTTCCATTTGACCCTATTGGTGGATACCTGACCTCTATGTCAGCTTTCATTATTGGTTGGTTCAGAGGGTTTCTGTTGTGTGCTAGCCACATCTTGTGTACATCGGAAACGTGCTTCGGTCAGGTTACTACATCATTTTTTTCGTCTGATTCGTTCCACATTATTGGCCTATGGGTTACACTTGCGCTAGATTGATGAAGGATGCCTTAATGCCTTCCTTCTAGCAAATCTTTCCCTGTCGACTACGACTCATTGCTCTGGGGAAAAGATCTAGATTCTAGTTGGTAGTACCTTGGGGTTTGCAATCATTAGTGGCAGATCCTTTGCTATCAACAGTGGGAAACCATCATTGTCTCCTGATTGATAGATTCTTACAGGTGTTCAACTCCAACTCATCTATTCACACTTGTTAGATTGTACTGGGTACCTTGACGCTCATTATCATTATCGGTGAGTAGTCTCACGTTTGTTAACGGTATACATCAATGACTGGTAATCAAATGATTTCTCACATGGTCGACTTCAAATCATTTATTCCCATGGTGTAGAAATGTACCACGGCGGTCGATGAATAGCTCAGGTTGCATCAGCATTCATTGGTTCACTTGACAGTTGCTCATGTTGCTGCTAGTTGATACCACTCCACCTTATATGTTGCAATCATTCATGGCGACATTCTATATGCTGGCACCTAAGTTTGCAGTGTAGTACCATCTTACTCCATCATGTTCATTTGGTACTTTTGGGATCAGTCTTTGATATCAGTGATCTGCTTCATCCTTCAACATCATTGACATTCTTATATGTGATATTCAGACATGTACTTATTCGATCATGATCAGATGATCCATTATGTATTTTCCAGTGTTTTATACTTTTATACTTAGTGGATCCACTTGTACTTGATATGCGGACATGCTTTACTTTCTCTGAGCATGGGTATGCCTGCCTCAGACAGTGTTTCTTTCTGATCTCCTTTTGTGGCTTGGCAGGCTGAACTCTGGTGAAGTCCTTCTCAGCTTTTGACAGGTTTCCTTTCCATGCACTTACATAATATATTTCAGCCATCATGTATCTCTTTTGACCTCATTTATTAGGGGGCATCTGTTATAGCTCCAAATCTCACTCTTGATGTTTGTGATGCTGCACTCATGGCCTAGGGCAACCCCTCCTTCCAGACCTGGTCCAAATACTTAAAAAACAGTGTTTTACTCCCTATACGTGACATTTCCTTGAGCTAAATGCGTGTGTACGTGGGTTTGTGTATACCCAACCCGCGCATATGTCTTAAAACACTTAAAAAATTAAATCTGCTTAACTTCGGGTGGATATCACGGGTTTTACCTGTTGATTACCTATTAGTGCTTGTGGCCCAACTGTTCCCAACGAATTCCCAACTAAAAAAATACTTTAGGAGAAGTATAAAAAGGCTTTAATGGGAAGGCCTAAGGAGGAGAGAATGGAGAGAAAAATCACTCTGTTGAGATTATCCCTGATCAGGTCTGAAGATCCTTGTGCTTCCAGCACTTCCCCCATTATAGGAAACCCTTGTTTCCTTGAGTTATGATGTCTTTCCACTTGTTGCGATATCATTGAGTGAGTTATGGAAGGAGCATGTTGAAGGCTTGAGATTTGACGAATCCAGAGGACGGTTCCGCTTGGAGCCTGCGAAAGGAAGACTCAGGTGAAATCATTCCTTTCTGTACTTTAGTTCTATATAATAAAAGAAACACTTGTCTTGCTCTTGATATGAATCTTCTTCATGTTTATGATATCGATGTTATGATTTACAAATGAATGACTATTTCAATTGCATAACTAACTTTCAATATGATATGAAGTTGATTTATTTATGTTGTTTAATCCATATACTGTTGTACTTTCTTGAATTGATTGTTTTGCAGGTTCAAGGAGCAAAAGGAACTCCAAGAGGGTTTGGACCCTAGTCGGATCTTCCCAAACGAAGGACCCCCAGGTGCACCCCTCTTCCCGTAGTTTGTTTATATTAGCATCATGGCTGTGTGGAATGCTTGTTTTTCTTTATGGATAACCTCCACTCTACTAGGGTATTAACCCAAGACCCTAGTAGAGTGGGGGTTATCCATAAAGAAAAAAAGCATTCCACACAGCCATGATGCTAATATAAACAAATTACGCGAAGAGGGGTGCACTTGGGGGTCCTTCGTTTGGGAAGATCCAGCTAGGGTCCAAACCCTCTTGGAGTTCCTTTCACTCCTTGAACCTGCAAAACAATCAATTCAAGAAAGTACAATAGTACATGGACTAAACATAATAAAGAAATCAACTTCGTAACATATCAAAAGTTAGTTATGCAATTGAAATAGTCATTCATTCGTAAATCATAACATTGATATCATAAACATGAAGAAGATTCATATCAAGAAGAAGACAAGTGTTTCTTTTATTATAGATAACTAAAGTACAAAAAGGAATGATTTCACCTGAGTCTTCCTTTCGTAGGCTCCAAGTGGAACCGTCCTCTAGATTCCTCCAATCTCAAGCCTTCAACAAGCTCCTTCCATAACTCACTCAAGGATACCTCAACAAGTGGAGAGACATCATAACTCAAGGAAACAAGGGTTTCCTGTAATGGGGGAAGTGGTGGAAGCACAAGGATCTTTAGACCTGATCAAGGATAATCTCAACAGAGTGATTTCTCTCTCCATTCTCTCCTCCTTAGGCCTTCCCATTGAAGCCTTTTTATACTTCTCCCAAAGTAGTTTTTTAGTTGGGAATTCATTGGGAACAGTTGGGCCACAGGCACTAATAGGTAATCAACAAATAAAACCCGTGATCTCTGCCTAAAATTAAGGAGATTTAATTTTTTTAAGTGTTTTAAGACATATACGCGGGTTGGTTATATACACACCCACGTACACACGCATTTAGCTCAGGGGAATTTCACGTATAGGGAGTAAAACACTGTTTTTTAAGTATTTGGACCAGGTCTAGAAGGAGGGGTTGCACTAGGTCATGAGTGCAGCATCACAAACATCAAGAGTGAGATTTGGAGCTATAACAGCTACAAATCTTTCAAGTGCCTCAAATAATAAGAAGATGATTTCATATTTGAAGAATTCAAAAGTGAAATTTCCATCAAGAATCTGGTATGTGAAAGAAAGAGAAAGCCAAAATGTGAATATATATCTATATATTGATATACTGAATGATAATTGAATTTATGAGGTGATGGGAAGAGTCATAGATATGTGTTCAGTACTGGACACTGAAGTTGTCTACATACTTACAAAAGCTCCCAAGTCACATGAAAGGATTAAATATCGGTTATCATATTCATTATATGACACGAGCGAGGTATCTACAAAGTTATGTAAGCAAATCGTAAATGAGATGAAACAAAACATCTTAAGTATTGTTATTTATATTTGTATTTTTCATTCTTGAAAGTGTCTCGCTATATTTTTTTAACTTTGTTTTTATTGACATATGATATTTTGTTTGGCAGAATTTTGTTGAAAGTTGTTCAATTAGGTTGGGAGGAATTCATTTCATAGAGCATGATATTATGGAAGTTGTCAGCAGTTTTTACTCAGTGTCAGAAGAAGATATGAAAATTAAGCAAAATGTAGTAATTGATGATGCTACAAAACTACATCCAAAGGATCAGAAAAAAAGGCCTCTAATGGATAAATCTAACAAGGGTAGACAAGTTACTTTTGAGGATGATGAAGTTGAAACTGACAGTGAAGCATATGTTGCCGTTACTGAAGATGACATTGGAACTGAGAAGAGCCGTAAAAGACCAAAAGTAATAATGCCCAAGAATAAATCTGTTGAGAATGTTATGACGAAGAAAAGTAAAGTTGAAGATTTTGAAGTAGTCATTACCAGCAGTCAAGAACCTAGTGAAAATTCAAAAGAAAGTAGAGAAATCATTACACCAGGAGCTGATTTAGAGGATGGCATTATCAAAACAAAACAAAATGCCATTCAACATAATTTGACAAAGAGAAACTTAATTGATGGTGGTCGTACATTTCAGCATAATGTCAGACAAACCTATAAGGCAAGTGAAGGAAAATGTCAATATCAAGTCAGAAAGCCACATCATCTGCATGTTCACAACTTGAAGACATTGATGAGGTACAATCCATATGCTCATGTGGTTAGTTATGTGCTTCTTGTTGATCCACTTCAAGTTCCCAACAAAGAAGCATTTGATAAGTCAAAATGTTTTGAATACAATTATTATGTGCTTGGGGGGAATCATTTTGTAGAAGCTCAAAGACAATTGTTGGAGGAATATCCTAATAACCCACGTTTTGAAACAATGAAATGTATCAGTTATGCTGGTTTATCAGATACGGAAGCAAAGTTAGTGGCATGGGATCATAATTCAGATAATGAATATAGGATGTCTATGAATTTCATCCAAAGGGTTAGATTTATTCATAGTGAATTTCAAGAAAAATGTGATGGGGATAGGATAAATGTTACTATAGATTTCTGAAAGGAATGTTGTATGGAAATAGGCTATCAAATTGAAGAGAAAACCAATTCAAAAGGTGGAAAAGGCAACAAAATTAGTGATTTATTCAGAGGTGTTGATAACATTTTCCAATTGGAATTTAGGACTGGAGATGTTTGGGAGTTGATTGATGAGAGTTTTAGCATGTGGGAAAACATTGACATTAAAAACCAGAAGGTAAAAAAGTCTAAGCCATTGATATGTAGCAACAATAAATTAGCTCCTGAAATGAAGCAGCTTCCAGAAGATATGACTATCACACCTTGGAGAGCGATGCAAGGAGTGAAAGATGAAAAAATTGTCAAAACAAAATTATCTCATGTGAGGTCAGGGGAATTAGCATTGGAGGAAATGTCTAAGGAATTCCAAAAGCAAGTTTGTTGAATTATTTTTATTTATTTCTAGATTATAATTTTCTTTTAAATAAAACATATTGTTCTTGGTAGTATTTGTTATACATATCATTATATTAACTTTTTGTTACTTTATCTATGCAGTCACAAAGTTTACATGAAAATTCAAGAACAAATGGTTAAATTGTTGAATGAAGATAGTTGGGATGATGTTGTACGCAGCTATCCAGATTCAAGTTCTACATCAACATTAAAATCTTTTTATCTTGCATTTAAAAAGGTTTCTTGATTTATACATTCATTTTTATTTATCTGTGTACTATTTTTAATTTATGTTATGAACCCAGCTCAAGAAAAGATAGAAAAGATAGATCAACGCCTTAGAATTCAGCCTCTTCGAGGGGGCAACCTCCTTTACATTACATAAATGAACAATTCTTGGATGATACAAATGACAAAACCTCCTTTCTATATATAGGAGTCTAAGGAGTCACAATATAATCCAGCCGACCTAACAATAATAATATAAAGCCATAAAAATAACAATAGAGGGATTCTATGGGGCACATAAATAATAATATGGGGGTAATAGGGGCACAACAATATAAATAAGGGGTATAACTACAATATTAATGAGGTAATCACTAGTATTATAGGGACCAAACATGCCCCTCTCCTTCAAAAAAGTGTTGTCCTCAACGCTTGAGTAGTTCTGGATACTTATGCATAAAATTCTCATCCTCCCATGTGGAGTCTTCAGCGGATAAGTTCTTCCACTTGATAAGATACCCTGAAATTGATTGATTTCGTAGCTGTCGAGTTCTTGTTTCTGTGACTGCTTCCGGTTCCAATATAATTTTTCCTTCCTCGTCAAGTTCTGGCAATATTGTTTGAACTGGGAGCTTGTCGCCTATAACCTTCTTTAAACATGAAACATGGAACCTGGGTGCAATCGAGAAGCTGCAGGAAGCTCAAATTTGTATGCCATAGTACCAATCTTTTCCAACACCTTGTACGGACCATAATACTTTGGTGATAATTTATTATCCTTCTTAGCTTGCTTTAGGGACATTTGCTTATATGGTTGTAGCCGTAGGAATACCTAATCACCTACATCAAAACTTCTTTCACTGCGATGTTGATCTGCCTGTTGTTTCATTCTATTTTGTGCCAACACGAGGTTATCCTTTAAGAGTTGGAGGACTTGTTGTTGATGCTCGATGTGATGTTCCACTTCTTGGACCTTAGAATTTTCTCTTAAATATGATGTGATTGATGGTGGTTGGTACCCATAAAGTGCCATAAATGGGGTCATTTTTGTTGCTGTATGGAAGGAAGTGTTATACCACCATTTAGCCAGAGGCAACCATTTGACCCATTGTGTCTGTTTATCAGATACAAAGCAACGAAGATATCCTTCCAAACATTTGTTTACTATCTCAGTTTGCCCATCAGATTGAGGATGATAAGATGAGCTATGAGCTAACTGAGTACCCAGACAAGAAAATAATTCTGTCCAAAAATTTCCAGTGAAAATGGGATCTCTGTCACTTACAATAATCTTTTGGTTTCCATGTAGCTTTTGAACTGTTTCCATAAATGCAGTAGAAACTGTACTGGCTTTAAATGGATGTGATAATGCACAAAAGTGTGCATACTTGGTAAGTCTGTCAACTACCACCATGATGACACTCTTTCCCTCAAACTTGGGTAAACCTGTGATAAAATCCATTGAAACCTCCTCCCAACGTTGGCTTGGAATGGATAAAGGTTGTAATAGACCCGGTGTCTTAATTGTTTCAACTTTATTTTTTTGGAAAACCAAACATTCCGCCACAAACTTTTGAATATCTGATTTAAGGCCATCCCAAAAAAATTCCTTCTTAACCCTGTGGTAAGTTTTTAAAAATCCTGAGTGCCCTCCTAAGGGAGAAGTGTGCAATTCCATAAGAATCTTTTGTTTTAGCTGGGAATTCTTACAGAGGTATAAGCGATCTTTGTACCATAACGAATCATTTTGCCAGCTAAATGTATCAGAAGTACTGGAATCTTGTTGTAGCTTTCGAATAAGTGCCCACACTTCTTCGTCATTCTTCCATTCCTCCTTTGCTTCATTTATCCAATCTGGTTGGATAATAGAAATGGCACACAACAATGCTTCCATATCCTCATCCTTTCTTGAGAGTGCATCTGCCACCACATTTTGCTTCCCTTTTTTGTAGATGATTTCAAAGTCATAACCCAACATCTTTGTGACCCACTTTTGTTGCTCTTCAGAGGATAATCTTTGTTCTAAAAAGTATTTAAGGCTATCATGATCTATTTTTACCTTGAAGTGTCTTCCCATTAGGTAGGGTCGCCATTTCTTAAGTGCATGGAGTATTGCCAACATTTCCTTCTCATAAATAGCTTTGCTTAAAAACTTTCCCTTGATTGGATGACTTTCAAAAGCAATGGGTCTTTCATCTTGCATTAGAACAGCACCAATTCCATTTCCTGAAGCATCACATTCCACAATAAAGGTTTTTGTGAAGTCCGGTGTAGCTAAGACCGGTGCTTGGCACATTGCCTCTTTAAGATGTTTAAAGGCCTTTGTTGCTTTCAGAGTCCATGAAAATGAATCTTTCTTCAATAATGTTGTTAGAGGTGCTGCTATTCTCCCATAATTCTTAACGAACTTGCGATAATACCCTGTCAACCCAAGAAATCCTCGCAGATGCTTTATGGATGTGGGGATTTTCCATTCCTTAATGGCTTTAATTTTGCTAGGGTCTACCTTAACTCCTTCATGAGATACAATATGACCCAAATATTCCACCTCCTGGACTCCAAAGAAACATTTGGATCTTTTTGCATATAATTGTTTCTCCTCCAATAGTTGTAGCACCTTGTCAACATGTTCAACATGATCCTTCCAAGACTTGCTGTAGATTAGTATATCATCAAAAAATACCAACACAAATTTTCTAAGGAATGGTTTGAAAATTGAATTCATCAAACCTTGAAATGTTGAAGGTGCATTGGTAAGGCCAAAAGGCATGACCAAAAATTCATAATGACCCTCATGAGTTCTAAATGCCGTTTTCGGAATGTCTTCAATCTTCATTCTGATTTGATGATATCCCGAATGAAGATCCAGCTTGGTGAAGTAAATTGATCCATGCAATTCATCCAGTAATTCATCAATGACAGGAATGGGGAACTTATCTTTAATAGTGAGCTTGTTGAGCTCCCTATAATCTGGACACATGCGCCATGATCCATCCTTCTTGTGCACCAATACTACTGGAGCTGAGAAAGAACTTTGACTCGGTTGAATTATACCAGCCTCTAGCATTTCTGCAACCATACGTTCAATTTCACTTTTTTGGACATATGGATATCTGTACGGCCTGATGTTTGGAGGAACACTTCCTGGAATCAGATGAATAGCATGATCATGATCACGCATAGGTGGGAGACCTTTGGGAGTCTCAAATACCTTGGAATGATTGTCCAGGACTTTTTGGAGATATGGAGAAATAGATGATTCCAATGTGGAAACATCTAGCGAACATAATTGTGAAATTACACCTCTTTGCTCCTTTTTTAGAAGCTTTGTCATGCCATTAGAGCTGATTATTTTTCTTGGTTTCCCTGCAATACCCCTTAATTCAAATTCCTTTCCTTCCACAGAAAATTTCATGAAAAGTTCTTGAAAATTAAAAGCTATTGTACCCAAGGATTGTAGCCATTGGACTCCTAGTACAACATCAGCACCTCCCATTGGAATGGAAAACATTGGGCTAGTCAATACATATTCTCCCATGGATAGCTTGATATTATGGCACTTTCCAGAACAATTTATTGTTCCTCCATTTGCAATCATCACTTGACACTCTGGTGCTGGATATAAGAAGCAATTCAATTCTTTTGCTACCCTACAATGAATAAAATTGTGGGTGCTTCCTGAATCAATCAACACTATTACCTTTTTCTTCTTGATTTGTCCTTCTATCTTGATGGTTTGAGGAGTGGTAATTCCCGCCAATGAATTACAAGATATGGTCGGATTTATTTGTTTTTCATCTAGGCTTTGTTCCTGGAGTATATTCTCTTCTTTTGACCTTTCTTGCTCCTTTTATTCTTCCTCTTCACAATCTATGTAGAATAATTTCTTCTCAGCACACTTATGACCTTTTGTGTATTTGCTATCACAATTGTAACAAAGCCCTTTTGCTCTTTTTTCTTCCAATTGTTGTGGTGTCAACCTTGTAGGTTGTGGAAGACTATGGGCAACAACACTTCCGTCTTTATAGTTGTGAATGGTATGCTTCCTAGTTGCCATAATTTTGCTTTCCATTTTTCTTGCTAACCTGAATGCCTTCTCTAATGAATCAGGTTCCCAAAGGCGCACATCATGTTGGATATTATCCTTTAAAGACCCTATGAACACATCAATCCTATGCTCCTCTAGAATATCTTTTACCCTTATGTTCAATTTTTGGAACTCCTCAATGTGCTCCATTATTGAACCCTTTTGTTTGAGACTTATCAATTGGCTAAAAAAAGTGTTGCTTTTTGTATCCTCATAATGTGCTATCAATTCTTCCGTAAAAATTGCCCAAGTGATAAATTGTTTACGAGAACAAAGCCATTGATACCATACAAACTGATTTGGTTCCAAATATAAAGTTGCCATACGTACCTTTTGTGTGTTTTGCACATTATTGAGATCGAAGAATTGCTCCATCTGTAATATCCATGTGGCGGGATCCTTGCCATCAAACTTCCTCATATCGATTTTTGGAATGTGGTGATTCTTCGATCCAACATTAGCATCTATGGAATCATTAATAACATTTCTTTTGTTCTCATCATGAGTTTCCTTTAATACCCTTTCACCCTTAGGGACCATTTCTTGTAGCAACTTATTCATATTTATCTTCAATTCGTCCATGTCTGTCTTCAAATCTATCTTCAAATCATCCATCTTAGCTTCCACGTCAATCATCTTAGCTTCTACGCCTTTCTTTAAACAGTCCATCTTAGCTTCTACACCTTTCTTTAAACCATCCATCTTAGATTCTGTTCCTTTTTGTGTAAGGGACAGTTGTTGCACTTGGTCTTGTAATTTTGATATATCATGTTGCATTTCTTCCTCTTCTTCATGAGTCATGCTAGAGCTTTCAGGTTCCTTAATAGGTGTTTTTATTTTCTTTCCCCGGGGCATCAGTTACCGATAATAATTCTCTACTATGCCCTTTGAATTCCTTCAAAATAAATTTTCAAACCAAGCTTAAGCAAAAATTTAAAAAAACTCTACACACCTTTTTTCACTTTGTAGGAGCTCGATATTGCCTCTGATGTATCTCTGTACTTTCCACTCATCTAGTTCTGAACTTGTGACCTGTAGTAGCTCTTTGTGTCCTCTTTCCAATGACACAAGTCTGACCCAAATTGGATTCTCCAAGGAAGAGTTATGTGAAATCTCCCACAGTGACTTGATTATAGGCTAGTTCAGTAGAGCTAACTTGTACGACGTACAGCGAGTCACTGTTTCGACCTTTGGATCTAAAAAACACCCACAAGAAACTACATTCCGTCCTATTTCTGTACCTTTTTACGAAATTTCAATCCGATCCTCAGAGAGAAAGTTATGACGATTTTCCCCAGGTCACCTGTTTTGAATGTAATTCAGGAGTCTGCAAAAAGACCAACTTCCTCAGATCATATCTCCGAAAATATCGTGCAAAAAGTTCTGAACTTCGGACCCAAGGTTCAGCGCCAATTCTTCTCAAACGGGTTTTTTTTGCGACTTCTGAAACGTCACAGAAAAAAGTTATAGCGAAAATGCCACGATGACCTGTTTGGAGCAGCGAAACCCTAGAATCCAAAGCTCTGATACCAAATGTTATGAACCCAGCTCAAGAAAAGATAGAAAAGATAGATCAACGCCTTAGAATTCAGCCTCTTCGAGGGGGCAACCTCCTTTACATTACATAAATGAATAATTCTTGGATGATACAAATGACAAAACCTCCTTTCTATATATAGGAGTCTAAGGAGTCACAATATAATCCAGCCGACCTAACAATAATAATATAAAGCCACAAAAATAACAATAGAGGGATTCTATGGGGCACAGAAATAATAATATGGGGGTAATAGGGGCACAACAATATAAATAAGGGGTATAACTACAATAGTAATGGGGTAATCACTAGTATTATAGGGACCCAACAATTTATAACTTACACATATATTTGTTTATTTTATAAAAGATGAAAAAGGATGATAATGGAGCACGAGATAGTTTCAGAACCTTCATTGAAAAAATAAAGATTGAAAGACTGAGGAAGAAACGTATTAAGAATGTTGAACTTGATCCAACTCTTACTCATTTCATTTGGAATGGGCTAGACACTATTCAATATCAAGTAATACAAGGCAACTGCGAAGATATTGCTAAACTCATACCTAAAAGGGATTTGCCCTAGTTATTGCAGATATTCCCCATGGTTTCAATATTCCAAACATTGACTGTGATAGTGACTCTTATACTTATCAAGCTCTTAGTAAAGTGGTTGCGGGATTTGTAGAAGTCACGTCATCACCATTATGGAGATTTGTGACATTTCATTCAGACACACAATTGGCAATGATATTGTCAAGCTTCAAGGGGAAAACAAATTTAAGGATGCAGCTTACATGGTAAGACATTTAAAATGCATATTTGATTAATGTTGAAAAATTCATTTATGTACAAGTTAATTGAACTTTTACTATTTCATGTTATAGGCAAAAGTAAAATATTCTTAACCATGAAGATCAACAATTTATAAATGATTGTGAGTTCATTCATATTGATAGTTGGGCAAAAGATGATAGCTATATGTCTATGATTTTTAATCGGGTAGACGGGAAGAGTCATAGCCAAATACTGACTTATGATGCTGTAGTGAGAAAATTAACATATGAAGACAAAGAAGCAAAAGGAGAGATAGTTAACATTTATCAAAAACCACAATTATTGATTAACTATCTTATAGACATATGTTCAAATGAAGGAGATTGGGTTCTAGATTTATTTTCTAGCTCAGGTAAGTTTTATTATATGGAATTTAATTTCAATATGTTATTTTTTAGTTAATATGTCATTGTACTAATTTACTTCATTATTTCTTTTGTGCTTGATAATTAGGTACAACACTAGCATGTTTCCTTCAAAAATGAAGAAATTGCATTTCAATTGAAAAAGATCCAATACAGTGCAATTTCATTCAACAAAGAATTAATGCTCTTCAATTTCTTCCAAATGCAATGCAAGAAATCAGGTTGAAGAAAGGGGACTTTAGTGAATCACGTGTGGCAAAAAAGGCAAAGGAACTCCAACCACCATTACATGGAATGTTTGGAAAGATATACAATAGGAGATTCACAGACATCAAAGATCCATTAGAAGAGGAAAATGAGCAAAAGAAAGCAGAAAATATTGTGGAAGAAGACAATGTTGAAACTCTAGAGGACGAAAAGTTTGGATTACGTGACATTGTTCATTAAATTTAAGTTATGCTTGGAAATCAAGCTCATTTTTTGTAACTATTAAGTAGTTATACTTGTAATGTTTTGACTTTGACATTTTATGAGAAGAATAAACACTCAATTAAGGTTGTTGTGCATTCAATATTTATAATATGTGATTTTCGCATTAATTTTTAAGTTAATCATTATTTTTTGAAAAAAATGATTATTATTATTTTTTTGACATGAAATTCATAAAAAAACTATTATTTAACCATTTTTAGTTAAATTTTTCGTATGAAAATTGTGATTTTGACATGTCCATTCTAGCAAAAAATTATCAAAACATGTAGTTTTTTAGTTATATTTATGTTAAAAATGGTTATTTTTATGTCCATTGTTAAAAAATATTGTTTTTTAGAAACAATTATTTCATGTGGATTGAAAAATTAATTAACGATGTATAAATATGTAGAATATCGAAAATTCAAAATATTGACTTTCTAATTTAAAAATGCAAAACAATAAAAACCTCACTACAAAAAAATTAAAATTAAAATAAAAACAAGAAAATATGAAGAAAACGACCACTTCAAAAATTATTAAATTTACAAAATAATTATTTACATTTCATACATTAGAAAAAAAAAAAAAAAAGCCTTTTAAAAAAAGGGCCTGGTGTAGAATTACCACCTTTTAAAATCAACATAAAAAACACTACCATTCTAAAATGCAATGTACATAAAAAAAATTATAGTGCCAAAAACTATGCTCTAAAAAACACGTGTGTTTTGCATCACCACTTTTCAAAATCGGGTCACTTTTTTGCTATCTCTACAAAACGGGTAACAGTATGAGTTCCCGTTTCAAAGTTTACATTGTTACGCTCATAGCTCATACAAAGGGATTGGAATTGAAAGCTTGGGAACTTTTTTTGGAGCCTTGGCTTCTCTTGTTTAGCATAGGAGGATTATCTTTCTTTGGAGAAGCAAGTGTTGACTTCATGTTCCACTATTGGGGCTAGTGTCTTGTCAATTGTAAATGTATGTCTGAAACTTTCACTCTTTAATAAAGATCAGAGTTGGCATGTCTTCATGCATATGTCATGGATGTAGTAAGACTATTCATGTTATGTTTTTGATATGTGTTATTTTATTTACACTAATGCTCATGGTTTGTTGTTTCATCTCCTAGGGATATGTGTTTGGATGTTTGGGGTTTTCCATTGTTTCTCAATAATAAATAGGCCTTGAAGCCTCATTGTAACATAATTTAGAGGCATGTAGCTGCCACATATCTTCTCAGAGATAAGCTACCATCACCCAAGCTAGTTTATTTCCACTCTGTATGTAAGCATATTACAGTTCTTTTATATTAATGAAATGAAATTTTATTTCTACTGCATCTCTGTGTTTATGGTTATCTTTGTAATTTGTTGCATTTCTATTTAAATTTGGATCATTGGTATCAAAACGGTCTTCTCTTTCTCGATCCTTTTTTGCATGTCCCCAACGAGGTTGGGGTATAAGGAATTAGGGCTCGATCTAGTTGAACCTTTGCAAGATCATCCTCGCAAACCCCGATTGCCGCCCATGGGGGAGAAAATAAAGACAAGGGAGCAAGAGATCTTACCAAAATATTGCTCAATGAGGCCCTCGAGAAACAAAGGAATGCAATGATGGATAACTTTGCCTAGATCCTTCAATGGTTGCCCATCAGCAGCGCATCCACATCCGGTAGCCACTCTGGAGGCACCACTCCTTTTAAGGCATAAGTAAATTTTAACATTCCCATATTTGAGGGCCAAATAGATGCAAACGCCGTAAATAAATGGTTAAATATGCTAGCAGGATATTTTTTTGTTCATTAATTTTCCAGTCGGGAAAGATTACTTTTTCTCTTCTTAAAGCCACCCCCCACATCAGGGACTGGTGAGAAACCTACTGTGAGAAGAAGGATGAAAGCACACCCTCACTGTTTTCAGCCACACCCACTTGGAATTCATTACAGGACACCATCAAGGAGAAGCACTACCCTGTCGGGATCTATGAGGATAAATACATAAAGTGGACCACATTGGGGCAGGGAAGGGACCAAGGCATGCTAGAGTTTACCAATGTTTTTCATACCCTTCGCACAAAGTTTGGCATCAAGGATTCTCGGAAACATTTGGTACTCAAGTACTGTGGCTACTTACACAGGTACGTCTAGGATGAAATGGATTTCCTGGACATATCCTCGCTCAGCATGGCGTATACACTGTCAAGATCGAGTAGAAGCTTAAACAGGAAAAGAAATACTTTGGATCTAGGAATATAAAGCAAGGGAAAGGTACCCCCAAACCATAGAACAAAGGACAATTCTAGGGTGGGGCGACCCATAACAACCTACCAAAGTCGCAAGCAAAGAATAACATCGTGAAGCCGAAGAAGGACATGGGAAAGTGGTGTGATTTCCATAAGAGCTCCACTCACAAAAAAAGTGAGTGTCAGGCCAAGCAGTCACTAGTGGCCAAGTTGTAGGCTTCTCAATCAAATGCATGTTCCGAGTCTGAGTCAGAACTCGACAAGGGGTATGACAAAGGGAAGAATATTATCGATGCCAAGTCCAATGCCACCATTTCCACCAAGAAGATCCAGAAGGAGGAACCTGAAGATCTAGAGGACGATGAGCGCCTCTTCCACTCCCAGATGTGGGTAAAGGGTTCCATGCTATAGTTCATTGTTGATAGAAGGAGCCAAAATAAACTCATTTTAGTAGAGGTCATGAAGTGATTGGGATTACCGACCACATCACACCCACAACCATACACCATCAGGTGGATTCACCAAGGAAGGGACCTTCACATCAACCAGCAGTGTTGCCTTCCATACAGCATCAAGCCCTTCATGGATGAGGTATTATGTGATGTTTCTCCTCTTGATGTTTGTGTTTTATTATTAGTCCAAACATACTTGTGGAAGCTACATGCTGTGTATGAGTCAAGGCCTCACGTTGTTATTGCTACCTTGGGAAATAAGTTGTACATGATACCGAAGGTAGCACCGCATATCGCCATCTCTTTGGTTACTGTGAAACAATGCAATAAGCTCATTTCCAAATCTGGGAAATTTATTTTCATGATGATACGCCCTCAGGGAAAGAAGAAGATGGTTTCCACTACCTCCAGAAAAGGCCCCTCCGCATGAAAACAACAGATGGAAAAGGTCGTGGAGGAGTACGAGGACATCTTCAACTGCCCCGTAGGGGTACCTTTGGATTGTCAAGTCAAGCACTCCGTCAATCTGACCCCCGGTGCACCATTGCCAATGGATCAATCTATCAGTGCTTTTTTTTGGAGAATGAAAAAATCAAGAGGCGGATTCAGGAGTTGCTGCCTAAAGGTCACATCCGGCTATGTTCATCGACCTGTGGGAGCCCAGTTGTGTTGGTACAAAAGAAGGATTGGACTTGGAGACTCTGTATTGACTACTGTGCACTGAAAAAGATCACTGCTCGGAATAGGTACCTGATCCTACAGATTGATGACCTTGTAGACCAACTAAAGGGGTGAAAATATTTCAGTAAGATCGACTTGAAGTCTGGATATCACCAAGTACCAATCGAAACCTCCAATGTCTGGAAGATTGCCTTCAAAGCCAAGGACGACCTTTTTGAATGGTTGGATATGCCTTTCACGTTGATGAATGCTCCTGCAACCTTCATGAGGCTGATGGATGACATCTTGTGGCCATTCACCAACTCATTTCTAGTGGTATACTTGGACGACATCTTGATCTTCAACCAAAGTTGCAAAGAGAATCTCCGCCACATCTGATAGGTTTTCCAAACAATGCGGCAACACAAGTTGTGTGCCAATTTGAGAAATAAACTTTTGGCATGACGCAGGTTCAGTATCTAGGATACATTATTGATGAACGGGGGGGTTCATGTGGATCTAGCCAAGATCCAAGTCATTTGGGATTGGCTAGCCCCAACCACTTTAACAAGGCTCTACAACTTTCTCTGTCTTGCCAATTTCTATCGCAAGTTCATGTTAGGGTTCTCTCATATCACTTGGCGCCTTGAGTCAAGCCACCAAGGGAGGAGCGAAAGAAAAATTATTTTGGTCGGAATCTCAATAGAAGGAATTTGCAGAGTTGAAACATCACCTTTTCTCTGCACTAGTGCTCACATTACCAGACTTCCAACAACCATTTGAGATCGATATAGATGACTCAAACTATGATATTGGGGTAGTCCTTACTCAACTATGGAATCCAATGGCATATCACAGTGAGACACTTTTAGACACAGTCCGAAAGTATCCCACTTATGACAAAGAGATGTATTCCATTGTGTAGGCCTGCCGACAATGGAAGTATTACATTTTGGGGAAGGAAATGTTCATCCACACAGACCACCGACCCCTACAATTCATACAGATGCAAGGGAAGTTGCATAATGGTTTCCATCAGAAGTGGTCCACATACCTGCAACAGTTCCATTTGAATATCAAGTATAAGAAGGGAAGTACCAATAATGTTGTAGACTGCCTCAGCTAAACATCGGTCATGGCATTAACCATCGTGCTTAACTCTTGTGGGCACAAGACTTCTAATTGGCCACTTCTCTACAAAAGCCACCCAGAATTTGGCCAAACATATTAGAGGCTCTTGGAGGGTCAACAAGTTCTATATTTTCACCTCCAGGATTCACTATTATGCCACTTGGGACACCTTTTTGGTCCTTCAAGTGATTGTTTCAAGATTATTTGGGAAGTGCACTATAGCCCGGTCGCTGGCCATTTTGGGGTTGAGAAAATTTGGTAGTATTGTAGAAGTATTTCTATTGGCCGAATCTTCAACAAGATGTCAGGAAGTACATTAGATCTTGTATTTCCTACGCCATTGCCAAACCGACCATCAAGAAGCAAGGCCTCTATAATCTGCTGTCTACACCTAGTCAACCTTGGGAATCCATCTTCATGGATTACATGTTGGGACTTCATTCTACTAAGCATGGCAATGACTATGTTTTTGTGGTCATCGACAGAGTCTTGAAGATCGCCATTATGGTGGCCTGCAAGAAGAATATCACAACAGAATCCACTACTGAACACTTCTTTGAACAAGTGTGGGTGCACTTTGGGATCCCACACTCTATCATCTCAGATCGGGATAGCAAGTTCCTCAGTAGATTTTGGTCCAGTCTCCGATTGATGCTGGAAACCAAGCTCACTACGTCCACAACCTTCCATCCCCAAACTGATGGCAAGAGAGAGGTCGTCAATAGGATGATCGTACACATTCTGCACATATACAACTCAAGGAATCCACGCACATGGGATGAGAGTCTCCCCTGTGTCTAACACAACTATAACCAAGCTCTCCACAGCTTGACTAGCCATAGCCCTTTTCAGGTGGCCTTGGGATTCCAGCTAGTATGTCCCATTGATGTGGCCATTCACAACTACTCAAGCAGATTCGGCTCATGTCCCGTATAAAGTTGACAAGGAAAAAAAATTCATTGAGCACATTCAACACATCCTCGACTAAGTCCATGAAATATTGGACAGAGCCAATGTTAAGTACAAGCAATGACATGATCAACATTGGGTGCCACACAAGTTCCAAGTGGGTGATAAAGTTTGGCTACATTTGCAAAAGGAGCGCCTCGTTGGGCCCCACCGCAAGCTTCGCCTACTCCGATATGGGTGCCATACACCATCACCAAGGTAGTAGGTGACAATTCTTTTGAGCTCAGTATTCTACCATTCCTTGGTCTCCACCTAATGTTCAACGTGGGCCGTCTCTGACCCTACTTTCCACCATTGTTGGACACATCCGACATTGCATAACAACTCACACCAAAAAAGTTAAACCCAAACTGCATGGAACAAGCCACAACTAATCAGATATGGACACACATATGGAGAACAGCCGAAAACAAAGGATCCAACTATATCGAGTTGTCAAAGAAGGCCAACTCCTTCACAAGGGAAAGTGGCTCACCAGGGACCAAGTTCAACAAAAGTTTCTTCATATCATGGAGGAACCCAATGCAATGGAGACCATTGCTTCCTAAGAGGGGAGGAATGATCCAGGTGGATGTTGGTGTCCACCCTCCTATTCCACTTAGACCCCCACCATTATTTCTTTCATTTTTTCAGTTTCCTTAATTATAGCACAATTTAGTATTTTTGGCAATTTTTGGGTTGTGAACTTCTTGAGCCGTTTTGAAGCCCTAAATGACGTTTTTTGGAAAATCACTGGGGACGAAAACGATTTTTTAACATGATATTTGTTGTTAGTAGTTGTAGTCCTCGGATAGATATTTCTAACGAGGTATCGTGTGCGTCAAATGGAGATTGTATGCCAAATTTATGACCTTGGGAAGTTGATGTACCAATTAACCCCAACGGGGCCCATAGTTTGGTGTTTCATATCCTAGGGTTAGGTTTTTGGATGTTTCGGGTTTTTCATTGTTTCTCAATAATAAATAGGCCTTCAAGCCTCATTGTAACACAAATCAGAGACATATTTCCACTCTATATGTAAGCATATTTCAGTTCTTTGATATTAATGAAATGAAGTTTTATTTCTACTGCACCTCTGTGTATATGGTTATCTTCGTAATTTGTTGCATTCCTGTTTAAATTTTGATCAATAGTTGTAGTTTGATCCATGGTCAATTAAAATAGAAATAATTTGATTGCAAAGCTTACCTTCCATCTCAATTATGGAAACTTGGTGGTTTGTCTGTCGATTGTCCATGGATTCATATATTGTGGGCATGTTATTTGCTATATCTTCCACAACACGAGCCTCTTGTGTGTAATATATTTTTGGTCCTACATTTTTCTAATGTGGTAAATATTTCTTGGGATGATTCTCTCCACACAACCAACATCACAAGGGTTCATTGGCCTCTCATCTGCGCTACTTTTCTACATGCTGGTGTAAATGGCCTTTGTCAACTAAGGTGAATTTTTGCTTGTCTCGAGTTGCGTTAGCTATGTTCATACCTTTTTTCTTGTCTGAAAATTTCGTGTGCCATATCTTTTTGCCTTTAATGCCGCTCTTTGATTTCCATTCATTCTTGAATTCAGGCTTGCATTTTGATTGTTCATAATAGTGTTTTAATTTTTTAATAACATATTATAATGTTTGAGGGTCTAGAAATTCAATTCGATCTTTGAATGCTAGGGGTATCCCACTAATGAACCTTTGGAAATTTTCCTTCTCTTCCTTAAGGTATGGCACATACCTCAGCAATTCAAGAAATCTAGTGATGTATTCTTCATGCGACATTTGGCCCATTCTAAGCTCATAAAATTCCTTTGCTTTGTTGTCATAGTATGTGTCTCATAGATATTTATTTATTAAGATACTTTCAAATTCACTCCAAGCTAACTCCTCTTCAGTTATGCCTTTGACATTCTTCAGATATTCCCACCATATGTCTACTTTTCCTTTTAAAGTATAGGTGGATATCATTTCTTTCATATTCTCAGAAAAATTGTGAATTCTGAAGATTTTCTTCATTCCTAATATCCAAGCCTTTGCATATTCATATTTCCTCATTTCTCCATCAAATGTGGGTGGTTTTGATATCTTAAATTCCTCTGGCATATAGTCCCTTCCTCTATTTCTTTGATGAAGATGATGAAGATGATGCCTCCTTTTACTGGAACTAGAATGTATACCAAAGTGATGCTCATGAGTGCTAGTTCTTCTTTGTGGGGTGCTCAATGGTGTATTCCTTCTTAGGGTCTATTCACTTTCCCGTTCGTTCCTCGTCCTAGACATACTGTCATCTTCCTCATTTTTCTCTCTTCTAGTTCAAAAGGGCTCTGCCTATCTCTATGAATAGCCCTCAACTCATGTTTCCTTTGTCTCTATAAGTTTGAGAGGCTCTTAGTATGATTGTATTTACCTCAACTTAGAAAGATTTGCTAGAGCTAAATTTGATAATTTAGAAAAAGCAAATAATGAAATGAAAGCTCTTCTGGATAGAATTCTTCAAAAGCAAGATTATAATACTATGTATCTAAATGAACATGTGAAGACCTTGGCTGAAAACGATCAGACTATAGCACAGAGTCTTGATAAGTTGTCTTTAAAGACAGAAAAGTAGATCCATGATGTAGCAGTTGCTCATGGACGAGAGATTGTTAGAGTCAATAACAATCTAGATTTGATAAAAGGACAAGTAAAAACTGTTTCTTTAGATTTAGCTACTTTAAAGAAAAATCCAAATACAGAAAGCTATAAATCGGCAACTTTGTTTTCCAATCCAGTTACTACTATTCCTTATTCTATTTCTCCTTCTGTGGAAAGTTTAATCAAAACTCCAAGTATTATAAACTTTCCTCCTCCCACTTCTTCTCATCCATACTCTTTATTTTCTAATCCAAGTTTCTTTACACCACCTCCGAAGTCGGTCCCTAAAGACACTCTTGGTTCAAAGAAAGAAGAAGAAGATTCTAAAGAATTCAAAGGAAGTTTTTCAGAGTTCTTTGCTTCATCTAGTCATGATGAAGAAGAAGAAAAATCAGATGCAGCAGTTACCAGTGTCAATAAAATAGATGATACGCCTAAATTTGAAGAACTAGAAAGTTGCATAAATAACTTCTCTCAGCAGGATAAAGAAAAATTCGATATTTCAGAATTGAATCTTTCTGAAGAAATAGAGACTTCTGAAATTGACCAACAAGTCCATGCTACTACTTCTAGATCTAATTGGACTTCTACTTGGAACCCTGCTCCTGACCGTCGTGATTTAATGAAATCAGAATATCATAAAGATTGGTCAGCAAGTTCCACTTATTCATGGAACATTGACAACTGTACCGAAGCCGAAGTCATGTCTGTTCTGCATTCGATGCTTGTATGTTATCGCACTTATCTTGCAGATGACATTGGTCCAATAAATTCTACAAGAAGAATAATATATGGCTTTGAAGGTACATTAGACTCTTGGCTTAAAGTTGAGACATTGAAGTTGCCTACTCTGCTCTCACAATGGGAACAATCAGTCATTCTAAATGCAGATGGCACTACATACATGGACCCCGTCACTACTCTCCCTGTCAATAATATGATAGGTTGTTTAATTTATGGCATCACAATTAATTTCATTGGATTTCCTCAGATCACCAATGATATAACTGTCATTACTCTGCTTGCAATGAAACTACACAATATGCAGCACTTTGATGAATATTTTAATGAATATCTGCATCGTCTCCACACCCTTTCTCCTGATTTAATTCTTGAACCGAAATGGAAAGAGAATTTTGTTGCCTCCTTTCCTAATTGGGTATCTTCAGCAATTGTAGAAAAACTTCCAGGCAAAATTGGCGACTACAAATTTGGCATAATTCGTCAAGCAGTCAAAGCAGTAATTGTCGAACTGTGCTCTCAAATGAAGATTGCTCGAGCAGCCACCAATCCTAAAAAGCCGCATGGTTATCAGTAGCTATGTAAAAAATGGCATTTGGGCAAAGCTGACAATTATGAAGGGGTGAGAAGAAATAAAAAGAGATTTTCCAAGAAGAATTCCCCGCTTCACCACAAAAAAGACGTTCAGCACAGAAAACAGAAACCATACAGAAAAACAGAAATGTTCTCCAAAGAGGTAATTTGTTACAACTGTCGGAAGAAAGGACAAACTGCTAATAAATGTCCTAAGAAGAAAAAATAGTTTTCTAAAAAGAAAATTGCTTATAAGAATAAGAAAGGTAAGTAAATTACTTTGACCTTCCAAGCAGTTGTGATGAGCTATTCTCCTCTGATTCAGAATCAGAGAATGAACTGAACTTTGCAGATGACTCTTCCTCAGAAGAAGAAGAATACTACAGAGACCCCTATTGCACAAATTGCAATGATTGTGAATGTAGTGACCTTGATGTTTGCAAGTGCAATATGATAAGTATGATGAAAAGTGAAGATGATGAGATTAGCAGGAATCTCTTCACTCAGATGATGGCAGCAAGTGATCAACAGCTAAAAGAAATGTACAGATCTATGCTAACAGATAACCTTTCAAAGAAAACCTCAAAATCATCTTCAAATCGAGGGTATGTTCCCCCTGCATCAGTATTTTCAGTAGAAGCAATAACAAGACAGTTCAAGAATGAAGAATTTGGCGAAGATCTACCACAGACATTGCCTGCTATGCATATGGCTATTAAAGAACTGAGAAAAACAGTAAAAGAGAATAAAAGACTATGCATAGAAAATCACAAAGATCTTTATGTCAAATTACTTCATACAAATGAAGCTTCTACTTCATATTCAAAACCAGAAGCCTCCAGGAAAGAAGAAAACTGGACTTATATTGCTAAACTAGGTCATGAAAAGAAAAATTCAGATGATGAGTCTGAAATAGAAAGATCAAGTTTGAGTTTCCACTATGTAAACCAAGATGTAATGTACTGTGTCAAACTAAAAGTACAAGTTGGCAATCACACAGAGTTTTGGAGAGTTTTGATGGACACTGGATCTCGCCTAAACATTGTCAGCGATACAGTTGTTCCAGCAAATCTAAGGAGGCCTACAAACTGTTCTAAGGTAATAACTGCCAGTGGAACTATTCCTACAAAGCATGAAGTATATGTAAATATCTTTTTGACAGAAACCACTGGAGTTCGTCTTGTTTGTCCAATAGTCCCAGGAATAGACTGTGCCATGTACCTTGGGACTCCCGTCTTCAAAATTTTTAAGAAGCATGGCTCCAAGCTAGATCAAGCATCAGGAAGGTATGGTTATTTTGTTAGCTTGGATGAAAAAGAAATTTTCTTTCCTTTTATTAATCCTAATTCTCCAAATAGAATATCTAGGATTAAAAGGATGGAACACCTCTTAGCCAAAATGGAGGTGAAGAAAGAAGTTCTAAAAGAAGAAGAACTTCTTAACAATGGAAAATACGCCAGAGAAATTGCAGATATCACAGCCAAATTCAGAGAATGTTGCTTTGATGATTCGAATGCATTTTGGCATATAAAGAAGCAAGAAGTAGAGTTGCCACTCAAGAAAGATTTTAATGGCAAGCTCAGAAGATCTAAACCTGTGGCTATGAATGAAGATCAACTAAAGACATGCAAAGCAGAAATCAAAGATCTCTTAGAAAAGGGATTAATCAGGAAAAGCAAGAGCCCTATAGCTTGCTTTGCATTTTATGTAAATAATCATGCTAAACAAGACCAGGGTAAACCAAGACTAGTTGTTAACTATAAACCCCTGAATTCCATTTTAGATTATGATGCTTATCCATTACCCAAACCATCAAGCATTTTGGCACAGATTTCCAAATCAAAAATCTTTTCTAAGTTTGATTTGAAGTCTGGATTCTGGCAGGTCGGGATCAAAGAAGAAGATAAATGGAAGACAACCTTCTCTATTCCTGAAGGTAATTTTGAATGGAATATTATGCCATTCGGCCTGATCAATGCTCCATCCGCCTTCCAAAGGATTATGGATGAAACATTCGAAGGTATGGATGAATTTCTAAAGAAATATATAGATGATCTTTTGATTCATTCTGATAACATTCCTGAACATATCAAGCATATAAAGATCTTCTATAAAAGAGTAAAAGAAATGGGAATAGTCATGTCTGCGTCCAAGATGAAGCTTTTCAAAACCATGATAGACTTTCTTGGATACAATATTCAGTATGGTTACTACAGTGTGATACAAAGGAGTCTCAATTTTGTTGATCATTTTCCTGATGAGATAACTGATAAAAATCAGTTACAGAGATTCCTAGGCAGTTTAAATTACATTTCAAAGTTCCTAAAACATTGTGCTCAGGAAAGTAAGTTGCTTAATGAGCGTCTAAAGAAAGATCCTATTCCTTGCAATAAAGATTGCACTGAAGCAGTTCGAAGAATTAAAGAAAGAGTGAGAAATGTACAACCTCTCTCACCTATCAGAGAAGAATGGAAAAAGATCATAATGACAGATGCAAGCCATGCCGGCTGGGGTGCAGTTTTATGTCAGGAAAACCCCACAGATAAAAGGGCACTAGAGGTTTGTCAATACTCCTCTGGTCTTTGGGCTAAAAACCAGTTGAACTGGTCTAGCCTTAAGAAGGAACTACGAGCAGTATGCCTTGGCATTTCCAAGTTTAAAGACTTTGTCATTTATACACACTTTATAGTGAGAATAGACTGTCAAGCCCTGAAGTTTGCTATTCAGAAATGTGAGTTTGAAGATGCAGCCATGGTGCGCTGGGTAATGCAACTCAGCCAGTACTCTTTTGATATCGAGTTTGTCAAAGGCGATAAAAATAGCTTTGCTGACATGCTCAGCAGAGAATTTCTTGAAGAACATTCAATTCATGCATTATCCCCGAATTTTATCCGTAGAAATTCAGAAGAAGTAGAAATTGAAACATCAACTGGATGGGTTTCTTTCAATTTACAGAAGAGTTTATCAGACCATGAGCATAACTGGATCCCAATCAAAGAAATCAGACAGAGAATTGGTATACCAT
The DNA here is from genome assembly GCA_031772625.1 of Pinus tabuliformis. Lineage (NCBI taxonomy): Eukaryota > Viridiplantae > Streptophyta > Pinopsida > Pinales > Pinaceae > Pinus > Pinus tabuliformis. The sequence continues at coordinate 224,607,814 of CM062813.1, forward strand.
ACAAATGGACAGATCCACTTCAAGATGAAATGAATGAAGAGGCCTTAGAAGCTCTTGACTATCTAAGACACATTGGGAGCATTGCCTATAGGATAGAAAGAGATGAAGAAAACAATTCTCGTATCACCAGTTGTCATATTACTATTAGAAGATTCTGCAATTTTCTTGATCGTGACAACTTTTATGAAGAACGACAAGAGCAGGCATTATACACAGGTATGGGATTACAAAATTTTGTAACTAACTTGTTTTACTCTGTGCAATTCTCCTTTTGGTATGAGCACATGCCTGTTGAAGATATGGAAGAAGAAGATCCACTTCCAGAGTGGTTCATGGACTGGTGGAAGATCTATGGATTATCTCCATTAATCTTAAAACCATATTCCTTTACCTTATTGAAGATTCCTAACTTCACTTCGCAGTCACCATGCCTGACAGATGTCCTAAGGAAAACAATCAATGATCTTGTCAATCTGAGTGATCTCGATTTTCTACAAGGAGTACGAAGATGTGGCCATGTGTGCTGGTTTGTAATAAATCAATACAAAGAAAGAATACTTCATACCAGCAATAATTCCAATTATGAAGATTTTCATTAGCAGACAAATCCAGAACACAATCCATTTCTTCATCTTAGCTACTTGGAATTACCAAACCCTCATGACACGAATACTTGGGAAACAGAGAAAGAGATATGGGTCTAGTACTATTCAAATTACTTGATTGAACGATGGAATCTCCAGTACTACAACTAGCCTCAGGTAGATTATTACACTTTGTTGTAAAGTCTTTCCAACCGACAATGGAGTTGGATGGGTCTTACATAGATTCCCCGATCAAGAATATCTACTGTGTAAATAATGAGATGTGCAAATCTCATCTTTTCAGTCTTTCGAGGATTCTCTTGTACAAGTCTCCTCTGTGTAAAAATAAAGTAAATCTGGTCCCCATATACCTCTGGCTTTCTGTATCAGTATAGGGATGAGATAACATGAGTAGTCCGCTCATGCCCGGATTTGGTCCTTTTCAAAGCATCTTGCTTTTGATTTTTGTTAGTTTGTACATAGCCCACTCACGGATGTTTGTTCCCTTGAAGATCTATAAATACATGAGAACTTTAGAGTAAGAGGGCATTCGGATTTTGGGAAGTTGGAGTCAAACTCTTTTCCTACTCTGCATCTGCAGACTCACCATCTGATTTGCTTGCATCACGAAAAGAGGTCAACTCATTAGGAGAATTGAGAAGCCTGCGCATTGGTTCTCGAAGCCAGTGTGAACCTAAAGTGGCCGGTTCTTTGTTGGGTCCCTATAATACTAGTGATTACCCCATTACTATTGTAGTTATACCCCTTATTTATATTGTTGTGCCCCTATTACCCCCATATTGTTATTTCTGTGCCCCATAGAATCCCCCTATTGTTATTTTTGTGGCTTTATATTATTATTGTTAGGTCGGCTGGATTATATTGTAACTCCCTAGACTCCTATATATAGAAAGGAGGTTTTGTCATTTGTATCATCCAAGAATTATTCATTTATGTAATGTAAAGGAGGTTTCCCCCTCGAAGAGGCTGAATTCTAAGGCGTTGATCTATCTTTTCTATCTTTTCTTGAGCTGGTTTCATAACATTTGGTATCAAAGCTTTGGATTCTAGGGTTTCGCTGCTCCAAACAGGTCATCGTGGAAGTTTCACTATAACTTTCTTTCTGTGACGTTTCAGAAGTCGCAAAAAAAACCCATTTGAGACGAAATCACGCTGAACCTTGGGTCCGAATTTCAGAGTTTTTCGCGCGATATTTGCGGAGATATGATCTGAGGAAGTTGGTCTTTTTGCAGACTCCTGAATTACTTTCAAAACAGGTGACCTAGGGAAAATTGTCATAACGTTCTCTCTGGGGATCGGATTGAAATTTCCTAAGAAGGTACAGAAAGAGGACAAACTGTAGTTTCTTGTGTGTGTGTTTCAGATTCAAAGGTTGAAACAGTGACTCGTGGCACGTCGTACAAGTTCGTTGTACTGAACCAGTCTAAAAACAAGTCACTGTGGGAGATTTCACATAACACTTCCTTGGAGAATCCAATTTGGCTCAGACGTGTGGCATTGGAAAGAGAATGCAGAAGGCTACTACATGTAGAAATTTCAGAATTGGATGATCCGAAATTACAAAGATACATCAAATTCAATATCAGGCTTCTATAAAGTGAAAAAAGATGTGTAGTTTTTTTTTAAATTTTTGTGTAAGCTTGGTTTAACGGAATTCAAAGGGCATAGTAAAGCATTATTATCGGTAATTGATGCCCCGAGGAAAGAAAATGCAAACACCTAGTAAGGAACCTGAAAGCTCTAGCATGACCCATGAAGAAAAGGAAGAAATGCTACATGATATATCAAAATTACAACAACAAGTGCAACAAATGTCACGCTCACAAAAGCTAACAGAAGCTAAGATAAGTGGCGTGGAATCTAAGATAAATGGCATGGAATCTAAGATAAAGGGCATGGAAGCTAAGATGGATGATTCGAAGACAGATTTGAAGAGAGACATGGCAGATTTGAAGAGAGACATGGCAGATTTGAAGATAAATATGAAGACAGACATGGAAGAATTGAAGAAGTTGCTACAAGAAAGGGTCACTAATGGTGAAAAGGTAGTAAAGGAAACTCATGATGAGAACAAAAGAAATGTTAATCATGATTCCATAGATGCTAATGTTGGATCAAAGAATCACCATATTCCAAAAATCGATATGAGGAAGTTTGATGGCAAGGATCCCGCCACATGGATATTACAGATGGAGCAATTCTTCGATCTCAATAATGTGCAAAACGCACAAAAGGTACGTATGGCAACTGTATATTTGGAACCAAATCAGTTTGTATGGTATCAATGGCTTTGCTCTCGTAAACAGTTTATCACTTGGGCAATTTTTACGGAAGAATTGATAGCACATTATAAAGATACAAAAAGCAACACTTTTTTTAGCCAATTGATAAGTCTCAAACAAAAGGGTTCAGTAATGGAGCACATTGAGGAGTTCCAAAAATTGAACATAAGGATAAAAGATATTCCAGAGGAGCATAGGATTGATGTGTTCATAGGGTCTTTAAAGGATAATATCCATCATGATGTTCGCCTTTGGGAACCTAATTCATTAGAGAAGGCATTCAGGTTAGCAAGAAAAATGGAAAGCAAAATTATGGCAACCAGGAAGCATACCACTCACAACTATAAAGACAGAAGTGTTGTTTCCCCTAGTCTTCCACAACCTATAAGGTTGACACCACAAAAATTGGAAGAAAAAAAGAGCAAAAGGGCTTTGTTACAGTTGTGATAGCAAATACACTAAAGGTCATAAGTGTGCTGAGAAGAAATTATTCTACATAGATTGTGAAGAGGAAGAAGAAAATGAGCAAGAAAGGTCAAAAGAAGAAGATATACTTCAGGAACAAAGCCTAGATGAAGAACAAATAAATCCGACCATATCTTGTAATGCATTGGCGGGAATTACCACTCCTCAAACCATGAAGATAGAATCAAGAAGAAAAAGGTAATGGTGTTGATTGATTCAGGAAGCACCCACAATTTTATTCATTGTAGGGTAGCAAAAGAATTGAATTGCTTCCTATATCCAGCACCAGAGTGTCAAGTGATGATTGCAAATGGAGGAACAATAAATTGCTCTAGAAAGTGCCATAATATAAAGCTATCCATGGGAGAATATGTATTGACTAGCCCAATGCTTTCCATTCCAATGGGAGGTGCGGATGTTGTACTAGGAGTCCAATGGCTACAATCCTTGGGTACAATAGCTTTTAATTTTCAAAAACTTTTCATCAAATTTTATATGGAAGGAAAGGAAGTTGAATTAAGGGGTATTGCAGAGAAACCAAGAAAGATAATTAGCTCTCATGGTATGACAAAGCTTCTAAAAAAGGAGAAAAGAGGTGTAATTGCACAATTATGCTCGCTAGATGTTTCCACATTGGAATCATCTATTTCTCCAGATCTCCAAAAAGTCCTGGACAATCATTCCAAGGTATTTGAGACTCCCAAGGGTCTCCCACCTATGCATGATCATGATCATGCTATTCATCTGATTCCAGGAAGTGTTCCTCCAAACATCAGGCCGTACAGATATCCCTATGTCCAAAAAAGTGAAATTGAACGTATGGTTGCAGAAATGCTAGAGGCTAGTATAATTCAACCGAGTCAAAGTTCTTTCTCAGCTCCAGTAGTATTGGTGCACAAGAAGGATGGATCATGGCGCATGTGTTCGGATTATAGGGAGCTCAACAAGCTCACTATTAAAGATAAGTTCCCCATTCTTGTTATTGATGAATTAGTGGATGAATTGCATGGATCAATTTACTTCACCAAGTTGGATCTTCGTTCGGGATATCATCAAATCAGAATGAAGGTTGAAGACATTCTGAAAACGACATTTAGAACTCATGAGGGTCATTATGAATTTTTGGTCATGCCTTTTGGCCTTACCAATGCACCTTCAACATTTCAAGGTTTGATGAATTCAATTTTCAAACCATTCCTTAGAAAATTTGTGTTAGTATTTTTTGATGATATACTAATCTACAGCAAGTCTTGGAAGGATCATGTTGAACATGTTGACAGGGTGCTACAACTATTGAAGGAGAAACAATTATATGCAAAAATATCCAAATGTTTCTTTGGAGTCCAGGAGGTGGAATATTTGGGTCATATTTTATCTCATGAAGGAGTTAAGGTAGACCCTAGCAAAATTAAAGCCATTAAGGAATGGAAAATCCCCACATCCATAAAGCATCTGCGAGGATTTATTGGGTTGACAGGGTATTATCGCAAGTTTGTTAAGAATTATGGGAGAATAGCAGCACCTCTAACAACATTATTGAAGAAAGATTCATTTTCATGGACTTCGGAAGCAACAAAGGCCTTTGAACATCTTAAAGAGGCAATGTGCCAAGCACTAGTCTTAGCTACACTGGACTTCACAAAAACCTTTATTGTGGAATGTGATGCTTTAGGAAATGGAATTGGTGCTATTCTAATGCAAGATGAAAGACCCATTGCTTTTGAAATTCGTCCAATCAAGGGAAAGTTTTTAAGGAAAGCTATTTATGAGAAGGAAATGTTGGCAATACTCCATGCACTTAAGAAATGGCAACCCTACCTAATGGGAAGACACTTCAAGGTAAAAACGGATCATGATAGCCTTAAATACTTTTTAGAACAAAGATTATCCTCTGAAGAGCAACAAAAGTGGGTCACAAAGATGTTGGGTTATGACTTTGAAATCATCTACAAAAAAGGGAAGCAAAATGTGGTGGCAGATGCACTCTCAAGAAAGGATGAGGATGTGGAAGCATTGTTGTGTGGCATTTCTATTATCCAAACAGATTGGATAAACGAAGCAAGGGAGGAATGGAAGAATGACGAAGAAGTGTGGGCACTTATTCGAAAGCTACAACAAGATTCCAGTACTTCTGATACATTTAGCTGGCAAAATGATTCGTTATGGTACAAAGATCACTTATACCTTTGTAAGAATTCCCAGCTAAAACAAAAGATTCTTATGGAATTGCACACTTCTCCCTTAGGAGGGCACTCAGGATTTTTAAAAACTTACCACAGGGTTAAGAAGGAATTTTTTTGGGATGGCCTTAAATCAGATATTCAAAAGTTTGTGGCAGAATTTTTGGTTTGCCAGCAAAATAAAGTTGAAACAATTAAGACACCGGGTCTATTACAACCTTTATCCATTCCAAGCCAACGTTGGGAGGAGGTTTCAATGGATTTTATCACAGGTTTACCCAAGTCTGAGGGAAAGAGTGTCATCATGGTGGTAGTTGACAGACTTACCAAGTATGCACACTTTCGTGCATTATCACATCCATTTAAAGCCAGTACAGTTTCTACTGCATTTATGGAAACAGTTCAAAAGCTACATGGAAACCCAAAGATTATTGTAAATGACAGAGATCCCATTTTCACTGGAAATTTTTGGACAGAATTATTTTCTTGTCTTGGTACTCAGCTAGCTCATAGCTCATCTTATCATCCTCAATCTGATGGGCAAACTGAGATAGTAAACAAATGTTTGGAAGGATATCTTCGTTGCTTTGTATCTGATAAACAGACACAATGGGTCAAATGGTTGCCTCTGGCTGAATGGTGGTATAACACTTCCTTCCATACGGCAACAAAAATGACCCCATTTATGGCACTTTATGGGTATCAACCACCATCCATCACATCATATTTAAGAGAAAATTCTAAGGTTCAAGCAGTGGAAATCACATCGAACATCAACAACAAGTCCTCCAACTCTTAAAGGATAACCTCGTGTTGGCACAAAATAGAATGAAACAACAGGCAAATCAACATCGCAGTGAAAGAAGTTTTGATGTAGGTGATTGGGTATTCTTATGGCTACAACCATATAAGCAAATGTCCCTGAAGGAAGCTAAGAAGGATCATAAATTATCACCAAAGTATTATGGTCCGTACAAGGTGTTGAAAAAGATTGGTACTATGGCATACAAATTGGAGCTTCCTGCAGCTTCTCGATTGCACCCAATTTTCCATGTTTCATGTTTAAAGAAGGTTATAGGTGACAAGCTCCCAATTCAAAAAATATTGCCAGAACTTGACGAAGAAGGAAAAATTATATTGGAACCGGAAGCAGTCACAGAAACAAGAACTCGACAGCTACGAAATCGATCAATTTCAGAGTATCTTATCAAGTGGAAGAACTTATCCGCTGAAGATTCCACATGGGAGGATGAGAATTTTATGCAGAAGTATCCAGAACTACTCAAGCGTTGAGGACAACACTTTTTTGAAGGAGAGGGGCATGTTGGGTTCCTATAATACTAGTGATTACCCCATTACTATTGTAGTTATACCCCTTATTTATATTGTTGTGCCCCTATTACCCCCATATTGTTATTTCTGTGCCCCATAGAATCCCTCTATTGTTATTTTTGTGGCATTATATTATTATTGTTAGGTCGGCTGGATTATATTGTGACTCCCTAGACTCCTATATATATAAAGGAGGTTTTGTCATTTGTATCATCCAAGAATTGTTCATTTATGTAATGTAAAGGAGGTTGCCCCCTCGAAAAGGCTGAATTCTAAGGCGTTGATCTATCTTTTATATCTTTTCTTGAGTTGGTTTCATAACATTCTTAGTTTGTCTTTTGAGTACTGTAAGTTTGTTTTAATCTTGAGACTCAGTCTGCTGGTATTCCAGGTAGCCTGTAGATTTGTTACGCTTTGGCTAACTCATATCTACTAAATGCTCCAGCAGTCAATCTGAGGAAGAGATTTTTGTAAAAGAATAGTCCTTGTATTTGAATCCTATTTTTGATAATATAAATCAAAGCCTCTGGCTATATTCATCTATCCGTATCTGGGTTAATGGTATCTGTGTTAATGGTATTAGAGCTTGAGTTGTTGTTTTAAAAATTTCTGTTGGTAAGATATTGTCCGAGTGGAAGATTATTGGTAACATATCGTCTGAGTGGATCACTAGTTCGTTGAGGCCATGAATAGTGAGTAAAGCCCATGTGGAGCCACTGAAGGCATTGAAGGGTAGCATTTGGCATAGAGCTGGAGTCAAGGAAGCCGCGATTTGTTCGTAGTTGAAAGCCGCAATTTCTTCACAGAAATCAGCAAGCAATACTCGTGTTTGTGAAACTATTTTATGGGTATTTCTCTTTATATTCCTACATGGATTCTGCAAGTTCTAGTTCCTCTGCTTTTATGGGAAGATTTGGTTCTAAGCATTTAGAGAAAATACAAAATGAAGATGAATTGCATAGTGGTTTAAATATTTGTTCTGAAGAAGAAACCCCTGCAAATTCTGTTCTCATAGAAAAAAGAAGAACCAAACCCTTCTGTCAATTGGAGACTTCCTCTTGTCTCTCCTTCTGAGGTTTACCGTAGATTAACTCCTTTTAATCTCCGCGCGTACAGTCAAATAAATATTAAAGAAAAATCCATAAAGGCTGAGTTAAACCTTAATACTATGATGACAATTCCTATGATTGAAATTCGCCATATTCAAGCAGCTCGCAAGGCAGGTTATAAGTATGCCCATCTAGGGATGGTGAGAGTCGGTCTGAATGCACTACATTGAAAAGGCCAAAAATCCTATGTTTTCTCAGCCCTATTTGATAATATATGGTCATCCTTTACACAAGCCTTGATAGGTGGGATAGAAACAAGTTTGTCCGATGGCCCTGTACAGTATGATGTTTTTCCAGATTTTTCTGTTGCACTCGATGATGTAAATATTCTACAGTGTTTGACTCTTGGTATATAGACACAAGCCTATGAGAATTTTAAGTCTAAATCCAAAAATCTAGCCATATTCTATATCACTTGTATTCGATTCTACAATACTACTATTCCTGCAGTTCTGCATACTCCAGACAAAGATGATGGGAAAGTTACTCTTATTCAATATGATTCATCCTCTAACCCATTTGTCCCAGTCTCTGTTTCAAGAAAACAACTGTGTCCTCTAGATGATTGGATTACTAACTAGAAAAAGCCTGCAAGAAAAATAGTACATGCCGCTCAATCTGTAATAACTAAAATGGATGAAAAAGTGGTCACAAGATTTCCCAGACCAAATCCTTCTGACACTGTCGTCACTTCTATTCCTACTATAAATACAAATCCTTCAAATATCATTCCTTCTGTACAAAATCATCAGCAGATCGTCATTGACCCTACTGTTTTTGAAGCTTTAAAAAATCTATTCAGTAATCCTTCTTCTTCTCAGAATGCCTTATCTTCAGTTTGCGATCATCCTCACTGTTCCAAGACATATTGTCAGTTTTCAAATGACCCTCCTAACCCTCATGGAAAGTCATCTCAAGACTTTAATATCAATATGATCAAGTTTATACCAGCTGAAGAATCCGTTTGTTCTAATAGGAGTTATACTAAAGTTGCATTCTTCAACCCTTGTGAAGAAATGCTTGTTCAGTCAGTCAGCCCAACCTCTACTTCAGGTTTAGGTTTTGTACATTCTTCTCAAATTCCAGAATATAGAAGACATCCTATAGACAAGATTCCAAATTCTGTAGAGATTCCGTCTGATGAAGAAATCCTCTCTTTTCTGAAAATCTTTAAAGGAATTGGCCCTTATGACCCAACTGATCCTTGGAAAAAGAAAATGTTCCATTGGGATATTTTTACTCATGAAAAAGAGCATATCTATATGCAAGAAATGTTATTACAAGAAAAAGAGGATCGCAGGAAATTTAATGAGAAAAATAGTGAGTCATGGAAAGCCTGGATGACTATTAATAATCAGTGGATATCATTCTATGAATGGCATTATCCTTCAATTAATCAAGTAGAAGACACCTTGATGAAATCCTTCAGAAATCAAGCAAAGCAGAAAATATTGAGTGATCCAGTAAATTTTGTTGATGAAAAAAACGCTGAAAATGTTGTAATAATTCCTTCTCCTCTAAGGATTCCAGAGTTTGATCCAAAAGTTCAGAAAATGATCAGTAAACTCAATTGCTTCATGCTTTATAGGAATAGTTCCTTATGATAAGTTAACACAGATACCATTAACACAGATACAATTAACCCAGATACGGAATAGATGAAGATAGCCAGAGGCTTTGATTTATATTATCAAAAATAGGATTCAAATACAAGGACTATTCTTTTACAAAATTCTCTTCCTCAGATTGACTACTGGAGCATTTAGTAGATATGAGTTAGCCGAAGCGTAACAAATCTATAGGCTACCTGGCATACCAGCAGACTGAGTCTCAAGATTAAAACAGACTTACAGACTCAAAAGACAAACTAAGAACCGGCCACTTTAGGTTCACACTGGCTTTGAGAACCAATGCGCAAGCTTCTCAATTCTCCTAAAGACTTGAACTCCTTTCGTGATGCAAGTAGATCAGACGGTGAGTCTGCAGATGCAGAGCAGGAAAAGAGTTCGACTCCAACTTCCCAAAATTTGAATGCCCTCTTACTCCAAAGTTCTCATGTATTTATAGATCTTCGAGGGAACAAACATCTGTGAGTGGGCTATGTACAAACTGAAAAAAATCAAAAGCAAGATGCTTTGAAAAGGACCAAATTCGGGCATGAGCGCAATACTCATGTTATCTCATCCCTATTCCGATACGGAAAGCCAGAGACATATGGGGACCAGATTTACTTTATTTTTACACAGAGGTGATTCGTACAAGAGAATCCTCGAAAGACTGAAAAGATGAGATTTGCACATCTCATTATTTAAACAATAGATATTCTTGATCGGGGAATCTACGTAAGACCCGTCCAACTCCATTGTTGGTTGGAAAGACTTTACAACAAAGTGTAATAATCTACCTGAGGCCAGCTGTAGTACTGGAGATTCCATTGTTCAATCAAGTAATTTGAATAGTACTGGACCCATATCTCTTTCTCTGTTTCCCAAGTATTCATGTCATGAGGGTTTGGTAATTCCATGTAGCTAAGATTGAGAAATGGATTGTGTTCTGGATTTATGTGCTGATGAAAATCTTCATAATTGGAATTATTTCTGGTACGAAGTATTCTTTCTTTGTAGTGATTTATTGCGAACCAGCGCACATGGTCACATCTTCGTACTCCTTGTAGAAAATCAAGATCACTTAGATTGACAAGATCATTGATTGTTTTCCTTGGGACATCTGTCAGGCATGGTGACTACAGAGTGAAGTTAGGAATCTTCAATAAGGTAAAGGAATATGGTTTTAAGATTAATGGAGATAATCCATAGATCTTCCACCAGTCCATGAACCACTCTGGAAGTGGATCTTCTTCTTCCATATCTTAACCAGGCATGTTCTCATACCAAAATGAGAACTGCACAGAGTAAAACAAGTTAGTTACAAAATTTTGTAATCCCATACCTGTGTAGAATGCCTGCTCTTGTCGTTCTTCATCAAAGTTGTCATAATCAAGAAATTTGTAGAATCTTCTAATAGTAATATGACAACTGGTGATACGAGAACTATCTTCTTCATCTCTTTCTATCCTATAGGCAATGATCCCAATGTGTCTTAGATAGTCAAGAGCTTCTAAGGCCTCTTCATTCATTTCATATTGAAGTGGATCTGTCCATTTGTATGGTATACCAATTCTCTGTCTGATTTCTTTGATTGGGATCCAGTTATGCTCATGGTCTGATAAACTCTTCTGTAAATTGAAAGAAACCCATCCAGTTGATGTTTCAATTTCTACTTCTTCTGAATTTCTACAGATAAAATTCAGGGATAAGGCATGAATTGAATGTTCTTCAAGAAATTATCTGCTGAGCATGTCAGCAAAGCTTTTTTTATCACCTTTGATTTGCATTACCCAACGCACCATGCTTGCATCTTCAAACTCACATTTCTGAATAGCAAACTTCAGGGCTTGACAGTCTGTTCTCACTATAAAGTGTGTATAAATGACAAAGTCTTTAAACTTGGAAATGCCAAGGCATACTGCTCGTAGTTCCTTCTTAAGGCTAGACCAGTTCAACTGGTTTTTAGCCCAAAGACTAGAGGAGTATTGACAAACCTCTAGTTCCCTTTTATCTATGGGGTTTTCTTGACATAAAACTGCACCCCAGCCTGCATGGCTTGCATCTGTCATTATGATCTTTTTCCATTCTTCTCTGATAGGTGAGAGAGGTTGTAAATTTCTCACTCTTTCTTTAATTCTTCGGATTGCTTCAGTGCAATCATTATTACAAGGAATAAGATCTTTCTGTAAACGCTTATTAATCAACTTCCTTTCCTCAGCACAATGTTTTAGAAACTTTGAAATGTAATTTAAAATGCATAGGAATCTCTGTAACTGATTTTTATCAGTTATCTCATCAGGAAAATGATCAAAAAAATTGAGACTCCTTTGTATCACACTGTAGGAACCATACTGAATATTGTATCCAAGAAAGTCTATCATGGTTTTGAAAAGCTTCATCTTGGACGCAGAGAGGACTATTCCCATCTCTTTTACTCTTTTATAGAAGATCTTTAGATGCTTGATATGTTCAGGAATGTTATTAGAATGAATCGAAATATCATCTATATATTTCTTTAGAAATTCATCCATACCTTCGAATGTTTCGTCCATAATCCTTTGGAAGGCAGATGGAGCATTGATCAGGCCGAATGGCATAATATTCCATTCAAAATGACCTTCAGGAACAGAGAAGGTTGTCTTCCATTTATCTTCATCTTTGATCCCAACCTGCCAGAATCCAGACTTCAAATCGAACTTAGAAAAGATTTTTGATTTGGAAATCTGTGCCAAAATGCTTGGTGGTTTGGGTAATGGATAAGCATCATAATCCAAAATGGAATTCAGGGGCTTATAGTTAACAACTAGTCTTCGTTTACACCAGGCCTGTTCAGCATGATTATTTACATAAAATGCAAAGCAAGCTATAGGGCTCTTGCTTTTCCTGATTAATCCCTTTTCTAAGAGATCTTTGATTTCTGCTTTGCATGTCTTTAGTTGATCTTCATTCATAGCCACAACTTTAGATCTTCTGAGCTTGCCATTAAAATCTTTCTTGAGTGGCAACTCTACTTCTTGCTTCTTTATATGCCAAAATGCATTCGGATCATCAAAGCAACATTCTTTGAATTTGGCTGTGATATCTGCAATTTCTCTGGCGTATTTTCCATTGTTAAGAAGTTCTTCTGCTTTTAGAACTTCTTTCTTCACCTCCATTTTGGCTAAGAGGTGTTCCATCCTTTCAGTCCTAGATATTCTATTTGGAGAATTAGGATTAATAAAAGGAAAGAAAATTTCTTTTTCATCCAAGCTAACAAAATAACCATACCTTCCTGATGCTTGATCTAGCTTGGCACCATGCTTCTTAAAATTTTTGAAGAAGGGAGTCCCAAGGTACATGGCACAGTCTATTCCTGGGACTATTGGACAGACAAGACGAACTCCAATGGCTTCTGTCAAAAAGATATTTACATCTGCTTCATGCTTTGTAGGAATAGTTCCATTGGCAGTTATTACCTTAGGATAGTCTGTAGGCCTCCTTAGATGTGCTGGAACAACTATATCGCTCACAATGTTTAAGCGAGATCTAGTGTCCATCAAAACTTTCCAAAACTCTGTGTGATTGCCAACTTGTACTTTTAGTTTGACACAGTACATTATATCTTGGTTTACATAGTGGCAACTCAAACCTGATCTTTCTATTTCAGACTCATCATCTGAATTTTTCTTTTCAGGACCTGGTTTAGCAATATAAGTCCAGTTTTCTTCTTTCTTGGAGGCTTCTGGTTTTGAATATGAAGTAGAAGCTTCATTTGCATGAAGTAATTTTACATAAATATCTCTGTGATTTTCTATGCATAGTCTTTTATTCTCTTTTACTGTTTTTCTCAGTTCTTTAATAGCCATATGCATAGCAGGCAATGTCTGTCATAGATCTTTGCCAAATTCTTCATTCTTGAACTGTCTTGTTAGTGCTTCTACTAAAAATAATGATGCAGGGGGAGCATACCCTCGATTTGAAGATGATTTTGAGGTTTTCTTTGAAAGGTGATCTGTTAGCATAGATCTATACATTTCTTTTAGCTGTTGATCACTTGCTGCCATCATCTGAGTGAAGAGATTCCTGCTAATCTCATCATCTTCAATTTTCATCATACTTATCATATTGTACTTGCAAACATCAGGGTCACTACATTCACAATCATTGCAATTTGTGCAATAGGGGTCTCTGCAGTATTCTTCTTCTTCTGAGGAAGAGTCATCTACAAAGCTCAGTTCATTCTCTAATTCTGAATCAGAGGAGATTAGCTCATCACAACTACTTGGAAGGTCAAAGTAATTTACTTTACCTTTCTTATTCTTATAAGCAATTTTCTTTTTAGAGAACTCTTTTTTATTCTCAGGACATTTATTAGCAGTGTGTCCTTTCTTTTGGAAGTTATAACAAATTACCTCTTTGGAGAACATTTCTGTTTTTCTGTATGGTTTCTGTTTTCTGTGCTGAACGTCTTTTTTGTGGTGAAGCGAGGAATTCTTCTTGGAAAATCTCCTTTTCTTTCTTCTCACCCCTTCAGAATTGCCAGCTTTGCCCAATTGCCATTGTTTACATAGCTGCTGACAACCATGTGGCTTTTTAGGATTGGTGGTTGCTCGAGCAATCTTCATCTGAGAGCACAGTTTGACAATTATTGCTTTGACTGCTTGACGAATGATGCCAAATTTGTAGTCGCCAATTTTTCCTGGAAGTTTTGCTACAATTGCTGAAGATACCCAATTAGGCAAGGAGGCAACAAAAATTTCTTTCCATTTCGGTTCAAGAATTAAATCAGGAGAAAGGGTGTGGAGACGATGCAGATATTCATTAAAATATTCATCAAAGTGCTGCATATTGTGAAGTTTCATTGCAAGCAGAGTAATGACAGTTATATCATTGGTGATCTGAGGAAATCCAATGAAATTAAATGTGATGCCATAAATTAAACAACCTATCATATTATTGACAGGGAGAGTAGTGACGGGGTACATGTATGTAGTTCCATCTGCATTTAGAATGACTGATTGTTCCCATTGTGAAAGCAGAGTAGGCAACTTCAATGTCTCAGCTTTAAGCCAAGAGTCTAATGTACCTTCAAAGCTAGCTATTATTCTTCTTGTAGAATTTATTGGACCAATGTCATCTGCAAGATAAGTGCGATAACATACAAGCATCGAATGCATAACAGACATGACTTCGGTGTCGGTACAGTTGTCAATGTTCCATGAATAAGTGGAACTTGCTGACCAATCTTTATGATATTCTGATTTCATTAAATCACGACGGTCAGGAGCAGGGTTCCAAGTAGAAGTCCAATTAGATCTAGAAGTAGTAGCATGGACTTGCTGGTCAATTTTGGAAGTCTATTTCTTCAGAAAGATTCAATTCTGAAATACCAAATTTTTCTTTATCCTGCTGAGAGAAGTTATTTATGCAGCTTTCTAGTTCTTCAAATTTAGGCGTATCATCTATTTTATTGACACTGGTAACTGCTGCGTCTGATTTTTCTTCTTCTTCATCATGACTAGATGAAGCAAAGAACTCTGAAAAACTTCCTTTGAATTCTTTAGAATCTTCTTCTTCTTTCTTTGAACCAAGAGTGTCTTTAGGGACCGACTTCGGAAGTGGTGTAAAGAAACTTGGATTAGCAAATAAAGAGTATGGATGAGAAGAAGTGGGAGGAGGAAAGTTTATAATACTTGGAGTTTTGATTAAACTTTCCACAGAAGGAGAAATAGAATAAGGAACAATAGTAACTGGATTGGAAAACAAAGTTGCAAATTTATAACTTTCAATATTTGGCTTTTTCTTTAAAGTAGCTAAATCTGAAGAAACAGTTTTTACTTGTCCTTTTATCAAATCTAGATTGTTATTGACTCTAACAATCTCTCGTCCATGAGCAACTGCTACATCATGGATCTGCTTTTCTGTCTTTAAAGACAGCATATCAAGACTCTGTGCTATAGTATGATCATTTTCAGCCAAGGTCTTCACATGTTCATTTAGATACATAGTATTATAATCTTGCTTTTGCAGAATTCTATCCAGAAGAGCTTTCATTTCATTATTTGCTTTTTCTAAATTATCAAATTTAGCTCTAGCAAATCTTTCTAAGCTGGATAGAGCAAGATTAGTCCAATTGGTAGCGGCTATCATTTCTTTGGCTGATGAATTTGGATCATATGGATGGGAAGGAAGAAGTTTGTACAATTTCCCATCTTGTCCTCTAATGACCATATTTTTCCAAGGAGGAAAATCATTTTCTGTCTAAAAAATGTTTCCATCAAGGAGCTCCCATTTATGCTTTGCAGGGGTTCCTGATCTTATCATGTTTATTCTAAGATTAGAACAAACTTCTCATATTAATTCTTCTCCCGTTTGTCTGATATAAACCAAATTTCTAGGGATGTTTGGTTTACTTATCATTTTCTGAACTTTTGGATGAAACTCTGGATTCCTTAGAGGAGAAGGAATTATTACAACATTTTCAACCATTTTTTCATCAACAAAATTTTCTGGATCACTCAATATTTTCTGCTTTGCTTGATTTCTGAAGGATTTCATCAAGGCGTCTTCTACTTGATTAATTGAAGGATAATACCATTCATAGAATGATATCCACTGATAATTAATAGTCATCCGGGCTTTCCATGACTCACTATTTTGCTCATTAAATTTCCTGCGACCCTTTTTTTCTTGTAACAACATTTCTTGCATATAGAGATGCTCTTTTTCATGAGTAAAAATATCCCAATGGAACATTTTCTTTTTCCAAGGATCAATTGGGTCATAAGGGACAATTCCTTTAAAGATTTTCAAAAAAGAGAGGATTTCTTCATCAGACGGAATCTCTACAGACTTTGGAATCTTGTCTATAGGATGTCTTCTATATTATGGAATTTGAGAAGAATGTACAAAACCTAAACCTGAAGTAGAGGTTGGGCTGACTGACTAAACAAGCATTTATTCACAAGGGTTGAAGAATGCAACTTTAGTATAACTCCTATCAGAATAAATTGATTCTTCAGCTGGTATAAACTTGATCATATTGATATTAAAGTCTTGAGATGACTTTCCATGAGGGTTAGGAGGGTCATTTGAAAACTGACAATATGTCTTGGAACAGTGAGGATGATCGCAAACTGAAGATAAGGCATTCTGAGAAGAAGAAGGATTGCTGAACAGATTTTTTAAAGCTTCAAAAACAGCAGGGTCAATGACGATCTGCTGAGGATTTTGTACAGAAGGAATGATATTTGAAGGATTTGTATTTATAGTAGGAATAGAAGTGACAACAGTGTCAGAAGGATTTGATCTGGGAAATCTTGTGACCACTTTGTCATCCATTTCGGTTATTACAGATTGAGCGGCATGTACTGTTTTTCTTGCAGGCTTTTTCCAGTTAGTAACCCAATCATCTGGAGGACACAGTCATTTTCTTGAAACAGAGACTGGGGAAAATGGGTTACAGGATGAATCATATTGAATAAGAGTAACTTTCCCATCATCTTTTTCTGGAGTATGCAGAACTACGGGAATAGTAGTATTGTAGAGCCGAATACAAGTGATATAGAATATGGCTAGATTTTTGGATTTAGACTTAAAATTCTCATAGCCTTGTGTCTGTATAACAAGACTCAAACACTGTAGAATATTTACATCATCGAGTGCAACAGAAAAATCTAGAAAAACATCATACTGTACAGGGTCATCGGACAAACTTGTTTCTATCCCACCTATCAAGGCTTGTGTAAAGGATGACCATCTATTATCAAAGAGGGTCGAGAAAACATAGGCTTTTTGGCCTTTTTGATGTAGTGCATTCAGACCGACTCTCACCATCCCTAGATGGGCATACTGATAACCTGCCTTGCGAGCTGCTTGAATATGGCGAATTTCAAGCATAGGAATTGTCATCATAGTATTAAGGTTTAACTCAGTCTTTATGGATTTTTCTATAATCTTTATTTGACTGTACGCACGGAGATTAAAAGGAGTTAATCCACGGTAAACCTCAGAAGGAGAGACAGGAGGAAGTCTCCAATTGACAGAAGGGTTTGGTTCTTCTCTTTTTATGAGAGCAGAATTTTCAGGGGTTTCTTCTTCAGAACAAATATTTAAACCATTATGCAATTCATCTTCATTTTGGTTTTTCTCTAAATTCTTAGAACCAAATCTTCCCATAAAAGCAGAGGAACTAGAACTTGCAGAATCCATGTAGGAATATAAAGAGAAATACCTGTAAAATAGTTTCACAAACACGAGTATTGCTTGCTGATTTCTGTGAAGAAATTGTGGCTTTCAATTATGAACAAATCGCGGCTTCCTCGACTCTAGCTCTACGCCAAATGCTACCCTTCAATGCCTTCAGCGGCTCCACACGGGCTTTACGCACTATTCATGGCCTCAAGGAACTAGTGATCCACTCAGATGATATGTTACCAATAATCTTCCACTCGGACAATATCTTACCAATAGAAATTTTTAAAACAACAACTCAGGCTCTGATACTGTTAACACATATACCATTAACCCAGATACAGAATAGATGAAGATAGCCAGAGTCTTTGATTTATATTATTAGAAATAGGATTCAAATACAAGGACTGTTCTTTTACAAAAATCTCTTCCTCAGATTGACTGCCGGAGCATTTAATAGATATGAGTTAGCTGAACCGTAACAAATCTACAGGCTACCTGGCATACCAACAGACTGAGTCTCAAGATTAAAACAGACTTACAGTACTGAAAAGACAAACTAAGAACCGGCCACTCTAACACATATACCTTTAACACAGATACCATTAACCCAGATACGGAATAGATGAAGATAGCCAGAGGCTTTGATTTATATTATCAGAAATAGGATTCAAATACAAGGACTGTTCTTTTACAAAAATCTCTTCCTTAGATTGACTGCTGGAGCATTTAGTAGATATGAGTTAGCCGAAGCGTAACAAATCTACAGGCTACCTGGCATACCAGCAGACTGAGTCTCAAGATTAAAACAGACTCACAGACTCAAAAGACAAACTAAGAACCGGCCACTTTAGGTTCACACTGGCTTCGAGAACCAATGCACAGGCTTCTCAATTCTCCTAAAGACTTGACCTCTTTTCGTGATGCAAGCAGATCAGACGGTGAGTCTGCAGATGCAGAGCAGGAAAAGAGTTCGACTCCAACTTCCCAAAATCCGAATGCCCTCTTACTCCGAAGTTCTCATGTATTTATAGATCTTCGAGGGAACAAACATCCGTGAGTGGGCTATGTACAAACTAACAAAAATCAAAAGCAAGATGATTTGAAAAGGACCAAGTCCGGGCATGAGCGAAGTACTCATGTTATCTCATCCCTATTCCGATACGGAAAGACAGAGGCATATGGGGACTGGATTTACTTTATTTTTACACAGAGGAGATTCGTACAAGAGAATCCTTGAAAGACTGAAAAGATGAGATTTGCACATCTCATTATTTACACAGTAGATATTCTTGATCGGGGAATCTACGTAAGACCCGTCCAACTCCATTGTCGGTTGGAAAGACTTTACAACAAAGTGTAATAATCTACCTGATTCCAGCTATAGTACTAGAGATTCCATCGTTCAATGAAGTAATTTGAATAGTACTGGACCCATATCTCTTTCTCTATTTCCCAAGTATTCGTGTCATGAGGGTTTGGTAATTCCAAGTAGCTAAGATGAAGAAATGGATTGCGTTCTGGATTGATCTGCTGATGAAAATCTTCATAGTTGGAATTATTGCTGGTACGAAGTATTCTTTCTTTGTAGTGATTTATTACGAACCAGCGCACATGGCCACATCTTCGTACTCCTTGTAGAAAATCAAGATCACTCAGATTGACAAGATCATTGATTGTTTTCCTTAGGACATCTGTCAGGCATGGTGACTCCGGAGTGAAGTTAGGAATCTTCAATAAGGTAAAGGAATATGGTTTTAAGATTAATGGAGATAATCCATAGATCTTCCACCAGTCCATGAACCACTCTGGAAGTGGATCTTCTTCTTCCATATCTTCAACAGGCATGTGCTCATACCAAAAGGAGAACTGCACAGAGTAAAACAAGTTAGTTACAAAATTTTGTAATCCCATACCTGTGTATAATGCCTGCTCTTGTCGGTCTTCATCAAAGTTGTCACGATCAAGAAAATTGCAGAATCTTCTAATAGTAATATGACAACTGGTGATACGAGAATTGTTTTCTTCATCTCTTTCTATCCTATAGGCAATGCTCCCAATGTGTCTTAGATAGTCAAGAGCTTCTAAGGCCTCTTCATTCATTTCATCTTGAAGTGGATCTGTCCAATTGTATGGTGTACCAATTCTCTGTCTGATTTCTTTGATTGGGATCCCGTTATGCTCATGGTATGATAAACTCTTCTGTAAATTGAAAGCAACCCATCCAGTTGATGTTTCAATTCTACTTCTTCTGAATTTCTACGGATAAAATTCAGGGATAAGGCATGAATTGAATGTTCTTCAAGAAATTCTCTGTTGAGCATGCCAACAAAGCTATTTTTATCGCCTTTTACAAACTCGATATCAAAAGAGTACTGGCTGAGTTGCATTACCCAGCGCACCATGGCTGCATCTTCAAACTCACATTTCTGAATAGAAAACTTCAGGTCTTGACAGTCTGTTCTCACTATAAAGTGTGTATAAATTACAAAGTCTTTAAACTTGGAAATGCCAGGGCATACTGTTCGTAGTTCCTTCTTAAGGCTAGACCAGTTCAACTGGTTTTTATCCCAAAGACCAGAGGAGTATTGACAAACCTCTAGTGCCCTTTTATTTGTGGGGTTTTCCTGACATAAAACTGCACCCTAGCCTGCATGGCTTGCATCTGTCATTATGATCTTTTTCCATTCTTCTCTGATAGGTGAGAGAGGTTGTACATTTCTCACTCTTTCTTTAATTCTTTGGACTGCTTCAGTGAAATCTTTATTCCAAGGAATAGGATCTTTCTGTAGACGCTTATTAAGCAACTTTCTTTCCTGAGCACAATGTTTTAGGAACTTTGAAATGTAATTTAAACTGCCTAGGAATCTCTGTAACTGATTTTTATCAGCTATCTCATCAGGAAAATGATCAACAAAATTGAGACTCCTTTGTATCACACTGTAGGAACCATACTAAATATTGTATCCAAGAAAGTCTATCATGGTTTTGAAAAGCTTCATCTTGGACGCAGACATGACTATTCCCATTTCTTTTACTCTTTTATAGAAGATCTTTATATGCTTGATATGTTCAGGAATGTTATCAGAATGAATCAAAAGATCATCTATATATTTCTTTAGAAATTCATCCATACCTTTGAATGTTTCGTCCATAATCCTTTGGAAGGCGGATTGTTGTTGGGAAAAGTATCCAATACGGAATGACCCTATCCCACTCTAAGGGTGATAGTACCTCAGCAACAACTGAATGCAAAGCTATTCAAGATTACTTCTTTATGAGATGAGAGAGAGAAGAGAAGGATGATCTACTAACCGTTATCTTGCGCTTAATAGTCGATCCAGTCTTCACTCCTTGCTGCTTGCTCCTAGCTCCTTGCTCTTTCACTGGCCCAACTACACAAAGATCCTGTAAAAGCACAAGAAAAGGAAACTACAAGAAGCATACATCCATAATCGATTCAGGGATTAGCATAAATCAAATATACAAGCATCTATTCACCATAAAGACACATGCATATAAAAGAACCTCAAATACTTTATTAATGGAAGAAGTAAAGTTCTGAGAGGGTTACAACCATAAGGCCCAATCCAGCAACACCTTCCAGCAGAAAGAAATCTCCTCTTCACCTCCTTCAAGCAATCACCCAATAGTTCTATACACAAACCAACAGTACTTCCTTACTTGCACAAAATTCCAGCCTCCTTAGACCTCATGAGAGAGCTCTATATATAGGAGATTTGGAGAAAGGATGAGTCAGCTTGAGGCTGGCATGAAGCTGACTAGTGTCCTCTCCCACTTTAGTTAATCTTCAGTTCTTGAGTCCACTTGGAGATTCTTGCTTCCACTTGGAGATCAAGACCCTCTTACTCATCACAAGGCGAATTCCTTGACCCAAGTGTCAGTTTGGAAGCTTCCTGGGTAGTTGACACCTTGTAGAATGACTGTGCCACTTGGCCAATCTCGCCCAGTGCAGGTAGCCTTCATTAGTTTTGACATTCAGCGCAGGTACAGAGTGGAGCAATTGACATTCAGCGCAGATGCTCAGTGGAGCAGCTGACATGATCCAGAAACTGCTTGTTTTTGAGTGTTTTCAGGTGGAGAACTAATTTTCAGTGCTGTGGTTTGCTGACCTTGTTCCTCTAGGGG
Source organism: Pinus tabuliformis (assembly GCA_031772625.1). Lineage (NCBI taxonomy): Eukaryota > Viridiplantae > Streptophyta > Pinopsida > Pinales > Pinaceae > Pinus > Pinus tabuliformis. The sequence continues at coordinate 224,629,715 of CM062813.1, forward strand.
TAAGAACAACATGTTTAGGGACTTTGGATCCCTCAGATTATTGACATTTCATGCTTCATGCTGTTAGGCACAAAAATGTCTATAACAGTTGCCCCCTAAAGTATGAGGTCATTTATCGGGTGAAATGCTTTATCAGGAGGATCCGAAGTTCATTCAATCGCTGAGAGGTGCCCTGTAATAAGATACAATACAATACATTATTTTTCATTCTGCTTTCATGATCTAGCTGAGGCGGGCATTCCCATGCTCAGTTTTATAAATTCATTTTGGTACATAGAACAGACGATCGTCTGATGGTAGACTGATAATTCTCTGCTGAAATTATCATCCTTTGAGTAGGATGATCACCTGCTGCAATGATGTACATATCAAATGTCTTTATATCCTGAATATATATCGCAACCCGGATGGATGAAACTAGATCCGGGGTCTTCAAAACTCATTCGATCTTCACTCTAAGTACAAGCCGATCCATGTGTGAATTGCGCTGAAGTCGAACATGGAAAGACATCGCTTGATTACCGGTCAATAATGTAAACCGTTAACAAGCGTGAGAGGGATCACCAATAATGACAATGACCCTCAAGGTACTGCAGTACAATTCACGTGGTGTGAATAAAGGACTTGGCGTCGAACACCACGCAAAATCTTCTGGTCGAAGGTCATTGATGTATACCTGTCGCCGGAAGTGAGAAACTTGCCATTGAGGCATGCAAGCTTCAAAGTACTGGGGGTTTTGTTCCTAGATCAACTTCTTGGATAATGAGCTGAAGTCGACAAGAAGCGATCCGTCAAAGGAGGGCCTTAATGAATCCCACATCAATGACACGGAACGGAGCTAATGATTTTAGTGGAGGTGAAAACAATCTGTGAAATATGATTCAGGGTGGCGATCATGGGTGGATGAAGGATAATGTATGGCAGTGGATGGGACACGGTTGACTCTTTCTGAACACATCTCTTGAACATATAACGACACTGATGTGATGGATCGGTATCATTACCCCAAATGTGGATGGTTTGGCGAGGACCATGGTGGTGAGACCGGTGAATGAAACAACCCAACCCGATGTGATACGGAGGACAAAGTGTCATGTTCAAGAGCGACTTGCTACCATTAAAGCTTCGAGGTTCTCCCAATTTTTCCCCAGTCATTTCTGACCAGTACCTCTTTATTTTTTTCAAGCTTGAGGAGGATAACATATGCTTGTTCTATAACCTACCCTTCGGGCAAACCCATCGCTATGTTTTAACGAGCCTAGCGATAGGGAAATTCGTTCTCGTCTAAAGACAAGTTTGTCGCTATTTAATCATTTTAACGAGTCTAACGACAAGGAAAACTCGGTCCTTTTCATTTTTAGAGAGTCTAAAAAGGTACATAAAGCTAACTCCAAAATTCCTTTTTCGTCATCTAATCCCTTAAGTCCGAAAAAGTATAAAACAATACAGAAGGGATGAGTTTTCGATAAATTTAACGAACCGAATAAAACAAGCGCTCGACCTTTTTGTGTAATAATCCCTCAGGTCCAAAAAGATTAAAATCTAGAGGAGGGATAGCTCTTCCGGTCACTTTAACGAGCTGGAAGGCCAAAACTCGGCAAACTTTTCATATTTTACGAGTCAGGAGAAAAGAGCTCAAAGAAGACTCGTCTTTTGAGGAACGAGTGATAAACAGGGATAGCAGCAGATTCCAGGTACAGGTTGGAATTTTCCAATCACGACAGTGTCACAAGGATGGCTAAGTGAAATCACTCTTCGCAGCTGTTCCTCAAAATGGGTAAACAATCATATGGAAGTGAACGGTAGGCCAAATAGAATGGAGGTGGGTGCAAACACGACCAAGGCTTTTATGGATAATAAATTTACGATCACAATGGTTATTTACCGGTACTGGGTTCATTTTTTAAAGAGCTTGAATGCGCCAAAACACTGCTCAGACGCTTATGTTTATCTTTTAACGAGCATGTACTATGACGCTAAAACTGCTCGGATCTCGCTTTTCTATTTTTTAAGGAGCATAAATTCCACGGTAAAACTGCTCAATTATATGGTCATATTTTGATTTTTTACCATTACTAGCTTTTCTCTTTTCAAATATAGTACTGCTTTTTTCAATTGCTGCAACAAACTTCGTTAGAAATGAATAATATTTGCATGAAAATGAGATTATAACCCTAATATTTCACTTTAAAACTGTGTAAAAGCCATTAAAAGGAGTTTTTACCTCTCATTTACCATTTCATTTGCATTTTTTTTGTTGGAGCTCTGGAGGTGCCTCTTCCCCCTTGATTTTCACCAGCTGATTCCAGGAGATTCTGCGGACGATTTTCGGCGCCGTCTGGACCAGGTAGGAGCTAAACCCTAGCTCTTTCTTTTCATGGTTTCCTTTTCCTGTTTTTTTTTTTGCCTGTTTTCCGGTCTTTCTGAGCCCCTGGGGTTTTGCCAGGGCGCCCTAGGATCAGCGCAGGTTTCCCTTTCGAAACCTGCGCTGAAGGTCAAGCTGCCTTAAGGCAGCCTGACCCTCAGTGCAAGTGGGAGACTTCTTGCTTGCGCTGGGCTCAAAAAGTCTGAGCTTTTAAGGTTATTTTTGATGATTTTTTCGCCAGTTTTTCATCAAATCAGGAATTCACTCTTTCTCTTGTTTGCTTTGCAGGGAACCTTGAACAAAATGTCCCTTACATGGCGAGAACGAGAAAATGAAGAGGAGGACATGATTTCCCTCCATGACCCGGTCACGGTGAACGCGCTGCGGAACTGTGGCCTGATGAAGTTCTTCCGTATCTCTAGCATGAGAGCACAGATTTCTTTACTGCAGTATATGCTTGATGCTTGGGATCCTGTTAACCAAGTGTTCCAGATTAGGGGGAAGACCATCCCCTTGACTATAGAGGACATGTACTTCTTGACTGGGTTGTCAAGACGAGGGGCCCCCATTTCCTTATCAGGTACGGCCCGGGGGACTGATTCCACCAGAGATTATGTCCGCCAGTATTGCAGGGAAGGTTCTCAGCCGAGCAGAGACGACAAGATTGTTATCCGTGAGATTACTGATTGGGCTCTCAGGTCCATTCTGTTCACTATTGGTAGGATGGCCGGCAGCGCAGCTCTACATGTTGCCAACAGGTCTTATATGCAGCACGCTTTGGAGTGTCTCCAACCGAAAGTATTTAACTGGTGTGATGCAGTACTTGTTCAGATGAAAAATCAATTGACCAAGGTAAAGGACGGGAAGCTGAAGAACTTTCGATTTGGTTCTATTCTGGCTGCCTTCGCCTTGGAGAAAATCCCACTGATGCAGCCTCAGTACATCATACTAGACTTACCTTCTCCGACCGAGCCACGCATGCAGAGGTGGGTTGACCACATGTCTAGGCACGCAGGTCAGCCTCAGATTACCTTTACTGAGACCTTCTTTAGGTGGTTCGAGCGCCAGGAGATGGCGTTTTTCTGAGTATCCATATGTAGGTATGGATTTCCGAGGTGATCCGGATTTGGTGTTACCGGATGGCGAGCAGTGGGGTGCCATTGGTAAATTCTTTGACCATATTACTGTTTATTGTTCTTGTTCATAATGTCGCTGTGCTTTATTCTATCAAGACTTTTAATTGTACTCTTGGGTGCATGCAAATATTGGTCCTGTTCGTCCAGCAGTTCGTCCGAGATCGCCAGCTGCTGCCTCGGCAGGGGAGCCTGCTAGGAGAGTTGTTATTCGCGATCTTGACGACACTGAGACCCTTACAGGTGTGCAGGAGCAGGTTGAGAGCCTTACTCGTGGCCTTCCGGATGTACAGATTGACGAGTTACCTTTACAGATGCAGCGGCATACTATTGGTGTGCCTAGACGATGGACTCGTCTCTTGCGCATGATTTCACAGGCCGTGACGTACTATCATGAGCACCACTAGGCTAGGGTGCCCCCTAGCATCTTTTTGAGTTTTTAGGTCATATGACCAATTTTGTATTGGTTACAGAACATTATGTATGAACTTATATAAACAACTTATATATTTTGATTTTCGAGTTTTATTCTGGTTGATTTACGTGATCCATATGTACAATTTTTGATGATGTGTCCTTTTTATAAATGTTGCAAATGTCTATCTAACACATAGTTTGCTAATGAGTCAGTTAATGTGTTTAAGTTTCTTGAAATATGTTGATATTGAATTGAATCAAATCGTCTTTCCAAGATCTTAACCCTTAGGAACATGCGATAAATAGCTGGATTGCGAATAGAATATATACCATTGAGTTGTAGTATTACGAGATGTGAGTCTAGCCTGACAATTAGTCGGCGTATGCCACGTGTGATGGCATCAGAGAGTAGTTCTATCAACGCGCTATACTCAGCGATGTTATTCGTTGATTGCCCAATACATACACCTCTGAAACTTACTAACTCGCCGCTTGGATCAAAAATGGCCCAGGCCGCGGAGGACAGGTTCCGCGAACTACGACTTGCTCCGTCGGCATACCCAACACATGTCTCCAGAAGGTTCGACATCTGCAATGGAAAAATGTGGATCACTCGACCAGAACAAACACTTTAGCGAAAACAAAATACAACAAAAACATGCAGGTTACTATTTAAGCATAGTAACGCTTGAGGTACAACCCGTTGCGGGGCTGCGCCAGTGGAATTCCATCGTAATCCATTAACTCGTAGGCTCCTTTTGCTAACACCCTTTTAACAATATAGGGGCCCATCCATAAGGATTTGAATTTACCTGCTCCCAATTTATCGGATTCTTGGTCATAAAGCAGGACCAAATCACCTTTTGAGAAGACATGGGGTTTGACATTTTTGTCAAACTGAGCCTTGACTCGTTTCTTACGAGCTTCGTTAGCCAATGCGGCGTCACGACGGGTTTCATCCAACTGGATTAATTCCAAGAAACGAGCCTCTTCTTCTGAAGTTCCGGGGAGAAGATCGATTGCGAGTTTAAGCGACGAAATTTCGCACTGGATTGGTAAGACTGCTTCCAGGCCATACACCAGTTGAAAAGGTGTGAACCCGGTTGCGTTCTTTACCGAGGTCCGGTAAGCCCACAAAGCTGAGTACAGGATTAGGTGCCATCCTCTTTTATGAACCCCGATCATCCTTTGCAACATACGCTTCAGGACCTTGTTGATTGCCTCAACTTGTCCGTTGGCTTGCAGATAATATGGGGTAGAGCTGTCGTGAGATAGCCCTAGCTTGGCAACTAATTCGACCATCATGTGATTGCGAAAATGCGATCCATGATCTGTAACTATAGCCTGTGGTACGCCGAACCTGGCGACTACATGATTGAAAAAGAAAAGGGCAGCTGTTTCACCAGTGTTGTCCAATGTAGGCATCGCCTCGGCCCATTTGGTAAAATAGTCAACAACGACTATAATATACCCATGCCCCCCAGTCGAGGTGGGGTTACATTGCATGAAATCGATGCCCCACTTGGCGAAGGGCCCAACAGCAACTATCGGCTGTAAAGGTGCGGGTGGTCGTCTGGTTTTGCTATCAAAGATTTGACAAGCATGGCAACTTCTGACTGCGGTTATGCAATCTTTGAACATGGTTGGCCAGACGTATCCTGCTCGTAAGATTCTTTGTGTTGTTGCATATCCAGACTGATGCCCCCCACATGCGCCTGAATGACAATCATTCAGGGCTTTTTCGGCCTCCTCATGGGTAAGGCACCTCCTCAGAACTGTATCGACACCACGACGGTAAAGCGTATCACCGACGATCATGTAGTCTTTTGCCTGGTATCGTATACGTTTTTGTTCGGAGTGAGAGGTGTTAGACCTGAATTTTTGGGTTTGGAGATAAACTATGATATCTCCATACCACTCATCGCTTACAGATATCAGAAACAAACTTTCGTCCACGATTGACTCTTCCGATGTTTCATCGTTGGACAACGATGGGAGATCGCATAACAATTCCGCGAAAACTAGAGCTTTCTTTGATTTGGATTTTACAAATTCCAGATCAAACTCTTGAAGGATCGCTATCCATTTTGAATATTTGCCCCCCAGCAACTGTCGCGACAGTATATAAGTCATGGGGTTGCAATCTGACAGGATGGTAGTTTTCCGAAAGAGGACATAATGTCGAAACCTTTGAATCGCTTGAACAGCTGCAAGCGCTAGTTTTTCAACATAAGAATATTTACTTTCTGTATCGTTTAAGTTTTTACTTAAATAATAGATAGGATGTTCAATTCCATCGACTTCTTGTACTAAAACCATCGCAATGGTTGTATCCGCTGCAGCTAGATACAGGTTAAAATCTCTTTGATAGTCCGGGGCGTACATTAATGATGCTTTTACTAGACAATCTTTCAGAGCGTCAAAAGAAGCTTGCGCCACTTGGTCCCAGACAAAAGGTACATCCTTTTTCAATAGACGAGTATAACCCTTAGCAAGTTCTGCGTAATTTGGAATGAACCTCCTCAGAAAGTTTGCTTTCCCTTGGAGTTTCTGAATCTGAAGAAAATTTGAAGGTGGAGGCAAATTAATGATTTCCTGAACCTTACAGGGGTCGAGACGAATCCCATATTTAGAGACTACAAAGCCAAGTAAACGACCAGAACCGACGCAAAACACACATTTGTGCGGATTGAGTCTTATCTTGTAGTGTCGGCAACGTAGAAATATCGCTCTTAAATGCTGTGGATGATCAGTCCGCTTTCGCGAATGAGCCGGAAGATCGTCGAGATAAGGTTGAACAATGTTCTTGATGTCATGGAAGGCATAATTCATCGCCCTCTGAAACGTCGCCCCTGTGTTCTTTAAACCAAAGGGTAATTTTTGATAAGCGAATGTGCCCCACGGACAAATAAATGCAGTCTTTGACTGGTCCTGTGGGCGGATATTTATTTGATTATACCTGGAAAATCCATCCATAAATGAAAAGATTTCACATCCGGCGCATTCATCAATTATCTGGTCGATGAAGGGTGTAGGGTAGTTGTCCTTCGGACAAGCTTGGTTTACATCCCTATAATCAACACACACTCTAATCGTCCCTTGTTTTTTCATAACAGGGACAATATTCGATACCCAATCGGTTAGAGGAACCGGGTAGATGAATCCAGCATGGAGGAGTTTTTCAACTTCCGCCTTAATGGCAGCGGCTTTCTTCGGGTGCACCTGCCGAAGCCGTTGTCTTACTGGTTTGTCATCAGGATACATTTTGATTTCATGTTCAACGATACTCGAGTCAATGCCTGGCATTTCATCATATGACCAAGCAAAGACATCTCTAAATTCGCGAAAAAGAGCGTTATATATTTCCAGTTCTGAAGGGGAACAACCTTTGCCGACATAAATATTCTCTACAACATTTGTTTTGGTCGAGATATTTATGGCTATAGTCTCCTCAATATTGGATAGGTTTCGCTCGGAATCCACCGTATTTACAGTATTCGTTAGGAATTCAAATACTGAAGGGTGATAAAGGTCACTTTGAGTATCTTCTTCAAATTCCGGAAGAAGGGAACGATGGTGGTGATCATTCCATGGTGCCCCCTCAATCATCAGTGATTGTAAGATTCCTTCGTCAGTCCCATGTACTTTCGACCAAGGATCTAATGGGGTTCCATATTCTCTAGATCTATCTACCCAAACGCTTGACGAGCGTTGATTTGGGCTTGCCTCCCATGCTTGAAACATTGATTGCTACAATATTTCTAAAGGGCTTGGGGGCAAAAATATTGAATTATCCATGTTGACCTTCGTGGAAGATATCATGTTGCAGGTTGCTACAAACGCTACATTTCCTATATAAATAGGAGGTGGTAGCGCGAAAGTTCCCATCAAGGTGGGGTCTTTCAATAATCCTACTCTGATATCTTGAATTGAATGGTTACTCTCATGGATCATGGGAATGCTTCCTGTTACTTGCGAACCATTAGGGAGGAAATTCTATGGTCGACGATCGTAATCCCTCCTTCAAGAGGGAATGCGATCTTCCTAAAATAAGTCGACATGACAGCTGCCATGGCATAAATCCATGGTCTACCCAGTAGTATGTTATAGTCAAGATTTCCATCAATGACTTCTACATCAATTTCTACTATTTGTCCTCCTAGTTCAACTTTCAAGTTATTAAGGATACCGTAAGGGGTATAAGTCCTTCCGTCGAAAGCTTTTAATGTCGTCGAAGATCGCGACAAGGTTGGAGATCCTAAAGTTTTCCAGCAACTCATTGACATAATACATGTCGAGGCTCCCTCATCAATTATTGTTCTGTGAACAGTTTTGTTGAGTGCTTTCACTTGAATAAGGAAAGCTAGCTGAGCTGGTAACTGAGGATCATATCCCTTGTGATCAAAGGATACAAGATTGGAATCCCTAGGATCAATCCCACCAATTTCCGATAACAATGCCTGCCTTTGGGTCGGACAATTTTGTAGCACTTCAAGAGTCGACATAGCGGATGGCGATTGGGCCAAATCTTCCACTATATTATAATGCTGCGCCGCTCTGGCGCGAGGATTAAATGTCGACTTATGTACTACACCCTTTGGCGGTTTTATTGTTAATTCAGGGATGGTGGGCGTTACAACTTCTGTCGAAGTTGTTGTCGAACTACTTGGTTGATCTTTACCTTTTTCGTTCGACACCTGAGGATTCCCATAATCTTTGTTCCTTGTCGAAATTAAAGCATCATTCTGCTGTTTCGAAACCGACAACATAAGAACTTGCGACGGGGATGCATTTCCACTATCAACCAGATTTTGACCTGGGTCAGGAAATGGATTAGTTAACACAGCTGATGTTTGGGAACTTTTAAAGAACCTCTTTAACTCAGCTTTGAATGGGCAATTCTGTGTGTTATGATCTTTATCATCACATATTAGACATGGATAATTTTGTTTCCTTTTGCCAGGAGGGTTTGAAGAAGTTTTTCCAGGGGATGACTCACCCTGTTTCTTCTTCTTCCCTTTGTTTTGTTTCTTCTTGCTTCCTGGTTGATTGGTTTCTTTGCCTTTATCTTCCGATACGGCATTTACTTCCGAAGCAAGAATTTCTTCTTTTGTATTTTGATCCGAATTCTTACGGGCTTTCTTTGACGAAGCCTTTATCGATTTCGTGTTTGCCGTGCCAATCACGCCATCACCGGCATGAGAGTCACTGTTTGATTTAGGAGGGGGAGGAATTGAAAACTCTGGTCTAGGGGCGTCAGGTATTTTGTCATAGAGTGTGCCGGACTGAGTATAAACTAAGTCCAAATATTGTGCACGAGCAATCACTTGCTCCTCTGTTACGACTCCCCCCTTGGCCACATCTTTCGTAATAGCTGGAAGTAACGACTTTATAAACCATTCAGCTAATAGCTGATCGGGAACATATGTTTTTACCATCCTACGACGACGACGCCACTCATGTATATGATCAGATATATGGGTAGCAGTTGTCTGTTTGAAGTTGGTTAATATTTCTGTTCCCGTTTCATACCTTATCGGTAATTGAAAGTGGGTTAAGAAAGTCGTGGCTAGGGAACTAAAGTTGTCGAAAGAGGCTCTTGGCAATTCAATATACCATTTAGCCGCTGGACCTGTCAATGTCCTCTGAAAAAGGCGAAGTCTTATCGAATCGTCGTTAAGGGTGTTTGACGAACACCACAGATGAAAAGTCATCACGTGATTCGACGGGTCTTCACCTGGATTTCCATTGAATTTAGGAATGTCAGATGGAAGTTTATGAGGAATTGCTGGCCTCCAAGGGGCATAAGCAATCAGATCGTTGGTTAAACGGTGTAAATCAGGTAACTCTAAAGTTGCCACGAATGGTAACTGTTGATTCAGGTTAGGCGAAGCGTAACCAGGGTACGATGGAATCGCTTGAGCAGTGGGTCTTTGCATACCAGCATAATGTAATTGATGTTGGTATGATTGATACTGTTGGTGGACTTGACCACTGTAAAGTGGTTGGTTTTGACCGTTTTGGATATACGGCTGTCCACTATTCGCAAAGATCTGCTGCTCAGAACCTTGGTACACTTGCTGGAACTGCGGTTGTTGGTATTGTACAAGCCATGGTTGTGACGCCATGTTCTGTTGCGCCATGCTAACCATTGGACCAAGGTGTGGGGTAATTGTACCCGTTTGTACTTGTGTCGTCCCACCAGTTGGCGATTGTGGTTGTGACCCATGGTCAAGCGACTGTTGCATTACAACCTGAGGTTGACATGTAACAGGTATCGCTTGAACTTGCGACACGGTTACAATAGCCGGGGTGGTTGGGATGTTCGTCACAGGTACACACTGTTGCATAGAATATACAATCCTTGGTTGTTGAGGTAGCATAGGTACCCAACTACTTGATGCAATTCCAGTATAACCAGAATACTATTGAGAACTACCATATGGATATCCTCCCGGAGGAGGTAATGAAAGGGCATACTGCCCCCCATATGGTAGCAATCCGGAACTCAGAGGGATTGTTAGTCCTTGAGGACTAGATGGCCCAAATTGACCTCCATGAGGATCAATCTGTCGAGTTTCAACATAAGAATTACCGGGTATTACTCCGGATGAACAAACTGGAACAGACCATACTGTCGAAATAGTCCCTTGGTGGACTCCTTCTAGCTGTTGAGAGCTAGTTGGGATAGCTGGTATGCCGGCAAACATCGTTGGAGTGACGGCAGGGGCTTCTGCTGTCGCTGTGTCATTTGACATAGTCCTAGATGATGACAGTTGTTCAGACATTTTAAGTCTATCCAATAGATTGCCTAGCGATTCTACAGGGACTTCCACTTGTGATGGATTAACCTATGATGAAGGAAAGAGAGTGACCCCTACTCCAAAATGAGTTGGAGTATTTGCTTGCGGATCCTCTGCAATTTCCTCTATCACAATCAAACCCGGTGGAAGAGGAAGACCGTCAGGTCCGTAAAATATTTCTGGTGCTGAAGAAGTGGTTGTTTCGATAGCGACAGTTGTTTGGGGAACAAAACTTTCTGGACCGGTTATAGATGGAACTGGTTCAGTTACACAAGTATTTGCCCCCAGACCAGGATCAGTATTACTATCCTTCTGTGGCTGTTGAACTTCTTCTATAGAGGCAGGGTTTCCAGAAATGTTAGGAGTAGCCGGAACCTCAGATGTAGCTGGAACACTTGTTCTAACTTTCAAAGGAGATTTTGAACCGGTTAAACGAGTTCGCTTTGCCCGTACTGTTTTCGATTCCGGGGACAAAGACGGTTGACTCGTAAGCCTCCGCGAACGACGGGTTTTCAATTGACTTACTTCCACGATTGCGGATTACTCGATCAACTAAAATATTAAAAGGGGAAATTTGTGTTTCCGAATTGAATGAATTTTATTAGACGCTTTTAGACACAACTTGCTTTTTCACTTTTTAAGAGTCGAGAAAAAGCTAAAGATGACTTTAGTCTCCTTCGATGTATTAACGAGCCCGAAGTGACAAATGCTCGGTTGGACTTTTTCAGTTATAGAGTTTGAAAAAGGCCAAAAGAAACTGCTCTGGAGATCTAGGCAGAGGGTGTGCCAAACTTTTCGCAAAACCACAGAATACGTTTTACGGTACGGGTGGTCGATCTTCGTGAATGCTGTGTTCACTGCATTGCGATCAGTAGGGCGACCGACACGGTTTCCTATTGGATAAAGGATTTATTCCTATAGGGGTCTCCCAATATATACGCGACGGTACGTGGGAGCACAAGTCCGTATTAGTGCCACCGACTCTTAGGAGGAATCACCCACCTTCGTCGAGATCGACAGTCACTACGTTTAACGACGCCGGAACACGTCTCTAGCTTAGACCTCTAGATGTTTGCATTATGTTTCAAAGCGTTGTTAGGTTCATTCAATATATTTTAAGTTGATCTTTTTAAAGTTTTCCTTTCAAGGTTCACCATGAGATGTATTGATACAAATTCCTAAATGCAGTCTAAGATGAGAAGCAAGCTTTTTCAATCTTTTCGACTTATGAAAATCTTAACTACTGAGGGAAAAGAGAGACAAAAATCTTTTCACACAGATCAAAGAGCACTCGCTAATGCACTTTCTCCCTAAATCAACATACAAACTTATATGCAAAATGCAAAGATGCAGGTATTTCTTTTCTCTTTCTTAATGTTGGTGAAATGCAAAAAGAAAGCTGTTGTATAATTTTGAATTCAACTTCAAGTGAAAGCAAACAAGCTTGTCCAAAATCAAAAGACACCTTAAGATTTACTTGTTTCGACACTTGAAATATATAAATTCAAACCATATGACGAAAGTAAAAGCTCAATCAACTATGAACAACAAACAAACTAACTCTTAAGATCAAAACGACACTTTATCACAGGTCTAGATCTAAGAGGCCACAGCAAGACTAGTTCACTTTCGTTATGGAAAACTGTAAATGTACAAGAAATACATAAAAAACAAACACAGTTTCTTTATACAACCGAGGCGAAATAGTGACAAGGAAAGTTGGTTTCAGATAGGCCTACTGACTGGTAACAAACATCAAAAACAAGAGTGAAAACAAGGCAAGACACAACAGGAAACCCCAGCAGCACAAGGCAGGACTGGTCCAGCGCAGGTAGCCCCTTCGAGAACTGCGCTGAAATGCAAACAGCCTTTGTACAACCTGCACTGAAGAACGAAACTTTCGTTTCTGGTGGTTTCCGGGTCACAGATTGCTCAAAAATTCACAGTTTTTGCTCAAATCAGAAGCTATCAGTCAAGGACACACTAAGGAATGATAAGGAGGATTAAAAGCTATCACTAAGAGCTTATTAGAGTCCTTGTGGATCAGCTCTTCAAATTATAAACTTGCCCAGAAACTGAGCTAGAGTAGCTGCCCTCTACTTTGTATTCGAAAGATTCAAATACAGTTCGATTCGGTACTCCCTTTGTTTATAAAATGAATAGCAAAAAACACAAGTAACCAACAAGATACGATCCCCAGTGGAGTCGCCAATTTGTTGTTGGGAAAAGTATCCAATACGGAATGACCCTATCCCACTCTAAGGGTGATAGTATCTCAGCAACAACTGAATGCAAAGCTATCCAAGATTACTTCTTTATGAGATGAGAGAGAGAAGAGAAGGATGATCTACTAACCGTTATCTTGCGCTTAATAGTCGATACAGTCTTCACTCCTTGCTGCTTGCTCCTAGCTCCTTGCTCTTTCACTGGCCCAGCTACACAAAGATCCTGTAAAAGCACAAGAAAAGGAAACTACAAGAAGCATACATCCATAATCGATTCAGGGATTAGCATAAATCAAATATACAAGCATCTATTCACCATAAAGACACATGCATATAGAAGAACCTCAAATACTTTATTAATGGAAGAAGTAAAGTTCTGAGAGGGTTACAACCATAATAGGCCCAATCCAGCAACACCTCCCAGCAGAAAGAAATCTCCTCTTCACCTCCTTCAAGCAATCACCCAATAGTTCTATACACAAACCAACAACACTTCCTTACTTGCACAAAATTCCAGCCTCCTTAGACCTCATGAGAGAGCTCTATATATAGGAGATTTGGAGAAAGGATGAGTCAGCTTGAGGCTGGCATGAAGCTGACTAGTGTCCTCTCCCACTTTAGTTAATCTTCAGTTCTTGAGTCCACTTGGAGATTCTTGCTTCCACTTGGAGATCAAGACCCTCTTACTCATCACAAGGCGAATTCCTTGACCCAAGTGTCAGTTTGGAAGCTTCCTGGGCAGTTGACACCTTGCAGAATGACTGTGCCACTTGGCCAATCTCGCCCAGCGCAGGTAGCCTTCATTAGTTTTGACATTCAGCACAGGTACAGAGTGGAGCAGTTGAAATTCAGCGCAGATGCTCAGTGGAGCAGCTGACATGATCCAGAAACTGCTTGTTTTTGAGTGTTTTCAAGTGGAGAACTGATTTTCAGTGCTGTGGTTTGCTGACCTTGTTCCTCTAGGGGTAAGAACAACATGTTTAGGGACTTTGGATCCCTCAGATTATTGACATTTCATGCTTCATGCTGTTAGGCACAAAAATGTCTATAACACGGATGGAGCATTGATCAAGCGGAAAGGCATAATATTCCATTCAAAATGACCTTCAGGAACAGAGAAGGTTGTCTTCCATTTATCTTCTTCTTTGATCCCAACCTGCCAGAATCCAGACTTCAAATCGAACTTAGAAAAGATTTTTGATTTGGAAATCTGTGCCAAAATGCTTGATGGTTTGGGTAATGGATAAGCATCATAATCTAAAATGGAATTCAGGGGCTTATAGTTAACAACTAGTCTTGGTTTACCCCGGGCCTGTTCAGCATGATTATTTACATAAAATGCAAAGCAAGCTATAGGGCTCTTGCTTTTCCTGATTAATCCCTTTTCTAAGAGATCTTTGATTTCTGCTTTGCATGTCTTTAGTTTCTCTTCATTCATAGCCACAACTTTGGATCTTCTGAGCTTGCCATTAAAATCTTTCTTGAGTGGCAAATCTACTTCTTGCTTCTTTATATGCCAAAATGCATTCGGATCATCAGAGCAACATTCTCTGAATTTGGTTGTGATATCTGCAATTTCTCTGGCGTATTTTCCATTGTTAAGAAGTTCTTCTGCTTTTAGAACTTCTTTCTTCACCTCCATTTTGGCTAAGAGGTGTTCCATCCTTTCAATCCTAGATATTCTATTTGGAGAATTAGGATTAATAAAAGGAAAGAAAATTTCTTTTTCATCCAAGCTAACAAAATAACCATACCTTCCTGATGCTTGATCTAGCTTGGCGCCATGCTTCTCAAAATTTTTGAAGAAGGGAGTCCCAAGGTACATGGCACAGTCTATTCCTGGGACTATTGGACAGACAAGACGAACTCCAGTGGTTTCTGTCAAAAAGATATTTACATCTGCTTCATGCTTTGTAGGAATAGTTCCACTGGCAGTTATTACCTTTGGACAGTCTGTAGGCCTCCTTAGATGTGTTGGAACAACTGTATCGCTGACAATGTTTAGGCGAGATCCAGTGTCCATCAAAACTTTCCAAAACTCTGTGTGATTGCCAACTTGTACTTTTAGTTTGACACAGTACATTACATCTTGGTTTACATAGTGGCAACTCAAACCTGATCTTTCTATTTCAGATTCATCATCTAAATTTTTCTTTTCAGGACCTGGTTTAGCAATATAAGTCCAGTTTTCTTCTTTCTTGGAGGCTTCTGGTTTTGAATATGAAGTAGAAGCTTCATTTGCATGAAGTAATTTGACATAAAGATCTCTGTGATTTTCTATGCATAGTCTTTTATTCTCTTTTACTGTTTTTCTCAGTTCTTTAATAGCCATATGCATAGCAGGCAATGTCTGTCATAGATCTTCTCCAAATTCTTCATTCTTGAACTGTCTTGTTAGTGCTTCTACTGAAAATAATGATGCAGGGGGAACATACCCTCAATTTGAAGATGATTTTGAGGTTTTCTTTGAAAGGTGATCTGTTAGCATAGATCTGTACATTTCTTTTAGCTGCTGATCACTTGCTGCCATCATCTGAGTGAAGAGATTCCTGCTAATCTCATCATCTTCACTTTTCATCATACTAATCATATTGCACTTGCAAACATCACGGTCACTACATTCACAATCATTGCAATTTGTGCAATAGGGGTCTCTACAGTGTTCTTCTTCTTCTGAGGAAGAGTCATCTACAAAGTTCAGTTCATTCTCTAATTCTGAATCAGAGGAGATTAGCTCATCACAACTGCTTGGAAGGTAAAAGTAATTTACTTTACCTTTCTTATTCTTATAAGCAATTTTCTTTTTAGAAAACTCTTTTTTTCTTCTCAGGACATTTATTAGTAGTGTGTCCTTTCTTCTGGCAGTTGTAACAAATTACCTCTTTGGAGAACATTTATGTTTTTCTGTATGGTTTCTATTTTCTATGTTGAATGTCTTTTTTGTGGTGAAGCGGGGAATTCTTCTTGGAAAATCTCTTTTTCTTTCTTCTCACCCCTTTAGAATTTTTCAGATTTTCCCAAATGCCATTGTTTACATAGATGCCAATAATCATGCGGCTTTTTAGGATTGGTGGCTGCTCGAGCAATCTTCATTTGAGAGAACAGTTCGACAATTACTGCTTTGACTACTTGACGAATGATGCCAAATTTGTAGTCGCCAATTTTTCCTGGAAGTTTTGCTACAATTGCTGAAGATACCCAATTAGGCAATGAGGCAACAAAAATATCTTTCCATTTCGGTTCAAGAATTAAATCAGGAGAAAGGGTGTGGAGACGATGCATATATTCATTAAAATATTCATCAAAGTGCTACATATTGTGCAGTTTCATTGCAAGCAGAGTAATGACAGTTATATCATTGGTGATATGAGGAAATCCAATGAAATTAACTGTGATGCCATAAATTAAACAACCTATCATATTATTGACAGGGAGAGTAGTGACAGGGTCCATGTATGTAGTGCCATTTGCATTTAGAATGACTGATTGTTCCCATTGTGAAAGAAAAGTAGGCAACTTTAATGTCTCAGCTTTAAGCCAAGAGTCTAATGTACCTTCAAAGCCAGCTATTATTCTTCTTGTAGAATTTATTGGACCAATGTCATATGCAAGATAAGTGTGATAACATACAAGCATCGAATGTAGAACAGACATGACTTCGGCTTCAGTACAGTTGTCAATGTTCCATGAATAAGTGGAACTTGCTGACCAATCTTTATGATATTCTGATTTCATTAAATCACGATGGTCAAGAGCAGGGTTCGAAGTAGAAGTCCAATTAGATCTAGAAGTAGTATCATGGACTTGCCGGTCAATTTCAGAAGTCTCTATTTCTTCAGAAAGATTCAATTCTAAAATACCAAATTTTTCTTTATCCTGCTGAGAGAAGTTATTTATGCAGCTTTCTAGTTCTTAAAATTTAGGCGTATCATCTATTTTATTGACAGTGGTAATTGTTGCATCTGTTTTTTCTTCTTCTTCATCATGACTAAATGAAGCAAAGAACTCTGAAAAACTTCCTTTGAATTCTTTAGAATCTTCTTCTTCTTTCTTTGAACCAAGAGTGTCTTTAGGGACCGAATTTGGAAGTGGTGTAAAGAAACTTGGATTAGCAAATAAAGAGTATGGATGAGAAGAAGTGGGAGGAGGAAAGTTTATAATACTTGGAGTTTTGATTAAACTTTCCACAGAAGGAGAAATAGAATAAGGAACAGTAGTAACTGGAATGGAAAAC
Source organism: Pinus tabuliformis (assembly GCA_031772625.1). Lineage (NCBI taxonomy): Eukaryota > Viridiplantae > Streptophyta > Pinopsida > Pinales > Pinaceae > Pinus > Pinus tabuliformis. The sequence continues at coordinate 224,646,892 of CM062813.1, forward strand.
AAAGTTGCATATTTATAGCTTTCAGTATTTGGCTTTTTCTTTAAAGTAGCTAAATCTGAAGAAACAGTTTTTACTTGTCCTTTTATCAAATCTAGATTGTTATTGACTCTAACAATATCTCATCCATGAGCAACTGCTACATCATGGATCTGCTTTTCTGTCTTTAAAGACAGCTTATCAAGACTTTGTGCTATAGTCTGATCGTTTTCAGCCAAGGTCTTCATTAGCTGAGGAATTTCATCTTCATCATCTATTGTAGGATATGGATATAGAGACATATAATAACCTTCTTTACAGCAATTGAAACAAAATGCAATACCTGATTCTTTACCATCCATGTGTACTTAGGAGTTTCTCTAGGGATCACAGACAATACTCACATGAGAGAAACCTTTTTTTTTTTTTTCAGAGATAGCTACTTCTTGTTATTTCCTTCATTAGCCATAACTTCCTTGTTTTGCCTTCCAATAGCTAGTTGTTCCTAAAGGAACCTACTTTGATACCAATTGTTAAACCCAAGTGTACAATGAGAGGGAGGGTGAATCAGTGTGCCAACTATTTTACCAATTTACAATTTTCATCAATTAGAAATGTAGAAACCAATCATAACCACTTGCATTATATCAATAAAGATATCAATGCATCATGAGGCTACCATCATATAAACAGTAAATCAAGAGGCCATCACATTAAATAGACACAATATTTTTACGTGGAAACCCATATGGGAGAAAAACAAAAATTATTCTTCTTGATATGCTTCAATTCATTAGATATATTTTCAGGCTCAAACCTGCTAGAGGAAACCACCCACAAGATATGAAATTTTCCACTTGCAGTAGGCTACAACCTGATTAAGGTGTCAATCTCGAAAGAATGCATGGAGATTTTCACTGTAGGCTACAACCAGATTGAGGAACCAACCTTGATGATGATAAATAACCAACCTACTCTAGGCTCCAACCTCCTTTTTTAACTTGTTGTGGACCTCTATTTCATCTCATTTTCATCAAACTAGATTGATTGTCATTGCAATCATTATCATAGCCTATAATCATTTTCACTGTAATCACTATAAAAAACCTTACCAAAAATGATCATATATTCCATTGCCACAAGTTGTCATGTTGTTGCCCATACTCTACTTTAAATTATTGATTAAATTGGTCACACATACCCGTCTCAGAACTTGTTTTCAACATGTTTCCAAAACCATTGCAATTTTCTCATAGACCTTTAAAACATGCAAAAAATATTCAATCCATTAAATAAGTGTCAATAAGACTTTAAATTCCCTTGGTTACATCCCTCTCTAGGCCTCAATTAGCCAATTTCTTCTGAAATCCAATTTGGACCAATATCAACCCCAAAAACTCATAAAAATAATATGAAACTATATAATAAATTAAAGCTTCTATAAAAATCCATTTTCCAGGTTTCCTTCTACAAAATAGTCTTTTTTAGCACTAGTGCTACAAAAATCACGTCATTGACTTCTTTAATTATTCAAATTAATGAACCTGTGAGCCAAAGATTTAAAATAAACACAAATTTGACCTCATTATTACTGCAGACTCTAACCTATGGCCTCGAGTGTCCAATACATATTCACTACCAATTGTGCCATTAGATGTTTCTTTCTATGATTTTTCTCACATCCTTTTGTTACGAAAGAGTGACTTGAAAAGAGCCAATAACATGTACCTTCCATGTGGACAGTCCTTGTCCACATTGCAATCTTCACATTCATCCACCTTGTAATGTACTTCATAGGTAGTGTGATGTGGGCTCGCAATATGTGAATATGGTGGACTATCATTGGCTAACCCTTTCAATGGGATCCCTCATTGTAAAAAACCTAAGTATGTGTATTTTCCATCATGCAACCTATGTGTTCACAATTCATGACAATTTAGATGCCACATCAACCATCAACACTTTCGATGTTCCTACTCAACTCAATATCATGCCATCGAATTGAGAAATCTGAAATGATAATCTCAACCAAAGCTACCTCAAGACTTTACTTCCACCATTTATATGACCTGTGCTAAATATGCTTCAAGAACAACAAGTTAATATATATATATATATATATATATATATATATATATATTGTTGGATGGCATCCTCTATTATGTATGGGACCTTGACTAGTTTGTTAATCAGAGTCTGAGTACAATTCCTTTTGTTAATGGGATATAATGATAACAAAACTAGACCATAATCCAAAATCCATTGCAATAATACCTTCAGACGTATGAGATTAAAACCATATAATAAACTAGAATGAAAACATGTTACAATCAACTTCCAGTGCAAATATAACTAGAACAATAACTAGAAGATGTAATCGGAATAACACAAGCACCACGAGATGTAACTAGAAAAATGCAAGTTCAAATGATTAAATCTGTAACTAGAATAACCAAAGCTCGATCTTCCTTCAGATTCAACCACTTGATTGAGCTCTTATTTCATGAATGATATGTCTAGATAGAATTATTATATATACTTCTTGGATGATAATAGGGCTGACCATAGAACTGGATGATGCACCACAAAATTGGATTCCAATCGACCATATGATTGTGCCCACATGATAGGAACCCTAGGTTCATTGGTTGTTTTCTTAATGACATCATCATGATGCCATGGAGTCACATAGCATCCCATAAGGGTTTCCATGTGTCACTTTTTTTTTTCCCTTTCAATAATCAAAGTATGCCAAATAATCCCACCATGTGGTGGCCTCTACTTGCTCCATATCACTTGGCTGACATCATCAGATAATGTGGCATTCCATGTTGTTGCCATGTATTCCATTCATGTAATGCCATGTGGCATATAAGATGACTTTGTCATCATCATATCTGACCTATCAAAACTTTTCAAGTGGAATTATGATATTGCGCCACCTATTCTCTAATGAATGTTTCCATGTGTCAATAGTCAATTGGACCGGCGGGTTTAGTCATGTGTTGCTCACCTTTGAACTCATTCTACCATTTATATTTTATGATCATTGTTGGATTAATTGAAAGGTGTTCCCTTGCTAACTATGTTACCAACATGCAAGTTCGCTCACCATCCGTCGTTGACTATATCTTTTAACCATGGATCCGCCCAATGCGTGCACACAATTTAACAAATTTGACATTTGGGGGTTTTTCCTTGAAGTTTTGACCCATGAATTAAAACTAAACTTCAATTATCCATAAATTATCATTTGGGAGGATTTTTTCAGAGAAGGATATACTATTGGAATGGTCTCAACGTGACCTACACAACCATGGAATTTGTAGGATCATTAGAGCATAATATCCTTGTCAAAATATTAATAAACTTCAAACTCCCTTTAGTTTGGCCTCATGATATCAAATTTTCATACTGCTTAACAGAGTGTATTTTCTCGCTTCCTCAGGCATCACGAGTGATAATTCATTAGGGGAATTTTAAGGTCTAAAATGGGCCTCCTAAGAAAAATGTACAACCAAATAAACTTTATAAGAACCAATAGGATTCAAGATGATGATGTCAACCATGGGGGATGATTAACCATTTTTGGAGTAAAAAAGTGAAAAGATTAAAAAATAATAAAACAATAAAACTACTTTTTAAACTCGTGTTTTCAACTTATCTCCCTAAGTTTTTACTCAAATTTCAAGTAGGAGTACTCGTTGGATGAAAAATTTCATTCCACATCCAAAGAGTACCCATGACGCATGCTTTTGATGGACATTGGTATGAAAAATGAGAAATACATGAAAAACGTAATTACAATCACGTTTTTCATATATTTCTCATTTTTCATGTAGTAGGATCCATCGAAAGTATGCAACATGGGTACTCCTTGGATGAGGAATCAAATTACGCATCCAATTTGTGTTTCCACTTGAAATTTGAGTAAACCCATAAGGAGATAAGTTGAAAATATGAGTTTTTTTTCCTCTAAAATTTGATGATGCAATCTAATCTTATTTTATTATTTCCACTATTATTTTATAATTTCCTTAGGAGGCCCATTTTATCCTCAAAATTCCCCTAATGTACTTTGTCTCAGAAATCCCATTGACATTAATGACATGACAATGTATAACACACTCTCTCTGAGTTTACCAAAATACCTCGTAATAAGGATCAAAGGTCGGGAGTTTAAAGGGTCATGGCTATGACTAGTTTTATTTTTTAATCGATCCTCTAATGTCGATGCTACAATGAAAATTAGAGAAAATTCTTCCCATGCACATTCCTTGTACCAGATATTGGAAATTAGAGGAAATTCCTTTCAGTAATTTCAATATATATTGATTTCTCTTGACATTCGAGTACTGAATCTACATGGGAAAAGCATTGAAACTAGAAAGTATTGTTATCTTGCTAAACTATATTTGGCTATGATTCTTGCCTCTATTTGGGAGTGGTAGGCCCACATTAGAATCTTTCCTTTAAAATATCCTCAACGAGCCTATTCTACCTCTGCCAAAAGGATCCTTCCATTATCTAACCCGTCAACGTTAGTCTAATGGTTATGGGTGCAACTTTACAACATTAATGTTAGTATTCTCCCAAATTAGATTTTCCAATCCCCTCATGCATTACAAATTGATTTTTACTTTCATGAAACGAATTTCTCTAGTGGCATCAATGGATGAACTACAACATATTACTAGCTATCCTCGATTACCCCAACACATTCACGTTGGCATTAATGCCACCTGGGAGAACATTAAAATCCTTATGTAATTGTTACGCCATTGGGTTTTTATTAAATTAGTTGATTTAGCCTTACCCTTCGCTCTTGCAGTTCTATGTAATTTTAACATCCCTCGGTTCAATTTTATCTCCTCGCATTAAAACTTGCACCCATTACTTACCAACTTTGTTTTGTCCAATTCAATTTCGTTATGAGTAATTTATTACAATTGAATTATATTTCTTTTCATGAATTTTATATCCTAGAGATTATAATGGTTTTTACATGAAAGTTATGAAAATATCTAATTGAAAGAATGTCTAAAACACGCAAGGGAAAGGGGTAGAAACTTAACATTGCAAAGCCCATAGTGCTTGACCTGCATGCTAGCAAAATATTCTATGGAGATACTGGAGCCTTCGATGAGAACACAAACCATATAGTTTGGGGCACAATTTATTAGATATATGCCAATTCCTAGCACGATGAATAGAGTGAGGAATACACCACAATTTTCTACCTTAGAAAGTCTAAGATTTATCTAATTGCTACCAGGCGGCCTGTGATGCCATATAATGACATCCCTAGATGGGCAGTGTCATAGACCCATCTAAAGCAAGAAGGCATTTTTAACATGTAAGGTGAAATTGTAGCCTCTTTAAAGGTTGATGTTTTCCATGAAATGTATCATTTCTAGCCATCTAAGGTCAAGATAAACAAGAAATTTCTTGATAATTTATTTATAGCCCACTCTAATTTTATCCAAGTCATAAAGGTTTGCTAATAGGACACAAATGCATTCAAATAACATGATACTAAATAATACCCCACATAGTATCTATGAGATCCCTTCTCCCACCTTATAATGATGATCAATAGAATATATGGTGAGTTTAATGCTTTTCACTTAAAGAGTGAATGGATTTTGTTGGAAACAAAAAATTGCCTCTAAAGTATTCATATTCAACTAGTTAAATATTTTATCCAACAATTCGTTGAAGGCTCTTTTAAAGGTCAAGGAAATCCCAATGAATCAAAGCGACTCATTTACATGTCGACATATTTAATAGATGCTTTATTCCCTTCAAACAAGTTCATGGGAATGAATTTGAAATGGACTCCAACACTCCCCCCTATTCATATTTATTGTCAAGAGTCATGGGAAGATCAATACCACAAGCTATTAAATGAGATTTGTGATTAGTTTTTGGCCCAAAATCATTAGATCCTCTTTAGTTTCCTAACACCTAGGATATCTGAAGAACTGAGGAACCATAAGGGTAATTGGAAATTGGTACTATGAGGAACATTACACATATATTGATACATTTGTATGCTTAATGCCCCCACATTTGATGCCTCAATTTTTCCCTTGTAGGATTATGATTCAAGAGATCACATATCAAACTTTAGGAGTCTGGATGGTGTTAGCCTTAACTAATAATATTGGCCATGTTTTCCTCTAAGAATAGGTCACTATGCCCTACCAAAATTTTCACAGACCATTAAAGAAGCCAACAACATCAAATAACTAAAGCTCCTCACAAGAGTCTTTAGAAATCATGATTCCAATAGCATAGTAAAAGAGCACCATAAGTTGGTGAAACTCACCTATTCGTATGAACATTAATTCGACCTTTATGACTCAATATTTTATGATTTCCTTAAGTATGAGGAAGAAGATATACGAATGCAACTGGGAAGATAGGAAAACCTACCACACATGTAATTTTGAGAAGCATATTAAAGAGAAAAACAAAAGGAGCGATGTCTTTTTGAGATAGAAGCACTCTAAGAAGCTAAAAATGAAGAAGAGAAGCTCAAATCTAGAACCCTCAAGAATAAAAGACTTGAGGAAGAGATGAGACCAACAAAAAAACATGGCCTAGGGTAGAACCTCAACGATTGAGTAAGCGGAAGGAGAAACAACATTCCCCGAAATCTTCCCAACAATAAGAAGTCTCAAGGTTTTGTATCTTGATAATTACTCTAATACAAGGGCTTATCATTTCATAGTGTTCAATCTCCCATGTCTCTCTAATTAATATCCAGGTAGGTGCAACCCCTCCCCCAGATCACCTCAGGGACATTGATGATGAATTCATTGAATTGGGAAATTAATATTACAGTAACTAAGGGAGGGTGCTTATCTGTAACATCTCAAAGAGGTGAAATATTGGGACCAATGGAGAGGAAGTCATTGTCTTATAAATATCAAAGTAGAGAATTATTTGGAGTATTATTGGCAAAGATACCAATAAGTCGTCGTAGATACAACCTCAGTCCTAGGATCCTTGGAAAAAACTAATAAGATTACCACCCAAAGTTTATCCTTAGATGTGGAGAAATTAAATCAATTGGTAAAGTCATTGCAACAACAATTTAAGGATCAAAGAAAACTTTCGAATGTCGAGAAGTAGGAAGGGGAGACACAATGCATAAATTTATCGACATCCTTCAAAGCTCAGTTTGAAAAAAAAACAATACAACTCATGGAAGCTCATCTTAATGAGCTAAGGAAACTAAATGAAAACCACATACAGGAAATCAATGCAAGGATAAAAGAAGCATAGAAAACTCAGATTGACCCTTAAATACTGAAATCCCAAGAAATTAGAGTCAATAATAACTTCCATAGGTGGCATATTTCCTTCATGCAGAAATTGAAACAAGTTTAGGATGTCTTCACATATCCCGAACTAGGAATCCACAAAATGGACAATAAATCTCAGGCCTATGAGAGAGTCAACACAACTCTCAATCAAATAATGGATTATAAAAAGGAGCAAGTCGACGCTCTTAATTTTTTTCCCAAATTAAGTAAGGAGAAAAAAAGGAAGGATTAGTCACTAAGTAATGTCTGGAAATTAGAATATGAGGAAAATAAAATGACAAAAGTGAGAGACACTGAGTTGACTAAAAAATTGTGGGATGCGGTCACCGATGTGTTAGAAGAATGGGAATTTAGGACTTTGGAAGTCCTATCAAGCTACACCTACACTAGACCAATACTACATGAGATATCTAAAGTCCAAGCCACGATAGTCCCTAAGATCGAGAAAATCCAAGTAATGGAAAAGGAATTGATTGAAAAACTCATTATCATACATGCCAGGGAGGCAAGGCAACTCCACTGCTACACTGTCAGGATGAAGAATGAAATATAGAAACTTCCAGATCAAACATTAAAGACAAGGTGACAATTAGAAAAGATAGAAGACCCTAGGATCTCCGAAATTCTAGGCATACACACTGCCCAGAAGATGCACCAACAACAAGCTTCGCTGGATAAGTCATAATGTCTTCACAACATCTAGTAAGGAATTATTAGCCAAGGGCCATTTTGTAACCACACTATATATATATATATATATATATATATATATATATATATATATATATATATATAAGAAGTTCCTTCAGAATAGAAGAGAGAAAAAAGAGGGGAAAGGGGAGAGGATTGTAAAGAATGAACGCCTCTTTAGAAGGCTCTATTTTGCAATATTTTGTTAATGAAGGCCTCATTTTGTTAATTAATTCCATTCACTTATCAAGGAGATATGTGTATCTTCCTAATTTGGTAAATTTTGTGTATTAAATTGCTTGATTCTTGAACATTAGCATATATTTACATCACTGTTGGGGCTCTTATAAAATTCAACTATCAATAAATTTTATTTTTTATGATTGTATAATAGGTCGATATTTTGACAAGTCCACAATCATCTTATTCTCAACTTATATTTAAGTGAAGAATTAGATTAATGCTATCACAATCTTATTTGGTTTAATAATAAATCTCCCAAATCCTCTATGAACCGATGTAAGAATAAAATTAAAATAACAAAAACACTGCTAGCAGTAGGTATATCATTTAACTAGAAAATCAAATAAGAAAGCGATTCCTTATCCTCTAGTGGCAATTACACCCACATATTGATCAAAGGTTACTACACTAAACAAAACTGAGTCTAGTTCGGACTCATGATCAAGTTTCCTCCTGTTGTTGATGGCATTCCAACAAGTGTAACATTTTTCCTATAAATAGTACCCTTGGGTGGTGCCTACCTAAGGTTCTTGGAATCTAAAAAGATCAAGCACTTATCCAATAGACAAGAAACATTTTTCACTAAATTAATAGAAAAAGCATAGTACATTATTTAATATAAATATAGATAGCTTGGGAGCTCTAGAAAGCTACAAAAAAATTACGAAAAGTCTTGAACCATGTGACGATGGGCCTTCAAACCATATTTATACATAGAATTTGGGTACTATCCCCCTTGATTTGTGGAATGGTTTTCCCTTTCAATCCTAAAATCATAGGACTTTTTTTCTAGTATTAACTCCTCTTTAGCAGATTCAGTCTTCTAGTTGGTTGAAGCATTTGAGTGAATGAGGGTTGCATTGGACTGATTTCCAACTTCAGAGGGAGAAATAATCTTTATTTCTAATGTTTATTGACCATAATTCTTCCCTATCACATATTCATGTCAATATATTACTCGCACCAAAAATCAAGTGAAATCATGCACATGACCTCATCAATCAAAAACACTACTCAATTCAATATTATCCTACAAAACAACCATATCATATATCAAACAAGGTAAAGTTATGCGTAATTTGGATGAAAAGGAAAGAAAAGTGTTATTGATGGACCTCTAGTATAACTAATATGTGGACCCATCACTTATATTTCAATGAAACAATTAGGATCTTTTCAAAGATAAAACCACATGCATCCATATTTAGTTAAATTTTAAGCGAGGCATTCTATTTTTGACCAGCCATTCTTCCAACAAGATGTTATTCCTTTCACCTCTCCTCTATTGTACCGAAGTTTAAGAAAGGTGAATTTATACATATCTTGAAATATATTTTTTATTATTTCCACCAAATAACAAATTGATATTATATATTGGAAACTTGGAGTAGGGGTAGAAACCTTGAGTGGTGCATTAAAGGTAAAAATTTGCTTAAATAACATAAGGAAGATACATTTATAAGTTCAAGAGAAACTAAATAAATATCAAGAAAATTACAATGCTAGAAATTATCAACACAAGGTTAAAAATACCTTCCAATTAGGAGGTAGAGTTTGGATGCACCTTAGTAGGGGAAATTGACAAGCAGCAAGGAAGAAAATCAAATCCTTAAGACATTAAATTTTCAAAATATTGGAGAAGGCAGGAAACCATTAAATAATTCTTCCACTTTATATGAGAATTTACTTAGTATTAAATGTATAGAACCTAAATATCCATATGTCATCAATTCTCGATGAGGATGAATAGGGCCAAATGTTACCCTCGATAGAATAAAGGTTACCACATGCATAGTTAGAATAACCTAAGAATGCAGTTCTCTAGAGGAAGTTCAAAATGAATAGAAGGGGTCAATAAGAAATATTACAAGTGGGATTAAAGGGTCATCTACTAGCTAAGGTCAAATATTGTACTCCAAATAGAAAGTTGGGGAAATGTTTCGTCATCTCAAATAAACAAAATATTTTGGAGACCAAGAGCCTCTCAAAATGTGGAGGGATTACACAGAATGGGTCTGAAAATTTATTATATGACATTATTGATGCCCAAGAATTAGGAAAATTGAATTTGGGCCTAAAGTATTAAGTTATATAAGATAATAAAAACTAAACTAATGAATTATAATAATAAATCATTATTTGGGGTTAAAATAAGTGGAATTTTAGTATCATGTGTCAAAATTCTTTGATGTAGCCAAAATTCCTACATCAAAGTATGGAATTTTAGTCAAAATTATCTAATGTAGATTACTTGGGCCTTGGGAATATCTACTACATTCTATGTGTCAATAAATTTCCAATAGTGGTTATTTTCCATCAAAATGGAATCCATATGAAAATTTGGTGCAATTTGCAAAGTAATGGTCTAGTTATTCCTTGTACATCTAGGTGGAAACCTTGTCAACTTACCATAGTTCAAAGATATCGAGCTAGTACTAACCTATCAAAATCTATTATATACTTTTATAATTATTGCTAAGATCCTAAGAGGGTTTCTAAACCCTAAACCTAACCTTAATTTGAACTATGAAAAGCCTAATCATATAAGGGACATCGGTTGATGCTATTTAGACTTGTGTTATTCCATAATATGAGTAGGAGCATGGACTATATTCTAAGAAATAAGATAGAAAAAATATATTTTGTAGGATTAATGATGACCATAGTGTCTCGTACTTACATGGAAATCTTGGGGTTCCTTTCAATTTGTATTTTAATATCCATAATATAAGAATACAAAGACATATTCTTTCATTTCTTCCTAGTTTCTTGTATGAGGTTTCCATTGTAAATTTTATGTTTCAATTTGTGTGTTTTTGCTATTATAGTTTTGTTTATGTCATAGTAGTTAAATCTTGAAGTTTGTGTGTTTAATTTTTATATTAATCATTAAAAAATAAGAAATAAAAGTTGTTTAATTGAGGATGGTCTCACTAAAGCCATTGTTGTTGTAGATATATTTTGGTGAGACAACCATTGAGATATCCAAAATAGTTTACAAGTCTTTTTAGAAATGCTAACATAGATGTTAACTTGGATGGTATTTTGGCATGTAATATTATAACCAAATATATTAATAAAATTATAAGGATGACAATAGAAACATAATCATAAGTATTGTTTGGGTCACTACTTGATTCTCTTTGTGTCACAATATGTTAACATAAAATACATTTGGTCACCATTAAAAAAATATAGGCATGTCCATAGTTGAGACATATTAAAGGTCAACTTAGAATTAAAAAAAAGAAGAAGTGAAAATACATTTATTTTCTCTTAACTTAGGTGCCTTGAGGGTTATAATACTTCAAAAAAATTGTAATGTTTGAAAGTTATTTAATTACATCTTCCTCTTCTATTTTAGGTTTAGTTTGCATTATAGATTAAACATTATGACATTTTGTTTCAGGGAAAAATAGTGTCGATTCAAACTGCTAGTCCCACTAAGACACGTAGCTATCTTAGAAACAAACAATGAAAGCTTTTCAAGAGTTCCTTTAAGTGTGATAGATGGAAGAGAAGAAAAGAGTACCAACCTGTATCTTTCGCTTTGATCCTAGCTTGATTTCTCCTTGATAGAATTTGCCACTCCTCTCCTACTTTTCCCACTTCAAAGAGTACCTGTAGAGTCAAAGTAACAACAAACTATCAAAGCATCTCTATCTAAAACATCATAAAAAATGCGGAATCAGAAACAAATTGACCATACAATTGCATTCATAAACAATAAGATTCACAAATACAAGATTATATGGAGGAAAACTCAAAGAAATTTATTAATAGTGCTGTAAGAGAGGATTACAACCCAGTTGTATGATCCAGCATCATCCTCCCAGCTGTAGAAGCCCTCTTCACCTCATGAATAAGAAAATCACCCAACAATGCAATGTCTCTTCTCACCAACAAACCAACAACACTTCCTTACAAAATACAAAATTCCAGCCTCTAGATTTCTCAAATTAGGGATCCACTTATATATGTCTTGCAAGGGTGTGAGTCATCTCTGGGTTTTTGATTAGTGTCATTCCACTAATAGTTCCTGGTTCCACTTGGAAATTTCAATGATCTCTTACTCATCCCTGGGCGAATTCAAAGAGGCAAGTGTCACAGGAGAAGTTTCTGGAAGATTCCATGATCATCCACCTTGCAAACTATCTCTGCCATTTGTCTATTCTCACTCATCGCACCCCACAGAAGGTCATTTTAGTATGCATCACACCTGGCCAGTTAGGCAGTCAGTATGCATCACACTTTTCCCATGGAGTAGTCTGTATGGTCTAGTTTTGGCTAGTTTTGAGTAGTTTTTCAGGTGGAACTTCTGGGAAATGATGTAATCAGTTGACCATGATCCTTTAGGGTATGAAGCAACACTTTTAGGGACTTAAGGATCCATTAGTTTATGTACATATGAGTTTGGGGTTGCAGTTCCCAAATATGTCTATAATAGCTGCCCCCTAAAGCATGAGGTCGTAAATCTTTTGATGTCGGGTGAAATGCTTTATTCATGAGGATCTGACGTATTCATACTAGCAGGTGACCTGTATAAGATACAATACAATACATCATCATCATATTATTTTCATGATCTAGGTAAGGCGGGCATTCCTATGCTCAGCTTTATAAATTCATTTTCATGTACATAAGATAGACAATCGTCTGTTGTTGCAGACTGGTGATTCTTTGCATGAAGAGTCATCTTCTCTGTTAGATGACTATCTATGCAGCTTATGTGTACACTTGATGTCTTTATTTTCCTGAATATATCACAGCCCAGATGGATGAAACTAGATCCGGGGTCTTCAAAACTCATCTAATCTTCGTCTGATGTACAAGTCGATCCATGTGAAAAGATGTTCTGAAGTCTAACATGGAAAGACATCGCCTGATTACCAGCCAATGATGTAAGCTATAAACAAACGCGAGAGGAGTCACCCATAATGATGATGACCCTCAAGGTACTACAGTAAAATTCACGTGGTGTGAATATACGAGCCAATGTTGAACACCACGCAAAGTATTTCAGTCAAAGGTCATTGATGTAAACCTATCACCGGAAGTGAGAAACTTGCCATTGAGGCATGCAAGCTTCAAAGTACTGAAAGGGTTGTTTATAAGTCAACTTCTTCGATAATGAGTTGATGTCGACAAGAAGTCACATGTCGTAGGAGGGCTTTGATGTATCCCACATCTACGACGCAAAACGGAGCAAATGATTTTTGTGGAGGTGAAAACGATATGATGATATAAGGTTCAGGAATGGCGGTCATGAAAAATGAAGCATGGATGTAATGCAGTGGATGAGGCATTTGCTAGATGGTGAATTCTCTGAATGACTTCTCTTGAACATATTGGTGACATTGATATGGACTGGTAGCATTAACCCCATGGATGGTACGACAGACCAATGGTGATGGTGAACGAAAAAATCCAACCCAACTCAATCACGGTGATGGAGTGAAAGTGTCATGTTCAAGAGCGACCTGCTACCAATAAAGTTCTTCAAGTTTTCTCCCATTTTCCCCAGTCATTGCTTACCAGTACCTCTTTATTTTTGACAAGCTTGAGGAGGATAACATATTCTTGGTCTATAATTTTCCCTTCGGGAAAACCTGTCGCTTTGTGTTTAGCAAGCCTAGCGTCAGTGAGACTCGTTCTTATCTGGGTGGACAAGTTTGTCGCTATTGTTTTAACGAGTTTAATGACAAAGATAACTCGATCCTTTTCATGTTTAGAGAGTTTGAAAAGGGACGAAAAGGAGACTCCAATAGTCCTTTTTCATGGCATAATCCCTTAAGTCTGAAAAAGTGTAAAATAATACAAAAGGGATGACTTTTCGATAGTTTTAACGAGCCGACAAAGACAAGCGCTCGATCTTTTTGTTTAATAATCCCTCAAGTCCAAAAAGATTAAAATATATGAGAGGGATGGCGTTCCTCTTACTTTAACGAGCTGGAAAGGCCAATAGCTTGACAATATTTTTATATTTAACGAGTCTAAAAAGAGTTTAAAAGACACGCATTTTTTAGGAATGAGTGGTATTTCTGGGTAGCAGCTGGTTCCAGGTAAGTTTGGAACTTCTCAAAACATGGCAGTGTGAAGAGGGTGGCAATCAGAATCACTCGTCATAGATGTTCCTCAAAAGGGTAAACAATTAAGTGGAAGCGTATGGTCGGCCAAATGAATGGAGGTGACGAAAGGAACACAACCAAAGTTCAAAAGGGCTGATAGCAAAGTGATCACAAAGGTTATTTACCAAAGGTGGGTTTATTTTTTAATGATCTTGAACCTTGTGCCAACATGTGCTCAGTGCAGGTTGATTGTTTAATGAGCTTGAACCTTATAGGAACATTGCTATAACCAGTCTTTTGATAATATCTCTTGGTAGATTTATTTTTTAACGAGCTTGAACATGACTATAACATGTGCTCATGACCTTTTTATGCAAGCTAGAAATGACCGAACTACGAGGTTAAAGGGTTGAGAACCTACAAACTAAGAAAATCAAATGTCGCTTTTCACTTGCATGCGAAGGTTTACATGCTGCCAGGTCTTTCAGTAAAAGGAGAGTTTCGAGGTTACCAAATGGAAGTTCCTGCGGTTAGGCAGGATTGTTTTTGTTAGCAAACAAAAACTCTTCCTTTGCTTTGTCCATTGAAATAGACGAAGGTGATTGTTGTGAGCTTCCAATCACATAACGTATGAAGGTGAATGTTGTGATATTCCATTCACAATCGTACAAAGGAAATAATTGTGTCAGACTGATTACATAACCTATACGGGAATGTTTTTTGGTCCAAGTGTTATAACCTTTCAAGAAAATCTCTCTTTTCCTCTAGGTTCGCCTATTGAAGAAGACTAGGGTGCATGCCCCCTAATCTTCATCACACTCACTGGACTACTCACTATAATTAGGCAGATGGAATGAAGGTTGAAGAGACATTGCTGATGCGAAGAGAACATTTAGGGATGATGGTTCATTTATAGCTATGTTTGAACCAGGAAATGAAAGCTGGTCGACAAGTTGCACCAGTCTGCCTTCATGTGGAAAACACATCACTCGAAAGAATGTGGAAATAATGGCTTCCATGCTATATATATAATCACATCCAAGGAGTAGATTGTAATCTAGTGGACCTTGGTCTACCATCACATTCAAATGAATGGTTTTCCTTCTCAAAGTTATCGCTAACTTTGGAAGGATCCCTAATAGCCGACTTGTTCCTTTGTTAAAGCCTGAAAAAATTTGTTTTTTAGGCAAAAGCAATGGCAAACCAAGTGCTTTCCAAGCAGTTGAGGAAAGGATACTCATTGAAGCCCCTTCATCTATGATAGTGCCAGACACGATCATTTTGTAAACTTGTAATATGATTCAGAATGGTACATTAGATGGAAGGCGATTTTTTGCTAGTTGATTCCAATAAAAGTAAATGACTAGACTGCTCGGAGGAGGTACTGGATAAATGTCCAGATAAGTTTCATGAACTGGGGGGGTCTCTTCCTGTTGTGAAGGAATGGGTGGATTGCCTCCGAGTTCATTAGACTCTGTATCGACAAAAATAATTTGAACGGTGTCGTTCTCATTCTCCTTGGAAACTATATTATCTGAAGGTGGATTTTCTGAAGGCAAGACCGGGTCGACTGCCATCTCGACTAGCTGACTTTGGTCCGGTATGGACTCAGAAGGTTCACTTTCAATGATAGGTGATTCGATCGACAATTGAGTTATGTAAATTGGGTTTTCAACTACTGAAGGACTTGGGAAGAGTTTCTTGTATCCTGGTGGAAGTTGCTGTGGTGAAGCAGGACAGTTATCCAAAATGCTTTTGGCTTCGTCCAGAAAAGGAAAACGGTGAAGAGTATGATCACCTTCACATAACCTATAAGGAACTCTGACTTTTCATTTCTGTCTATTGACTTCATTTTCACTAGTTGATGGTGTGCTGTCAATCTAATTTTCAGAGGTTGATGACACCAAATGGTGAAAACGGGGAGACCATTCTCTCAAGATCCGCAGGATGCAACTTTCTTTTTCAATTTTGAGCTCAGATGGACCTTTTCTTTTAAGGAGTCGAAAAGGAATGAAAGTGACTAATCTGGAAGTCTAGACAGAGGGTTTACCAAACCGATCGTAAAACTACAAAATACACCTTGGTGATAAATGATAGAGAAATTACCAAGGACTTATGTATCGCAGTCAATCTTCCTGAATGCTGTGTTTAGTGCATTACGACCGATAGGGCAATAGACATGGCTTCCTAAGGATAAAGGATATCAGCCTATTGTGGTCTCCCAATATATACTTGATGGTACGAGGAGCACAAGTCCGTACTGGCACTTGTCATATCAAAGAGAAGGAATCACCCAACCTTCGATGAAAACGATAGTTACCAGGTTTTACGACGCTGGAACACATCTCTAGCCTAGACTTATAGATGTGTTGCGTTAGGTCCCAAAGCGTTTTTATGTTCATTGAGGTTTATTTTAGAGTTGATCTTGCTTAGAAGTTTGTCATTCAAGGTTCACCGCGTGATGAAGATGTGAAATTACTAAATATGCAATCTAAAATGATAAACAATTGTTTATGTTCTTTTAGCAATGAAAATCCTTGCTACAAAGGAAAGAAGATTATGATTTTCTTTCAGCAGAGAGCATAGAGCACACACTAAATGCACTTTCCTAAATCAAATTTCGCATGTAGTCAAAGTGCATATGCACATGCATGTATTTGTTTTCCGCTTCCTTAATGTGTGAATGCCAAAAAGAAAGCTAAGTACAGATTTGAACTATTTTATTTCAAAGCGATAGTACTAACAATTTTCTTTTCAAAATGAAAGGAAGAATAAGATAACACTTTTCGATTTCGAAATGAAAACTATTTTTGACACTTCAAATACTAATAATTTCAAATCGAGTACAATGATAGAAGTACAATCAACTATCTAGAAGAGGAAGACTTTATGACACTCTTCTTTTGATTCAGAATGAAAATTACGACACTTGCATCAAAAACGACAGTTCGACTAGGCTACTTTCAACAAAGGATGACTGTAAATGATTGACAAATACACAAAAACATTTACAATTCCTAACTGATGGAGGCTGAAATAAAGTGAAGGAAGAAGGTTATAGCAAGAAGGTACTGATCATGAACAACAAAACTAGTGAATAAAGTTGAAAACAAGGAGAAACAAACCAACTTTTAGAAAATAAAGCAGTATCACTCAATCATCGCACCTTCAACATGGGGAAACAGGGATGCATCTCACTTACAACACATGGGAGGTGCGACGCATCCTGGTTGCTCAGTCACAGACAGTGCGATAGACTAGTGAGAAAAACTGAGCTTGGTTTTTGCTCAAAATTTGCAGCTAAGTTCAGTGATTTAGGCTGAGTAATGATGGGCAGTAAAAAGAAAGCATAAGGGTAAGATCTGATGAGGTTCTGAGCTACCACAAGGGCACTTAGGATGCTTTGTAAGTCAGATGTTCAATTCATAAACCAACCTGGAGATTGACTGAAGCAGCATTTATCTACTTCGCAATTGCATAGCAAAGGCGTTTCGAAGGCTAGCTGGCTAACTTTAGGCTCCGTCTGTAGTTTATAAAGAAAACAATAAACAAACAAAACAAACTATTCGTTCCCTAGTGGAGTCGCCATTTTGTTTCAGGGAAAACTAGTGTCGATTCGAACTACTAGTCCCACTAAGATGGGTAGCTATCTTAGAAACAAACAATGAAAGCTTTTCAAGAGTTCCTTTAAGTGTGATAGATGGAAGAGAAGAAAAGAGGACCAACTTGGATCTTCTGCTTTGATCCTAGCTTGATTTCTCCTTTCCTTGATAGAATTTTCCACTCCTCTCCTACTTGTCCCGCTTCAAAGAGTACTTGTAGAGGCAAAGTAACATCAAACTAACAAAGCATCTCTATCTAAAACATCATAAACAATGCGGAATCAGAAACACATTGACCATACAATTGCATTCATAAACAATAAGATCCCTTACTCATCCCTGGGTGAATTCAGAGAGGCAAGTGTCACAAGAGAAGTTTCTGGAAGATTCCATGATCATCCACCTTGCAAACTGTCTTTGCCATTTGTCTATTCTCACTCATCGGAACCCACAGAAGGCCATTTCAGTATGCACCACACCTGGCCAGTTAGGCAGTCAGTATGCATCGCATTTTTCCCATGGAGTAGTCTGTATGGTCTAGTTTTGGCCAGTTTTGAGTAGTTTTTCAGGTGGAATTTCTGGGAAATGATGTAATCAGTTGACCATGATCTTTTAGGGCATGAAACAACACTTTTAGGGACTTAAGGAGCCCTTATTTTATGGAAATATGAGTTTGGGGTTGCAGTGCCCAAATATGTCTATAATACATTTGAACTCTATGATGTTATTGCACCTCATTATAAATAATAAGCAAGTTAATCATTTTTTTTCTTTTATCCTAAATTAGAAAAGGATTCAATAATAGTTCATATGGGATAGTTACCTATAATGCATTGTACTATACTAAAGTTATTTATAAGGGGAGTGGAAGGGTTGGGAAGGAGGAGGAGGTCATTATTCATTAAAAAAAAATAGAAGGCTATATGATGATGAAAGATTATTTAATGATAGTGTTAGTCATTCTTATTTACTTTTTTTTGTCATTATTGTGAATAAAACTCCCATAATTATATTTATTTGTTAGAATTTTGTTTTTGTCTCTAATGATATCCTTCTACCTCTTACATGTTGTATCTTTTGAACGCTAGTTGTATTGTTCATTTTATCACAATCATTTGTATTTTTTAATTCATGAAAATAAAAACAAAGACATTCTCTTACATATGGATTGTAAACAATTAAATTTTATTTCCATAAATATCTATGGTGGTGAGACATATGGGGTATAAGTCCCTTAGCTGTGGTTCATCCATGTATTATAGTAGTTGGATCCATGAAATTGAAGAAGTTATCACATTTTGAGGAGAAATAAAACCTATAATGGGGGAAGTACTAAAATTAAAAGAGAGGATAGAATACTCAAGATCCACCTACTTGTAGATCTACGAAGAGAATCAAACACCCGAAAGAAAATATCATAAAGCTAAAAAATAATCTTAACAAAATGTTCCCTTTGCTGAAAGAGTACTTTGATGAACATTGGGGCTATCTCACAAATGCTATGACAAATTAGGACATGAATGGATTTTATCCCTTTTAGTTAGGAGATAACATTATTCTACTAGAAGATTGGAAAGAAAAAAGGCTCACATAAATTATGGCTTGGCTACACCAAGAGTTGGTAGAGAAGGAGGAAACATTGGCCAAGTTATTGGTAGTTATCTAAGACACCAAGGCAATAAAATAATTTTCAATGCTAATATAGAAGCCAACACCATGAATGATATAAGCATTGTAGCCTCATCCTCCAAAGTCATTTATGAAGAACCATTTTTTGTTTTTGAGAAACATGCTAAATGCATTAGTACCAAAATCATGAGGAAAATGGGATACAATGGCCAACAGATAAGAAATAGAATCTAAGGTATTATAAATTTGATTGTGGTTGAAAATAATATCAAGCACAAAGGCCTTGATTTTGGTGGACAAGAGATAGTAAGTGGTTGCATCTCCACTGAAGCAAGAACCACTAAGATAAATTTTGCGAAGTAAAATGGATCAGAGAAGAACCCATTTTTATTAAACAAAAGGATGTGGAGGATGGAGTAGATAATGAACCATTTCAATATTATTGTAGAATATTGAATGAGGTAGCAAGGGGGTATTTCTAGTACGCAAATATGCACCAACAGTTTGGGGACCAAGAAAATAAGTTGGTATTAGTGTTGGTATCTTCATCCCTCCATCAGTGATCAAAATTCTCTTGTTGCACTACAGTTTAGGTGTCTCATCCAATCAGCTGCATTCCATTATAATCATGGATCATCTGATGATAGTGGCATATTATCATTTTTCCCTTATGGTCTTTACCTGCAGGCCCATTTTCATACATTCAAGTTATTTACAGCTATTTTCTGCCATTACATTTGCAAAAGTCATTTTTAGGGTTTTAGGTCTCATTAGGTCTAGGGTTTTGTCAATAAAGTCTTGTAAAAGCTCAATAATGGTTAGCAGGCACATGAGGAGGTCAAATAAAGTCTCAGCAACAAAAATTTCAATAATCACATGCTCAGTGATTGATTTTTCCTCAAAACCCTGTTTTGAGGAAAAACAGAGTTTTTTATGTTTTATGTACAAAATTTCATGTAATTTCATTTTTCCTATATGTAATAATTCCGAGATGCAGCCCTGGTCACCTTGCCAAGCTCCTGCACTCTAGCTCCTACAAAAGAGTCAAAATTTCAAAGCATTTAGTCCATCAAAGGCAAAAAGCAAACTCAAACTGCCAAAACAGAGTTTTAAAAAGCAAGTGAAAAACAAACTTTAGAAAAGTGGGTTTTAGTCCAAGGATATATAAAGTGTTTCTTATGTTCAATAGTTCATTTGTGTGCCAAAGAAGAGGAAAAAAAGAGCTAAATCATGTTTGAGGCCGAAGGAGTGAATTTGCAGCAAACTGTGAAAGTTCTTGAGGTGCGATGCACTTAGGTTGAGCCGCGACGCACCTGGTCGGCGCAGCGCACGCAACGCAGGTTTAACATTGAGATTGTAATGGGTGCGACGCACCAGAGAAGCGCAACGCACTGGTCTTCTGAGCCCGAAACTCATCCAAATCACCTCCTCCAAGCTCCAAACTTGCAAACTTCCTCCTTCCAAGTAAGTCAAGCATCTCATATTGCCATTGCAAGGGTTTTAGTCAGTTTTCATGGTGTTTCAATAGGTAAAAAACAAAACCCTAGTTCCTTGCACAGTCATATTGAAAAGCTGCCTAGGGTTTGCAAAGTTGCAATTTTTGCTGTTGTCCCCTGCACCATTTTCATTTTCTTCTTCACTACACCCCCCTCATTTCATTTTCCCTCCCCTTTCTCATTCACACTCATTCATTCCCTTATTCCCAAAACTAAAACCCTAATACCTAATCCCACTACTCCCAAACCCTAATTGGCATCTCTAAACCCTAATCCTTATTCCCCAAACCCTGCCACTCCCAAAAACCCTACAGTCAGCAGCAAACTCCCACATTCACTGTCCCCCATCATCAATCCCTTTCATTGAATAGCAAACACCTATTGTTCATATAAAATCTCTTCATACTCATCAAAGAACATCAAACAATGGAAAACATGGAGACAAATTCATCTTATGACAGAAATGAGGAAACAATAAGTGATTCCTCCCAAGAAATTCATGCACCAAGGAAACCTCACAAGGGAGGAAAACACATCCAGGAGGAGCCCACTACACTTACTGATCTATTAGCTTGCCCTCTTGCTGTAGCATGTTTCAAACATCAATCTTGCTACCAGTTTTGTGAGATGGTGGAAAGAGTCAAATACCACCATGAGCTTGCCAGATTATTTGTGCTCCATCTTCACAATGGCCAGGTCAATTTGGCAGGTGTGACATTCACTTTGACACCTGAAACTATAGCTAAAGCAACAGGTATTCCGAATGTGGGTGAACAATGGAACAAGGGAAAGTTGGTGGACAGAGAACATTATGAGCCTTATATCAAGGCTAGCTTTCAGAGGCACATCAGTAGGGTCTTCCCTTTCAGATACCTACAGGATACATATGCTCCCCTTATGAAACTCATAATCAAATATTTCAGTTGTGAAGGTAGATTTTCTCGCCTGTAAACCTATCATGTCAGATTATTGATGCATTTTACTAGAGTGAGGATGATGAACATCCCCTATTTCATATGTCAGAATATTGAGAAAATGACCACATTGGTGCAAAGGAAACCACCTCATCAGCAGTATAACAACATCTATCACTTTGCATTGATTAAGATTGTGGTTTTGCGTCAGCTTAGTTTACTAAATGTTTCATGGGATGATTTCATTTCACATGAGGTCTTCACAAGCCCTCAAGTGCCCCCATCAGTTTTTCATGAGGGAGGAGAGCCTTCACATCAACAAGAGGTACATGAGACTCAAACCACCAGTGTACCAGTGTTTGTCACTTACCAAAAGGGCACAAGGAAGTTGTTTGCAGCAGCAAAACGAGTACTATCTCCACTTGGGGTGGAAGGGGTCTCATTTCCTTCAACAGAAAATTAGGTACAAGACAAAGTTAAATGACCAATGCATGATGAGGGACCTTCTGAAGGTTAAGAGAGGGATTTCATTCTCATTCAGGATGATGACACTGATTTGGGCTCCCAAAGCTCAAAGCTCAAGGAGATCATTCAAGAACAGCAAGCTGACATTCATGGCTTGTCTCTCAACCTGGAAAGAGCCAAGTGGGTAATAAACTATCTTGACCAAAGGAATAAGCAATTGGAGGACAAAAAAGAAACCTTGGAGCTACAAGTCATTAAAGAAAACTAGCAAAATTCCAACAGGGCAAAGGGCAAGTTGACTGAGCAAAAGGACAATGACCGGGAATATGTGTTGGAAAAGGTAAACATACACTTGGAGAAGTTGTTGGAGAAGGCCAACAAAGAGAAAAAGATGTTGAGGCACATGACCTATCACTATTTGGCAAGAAACAAAAGTTGCAAAGCAACAATAAGGACCTTGAAGGCCAAGTTGAGGAAAGATTTGAGGAGGAAGAAAGAGCAAGACAAGCTGAAGATTTTGGATGAGGCTTCCTTAACCCAACATAGAACTTGATGGAGGTTACTCAGTCCAAATTTCAAGAAATTTGGCACACTTTTTGTCAATTTTGAAATTTTGAAGCAAAACATAGATTTTTCTGCCTGGTGCGTAGCGCCACCTGGTGCTCACTTTTGCTAGGAACCTCTTCTGGAGGAAAACTCAGCATTTTTGGATTCCTCATGCAAAATTATGAATGCCCAAAAATGGCTAGAAAGTTTTGTCAACTTTTGAGCTTCCAAAAGGGTCAAAAACACCTCAAAAATGTCGTTTCTGCCCCTTTTTGGCCACACAGGAAGCAGTGTTGGGAGAACTCACTTTTGGAGGGGCAAATGGACACCAAATTCAAATATTAAAACCTGTTCTAGAAAGTAGACAGACAGACCTTTCCAAGAATCTCACTTGGAGCAAATTTGGTGCATAGGAAGGGCTCCAAAGTTAGCTGCAAAAAGGCACTACGCACAACGACAGTGGTGCGGCACACAGGATGAAAAATTGTCATTTTTGCCAAGAAACTCTATTTTTCGCCTAGTTTTTTCTTAGTTTGACTTTTCTCTCTCTCGTGGTCAAACTCTTGTTGTAATTTGATGAAAATGGATGGAATTTGATGTAAAAATGTTAAAAATTCACTCATGGAGGTAGATACATCATGAAAAGGTAGTTTTGAACTCAATGAATCAGTTTCCTAGGTTTTAGAGGCAAGTTGTTCCACTGCCTACTTTTCAGTTCTTAGTTTAGATCTTGTTGAAACAACTCCTAAACTCATGAATTCGACCCCTAAATCCTAGCATGAGTTGTTTGTTGCCTATATCTAGTAGTTTTTCCGTAATTTGTAAAGGTTGGACTCTTGTGAATGCTTTGAGCATTATTGTACATTCATCTTTATAGTTTGGCAAAGGAATAGACCAGGCTTTGCAGCATTTTGTGGGATTCTTGTGGCAAGTTGATTTGGTATTGTTTTTCCTTCTGTAATTCAAGTTTACATGTGTTTATGTATTCCATCATGTCTTTCTGTTCATCTTAACTAAATGAATCAAGGATAAAGGTAGAATTCATTGATGTTGCAGTGCTCTACCTAGGGTTTGTTTAGTTATTCATGTTTTCAACTATTTGAAGAGGATTCCTAAGATTCTCATGCCCTCTCCAACACCTCACCAGTCATAAGACTCTCCATCTCACTTATTTCAAAGTACTAAACCATTTTGCTACCTCACCCCACAAAAACCTCTGCAAGACTGTGTCCATTCCCAGGACCCAAATCTGCCTTTCACATTTGAGCCAGCAAACCAAAATTAAATTCAATAAAACTCCTCTGAGCATATTCCTAGCCTAAAATTAGTCTTTACATCAGTCATCTCAAACCTCATTGATCATATTTTCCTAAGATTGAAGAGGAGAGAGCCCTCTCCCGACCTGGTAGGGTTAGCTACCAGGTTAAGCGTGGTTTGATGTTACCCTAGATTTTGCCTTTCTCAGCCTGAGGTAGATTTACGCCCTAATAGTTGGCATGAATAACTACAAATGAAAGATCTATGGCCATGGATCTTTGATTTATTTGTACTTAGAATACATGCCATAAGGTTGATTATTTTTTATTCTCTAATGTATGTTCCTTGTGTGCTTGAGAGGGCACCAAGTGCTTTCTTTATAAAATAAGAAATCCATCCTTGAAAGTAGCAACATGAGAAAGAACAAAATTCCAAGTTTCCCATGTAGTCATAGGATTTTCCCATCATCACATGGTCACTGCACATTTCTAGCTAAAATGTTGGAGGTTTCATCTCAAACTACATACATAGATCTACACATCTAAGAGACAAGCTTGGAGAATCAAGGTTATGGAGAAAGAAGACATAACCTCACTTTGTAATCACGGAGTGAAAAATACTCAATAAAATATATCGCTTAAGACATTTTTCCAGGCCTAGATGGATTTTTGCAAGAATACCTAATCTAGGAGGATCCTAAAAGGCCAAATTTTAAAAGTCCATGAAATGCAGTGAAACCAATCTCAAATCGAAGAGCTCATTCTTCGGAATCCAATGACGTGAATGAAACATCAATCTAACATCGTATGAGAAAGTTATGGCCCGCTGAAGTTTTTGAGAAACAACTAAATAATTTTTGCAGGCAAGACCCACAGAAGGATACGTGGCACTGACATCAGTAGTACAGATGATGATGTCATCCATACAGTTGATGATGCTAGCATGATGACTTGGAAATATAGTCAGAAGGGAGACAATCGAGAGATGACACATGGAAGTTGACATCAACATGACATCAACATGATGTCAGCAACCCAGTGAATGGCCCAGTCAGCGATACAGAGGAATTAGAATGCACCATGTGGTGCCCAGTCAAAAACTATCAATTTTTCTTAATGAGGTGACATTTTTCACCATTCCAGTTGCCGACGATGAAACAATTGTCTCTTGATTAATTTGTTTAGTGACCTCCAACATCGTTGGTGGGAAAAATGTATGTTAGGGATAATTTAAATTTAAATTAAAAAAAATACGTGGTCAGTTGGGTTGACAATGATGTTTATTATATATTCAATATTAAACAACAAACTGTGTAGTTAGAAGCCAGACCGTTAACATATAATTATATATATACCGGCAGTACTTCCACTGACATAATGGTGACACCCCATATTTAATAAATAAATAAAAATTGACCGCAACTATAACACAATCTCGTCATTGGAGCGAGGCCTACCACCATTGGGCCAAGTGGCTGCCTTTGGTAATTCTGCCACCAAACACTATTTAAGCCATAGTTTTTTGCCAAATGGGGGAGAGTGAAACACACTAACGGAACCTTGACAGCACTTGTGGAACCCAAAGATGAGACCGCACCCTGCCTGGGCATGATTTTTTAGAAATATTCGTAGGAATCTTGGGTAATATTATTGTAGACAATGTTGTAAGGAATCTACAAGATTCCTTAGAGCCCCAGAGACCACTAGTAAAAAACATGGTTGACCTTATAGTCATTTTTCATGATTTTTCACAATGAACTCAATGGTGCAGTTTGTTTCTTCAGCAGAGGTGTACATTTTCAGGCCATCCCCAAAAGTGGATGCATAAGGTGTCATTTTGTAATTGCATGTAATTTGATTTCATTGTAGATTAATGATAGAGGCCTCTCCACATTGAGAAGGGCCTAGAGACATAGCCCACATCAAGTGAACTCCATTATCAACTTATTTTTGTGCCTTTGTTCTCATGGATGCTTTTGATTTCTGCTTCTTTTATGTGTATGCTTCACATGGTTACATGCTATTTTAAATGCAATTTTGTTTAAATCCTTGAATTAAAAGATCTGGATCAATTTTGGTATTAGAGAAAGTCTTCTTGATGTGGATTACATGAATGAATGCTAACCAGGAACAAGATCCAAAGAGGTGAAGGAAAACTCAAATCCTTTGATCCCAAAGCGGGGCATGTAGCACGAAGACTGAAAATAGCATATGAGGAAGCTTGTGTGTAGGAAGAGTGGAATTATCGCAATATCTTTTACACTATGGCAGAAAAACTGGACAAATTGTTTTTAGAATATGAGAAGACAATGACAAAGCCAAATAAGAAAGAGTTAGATGACCATGCCTTGGTAAATCAAGGAGAAGAAGGAGAGCCTCATGAACCTCTGTATCCATCTTCCAGTAAAAGTTATTCTTCTTCCTCTTCTCAACATTCTAAAAGGCATAATAGGAATGCATCTAATAAGACATTTTTTAAGCTTGATGTAAAGTTTGATTTGCCCACATATAATGGAGAATGTAATGCAAAAAAGTTAAACAACTGGATCAAACATATTAAGGTCTATTGTCGGATTCAACAGATCAATGAAGATGAGGCCAAGATCTAATTAGCATCTCTTCAGCTGAGTGGAATCGCTCTCATTTGGTGGGAGAGAAAGCTGAAGAAAGGTAGAAAAGATTTGGGTAATCTCCTTTCTTCTTGGCTCAATTTTGTTTCTGCATTAAAAGATCGTTTTTTTCCTTTGGACTATCAACAAAAGGCTTTAATGGAATGGAAATATTTAATACAAGGCAAGGGTCGAAATGTGCAAATATTCACAAAAGATTCTAGTTCCACTTGATTCACCAAAAATTGTAACAAAGTATATTGGTGCATTACATAGTTATATCATGCATTCTTTGTTGTTGTTTGAGCCTACAACTATTGATGCGGCCAGTGTGAAGGTCATTCACCTTGAAATCAGGGGCAAGAATGAAAAGGAGGATAATCCTAAGAAATCATCTTTCAAACCTCATAATGGAAAGTTCAAAGGAAAAGGAAAGGTAAAGGACAAGAAGGAAGCTACAACCAAGAAGGAAGAAGGAGGAAAGCCATCTTTCACACATTGCAAGAAGGAAGGTGATGATGATGAAAACTATTGGAAGTTGCATCTAGAATTGAAGCCGAAGAGATTTGGTGGCAAGGGAAAGAAAAATATGGTGGAAACCATGTAGTAGGACCTTGGATCTGACACCGGTGATGAGACACAGATCAGAATAGTGGGCATACAATGTAACCTTTCTCTTCATGCCAATAGAAATTCTGAAATGCATGAAAGTAAAAGTTCTTCAAATGAATAGCTTGTTAATGAACAAAATAGGACTGAATTTTTCCATATTAGAGTTGTGATGAAACATACTAAAGTGGAAACCTTGTTTGATCTGGGTTCTCAAGTAAAATTGATTTCAGAATCCTTGGTTAAGAAACTAGGGTTGGAGACCAAGCCTCATCCAAAACCATACCCTATTGGTTGGGTGTGTGACAAAGAAAAATTGCATGTAATCAAATAGTCTATGGTTCGATTTATGATTACATCCAAAATTGTAGATGAGGTTGATCTTGATGTTGTACCTTTGGATATCTATGGCATTGTATTAGGGAGCCCATACTTGTATGAAAGGAAAGCAGTTTTCTTTTGCCATGAAAACAAGTACCATATCATGAAAGATGAGGTGGAATACATTGTTAGGGCTCATCGTGCCAAGATTAATGCAAGTCTTGCAAGTTCAGGTCAAATAAAGAGATTGATCAATTCCAACAAAGGCTGCATGCTCATGGTTGTGAGAGCAAAAGATTCAGAGACATATGAAGCTTTCCAAGGTTTTGATCCCACTCATAAAAAATAATTATATGAAATTTTTTCTATTATAATGTGGGTTTTAGGAACCAAGTGGGTTGCCTCCAATGCATTAGATCCAACATGAAATTCATCTACAGTAGGATGCTCCTTTACCAAATATTGGTATGCATAGGTTGTCAACCATAGAAATGGAGGAGATAAAGAAGCAAGTGCAAGAATCGTTGAACGAAGGAGTCATAAGGGCAAGTTCTTCTTGATGTGGCTCACCTATCATGTTGGTGCCAAAGAAGGAAGGCACACATGTCACTCAACAAAATAACGGTTAAGAATTGTACCCTCTCCCTTGCATTGATGATTTATTAGACCAATTGAAAAATGTTGTCTATTTCAGAAAACTTTACTTGCATAGTGGATATCATCAGGTTAGGATTGTAGAACAGGATGTATGGAAGAGTACATTTAATACAAAACAAGGCTTTTTTGAATGGCTAGTGATGCCATTCATATTGTTCAATGCTCCGACCACGTTCATGAGGGTGATGAATGACATTTTTAGATCTTTTCTTGGTAATTTTGTACTTGCGTATCTTGATGACATCCTTGTTTTCAGTAAAACTTGAGAAGATCATGCAAGTCATATTAAAAAGGTGCTTGATGTTTTACAAAAAAAAAAATTGTATGTCAAATTGTCTGTGTGAATTTAGTAAGACATCTTTGGTTTACTTGGGTCACATTGTTGGAGGTGGAAAGTTAAAAATAGACCCTTCTAAAGTTGATGTGATTGTAAAGTGGCCTAAGCCGACCAATGTTACACGGGTTCATATCCTTTTGGGTGTTATAAAATATTGGAGAAGTTTCAATTCCAACTTCTCCATCATTGCATCCCCCTTGCATGGTTTGATGAGTGCGAAGCAAACCTTTCAGTGGGGCGGAAAGCAACAAAAATCATTTGATACAATGAAAAAGAAGATTAGTACCACACCAATTTTTGCCTTACCTGACCTCCAACAACCTTTTGAAATTGAAATAGATGCCAGTGGGCATGCCATGGGAGTCGTGTTGATGCAACAGAGGAAACTTGTATGTTACCATTCAAACACATTCTCCCAAGTTGTTGTGAACTACGCCACATATGAAAATGAGTTGTATGCCTTGGTCCAAAGCATGAAGAATTGGAAGAACTATTTGATTAGGAAGGAGACCATTATTAAAAAATATCACCAACCCTTGTAGTACCTCCAGTCGCAAACCAAGCTTCAACAGGCATGTCATTTCAGATGGAGGGGTTTCTTCAGCGATTTAATTTGTTAATAAAGTACAAGAAGGAAACTAGCAACAAAGTGGAAGATATGCTCTCTCGTCCTCCTATTACTGCATCTATTGTTTTGCAAAATGCTTCATTATCTTTTGAAAGTTATGTTGAACAATATGCTATTGATGAATATTTTAAGGAGATTTATGCAAAACTAACTCATGGATCACAAGTAAACAATTACCATTTGCAGGGAAAATTGTTGTAGCACCTTAGCAAACTTTGTATCACCACGAATGAAAGAATACATGTAATCAGAGAGGCACATACCTCTCTTGTGTCAGGTCATTTTGGTGTAGGGAAAATTTTGTGTCATTTGTAGAGGTTATGTTATTGGGCTGACATGAAAAATATTGTAACACAATATGTAAAGGGATGTGTGTTGTGTTCAGTTTGAAAGCCCACTAATAGAAAATTGGGGCTCTACACAACAGTCCTTGTCCCTATCCATCCATGGGAAAGTGTGCCAATGGATTTTTTTGGCGATTTTCCTTTGTCTAGAAAAGGTAATGACTATTTGTATGTTGTTGTGGATAAATTTAGTAAAATGCGTGTCTTAATACCTTGTAAAAAGCATACCACTATAGAGTAGACTACTGATATATTCTTCCAATTTGTATGGGTCCACTTTGGATTTCCCACATCCATTGTGTCTAATCAAGAATCTCATTTCCTGGAGAATTCTAGACGAGTTTTTGGAGAATAATGGACACTAAGCTAAAGAGGAGTACAAAATTTCATTTGCAAACTGATGGGAGAACAAAGGTTTTCAAACACACAATGATACATTTACTCTGGGGATATTGTGGCAAGCATCCCAAGTTGTGGGATGAGAAACTTCCTTATGTACAACATGCATAAAACAGGGTTGTGCATTCATCCACTCAAAGCTCACTGTTCGATACATGTTTTTTATATTTTCCAAAGGATCCCTTATACATGGTCTTTGGGAGAGATGAAGATTCCAGTGACAAAAATGACAAGGACAAGGCATGGAAGTCCATTCAACGAATTCAGATGATTTACTAGGCAGTGTTGGAGCAACTAGAGAAAGTCAAGATCAATATGAGGCTCGACATGACAAGCATCAGGTTGATCACAAATTTAAGTTTGGATACAAGGTGTGGCTCCACATCAGTAAAGACAAAATGAAAGGGGAAGGAAAGAAGTTGAGACCAATCCGATATGGTCCTTTCACCATATCAAAAGATATTCAAGACAATGATTTTCATCTTTATTTTCCAACATACATGTAGATGTAATCAATGGTGAACGTCAAAAACTTGAATCTCTATGAGCCTCCTTTGATCATGGACACCAATGAGGCTGGATAGGCTCCTACAGTGGATGATTTTACACCTGAACATTTGGACAAGCTACTTGAAGATATCATTCTTGACAGGAGAGCTAAGACTTCACGATGGGGAGACATGGAGTCCCTTTGCATTGGATTGAAGGGAATGTATCCAAGTAAGTCCTATTACTTTGAAAAGGAGAAATTGAGAGAGCAATTCGCTCACTTTCCAATTGACTAATAAGGCTTTTGGTAGCCAAAAATCTCATTAGTGGGGAGGAATGATCCAGGAGGATACTAAAAGGCCAAATTTTCAATGTCCTCGAAACAAAGCGAGACCAAACTTAATTTTAAGATCTTTTCATTCTAAATCCAATGGTATAAATGACACCTCAATCTAACATCGTATGAGAAAGTTATGGTCCACTGAAGTTTTTGAGAAACAACTAAATGATTTTTGTAACTAGGACCCACAGGAGGACACGTGGTGCTGATGTCAGCAATATAGATGTTGATGTGATCCATACAACTGATGACATCAACATGATGACTTGGCAGTTCGGTCAACAGGGAGCCAATTGGGAGACAACATGTGGCAAGTGACATCAACATGACATCAACAACCTAGTCAAAAACCCATTCGGCTATATAGACTAATTAGAATGCATCATGTGGCGCTCAGTCAACAACTGCTAGGTTTTCTTAATGAGGTGACATTTTTCATCATTTTGGTTTCCATTGGTGACAAGATTGTCACCTCATTAATTTGTTCAAAGACCTCCAAAATCATTGGTGGGAAAAACACTCCTTAGGGCTAATTTAAATTAAAATTTAAAAAAATACAATGCCGGTGGGCTGGTGGTCAAACCCCATCGACTAGGACAATGATGACGATTATTTTATATTCAATATCAAACGATAGACTGCACGGTTAGAAGCTAGATTGTTAACTATAATTATATATACCAATGGGAGTTGAAAATGCCCGACAGGACCACCAGTCGGACCATCAGTTAGATCGCCGATGACATAATAACAACACGCCATATTCAATTAAAAAACACAAACAACTGCAACTGTGATTCGACCCTGTGACTGGTAGTAGGCTAATGGCCTAGTGGGAGTCCCACCACCATTGGGCGAAGTGGTAGGATTTTGTAAGTCCAGCACCCAACACTATTTAAACCACCGTTTTGTGTCGAATGGGAGAGACAAGAACGAACCAATGGAACCTTGATAATGCCTACAAAACCCAGAGCCAGAACTACGTCCTGTTTGGGCATGATTTTTTAGAAATATTCTTAGGAATATTGGGGGAATATTCCTACAAATAATATTTCAAGGAATCTAAAAGATTCCCTAGAGCCCCAAAGGTCACCAGTATAGAACAAGGTCGAATTTATAGTCAATTTTCACGATTGTTCGCCACGAGCTCAACGATGCATTATGTTTCTTCAATAGAGGTCTACATTTTCAGGCCATCATCAAAAGTGGAGGTATAAGCTGCCATTTTGTAATTGCATGTAATTTTATTTTGTTGTAGATTAATGAAAGAGGCCTCCCCTCATTGAGCAGGGCCGGAGACATAGCCCACATTGGGCGAACTCTGTTATCAACTTGGTTTTATGCCTTTATTCTCATGGTTTCTTTTGATTTTCATTTCTTTTATGTGTATGCTTCACATGGTTAGAGACTCTTTTAAATGAAATTATGTATGCATCCTTGAAGTAAAATATCTGGATCACTACCAAGAATGAAGTGTTACGGAATAGAATCCTATATATTTGAGTTAAATAATTTGGGGACCAAAATCCTACAAATTGTGAGGTCTATCTAAGATTAATCCTCATTTCAAACTTTCTAAAAAAATTTGGGAAAATATTGAATTCCACAATCAACTTGACGACAAAAAGGAAAAAGGCCTTAACATGGTGAAATGACTCACCTTTATGGTTGGTCTTTTAATGCACTTATGTAACAAAGAAAGCCCTTATTTAATGGGAAAGAAACACAACCAAGGGATATGGAGAGGAAATGGAAAATAATTATAGCTGCAGAAGTATGAAGGACTTGGGGGAAGAATCCAACTTATGTGTTAAGCTTGTCCTTTAGTAGAAGAAATCTACTATATTTCCAATAAGTAATAATATAAAATATTTGTGTATGGCCCAAATGTTTGTAGTTATTTTTTAGCATAATAAATCCCTCCATCAAATGTGATTTTTTCCATTTGGTTTTGCAAGGTAAAATGATGTTTTTCACATGGTGTGTTTAATTGCTTCTGGGTAAATGTTTTTGTTTTTAAATGCAAATATATTGAGTAGTCCATTATTGATATGATATAAATCTAACCAATGAATAAGAAATAAATATATTCATAGTGGTTTATATAATATATAGAAATACAATAGATCGATTTATGCTGGTATATATGTGATGTGTGTTTCCATGATGAATTTTGAGCAATAAATGGTGATTTATGGTCAAGATATGGGTTTTGAATCCTATATAATTGTGATTGTTTTTGTTATTTCCCTCCTCTCTGTAGTGTTACCCTAAGCTCTATATGATGGCCCTTATTTTGTTCAAATCCACATGCCTTAAGGTAGTGATATTGAAGTTGAATTTACCTACACTTCATCATGAATTATTTGAGTACTCACTTAGTGAGCTAATTAACTAGAACATTATTTCCAGTTTGTTGATTCATTGAGGGAGGATTAAATTTTGTTTTGAAAGTGGGTAAGTTATGAATTTATGTATTGCTTACTTGTGTAAAGTAAATGGAGAAATGAATCGTTGCAAAATTAACGTGCATGCACATTTGATTATCAAGGTATGCATTAACTTGACATAACCAAGTTAGAGTGTTATGATAGAGTATACATTAATCCTAGAATGAAATTTAGAATTTTCTTATGGTGTATATTTGAAAAGGCATTTCTTTTTCTATATCATATCAACTATCTATATTTACTCACTCAGGCACAAGGAACATAGTCATTCTCCTACTACATATTGATGAGTAGCATAATGTAATGCTCCCTCCCACCCCCTTGGACTAATATGAGCTAAATTGAAGGTGTTAATTTTAAGAAAACTTACCTCCATGGTATTATTATGGAAATGTGGTTACAAAATTCCTCATTTCCAAAAGTTAGCAGAGTTAAATTTGGACAACACCAGTTTGTCCAACTTATCAAGAAATTTCTCGTTATATGTTTTTCCCCAATCCAATACATGGATCAAAACTTATGCCCAATTGAAGTGTGGACCTCCTTAACCTTGCCACATAAGAAAATGACCAACCACATGGAGCCAATGAAAAATTTCCACCTTATACAAGGGCCAACGTGCATCCCACCACAACGCAAGACCTTCACGCCTTTGTGCCACACACACTACTAAGAGCAATATGTTTCGAGATTTCCATGCTATGATAGATAATCCTTCATCAAGTGACAGAGAAGATTCTATGTCTTGCAACTTTTTTTTCCTTAGTGCCTCACGGTAGAATCACACAATAAGCATGTTTGTGGCTGCAAGATCCATAGTGACATGGCTTGTAGCCATGAGTGATACCTTTTTAACATCTCATAACACCTAATGCCAGGTGGTACCACAACCCTTGGAACACATATTTTAACACTACAATAGCTCAAGTCCTAGGCATCACACGGTCCCAGATCTCTGTGCAAACCAACACTTTCTCATTCAACAACAAGGGAGGACTTTATGCCCCGCTCTCTATCAACAACACCTCTACACTCATAGGAGGTGACACCCCTGTCCTTCCTCGACAGCATGATGAAAAATGTTGGTGGTAGAAAATGGGAATTTTCCCATTCTGTTCCTTATATTAATCATTACCACTTCTTCCTAAAGTCCCATTAAAACTTTGGCATGGCACGATGTGATTATCCATGAAAATTAATGGGAACCTATTGTCGCTGCTACAAAACCCTCCAAAATTTCACTACATTCTAATTTTGGAGCCTACTTCATCGTCATATCATGTGTCTCCTTTGTCCTCAAGTATCATTTCATATTTCTTCATATATCTTAAGTTTTCTTACACCTTCTCAAGTGTCTTCGCATCAATCAAAACATCTCTATGTGCTTTTCGTGGTCACAACACCTTTCTTGTTGTAAAATGAGAATTTTCGGTCACAATCACATAAACTTCACTATTTATAGTTGGGGAATGTGCATAAATTGGTGCTTTCATGAATATTCATTATTATTTAAGTTTGTCTAACTTTTCTCAGTGAGTTAGTATGTGTCGCACATTTTTTTTTTCCATAACTCATCTTAGCCACCCCTCAATCAATCATCCACACTTAGACAATGCTTTGGTTTCAAGTGATTCCATTAAGGTCAAGAGCGGACATGCACACTCCAAAGCCTCAATGGATGATCCTTCATTGTTCAGAGGTGCATCATGGACCCTCCTATAGAGCTAGGTGCACTCCAAAAGGACAAAGCCCCTTCTTTGTTCTGAATTGTATACTCAGAAAGAGACTAAGTCTTCCTTGAGTGTACTCTTTCGACTCAAAGAAGTGTGCCCTCCCTGACTGCATTGGTGCATCCTAAAGACCTGAAGCTTAGCACTTTATCCTTCCTCTATGCACCCTACACCCTCTCGACCTAACTTGAGTGCATTATCACACCCTGAAGGCATGAAGCTTCAACATTCAGTCTTCAAGAGTTTTCCCTGCGCCCTTCTCGAGGCCTCCTAGGTGTATGAGCACACCCTAAAGGCATGGAGCCTCAACCTTCAATCTTTGGGAGTGCGCCCTACACCATCTCTCTCCCCCTTGTGTGCATAAAGCACTTGGGAAGTGCAAATCCTTCCCCTTCATCCTTCGGACTTGCGACATGTGCCCTGCCTTAATTTCTTCATTCCTTAGGTCGTATGAGTGCATCTCAAAGACCCGAAGCACCTCCTCCTCCATCCTTAAAAATTTCCAAGTGTTCCCTTGCGCCCTAAAGCTTAGTTGACTATATGAAGTGTGTCGAAAGGAAATAAAAATAAAATATGTATAAAACATGGTAGAGTAGGATATTTTTAGACTAAACATTGCTTGTCATGAGAGATTCTAGAAACATGTATTCCATGAACCTTATGGAAATAACACACAAGGAATATAAGGAAAATACAATAAACAAAGGAAACACAAGAAGAACTAAGAACACACCTAAAACTTGATAATCAAAGCACAATGAAGACTCCAAATTTTTAAGGCCCTTTGGAGGGTGGAAGCACCATGAGTAGATGATGATAAAAAATAGACATAGTGGCAGCCGTGTCACCACTGAAGTAGATCCATCTCATTAGTCACTGCCATGTCCTAGTCATCCAAGATAGTGACGTGTCTAGTTTCATCATATGATGATATGGAAGACAAATATGTATTGTTATAATCATTGTAAAAGACAAATATGTAGAAGTCCAAGAGTCATGTGTGAACGCAAGAGTCATGGAAGTCTAAAGTACATGTAATACTAAAAGTCATATGTAATTCCAAAAGTCATTTTGAACTTCACAGGTCGTAGAAGTCCAAAGTTCACTAGAATCTAGAAAGTCAAGAGTCATGTAAATTAATTTTAACCTTGGATTCTCCCATAATGCATAAGAGAGATAAGTTAGTAATTTTGGGGAGAAATTAGTGGCTCCAACACTCCACTATTATAGCAAGTGATGTTCATTGTATTCATGCATCTTGGGAATTTTACTTAATAATTGAATCCTGATTACCATCAATTTTTCGTACATGATTATGAATGTTTGTAAGACTATTCTTCGAATGTTTTTTATTCATGTTTTCTTTTACTAGTACTAATATAGTTCCAGTTATTTTAGTGCTTATCTAATTGAGAATGTGTTGTGATGCTTGTAACGATCGTCACATCTTTGTGGACTATTTCTTTGGATGTTCGACGAGACATTCATATTCATGTGTGTTTTATTAGGGTGGTACTATTACCTCTCTCTTAGACACTCACTTTATCTCCTCTCTATGGTAGAAGAACCTTGATGCACTTCCAACTGAACATTCACTAGGTACACTACTTGCTTTTCAAAGGCACAAATGTGATTCTCTCTCTTCCAGTCACAATTAAAGCCAAGGAAAATTTATAAGTAAATGACATTTGGGTCGTATTCCGGATGGGTCTCCTAACCCAAATGGTCTGAGGACTAATTGGGACTGCATATTAGGGAGAACCCCTTGAATGTTGGCAGGTCCAACACTGTCAACATTTCTGGCGCTAGAAGTAGGGAAGCAAAATTTTTAGGGTTGATAACTCCACGCACCCACATTACACCTCCTACGGTCAAGGAAACAACATTCCAAAGACTAATTTGACTCATATTTTTGAAGTAGGTGGATCTTCTCAACCTGACCCTGAACAAAGTTGTGAAATTTCTTACGAGCACATCCGAGAAATTTGGCCTATAGCCAGTTGTTTTGCAAAGGTTGTTGGATTAATTCCTAGATCACATAATATTCCTTATTTTCCTAAGAAGAAAGAAGAAAAACCTATAGGGATAGTGGTTTCTACAATAAAAAAATTGGTTTTCACTACCCTCAAAGAGCTAGCAGAATCTGCAGAATCCATAGAGAAACCAGAGTAGCTTCCATCTTTCAACGAGGGTGACAGAGACAACATAGTTCTCTTAGATGATATTGGTTTCCAAGTGTGAATACCTATTCAACTCTTTTCCACATTAATTTATCAATCTGGGTGCGTAATTTGTTTCAAGGCAACGTGCAAAATATATGTAGGTAACAATGCCACAATCAATCACTAATCTTAGATTCAACAACAGAGTTAACAAAAGAGTCATTATGACAACAATTAAGAATGAATTGCAGAACTATAAAAATCATTCACGGAAATCAACTAAAATACTATAACAACAATCAAATTAACTCAACGCATATGAAATAACAACACACGAAAATAATGCAGAACCTGATCAAAAGAGTGGGCCCAACTCTTTGACTAGGGCTGTAATGGATTCACAACTTATAGAAAGAACAACAAAATAACTTACATTCAATTAAATTAAAAAGTCTTTTGTTACAATCTTAATCTCTTGCATGGCTAACCCTGATTCATAGAATTGAAACCCTTCTTATATAATACACAGAGAAAACTGTTTCTCAAGATGGCAGCTAATGTTCTATCATTATACAATTGTTACAACAACCAATTAGTTGTCGAGAGAAAGACAAGAAAGGTCTGGAACAGGCCTTGAATCCATTATGATGTTACAACACTTGCCGATATGATACTAGAAACTCAGAATTTGCTTTTGTGTTTTGCACCCATAACCTTTGACCACCAGATCTGCAGAAATGGTAAGATTAGTAACTCGCATAGGAAAATTCTCCATAACTATTACTTCATTAATTAAACATTTTGTGAAATCAATCAAAGAGGGTTTACCTTATGCATTTAGGGTGATTAGTGAAATTAAATGATACAAAGGAGTGAGAGAGAGAGTAAAAATGGCGGGAAAAAGTATGCAAGTTTAGCACCCAATAGATGATGCTTTTCGCGGGTTAGGAGGCCTCATAGAATATTCCTCAGATTCTGAAGTGGAAGATTAGGATAGAAACAAGAATATGGCAGACCAAGGTTTGTATTAGATGAATCGGGGTACCCTTTCCCTTCTAGGCATTTTACATAAGATGCCAAAGAACTCAAAATAGTTATTAATGAAATATGACCCTGATAAGGTGATCAAAGTGGAAGACCATTTGTATAATTTCTACCTACACCTGCGTACACTCGAGATATGTTATGTCGATGTTTCATGTAGACTCTTTCTATGTACCTTAGATGGTAGAGAAGTTTCTTTGTATCATAGTCTTCCTACAAATTCAATTTAGAATTGTAGGGGGTTTGAAAATTTGTTCCTAGAAAAGTTTGTCGATGATAAAATCCCAACCATGTTATTAAAAGAGCTAGGGAACCTAAATATGGGGGCAAAATAAAAGGTCAACGACTTTAATTAGAATTTCAATTGGTTATTGAACTAATTACCCCCAGATACGAAATCTCATGCCTCCATTAGAATCAATTACTACAC
The DNA here is from genome assembly GCA_031772625.1 of Pinus tabuliformis. Lineage (NCBI taxonomy): Eukaryota > Viridiplantae > Streptophyta > Pinopsida > Pinales > Pinaceae > Pinus > Pinus tabuliformis. The sequence goes on from CM062813.1 coordinate 224,685,660, forward strand.
TCACGCCTTAAAAACATGCATTTCACAGTTATGAAGAGGGTCCCGCAGGAAACTTTGGCCCATAATTTTGAAGAAACCATTGTTGTTGAGAAGGAATTGCATACAATCAGAGTCATTTTTGATGATTAATCATCCAAGGACTCCAAGGAGGCAAGTAAAAGGTCTCAGGCCTCTTCAAGTAAGGCTAAGGACAAAGAAGTTACTGATATAGAAATCTTGACTTGCATTATCAAGAATTTTTCCAATGAATTGGCATAATTGAAGCAAAGGACAAGTGAGACCACTCTCAGCATCAAGCCCCCCAAGTTTAACTTCCTTAAGAAGTTCAATAACAACAACAACAATAGTAGTTAGCCAGCCAAGTCTGCACAGAGCTCAAATGTCGTGTTGAATGTCAAGAGTATGGGCATGGACCAATATTGTTCTTTTCACCAAGAATATCATTTAGAAAAGACATGCCCATAGTGGAATTAGAACATGATCTCTCTGTCTGCACATATTATTGACTCAATGTTTGTTGATGATCGGACTAAACAAATAGAAGAACTGGAAGAATTTGAGGTAGCTGAAGAGACTGCAAGTATCAACCACGTAGTTAATAATTTCGGTTGTGTGTTTAACGCTGAGAAGAAAAACACTGAAGAACCACTGTTAAATGAGGCCCCAAATGAGAAGAAAAATAGTCAATATAAATTGATAAATCATGGCTCTATTCCTGAAAAAGAGTTGACAAGGCAAAAGTTGAAAGAAAATTTGTTAAGGAAACTCACTCTTCCTATTAGCCAAGCTTCGAACAATTTTGGAGATGCTACCAAGAAAATAACACTTCTCCCAACACTAAAATTAAGACCATCACGTCGTAAGTGCCAAACAAAGTCACTCCTCTAGACACTTCAACAATCCCCGTTTCACTTGACTACTACATAATCGAGGATATGAAGAAAGCGTGTGCAAAAATTTCGATATTTGACCTCACAAGAATAGAAAGCCAACGAGAAATGCTTGTCCAAGCCCTTGATCAGGCCTCATCAGGTAATAATGATTCTTCACATAAGGTATCTGGTAAGTCTTCTAGTCCCTTGGAGTCAGTTATTAACGCTGCAACATTAGAAGATAATAATATTTTCCCTTCGTTTCTATTCAATTTTGAAATTTTCAATTATGATGTTCACACTTTTTTAGTGGATTCTGGTGCATCTGTAAATCTAATTCCATTATCTGTTGCGAAGAAAATAAATTCCAAATGGGATAAAACTATTGAAAAAATTATTCAACTGGATAGATAACTAGTCTAGGCTATTGGTGAACTTAGAAATGTTCTTATCAAATTATCTAAATATGATCAAGTTCATGAATCTATATATATCATAGTTGTGGACATACCCAAAGAATATGGTTTACTACTTAGTAGAGACTGGTCAAGCAAATTACAAGGTTATTTTGCAATTGACTGGTCACATTTGTGCCCTCTATATAGGGGTAAGAACAATCAAATATTGGTGGAAACAAAAACTTACATGAAATATATGGTTACATCCTTCAAAGGGAAAAATGATCGGTCACTTTCGCTGATCTAATTTTCGGCAATTGCTTTTTGGAAACTGACCTTGGGGGATATCTCACACAACAATCACCAATTCCACCAGATACACAACTAGAGCTCCTTCCTTGTTCTCTCGCTGGTGCAAATGATTTATGTAATATAGATGTACATAGTATTACTAGTGATAATGGTAGTAATTGTACAAGAAATAGCTTAGTATATTGTAAATTTTAGGCTTTTTATTTTGATGGTTCTAAGATGTAGGATGGTTATAAAGATAGTTGTGTCCTCACAAACACTCATAATAAGAAACATGTACTTTCATTCCATTTGGAGTTCAAGTGAATTAATAACATGTAGAATATGACACACTCACACTTGGATTAATGAAAGTGATAGACCAGAAGGTAGAGTGTATGAAGCTAATTAGTTACTTATAGGTAGTGACTCGTCAGGTACAAGATACTATACAATGTGTTTCACATCATCTCAAAAAATACCAAGAGGAGGTGTTGATTTTGATGAATCATTTTAAGGCTTTCAATATTGTTTTTGTTCCAAGAGTTAGAAACACAACAACATATACATTAGAAAATGCTGCTACTACGATATCACCATTGAAAAATGGTTTTTTCTATTGAAATTCCATATAAACCATAATTACTCGACAATGTTACTAACTTACTTGTTTTAAATGATGAGCAACTGACGTAACTACACTTTATGGTGAATACTGATGTATTTAAAGAGGCTGCCATAGATGAGGATGAACACGAGCAAGATCTACAAGAAGTGTCTTGAGCATCAAGAGGAAACACTGTGCCAAAAGGTGTGGTGTCCCTGGAGAAATTATATGACTTGTAGAACTGGTTTAGAGGGCAAACAAACACAAAGAATCAAAGTTCAAATCTTGTAACAAGTCAATTTGGGAACCCCACAAGATCTAAAGTATGTCAATCTCGGTACTTGCTATTCCTCGTAAGAGAGACACTCATTTATTCATTTATTCAAGAAGTACGGGGATGTGTTCTCTTAGACATACGATGATTTAAATAATTATGATACTCACATCATCCAACACGTGATTCCCATAAAATAAGGTGTGAAACCGTTCCAACAGAAGCTACGAAAATTTCATCTGACAATGGAGCCATTTATTTAGAAGGAGTTGAGAAATTTGTTGGATGCTCAGATAATTTTCAAAGTTAGACATTCCATGTGGGTTTCCAAATTAGTCCCAGTCAAAAACAAGTCCAGAGAAATACATCTATGTGTCGATTTTTGAAACCTTAATTGGGATTCTCACAAAGATAACTATCCAGTGTTATCCATGGAGGAGATACTCTAGATAGTGTCTGGGTCTGAAATGTTTTCGATACTAGATGAGATTTCAGGTTATAATAAAGTGCTAGTAGCATAACCCAATAGATTGAAAACAACTTTCTAGACTAAATGGGGAAAATTTCCTTTCAAAATAATGTCGTTTTGGCTAATCAACGTTAATGAAACATTTCAAAGAGAAATGGACATCAAATTTCATGGCCCTATACGTTAGAGGGTTGTTGTCTACTTGATGATGTCACCATATTTTCTAAGAGAAGGTCAGATCATGTATGCCATCTAAAACATATATTTGAGCGTGTCAGAACTATGGAATTTCTTTGTATCCCAAGAAGAGCATATTTGGTGTGTCCAAAAGGATCATGCTAGAGCACATCATAGTAAAGAGAGATACCAAGATTGACCTCGAGAGGGTTAGGACTATCACACAAATCATGCTCGTGGTGAATAACAAAGCCATGCAGTATTTCTTAGGGGCAAGCCCATACAGGAGATGGTTAAGAAAGATGCAGTAAATAAGTGGGACAAATGGGAGAAAGACACTTTTGCTTAGATTAAAAAGTCCATTATTGATGCACCTGCACTTTTCAGTCCAAATTACAATAAGGATTTCCTACTCTATACATTTTATTCATATTTATCAATTATCGTTGTATTAACTCATAAGGAAAATGAAGGAAATGAGCGATCTATATCTTTTATGAGCACTAGTCTATAGGGGCCAGAATTAAATTACCCTACCATTGATAAAAACATGTGTGTAGTATTAAAGGTAGTGAAGTATTTTAGGCCCTACTTATTGAAAGCTCTCAGCAATGTATTCGTACCTCACCCAACAGTAAGAATGTTTCTTATACAACAAGAGCTAGGCAAGGAGAGGGCTAATTGGGTGACATTCCTCAAGAATATGATCTAGAGTTAAAACCAGTTCGTACTATAAAGGGTCACGGCCTCTGCAAGCAAGCAACCAAAGTAAAGGATTCTCCGAAACAAGATCTCTAAGGATGGGATCAGGAAATTGGAATGTACAATATTGATCGTGTTCCTCAGTCCACGTCCACAGTGCCTTAGTATGCAAAGTTACGACAATATTTGGAACATGGAACCTTTCCCTCACACTTATCAAGTAAACAAAAAAGGGCAATCTTTTTAAAGGCTCTATTGTATCAATTGGTCCATGGAGTGATTTTTCAGAAGCACCAAAATGGAGTCCTGCTAACATGCATTGAACCAAAACATACGGAGAAGGTTATAAAGGATCTACATGATGGACTGACAGGTTGCCACTTTGCATGTGTGTTATGAAACCAGCTCAAGAAAAGATAGAAAAGATAGATCAACGCCTTAGAATTCAGCCTCTTCGAGGGGGCAACCTCCTTTACATTACATAAAGGAACAACTCTTGGATGATTCAAATGACAAAACCTCCTTTCTATATATAGGAGTCTAGGGAGTCACAATATAATCCAGCCAACCTAACAATAATAATATAAAGCCGCAAAAATAAAAATAGAGGGATTCTATGGGGCACAGTAATAACAATATGGGGGCAATAGGGGCACAACAATATTAATAAGGGGTATAACTACAATAGTAATGGGGTAATCACTTGTATTATAGGGACCCAACATGCCCCTCTCCTTCAAAATTTTTTTGTCCTCAATGCTTGAGTAGTTCTGGATACTTCTGCATAAAATTCTCATCTTCCCGTGTGGAATCTTCAGCGGATAAGTTCTTCCACTTGATAAGATACTCTGAAATTGATCGATTTCATAGCTGTCGAGTTCTTGTTTCTGTGACTGCTTCTGGTTCCAATATAATTTTTCCTTCCTCGTCAAGTTCTAGCAACATTGTTTGAACTGGGAGCTTGTCGCCTATAACCTTCTTTAAACATGAAACATGGAAAACTGGGTGCAATCGAGAAGCTGCACGAAGCTCCAATTTGTATGCCATAGTACCAATCTTTTGCAACACCTTGTACGGACCATAATACTTTGGTGATAATTTATTATCCTTCTTAGCTTGCTTGAGGGACATTTTCTTATATGGTTGTAGCCGTAGGAATACCCAATCACCTACATCAAAACTTCTTTCACTACGATGTTGATCTGCCTGTTGTTTCATTCTATTTTGTGCCAACACGAGGTTATCCTTTAAGAGTTGGAGGACTTGTTGTTGATGTTCGATGTGATGTTCCACTGCCTGAACCTTAGAATTTTCTCTTAAATATGATGTGATGGATGGTGGTTGATACCCATAAAGTGCCATAAATGGGGTCATTTTTGTTTCTGTATGGAAGGAAGTGTTATACCACCATTCAGCCAGAGGCAACCATTTGACCCATTGTGTCTGTTTATCAGATACAAAGCAGCGAAGATATCCTTCCAAACATTTGTTTACTATCTCAGTTTGCCCATCATATTGAGGATGATAAGATGAGCTATGAGCTAACTGAGTACCAAGACAAGAAAATAATTCTGTCCAAAAATTTCCAGTGAAAATGGGATCTCTGTCACTTACAATAATCTTTGGGTTTCCATGTAGCTTTTGAATTGTTTCCATAAATGTAGTAGAAACTGTACTGGCTTTAAATGGATGTGATAATGCACAAAAGTGTGCATACTGGGTAAGTCTATCAACTACCACCATGATAACACTCTTTCCCTCAGACTTGGGTAAACCTGTGATAAAATCCATTGAAACCTCCTCCCAACATTGGCTTGGAATGGATAAAGGTTGTAATAGACCCGGTGTCTTAATTGTTTCAACTTTATTTTGTTGGCAAACCAAACATTCCACCACAAACTTTTGAATATCTGATTTAAGGCCATCCCAAAAAAATTCCTTCTTAACCCTGTGGTAAGTTTTTAAAAATCCTGAGTACCCTCCTAAGGGAGAAGTGTGCAATTCCATAAGAATCTTTTGTTTTAGCTGGGAATTCTTACAAAGGTATAAGCGATCTTTGTACCATAACGAATCATTTTTCCAGCTAAATGTATCAGATGTACGGGAATCTTGTTGTAACTTTCGAATAAGTGCCCACACTTCTTATTCATTCTTCCATTCCTCCCTTGCTTCGTTTATCCAATCTGGTTGGATAATAGAAATGGCGCTCAATAATGCTTCCACATCCTCATCCTTTCTTGAGAGTGCATCTGCCACCACATTTTGCTTCCCTTTTTTGTAGATGATTTCAAAGTCATAACCCAACATCTTTGTGACCCACATTTGTTGCTCTTTAGAGGATAATATTTGTTCTAAAAAGTATTTAAGGCTATCATGATCCGTTTTTACCTTGAAGTGTCTTCCCATTAGGTAGGGTCGCCATTTCTTAAGTGCATGGAGTATTGCCAACATTTCCTTCTCATAAATAGCTTTGCTTAAAAACTTTCCCTTGATTGGACGAATTTCAAAAGCAATGGGTCTTTCATCTTGCATTAAAACAACACCAATTCCATTTCCTCAAGCATCACATTCCACAATAAAGGTTTTTGTGAAGTTCGGTGTAGCTAAGACCGGTGGTTGGCACATTGCCTCTTTAAGATGTTCAAAGGCCTTTGTTGCTTCCGGAGTCCATGAAAATGCATCTTTCTTCAATAATGTTGTTAGAGGTGCTGCTATTCTCCCATAATTCTTAACAAACTTGCGATAATACCCTGTCAACCCGAGAAATCCTCACAGATGCTTTATGGATGTGGGGATTTTCCATTCCTTAATGGCTTTAATTTTGCTAGGGTCTACCTTAACTCCTTCATGAGATACAATATGACCCAGATATTCCACCTCCTGGACTCCAAAGAAACATTTGGATGTTTTTGCATATAATTGTTTCTCCTCCAATAGTTGTATCACCCTATCAACATGTTCAACATGATCCTTCCAAGACTTGCTGTAGATTAGTATATCATCAAAAAATACTAACACAAATTTTCTAAGGAATGGTTTGAAAATTGAATTCATCAAACCTTGAAATGTTGAAGGTGCATTGGTAAGGCCAAAAGGCATGACCAAAAATTCATAATGACCCTCATGAGTTCTAAATGTTGTTTTCGAAATGTCTTTAGTCTTCATTCTGATTTGATGATATCCTGAACGAAGATCCAACTTGGTGAAGTAATTTGATCCATGCAATTCATCCAGTAATTCATCAATGACAGGAATGGGGAACTTATCTTTAATAGTGAGCTTGTTGAGCTCCCTATAATCCGGACACATGCGCCATGATCCATCCTTCTTGTGCACCAATACTACTGGAGCAGAGAAATAACTTTGACTCAGTTGAAATTTACCAGCCTCTAGCATTTCTGCAACCATACGTTCAATTTCACTCTTTTGGACATAGGGATATCTGTACGGCTTGATGTTTGGAGGAACACTTCCTTGAATCAGATGAATAGCATGATCATGATTACGCATAGGTGGGAGACCTTTGGGAGTCTCAAATACCTTAGAATGATTGTCCAGGACTTTTTGGAGATCTGGAGAAATAGATGATTCCGATGTGGAAACATCTAGCGAACATAATTGTGCAATTACACCTCTTTGCTCCATTTTTAGAAGCTTTGTCATACCATTAGAGCTGATTATCTTTCCTGGTTTCCCTGTAATACCCCTTAATTCAACTTCCTTCCTTCTGTAGAAAACTTGATGAAAAGTTCTTGAAAATTAAAACCTATTGTACCCAAGGATTGTAGCCATTGGACTCCTAGTACAACATCAACACCTCCCATTGGAATGGAAAGCATTGGGCTAGTCAATACATATTCTCCCATGGATAGCTTGATATTATGGCACTTTCCAGAGCAATTTATTGTTCCTCCATTTGCAATCATCACTTGACACTCTGGTGCTGGATATAGGAAGCAATTCAATTCTTTTGCTACCTTACAATGAATAAAATTGTGGGTGCTTCCTGAATCAATCAACACTATTACCTTTTTCTTCTTGATTTTTCCTTCTATCTTGATGGTTTGAGGAGTGGTAATTCCCACCAATGCATTACAAGATATGGTCGGATTTATTTTTTCTTCATCTAGGCTTTGTTCCTGGAGTATATCCTCTTCTTTTGACCTTTCTTGCTCCTTTTCTTCTTCCTCTTCACAACCTATGTAGAATAATTTCTTCTCAGCACAATTATGACCTTTAGTGTATTTTCTATCACAACTATAACAAAGCCCTTTTGCTCTTTTTTCTTCCAATTGTTGTGGTGTCAACCTTATAGGTTGTGGAAGACTAGGGGCAACAACACTTCCGTCTTTATAGTTGTGAGAGGTATGCTTCCTGGTTGCCATAATTTTGCTTTCCATTTTTCTTGCTAACCTGAATGACTTCTCCAATGAATCAGGTTCCCAAAGGTGAACATCATGTCAGATATTATCCTTTAAAGACCCTATGAACACATCAATCCTATGATCCTCTGGAATATCTTTTACCCTTATGTTCAATTTTTGGAACTCCTCAATGTGCTCCATTATTGAACCCTTTTGTTTGAGACTTATCAATTGGCTAAAAAAAGTGTTGCTTTTTGTATCCTCATAATGTGATATCAATTCTTCCGTAAAAATTTCCCAAGTGATAAATTGTTTACGAGAGCAAAGCCATTGATACCATACAAACTGATTTGGTTCCAAATATAAAGTTTCCATACATACCTTTTGTGTGTTTTGCACATTATTGAGATCGAAGAATTGCTCCATCTGTAATATCCATGTGGCGGGATCCTTGCCATAAAACTTCCTCATATCAATTTTTGGAATATGGTGAGTCTTCGATCCAACATTAGAGTCTATGGAATCATGATTAACATTTCTTTTGTTCTCATCATGAGTTTTCTTTAGTACCCTTTCACCCTTAGTGACCATTTCTTGTAGCAACTTATTCATATTTATCTTCAATTCGTCCATGTCTGTCTTCAGATCTATCTTCAAATCGTCCATCTTAGCTTCTACGCATTTCTTTAAACCATCCATCTTAGCTTCTACATCTTTCTTTAAACTACCCATCTTAGATTCTGTTCCTTTTTGTGCAAGTGACAATTGTTGCATTTGGTCTCGTAATTTTGATATATCATGTTGCATTTCTTCCTCTTCTTCATGGGTCATGCTAGAGCTTTCAGGTTGCCTACTAGGTGTTTGAATTTTATTTTCTTAGGGAATCAATTACCAATAATAATGCTTTACTATGCCCTTTGAATTCCTTCAAACTAATTCTTCAAACCAATCTTATGCAAAAATTTTAAAAAACTACACACCTTTTTTTCACTTTGTAGGAGCTCGATATTTCCTCTGATGTATCTCTAACTCTTTGATTATCTAGTTCTGAATTTGTAACTTGCATTAGCCCTTTGTGTCCTCTTTCCAATGCCACAAGTCTGACCCAAATTAGATTCTCCAAGGAAGAGTTATGCGAAATCTCCCACAGTGACTTGATTATAGACAAGTTCAGTAGAGCGAACTTGTACGACGTGCCACGAGTCACTGTTTCGACCTTTGGATCTGAAACATGCATATAAGAAACTACAGTCCTTCCTCTTTCTATACCTTCTTACGAAATTTCAATCTGATCCCTAGAGAGAAAGTTATGACGAGTTTCCCCAGGTCACCTGTTTGGAATGTAATTCAAGAGTTTGCAAAAAGACCAACTTCCTCAGATCATATCTCCGCAAATATAGCGCAAAAAGCTCTGAACTTCGGACCCGAGGTTCAGCACGATTTCTTCTCAAATGGGTTTTTTTTGCAACTTTTGAAACGTCGCAGAAAAAAAATTATAGTGAAAATTCCACGAAGACCTGTTTGGAGCAGTGAAACCCTAGAATCCAAAGCTCTGATACCAAATGTTATGAAACCAGCTCAAGAAAAGATAGAAAAGATAGATCAACGCCTTAGAATTCAGCCTCTTCGAGGGGGCAACCTCCTTTGCATTACATAAAGGAACACTTCTTGGATGATTGAAATGACAAAACCTCCTTTCTATATATAGGAGTCTAGGGAGTCACAATATAATCCATCCGACCTAACAATAATAATATAAAGCCACAAAAATAACAATAAAGGGATTCTATGGGGCACAGTAATAACAATATGGGGGAAATAGGGGCACAATAATATTAATAAGGGGTATAACTACAATAGTAATGGGGTAATCACTAGTATTATAGGGACCCAACCAGGTGACACCGCAACACACAAAGTTATGAGGGTTGGTTACTATTTTCCCACTCTTTTCAATGATTCTCACACTTATGTCTGCAAGTTCCAAGCTTGTCACAAATGCACCGGTTGTGATCAAAGGTCAGCCACCCCACTACTCCTAGTAGCAATTGAAGAACCATTTCAATAGTAGGGCCTTGACATTATCGAAGAAATCCTACCATGCTTATCAAAGCATCACTAGTATATCCTCATAGCTATAGATTACTTCACCGGTGGTTGGAAGAAATTCCACTCAGATAAATAAATGACCAGGAAGTCATTCACTTTATACAAAAAAAAACATCATCACTAGGTTTTGCATTCTTATGTCACTTTTCTTTGATAATGCAACTTATTTTTCATCATTAAAACTTTATGACTTTGCAGTGGAAAATGGGATTTTTCTTAAGAATGCATCTAATTATTATGCCCAGAGAAATGGTCTAGCTAAATCCATCAATAAAAATCTTATTCACATTATTAAGAAGACTATTTTCTCTAAAAAGAAGAGCTGGCATATTGCTTTGACTAATGCACTATGGGCCCACTTGTCACTCCAAACCCTATCGTGAAGACCTCACTATAGTTTCTGGTGTATGGTAATAAATCCATCTTACCTTTGAACATGTACCTCCCAGCCTTACAACTCTCTCAAGAGTCATAAGGTAAACCTTGGTTACTAGTTCAAAACATGATAGACACTTTACTAAAAATTGAGGAAGAGTGACTCAAAGCTAAGGACTGATTTTATGCTCATCAGAACCATATAAAGCATTAGTTTGATAAAAAAATAAGTGAGGGTGAAGAGATTTAATGTGGGCAACCTAGTTTTGAGATGGGATAAACCCCATGAGGAAAAAGGTAAACATACAAAGTTCTATCCATTATGGATTGGACCATTCACAGTTGAAGAGAAGGTCAACTGGAAAAGGAAGAGACCTAAAATATTATTTTCAGTAGTAGCTATGAGCTGCACTTCCTGTACATATTGTTTTGCATTTTATTTTTTTCCTTTTGGTCCGACTCAGTTGTGTGTCCATTGTCTAGTCATGTCATAGCATGTATCAGTGTTGGTAATTGTACATAAATAGGACATGTGTGTAAAATTCATGTACCAAAGGCTTTGTAGTGTAATAAAAGAGAAGTATGACAACTGCAATGCTTGGTTTTCTGATTATTGTTCTTCTTTGTTTGGGAAAGTGTTGCAGGTTGAGGTAAGTCCAGATGGAAAATACGATTCATCCAATAGGAGAACTGTGAGGGAACCTAATAGAAATGTGCTTATGCTAGCACGTGAACTACTAAGATTGGCCTATGTCTACTTTTGTATCAAAGCTTGTCCAATCTAGTAGCGAAGGGATAAGGGGAAATTCTAAAGTGAGAAAACCTGAATCAAAGGTCTGAAAGTTCTTCTCTAAAGGGGAAAAATCCTCTTCTCTCAATAAGTTTGGATCCCTATTCTTCCCATTGAAAATAATAAGTGCCAATGCATAGTTCTATTAATTAAATAAATAAAGGGTGAAATAAGAGAAAGGCTTCCTGCACAGGGAGGTGAAGCATGTGACTTCATCGGGGTATTATGTAGGCTCATTGGCAGTGAAACAATGTTTGTGCTCCTGAAGTGACTCTATCGGGATACTGTTCAAGCTCCCTGGTAGTGAAGTAACTCTAGAGATGAAAAATATATACTATGAATATTATAAACTTGTAGTGCACATTACCATTTCCTGAATTGAATCAATTGTGATACAATGTATCTTTTTGTGAGTTCAAACAAGAAGAGAAAAGAGAGGCTGATATGTATGAAACTAGGTCGAAACCGGGAACTCCATACTTCCTGAAGGTCTAACCCCTAATTGAAAGCTAATTCCCAAATGGAGAAGCTAAAGTTTTCCCAGTGTGTCGTTAAGTGTTGTTGCTGTTGTAGCACTGTCAAAATTTTCACTACATTCTAATTTTGGAGCCTACTTCATGGTTGTATCATGTGTTATCTTTTCCATCGAGTATAATTTTGTATTGCTTCATATGTATTATGTGTTATTAAGCCTTCTCAAGTGTCATCCCATCAATTAGAGCATCTTTATGTGATTTTTTGGTCACAACACATTTATTGTTGTAAAACGACACTTTTAGGTCACAGTCGCATACCCTTCACTGTTTATAGTTTGGGAATGTGCATAAAGTGGAGTTTTCATGAATATTCGTTATTTGTTAAGTTTTTCTAAGTTTTCTTGATGAGTTAGTATGTGTCGCACGTAGTTTTATGTCCAAGACTCATCTTGGACACCCCTCAATCAATCATCCAGACTTAGAAAATTCCAGTTTAAAGAGACTCCATTAAGGTCAAGAGCCCATGAGTGCACTCTGAAGCCTTGAATAATGTAAAATTTGAAACGGGAACTATAAACTCAAAATAGGACCTCTAGCAAAAAAAACCCCAAAAAACATGAAAAATAGTACTAAAAATGAAAAGTGTGTATATTGGAATGATGTTTTTTTTAGGGTTAATTTTCTACATTTTTAAAAAATGGTAGTAATACCGATTTTTGGTGCAAAAAACAATGGTTTTTGAAGAAAAAAACACACTAATGTTTTTGGTAGAATAACATTTTTCTTTTCTAGGTATAATTTCAGCATTTTTTAGTAATGAAGATAAAAAAAAATAATGGGACCCGAAACACATTAAAATTCCATTAGTTTTCATCCATATTGTTAAACATATAATAACATGACACTAAAGATTGCTAAAATTCTAATTGTTTTCAACCATAACATTAAAGATACAAAAAAATTTGGAAAATTTTCAACCATAGAATTAAAAAGCTCCAAGTTTTCAACACATCATGAACAAATTACATGACTAAATTAATCAAAATGTCAATACTTGTAGATTGAATGAAGCATAAATTATATCTCTAAGTTATTGTTGCATTTTAGATATTCTAAACAATAAAAATCATTCTAATTAAAACATATAATCCAACAAACATAAGAATGACTCTTAACTTCATTTAACACCATATGGAAATCAAAATTTTTATTTCAAGATACGATGCAAACATCAGTTATATAAACTGTCAAAGACAATGATTCAAAATCACTTATATTTTCTTGCACACCATCAGAATTCACATCTTCACATGAATGACTGGATGTAGATGAAGATGTTCCATATTCTTCTCTTTCATTAACTAGTGCCATGAAGATGTTCCATATTAAGTATTGGGGTTTTCGCAGTGTATTATATTAGATATCATTTTGGGATTCATCTGTGTTAAGTAAGTCATTCATCTATGACCATTTCCATGAGAGGTAGTCATAACTCACTAATTTCTCATGATTTTTGAATAGTCCACTTAGCACTCATTGCATCGGGTGATGCTCACAGGGGTGAAGAAATGGGATTGAAACTAGTGAAATGAATCACATAGCGTCAATCGTCACTTCTGGGGCTTGCACCTGGTAACCAGGACTTCCCGGGAGGTCACCCATCCCAGATCACCTCTGGCTCAAGTGTGCTTAACTGTGGAGTTTTTCTCCACAATCAAGCCCACTTAGCTTGCTACCCCTTTTTCAAAACCTTAGCAAGTATTGCGCCTCATGAACCATTCAGGTAGAGTTCCCTTCACTCTTTTGAATTAAGTATTGGGGTTTTCGCAGTGCATTATATTAGATATCATTTTGGGATTCAAATGCATTAAGTAAGTCATTAAAACTAGTGCCCCATCCCAAAATGATATCAAATGTTCCATATTATTCTCTTTCATTAACTAGTTCCCCATCTGAGTTCACATGCATGCCCACCATTTTAGGTTTCAAAATTCTTCTAGATCTATGACTGTTTCAGCAGACTCCCATCTCAACACTATTCCTTCTAGTAACAACCTCTTCAGAATCTCTATCGTCTTGAAGTGAAGAGTTCCTCTCTTTCCTAAATTGAATTCATAAACAAGTATGTCAACATCCTCCAATTTTAAGAGGTCTATGCGGCGACGATTTATATTTGTACCCTTTCTTTTTCTCTTTCCACCAATTTTTTTATCAACTACCATCTCTAGCTTGTACACACGATTTAATGGGTGTGTATTTGTGGCATACCAATGTACTTCAACACTTGCAACATCTTCATTTTCTATAATGACCTTTATAACCTTAGCAACTAAGAATGACTAGCCATTGGGATCTCCATCTACTAGCACTACGATCATGCAACCCTCATTAATATTCTGTACTGAACCCTTGTAAATGTCTTTCATGGCTTCATGTTGTGAATGAGATGTTCTAGAACCAATATACATTTCTCTTTCCTCTACTTGTGAAGAATTAATAATACCTTGAGGTTGTTGCTATTCAACAACGTTTCTTTCCTCGTGTTTATTTGACACATTATGTGGCCAAATAAATGGATTTTTCAAAGGTATATCTTCATTTTTTGTTCTTCAAATCATATCACTTTGATTATTGAAAAAAGACTCCCACCAAACTGAATCAGCAATATCAAAGTACTCATATATATCTAATATATTTCTTAATTTCTTCCAGGCAATCAAAATAATTTATATCTCTATTCTTCCTGTGTGCATTATGAACTTCAGCAACTGATTGTAATAACAATATATTTGATGCAAATATTGGATGACCTGGAATGAACGTCAAAAATAACAAACCTGATGACAACGCCCATTCTACAGTAGTTGAATACTTCTTGCCCCATATTAGTGTTTTCCCATCAATTTTTTGATACGAAATTGATATTGGAAGCTAATGTTATTAAGTTGTCCATTTCATTTCTCCTCACCATGCGATCCCAAAATAAAACCTTCGCATGTCAACAATTTCTTCCAACATATCAAAAATTGGCTCTGGAATGTATGATCTATTAATACATTCAATTAATGATGGCAAGCTACCATCTTCCTTCCTCCTCAATGTGACTGAAAAATGACTGAACATCTGATCAATATGATCATGAGTGTGCCCAACAAGAAGGAAACCAACCTTTACCTTTTGAAAAATTCACAATTCAACAAGCATGTTTAGATATCCAAAAACAACCTGATTTTTGTTTTCAAAACAAGTGTTGTCCATTTGTAGATACAAAACTTTAAGAAGATTACCAGACCAATGAGAAGGCACATCATGAATTCTGGTTATTATTAGATTTGCATCATTATGAATATTTCGAGATGTGAAGTATACCCTTGGCAACATTTTCCCATTGAAGACCATACAACCGACCAAGTCATACTGAATACAATTTTCCTCCTATAAATTTTTGGGTGTGTGAACAAATTGTGGTAGGAGTGTTTTCTTCTGGTTCATACCATCGATTATCAAACCCAAATATTTATTCGTATTATCATAACACTTATTTCAATGCTTGTACAACTTTTTCCTTCCACTTGTTTGTTGTTCGTGATGCTCTTAAAGTGCTTTAACAATGGAATCTACACAAATAAAAGAAAGTCATTAATAAATACGTTTTCATAGTTGACGACTATACAATTTTAAAAATTAATCTTACGAATGATTACGTCTTTCTGCCCCTTCACATTTATCCCTTTTTTATTGAAGAGAAGCACACCTACTGCAAATCGCCATCCTTGTCTTCTTAGGAATACAAACATTGTTGAATTCTTTCTTCCATATCTTCACAAAATATTGATATGTAATAAATCAACCATGTCCTTCAGCACCTTCTGTATGTTCTTTGTATAAGTTGTAGATTTCTCATCTTGAGAAATTATCTGGAATATGTATTGTATTTCTATTTGTTATACACTCTCCATGCTTTGAAAATAATTCTTTCATCCATGACATTGCAGTATTTGATAATGACCCAAACTATTGTCTATGATGTACTTCTGAATAAAATGTGGGATCCTTTTCCAAATTTTCTTGGATTCTTGAGAGATGAAAATTAACCATTGAATGAAACATTTTGAAAACCTTTCTACAGATAAATAAAGACCCAATATGATAATCATAAGCTGACAATGTAGATTGCATTCACCCCACTAAATATGATTTTTTCATGCTTGTATTCATTGACAAATATCTCTTCCTTTTCTATAACGCAAACTCGAAATCCATATTTTTCAAATAATATTTTTGACAACATTCACTTGAAATTAGAGCACTAATAGAACTTCTTCCCATTAGATATTCTACTCCACCCCTTGTATAACTAGATCATCTTGATAGATACGAAAAGGTTCGCTCCTACTCCTCGATACAATAATTTCTAGTAACATCTCCATCACCGGATCATCATCTATATAAGCATTTTCATCATCATTATGAGGAATATTATCCTCACTATGATCATCTGTGCTTTTGAAATACTGACTTGGAGGATATTCTTCATCTTGCCCTTCTTTAGTTCTACCCTCATAGCATTTAGACTTAGGACTAAAGGGAAAATTTGACTCGATGCTTATTGGATATTCTTCATCATGTGCATTGTCGATGTTTCTCTCATAGTCCATAGGATTAGGACTAAGTGGACACCATGAATCTCTATTCATTTGAGATTCTTCATCATGCTCTTCATCACTGCTACTCTCATAGTCCATAGGATTAAGACTAAGTGGAAACCATGACTCTCTATTCATTTGAAATTCTTCATCATGCTCTTCATGATTGTTGCTCTCATAGTCCATAGGATTAGGACTAAGTGGACACCGTGACTCTCTATTCATTTGAAATTCTTCATCATGCTCTTCATCACTGCTGCTCTCATAGTCCATAGGATTAGGACTAAGTGGACATCATGACTCTCTATTCATTTGAAATTCTTCATCATGCTCTTCATCACTTCTTCTCTCATAGTCCATAGGATTAGGACTAAGTGGAAACTGCGACTCTTTATTTATTTGAAAATCTTCATCATGCTCTTCATCACTGCTGCTCTCATAGTCCATAGGATTAGGACTAAGTGGAAACCGTGACTCTTTATTTATTTGAAATTCTTCATCCTTCCCTTCATCAGTGCTTCTCTCATAGTCCTTAGGATTATGACTAAGTGGAAGATTTGACTCTCTATTCATAGTGGAAGAATTTCCATTATATTCATCAATATGAATAGAGTTGTTACGCAATGAAGATGTTGATGCTTCACAAAGAGAAACTTCACTATCAGAAGAATCCATGCCTTTCAAATAGAATAGGTTGAATGCTACAAATGAACTCTCTCCTAATGAAAATATATAAATTAAAGAAAGAAAAATTCCCTCTAAATTTTTTTTTCGAAATTTTTCCCTCCAAAAATTTTGTTTCATGCAGTTTCCTCCATAATTGTCTTCTACAATTTATTGAAAAATTTCAACTAAAATTTTCTTATGAAATTAATCTTTTAAACTAAATCTTTTAATTAAAATTGTAAACTAAATCGTTTACCTAAATTAATTTTTACTTAAACTATATAACATTTACTAAACAATTGATTTTTTTTTTTTAATTTTATTATATCTTCTATCACACATTTGAAATAAATTGTTATATCACCATAACACGATTTATATGTTAAGTTTTTATAAAAAAATAATAATACCACATTCACCATGCAGTAAAACAATTCCATAATTTTCTCTTTATCATAATTTACGATATCGCCATAACAAGATTTATATGTTAATTTTTTTCTAAAAATAAATTAATCCCACATTCACCGTGCTGTAAAATAATTCCGTAATGTTCATTTTATCATAGTTCCCTGTATTTCCATAACAAGATTTATATGTTAAAGTTTCTATAAAACCAAATTAATCCCACATTAATTGCGTGGTAAAACAATTCCGTAATTTCCGCTATATGATAAATTTCATTATCACTATTCCTCACATCACATAAAGGCTTTTCAAGGTTCGTTAAAAGACTTGGAGCGATTTTGTGGAGCAGCTACATTGTTATAAAAAACATATTCAATAGAAGATTATTACATTTGAAAGCTTAGTTTCCCTTTTCTTGTGTGAAAGTTTTAAAATTCAATAGGTTTACTAGTAGTTATGTGTCAGTTGGGTTGCTATTTTCGTGTAATATACCTGAACAAAAACATATTCTAGTAAAGTAATACTTACTTTTTTATTAATGAAATTTGGATTTTTTTTACAAATTAAAAATTTAGATGAGCCAGGTTTACCCAAAAGCCCCATGGCAGTAAAAAGGCCACTACGTCCATAGTGGGCATGGTGGGCCCAGTCGTGCCTGCTGACAGCACCCACCCCCGTGACCCAACTCACCAAGGGTGAGGGCTGATTGTTAGAATCGGGCCTCCACCCCCATGGGCCCATTGGGCCGTGGGGGAGGGGTGGGAGGGGGTTTCACGCAGCCCCTCCTACCCCACCCTCGTGGCCCATCGAGCCTGTGGGGGTGGAGGCCCGATGGGCCATGGGGGTGGGGTAGGAGGGGGTTGTGCTAGCCCCTCCCGCCCAAACCCTGCCCCACCCCTGTGGCCCAACGTCCCTGTGGGGGTGGAGGCCCAATTCTAAGAATCGAGCCTCCACCCCCATGGGCCCATTGGGCCGTGGGGTGGGGCAGGAGGGAGCTACATTTTTTTAAATTTTTTTAAAAGGTTATGTTTTACAAAATTATTTATGATTTATGATTATTTATCATTTTTAGATTTTGTTTATTTTTTTTTGTAATTTATTGATTTATATATGTGTATTTTCTGCGGTAAAATGGCATCAAAGAAGATGTTTGTGAATCTTTCTGGAGCAAAAACTATTAAAATTAAAGGTGGATCCTCAAAAAACACTGTTGAACGAACCAAACCTGAGCTAATAACTACAAATATATCAAGTGCCTCAAACGATAAGAAGACGATTTCATACTAGAAGAAATCAAAAGAAGTGAAGCTTACAGAAAATGTATGGTATTTGAAAGATAGAGAAGGCGAACAACAAGTGCAGATATATCTATATGTTGATATCCTCACGATAATGGAATTTATGAGGTGCTGGGAAAAGTCATAGACATATGTT
This sequence comes from Pinus tabuliformis, assembly GCA_031772625.1. NCBI lineage: Eukaryota > Viridiplantae > Streptophyta > Pinopsida > Pinales > Pinaceae > Pinus > Pinus tabuliformis. Next base: position 224,704,718 of record CM062813.1, read on the forward strand.
TGATATCGGACACTGAAGTTGTTTATGTACTTACAAAACCTCCCAAGTCACATGATAAGATTAAATATCAGTTATCATTGTCATTGTATGACACGAAAGAGGAATTTACAAAGTTGTGTAAACAAATTATAAATGACATTGCAAAAGATATTGTAAGTATTTTTATTTATATTTGTATTTTGCGTTATTGTAATTGTATCATTATATTTTTATAACTTAGTTTTTATTGACATATGATATTTTGTTTGACAAAATTTTATTGAAAATATTTCAATTATGTTGGGAGGCATTCATTTCATAGAGCAAGATATTATGAATGTTGTCAACAGTTTCTACTCAGGGTCAAAAGAACATATGACAAAGAAGAAAAAAACAGTAATTCATGATGTTATAAATCTACATCCAAGGGATCAGCAAAGAACCTCTATAGCAAATAAATATAGCAAAATTAATAGGTTACTTTTGAATATGAGGAAGTTGAAAATGACGCTAAAGAATATGTTTCCATTACTAAGGATTGCATTAGAACTGATGTTAGAAAGGAGAAGAGTTGTAAAAGACCAAAAGTAACAATGCCCAGGAATGTCTCTATTCTAGTTAATGATGAAAATGTTAGGAGGAAGAAAATGAAAGTTGAACATTGATGCAAGAGCATGAGACTTGAAGACAAAAGGCTTGACTTTTATTCCAAAAATGCAAAAAAAAATTACAAGCAAAGGAGTGGGATCCTCTAGCTGTCAATTTACAAAGTTTTCTAGATAGGATTTGAGCTAAAATATAGGTATTTGAATGATTTTGTAATTAATCCAAGTAGTTTAGACATAGTTGAGATTATTGTGGAGAATATCAAGTAGTTTAGGTATTTATCTAGGATTAGATAGATTCGATCCGTTGATTGAGGATCAAATTGTTGAAAGTAAGGTATTTATGTAAGTTTTGAACTATTGTAAGAGGATTTGGCTGGATTGGATATGGAGAATTAGACTGTAAAAGAATTGAAATATCTCTGTATCTCTGTGTATCCTACGCATGAATGGTTAAATCCCGGAGGCTTGGATTCCTTCAAAATATCTCTGTGTATTGTTAATTTCTAGTTTGATCCTTTAGAATTCGAGGTTGATAATATAACTTTGTGTTATCACGATTAAATATTTATTTATGTGTATTTAAATAGTTAGGATATGTTTAAATAAATATAGCTTAACCACAACATAAACCTGGCAGAAGCACTAAAATCATAGCGGGAGGAAAAGGTCTGATAAATTTGCGAGGGAATGCGAAGAAGCCTAGAACCATCCGATTGACAGAACCGTTAGATCTATGGTAGTCGCATGCAATCAAGCACCGGAGTTAAACAGAGGAGTAAAATAGTATTCATAGGTGAAAGTTGTTTTCGTGCGGGCTCAAGGAGGTAAGTGGTATTTTGGGATAGTCACACAATTCCATTTAACAGCCAACACGTAGCACGAAGAAACTACTTTTCTCACGTGCTCTCGGCTTGATAAACATCGACAAGAATTCCACGCAATATTAAGTGTCAATCGTTGGATCAAGTGAGCTTGATCAATGGTGGAGGATCACCCGGCTAGTTTGCGAGTGAGGAAAGCGCCAACCGTCAGATTGAAGAAATTTTATTGACAGTGGAGAATTAACACGATAAAGGTTGGGAGAAAGGTGGATGCGAGAAGTTTATGAATAGTGGTGTTGTTTTCCTTTTGGTTCCGGGGGTAAGTGAAGTTATTCTAATTTTGGGGTAATTTTAGCAATTCAGTTGTTTTAGTAGAATATCTAAGTTTGGAGGCGGATGACTGAAACTGAAAAAGAAATTGAAGAAGAACTTCCACTTGCGCTTGAGGAAATTGTTTCTGGATTTGAACGATTATCCCTTACACCTGCAACCAGACCACCATTTGTGGTATTAGAGTAGCCTACTGACACTGAACAGGATCTTAAGGATCAAAAAAAGAAATCCAACATGGCTTTCAGAGTTGGAGGAAGAGGTGGTGGTCGAAGAAGAGTAACACCAGTTGCAAATTCTGAAGTATTAGAAGCTATGCAACAGATGCAAGCTAGATTAGAAGCAATAGAAATGGAAAGAGATGAAGATGTTGGAGATGTCAGTGAGCCTGAAGTTGGAGTTGCAGAAGAAGAGGAACCTACAGATGTAACTCCTGAAATGAGATTCCTTAAGTCAGTATTGAGATCCACATCTAAACCCATACTTGAATTTATACAGGAAGCTTAATCCCTAAGGAATTGATAGACTGGATTAATGACATGGAGAAATTCTTCGATTATGAAGAAATAAAACAAGGAAAGAAAGTGAATTTTTCTGTCACAATATTGAAAGGACATGCAACACTTTGGTGGGATGGAGTGCAGGTAGAAAGAAGAAGACTTGGTAAAAAACCAATTAAAAATTGGAACATGATGGTGGCAAAGTTGAAAGGTAAGTTTTTTCCAAGTGATTATCAATAGACATTATGTAGACAGATGTAGAACCTTAGACAAAGGTTTATGACAGTGAAGGAATACATAGAGGAATTCTACAAAGTGAGCATAAGAGCAGGAAAAATCCAAGATACACATGAGAAGGTTGAAAGATATGAAAATGGTCTCAAAATGCAGATCCAAGATGAGATAAGTTTACTGTCTCCTAAAACAGTAGAAGAGGCTTATCATATGGTATTGAAGGTTGAAGAAAAGCTCACAAGGAAGCAATTTGCCAGAAATAGAGGTACTTTCCGAGGAAGGGGAAGTAAAGGTGGTAGAGGAAGGTCTACATCACCTAGAGATGGAGCTAGCAGCAACTCAAGTCAGCATGCACCCACAGGAGGTGATGCAAGTGACAGAGGGGGTTTTTCCAGAGGAAGAGGAGGAAGAGGCAGAGGAAGAGAAGTCAGATGTTACAGATGTAACAAACTGGGACACAAATCCTACGTGTGCCTATAAAACATAGGAATAAATCATAGAAATGAAATTGTTGCTAAGACTGAAGAGGAAGCAGCAAAGGTAATAGAAGAAGAAAATGTACCAGAGAAAGGGGAATGTTTGGTAGTTAACAAAGTTTTGTTAAAGGCAGCTAAGGAAATTTTTGAACTAGCACAGAGAAAGACCTTGTTTAGGACCGTGTGCAAGGTTCAAGGGAAATGTTGTCAAATGATAATTGATAGTGGTAGTACAGAGAATTTGGTCTCCACAGAAGTGGTGGAGAAGTTGAAATTGAAGACAAAGAAACACCCAAAACCTTACAAGGTGTCAAGGCTTCAAAAGGGATATCAGTTGATAGTGAATGAGTAGTGTGAAGTGGAGTTTCAGTTGGGCAAATACATAGACAAAATTCTGTGCGATGTGATGCCTATGGATGTGTGGCACATATTTCTAAGAAGACCTTAGCAGTATGACAGAGGAGCTATGCATGATGGAAAGAAGAATACATACAAATTTAGTAAATATAGTGTCAATCATACATTGTTTCCTGTGGAAGAAGAGGATGCATCAAGGAAACCTGATCCAAAGACCCTATTGTTGAGTGGAAAGGAGTACTTGCAGTAGATTGAAGAGGATGAGGTAAATTTTGCACTGATTTTCAAACCCAATGTAATAATTACTTCCATCAAAATTTCTGATTTGTCAATTGAAATTCAAGAGATGCTGGACAATTATTGTGATATCATTGTAGATGATTTGCCTGATGAGTTACCACCCATTAGAAAAATTAGTCATCATATAGGATTGATTCGAGGAGAAAATATACCAAATAAAGAAGCTTACAGGATGACTCCCATAGAGAATGAAGAAATCAGGAAACAAGTTCAGGAACTATTAGATAAGGGACTGATTAGAGAGAGTTTGAGTCCTTGTGTAGTGCCAACAATGTTGAGGCCAAATAAAGATGGGGGCTAGAGAATGTGCATGGATTCAAGAGAAATCAAAAAGATAACAATCAAGTACATATTTCCTTTACCTAGAATTGAGGATTTGATGGATTGTTTGAGTGGAGCAATATCTTTTACAAAGTTATATTTAAAAAGTGGTTATCATCAAATCAGAATTAGAGAAGGGGATGAGTGGAAAAATTCTCTTAAAATAAATGAAGGATTGTATGAATGGATGGTAATGCCTTTTGGGTTGTCAAATGCTTCTAGTACATTTATGAGGCTCATGAATGAAGTTTTGAATGAATTTACTGGTAAATTTGTAATAGTATATCTGGATGATATATTAGTTTACAATAGATCAAAGGACGAACATGTGAGACATCTGAATTATGTCTTCCAGAGGCTACAACAAGTGAAGTTACTATTAAATTTAAATAAATGTTCATTCATGAAGGAAGAGTTGGTATATTTGTGTTTTTTTTGTTTCTGTTGATGAGTTAAAGATGGATTCAGAGAAGATCAAGGAAATCATGGATTGGCCTTCACCAAAAAGTGTCTTTGTGGTAAGAAGTTTTCACAATCTTTCTAGTTTTTATAGGAAATTCATAAGGAATTTTAGTAAGATCAATGCTTCTATTATTGACTCTATAAAGAAGGAAAGACAACCATTTAAATGGGTTGTTGAAGCAGAAAGGAACTTCCAGTCGTTGAAGAGAAAGGTTACTGAGAAACCTATTTTGATTTTTCTTGATTTTAATAAACCTTTTGAAGTGAAGTGTGATGCCAGTGGAGAAGCCATTGGAGCCTTTTTAATCCAAGAGGACAGACCTGTAGCTTATTTCAGTGAAAAACTGAATGAGTCAAAGAAGAAATATTCTTCTTATGACAAGGAATTTTATGTAGTGGTGCAGTCTTTGAAGAAGTGGAGACATTACTTGCTGACTAAGGAGTTCATACTTTATTCAGATAACCATGCATTACAGTACATTATGCAACAACCAAAGCTTAACCAGAAGTAGCAAAGTGGGTAGAATATCTTCAAAGTTTTAATTTTGTATTACAACATATAACTGGTCAATCAAACAAAGTAGCAGATGTCTTAAGTAGAAAAATCATTTTAGTTCAAGATAGTCAAATTCAAGTGTTGTGCTTTGATTTTCTTAAGGAATTATATGAGAAATATTTAGATTTTAAAGAGGCATTTGAAGCTTGTAAGAATCTTGTTTTGTTAGACAGAAGTAAGTGGCTGCATTATTTCTTGCAAGAAGGACTGTTGTTTAAAAGAAATCAGTTGTGCATACCAAATTGTTCTATGAGAGAAAATTTGATCAAGGAGAAACATAGTGGTGGACTTGTTGGACATTTTGGTGTAGACAAGACTTATGAATAGTTGAACCAGTTTTATTTCTGGCCGAAGATGAGATATGAAGTAGAAAAATATGTGAAGAATTGTAAATTCTGTCAGTATGCAAAGGGAATGAGCCAAAACATAGGTTTGTATATTCCATTACCCATTCCAGATAGACCTTGGGATATGGTAAGTATGGACTTTATTTTGGGTTTACCAAAAACACAGAGAGGTAATGATTCAATTTATGTAGTAGTTGACAGATTTTCAAAAATGGCACATTTCATTCCATGTTATACAACCAGTGATGCTACTCATATTGCAAATTTGTTTTTTAAATAAATTGTAAGGTTGCATGGGTTACCTAAGAGCATTGTTTCAAATAGAGATACCAGATTTGTTGGTCATTTCTGGAGGACCTTGTGGAAGAAACTTGGTACTAAACTAAGTTTTAGTTCTGCTTATCATCCTCAGACTGATGGCCAGACTGAAGTTGTAAACAAAATCTTGGGTAATCTTCTGAGAAATATTGCAGGTGAACATCCGAAATAATGGGATCAAGTTTTGCCACAGGCTGAATATGCTTATAATGATTCTCCTAATAGGAGTACAGGGAAGATTACATTCCATATAGTTTATGGAATGTACCCAAGAATAGTGTCTGAATATATGGAATGTACCCAAGAGGAGTGTCTGAATTAAGATATTTGGGTAGAGATGAAATCAGGAGTGCTCAAGGAGAAGATTTTGCTTCAGAGATTTAATCAATATATGAATAGGTAAAACAACATTTACAAGACATAAACATAAAGTACAAGAACAAAGTAGATTTGAAGAAGAGAGAAGTTAACTTTGAAGTTGGAGATTTGGTTTTGGCACACCTAAGGAAGGAAAGATTTCCAAAAAGGGAGTATAACAAGTTAAAATTTAAGAAAATTGGACCATGTAGAGTCTTAAGGAAATTTTCTGCAAATGCATATGAAATTGAATTACCCCCTGGTATTGGAATATCTCCAATTTTCAATGTTGTTGATTTGTATAGGTATGAAAAGGGACAGGGAGATGACACAACAGAAGACAAGGAGAAACAAGAGGTGCATTGGGTAAAACAGTTACCTACAACAAAGGCATTGCAACCAAATAAGATATTGGATAAAAGAGTGTTTAAGAAGACAAAGGGACACGAGTATTTTCAGTACTTGTTCAAGTGGAAAGATCAACCAATTATTTATGCTACCTGGGTGATAGATACCATGTTATAGAAGTTGGGAAATTTTGTAGAAGAACTCATGGACAGGAGCCCATGAAGAATTTTGTCCTCAGGAGTCTGATGCAGGAGCATGATGCTTGAAGACAAAAGGCTTCATTTTTATTTCAAAAATCCAAAAAAAGTTTACAAGCAAAGGTGTGCGATCCTTTAGCTGTTAATTTACAAAGTTTTCTAGATAGGATTTGAGCTAGAACATAGGTATTTGAATGATTTTGTAATTAATCCAAGTATTTTAGACTTAGTTGAGATTCTCAAGGAGAATATCAAGCAGATTAGGTATTTATCTAGGATTAGATAGATTCGATCCATTGATTGAGGATCAGATTGCTGAATGTAAGGCATTCATGTAAGTTTTGAACTATTGTAAGAGGATTTGGCTTGATTTGGCTATGGAGAATTATACTGTAAAAGAATTGAAATATCTTTGTATCTCTGTGTATCCTGCGCATGAATGGTTAAATCCCGGAGGCTTGGATTCCTTTGAAATATCTCTGTGTATTGTTAATTTCTAGTTTGGTCCTTTAGAATTAGAGGTTGATAATATAACTTTGTGTTATCATGATTAAATCTTTATTTCTGTGTATTGAAATAGTCGGGATATGTTTAAAGAAGTATAACTTAACCACAACCTAAACTTGGCGAAAGTGCTAAAATCATAGCGGGACGAAAAAGTCTAATAAATTCGTGAGGGAACCTAAAGAAGCCTAGAACCATTCGATCGACAAAACCGTTAGATCTACGGTAGTCGTGTGCAAACAAGCATCAGAGTTAAACAAAGGAGTAAAGCAGTCTTCATAGGTGAAAGTTGTTTTCGCACGGGCTCAAGGAGGTAAGCGGTATTTTGGGATAGTCACGCGATTCCATTTAGCAGCCGACACGTAGCACGGAGAAACTGCTTTTCTCGTGTGCTCTCGACTTGATAAACATCGGCAAGAATTCCATGTGATATTAAGCATCAACCGTTGGATCAAGCGGGCTTGATCAACGATGGAGGATCACCCGGCTAGTTTGTGAGCGAGGAAAGTGCCAACCGTTGGATTGAAGAAAGAGGATCGACAATGGAGAATTAACGTGATAAAGGTTGGGAGAAAGGCAGATGCGAGAAGTTTATGAATAGCGGTGTTGTTTTCCTTTCGGTTCCAGGGGTAAGTGAAGTTCTGCTAATTTTCGGGTAATTTTAGCAATTCTGTTGTTTTAGTAGAATATCTAAGTTTGGAGGCGGATGACTAAAACTAAAAAAGAAATTGAAGAAGAACTTCCACCTGTGCTTGAGGAAATTGTTTCTAGATTTGAACGATTATCCCTTACACCTGCAACCAGACCACCAAACATTCTCAAGTAGTCATTTCCAACAATGAAGATCCTAGTGAAAATTAAAAAGTAAGCAGGAAAATCATTACATGAGGAGTTGATTTAGAGGATTGCATTATTAAAACAAAACAAAATTCCTTTCGACATAACTTGAAAAAGACAAAATTAATTGACGGTGGTCGTACATTTCAGCTTAATGTGAGACAAATATATAAGCCAAGTGAAGGAGAATTTAAATATAAAATTAGAAATCCACACCACCTGCATTTTGACAACTTGAAGACATTGATGAGGTACAATCCATATTCTCATGTGGTTAATTATGCGCTTCTTGTTGATCCAGTTCAAGTTCCCAACAAAGAAGCATTTGATAAGTCAAACTGTTTTGAATACAATTATTATGTGCTTGGGGGAACCATTTTGTAGAATCTCAAAGGAAATTTATGGAGGACTATCCCAATAACACATGTTTTGAAACAATGAAATGTATCATTTATGTTGGTTTATCAGATACATAAGAAAAATGATTGGCTTGGGATCATAATTTAGATAATGAATATAGGATGTCTATGACTTTCATCCAAAGGGTTAGATTTATTCATAATGAATTTGAAGAAAAATGTGGCGGGGATAAGATAAATGTTACTCTAGAATTTCGAAAGGAATGTTGTATGGAAATAGGCTATCAAATTGAGGAGAAAATTAGTTCAAAAGGAAGGAGAGTAAATACTTATATATTCAAAAGTATTGATAACATTTTCCAGTTGGCATTTAGAACTGGATAGATATGGGAATTGATTAACAAGTTTTTTAGCATGTGGGAGACCATTAGCATTAAAAACCAGAAGGTGAAAAGGTGTAAACCATTGGTATGTAGCAACAGTAAATCAAGTCTTGAAATGAAGCAACTTCTAGAAGATATGAGTATTACACCTTGGAGAGCATTGCAAGGAGTGAAGTATGAAAAATTGTCAAAACAATATTATCTCGTGTGAAGTCAGGGGAATTATCAACGGAGGAAACATCTGAGGAATTTCAAAAGTAAGTTTGTTGAATTATTTTTACTTATTTCTAGATTACAATTTTATATTAAATATAACATATTCTTCTTGGTAGTATTTGTTATACATATCATTATATTAAATTTTTTTACTTTATCTATTCAGTCACAAGGTTTACATGAAAACACAAGAACAAATGGTTAAATTGTTGAATGAATATAGTTGGGATGATGTTGTACGCAACAGTCCTGATTTAAGTTCTACATCAACACTAAAAGATTTTTATCTTGCATTTAGAAAGGTATGTTGATTTATACATTATTTTTATTCAACTGTATACTATTTTTATTTTATAACTTATACATATATTTTTTAATTTATAAAAGATGAGGAAGGATGCAAATGGAGAACCAGATAGTTTAAGAACCTTTAATAAAAAAATTAGGATCGAAAGGCTGAGAAAGAAGCGCCTTAGGAATGTTGAACTTGATCCAACTGTTACTAATTTCATTTGGAATGGGCTTGAAACTATTCAATATCAAGTAATACAAGGTGACTGTGAATACATTGCTAAGCTCATACCTAAAAGGTATGTTTCCCTAGTTATTGTAGATATTCCCCATGGTTTCAATATCCCAAACATTGACTATGATAGTGACCCTTATACTTATCAAGCTCTTAGTAAAGTGGTTGCAGGATTTGTAGAAGTCACATCATCACCATTATGGAGATTTGTGACATTTCATTCATACACACAATTGGCAATGTTATTGACAAGCTTCAAAGGGAAAACAAACTCAATAATGCAACTTACATGGTAAGATGTTGAAAATGTATGTTTGATTAATGTTAAAAAATTCATTTATGTACAAGTTAATTGAAATTTTACTATTTCATGTTATAGGAAAAAGTCATGCTTCTTAACTGTGAAGATCAACCAATTAGAAATGATTGTGAGTTCATCCATATTTATAGTTGGACAAAAGATGATAGCTATATGTCGATGCTTTTTAATAGGGTAGATGGAAAGAGTCATAGCCAAGTATTGGTTTATGATGCTATTGTGAAAAAACTAACATATGAAGATAAAGAAGCAAAAGGACATATAGTTAACATTTATCAAAAACCGGTCATTGATTAACTATCTTATAGACTTATGTTCAAATGAAGGAAATTGGGTTCTGGATTTAGTTTCTAGCTTAGGTAAGTTTTATTGTATATAATTGAATTTCAATATCTTCTTTCTTAATTTATATGTCATTATACTAATTTACTTCATTATTTCTTTTATGCTTGATAATTAGGTACAACACTAGCATGTTGCCTACAAAAAGGCAGAAATCACATTGCCATTGAAAAAGATCAAGTACAATGCAGATTTATTTAGTAAAGAATTAATGCTCTTCAATTTCTTCCAGATGTGATGCAATAAATTGGGTTGAAGAAAGGGGATTTTAGTGAATCATGTGTGGCAAAAAAGGAAAAGGAACCTCAATCACCATTACGTGGAATGATTGGAAAGGCATACATTAGGAGATTCGTAGACATCAAAGATCCACTAGAAGAGGAAAATGAGCAAAATGAAGCAGAAAATATTGTGGAAGAAGACAATGATGAAACTATAGAGGATGAAGAGTTTGGATTACATGATATTCTTGACTAAATTTAAGTTATGCTTGGAAATCAAGTTCATTTTTTGTAACTATTAATTAGTTATACTTGTAATGTTTTGACTTTGACATTTTATGAGAAGAATAAGCATTCAATTAATGTTGTTATGTGTTCAATATTTTTATTATGTGATTTTCTATTTAATTTTTATGTGAATCATTATTTTTTGAAAAAAACAGTTATTATTATTATTTTTTGACATGAAATTCATAAAAAAAAACTATTATTTAACCATTTTTTGTTAAAATTTTCCTATAAAAATTGTGATTTTCACATGTCATTTCTAGCAACAAATTATCAAAATATGTAATTTTTTAGTTATATTTATGTTCAAAATGGTTATTTTTATGTCAATTGTTAAAAATTATTGCTTTTTTAGAGACAATTATTTGATGTGCATTGAAAAATTAATTAACGATATATAAATATGTAGAATATATAAATATTAAAATATCGACCTTCTTCTTTAACTATGCAAAAAAATAAAGATCTCACTACAAAAAAATAAAAAAATAAAAAAATAAAAAAAATAAAAACAAGAAAATATGAAGAAGAAGACCACTTCAAAAATTGTTAAATTTAGAAAAAAATTATTCACATTTAATACATTAGAAATTTTAAAGTCAAAAAATAGGGCCTTTAAAAAAATGGTCTGATGCAGAATCAACACTTTTTAAAATCAACATGCAAATCACTAACATTCTAAAAACTAATGTACATAAAAAAAGAAATTAAAGTGTCAAAAACTATGCTAATATATATATATATATATATATTCTGCATTACCACTTTTCAAAATCCTTTGACTTTTTTGCTACCTCAACAAAATGGGTAATCGTATCAGTTTCCATTTCAAAGTTTACATTGTTCTTGATGGGTGATCCTTTGTTGTTCAGAAGTGCACCTTGCACCATCCTATAGATCTTAGAACACTCCAAAACCATGAATCCCCTTCTATGTTTTGAACTACACCCTCAAAAGGAGACCAAGTCTTCCTTGAGTACTTTCCTTAGACTCAAAGAAGTGCACCCTCCTTGAGCGCATTGGTGCATCTTGAACACCTGAATCTCAACCCGTCAGCCTTCCCTGATGCACCCTACACCCTCCTAACCTAACTTGTGTACATTGTCGCACCCTAAAGGCATGAATCTTCAACATTTAGCCTTCAATATTGTGCCATGCACCCTTCTCAAGGCCTCCTAGGCACCTGAGCACACCTCGAAGGCATGAAACCTCAACCTTCAGTCTTCAGGAGTGCGCCATGCACCCTCTCTCTCTCTCTCCCTTGGGCACATAGCGCACTTAGGAAGCCTGAATCCTTCCCCTTTGTCCTTTGGACTTGCGACATGCACTCTTCCTTTATTACTTTCTTCCTTAGGGCGAATGAGTGCATGTTGAAGCCCCATAGCTCCTCCTCCTCCATCCTTCAGCCTTTTCAAGTGTGCCCTTGCACCCTGAAGCTTCGTTGACCATTTTAAGTGTGTTGAAAGGACACAAACAAGAAAATATGCATAAAAATGGTAGAGTAGGATATTTTCATACTAGTAGTTGCTCATCATGAGTGATTGCAGAAACAAGTATTCCAGGAACCTTATGGAAAGCGCACACAAGGAAGATTGGGTAAAGAGGATAAACAAAAGAAGCACATGAAGAACCAAGAACACACTTAAAACTCGATGATTAAAGTTTCATCAAGAATCCAAAGTTTGAAGAACCTATGGAGGGTGGAGGAACCATGATAAGATGATGATAAAAAAAAAGACACAATGAAATCCATGTCAGCACTGAAGCAGTTCCATGTCATTAGTCACTGCGATGTCCCAATAATCCAAGATATTGATGTGTCTAGTTTCATAATATGATGAGATGGAAGACAAAGATGCATTATTGTAATCATTGTAAAATAGAAACGAGTATAAGTCAAATATTCATGTGTGAACTCAAGAGTCATGGAAGTCCAATGGACATGTAATACTAAAAGTCATATGTAATTCCAAAAGTCATTCGGAGCTTCAAAGGTCGCAAAAGTCCAAAGGTCACTAGAAGCTAGAAAGTCAAGAGTCATGAGGATATAAAAAGGTCACTCCTCAAGTTATAAATAGATCCTCATTCCTAATGTAAGGGACTTTTAACCTTGGCTTCTCCCATAAGGCATAAGAGAGATAAGTTGGTACTTTTGGGGAGAAAGTAGTGGCTCCAACACTCCATTATTGGAGCAAGTGATGTTCGTTGAATTCATGCATCTTGGTACTTTTACCTAATAATTGAAGCCTGATAACCAACACATTTTTGTACATGGATTATGAATGTTTGTAAGACTATTCTATGAACTTTGTGATTCATGTTTTCTTTACCAAGTTTTAATATAGTTGAACTATTTTGGTCATTTTAGTGCTTATATAATTGAGAACGTGTTGTGATGCTTGTAATGGTCATCGTGTCTTTGTGGACTATTCCACTGGATGTTAGACAAGAAATTCATGTTCATGTGTGTCTTTATTAGGGTGGTACTATTACCTCTCTCTTAGAGACTCATTTTCTGTCCTCTTTGTGGTAGAAGAACCTTGATGCATTTTCAACTGAACATTCACCAAGCACACAAGCTTGATTTTCGAAGGCACATATGTGATTATCTCTCTTTTGCTAACAATTAAATCCAAGGAAAATCTGTTCAATAGAACCCTCTCATTCCACAATCCCATCAACTCATAACATAATTATTAAATATCAAGTTCCTATTTCATGAAGAGACATCTCCATTCCCCGGTAAATGATTATCTCCATCTTTTCGCATGCATTTCTTAGCCTAAGTAGACTCTAACTCATTGCAAGTGTTAACAAAGTTCATCCACCTTAATTCTAATCCCATTTTTGAACACTGACTAGACTTATAGTGTCAAGGAATATGATGGATCATGAAGCCTTTCCAGATGATCAACGGTCCTCTGTAACATTAACATAATAGGAGAAGTTTTTGCATTACAACAATGACACCTTAGGTGTCAAACATAGACAAAAAAAAGAAATAGACTATATGCATGCTTCTCCATATGCATTACTAGATTCATTGATATACCATGTCCCACACTCATTGACCACAAAATACCAATAGTCGATACATGATTATTATACATGTTATTCGTACATATCATCAATAAAATCATAGCATATTAGGTAAGTGACCATATATTCATGAGTTTATCAATGGTCACAGTAGATCTACAAATCCCTGCCAAACCTTGGAAGTAGTCACACATATAAAAAAATCATAGAAAACCATGATTAATATCATTCCTCCAAAAAAAATACAATTACATTCATTATTATGACACATAACAATAGCGTTCAACATTTGTAACACAACAAAAGTCCAAGTGAATGGACTTATATGTTTTTCTTATTGATTGGAAACTGAGGGAGGGACTTTAACTCTCCACCCAATCATAGGTCAACTACATTGCAATTGTTCTTGTAGTTGACCACCCTCAAACCATATTTAGAGTCTAAGGAGGTCAATTCTTAGGAGTTCTCTTGTAACCAACCAATAAATGATTATAAGAGGTAGATTCCATTTCTTAGGTGATTTTTCAATAGCCCCCAAGCTATAACACATAGTGACCCTCCTTAAGTTAACCATTAACCAAAAGGGTTCATCCAAGGCTTAGAGAGTTTTAGCTTAGTTATAGGAAAGGACTATATATGTATAAATGGATGTTTATCAACTGGATTAGTTACTATAGGAGTAAATATTCCATTTCCATGAGATTTATCAACTTACTAAGAAAGTGTCTGAGTGGTTTATCAACCTCAAGGCTAGCCACTTAGGGGTTTATCATACCTTTCAAGTAATTCTTGGGTGTCTTATCTTGTCAAGTAGTTTATCAATCTCAACTAATATCCCATTGTTTTTTCAGTTCCAAGACAAGCCACTACTCAAGTGTTTATCAACTATCTAAGTAAGAACTTAACTAGGTATCAACCCTTATTAACACCTGAGCATCCCAACTCCATTGAATTCTCTTTGGAATAATAATTCACAGGCACACTCATAGACCTCAGAAAACATAGGGAATACCATCCTCAAGGTAGAACACAGGTTCTCATAGGCTATATTTTCCTCGCAGTTCACATCCACTTCCTATTCATGCTATAAATTCTTTCATTTTGTGCATTAAATCATTCGTATTCTCGAATATATTCTTCTCGCACATGTATACTACACAATCAATTAACTTGATAGGATGACACCGCCTCATGCATAATACCTTAATCACTCTCTTCTCTACCTTTGTCTCTCATCAAATTCTCCTCTCGTAGATCATGCATGTTAAGCACACCCACGTCTCTACAAGAACCAAGACTATGGGTCTTATCCTCCACTCAAGGAGCCCATTCCATAAATTAAATGCTTGTACAAAAGTCCCATGAACAGATCAGGGAGATTGGTGGTGAAATAAATATAATGTCTTGGGTTTAAAATCAACTCCTCCTCTTCAGTCCTCTAAATCCATGTTGACTGCCTTCTTACATTGCCACATTATTTACATGAATTACACTTCATACTAATATTTACAAGTTGGATTATCAAAAATGGTTGTCACATACCTTGCCCCCTTAGAGGAACATAATCCTCGGTGCTTTATGTCTGAACACACAATTTACAAGAACTTTTTACACACAGTTCTTTTACATTTACATTCACATTTATAAATTATTATTCATGAAACAAAAATGGGTATGGTACCCTCATTGGTTCATCCATCTCATAAGTTGCTTCATTTGGTCCAAAGTGCCTCCATTGCACCTTTACCTACTCGATTATTTGATTATGTACTGTGATTTTCCCACGATCCAAAATGCATAATTGCTTTGGCTAGAATGCTCCCCTAAATTTATCCTGTATCACATATCAATCAACAACATGTTTAGAGTCATATACATGATTTTTAATAAAATATATGTGGAATAAAACATGTTCCTATATTATGGGTTGTATAGCCAGTTTGTAGGCCACAATCCCCACTCTTTCAATGATATAAAATGGCTGACAAAATTTGGGTGCTATTTTTGTTCAAGACCCAATAAGGCCACCCTGCTCAACTTATCTAACACCACCATCATGGAATCACATTGCCTAGTTTTTCTTGGAAATTTGGTAATGAAGTCCATTGTTATGACTTCCCACTTCCACTCAGGAATGGGGATTGGTTTTAGCAATCCCACTAGATATCTAAATTCCACTTTTACATTTTGGAACTCTAAGCATCTAACAATATATTCAACCAAATCCTTTTTCATTTCTAATCAATAATATTTATTTTTATAGTTTTTATCATTTTTGGATAGCCTGGATGACCAAAATATGGCCTTTTATGAAATTCGTCCATCTTAAAGTCGTCCATGCATAGTATATACCACCTTCCTTTGAACTTCAACCATGCATCCTCGGTGAGAGAGAAGTTCTTACTCATTGTTCCTTTTGGCTCCTGGTGTAAGCATCATTTGGTTTGTTCATAGCTTATCATCTTGCTATATGGCCCGCTTGATCTTGTTTTGAATTTCAACCTCATAAGAACTTATAGCTTCCATGCTAGCTACCTATAGGTTGAGTGCATCAACTACTTTGTTCTCCTTTCCCTTGATATGATTGATTTCAAAATCAAACTCACTAGTCAAGGCTAGCCATTTGGCTTGTCTTGCATTTAGATTGGGATGATCAAACATATACCACAGCCCTACATTATTTGACATCGATACAATTTCTTTTCTAAGGAAGTAATTCCTCCGGGTTTTTTATGCATGCACTTTAGCTACTAATTATATATCATGGGTGACATAATTGCACTCATGCTCATTCAAGTTTCTCGACTCTTAGCATACAAACTTCCCTTCTTGCATTATGGATCCACTAAGCCCTTCCTTGTAGGCATATGTGCACACTATATAATCTTTCTTTGGATCTACCATTCTTAGTATTGGTGCATTTTTGAGAAAATATTTCAATTTCTCAAATTTTTCTTCACATTCCTATGTCCATTGAATTTAACTCCTTTTCTTTGCAGCGTTGTGATTGGGTGCCCAATCTTTGAGAAGTTGTAGATGAATCTCTAGTAAAAACTAGCCAGTCCCATGAAGGATCTAACATTTTTCACGTTCTTAGGAGTATGCCACTCCATAATGGATCTGATCTTCTTTGGATCCACTACCACTCTTCCTTTGGAGACAATATGTAGTAAATACTGAACTTGCGATTGGAAAAAATCATATTTGTTGAGTTTAGCATAGAGATTGTGCTCCCTTAGCTCTTGAAATACTACTACTAAATTATTTTCATGCTCCTCCTTGGTTTTTAAATAGACCAATATGTCATTGACAAAAAATATCATGAAATTTTTTAAATACAGACTTAAAACATTGTTCACTAGACATATAAATGTTGTTGGGGACTTTGTGAGCCCGAATGGCACAACTACAAATTCATAATTCCGATACGTAGTTCTAAACATTGTTTTATGAATTTATTCATCTTTGATACATACATGATGGCACCCATACCTCAAATCGATATTCGAGAATATTACAAATCCCATCAGATGATCCAATAGATCATCAATCCTTGGCAAAGGAGATTTGTTCTTGGTTGTCACTTTATTGAGCTATATGTAATCAATACACAACCTAAAGTTATATTTCACAGACACTCCTTAGGGTGATACACTGGGTATGATATATACTTTATCGAACATTTTTTTAATTGTAGCATCAACTATGCTATTTCTGGTGTGCTCATTTGGTATGAAGATTTGTATATTGGATCTGATCTCGATAACAATTCAATGGAAAATTCAATTTCTCTCCTTGGTGGAAGTCTTAGGATCTCTTCAATAAATACATCCCTAAATTTTTTCAACATATAATTCTCTAGCCAACTATTACTACTACCTTCAGAGTTGTTGGTCAATTAGACAGAGAACGACTCTCATCCCTTTCTGTTGCACTACTTCAATTGCATCACAATGATTTTGCAAACAATCACTAGCTTGATTTTTCCTTACAATGTCACCAATTCCCCTTTGTTGATGAGGAATTCAATTGATTTTCTGAAGCATTCAACTTTGGTTCTATGGCTCGCCAGTCAATCCATACCGACTAATATGTCATAGGAACCTAGTGGTAATAAGTTTAGATTTGTAGTCATGGGTATGCCGCCTGTCATGACTGGGCATGAATTCACACTTTATCAATCCATTTCTTAGTCCTTGTGGCCATATAGACCAACTATGACCTATCAAGGGCCAATCTCTTTAGCGTGAACCTTTCGACAACTTACGAACCTACATAATTGAAATTGGAACCAAGGTAAATCAAAATTGAAATAAACTAGTTATTGGTCGTACCTTACATTTTGATCACTAAGGCTTAGTCGTAGACCTTACTATTGTCCAACACTACATAGATGTGTGGTGTGCTTTGAGCCATGTCATTTAATATCTATGCTTCATGCATATTGTATAATCTTGAATGACTCCACTTTAACTAAGATCAATCCATATGTAAGTGGTCTTCCCCACATTTCCAAAACTCTATTGGTTTTCTCCTAGATCCATTTGATTCCTTTATTCAAGACTTAAAGAGATGGTATTTATTATAAGTAGTGGGTTTTGCTAAAAATCACCTCTTGTAGAAATCGTGAACCTCACAGTTCCACCTTGTTGGTCTCTTGCTGCATTTTTCGATTTTCCTTTATAGTTGGGCTTACCTTTTGCTTTCCAATCAACTTTGTACTTAGAATTTTTCTTGGACTATTCATAATGATGCTTAATCTTGTTGATATCATATTCCAAGGTATTAGGCTCATCAAATTCCTTTTTGTCCCTAAATTATTGTGGTGGCCCACTGAGATACGATTTAATATTCATCTTCTCGTCCGTGATGTAAGGAATGTACCTCAATAGCTCCCAGATTCTAGTTGTATATTCATAATTTGTTAGATGCCATAGCTTGTGCACATAAAATTCTTTGGTGTTGTTGTCATAGTACCTCTCAGATAGGTACTTCTCACAAAAATATCTCTCAATTCTCCTCCAACATGGCTCCTCCTCTTGAAGATTCTTAACATTCTTCAGCTCTTCCCACTAGATATCAACATTTCCTCTTAGGATGAAGGTAGCTACTCTTTCCTTCATATTTTCAAAGTAATCATGCATCCTGCAATATTTCCTCATTCCAAGAAACCATTCCTCCACTTATTTGTCCTTCCTCACCTCTCAATTGAATGTAGGATCCCTTTCCTTCTTAAATTATCTTGACATGAGATATTTTCTTTTCCTTCTCTACTGGAAGCATCTTTAGTTGGAACACCAAAAAATCACTCACGACTTCATGACTGCCTCTTTGGATTACACAGTGAGGTTTCCCCTCTTAATGTATATTTTATTTATTTCTTATGTCTTTTCTTGGATCTACTTCCTTCAAAACCATCAGTATTCAATTCATGTCTTCTAAGTCTTTATGGAATTTGCCTATCTTTATCTTTTCTTAGGTGTTTTCCACCAAGATCATGTTTCCTCTATATTTGCAAGTTTGAAAAAATATGAAATATGATGGAATTTACTTCTATTTTCTTCTTCTAAGCCATAACAATCCTTTCATTATCAGCCTTGTAACTTCTCAGCTCAGCTCTTATGCTTCTAATGGTATCCATTCCACCAGGAGACTCTTCCTCTATCTTTTTCCTAACAATGCTATAATTTTTCATCATTGTGATGCTTCATGTTGTTGTTCATTCCTAGTTTCTTCTTATGTGTTGTTATACACATACAACCATTAACCAATCCACAATACCAACAAAACGTGCTCACTATCACATTGGAATTTTTTCCATAAGCATATGGCTATGAAAAGACACATTTCAAGTTAGTATAACCATTAGAAAATAATAATCACATCAAAACCAATATTTTCATACATCATGCAATCGATGACTAAATGATACCAATAGCCCACAGAAGACAATCACCACAACTACTATACTTTGTGATAGAGTTATATGTTTCATACTCTTAGAACGTTTTAGTCCAAATGCTAAACCAGAGTACTGTGTTTCCACACTCTAATAGCTTTAAATATTATCTCCAAGGGTCTAGTGTAGAACCTTCACTTTTTATTTCATCATTGTCGAGCCCATCCAGTCCAAGTGTTGAAACTAAATCCTCTAATACCATTATGTAATTCTCTCTCCCACCCCCTTGGACTAATATCCATTTAATGGGAGGTGTTACTTTTAACTAACCAAACCTCCATGGTATCATTATGGAAATGGAGCTACAAAATTCCTCATTTCACAAAATTAGTAGAATTAACATTGCACACCACCAGTGCATCTAGCTCATCAAGATATTTTTAGTGATATAATTTTTTTCCCAGTCAATACACATATTAAAAGTTATTCCCAATTGAAGTGTGAACCCCCTTATCCTTGCCACATCAGCAAAAGATCAATCACGTGGCATCTACACAACACGTTCACCTCATTCGAGGGCCAGCGCGGTTCCCACCACATCACATCACCACAACACCTCTATTCCTTCTTGCCACACCCACTACTAAGAGAATTCCATTTCCAGATTTCTAATGCATGATAGATGATCCTTCATCAAGTGATGGGGAAAATTCTCATTCATGTGACTTTTGTATCTTCTATGCCCATAGTAGAGTCAAAGAACAATCACGTCCACGACCTCAAGCTTTGTAGTGACATGACTTCTAGCCATGGGTGCTACCTTGTCAGCATCTTGTAACAGTCAACATCATGTGATACCACAACCCCTACCACATTTATTTTAACGCTAAATCATCTCAGTTCTTGGGCCCCATAGTGTCCTAGATCTCCATGTAAACCAACACTTTCCATTTCAACAATAGGGAAGGGATTTATGTCCCTCCCTCTATCAACAATGCCTCTATGCTCAATGGATGTCACATCCTTGACCTCCATCCGTGACACAATGAAAAAACTTGGTGGTAGGAAGTGAGAATTTTCCTATCCCACACCATCTATCAACAATGCCCACTTCTTCCTGAAATCTCATTGAAACTCTAGCATGATGCAACCCTCCCATTCTTTGTTCCTATCAACTCATATCTTAGTCATTAAACAATAAGTTCCCATTCTGCAAAGAGACATCTTCGTTCCCCAGGTTAAGATTATCTCCATATTTTGGCACACATTCCTTAGCCTACATAGGCTATGAATCTTTGCAAGTCATAACATAGTTTATCCACCTCGAGTGTAAGCCTGTTATTCAATGATGACTAGACTTAGAGTCTCAAGGACTCTAATGGCTCATGGAGACATTCTATATGATCAACAATGCCATGTATTAACATAATAAGGGTAGATTCCCCATTACCACAATAAAACCTCAGTATTAAAACATAGCCAAAAAAAACAAATAGACTATCTACATGCCTCTCAATGGGACTACCCGATTTACTTATCTAGTGTGTCTCACACACATTGACCACATAATTCCAGCAATCCATACATGAATGTTATCCATGTTATTCGTTCATATCATCAATAAATTTACAAATAGTGGTGTTCAACTATACAAGCAAGTACCCATACATATTAGGTAAGTGACCATTTTTTTAGGAGTTTATCAACAATAAAAATGGATTTGCAAATCCCTTCCAAACCATGGATGTAGTCACAAACATAACTTATCATAGAAATCCATGAATAATACCATTCTTTCATAAGTAATGCAATTTAATTCATTATTATAACACATAATACTAAAATTCAACGTTCATAACACAACATAAGTCCAAGTGAATGCACTTACTATTTTTCTTACTGATTGGCAATTGAGGGAGGGACTTCAGCTCTCCACCCAACCGTAGGCCGACTATACCACAATATTTATTGTATTTGACCACCCCCAATACAAATTCATATTCTAAGGAGGTAAATTCTCAGGAGTTCTCTAACCAAAAACCATTCAACAATGGTAAGAGGAAGAGACCATTTCTTAAGTGATTTGTCAACATTCCCCCAAATATAACACCACAATCACCCTTTGTTAGTAGATCATTAACCAGAAGGGTTAATCCAAGTTGCAGTGAATTTCATATTAGTTCTAGGAGAAGGAATATATATGTATAAATGGAGGTTTATCAATTGGATAAGTTACTGTAGGTGTAAAGAGTCAACTTTCAGGAGATTTATCAGCTTACTAAGAAGATGCTTGAGTATTTTATTAGCCGCAAGGCTAGTCACTCATGTGTTTATCAAAACTTTCAATTAAGTCTTGGGTGTCTCATCCTATTAAGTAGTTTATCAATCTCAACTATTATCCTCTTGCCTTTTCAACTCCATGGAAAGCCACTACTTAGGTGTTTATCAACTCTTTGAGCAAGCACTTAACATGTTTATCATTGTTAGATCTAAGACTTTTGTGATCCATAATTTAGAAAATAGTCTTCTGGATTAATCACATTGTAAGGATTGGGTCGATGTTTGGAACCAACTAATGTGATTCATCCTCAGGACAAGGTGAGAAATCAATTTATCTGAGAGAATAAATAGCAAGGATGCATCATTATTCATTGTTAGCCATTTAAAAATGAGAAATACAGGAAAACACTGGAATCAATGATGCATCCCTACACCTTTTGAGAAACGCCAAATCGGATTTCTTCTTAGAAATCTACAGTCGTGCCCGCTCAAATTGACAAGCCTTGTTAGCCATTCCCCTTCTGTGAAAGGTAATAATGTTAGATCTATGACTTTTGTGATCCATAATTTAGAAAATAGTCTTCCGGATTAATCACATTGTAAGGATTGGTTCGACGTTTTCAACCAGCTAATGTGGTTCACCCTCAAGACAAGGTGAGAAATCAATTGATCTAAGAGAATAAATAGCAAGGATGCGCCATTGCTCAGTGTTAGCCATTTAAAAATGAGAAATACAGGCAAACACTGGAATCAATGATGCATCCCTACACCTCTTGAGAAATGCCAAGTTGGATTTCTTCTTAGCAATTTGCAGTCATGCCCGCTCAAATTGACAAGCATTGTCAGCCATTCCCTTTCTGTGAAGGGTAATAATGTTAGATCTAAGCCTTTTGTGATCCATAATTTAGAAAATAGTCTTCTGTATTAGTCACATTGTAAGGATTGGGTCGATGTTTTGAACCAGCTAATGTGGTTCATCCTCAGGACAAGGTGAGAAATCAATCTATCTGAGAGAATAAATAGAAAGGATGTATCATTGTTCAGTGTTAGTCGTTTAAAAATGAGAAATACGGGCAAACACTGGAAGCAATGATGCATCCCTACACCTTTTGAGAAACTCCAAATCAGATTTCTTCTTAGCAATCTACAGTCATGCCTGCTCAAATTAACGAGCCTTGTCAGCCATTCCCTTTCCGTGAAGGGTAACAATGTTAGATCTGAGACTTTTGTGATCCATTATTTAGAAAATATTCTTCTGGATTAATCACATTGTAAGGATTGGGTCGACATTTTGAACCAGCTAATGTGGTTCATCCTCAGGACAAGGTGAGAAATCAACCAATATGAGAGAATAAATAGCAAGGATGCATCATTTTTCAATGTTAGCCGTTTAAAAATGAGAAATACGGGAAAACACTAGAATCAATGATGCGTCACTACACCTTTTGAGAAACGCCAAATCAGATTTCTTCTTAGCAATTTGTAGTCGTGCCCGCTCAAATTGACGAGCCTTGTCAGCCATTCCCTTTCCGTGAAGGGTAATAATGTTAGATCTGAGACTTTTGTGATCCATAATTTAGAAAATAGCCTTCCGGATTAATCACATTGTAAGGATTGGGTGGACGTTTCAAACCAGCTAATGTTGTTCATCCTCAGGACAAGGTGAGAAATCAATTGATCTGAGAGAATAAATAGCAAGGATGCATCATTGTTCTGTGTTAGAATTAATAGCAAGGATGCATCATTGTTCGTATAGCCCCTGAGCACCCGAATCCACTGAACTCTCTCTAGAATATCAAATCCCAGGAGCACTCATAGGCCTTAGAAATCATAAGGAATACCATCCCCAAGGCAGAGCACAAGTTCTCGCAGGTTATCTTTTCCCAACAGTTTCACATCCATTTCCCATTCATGCTCTACGTTCTCTTCTTTTGTGCATTCATTCATTCTTGTTCTCAGCGAGTTTATTCTCTCACTCATTTACTACACTCTCCATTTTCTTGAAAATATGATGTTTCCTTATGCATAACACCTAAATCACTCTCTGCTCTAGCCTTGTCTTCCATCGACTTCTCCTCTTGTATATCATGTGTTTTTAGCATTCCCATGTCCCTATGAGAACCAAGACTGTAGTGCCCATCTCCACTCAGGGAGCCCATTCCTTAATTTCAATTCTTGCATAGTAATTATAACACACCCCTCCCTACATTTACCTGCTTTTACAAGCCCTCCAGGTAAATGTAAAGAAAAGTTCTATTATGACATGAACTAACCTCATAGTTCTAGTTAAGGAAGCGGGGCCTACAACTGAGACTTACTAACCTTCCTCAGGAACCACAAATCACTCTGAGGCTGAACAACCACCCCAAGTTACCAACCCCTGAGCTTGAACCATTTTTCTCTGACCTAGACCTATAACCGCACCCTTGGCACTACCTTCATGCAGTTATGCGGCTCCAATCACACTCATAAGTGTCAGTACCAATGGTTATGACCTAAATTCCTCAGTTTAGAACCTGCGGTCCTGAGATCTGAGCCACTTTTCTAGGCTAGCCTTTAAACCACTTCCCAGAACTTCCTATAACATTACCGAATCACATTTAACATGATGAAAATGCTAATCATTCAAACTAGAATGAAAAACTTGACCTAGAATGACTAGAACATACTAGACATTTCATCAAACGTATGGTAAACATGTAAGATACAGGTCATGAATGCATATTTGAGTGTAAATCTCTGTACTTTAGTTGAAAATCATTGATAAAGTTTAATACCATCTCATGTAATTGCAACAACACCTATTATCCCATGCATTCATCAACCATTCATTAACTTATCAAAGCATACCAAGAGCCATAGCTAAAACACGTCCTAAATCATGTTTATAAATAGCATATAATCATAATATTAACCATGATAGAACAACCATCAAATCATCGTGATATAAAGTACAAATGTTCATAGATTACAATAGGAAAAATAACTTGTATTAACTTATGCAAAATCCAAACAAGTCAGGTTCTTCCACATACCACCCGACCATAGATTGAGCTGAACCAAATATTTATTTCATCCAATCACCCTTGTACCATATTACAAGAATGAATGTGGGATATCATGGAATAATCCAAGACATAAAAAACCAAGTGAATCCAAAGTTTAAAATACCTCCACCCTCAAACTATCACAATCTCTCCAAAAATAGTCAAGAGATCACAAAACCAAAACAAGCTTGGATGCCACAGAATTTTGTCACCATACCTTGATGAATTTTCTTGTCTCAACCCACCTATTGAAAGCTTCTCAGAGAAAACCATCTCCACTCCCAACCCTTGGGAATTTTCCTAATACCACCTCATCTAGTTCCAAACCTTCCAGCAATCCAAAGCTCAACCAAGAAATAAATCCCAACACACCATGGCTATCTAGGAAATGGCAAGGCAAGGCTAAAACCACTATCAAACTAGAAAAAAACCATACCAATGACAATAAATGAACCAAATACAAAAATGCATGAACCATGCATTCACACCTCAACTAGAAAATCACACATGCAACCTGTTACCTGCTAAAGTTGTGGATCCAACCTTCTCCTTGCTTTCCTTATCCTCTTCTTTCCTTTTCCTTCCTTTTCTTTCTTGCATGCTTTATCCTCTTCGTTCTCTCACTCTCTCTATCTTTAAAACTAATTCTAAATCTAGAACTAACAAAAGTTGTGAACTGGTTCTCTGAAGCCTTCTTATCATCGATGTCTCTAATTTCTTCATTTTCCTTCTAATTTCCTTAGCATGAAAATTTGTGTCTGTTCACCATCCTTTTCTCCCATTTTCCTTTATTTCTCATAAAGAAATTCCAATTAATGCCTCTTTTCCTTTTTCAAATTCCTTATCCATTAATAAACCGAAAGTGATTCCCACTATAGTGCTTTGCTCAACATTTAGCCTGGAATACGTGTCCCATGACCTTGGTATTATTTTTCCTTTATTAACCTCTATTACGTGAACTCTTAACTTGGGGTTATTACAAATCCATCCCCCTTAAGGGAACAATGTCCTTGGTGTTCTATGACACCTATGACCAACAAACTGCTCAAAAGAAAACATACTGCCTATGGAACTTTAAAACATAGCCCAATGCAATATTTACAATGAATATCTATTGCAAACCATGACCAAAATGAAAATCATGCCACTTATTGGAGATTTATAAAAAACCTCATCACAGTACATACAACCATATACATGTATACATATATATACCAAAACTCATTTCCTTGACCCAACAAATAATGAAGGATACAAAGCCTGCATCTGATCAACCATCTCCCATGTAGATTCTATTGGCATTATGATTTAGGTTTGGCGCTATGGCACAGGTGTTGTACTTGATGGCAACTCACTCAAGTGGCAAATCTCTGTTCAGGCTCTCAAAATGATAGAAAATAAGGGGTTCGCAGGTACACCGTTCAAAAGGTGCGGGCCCGCAGGCACGCCATTCACAAAGTGTGGTCATGTCCGCAGGTTACCCAAACAGAAGGTGCGGACCCCCAGTACACGCACTTTCATGCAGAGAAAAGCACACGCATGTGGGAAATCCTATGGTGGTCCATGGTATTTAGTCCGACGTACATGATCCTATGGTTTTGGTCCGTGGTATAGCATCTAAATTATTGAACCCCAGTTTTGAATCCATTGTATTGGTTTTCGATGGTTTTGTCCCATGGTTTGAGTAAGGGCTTGCCTATAAAAAGGAAAGGAGATCACTTGGCTAGTCACTTGTGAAATTTGAATATCTTAAGATCTGAAATTTTGGGGTGATCTGTTTGAAAAGATAGATCTAAATCAAGGTGAAATCTATAAATTGTAAGGCGAATCTATTGACAGGTCGTGATCTCTCTCACGCATGATCAGATCTGTGGATCTGACTGTCTGTGGCACATTGGAGGACTGTTAATTTGGCTCTATTGGGAGGTCCGCGGGGGATCCACAACGTAGGTGCGGAGGTACGCAGTGCAGTAGAAGACGCAGGTGCGGAGGTCCGCAGGCAATCCACAGCGCAGGTGCGGAGGTACGCAGTGCAGCAGAAGGTGCAGGTGTGGGGGTCCGCAGCAGAGCAGAAGACGCAGGTGCGGAGGTCCGCAGCACAGCAGAAGGCGCAGGTGCGGAGGTACGCAGAGCAGCAAAAGGCTCAGGTGCGGAGGTACGCTGTCGGGCAGACAGTGCAGGTGCGGAGCTGTGCAGTCCAGACACAGAAGAACTGTGGATATTCACAGGTTTCTATTGGTGAAGTTGCAGAATTTTCTTAAAATATTTGTTGGCTGCCTTTTATCTATTGCTGCAAAGTTCTAGGTTTAGATTACTGGTATTGCTTTTCTGGTTACTGCATTCTGAGAAGTTATTGGTTGACTCATTGGGTGATTGTAAAAGGAGATTGGTTGATTCACATGTACTTGATGATTATTTGATGTTCATGGATCCAGTCTGAAAATTATGAAACGTGGTCCTTGGAAGAAAAGAAGTAGGTCAGCACCTACGTACTAGTAGATCAGCTAGTACAAGAGCTAAGGGGCTTGTAGCTCCCTTCCAGGAGAGACTGGAAAATGAGAGAGGGTTGTAGCTCTCAGCAGGTTACAGCCTGCATACTGGTAAAAGACTGCACCAGTACAAAATCATTGTAAAAGAAGTTTCTAATTGAAAGAAGATAGAGACATATTGCAACAGGTGGTTTTCACCCACATTGGGTTTCCACCTTATATCTGGTGTTCTTTGGTGTGACTATCTATTTTTCTTGTTCTTGCTCATTATTATATGGTACTGACATACAAATTAATGATCAATATCTGAAGAATAAATTAAAGTATAAATCTGGAAGATATATTGAAAAGAATTTGATAATACTGATTCACCCCCCCTCTCAGTATTATTTCCAACAATTGGTATCAGAGCAGGTCCTTCTGAAGAAGCTTGATTGCTTGAAGGAAGATCCATCATCATGAGCAACTACGAGAGAGAAGCATCTATCAGGCCACCAATTTTTGACGGGACAAACTTCATATATTGGAAGGTAAGAGTTACTGCCTATCTTCAATCTCTTGGTACAGAAGTTTGGGACATCATAGACACAGGGTACACTTTTCCATCAGAAACTCCTACAGATCCGGCTGAGAAGAAGAAATATGAAACAAATGCAAAGGCTCTCAATACTCTATTAGGATGTCTATCTCAATCAGAATTTGTGAAGGTTATGCAGTATAAATCCACAAGATAAATATGGGACAAGATTGTTCTGAGCTATGAAGGAGATGAACAGGTAAAATGAGCAAAACTTCAAACCCTCAGAATTCAGTATGAAAATCTCAGAATGCACAATGATGAAAGTGTGGCTAACTATTTCCTTCGTGTAGATGAGATTGTTAATTGTATGAAAAATTTGGGTGAAGAAATAAAAGAGGGTGTTGTGGTTGAAAAGGTTCTAACATCTTTGTCCCCTAGGTTTGAATCTAAAGTTTCTGCAATAGAAGAGAAAGAGAATCTACGAAGCCTTACCATGTTACAGCTGCACGGAATTCTGACTGCTTATGAAATGAGGAAAGGAGGACCATCAGACAGGAGAGAAGCTGCCTTCAAGGCTTAAGGCAAAGGAGATTACTATGAGTCAGGATACGTGTCAGAAGATGAAGAAGAATAAAATTTTGTCAAAAACCTTCAACGGGGTGTTGGACGATTCCACGGTAAGTTACCTTTAAAATGCTTTTCTTGTGGAAGAGTCGGACACTATGTTGCCAAATGTCCTCATAAGGATAAGATTGACAAGGGGAAGGAACCTGGTAGATGGAACAAGAAACAGAATGCAAACAAGAAAAGCTATTACACTCATGAAGATAGTGATGGACTTTCAAATAGCGACGAAGATGAATGAGGTAATAATTATAAACTTTTAATGGTTTTTGAAGATGATGATTACATGGATGCTATAGATGAAGAAGGTCTTTATGAAGAGATTTCTAAACTCAAAATTTGTTTAGAAGAGAAAAATGTGATTATTGATTCTCTGCAATGTCAACTGGCTGAAAGGGAAAAACATCATGAAAAATTGGAATTTGAAATTGTTGGTCTTAGAAAAGAGATTGAGAAAACAAAAGCCCTTAATCTTAAATTTGTTAAAGGATCTGAAACTCTGGATGAGATTATCAATATGCAACGTTCTCCACTAATCAAGACAGGTCTGGGATATAATGGAGAAGCATCTCAAGCATCCACCTCCAAAAGCTATCTTGATGCAGCAAGAAGGAGCGAGCAAAGGCCTAATAGAAATCATCAGGTAAATCAGGGATAGTTTACCTCAAGAATGAACAAAGACTATCAAGAAAATCGGGGGCAATCTACTTTAAGGACAAACAGAAGCCACAACCAGCCACAGGTAAAATCTTCCCAATTTGCCTCAAGAATGGATGTCAGTAGAAACTACAATCGGTTGGTTGATAGATTTGATAATCGCAGGGGTTTCTTCAATGGCCAATGTTTCTCTTGCCATAACTTTGGCCACAAAGCAACTCAATGTGTTGCCTATAAGACAATCATGACTAGAGAAGCTCAAAAACAAAGAAGTATGACAAGAATCACGAAAAGGACCTATAACAACTTTTCATCCCTTGAAAATGAAATTAAATGTTCTATTTGTAATAACTTCGGTCATGAAGATTCTGAATGCAGGAGCAGGTTTCGGAAGGCAACTCAGAAGGAACAAACCTCAAGTGCCAGAACATGGAGAATGAAGGAACTGCAACCAGAAAGATGTGGGATAGCTTTATATGCAGAAGAACAGGAAAATCAATGGTACATCGACAGTGGATGTTCAAAGCATATGATAAGTGATAAAGAAAAACTTCAATCATATAGTGCTTTAGAAAAAGGAAAGAAAGTTTCTTTTGGAAATGATACCCCTGCAGTCATAAATGGAAAAGGCATTGTTCAGCTGAAAGAAAAAGTCAAAGCTGGAAATGTTTTGTATGTTGATGGCTTGAAGCATAATCTACTGAGTGTCAATCAGATGTGCGATCAAGGAACTGAGGTAATATTTCGATCAAATGGATGTAGTGTTCGTGATCTTGATACAAGAAAAACAATGATCAAAGGCATAAGAACTCCAAATAATTTATACATATTTGAAGAAGGACAACAACAATGCTATTTGAGCAAAAATGATGAACACTGGTTATGGCACCGAAGGTTGGGGCATCTAAGCTTTTCACAAATAAGGAAAGCATGCAAGTACCAGGCAGTTCGTGGTCTTCCAAACATCAGAATTCCAGACAACACAATATGCAAATCATGTCAGTTTGGTAAGCAAACCATAACTAACTTCCCTGAGAAGGAAGGATCAACTAGCAGGCCACTTGAACTTGTCCATACTGATATATGTGTCCCATCTAGGAAAAGGTCACCTCGAGGAGAAGAATATTTCATATTATTCATTGATGACTTTTCCAGGATGTGTTGGATAGGACTTATGAAGCACAAAGATGAAGCCTTTGAAAAGTTCAAATCATTCAAATCCTTGGTGGAGAACGAATCAGATCACAAAATCAAATGCCTCATGTCTGATAGAGGTGGGGAGTTTACCTCGAATGAATTTTTCGACTTCTGTGAAGAACATGGAATAAGAAGGGAATTCTCTACAGCTAGGACTCCTCAGCAAAATGGAGTAGTGGAAAGGATGAACAGAACGGTTCAACAAATGGCCCGTGCTATGCTTGATGAGCCTGGAACTCCCGCAACCTTCTCGGGTGAAGCTGCATTTGCTGCGGTTATTATTCTCAACAAAACAAATGTCCGGGTGAACAACACTCAAACTCCTCATGAGCTCTGGTATGGTGAGACTCCTTCGGTAAAACATTTCAAAATTTTTGGAAGCAAATGCTATATTAAGAATAATGATGAACATCTTGGCAAATTTGAACCTAGAGCAGATGAAGGCATTCTCTTTGGTTATTCTCCCCACAGCAAAGCATACAAGTGTTATAGTAAAAGACTTGGAAGAATTGTTGACAGCATTGATGTAGTGGTTGATGAAGAAGGAAACATTCCTAGGCAAGTAAATTATGAAAATATCGAAGAGGATGAAGACCATCCTTCAAAATAGACTAATGATGAAGAAGAACCTCAAGAGGCACCAGAGGAATAGATAAGGATAGAAGAGAAGACTTCATCCAGGTACGTTCAAAAGAATCATCCAGAATCTCAAATTTTGGGGCAGAAAGAGGCAGGTATACAAACAAGAAGAACAATTGCAGAAGCCTCAAGCTATTTGGCATTGCTCTCCTCCACTGAACCACAAAATGTAAAAGAGGCATGGAAAGATGAATGCTGGGTCAAGGAAATGGATGAAGAACTTGAGCAGATCGAAAAGAATAACACATGGGAGTTGGTTCCTAGACCAAAAGATAAGAATATTATAGGGACAAAATGGATCTTTAAAAACAAGTTGAATGAAAATGGGGAAGTGATTAGAAACAAGGCCAGACTTGTTTGTAAAGGGTATGCTCAACAAGAAGGAATAGACTTTGAAGAAACTTTTGCTCCCGTTGCTAGACTTGAGGCCATCCGAATGTTCCTTGCTCTCTCAAGCTTTCAGAAGTTCAAAGTATTTCAAATGGACGTGAAATCAGCCTTTCTAAATGGAGACTTAGAAGAAGAGGTGTACATTGAGCAACCAGATGGTTTCATTCTCGGGAATGATTCAAATCTTGGATGCAGACTAAAAAAGGCTCTTTATGGTCTTAAACAGGCGCCAAGGGCTTGGTACTATCGTTTGGACAAATATCTTCATCAACAAGGCTTTTCAAAGGGATCAACAGATATCAATCTTTATATAAAAATTGAAAATGACAAATTGCTAATACTTGTTGTGTATGTAGATGATATTATCTTTGACAACAATGAAGAAACTATGAGTCAAAACTTTGCCTTGGTGATGCAGAAAGAATTCGAAATGTCATTACTTGGAGAGCTGACATATTTTCTTGGTCTACAAATCCAACGAAATGAAGGCGGTATCTTTTTGTCTCAAACCAAGTACTTCAAACAGATTTTGAAGAAGTATGGCATGGAAGATTCAAAACCAGTATGTACCCCTATCATTACAGGATGCAGCCTCAGTGCAAATGATGAATCAGCAACAGTGCATCAACCAACCTATAGATCCATGATTGGAAGTCTACTTTATTTGATAGGTACCTGACCAAACATCATGCATGCAGTGGGAATAGTTGGAAGATTTCAGGCAAATCCAAAGGAAACTCATCTTCAGGCAATTAAGAGAATCTTCAAGTACCTTCAAGGAACTCAAAACTATGGCTTATGGTATCCTAGAGATACATATATCACCCTTCATGCTTATACAGATGCAGATTGGGCCGGAAGTGTGGATGATAGGAAAAGCACTAGTGGGGGTGCATTCTTCATGGGTTCCAGATTAGTATCTTGGTTCAGCAAGAAGCAGAGTTCAATTGCTTTATCTACAACTGAAGCAGAGTATGTGGTTGCTGCATCTTGTTGCACACAACTTCTTTGGATGATGCAAACCTTGCAGGACTTTCAAATCACTTGTACTCCACCTATCTCCATCCTATGTGATAATACAAGTGCTATCAGCATTTCAAAGAACCCAGTCATGCATTCAAAGACCAAGCATATACCTATCAAATATCATTTTCTTCGGGAACAAGTTCTTGAACAAAAGGTCAAGTTGGAGTATGTTCCTTCTAAGGAACAAGTTGTTGATATACTCACCAAACCACTGCCCAGGGAGACCTTTGAATACCTCAGGAAAAATCTGGGGGTAGTTGATGCATCATCTTGTTGTTGAATCTTATCTGTTTCAGAGATTGTTGGTTGTATGCGAGTTTCATATGGGGTATACGCGTACATTCGTTGGTTTATGGATTGGTCAAAGACCATCTGGCACAGGTTTAGGGGGAGCATTTATTCTTCTAATAATACATTGTTGGCATTATTATAAAATATCTTGGAGGAGAAAGTTCAGAAGGATGCTGATCTGAATATTGCTGCTAATGTTTTGTCTCTATGTCTTATATCTCTTTTGTCAAGGTCATTTATGGTGTATGGTGGATTATGGTTCTTCTTGAAGAAATTTTCTTTTACAGATCTAGCCTATAGTCAGGGGGAGCATGATCAGCACAGCAGAGTAGAGTTTTCAGCATGTTCTCAGGGGGAGCATAACCCTTTGCCCTTGATGACAAAGGGGGAGAATGACTTTGAGGATCTTGGGGTTGCCATCAAGTCCAAAGGGGGAGATTGTTGGCATTATGATTCAAGTTTGGTGCTATGGCACAGGTGTTTTACTTGATGGCAACTCACTCAAGTGGAAAATCTCTGTTCAGGCTCTCAAAATGATAGAAAATAAGGGGTTCACAGGTACATCGTTCAAAAGGTGCAGGCCCGTAGGCACGCCATTCACAAAGTGTGGTCATGTCCGCAGGTTACCCGAACAGAAGGTGCGGACCCCCAATACACGCACTTTCATGCAGAGAAAAGTGCACGCAAATGGGAAATCCTATGGTGGTCCATGGTATTTAGTCCGACAGACATGATCCTATGGTTTTGGTCTGTGGTATAGCATCTAAATTATTGAACCCCGGTTTTGGATCCCTTCTATTGGTTTTCGATGGTTTTGTCCCATGGTTTGAGTAAGGGCTTGCCTATAAAAAGGAAAGGAGATCACTTGGCTAGTCACTTGTGAAATTTGAATATCTTAAGATCTGAAATTTTGGGTGATTGGTTTGAAAAGCTAGATCTAAATCAAGGTGAAATCTATAAATTGTAAGGCGAATCTATTGATAGGTCGTGATCTCTATGGCGCATGATCAGATCTGTGGATCTGACTGTCTGTGGCACATTGGAGAACTGTTAATTTGGCTCTATTTGGAGGTCCACAGGCGATCCATAGCAGGGGTCCGCACAGTAGCAGAAGACGCAGGTGCGGAGGTTCGCAGGCGATCCACAGTGCAGGTGCGGAGGTACGCAGTGCAACAGAAGGCACAGGTGCGGGGGTCCACAGCGCAGCAGAAGATGTAGGTGCAGAGGTCCGCAGCGCAGCAGAAGGCGCAGGTGCGGAGGTACGCAGAGCAGCAGAAGGCTCAGGTGCGGAGGTACGCTGTCGGGCAGACAGTGCAGGTGCGGAGCTGCGCAGTCCAAACACAGAAGAACTGCAGATATTTGCAGGTTTCTATTGGTGAAGTTGCAGATTTTTCTTAAAATATTTGTTGGCTGCCTTTTATCTATTGCTGCAGAGTTCTGGGTTTAGATTACTGGTATTTCTTTTTTGGTTACTGCATTCTGAGAAGTTATTGGTTGACTCATTGGGTGATTGTAAAAGGAGATTGGTTGATTCACATGTACTTGATGATTATTTGATGTTCATGGATCCAATCTGAAAATTTATGAAACGTGGTCCTTGGAAGAAAAGAAGTAGGTCAGCACCTACGTACTAGTAGATCAGCTAGTACAAGAGCTAATGGGGTTGTAGCTCCCTTCCAGGAGAGACTGGAAAACGAGAGAGGGTTGTAGCTCTCAGCAGGTTGCAGCCTGCGTACTGGTAAAAGACTGCACTAGTACAAAATCATTGTAAAAGAAGTTTCTAATTGAAAGAAGATACAGACATATTGTGGCAGGTGGTTTTCACCCACATTGGGTTTCCACCTTATATCTAGTGTTCTTTGGTGTGACTATCTGTTTTTCTTCTTCTTGCTCATTATTATATGGTACTGACATACAAATTAATGATCAATATCTGAAGAATAAATTAAAGTATAAATATGGAAGATATATTGAAAAGAATTTGATAATACTGATTCACTCCCCCTCTCAGTATTATTTCCAACAAATTCATCAGGTACAAAGTTCTTCCACTACACTTTAACTTTCTCTATTCCTTGGTTCTGGAGCATGAGCTATTTCCACTGTAATATGCATTGTGATTATGGCTGGAATTCTCCCTTTGGTTCCATCTGCAATATAGACCAATAAATCACATGATCAACATCCTCGACATATCTTTGAAGCAATGAAACATAGAAAACATCATGGACTTTCACTAAGGTAGTGCAAGTCGGTAGGCCACTAGTATAATTCCTCTAAGGATCTCAAAAGGCGCATAATACCAAGGTGCCAACTTTGCACATGATCCAGTCCTCAAGGGTCTCCTCTTGGGCTTGATGTGCAAGTACACATGCTCCCCAACCTAAAGCTCCTTAAATACCCTGTGTTGATCTACATAACTCTTCTACCTGTCCTATGTTTCCTTCTAATTCGTTTTAACAACCTGCATTTCCTGTTCCATCTCAGCCAACATGTCTAGTCCAATTAATACCTTGTTCACTAGATCATTCCAGCTGATAGGAGTATTAAAACTCCACACTTAAATAACCTCAAACAGACTCATCTTCAAGGAATCCTAATACCAAATAATATATGTAAACTCTAGTAGTTGAACATACTCCTCCCACTTCCTTTGCTGATGCATGAAATACATTCTCAACATGTGCTCAATAATCATGTTGATCGTCTCTTTTTCTCCATTTGTCTCTAGAAGATAAGTTGTGCTGAAAGCCAACTTTGTCCCCATACCTGCAAACAACTCCTTCCAAAACCTGGAAGTTAACTTGGAGTCATTGTTTGATATGATCTTCCTAGGAACACCATGCAACCTCACTATCTCCTTGATGAAAATTTGAGCTACCTCACTAGATGAATTAGTAGACTTAACTACAATGAAGTGAGATACCTTACTTAACTTGTCAACCACAACTATGTTAGAATAATGTTTCTTCGATGACCTCAACAAACATGTAATGAATTCCATGGAAATGGCCTTCCATTTCCACTCTGGAATCAGAATCGGATGCAACAACCACCTGGATGCTTACACTCTGCTTTTACCTATTGACAGTCCAAACATCTCACATCAAACTCAACCACCTCTTTCTTCAAGTTTGGCCAATGATAAAACTTCTTAACTTTTGTTAATGTCTTTTGATATCCTGGGTGACCTGAATATTATTTGACATGAAAATCCCTCAAGATAAAATTCTCGGGCTCACTGTAATTTAGTACATAAATATTGTTCCTAAATCTAACTGAGCCCTCTATTGTGAGATGATACTCCTCATCCATATCACTGTTGGAAATAATACTGAGAGGGGGGGGTGAATCAGTATTATATAATTCTTTTAATAAATCTTCTTCATTTGTTCTTTGAATTATTTTTGCATGTCAGTACCATAAAATAATGAGCATGAACAAAAGAAAACAGATAGTCACACCAAAGAACACAAGATGTAAGGTGGAAACCCAATGTGGGAAAAAACCACCTGCTGCAATATGTCTCTATCTTCTTTCAAATTAGAAACTTCGTTTACAATGGATTTGTACTGGTGCAGTCCTTTACCAGTACGCAGGCTGCAACCTGCAGAGAGCTACAACTCTCTTTCGTTTTCCGGTTTCTCCTGGAAGGGAGCTACAACCCCCTACTTCTTTTCATACAAGGACCACTTTTCATAATTTCAAACTGGATCCATAAGCATCAATTGATCATCAAGTGTAAGAGAATCACCCAATCAACTGTAGTAACCAGATCAACAATAATAGGACCAAACCCAGAACACAACAATGATAAACAAAGATTTTAAGAGAAGGAAGCACCCTGCACAACTGCTAGCCTGAGTCCGGACTCACCCTGCTCAACTGCTAGCCTGAGTCCCGGACTCACCCTGCTCAACTGCTGGCCTGAGTCCCTGGACGCACCCTGCTTAACTGCTAGCCTGCGTCCCGGACGCACCTTGCTCAACTACTAGCCTGCGTCCCTCGCACTGAGTCTATTGAACTGCCTGCGTCCCGGCGCACCTGAACCCTTCTGCGCCTGCGTCTGGCGCACCTGAAACGCTTCGCTCCTGCGTCCCGGACGCACCTGAACCCTTACTGCACCTGCGTCCCTCCGGGCATAGATGATTTCAAGACTTTAGAAATAACCCAGACAGTCAGATCTACAGATCCGAGCAAGAGTCGAAGAGATCTCGGTCCATCAGATTCGCCTTGTTTAGATCTAGACCAGATCTAGCCCTCATAAGATGTTCAACCAAAAACATGCTCAAACCAAATGATCTCCTTTGCTTTATATAGGCAAGCTCCTCCTCAAATCAAGGAACAATACCACGAGCCGACACCTTAAAAACACAATACCGTCGGCTAGATACCAGGAGTAAATCACAAGAAACCCCCACGTGTGCTTTTCTCTGCCTTAAAAAGTGTGCACTGGGTGGACGCACCTTCTGAACGGCTGGACTGCGTCCCTGGACGCGGTCTATGCATGGATTACCTGCAGGTACGCACTTTCTGAAAGGTGTACCTGCGTCCTTCTTAAATTTTTCAATAAATTAAGAGCTGATCATCAATCTTTGCTGCTGACATGAAGAACAGTGATCTACCACCTGAATGGGTTGCCATCAAGGACAACACCTGAACCATAATGCCAACAATCTCCCCCTTTGGTCTTGATGGCAACCTCATAATCTTCAGCTTCATTCTCCCCCTTTGACATCAAGGGCAAAGGGTATGCTCCCCCTAAGATCATGCTCCTCCTGAATATGAGCCAGATCTGCAGCGACGAACCATAATCCACCATGAAAGAGATAGAGACATATTGCAGCAATTCCCAAGATCTCCTTCTAACCATCCTCCATAATGCCAACAATGCATTATGTGCTCCCCCTGAGCCTGTATCACCAATAAGAAGAGGTTCAACAATAAGATGATGCATCAACAACCCCCAGCTTTTGCCTGAGGTATTCAAAAGTGTCCCTGGGCAATGGTTTGGTGAAGATATCAGCAACTTGTTCCTTAGAAGGAACATACTCCAACTTGATCTTCTGTTCAAGTACTTGTTCCCGGAGAAAATGGTACTTGATTGGTATGTGCTTGGTTTTTGAATGCATAACAGGATTCTTTGAGATGCTGATTGCACTTGTGTTGTCACATAAGATAGGGATTGGTGGTGTACAAGTGATTTGAAAATCCTGCAAAGTCTGCATCATCCAAAGGAGTTGGGTGCAACAAGATGCAGCAGCAACATATTCCGCTTCAGCTGTAGACAAGGCAATTGAACTTTGTTTCTTGCTGAACCAAGATACCAGTCTGGAACCCATAAAGAATGCACCACCACTTGTGCTTTTCCTGTCATCCACGCTTCCGGCCCAATCTGCATCTGTATAAGCATGAAGTGTAAGATCTGTATCTCTAGGATACCATAAGCCATAATTTTGAGTCCCTTGAAGATATTTGAAAATTCTCTTCACTGCCTGAAGATGAGTCTCTTTCGGATTTGCTTGAAATCTTCCAACTATTCCAACTGCATGCATGATATCTGGTCGGGTACCTGTCAAATAAAGTAAACTTCCAATCATAGATCTGTAGGTTGGTTGATGTACTATTGCAGATTCATCATTTGCACTGAGGCTACATCCTGTGACCATGGGTGTACATACTGGTTTTGCATCTTCCATACCATATTTCTTCAAAATCTGTTTGAGATACTTGGTTTGAGATAAAAAGATTCCTCCTTCTTTTTGTTGGATTTGCAAACCAAGGAAATATGTCAGTTCTCCTAGCAGGGACATTTCAAATTCTTTCTGCATGACAGAGGCAAAGTTTTGACTCATAGCTTCTTCATTGCTCCCAAAAATAATGTCATCTACATATACAACAAGTATTAGCAATTTGTCATTTTCAACTTTTATATAAAGATTGCTATCTGCTGATCCTTTTGAAAAACCTTGTCGATGAAGATATTTGTCCAAACGGTAGTACCAAGCCCTTGGAGCTTGTTTGAGACCATAGAGAGCCTTTTTCAATCTGCATACAAGATTTGGATCATTTCCAAGAATGAACCCATCTGGTTGTTCAATGTACACTTCTTCTTCCAAGTCTCCGTTCAGAAAGGCTGATTTCACGTCCATTTGAAATACTTTGAAGTTTTGAAAACTTGAGAGAGCAAGGAACATTCGGATGGCTTCAAGTCTTGCAACAGGAGCAAAGGTTTCTTCAAAGTCTATTCCTTCTTGCTGTGCATACCCTTTACAAACAAGTCTGGCTTTGTTTCTAATTACTTCTCCATTTTCATTTAATTTGTTTTTGAAGACCCATTTTGTCCCGATAACATTCTTATCTTTTGGTCTAGGAACCAGCTCGCAAGTGTTGTTCTTTTCGATCTGCTCAAGTTCTTCATCCATTGCTTTCACCCAACATTCATCTTTGCATGCCTCTTTCACATTTTGTGGTTCAGTAGAGGAGAGTAATGCCAAATAGCTTGAAGCTTCTGCAACTGTTCTTCTTGTTTGTACACCTGCTTCTTTCTGCCCCATAATCTGAGATTCTGGATGATTCTTCTGAACATCTCTGGATGGAGTCTTTTCTTCTGTTCTTGTTTGCTCCTCTGGTTCTTCTTGAGGTTCTTCTTCTTCATCATTCTGTCGTTGGGGGTAGCCTTCATCTTCTTCAATGTCTTCATGATGTACTTGCCTAGGAATGTATCCCTTCTCATCAACCACTACATCAATGCTGTCAACAATTCTGCCAAGTCTTTTATTGTAGCATTTGTATGCTTTGCTATGTGGAGAGTAACCAAGAAGAATGCCTTCATCTGCTCTAGGTTCAAGTTTTCCAAGCTGCTCATCAGTATTTTTGATATAGCATTTTCTCCCAAAGATTTTGAAGTGTTTTACCGAAGGAGTCTTACCACTCCAGAGCTCATGAGGAGTTTGAGTACTGTTCACCCGGACATTTGTTTTGTTGAGAATAATAACCGCAGCATGTGCAGCTTCACCCCAGAAAGTTGCGGGAGTTCCTGATTCATCAAGCATAGCACGAGCCATCTGTTGGATTGTTCTGTTCATTCTTTCCACAACTCCATTTTGCTGAGGAGTTCTTGCTGTAGAGAATTCTCTTCTTATCCCATGTTCTTCACAGAAATCGAAAAATTCATTTGAAGTAAATTCCCCACCTCTGTCGGATCTGAGGCACTTAATTTTGTGACCTGATTCATTTTCAACCAAGGCTTTGAAGGATTTGAATTTTTCGAATGCTTCATCTTTGTGCTTCATAAGTCCTAACCAAACAAACCTGGAGAAATCGTCAATGAATAATATCAAGTATTCTTCTCCTCGAGGTGTCCTTTTTCTGAAGGGACCACATGTATCTGTGTGTACTAGCTCAAGAGGCATGCTAGTTGATCCTTCTTTCTCTGGGAAGTTAGTTCTGGTTTGTTTTCCAAACTGACATGATTTGCATATGGTGTTGTCAGGAATTTTGATATCTGGAAGATCACGAACTGCCTGATATTTGCATGCTTTCCTTATTTGTGAGAAGCTTAGATGTCCCAACCTTCGATGCCATAACCAGTGCTCTTCATCCTTGCTTAGATAGCATTGTTGTTGTCCTTCTTCAAATATGTACAGATTATTTGGAGTTCTTTTCCCTTTGAGAACTGTTTTACCAGTATCAAGATCACGAACAAGACATCCATTTGATCTGAATATAACCTCGGTTCTTTGATCACACATCTGGCTGACACTTAGTAGATTATGCTTCAATCCATCAACATACAAAACATTTCCAGCCTTGACCGTTTCTTTTAAAGGAGCAATACCATTTCCTTTTATAGTTGCAGGAGTATCATTTCCAAAAGAGACTTTCTTTCCCTTTTCTAAAGTAGAATAAGACTCAAGTTTTTCTTTATCACCTGTCATATGCTTCGAACATCCACTGTCAATGTACCATATATTTTCTTGTCCCTCTGCATAGAATGCTATCCCACATCTTTCTGTTTGAGGTTCCTTTATTCTCCATGTTTTGGTGCTTGAGGCTTGTTCCTTTCTCTCCTGAAACCTGCTCCTGCATTCAGAGTCTTCATGACCAAAATTATTGCAAATGGAACATTCAACTTCATTTTCAAGAGCCGAAAAGTTGTTATAGGTCCTTTTTGTAATCCCTGTCATGCTTCTTTGTTTTTGAGCTTCCCTAGTCATGATTGTTTTATATGCAACACATTGAGCTGCTTTGTGACCAAAATTATGGCAAGAAAAGCATTGTCCATTGAAGAAGCTTCTGCGGTTATTGAATCTACCTGCCAACTGATTGTAATTTCTATTTTCATCTATTCTTGAACCAAACTGAGAAGATTTTACCTGTGGCTGGTTGTAGCTTTTGTTCACCCTTAAGATGGATTGCCCTTGATAGTTTCTGTTTGTATTTCGTCCCTACTTCACCTGATTATCTTCATTGTTCTTCTGCTCATTTCTTCTTGCCGCATCAAGATAACTTTTTGAGGTGGATGCTTGAGAGGTTTCTCCATTATAACCCAAACCTGTCTTGTTTAGAGGAGACCGCTGCAAATTGATAATCTCATCCAAAGTTTCAGATCCTTTGACAAACTTAAGATTAATAGCTTTTGTTTTCTCAATTTCTTTTCTGAGACCAACAATTTCACCTTCTAGTTTTTCAAGATGTTTTTCCTTTTCATCAATTTGAAATTGTAGAGTATCAATGATCACATTCTTTTCTTCTATACATCTCTTGAGTCTAGTAATTTCATCATAGAGGTTATTCACATCTACAGCATCCTCATAATCATCATATTCAAATGCCATTAACAACTTATATTTATTACCTTGTTCATCTTCATCACTGTTTGATAAACCATCACTGTCTTCATGGGTGTAGTAGCTTTTCTTATTTGTACTTTGTTTCTTGTTCCATCTAGCAGGTTCCTTACCTTTATCCTTATAGGGACATTTTGCAGCATAATGACCTACTCTTCCACAAGCAAAGCATTTGAAAGGTAGCTTACCTCTGAACCTTCCAGAACCCCTTTGAAGATTTCTGACGAAATTTGATTCTTCTTCCTCTTCTTCTGGAACATGGCTTGCTTCATAGTAATCTTCTTTGCCTGATGCCTTGAAAGCAGCTTCCCTTCTGTCAGATGGACCTCCCTTTCTCATTTCATAAGTAGTTAGAATTCCATGTAGATGAGACATAGTGAGAATTCGGAGATTTTCCTTTTCTTCTATTGCAGATACTTTAGATTCAAACTTGGGGGATAATGATATTAGAATCTTTTCAACTACTATAGCCTCTTTTATTTCTTCACCCAAATTGTTCATACAATTAACAATCTCATCTACCCGAAGAAAATAATTAGCCACACTTTCATCATTATACATCTTGAGAGTCTCATACTGAATCCTGAGAGTTTGAAGTTTAGCTCGCTTTACCTGTTCATCTCCTTCCTAGCTCGTGACCATTTTGTCCCATATCTCTTTTGCTGATTTGAAGTGCATTACCTTCATGAATTCCGTTTGGGATATACTTCCTAATAGAGTACTGACTGCTTTTGCATTTGTTTCATATTTCTTCTTCTCAGCTGGATCTGTAGGAGTAGCTGAAGGAAAAGCGTAGCCTGTTTCTACAATGTCCCAAACTTCTGTACCAAGAGATTGAAGATATGCAGTAACTCTTACCTTCCAATAGTTGAAGTTTGTCCCATCAAAAACCGGTGGCCTGATTGATGCTTCTCTCTCGTAGTTGCTCATGATGAACGATCTACCTTCAAGCGATCAAGCTTCTCTGAAGGACCTGCTCTGATACCAATTGTTGGAAATAATACTGAGAGGGGGGGGGTGAATCAGTATTATATAATTCTTTTAATAAATCTTCTTCATTTGTTCTTTGAATTATTTTTGCATGTCAGTACCATAAAATAATGAGCATGAACAAAAGAAAACAGATAGTCACACCAAAGAACACAAGATGTAAGGTGGAAACCCAATGTGGGAAAAAACCACCTGCTGCAATATGTCTCTATCTTCTTTCAAATTAGAAACTTCTTTTACAATGGATTTGTACTGGTGCAGTCCTTTACCAGTACGCAGGCTGCAACCTGCAGAGAGCTACAACTCTCTCTCGTTTTCCAGTTTCTCCTGGAAGGGAGCTACAACCCCCTACTTCTTTTCATACAAGGACCACTTTTCATAATTTTCAAACTGGATCCATAAGCATCAATTGATCATCAAGTGTAAGAGAATCACCCAATCAACTGTAGTAACCAGATCAACAATAATAGGACCAAACCCAGAACACAACAATGATAAACAAAGATTTTAAGAGAAGGAAGCACCCTGCACAATTGCTAGCCTGAGTCCGGACTCACCCTGCTCAACTGCTAGCCTGAGTCCCGGACTCACCCTGCTCAACTGCTGGCCTGAGTCCCTGGATGCACCCTGCTTAACTGCTAGCCTGCGTCCCGGACGCACCCTGCTCAACTGCTAGCCTGCGTCCCTCGCACTGAGTCTATTGAACTGCCTGCATCCCGGCGCACCTGAACCCTTCTGCACCTGCGTCTGGCGCACCTGAAACGCTTCGCTCCTGCGTCCCGGACGCACCTGAACCCTTACTGCACCTGCGTCCCTCCGGGCATAGATGATTTCAAGACTTTAGAAATAACCCAGACAGTCAGATCTACAGATCCGAGCAAGAGTCGAAGAGATCTCGGTCCATCAGATTCGCCTTGTTTAGATCTAGACCAGATCTAGCCCTCATAAGATGTTCAACCAAAAACATACTCAAACCAAATGATCTCCTTTGCTTTATATAGGCAAGCTCCTCCTCAAATCAAGGAAGAATACCACGAGCCAACACCTTAAAAACACAATACCGTCGGCTAGATACCAGGAGTAAATCACAAGAAACCCCCACGTGTGCTTTTCTCTGCCTTAAAAAGTGTGCACTGGGTGGACGCACCTTCTGAACGGCTGGACTGCATCCCTGGACACGGTCTATGCATGGATTACCTGCGGGTACGCACTTTCTGAAAGGTGTACCTGCGTCCTTCTTAAATTTTTCAATAAATTAAGAGCTGATCATCAATCTTTGCTGCTGACATGAAGAACAGTGATCTACCACCTGAATGGGTTGCCATCAAGGACAACACCTGAACCATAATGCCAACAATCACCTTCACCCCGTTGTTGTAACATGTGCCTCAACTGCTGATACATGTCATCATGTTTTCCTTCCTGCAAGGTCTCTCTTGTAAATGTGTCCCATAAGAACTCACTACAGCAATATGATTCACCTGCAGTCTCTTACTGAGAGAATCTGCAACCATATTCTCCTTTCTCTTGATGTACTTGATCTCAAAGTCAAACTCACTAAGGGTATCCAACCATCTAGTTTGCTTGGCATTCATATTAGGTTGGTCAAATAAGTACCTCAGTCCACTATGATCACTCATCAAAATAAACTTCCTGCCAAGAACATAATGTCTCCACATATTCAAGGCATGAATGATAGCTTCCAACTGAAGATCATGAGTCACATAGTTCTACCCATGCTCATTCAACTTCCTTGAATCATAACATACCACTTGCCCTTCTTGCATCATGACTCCACCAAGACCTCTCTTTCAAGCATTTGTACATACCAAAAACTATTTGAGAGGATTTGCAATGCTCAAGACCAGAGCATTTGTAAGCAAATGATCCAACTGCTCAAAACTAGATGCACCTTCCTTATTCCATTCAGACTTCTTCCCTTTTTTCTGCAAATATATAGTAGGATAGGAAATCCACAAGAAGTTCC
This sequence comes from Pinus tabuliformis, assembly GCA_031772625.1. Classification (NCBI taxonomy): domain Eukaryota; kingdom Viridiplantae; phylum Streptophyta; class Pinopsida; order Pinales; family Pinaceae; genus Pinus; species Pinus tabuliformis. The sequence continues at coordinate 224,749,151 of CM062813.1, forward strand.
TAATGAACCACCTATAATAACATGCTAGTTCCATGAATTATCTGACCTCATCCACATTCCTAGGATTTTCCCACTCCATGATATCTCTGGTCTTTTCTGGGTCACTTGCTATAACTTCCTTGGAAACAACATGTCCCAAGTAATGAACTTCAATATGAAAGAAACTACATTTTCTAGGCTTGGCATATAACAAATTCTTTCTCAATAATCTTAACACTGCTACCAGGTGCTCTTCATGATCTTCCTAATTCTTAGAATATATCAATATGTCATCAATGAATTTTATCACAAACTTGTCTAAATAAAGACATAAAATATTTTTCATCAAACATGTGAAAGTAGCTAGAGAATTAGTAAGACAAAAGAAACCACTACAAACTCATAATTCCATAGCTCATACTGAATGCGGTCTTGTATATGTCCTCTTCTTTGATGCATACCTAATGATATCTTGATCTCAAGTCAATCATCGAAAACATTGCTACTCCTTTCAACTGATCAAAAAAGTCATGAATCTGTAACAAATTATACTTTTTCTTGATCTTCACCTTGTTTAACTCTCATTAATAAATACACAACCTGAGAGTATCATCCTTCTTCTTCAAAAACAACATTGGTGCAACCCAAGGTGACACATTTTCCCTTATGTACTCCTTATCAAGCTTTTTCTTTAATGGCAACTTCAATTCCACTAACTCTGGAGTGCTAATCATGTACGGTGCCTTTGATGTTAGTGTTGCTCCTGGTATCAACTCAATAGACAATTCCACTTCCCTATGAGATGGAAATCTTGAAATCTCTTCTAGAAACACATCCTAGAACCGATGCAAAACTGGATACCTCTTCAAGACTTTAGCATCGTCAACATCCTTCCCTTTTTCACTAGAAACATGGACTGCAAACACTACACACCCTTTCTTACAATTGCACTTATTAGAACCAGGATCACTACCGGGGGGAGGCATGAATCAGTAGTGATAACAAGTCAAAAATTTACAATTCTTTCTCTAATATATTAATCCATTCATTACTCAATAAATAAGAAATATATATGAATATGCAACTTAACCTAGAATCAAAACATGAGAGCCATAACATGTGAAATAAACATGCACAATGAGACACAAATCATCTCGTCACATAGGAACACAAAATATCTGGTGGAAAACCCCCTTCGGGTCAAAAACCACCCATGATGCTCCTACACTACTCAAAATATTTTATTATTTGTCAATTGAATCATTACATAGAGAGTACAATATGGAAACTATATGAAAGGAACTCTAATCTCCATCTCACAACTCCGCATAATCCATCTGATCAACAAACCTTTCCCAACACCCATTGGACTTATGAAGAATTTTTTTCTCAATACTTTTTTTGTCGGAGTACCCACCCCACTTCTCTATGTGGTTCACCTTTCATGCATTTTCAAACTGGATCCCCAGAGCTGCCCAATACGAACATCACAATAATAATACTTTCATAGCACATTATCAACACTCTCAATACAAAACATCAATCACTGAATCAAACTCAACTCATAGTCCTCTAATCATCCTCAACTCACAACCACAATACATTAGTTGCAAATAATATAGATCCAGAGACTAAATGATGCAATATAAAATTTCCATGTAAAAACATGAGACACTACTCTAGCCAATCTATGACAATCATATTAGCAACATATATAAACTCAAATAAAATATTGCCCCTGAAATAAAAAAACACATAAGAAAACTCCTTTTTAACCTTGTCACTTTTCTTCTACATACAAATAGTCTTTAGCCATGCATACTTTTGTCTCTGCTACAACTACACTACCATGCACACTCTGCTACAATAAATTCACTTTCCCTACCACTAGATCTCCAAAACACTATGACAATTTTCTCCCATAAGAGAACTAGCCAATAACCTCATGATCTCCATCTATTTGTAATCTTATGTAATAGTTAAATCAATAATTCGAATTTTGTAGTGGACCTTTTTTCATATATTGGAAGTGGTTTGGTTCATTTCTTCTTTACTCAATCTAGCCATTAACTTCACTTATTAGTGAATATTATATTTTAACCATATTTTGGAAGTTCAACAACCTTTATCTAACATTTACATGATGAGTCCTGAAAAAGGCAAGCCGGAAAAACAAATAAACATCTAATGAGTGGGGGGAATGCGAAGAAATTTTAGCTCTAAGTCTCGGTCGCACCCATCAAGCCTGTACAAACTCTACTACAGCTACTCCCATAACACTACCAACCATCGACTGGTAATTTTAGTCACTCCCACAACACTTCCGTGCAAGCGACTATGACAGAGGATGACCAAAAATAACTTTCCTTTTCTAAGAGTCTCCCTAATTTTTTTTCCATAGGTGGATCATCATCATTAAGTCCCTAGGAAGCCACTGAAAGCTCTATAACACATCAAAAAACCATTTCCACATCGCCAACATCATCACAAGTAAAATTAAGTTGACTTGAATGCCATCCATCAGCTACACAAGAACTTAAGCCATCAAATCGTCAATGTTAGGACCTGTAAGACTATGCAACTAATCATATTGGCCAAGACCATCCACACATACACACACACCAAGTACCATAAACATGACTTGACAGTCTCCATCATTTCCAACTAGGTGAAGCAACTCCACATCTTGCCAAGGCATTCACACATAAGTCAAGTACCTACACTAACATTTGCAACCAATATAAAAACTAAGTATCTCTACATAATATGATATCAACAACTCATGCCATCAGGTTGACATCAATGCCAACAATCCACACTGCATCCCAACATCAAATCTACATCACAAAATCAATGCCAACAACATCCCCCTTTGGCATTGATGACAACCCCATCTTAAACATCCAAGGCCTCTGAAAAAATCCTCACTCACTCCCCCTTTGACATCAATGGAAAAGGGTTGGGCTCATCTGAGTAACCATAGATGAATAGACAATACTCCCCCTGGACATTAACTAGGTCATATCATAATGCATCAACAGATAAAAAGACTCCTCATGGAAGCATGAAAAAATAACAATAGCAATAATAACTCTCTCTCTCTCTCTCCTGAAGCAACAACAACAAACTCTCCATGAAAACCACTCTTAACCAGTAGTAGAAACACTCAAGTTTACGAGATATTTTTCGGTTAAAATCACATGAGATACCATTTGTCGAAAAAGTAAAAATTAGCCATTGCTCAAGTTAGCTGTTGGAGGCTCTGCTCAGACTATTTAACATGCTAAGCTAGATTTGTTTGTTCAACTTGTCCTGACGATGAACCACATTGGTTGGTTCGAAACGCGTCGACAAATGGTATCTCATGTGATTTCGCCGAAAAATCTCTCGTAAACTTGATATAGATCACAGAAGCCTCAACTCTACAATTGAATCCCTGCACGGAGAAACACTCAACTCAACAACAACATGAGCAACAACAAAAAATACCATGAGTAGAAACACTCTCCATCAGTAGCATAGCATAACCATCAGTAGCACCAATATAACATGAGAAACAACACATCATAAACAATACTAGATTACATCCATTAGTTATAACATAGTGTGGGAAACAAGAACAACATCCTCCCATGTAGCAACATACCATAGCAAAAAAAAAATAGAAACAAGCATGTGATGGACATCAACATCAATAGTAGAAAAGCATATGAGGAACATCACTAGCAATATAGTGTAGCAACAAAAACAACAAAGCATATATGATCAGAAACAGAATACTAGACATGCTCCCCCTGACCATCATCATCATCATGTAATCAGTGACTTCTAGTTGAAGCCTATAGCTTAAGGATCAAGGGACTTACCACATGATATGACTGATATACAATACATGACTGGAATGACACCCATCAACCTTCATGAATGGTTGGTTCATCCCTCATCAAAAGATACTAGACACCATAACTCTCTCTCCAACATGACCATGACAAATTATATGCAATATAATGTAGTACATGATTGTATAATGAGATACAAGGCTAAAAAATGAATATGACATGATATACAAGAACCCAAAGGTGGTTGCAACAACTCATGACAACACAAAATTGTCATGACTCATAACCTTCTTATCACCAACTCATGACAACATGAACTCAATGACTTTAACACTTGATTCATGGCTTCATAAACAAGATACATGACTGAAACTTAAAATTTTCAATACATGAAAAAAACTCATGCCTCTCTCCAAGACATACTCAAATAAGCTCCTTGACTAGTTGTCAGGCGGAAAGAGTCGATAGTGCGGACACAACCAACCTCCTTAGGAGCCTAAGACTCTCTAGTGACAAACAAGACAAACAAGAGCAATCCTTCTCTAAACATGCATTTACTATATAAGAAATCAAGTGTTTAGATCCTACCTGTAATCCAACGTTGTTGTAGCAATCCAGCCTCACTGATCCGGATGAGCTCCTCCTTCACTTTGAAACCTGCATCCACTAACAATCAAACGATTAAATAGCACTTGATAATCTCATAGAATAAAACATATTTAACACATAGACCAAGGAGTACATGAAACAACTCATAAATAACAAGTTATTGAGAAGAATGGACTCATTTGCATTAATAGGAAACAAAAGGAACAATTAAAACCTGAGCCTTGGTGTTGTGCAAGTCCCTCCCAGGGTCCATCAAGAGTTCTCCTTTACTTTGACAAAGCTCACCCACTTCCAAATAGAACAAGCAAAGATGGCAATCTCTCCTCACAAGTTTCTAAATGGGAGTCCTAATTCCAGCAGCATCTACCCTTAGAAATGTATAGCTTCCAAACTCTCCTCCTTCTGGCCCAATGCCTGTATTTATAGTGGTCTAGAGGAAGTTATTCAGGTCCACCATCAATGGGATAATCCCCTTTTTGGATGGGATAGCTCCCTCATTGATGGGATAAGTTCCTCTTTGGTAGGGGTACATGAACCACCTGGAGGCGCTCAATACACGTCGAACAACCTTCTAGAATGCTCTAGAAATGACCACAAGTAACTTTTTAAAGATGAAACTTGCGCATTTTGACCTTTACAAGGGGACGCACCTGCCCCTTTACATACAGAGCGTACAAGTATGCAGCTTTTGTGAACATTGGGTGCGTACCCGCAGGTAAGGTTGAGAGAACCTGCGTACCCAGAGATAAATACATTTATAAAGACTTTCTCTCTTTTTGGAGTTTGACATGGAGAGCAGAGGCATAAAACTTGCCCAGGAGGATAGCATGACTGTTGATAGAGCCATACTAACTGTAAATAGCCATGGTGACATTTTTTAGTGTAACAGATTGCCCCCTAAAGTGCGAAGCCTGTAATAGATTAGGGTTTTATATTATCTAGGAAGGGTGAAGCGCTTTATCATTTCAAGGATTATCTCGTGGAGAGCCTGGTCAGAACCTGCAATTTTCAACACAAAATACATGTATAAGATTATATCATCACTGAGGTAGGCATTCCCATACTCAGATCAAAACTTTAACTAACAGATTAACTACTCTGATACAGGAATGATCTTGCAGTACATCATAACCATAGACTTTTGTAGACACAGTATGGGCGCAGCCATCTGTTTATGATTAGTCTACTTAGATAATGAATACAAAACTCCTCGCAGCCTGGATGGTGGAAACTAGATCCAGGGTCTTCATTTCTACTTCCTGAATTGGTACGATTCTAGCCATGCAAATAAATGAGTTGATGTCGAACATGGTAGAAACCACTTGATTACCAGTCGATGATGTAAACTGTTAACAAGTTTGAGAGAGACCACCAGTAATGTCAATGGTTCTCAAAGTACCCAGTACAATCCATGAGATGTGAATGAATGAGTTGATGTGGAACATTTCACGGAATCCTTTGATCGAAAGTCAATGATGTAAACTGACGTCAAAGGCGAGAAACCTGCCATTGATGCATGCAGACTTCAAGGTACTGATGATTTCTAAGTCATCTCTCTAGATAATGTGTTGATGTCGATAGAAAGCGACCCGTTGCAGGCAAGCCCACAACACGAAATCATTTGTTCAAGTTGAAGAAATGTTGTTGTAAGGACTGACTCAGGGATGGTCAAATGGATGACAAGTATTTTGCAGATGAAAGTTTTGTTTGCAGACCTCTTGAACACATAATGACACGACAGATGGTTTGGTGATAAACGACTCAAAGTTAATCCCCGGAACCCGACTGAAGACTTTCAAAGTGGTTTGATCAACTGTGAGGTAAAGGATTTCCCAACCCAGGTGAATGAAAAGTGTCGTGTCCAAGAGTGGTAATAAAGTTTCTTCTGAGACAAAAGATAACAAATAGGCTCATTCTTCTCTCTTTTCCCCCACCATTTATGGCAAGTACCTCTTTATTTTTAACAAGCTTGAGGAGGATAACATATGCTTGATTATAAGCTCATCCTTCGGATGAGTCCAACCTAGTTTTGATTCGAACCCTAGGAAGGAGTGGTTCGTTCCTGTTTGTAATTGAACAGGTCCTTTACCGTGAAATGTTTAACGAGCCCAGTATAGGAGAAATTCGACGTTTTTCAATTTTAGAGAGTCTGAAAAACTTAAGAAGACTCCAGGTTGAACTTTTTCGTAGATTTGTGTCCCTCAAGCCCGAAAAAGTATAAAATAATACCTTGGGGAACCGCTTGATCTTGCGACCAAGGAGTACTTTCATAATTAGTGCCACTGACCTGAAAAGTAAAAAGCGATCAAGGACACGTCGTTTTATTTCCAGTATCGAGTTTGAAACGCCAAAAACCCGGCAACCTTTTCCTGTTTTTACGGTCAGAAAAGGGCTATAAGGGGACTGTCTTTTAATTCCGTTTTAACGAGTGTAAAAGAAACGCTCGGCAATCTTTTCATATTTTAGGAGTCAGAAAAGGGCTTAAAAGATGACTCTGATATTTTGGTTCGTGAAAAATGACAATTTTCCCTCTAAATCCCTCTGTCCTGCACAAAAACGACACATTACTCATACCTGTTTAAGATAGGCAAAAATACATTGAAAAATGTCCTTCCATGGTGAAAAATAAACAAACCTAGCATTCATTCATCCAAAAAACCTAGAAAAAGACTTTTTACCATTTTACTGTTGAGGTTGAGAAAAGGGCTTTTGGCAAGAAACTTCCCGTGGTCATTGCAGAGAATCCGACCGTCAGAATCGAACGCCGTCTCTTCCAGGTATTTCACAACATCCTCCTCTTCAATTTCATCCGATTAAAATTTTGTTTTAGGTTTTAGTTTTGGTTTTTGGGGGGTTTTAGGTTTTAAAAACCGCTCTGCGGGGTACGCAGGTGCCCTAAGGGTGACCTGCGTCCCCCGACCTTTTCGTACACAGGAAAAAGGTCGGGGTACGCAGCCCACCTTCAGGCCAGCTACGTACCGGCGCTCTGTGTCCTAAACGCGGGGTGCGTCCCCCGCGAAGGGCGGAATTTGAAACCCCAAACCCCAAAAATAACCATTTGAATTTTCCCAAATTAATTCTAATCTTTATTTCTTGGTGTGTAGGGCACTCACCATGTTGGATTGGAGAGAAAGAGAGCACGAGGACGTTGATTTAGCCGCAATTGGTCACCAACCTTCCATTAATGCCCTAAAAGCATGCGGACTATATAAATACTGGGCCATACCTGGCATGAGGGCTCAGGTGAGATTCTTGGAGTGGCTGGTTGAGAGATGGAACATTCATGAGCAATGCTTTTACATCGGAGGGCACCAGCTCGAGATAGAGCCCTCTGACATATACTTTCTCACTGGCTTGCCAAATAGGGGCGAGCAACTCAATCTAGCCGGGACTAGGCCGGGTGGCCAATCCCTTGCTAGTCTCTGGGCAAATTGGTGCATACCCAATCAAAACCATGCGAAAGGAATAGAAATCAAATACATCTCTCGGCGTGAACTCATGGTTATAGCTTTCACGGTTACCAGAATTTGCGGCGCAACCGCTTTACATATTGCCACCGGGTCCCAAATGCGGATGGCGATTGACTGTTTTCGAGGCACCATCTTCAACTGGTGCGATGTTGTGTCGGCCAACATGAAGAGCCAACTGACTCGGGCAAAGAACGGACAACTGAAGACCTTTGGATATGGGCCTCTAGTTGTGAGCTTTGCCTTAGAGAGAGTTCCGATGCTGATCCCTCAGCATCTCACTGTTGATATCTTGGGTCCTCGGGAGCCAAAGCTGATACAATGGGTTACGGTGATGGCCCGACATCCTGACGAGGGCGCGGCAGTTGTTCGATTCCCTGCTGGTTATTTTCACTGGTTAGAGGACCAGGTCTTTGCTATCCAGGACTTTCCGTATGTCGGAGTAGATTTTCGAGGTGATCCGGACATGGTTCTTCCACAGGGAGAACAATGGGATGACAGAGGTACTTTATTTTTCACAAGTTTTAAATTTATCTATTTTTTTTGTTTTTTATATATATCGCCTCAAACTGACAGTACAAATTTTCAAAATGCAGATGTAGGTCCACGGCGTCCAGCCAACCTCCGGGCTTTTGAGAGGAGAGCACCAGCTGTACCAGCACCAGCCCCACAGGATGCGGCCACAGAGACCTTGGCCGAGCTAGAACAGGATCTAGAGCGTCTGACGACGGATATACCAGAGACAACCATAGATGACATTCCCATTCGACTTCAGCGCTATGTGGTCGCAGTCCCAGGACCTTTTAGGAGGTTCTTGTGTAGGGTAGCACGGGCAGTGGTCTCGTATAGAGAGCACCACCAGTGATTGGCTAGTCACTTTTGTAGACACATATGACATTTTTGGCTTTTGTACTTATCATTTTTGCCGATCATAAGGTGTTTTTCAACCTATGATCGAAGACGATGTATATTTTTTGACACACTCCTATCTATATATATATATCACTTTTACCGGCTTATCTTGTTTAACATATGTGATGAAATGTTTTTAAATTTACTTGCATGATTATTGTAAATGTCTGTCCAACATTCGAGAAGCAATTGCATCTGCTAATGTATTTAAAGACCTTGGAATATGCTGATATTCAATGTAATCAAATTCACGTTCCAAGAGACGCACTCTCAAAAACAACCTTAATAACACAGGATTTCTAATGGCATATACTCTATTAAGCTGTAATACAACAAGTTCAGAATCTAACCTCACTATCAAACGTCGAATTCCAAATGAAATAGATTCAGATAATAATTCAACCACTGCACTGTATTCTGCAATGTTGTTCGTCGTTTGACCGAGGCTTACCCCATGCATAGAAACTAACTCGTCAGAGGGCGAATAGATAACCCAAGCTGCGGAAGAGATATTCCGTGTACTACGACAAGCACCATCAGCAAATCCAATGTATGTTTGGAGAGGCGTCGACATCTGCAATATCAAGAGTAAAACCAAGATAAGCCAGAATAACGACTAAAAACACACTCTCTAAACTAAGCACACTATCTAAACTAACAAACATACTAGCTAGAAAGAAAACCTAACCTAACTAAAATTCTCCATACCCACCATTTAAGCATAATACCTCTTTAGGTAAAGTCCATTTCTGGGTTTACCCAAAGAGTCCCCATCAAAATCTACCAGCTCATAAGCCCCTTTTGCTAGCTTTCGCTTTACAATGTAGGGTCCATGCCACATAGGAACGAATTTTCCAGCACCTAGCTTATCGTTAGCTTGATCATATAATAGCACTAGGTCTCCCTCCGAAAAACTTCGAGGGGTCACATTTCTATCATACTGAGCTTTCATTCGCTTGAGTCTCGATTGCCAATGCAGCGTCACGTCGAGTCTCATCTAATTTAGCTAAGTATAATAAACGCTTCTCCTCTTCGGAAGTAGCTGGAAGTAATTCGACAGCCATTTGAAGTGATGGGATTTCGCATTCAATGGGTAACACAGCTTCCAAGCCATAAACTAGCTGGAAAGGAGTGAACCCTGTTGAAGTTTTCACTGAGGTTCGGTATGCCCATAGCGCTGAAAATAACATGTTGTGCCAATTCGACCGATGAATACCAATGGTTCGTCGGATCATGATAACCAGAACTTTGTTGATAGACTCAACCAAACCGTTGGCTTGCGGATAATAAGGAGTAGAGCTATCGTGGCGCAAACCAAGCTGGCTTGTAAGCTCAGTCATCATGATGTTTCGAAAATGGCTCCCATGGTCAGTGATGATTGCTTGTGGGACACCAAACCTAGTTATAATATGATTGAATACGAAAACTGCAGCTGTTTTCCGCTTGCGTCGAATGTAGGCATCGCCTCGGCCCATTTAGTAAAATAATCAACCGCGAGGATGATATACGCATGCCCCCCGGCCGAGTGAGGGTTACAAGTAATAAAATCGATACCCCATTTGGCGAATGGACCAACGACAATTATATGGTGGAGAGGAGCAGGTGGTGCGCGCATCTTGCGATCAAACACTTGACAGTTGTGGCACTTCCGGACTGCAATGATACAATCTTTAAACATAGATGGCCAGAAATAGCCAGCGCGCAACACCTTCTGAGCTGTGGCATACCCAGACATATGACCGCCACATGCTCCAGAGTGACAATCATTCAAAACCCTCTCAGCCTCTTCGTGAGTTAAGCAACGTCGAAAAACTAAGTCTGCCCCCCGGCGATAAAGTGTATCTCCAATAATCTTGTATTGCTGGGATTGAAACCGAATTTTTCGACGTTCCGACTTTGAAGCTTCAGGCCGAAAGGTTTGGGTTTGGAGATAGATGATTATATCCCCGTACCACGAATCTAAAGTACTGATAAGAAACAAAGATTCGTCCGCAATGGACTCCTCTGCCACAGTTTCTGTGTCAGCACGCGGGAAATCACACATCAATTCCGCAAAAACTAAGGATTTCTTAGACTTGGACTTCTCAAACTCCAAGTCGAACTCTTGCAGGATAACGATCCATTTAGAGTACTTGCCCCCTAGCATTTGTTTTGTCAAAATATAAATCATAGGGTTGCAATCCGAAATAACTGTAGTTTTACGGAGAAGAATGTAGTGACGAAAACGCTGGACAGCTTGAACGGCTGCCAGGGCCAATTTCTCCACATGCGAATATTTTAGCTCAGTGGGATTTAAGGTCCTACTAAGATAATATATCACATGTTCCGCTCCGAATTCATCTTCTTGAACTAACACCATTCCAATGGTGGAATGCGAAGCTGCGAGGTATAAGAAGTAGTCCTGGTTGTAGTTGGGAGGATGCAACAACGGTGCATGGGTCAACGCGTGTTTAAGTGCATCAAAAGATTGTTGGGCAATCTCATCCCAAAAGAATTGAGCGTTCTGTTTCAACAACCGTGTAAAACCTTTAGTGACCTCGGCGTAATTTGGAATGAATCGGCGTAAAAAGTTCGCTTTCCCTTGCAAACTTTGGAGTTGGCGCAAACTCGAAGGAGGAGGCAATTTGATGATAGCTTCGACCTTCGAGGGATCGACGCGAATGCCGGCTTTTGAAACAACAAATCCCAGCAATCGACGCGTCTCTATACAGAACACACACTTGTGGGGATTCAACCGAATTCGATAATGCCTACACCTCATAAAGATTGCTCGTAAGTGGACAAGGTGATCAGCTCGATGTAAAGAATGAGCAGGCAAATCATCGAGGTACGGTTGCACAATGTGCTTGATGTCATGAAATGCATAAGACATCGCCCGTTGAAAAGTGGCCCCAGCATTCTTAAGCCCAAAAGGTAATTTGCAATAAGCAAATGTCCCCCATGGACAAATGAATGCCGTTTTTGGTTGGTCGGCAGGTAGAATATTGATTTGATTATAGCCCGAAAAACCATCCATGAAGGAAAACATTTCACTTCCGGCACAATCATCAATAATTTGATCGATATAAGGCGTAGGATAGTTGTCTTTTGGACAAGCTCGATTTATATCCCTATAGTCGATACAGATTCTTATTGTTCCTTGTTTCTTGTTGACCGGAACAATATTCGATACCCAATCCGTTAACGGGATTGGATAAATGAAACCTGCTTTCAACAACTTTTCGACTTCTGCTTTAATTGCAGCCGCTTTCCGAGGGTGAATTTGACGCAACCGTTGCCGGACGGGTTTAGCGTCCGGGTAGGTCTTTATTTCATGAACAACAATGGCAGGATCGATTCCCAGAATTTCCTCGTAAGACCAGGAAAACACATCGCGGAATTCTTGGAATAGGGCCTTGTAAGTTTGGATTTCATCTTCTGTACATGAGGCACCTATATGAATGTTTTCCTCAATTCCGGGCTTCACTGAAATATCAATGGGAATAGTGCGAGAAATATTCCCTAAATTCAACTCTGAATCAGAATGTTTCGTTGGATTCTGAGCGTCTTTGACATATTCAGCGGTAAAGATAGATGAAAAATCATTTTCAAAAACATCATCCTTAGGTAAAAACGAAGATCTGTGATGGAGATCTTCCCATGGTAGATCGTCTACACTTAGGATTTCGCGAAGTTGTTCGTCAGATGACACGACTTCGGGAAACGCTATCCGTTCTAAGGTTGATGTGAAAAGTGATTCTTCACTGACCACATTCATTTGGTCGATTTCGGTTGAACGCGAGTCGGTAAAAGACATGACAGCTTCATAAGCAATTTCATATGGACTCAAAGGCATAGCATCACCGAATGAGTCTATCTCAGATTCAGATGGGACAATAATGTTTTCTGATGTAATCATATGAATTGATGCAAATGAAGGGTCTGCGTTGATTGGAGGGAAAGGAAAAGTTCCCAGTAAACCGGAATCTTTAACTAAACCTACGCCAACGTCCCTATAAGGGATTGTCGTCTTACCGACATGCTGGATACTCTCTGAAGAGGCTGGGTCGGATGAAAAGTATGTCAGCTGATCAATGGTCACGATCTTACCGTTATATGGAAACTTTATTACTCTGAAGACCGATGAAACGACTGTTGTCATAGCATATGACCAACTTCGACCCAAAAGAAGGTTGTAGTCTAGAGGGGCATCAACCACCTCCACATCCAGACTAACGGTTTTACCTTCTACCCCTATAGGCAATTCCTGTAGAATACCAAACGGACGGAACCCACGGCCATCAAAGGCCTTAAGGATGGTCGGGGATTGGTTCAACGAAGGAGAACCAAGCGATCTCCAACATTGAATCGACATAATACACGTAGAAGCTCCCTCATCAATCACAGTCCGATGAATAGGCCTGTTTTTGACTATCACTGGAATTTGGAAAGCCATTTGATGGGGTAGACGCGGTGTACTATTTTCTAGATCGAAGATTATCAGGTTCGGGTCCTGAACATCAACAGCTCTGATAGCCGACAAAAGTAATTTTCGTTGTGCTGGGCATGATTGCAGCACTTCTAAAGCCGACATTGCTGAGGGTGAAACAGCTAAGTCCTCAACAATGTTGTAATTCTGGGCTGCTCTCGCATGTGGATTGAAAGCAGACCTTCGAAGTACACCCTTGGCGGGCGGTTTGATTACTAAGTCCGGGTTAGGTTTTTCGATCTGTAGTGGATCGGAACCAGGAGCTGAGGTTGATGGGTTAGAATGAGAAGATTCTGCTTCTTTACCATCAACAGGATTCTTACTACCATAATCTTGCGATCGAGTCGCAATCCTCACATGAGACATCATCAAAATGGGTTCTTCACTGGCAGTCGAGGAAGAACCTATCATCTTACTTTCCTGCTTTGGAAATGGATCTTTTAACACAGCAGGAGTGGGAGAACCTTTGACTATTTTCACAACCTCGGCCCGATGAGGGCAATCTCTTGTAAAATGATCCTCTTCACAAATAAGACAAGGATATCGAGGTTTGCGCTTTTCGTCATTGGTTTCCGACTTTTCCGTTTTCTCCTTCGGAGCCTTGTCTGCTTTAGCCTTCTTCTTTCCTTTCTTCTTTCCACCATTTTTTGATTTGGCCGTAGATGACTCTACAGCGTGAATATCGGCGGAAAGTTCAGGAGAAGACTCTCCTGTCGGGGAATCGGGCAAAGTGATTATAGGAGTAGTTGAAGCCTTGGAAGACTTCTTCTTACTCTTTGTATTCACGATACCAATCATACCATCAGCGGCATGAGATCCCGAAGGAGCAGCAGCGATTTGATTCGATTTTGGAAGATCTGGAATCTTCTCGTGTAACGTACCCGACTGAGTATAAACTAAGTCAAGGTATTGCGCCTGAGCAATGACTTGCTCCTCAGTAACTACTCCAGCCTTAGCTACATCTTCAGTAATCTTCGGTAATAATGATTTAACAAACCATTCAGCTAAGATTTGGTCCGGGATAAAAACTTTCACTAACCTTCTTCGACGTCTCCACTCATGAATGTGATCAGAAATATACGTGGACGTCGATTGTTTTAGTGAAGTTAATAACTCCGTGTCGTTATCGTATCTGACCGGCAACTGAAAGTGAGTTAAGAACGAGGTAGCTAACTGGCTGAAATTGTAAAAAGAGGCCCGTGGTAACTCAATGTACCACTTGGCCGCGAGACCAATGAGTGTACGCTGGAAAAGACGTAAGCGGATCGAATCATCCGAGATAGAATTTGAAGCACACCAGAGGTGGTAAGTCATCACATGATTGGACGGATCCTCTCCAGACTTACCTTCGAACTTGGGTATATCACTGGGCAACTTATTTGGCATTGGCGGCCAGAACGGAAGATATTGAATTGGATCGTTCGTTAGGCGCGTCAAGTCTGGTAAATCCAAAGTTGCGATAAATGGTAACTGTCGGTTAGGATCTCTAAAACTCTGGGTCACAAGACCAGTCCCAGGAGGAGGATATCCAGGATAACTAGGAACAGGAGTCGCATTAGGGATATTATATCCTCCTGGAAAACCAGGATTAACCGGACCGTACTGGGGTTGTTGAGGTTGTTGATAAGTGTACCCAGGATACGGTTGATACTGGTAAACCGGCTGTTGGACAGCTTGCCCATGTTGGTACTGTCCCTGGTATGGTTGATGAACAAATTGAGGTTGAGTAGTGACAACCGTACTTATACCAGGCTGACCTATAGGCATCTGGACCGTGGTTTGAATCATAGATCCAGACAACGGTAAAGATGTCTGAGGAGTGGTTGCAGAGACAGTAGAAACCGGAGCTGTCGATACTCCAGAAGTAAGTGCGGCAGATGTAGCAGTAGTTGCAGCAGCCGTTTGAGATGGAGTACTAGGTGCAATTGGCGGCTGAGTAACTACCGAAGTTACAGAAGTTTGAACATTTGACTGGACAGGTTGTGGTTGCTGGGGTGGACCAGAAACTACAAGTTGTCCAGCTTGAGGTACCAACTGTATACTTGGCTGCAACACCTGTTGACCCTGTGATGGATCCCACACTAACATTCCGGGGTATTGACCCATAACAGGTTGAGGATACTGAGATACATAACCGGATTGAGGATAGGATTGATAATTGAAAGGTGCAGTTCCCATACCTTGAACATATGACTGACCTTGAGGTGGTTGATAACCTTGACTCGAGTATTGACCTTGAGGTTGATAACCTTGAGGTAAATACGGATACTGGGGTTGACCTTGACCTTGAGGTTGATACCCTCGAGGTTGATACCCTTGGGGTTGATACCCTTGGGGTTGATACCCTTGGGGTTGCCATCCTTGGGGTTGATACCCTTGAGATTGATACTGAGGTTGACCCTGGGGTACATATTGAGGCTGGGGTTGACCTTGAGGCATGTATTGCACCATAGGTACATACTGACCTTGAGGTTGCCCCCCAGACACGATTTGTGTACCTTGAGGTTGCCCCCCAGGCGTTAACTGAGGCTGCCCCCCAGGCGGTAATTGGCCACCTTGAGGTTGGGAAACGGGAACTGAACCTGACATCATGTAAATGTCTCCTACACCCAATGGTATGTTACCATTGTTTCCAGCTAATAACCCATGATCAACGGGTTGAGGAGATGCCCCCGCAAAGGTACCAGAAAGTGATTGATACCCGGTGGGAACAGAAGGACCGCCATGTAAGAAAGATTCAGGAGTTTGAGTAAACACGGATGACTGACCAGACATATTTACAAGAGTATAAATACCTCCAGGTGGAAAGGGAGTACGAGGTGTAGAAAAACCTACCCCTGAGTTGTCTAAATAATTGGTTAACGAAAGGTACCAAGTAGTACTTCTAGGAGGACTGTAAATGATAGATTCACGCTCCCTGAGCTCAATAGTAAGTTGATCTTCAAGGTTAGAGATGCCTATTTCTTCCTCTGGAGCAAGTTCTTCGATAGCAATCAGACCAGTAGGAAGATTTTCGGTGATAACTCGTTCTACTCTTGGTGAATCTTGAACACTAGAAGTCGGAGTAACAGGTTTAGATATTTCAGGTTCTTCGCCTGTATCACTAGCAGACGAAAAACTACCAACAAGCTCAGAAACTGTAATAGCTTCGGGATTATAACCTGTCTCTAGACCTTGGTAATCTGAATGGATCACCAAGGAAGATTCTCCTTCTTCAGGTGAACCTACTCTACTGCCACTAGGAGGTGTTACAAGGACCTTTAAACCTTCTAGATTACTGGGGTCATCTCGAGGAGGTTCACCCCTAAGTCTACGGGATCTTCTCAACAATTCGGCCACAGAAACAACTTCAGGAGACTGGCCCCGAAGTCTACGGGACTGTCTCGGTAATTCCGCCACAGTTAAAAACTTTTATCTACTACACACGAAAACAAAGTAAAATCTCAAATCAAACCGCCTAAAGTCTCTAAAGAACCAAACAAATTTGAATCATACGCCTAAAGAATCTAGGGCGTCAAACCAAGCACAAACAGTAGCCTTCTAGACCGAAAACGCTAGTTGGAGATGAAACCCAACATCGCCGAATTCAGTACAAAAGTGGCGGGTGGAATAGTTACCCCGACAACCTGCTTAATGAATAGACCGGCACAAGTTCCTCCACTTTAACCGTCTCGAGTGAAGTGAACCCCCCAGAAAATCCAAGTGAGTCTAGCCGACGTCTGCTCCAGGTACAGTGGGATCTTCCCTCCACCGTCACCTCGGTAGAATCCTAAAGATAATGGTCACTAAGGTTACCAACCGCAACAAATGCACCTGGGGGAACAGTGTACACTCCGACAGCACGCAAGGGCAGAGTATCAAGCTCAATCCCCTTGCCGGTTCCTTGACAATAATCCAAGGTTTACCGACAAGTGACCCCTGGCTCCTCGACAATGGTTAATCCGAGGTTTACCGTTTGTAATACGTGCGTGTCTGGCGTCGTTCCCAACGAGGGGGGATTGATCCCCTCACTGGTTCGGACACGAGCTCGTGCTTCTCCTTTAAGAGGAGCTTTCCCAGAGTACAAATGAGACAATTGGATTTATTCTATCTCAAGATAAGCTACTTGTTTGGTTTTGTTGTCTTGGAGAGTTAATTACTCCCCTACTCCAAGACACTAGCCTGATCTAAATTGGTGTTTTAGAGCCCTAGTAAATAAAAGTTACTACGTTGATTTTACTTTAAGCGTTAATTTTATGGTTTTTCTTAAAGACAAAAGGTAGCGGAAGTGAAACCAATGGTGTGTAGACTCGACTCAAACCACTACAAAAATGCACCTAAGATGATTTACGCTACTTTTCTCTTTCAATGAAATTCCTAACTAAGAGATTTGAGAGATGCAAATTTTATAGAAAACAACTTTCTTAGTAAAGACAATCAAAGAAACAATTCTCTTTATCTTTTCAAGCATACAAACATGACCACTCCTTACGTGCACGAAAAACTCTTTTTCTTTCAAAACTCTTCAAAGCTACTTGAAACAAAACTTTTCAAAGGAGATGTTTTTGTATTTTCTCTTATCTAATAAAGCATATAAATCTATTTTAACGAAAATCAATCTCAAAAGCTATAAAATCTATGAAAACTTGACTCAAGCAAATCAAAAAGAAATTTACTCTAAGCAAACCTAACGAGGCAAAAGCCTACAAAGATGATTCTAGGTTGTTTTACTTGACCACAATCAAGCCAAGGACCAACTAATGCAGAATCAAAAGACCAGTCAAAACAAAACTCAAATCTTTTTGTTCTTTTTGTAAAATGGAATTCAATACTCAATCAACAAGTACTTCGAAATTTGCCAAAGAGACAACTCAAAGGTAAGTTGCTCTCACAGGTAGACTTTATGACAGGTCTGACTTCTAAGAAGGCTGACAAAACCAGAGAGATCTAAGGCTTGACAACTTCTACCGCCAAAGTCACTACAAGACCTACTCAAAAATCAAACCCTAGGGCGTAAACTTCTATGAAATCCACTAAAACACTCAATGCTATCGAAACAAGTTCAGGTGAAGATCTTTGACAAGAGACTAATGGATCTGGGCAGTAAAAACTAAGAAAAAGCAAAATCTAAGAGAAAAAATGCAAAAAATGGAAATTTCTTAATTTTTAGCAGGGGACGCAGGCAACCAGTTAAGCCAGGTGCGGGCCCGCTCTGTGCACACAGCAACAGTGCGTACAAGTACGCACTGTGCAATACTCAGAGGGTTCGTCCTACTGAAAAAACCAAGAAAAACTAAATTGAATCTAACCCTAAGCTAACCCACCCAAAAACAAAGTCACAGAGCCAAAAACCAGAAAATAAATGACTTTTCTCAGATCAAAGTTGCATGCAAAGGAAAAGACTTTCACATCAATGGAGTCCCCAGCGGAGTCGCCAATTTGTCAAGTGGAAAGAGTCGATAGTGCGGACACAACTAACCTCCCTAGGAGCCTAAGACTCTCTAGTGACAAACAAGACAAACAAGAGCAATCCTTCTCTAAACATGCATTTACTATATGAGAAATCAAGTGTTTAGATCCTACCTGTAATCCAACGCTGTTGTAGCAGTCCAGCCTCACTGATCCGGATGAGCTCCTCCTTCACTTTGAAACCTGCATCCACTAACAATCAAACGATTAAATAGCACTTGATAATCTCATAGAATAAAACATATTTAACACATAGACCAAGGAGTACATGAAACAACTCATAAATAACAAGTTATTGAGAAGAATGGACTAATTTGCATTAATAGGAAACAAAAGGAACAATTACAACCTGAGCCTTGGTGTTGTGCAAGTCCCTCCCAGGGTCCATCAAGAGTTCTCCTTTACTTTGACAAAGCTCACCCACTTCCAAATAGAACAGGAAAAGATGGCAATCTCTCCTCACAAGTTTCTAAATGGGAGTCCTAATTCCAGCAGCATCTACCCTTAGAAATGTATAGCTTCCAACCTCTCCTCCTTCTGGCCCAATGCTTGTATTTATAGTTGTCTAGAGGAAGTTATTCAGGTCCACCATCAATGGGATAATCCCCTTTTTGGATGGGATAGCTCCCTCATTGATGGGATAAGTTCCTCTTTGGTAGGGGTACATGAACCATCTGGAGGCGCTCAATACACGTTGAACAACCTTCTAGAATGCTCTAGAAATGACCACAAGTAACTTTTTAAAGATGAAACTTGCGCATTTTGACCTTTACAGGGGGACGCACCTGCCCCTTTACATACAGAGCGTACAAGTACGCAGCTTTTGTGAACATTGGGTGCGTACCCGCAGGTAAGGTTGAGAGAACCTGCGTACCCAGAGATAAATACATTTATAAAGACTTTCTCTCTTTTTGGAGTTTGACATGGAGAGCAGAGGCATAAGACTTGCCCAGGAGGATAGCATGACTGTTGATAGAGCCATACTAACTGTAAATAGCCATGGTGACATTTTTTAGTGTAACACTAGTACTACAAACATTTAGGCCAATCAACAAGATGATGAATGATCAATAATATATTTCATCATGCATACAACTATCCATGTACGTAATATAGATCCATTTATATCAAGCCACCATATTCTAACACAAATGAAGTGATGGTAGTAGTAACCAATCATCATGATATATGAAATAATGAGCAACAATAGAATATAACCATGAGCATCAACTAAGGAACATAAAACTCTAACATGTAGTAGTAACATAAATATAGCTCATGAACTTGCAACAACAACATATGACTATCATCTCACATCTTCCATAATGCACCAACCAACATAACTATATGATAGCAACAATAAAGATGTCAAAAATATGTGCACCATTTACATCAAGAGGCAACCATCGACTCAAGATAGAAAAAACCATGTAAACACATCTCACATTATAAGATAGTCCTCAAACTATTATGGCAACGAACCATGGATCAATGAAACAATAAATTTGATCAGTAAAACCTCCAACAAGTAACAACATATCATGTCACTGGTAACCACCAAGCCATATATGCATCATGTTAACAATTAAGCAGAAACTAATAATATTCAAACATGTAACCATAAGGAGATCTACTAAATTTAGCATAGGCCAAGTAACCACCAATCTTCTTAATGATAACAATGAACATAGGTGAGAAATCATGTGACCAATGGATCAATATCTGATGGCACTAACATCACATCATATGTAACAAAAACTAATAACAATAGAGAATCAAAAGCATGCTTATGGACATAAACACCAACAACATAACTGAATAAAAAATTATCTCATCTGCAAATACAATCACTTTTAATCACTAGAACTAATGCATTTTGATCTCTCTCACTGATAACATACAACATTTTCATATAAAGAAAATTTTGCATGAATGCTCAAAACAACCATAAGTTTGAAAATAATCAACTTTATGCAACTGATACAAGATGATGGAGAATCATATAGGTCATATAAACTCAAGCAAGTTCTCCTCAACCTCTAATAGCTCCTGCAATGGCCAATGTTAGATAAATATATAATCATGAGAAACATAGAAACCTCCTCCAAACAATCTCATGGACCATGATGCCATCAATAAACCACTAGAAAATGAAAGCATGTGAGATGCTCCCCCTGCACATGTGTCATCTCTAAATAATCTCCTACAACAACAACTGTTAGAGCTACAAAATCATGCAACTTAATTCTCATTCAAACTTTCCAATATGGAAGCACTTTTAATGATCCACATGCAATCCATAATGCAACCATATTCTCCCCCTGAGACCATGCATGCCTCAGTTTTTAGTGGGAGTGATTTGTTGCTCCTTTCTTCTCCGAACTTTGTGAGGTTGATCCTTGGCATGCATATTCCTATTTTTCTTCTTGACTGATTGGCTTTACATTACTTTCTCCATTTGATTTGATTGTTTGAAACACATGGTAAGTTTTCAATCCTTGGCCTTATGACCCAAATTATCATAAACATAACATCTAATGTGCCCAAGAAATGTTGGAAAATGTTCAAATATTTTGTTGATATGATTTCTACTCCTTGCTCCATAGGTCCTATAATCAACACTTTTATGACCAAAATCATTACATAAGAAACAATACCCATAAAAGAAATTTTTATACCTGAAAATAGATGGGACTGATCTTTGAGGATGCTCCTTCTGGCCACTTATTTTTCTTGAAATTATTTATCTTATTGTTCCTACAATTGGCTGAAATGTGCCCAAATTTTTTACAATTAAAACACTTAACATTTCTCATATCTTTCCTTGGCACATTTTTTGTATCTTGACTTGGCACTTGATTTTTTTGACACCTTCCTCCATTGTTTCTCGAATTTTCTGCTCTGGGCTCTTCAATTACTACCTCATTTGTTCTCTTGATGCTCTTTTCTAATTCAAATTCTAGTTTCTCATAGTGGTTGATTTGATTCTTGAGCTGGCTACCAATCTCCTCTTTAATTTTCCTTTCTTTCTCCAACTAATTTTTCAAATCAAAAATCTCTTCTTTGAAAATATGTTCTATCTCTTCAAGAATATGAAGAAGTTTCTACAGATATTTATTATCCGTCTTAAGTTATTTTATCAACTTTTCCTAAGCTTCATTGTTGGCTTCAAGGGTCACTATTATTTTTATCTCTTCACCTTTAGATTCCTACAATGGAAATACACCTTCCTCAGTTCTTGAGGAATCAACTTCAAAACTTTGATCATCAGCTTCTTCAATAAACCCAAAATAATCATCACTAGATTGGCAAGGAAAATGTCCATGACTAAAAATATTGTTTTTCATACCTTTTACTAGCAGAATAGGTTCTTTAGGTTTTGCAACATTCTTGGATTGTTTGTAGATATTCCTTTTCTGAGTTTGATTCTTCTTATTCTTCGCCATAATCCCATGATCGTCTCTCAAGCAATCAAGCTTCACAGAGAGAACCCCTCTCTGATACCAATTTTTAGAACCAATATCACTATTGAGAGGGGGGTGGGTGGGTTGAATCAGTAGTGATAACAATTCCACAACTTACAATTCTTTCTCCAATATATTAATCCATTCATTACTCAAAAAATAAGAAATATGTTTGAACATGCAACTTCAACTAGAATCAACACATGAGAGCCATAACATATGAAATAAACATGCAAAATGAGACATAAATCATCACATCATATAGGAACACCAGATATCTAGAGGAAAACCCCCTCTAGGTCAAAAACCACCCTTGTTGTTGTTGTGCTACTCAATATATTTTATTATTTGTCAAGAAAATCATTACATAGAGAGTACGATATGGAAATCTGAAAGGAACTCTTATCTCCATAGAAAAACTCAACAAACACCCATATAATAAAAAATCCTTGCCCAACACCCATTGGACTTATGAACAATTTTTTTTCTCAATACTTGTTTTTCTGGAGCAACCACCCCAATTCTCTATGTGGTCCATTTTTCATGCATTTTTAAACTGGAACCCCAAATCAGCTCAACATGAACATCACAATAGAGATATCTTGATAGCACATTATCAACACTCTCACTACAAAATATTAATCACTCAATCAATATCAACTTATAGTCCTCTCATCATCCTCAACTCACATAACCACAATACATTAGTTGCAAATAATCTAGATCTAGTGACTAAATGATGCAATATAAAATTTCCATGTTAAAACATGTGACACTACTATAGCCAATCTATCATAATCATATCAACAACATATATAAACTCAAATAAAATATTGCCCCTTCAATCACAAACACATTAGCAAACTCATTTTTAACCTTGTCACTTTTCTTCTACATACAAATAGTCTTCAGCCATGCATACTACTATCTCTGCTACAGCTACACCAACATGCACACTCTGCTACAAAAAATTTACTCTCCTCACCACTGGCTCTCCAAAACACTATGACAATTTTCTCCCGCAAGAGAACCAATAATTCTCCTCATGATCTCCATCTATTTGTAATCTTTTGTAATGGTTAAATCAATAACTGTAATTCCATAGTGGATCTATGTTCATATGCTAAAAGTGGTTTGGTTCATTGCTTCTTGACTCAATCTAGCCACTAACTTCACTTATTAATGAATATTCTCTTTAACCATCTTCTAGAATTTCAACAACCTTTTTTTGACATTTAGATGATGAGTCCCGAACAAGACACGATGGAAAACCAAATAAACATATGATGAGAACGAGGAATGTGGATAAATTTTATCTCCAAGTCTCAGTCACACCCACAAGCTTGCACAAATGCGACTGCATTCACTCCCATTACACTTTCATCCAGTGACTCGGACTTTCAGTCTCTCCCACAACACTGCCATGCAAGCGACTAGGGAAAAGGATGACCAAAAATAAATTTCCTTCGCTGAGAGTCTACCCAATATTCTTCCATACCTATATCAGCATCTATAAGTCCTCAGGAAACCACTATAACCTCTGCAACACATTAGTAAACTACTTCCACATCACAAGTCAAACTAAGTTGAATTGAATTCCATCCATCAGTTTCACTAACACTTAAGCCATCAAATAATCAATGATAGGCCCTACAAGACTCTGCAATTGATCATACTTGCCAAGAAAATCCATGCACACACAAAGTACCATAAACATTTATTATCAGTCTCCATTACTTTCAACTAGATGAAGCAACTCCACATCCTTCCAAGGCATTCACACATAAGCCAAATACGTGCACTAACATTTGCAACCACTAAGCTAAGGTATGCAATCAATATAAAAACCAAGTACCTTTGCATCGTATGATATCAACAACTCATGCAATCATGTTAACATCAATTCCAACCATCCACACCGCATCACAACATCAATGCCAAGACATCCAAGCACTCAGTCTCCTTCTTGTAGAAATCTACCTTAGTCCTATTAAGGTACAACCAATCCTTACCCAAAAACATGTTGTATGAACTCAAAGGAATAACATTTAGTCGTGTTGATGTAGGCATACCATTCAACTCAAATGCACAAGCTCTCGCCCAATTATAAACTCTTTTCTTGATCCCTGTAGCCAACTGCACCAACCAAGACTTTGCATGCAACTCTTTACTCAAGCCACACTTATCCACCAGGTCAGGATTAACATAACTATAATTAGGTCTAAGATAAATCAAAATGGAAACAATTCGATCACAAAGCTTACCTTCCACCTTGAAAATGGTTGCCTCGTGATCCACCTGTTTGTTATAAAATGTTGCATAAATATGAGGAATGATTTGACAAACATCCCAACAGTCTCCACCTCCTAAGCATTATAAATTTGAGGTCTTCCACACTGGTACAATGGAAAATCATTTTTAAAATGATCCTTTCCACAAATCCAACATTGCAAAGGTTCCTTGCCACTACCCTTATTGATTCTCTCTAGGTTGAGATCCAAGTCCCTTCTCAACTACGCTAAACTTCTTGTAAGGAGACACATTTTCTTTCTCACCTACATCCTGAGGTCTTTCCCGCTTCAAAGGTCATTTTCCTTTGGTCTTGTCATTGCCTTTCCAATCATGCTTAGGCTTAGTCTTACACTTGGAATGCTCATAAAACTGCTTCAAATTCCCAATGACTTCCTCCGACTACCGAGGCTCATCATACTCAATTAGATCCTTGAATGCTAATCCAAGTCCACTAATGAACCTTTGAACCTTATTCTTCTCATCCTTAGGATAGTGAACATACATCAACAACTCCCGAAACTTAGGCATGTACTCTTCATCTATCATATACCCCATTTTCAACTCGTAGAAATACTTAGCTTTTATATCGTGATATCTCTTTGACAAGTACTTCTTCCTGAAGAGTCGTTTGAACTCATTCCAACTCAACTCCTATGTACTGATGCCTCTGACACACTTCACATCTTCCCACTAAATGTCTTCCTTTCCCTTGAGACTAAAAATAGTTATCTTGGATTTCATGTTCTCTATATAACCATGCAACTTGAATAAGTTCTTCATCCCAAGAAACCATGCTTATGAATCTTCTGGTTTCTTCAACTCTCCATCAAATGTAGGAGGCTTGGATTTCATAAACTCATCTGGTAAGTATCCCCTCCCAATTCTCCTATAAGGATGATAGAAATGATGACCATGATGTCTATTTGAACCAAAAGTAGAATAGAACCCATAACCACTACATCTCCTGCAAATGTATCCATCCATCTGCCACCTTTGATCGTGTCCTCCATGTCCAACCTGTGCCTTGATTGAGACCTGCTACCATGTGCCCCATTAGTCCTTCCCCCCTATCCATAATTGATATGTGGTTTTCCCTATCTATGGAAATATAATAATCTCTAAAGGATCACTGCATTGACCTCAAATTTTATTTCCTGAGCCCTGGAAAGCCTTTCCTATGACTAAATTATCCTATCATTGTCTACCTTGTAACCCCTGATTTCTACCTTTAGACTTCTTAAGGAATTTTCTATGTCAAGAGAATACTCTTCCCTATGTTGCTCAAATGATCTATAAGGAGAGTCACATGAACTATAATCCACCATTTTTCTTGTCATCTATAAGATTCTTTTTCCAGCAAACATACCATCTCATATAAACCAAATATAAACGTAATCAAACATATGATAATGAAGTTTAGGGGAGTCTATCTCATCTTCACAAATCAGTCCAAATTAGCATGATATACATGTACATATGTATAATGACACCAACATGTAAAGTTACTGACATAATCTCAATCATCATGCATTATAACTCAAACTGTAACATTGACTACAAGTCTACATGAATGAAAACCATTACCACTGTGATGCATGCATAACACTGCCATGCCTGCATAATAATCACACCCTGCCTATCTATTCCAAGTGTTTTAACTTGGAAGGTTTGATACCAATCTGTAACATGCCCATCCCCACATTTATCCACTTTTACAAGCCCTTTGGGTAAATGTGAAGTAGAGTGCTACTATGACACGACCCAACCCCATAGTTCTAGTTAAGGAAGTGGGGCCTACAACTGAGACTTGTTGACCTTCTTCAGGAACCAAAGAACACTCAGTGATTGAACAACCACCCCAAGTGACCAATCCTTGAGTTGGAACCATTTTTCTTAGACCTAGACCTATAACCACACCCTTGACATTACCTACATATAGTTATGAGGCTCCAATCGCACTCATAAGCCTAGTCTCTAGTGGTTATGACCTAAATTCCTCAATTTAGAGCCTACAATCCTGATATCTCAGGCAGTATTCTAGGCTAGCCATCATACCATTGCCTAGAACTTCCTGTAAATTTCCAAAATCACATTTAACATGACGAAAATGCTAATCATTCAAACTTGAATAAAAAAATTGACCTAGACTAACTAGAACACAATAGACATTTCATCAAACATATGGTAAACATGTAAGCTACAAGTCATGAATTCATATCTGAGTGTAAATCTTTGTACTTTATCTGAAAATCATCAAGAAGGTCTAATTCCCTCTCGAGTAGTTGCAACAACACTTATTATCCCCTGCATTCATCAACCATTCATTAACTTATCAAAGCATAATAAGTGCCATAGTTAGAACACATCCTAAATCATGCTTATAACTAACATATAATCAAAATATTAACCATGACAAAAAAAACCATCAAATCATCATAATATCATGTACAAATGCTCATATATTACAATAGGAAAAATAACTCTTATTAAATTATGCAAAAGAAAACCAAGTCAAGGACTTCCACGCACCACTCGACCATATATTGAGTTGAACCAAATATCTCTTTCAACCAATCACCCTCGTTCCATATTCCAAGCATGAATGTGAGAACTCATGGGATAAGCCAAGACATAAACAACCGAGGGAATCCAGAGGTTAAACCACCCACGCCCTCAAACTACCGTGATATCGCCAAAACTGGTCAGGAGATCACAAAACCAAAACAAACTTGGATGCCTTAGAATTTTTTCACCATACCTTGAGGAATTTTCCTCTCTCCACCCACCTATTGAGGACTTCTTGGAGAAACCTATCTCCACCCCGAACCCTTGGGAAGTTTCCTGAGACAACCTCACCCTATTCCAAAACCTTTCAACAATCCAAAGCTCAACTAAGAAATAAATCCCATCACACCATGGCTATCCAAGAAATGGAAAAGCAAGGATGAAACCACTATCAAACGTGACAAAACCCATGGCAATGAAAACAAATGAACCA
This sequence comes from Pinus tabuliformis, assembly GCA_031772625.1. Classification (NCBI taxonomy): domain Eukaryota; kingdom Viridiplantae; phylum Streptophyta; class Pinopsida; order Pinales; family Pinaceae; genus Pinus; species Pinus tabuliformis. The sequence goes on from CM062813.1 coordinate 224,776,627, forward strand.
AATTGACAAATTCATGAACCCCTTTATTAAAATATATTACTTGAACTTTTAACTCGAGGCTATTATGGTAGTCCTATCGATCCATAAAGGAGATATGTGGTGAAATAAATACAATGTCTTTGGTTTAGAAGCAAGTCCTCCTCTTTAATCCTCTGAATCTATGTCCACTGCCCTTAGCCATTCAATGTGTTACTTTCCAACATTACTTACATGAATTACAATTCATAGCGATATTCACAAGAGGGATTAGCAAAAAGGGACATCACATGGAAGTACAAGGTGAGTGGTAGGATTTTGAACATGAGATTGCTAAGCATGAAAAACAACAAATGAATTTGTACAATAGTGAAATATTTCTTTATGATAATACTCATTATGTTTACCTATTTTGGTTGTGATTGTGGTAAACCAACACATATCCATCTTAACTCCATATCTACCAAGAGCCAAGAGGGATCCAATTTCTCAAGATGCAAACCTCTTTTTGAGTGCAAAACTTGAGGAAAGGTTTGCATCTCAAGATATTTGATTCCTCTCATCTCTTCGTAGATTTGGACTTAATATGGATGGTTTTGAGAAACACATTAATAAAATATTTTAATTGTAAGATTTTTTTTTCCTCTCATTCGTTTTATATAATATTTACATAGTTGACATTGAAATATTTTATTTATGTTTCACGTTCTTCACATTACAATTCTAATACATGCCCCCTCATATTTTAAAGCAGAGAACATATATCCATAGGATATAATCTCTCTCTCTCTCTCTCTCTCTCTCTCTCTCTCTCTATATATATATATATATATATATATATATATATATATATATATATATATATATATAATGGATCATTACACTGTTTTTTATCCATATCAATGCTTTCAAAGTGGAAAAAGTGGAGGAATAAACTCACTGGAACATTTTTATTGACAAGACCCCATTTGGCTAAACAGGGTCTAAAACCTTTTGAGAGAGTTTTGAGGAATTAAACAATATTTTTTGGGGGTAAAATGTTTGTGTATCAGCGAATACTCTTTTTTCCTACTCCACACAAAGATATTTCCAACAACGTAAGAATTGTGTCAATTATTGTCCATATGTGAAATTCATGTCACTCAAAGGTTGACCTTCATGTTCTCACCACCATAATTCGAGAGAATGCAATGTCAACCCCCATTATTCATGGAAAAGGGGCTAGCCATGTAATCATGATGAAGAAGACCCTAGAAGAGTCTATATTTTAACTATGGTTAAGAGTTGAGGTAGACAAACCTAACCACTAGTAGGCTATCAGGTTGTGTTATAACTGGGCCACTAAGAGGAAAAGGGGTTCCATTCTTTCGAAAAACAACCGAGAGGGATAGGATTTATAGAACACATAGATGATTTGTTCACTGTAGTAGGTCACATGCTACAATCCATACTTCTTTGTACTCACAGACATTTTCTATTCAGAGAAAGAGAGTAGAGAAACCTCTCCTTCCAACTAGGTTTTTCTCCCAAAAGGGTTTTCCAAATCATATCTTGTGTCAAATGTGTGTAAGATTTTATTTCATTGTTATCTATTTTCCGCATAATTTTTAGTTTGCATGCATGCATGATTAACAATATATATCCAGAAATCTAAAAAAGAAATGAAATTGTAATTGTGTTGAATTTTAGATTTTAAATATAATTTATCGGGTCTGTTGTGATGAATTGTCTAGTGGAATATCCACAACAATTTACAGATTGTATAGAAAAACATACACATACACACACATTGAAGTATTTTTTCTATCAATATTTTTAATATATATATATATAATTTTTGTTATTAATGATTTTTTAAAATGTTATAGTCAATTCATATTAAAATATTAAAGAAATTGCTCCCAATCAAGATGAGTGCAGTTTCAGAGGCGCCAGGCTTGAGTTGACATGGACAATACAATAAAATTCATTGCAACCACATCCCACATGCTCAAGGAAGGGAGTGCGGTGTCCTCTGCCTTAAATGCATGGGAGGTGGGTTGGAAAGGTGGCCAAGGGGGACTTAAGGGAAGGTGGCAGAGTGGGAAGAGCTATTTGACATGCAGTGGAGGTGAATGGTATAGCGGTGAAGGCAAGAGCTGCAGAGCGGGAGGGAGGCAATGCAAACAAGTCTGTGGGCAAGCGTCGGCTCTCAAGTATGTAGACTAGTCCTGGCCTTGTTCAATTCATAAGTTTTGGTCGGGTTCAGGGGAAAATTCCATGAGGTAGTGGGAGAGTTACTAGGGAGGAGGGAGAGGCACGAGGCCACCCCAACGAGGCTTGACCTAGCCAAGGAGGAACCAGGGAAGGAAAGGGGGAGCTTTGGCTTGACTCTGCGCTACCTTAATTTTTCTTTCAAGCAAAAGCTAGGGATATGGGATGATGGATACCGAGCGGAGTGTAGAAACTCGACCTGACTCCAACGACCAACCTGAGGGCATAGGGATTACTGGGAAAACCTCACTCAAGTGACTGTGCAAAGCAGAGAGTGGCGAGGGAGTGTTGCAGGCAGGGGGATGGGATGCAAGCAAGGCGGGAAATAGGCTGAGCAAACCTAAGCAAATGGAAATGCATAACCATACAAGAGTAGGTAGGGACCCTAGTTAGCCTGAGAGGTAAATAGGCGAGAAGAAAGTGGCCAGGACATCGTCAACAAAGGAAAGGGTTTGTTGGCATGATAGCATTAGAAACAACTGGATCCAAATGAGACTGAGCGCCAGGTTATGGTTGCATTGGGGTGTTCAATCTCCGAATAGTGGCAAGGGTGAGAGGCATGGAAATAAACCAGGGGAACCCTTCTCCCATTCCAGTTCCACTAGCCACCTATGGGCATAGGGATACCTTTGGCTGTCGCAAACCAGGAATGGCAGTAAAGAATGGATAATGGAGTTATGTTGTGTTGAAATGATTGATTTAGTGTAGCTAACAATGTGGAAATGTATACAAGTTACAGTTTGACAGGGTATGGCTCCAACAAGACGTGGTCGAGGTCACAACAACAAGGGCCCAGAACCCCCATTAACCAAGCAAACAAGCAGGGCAGAATGCCGCAGGGGTCATAAGCCCGCCAAGAATTTCATAACTGAGGTAGCCACGACATACAAGGAGGAAACCGACAAGGGCATCTAAAAGTTGATCGATGATTGGAAAGACCAGGTAAAGAATGAATTGGAATCAAACAATGAAATAGAAGTCTAGAGATCAATGGTGCCTGACCCAGGAACCACCGAAGGGAAAATTACACAATTCAAGCACACCCTGTACTTGTATTTCCTAATGAAAAGTCTGCTAGGAAAATCACTGGAGAAAATTTCTGTGGGGATGGCAGTTACAATGCAAGGCCTTCCCAATTACAAAAAAGACATGGAGAAGATCCTGTTTCAGCTGCACAAACAGGACATTAGGATGGACCGGATTGACCGTCACATCCCTTGCATTGTGGAGCTCTTTAGAATGCTAGAAGCAACTGTTGATGATCCTGCTCGAGTAGCCTCAGACTCTGAGGAGTAGAATGTCAAGAAAGATTAGTCTTTTTATACTCAGATTTTGTTTATGCGGATATCATTTAAATTTCTAGATGTTTATGTCAGTTGTCATAGTTATACAGTTTGTGGTCATGAGACTGAAACTTACCTAGCCTTGCTAGAAAGACTGAAGAAGTTATGTTTTTGGATGGCATATAATGCCGACCGATGGCCAACAGACTCGGTTTCCCCTTGGGGCGAGTTGAGGCCACCGGGTAAAACTGTGTGGTGTAAATTTGCCTTATATATATAATAGAAAATATATGGACCTGCTAAGCATTACAAAAAAAATATTGAAGTAATTACAAATCTCCTTCATACCTTGAATTGGGAACAATCTGTTAATGGGATCATAACTCTCTCACTCTTTCTCTCTATATATTTTATGTTAAAATATTTTGCTAACATACATATTGAAATATTAAAATTATATTCCACATTAAACTTTTTATATTTATTATTATTTTTTTAAACGCTGCATATCAACTCCATATTAAGAATGAAATATATTACATATGTACCTTACAATGGAAAGTGAAAACATAAGAAAATTTTCAATTTAAATTACTTTATTTTTGTCTGTTGATATAAAATAATGTTATTAGTCCCTACCTAGGCAAGACTCTAACAATAAATTTGTAGTTTTACTATTATTAGTTTAGATTTGACTTATGCAAAACCTAATGTTAAACATTAGAAATAAATAAAATATTTTTTATTATAATTTTAAAAATTAATTAGTAAATGCTTGATTGGACAAAACTTTTGAGGACTTATTTGAGCCTTAACACCATCTATCCCATCCCAGTCTCACGGATAAACTCTCCTAACTATGAAATTTCAGCGGTATTCAGGGAAACATATGCCATCATTCTCTACAATTTGACACGTTGATACTTCCAATTAATATGTGTACTTAAACTTTAATGGTTATCATCTATAAATTCGGTCACTACTTCATTCTCCATGAAAAGAGGTTGATTTGTTTTTGCATGTTATATTGACTAACTCATAACTAACCTAACTAGATGTGAATAATTTCAGGTTAGACTACCACTTCTTATCCATTAAGCCGAGAAATTGCATGTCAATTGTAATATATTTCATCATCGAACATAATTTGGATATCTAAAACCTTCTGAAATTTCTTTCTGACTAGTCAGCCTTTATTTATTCTTTGCTTTCCTTATAAAACTATGTTGCATTTATCACAAGAATGCAGATATGCCCAAATTTGTGTACGAATATTTCCTCAATGCATTTTCACTTATCATGGAAGGCAATATAAGGGGGAGAAGCAATGAAGTTCTTTATTTTTATTGGCTAACTTGTTTCCAACGTCCACAGTGTATTCTTTATACATTTATTCTGTCTTTCCTTCATAAAAAATGGCCACATGAGTGCTTTACAGAGTGACCAATACCCCTATGATGAGAGTCTTGTAACTTTCCTACATGAATGGATGTTTAGTGGATGGGTAGAATACATAAGATGGGGAAATATCGATCATAAGAATAATGATAATGGAACAATTTCATTAAAATTTGGATGTAGTATCTCAACACTGTGTGTTGGTGTTTCTCATTCTTCTTAGAACATGGTTGTACTATGTGATGGTGTTTCTCATTATGTTTAGAACATGTTTGTAGTCACACCTAGCACTGGGTAGGGATATATTGCATTATCCATCATATATTTGTATAAGGGATTAAACATAATCACCAAAATTTCCCTTTTACTTAATGGAATGTAGTTAATTATAACGATTATATTCATGTTATTTATATCTTATTAAAAAAGTACATGAGTGGTTTATCATCCCCGAGTCTACCCACTTAGAGGTTTATCAAGCCTTTCAACTAATTCTTGGGTGTATCATCCTATTAAGTAGTTTATCAATATCAATTAGTATCTTAGTGTTTTTTCAGCTCCATGGAAAACCACTACTCACACATTTATCAACTTTCTGGGCAAGCACTTAACTAGTTTATCAACCTTGTCTTAAGCATCCCAACTCCACTGAACTCTCTCCATCAAATCAATTCACAACCAAATTTATAGGCCTTAGAAAACATAAGGAATTCCATTTCCAAGGCAGAACACAAGCTCTGACAAGTTATCTTTTCCTAACAGTTTCACATTTTCCACCCATTTGTGCTCTACATTCTCTTCTTTTGTGCATTCTTTCATTCTTGTTATCACTGAATTTCTTCTCTCACGTGTCTGCTACATAGTTTGTGCACTTGAAAATATGATGCCTCCTCATGCATAATACCTAAATCACTCTCTTCTCCACCCTAGTCTCCCATCGACTTTTCCTCTCATATGTCATGCAATTTGACCACACCTATGTCTCTACAAGAATCAAGACTGCAGGGCTCATCCTCCAGTCGGGGAACACATTCCCTAATTTGAATGCTTACATAGTAGTTCCATCAATCCATTAGTGAGATAGGTGGTGAAATAAATATAGTGTCTTGGGTTTATAAGCAACTCCTCCTCTTCAGTGCTATGAATTCGGGTCAACTCCCCCCAGTCATTCAATGTGTTATATTCCCACATTATTTACATGAATTACAATTCATAGTAATGTTTACAAGAGGGATTAGCAAAAAGGGTTGTGACACATAAGTATAAGGTGAGTGGTATGATTGTGAAGATGAGATTGTTAAGCATGAAAAATAACAAATGGATTTGTATAATAGTGAAAGATTTCTTTATAATAGTGTTCATTATGTTTACTTATTTTGGTTGTGGTTGTAGTAAACCAACATAGGTCCATCTCAAATCTAGATCTACCAAGTAGGGAAAACTTTAGGGGCGAAATGTTGCATTTTGACTATTTTTTGAAAAAACATATTTGCCCATTTGGTTAAAAATTCACCTATTTTCTATATATATATATATATATATATATATATATATATATATATATATATATATGAAATATATTAATAAAAAAATTACCAACTTTAATAGTAAATTACATGTTTCTAATTTAATATTTGCCTACATTCTATTTGTATGAATTTTCAAACTAGAATAGTTGCCTATAACACTATACATAGGAATAATATTTGAATCCTTAATAAACACGCTATTACCAAGCACCAAGAGGGATCAAAATTCTCAAGATGCAAATCTCTTTTTGAATGTGAAACTTGGGGAAAGATTTCCGACTCGAGATATTTTATTCCTCTCAGCCCTTGGTAGATCTAGAGTTAAGATGGAGAGTTTTGAGCAACACATTAATAAGATATTTTAACTATAATTTTTTTTTTTAAATATAATATGCACATAGTTGACATTGAAATATTTTTTTATCCATATTTTTTTATTTTTTTTGACAGAAAAGGTTATGGAGTATTTATATTCATCTTGGCCTGAATGTCGAAAATCTGATTACATTGAGGATGTCTATATCCTGTTGCATCTCACTGCTAAGAATGAGAATGCAGCTGAAGCTTGAAAACTTTTTCCTTGATAAGGAGTCTATAGATTCGATTTCAGAGATTTTCCCCACTTGAAGATACAAACAAATTTATTTAAAAGCAAGCAGTACAACATGGCAATAATCAGCTTATGGGATGGGTTCCCATGATTCTTCTTCATCTTTCATCTTGACCCTGGCAGAGAGGAGGGCAGCTTTGTTGGCTTCAATGTCTGCCTCCTCTTTATTATGAGTTCTCAGCACATGGTAGTAATCCAACTTCTCAAAAGCGTTTTCCAAGCCCTTAATTCTTGAGATCAGCCTTGCTAGTTTAAGATCCAAAGCTGGAGAATTGGAAACCATTGCGTTTATAATGATCTGGCAGTCACCTATAACATTAGCTTCATTTATATTTAAATCTTTGAGTATCTTGAGGCCTTGAAAGAGAGCCAAAGCCTCAGCTTGGATGCTGGATGTATGTCCAAACCCCTAAGCAAAGGAATGAATTTTTTTCCCAATTGGATTAACAACAACACCTCCTGCACTGGCTTTGCCCGGATTGCCCTTTGCTGCCCCATCAAAAAAGAGAGAGTGCCTTGAGTGCGATTTGAGCCAGTCTTGAAAGTCAGTTTCAATTTCCTTATTTGCTAGTCTTTAAGAGGAGGGGCGTTTCTAACTGCTAATTGAAATTGCAAGCCCAGGAATGATCCCCAAGCAATGTCCTGTTGGGTGAAATTAGAATCATCTTTTATATCAGTCAAGCACTCCTTTAAATGACATTTAATCTTGATTTCTAAGACCTTGTGATTCTGATTAGTGTTTTTGAAAATTCTTCTGTTTCGTTCTAGCCATATCTGCTAACAAATAACCTTTGGAAGGACAGCCCATGCAGTTTTGATTATCTAATTTTTAGGAGGAGGGCCAGGATATCTGATTGCCCAATTAGAAAAAAGATCAGCAGTGGAACAAGGAAGCAAAAGGTTGGGATCCAAATTGTGAATAAAAGAGAACCAGAAGTTGCATTCAAGGATTAAATGCACTGTTGTCTCTACATTTTCATTGCACAGCGAGCAGATGGAGGGACCGTAGAACTCTTTCCTCTACAATATGTCATACGTTAGGATTTTGCCATGGCAAAGAAGCCAGGCAAAGAAGTCGACTTTGGGCCATGAAGGAAAATGCCAGACACCCTGCCAAGGTGCTGGGTCGGGGGCACGTATGGCCTCTCATTCAGCTTGGCATATCCCATGGAGACAACGTAGCCTTTGGCATTCGGCCCCAGCTTTCAAATCTCTTTTCCTCATGTGCGTGGGTGCCAAGCCATGAAGGAGGTCAAGCAACGTGGATCATTCGTTGATCAGATGGGCTGGCACCTCAATACGTTTCCAACCTGCCCAAACAGAATCACTCCAAAGAGAAATATCCCACAACGAACACAGCCCCTCTCTATCCATCTAGCATCGCAGCGCTCTAATGGAGGATTTGTCTTCAATTGGGTCCATATTCATGATTTTATCAGTCCAGATGTTGATCTTTTGTTGATCTTTTTTCCATTTCCTGGGATCCAGTAGGAGTGCGCATTGATTAAAGGAGCAGCTTTAACATACAGTTTGAGGAAAGACGAGTTAGGAAGATGAATCACATTGTCTAAACAACTAGAAAGAGGTCCTCTAGAATATTTTTTTTGAGAGAGCCAATTGGGCCCAGCCAGGCTTGGGCGCAATGATCCTCCAGATAATCTTAGCTGCCATAGCCACATTATGCTGACAGAGATTTTTGAAATTCAAACCGCCCTCCCACAGTGGCTTGGAGATGGTTTCCCAACTGATAAGGGGAATCTTGTTTTCATTCTGTTTTCCTCCCTTCCAAAAGAACCTCAGCATGAACTCTTCCATTTTTTTTAATATGATTGCCGGAACAAAGAGCCCAAAAATAATTTGCATTGACCAAAAATAATTTGCAGTTAACCAAAAATAAAATAATATTTCACAATATTAACATTAGAATATTTAATTTTATTTTTGTTTATTAATAATTTAATTTATTTATTTTTATTTTTATTGATTAGAGTCTTATTGTGACATCATTGTGTATTTTGCATTATCACATATATAACAACCACCACTACTGCCCATTCATAGTTCATCGTACTAACAGAGTTCACAAACAGAATGTCGAAGCACTGTTAAGCCTGAGACTGCAATAATTGCACGTTCAGCGCCAAAGCCAACAATACACAAAGGCCCATCTGCTCGCTCTTATCTTCAACTAAACTCTAGCTAGAGATATATATAACGAACTGTTAAAGTATTGTTCACATGTCATGTGAGTGGGCACCCGTGTATGCATCCTTCCTTCATATTTAAGTCAATTCTTGTGCAAGGGAAAGTTTCGAAAACACAAAATACTGAAAAAGAATACTTGAATAGATGTCAGAAATGTCTTTATTTCCTTTCTATGGTACAAATAAAGAATCTCCCAGGTGCAACCCAGTTGAGCATAACGAGTAGCATCAGACTCATCGATTCCCACTTGTAGTGGATATAATTAGCCATTGCAACATGCAAAATATGAAATTTATCGGTTGCTTTAATTGATAGTTAAGAGATTCGATAGGAACTACTTTTGGGCAGTGGACCAAATTTTTTATTGTAATGGTGTGTATTTGTTTTTGGTTTGTTAGTCTGATTGTAGTATGTGATATTATTTTGTGATTTAATAAAGAGTGATCTGTAGGAATTTAAGTGATTAAGGTTATATTAATGTTTAATTGATTAATTATGTTATTAAATTGTATTTTTATTAATTACCATAATAATTTTTTTTAATTATATTAATAAATTTTGATTTTATTCTTTGGATTTATAAAATTTGATATAGTTTATAGTTTATATTTGTAATTTTAAAATTAATTTATAATTTATAATTAAAATGTTAAATAATTTAGCAAAATTATGGTTATAAGTTTCTTTCATTTCTTTTTGAGCATAGAAAGAAAATGTGAAAGAATTATGATAACTTTGATAATTTCATGTCTTCTTAAGGCTTTTCACCATAATTTATAAATTAGTTTTTAAACTTAATAATTATATTAAAATAAATTTAAAGTAGTCTTTTCATTTATTTTTAAATGTTGTAAAGTAGATTCACCATTTGTATTTATTATGATTAAATTAGTAAATATTCTTCTTATAATAATAATAAGAAGTTAGTGATTTATGAATTTCTTTTATTTGTATAATAAAAAAAATTATTTATTAATTATAGCTTTCACCTTTTCAAATTTTACCTTATAACCTTTAAATAAAACCACATATTCTTAAATAATGTTATACTAATAAATTATTATATTAAATAAGTTATTAAAAAAAATTCTTATAATTATTATGTTTTCTACTTATTGCAATATAGGTATATTTCTAAACTACATTTTACATAAAGTTATGATTTATTGTTGGGTCAACGCACTTATATGAAATTCAATTTTTCGCAGATTTAATAAGATAACATGCATTTCTCTGTCCATGTTGTATTTAATTTCATAACACTAGCTCATGGCAATAACATCAATATATGTTTATGTTATTCTTTAAGACGTCATGTATATATTTTAAGACATTGACGTTGAAAATTATAATTATACATATATATAGATAGATAGCTAGATAGATAGATATTTCTTTCATATAATCTCATTCAGTGAAAACTTATTTATAGTTATCACACCAAGGGCCAAATTCACACTACAATAGTCAATCTACCCAATTTACCCATACTAAAAAAATTCAATGGTATAGTCCACTACATGACATATTCTCCATTCCAATTTTGCACACAAAAGTCAATGACTTTGTTCCATTATGTATTTATTTTAATTTATGTATATTTAAACTAAACAGCCTCGATAATGCAATCATGAATTATTTTTCGATTTTAATTTTAATTAAATCGTCCACAAATAGAGTTCTTATTATCTCTCCCTAGCTAGAGATAATGCAATCATGAATTATCTTGCTATTGTAATTGTAATTTTAATTAGTAAAAAGTTGTATGTCTATTGTTTTTACTCTAATTTAACTATATTTAAGCTCAACAAGAGTAGCTACTTTGTAGCCCTTGTTCAAATGTGGGAATTGGTTCATACTTTTCAAAATTCAAAAATTTTACTAAGCAACAAGGAATGCTAACTATGCTGCATTGTTTATGTTTTACATTCTTTACATTAAAGAATTGTTAATACATGTCTCTCATGTTATAAAATAGATAATATATATCCATAGGCTATAATCTCTCTTTGTGTACACACATAAAAAATTATTTTGTTATCATTAATTTTTAAAATGTGATATATATATATATATTCAATTTTGTTTAGTTATTTTGGTTGAAATTGCTTGTTATCTTCCCCACCAGATTAAAATATTTGATTTATATTCTACATTGAACTTTTAATAGTTACTAATCTTTTTTAAATGTTATATCAATTCCATATTAAAAATAAATAAATTACACATATATTTTATAATAGAAAATGAAAACAATTTTCTTTAATTTAAATTACTTTATTTTTCTATATTAATATAAATCATGGCAAGGCTCTAGCAATCAATTTGTTATTTGACCACTATTAGTTTAGCTTAAAATTAATTTACACATACTTAATTAAACCAAAAAATTAATATCTTATTTCATTCTTAAACCATCTGTCTCAATCTCACCTATAAACTATCATAACTCTCAAATGTCCATCTCAATCTCACCTATAAACTATCATAACTCTCAAATGTCTGTCCCAATCTCACCTATAAACTATCATAACTTTCAAATGTCAATGGTATTCAGCGCAGAATATGCCTTCCAATTTGACGTGTCGATTCTTCCAATTAATATGTGTTATTAACAATAGTAAAAAAAAGCTGATATTTTTTTACACGTTATACTCACTATCACATAAATAACCTAACTGCATGTGAATAATTGCAGGTCACCGGTTCTTATCTATTAGACCTAAAACATCCATGAAAGTTGTAATATATTTCGTCATCAAATACAATTTGGATATCTAAAACCTTCTAGAAGTTCTTTCCAGCTAGTCAACCTTTATTTCTTATTTGCTCTCGTACAACTATGCTGGATTATCAGAATTCATATACGCCCGAATTTGTGTACTACTCTCAGCAACACATTTGCACTTATCATTGAAGCCAATATGAGGGGAGAAACCACAACATTCTTCTCTTTTGTGGGTTAACTTGTTGACAACATCCACAGTGGCGTCCTTATCCTTATCTTCTTTCCTTCGTACAGAATGGCCACATAAGTGCTTTCTAGAGCGCGACCAACACCCCTGTGATGGAAGGCTTGTAACTTTCATACATAATGAATGTTCAGTCGATGGGTAGAATAGATAATATGGTGCAAATCTGGATAATAATGATAATCATAATGGACCTATTTGATTGAAATTTGAATGTAATAGTTCAATACCATGCAATGGCGTTTTTCAATCTGCTTAGAACTTGGTTGTAGTCGCATCCAGCACTAAGGTAGGGTTATATTGCATGATCCATCATATATCCATAGAAGGATTGATCACAATCACCAAACTTTCCCTTTTATTCAATGTAATGTAGTTAATTCCAACGATTATGTTCACGATGTTTAGACACTCTACATATATAAGTCTCTCGAGCTTCTCCAGCGTTTGTTCATTGAACAAATTTTTGGTTGTTTAAGATTTGGCATCCTTGCTGGCGTTGTCTACAATTATGACAGAACGATAAATACGAACGTGATTAATTTGTGGAGAGGTATATTTTCTATCCTATATTATTATTTTTTTTTCATTAAAATTATTTATTTATTTTTGCATGAAAGATGTTTTAAAATTAGCATTTGCATCACATGTTGCAAAAGAAACTCAGTAAGGTGATGACATAAGAAATATTATTATTTTTTTTTCATTAAAATTATTTATTTATTTTTGCATGAAAGATGTTTTAAAATTAGCATTTGCATCACATGTTGCAAAAGAAACTCAGTAAGGTGATGACATAAGAAATAATAGCATAGAAGGGAAAAGTCAAAATTTGAGAAATGAAATAATTCAAGTCAAAACTGGCAATAAAGAGCAGGCAGCAGTGACATAAGAACTGACTTGAAAAATGCAACTAACTGCTGAAAAGCTAAAACAACAACCAAGTCTGTCAAAATTTGAGGAATGAAATAATTCAAGTCAAAACTGGCAATAAAGAGGAGGCAGCAGTGACATAAGAACTGACTTGAAAAATGCAACTAAGTGCTGAAAAGCTAAAACAACAACCAAGTCTGAAGAAGTAGGCAGAGCTGGGTTTGGTATTTGCTATTTTGTGGGACGCTGCAAAGATCAATATTTATCATATTTTTAGTTCTCAATTTTGGATTCATTATAGAGTCCATAGTTATGTGGCCAGTGTATATTTTCTCTATACAAGATGTCTACAACCCTCATAGTCCCATTCTGAAGAAGAGATGTTGGGAATTGCTAGAAGCATTTCAATCAGTTTGGAGTAAGAAAAATTGTTGTTGATAGAGATTTCAATGAAACTCTTAGACATTCAAAGAAAAACAGAGGTTTAGGATTCAATTCAGCCAACCTAGAGTTTGTGGACTTCGTTTCAATGGTTGTCTTTCGCATCCGACTCCTACAAGGATTGGACTGATTAAAAGGTGGAGAGGAATCACAATGCAGAAGGGACATAGAGATTTCTTACAAATTCCTTGTTTCCAAGTAACTTTTTTTTTGAATCCTAATCCCCAAGAATTCCAAATCTAAACATACACTCGTATTAGGAAATTTGGATACATCTAGCTTGCAATTTTTTGCCTTTACTATTTGTAAAGATTTAGATATCTCATTCTAACTTCAAAGAAAAAGTAGAGGAATGGTGGAATAAACATATTCAGTTTGGATAAAAGAATGTTTGTCATGGCCCAAAGACTTAAACTTTTGAAGGACAAAATGAGTCATTGAAATAGAGAAGCTTCTGGTGGCAATTTTAAAAATAAAGAAGCCATAAAAAAAAATACAGATGAATTGAAAAAGTCCAGGTTAAGGATGGTCAAAGGACATTCTCGAAGGCTCCACTTTGAGGACCTTGACAAAGTTCATAGATAGGAGCACATTCTCTCAAAATATAAATATAGGGTAACCTTAGTTGAAGAAAGGTGAGAAGAACACTCAATTTTTTCATAATGTGATTATCCAATATTACTATAATTTTTCTTTTATTATTCAAATAATATAAAAAATATATATAATTAAATTTTTGAAAGTTAATATTAATTTAAAATCTAAAAAGTCCAAAAATGGTTTCAACTATATTTTATGATCTTCTATTTTCATTATCCAATATTATTAAAAAAAAAAATCTTTTATTATTAATATAATATGATAATATACAAAGACAAAAAAAAACCATATAATTAAATTTTGAAAAAAAAATATTAATTTAAGGTTAAAATATAAAAAATATTTAATTAATAATGTTAATTGAAAACACTTTAATTTTGTATTTAATGTCTTTTACTACTTAAAGCTAGTGATATGACAAGTCACACTTGTTTTTCCTTTGCGGGTCCCTCGCGTTGAGAAATATAAGCATGGATTTTAAATTAACCATTTAATAGATGTGAACAATTATAAAAATATATTTATAAAAAGTCATTTATTTAGTCAACCAAATATATTTAAAAAAATCAGTATATTAGTTATAAAAATTAAATCTAAAAAATAAAAATAAAAACACTAACCATTCCAATTACCTCCTCCACCAACTAATTCTATATAAATTATTAATTTTCATTAGAATTTATAATTCTTCATTAATAACTATTATAAATTACAACCATTCTTTTAATTTATATAATTTATTTTAATAAATCTAGGTTGCAAGTAAGATTAATATCAACTATATTATATAATCTTGTATCCATAATAAATTATATAAATTAAAATTATTCCTTCTAGCTTATATAATTTATTTTAATAAATCTAGATGGGATGTAAAATTAATGTCAACTATATTATATAATCTTGTATCCATAATAAATTATATAAATTAAAATTATTGTTTTAACTTATATAACTTATTTTAATAAATCTAGATTGGATGTAAAATTAATGTCAACTATATGATATAACCTTGGATCCATAATGTGATTATCCAATATTATTAAAAAATTTCCTTTTTACTCAAATAATAAAATAATATAAAAAGAATACATTTTTAAAAATTAATATTAATTTAAAATATAAAAAAATCAATAATGGCATAATTATATTGTATAATATTCTATTTTTATTATCCAATATTATTATAATTTTTCTTATATTATTAAAATAATATCATAATTTAATATAAAAAAATAAAAAGTATATAATTAAATTTTGAAAAAATAATAATAAAATCCAAAATATTTAATTGAGAAAATACCTTTAATTTTGTAAACTCTCCTACTTCTTAAAACTAGTGATGAAGAGTTGGACTTGTTTGTCCTTCAATTGTCCAAGTTCTCAACTTCACCAGGCCCTTTTATTTATGACTTAGTAAAAATTGAGAAATATAAACATGGATTTTAAATTAACCATTTATTAAATGTGAAAAATTATAAAAATATATTTATAAAAAGTCAAAAACATATATTTATAAAACAATCAATATATTATTTATAAAATTAAATCTAAATTAAGAAGAAAAAAAACACAAACTCCACTGCCAACTAACTCTATATAAATTATTAAAAACACAAAGCAGTCTTATAAGATGATTGCAGAGATTATAGATATGATACAAGATATAATGTGGAGCTTACAAGTTACATTGTGTTCAAAAGATAAAGCTTTAAAAATACTTCAATTTCTTTCCTTTAAAAATAATTAAATATCATTGAATATTTTAATAGAAACAAGTTACATTTTGTTCAAAAAATAAAGCTTAAAGAATATTTCAATTTCTTTCCTTTTAAAATAATGAAGCGTCATTGAATATTTTAACACAAAAATGTTAAGATGCACTGATGTGTCATTTTCAAGTGATGTGTTTTTATAAAAAATGTTAAGATGCATTGATGTGTCATTTTCAAGTGATGCGTTTTATCATGCTTACAAATATACGAAGACCTACCTACACAATAACATTTACTATGTGCATTCTATCAATGACCAAAATATCAACGTATCTATTCAATTTTTCTAAATGCTGTAAAAAACCAAAATTCTAGAAATATTCGTAAATGTGTACAAATATTTATAGGTACTCTCCCTATACCTCAAGCTTTTTGGTTTCAGCTTCAGCTTTGGAAGTCAAATGATTTATCCAAGCTTCAATTCTTGCTTCTTCTCGCTGATATTTGAAATTTACAGACAACCTGGATGCTCAGACATTTTGTTGTGAAAATTATAGATAAAAAATGCTAGCAATCTCTGAAACATTTTATCAAAAAATTGGTACGCATTCTCTCTAGAATCTTCTAATAAATTTGCAATGCTTCTTTAGCCTTCCACATTTGTACCCACCCTAAAAATCCCTATTTCATAGTGAAAATAAATGAGAAGATTCAAGTGATCATATCTAGAACAATGTCTTTTTCAATCATAAATTTGTGAAAAAATAATGTTGATTAATAATATTTCTTTATACTATGATACTCAATCAAATATTGGATGTGATAACAGTGGGAATTTATCTGAATTTTGACAATAACGAGTCCTGGGTTTCATCGTGCGGACCCTGGGTTTCATCATCACTTGGGTCAAGGTCGAAGCCTCCACCACTAATGGTTGTATTTCGCTGGTATCCACGGTCCTCACTCTTCCTCAAACTTCTCCTCCACGTAACGGCTGGGTTTCGCTGGAATCTGTGACCCTCACTCTTCCTCCAAGTTCTCCTCCACTTGATCGCTAGGTTCCTCTGGTATCCGAGGTCGTTACTCTGGCCCTCACTCTTCCTCAAAGTTCTCTTATCCAGACTTATTCAGACTCAAATAGAGCTTGGTTCCTCAAGTTTTGATATCACTTTTCTTAGACTGTATACAAATTTATTCACAAGAAAAATGACACACAAATATACACCAATACACAACATTTACCTGGTAAAAACCTAACGTTTTGTGAACAAAACATCCACAGGCAAGGCAAATAGGATTTTATTGTGGGAACGAACTCACTCTACCCCTCATCTCTCTCGGAATCAACATATGAAATAGGAACTAGATTTTATTGGAGGAAATCACTCACTCTGCCCCCTCATCTCTTGCAATCACCGTATGAAGTAGGCACTATTACAATAGTTTTGATAACCATCATTTGGTTCATAAACTACCTAACAATATTTACAATTAGCTTTACATTTACATTTTCTTTTAATGATTGTTGTCATATTCTAACAAAACTCATTTTTGGTTTTGACAAATACTTACTCAAACAAAAATAGCTGGCTACCCTCGTTTAAGTGATGGGTAGGGTTTCTATTATAGCAATGAATTATATTGAATGCTTTGCACCATTGTTAGTCTTGAGAACACAGTTTGATTTATTTGTGGAGAGCCACTAGCTCACAATGTATACAAGCATACCAAAACAACAGAACTGAAACCGTGAAGAGTTTATGACCAAGAGGAAAAAAATAGTTGCTAAAATGGGTATGGAAGGCCTGGGATTGAATTTATGTAGTCACTCTAAATTAGATAAATAAAAGTCATTAAGGTATGGAGACATTGTATCTTCTTCTAGGATCTAAACTACTTGGTTTATTGTTGGATGTTCTTTAGGATTGGAAGTTATGCACCTCATAATGATTTGTAGAACCGCCTTTACAACCACAATCACAACATGTATCAACAATTTCTTCCAGCATATTTTTCCTCAAATAGTGTGTTCACCTGCATTTTGAATGGGTATATCAATGTCATAGTGTGTATTCCATTCTATACTCAATTAGAAATGTAGTTGTCTAATAAAAATAATGTTGATTAATAATATTTCTTTATACTATGATACTCAATCAAATATTGGATGTGATAACAGTGGGAATTTATCTGAATTTTGACAATAACGAGTCCTGGGTTTCATCGTGCGGACCCTGGGTTTCATCATCACTTGGGTCAAGGTCGAAGCCTCCACCACTAATGGTTGTATTTCGCTAGTATCCACGGTCCTCACTCTTCCTCAAACTTCTCCTCCATGTAATGGTTGGGTTTCGCTGGAATCTATGACCCTCACTCTTCCTCCAAGTTCTCCTCCACTTAATCGCTAGGTTCCTCTGGTATCCGAGGTCGTTACTCTGGCCCTCACTCTTCCTCAAACTTCTCTTATCTAGACTTATTCAGACTCAAATAGAGCTTGGTTCCTCAAGTTTTGATATCACTTTTCTTAGACTTTATACAAGTTTATTCACAAGAAAAATGACACACAAATATACACCAATACATAATATTTACCTAGTAAAAACCTAACGTTTTGTGAACAAAACATCCACACACAAGGCAAATAGGATTTTATTGTGGGAGCAAACTCGCTCTACTCCTCACCTCTCTCAGAATCAACATATGAAATAGGAACTAGATTTTATTGGAGGAAATCACTCACTCTTCCCCCTCATCTCTTGCAATCACCGTATGAAGCATGCACTATTACAATAGTTTTGATAACTATCATTTGGTTCATAAACTACCTAACAATATTTACAATTAGCTTTACATTTACATTTTCTTTTAGTGATTTTTTTCATATTCTAACAAAATTCATTTTTGGCTTTGACAAATACTTACTCAAACAAAAATAGCTGGCTACCCTCGTTTAAGTGATGGGTAGGGTTTCTATTATAGCAATGAATTATATTGAATGCTTTGCACCATTGTTATTCTTGAGAACACAGTTTGATTTATTTGTGGAGAGCCACTAGCTCACAATGTATACAAGCATACCAAAACAACAGAACTGAAACCGTGAAGAGTTTATGACCAAGAGGAAAAAAATAGTTGCTAAAATGGGTATGGAAGGCCTGGGATTGAATTTATCTAGTCACTCTGAATTAGATAAATAAAAGTCATTAAGGTATGGAGACATTGTATCTTCTTCTAGGATCTAAACTACTTGGTTTATTGTTGGATGTTCTTTAGGATTGGAAGTTATGCACCTCATAATGATTTGTAGAACCGCCTTTACAACCACAATCACAACATGTATCAACAATTTCTTCCAGCATATTTTTCCTCAAATAGTGTGTTCACCTGCATTTTGAATGGGTATATCAATGTCATAGTGTGTATTCCATTCTATACTCAATTAGAAATGTAGTTGTCTAATCATGATTGTGAAGCTAGTGGTCAAAAATTGAATACTGGGCATTTTAAATCACAAGAAGTTCTTAGATTACTATGACTTTAAAATTAAATTATCATTTTAATTATAAAATGATGAAATACAACATAAATTACCCATCCAACCACATTCAAACCTTTGATTACAAATTATTGGCATGTTGGCCATTTTCCACTGAGCAACTCTAACATAACAACTCCAAAGTTGTATACATCATATTCCTCTTTTTCTCACCCACTTTGCAGATACTCTCTCAATTGACTGTCATTGGATAAAAATATATGACTACCTTTGGTGATATAGAATCTCTAAATCCTAAAAAGGGGTAGAACTAAAGGAAATCGATACTTGGTGCCAAGCAGCCAAATGTGCCAGCTATAATGGTGGCCACATGTGTCTCATCGTCTTCCAAGAATTTGGAAGACTGAAGTCTGATACATGTGACTCCAAATTCTCAACCATCAATATATTGTTGGACTTTACATCACGATGTACAATGCGAGGATAGAAATTATGGTGCAGATAAGCCAGATTTCGATCTGTTCCAAATGTTATTTTCAATTGAGCACTCCATTCTAGAGTTGATTATGTTTTTCTATGGTTTGGAAAACACTGGTAGGACTACTTCCAAATTGATTCCAAACACCAAAACTTTAGATGCCACACAATATTGGAAATATTATAACCTACCTTAAAATCAGAACGAAAGTCATCTTGAAGGATTTCCATGAATTTCACAAATTTAGCATTGCCAATATACTAACCATGTAGTAAGTCGTCCAAGCTGACCAGAGGCAAGTAGTCATAGATAAGAAGTTTAGCCGATGGACAATTGCAATAACCTCACAAATTCACAAGGTTTCTATGTTTGATGTTTTCCAAAATCTCAAGCTCTCTTTCAAAGAGGCAATCTAATCTTTACCCCATTGTTCATAATTTTCTTCACTGCAAACACACTATTGTCATCCATCACCAATTTCTACATGGTACCAAAGCCTCCAAACCAAATGATATCAATATCATCAAGTGTTTCAATTCTCTTTATTATATCCTGAGATGTATGTGGCTGATCTCCATGGAACGGGACCAGCTTAGCATCTGTGATATAGCATATTTGAGAGAGATTTTTATCAATTTCCACCTGATAAGTTGAAAACAAGTTGAAAGAGATTAGCAAATATACTTGCTGGATATTTGTTTGCTGCAAGAGCTGTTGCTTCATTTTCGTGTAAGGTTTCTTGACCCCATCATTCTTCTACAAAAAATAGTACCATAATAAGAAGAGGACAATAAGAGCCATGCCCATTGTCATCATTGCTCCGATGAGGATTCTGTTTGAAACTCGCTCTGATGGCTTAGTTGATGCTGATAACATCCAAAGAATTCAGTAAATCAGAGTCAAAATATATCAAGATAAGTTCCAAATTGTCCAAGACACTACGCAACAATAGTGGCACAAGGGTAAATTCAAATTCAAAACTCTTGGTAGGGAAAGGGCAAATGAGCATATAAGACACCAATCTGAAGTCATGGATATATTCCCTGGATCTCGATCAAAATTTGAGTTGGATATTATAGCAAGGAATCTCAATGAATTCTTGCAAAGTGTGTCTAGTCGTTGACCACATAAAGCCAAGTTGCCCAAGAACCTAAAAATCACGTCCAAGAAGTTATCGTCTTAGATTTTACAACAATAAACACGTTTAAAAAATTCATACAGAAATCTATTTGAATTTAACAAGAATATTATTTTCCTACTTGTTGATAAATCAGAAAATGTTTAAAAAGTTGACAAAATATATATTATAAAGCAAAATAGGAATTACTTGAAAGGATATGAGTAGATACTTAAAAAGGATCCAATCACAATAATTTCTATGCAAGGTTAGTTATAAAGTTGGAAAAAATCTTTAACACAGATTTATGAATCAATTTTAAAATTAATCTAGTTTAAGGGTTTGCCAAAAATGGCCTAACACATAAGGACGCTTGTAATCATGGAAGTGACATACCTTTTGATTTTCTGTCAAAATAGATTTTATGTTCTAAACGTAAGTGCCACGGTTGTACTCGCCCTTTGGGAAAAGAGGTTCCACTTGATAGTACCAAGGCTGACCTGGTTCTTCCTGATTATGTGCTCTGCATCATCACTGTGCCACCCCTCCACTTTCTGCACCCACTACCTCACAACCTTGTTAATCACGGTGCCTTTCCCTAGATGATTATGTTGGATCTCTGTGTCGATACTCCACAACTTTCTCTATAATGTCTGGACAGTATTGTGATTCCGGCATGGAGTGTTGGGCTTCATTGGGGAACCACCCATTCCCCATGGTCATGTTATTTACCCATTGTGCACTGATTGGCACTTGACTGGTTGGTGGATGGTTTTTCATCTTTTCGAGAATAAAATGTAATAGTTTTGAATAAGAAATCATTTTGTTAATATCTAAAAATTATGATATGAATATTGCCATTGTATCCAGAAATTATAGTAGAAAATCTGTGAGGAGGTTATCCACCAGGCATTGTATTGTGCAAAGTCTGCAATAAGACTTTCAAGTTATGGTCCAATCAAATAGTCAAAAAAAAAATTCCTAATAATATTGAAAAATAAATATTCTTTTTTTTTCAAAATTTAACATTATAATCTGTTTGAATCTACTGCGTGTAAGGTTTTGCTACAACAGAAAGGCACCCAAATCAACCACAAGTGTGCACAATGTTGTTGAAGGCTATCCAAAGTATATGCTCAAAAAATTTCCCTAATCATGGTAATACCTTCCCACTATTACTTTTTCTCAGATACAAATACGAGGACTTTATGGACATTCCCATTGCCTATAAGGACTGGATATATTTTCTTATTTATGGCTATGAAATTTTCCAATATTATACTTAAACTTCAATGGCTCTATCATAAGCTTTCCAGTCTAAAATCAATGATCCAAATAAGATCTCAGACTCCATTGGATTGTCCAGGATTTTAGATTAAGATGAAGATCTATATTCTGAATTTAGGATAAACATCAAGCATCCATAAACATACTTTTAGCAAAATGCAGTGAAAACATTAAGCATTTCACAAAACATTGTCCTGCATTTCGCAAAACATTATCCCCATGAATTTCAACTAATTTTTCTTAACCATGGTAAACAGATTCTGCACTCTACAATAATTTCTACAGGAAACTAAAGAGAAGAAAACTTAAAGCCACTCAAAATAGAAAACTTAAAGCCACTCAAAACAGAACTCAGTAATTAATTCTAGAATCTATAAACATGCGCTGCAAAAAATATATGACAGAAACACAGTAAATTGACTGTCAAAACCTATTACTGCTACTTTTGCAAAGAAAAATCCACTACAAGGCAAACAACAAACTGCTAACTATTGTACTGAAAATTGAATTTACATATCCATATGCTAGCCTTTCTCTTATAGAACTGAGAAGGGCATTATTAGAGTTTTCAAAAATAAACCTATCTCATACATCTCAAGATCCACATGAGACTAGATGAATTGCTCCAAGGAAGAAACTCAGATTCCCTTGAGATCTGCACACTGGTTAATAGATAATCCAAAATTAGGAAAACTGTTATACATAAAATTGAGACTTTATCTAAACTTAGAAAAAAACCTGATCTTCAAAACTGGAAATTGAGGAACTTGATCTTATCCTATCCTATCTATAGCAAGCACATGCATGTTTGCATGCACCCTCATTGCTGGAAGCCTAAAATTAGTGGTGTAACCTCTAGCCTTCTTTGATGTTGCACCCTCATCTACAGATCATCATACAACTTGGAAGTAAAATATCTTTGAATCTGTTGTGTGTAATATTCTAATGCAACAGAAAGGCACCAAAATCAGCCACAAGTGTGCACAATGCTGTGGAAGGCTATCCAAAGTATATGCTCAAAAAATTTCCCTAATCATGGTAATACCTTCCCACTGGTGCTTTTTCTGGGATACAAATAAGAGGACTTTATGGGCATTCCCATTCCCTGCAAGGCCTAGATATATTTGCTTATTTATGGCTCTAAAATTTTCCAATATTGTACTTAAACTTCAATGGCTTTGTCATAAGCTTTCCAGTCTGAAATCAATGATCCAAATAAGATCTCATACTCCATTGGATCATCCAGGATTTTAGATTAAGCTGAAGATCTATTTAGACTATATCAGACTAATCAAACTATTAGTCTCTTAGGAAAGTTTAAAATTTTAGATCTAGGCATTGTTGATGGAATGGTTGCAATGTAAAAAAAAAAAAAAAAAAGGTCCTTATCCTAAGAAATTTACACTGAAATAAGGACCTTATTCACCATGAAAGTGTTAAAATGCTTTGAGATAACTTTAAAACAAACTTATCCCCAATTAAAAACCTCCCAACTGCATGTGTTATAATGGTTTTATACAGAAAAGAAAATCAAGTCATAATCTAAAAGCCAATTAACTTGTAGTTCATTGTTTGATGTACATTTGAAACAAACCTATTTGACTCAGTCACATCTGTGAAAAACTTTTACATACATGTGACATTGAAATTTTAGTATCGTTTGGTTGTTCTGAAACTTTTTTTACCACCAAATAATAAAACCAACACCACCTGAACAACAATATACGCAATGAAAGGGGTAGTGTCAATCAGACAAGATGCTCAATCTTACAACACAACTGAATATGACAAGCATCCTAAACTTCTGGAGCTTTTTCTTAATCCAAAGAATTGGAGTTAGCAAGTCATAAGATATGCCCAAGAAAGTGCTTGTAATAAGGGAGGAAAGAGGAGAGACAATACCTGAAAAAAGATGCACTCATATAGCGCTCAGTCTTCTTGTAGTCATTACCATCCATATAACATTGACCCATCCCAAATATGGCACCCTCCAAGGATGACTCCACCTATGCCCACAGAAAAATCAGATTGACAAGGAAATAACAGAATGGTTTTACTAATGCAATCCGATGTTCTTCCTCCCAAGGCAGTCAAATGGATTTCAAACTTGGAAAGCAAAGAAAGAGCTAGAGGAATGACCAAGAACATGCTCACAAAAGTCCACACATTTGGCAAGAACTTGCAAATTAAAGTCGCTGCCCAGCTGGAGCTTTGCACCCAACCCAACCACAACACAACATTGTCCTTTGCCTCTGCATTGGTGATTCTCCCAACAATTCGTAACGCATATTATTGTGAGCAGTGAGCTACAAAACAAAGCCAGTATGAGAAGCCCCCACAATCACAACCACTCAACACAATTTCATCAAAAATTTGCCAATACCCAAATGGCGTCAATATATATCCGCAGCTGTTGGATCTCTCTCAACCTTCCAATGAGTTTTTTCAAGTTGAAACTCCATAATAGCTACAAAGTTTTTCAACTACCCTCTTTTCATTAGTTCTTGCATTCTGAAAGGCATCCTCGTGAGGTCTCCACTCCGAGAAGCACATGTAAATCCATGCGAGGGCAAGGCTGAGGTTTTTTGCATCGCATTTCCATGGAAGTAGCACCGAGCGAGGGCAAGTGCAAGATCTGTCGTTGCATTTCCCTCAAAGTAGCGATAGCGCCAAACGAGGGCAAGGGCGAGGTATCTACTCCCAAAAGCACTTGTAAATCTGAGCAAGGGCAAGGGCGAGGTCTCCACTCCCAGAAGCACCTGGAAAGTTGAGCGAGGGCAAGGGCGAGATCCGTGGCATTCTTATCATTTGTAAGTAAATTTCTAACTAATTTAATACCGTATTGTACCGGTCAAATCAATCAGATGGCTAAAATTATTTTAATCGTCTAACGTTTAAATTAAATCAAAGGCTCAAAAATGTACACATAACTTAATAAGAAAGTCGATTTTAGAGGGAAACGTCTTACGACGTAATTAATGTTCATGTAATATTATAAGATATATGAGTGATGTGATAACTGTGGTATTGCATGTTTTTGGTTAAAGTTTTTTGGGTTTCTTATTAGATTAACTCTATTCGCACATGGACATTAATTGTTGTTGGTCATGTTTCTAGGTTAATTTTTTAAATTTCATTTTTAGTGTTTATGAGCCAATATAACTTAATCAATCATCAATCATTGGGTTATTTTATTTTTGTTTGATGAATGAAAATAAAATAATATAAATAAGATAGAAAAACAATAAATTAATCATTAACATATATAATATTTTTGTAAGAAACCAGAGGTTAACATATATAATCTTTTTGTAAGAAACAAGAAATCACTCGGTGCTCCCCTAAGGGAATGCAAGGGGGTGTGTGGAATGATCGAAGTGTTGATTCATGTACTCTATTATCTTGTAATGCTCCACGTTCTGTTTTCATTGCAAGATAATATTGTGCATGACAAATCAGTTATATTGCCTTTATGTTCTTTTTATTTGGATTCAATGGATTCAATAAAAAGTTCACTCAGAATTGTATAATTTTATTCCATTATTTTCTTGACTAATTTGAATTTTAGAATATAATATTTATTTAGTAACGGATCTATACAAATCAATCCTACAATTTATGCTTTGTCTCTCACGATAAATGTACCACTTTTTCCTAAGCTTAAGAATTTTTTTTATACTTAACATTTCTGTTTACACTTAAAAATAAATTTATATTCCACATTAAACTTTTTAAATTGCTAGTCAAAGTGATGTCGCTAGTGTATTGACTCATCGTAATAGTGGACCACAGAAATACGACGAGCTCCAGTAAATCATAACTGCGATGTTAATGTTATTGTAATGATATCGAATCTCAGAGTAATGCCATGGAAAATCTGAAGTGACAACAATGCCATAGAATATATCGTGCCATAAATTCAAGAATTATGATGCTTCTGCGCGATGTCATAGATGATATAATTAATTGGTGCCACAAAGAATATCATCGTGACGACGAGTCATAAATATTTCAGCCATCCATCGTATTGTTAGTTCAGAAATCGAATCGTAGAAGAGGATTGTGTAATATCAAACTTACGAGCCACCATGCTGTAGATCTGAACCACAAAATGTATCATATATTTAGTATGCGTGACAATTAAGCGGACCATAGAGAATACAAAGCGAGCATTAAGTATCGTTGTGATTCATTGTAAAATTTCATTCACAGAAAGAATTATAAACGAGCCAAATTTTGAGATCGATGAGTCACGGACCCGAGCTAGGTCTTCCTAGATAAAGCAATTGAGCCATTATTTTGTGTGTCATAGAATAAATAATGCATTCGATCCTACTAAGAGGAGTATAGTGGGTTACATGTTTATTCATGCCATTTAAATTGCAGTTCTCATCGCTCTGAGCCACAGATACAGTGATTTATATACGATCCATGAGTACGAAATCACTGTACATATCCAAACCACGTTGTATACAATGAACCTTGTGCCTTAGGGTAATGGCCGCATTGAGCAAGCCACAATTTATAATACTCTTCCATTGTATATTTCTTATTTCTTGTATTGCATTTTTTCCACAGAGTACTTATTTTCTATAGGATCGGATCTTTATGGTCGCAGAGTTATGCTAGCCATGGTGAATTATAAAAGCGAGCCTTCAACCATAAGAATGAGTCACTGTGAGGACAATGCAGACCATAAAATCACAGACCCTAATTTTTCAGAGAGCCACCGAATATGAGATTTAAGTCACAGTCACGTGATGCTTAATACTCAAATGCCAACAAAGTGATCTTCGGGTCTCTTTAGCTCTGATACCGAAATGGGAGGTTTTATAGTTTAATTTGGTTTTCCTTATCCATAATAATTGCTTGCAAATTTAAATGGTTTCTTATTTAAAAATAAAAATATTTTGATTCTTTTATCAAACAAATATCATAACATGAAAATGAAAATTACAAAATAAAAAAACACAAGATATAAGATTTAAGGAAAGGAAAACCCTTTCCAAGAGGAAAATCTAAAAAAAATCCTTTTATAAAATCACAGACATCCAGAACCCATCACTATAGAAAACTTCTACGTCTAGATGTTGAGCCAAACATTTCTTCTTTCGAGCAGATTCATTGGCAAGAGTTCAACAACAAGATATATACCAAGATAGAACTTCGTCTCTCTTCGGCCCTCCTCATCATCTCTATCCTTTCTGCTATATTTAAGAGCAAAACCGTCCAATTTTGCCTATCCAAATGAGCTCCATATTCTCTTTATTTGGGCTGGACCTACTGGACAAGTAGGCTGATTTTGGCATCTGACCCAAATTACATATTAATTTATTTTTTTCCTTTTTTTTTACAATCTGATTCTTTGACTCAACAAAATTTAGAAGCATGAAAAACATGTTTATCTAAATAAAATCATAATTTTTTAGCATGAAACCCATGCTTAAAAGTAATATATTTTTTCTTCTTTTACATTTTACATAAAATATATAATGACAATTATGAAGACCTAACTTAGTTATGCTTTTCCAACATGGAAGACATTGAGAATCATAAAATCTACAAAGTAATGCTAAATGTTCTCTTATATTCACCTATCTCATTTTTAACCCATATATTGACTAGTCTCACACTAACAATACCCCACACATACTTCTTTTAAAGCTCATTTTCAATCTTTACCTTCTACAAGGTGAAGTAGTAACCATTAATGTGAGTAGACAATGCTATTTCTTCCTGCATTTTAGGTTTAAAAAGTTGTAATTTTGATGAGAACTTTGCATTTACCGCCTTTTTCCCAAATGCTTTACTAAAATGTTTCCATATTTATTCAGAAGATTTCTTCAAATCAATCAGATGAAGTTGGGAATCTCATAAAGATAACTCAGTTATAGACCAGGTCTTTCCTCTCTTTTCTCCCAAACACCAAACACTTAATTGAGTGAGATCAATAAAATTTGTTTCGGTACCATTTACTAATCTCCACAAATTTTTATTGATAATTTGTAATTACATGAAAATTATGTAAACTTTTCCAATGCCATGTATTCCATTTTAAAAGAAACAAGCATAAAATGTTACCTCATGTATTCCATTTTAAAAGAAACCAAGCATAAAATGTTACCTGGTGTAATACCAACAACAGTAACAACTCTACAAGGAAGCTCTACAAAAATATGGCAATCGTACCAATTATCCTCAAGTTACCCTCTTTGCCTCAAGATTTGCTCCTTACCAGGAGAAAGCCATAAGCTACAGACTGAAGGTCGCTCTGGAATGAGCACTCAGCTGGGAAGATTGATGAACCGGTCACGAGCTCTCAGATCACAACACCACCCGTTCTCCACGCTAATCAAGTTGAACAGATTCATGCCAATTGAACAACTTGAACCTATTCACACGAGTTGAACAAGTTGTAGAGAGAGAACATAATGTTGTTGCTAGAAAAGAGCAAAAGTCAATTGAAAGAGACTGATTAACAAATAAAGTGAGTAAACACCGAAAGAAGCCCCAAATGGACAATGTTGCTGATTCTTGACTACGGATACAATGATCAAATTTGAAGCGCTGCCCTTAATTTTATTTAGAAAGACATATATTTACCTAACCCTTCAAAAATGAAAAGTTATAAAAAAAAAATTGTACTTCTATTAACAAGTGTATATTAAATAAATTCTTTATAATAAAAAATGCCAAAATGAAATGGTGTCGTTCTAAATCTTTAAAATTTAAAAAGTGGCTACATTAAAACACTATAAAATTTCAAATTCTATTAAAAAAAGGTAACCATATGTTTCTTCTATTCATTAGATAATTTTCAAAAGTATTTGAATTTACATCATTGAAAATATAAATCTATTTGCATAATGTAAAAAGTTTTTTAGTTTTCATTTGTTTCTAATTTATACTATATGTTTTGTTCAGCTTGAAACAAATTAAAGAAACCAAAAAAGAACAAATATATACCTTCAACAACCGAGGGATTTGAACTTTTCTCTAAACATTGTTTAATCATAGAAAACTATCAATGGACTTTCATCTCCATTAAAAACTTCAAGCTCTATAGATTCAAAAATTAATGTAATTAAAAGGAAAATTTTCAATATCTAATAGGGAAATATTGTAATATGTAACACATCTACAATGTTGTTGTTGTACAGTGTTGTTGTTGTATGACTTGGTTGGTCATTTTTTGTTCGTTTAAGAACAGTTTTCAAATTTGGTCCTTACAATGAATTCAAGTTTGGTTGATATCTTTTTCTAATAATCGATATCTTTTTCTAATAATATGGTTTCTTTTCATTAACAATGTCTTTTAATTTTTGTATGATTTCAACATATCCCCAAAAATCCCTTCATAGCAGCAGCTACATGGACACCCACACGCACAACTTATTTCCTAGATGTCGAATAGAAAGAATGAAGCGGGAGACACAATAGTAGTTGTATGGATATCTATTGGCATTCTATAGCTTTTCGGAAGGCTGACCAGAAAAAGAAAATTAAGTTGTAGCCCTGTGAGCAGATCAATCTTTGACTCTGTGGTTATTAAGAGAGCCCTGGAGTTTCATTTCAACACTTCTCCCCGGTTCAAAACTCTACATAGTTTTATGGGAAACACACTTATTATTTCTCAATTTTTTTTTACAACATTAATTTCTATGTTTTCAAAAACTAGAGAGTTAATAAAAAAAAAAGTCTTTTTAAGATAAGAGAAGAAATACGGGGTTTTAAATAAAGTTTGATTTTACAAATGCTAGGCTTAATAGTAAGCTTGATTATAGTAAGTTCAAATGGTAGCAATGTTATTCTTTTGTAAGCATTAAGGTTGTTAGCCATGGAATCACCTAAAAATAGAAAAGAGACAGTAGTAGTTATTTACCACCATCTAATGGGGTAATTTCATAATTAAACAATCTTGTATGAATGGTTGGTTGAAAAGAAAGAAAGAAAATTTTGCAAATTAGGAAAGAAAAGTTATTTACCACCATCTAATGGGGTAATTTCATAATTAAACAATCTTGTCTGAATGGTTGGTTGACAAGAAAGAAAGGAAATTTTGCAAATTAGGAAAGAAAATGAAGACCCTATCGGTCTTATTATGTTATCTCAAGATTTCCATGTCGAACAGAGTTTCAAAGTAATGATGTCTTCATGGAAAATGTAAGGAACCCTAACGGCCTTATTATACTATGTCAAGATATCTATGTGGAACATCAAAGTAATGTCATGAATATGTTAGCATAAAGGTAGGATGGAAGATGTTTTCATAGTGGTAGGATGACTAGTACTCGAATATATTCGGCATCGTCGAAGATGTAGTAGATGGTAGTAGTTATTTACAAGATGAAAAAAAGGTTTGTGAATCAATAAGCATAGTTATTATTATCTAATGGGGTAATCTCATAATTAAACAATCTTGTGTTAATGGTGGGTTGACAAGAAAGAATAAAATTTTACAAATTAAGAAAGCAAAATGGAGATACCACATAGAAAATGTAGTATGTGATTATGATGTAAAAATGTCAATACTCTCACTTTAATCTATTTTTAAGCATTAGACACATATCAAAAGTATCGTTTCAAATGCTGAAATGCATACATGTTGAAGGCCATTAATTGGGACCGTGAAATCGCTTTCCTTTACGTACGTTTCAGAAGATTCATAACTCTCCTTCCAATCCCCTAGAAAAATGAATATATGAAAAAATATGAAGTGAAATACTTCAGTGGATTGATTTTTTAGAGTTGAGCAGAGCAAGATGTAATTAGAAGTAGAATTAAATATAAGGAGACACAAATCCACATCAAACCTTTGGGTTGAATGGAAAGATTAAAAGATTCTTCTTGATACAGAATGTAACCTTGATGGTTCTCATTCTGCAACAATTTCATCGTTTCCTCCTTAGGAAGGGAAAAAAGTCGTCGGCTTTGCTCAAAGACTTGGTCCAAAAAATCTTCATGATTATATGATGGACGATATATAAAAAATCCATAGTCTACACTTGACTATATAAAGATCAATAAACCATTCCATACATAATAATTTTAATCGGTTCCGCCTAAATCAATGAATTGAATGAAAGGCCATGGAAATGAAAGTTGAAAATTAAAAATGAGAGTTAAAAATACCTTGTGAGCTTGTGCTGCACTCGCCGTAAGGTTGGGATTGGAAAAATCAATGCAGACAAGATTCACAGGCTTAGAATAATCTACTTCAGTCATTGTTAATTCTGTATTTTGTCATTTGTTTCTTCTAAATCTCCGATTCCTTCAAATTATGCCCGGTTCATAGATACCAATACATAACTACTTCTCCTCTGCTATCAATGAATGTGAAAAGAAACCTCTATTATCAACTAATGCAAACATAAACCTCATATCATGTCTGCTAACTCTATCAGTGCTTCCATGACTAATGACTTTGGAATGGATGAACAACCTCCATTACATCCCATTTCACTTTCTTGAGTGTTGCCAAAACCTCCTGCAGACTTAAGAGTGTTACATCAATCAGAGAACTGGATTTTTTTGAAATGTCTTACAGAGAGGCAGCCCTTCATATGACATTTTATAATTTTATTTACTTTTTTTTAAAACGTGTAAAAATCAGAATTTAAATTTCTTTTGACTGGTAAATTTCGCTGAGCACTTCTCTGAAGTGCTAGAGGGCTTCAGAAGGGATGTGACATGTTCAAATTTGAACAATGTACGGATACACTTGATGGCTAATCAGATTAGAATTTGTGCTCCAAAACTGGCACTCTTAATCCTGGCTCTGATACCTCAATGACTAATCAGATTAAACAGTGTGCTCCAAAACTGTCACTCTTAATCCTGGCTATGATACCAAATTTGGAAGTATTTACCCACAAAGGAAAAACTATAATTTTATTCATTTACCAAAAATTTAGTACATCACATTTATATAAGAGCATTTAGATCCAAAGTTTTCTGAACATGAAACCAGTGTATCTCAACTGATTCCAACAAACCAACGAATCAAACTTGTTTATTTGCTATTACAAGCTTTATTTCCAAGTGGGAGATGTCATAATATTAGTAAATGAGTGTGAGTAATTTTTAAAGATTATATATGTCGATGTTAGGTTTAAAGTTTTATATGAGAATTTTTTATATGATATGGATTACAAATAAATATGTTTACTTAGAGTTATTTCTTATTATAATTTAAGCAAGTATTCCCACTAAAATAGGTAGGACTCTTATATTATTAATCATACTTGATAAGAGTTACTACTCATCATTATTTATGCATTTATTAGCACAAAAATAAATAGAACTAAAATTTTAATTACTTAAATTAATATCTATTTTAACAATAAAATTTCGTGTATAAAATACATAGTTAATGTAGAAAGAAAAGATGATTATAATATTATAATTATTTATGATATTATTGTGTCAAGAGGTGCTCTCCAGTCCAATATGGAAGAGATGGTGGAATATCTTGTCACTTTATGTAAACATTTTGACTCTATCAAATTAGATAAAATAATAATAATAATAATAATAATAAAGATGATGATTGAAATAAAATAGAGATAAAATAGTCAATTTACCATTAAGGATTTTTGGGTATATATATATATATATATATATATATATATATATATATAAAATCGTTGAGAGAGATCAGATATCTTCAACACTTTTTTTAGAGGGAAAAGAGATTTTATAGCTCTCATCGTTTGGTAGATTTGGAGTTAAGATGGATCTAGGCTAGTTATATGCCTATCTAACCTAAGTATATGTCATTGATAGATCTAATAAGAGCTTTAAAACACAACTCATCTAATAAGAGTTCTAAAACACAAATCATTAAATCTAATATCTATATAAATCAATACAACCCTATAAATTAAATGGTCGATATATTTTGTTAGGCATGAATCCATGATAACCATCAAAACATTTACTTCATGATACTTTTCACACCATAATTTTAAAAAATCATAACATAACTTTATTTTAAAATATTAATATTATTATTATCAAGCATAAAAAATTTATATGTTAGTGAAACATGTATGTATAGAAGAAAATATGTAACAAGATTTTTATCTATGGAGATTTATCCCTCACTTTATCATGGATATTTTTAATCTATTTTGGACAAGATTATAGACATCAATATCACATGCTCAAAAAAAAAATTCATTTTACATGACAATTGTTGATATGACACTTTTCTTTTCTATTAATCAATTTAATAAAAAATGTAGATGTTCCAAGTTCAAATCCCCAAATTTAGGCGTAGGCTACATGCCATGTGATATAAAGTACAACATTGACCCAATTATTTATTCTTCTAAATACAAAAATATACATAAATAAATAAATAATAAGATAAAAACGCTATTTGAAAAATACCCTATAAAAATAAATTCCAACCATTCACTTTAAAATAATTAATAATTAAATTTAAATTTAAAAAATCCACTTCCAAATTAAACATACCTATCACGCTGTATTTTAACACTAATTATTTCTTAATAAAATGTAACATTTATTTAAAATAAATAACACACATTATAAAAATTTTAAAAACAAGTACTGATCAATCTTTATAAAGATGCATTAATGGTTTTATAAAGATACAAAGTTATAAAAATAAATCACCCGCTTCAACCATTGCTTATATATTTTATATTTAAAACTAAAAACTTCTGATTGAAGTTATTAACCCCTTTCCGAAAATACATGATTTTGGTAAAAAATTAAATTGTCACTTAGAATAGATTTTTTTCTAAAAATGATATGAAATAAAGTTTTAAGATTATTTTTTACAGAAAACAACACCATCTACGTTCTGAATCTAGGTAATAAATCTATTCTAAAAATGATATGAAATAAATTTTTAAGATTATTTTTTACAGAAAAGAACACCATCTACGTTCTGAATCTAAGTAATTTCTTTGACATAGCAACGAAGGATTAATTAGGGTTGAAGGAACCATTCAGATCGAAAGGGCAAAACGTGAAGAGTTCTATGTCACTATGAATTGAACACACGAATTTCATATGATGTGGAGCTACATTCCGCATGATCATCGAGCTCGGTCTTGCCAACAATGTCGAATGACGTTGAAAACTCTTGGTCTGGCGCAAGGAATTTCAAGGTAGCGAAATTTTTGAGACAGGTTTTGGTCTAAGGCAATGAAATTCTTAATCTGTGTGGGTTTTGCCAGTGGAGTATTTATTTGTTGTTGATAGATCAATAGAATTGGGTGCAACACGTGAGTCTCAAACATTCATACGTCCGGAATCTTCGAATTAAAACGTAAACTAGGCAATCAACGAGTAAGTTTTCAGGGCAATGACAATTCCATATTGTACTCGTCCATATTCACCGGCAAAAGCCAATTTGGTGTTTGATTCAATCTGGGGCACGTGCAGTCTGCTATCCGGTTTGCCGATATGAGGTGCACATATTCATTATCTTTTTGTAATACATATCTGCTCATATATTTTCAAGTATGAATAATTCACCACAACTACCAAAGATTATGAAAAGTAGACCTAGCACAGTTACTCTATACAGTCTTTATGAGTATATAGAGTTTTTAGAAAAACGTAGAGAATAAAAAGAAGTCAAGCTACAAACAGAGTTAGAATCCATGCTAGAAAATAAATTCATGTCTTTTGAAGACAAGATTCAAAAACAAATAGAAAACAAAATAGAACTATTGGAGAATAAAATGGAGGCAATGGAGACTAGGTTGCAAGTTATAGAAAAACAAAACCAAGATACGAACCAAACATCCCACCAAGGATATGTTTTTACTTTAGATAGTCTTAAAATGAATGACATGATTAAAGAACTAGAAGAAAAAGTTAATAGTCACCTTACCCTAAATAGTGTGGCAGGTAAATTAGATATCAAACCAATTAAAGATGAAATGAAAAAATTGATAGAATTAGACCATGAGCGTAACAAAAGGGCCATGAACCATATAATCTTCGGTTTGAAAGAGGAGGTAGACGAGGATACTTTAGCCATAGCCCCAACAGAATTACATAATAGATTACAAATTGAAACAAGGTCTCTCACAGAAGCAACAAGGTTGGGGAAATTAACTGAGAATAAAGGAAGGTCGATCTGAATAAAGGTGAGCTTTATTGACCATAAGTATGACATACTTAGTAAAACCTCAAGTCTAAAAGGAACAAGAATATTTATAAATGAAGATCTCATTCCAGAAGATCAAGGGAAATTAAGAAAGGAGGTTCAAAAGGTAAAGGAAGTTAGGAAGGAAGGTAAATAGGCAATAATCAGAAATAGAAACGCTATTATTCGAGATAGAAACCAAAAAGATAGTAATAAATAGCAATTCAACATGCTCCAAATCCTTTTTTGGAACTGTCAGAGCTTTCCATGGAACAATGACCCCAAGCGAAGTTGGATCTCAAATGATGTTGATATTATATTGCTTATTGAAACTTGGAAGCACGAACAATCTAAGGTTCCTAACATAGATGGCTTTACACTATGGTTTACCTGGAACAAGTGATCCTCCTATAGAGGCATTACGGGTATAGCTTGTTACATTAAGAAGAACATCTCCCCCCATGCTAGGATTTATAAAAAAGACCCTTACAACCAATATGGTTGGATAAATATTACCGACATTAATGATAAAATGACCTACATAGCAATCTGTTATTTCCTCCCAACAATTCTAACTTCTATAAGAAAAATAATCTAGATAAAAATAGTCCTTACAATGGTTCAGAGAATGATATTTCTAACCTAAGGAATGAAGGTAATAGCCTTTTAATGGGTGAATTTAATGCTTGAGCTTTAAGCAACCAAGCTATTCTTCTAAGCAATCATTACAACCCTAATCCTCTTTGGTTAGACGAAGACCTTACTCTGGCTAGCCGATACAAAAGGAACTCTGAAGACCTCGAGGAGAATTTGTTTGGGTCGAAGCTAGTCAAGCTCTATAGTGCTCAGGATCTCATAATTTGCAATGGTCTAAAAAAGTGGCCTAATTCTAGCCATATGACCTGCATCCATGAGCTTGGTAGCAGTGTGCTAGGCTATGTTATTTCCGATCTCCCTTTATACAATGAAATAATAAATTTTGACATCTTAAACGACCGTGAGCCTGACTCTGATCATAGGCCTTTACTTATAACTCTCAATTTTGTCATGCATAGAGATCCCATAAAAGATAATCCTTATAGCCAAAAGAACTTGATCTTTGATAGAAATAAAACGATCTCGTTCTAAATGAATTAAAAACTAATTTGCTTCTTTTATCTAGTATAGACAACATAGAAGACCTCTATCATAATTTTACTACAACCCTCTCATATTCTATTAACAAGTTCTCAATTGAAGTTTTAAATAATAAAAGAAATAGCAAAACCAACCCATGGTATGACAAAGATTGTAAAAATGCGAGGAGAGCAATTAAGGAATCTGTTGATGAATCTCTTAAAATTGACAAGATAAAAATATACAAAGCTCCAACTAAAAAGAAAAAAAGTCAATATATTCGTAATAGATAAGAAAATCTCTTACACCTCTCTAAGGTAGCTCCTAAGAAATTCTAGAGGCAGATTCTAACTAAAAAAACTAAAGATAGTAATAAAATTTCTTTACATCATTGGAATTCCTATCTTAAAAAGCTTTATGAATCTCCAAATGTCATGGATAAATTTGAAACCCTACTCACAACAAAAGAAATTTTCTCATTAGAAGACATTGATTTTGGGGTTAAATGCCTCGCAAATGGGAAAGCTAAGGACATTGAAGGTTACTAGGCAAAAATCTTAAAAATTGGAGGTCCTTTCCTCATCCCCCACATCCACAAGCTTTTCAATCAAGCGATCAAGTAAGGGTTCCCTAAACCATGGACTTATAACCTCATTATCCCTATTTTAAAAAGTGGGGATACAAATAACCCCTCTAATTATCGGACAATTATGATCAACCCTCTCTTAGCCAAGTTATATGGTATTATTTTGGAAAAGAAGTTGAGCATATGGCTTGAAAGTGAAGGCAAGCGGGCTAAATGCCAAGCGAGTTTTAAAAGACAACACTCAATAACGGACCACCTCATTACGCTTAGGATCATTGTGGAGGAATGCCGCAATGATAAATCCAATCCCTTTTGTTGCTTTGTGGACTTTAGAAAGGCTTTCGATATGGTTCCTAGAAACAACCTATGGAATATATTAGAAGAGCTAAAGGTTCCTTTCGAGTTGACGGTTGCCGCTATAAGGTTATACGAGAATGTAATTGCCAAGTTAAAGAGCAATGAGGGGTGGTTGAAAGATATTAAGTGTAATATTGGAGTTAAACAAAGTTGTCCCCTCTCCCCTACTGTATTTGGAATTTACACCGAAAAGCTAGAAGGTTGTTTAGAGGAAGCAGACTGTGCTGGAACGATCTTAGCTGTGATAGTCACCATCCTTCTTCTCATGCTGATGATATTGTTCTTCTCGCAAGGTGCCCTTCTAATCTTGACAAGCAACTTAGACTTCTTAAGGATTTCTGCTCAACCATGGGGGTGACTGTCAACACTGACAAAACAAAAGTTATGATTATCAAATCTAAGAAGGACACTTACGCTAATTTTATGTATGACAATAGTAACTTGGAGGAAGTGTATTCTTACAAGTACCTAGGAATTGATATTCATCACAAGCTCAACTGGAACTATAGCATTGAGAAAAGGATTAATGGAGGGTGGAAAGCTTATTTTGGACTTGAAAATAATTGTAAAACGGCAAACCTCATAATGTGGGATAGAAAAAAGTTCCTCTTTGAAACTTTAGTCACTCCTGTTATCTTATATGGATGTGAGGTTTGGGGTTGCACCATCTCTAGAGAATCCTAGAAAAAAATTTAGCAAATCCAAAAGCGTTAACCTCAAAATTAAAAGAAAAACACCCTATCATATTCTCCTTATAGAAGTGGGTCTTTCCCCTATCGAGAGCCTAACTATGACTAGGCTTTTGTTGTACAAGCGCAAACCCAATAACATAGGAGACCATAGACTTCGTAAGCTAGCTTTAAATTCCAACCAAAACCACCTAATTCTCAAATGAGGTTGGTATAAAGACAACAGGGCCTCGTTAAACCATTGGGAGATCAGCGAGAATGTTACATTGCAAAACATTAATAACATTAAAAATATTGTTACTTTTAAGTTCAAAGAAAAAATGTGGTGCGAGAAAGATTTAGCAGCTCAAAGAAAATTAAGATATTATAAGGAGGTCATCAACCCCACCCTAGAAAATCAAAAGTATCTCTTTGTTTTAACTAGCTCAAAGAAAAAAATTAATATAGCTAAGATCAGAACGAACTCTCATGAGCTCCATAGTAGAACGGGTCGTCAGGTAGTTCCTAAAACAACATGGATGGAAAGGATGTGCCATCTCTGTGAGAATATGAACAACAAAGATGAAAATCACTTCCTCTTAGAGTGCCCCAAGTACAACCACATTAGATCTCAGTGTTGTAGGGAAAAGTATCCGATTCGGATGACCCTATCCCACTCTAAGGGTGATAGTACCTTAGCAACAACTGTAAAGGAAACTACTGAAGGTTTACTTCTTTATGAAAGCAAGAGAGAATGAGGAAATGCACTAACCGTTGCCTTGCGCTTAATGTCGAATCCAAACTCTTCTCTTTGGCTGCTTGCTCCCAGCTCCTTGCTCTTTTGCTGGCCCAGCTACAATGAGATCCTGCAAAATGACAAAGAAGGAAACTACAAGCAACATGCAATCATAACTGATTCAAGGATTAGCGTAAATCAAATATACAATTATCACAATATATCATTGAAACAAGAGCATATAGAAGAACCTCAATAGCTTTTATTAATGAAGAAGTAAAGGTTCTGAGAGTGTTACAACCATTGAAGGCTCCAATCCAGCAACACCTCCTAGCAGAAAGAATTTCTCCTCTTCACCTCCCTCAAGCAATCACCCAATAGCTCTATAGTGAAACCAACAGCATATCATTACTTTGCACAAAATTCTAGCCTCCTGAGCTCATAGGAGAGAGCTCAATATATAGATGAATTGAGAAAGGATGAGTCAGCTTGCAACTGATGTGTAGCTGCCTTGTGTCCTCTCTCTCTTCAGTTAATCTTTAGTTGATCTTCAGTTCTTGAGTCCACTTGGAGAACCTTGCTTCCACTTGGAGAAACAGAGCCTCTGACTCATCACAAGGCGAAATCCCCGATCCAAGTGTCATTTTTGGAAGATTCCAGAGCAATGACTCAGTGTGCCACATGTCCAAACTCGCTCAACGCAGGTGGCCTTTGTTCTACCTGCTTTGCAACGCAGGTACACCATGGAGGAGTTGTGTTTCAGCGCAGAAGCCTAGTGGAGCACCTGCTTTGATATCAGGATTGCTTGTTTTTGAGTGTTTTCAGGTGGAGAACTGATCTGAGAGCTGTTGGTTTACTGACCTTGTTCCTCTAGGGGTAAGAACATCATGTTTAGGGAACTTTGGATCCCTTGGATTATTGACAATTCATGCCTGTTGCTGTAAGGCACAAAATTGTCTATAACAGATGCCCCCTAAAGTATGAGGTCGTTTATCGGGTGAAATGCTTTATTGAGAGGATCCGAAGTTCATTCAATTTGCTGAGAAGTGTCCTGTAATAAGATACAATACAATACATTATTTTTCATACATTTTCATGATCTAGCTGAGGCGGGCATTCCCATGCTCAGCTTTATAAACACATTTTGGTACATAGAACAGACGATCGTCTGATTGTAGACTGATAATTCTCTGCTGAAATTATCATCCTTTGAGAAGGATGATCATCTGCTGTAATGATGTACATATCAAATGTATTTATATCCTGAATATATATCGCAGCCCGGATGGATGAAACTAGATCCGGGGTCTTCAATCTCTTCCGATCTTCACTCGATGTACAAGTCGATCCATGTGAGAATTTTTTGAAGTCGAACATGGAAAGACATCGCTTGATTACCGGTCAGTGATGTAAACCGTTAACAAGCGCGAGAGGAATCACCGATAAGGATGATGACCCTCAAGGTACGGCAGTACAATTCACATGGTGGGAATAAAGGACTTGGCGTCGACCACCATGTAAAATCTTCTGGTCGAAGGTCATTGATGTATACCTGTCGCCGGAAGTGAGAAACTTGCCATTGAGGCATGCAAGCTTCAAAGTACTGAAGGGGGTGTTCCTAGATCAACTCCTTGGATAATGAGCTGATGTCGACAAGGAGCGATCCGTCAAAGGAGGGCCTTAATGAATCCCACATCAGTGACACGGAACGGAGCTAGTGATTGTGATGAGGTGAAAACAAACTGTGATGTATGATTTAGGGTGGCGGTCATGAAGTGGATGAAGGATAATGTATGGCAGTGGATGGGACACGGTTGACTCTTTGCAGAACCACATCTCTTGAACATATAACGACACTGATGTGATGGATTGGTAGCATTACCCCAATTGTGGATGGTGTGGCGAGGACCATGGTTATGAGACCGGTGAATGAAACAACCCAACCCGATGTGATACGGAGGACAAAGTGTCATGTTCAAGAGCGACTTGTTACCATTAATGCTGTGAGGTTCT
Source organism: Pinus tabuliformis (assembly GCA_031772625.1). Taxonomy (NCBI): domain Eukaryota; kingdom Viridiplantae; phylum Streptophyta; class Pinopsida; order Pinales; family Pinaceae; genus Pinus; species Pinus tabuliformis. The sequence continues at coordinate 224,817,468 of CM062813.1, forward strand.
CCCAATTTTTCCCCAGTCATTGCTGACCAGTACCTCTTTATTTTTGTCAAGCTTGAGGAGGATAACATATGCTTGTTCTATAACCTGCCCTTCGGGCAAGCCCATCGCTATGTTTTAACGAGCCTAGCGATAGGGAAACTCGTTCTCGTCTAAAGACAAGTTTGTCGCTATTTAATCATTTTAACGAGTCTAACGACAAGGAAAACTCGGTCCTTTTCATTTTTAGAGAGTCTGAAAAGGTACGGAAAGTTAACTCCAAAATTCCTTTTTCGTCATCTAATCCCTTAAGTCCAAAAAAGTATAAAACAATACAGAAGGGATGAATTTTCGATTTCTTTAACGAGCCGAACAAAACAAGCGCTCGATCTTTTTGTGCAATAATCCCTCAGGTCCAAAAAGATTAAAATCTAGAGGAGGGATAGCTCTTCCGGTCCTTTTAATGAGCTGGAAGGCCAAAACTCGGCAAACTTTTCATATTTTACGAGTCAGTGAAAAGAGCTCAAAGAAGACTCGTCTTTTGAGGAACGAGTGATAAACAGGGATAGCAGCAGATTCCAGGTACAGGTTGGAATTTTCCAATCACGACAGTGTCACAAGGATGGCTAAGTGAAATCACTCTTCGCAGCTGTTCCTCAAAATGGGTAAACAAACATATGGAGATGAACGATTGGCCAAATGAACGGATGGAGGTGATGGCATATAAACACGACCAAGGGCTTTTAATATGGCTGTCAAAGGTTACATTTACCAAGGTTATTTACCGGTTCATTTTTTCTGGATGAGCTTGAACTGTAGGGAAAGATTGCTCACAATTTATGTTTATTTTTTAACGAGCATGAACTCTGTATAAAAACTGCTCGATTCTTGCGTTTATTTTTTAACGAGCATGAACATTGCTAAAACTGCTCGATTTATACCAGTCTTAATACAAGGAATGCCTTAGGTGAGGTAATCTTATTTAAGGAGCGATACCTCACTAATTACTCCAATTTGGCAGGTTTTAACTTTTGCCCTTCATCCTTTCTTTATGCAAGCTGGAAACGGCTAATCCTACGAGTTTAACGGGTTAGACCTACAGGTTTAAAGGGAGGACCTAAAAATTTAAAAAATAAATAGTCGTCCCGTGCTTGCACTCCAAAAGGTTTGCATGCCCCCAGGTATAAAGTATAATTTCGAGATTCTGTCCTCTTACTTATTATCCGAAAAATGGTTTTGTTCGCTGCCGCAAACTAAACTCTCTTTTCAGCGATGTCTATCATTAGGTTGCTAAGGATGGTGACTACTTGTTTCAGCAATTTCATCTCTTTCTTTGGAGACTGCCCCTACTTATCCTTCAAAACATATTGTTTTAATGGGTGAGGCTTGACATTCAAAGATGGTGGCTACTTGCTGCCACAAATGGATCTCCTCCTTAGGAGAGCCTACTTTTTTAGACAAAGGGAGACGATCTTTTCACTCACATAACTTTGACAAAAGAATTTTATCCTAGAACAACCCTCTCTTCCTTTTTCGGACGGGGTACGGACTAGTCCATTCTTCTACGGAAATTAACTTTATACCCAAGGTTTTCTCTGCCCAAGGCAGGCCAGGGTGCATGCCCCCTGGGTCCCAGTTCTTTCTTTCCGAATTACTCGCATTCATCGGGAAGTAGAACCGGGGGTGGTGGCATTCCTTGAGTGAATAAACCGTTAAGGGATGGTATTTGACTATTTGCGATGCGTGATCCTGGAAATGAAAGTTGGTCTACGAGCTTGACCATTCTTCCTTCGTGCGGAAAACACATGACTCTAAAGAGCGAGGACACTATTGCCTCCATGCAATATATATAGTCTCGTCCAAGGAGTAAGTTATAAACCAAGGGTCCCTGGACGACCATGATGTTCATATGAACTGTCTTCCCTTTCAATGTAACTGGAACATTGGGGAGAATCCCTAACGGGTGACTGGTTCCTTTATCAAAACCTGATAGATTTCTTATCTCAGGTAAAAGCGCCGGGCAACCCAGTGCTTTCCAAGCAATAGAGGAAAGGATACTCACAGATGCCCCTTCATCAATGATAGTTCCAGCCATCACCATTCTGTAGATTTGGACTATGATTCTGAATGGGATACTGGCTGGTAACCGGGGTCTGCCTAGTTGATTCCAATCAAAGGATACAACTAGGTTGCTTGGTGGTGGGACCGAATATACGGCCGGATATGACCCTGACGATGTTCCTTCCTGCGATAAAGGAATGGGCGCATTGCCCTGATGCTCATCAGAGTCTGTGTTGATGAAAAGAATATGGACGGTGTCATCCTTATCCTCTTCAGTGAGGGTGTCATTTGAAGATGGGTCTTCAATGACGGAGTCATTGGAGGATGAAACCTCTGAAGGAAGAACCGGGTCGACTGCCGTTTCGACCTTTAGACTTTCGTCTGGTCTGGATTCAGCAGGTTCATTCTCAATGACCGACACTTCAACCGACCACTTGAGCGGGTCAGCTGGATTTTCAACTATCGAAGGATTAGGCGCGAGTTTTTGGTATCCAGGAGGAAGTCGTAACGGTGAAACCGGACGATCTTCCAAAACTCTCTTTGCCTCATCTAAGAATGGACATCGGTGGATGGCATGATCGCCTTCACACAACATACAGGGTGATCTTGGTCTCCCTCTTCATCCTTCACTCTCGCTAGTTGACGGACTGCAATCAACATGACTACCAGAGGTTGATGCTACCGGATTGTGCAACCTTGGGGACCAGTCCCTTAGTATCCGGGGAATACAAGGACAATCACGATGGAAGTGGGCCCCTTTGCAAATGACACATGGCGATTTAGGCCCGGTCGGTGCAGTGTGTGGATTTTTGTCAGCTGTCTTTTGCTTGCCCCCAGTCGCCTTCGCCATAGGCCCCTTCTGCTTCTTTTCTCTTTTCTTCTTTTCCTTCTTCTCCATGGGAGGCTGACTTTTGCCGGCTCTACCTTGTGAAGATGAAGGATCAGAGGAAGAATTGTAAGAAGTGGAAGGCTGGTGGGTAGTTCTAGACTGGTCTGACTGTTGATTCGACTGCTCAGGATTAGTGGCGATCTGAACTACATTAGTTGAAAAGAGCCATACAGGTAGGCCAATTGTCAATCCTGGAAGTGACAATGTGGCCATATGAGGCGCACCAACATCTCCCCAAGAGGAGAAGGGATTGGGACTTCTGCCAAGGTTACTTCCTTGGTTGGTGGGCTCCATACTTTTCAACTGAAAGATCAACGTGGGAATAACAGGTGATTATGTTCCGTTTAAAATAAATTTTATTAACGACGCTTTTAGACACAAACTTGCTTTTTCATGTTTTAAGAGTCGAGAAAAAGCTAAAGATGACTCTAGTCGCCTTCGATGTTTTAACGAGCCCGAAGTGACAAATGCTCAGATGGACTTTTTCAGTTATAGAGTTTGAAAAAGGCCAAAAGAAACTTCTCTGGAGTTCTAGGCAGAGGGTGTGCCAAACTTTTCGCGAAACCACAGAATACGTTTTACGGTACGGGTGGTCGATCTTCGTGAATGTTGTGTTCACTGCATCACGATCAGTAGGGCGGCTGACACGGCTTCCTATGGATAAAGGATAATTGCCTATAGGGGTCTCCCAATATATACGCGACGGTACGTGGGAGCACAAGTCCGTATTAGTGCCACCGACTCTCAGGAGGAATCACCCACCTTTGTAGAGATCGACAGTCACTATGTTTAACGACGCCGGAACACGTCTCTACCTAGACCTCTATGTGTTTGCGTTATGTTACAAAGCGTTGTTATGTAAATTGGATTTATTTTAATGTTGATCTTGCTTAGCAGTTTGCCTTTAAGGATCACCACGAGATGTATGTAACAAATTCCTGAATGCAGTCTAAGATGAGAAGCAAACTTTTCAATCTTTCAACTTTGAAAACCTTAACTACTGAGGGAAAAGAAAGGCAAATCTTTTCACACAGATCATAGAGCACACACTAAATGCAAATTTTTCCTAAATCGTCAAGCAAACAGTCAAATGCAAAATGCACAATGCATGTATTTTCTTTTCCCTTTCTTAATGTAGATGGGTTACAAAAAGAAAGTTGTTATATAACTTTGATTTCGATTTAAAGTGAAAACAAACAAGCTTGTCCAAAATCAAAAGACACCTTAAGATTTACTTGCTTAATCACTGGAAATGCATGAAATCAAACCATAATGACGAAAGTAAAATGACTAATCAGCTATGGACAACAAACAAGCTAACTCTTTAGACCAGCAAAATGCCTAACACAGGTTCAGATCTAAGAGGCCAAAAGCAAGACTAGTTTACTCTTCGTTATGGGAAATTGTAAATGAGTAAGAAATATAAAAGAACAAGTACAATTTCGTTATATAACAGAGGCAGAATGATGGCAAGTAATGTTGGTTTCAGAACAGGTGCAAGACTGGTAACTGGCAGCCAAATCTATAGTGAAAACAGGCAAGAGAAAAGGAGGAAACCCCAACAACACTAGGCAAAATTGGGCCAACGCAGGTGCTGCACAGCCAGTCTGGCTCTCAGCGCAGGTAGCCCCTTCGGGACCTGCGTTGCAAAGCAGGTAGCCTGTGTACTACCTGCTTTGGAAAACGAAAGTTGCGTTTTCACAGTTTCCGGGTCATAATTTTCTCAAAAATGCACAGTTTTTGCTCAAATCAGAAGCAAACAGTCAAGCACACTCAAAGGGATGATAAGGAAGGTGAAAAGCTATCACTAAGAGCTTACAAGGATCCTTGTAGATCAGCTCTTCAAATCATGAACTTGCTCAGAAATGAGCTAGAGTAGTTGCCCTCTACTTCGCTTTTGATATAGTCAAAAGCTTTTCGATTTGGTACTCTTTTGTTCAGGAAATGAATAGCAAAATACTACAAACACAATCAAACGGATACGATCCCCAGCGGAGTCGCCAGTTTGTTGTAGGGAAAAGTATCCGATTCGGATGACCCTATCCCACTCTAAGGGTCATAGTACCTCAGCAACAACTGTAAAGGAAACTACTGAAGGTTTACTTCTTTATGAAAGCAAGAGAGAATGAGGAAATGCACTAACCGTTGCCTTGCGCTTAATGTCGAATCCAAACTCTTCTCTTTGGCTGCTTGCTCCCAGCTCCTTGCTCTTTTGCTGGCCCAGCTACAATGAGATCCTGCAAAATGACAAAGAAGGAAACTACAAGCAACATGCAATCATAACTGATTCAAGGATTAGAGTAAATCAAATATACAATTATCACAATATATCATTGAAACAACAGCATATAGAAGAACCTCAATAGCTTTTATTAATGAAGAAGTAAAGGTTCTGAGAGTGTTACAACCATTGAAGGCTCCAATCCAGCAACACCTCCCAGCAGAAAGAATTTCTCCTCTTCACCTCCCTCAAGCAATCACCCAATAGCTCTATAGTGAAACCAACAGCATATCATTACTTTGCACAAAATTCCAGCCTCCTGAGCTCATAGGAGAGAGCTCAATATATAGATGAATTGAGAAAGGATGAGTCAGCTTGCAACTGATGTGTAGCTGCCTTGTGTCCTCTCTCTCTTCAGTTAATCTTTAGTTGATCTTCAGTTCTTGAGTCCACTTGGAGAACCTTGCTTCCACTTGGAGAAACAGAGCCTCTGACTCATCACAAGGCGAAATCCCTGATCCAAGTGTCATTTTTGGAAGATTCCAGAGCAATGACTCAGTGTGCCACATGTCCAAACTCGCTCAACGCAGGTGGCCTTTGTTCTACCTGCTTTGCAACGCAGGTACACCATGGAGGAGTTGTGTTTCAGCGCAGAAGCCTAGTGGAGCACCTGCTTTGATTTCAGGATTGCTTGTTTTTGAGTGTTTTCAGGTGGAGAACTGATCTGAGAGCTGTTGGTTTGCTGACCTTGTTCCTCTAGGGGTAAGAACATCATGTTTAGGGAACTTTGGATCCCTTGGATTATTGACAATTCATGCATGTTGCTGTAAGGCACAAAATTGTCTATAACACTCAGTTTCATAATATTTGTTGCAACACTAACCTTCCTAGCCTTTTACGATGTCAAAATTATAGTGAACCAGGGAGACTTCTCTCCAAGCTTTTTGAGCATAAAAATAAAATCTTAAATCAAATTAAATAATTCGTTTCTTTAGGTCCGATAAACCAAAATTTGGTCTCAGTAGATGTTAACCATCATCATCATCAATATATATTAATAATTCATTTTATATTTTTTAATAATTTTAAAACTATTTTTTATATTATATTATATTTTAAATATTTATCAACTATTATATTTAATTTTAAATTAATATTAAAAAATATAAATAAAAAATTAATTTAACATCAAATTTAAAAATATTAACTTTCATTTATAATTTTAAATTGATAAAATAATTTGAAATTTAGTTCCATCGCAACTTGCCTTTTTCATACTCCATTAAAGGTCACAATCAAAACCTACCTTTTTATGATCTATTTGATGTGAATGCCCCACACTTATTAAAAGGAGTTGTTTTAGTGAGATTTTTTGATGTTGGAATTTAGTTGAAAAAATTAAAGTTAAATTTTAATTAGTGTCATTTAAACTGTTTTTTTGATTTTATATATGGATTCAGCACCTTGAAATTTTTTAGAGTATTTGAATTGTGGAGAGATTATCTATCAAATTTATGATTTCAATAAATTCTTGCTAGATTTTAAAAAAATTAGACCAGAAAAACATACCATAAAAATTTCCAAAAACTTTCAAAAAACAACTAAACTAAACTGAATAATATTAACAGGAGTTTAAAAGTTAAATAATGAGGTGTTACATAGATAACTGAGCTCAATGATGTGTTAACCGGAGTTAAAGAGTTAAATGATGAGGTGTTAGTGGACTGCACAAAGAAACGGACCACGTGGTGTGTTAACTAGAGTTAAAGAGTTAAATGATGAGGTGTTAGTAAACTGCACAAAGAAATGGAATTAATTATCACCACAGTAGCAACTCATTAAATGCCATGAGATCTAAAACATGAGGTTTTTTTTAATTTTTAATATTTTTAAATAATTTTTATATTTTGCTAAATAAATTTTAAATTCCATAAAATTAGTTATATAATGATTTTTAACTAATTATAAAATTATAATATAAATTCAGTAAAAATAAAATTTAATTTTATAATCAAGAAATATGTGATTTAATATTTGAATATTTTTATCTTTATTCCAACAATTAATTGAAACTCAGAAATTAGTTTATTACAATATACCTTTTATTGATATAATAAATTATAAATTTTAATAAAACTTCATATAAACATTTCATTCATGGGACATGGAGCATTTAAAAGTGCTTTCGCCCAATTATTAGTCCTTGCCTTCCACATAGCAAGGTCTATAGTGATTGATAGAGGCGCTAAGGTAATATTAAATGACATTGATCACCTAATACATTCCACGCTTTAGAGGATGTTTAAAAAAATACTCTTCCAAACCAATGTTTATCTAAACTTTCATTTTGTACCATTAGTCTCGAGGAGATTGTATGATTTTGATAAAATTTAAGATAATTGCTTTTAATTTTATGTTGTCAAATTGCTTCATTCAATTTCATAATACATAATATATCATTCAGTTTTATAAGAAAAGAAAACATTTTTGCCTATACACTTGCCATTGTCTTTGTCTGTCATGCTTTTCTATATCTTTATTTACATCTCACATCGCTTTTGTCTACCACCAACATCTGCCCTAAACTTGCTAGCACTATAACTATGGTTAACAATCATTTAACCATTTCTTGGTAAGGATAGTAATGTCCCGAGCCCCTTGGAAAACCATTCTGCAAAATGTGAATAATTGTTCTCATAATCTAAAAGAACCATTTTGCAAAATGCAAATTATTGTTCTCATAATTTGAAGAATTCCAAAAAGTAGCCCAGATTTTTTTGCTTCAATGTTGTACCCTAAGAGCGTAGTCATGTTTCAGTAGTATAACACATGCTTTAGTAGTATAACACAGGCGCGCATTCATACTTCAGTAGTATACCATAGGCTTGAAGTCATGGAGATTGCCTCAACAAATATTTGTGCAACCTTCTCCTGTTAAGAGTCATGGAGACTGCATCAACAGATATGTGCAGCCTTCTCTGGTTAATTTCGCATAAGTCATATATTTTTAGTTTTCATTAAATAAACATTTTATCCAACATTCATCAAATTTCAAATCTATAAATTCATCCAACCAAGCCTGCTTGAACAAGTAGAGATCAACCCCAGACCATCATGATCAACCCCATAACATCCATTTCTTGAAGCAAGTAGTTTGAACTTTGAGGTCATGCCTATTCCATGTGTATCTTGGCTTGGATGGGAAAGTTCAGCCAAGCCCCAACCTCATGCTTTCCATTTCCTTGACCCCACCACATGTTTGGGATTTCTTAGAAGTGGACAGTCCCAACGGGCTATGGCACAAAACAACTGGTTTGGCTGAGAGAAGCTGCACCATGACGACCCCGAAGGAGAAGACATCAAGCTTTCGAGTCACGAGAACATGGACAATATATTCAGGTGCCATGTATCCCTTTGTTCCACTTACATGTCTGGTCAGAGCAAAGCCCTCTTCTGCAGATTTTGCCATGCCCCTCACATTTGAGGACCCTCAAGTCTAAAAATAAAACACAACTTATATGTCACACACAAGCTGCATACAACACAAGTTTCTATTTCATTCTCTGTCCAGGTCCTGGACAAGCTCAACCCACAAATTCATGACCGATTCACAAGGTCTTCTCTGCATAGATCATAGTGCCCCAACATCATCAAGTTCACCATCCTATACAAGTAGAACAACAATGAATATTCACAAACATGATAGATCAGAAAGCCCTGACAGCACCAAGTCCGCCATTCTCTACAAGCAAGAGAAACAACAACTGATACTCACAATGATGATCACTAGGTCTTGTATTAAGAAAAAAGACACCAGCACCTCATTGAGCAATCGAGCTCATGAATCAAGATAGCAAATCAGGCAACTGTGACGCCAACAACTTTATCCGATGAGCTTGTTGTCGAATTAAGAAAAATTGGGGAAACTTTACCACTATAAAAAATGGAAGAATTGAAACGGCGACCGGGAATTTCAGTTCACTGAACAGAATTTTTGGCTTCGTCTACCGCGACATCATCGAAGAAACCCCGGTGGCGTTGAAGAAAATGGAGCGTAACGTCTCACAAGAAGTCAAAATTCTTGAAAAGCTCTACCACTTCAACCTATTTCGCCTTTTAGTGTTCTGTGTCGCATAGACACATTCATACCTGGTCTTCGAGTATACGGACAATGGCTCTCTGGCCGACTGCTTTTACGGAAATTCGCCCTTTTTGACCTGGAGACACTGAGTGAAGATCGCTCCGGATGTGGTAGATGAGCTCAATTTCTTCACAATTACGATGTGGTAGACGAGCTCAATTTGAAGATCCATTAACGAGAATCAATGGATCTTACGTGGCTAAAAATTCTAACAGTCGGCGCTGATGTCTGGAGTAGGTTGTTAGAAATTGTAATTTCTTCCACAAGTGGAGTTGGTTAAACATAGAGAGTGAGTGGTTGATTGTTTGAGTGTTAAGTCAAGTCGAGTTAAGCGATAGACGACTTTGAGTGTGTGATTGCATGTAATTGCATGTTAAGATATTTAGGAAAGTGTCTAGTCGAAAAGGTTTAAATACCCTTCACCAAATTCATTGTAATGATCATGTTTTGTGTGATCAATGGAAACGGAGCAGCTCATGTTTTGTGTGAATTCATGCTTTGTCTCCTCAACCTTTCCAAAAAATTGGTATATAAAGAGCGAGAAGAGCATGAACATGAAAGTGGAAGCAACTACAGAAGCTTCAACAATAATCAAAGAGTTCACAAATCAAAGGTGAGATGTTATTATTGAAAAAAAATTGGTCACTATGCTCATGATTGCAGAAAGAAGATACCTGATCAAGGGAACCAGAGAGCTAATGTCACTACAGAGAGTTCTAACTCCATGTTCTGAGCTTGTCATACCATGCATAAACCTTCTGCTAGTGTTTGGTTGTTAGACAGTGGTTGCAGTAACTACATGACTGAGAACAAGGATTTGGTTGCAAATTTTGATCAATCTGTGAAAACAGAGGTAAATTTGGGGACTGACAAGACTGTGGAAGTAGATGGCAAATGAGTGGTCAACATTCTAACCAAACAAGGGGAGCCGAAGACAATCTCAAAGGCATATTATGTTCCTAGTCTCAAACATAATTTGTTAAGGGTTGGTCAATTGACACGGAAAGCATACAAAGTTATCTTTGAAGGTCAAGAATGTGTTATATATGAAAATCCCCCTAGCAAGAAACTAATAGCGAAGGTGCAAATGACGAGGAATAGACTCTTTCCTCTTTCGAATTACAGTGGTCAGGTGAGTTCTTTTACAGTTGCATGTTCCGATGATTATTGGTTATGGCACTTTAAGATTGTTGCAACAGAAATAGATGGTTAGAGGGTTACCTCCCATCAAAGAACCTGCTAGTGCTTGTGAATGTTGCATCTTGGGAAAGCAACATCGTGAAAGTTTTCCAAAGTGAGTTTCATTCAGAGAAAGGCAACCTCTTGAGCTAGTGCATATAGACTTCTGTGGACCTATGACGACATAGTTGATTGGTGAAAGTTGTTACTTCCTCACTCTCATCGATGACTACAACAGAAATACTTGGGTTTACTTCTCGAAGCAAAAGTCTAAAACTTTTGCAAAGCTCAAAGAATTCTAAGCCTTAACAAAGAACCAAAGTGATCGACAAATCAAGGTATTGAGGTCAGATCGTGGTGGCAAATATGTCTCAAAGGAATTCCATGATTATTGTAAAAAACATGGAATTATGAGACAATTTACAACTAGATACACACCCCAACAGAATGGTGTAGCAGAGAGAAAGAATAGGATAATTATAAACATGGTAAGAAACATGTTGAAAGGAAGAAACTTGTCTAATGAGTATTAAGCAGAAGCAGTGGCATGTGCTATTTATGTGATCAAGAGATCTCGTACAAAGAGTGTGATGAAAAGAGTACCAGAACAAGCATGGTCATGTATGTATTGCAACGTATCTCATCTCAGAGTATTTGAATATGTAGCTTATGTGCAGGTGTCTAAGGAGTGAAGAGGAAGATTGGATGATAAAGTGAAAAATGCATATTCATTGGTTATAGTGAGCAATCAAAAGCTTACAAATTGTATAACCTTGTCACAAATAAGACCATAATTAGTAGAGATGTTGTGTTAAGTCATGTTTAGTCATGTTGAATCATACAATGGTAAATAAGGGGGAGTGTTAGAAATTGTAATTACTTCCGCATGTGGAATTGGTTAAACATAGAGAGTCAGTTAACTGAGTGATTGAGTGGTTGAGTGTTTGAGTGTTGAGTCAAGTCGAGTTAAGTGATAGAAAACTTTGAGTGTGTGATTGCATGTAGTTTCATGTCAAGATATTTTAGGTGAGTGTCTAGTCGAAAAGGTTTCAATACCCTTCACTGGGTTCATTGTAATCATCATGTTTTGTATGATCAATAGAAGAGCAGCAACTTGTGTTTTGTGTGAATTCATGCTTTGTCTCCTCCACCTTTCAAACGTAGATTGCAATATGGGAAGACGTGGTTACATTCTTGGCAGATGTTTCAGGCTTCCATTTCCCTCAAATGGTGCAATGTTGCAGTTAATGCCTTACCTCTGTATGATGAAAAAATCTAAATCCACGAAATCGAGAAGATTGCAGAAGTTATGGATGACTTAAAAATGGAAAAATGCACATTCATTTATTCCCCATAGTTACAACAAATGCTTTAGATTTTCCAATCTAATAATTATGTTTTTTTGCTTTGAAAATTATGGAAATTTCGGCCATATTTTGAAAAAATCTGGCAGGGATTTTCGTAAATCTAAGTAAAAGCTATCAAAATTCATAATTTTAGGTATTCTAGATATTTTTGATGGTGCTAAATCCATTTCCACCATCAAAAACATGATTCAAACACTGCCTCTAGAAGATTTTCTGAATTTCCTTTCACAGATTCCAGACACTTTTAACCATCGACCTCATCCACTCTTTTAAATTTAGTCCAAAACGTGGAATTCATGTGGCTTTTGGTCTCTGAATATCATAAAGAAACACAAATTTTATATAAAAGTAATTTTCTTAATTTGTACAATATTTTGTTTAAATTATAGGTTTTTAACTTAACTTTGTCTGCTCGTATTTTTGGGTGTAATTAAATTGGGTGGATTTAAGTTTGGTGATAAGCAATGCATGTGATTTATCTCATTCCAAATGAAAATTAAGAAAAGGGAAGAAGGGGGTTTGTCATCACTAATGTTTTCGAAGATTATATCTGTTTTGTCCAGCATGACGATTGGAAACATTGCTTGTTTCCTGACTTAAAGCAGTTCCTTGTTTTACCACTGCCCTGGAACGATGAACTGTGATGTTCGACAACTACCTATTAGACATTGGGGAAACCTAACAGTTGAAAATAATTAGTATTATTTTGTATTAATGGAGAAATGGTTACACAAGTTGTAACGTATCTCCTTAGTTTAGGATTTGTTCCTACAGTTTAGGAGTTTGGTTGCAACTTCCTGATCTCTAGTAATGTACTTAATGATGTAATTGCTCATTTGATGAATAGTAGAGTGTACGGAGAGAGTTCTCTTTGTTTGAGTGTAGTCTCCAGGTGCAGTACTCACCTGTGAGCTGTAACTCCTTCTTTTTAATTCATGTCTGATTTTTATCTTGGTATCAGAACATAGAGTAGGGATAACCTTAATTTTTTTTTTTTAGGATGCATTATTGATTACAGAATTGTAGTGGCGGTGGAGTGTATAGAAGCATTCGTAGAATCAGGTGGACTGCAGTAACACCTGAAGACAGATCTCAGATGATTGATCATCTCTGAGCAGAAAATAGGGTTGCGTGGTTTTGTCACAAATAGTCACACCACTTTTGAGCGGAAGAAAGGGTTGGCGCTATTTATTAAGGAACATTCGCACCATTTGGCGTTGTTTTGAGAGCGATAATCGTGCCAGCATGCCAGAAAGTGCTATTGGCATGAAAAATCAAGCCTTACTAGTGCCAATTTCGTAAGACGCATCGATTTCGTTTTCGGCGCGGGTATTTCTCTGTCGAGAAGCGCCAGCCTCTTTCTCTTTGGAAGATCTGCAATTTTTTGCAGATCGGCCTTGCCCGGTGGTGGCACTTTGAAATTTCAGATCTGTTTGGTGGCAGCAGATCGAAGTTGCTCGGTGGTGGCACATTGAAGTTCCTGATCTACTCGGTGGAAACAGATCGAAGTTTCCTGGTGGTGGCGCATTGGAGTTCCTGATCTACTAGGTGGAAACAGATCAGATTTGCCTAGTGGTGGTGCATTGGAGTTCCTGATCTGTTTAGTGGTAGCAGATCAGATTTTCCCGATGGTGGCGCATTGGAGTTCTTGATCTGTTCGGTGGTAGTAGATTGGTTTTGCCCAGTGGTGGCGCATTGGAGTTCCTGATCTATTTGGTGGCAACAAATCAGACTTGCCTGGTGGTGGCTCATTGAAGACTTATTCATCAGAGGATCAGAAATTTTATTAGTCTTATATGAATAACAGTGAGGAGTACTCTCTTAAGCCAGAAAAGATGTGGTCAATCAAAAGCTTACAGATTGTATAACCTTGTCACAAAGAAGACCATAATTAGTAGAGATGTTGTGTTAAGTCATGTTGAGTCATGTTGAATCATACAGTGGTAAATAAGGGGGAGTGTTAGAAATTGTAATTACTTCCACATGTGGAATTGGCTAAACATAGAGAGTCAGTTAACTGAGTGATTGAGTGGTTGAGTGTTTGTATGTTGAGTCAAGTCGAGTTAAGTGATAGATGACTTTGAGTGTGTGATTGCATCTAGTTGCATGTCAAGATATTTTAGGCGTGTGTCTAGCTGAAAAGGTTTCAATACCCTTCATTGGGTTCATTGTAATCATCATGTTTTGTATGATCAATAGAAGAGCAGCAACTCGTGTATTGTGCGAATTCATGCTTTGTCTCCTCTGCCTTTCCAACGTAGATTACAATATGGGAAGATGTGGTTATATTCTAGGTAGACGCTTCAGGCTTCCATTTCCTTCAAATGGTGCAATGTTGCAATTAATGCCTTACCTACATATGATGCAAAAATCTAAATGCACGAAATCGAGAAGATTGCAGAAGTTATGGACAACTTAAAAATGGAAAAATGCACATTCATTTATTCCCTATAGTTACAACGAATTCTTTAGATTTTCCAATCTAATAATTATGTTTTTTTTCTTTGAAAATTAATAATTATGTTTTTTTTCTTTGAAAATTATGGAAATTTCGGCCATATTTTGAAAAAGTCTGGCATGGATTTTTGTAAATCTAAGTAAAAGCTATCAAAATTCATAATTTTAGGTATTCTAGATATTTTTGATGGTGCTAAATCCATTTGCACCATCAAAAACATGATTCAAACACTACCTCTACAAGATTTTCTGAATTGTTTTCACAGATTCCAGACACTTTTAACCATCGACCTCATCCACTCTTTTAAATTTAGTCCAAAACATGGAATTCACGTGGCTTTTGGTCTTTGAATATCATGAAGGAACACAAATTTTATATAAAAGTAATTTTCCTAGTTTGTACAATATTTTGTTTAAATTACAGGTTTTTAACTTAACTTTGTTTGCTCATTTTTCTGGGTGTAATTAAATTGGGTGGATTTAAGTTTGGTGATAAGCAATGCATGGGATTTATCTCATTCCAAGTGAAAATTAAGAAAAGGGAAGAAGGGGGTTTTTCATCACTAATATTTTCGAAGATTATATCTATCTTGTCCAGCATGACGATTGGAAACAATGCTTGTTTCCTGACTTAAGGCAGTTCCTTGTTTTACCACTGCCCTGGAATGATGAACTGTGATGTTCGACAACTACCTATTAGACATTGGGGAAACCTAACAGTTGAAAATAATTAATATTATTTTGTATTAATGGAGAAATGGTTACACAAGTTGTAACGTATCTCCTTAGTTTAGGATTTGTTCCTAGAGTTTAGGAGTTTGGTTGCAACTTCCTGATCTCTAGTAATGTACTTAATGATGTAATTGCTCATTTAATGAATAGTAGAGTCTACCGAGAGAGTTCTCTTTGTTTGAGTGCAGTCTCCAGGTGCAGTACTCACCTGTGAGCTGTAACTCCTTCTTAATTCAAGTCTGATTTTTATCTTGGTATCAGAGCACAGAGTAGGGATAGCCTTAATTTTTTTTTTAGAATGCATTATTGATTACAGAACTACAGTGGCAGTGGAGTGTACAGAAGCATTCGTAGAATCAGGTGGACTGCAATAACACCTGAAGACAGATCTCAGATGACTGATCATATCTGAGCGGAAAATAGGGTTGGCGTGGTTTCGTCACAAATAGTCGCGCCATTTTTGAGTGGAAGAAAGGGTTGGCACTATTTATTAAGGAACAATCAGACCATTTGGTGTTGTTTTGAGAGTGATAATCGCGTCAGCGCGCCAGAAAGTGCTATTGGCGTGGAAAATCAAGCCTTAATCGTGCCAATTTTGTACGATGAATTGATTTTGTTTTCGACGCGGGTATTTCGCCGTCGAGAAGCGCCAGCCTCTTTCTCTTTGGAAAATCTGCAATTTTTTGCAGATCGGCCTTGCTTGGTGGTGGCACTTTGAAATTTCAGATCTGTTCGGTGGCAGCAGATCGGAGTTGCCAGGTGGTGGTGCATTGAAGTTCCTGATCTACTCGGTGGCAGCAGATTGGAGTTGCGCGGTGGTGGCGCATTGGAGTTCCTGATCTACTCGGTGGCAGCAAATCGGATTTTCCCGGTGGTGGTGCATTGGAGTTCTTGATATGTTCAGTGGTAGCAGATCGGATTTGCCCGGTGGTGGCACATTAGAGTTCCTGATCTGTTCGGTGGTAGCAGATTGGATTTGCCTGGTGGTGGCGCATTGGAGTTCCTGATATGTTTGGTGGCAGCAGATCAGACTTGCCCGGTGGTGGCTCATTGAAGACTTATTCATCAGAGGATCAAAATTTTATCAGTCCAATATGAATAACAGTGATGAGTAATCTCTTAAGCCAGAAAAGACGTGGTCAATCAAAAGCTTACATATTGTATAACCTTGTCACAAAGAAGACAATAATTAGTAGAGATGTTGTGTTAAGTCATGTTGAGTCATGTTGAATCACACAGTGGTAAATAAGGGGGAGTGTTAGAAATTGTAATTACTTCCGCATGTGGAATTGGCTAAACATAGAGAGTCAGTTAACTGAGAGATTGAGTGGTTGAGTGTTTGACTGTTGAGTCAAGTCGAGTTAAGTGATAGACGACTTTGAGTGTGTGATTGCATGTAGTTTCATGTCAATATATTTTAGGCGAGTGTCTATTCGAAAAGGTTTCAATACCCTTCACTAGGTTCATTGTAATCATCATGTTTTGTATGATCAATAGAAGAGTAGCAACTTGTGTTTTGTGTGAATTCATGCTTTGTCTCCTCCACCTTTCCAATGTACATTACAATATGGGAAGACGTGGTTACATTCTGGGCAGACGTTTCAGGCTTCCATTTCCTTCAAATGGTGTAATGTTGCAATTAATGCCTTACCTCCGTATGATGCAAAAATCTAAATCCACGAAATCGAGAAGATTGTAGAAGTTATGGACGACTTAAAAATGGAAAAATGCACATTCATTTATTCCCTATAGTTACAACGAATGCTTTAGATTTTCCAATCTAGTAATTATGTTTTTTTGCTTTGAAAATTATGGAAATTTGGGCCATATTTTGAAAAAATCTGGCAGGGATTTTTGTAAATCTAAGTAAAAGCTATCAAAATTCATAATTTTAGGTATTCTAGATATTTTTGATGGTGCTAAATCCATTTCCACCATCAAAAACATGATTCAAAGACTGCCTCTAAAAGATTTTCTGATAGTTTTTTTCACAGATTCTGGACACTTTTAACCATCGACCTCATCCACTCTTTTAAATTTAGCCCAAAACATGCAATTCACGTGGCTTTTGGTCTCTGAATATCATAAAGGAACACAAATTTTATATAAAATAATTTTCTTAATTTGTACAATATTTTGTAAATTACACGTTTTTAACTTAACTTTGTTTGCTTGTTTTTCTGTGTGTAATTAAATTGGGTGGATTTAAGTTTGGTGATAAGCAATGCATGAGATCTATCTCATTCCAAATGAAAATTAAGAAAAGGGAAGAAGGGGGTTTGTCATCACTAATATTTTCGAAGATTATATCTGTTTTGTCCAGCATGACAATTGGAAACAATGCTTGTTTCCTGACTTAAAGCAGTTCCTTGTTTTACCATTGCCCTAGAACGATGAACTGTGATGTTCGACAACTACCTATTAGACATTGGGGAAACCTAACAGTTGAAAATAATTAATATTATTTTGTATTAATGGAGAAATGGTTACACAAGTTGTAACGTATCTCCTTAGTTTAGGATTTGTTCCTAGAGTTTAGGAGTTTGGTTGCAACTTCTTGGTCTCTAGTAATGTACTTAATGATGTAATTGCTCATTTGATGAATAGTAGAGTGTACGGAGAGAGTTCTCTTTGTTTGAGTGTAGTCTCCAAGTGCACTACTCACCTGTGAGCTGTAACTCCTTTTTAATTCAAGTCTTATTTTTATCTTGGTATCAGAGCACATAGTAGGGATAGCCTTAATTTTCTTTTAGGATGCATTATTGATTAGAGAACTGTAGTGGCGGTGGAGTGTATAGAAGCATTCGTAGAATGAGGTGGACTGCAGTAACACCTGAAGACAGATCTCAAATGACTGATCATCTCTGAGCGGAAAATAGGGTTGGCGCGGTTTCTTCACAAACAATCGTGTCATTTTTGAGCGGAAGAAAGGGTTTCCGCTGTTTATTAAGGAACAGTCGCACCATTTGGCGTTGTTTTGAGAGTGATAATCGTGCCAGAAAGTGCTATTGGTGCGGAAAATCAAGCCTTAATCGTGCCAATTTCGTAAGAGGCATCGATTTTGTTTTCAGCATGGGTATTTCGCCGTCGAGAAGCGCCAGCCTCTTTCTCTTTGGAAGATCTGCAATTTTTTGTAGATCGGCCTTGCCCGATGGTGGCACTTTGAAATTTCAGATCTGTTCAGTGGCAGCAGATCGGAGTTGCCCGGTGGTGGCGCATTGAAGTTCATAATCTACTTGGTGGCGACAGATCAGAGTTGCGCGGTGGTGGTGCATTGGAGTTCCTGATCTACTCGGTGGCAGCAGATCGGATTTTCCTGGTGGTGGCGCATTGGAGTTCCTGATCTGTTCAGTGGTAGCAGATCGGATTTGCCCGGTGGTGGCGCATTGGTGTTCCTGATTTGTTCGGTGGTAGAAGATCAGATTTTCCCGGTGGTGGCACATTGGAGTTCCTGATCTCTTTGGTGGTAGCAGAGCAGACTTGCCCGGTGGTGGCTCATTGAAGACTTATTCATCAGAGGATCTGAAATTTTATCAGTCCAATATGAATAACAGTGATGAGTACTCTCTTAAGCCAGAAAATACGTGGTCTATTATCAGGCCAGTAGATTATTTGCTCAGGGAGCAGCGACTGCTGTTTATTTTTAGGAATCGCCATCGCATCGACTTTCTTTATCCTTCAGCTTGGTTTTTTGGTTTCTAATGTTAATTAAAATGGAATGTTTGTGCCTGACAAACCTCATCGGGTTGTTTATGAGACACTTGTTTCTCGGTTTGCTCAGTATCATTCAGGTTCGATGGTGAATTCGGGGGCTAAAGTGCCCCTAGGTTTGAAGAGAAAGTCCCTGCGAGTTGTCATGATGGGTGGAGCTGGCTTTGTTGGCAGTTATCTACTTGTCAGGCTCATGGCAAAATGCGACAGTGTTATTGTTGTCGACAATTTCTTCACAGGAAGGAAGGAGAATGTTTTTCTTCATTTTGGCAATCCGAGGTTTGAACGGATAAGGCATGATGTTGTGGAACCCTTATTGTTGGAGTTTGATCAGATCTACCATTTGGCTTGCCCCGCTTCCCCTGTGCATTACAAACACAATCCTGTGAAGACTATCAAAACTAATGATGTGGGAATCTTGAACATATCTAGACTTGCCAAGCATGTTGGGGCATGTTTTTTGCTTACAAGTACTAGTGAGGTTTATGGAGATCCTCTTTAACAGCCTCAAACTGAAGCTTATTGGGGCAATGTTAATCCCATTGGAGTCAACAGTTGCTATGATGAGGGTAAGAGAACAACCGAAACTCTGACTATGGATTATCACAGGACAGCAAATGTTGAGGTTTGGATTGCTCGAATTTTCAATACATACGGTCCACAAATGTGCCGTGCTGATGGTCGGGTTGCAAGTAATTTTGTTGCTCAGGCTTTGCGCAAGGAGCCTTTGACAGTCTATGGAAATGGGAAATAGACACAGAGCTTCCAGTTCGTTTCTGATCTGGTTGAAGGCCTTATGCGACTTATGGAGGGCGAACATGTTGGTCCTTTTAGTCTTGGGAATCCTGGGGAATTTACAATATTAGAACTAGAACAGGTTGAAGAAGGAAAGGATGACTCTAATAGTGATTGGGACATTCCATTGCTAATGGAAGAAAACAGTGAGGAAGATGAAGAGCAGGAGCAGAAACAAGAAGAAGAAGTAACAAGAAATGTAATCAATAATGCAAGCCCAGAAAAGGCTGAAATAGATAGATTTGAGGTAAGTCCCCTACCAAGGAGATCAAGTAGGAATACTCGATTACTTTCTAAATTGAAAGACTATGCATTAATGTCAAAGTTTTTAAACATTGTAGAACTTGCAAATTATGAGAAAGCAAGTAAATCTGATGCATGGAGGGCTGCAATGTATGAGGAAATAGAATCAATAAATAGAAACCATACTTGGTATTTGGTTGAATTGCCTAAAGGTAAAACCCCCATAGGATGCAAATGGCTATATAAACCAAAAATAAATGCAGATGGGAGTATAGAGAAACTTAAAGCTAGACTGGTAGTAAAGGGTTACTCACAGCAAGAGGGAATAGATTTCGATGACACCTTTGCTCTTGTAGCCAAATTAAACACCATTAGAATGTTAATTTCCTTAGCAACAAAACACAAATGGCAATTACACCAGCTAGATGTCAAGTTTGCATTTCTTAATGGTGACTTGAAGGAAGAAATTTATTTAGTACAGCCTGAAGGTTTTGTGAAAAAGGGGCAGAAACATCTTGAGTGTAAATTGAAAAAGGTACTTTATGGTTTAAAATTGGCACCCAAGTTGTGGTATGAGAAAATTGACTCATTTTTTGTACATCATGGTTTTCGTAGGAGCTTGAATGATCCAAATCTGTATACCAAGTTTAATAAACAGAGGCAAATTATTTTGATTTCTTTGTATGTAGATGATATGATCATAAGAGGGAATGCTAACAATCTGATCAAAGAAATCACATGTCACAAGTGTATGAGATGGAAAGACCTCGAAAACCTTCATTATTGCTTGGGATTGGAGGTATGGAAAGACTCTGTACAAGCCTTTCTTACTCAAGGGAAGTATGCGAGAAGCTTGTTGAAAAGGCTCAAAATGGAGCAGTGCAGATCAGCAGCAACACCATTACAGCAGAACTTAAAGTTGAGCCAGTTCATGTCAAAACCACTTGAAAGTCACTGGGTTGCAGCAAAAAGTGTGTTGAGGTATATTAGTGGTATTAGTAATTATGGAATTTTGTACACTGACAGTTCTGATGTTATTCTAGCAGGTTTTTCAGATTCCGATTGAGCAAGTAACTTGGATGATCGAAGATCTATCATAGGTTACGCATTCAACATTGGATTCGGGGTCATAGCATGGAGCAACAAAAAGCAGAGCACTATAGCTCTGTTTCATTCAGAGAAACTACAGTCAAAAGAGATATGTGTTAAATATTGTAAAACTTGTGATAACATGGCTGATATTTTTACTAAGCCTCTTGGGCGTGTAAAGTTTGAATTGTTTAGAGGGATGCCAGGAGTTCAGGATAATCCTTTCTCCATTAAGGGGGGGAAGTTGAAAATAATTAATATTATTTTATATTAATGGAGAAATGGTTACACAAGTTGTAACGTATATCCTTAGTTTAGGATTTGTTCCTAGAGTTTAGGAGTTTGGTTGCAACTTCGTGATCTCTAGTAATGTACTTAATGATGTAATTGCTCATTTGATGAATAGTAGAGTGTACTAAGAGAGTTCTCTTTGTTTGAGTTTAGTCTCAAGGTGCAGTACTCACCTGTGAGCTATAACTCCTTTTTAATTCAAGTCTGATTTTTATCTCTAACCAGGTGAATAAGGTCATTATTTTTAAAATAGAGGTAAAATCACACCCTGTCTAACAATTCAATTTATAATTATAATGTAAATATTAATGCCAACTAATTGCCAAAATTGACTAGTGTATAAAATTACAAAGAAAAGAAATACTAAAAGTGCTAAAGCACTCCTAAAAGACTAGCAAAATGACAAAAATCAAAGAAAGCTTAGAGAGTATAGAGTCAGTCTAAGGAAGAAGTAGCAAGAGATTACCAAAAGAACAAACACAATACATAGGGAATGCTAAACACATCTCTATGAAAAAGTAAAAAATAAAAAAAGAATGCTGAACACATCTCCATGAAAAAGTAAAAAATAAAAAGAAAGCTTCAAGGATATATAATCAAGGTAGATTGATTTTAATCACAAATATAAGGAGCATTGAGAAGGATCCAAAGAAAAATAGATATAATTATCTCGAGCATCCTACATTAATAGTACATTCCTTGGCTCGATATTAGTGCAAGCTTGGGGGACTAGATATAGATCATTAATAGTACATTCCTTGGCTCGAGATTAGTGCAAGCTTGGGGACTATTACCACCCCACGGAAATGGCTGCTCCAAACCTGCACATGTAGCGAGGAGAGCTCTCCCACGGGTGATACTGTGCAGAAAGCATCAAAGTAAATAGTCTCTTTCAGATAATGCTCTGTCCAAAGCTTCTTGCATTTGGCTTTTGACATTGTGCAGAAAGCAACAAAGTAAATAGTCTCTTTCAGATAATGCTCTATCGAAAGCTTCTTACATTTGGCTTTTGAATGTTAGGAGAGCAATTACTAGCGGAGCTTGACTTTTAGTCTTTGTATTTCAGATTTTGGGTCCGTCTCGCCCTCCTCGTAATTTTCATTTCCCTTTTGGACTAAGTGATTTATTCTTTCTTAGAGAATCATGGAATTGCTATGAAAGCAATAAGAAGTTCTGTTGTTTTTTTTGTTACATCAAGGCTACTCCAGTTAACAATTGATAAGAGAATCACCTTAACACCTTCTCAGATTCCAAGCCTGAGAATAAGGATCATATGGAATTGTTCAACTTGGTTTACCCAAATGAAAATGAAAATCAAATATCAATTCTTTAATAGGTACCTGAGTATGTATTACTAACAGCGGCAGAAGTAATATAATCGGTGTTACTGGAATGGAATTTTCTTTTCCTATTCACAAGCCCCTGTTTCAATGATGTCGGTTGTTCAAAAAATCTGGTATCTGACATTTGTTGAAGGTTTCTCTGGTTGCCTCTTTCTACCTAATAAATATATATTATTTTTAATAAGCGACCAGTTGTTGCTTGTTGCCTCTTTTTACCTAATAAATATATATTATATTTTATAAGTGACCAGTTGTAAGTGTGGTTTTGCTTGTTTTCGTTCTAGTTAACCTAATAAATATATATTATATTTTATAAGTGACCAGTTGTAAGTGTGGTTTTGCTTGTTTTCGTTCTAGTTAAGGGAGCTTTCCAATAGACTTCGGAAGGTGTTTTATCAAACTTACCCGGGAGGGACTATCGCTCCATGCATCACGTGTTATATACAGCTTCATGTGACGTAGAGCATTTACGAGTGCTTGGAGAAATAATTTAAAAGGTGGGAAGGTGTTTGCCAAAGTTATAATTTAATTAACACGAAAACAGGTATTTACAAAAAGTTGAGGTTGTCCAGTAGAACCTAAACTCTGAAACAAACACTTAGCATGTTGCTTACTTTGGCTGTTCACATAAAATCCATACAAAAGAATGAACCTTAGTTATCCTAAACTCTGCCCTGCCAAAACCAAAGAGATTTTTTCAAGCGAATTACATTAATCTTACTGTTTATTAAAGGAGTAGTTTTTAGTGAGATTTTTTGGATTTTTTTGAGAAAAATTGAGGTGAAATTTTCATTTGGGTTATTTAAACTGGTTTTTTTGATTCTACATATGGATTCAGCATCCTGAAAAATCATTAAAACACTTAGAGCACTTCGATTGTGCAGAACTACCTATCAAACTTCTAATTTCAATAAATTCCTATTTAATTTTAGAGAAATTAAACCAAAAAAAATTCCAAAAAATCTCACTAAAAACAATTAATTTATTAAATAAAAAAAATATCTGAAAATACATTAATGACAGAATATTGTCAAAAGAAATCATCAGCATCACGAAAGAGACTACAGTGCATTATGATAAGCGTTGGACATACCAAGGACAACCAGAGCCTTTTTTTATATATATATATATATATTCGGATTCTCAGAACAACATGCCTTCCTAATTTCCTTGCACGGCACATAAGATCGACCATCCACCAATCAAAAACGGAATATCTAAGTGCAGTATACCCAGGCAAACGAGTATTGCAGATGATTTTGTGGAATAGTATGGATTGTTCATGCTGCTAGCAACTCCTTTGGTAGATTCCGCAGAGGCGATTCCAAGAGTCCTCTCGCTGCATTTTCAGCTGGCGGTAGAAATTCCCTATGAATGATTCAGCCTTCACATAAAGTTCCTCCGAGCTCAATGGCATCCCCTCTTCCTCGCCATGCAACATATTACTCCCTTCATCACCTTGCACCAATGCTACTTCATCGTTAAGGTGCGCTTGATTTCCCATATCAGTGGAAATCTCGAACAAAGCCAATTGAGGAAGAGATGTTTTGGGCGCCGCCGGAGTGCACGGTTCAGTAATTATCATCTCCCTGCTCTCGCGAGACCCTCTGGAATTATTCGAAAGTTTTACCGTCGATCTTCTCAATCTTGATTTCTTCTTATATAAAGCAGGAGCCGGCATCATAGTGGCCTTTAAATCTTTGAAACTGCTGCTTCTGGGTTCCATTATGAGAGCAGCAGTTGGCTTTTGAACTTGATCTGGAGATGCAGCGGGGCTCAAAATTTCCTCCACTGGATCAGCTAATTTAGACTCAACAATAATATTGTTGTGATCAATATGGGCATCAGATCTAGTCTCAATACTCTCAATCTCGGCACTCAATCCAGAATTATGAGGTCGATCGTCGTTGGAGGTTGGAGGAGTTTGGGAAAAGACACCAAGAGTGATAAGCACAATGTTGAGAAGAACGTAGAGGCAGGGGGCAGTGATCCGAGTGGACACACAATTCCAAAGCTGGGGTGCAACAACCAGCAAAACAAATTCTGCTGGAGGCTGAAAGCGACGGATGGCTGAGAGAAGCAAAGAAAGGAGGATGGAGAGTATAATAAGCGTGCTAGTCATAAGCACCAACTTCACACTCATTTTACAGGGCCGTAAGCTGCAAGGAGAAGAGGAAGTGCAACTTAAAAGGATCGGAGGGAAAAGACATATTACAAAGAAGGAAAGTGTTAGATGTCTTCGTGTATCCCATTTTCCCACCGCAATATACATCGCGGATGAATCTTATAACATGAACTTCCAAGCGACACACGACGGTCTACAACGGAGTTATTTGGGCAATATCACAGTGGGAGTAGATTAAGGCGACTAAGCCATAAACCAAGCTTGTTAGGAGATGTGTTTTAAGTTGTGAAATGCAAGGAAGCACCATTTAATTTAATGAACGAACCATATTACATGTTAATGACATGATGGAAGCATATCACGTAATTTCATGAAAACCAATTAGGTATAAAGAAAAAATTGTTAATGACATGATGTACAATCAAGTAAGTTAAAAATAATCCCGGGAGGATAAACTATAATGTTAATATATATATATATATATATATTATGTTAAAATAATGGAAATATCTCATGGTATAAGTATAGATTCATCTTAATTAAGGATCTTATATAAGTGGAGAGGGATTAAATTTTTTTGTATATAAATTTATTTTAGAATGCAAAAAATAATTTATATTTTTTTATTGTTTAATTGGTATTTTTAAATGTTAGAGAAATTATATAACATCTATATTGAATTGGGTTTTTTTCCTTATTAATATATTTTTAAGTATATTTTGATATTAATTCATATTAAAATATTTTATTATAACTCACATTGGATATTTTATTCTATACAACATTAAAATATTGTCTTTTTAATATATATATATATATATAAATATAAATTTATATATGAAATTGATATCCTATATTAAAATATTTGTGTAAAGTATAAGGTTTAAACATTTTACTTTCACGAGATGTGCATGATTTGATGGTGGGGGCTGTTGGTTGCCACGCCCATTATCGGGGTTCGATCTCGCGATGATGTAATATATATGTACCATGTGTAATATGATGACAGATGTATATGACATAGTATATATGTACCATGTGGCTTCTTGAGCGGGGATCCTTCCCCCTGAAAAGGTTTAAACATTTTGTGTAATATGATGACAGATGTATATGACATAGTATATATGTACCATGTGGCTTCTTCAGCGAGGATTCTTCCCCCTGAAAAGGTTTAAACATTTTACTTACAGTTATATATTTTTTTACTTCTAATTGCTTCACATTAAATTATATTAAATTGTGTGAAAAACAAATTAAATATACATGACATTTTTTATAATATAATAATATTATAAAAAATAATATCCATTTTTAAGGTCACAGCCAAGCCAGACACCAGATTGGTGTATGAGACCCCCTTGTTTGTGGGACAAGGGACCCACCTCCGCGCAGCGATTTGACTGCTAAGTCTACGAAGGCATACATACTCTACCCCCCTCTGGTTTTGAACCTGTGACCTCTTAGGAGGAAACACATGCTCTTAACCATTAGGCCCACTCAAGCTGTGACCTTAAATTTAAAAAATATTTCATTTTTATTTTAAAATATAGATATATTTCTTTCACACTGGGCTCTAGAATAAATTTCTAGATTTAATAAATAATTTTGACAAAACACTAAAAATAGACTAACATATAGAATAATACAAATACATAATTATGAAAAGATATTCAAATATGGAATGACATACAAAATTTTGCGACCTTACCCATCCACACAAGGGAGAGGGAGTGCTGAATGATGTTGGTGTTGCAGTAATGCGTTGGGATTAGTTAGAATAAGCGCCGAGACGATAAATGTTCCATAAAAGAAAGATGTCGATGATGTCGATATAGAAATATAAGTCCACGAAAAATCCATTACTACATTAATCTCTTGAAGAATAAGAGATTAAATTATTCTTAAAATATTTTTGAGAAATTAAATCATTTTTGGATATATAAAATTTTAAATTAAGTAAATTAAAAATAATATTTATAAAATTTTTGAAACAATGAAAATTATTTGATGTTTTTAACCTTAAAATTCATTAAATATGATAAAATGAAAAAATCCATCAACTATTTTGTTCGACATAACAATTTAATATGGATATCAATGACTTTCAACAACGTTTTGAATTATTTCAATAGTATAATTAAAATTATTAAACTATTAAATAAAATAAATAATATTTGGTAAATTTAATAATATTAATTTAATAAAAATATATATATATATAAAATTCATCGTTTTGAAAATCTCATATATATATATATATATATTTCACTCTACAGGAAGTAGCACGATCTTCATTGGGATAGTCATCATCTTTTTCTCTATGTTGGCGATATCGTTCTTCTCGCAACGTGCCTATTTGATTTTGATAAGCAACTTCGACTTGTTAAGGATTTCTGCTCTACCATGGGTATGACTCTTAACACTCACAAAACAAAAGTTATGATTATCAAATCCAAGAAGGACACTTACACTAATTTTATGTATGACAATAATAACTTGGAGGAAGTGTCTTCCTACAAGTACCTAGGAATTGATATTCATCACAAGCACAACTGGAACTATAGCATTGAGGAAAGGATTAATGGGGGTGGAAAGCTTATTTTGGTCTTGAAAATAATTGTAAAATGACAAACCTCGTAATGTGGGATAGAAAGAAGTTCCTCTTTGAAACTTTAGTCAATCTTGTTATCTTATATGGATGTGAGATTTGGAGTTGCAGCATCTCTAGAGAATCTTGGAGAAAGGTTGAGCAAATCCAGAAGCGTTTTATAACGTATAACCTCAAAATTAAAAGCAATACACCCTATCCTATTCTCCTTATAGAGTTGGGTCTTTCCCCTATTGAGAGCCTAGTTATGACTAGGCTTCTATTGTACAAGCACAAACTCAATAACATAGGAGACCATAGACTTCCTAAGCTAGCTTTAAATTCCAGCCAAAACCACATAAGGCTCAAACGAGGTTGGTATAAAGACACCAGGGCCTGGTTAAACCATTGGGAGATCGACGAGAATGTTGCATTGAAAAACATTAATAGCATTAAAAATATTGTTACTTCTAAGTTCAAAGAAAAAATGTGGTGTGAGAAAGATTTAGCAGCTAAAAGAAAATTAATATATTATAACGAGGTCATCGATCCCACCCTAGAAGATCAAAAGTTTCTCTCGGTTTTAACTAGCTCAAAGAAGAAAATTTATATAGCCAAGATTATAACGAACTCTCATGAGCTCCACAATGAACCGGGTCATTGGGCAGTTCCTAAAACACCATGGATGGAAAGAAACTGCCATCTGTGTGAGAATATGAACATCGAGGATGAAGATCACTTCCTCTTAGAGTGCCCCACGTACAACTACATTAGATCTCAGTTTCATAATCTTTGTTGCAATACTGACCTTCCTAGCCTTTTACGATGTCAAAATTATAGTGAGCTCGGGAGGCTTCTCTCCAAGCTTTTTGAGCATAGGAATAAAATCTTAAATCAAACTAAATAATTTGTTTTCTTTAAGTCCGATAGACCAAAGTTTGGTATCAGTGGACATTAACCATCACCATCATCACCATTATATTTCATCAGGGTGAAATATTAAAAAAATCATAAAATTTAATTATATTATTATTATTATTTATAAAAAGAATTAATATGTAAATTAAATATATTTATTAAAAAAACATGCAACAAGATTTTTAAACATAATTTCACTTTTTTATAAAGGCTCTTAATTAACAAATAAGCTTTATTACAATACATGGTTTATCGAAACCATATCTAAAAAAACCTTAAATCATTCAATATGACACTTTTTCATATGACATTTATTTAATTAATCAATTTAACTAAAAAAGAAGACATAACATAACTCTTTTGGAGATAAATCTAAACCTTTGATTTGTGAATACAACTAAGAATATTCTAGAATATTTTATAGAGGATAAATCTCTATCATCCACTATGAATTATTGATGATTAAATTCAAATTCAAGTGACTCATATCAACATAAATATTCGTATTTATGTTCTTGTAAATGTATTATAAATTTTTTTGTATAGATATCAATATTTAGTTTTCAAGTGCAATACTTTTAGTGTTGACAATTTATTATTTCATAAAAGGTAGGTGGAAGGATAAAGAGGTAAAATAATATTGTGGGGAAAAGACATTCTACTAAGTAAACAACAAATAGTAAGAGTTTTTATTCATATAATGCTTTATAGTCCAATATAAGGAAATTTCTTCATATAATATTATATTAAAAAATAATAAAATATTAATTATAATAACAAATTAAAAATAATAATGGAAAAAATTTAATATTTATTATTAATAAATTATTTCAATTTGTACCTTAATGTTACATCAATTTTATAAGGAAAAATAAAATAGTTAAAAAAAAATTACTCAACATAAAACTCATACATGACATATAAACATAATATTTATATATATTACCTATTAAGTAATCAATTTTATTTTCACTTAATATGTAATATTTAAAAATATATATATATTATCAATTAAAAAATATTTTAATATTAGCAATAAAATATCATATTAAATATTTGCACGAAAATTGTATTTAAAAAAAAAATTAATTACCACTTAAAAAACAAAAAATTACATAAATTTTAATAGATAATAACCATGAGTGTGTATTAAAATGTACACATTTGAATTTACATTTCCTATAAAATAACCTTGAACATTGACCATTCCCCATATTCTTAAATGTTAAATCCATTTAACACATGAAAAAAGCATTATGCCAAGCTCACGCCCTGAGTGAAAAAACAAGTTATTACACCTTGATGTCCTAAGTGGAAAAATGAATTATACCACTACTGCAAACCTTACAATTGGATAATAATAATAATTAGGATATAGATTGTTAGAAATTCATAATGTATAAGGGTGAAAGCATGGAGCTGGGTTACACTTTTTGGCAAGAGATGGCATGTTTGGGTGGAAAAAATGATTGCTCGATTGATCCCTTTTTAAGCGCTCGATCGAGACGTTTGAGCACTTAAACAATGTAACCCAATGTTATTTAGGAGCTTGATTTAGCCATGTCTTTGCCGTAGTCAAATGAAGGAGATTGGGTTTTGGATTTATTTTCTGGCTCAGGTAAGTTTTATTATATGGAATTGAATTTCAATATGTTATTGATTAATTTATATGTCATTGTACTAATTTACTTCATTATTTATTTTGTGCTTGATAATTAGGTACAACACTAGCATGTTGCCCTCAAAAAGGAAGAAATTGCATTGCCATTGAAAAAGATGCAATACAGTGCAATTTCATTTAGTAAAGAATTAATGCTCTTCAATTTCTTCCAGATGCAATGAAAGAAATTGGGTTGAATAAAGGGGACTTTAGTGAATTACGTGTGGCGAAAAAGGCAAAGGAACTCCAACCACCATTACACGGAATGATTCGAAAGGCATACATTGGGAGATTCACAGACATCAAAGATCCATTAAAGGAGGAAAATGAGCAAAATGAAGCAGAAAATATTGTGGAAGAAGACAACGATGAAACTCCAGAGGGAAAAGAGTTTGGATTACGTCACATTGTTGATTAAATTTAAGTTATGCTTGGAAATCAAGCTCATTTTTGGAAACTATTAATTAGTTATACTTGTAATGTTTTGATTTTGACATTTTATGAGAAGAATAAGCACTTAATTAAGGTTTTTATGTGTTCAATATTTTTATTATGTGATTTTCGCATTCATTTTTATGTTAATCATTATTTTTTGAAAAAAAACAGTGATTATTATTATTTTTTGACATGAAATTCATAAAAAAAACTATTATTTGACCTTTTTTAGTTAAAATTTTCCTATAAAAATTGTGATTTTGACATGTCACCTCTAGCAAAAAATTACAAAAAATTATCAAAACGTGTAGTTTTTTAGTTATATTTATGTTAAAAATGGTTATTTTTTTGTCAATTGTTAAAAATTATTGTTTTTTAAAGACAATTATTTCATCTGGATTGAAATATTAATTAACGGTGTATAAATATGTAGAATATCAAAAATTCAAAATATCGACCTTCTTCTTTAAATATGCAAAACAATAAAAACCTCACTACAAAAAAAAAACAAGAAAATATGAAGAAGAAGACCACTTCAAAAATTATTAAATTTAGAAAATAATTATTTACATTTCATACATTAGAAAATTTATAGTAAAAAAAGAGATCTTTTAAAAAAATGGCCTAATGCAGAATTACCACTTTTTTAAATTAGCATGAAAATCACTACCATTCTAAAACGTAATGTACATAAAAAAATTTAAAGTGCCAAAAACTATGCTCTAAAAATGACATGTGTTCTGCATCATCCCTTTTCAAAATTGGGTCACTTTGTTGCTATCTCTACAAAACAGGTAACAGTGTCAGTTCTCGTTTCAAAGTTTACATTGTTTATTATTATAGGAAAGTTACATGACTCTCATCACAAGGGTATTGGCTACTATGGAAAGCACTCATGTGGGAATTTTGTACGAAGGAAAGACAAAAGAAAAGGATAAGGATGACAATGTGGATGTTGTCAACAAGTTAACCCATAGAAAAGAAGAATTCCATGGCTTCTCCCCCTTATATTGGCTTCCATGACAAGTGCAAATGTGTTGTCGAGAGAGTCGTACACAAATTCAGGCATATATGCATTCTCGTAATGAATGCAAGATAGTTGTACAATAAGAGAAAAGAAGAAAAATAAAGGTTGACTAGTCACGAAGAACTTCTAGAAGGTTTCAGATATCAAAATTTTATCTAATGACGAAATATATTAGAGCTGACATGGATGTTCTCTTTGTAATGGATAAGAACAATGGTACTCCAACCTAAAATTATTCACGTGCAATTAGGTTAGTTATGGGATAACTAGTATAATGTGTAAAAAAAGTCTCTTTCCACATAGAGCAGAGTAATGAGCAATTTTGTTGATGATAACCAATATTGCTTAATAACACATACTAATTGGAAGTATCAACATGTGAAACTATAAAGCATGATGGCATATGTTGCCTTGAATACCACCAACATTTGAGAGTTAGGATAGTTTATCAGTGAGAATGAGTTTATTAGTTAGAGTGAGTTTATCAAGCGTTTAAAAATTATTATTTTTAATTATAATAAAAATATAATTTTTATTTCTAAAATTTAACATTAGGTTTTGCATAATTTAAAGCTAAACCAATAGTAGCCGAACAACAAATTGATTGATAAAGTTCTGCCTAGGTAGAGATTAATAACATAATTTATATCAGTAGACAAAAAAAGAGTATTTTAAATTGAAAAATCCTTATGTTTTCACTTTCCATTGTAAGGCACATGTGTAATTTATTTCGTTCTTAATATGGCATTGATATGTAACATTTAATAAACATTAATATATAATTTTACAAGGGACAAATGAATCACAGACTTTATGTTTTTCTACATAGGGTCTCATTTATGGTATGACTCACATTCATGACTTGGCAATAAAGCAGTGACTTAAATACAAAATTATGGTAATGTTGTTATGAAAATGCATTTGTGATGTCGACGTAAAAGAGACGATATGTTGAAAATGCAACAAGAAAATCCTATAATTTTGTCCTTGAATTAAATTAGGAATATAATTGTAACTCCACATCACATGACAACTTGTATTAGTTAACTAAGTTAAATTGAGTTAGTTCGACCAGTTAATTCGAGTTGAGGGTCTAATTTGAGTAATGTAGAGTGTATCCTACATTATATGAGCCCTGGTTGAGTTTATTTTGAGTTGTAATTAATTAATTCATTTTAACTAAGTTAAAGTCAGTTAAACTAGTTCCAACTGATGGAGGAACTAGTACGAGGTCAAACAGTGGGGTGTTGCTTCATGTGTTCAACCAATTAATTGATGATTCACTCATAAATAACTCATGCATGTCAAATTCGAGAGTTACCCAATTGAGATTGTAGTTCACGGAAAGTGTACTATTAGTTGTATCATCATTTGAATTGTATAGGTGGTGCATGCAGTCAGAGGAAGGCCTATGAGGATTGCACAATTCCAGTAGAGGAATTTCCACAATTAATAGGGGTTAATTCCCAAGGAAAGAACACAAGGAAATAGGGACTTGGGAAAGTAGAAAATTGGTTAAGGTTTGTCTAGGAAACTGTGAGACAGATAGAGATAATGCATACGTTGCTCGGACTTGAGAAAATCATTGTAATCTTCTCATATTTTATGACTAATGTAATATACAGATAGAAGCGGTTTTTAGATGTGGATTTCCTTAGGAACTAATTGTGTAATGTGTTTATTGAATTTTTTCTCTTGTATGCTTCGTGATTTCATGATCGTTTAATTCTTTCTGCTAATGAGTAGAGTAGATTCAAGTATATTGTTTTAGTAAATTACAATTAGCAGTTTGAATTTACAAGGAGTTTATACATGGTTTCAAAGCAAAAATCACTCTAGAAGAGGAGAATATGAGTTTTACTTTTGTAGGTGAAATCAAATTTGCAGTATCGTTCTTCAAATTCAGTAGGATGTCGTTATATAGATTGAGACTCGAATATGCCCTTGATGGTAGTTCAAAATATATTTCTTTGAAGGAGAGGATGGAAGCAATGTTGGAAGAAAATTCTATTAAGGAATTCATAGAAAAAGATTTCACTAAGCCTCCAACAACTGATTCTCAAGATCTAGCAGAGTGGAGAAAATGTGTTTTAAAGGTGAGAAGGATCATACTAGAGGAGTTAGAGATCATATTGTGTCGAACCTCCATGGTAAGGAAACCCCATATGTAATGTGGAAAGCCTTGACAGACCTATTTCAAAACAAAAATGACCACAACAAGCTAGCACTGAAGGACAAGCTTAGGAAAATAAAGATGGAGAAGGGCGACACAATACTAAAGTACTTGACCAAGTTCACCCAATGTTGGGATGAGCTTGGAAGTGTTGTGTTACAGTTGTTGAAGATGATCTGGTTAGCCTAGCACTTCTAGGCCTTCCAAGAGCTGGGACATCTTCTAGGATTTGGTAAATGGGAGGGAGAAGCTACCAGAGTATGAGCGTTTATGGTCTGACTTGGTGCAAGAAGATATTTGGTGGAACACCAGAGATAGAACCTCATCAAAGCATGATGAGGAGGAGAATTGTGCCTTAGTTGGAAAGGAAGAGAAAGGGAAAGGGAATTCATCCCATTCCAAATCAGATTCCACTTAGGGCGTGTTGTAGTAGCTACAACCACCCTCCAAAATTTTGCCTTCACTTCGTTTTGGAGCCTTCCTCCTCGAAATTATCACAACCATACTGCACTGATCAAGTAATTGTGTTTAGTTGTTTGTGCCCATCGTTTAACAACTTATGTTCAATCACTTGCCTCGTCGGTCAACCACAAGCATATCCAACACTTGGTTCACATCCGATCAATTGGCTATCGAGCATAACTATGACATCCTGAAGGGAAGCTAGTCTTCCCCTCAGGAATTGCGTAGAACAACCCAATAATTGCCCTACACTTAGAAATTGCACAAAGCAGGCCAACCAACCTCGCTCTCAAAATTGCGTAGAGCAGGCCAACTGGAAATTCTATTTAGAAATGTGCAGTTCTAGTGTTGGCACTACTCTCCAGAATTGCGCATAATAGGCTAGGTCAACTGCGCTGCCCTCTAGAAATGCCAAAATTAGCTAGCTGCACTGCCATCCAGAAATGCGTAGAGCTACACTATACTCTGGAAATGTGCAAAACTGGCCAGTTGCACTACTCTCCAGAAATGCATAGAGCAACCCAGCACCATTGCTCTGGAAAATTGCATACCTGGCCAGCCAGCTAGAGCCACTCAACCTAGAAACAATGCAGAAGTTTTCCCTCATTACACGTCCATCACATGTGCTGGTAGGCTACCCGGTTCATCCTAGAACTACATAATCCTTCCTTACATGCCGGGCAACGTTTCCCGAAAAAGGAAAAAAAGAAAAGGGTGAAAAAGAATCCCTAAATTTTAGGGATCTATTTTTAATAGCAGGAGTTACATGAAAAGTCATTTTTAGAAAGTGCCCACCAAGTGTCGCTTTTTCCTATATTTGTGACATATGCATCATAAACCCTAATTCCACCAAATCTATTTAAATGATGCCTCACAAATCATTCTTCACATTCGATCTTGGAGCTCTGGCATTCCCGAGGCACTTACCTTCGGCATAGTCGGCGCAACTTTTCCGGGTAAGTTTTGTTTTTCATGCCTTTTGCCGCTTTTTTTGATGCTTTTTAGTTTTCGGGTTGTATGAGTGTTGTTTTCTTGGTTTTATTGAATGACCGTTGGCGTTTCAATGCATTTTAGCTTGTAGAAGTGTTGTTTCAAGTTTTGCATTACCTTTCCTTAGTGTCGCATGAATAACATTGTTTTTGCACTGATAGTTGTCGTTGCTCTGACTCGCTTCATGAGCTTCTTGGTTTTTCCATTTGACCGATTCTTGTACTTTCTTGAATTGCATACATGTCAATTTCATTCAGATATACTCCAGCTTTTCACACACACTCCTTCACATTTTCAGGTTACCATTGGGCACATTTGGGCTATCTTGGTCCATAGCATGTCTCTCGAGCCTTCTTTGTGCATTCTTGGTAGTCAAGGCTCTATCTTGCCTCCAGGAAGTGCGTAGAGGCTGCCCAAACTCTCACTTAGCTATGATGTGTGCAATCCTGGGAGGCAGTGCCCAATCTTGCCCACTGGAACTGCTCAAGCGCAGTTCCAGCTAGCAACCCAGCCTAACTGTTCTGCACATTGTACAGTTTTAATCAGCATTCAACCTCACTGGATTGTGAATTACACAGTTCCGGTTAGAAGCTAGCCTCACTAGTAGGTGAGACTGTGCAATGCGCAGTTCCAGCTGATAGCTTCCTGAAGTCAATGATGTGCAATTTTGCCCAACAGTCACCAGTTTGTTGCCTGAATGTTTCTGGAGTTGCTTGATGTTTTTAGTTGACATTGTCTTGCCATGAGTGTCTTCTCTATCTCTAGGTACCACGTTTTTTTAGGTAGCTTCTCAACAGTACAGGTATCATGGCCTCCAAGAGAGATGGAGCAAAAGACACAGTTGAAAGCAGTACTGTGGATGTGGTTGAATAGGGGTCTATGAGCTTGCCCATGTAAACATACACACACCTCTTCATTGAGAAGGACAGCAAGGCCACATGGAAAGACATCAATACTATTTTCTCATGAACCTTTGAGGAGAATATGGAGGATTGATAGGTCTATGTCAATATTGATAAGTCAGGATTGCACAAGGTTGCATGCAAGATATTTTTGTTCCCATGCACAGATGTGATCCACTGGATTGTCTCACACATTGATGCTGAGACGATCATACTGAGGAGTGTCGGTTGAGAAAATCTTGCTTCCTTTAGGATGGAAGATTATCAACAAATGTATCATTTTCCAAAGCCAGTGAGTAAGATAGATGCACCGGTCTACACTCCCAACAACAACATGAACATGAGAGACATCTTGAAGTGTTGGGTAAGGGAGCCAGTAAAGTTCAGGATGACACCCAACTAGATATGCAAGATGAAGACACTCAGGAGGGCATACCAATTCTTGGTCATCTTCGTTGTTGCTTGTATGACCAAGGGATTACAGAGACCTTCCTACAAAGGTTGGTTGCTATGTTGGATCAGTTGGCAAGTGAAGGAGAACCTTTCAACTGGTCTGACATGTTGCCTCTCTAGTTGAAAGTGCATGTATCCAATGCCCAAAGTTCGCACAAGGATCAACAAGAAATATTCTTCATGTCTGCCTACCTGCTTGATGCAATTTGTGCCTGACAATAGTTTCCTGGCATGGGTTGGTCATGGAAACCTTCAAAGAGTGTTGTGAAT
Source organism: Pinus tabuliformis (assembly GCA_031772625.1). Taxonomy (NCBI): domain Eukaryota; kingdom Viridiplantae; phylum Streptophyta; class Pinopsida; order Pinales; family Pinaceae; genus Pinus; species Pinus tabuliformis. The sequence continues at coordinate 224,853,965 of CM062813.1, forward strand.
TAATATTGAAAGTTGCTCTCAGGCTGCAACTATCAAGAATTCATGGCTAGAATATCTTACCATTTCATTGGCCCTCTGTACACGATTATCTTTGAACAAGATCCACCTAGATTGTCCCATGCAACAATGGAGGCGTTGCTGAACATTGCAGATTGGTATGCCTCACCCGAGGGAACCTTCATCTGGATGTACAACGTGGAGAAATATCCGCATGTGTTTCTGAGGTTTGCCACGGAAGAGTTGGTAATTTAGGAGGTTGCATACCACATCTCGATAGGGTTATCAAGTGGATTTCACAGGAAGATGAAGGCACCATGGAATTCGCTTCCTATGTGAATTGGGTTGTATGGGATTGGTAGTTTGAAAGAAGCGGATGCAAAGGTCGAAGACTTCAAGAATTTTAAGTTCGACACCAAGAGTTTCAATCCTCTTGCAGAGACCACTGTGCAAGAGTGTACTATTATTGGATCCATGGGGCATGTCATTGGCCAAAGGAAGACCCATGGAGATATCATTATAACTCCTTTAGGCTCAATGAATCGGTCAACATGGCAGTAGAGTGGCTAGCAACATTCAAGGAAACAACACTACGGAGAGAAACAGTAATAGAAGCAATAAGCAACAAAACTATGCAAGAAAAAGGCAAGAGGAAGATTTCCAAAAGCACAAAGACAGAGCAAAGCTACAAGTTTAAGGAAGAACCACTTGTGGAAAAGGTGGCTTTGGAGATAGATTCAAAGAGACGACATCGCAACAGGAGGATAATGAAAAGAAAGAGGGAGAAGTAGAGACCTGAAGATGCAGCTAGTAAGTTGCAGGAAGTACAACAAAAGCTCAAAGAAGAATAAGAGATACGTAGAAGAGAGAAGGAATGAACATGAATAGGAACAGGAATAGGAACAGGAACAGGAACGAGAACAGGAGGAAGTGTGAGGTGCACAGACAACACAAACTACGCCGATACAGGTTGAAGACTCTGAACCAGAAGCACATGAGGAATAGGGTAAGCAGCCATAGGAGTAGGAACTTGCTACACAAGATGATTCGATAGTAGAACAGATGGATTTGGAGATGAAGCAGCCAGAATAGGATCAGGATATTAACCTCATGCCAAAAGAAACCGAGGTCACTCCATAGGCTTCACTAGCTCCATGAGTAGAGAAAGTCTAGAGTGAGCAAGGGGATACTATTCTCCTTGAGGAAAATCTAGGAGTGGTTGTGTGCAACGCAGCCTTTGATGAGTCACATCATAGAGTTGTACAAGAACATAGATCATGCAACTTGGATGAGCATGCAACACCTACAACTTTTGAAGAATGGGTGATTGTGTCAGATGTACGAAGACATCCAGCTACCCTGACCGTTGCTACAAAGGCCTATGTCAAAGCCACAAGCTCAAGTGTTAAGTTCTTGATGGAAGAAAACAAGCGCATGACTAAGGAGTTACAAGAAGCCAGGTATAGAGAGGAACAATCAACAGGATACGCTAGAGAAGAGATGAAGAAAGCCTTACTTTCTCAAGTATTGGCTCTTGGATAGTCATGCAGAGACTATATGATAGGTTAATCACCATGCACAAGGTAGTTGTCCATCTACTTGGTCATCATCAGCGTTGCACGAAGATAGTGTGAACACTCATAGATATACATGTCGCATTTAATCCTGTACAAACATTTTTCTCTCGCTTTCTAGTTTTCAGCTTGTATGAGTGCTATTTCCTTTTTATTTAACAAACACTGGAATTTCAATGTATTTTAGCTTGTAGAAGTGTTATTCCAAGTTTTTCATTAGCTTTCCTTAGTGCTGCATGCATAACATTGTTTCTGCACTCATGGTCACCGTTGTGGCGACTCACTTCATGAGATTCTTGTTTCTGTCATTTGACTGATTTTTGCACTTGGTTGAATTGCATGCATGTCTATTTCACTCAAACTTGTACCAGATTTGCACACACACCCAATCCTTCATATTTTTAGGTTTCCATTGGGTAGATCCGGGCTGTCTTGAACCAGATCTTATCTCTCAAGCATGCTCTGTGCATTCTCGGCAGCCAAGGCTCTATCTTGCCTCCAGGAATTGCACAGAGGCTGCCCACACTGCCTCCTAGCTGTGCTATGAGAAATCGTGGGAGGAAGTGCCCAATCCCGCCGACTGGAACTACGTAATAAGTAGTTCCATCCAGTAACCTAGCCTGATTGTTTTGTGCATGGTGCAGTTTTAGTCAGTATTCAAGCTCACTAGACTGTGCATTGTGTAGTTCCAGTCAACAACTAGCCTGACTAGCTGCTCAGACTGCACAATGTGCAGTTCTAGTTGACAGTCTTCAAGCTTCCTGAAGTCAATGTTTCACAATCTTGAGTAGTGTCAGTGGAGAAAAGCTTGCTTCCTTCAGTACAAAATATTATTAATAGATGTATCGTTTGCCACTACCGGTGAGCAGGATGGATGCACCATTCTACACACCCAACAACAACATGAAACGGAGTGACATCTTGAAGTGTTGGGTAAGGGAGCCAACAAAGTTTATAATAGCACCCAACAAGATATATAGGACGAAGACACTCAGGAAGGCATACCAATTTTTGGTCATCTTCGCATTTTGCTTGTATGGCCAAGGAAGTACAGAGACCTTCCCGCAGAGTTGGGTTGATATGTTGGATCAACTGGAAAGTGAAGGAAAACTTTTCAACTGGTCTGAAATCTTGGCTCTCCAGCTGAAAGTGCATGTATCCATTGCCTGAAGTTTGCCCAAGGATTAGAAAGAAATATTCTTCATGTCTAACCTACCTTCTTGATGTAGTCTATGCCCATCAACAGTTTCCTGGCATGGGTTAGGCATGGACACCTTCAGAGAGTGTTGTGAACGTATATTGCAAGTTTCTCTTAGAATGCAGCTATTGAGGAATCATGGCTAGAATATCTGACCATTTCATTGCCCCTCTATACACAATGATCTTTAAACAAGATCGGCCTTGCATGTCCTAGGCAGTAATGGAGGCATTATTGAACATTGCAGATTGGTATACCTCACCCGAGGGCACCTTCATCAGGATGTACAACACAAAGAAAGCTCTAGATGTTTTGCGGAGGTTTTCCATAGAGAAGTTGGTCATGGAGGAGGTTTCATACCACATCTCAATGGGGTTATCAGCTGGATTACATAGGAAGAAGAAGGCACCATGGCCTACGCTTCCTGTACGAATTGGGTTGTACGCGATTAGGAGTTTGAAAGAAGACAATTCTCAGGCTGAAGTCTTCAAGAAGTTTAAGTTCGACACCAAGAGTTTCAATCTGCACAATCCACATGGTTTATGCAGAGACCACTGTGCGAGAGTGTACTATTCTTGGATCCATGGGGCATGTCATTGGCCCGAGGAAGATCCATGGAGATATTATTACAACTCCTCTAGGCTTAATGAACTAGTCAGCATGGCAGTAGAGTGGCTAGAAACACTTAAGGTAATAGCACTACAAGAAGCAACAACAACAACAGAAACAAGAAACAAACTTATGCAATACAAAGGCAATAGGAAGAATTTCGAAAGCACAGAGACAGAGAAAATCTACAGGTTTAATTAAGACCCACTTGTGGAAAAGGTGGCTTTGGAAATAGATACAAAGAGGTGACAATGCGACAAGAGGATAGTGCAAAGAAAGAGGGAGAAGCAGAGTGTCGAAGATTTAGAGAGGAAGTTGCAGGAAGTACAATAGAATCTCAAAGAAGAACAAGAAAGTGTAGAATAGAGAAGGAAGCACAACCTGAGCACAAACAGGAATAGGAGTAGGAACAAGAACAGGAACAAGAATAGGAGGAAGTGCAAGGCATGCAGATAGCACAAACTATGCCGATATAGGTTGAAGACTATGAACCAACAGCAAATGAGGAATAACGTGAGTAGCCAAAGGAGTAGGAACATGCTATGCATGATGATCCGATAGTAGAGCAGATGGATATGGATATGGAGCAGCTAGAATAGGATCAGGATATCGACCTCATGCCAAAAGCAACTGAGGTCACTCCACAGGCTTCACTAGCTCCAACAACATAGCAAGTCTTGAGTGAGAAAGGGGATACTATTCTCTTTGAGGACAATCTGGGAGCAGTTGTGTACAACATAGCCTTTGATGAGTCACAACACAGAGTTGTACAAGCATGTAGAGCGTGCACCCCAGATGAACATGCATCACCTGCGCACTTTGAGAATTAAGGAAAATTTTAAGGATGGAACATTTTCTTGAAGTTTAAAAACATTGGCGATTCTCACTAATCCCTAACATGAAAAATATAAAACGATTATTAATATATTTGTAAAATTATTCATATTTATAATGATTTTATATATAGTATCTATATAATTTTGGTGATTTTTAAGGTAAAATATTTTTATACTCTAAAATTTGGGCGAATCATATTTTATAAAAAAGGGAAAATTGGCAAATATTTTTTGTGGAAAAATCATGGAAAATTAGCCATTGGGCGAACATTAGCCCCTTAAATTTTCCATGTTGAGAATGGATGATTATGTTAGATGTACTAAGACATCCAGCTACCCTTACAGATGCTACAAAGGCTTATGCCAAAGCCACAAGCTCGAGTGTTAAGTTCTTGAAGGTAGAAAATGAGCGCATGGATAAGGAGTTTCAAGCATCCAGGCAAAGAGAGGAACAATCAATAGGATCTACTAGAGGATAGATGAAGAAATCCATACTTGCTGAAGTATCAGCTCTTGAGACAGTCATGTGGAGACTGTATGACAGGTTCATCAGCAAGGAAGTTGTCCATATACATGGACATCAGCAGCGCTACACCAAGATAGCGCGAACACTCACAGATATACATGTCACAGTCGATCATGTACATACATGGACAATGACATACAAGGGAGCCCCGTTTCACTTGCACAAGATGAGGAAGCCACATGTAAAGTTGGACAAAGCACACATCTAGATTTTGATTGGGAACTATGATGAACTCCCACTGCTCATCACTAATGTTGAGGCTTCGTATGCATGGTTGTACATGAGTTTGGATGTCGTGGTGAGAAAGTATGGCACCCCGTTGATTGGTACACTCACTGAGGCAAAAAAGAAGAACCAAGTTAGGCTGGAGCTCAATGCATAATTTGATCAGTTGATGCTCATGGCCACTAGCGCTGATTTACCAAAAGTGTTGGACAAAAGTTCCAAATTAATATACCCGGAAGTAATGGAAGCAAGAGTTCATTTCCAAAAGGACATCATCAAAGAGTATGTGGACACCATTACACACTACTAAGCATGGCATCAGTTCATCATCGAGGATCATAAAGAGGATGTTGATGAACTAGTCTTTCCACAACGATTTGAGGCTTAGTGTTCTCTTATCTGGCTGATTCAAGCCAATGTTTTCCCACATGGGTATATGTGGAAAATGCATAACTTTTGTAAACATGATGTAAAGTGAAATTCCAAGTGTAATTAGTGGAATACAAACAATCATATGTAATATAAAGAGTTATGTAAAGAATTTTCAGAGTCATGAGGGTAGTCCAAGAGTCACAAAGGGGAATGTCAGGGGTCACCCCACCCTTTGTTATAAATAGAACCTCATAACTCATTGAACATGCTTTTGGGAGCCAATATTTTTCTAGGCATTGCTTAGAGAGGGCTTGGAGATTATTGTGATGAGCCTTGGCTTCTCTAGAATGGAGAGTGAGTATATCTCTTTGCAGGAGCAGGCATTGTTGATTGTAACGTTCCAATATTGGGTGTTAATTTTAGGTATGTTCTATGCTTAGAGAAAGTTATTTAAAATTTCATAGTTAGCTCAATATCTTTTCCAGATTAGAAATCACATCAGCATTAAAGTAAATTGCAGATATAACATAAACATAAATCGAAGAAGACATGCCAAGACAAGAGGACACAAGATGTGGCGCTAGCCAGGGATAAACCCCAATGTGGGGAACCTTTGATCAATTCTTCTTATATTTTCTTCAATAGTTCAACAGAGAGAGAGAGAGAGAGAGAGAGAGAGAGAGAGAGAGAGAGAGTACATTTACAACAGAATTCAACACTTTGAATTTCTAGATAAGAGAATCGATCATCTCTACATGAGATCAGTTGAAGACATGTTGCTTCAACTGATTCTCCAAGGTGACTCCTTCAACTATCATTGTGATGCATCTTGTCCATGTGTTGCACCTCACCTGTGCTGCACCATGCTACAACATCATACCTTGTTCCTGAGCTTCACCATGCTGTCCACTGCTGAGCTATACCTCATCACACTGTACACAACTTGCTTCTCTTAATCATCATGATGCACACATCATGCTGCTACACAAGCTATCACTACTTTCATCAACATTGAGTGCTCTTCCTTCATACAGTCAACAATGCAGGTCTTCAAGGTGAGGCTCTACCACTTGAGCGATCCTTAGATCAAACTGTGTTGTTGGCTATGGCCTATGGCCTAGCACAGCAGCAAGTTAAGCCTATGATTATAGAGTGCAACAAGATTGACTCAATCTGAATATACACAAGTACAATTTTCTTCATTGTAATGATAACCTTATAAATTGTCCTCATGAACAACCTCATCACTGCACTGTCACCACACTTCTATGACACATTCTTTGATGCTATCATGATGACTGGTTAGGGAACTTCTTGGTTGTAGCTTAGGGATCCAAACAACCCTAAAACAACAACCTCTAGTTCCTCCTTATTGCGGATTCTACTACCCCTCAAGAATAGCATTAACTTGCCCAAACAATCCTTAAATAGGCCACGTTGTCACCTAAAACAATGTGTCACTATGACAATTTCTTACATGATGCTAACATGTCTCTTAGAGCTGCGTATAAGATCTTATTGTTTCGGAATAAGGGCTGCACATAACAGTGGCTAGGGAATCATCCTAAATTGTGTCTAAGACCTTTCCTTGACAATGCTTAGGAGGATATTCTTCAGGCAGCATATAGGTCCTCCATTGACAGCGTATAAGTCTCCTTTAGGATTGCGGATTAGGGCTCCTCAACAGCGGATAGATTAGGTCCCTTTTGACAATGTTTAGTCCTCCTTTGTGCAACGTATAGAAGCCTCCTTCAACTAATAATATAGGGTTGTATTTAGACCTTCTTTTTCTATGTAATAGGACCTGCGGTAAGTCTCCTTTCAACTATGGCTATGCCTCTTTTCTGACTACGGCTATATTAAGGCCTCCTTTATACAGCATATAAGGATCCTCCTTGACTGCATCTATAGGGCCTACATCTATATGTCCAATGTATAGATCTCTCCATCGTTGAATCTTGATCTTCATTAGTGTAGCGTAGAGGTCTCCTTCATGACAGCGTATAGGATAGGGCAGTGTATCCTCTTTAGGTCTCTCCTCACACCAAAACCCAAAGAAAATTGGAGAGGAAGAGATCACTAAGAGGATGAGTGTCTAAATGACTTGAAGTCCTCCTTTATTTATACTAAAACATTGAGCACAAGTGGGGTTTATTTGGTTGCTAGCCGACCTTGACGAATTGTCCCATAACACAAATAAATTCATATCTCCATGAATACTTATCAGAATTGGATGATATTTAGATCAATCCTACACCTCTCGATGAGAGGGGTCTAATAAAAATATCAGCTACCATTAATAAGATGAACGATATGGAGTTTGTCTCTAGTTTCCAATTTTAACACTCCCTCTCAACTAGGGATAACTCCATCTGCTGATCCATATGTCTGAATGTACTATCTTTTCCATTAGTGCCCTGCACTACTTTTCTTTGTTCTGCTTTGATAATCTCTGCTCAATTCTGCTCTGCTCTACTGAGCTCTACTCAGTTCTCCTCTACTTTGCTGAACTCTGCTCAGTTCTGCTCTGCTCTACTAAACCATGAAGAAGAACAATTGATCGAGAATGTCTCATACCATTGTATATTGACCCGAAGTCAGTTTCATCTTACTGACCAGAAGTCAGTTTTATTGATCCCAGATCAATATCGCAAGAGAGTGTCTCAAATCACTCATACTGATCCTAGATTAGTTACATTGATCCCATATCAATTACATTGATCCAAAATCAATGGAGGTCATCTTGGCATAGGGAGTATAGTAGATACAATGATGCGTCCATCGATAGTACTACTATGGTTGCTAACCCCATTTCCATGCTCATTGATCATATGAGAGGTACTTCCCATGAGTCTCAGACTGCACAAGTAGAATGCCTCGACTTGAGAACTAATCATCCTATCCATCGGACAACGAATCATCCTGTCCCACAGTTGCCACAGGAGAATTAATCATCCCAGCCCATAGGAGAACTAATCATCATGTTCCATAGTTGCCACGAGGTATCACAGGGAAAGGTTGAAACTATCACCCTGTACATAACACACCACCAGGGGAGGGTGAGTCGCCTTGTGGTCATATCTCACTCCAGTAAGTGCCCTGTTTCTGGGAAAACTAGTGTCGATTCGAACTGCCAGTCCCACTAAGATGAGTAGTTATCTTAGAAACAAAAAATCAAATAAATTCAAGATTTCCTTTCAGTGTGATAGATAAGAGGGAAGAAAAGAGGACCAACCTGGATCTTCTGCTTGGATCCTTTCTTCATTTCTCTTTCCCTTGATAGAATTTTCCATTCCTCTCCTACCTGTCTCGCTTTAAAGACTACCTGTAGATTCAAGTAACAGAAAACCATCAAAGCATCTCTATCTAAAACATCATAAACAATGTAGAATCAGAAACACATTGACCCATATAATTGCATTCATAAACAATAAGATTCATAAACACACGATTATATGGAGGAAAACTCAAAGAACTTTATTAATAGTGGAAGAGAGGATTACAACCCAGCTGTCTGATCCAGCATCATCCTCCCAGCATAGAAGCCCTCTTCACCTCGTGAAAAGCAAGATCACCCAACAATACAATGTCTCTTCTCACAGATAAACCAACAACACTTCCTTACAAATTACAAAATTCCAGCCTCTAGATCTCTTAGATGAGGGATCCATTTGTAGATGTCTTGCAAGGTTTTGAGTTAGCTCTGGGTTTCTGGTTAGTGTCATTTAATTGATAGTTCTTGGTTCCACTTGGAGATTTCATTGATCTCTTTCTCATCACTGGGCGAATTCAGAGAGGCAAGTGTCACAGGAGAAGTTTCTGGAAGATTCCATGAGCTTCCACTTAGCAAACTGTCTCTGCCATTTGTATGTTCTTGCTCATCACACCCTATAGAAGGCATTTCATTATGCATCGCACCCCCCATGTGTAGAAAGTGAGATGCATCGCACCCTGACCATGGAGCAGTCAGTATGGTCCAGTTTTGGCCAGTTTTGAGTGGTTTTTCAGGTGGAGCTTCTAGGACATGATGTAATCATTTGACCATGATCCTTTAGGGTAATAAACAAAACTTTTAGGGACTAAAAAGGGCTTGGTTTATTGACATATAAGATTGGGGTTGCAGTGCCCAAATATGTCTATAATAGCTGCCCCTAAAGCATGAGGTCGTAAATCTTTTGATGTTGGGTGAAATGCTTTATAATGAGGATCCGAGGTATTTGAACTAGAAGGTGACCTGTATGAGATACAATACAATACATCATCATCATATTATTTTCATAATCTGGCTGAGGCGGGCATTCCCATGCTCAACTTTATAAATTCATATTCATGTACATATGACTGAGTGATTCTTCATATGAAGAGTCATCTTCTTTTGCTTAGATGACTATCTGTGTAGATTTTGTGTACATTTGATGTCTTTATGTTCCTGAATATATCGCAACCCAGATGGATGAAACTAGATCCAGGGTCTTCAAACTCGTTCAATCTTCACCCAATGTACAAGTCGATCCATGTGAAAAGATGTTCTGAAGTCAAACATGGAAAGACATCGCCTGATTACCAGCCAATAATGTAAGCTGTTAACATGCATGAGAGGAATCACTGATAATGATAATGACCCTCAAGGTACTACAGTACAATTCACGTGGTGTGAATATGTCAGTCGATGTCTTGTCAACAAGAAGTGACCTATCATAGGAGGGCCTTGATGTATCCCACATCTACAACACGAAACGTAGTAAATGATTTTTCTGGAGGTGAAAACGAACTGATGATACAAGGTTCAGGAATGGCGGTCATGAAAAATGAAGGGTGAAGGTATTGCAGTGGATGAGGCATTAGTTGGATGGTAAATTCTCTTAACGATGTCTCTTGAACATGTCGGTGACACTAATATGGATTGGTAGCATTAACCCCATGCATGGTGCGGAGGACCAATGGTGATACGATGAATGGAATAACCCAACCCAACTCAATCATGGTGATGGAGTGAAAGTGTCATGTTCAAGAGCGACCTGCTACAAATAAAATTCTTCAAGTTTTCTTCCCTTTTTCCCCAGTCATTACTTACCAGTACCTCTTTATTTTTGTCAAGCTTGAGGAAGATAACATATGCTTGGTCTATAATTTTCCCTTCAGGCAAACCTGTCGCTATGTTTTAGCGAGCCTAGTGACAATGAAACTCATTCTTGTCTGGATGGACAAGTTTGTCGCTATTCTTTTAACGAGTTTAACGACAAACATAACTCGGTCCTTTTCATGTTTAGAGAGTTTGAAAAGGGATGAAAAGGAGACTCTAGTAGTCCTTTTTCATAGCATAATCCCTTAAGTCTGAAAAAGTATAAAATAATACGAAAGGGATTACTTTTCGATCATTTTAGTGAGCCGAAAAAGACAAGTGCTCGATCTTTTTGTTTGATAATCCCTTAGGTCCAAAAAAGATTAAAATATACAGGAGGGGTGGTGCTTCCTTTTACTTTAACAAGCTGGAAAGGCCAGTAGCTCGGCAATCATTTTATATTTAACAAGTCTAAAGAGAGTTTAAAAGCGACTCATTTTTGAGGAACGACTGGTATTTTCGGGTAGCAACTGGTTCCAGGTAAGTTTGGAACTTCTCAAAACATGGCAGTGTGAAGAGGGTGGCAATCAGAATCACTCATCGCAGCTATTCCTCAAAGGGGTAAACAATCAAGTGGAAGCGTATGATCAACCAAATGAATGGGGGTGATGGTAGGAACACAACCAAGGTTCAAAAGGGTTGATAGCAGGGCAATCACAAAGGTTATTTACCAAAGGTGGATTCATTTTTTAGTGAGCTTGAACCAGGAGAAACTATGCTCATAGGTGTGTTTATTTTTTAACAAGCTTGAACCTTGTGGAAACATTGCTCATTTGGCAGGTTTGTTTTTTAACGAGCTTGAACCTTGCGGAAACATTGCTCATTTGGCAGGTTTATTTTTTAACGAGCTTGAACCTTGCGGAAACATTGCTCATTCCAGTCGTTTGAAGATGTCTCTTATTGGTAGGTTTATTTTTTAATGAGATTGAACTCTACTATAACATGTGTTCATAGCCTTTTGATGTAAGCTAGAAATGACCAAACTACAAAGATAGAAAAACTAAAAAGCTAAGGAACTACTGAGGTTAGGTAGGATGGTTTTGTCCTCCCTCGAGGCAAAACATTTCCTTTGGTCGATCTGGTGAGTAGACGTATCAGGACCAACTGCCTAACCTAAGAATTTGAAATTAAAAAGCTAAAAAAGCTGAAAATGCTAAAAATCTAAAAAATCAAATTGGTCATTTTTCACTTGCATACAAAGGTTTGCATGCCCCTAGGTATTTAAGAAAAGGAGAGTTTCCAAGTTACCATATGGAAGTTCCTGTGGTTAGGCAGGATCGTTTCTGTCCGTAGACAAAAACTCTTCCTTGGCTTTGTCCATCGAAATAGATGAAGGTGAATGGTGTGAGCTTCCAACCACATAACGTACAAGGAAATAACTGTTTCAGACCGATCACATATCTTGCAAGGAAATGGTTTTTCAATCCAGTCATATAGCCTTCAAGGAAATAACTGTTTCAGACTGATCACATAACTTATAAGGGAATGTTTTTTCAGTCCAATCATATAACCTTCAAGAAAATCTCTCCTTTCATCTCGGTTCACCTGCCGAAATAGACCAGGGTGCATGCCCCCTAAACTTCATTACATTCACCGAACTACTCGTGGTAATTATTATGGATGGAATGAAGGTTGTAGACACATTGTTGACGCAAAGAGACCATTTAGGGATGATGGTTGATTCGTAGCTGTGTTTGAGCCGGGATATGAAAGTTGGTCGACAAATTGCACCAGTTTTCCTTCATGCAAAAAACACATCACTCGAAAGAGTGTGGAAACAATAGCTTCCATGTTATATATATAGTCACGTCCAAGGAGTAGATTGTAATCTAAATGCCCTTGGACTACCATCACGTTCAAATGAATGTTTTTCCTTTTCAAAGTTATCGGCAACTTTGGAAGGATCCCTAACGGTCGACTAGTTCCTTTGTTGAAGCCTGACAAATTTTGTGTTTTAGGCAGAAGCGATGGTGAACCAAGCGCTTTCCAAGCAGTTGATGAAAGGATACTCACTGAAGCCCCTTCATCTATGATAGTGCCAGACACGATCATTTTGTAAACTTGTACTATGATCCGGAATGGTACACTAGATAGAAGGTATGGTCTTGGTAGTTGATTCCAATCAAAGAAAATGACTAGACTGCTCGGAGAAGGTACTAGATAAACCTCATGAATTGGGGGGCTTTCTTCCTATTGTAAGGGAACGGGTGGAATGCCCCCAAGTTCATTAGACTTTGTATCGACAAAAAAAATTGAACAGTGTCGTTCTCATTCTCTTTGGAAATAGTATCATCTGAAGGTGGACCTTCTGAAGGAAAGACTGGGCCAACTGCCATCTCGACCTATTGAATTTGGTCTAGTATGGACTCAGAAGGTTTAATTTCAATGATAAATGATTCGATCGACAATTGAGTTATGTCAATCAAGTTTTCAACTAGCGAAGGACTTGGTGAGAGTTTCCTGTATCTAGGTGGAAGTCATTGCGGTGAAGAAGGATGGTTATCCAAAATACTTTTGGCTTTGTCTAGGAAAGGACAACGAGGAAGAGTATGATTACCTTCACATAACCTACAAGGAAATTTGACATTCCTATTCTGTCCATTAACTTCATTTTCACTAGTTGATGGTGTGCTGTCAACCCGATTGCCAGAGGTTGATGACATCGAATAGTGAAAATAGGGACACCATTCTCTCAAGATCCGCGGAATACAAGGGAAATCTCAATGAAGGTGGTCTCCCTTGCAAATTATGCATGAATATCTGCGTTTGGAAAGTTCAGTGTGCTGATTTTCACTGGATGATGGATGGTTGCCTCCTTGTTTAGCTGACTTCTTCTTCTTTTTCTCCTTCCCTTTCTTCCTCTTCTCAGCTACTTGGTTTTTAGTGTCACTAGTTTCACCAAGCGAAGAGGAAGAAGGGGAGGGAGAAACAAGCGAAGTAGAAGGTGAAGGGAAAACTTCAGTATCATCTGGTTGCTGATTTGATTGTTGAGGAATTATGTTGTTTTGAATGATAGAGGTTGAGAGTAGCCATACTGGCAGGCCAATTGTGATTCTTGGAAGGGACAATGTAGCCATATACGTAGCACCAATATCTCCCCAAGAGGAGAAAGGACTAGGATTTCCCCCAAGAGGGATTCCTTGATTGGTGGACTCCATTATCTCAGACTAAGATCAACTAAGGAACAAGGATGTTATTCTGATTTAAATAAATTTTAAAGACGCTTTGACACAACTTGCTTTTTCAATTTTTAAGAGTCGAGATAAAGCTAAAGGTGACTCTAGTCACCTTTGATTTTTAGTGAACCTAAAGTGAGAAGTTCTTAGATGGACCTTTTCTTTTAAGGAGTTGAAAAGGAACAAAAGTGACTACTCTAGAAATCTAGATAGAAGGATTACCAAACCAATCGCAAAACTGCAAAATACACCTTGGTGATAAATGATAGATAAATTACCAAGGACTTATGTACGGTAGTCAATCTTCCCGAATGCTGTGTTCAGTGCATTACGATTGATAGGGCGACAGACATGGCTTCCTATAGATAAATGATATCAGCCTATTGTGGTCTCCCAATATATACTCGATGGTACGGGGAGCACAAGTCCATACTGGCACTTGTCGTATCAAAGAGGAGGACTCACCCAACCTTCGATGAAAATGATAGTTACCAGGTTTTATGATGCTGGAACATGTCTCTAGCCTAGACTGCTAGATGTGTTGTGTTAGGTTCCAAATCGTTTTTATGTTCATTGAGATTTATTTTATAGTTTATCTTGATTAGAAGTTTGTCTTTCAAGTTTCACCGCGTGATGTTGATGTACAATTCCTAAATATGCAATCTAAAATGATAAACAGTCATTTATTTTCTTTTAGCGATGAAAATCCTAGCTACAAAGGAAAGAAGATTATGATTTCTTTCAGCAGAGAGCATAGAGCACACATTAAATGCACTTTCCTAAATCATATTCTGCATACAGTCAAAATGAAAATTCACATGCATGTATTTTTTTTTACATTTTCTTAATGTGAGAATGACAAAAAGGAAAAACTAAGTACATATCTGAACTATTTTCTTCAAAGCGACATCTTTGACAATTTATTTTCAAAATGAAAGGAAGAATAAAACGACACTTTTCAATTTCGAATTGAAAACTACTTTCGACACTTCAAATACTAATACTTCAAATCAAATACAATGACGAAAGTAAAATCGACTATCTAGAAGAGGAAGACTTTACGACACTCTTATTTTGACACAGAATGATAGTTACGCCACTTGTTTGCATAAAAAACGACAGTTCGATTAAGCTAATTTTGACAAACGAGGACTGTAAATGATAGACAAATAGCCAAAAACATTTACAATTCCTAATCAATGGAAGCTGAAATATGTGAACGAAGAAGGTTTCAACAAGGAGATACTGATAATAAGCAGCAACACAATCAAACAGAGCTGAAAATAAGGACAAAAAGCCAATTTTCAAAGGGAGAAAAAAGTATCACTCAGTCATCGCACCTGTCCTTAAGGGAAACAGGGATGCATCTCAACTGCAACACATGGGAGGTGTGATGCATACAGGCTGCCAGGTAGAGACAGTGCGATGGACCAGGGAGCAAAACTGAGCTGGTTTTGTGGCAAAATTTGCAGCTGAGTTCAGGGATTTAGGCTGAGCTATTATGAGACGTAAAGAACAAGGTAAAGGGGTATGATCTTATGAGGTTATTGAGCTACCATGAGGGTGCTTAGGATGCTTATAAGTCAAATGTTTAGTTCATAAACCAACCCAGAGATTGACTGAAGAAACATTCATCTACTTCACAATTGCATAGCAAAGGCGGTTCGAAGGTTAGTTGGCTAACTTCAGACTTTGTCTGTAGTTTATAAAGCAAACAATAAACAAAAAAAACAAACTATTCGTTCCCCAGTACAGTCACCATTTTGTTTCCAGGAGAACTAGTGTCGATTCGAATTGCTAGTCCCACTAAGATGGGTAGCTATCTTAGAAGCAAACAATTAAAGCGATTCAAGATTTCCTTTAAGTGTGATAGATAAGAGGGAAGAAAATAGGACCAACCTGAATCTTCCACTTAGATCCTTTCTTGATTTCTCTTTCCCTTGATAGACTTTGCCACTCCTCTCCTACTTGTCCCACTTTAAAGAGTACCTATAGAGTCAAAGTAACAGAAAACCATCAAAGCATATCTATCTGAAACATCATAAACAATGCAGAATCAGAAACACATTGACCATAAAATTGCATTCATAAACAATAAGATTCATAAACACACGATTATATGGAGGAAAACTCAAAGAAATTTATTAATATTGGAAGAGAGGATTAAAACCCAGTTGTCTGATCCAGCATCATCCTCCCAGCATAGAAGCCCTCTTGGCCTCATGAAAAGCAAGATCACCCAACAATACAATGTCTCTTCTCACAAATAAACCAACAACACTTCCTTACAAATTACAAAATTCCAGCCTCTAGATATCTCAAATGAGGGATCCATTTATAGATGTCTTGAAAGGGTGTGAGTCAGCTTTGGGTTTTTGATTAGTGTCATTTCACTGATAGTTATTGGTTCCACTTGGAGATTTCATTGATCTCTTACTCATCACTGGGCGAATTCAGAGAGGCAAGTGTCACAGGAGAAGTTTCTTGAAGATTCCATGAGCTTCCACTTAGCAAATTGTCTCTGCAATTTATATGTTCTCACTCATCGCACCCTGTAGAAGGCCATTTCAGTATGCATCACACTCCCCATGTGTAGAAAGTGAGATGCATCACGCCCTAACCATGGAGCAGTCAGTATGGTCCAGTTTTGGCCAGTTCTGAGTGGTTTTTCAGGTGGAACTTCTGGGAAATGATGTAATCAGTTGAGCATGATCCTTTAGGGTAAGAAACAACACTTTCAGGGACTAAAAATCCCTTAGTTTATTGACATATAAGATTGGGGTTGCAGTGCCCAAATATCTCTATAACATACCCCAAGCCCCCTAGAGCTCCCAAAGCTCAATGCATGCAACATGCAGGACCCTTATATGAAGGTCTCTCAATGACTCCAAGTCATTTGGGAAAATCACATATTTGACCTCTCCTTGGGGCTTTGCCAAAGTGCCTGCGACCTATACATTAGTCTCAATGCGATAGAGCCTCCTCGCTCATCGATTGATCATATCCTAGATAAGGTAGTATCTGATGTCTATCTGTTGGCGCAATCATCTAATACGAGATTCCTCAATAATCGAATCCCTCCCTGGTTGTCACAGAGGATCACGGTGGTTTTCAACATGTGTACAAACAACTCATTCAAGAGCTTCCACAACCAGGTAGCTTCATACGAGATCATACTCGTAGCTATGTACTGAGTCTCAGTG
Organism: Pinus tabuliformis; assembly: GCA_031772625.1. Taxonomy (NCBI): domain Eukaryota; kingdom Viridiplantae; phylum Streptophyta; class Pinopsida; order Pinales; family Pinaceae; genus Pinus; species Pinus tabuliformis. The sequence continues at coordinate 224,870,803 of CM062813.1, forward strand.
GTGCTTATAGCAAGCAAATTCTGCTTCCTTCTCATCCATGATATCAAAGCAGAACCCAAAGAGAATCAGCACTCAAAAGTGCTCTTGAGATCTTCCACACTGCCCGCCTAGTCACCATTCGAGCAATCATGCATCTTCATATTTCGAGTAGTGTATCTCAATCCATGAGAGATTGTGCCCCAAAGACATCTCAAAAGATTCTTAGGACCAATCCAGTGAGGCTCAATCAAATATGATCTCACCATGGTAACTGCAAAACATATATCTAGATAGAAGTTCACCAAGAACATCAATGCAAATGAGTTTATGAGACTCAGAGGCATTTCCCAAATCTGGTCCGACTTTACTACCATATAACTTCTGAAAGTTAAGATCCATGAGGTAGTCGCGGGCTTGTAGTTTTACCTTTTCACATCCAGAATCCAACTCCCTCTTACTTCTTCAAATGAGAGGGTCTACACCTGTTAGAAATAGGTCATCCTCAGAAGGTTCTGGTATGAAAGGTCTATCATCCACAACCTTCAAACAATGGTTTGAATTGGCTTCACTTTTAGTGAATCTCAGCTTCATTAGACAACTATCAATCCTTTCATATTAGGTCCAGAGTGTTTTACTTCAGTCCATAGAGGGATTTCTTCTACCTACATACATGAGATTCCTGATCATGAATCTCAAACCCCTTGGGTTGTTCCAAACCTGTGGACCTGCTAAATGAGGGGAATTGTCCACTTGTAATATTTTCCTTCGGTACATCTCAGACATGTACCTTCTTGCTCTTCTTGAATTTAGACATCCCAATCACCATCTGACTCACATTGGGTAGGGCCTCGTAATAAGTATACCTCTGGTGCTATAGACGAGATGTGTCAACTGACATGGTCCCCAATGGAACATCCTACAACTTGATACAATTGCCAAGCTTGAACCCATGATTAAAAGCCTATTTGAAAATTTTATTATCAAACACGTACCTTTTCATCGATGAATTCCACCCTATAACCTTTGACTTCCATTGCCAAAATGGACACCAGGTTCTTCTTGTGATAAGGTACACAAAAGAGATTTTGTAAATGAATCAAGTTACCCTAATTCAATTGAGGGGTAACATTTACTACACCCTTTCTAGAATAGGTGGCATCGGCTCCAAGTATAATCCCATGATTGTTTCCATCTATACCAAATTAGTGAGAGCACCCTTCTATCTGTTGAAGTGCTTTGGGGCACTACAATTAATAAGCCAGATTCCCAAAGAATATGAAGGAGAGGGCCAATATAAGATAACACTTCTTTATCTTATCAGAAACAACATTTGATTCTTCACACCTGGGGTTTTGTGCTTTCTCTCAAGAGTCAGTCATTTCCTTGATCACTTACATTACCTGTCATTCCTATGACCATTGAAGATGTCCCTGGAATGATTGTTATCATCATCAAGTGATGTGTCCCTTCCATTCAAACACTCCTTCACATAATGGCCAAACTAGTTATCTACCTTTCCTTCCACCGTGATATCCAATCTTCTCAATGAAGTGATCTTTAGGTAGGCCATATTCTATTGTGCCATAATGATAATATTCTCTGCTTCGATTTCACCCTCGCTGAATTTTAAGAGGGATGAGGAACCCATTTATCCTTTTGTCCTTTCCTAAATATCTTCGGTGATTTATCTTTCACTCTTGCTTTGACATTGTCTTCACCTCAGCTCTGATACCATGTTAATTTTAGGTATGTTCTATGCTAAGAGAAATTTATTTCAATTTTCATAGTTAGCTCAATATCTTTTCCATATTAGCAATCACATAAGCATTAAAGTAAATTGTAGGTAGAACATAAACATAAATCGCAGAAGACATGCCAAGACAAGAGGACACAAGATCTGGCACTAGCCAAGGACAAACCCCAATGTGGGGAACCCTTGATCAATTCTTCTTATATTTTCTTCAATAGTTCATTGGAGAGAGAGAGAGAGTACATTTACAACATAAGTCAACGCTTTGACTTTCTACACAAGAGAATCGATCATCTCTACATGAGATCAATTGAAGACTTGATGCTTCAACTGATTCTCCAATGTGACTCCTTGAGCTACCATTGTGTTGCATCTCATCCATGTCCTGCACCTTACTGTGCTGCACCATGCTACAACATCATACCATGTTCCTAAGCTACACCATGTTGCTCCACTGTTGAGTTGTATGTCATCATGTTGTAAAAAAATTGCTGCTCTTAATCATCATGCTACACACATCATGTTGTTGCACTAGCTGTAACTACTTTATGAGATAGGTCATCAACATTCAGTGCTCTTCCTTCATATAGTAAACAATGTAGGGCTTCAAGGTGAGGCTCGACCACTTGAGCAATCCTTAGCTCAAACTATGTTGTTGGCTATGGCCTACGACTTAGCCCAGCAGCAGTTAAGCCTATGATTATTGATTCCAACAATATTGACTCAATTTGAATATACACAAGGACAATTTTCTTCATTGTAATGAGAACCTTATAAACTTTCCTCATGAACAACCTTATCACTACACTATCACCACACTTCTATGACACAGTCTTTGATGTTGTCATGATGACTAGTTAGGGCACTTCTTGGTTGTAGCTTGGGGATCCAAACAACCCTAAAACAAAAACCTCTAGTTCCTCTTTATTGTGGATTCTACTGCCCCTCAAGAATAACATTAACTTTCCCAAACAATGCTTAAATAGGCCACACTGTCACCTATAGCAATGTGGCATTATGAAAGATGATTAGATGACTATAACAGGTCTCTTAGAGATGCGTATAAGGTCTTCTTGCTGCAGAATAAGGGTTGCACATAACAGTGGCTAGGGCATCATCCTAAATTGTGTCTAAGACCTTTTCTAGATAATGTTTAGGAGGAGCTTCTTTAGGAAGCATATAGTTCCTCCCTTGACTATGTATAAGTCTCCTTCAGGATTACGGATTAGTGTTATCGGGAAATCTAGTGTCCATGCAGAGCTGCTAGTCCCACTAAGACTGGTAGCTATCTTAGAAAAATACAAACTAAAACTACTTTTTCTTTCCTTTATGAGAAGTAGATAAGAGGGCAACAGAGGAGACCAACCCCTGTCTTGCACTTGGTTCCTTGCTTGATTCCTCTCCCTTCTGATAGATCTTTGCCACTCGCTTCCTCGTCTACCCAGCTTCAAGGAGCACCTGTGGAATCAAAGCAGCATAACACTATCCGAGAACAGAGATATACTATCACAAACAATATAGGACCAGATATATATTGACCACACAAATGCATCTATCATCAATCGTACAAGAATGTGGAGGAAAACTTGAATAGCTTTATTAATATCAAGAATAGCAAAGAGGATTACGACCAATTGTTCTGACCCAACGTCATCCTCTCAGCAAGAAAGCCCTTCTTCACCTCATGAAAAGCTTAGATCACCCAACACTATGATGTTACACCAAGAAACCAGCATCACTTCCTTCCAAGATACAAAATTCCAACCTCTAGATCTCTGGGATGAGGGATCCATATATAGATGATTGCAGGGAGGTGAGTCAGCTTTTGAGATTTGATTAGTGTCCTCTCTCTGATAGTTCTTGATTCCACTTGGAGATTGATGATCTCTTACTCATACCTGGGTGAATTCAGAGAGGCAAGTGTCACAGGACAAGTTTCTGGAATATTCCATGATCATCCACCTCGCAAATTGACTCTACCATTTGTCCACTCTCGCCCATTGTACCCCATAGAATGGATTTTCAGTATGCATCGCACCTCCCGTGTGCATTTAGGTGGGATGCATCACACTTTGACCATGGAGCAGGTGAGATGGTCCAGCTTTGACCAGTTCTGAGTAGTTTTTCATGGAGAACTTTTGGGAGATGATGTAATCAGCTGACCTTGTTCTTTTAGGGGATGGAACATTACTTTTAGGGACTTAGGAGTCCTTGGTTTATGGACATGTTTGATTGGGGTTGCAGTGCCCAAAAATGTCTATAACAATTAGGGCTCCTCAACAACGGATAGATTAGGTCTGTTTTGACAGTGTTTAGTCCTCGTTTGTGCGGTGTATAGAAGCCTCCTTCAACTATGGATATAGGGATGTATTTAGACATTCTTTTGCTATGTAGTAGGACCTGTGGTAGGGCTCCTTCAAACTGTAGCTATGATGCTTTTGTGACTGTGGCTAGGGTTTATTAAGGCCTGCTTTATACAATGTATAAGGATCCTCTTTAACTATGTCTATAGGGCATGCATCTAGATGTCCAACATATAGATCTCTCCATGGTTGAAGCTTGATCTTCATTAGGGCAGCATAGAGGTCTTCTTCATGAAAACATATAGCATAGGGCATCCTCTAGGGCAGCGTATCCTCTATAGGTCTCTCCTCCCACTAAAACCCAAAGACAAGTTGATAGGAAGAGATCACCAAGAGGATGAGTGTCTAAATGACTTGAAGTCCTCCTTTATTTATACTAAAACGTTGAGCACAAGTGGGTTTTATTTGGTTGCTGGTCGACCTTGACGAATTGTCCCATAACACAAATAAATTCATATCTCCAGGAATACTTATCAGAATCGGATGATCTTTAGATCAATCCTAGACCTCTCGATTAGAGGGATCCAAGAAGAATATAATCTTCCATTAGTAAGATGACCCACATGGAGTTTGGTCCTAGTTGCTAATTTTAACATTGGGGCTAGTGGCTGTCATGGTTGAATGTATGGATGAAACTTTCACTTTATATATAACTAAGCCAACATGTTTCATGCATATGTTGTTATTGTAGTTCGACTATTCTCATTACTTTAGCAATGTATGTAGTTTTAACTTACGTATTTGTATATGGAATATTATGTATGTGATTGTATGAATCTTATTGAAGCGTGTTGTTGGTTTAACTCATCATTTTGGATTGTCGACTATTCTTCTTTATAGTTTGTGATGTCATTCATCTCGTGTGTTCCTTTAAGGCTATGTACTATTATGGGCTTCTAAGGGACACACTTCTTTTCCCTTGTGTGTGTTAGAACCTCCACATGCATCTCTCTTGACTCGCTGCAAGGTCACACACTTTCTTCTGACAAGGATATCTTACTTACCTCTGTGCGCTATCATAGTCAATGCATAGATTTACTACCCATTGTTGGGACTCCTACTCCAAACGGTCTGAGTTATAATTGGGACTTATTACTAGGGAGATCCTCTGATATGTTGGCAACTCCAACACCGTCAAGAGGATGGCAAGAAGAAGGACTTGTCGAAGGTTAAATGTTTTCATTGTCATGAGCTAGGACACTATGCCATGAAGTGTTTGCACAAGAATATCAACAAGAAGCCCTCAGGAGGAGCGACAGGTGAAGCTCTTTCTTCACAATTCAAGTTGTATTCCACCCTCATCACTTGGATGGTGACATCGGTGATGGGTAGTGTGTGGTATATGGATAGTGGAGTCTCATTCCACATGACCAACAACATATAATTCTTCAATGATTTGGAGGAGAAGGACCTCTAGATTCACATCAAAATGGGAGATGATGGAAGGTATAGCACAACTGACATCAATATTATTCCTTTTGAGAGGGAGTATGGTTATCCTCTCACATTAAAACATGTCATGTATGTTCCCGAAAGAAGGAATTGGTTTCAGTTGATATGTTGGAGGATTTTGGCTATGATGTGATATTCAGAAAAGTAAAAGCTTTCCTTCATCACATAGCCTCAGGACAAGTGAATTGGATCGAGTTCTGGGTGAAGTACATCTACAAATTGGATGTAGAAGGATGTGCTACTTTGAGCTCAAAAGTAGAGAAAGTGAAGAGTCGAGACATCAATGAATTTTGGCATAAAATATTAGGCCACTTGCACCACAGAGATTTGAAGGCTGTGCAACATATTTCTGCAGGACTTCCCAAGGGTACACTAGAGTAGAGAGATACATGGAAATGGTGCACAATGGGGAAGTACACCAAAACCACCTTTTATGATAAGGATAATTGAGCATAAGCGATCCTTGAAAGAGTTCACTCATATGTGTGTGGACCATTCTCGAAAGCCTCCATGACCAAGCACAGGTATTATGTAATATTTGTAGATGATTTCTCATGTAAGTGTTGGATTTTACTCATGCAGATGATAGATATGATTTTCTCTAAATTTTGTGAATTTAAAGCACTTGTTGAAAAAGACACTCATATAAAAGTGAAGGCTCTCAAGAGCAACAATGGTGGAGAATATGTGTCGAATGAATTCAAGAACTTATGTGCATCGTAAGGAATTTGATGGGATTTAATAACACACCATAACCCACAGAAAAATGGGGTGGCTAAAAGGAAGAACACACGTATTGTGGGAGTTGCATGGGTGATGTTACATGATTAGGTCTTGTCATTGCACTTGTGGGCTAAAGCATGGAACACAACTATATTTGTGCAGAACATGAATCCTCATTGGATTCCCGGGATCAATACACCAGAAGAAGATTTTTAGGTAAGAAACTAGATATGGCACACTTCAGGGTCTTTGGTTCATCAATTTACATTCATGTTACAAAGGATGCAAGGAAAAATATAGAACCAACAACTAAGTTGGGAATATTTGTGGAGTACACTAATACACCTCACAACTATTGGGTGTACTTTCCATCTCACAGGATGGAAGTGGTTCTTAGAGATGTAAAGTTTGATGAAGAGAGGGCCATGATATGTTCCCTTGAGAGGAGATTCAGGTACATGCACATGAGGAGCTTCTAGCTCCAAAGGTGTTGTTGGGAAAAGTATCTATTCAGAACGCCCCTATCCCACTCTAAGGTGTGATAGTGCCTTAGCAACAAACAAGGAAAACTACTTGAGTATTCTTCTTTATGAAATGTAAACGAAGAGGAAGGATAAACTAACCTGTGTCTTGCGCTAGTTTGTTGATCCAATCGCTCTCCTCTTTGACAGCTTCCAGCTACCTGCTCCCTTACCGGCCGAGCTTCACCAAAGTCCTGCAAGATCACAGAAGAGAGAAACTACACGAAGATATAGACTTACATTCATAAAAAGCTTAGGATCAGATTAAGCTAAACATGCAAATATAACAAAACATCATTGATACACAAGCATGTAGAAGAAACTCAAATAGTTTTATTGATGCAATAAGAAGATCCAGGAGGAGATACAACCAAGTGAGTCCCGATCCAGCATCTACCTCCCAACAAAGGAATCCCTTCCTCACCTCCAACAAAGCATAAATCACCCAATACACTAATCTCAATCTCAAAACCAACAGCAATTCTCTGCAAAGTACAAAATTCCAGCCTCTGGATCTCTGGGATGAGGGATCCATATATAGATGTAAGCAGAGAGGATGAGTCAGCTTATGTTTTGACCTGTGGCTCCTCTCTGTTAGTTCTTGCTTCCACTTGGAGGCTGAGAGCCTCTTACTCATCCTTGGTCGAACTCAGTGAGGCAAGTGTCATTGGAGAAGATTCTGGAAGCTTCCATTGTCTCTCCACCTCGTTGAATGACTCTTCCACTTGTCATTTCCCGCTCAACGCACCTGGGTAGTGCATTCAAGTGCGTTGCAACGCACCTAGCCAGTGTATTTGGGTGCTTTGCAACGCAGCCAGCTAGTGGAGCATCTGAATTGATCCTGATTTGACTAGTTTTGAGCAGTTTCTGGTGGAGAACTTCTGGGAGAAGCTGTCATTGGTTGACCTTGTTCCTCTAGGGGTAGGAACAACACTTTTAGGGACTTTGGATCCCTTGGATTATGGACATTTCATGCTTAGAGCTGTAAGGCACAAAAATGTCTATAACAGTTGCCCCCTAAAGTATGAGGTCGTTTATCGGGTGAAATGCTTTATTAGGAGGATCCGAAGTTCATTCAATGCTGGGAGGCGACCTGTAATAAGATACAATACAATACATTATTTTTCATACTATTTTCATTATCTAGCTGAGGCGGACATTCCCATGCTCAGCGTTATAAATTTATTTTTATGTACACAGGACAGACAATCGTCTGATGGTAGACTGATGATTTTGATGAAGTCATCATCCTTTTGGTAGGATGATTATCTGTGCTGCAATGCTGTACATGTCGATGTCTTTATTTTTCCTGAATATATATCACAGCCCGGATGGATGCAACTAGATCTGGGGTCTTCAATCTCGTCTGATCTTCACTCGAAGTACAAGTTGATCCATGTGAAAAATGTTTTGAAGTCGAACATGGAAAGACATCGCTTGATTACCAGTCAATGATGTAAACTGTTAACAAGCGCGAGAGGAATCACCGATAAGGATGATGACCCTCAAGGTACTGCAGTACAACTCATGTGGTGTGAATAAAGGACTTGGCGTCGAGCACCACGCAAAATCTTTCGTTCGAAGGTCATTGATGTATACATGTCGCCGGAAGTGAGAAACTTGCCATTGAGGTATGCAAGCTTCAAAGTACTGAATGGGGTGTTCCTAGATCAACTTCTTGGATAATGAGCTGATGTCGTCAAGAAGCAATCTGTCAAAGGAGGGCCTTGATGAATCCCACATCAATAACATGGAACGGAGCAAATGATTTTGATGGAGGTGAAAACAATCTGATGATATATGGTTCAGGGTGGCGGTCATGAAAGAATGAAGTATAATGTATGGCAGTGGATGGGACACGGGTGACTTCTCTGGATGACTTCTCTTGAACATGTCGGCGACACTTATGTGATGGATCGGTAGCATTTACCCCAAATGTGGATGGTATGGCGAGACCATGGTGATGTGACCGGTGAATGAAACAACCCAACCTGACTCAGGCACGGAGTGGAAGTGTCATGTTCAAGAGCGACTTGCTACCAACAAAGATTCTTTGAGTTTCTTCCCAATTTTTCCCCAGTCATTGTTGACCAGTACCTCTTTATTTTTGTCAAGCTTGAGGAGGATAACATATGCTTTTTCTATAATTTGCCCTTTGGGCAAACCCATCGCTATGTTTTAACGAGCCTAGCGATAGTGAAACTCGTTCTCGTCTAAAGACAAGTTTGTCGCTATTAATCTTTTTAACGAGTCTAACAACAAATATAACTCGGTCCTTTTCATTTTTAGAGAGTCTGAAAAGGTACGTAAAGTTAACTCCGGAATTCCTTTCTCGCCATCTAATAACTTAAGTCCGAAAAAGTATAAAACAATACAGAAGGGATGAATTTTCGATAGTTTTAACGAGCCGAACAAAACAAGAGCTCGATCTTTTTGTGCAATAATCCCTCAGGTCCAAAAAGATTAAAATCTAGAGGAGGGATAGCTCTTCCGGTCGATTTAACGAGATGGAAGGCCAAAACTCGGCAATCTTTTCATATTTTATGAGTCAAATGAAAAGAGCTTAAAGAAGACTCGTCTTTTGAGGAACGAGTGATAAAATGGGTAGCAGCTGATTCCAGGTAAGGGTTGGAATTTTCCAAGCACGGCAGTGTCACAAGGATGGCTAGTGAAATCACTCTTCGCAACTATTCCTCAAAATGGGTAAACAATGAAATGGAGGTGAATGATTGGCCAATGGAAAAGTGGAGGTGACGGTGCAAACACGACCAAGGCTTTAATGGTTGATAATGCTACATTCATGGTGGTTATTTACCGGAGGATAGTTCATTTTTTAACGAGCTTAAACGTGGATTGAAACACTTGCTCGGTCTTATGTTTATTTTTTAACGAGCATGAACTATGTGCTAAAACTACTCGATAATACAGTCATATGATAAGAATGTCTCATATAAAATGACAACATTTAGATTTTTGCCCCACTTCCTTTCTTTATGCAAGTTAGGAAACGACTAATCCAAAAAACAGATAAATAATCGCTCTTTGCTTGCACTCCAAAAGGTTTGCATGCCCCCAGGTATAAAACAGAGTTTCAAGGTTACCTCTACTTCACTTCCGCCAAAACAATTGTTTTACCAAGAGAGGCCTACCTCTTACAGGTCACCCAAAGATTGTTCGATTAATCTTTCAAACAAAACACTTCTTTGGCGATGTCTACTGGGATAAACAAAGGTGAGCGACAACGAGCGCCACACACATAACTTTGACAAGAGAATCTTATTCTAGAATAACTCCTATCTCAATCACGGACGGGGTACAAACTAGTCATATTCTCCCGCGGAAACCTACCCTATACCCGAAGTTTTCCTGCCGAAGCAGACCAGGACGCATGCCCCCTGGGTTCCAGTCATATCCTTCCGAATTACTCGTGCTCATCGGGAGGACGGACTGTGGGTTGAGAGATTTCTTGCGTGAATAGACCATTTAGGGATGGTATATGACTATTTGCGATGCGTGATCTGGGAAATGAAAGCTGGTCCACGAGCTTGACCACTCTTCCTTCGTGCGGAAAACACATTACTCTAAAGAGTGAGGAGACGATGGCTCCCATGCAATAAATATAGTCTTGTCCAAGGAGTAGGTTATAATCCAAGGGTCCTTGAATGACCATTACGTTCATTTGAATGGTCTTCCCTTTCAATGTTATGGGCACATTGGGGAGGATCCCTAAAGGTCGACTGGTTCCTTTATCAAAGCCTGTCAGATCTCTCATCTCAGGCAAAAGCGATGGCGAACCAAGCGCTTTCCATGCAGTAGAGGAAAGGATACTCACAGAAGCCCCCTCATCTATGATGGTACCGGCCATGACCATTCTATATATTTAGACGATAATTCTGAATGGTATGCTTGCTGGTAAACGGGGTCTGCCTAGTTGATTCCAGTCGAAGGAGACAACTAGGTTGCTTGGTGGTGGGACCGAGTAGACGGCCGGGTACGGCTCTGACGAACTTCCTTCCTGCGATAAAGGAATGGGTAGGGTGCCCCCGTGTTCGTCGGAGTCTGTGTTGATGAAGAGAATTTGGACGGTGTCATCCTTGTTCTCTTCAGTGACTGTGTCATTCGAAGATACAACTTCTGAAGGCAAGACCGGGTCAACTGCCGCCTCGACCTTTTGACTTTCGTCAGGTATGGATTCAGTTGGTTTATCTTCAATGACACGCGCTTCAGCTGACCACTTGAGCGGGCCAGCTGGATTTTCAACTAACGAAGGACTCGGCAAGAGTATTTTATATCCAGGAGGGAGTCGTAACGGTGAAACCGGACGATCATCCAAAACTCTTTTAGCTTCGTCTAAAAAGGGACAACGGTGGATGGCGTGATCGCCTTCGCACAGTTTACAGGGAGATCTAGCTCTCCCTTTTTGTCCTGGGACTTCACTTTCGCTAGTTGACGGTGTGCTTTCAACATGGCTATCAGAGGTTGACGCCACCGGATTGTGCAAACGGGGAGACCAGTCCCTTAATATCCGAGGGATGCAAGGACAATCTCTGTGAAAGTGGTCCCCCTTGCAAATGACACATGGTGATTTAGGCCTGGTCAGTGCAGTTTGTGGATTTTCGTTAGACGACACTCGTTTGCCCCCAGTCGCTTTTGGCTCCTTCTTCTTCTTCTCTTTCTTCTTCTTTTCCTTCTTCTCCTTAGGAACTTGACTTTTGGCTTTGCCAGCCCCATCAAGCGAAGAGGAAGGAGGAGAGGAAGAATTAGAAGAATTAGAAGGTTGGTGGGTAACTCTGGACCGGTCTAACTATTCATTCGATTGTTTAGGAATAGTGGTGTTCTGAACGACATTGGTTGAGAAGATCCAGACTGGCAAGCCAATTGTCAGTCCTGGAAGCTACAATGTGGCCATATGGGGTGCACCAACATCTCCCCAAGAGGAGAAGGGACTAGGATTTCCACCAAGGGGAATTCCTTGGTTGGTAGACTCCATTTTATCAACCTAAGATCAACGTAGGAAAAGGGTATGAATATTCCGTTTAAAATAAATTTTACGATGCTTGGACACAACTTGTTTTTTCAATTTTAAAGAGTCGAGAAAAAACAAAAGATGACTCTAGTCTCCTTCGATTTTTAATGAGCCTGAAGTGACAAGTGCTCAGATGGACCTTTTCCGTTAAGGAGTCTGAAAAGGAATGAAAGGGACTGCTCTGGAGATCTAGGTAGAGGGTGTGCCAAACCAATCACAAAACTACAGAATACATTTTACGGTACGGCAGTCAATCTTCCCGAATGCTGTGTTCGGTGCATTGCGATTAGTAGGGCGGCTGACACGGCTTCCTATGGATAAAAGGTTTTAAGCCTATAGGGGTCTCCCAATATATACTCGACGGTACATGGGAGCACAATTCGTACTGGCACTTATCGTCTCACAGTGGAGGAATCACCCAACCATCAGTGAGGACAACAGTTACCAGGTTTTACGACGCCAGAACACGTCTCTAGCCTAGACCTCTATGTTGTGCATTAAGTTCCAAAGCGTTGTTAGATTCATTCAATTTATTTTAAGTTGATCTTTCTTAGAAGTTTGCCTTTTTGGATCACCACGAGATGTAGATGTGATTCCTAAATGCAATCTAAAGATGATAAGCAAGCATTTATCTCTTTTCAACAATGAAAATCCTAGCTACAAGGGGAAAAGAAAGGCACAATCTTTTCTCAAAGAGCAAAGAGCACACTGTAAATGCACTTTTCCTAAATCAAACCATACAAACTATCAATATGCAAATGCACAAATGCATGTATTTGTTTTCACTTTCTTAATATTGATGCCTAAAAATAAAGTTGATGTACAAATTTGAATTTGCTTTCAAGTGAACAACACAAACAAGCTTCTTTTTCGAAATGAAAAAGGTAGAGGAGATTACGACACTTTATGATTTTGAAACAAACACTGGTTTCGACACTAGAAAGAGACAAATTCAAACCAAAGCAAAAGTAAAAGGTATAATCAACTGTCAACAGCAAAGAAGCTTTCTCCTAAGATAAAAGATCGACAATTATGACAGATCTAAATCTAAGGACGACAGTATGACTATTTTACTTTTCAATGGAAAACTGTAAATGATGTAACAAATACACAAAGAACACCTACAATCTTTTTGTACAAAGGAGGCGGAATTAAGGCAGAGAAAAGGGGTTTTCAGACAGGTACACACACTGATAACAGGCTGTAAAAATCAGAGACAAAACTGAACAAAATGAAGCAAAGAACCTCAGCTGCACAGGGCAAGGGCTGATCAGCGCACCTGTTGTATAGAGAAACTGAATTGCAGCGCAGGTAGCCCTCTCGGGACCTGCGTTGAAATGCATAACCTCTTCACAAAGCCTGCGCTGGGGCAGAAACTAGACTTCTATCCGGGTTCTGGGTCACGGTTTGCAGTTTAATCTATGGATTTTGGCTGAGTAAAAGCAATCAGTAAGGTACAATTAGAGGGATGATTTAAAGTAGGACTAAGAGCTATCACAAAGGGAAATTAGAGCATTTGTGGATCAGCTGTTCAAATCATAAACAAATCCAAAGGGTGGATTGAAGTAGCAGCTACTTTGCATTCGATAATGGCAAATGTAGTTCGATTGCTACTTCTGTGTTTATGAAGCAAACAACAAAAGAAACACAAACAAACTAACTAGACACGATCCCCAGTGGAGTCGCCATTTTGTTGTTGGGCAAAATATCTATTCAGAACACCCCTATCCCACTCTAAGGTGTGATAGTGCCTTAGCAACAAACAAGGAAAACTACTTGAGTATTCTTCTTTATGAAATGTAAATGAAGAGGAAGGATAAAATAACCTGTGTCTTGCGCTAGTTTGTTGATCCAATCGCTCTCCTCTTCGATAGCTTCCAGCTACCTACTCCCTTACCGGCCCAGCTTCACCAAAATCCTGCAAGATCACAGAAGAGAGAAACTACACGAAGATATAGACCTACATTCATAAAAAGCTTAGGATCAGATTAAGCTAAACATGCAAATATAACAAAACATCACTGATACACAAGCATGTAGAAGAAACTCAAATAGTTTTATTGATGCAATAAGAAGATCCAAGAGGAGATACAACCAAGTGAGTCCCGATCCAGCATCTACCTCCCAGCAAAGGAATCCCTTCCTCACCTCCAACAAAGCATAAATCACCCAATACACTAATCTCAATCTCAAAACCAACAGCAATTCTCTGCAAAGTACAAAATTCCAGCCTCTGGATCTCTGGGATGAGGGATCCATATATAGATGTAAGCAGAGAGGATGAGTCAGCTTATGTTTTGAATTGTGGCTTCTCTCTGTCAGTTCTTGCTTCCACTTGGAGGCTGAGAGCCTCTTACTCATCCTTGGTCGAACTCAGTGAGGCAAGTGTCATTGGAGAAGATTCTGGAAGCTTCCATTGTCTCTCCACCTCGTTGAATGACTCTGCCACTTGTCATTTCCCGCTCAACGCACCTGGGTAGTGAATTCAAGTGCGTTGCAACGCACCTAGCCAGTGTATTTGGGTGCTTTGCAACGCAGCCAGCTAGTGGAGTATCTGAATTGATCCTGATTTGACTAGTTTTGAGCAGTTTCTGGTGGAGAACTTCTGGGAGAAGCTGTCATTGGTTGACCTTGTTCCTCTAGGGGTAGGAACAACACTTTTAGGGACTTTGGATCCCTTGGATTATGGAAATTTCATGCTTAGAGCTGTAAGGCACAAAAATGTCTATAACAAAAGGAAGAACCTCAGGAGGATGTGGAGGAGCCACATGCAAAGGATTAGAGAGTGGAAGCACCCACTCATGCAGAGCATTCCATAGATGGAAGGAAGCCCATAAAAGAGTATGAAATATTGATGAATGATGCTAGAGAGAATGTGGGGGCACCCACATCATAGTGTAGGAAAAGGAGGTCACCATATCAGTACACTGGCTATATGGCTCTGATAAGCGAGAGTGTAGAGATTGAGCCATGCTCATTCGAGGAAGTAGTGCAACAACGAGTATGGGTTGATGCCATGGTTGAGGAATATGAATCCAATATTAGAAACAGTGTTTGGGAAGTGGTCCCAAGGTCAGTGGTGAGTTCAAAATGGATTTACAAGGCAAATCAAGTAGTATATGGGAGTATGGAGAGACACAAGGCCAAATTTGTGGATAGAGGGTTCTCTCAGGTGGAGGGAATTGATTACGAGGAGACCTTTGCTCCAGTAGCAAGGTACTCTTCAATTATATCTATTCTAACACTTTCAGCATAGATGGGATGGAAGATACATCAGATGGTTGTGAAGACAACATTCCTCAATGGAGTAATTGAGGAAGTGGTGTACATTGAGTAGCAATAAGGATTTGCGACATTCAACAAAGAGTCACATGTGTGCAGACTCAAGCGAGAATTGTAAGTGTTATCCTCTACAATGTCTCTGGCTAAGAGGAATCGACGGAGGTAGCCACAGAGCAAGATTTCAGTTTGGTAGCTAGCCCTACAAAACCAGAGAGCTCTCTCTGTGTGAGATCACAACCAAAGAATTGACTGAAATATAAAAGGATTTTAGGCTAGATATGCTATGCTGAGATAGGTTTTGAAAATTTAGGGCTTTGATGCTAAAAAAGGGATGAAAACCAGGTATAACTAGGTCAAAGGATCAAAAGCGTAACAACAACAAAGATGTAAGGAGCAAGGTAGAAATAGTTTTGTGATGGTTTAGGGTTTGTTGGTTTAGTGTAGTGTTCAGAAGAAATAAGAGGTCTTAATGAGCATATATATCATGAATTCATTAAGCAAGAAAGAAAATAACACATAATGATATTCCCATCAAAACAAAGATTTATGAGAAGAATTCTGCTTATAAAATTAAGGAAAAACCACTGAATAAATGATGAATGGAAAGATAAGATTAACATATTTGATATGAAACTATAATAGAGAAAACACAAGACCACAAACTCACTACACATGAATTCCTAGATAATAGCTGCAATTGTTCCTTTGATTTCCTGAAAATGCTCAAGCACAAGCTACAAGAGTTCTCTCCTCAAATGTCCAACCCCTCTCCCTAACTGATAAAATGATATATATAGACCAAAATAAATAGTTTCCCCACCCTCAAGGTTCGAATCCTTGAGTGGTGGAATAGTTCCCAAGAATATCTCAGCCAACAAGTGAGATTGAGAAGGTTGAATACAAACTCTTCTTTTAGACTTTGATTTGAGTTTTTCCTCATTAATGAGGCTTAATTTAACATAAAAACAAATTATTAAAATAATTTATCCATAATTACATCATCAATACATCTAAAAAAGTAAAATTACATCATTCTTTTGACTTTTACTAAAGTCAAACTAGGAATTTCAAAAAAATTACAGAGTGAAAATTTTGTAAAAATCTTAGAAATTTCCAAGTGCACACTGAGATGTTGGAGGCCATTTTTTAGTGTGTTTATGAATTTAAAATCCTGATATGAAGCATGTTTTGGAAATATGAGAGAGTTTAGATGTCTTTAAAGTATTTTTGCACTCAAAATGATCCATGTTTGGCTGAGATATGACCATTATCCCAAGGTGTCTCCAGGTGCACAGCGAAATGATAAAAGAGTGTCAAAAAGGTGATTTTTGGACTATTTTTTGCAAAATTATAAAACATTGAGCCCTGGATGAGGAAAGTGAGAAAATTGGTTTTTAGAGGGGTTCATAAGCTTTCCAAAATTTTTGAGTTTCAATAATTTAGGGACCTGAGGAAAAAGGGCAGTGTGAACTCGCTGCTTACCTAGACAAAAAATTGCTAGAAATTGTAAATTGGCACTAGTTTGCACCAATACACAAAAATTTCTCGAAATTATCCCAGAATTTTTCCAAAGATGTCTGATGAGGTGTGTTATGTAAACGTGGATTCATCAGAAAGAAACTCTAACTTACCCTTCTCCTTTTGGCTAATTAGGGTTTCCTTGAGTTTGACCTTCAACTCCTTGATTCTAACCTTGGCAACCTGATTCCTTGTGTAATAATGGTGTTGGGCATGGAATCCCCCCACAACATGTTTTGGGGCTTACAACCCAAGCTTTGGTTAAATGTTTTGTAAGACTCCGTGAATTGTGGTTGTGGATCGCGAAGTATAGGTTAAGTCATAGGGTTGTCTGCCCTAAAATATTGTAATGGAATGTAAAGTCATGTCAGCCTACCCATGGTCCGTGAACCATGGGATTGTATAAATAAGAGTGAGGCTCTAAGTTGTAATGATAGCTAAGGAAGAAAAGAGAATAAGATGAATGGTTCGAGCCTAGAGTAGGAGTCTAAGTGTATTGGGTCATAGTAGTAGGAAGAGGCTCTGCAGCTGAGTGCGCAGAGGCCTAGTAGAGTCCACTGCTGAGTGCGCAGACCCTTGCAGCTGAGTGCATAGGGTGGTGTCGAGTCTGTAATCTGGATTGAAGATTAATAGAGAGAATTTAATTCCTATTTTTTTGTATTTGTTGTGCATTGCCTTATTTACATTTATACTATTTTATTTATTGCACACACTGATATGATTGTTGAATATGTTGTAATAATCATTAGTCTTACATAAACAAGTTAAGTAATTAGATAATAATAGATTAAATAGCAAGGAACTTGGGTATTATATGGGTTGCGCCTCGAGTAGGGCTGTGTAGAAGTAGCACTGCAGGTTGCGAAGGGATAGTAAGTGCGTGTAGCAAAGGGTCAAATCGCAGACCTCTAGAAGCTCATTAGACATCCCTAGGGTGAGGAAATCTAGTTCTAGCACCCTCCCATACTACTTCCGGTGAGACCTTATTCTGCGCTCCAAAGACTGTTGCTGAAAGGGCCAGTAGTACTAGTATTTGCTCAGCTAAATCACCTCTGAACCAGGGTCAGGCCCATACAAGCCAATAAATGGTTCCATTACTAGTACTCCACAGTTCGGTAAACTCTCAATGGAAGAAAAGGGCAAAGCTGTCACCATTGAGACAAATGAGGAGGAGGAGGACCTACAGGTTCACATCGATGAGATAGAGGTAGCAGAAGATATGGAAGAGGATATCCAACTAGTGCGCTCTGCAGTGAAATTTCCCGAGTACGTCCCTCCATAGAAAGGGAAAACTAAGATACCAAAGGACCTGGACGCCACTAAGAGCGCACTCCAGACCCCGCTCCTCCTCGATGGAATTGTGTTTGAGGGCTTGCACCTGGGTTGCGTACGTACAATGAAGTTTGAATATTGGGACCTTGCAGACAGTGAAAAGTTCCCACACTTAGAGACGGAGAGCCTCATGAAGCAGAGCATGGAGGGGTCAATCACAACACTAGAGCTGCAGAAATGGTTGCGCGGTGTGGACTCCACACTTTCACCACGCACCTATCACTATTTTTGTCATCAGGCAGCTGATTTTCTTGGTGCATGATGGGTACTTATGGTTGTAGGAGCCTATTCCCATCACGGCGGATCTCATCCATAGGATTTCCTAGCTTCCCTGTAAGGGAAAGGACCCCATGACAATAACAGGAAAAAGCAGAGATTTGGAACTTGTAGAGGCCATGAAGAAAAAATACAAACTGAAGAAGAAAATAGGGGTTACGTAATCAACAAAATTAAGGATAAAATGGTGCATGTAGCCACCCAACTCCTAGCCAAGAAGGTAATGAGGAAATGCCACGACGATGAGGTACCAACACTGGTAGTTGCACTAGCTGAACAATGCGCAGGGGGGGTCCAATTCAATTGGGCCAAGTTCCTCTGCAAAGAGTTCCTGACTAACGAAAAGGAAGCCCATGAGCCGGGCAAGACCTTCCACTACACGTGGTTGCTCTAGTCCATTTTATTGGTAACAGGGGAATTGCCCAAGGATAGTTAGTTCCCTAGCATTGAGTAGGACATACCAGAGGCTGCAAAGTACGCGTTGCTTTGGGCCACCAAGGACACAAAGCAGATTCGCGAAACCAAGATCTCTTGGGTGCTCATGGAGGTAAGCATCTAGATGTGGATTAATAGACTACTGCGCCTATCCCCCACAGTGTACAACAATTTGCGCAGCTTTGCAGACTTCAAGGAGGACATGCATAATGTGTACATCAAGGTGCGTAAGGACCCGATGCAACAATGGACCAAGCTCCCCTTCATCTCCATTAATGATGCGAGCTTTTCAATAGTAGAATCATGCCCCCCCGAGTGGTGCCCCTCAGATCTGGCGAAGCTGGATAGAACAACAGCATAGAAACAAAAGAATGAAGCCAAGTTGTGTGTCATGAAGTTGGCCCAGAAAAGGTGCAATGAACAAGTGGCCACGGGGGCAAGGGTTATCTGTGAAGCAGCAAAGGCAGTCGCGGAGTAGGCAAAGGCCATCGAAGAAGCAGCAACAACATAGGCAATGGGGGCCACCACAACGTAAGACGAAGAGGGCCAGGACTTGTCCACGAGAAAAGGTCAAGGCATCCAAATTGGCCATCGACCCAATGACTTTAACAAAGGGCGACCTCTACGACATCAGTGACATGGTTTGCGAGGTCACCAAGGAAGCGCTCCAGGAAGCCATGTCGGAGAAGAAAATTATGTTGGGGCCCTAAGGTCGAAGCGGAAGGAACTATAGGTGTAGCCCCCATAGGAAGGAACTGTAGCTACCTATGGCGTAGTAGGCACCTCAGCAATAGAGCATCTGCTATGCGCAAAGGTAGCCAACACCATAGTGCTACCAGAAGGAGCACTAACAATAGAGCACGAGGATGAAAAATCCATGGTGAGTAGGATCAAGGGACTTGGCCTTAATTTGGCTGCCCTTCTATGGGATACATTGTATCAACTACAGGATGGCATCACAGCTGAGCTTCGTGCCAGGGAGGGCTGCGTGATCTAGGTATTGAGTGAGCAAAAGATCAACATTGAACAGCTCAGCCTGCGGCGTGATGATCTGGTGTCATAGAACCAGTAGATCGTGAAGACAGTTGATGAAGCACGCCAGTGAGTCCCAAAGTTTTCCACCACTGCAGACCTACCAACAGAGATGTGGATCCACTATCTAGCAAGTGGAGTCCGAAGCGCACGTGAGGAAACAACGTGAGTGCAATTGGAGCTGAACCTCCAGATTGCTGAGCTGCGGCTAAAGGCGTAGCCTTCCTCTCCTCCGGAAGTTAGAGAGTAGTGTGTTAGCGCGATTCGAACAAGACTAGAAGAAATTGTATGGGCAGTGTAGGACTATACCGGGATGTTGGACCAAGCCTTTGACGTCCTCACATATTTATAGGAGGACACCAACATATAGCGCCTGGAAACAGAGGCGCACGAACTGTAGGAGCTATATGATAATGTAAGGGGAACTACACAGATAGGCGTCCTCATCCAACAAATGGTAAAGATGTAGCAAGAAAAGGTGCTAAAAGAGCAGGAGGATGTCGCCAGACAGAAACAAGCACCTCTTAAGGTGCACATCCAGCCATGGATTGATGAGGCCTTCACCATTACAGCTAATATTGAGGGAATGCTCACACAGATGCAGGGACTCTATGTGCTAAAGAAGGTAGCAGATCCTCACAAAGAAGCATCAGAAGTGCAGATGTAGAAGATCTAGCAAACTACAAAACAGTGTACCACGGACCTCCAAGCAGTATGGAACCAATTGGAGGGGCTCCACGCTAAGGTCGTCGCACCAGCAGAGTGACTCAAGACAAGTCACGATGATTGTGTTAGGGGTCTGTTGGGCATGGAATCCTCCCACAACATGTTTTGGGGTTTAAAGCCCAAGTTTTGGTCAAAGCTTTTGTAAGACTCCCTGAATTGCAGGCGCGGAGCATGAAGTATAAGTTAAGTCATAGGGCTTTCCGCCATAAAATATTGTAATCAAATGTAAAGTCATGTCGGCCTACCCATGGTCTGTGGACCATGGGATTGTATAAATAAGAGCAAGGCTCTAATTTGTAATGATAGATAAGGAAGAAAAGAGAATAAGACGAATGGTTCGAGCCTAGAGTAGGAGTCTAAGTGTATTGGGTCGTAATAGTAGGAAGAGGCTGTGTAGCTGAGTGCATAGAGGCCTAGTAGAGTCCACAGCTCAGTGCATGGACCCTTGCAGCTGAGTGCATAGGGTGGTGTCGAGTCTGTAATCTGGATTGAAGATTAATAAAGAGAAGTTTATTCCTATTTCTGTGTATCTGTTGTGCATTGCCTTCTTTACGTTTATACTGTTTTATTTATCGCGTGCACTGATATGATTGCTAAATATGCTATACTAATCATTAGTCTTACATAAAAAAGTTAAGTAATTGAATAATAACAAATTAAATAGCAAGGAACTTGGGTATTATACGGGTTGCACCCCGAGTAGGGCTGCGCGGAAGCAGCACCGCAGGTTGAGAAGAGATAGTAAGTGCCCGTAGAAACGGGTAAAACCACGGACCTCCAGAAGCTCATCAGACATCCCCAGGGTGCGGAAACCTTGTTCTAGCACCCTCCTGTACTACTTTAGGTGAGACCTCAGTCCATGCCCTGTGGACTGTTACCGAAAGGGCCAGTAGTATTGGGATTTTCTTGGCTAAATCTTTGAACCTGGGTCAGGTCCATGCAAGCCAACAAATGGATGACCATCTTCATTTGAAACTTGTTATCCCGGTTAGCCTTCGCAAGGAGCTTTGCAAGATGGCAATTGATCTTGTCAACCCAAAAATCCCTGTCTTCATTTATTTCCATGGCAATCCTCTCCTCAAAGGCCAATTCTTTCATTGGTGGCCTTTGTTCTGTTTCTTTCTGAAGTTCCTTCCTAAGACCCATTGTTCTTGGTATTTTTCTTGTCACATGTCCTCCATTCCACTGAATGTCATCATGGTCCACTAGGTCCTTTCCTTTCATCACATGTTTCTTGGCTTTGAATTGCTCTTTCTCCATGGCTAGCTGTTTTTCCTTAAGTTGACTATTTTCTTGCTCAAGGAATGAAATAATGAATTTGGCCCTTGCCAAAATGTCCTTGAGCTCCATGATTTGAGAATCCTTCTCTTTGATGACTTGTTTCAGGGTTTGATTCTCATCTTGTGCCTCCAAGTCAACTAGGTCAAAAACATGCTCAGTGGGCTCCTCATCATGCAAAGAAGCCTCATGATGTGATGGTGATACCTATTTTGTTGATGTAGTAGGCTTGGCCCCTTCCTCAATTTGAGTATTAAACACAAACCTTTTGGCTCTTTGATATGTCTTGGTCACCTCAGGCCTAGGTGCCTTGGAAACCTTATCATGCTTGCTTAATGACCCCACATCCATTGACTGTGATGACATGGTTTGGTGCTGGCTTGGTGAAGTGGTTTTATGCATTTTCAAGGCTGCCTCAATGAAAGTGTCCCATGTCATGTTCTTCTATGTCAACTAATGGAGAACTATAACCTTTATCATGCTATGGTGAAAGAGCGTGGGATAATGCACTTTACCTTTCAATTTCACCCCTTCAAACATTTTGGTTAAGCTCCTATACAAGTAACTGCACAAATTGAGAGACTTGGTTGTTGTAAAGTGCATGAGAAGCCTTACGTGGTATTGATATAACCTAGAAAATCCGCCCTCACATGTAAATAATTTCATGACAAACTTTATTAATGGTGCATATCTCTCCAACAAGTATCTAAATGGGAAAACATATGAGTGAGTTCCTTTGTATTGTGATTTCAGGTAGGTTTTGTACTCTTCTAGGTCTAGGTTCATGCCTTTGAATCAATTTTCACCATGGTTTGGTATGCCTGTAGATTGACAGATGGAATTCACTAAAAACATGAAATCATTCCCTGCAATGGTGATCTTATCTTCCTTGAAGGTGAGGGAAAATATACTTGTGAGATGCTCATGGTGACCTAGTTCCTACACTTTTTGAAAAAACTCTAAACAATTGACATCTTCAAAGCATTTCTTCACAAATGGGAAGGAGGTGATTTCATTGGAATTAGAGGGATCAAACCTCAATATCTTCCCCCTTTGTTGTATTTCCTCTTCTCTGATGGTGGTGAATTAGACTCCATACTTCAAACCCTAGGTGAAAGGCAAGCAAAAATAGTGAAATTTGTTGCTGTGAGGGAATGAGGTGGTATGATGGACTTAGGAGTTGCCTATATTTTTAAGGAAATTTAGGAGGGTAGGGGATGATGCCAGTGATTAGGGGAAGAAGAAATTTTGGTAAATGAGTGAGGGGAGTGGTTGGAAAAGACCAAAACATAGGTCTACCCTAGAAAGAGATAGGGTAGACTAGGGTTTAGAGGAAAATGATAGAAAATGAGGGGGAATGCTTTGTGATGGATGTAGATGGTGTATGAGCTGCAAATAGAGGTGTAGGGATAAGGAATATAGGGTTTAGGGAAAAAATTCATCATTTTAAGATCAAAAGCATGAAAATCATGTAAACCCTAGGAGAAGAAGTATTTGATCAATTTCTTGAGGTATGAGGCAAAGGAGGGCATGAAAATGATTAAACTTACTTGTTATAGAGCATAGAGGATGAAATGACTGAAGAGGAGCTTTGAAAAATGGATTTTTGTGATCAAACACAAATTTTGGACAAGAATGCCCTGTGTGCAACGAAGGCCTCCTGTGCGTAGCATGCTGTCAAGGTGCGCAACGAGGGATTTTTGTGTGCATCAAGGGCCAATTTTTTCCAGTGAGGGCTATGGAATCACAATTTTTTGTGAAGGAGAGGGGGGAGCTCGATGCTAGGATGGTAGACAGGTGCAAATGTAAGTGAATGAGCTCCTCCATGTGCTTTTATAATTTTCTTTTGGTGTTGAAGTGATTAATGAGGTAGGATGGCCCGCCTCACCAACACACTTTATTTTTGAGTTTTGTAGCCTTAGAAACTCTTCTTGTAACTTTAGAACCTTAGGAACATTATTACACATAAAAACATAAATTACATTTGAAATCAAGTGTTATTGAACAAATTTACCTATTGCCACTCCTCATTTGATGGATTTATACATTAAATGACTGATTTTGTGACCTTAATCCTAATGACCTAATGGTGACACTGAATTGAATGGAGGCCATCATGATGTGACTGAAGTGATTTAAATGATGTTTTCATTATGGTAGACTCAACTGAGTGATGAAAGTGATAGGCATATGAAATTATTGAGAGAGTGGAAATAACCCTAGACACACTAGCTAGTGACCAAATTTTTATTGAAAAGCTATTTGAAACCATAATTTTTTTTACTAAGACCCTACTAAAAAACTTTGTAAGAGCACATTTGATCACCAGTGACTGACATGAATGTCAGGCACTAATATTTTCTCCAGCTGGGGATGGTAGCTCCTTGGAGGTGTCAAGAGCACTGTAGACCAGGTAGCCTTATTCATTGGGCATGGAGGCAAAATGGAAATACCAAACTTAAAACAGAAAACTAACTGACTAACTGAATTTACTATTAAAAACATACTAGCTGAACTTACTTATGGTAGTTTACCATCAAGATCGTAGGACCTTCAACTCGAGCTTCAAATCCTGATTATAACCGCCCACCTGCTAAAGATATATCTGCAATCATGTGAAATGATCCCTCTAGTGTAACCAATCCAGCAAATATTGGCCACTCCAAGTGCCCACTGACCATGTGCTCATGATTGATAAATACAAGAAAATTCATCTTCCCAGATGGCTACAACAAATTGGAAATAGGGTCTATAATAATCTGGAACATTAACAAATCTTGAAAGTGAGAAGAAAAACAAGCACAATCTTCATTTTCTGAATCTGGAGGAAGATCATCATGTGCAAGAGGCCCTAAAAAAACCTCTTCTTTATCACCGTTCTCCCCTTCATAATCTTCTTGCAATGTTTGATGATTATTCTCTACCATAATCACATTGTTCGAAACCTTCACACATGCCAATTCAAAATTATGATTTGCATGAATCTGCCCTTGAAATAATACTTAAGAAAATGGATGAGATGGAGAGAAATATGAGTGGTGAATATCTAGAGATCCTTGTTCGTACATTTCATCAGAAATCTCATCATGGTATTCATAAACTTGATCTTGAAATAAAAACTTAGAGAAAGAAAAATATGAAAAAACAAGTGAATGACTATCTTCATACCTCTCATCCAAAAGACAGGGTTTTGGATGCTCATGGAAAACTTTAAATGCAACAACCACTTCAGGTATATTCGATTCATCATGTGCTTCAACAGGAAGAATATAAATTTGACTGTCACAAGAATCAAGGAAAACAACTTCTTGTTCACTATTTCCTTGCAAAAGTAGATGATCGTTGTCATAAGATAGTTCACTACTTAAGTTTTCTATAAATGCAATTTTAGAATTCTAACTTGGACCAATTTCTTGTTGACTGTTAGGAAGAAAATCTATTTCATATTCAAGTAAGGAAGGAGTTGATGTGTGCTGTGAATGATCCTTTGTATCAAAGAATCTAATATATGTTATTTTATGTTGGGAAGAATATTCATAAAGGGCCTCTATGATCTCATAATCTAGACATTCTTCATCACCAAAAGTCTCTTCAAGGTATTGAATGAAATTTTCACAGGATTCACAACAAACCTTCGAACAACAAGAATGAATGATGAGATTTTCCATAAAACTCAAAGAATGTTGCGTGGAATTCTTTAAGAGAGAATAAGATACCTGACTTCAATCCTTCATACCATGCTCTTGGTTTTCCTTCTAGGGTATCCATAAACATTTTCATCAAACAATCCTCATGAAACGTAATCCCAAGCTTAATATGTATATGCCAATGAAATTTGATTAGATGCAGAATAGACTCATCCTCATTTCCATCTATGAATTTGGGCAAATTAGTTTGCCAATCTATGCTAGGAATTCAATTTGGAAAACTAGGAATATGAGCTTGATTCATAGGAGCATTCCTTCGAGTAGTTGAATGCATCTCAAAATAGTTAAGTCACCAAGAAGTTCTTAAAACTATCGGTTTTTGAACAATGGAGTCGCCATGAAAATTCTAAACCTTAGGATTCTTTGACACTGCAGTCACCAAGTGAAAGATGCATAACCTTTCTTGTGTCTGATCACTATTCACCATCACCAATTAGATATGACCCTTGTTTTTATTTCCCAGGGAATATATGATCTTCCATTCCCTGGTAATGACACCAAAATGTTATCCTCCATAATGTACCAGGCTTAGAGGAATCGATGAAGGTAACCATAAAACAAGATTTTAGTTTGGTAGCTAGCCCTTCCAAACCAGAGAGGGCTCTCTCTGTGAGATCAAAACCAAAGAATTGACTCGAATATAAAATGATTTTAGGGTAGATATGCTAGGCTCAAATAGGTTTTGAAAATTTAGGGTTTTGATGCTGGACAAGGGAGGAAAACCAAGTAACTAGGTCAAAGGATCAAAAGGGTAACAGCAACAAAGATATAAAGGAGCAAGGTAAAAATAGTTTTGTGATGGTTTAGGCTTTGTCAGTGTAGTGTAGTGTTCACAAGAAATAAGAGGTCTTAATTTGCATGTATATCATGAATGCATTAAGCAAGAAAAAAAATAAAACATAATGATATTCCCATCAAAATAGAGCTTTATGAAAATCATTATGCTTATAAACTTAAGGAAAAAACATTGAAGAATTGATGAGTGGAAAGAGAAGACGAATATATTTCATATGAAACTATAACAGATAAAATACAAGATCACAAAGTCACTGCACATGAATTCCTAGATAATAGCTGCAATTGTTGCTTTGATTTCCCGAAAATGCTCAAGCACAAGCTACAAAAGTTCTCTCCTAAAAAGTCCAATCCCTCTCCCTAAATGAGAAAATGATACATATAGACCAAAAAAAATAGTTTTGCCACCCTTAGGGGTCGAATCCATGAGTGGTGGAACAGTTCTAAAAAATATCTCAACCAACAAGTGGGACTGAGAAGGTTGAATACAAACTCTTCTTTTAGACTTTGATTTGAGTTTTTCCTCATTAATGAGGTTTAATTTAACATAAAAACAAATTGTTAAAATAATTTATCTATAATTACATCATCAATACATCGAAAAAACAAAATTACATCATTCTTTTGACTTTTACTAAAGTCATACTAGGAATTCCAAAAAAATTACACAGTGAAAATTTTGAAAATATCTCCAAAATTTCCAGGTTCACAGTGAGATGTTGGAGGCCATTTTTTAGTATCGTTATGAAGTTAAAATCATGATCTGAAGCCTATTTTGGAAGTCTGAGAGAGTTTATATGTCTTTAGAGTATTTTTGCACTCAAAATGACCCATGTTTGGCTGAGATATGACCATTCTCCCAAGGTGTCTCCAAGTGTGCAGTGAATGAAGAAAGAGTGCCAGAGAGGTGCCTTTTGGCCTCCTTTTTGCAAAATTATAAACAACTGAGCCTTGTATTAGGAAAGTAAGAAACTTGGTTTTGATAGAGGGTCATAATATTTCCAAAAATTCTGAGTTTCAATCATTTGGATCCCTAAGGAAAAATCGCAGCATGAGCTCACTACTCACCTAGAAAAAAAATTGCCAAAAATTGTAAATTTGCACCAGTCTGCACCAATACAGAAAAATTTCTCCAAATTCTCCAAGAATTTGTCCAAATATTCCTAATGAGTTGTGTTATGAAACCATGGATGCATAAGAAAGCAACTCTAACTTACCCTTCTCCTTTTGGCTGATTAGGGTTTCCTTGAGTCTGGCCTTCAACTGCTTGATTCTGACCTTGGCAACCTGATTCCTCGTGTAACAATGGATGGTCATCATCATTTGCAACTTGTTATCCATGTTAGCCTTGTCAAGGAGCTTCTCAAGGTGTAAAATGATCTTGTTAAGCCAAAACTCCCTGTCTTCATTTATTTCCTTGGCAATCCTCTCCTTAAAGGTTAATTCTTCCATTGGTGGCCTTTCTTCTCTTTGTTTCTGAAGATCCTTCTTGAGACCCATTGTTCTTGGTCTTTTTCTTGTCTTTCCACTAGTTCCTTGCCTTTCATCTCTTGTTTCTTAGTTTTGAATTTCTCTTTCTCCATGGCTAGTCGTTTTGCCTTAAGTTGACTATTTTCTTGCTCAAGGAATGAAATGATGAATTTGGCCCTTGCCAAATTGTCCTTGAGCTCCATGATATGAGAATACTTCTCTTTGATGACTTGTTGCATGTTTTTATGCTCATCTTGTGCCTCCAAGTCAACTAGGTTAAAATCATGGTCAATGGGCTCCTCATCATTCAAAGAAGCCTCATGATGTGAGGGTGATCCTTGTTTTGCTGATATAGTAGGCTTGGTCCCTTCCTCAATTTTAGGAGAAAACAAAAGCCTTCTACCTCTCTGATATGTGTTGGTCACCTCAGGCCTAGGTTCCTTGGAAACCTCATCATGCTTTCTTAATGACCCCAACTTCTCTATCAACTGATGGAGAACTATAACCTTTATCAGGCTATGGTGAAAAAGGCTGGGATAATGCACTTTTCCTTTCAATTTCACCCTTTCAAACATTTTGGTTAAGCTCCTATACAAGTAACTTCACAAATTGAGAGACTTGGATGTTGTAAAGTGAATGAGCGACCTTATGTGGTATTGATATAACCTAGAAAATATTCCCTCATATGTAAAGAATTTCATGAAAACCTTCATTAACGGTGCATATCTCTCCAACAAGTATCTGAATGGGAAAACATGTGAGTGAGTCCCTTTGTACTATGATTTTAGGTAGGGTTTGTACTCTTCTAGGTCTAGGTTCATGCCTTTGAACCAATTTTCACCATGTTTTGGTATGCCTGTAGATTGAGAGATGGAATTCACTGAGAAAATGAAATCATTCCCTGCAATGGTAATCTTATCTTCCTTCAAGGTGAGGGAAAATATACTTGTGAGATGCTCATGGTGACCTACTTCCTACACTTTTTGACAAAACTCTAAACAATTGACATCTTCAAAGAATTTCTTGACAAAAGGGAAGCAGGCGATTTTATTGAAATTAGAGCACTCAAACCTCAGTATCTTTCCCCCCTTTTTGTATTTTCTCTTCTCTGATGGTGGTGAATTAGGCTCCATACTTCAAACCCTAGAAGAAAGGCAAGCAAAAATAATGAAATTTGCTGCTATGAGGGAATGAGGTGGTAGGCTGGACTTAGGAGTTGCCTAAATTTTTAAGGAAATTCAAGATGGTAGGGGATGGTGTCAATGAGCACGGGAAGAAGGAATTTTGGTAAATGAGTGTTGGGAGGGGGTGGAAAAGACCAAAACAGAGGCCTACCCTAGAAAGAGATAGGGTAGACCAAGGTTTAAGGAAAATGATAGAAAATGAGGGGAAAAGGATTTGTGATGGATGGAGTTGGTGTATTAGCTGCAAATATAGGTGTAGGGATAAGGAATATAGGGTTTAGGGCAGAAATTCATCATTTGAAGATCAAAACCATGAAATTAATGTAAACCTTAAGAGAAGAAGTATTTGATCAATTTCTTGACATATTAGGCAAAGGAGGGCATGGAAATGAGTAAACTTACTTGTTGTAGAGCCTAGAGGATGAAATGGCTGAAGAGGAGCTTTTAAAAATTGATTTTTGTGATCAAACACCAATTTTGGACAACTTTGCCCCGTGTGTAGTGAAGGCCTCCTATGCGTAGCGTGTTGTCCAAGTGCACAATGAGGGCTCTTTGTGTGCAGCGAGGTCCAATTTTTTTCTAGTGAGGGCTACGGAGTCACAATTTTTTGCAAAGGAGAGGGGGGAGCTCTATGCTAGAATGGTATACAAGTGCAAATGAGAGTGAATGAGCTCCTCCATGTGCTTTTATAATTTTCTTTCGGTGTCTAAGTGATTAATGAGGTAGGATGACCCACCTCACCAATTCACTTTATTTTAGAATTTTGTAGCCTTAGGAACTCTTCTTGTAACTTTAGAAACTTAGGAACATTATTACACATAAAAACATAAATGACATTTGAAATCAAGTGTTATTGAACAATTTTACCTATTGCCACTCCTCATTTTCCAGATTTATATATTAAACGACTGACTTTTTGACCTTAATCCTAATGACCTAATGGTGACATTGAGTTGAATGGAGACCATGATGATGTGACTGAAGTGATGTTAATTATTTTTTCATGATGGTAGAATCAACCAAGTGTGAAAGTGACTGGCATATGAAATTCTTGAGGGAGTGGAAATAGCCTTAAACACAATAGCCAGTGACCAAATTTTTATTGAAAAGCTATTTGAAACCATGAAAATTTGACCTAAGACCCTAGTAAAAGATTTTGTAAGAGCACATTTTAACACCAGTGAGGGACATGACTGATAGGCATTAACAATATGTATTGAAACAAACAACCTGTGCTTGGTACACTAGGATTAACTCTTATTTCACCAGGTTGGGCTTTACCAAAATTGAAGAAAATGCAAACATTTACCATATTGTGGTTGAAAGTAAATTGTTTATTATAGGATTATATTACATCTAAGACTTTTTTTATCTAAAAGACTTACTTCTATAGTATTATATGTCGTTGATTTAATTCTAACAAGTGATGAGAAGTTGGTAAAATATCACAAAGAATATCTTGCAAGAGAATTCAAGATGAAGAACCAGGGGCTCATGCATTATTTCCTTGGTATGGAAGTATGGCAAGGAGATGATGAATTGTTTGTCTCCCAGGGAAAGTATGCCAACAAGATACTGAAGAGATTCTATATGGAGAGAAACAAACTCATGGAGACTTCTTTAGCAGGGAATTGGAGGAAGGAAGATGCCACTTTAGGTGAAGTAGTGGAGGCTACTATTTACATGTCATTTGTGGGTTCACTTATGTATTTGGTGAACATATGACTAGACATATGTTTTGTAGTTAACCAACTAAGTCAAGAAATGGTTAATTCAAACAAACTCTATTGGAAGGTAGCTAAACATGTGTTGACATACCTCAGAGGCAGCAATCTATTTTTTCTTTGCTACGGACAGAGGGAGTGAAGCTGCAAGGATTCACAGATGCAAATTTGGTAGGGAGTCCATCTAATAGGAAGAGCACATCAGGGGGAATCTTCAGTATTGGGTCAACAACAATTTCTTGGTACAACGGAAAGTAGAGATCAGTTTCACTCATTTCAACAGAAGTTGAGTACATGGCTATTAGTCAGGCAACTTGTGAGGCTATCTGGATGAGGAAAATCCTTGTTGGGTTATTTGTTCAGTAGATGGATCCTACAATGATTTAATGTGACAATTAAAGTTGTATAAAAATCTCTGAGAATCTTGCTTTTCATGATGGGTCCAAGCATATCGACATCCGATATCACCATCTACGAGATTGTGTTTAGAGGAGAATCATGTTGCTGGAGTACATTCCTATAGAGGAACATGATGCACACATCTTGAACAAGGAATTGTCAAGAGGAAAATTTGATTTCCATAGAGGAAGGATCGGGGTAGCACATAATCCCTTTCTTGTTGAGAGGGAGTGTTGAAAATGCAACAAGAAAATCCTAATTTAATTTTGTCCTTGAATTAAATAAGGAATAAAATTGTAATTCCACATCACATGATAGCTTGTACTGGTTAACTAAGTTAATTTGACTTAGTTGGGTCAGTTAATTTGATTTGAGAGTCTAACTTGAGTCATGTAGAGTGTCTCTTATGTTACACAATCCCTAGTTGAGTTTATTTTGAGTTTTAATTTATTAATTCAATTTAACTGAGTTAAAGTTGGTTAAACTAGTTCCAACTTATGTAGGAACTAGTAGGAGGTTAGATAATGGGGTGCTCCTTCATGTGTTCAACTAGTTAACTGATGATTCATTCATAAATAACCCAAGCATGGCATATCTGAGAGTTATCTAGTTGAGATTGGAGTTCAGGGACAATGCACTATCAATTGTGTAATCATTCAAATTGTATAGGTGGTGCATACAGTTAGAAGAAGCCCTATGAGGATTATGCAATTCCAATTGATGAATTTCCATAATTAATAGGGTATATTCCTGAGGAAACATCATAATGAAATAAGAATATGGGTAAGAAAAAAATTGGTTAAGTATTGGCCTAGGCTTGTCAAGGAAGCTGTGAGAGAGATAGAGATAATGCAGAGGTTGCTTGGGATTAAGTAAAGAATTGTAATCTTCTCATATTTTCTAACTAATGCAATATAGAGATAATAAAGTTTTTTTAGTTGTGGCTTTCCCTAGGAAATCATTTT
Source organism: Pinus tabuliformis (assembly GCA_031772625.1). Classification (NCBI taxonomy): domain Eukaryota; kingdom Viridiplantae; phylum Streptophyta; class Pinopsida; order Pinales; family Pinaceae; genus Pinus; species Pinus tabuliformis. Next base: position 224,902,740 of record CM062813.1, read on the forward strand.
GTAATGTGTTGATTGAATTCTTTCTCTTATATGCTTTGTGATTTCATGATCGTTTAATTATTTTCGCTGATGAGTAGAGTAGATTCAAGTCTATTGCTTTAGTAAACTACAATTAGTAGTTTGAATCTACAAGGAATTTCTACACGATCCAAGATTTATGTAACAACACCCTCCCACATTTACACAAGCTCACCTGTCTACCAGGGTAGAAATGTGATGAAGAGTTACTGTGATATGATTCAACTCCCCAAGAATAGTTAAGGAAGTGAAATCGGCAAACCAAAAACCAAACTGACCTTGCTCAGGAGCTACAAGACGCAAAAAGGCTAATCAACCACTCCAGGTGCCCAACCCCTTATTTATATTTCCTTTTAACTAAACTAATCCTAGTCGCTCCCATTGCAATACCTCTAGTCTCTCCCACAACAATGCCTCTTTGTGATTGCAGACTTTTTTAGCTAGTTCTATGCAAACAACCATGGGATTTAAGACACTTTTTGAGGATTAGGACCCAGGCCTATGCCTGGAGTTTGATGAAACAATCAGAAGTGATAAATAAAAATATGAAAAGGCCTCTAATGAAAAACTTAAACAAGAACTTGACCTGAATCATCTTAACCAAGACAGGCATTTTGTCAAACACATCATGAACGTGTAATATATACGACGTAAATACACATATGAACATAGAGGCCTCATACTTATCCGTGATTCATCAAGAAGGTCTGAAGCCCTCTTAGAATAGCTGCATTATCATTTATCAGGCCATACATTCATTTACTAAAAAAAACATGATGAGAGCCATGACTAAGATCTGTCATAAAACCATCTGTATAACTAGATTATAATTAGATAAATATCAATGATAGAATAGCCATTAAATTGACATAATAACAAGTCAATTCACACTTAATACATAATGAAAACAACTCTTAGTAACATATGAAAATTCCAACGAAGTTAGGGACTTGCACATACCACCCGGCCATAGATTAGGTTGAACCAAATCTTTCTTTCAGACAATCACCGCAATTCCATAGTCGAAGCATGAATGTGGGACTCACAAAAAAACCAACCAAGGCTTCCTCAAGATTTACCTTATATCCCACCATTGCCGGTGAAGATATTCATAGGCCAAAAACCCTTATCTATACAACCAGACTTTACCATGTATCCTGCCATTACCACTCAAGGGATTGCTAGGCCCAGAAAAAGAACACACACTACAGGATTTACTACAAGCCTACCATATATCGGTCGAGGGATCACTAGGCCCTAAACAGAAATGGAATTTTTCGGATTTCTCCACCCAAACCATGATGAATTTTCCGATCTCCACCCTTAGGATTTACTATGTATCCTGCCATGTACTGGTCAAGGGATTCCTATGCCTTTTGGGAATTTTCCTGAGACCACCCCACTCATTTTCGAAACCATCCGAAAATCCATTTCAACTAAGTAAAAGAAGCTCATCACACCATGATTATTTAAAAGTGGAAAGGCAAGGCTGAAAACCACTATTACACCTGGAAAAACCCATGCCAATGATAGCAAGAAAACCAAATACACACATGCATACCATGCATGTCAAAACTAGCAAGGAAATCATACATGCAACTCAATATTGCAGGTAATCATTTTGTAACTGCTTGATCCAACTCTTCCTTGTTTAATCTTTTCTTCCCTTTGCCTTCCTTGTCCTTCCATGGCTTTCATTTCTCTAATACTAGAGTGCTCCAAGAATTGTCTAAGTGTGAAAGAGTATAAAAGAATAGAGAAAATAGAGAGAGAGAGATCCAAAACTAAATTAACAAATGGTTGTGAAATAATCCTCAAAATTATTTTTATCATTGAGGCATCTAATTTCTTTAATTTCCACTATTTTCCTTCATTTTCCTCCTCACATACAACCTATGAACTTTCACCTTCCTTTTCTACTAATTTATTTTATTTTTGAATTTTGTAGCCTTAGGACCTCTTCTTGTAACTTTAGAAACTTAGGAACATTATTACACATAAAAACATAAATGACATTTGAAATCAAGTGTTATTGAACAAATTTACCTATTGCCCCTCCTCATTTTCCAGATTTATACGTTAAACAACTGATTTTTTGACCTTAATCCTAATGACCTAATGGTGACACTAAGTTGAATGGATACCATGATGATGTGACTGAAGTGATGTTAATTATTTTTTTATGATGGTAGAATCAACCAAGTGATGAAAGTGACCGGCATATGAAATTCTTGAGGGAGTGGAAATAGCCTTAAACACAATAGCGAGTGACCAAATTTTTATTGAAAAGCTATTTGAAACCATGAAAATTTGACCTAACACCCTAGTAAAAGATTTTGTAAGAGCACATTTTAACACCGGTGAGGGACATGGCTGATAGGCACTAACAATATGCATTGAAATAAACACCTCGTGCTTGGTGCACCAGGATTAACTGTTATTTCACCAGGTTGGGCTTTACCAGAATTGAAGCAAATGCAAACCTTTACCATATTTTGGTTGAAAGTAAATTGTTGATTATAAGATTATATTAGATCTAGGAGTTTTTTTATCTAAAAGACTTACTTCTATAGTATTATATGTCGTTGATTTAATTCTAACAAGTGATGAGAAGCTGGTAAAATATCGCAAAGAATATCTTGCAAGAGAGTTCGAGATGAAGAACCAGGGGCTCATGCATTATTTCCTTGGTATGGAAGTATGGCAAGGAGATGATGAATTGTTTGTCTCCCAGGGAAAGTATGCCAAGAAGATACTGAAGAGGTTCTATATGGAGAGAAACAAACCCATGGAGACTTCTTTAGTAGGGAATTGGAGGAAGGAAGATGCCACTTCAGGTGAAGTAGTGGAGGCTACTATTTAAATACAATTTGTGGGTTCACTTATGTATTTGGTGAATATATGACTAGACATATGTTTTGTAGTTAACCAAATAAGTCAAGAAATGGTTAATTCAAACAAACTCTATTGGAAGTCAGCTAAACATTTGTTGACATACCTCAGAGGCACCACTCTATTTTTTCTTTGGTACAAACGGACAGAGGGAGTGAAGCTGCAAGGATTCACAGATGCAAATTGGGTAGGGAGTCCATCCAATAGGAAGAGCACACCAGGGGTAATCTTCAGTATTGGGTCAACAACAATTTCTTGGTACAACGGGAAGCAAAGATCAGTTTCACTCATTTCAACAGAAGCTGATTACATGGCTATTTGTCAAGCAACTTGTGAGGCTATCTGGATGAGGAAAATCCTCGTTGGGTTATTTGTTTAGTAGATGGATCCTACAATGATTTAATGTGACAATTAAGGTTGTATAAAACTCTCTGATAATCTTGCTTTTCATGATGGGTCCAAGCATATCTACATCCGATATCACCATCTACGAGATTGTGTTTAGAGGAGGATCATGTTGCTGGAGTACATTCCTATAGAGGAACATGATGCACACATCCTGAACAAGGAATTGTCAAGAGGAAAATTTGATTTCCATAGAGGAAGGATCGGGGTAGCACATAATCCCTTTCTTGTTGAGGGGGAGTGTTGAAAATGCAACAAGAAAATCCTAATTTAATTTTGTCCTTGAATTAAATAAGGAATAAAATTGTAATTCCACATCACATGACAACATGTACTAGTTAACTAAGTTAATTTGGCTTAGTTGGGTCAGTTAATTTGATTTGAGAGTCTAACTTGAGTCATGTAGAGTGTCTCTTATATTACATAAGCCCTGGTTGAGTTTATTTTGAGTTTTAATTTATTAATTCAATTTAACTGAGTTAAAGTCAGTTAAACTAGTTCCAATTGAGGTAGGAACTAGTAGGAGGTTAGACAATGGGGTGCTCCTTCATGTGTTCAACTAGTTAACTGATGATTCATTCATAAATAACCCAAGAATGTCATATCTGAGAGTTATCCAGTTGAGATTGGAGTTCAGGGACAATGCACTATCAATTGTGTAATCATTCAAATTGTATAGGTGGTGCATATAGTTAGAAGAAGCCCTATGAGGATTATGCAATTCCAATTGATGAATTTCCATAATTAACAGGGTAAAATTCTTGAGGAAACATCATAAGGAAATAGGGATATTGGTAAGAAAAAAATTGGTTAAGTATTGGCCTAGGCTTGTCAAGGAAGCTGTGAGAGAGATAGAGATAATGCAGAGGGCTCTTGGGATTGAGTAAAGAATTGTAATCTTCTCATATTTTCTGACTAATGCAATATAGAGATAATAGAGTTCTTCTAGTTGTGGCTTTCCCTAGGAAATCATTTTGTAATGTGTTGATTGAATTCTTTCTCTTATATGCTTTGTGATTTCACGATCGTTTAATTATTTTCGCTGATGAGTAGAGTAGATTCAAGTCTATTGCCTTAGTAAATTACAATTAGTAGTTTGAATCTACAAGGAATTTCTACACGATCCAAGATTTATGTAACACCACCCTCCCACATTTACCCAAGCTCACCTGTCTACCAGGGTAGAAATGTGATGAAGAGTTACTATGATATGATTCAACTCCCCAAGAATATTTAAGGAAGTGAAATCGACAAACAAAAAACCAAACTAACCTTCCTTAGGAGCTACAAGACCCAAAAAGGCTAATCAACCACTCCAGCTGCCCAACCCCTTATTTATATTTCCTTTTAACTAAACTAATCCCAGTCGCTCCCATGACAATACCTCCAATCTCTCCCACAACAATGCCTCCTTGTGATTGCAGAGTTTTTTAGCTAGTTCTGTGCAAACAACCATGGGATTTAAGCCACTTTTTGAGGATTAGGACCCAAGCCTATGCCCAGAGTTTGATGAAACAATCAGAAGTGATAAATAACAATATGAAAAGGCCTCTAATGAAAAACTTAAACAAGGACTTGACTTGAATCATCTTAACCATGACAGGCATTTTGTCAAACACATCATGAACGTGTAATATATACATCATAAATAAATATATGAACATAGAGGCCTCATACTTATCCGTGATTCATCAAGAAGGTCTGAAGCCCTCTCAGAATAACTGCATTATCATTTATCAGGCCATACATTCATTTACCAAACAAAACATGATGAGAGCCATGACTAAGATCTGTCATAAAACCATCGTATAACTAGATTATAATTAGATAAATATTGATGATAGAATAACCATTAAATCCACATAATAACAAGTAAATTCACACTTAATACATAAGGAAAACAACTCTTTATAACATATGAAAATTCCAACCAATTTAGGGACTTGCACATACCACCCGACCATAGATTAGGTTGAACCAAATCTTTCTTTTAGACAATCACCACAATTGCATAGTCGAAGCATGAATGTGGGACTCACAACAAAACCAACCAAGGCTTCCTCAAGATTTACCTTATATCCTGCCATTTCCGGTGAAGATATTCCTAGGCCAAAAACCATTATCTATACAACCAGACTTTACCATGTATCCTGCCATTACCATTCAAGGGATTGCTAGGCCCAAAAAAAGAACACACACTACAGGATTTACTACAATCCTACCATATATCAGTCAAGGGATCACTAGGCCCTAAACAAAAATGGAATTTTTTGGATTTCTCCACCCATACCATGAGGAATTTTCCGATCTCCACCCTTAGGATTTACTATGTATCCCTCCATGTACTGGTCAAGGGATTCCTATGCCTTTTGGGAATTGAGACCACCCCACTCATTTTCAAAACCATCCGACAATCCATTTCAACTAAGTAAAAGAATCTTATCATACCATGATTATCCAAAATTGGAAAGGCAAGGCTAAAAACCACTATTACACCTGGAAAAACCCATGCCAATGATAGCAAGAGAACCAAATACACACATGCATAACATGCATGTCAAAACTAGCAAGGAAATCATACATGCAACTCAATATTGCAAGTAATCATGTTGTAAATGCTTGATCCAACTCTTCCTTGCTTAATCTTTTCTTCCCTTTGCCTTCCTTGTCCTCCCATGGATTTCATTTCTCTAATACTAGAGTTCTCCAAGAATTCTCTAAGTGTGAAAGAGTATAAAAGAATAGAGAAAATAGAGAGAGAGAGAGAGATCCAAAACTAAACTAACAAAGGGTTGTGAAATAATCCTCAAAATTACTTTTATCATTGAGGCATCTAATTTCCTTAATTTCCACTATTTTCCTTCATTTTCCTCCTCACATACAACCTATGAAATTTCACCTTCCTTTTCTACTGATTTATTTTATTTTCATAAATAAAATGGCAATTAATGCCTGTTGCCTTTTCAAAGCCTTTGCCATTTCCTTTTCCAATTTACCCATAGCCATAATAAACCAAATGAACATCCACTAAGATGTTTTTCCCAAAATTCAGCTTGGAATCTGTGTCCTATGACCTTGGTCTTATTTTCCATTTACTAACTTTATTACATGAACTTTTAACTCAAGGTTGTTACAGACCCCTCCCCCCTTAGGGGAACATCGTCGTTAATGTTCAGTGACACCCAAAACCAACAAAATCAATGACAACCAAAACATACTACCTATGGAGCTTTGTAACTTCACTTGATGCAACTTTTACAATAATTAACTTGCTAAAAGAAATACCATCGTGAAAAACATAACAATATGAAAACCATACAAATTATTACAACTTTATAACATGACTCATTACGGTATTTACATCAACATATATACATATACCTAAACTGCTTTGCCTCAACCGGCAAACAATGAAGGATACATAGTCTACATTCGATTAACCATCTCCCATGTAGATTCATTAGGCCCAAATTGCTTCCAATGCACTTTAACCTAGTCGATTGCTTCATTCCAGAGGATGAGCATATTTCTCTATAAAATATGTTTAAGCTGGAATTCTCCTTCTAGCTCCACCTGCAACACAAACTAATTAATAACATGATAAACATCCTTTACATATCTTTTAAGCAATGAAACATGGAAAACATCATGTAATTTCACTGTTGAAGGAAATCCAAGTCGATAGGCCACTGATCTAATCTCTCAAGGATCTTGAAAGGCCTACAATACCGAGGTGCAAAGTTCACACATGACCCAATCCTCAAGGATATCTTCTTCAGCTTGATGCACAAGTACACATGTTTCCAAAGCCAAAGCTCCTTAAATGCCTTGTGCTTATCTACATAAGTTTTTTTCATGTCTTATGTTGCCTTTAGATTTTCCTTGATAACCTGCATTTCCTATTCCATCTCTACCAACATATCCAGTCCTATCAACAACCTATTCACCAGATCGCTCCAACTGATGGGATTATTACAAATCTTCTCATAAAGTGCCTCAAACAAGCTCTTCCTCAATGACTTCTGATACCCATTGTTGTAATAAAATCCAACCAGTGAAAGATACTCTTCCCATTGCCACTATTGATGCATCACATACATTCTCAACATGTCGTCCAAAATCCTATTGACCTTCTTGATCTGTCCATCTATTTTTAGATGATAAATTGCACTGAATGCCACATCTATACCCAAATATGAAAACAATTATTTCTATAACCTAGAAAAGAACTTAGCATTGTCTGACACAATCTTCTCTAGAAAACCATGCAATCTGATTATATCTTTGATGAAGACCTATGCTATGTCACTAACTGAATATGTAGACTTCATTGGAATGAAGTGTTCTACCTTTGTCAACCTATCATCCACAACCATGATAGAATCATGTTTTCCAGATGTCCTCAGAAAACCTATGATGAAATCCATAGAAATGACTTTCCATTTCCATTGGAATCGAAATCGTCTATAGTAAACCACCTAGATTCCTGCACTATGCTTTTACTAGTTTACAATCCAAACATCCATCCACAAACTTTACCCCTTCCTTCTTCATCATTGTCAATGTCTTCTAGTATCTCGGATGACTTGAATATGGCTTAGCATGAAATTCCCTCAAGGTAAGCTTCTTGAGTTCACTGTTGTTTGACACATAGATATTGTCCCCAGATCTGATGAAACCATCGGCTATAAGATGATATTACAAATCCTAATCATTGTACCCTACTACTGTAACCTATATCTAAGCTCCCTATACCTTCCATCTTGTTTTCCTACGTGTAATATCCGATCATGTAGATCTATCCCATATGAACTTGTAACCGCTATATGATTTACTTGTATCCTTCTGCTAAGAGCATCTACAACCCTATTTTCCTTTCCCTTAATGTACCTAATCGCTAAGTCAAACTCACTGATCGTGGACAACCATCTATCTTTCATGGCATTCAAATTCGATTGGTCAAACCACCATGATAAGTTATCAAGACAAACATTCTACTAAGAAGATAGTGCCTCCACATCTTCAATGCATGAGTGATCACTGCCAACTCAAGATCTTGTGTCACATAGATCTACTCGTGATCATTCAGTTTCCTTGACTCATAACATACCACCTACCCCTCTTTCATAAGGATTCCACTAAGTTCTCTCTTGCAAGAATATGTACACACCACAAACTCTTTGTCTCGATCTGCAATCTTTAGAATTGGATCATTTGTAAGCAACTGCTTCAACTTCTGAAAACTTGCTACACATTCCTATGTCTATTCAAATTTATTACCTTTCCATTGCAATGATGTGATAGGATATGCAATCTACAAGAAGATCCTAATGAACCTCCTAGAATAACCCACTAACCCCATAAATGATCTAACCTCATCCACATTCCTAGGAGTTTCCCACGTCATGATAGCTCTTATCTTCTTTGGATCTACTATTATTCCTTCCTTGAAAACCACATGTCCCACGTAATGTACCTCTACCTAAAAGAAACTACATTTACTAAGTCTATCGTATAGCTGATTCTCTCTTATAAATCTCAATACTGCCGCTAAATGTTTGACATGTTCTTCCTCATTATTAGAATATATCAATATATCATCAATGAATACAATAACAAACTTGTCCAAATAAGGATGCAACACACTATTCATCAAGCACATAAAAGTAGTTGGAGATTTAGTCAAACCAAATGGAACTACAAAAAACTCATAATTCCCATACCTGGTCTAGAAAGAAGTCTTGTAGATGTCCTCTTCTTTAATGCATACCTGATAATATCTTAATATCAAATCAATCTGTGAGAACACCAATGCTCCCTTCAATTGGGAAAAAAAGTCATCAATCCTCAACAATGGATGCATGTTCCTAATGGTCACCTTGTTCAACTGCCTGTAATCAATGCATAACCTGAGAGTACCATTCATCCTCTTCACAAACAACACCTATGCACCCCACGATGATACAATTGGCTTAATGTATCCTTTGTCATGCCTTTCCTTCAAATGCAACTTCAATTCCACTAAATCTGGAATGATCACCCTATATGGTTCCTTTGATGTTCGTGTTTCTCCTGGTGCCAACTCAGAAGAAAAGTCCACTTCCATATGACGCGACAAATCTGAATTCTCTACAAGAAATACATTGTGAAATTGTTGTAAAATTGGTTACCTGTTCAATACCTTCTCATCCTCAACATCCTTACCTTTATCACTAGAAACATGCACTACGAATAACAGACACCCTTGCCTGCAACTAGACTTTTCCTGCATAGCCATCACCATTCTAACTGATGTAGCCTTCTTCTTACCCTATAAGATTCAATGTTCTCCATTTCCATCCAAGCACTCAACAACCTTGTCATAACAATCTACCTTGCTTTTGTGAAGAAACAACCAATCCATACCTAACAACATATTGTATGATCCCAATGGAAGCACATTCAAATGCACTTATGTAGGCATACCATTCAACTCAAATTCACAATCTCTTATCGAGTGATGAACTCTCTTCTTAGTACATGTAGCCAACTTCACTAACCTAGACTTTGCATCCCCTTCTTTATTCAAACCATTATTATCCACCAAGTCAAGGTTAATATAACTATAATTAGATCCAGGTTCAATCAAAATGGAAGCAACTTTATAACAAAGCTTACCATCCATCTGATGATCCACTTGCCTACTATCCATGCTGCATAGATCTAAGGAATGTTCTATCCAACATCCCCAACTGCCTGTGCTTCCTATGCACAATAGATATGAGGCCTACCACCCTGATATGACGGGAAATCCCTCTTGAGATTCTCCTTGCCACATATCCAACAATGAAACTATCCCTTACCCTCACCTTTATTATTCTTCCCTCCAGGTTGTGGCCTATGTCCCTGTGTGACTACATTAAACTTCTTGTAAGGAACCACATTCTCTCTCTCACCTACATCCCAAGGTCTTGCTCGCTTCGGTGGACACTTTCACTTAACTTTGTCTCTCCCTCTCGAACCTTTCGAAGACTCTATATTATGCTTTGATACATCATAACCATGTTTAAGATTTCTGATGGATTCCTCCAATGATATAGGCTCATTATAGTATCTCCCCAATAGATATGTCTTCTTGAAAAGTCTTTCAAAGTCCCTCCAATTCAACTTCTCTTCCTGAATGATTCTAAAAAAAATCACATCCTCCAACCAAATGTATGATTTACCTTTAAGAATGTAGGTAGCTATCATAGATTTCATGTTCTGTGAATAGTCATGTAATCTGAAGAACTTATTCATCCCAAGAAACCAAGCTTCTACATCTTGTGACTTCTTCATTTCACCATCGAATGTAGGTGTATTTTCTTTCCTGAACTCATCTGGAAAATATCCTCTCTCACTCCTCTTATAAGGATGATAGCAATGATGACCATGGTACCTTTCGGAACCAAAACTATATTTAAGCCCATGTCCATTGCCTCATCTATCAGGTGTATCCAAGAACCCACCATCTCTAATGGTATCATCCCTGTCCAACTTGTGCTCATCATGAGTTCTGCTTCCATATGCTCCATTAGTCTTGTCTTCATGTCCATGACTAATCCTAAGTGATCCATATCTCTGTAAGTATGACAAACTCTAAAGAATCACTATATTGACCTTTTCTTGTTTTTGTTGTTCCCTAGCAAGTCTTTCTTGTGATTGAATGATTATGTCATTATCCTTTTTGAAAATTCTTATTTCTTCCTTCAAAATTCTCAAAGTTTCTGCTATGTAAGGGGAATACTCATCACCATGTTTCTCATATGATCTATAGGAATAATCTCATGAACTATAATCCACCATTTTTCTTGTCATCCTTAATCTTGTTCTTCTTGCAAGTATATCATGTCAGCTAAGATAAAATATAAACATAACCAGCATACCTCAATATAGTTCAGGAGGATATCTTATCTGTAATGTCAACCAGATTAACACAATACATGTATAATCCTAATCATAACAACATATAGGCATCATCTCAATCATTACCCAGTTACCATGCATGAAAATACCAATTGCATACCATGACCTCATGCATGACAATGATGCCCATAAAAATGTATGCATACCAACTTATAGATAGCGACATGCATAACATATGCGTATACAACCGACATGAATTCATAAATAACACATCCCAACAATAACTTCATCATCTTCTATATGACAAAACAATTGTAACGATGATTACCATCATGCATGCATAACACGCACATATACAACCTACATGCACGCATGACAAACACATTATGTCCATCCAGTCCAAGGGGTGAACCATGGTCTAATACCACTCTGTAACAGCCTCCTCCCACATTTACCCAAGATCACTGGTCTACCATGGTAAACATGTGATAAAGAGTTACTATGATATGATTCAAAACCAAAATACAGTTAAGGAAGTGTAATTGAAAAACCAAAAACCAAACTGACCTTCCTTAGAAGCTACATGGCCCCCAAAGGCTAACCAATCACTCCAGGTGCCCAACCCTTAAGTTAAATTTCTTTTTAACTTAACTAAGGTCTAGTCACTCCCGTGAAAATCCTGCCATGTGACTGACACCCTCCAATCACTCCCACAACAAGGGCTCCATGTAACTGCAAACTTTTTTATCCAGTTCTGTGCCAGCAACCACGAGATTTAAGCCACTTTTCAGGGCTAGAACCTAAGCCTCTACCCAAAACTTGATGAAACACTTAGAAGTGATAAATAAAAAGAATAAAAGGCATCTAATGAAAAACTTGAACAAGGACCTGACCTAACTCATCCTAACCATGACAATAATTTCATCAAACATATCATGAACATGTAATATACAAGTCATAAATAAACATATGAACATAGGGGCCTCATACTTATCTATGATTCATCAAGAAGGTCTGAAGCCCTCTTATAGTAGCTCCATTATAATCTATTAGGTCATACATCCATTAACCATTCATTTACTAAACAAAACGTGATGAGAGCCATGATTAGGATCTGTCATAAAACCATGCTTACAACCAACATATAACCAGAGAAATATCTACGATAGAATAATCATTAAAGCCACATAATAACAAGTACATTTACACATAATACATGAGGAAAAGAGCCCTTATTAAAATATTAAAATATTAAAATGCCAACCAAGTCAGGAACTTCCATGTACCACCCAACCTTAGATTGGGCTGAACCAAATAATTCTTTAAGCTAATCACTCATGTGCCATATTCCAAGTATGAATGTGGGACTCATAAAAAAACCAACTAGGGCTTCCTTAGGCTTTACCGTTTATTCCTAGGCCCGAAGCACTCATCTATACAACCAATATTTAATGTGTATCCCACCATTACCAGTCAAGAGATTCCTAGGCCTAAACAAAGAACATACATTACAAGAGTTACCACAATTTGGCCATATATCGATCAAGGAATCAATAGGACATAAACAAGCATGGATGCCTCCAGATTTCTCCACCTAAACCATGAGGAATTTTCCCAAATCCACCCTCAAGCTTTACCATGTATCCCGCCATTTACCGGTCAAGGTATTCCTAGGCCTTTGGGAATTTTCCCTTGCAAGGCTGAAAACCACTGTCACACCTAGTAAAACCCATGCAAGTGACAAAAAGAGAATGAAATACACACATGCATATACCATGCATGCTAAAAATAGCAAGGAAATGATACATTCAAATCAATACTTGCAAGTAATACTACTGTAACTGCTTGATCCAAATCTTCCTTTCTTTATTTTTGCTTTCCTTTACCTTCCTTGGCTTTCCTTTCTCCAATGCTCCAAGAATACTCTAACTCCAAGAATACTCTAAGTGTGTAAGAGTATGAGAGAATAGAGAGAATAGAGAGAGAGCTCCAAAACTAAACTGACCAAAGGTTATGAACTAATCCTCAAAATCCTTTTTATCATTGAGGCCTCTAACTCCTTCAATTTTCATTATTTTCCTTCATTTTCCTCCTCACATGCAACCCGTGACCTTTCACTTTCCTTTTCTCCTAATTTCCTTTATTTTCATAAATAAAATGCAATTAATGCCTCTTGGCTTTTCAAAGCCTTTGCCATTGCCTTTTCCAATTTCACCTTATCTATAATAAATCAAATAAACATCCACTAGGATGTTTTTCCCAACAATCAACTTCGAATACGTGTCCCATGATGTTGGTCTTATTTTTCCTTTACTAACTTTATTACATGAACTTTTACCCTGAGGTTGTTACAATTTATTTGAAAAGTTCTTATATTCTCCTATGGATACTCGTACTGGATTTTTGTGGAAAATTGAATATTAGATTCTCACATTTCAAACTTAAATTTCTTAGTTGATCGATCTACTATAGTGGCTTGAGATTGTGTGACACGTAACATTATCTCATTGCTTGTAGTTCTATTTGTATATAGTGGCCCAAACTCACATACATGATTGGTCAACAATAGAGGATGTATATAGTTGCATTTGGACTTCATCAATGAAGCTAACTTGGAGTTTGAAAGAAATGATGATGTCTCTTTTAAAGGAAATTGTCTAGGACTAGATCTCTACAAGTTGGATAGGTAAAAGTTGTAAGAGGTACATATACTTTACAATTTATGATAAGAAGTGGTACTATGATTATGATGCACAGTATTTACGATTTTACAATATTTTTTTATGGTTTTTCTATTTCATTTTTGGTAGGTCTTAACAACTATATAATTTCTATGATTTAGAATCTTAGTGTTTTGTACCCTAATTGTTTGTTCCCTCTAAAGGAATCCCTAATTTTTTTCTTGGAAAATGGAATGTAGGGTTTGCAAGATGAGTTTTCTTTGATGTTAAAGTATCTCTAAATATTAGCATAAAAGAGTTTTGAGAATAAGACTCTAGGGTATATATTAAACCCTAACAAAATTTGGATTAAGCCAAACCAAGGGCCTGAAGTCAAAACCCTAGGACCTGGTGTTTTTGTTGAAAGTAAAAACCTTAATAAGGCTTAGGTCAAGGAATTTATAGGGTTTGTAACTAGAACCCTAGAATTACACTTTTGAATAATCATAGAAACCCTATATTGGCAGGATTGACATCATGCTCATGTACTTGTATATTTTTCTTGGTTGTACTTGTTGGTGATAATTGCAAATAGAAAATGAAGGCTATCGAAATGGTGGAAGCGAGATGTGAAGGAAGGAAGGAAAAAGTAATGTAATATTTTTTCTTGATGATGACTTCTTGATAATGATGAGCATGACGAGCATGATGGAAAGAGGGAAATGTAGTTGTTCATAAAAGTTAAGTGCTTTATCTTTCTTCTTGTACTATTATTGATTTCTTTAGTAAATCTAGTCTCTTGCTTTATTTTCATTACTAGATTATATTTTTTTTTATGATCTTCCTTTAAAGGATTGCATGTAAATATTGAATACCGCCTGAAAGAATTTATGATATCAAAACAAAATCTTTTGTCAAGTTGTAGATTGAAAGGGATCTTTCAATCTAGAAAGGGATATGGATTTAGAGGGAGCTTTGGATCTAGAAAGGGCTATGGATTAAAATGGAGCTTTGGATCTAGAAAGAGCCTTGAATTTATAAGAAGTTTTGATTCAGAGGGAGAAATTCAAATATCATATTTTACATTATGTCTTTAAGTATTACATTTAAATTATATTTAAAGGGTAAAGTTGGGATGGGATTTTGATAAGCCTTTGTCCTGGATGAAGTTCATATACTTCAGGGATAAGCATGGACTTGTTAAATTCTCTTAGTAAGAGGGAGCATTAATAAGATAACAATAGGGGAAAACATTCTCCAGATTTAGGAATTTCCCAGGATATTATTTAAGGCAGACATTCTCCTAGTTTAGGAAGAATGGTTTTTAAGGCCCAATTATTTAGAATATTAGATTCCTTTCTGTATTGGCCCAATCACTTTACAAGAGTGGGTGCCTTTGTTAGTATTGGTTACTTGTTGAGTGAGTCTTTTTGAGCGTAGACTGAGGCCTTTGATGTTAGGGTTTGTTCAAGATAATGGAAACCTTGTGATGTAAGAATCCTTGAGAGCTTTTACCTTGGGGTGTGAGGAGTTGAATGTCCTCTATGGTTTTTCCAACCTTGTATAGTTGGAACATGGAATTTTCTAAGGTTTGACCTTGATGATGAAAATATGTATTAGTCTGTATACAATGAGGTTGAAGAACCAACTGAATCATGGTGACTAATTGTTGAACCTTAGCTTGAATAGATTGTATGGTGGTACTTAGGGTTGGTACCTTGGAAGTGGCCTAGATGGTATCTAGATCCCTATAAGATTGGTTGGTACCTTGGCAGTAGCCTAGATGCTACCTAGATCCTTGTAAGATGGGTTTTTACCTAGATCTCTGTAAGATGGGTTGGTACCTTGGTAGTAACCTAGATGGTATCTAGATCCTTGAAAGATGTTGTGTTGGTACCTTGGTAGCATCCTAGATTGTACCTAGATCCTTGAAAGGTATTGGGTTGGTACCTTAACAGTAGCCTAAATTATATTTATATCTCTAGAATAGTATATGCTGGTTATGATGTTGATCCAACTCTTCTTATGATAATATTTCAATTTGAGAAGTATCCTTGTACCGGTTATGGAATTATGAATACCTCCCTAGTTAAGAGGGAATGTTAGAAAAATGTAACTAGGTTCAATCTTCATAATTGTCACTATACCTATGTCATTATATATTTTATGTAAAATGCAAAAGATGAAAAATAAATATTATCTTTTAAGCATGGGTTTCATGCTCAAGAGCTATTATTTTATTTAGATATGCATGTTCTTGGAACAACACCAATGGACATGTATATTTTCACCCATTTGGACAGTAGAAATAGAAGGAAGATGGAGCTCACTTGGATACACACACTTCGATGATTTTGGTCTGAAATACCATAGAAAGGATAAAGATTATGAGGAGGTCCAAAGTATGAGAGATGAAATTTTGTCTTGGTATATATATATTTTTTGATATCTTTATAATGGGTTTACTGGAAATAAGAAAGGTTTGGCTTGGCATATAGAGGTGGAATTTTTCTATGGTCATGGGTCTTAGATGTCTCAATTTTCATCTGTTTCTATAAGAAGAGAATTTTTCTATGTTTTCCCCTTGGAGGGGTTTTTCCCTGAATTGGGGCCTATATCCTGTGTTCTTTTGTTTCTATGATCTTCATGTTCATGTTATGGTAATTGTTTGATGAAATAACTAGAATAATTTTTTTATAAGAAACCAACTAATTTCACGAGTGGTAACTATGGATAGGGAAATGTAAATTAAGCTATAAAGCCTCTCGATTTCTATCATCCCAAGCCTCATAAAAAAAAAAAGACTTTGTACACTTCCAAGTCGTTCATCAATAATATGTTAATATTAAGAAATGTTTTAACATAAAAATGAATGAATAAACTAAATTTATGTGTGAAACATTCAATGAGTTGAAAACTTTGATTAGACAATTAGTTTTCTTTGTGGATCACTATAATTCTAAGGATTTTTGTATTGATCACATCAATAGTATGCTAGAAACATGGAATAATTTGACACATTAATCAGTGGAACTTGTGGGGAAAATAAAAAGATTGAAATCATTGTGAAATCAATGCATTGATCTCCTCAATAGTATGCCAAATTCATGATATAGTGTGGTACTATAACCAACAAAACTTGTGGGATATTCCCAAGATTGAGACCATTATGGAACAAGAATTGAATGAGGAGATAAGGAGACTATCATGTGGAAATTATTTAGGCTCAAAGCTGTTATTTGAAAGAGGCCTATCTATAATGGAAAGAGAATATATTTCATGGTAGATTAATGTCCAAGGGAAGATCAATGAGTAAAAGGGGAAAGTTGAAGTGTTGTGCTAGAAATGAAACCAAAATGGGCATGTAAAGAATGATTTCCATCTCCAAAAAGGAATAAGAAAGAGGATGCCACTACGGTAACTCTTACTAGTAAGGATGATGTGCAAAGTATGGGTATGAATTTTATCATCTCTTATTTATCTACCCAAGCCTATAATGAGATATGGTTATATAATATAGGCATCATTCCATGAGATTCCACATAGGAATTGTTTGATTCCAATGAAGAATTAGATGAAGGAAAAGTATTATAGGAGATCATATAACCTTTAATAGTAGGTAGAAGGTCCATTCCAATAAGGTATCAAGATGGACTAACCAAGGACTTGCATGTTATAATACATGTACTTTAGATGGGGATGATTCATTTTTCAATTGTATAGGCCAATGTGATTTTCACAGGGCATATATGTAAGTTTGTTGGAGGTGCATTCGTATTTTTTGAGACAGTCAAGGTTGGTACTTAAGAGGAACCCAAATTGACATCCTTTCAACACCCATTCACTACCCTTTTGATACCTTTTTACCATCCCCATACCATATTATAACCCATTTTACTCAAAGAAATGCATTTTTGTGCCAAGGCACACTACTTCCCATTTTATTTCACTTTCAGTGCTCATTATTATGTATTAAGGAAATAATATTCCTTTTATTCTTATTAATGAGAATTAATGAGGAATATTTTAGACATACCCATGCAAGTACACTTGGAGGTGACAAAAAAGGATCTGAAGTAGACTAGTTGTTGAAACACCTTGTACGTTGCTACAACACCCTAAATTATACTGCTACAACACCTCCACAAGTTGTTGATCTGATACTACCAACATGTTGTTGCTACAATGTGCCATCTATGCTACAACCTTATGAGTGTCAATGCTAAAATATATTTGAGTATTGATGTTGCAACATGCTTGAGTGTTAATGCTACAACACCAGCTTAGAAAATCAATCATAAACTATCACAATGCCTTACCTTCCACACCTTATGGACAACTATAAAAACCCAAGCATAGTCAACTATTGAGCACACATACTATTATTTCCAGTTTCCCAGTAGAGGAAATGGCAGAGAATAGTTTAGCATCCAATGTGCGGAGTTTAACCACAACATAATTGATACAACCTGCTACATGTCGTGTTGGTTGATTAAGTGAGTCCGAAGATGTCAAAATTTTCCATATTTTGGTTATATTGTTGTAATGATGAAGAACAACCTAAGAATCAAATTTTCTCATGGTTGTATCTCAATTTTATGATCGATTTGAGAGATGGAGTATTGTATAAATACCCCACTCTACTCAAGCTAGGGTAAGAAGTAGAGAAAAAGGAAGAAAAACTATTCTAATATGATTACAATTGATTAAAAGTCTATTAGTTCATGTATTATTTCCTATGTGTGTGATGTGTAGATAATCTAAAAGTCTTGCTACAAATTTAATCAATGACTCACCTAAGGGGCTAGGCCCTCCTCCTTAAACAAGTATTGTCTATATTTTAGCTGGGATAATTTATAATTTCAATTATATTTTGGTTGATATGGTTACTTATCTTGCTTCCTAATTTTTCATGTTGTCGCAAATCGTTAAGTATTTTCTTTTTTTTTCTACAAATAACTAACATTTACTATGTTTTCCCAACTAATAGTCCTATTACAACTTGATACATTATTTACTTTGTTACTAGACTATTGGGTGTAATATATGGTATATTAATGAACCAACATAAATTATCAAACTGGGAGTTCATAAACTTCGAGGCACAAAAATGGCAATGCTAGAGAAACACCTGGAAACTTGCAAAACAAAATTGTAATTTGTGAAAAAAAAAATCTACTCATACCTTGATTTCCCTCACTTTTTCTAATCCTACACTCAAATAACATCCATTAGAAGAAACACCCTAACTATTGTATATACCACTCTTGCAGTTTAACAAAAAATTGAAAAAAATCTTGAACTAACAACAAATGAAAAGAAAACCCTAATTTAAGAACAAACCTTAATTATTGGTAATTGAAAAGTAAAATCTAACTAATGACAATCAAAGAGAAAACTCTAACTAATAATTGAAAGGAAAACCCTAATTATTGGGAGTCTAGACTCTAACTCTGTGCCAACCACCACACTAGTAAAATAACTTTAGACATAATCAATTTCCAAAGTAATTAATAAAAATGCACTTAATCCTGTGTGAAAGGTTATATTCTAAATATGCTTAAATCAATCTAGAGAAAATAATGTAATGTTTATATTCAGAGTTGACAACATTTTCTTCAAACCTGCATACAAAATTCAAATTGTTAGAGGAAAATCATTTTGAATTCTAAAAAAAAGAATGACCAATTTCCACATATCATGTGAAAGGATATTGAAAAAAATGCCCTGCAACCTTAAAGCATAAATGACTATTCTATTTATAATCACTAGGAGAGGTTATAGGTCAAAAATTTTGAATTTGAATTCAAAGCCAATTTGAACAACAAAAGTTCTCATTATATATTTTTGTACCCTGAAATCGAGTTTATCTTTTGAGATTTCTTGTACGTAATTCAATTTGAATCAAATGTAGATGAGATTCAAAATAATTTTAAATAAAATGTAGTCAAACCTATATTTTATCCCTGCAACTACACGTATCAAAGATTGGGATACATATAACTCATAAAATGTGCATAAATTGGTTTTAGATCAACGCCCAAATAGAATATACAACCGTCATTATGACTTCTAAGTTCTCATCAAATTAACAAAGGGATGCTCCATTCAAATTTGATATCACATCTCAAATATTTGTTTCAATGTTTACTTTAGAGGAATTGTATCTCTTTCAAACCATGGTAATGATACTTCGGAAATAAAACATTAGTTTATTAAAAAAATAAACCATTCTGTAATAAAAATAGAATGAATGCTAACTCAGATCTATAGGAAAATAGTTGTGAAAGTTCTACCAAAGTTTGAATGCATCGTTCAATCTTTAACCAAGTATGAAAAACCTAGACAATAAATGAATGGAACAGAATAACAGGTTGCTCTTTTTTACCAAAGAAACTTGCTGTAATTTCTAAATGGAACTCCCACATATACTTTCAGATCATTAGTGACTAAATATAAAATATTGGACCAGAAGGTGAAATGTGCAATCTCTATTGCAATAAACCACTAGATCTAGAGAATACAAACTAGCACACTAGAAACTGAATGCATATCTAGAACTGTACAAGAAAATGAACAAAATAAAGATAGAAACAAGCTTGGTTAGTGGGCCCAGCCAACCAACTGGCTCCTCTTGAAAAATATTTAGATGACAAAGTAATCAAATATGAAAGAAAACTTGGAACGTAGATCCTGACATGAATTCATTAAAATGTTATGCAATATTTCACATTTTGAGCCAAATGCTTCAAGGCCGAGCACCTAAAAATGAGTTTTCTCAAAGTCTAAACCAACAAAATCAAACTATAATAACATAATCTACCTCACATAGGACATGTCTACGATTTTTATAAATTTTACAATAAGAATTTAGGCTCCAATAACCCATTTTTTCAATTCTGGAAAATTGTTAATTTTTAACAAATAATATGCTTCAAAGAACCCCATGTGTCTCTCAGACCATGATGAATTTTGGAAAAAAACCTTGCATTTAACTCAATTTGCTACGCTGGAAACAAAACCCATGTTCCATAATTTTGAGATTCACCTTCATCTACACGAAAATCAAGGAGGAATTTGGTAGTTTTAAAACTGGTGTGAGTTCGAGGTCGTAGCATTAATTAATTTATAAAAATGGATTATTATGACCTAGGTTCATTTTGACTAATGAGGAGGTTTTAAAACATCATTTTGGACAAAAAAACATATTTGATTTTCCCCCAAAGAGTACCAATCTATCAAAGTCGTGAATTGGTGTAGGCATGCTAATGTGTTACACATTATTTTTTCATGTCTCCTGTTCACTTCCAGTGCCATATCTCGGAGTGCCAAAACATTGACTACTATGTAGAATATCCATCATGACATAGAGACCAAAACCTCACTGAAGAATCAAAGGAAATCTACCCTGAAATCATTTTGGAGAAAGTTGCCTTAAAACCTAATTTTTGGCATCAACAAGTTTTACTTCACTGCCTGCTCATGCTGATAGAAGGTTTCTTAGTTAGATACTCGCACTGCTAGTGCAGGTTTTCATAGGAAAACACACGCTGGCCTCCTTTTGGCAGGTTTTCCCAAACTGGAGGAGAAGCTTCGCCCACTAGAACCTTTGGGAATAATGTGCTGGATATTGGTTGTTTCGATATCATTACAAGAAAAAAGGACATTGGTGAGGGGTGAAAAATGTCACCATAATAAGCTCATTGGTGACGGTCAAAAGAGCATTCGTCACCAAAAACTGAATGTCACCAAAAGTATAGGTGTTGTAGTGACATAAAAATTTCATCACCAATAGTGATTTATAATGGCAGATAGCGACCGTCACCATTTCATATGAGCAATGGTCACTAACCACAGCCTCCGTTACCAAAAACTGAACGTCACCAAAGGTGGTTTCACCAAAACTATAGGTGTTGTAGTGGCATTCAAAGTTCATCACCAATAATGATTTATAATGGTGGATAACGATTGTCACCATTGCATATGAGAAATGGTGACAGACCATAGCCTCAGTCACCAAAAACTGAATGTCACCAAAGGTGGCATCACAAAAATTATAGGTGTTATTGTGATATTCAAGGTCCGTCACAAATATTGATTATAATGATGGATAGTGACCATCACCATTTCATATGAAAAAAATGATTTATTGTGATGGATCTGTAATCGTTGTCACTATTGGTGCATATATATGGTGACATTCGTTGACCATCACTAAAAGCTACATTGCCAGAAGTATAGGTGTTGTGGTGACATTCAAGGTCCATCACGAATAATGACTATAATGACGGACAACGACCATCACCATTTCATATCAACAACAATGATTTATGGTTACGAACCTTTGGTGGTCGTCATTATTAATGCGTATATATGATGGTGTTCGTTGACCGTCACCATTTCATATTTTTGGTGACAGTAAAAAAAGTCACCAAAGCTCATTGGTGATGGTCAAAAGAGCCTTCGTCACCAAAAATTGATTGTTGCCATTCCATATGGATGTGAGGGCATGATGGAATCGAGCCACCAACCTCCTACTTTTAAAGCAGATGATCTTCCATTGAGCTAGCACCCTTTAAATATTATACTTTTAAAGATTAGACCTTGAAACTTCATAAATTGTAAATTCTACAACATTCAATAAATTAAAGTCTCGACAATATTTTACTAAACAAGCAAAGCAACATCGACGCTGTAGGTCCCTACCTAATGGTTATTGAAGTTATGAAAAGTGGGTGGAGAGAAAAATATTTATGTATAAGAGAATCAATATGTTCAGTTGAATACTCAATTAGAAGTGAAACTCTGAAGACATTTATAACCTATAAATGACTTATAACTAGAAAATGCACCAAATATTGCAAAGGAAATGTCATAACTGGATAGCATATGGAAGAAGAGGAGGCAGGTACTTGGAACCCTTGTACATCTTGGCATGCCTTAACACTTGGCACATCTTAGATTTTTTTGACATGTCTTCATATTATCTGACATATGTTAGCATGCCATAGCATTCCCTAACAAACCTTGGCAGTCATGACCTCACAACTAGCATTACATTTTTATATGACTTGGAAACCTTACATTCACTAGAACACCTTGGCACTCCCTAGTTGTCATTCCCTATGTTATCCTCCACAATGTACCAAGATGATGAGGAGATCGACGGAGGTAACCACATACCAAGCTTTTAGTTTGGTAGATATGGCTACCAAACCAGAGAGGGCTCTCTCTATGAAATCACAGCCAAGAGATGACTGGAATGTAAAGGATTTTAGTTTAGATAGCTAGGCCCAAGTGGGGTTCTGCAAAATTTAGGGACTTGGAACTCTGTCCACTAGTGTCTTGTCTAGCAGGGACCCTTTCAAGGAGTTAGAGACTTGGAACTCTGCCTAGGATAAAGCACCTAAAATTCATGACAAAAGCTCCCTAGAATAGAGTACCTCCTACCTAGAAGAGTGTCTCTTGCTCAAAATATAGAACCCTTCTCTACTATGCACTTTTCTTAAAGATAAATTGGTGCTTAAAATAGTACTAAGAAAAAAACCTAAATTAGGAAAAGTAAGCATCTAAGTCAAACTATAAAATTATACTAAATATGGCTCTATATAAGTTTGGGAATCACTAGACAAGCATGCTTGAATACAACAACCATAAGATGCCTAAAATCGACGTGCTTCCTTCATCATTGCAATACCCTCACAATAAAACTGGAACTTGTAGCATGTACCCCAAGGCTGTATGTATCTGCTGAAGTGTAGATTGAAAGTATCTGTTGAGATGAAGTACTATTGAATGAGAAACACCTTCAAAACAACAAATAAAGTCTACTGTGAATTCAACCCATTTGCACATAGACCAAGGCTGCTACTAGGTACACTTCTTCGTTGAATGGAAACAACAATGTATTGTAATCTTGTTGAAGAAAAAACACCTTTAGCGCAACATTGATAAAAATATAACATATAGTCACTATGGCCTCGATTGTAGATGATCTCATCAATATAGGTAACAACTTCAATAATTAAAAAACCAAAAGGTGAGTTTCATAGATCATTTGAAATGACAGATTTGGGCATGCTTTATTATTGTTTAGGAGTGTTAGTATAGAAAATGAAAGGTATCCGGTTGTGCCTTTATGTCATAGGCCAAGTATGCGAAGAAATACATAAAATATTAAATAGCATGGTATAAGTCGATTGCAGGTTCTTCTAAAATGGGAACGGAATTCTCCTTGTGCGGGTTCTAATCTAGTGGGTATAACTTTAAATAAGAAACTGATAGTTATGGGGTTGGAATTGTCTCACAATTTATGAAAAGCCCCAAACTTTTTCACTAGAGAGAAGAAGAGCGAGTCACCAAGTTTATGGAAGGGAACATCGTATTCGCAGGAAGATAAGTTGAAATTAGTTGGGCATGTTATTTCTCATCTTCTTGTACATGTGTGCTTTGAAAAGATAACCACATACAAAGACTCAATAACAACTCTGGTAGATTTTATAGATTTGAAGCACTTCAATGCACTTTATTACATTGTTCAATGAATGAATTTCTTTTGAGGTTGTTGAATTTTGCAATAAGACATGGAAGTGTTCAGAGAATTTGTCTAATGACAAGTTAATATTTTGATAGTTTGTACTGACAAGGGAGCATGAACCACACTAATAAGAATAAATGTACCAGTGACCCAACATGATCTCTTCCTTTTTTTACTATTCCTTCTGATGCTTTCCTCCGAGGCTCGAGATATGCCTTCAACCAAGGTGCAAGTGGAAATTTTTCTACAAGTCCAAATGCAAAGACAAACGATAAAGCATCCATTTGCCTTTGACTGCACAATTGTTTCACAACATCTGCGAGAAACAAGAACAAACATGTCATGTAGGCCACAATCAACCAATTAGGAGCCCATAAAGTCTTGAAACAACTTGTATAAACCACAACTTTGTAAGCAATTTCAAAATAATTTAGAGCACAAGAGTCAACAAGTTCAAGAAACCTTTCTGCTGAAGGCATATTAAGCATAATAATCATCTATGTCTGAAGAATTAAATCATTAGCCAAATAGTAAACAAACCTTTTTGTTGAAGGCATATTAAGCATAATAATCATCTATGTTTGAAGAATTAAATCATTAGCCAACTAGTAAACAAACCTTTCTGCTGAAGGCATACTAACCATAATAATCATTTGTCTGAAGGATGAAATCATCAGACAAGGAGTATTTCTACATAAAAATACACATCAACATGTAAACAAATGAACAAGGACAGAAACCTTTGCAAGTAAACTCAGCCTCACACTTGAAAAGGAGTAGATTAACATTCATTTGATTTGAAGAATTAGATGCATAGTTTGGAAAACGATTTATGCAGATTTGGACAACTAGCCTTGAGTCACTGACATACCTTTAATAGTGTCCTTTAATCCATCTATAAAGACCGAAACTTCAGCGACCTCTATCCATATGTTTCTTAACATTAATAACTTTCGAAATTTTTTGACTTATCCTTTTAGATTTCAGTTATCTTTACTTCATTTTTTACTTGAGATATTCTTCTTTTGACACTCTGTTACATTGGCAATTCCCGCTCTGTGAAATCTATTTATAAAAGTACCGTGTGCCATATAAATTTATTTGACTGTAATTAGCTTAGATGGTTTTTTCTAAAGTGACACACTGAGGATGTGAAGCTATTGTACATACATTTTGAAGTCACATGGAGAAAAGGAATTCATTTTGGATTGAGTAATTCAATTATTATTGTTATAATTTAACCGCATGGTCTGTACATAGTTTGGCACTTGTTTTCTTAATTTTTTTCCTTTCATATCATCCGGTTTCATTTAAGTTTTTCTAGATTTGTTGTTCAAATATTTAAACCAATGTTATATCATAGTGCCTTCACCATCAAATATCATGTGGTAATCTGAAAGACTGAAACATGAACAACTAAATTTTTATAAGTAAATCTCTAACTATAAGAAGAGGAATATAATTCAAAAAAATAGAGACATGATAAGAAATAAATATGTAGGGATAAACTCTTAGATACCTATCACATCCGTATGTGACTCATGTGTTGGTCGAGTGAAAGGTGTTGAGTTGATGGTAATGAAGAACTATTCGATCCCCTTAGTGAGAGTTAATTCCCATTGTCGTTGGCAGTTTTCCTGCTATATGTAATTGGACATTATTAATGGTGAGATAAGCTCTGGAGGGTTTTCCTAATTTTCATTTTGGCTTTGCATACATGGAAAAGTAGTGTGAAAATTCTTGTGCATATTTTAGGTTTGGAAATTTGCTTTAAGTTGCATTCTTCGTAGATGTATTTTCTGAGCATGGCAGATGGAAAAAGTTGAGGGGCTGTTCTGAGAAATGTTTGAGAACCCAGTATAATAGACATGGCTCATCATTTTTCAAGTTCATAACAAGGCAAATCAGGGTCTTTCTAGTAAAGACAGAAGACTAGAAGTACCTTCCGAGCTACAAAACTCAACATGCATTACATATTTTAGTTCGGGGTTGGATTTGTTTTATCGTGAAAATATAGGAGGATGAGAACCCGCTTCTCAAGCAAGATTGGATGTGGGGGGCCCTCCAGACTATGCCTAAAAAGTGGAAACTAGTTTTTGACCCAAAGGAGGAACAAACATATTTGCAATAGATTCAAGCTCCCTTTAGAGCTATGGAGGAATTCAGAAATTTTGGAATGGTGAGTAATGCTATAGGTCAATTTTATCTCCATGGAGAAAATTTCAGTTTCAAAGATAGGAGAGTCATTAAAATGAAGGCATAAATTGATCTTCATGAAAATAATGAGATTGCTTGCAGATACTGAGATTTCGCAAGGAAAATGGATTTTAAACTAGAAGTATGACTTATGAATAATGAAAAGTCCCATTTCATTGGGTTGGCTCTCATACAATTCTGTGGGAAGATTGTAGAGAGAGAAAATGTTAGGTCTCTATACTACTAGTGTAACCCCTTATTGTTATTAGTACAACCCCCTTATTATACTGTTGTGCCCATGTAATCCCCATATTGTTATTATTGTGCCCCATAGAAGCCCATTATTGTTATTATTATTCCCTTACATTATTATTGTTATGTCGGCTCTGATTATATTATGACCCCTTAGACTCCTATATATAGAAAGGAGGTCTTGTCATTTGTATCATCGAATAATTTTTCATTTCTGTAATGTAAAGGAGGTTTCCCCCTCGAAGAGGCTTAAAAAATTAGGCGTTGATCTATCTTTTCTATCTTTTTGTGAGATGGTTTCATAACATTTGGTATCAGAGCTTTGGATTCTAGGGTTTCGCTACTCCAAATAGGCCATTGTGGAATTTTCGCTATAACTGTTTCGCTACGGATTCTCAGAAGCTAAAAAAAGCCATTTGAGAAGAAGTTGGTCTAAACGTTGGGTCTAAATTTCAGATCCTGTCTTGCTATATGTTCGGATATATGATTTGAGGAGGTGAGGTTTTTGCAAGCTCCAAAATTTTAACTCAAACAGATCATTGTGGAATTTTCGCTATAAAAAGTTTTCTATGAAGTTTCAGTTTCTAAAACTAAAACCCATTTGAGCTAAAGTCTTGATGACACTTGGGCCCAAATTTTAGAATTGTCTTTGCTATATTTTTGGAGATATGGTCCAAGACATTTAGGGTTTTTACAAGCCCCCAAATTACATCCCAAACAACTTACCTTGGAAAAATCAGAATAACTCTCTATTTGAGCATCCGATTCAAATTTCATAAAAAGTGATAGAAATCAAATAGACTGTAGTGTGTTGGATATAATTTTCAGAACCTAAGGTCGAAATAGTGACACGTGACACTTCGTACAAGTTCACTCTACTGAACAAGTCTATAATCAGGTTAGTGTGGGAGATTTGACATAACTCTTCCTTGGAGAATCAAATCTTGATCAAACTTATGGGGTTAGAAAGAGGACTTAGAGGGATACTTTAGATCACAATTTCATACCTTGTAGATCTGCAGTTTCAGAGATACAACAGATTCAAGATCGAGGTCCTAAAAGCACAAAAAATAATGACTCGAATGAGGAAAATAGAAACACCTAGTAATCAAAATTGGATGGATGATTTGAAGAATGCAATTGAAGCTAAGATAAATAGTTTTATCTATTCCGTGGAAGCTGATATCGATGATATGAAAGCATATTGGAAGAAATGCAGGGAAGATTTGAAGAAAGACATGGAAGGTTTGAAGGAAGGTAGGACACAACTACTACAAGAAAGGCCTCCTAATGGCGAGAAGGTAGTAGAGGAAACTCATGATGAGAACAAAAGTAATGTCAATCATGATTTCATAGAATCTAACATTGGATTGAAGACCCAACATATTCCAAAGGTAGATATGAGGAATTTTTATGGCAAGGATCCTATAACATGGATACTACAGATGGAGAAATATTTTGATCTACATAATGTGCAAAACACACAAAAGGTACATATTGCATCTTTATATTTAGAACCAAATCAATTTGTATGGTATAATGGTATTTTCTCTTGTAAATAGCTTGTCACCTGGTCAATTTTCATAGAGGAAATGATAACACATTATGAGGATACAAAGAGCAGAACCTTCTTTAGCCAAATGATAAATCTCAATGAAAGGGTTCGATGGCAGAGCACATTGAGGAATTCCAAAAATTGAATATAAGGGTAAATTATATTCCAGATAAGCATATGATTGAAGTCTTCATAGGGACTTTAAATGATAACATCCAACATGAGGTTCACCTTTTGGAACTTGATTCATTGGAGAATGCATACAAGTTGGAAAGAAAAATTGATATTAAAATTGTGGCAACAAGGAAGCCTATGACTCATAACTATAAAGATAGAACTGTTGTTACTCCTATCCGTTCACCACCTAAAAGGTTGACGCCAAAACAATTGGAAGAAAAAAGAGCAAAAGGGCTTTGTTACAATTGTGATAGAAAATACACTAAAGGTCATAAGTGTGCTAAGAAGAAATTAATTTACATTGATGGGGATGAAGAGCAAGAAAAGGAACAAGAAATGTCAAAAGAAGAGGATATACACCAGGAACCAATGCCAGAGAAAGATGAAATGAATCTAACCATATCTTGTAATGCATTGACAGGACTTACCACTCCCCAAACTCCGAAGATAGAAGGGCACATCAAGAAGAAAAAGGTAATAGTGTTGATTGATTTGGGTAGTACCTATAGTTTTATTCATTGTAAGATAGCCAAGGAATTGAATTACTTCCTATATCCAAAACCAGAGTTCCAAGTGATGGTTGCAAGTGGAGGAACCATAAATTTCTCTAGAAAGTTCCATAATATCAAGCTAGCCATGGGAGGATATGTATTGAATAGCCCAATTCTTTCTATTCCAATGGGTGGTGTTGATGTTGTACTAGGAGTCCAATGGATACAATCCTTGGGTACAATAGCTTTTAGGTTTCAAGAACGTTTCAGGAAATTTACTTCAGAAGGAAAGGAAGTTGAATTAAGGGGTATCACAGGGAAATAGGGAAAGATAATCAGCTCTAACGGAATGAAAAAGATTCTAAAGAAAGAAGAATGAGGCATAATTGCACAATTATGCTCACTAGAGGTTCCCACATCAAAATCATCTATTTCTACAGATCTCCAAAATGTCTTGTACAATCATTCCAAGGTATTTGAGACTCCCAAAGGCCTCCCACCAATTCGTGATCATGACAATGCTATTCATTTAATTCTAGGAAGTGTTCTTCCAAACATCATGCCTTACAGATATCCATATGCCCAAAGGAGTGAAATTGAACGTATGGTTGCAGAAATGCTAGAGGTTGGTATAATTATCCAACGAAATTTGATAAACAAAGCAAGGGATGAATGGAAGAATGAAAAAGCAGGGTGGGAACTCATTCAAAAGTTGTAGAACATCCCAGTTCAAACAATATTTCCAGAACTTGATGAGGAAGGAAAAATAATATTGGAACCTGGAGTTGTCACAGCAACAAGAACCCAAGAGCTATGAAATCGAACAATTTCAGAGTATCTCATCAAGTGGAAGACTTACCCGTAAAGATTCCACATGGGAGGACAATAATTCTATACAGAAGCATAAAGAACTACTCAAGTGTTGAGGACAACACTTTTTGAAGGAGAGGGTCATGTTAGGTCCCTATAATACTAGTGTAACCCCTTATTGTTATTAGTACAACCCCCTTATTATATTGTTGTTCCCACGTAGTCCCCATATTGTTGTGCCCCACAGAAGCCCACTATTGTTATTATTGTGCCCTTACATTATTGTTGTTATGTTGGCTTTGATTATATTATGACCCCTCAGACTCCTATATATAGAAAGGAGGTCTTGTCATTTGTATCATCGAAGAATTGTTCATTTGTGTAATTTAAAGGAGGTTTCCCCTCGAAGAGGCTTATTTCTAAGGCATTGATCTATCTTTTCTATCTTTTTGTGAGATGGTTTCATAACAGACAAAGGTATGAATGATGGTCTCTACAGATTCTAATTTGGAGGCCAGTTTGAAGTTTGGACAAGGTAGAAAAAAAAGGGCAGGCAAATCTGAAGACTATTGATTTAGATGTTGTTCCAACTTCTAGATTTGAAAGGTGATAAGTGCTAGTATGAGGTATGTGGTCCTAAAGTGGTTGAAGGAACACATGATTTTCTTGTGACTTTTCAATGTAGGTCCCCTTTTGTCAATTACTCATGCTATTAAATAGTACTAAAAGAATCCCCTTCCATTATTGGGTGTTCCAAATTTTTTTGTAATGTTAAGGAAGGTTTAAGGGACTTTAAGGCCCCCCATTGGAATTTGGGTCCATATTTTGCTTCAGGAAATTGTGGCATTCTCTTCATGCCAATTATCCATTCTTTAGACCATGAAATCTAGTATTCAAAAGCTTCATCATACGATGTAGGGATTTGTTATTTGTCCTATTTGGGTGGTCATCTAGTTAAAGAGGCGTCACAAAATAAAGGTGATGAGATGTTCAAGTTATCTTACCATCCAATATCAAATAAAGAATGTCGTGGGTGATTTTGGGGTCTGGAAGGGGGTTTATCACTTGATCAAGATCATCACCAAGGCTCCATTAGAAGAAACTCTAATAACTCTAAAGAAAAGTCATGGTTTAAAAAAAATAGGAGCGAAAGGGCACGGTTGACAATTAGTGGGGCCCTTGGAGCAAGAAAAACTCCATTTCTAAATGATTTTTCAATCATTTATCTGAAGTTCAAAACTTGATTGATGTAGAAAAAATTAAATAAGCAACTACCAGGAGAAAGAAATAAAAAGGAAGAAGTGGAATTTCAAAAAGGCTAGATAAATCCTTTGCTACTACTTAGTTGATGTTAGATTCAGAGAGTGAGATCATAAATTGTTTAGGGAAGCTTGCCTTATATTGTTGCAAATTGAATTAGAGAGTAAGAAGCCTCCAACCCCCTTTTAATTTTAATCACTTACTAGCTAAATAAGAAGAATTCCAAGGATGTGGTCATAAATAATTGAGGACATTATGATAGTAACAGTGAGAACAAGGACATGAAGCAATTCATAGACAATCTGAAAAGGGTAAAAGGTGAAGCTACATATTGATCTCAAAGATTTGTTCAAAAATATTTAAAGGATGTCAAAAAATGAATTAAAACTTCTGATAATAATAAAGTAGGGGTGTTTTTGGACGATGAAATGAATCCTCTCAAAGAGCTGGAAGGGAAAACAAACCACCTTGCCAAAGAGGAAAAAGAAACTAAGAGAAAAAGGAGAACCATCTTGTTCTCTAAAAATGACAAGAATACTAAACTTGTTCACAAGTCATACAAGAAACATTAACATTATTTGGGAAAACAATAAGCCAGATAGTTGTAGGATTAATAAATCTTATAAGGAGATAACTGAAGTGAGAAAGAAACATTTTAAAATTATAATGGCAACAAATATTTGTGAAATCATGAAAATTATCAGGTTATTTCCCAACATTATTAGTGATTAAATGAACATAGACTTGGAGGTAGAGGTGTCCAAAGAGGAGATAAACGTAGTTTTAAACTCCCAAAAACTAAAACTCGTATACCTAATGGATGGATAGTTGAATTTCTGAAGAAGAATTTATGCTCCTTTATAATCGACAAATCTATGCTGCTGTGGGAACAATATATGAAAGAACACATACAATTAAAACTCATAAGATTCCTGCTGTAGTAATGATTCTAGAACTTGCAAAGGCGTAAGACAAAATGAATTGGTTCTTTCTTAGACTGCCACTGATTCAGTTGGGAACAAACTTGCAGATTGTAGAATGGTTAATGGGATGCCTTTCAGTTCCTTTTACAGTTCTAATCAACAGGTCCCCCAAAAGTTTCTTTAATGCATATTGAGGTTTGTGTCAAGGGTTCTCTCTATCACCATTTATTTTCCTATTAGTGGTTGAAGGTGTATGTTGATCACGGATGCAAGGAGAAGAGGGATAGTGAATAGAGTAAAAATTTCTGACTATGAATATTCTCATCTATTGTTTGTTGATGATATCATCACATATGGGCAACAATCACTAATTGAGTTAAAAGGTATACACATATTTACTGCAAAACTAAGTGTATGGAAATCACTATGAGGAATTTTACAATGTTGTTCAATGCTTTGGCTGAGGAAGAAAAAGCCTAAATCATGAATCTGTTTCCTATGCATTTTATTGAATTAGATCAAGGAAACATATACTTGGGATCTTAAAGCATGTTGATTATATTTATTATGATTGAACTTTGTTGTAGAACAAAATTGAAGCTCGAATTTCATTATGGTGCAATTGATGGTTCTCTAGAGGTGGGAGATTAGCGCTGGTCAAGGTTGTGCTGGAAATTATTCTTGTGCATTGGATATCTATTGTCCATATCCCTAAAGGCATCATAAATACAATAAGATTTATATATATATTAAAAAAAAGAACTAAAAATGGAAGGAAAATGAAAGGAATTTATTTAGTTAAATGGATCTAGGTGGTAAATTTTAAAGAAGTTGGAGGGTGGGGCATCAAAAAAATATAAATCTCTTCAATCTAACTCTAGCTGCTAAAAGTCTACAAAGGTTAGTATACAACGAAGATTTGAAGGAGAAAATTATGAAAACCAAACATTTGAGAATGATTTCTACAGAAGATTAGTTTACAGAAGAAAGGGAACATTTTAATAGAAATTCTATTATTTGGAAATATTTGGTGAAAGCATTCCCATTAATTCGAAAATGGAAAACATGGAGGATTCAAAGGAACAAGGTATGAATAGGGGAAGACCCCTAGATTGGCTGTAAAGGTAATTTCAAATTGTGTAAGCTAATAAGAGATATCCATCTCTTAGGGATTTATTCCAAGGAAAATGCGGCAACCAATGATGGCATGAATGTTTCATCTCGTGGCTTGAATTTAGCATGGGATTTGAATTTGTGAGGGGTAAAAACTAAGGCAAGAAACCATAGCTTAAGTTCTAGTGCCATCAACGATTAAACTTTCTAAACAAGTTGAGCTAATTTAAGTGGTCAAAAAATGAGGGACCTGATGAATATATTGCCAAACTAGAATACAAGGTAAAGATTGAAGAAGAAATGATGAGGGAAATATCCCCATGGTGGCTGTTACACTAAAATTTGTCACCATGACTATTTGCAGTTAGTATGGCTCCATCAACTATCATACTATCCTCCTTGGCAAGTCTTATACCTCTGCTCCTCATGTCAAACTCTAAAAAAGAGAGAAAGTCCTTAAAAAGTCAATTAACTATGGTTACGCAGTTTCTTTTAACCTTACCTGCGTGTACGCACCCCAAGTTCACAATGCCTGCGTACTTGTACGCTCTGTCTGTAAAGGGGTGGGTGCGTACTCCTGTAAAGGTCAAAAGGCATGAGTTTTACTTCAAAAAAGTTACTTGTGGTCGATTCTAGAGCATTCTAGAAGTTGGTTTGACGTGTATTGAGTGCCTCCAGATGGTTCATGTATCCCTATGAAAGAGGAACTTATCCCATCAAGAGGGGAGCTATCCCATTGAAAGAGGGGCTTATCCCATTGATTGTGGACCTGATTAACTTCCTCCAAAGCACTATAAATACAGGCATTGGGCCAGAGGGAGGGGAGGTTGAAAGCTGAACATTCCTAAGGGTAGATGCTGCTGGAATTAGGACTCCCTTATAGAGCTTGAGAGGAGAGATTCCCATCCTTTCTTAGCTTCATTTGGAAGTGGGTGAGCTGATCAAAGTAAAGGAGAACTCTTGCTGGACCCTGGGAAGGACCTGCACAACACCAAGGCACTGGTTGTAATGGTTTCTTTTGTTTCCACTTAATACAATTAAGCTCATTTTTCTCAACAAGTTGTTATACATAATTTGTTTCATATACTCCTTGGTCTTTATGATGAATATGTTTTATTTTATGAGTTATTCAGGTGCTATATAATCGTTTGCTTGTTAGTGAATGCAGGTTTCGAAGAGAAGGAGGAGCTCATCTGGATCAGAGAGGCTGGACTGCTACAAACAGCGTGGGACTAAAGGTATGTTTTGAACACCTGATTACTTGTATTCTAAATGCATATTTAGGGAAAGATAGTGTTTAATTGTCTTGTTTGTCACTAGAAAGCCTTAGCTTCTAGGGAGGTCGGTTTTGTCCGCAAAATTGACTCTTTCTGCATGACAAAATGGTGACTCCACTGGGGAATCCATGGATTTGAATGATTTCTCTTTTGATTGATACTTTGATTTGAGAAAAGTCGTTTTCTTTCTGGTTTTTGGCTGATTGACTGTGAATTTGGGTGGAATAGCTTAGGGTTAAGTTTGATTTTATTTTTTTTGGTTTTGCTAGCAGTACGCAGCCTCTGAGTTAAGCACAGTGCGTACTCGTACGCACTGCAGCTTTGTACACAGAGCGTACACACACCTGTGCGAACAGGCTGCCTGCGTACCCTGTCAAAAATTGAGAAAATTTCAATTTTTTCATTTTTGCCTCTTAGATTTTGTTTATAATTTGTTTTTGCTGCCCAGATCCACTGGTTACCTGTCAGAAGTCTTCATCTAAGCTTGTTTCATTAGTATCAAGGGTTTTAGTGAAATTCATAGAAATTCTAGCCCTAGGGTTTGATTTTTGCATTGGTCCTGTAGTGACTTTGGCTTTAGAAGTTGTAAAACCTTGGATCTCCCTGGTCTTTTCAGTCTTCTTAGGAGTCAGACCTTTCATAAAATCCACATGTGAGAAACCTACCTTTGTGTTGTCTCTTTGCGGAATTTCAAGAAAACTTGTTGGTTAAAGTTGTGAATTTCATTCTTAAGAAAAAGAACAAAAGATTTTGATTTTTGTTTTTGACTGGTTTATGATTCTGCATGAACGAGTCCTTGGTTGAATTATAACTGAGTAAAACATCCTGGAATTATACTTGGTAGGCTTTTGCCTCATTAGATTTGCTTTTAGGTAAAATTGATTTGATTGGCATAGATTTTTTAAACTTGAGTTTTGTTAAGTAGTTTTACATGCTTTGTTAATATAGGAAAAAACACAAAAAATATCTTTTGAAGAAAAGTTTGTTTTAGTAGCGTTTGAAGTCTTTGAGAAGAGAAAGGAATTTTCGTGAAATAATTAGTGGTCATGTGTTGTATGCTTTGGAAAAGATAAAGAGATTGTTTCTTTGATTTTCATTGCCAAGAAAGTTGTCTTTATATCAATTTTCCATTCTCCAACTCTCTTAGCTAGGGAATTCATTGAAAAAAGAAAAATAGTATAAATCATCCTAGGTGCATCTTTTTAGTGGATTTGAGTCGAGTCTACACACCATCAGTTTCATCTCCACTACCTTTTGTCCTAAAGAAAAGCCATAAAAG
The DNA here is from genome assembly GCA_031772625.1 of Pinus tabuliformis. Classification (NCBI taxonomy): domain Eukaryota; kingdom Viridiplantae; phylum Streptophyta; class Pinopsida; order Pinales; family Pinaceae; genus Pinus; species Pinus tabuliformis. The sequence goes on from CM062813.1 coordinate 224,938,469, forward strand.
TTAACGCTTAAAGTAAAATTAACTTAGTAACTTTTTATTTACTAGGGCTCTGAAACACCAACATAGATCAGGCTAGTGTCTTGGAGTAGGAGAGTAATTAACTCTCCAAGATAGCAAAACCAAACAAGTAGCTCATCTTGTGGTAGGATAAATCCAACTATTACATTTATGCTCTGGGAAAGCTCCTCTTAAAGGAGATGCACGAGATCGTGTCCGAACCAGTGAGGGGATCAATCCTCCTTCATTGGGAACGCCGCCAGATACGCACGTACTACAAACGGTAAACCTCTGATTATTGTCGAGGAGCCTGGGGTCACTTGTCGGTAAACCTTGGATTATTGTCAAGGAGCCGGCAAGGGGATTGAGCTTGATACTCTGCCCTTGCGTGCTATCGGATCGTAGACTGTTCCCCCAGGTGTATTTGTTGTTGTTGGTGACCTTAGTGACCATTATCTTTAGGGTTCTACCCAAGGTGACGGTGGAGGGAAGATCCCACTGTACCTGGAGCAGACGTCGGCTAGACTCACTTGGATTTTCCGGGGGATTCACTTCACTCGAGATGGTTAAAGTGGAGGAACTTGTGCCGGTCTATTCATTAAGCAGGTTGCCGGGGTAACTGTTCCACCCGCCACTTCTGTACTGAATTCGACGATGTTGGGCTTCATCACCAACTAGTGTTTTCGGTCCGGAAGGTTACTGTTTGTGTATGGTTTGACGCCCTAGATTCTTTAGGCTTGTGATTCGAATTTGTTTGGTTCTTTAGAGACTTTAGGCGGTTTTCTTTGAGATTTTACTTTGTTTGCGTGTGCAGTAGTTAAAAGTTTTTAACTGTGGCTGAATTACCGAGACAGTCCCGTAGACTTCGGGGCCAGTCACCTGAGATTGTAACCGTGGCTAATTTGTTGAGGAAGTCTCATAGACTTCGGAGCCAACCTCCTGAAGGCGTCCTGAGTCATTATGAAGGTTTGAAAGTCCTTGTAACTCCTAGTGGCAGTAAAGTAGGTTCACCTGAAGAAGGAGAGTCTTCGTTGGTAGTTCATCCTGATTACCAAAGTCTAGAAACAGGTTATAATCCCGAAGCTATTGCAGTTTTCGAGTTTGCTGGTAGTTTTTCATCTACTAGTGATATAGGCGAAGAACCTGATATATCTGAACCTGTTACTCCGACTTCTAGTGCTCCTGATTCACCTAGGGTAGAAAGAGTCATTACTGAAAATATTCCTTCTGGTTTGATAGCTATTGAAGAACTTGATCCAGAAGAAGAAATAGGCGTCCCTATCCCTGAAGATCAACCTACTATTGATCTAAGGGAGCGTGAATCCATTTTTTACAGTCCACCTAGAAGTACTACTTGGTATCTTTCGTTAACTAATTATTTGGACAACCTAGGGTCAAGTTTTTCTCCACCGCGTACTCCTTATCCACCTGGAGGTATTTATACTCCTGTAAATATGTCAGGTCAGTCGTCTATGTTTACTCAATCTCCTGAATCTTTCTTGTACGGAGGTCCTTCTGTTCCCTCTGGGTATCAGTCACTTTCTGGTACTTTTGCGGGAGCATCTCCTCAACCCATTGAACATGGGTTATTAACTGGAAAAAATGGTAATAAACCGTTGGGTGTAGGAGACATTTACATGATGTCAGGTTCAATTCCTAGTTCTCAACCTCAATGTGGCCAGTTACCACCTGGGGGGCATCCTCAATTAACGGCTGGGGGGTAACCTCAAGGTACACAAATTGCGTCTGGGGGGAAACCTCAAGGACAATATGTACCCGTGGTGCAATACATTCCTCAAGGTCAACCCCAGCCTCAATATGTACCCCAAGGTCAACCTCAGTATCAATTTATACCTCAAGGTAAACCCCTGTATCAGTACTTACCTCAAGGGTATCTACCCCAAGGTTAGTACTCGAGTCAAGGTTATCAACCACCCCAAGGTCAATCTTATGTTCAAGGTACGGGAAATGTACCTTTTAATTATCAATCCTACCCTCAATCCAGTTATGGATCTCAATATCCTCAACCTGTCATGGGTCAATACCCCAGAATGAACATAATGTGGGATCCATCACAAGTTCAACAGGTATTGTAGCCAAGTGTACAGTTGTCATCTCAAGCTGGACAACCCTTAGTTTCTGGTTCACCCCAGCAACCAGTCCAGTCTAATGTTCAAACTTCTGTACCTTCGGTAGTTTCTCAGTCTGGGCCTATTGCACCTAGTACTCCATCTCAAACGACTGCTGCAACTATCGCAACATCTGTTCAGTCTACCACACTTACTTCTGGAGTATCGACAGATCCGGTTTCTACTGTCTCTGTAACTACTCCTCAGACATCTTTACCATTGTCTGGATCCACGATTCAAACTACGGTTCAGATGCCTGTAGGACAGCCTGGTTTAAGTACGGTTGTCACTAGTCAACCACAATTCACTTATCAACCGTACCAGGGACAGTACCAATACGAGCTTGCTGTCCAGCAGCCAGTTTACCAGTATCAACCGTATCTTGGGTACACTTATCAACAACCTCAACAACCCTAGTACGGTCCGGTTAATCCTGGTTTTCCGGGAGGATACAATATCCCGAATGCGATTCCTATTCCAAGTTATCCCGATATCCTCCTCCTGGGACTGGTCTTGTGACCTAGAGTTTTAGGGATCCTAATCGGCAATTACCATTTATCACAACTTTGGATTTACCAGACTTGTCGCGCCTAACGAATGATCCAATAAATTATCTTCCGTTTTGGCCGCCAATGCCAAATAAGTTGCCCAGTGACATACCCAAGTTCGAAGGTAAGTCTGGAGAGGACCCGTTGAATCATGTGATGACTTACCACCTCTGGTGCGCCTCTAATTCCATCTCGGATGATTCGATCCAGTAACGTCTTTTCCAGCGTACTCTCATTGGTCTCGTGGCCAAGTGGTACATTGAGTTACCACGAGCCTCTTTTTATAATTTTATCCAGTTAGCTACCTCGTTCTTAACTCATTTTCAGTTGCCGGTCAGATATGATAATGGCACGGAGTTACTAACTTCATTAAAACAATCGACGTCCACTTATATTTCCAATCATATTCATGAATGGAGACGTCGAAGGCGATTAGTGAAAGTTTTTATCCCGGACCAAATCTTAGCTGAATGGTTTGTTAAATCATTATTACCGAAGATTACTGAAGACGTAGCTAAGGCCAGAGTACTTACTGAGGAGCAAGTGATTGCTCAAGCGCAGTACCTTGACTTAGTTTATACTTAGTCAGGTACGTTACACGAAAAGATCCCAGATCTTCCTAAGTCAAATCAAATCGTTGCTGCTCCTTCGGGGTCTCATGCCGCTGATGGCATGATTGGTACAATGAATGCTAAAAGCAAGAAGAAATCCTCAAATAATTATTCTCCTATTATAACCTTACCAGACTCCCCGACAGGAGAATCTTCTGCTGAAGTTTCCACTGATATTCACGCTGTAGAGTCATCTACGGCTAAATAAAAATCCGGTGGGAAAAAGAAAGGTAAGAAGAAGAATAAAGCAGACAAAGCTCCAAAGGAGAAAGCTGAAAAGTCGGAAACCAATGATGAAAAGCATAAACCTTGATATCCTTGTCTTATTTGTGAAGAGGATCATTTTACAAGAGATTTCCCTCATCGGGCCGAGGTTGTGAAAATCGTCAAGTGTTCCCCAACTCCTGTTGTTTTGAAATATCCATTTCCAAAGCAGGAGAGTAAGATGATAGGTTCTTCCTCGAGTGCCAGTGAAGAAACCATATTGATGATGTCTCATGTAAGGATTGCGACTCGATCGCAAGATTATGGTAGTAAAAGTCCTGTTGATGGCAAAGAAGCAGAATCTTCTCATTCTAATCCATCAACCTCAACTCCCAGTTCCGATCCACTACAGATCGAGAAACCTAACCCGGACTTAGTAATCAAACCACCCGCCAAGGGTGTACTTCGAAGGTCTACTTTCAATCCACATGCGAGAGCGGCCCAGAATTACAACATTGTTGAGGATTTAGCTGTTTCACCCTCAGCAATGTCGGCTTTGGAAGTGCTGCAATCATGCCCAACACAACGCAAATTACTTTTGTCGGCTATAGGAGCTGTTGATGTTCAGGACCCGAACCTAATAATCTTTGATCTAGAAAATAGTACACCGCGTTTACCTCATAAAATGGCTTTCCAGATCCCAGTGATAGTCAAAAACAGGCCTATTCATCGGACTGTAATTGATGAGGGAGCTTCCACGTGTATTATGTCGATACAGTGTTGGAGATCGCTTGGTTCTCCTTCACTAAATCAATCCCCGACAATTCTTAAGGCCTTTGATGGCCGTGGGTTCCATCCGTTTGGCATTCTACAGGATTTGCCTATAGGGGTTGAAGGAAAAACCGTTAGTCTGGATGTGGAGGTGGTTGATGCCCCTCTAGACTACAACCTTCTCTTGGGTCGAAGTTGGTCTTACGCTATGACAGCGATCGTTTCATCGGTCTTCAGAGCAATAAAGTTTCCACATAATGGCAAGATCGTAACCATAGACCAGCTGGCTTACTTTTCATCCGACCCAGCCTCTTCAGAGAGTATCCAGCATGTCGGTAAAACGACTATCCCGTATAAGGATGTTGGAGTAGGATTAGTTAAAGATGTCGGTTTACTGGGAACTTTTCCTTTTCCTCCAATCAACGCCTTGTCTTCATTTGCATCTATTCATATGATTACTTCAGACACCATTGTTTATGACGATCCTTAGATCGTTCCTTCTGAATCTGAGATAGACTCATTTGGTGATGCAATGCCTTTGAGTCCATATGAAATTGCCTATGAAGCCATGCAGTCTTTTACCGACCCGAGTTCAACCAAAATCGACCAAATGAATGTGGTCCGTGAGGAATCACTTTTCACGTCAACCTCGGAGTTAATAGCATTTCCCAAATTTGTGTCATCTGACGAACAACTTTGTGAAGTCCTGTGTGTAGACGATTTACCATGGGAAGATCTCCATCATAGATCTTCGTTTTTACCTGAGGATGATCGTTTTGAAAACGATTTCTCATCAATCTTTACAGATGAATATGTCAAAGAAGCTCAGAGTCCAATGAAACATCCTGATTCAGAGCTGAATTTGGGAAACATTTCTCGCACTATTCCCATTGACATTTCAGTCAAGCCCGAAATTGTTGAGCACATTCATATAGGTGCCTCGTGTTCAGATGACGAAATTCAGACATACAAGGCCCTATTTCAAGAATTCCGCGACGTGTTTGCCTGGTCCTATGGGGAAATTCTAGGAATTGATCCCGCGATTGTTGTCCATGAGATCAAGACTTACCCAGATGCTAAACCTATCCGGCAACGTTTGCGTCAGATTCGCCCACGAAAAGCGGTTGCGATTAAAGCAGAAGTTGAGAAGCTGTTGAAAGCAGGTTTCATTTATCCAATCCCGTTAACGGATTGGGTATCGAATATTGTTCCGGTTAACAAAAAACAGGGAACAATAAGAATATGTATCGACTATAGGGATATCAATCGAACATGTCCCAAGGACAACTACCCAACACCCTATATCGATCAAATAATTGACGATTGTGCCGGCAGTGAAATATTTTCCTTTATGGACGGTTTTTCCGGTTACAATCAAATCAATATTCTACCTGCCGATCAACCAAAAATGACTTTCATTTGTCCATGGGGGAAATTTGCTTATTGCAAATTACCTTTTGGACTTAAGAATTCTGGAGCCACTTTTCAAAGGGCGATGTCTTATGCGTTTCATGACATCAAACACATTGTGCAACCGTATCTCGATGATTTTCCCGCTCATTCATTACATCGAGCTGATCACCTTGTCCATTTACGAGCAATCTTCATGAGGTGTAGGCATTATCGTATTCGGTTGAACCCACACAAATGTGTCTTCTGTATAGAAGTGGGATGATTGCTGGGATTTGTAGTTTCAAAAGCCGACATTCACGTCGATCCCTCAAAGGTAGAAGCTATCATCAAATTGCCTCCTCCTTCGAGTCTTCGCCAACTCCAAAGTTTGCAGGGGAAAGAAAACTTTTTACGCTGATTCATTCCTAACTACGCCAAGATTACAAAGGGTTTTACCCGGTTGTTGAAACAGAACGCTCAATTCTCTTGGGATGAGATAGCTCAGAAATCTTTTGATACACTCAAGCACGCATTGACCCATGCACCGTTGCTGCATCCTCCCAACTACAACCAAGATTACTTTTTGTACCTCGCTGCTGCTCATTCCACCATTGGAATGGTCTTAGTTCAGGAAGACGAATTCGGAACGGAACATGTGATATATTACCTTAGTCGGACATTAAATCCAACTGAGCTCAAATATTCACATGTGGATAAATTGGCCTTGGCAGCCGTTCAAGCTGTCCAACATTTTCGTCACTACATTCTTCTCCGTAAAACTACAGTCATTTCGGATTGCAACCTGTTATAGACATTTTTGTGCCTTACAGCTATAAGCATGAAATGTCCATAATCCAAGGGATCCAAAGTCCCTAAAGATGTTGTTACAGCTCCTAAAGGAACAAGGTCAACCAATGACAGTTTCTACCAGAAGTTCTCCACCAAAAACCACTCAGAAACAGTCAATTCAGGATCAATTCAAGTGCTCCACTAGCTGCCTGCGTTGCAAAGCACCCCAGTACACTGTCTAGGTGCATTGCAATGCACTTGAATGCACTACCCAGGTGCGTTGAGTGGGAAATGACAAGTGGCAGAGTCATTCAACGAGATGGAAAGACCATGGAAGCTTCCAGAATCTTCTCCAATGACACTTGCCTCACTGAATTTGACCAAGTGATGAGTAAGAGGCTCTCAGTCTCCAAGTGGAAGCAAGAACTGACAGAGAGAAGCCACAAGTCAAAACATAAGCTGACTCATCCTCTCTGCTTACATCTATATATGGATCCCTCATCCTAGAGATCCAGAGGCTGGAATTTTGTACTTTACAGAGAATTGTTGTTGGTTTGAGATTGAGATTAGTACATTGGGTGATTTATGATTTGTTGGAGGAGAGGAAGGGATTCCTTTGCTGGGAGGTAGATGCTGGATTAGAACTCACTTGGTTGTATCTCCTCTTGGACTTTCTTATTCTATCAATAAACTATTTGAGTTTCTCCTACATGCTGTGTATCAATGATGTTTTGTTATATTTGTATGTTTAGCTTAATCTGATCTTGAGATTTTTATGAATGTATATCTATATCTTCGTGTAGTTTCTCTCTCTTGTGATCTTGCAGGAATTCGGTGAAGCTGGACTGGTGAGGGAGCTGGGAGCTGGGAGCTACTGAAGAGAGGAGTGATTGGATCAACAAACTAGCGAAAGACACAGCTTAGTTAGATCCTTTCTCCTCATTTACATTTCATAAAGAAGAATACTCAAGTAAGTTTCCTTGTTTGTTGCTAAGGCACTATCACACCTTAGAGTGGGATAGGGGCATTCTGAATGGATACTTTTCCCAACAACAAATTGGCGACTCCGTTGGGGAACGTATCTAGTTAGTTTATTTGTGTTTCTACTGTTGTTCTTCTCATAAACTTAGGAGTGGAGAATCGAACTGCATTTTCCATTTACAAATGCAAAGTAGAGATCTGCCACTCTAGTCCACTCACTGGGCATGTTTATGATCTGAACAAGCTGATCCACAATTGCTCTAACTGCCCTTTGTGATAGCTCTTAGTCCTCCTTTAAATCATCCTTCTAATTGTACCTTATTGATAGCTTTTATCCGGCCAAAATCCATAGATCAAACTGCAAACCGTGACCCAGAACCCAGAGACAATTCTCATTTCTGCTTCAGCGCAGGCTCTGTGAAGAGACTCTGCATTTCAACGCAAGTCCCGAGAGGGCTACCTGCGCTGCAATTCAGTTTCTCTATTCTGCAGGTGCGCTGATCAGCCTTTGCCCGATGCAGCTGTGGTTCTTTGCATCCTTGTGTTCAGTTTTATCTCTGATTTTTGCAGCCTGTTATCAGTGTGTGTACCTATCTAAAAACCCCTTTTCTCTGCCTTAATTCCGCCTCAGTTGTATAAAGAAACTGTATTTTTTTTTGTGTATTTGTTACATCATTTGCAGTTTCCCATTACAAAAGTAAACTAGTCATACTGTCGCCCTTAGATATAGACCTGTCGTAAGTGTCGTTTTGATCTTAGGAGTAAGTTTGTTTGCTGTTGACAGTTGATTGCGCTTTTACTCTTGTCTTTTGGTTTGAATTTATGAATTTCTAGTGTCGAAACAAGTGTTTACTTCAAAATCATAAGTGTTGTAATCGTCTTTTTGATTTCAAAAAGAAACTTGTTTGTGTTTTCACTAGAAATCAAATTCAAATTTGTACAACAGCTTTCTTTTTAGGCATCAATATTAAAAAAGTGAAAACAAATACATGCATTTGTGCATTTGCATATTGATAGTTTGTATGGTTTGATATAGGAAAAGTGCATTTACAGTGTGCTCTTTGCTGTTTGAGAAAAGATTGTGTCTTTCTTTTCCCCTTGTAGCTAGGATTTTCATTGTTGAAAAGAGATAAATGCTTGCTTATCATCTTTAGACTGCATTTAGGAATTGTATATACATCTCGTGGTGATCCAAAAAGGCAAACTTCTAAGAAAGATCAACCTAAAATAAATTGAATGAACTTAACAACGCTTTGTAACTTAATGCACAACATAGAGGTCTAGGCTAGAGACGTGTTCCGGCGTCGTAAAACCTGGTGACTGTCGATCTCGCTGATGGTTGGGTGATTCCTCCTGAGAGACGATAAGTGCCAGTACGGATTGTGCTCCCACGTACCGTCGAGTATATATTGGGAGACCCCTATAGGCATAAAACCTTTATCCATAGGAAGCCGTGTCGGCCGCCCTACTGATCGCAATGCACTGAACACAGCATTCGGGAAGATTGACCGCCCGTACCTTAAAAAGTATTCTGCGGTTTTGCGAAAAGTTTGGCACACCCTCTACCTAGATGTCCAGAGCAGTTCCTTTTGGCCTTTTTCAGACTCTATTACAGAAAAAGTCCATCTGAGCATTTGTCACTTCGGGCTCGTTAAAACATCGAAGGAGACTAGAGTCATCTTTTGCTTTTTCTCGACTCTTTAAAATTGAAAAAGCAAGTTGTGTCCAAGCGTCGTTAAAATTTATTTTAAACGGAATATTCATACCCTTGTTCCTGCGTTGATCTTTAGGTTGAGAAAATGGAGCCTACCAACCAAGGAATTCCCCTTGGTGGAAATCCTAGTCCCTTCTCCTCTTGGGGAGATGTTGGTGCACCCCATATGGCCACATTGTCGCTTCCAGGACTGAAAATTGGCTTGCCGGTCTGACTCTTCTCAACCAATGTCGTTCAGAACACCACTATTCCTTAACAGTCGAATCAGCAGTTAGACCAGTCCAGAGTTACCCACCAACCTTCTACTTCCTCTAATTCTTCCTCTCTCCCTTCCTCTTCGCTTGACGGAACTGGTAAAACTGAAAACCAAGTTCCTAAGGAGAAGAAGGAAAATAAGAAGAAAGAGAAGAAGAAGAAGGAGCCAAAAGCGGCTGGGGGCAAACGAGTGTCGTCTAATGAAAATCCACACACATCACTGACTAGGCCTAAATCGCCATGTGTCATATGCAAGGGAGACCACTTTCACAGAGATTGTCCCTGCATCCCTCAGATACTAAGGGACTGGTCTCCCCTTTTGCACAATTCGGTGGCGTCAACCTCTGATAGCCATGTTGAATGCCCACCATCAACTAGCGAAAGTGAAGTCCCAGGACAAAAAGGGAGAGCTAGATCTCCCTGTAGACTATGCAAAGGCAGCCACGCCATCCACCGTTGTCCCTTCTTAGACGAAGCTAAAAGAGTTTTGGATGATCGTTCGGTTTCACCGTTATGACTCCCTCTTGGATATAAAAAACTCTTGCCGAGTCCTTCGTTAGTTGAAAATCCAGCTGGCCCGCTCAAGTGGTCAGCTGAAGCGCCGGTCATTGAAGATGAACCAGCTGAATCCATACCCGACGAAAGTCAAAAGGTCGAGGCGACAGTTGACCTGGTCTTGCCTTCAGAGGATTTATCTTCGAATGATATAGTCACTGAAGAGAATAAAGATGACACCGTCCAAATTCTCTTCATCAGCATAGACTCCGACGAACACGGGGGCAACCCACCCATTCCTTTATCGCAGGAAAGAAGTTCGTCAGAGCGATACCCGGCCGTCTATTCGGTCCCACCTCCAAGCAACCTAGTTGTCTCCTTCGACTGGAATCAACTAGGCAGACCCCGTTTACCAGCAAGCATACCATTCAGAATTATCGTTCAAATATACAGAATGGTCATGGCTGGCACCATCATTGATGAGGGGGCATCTGTGAGTATCCTTTCCTCTATTGCTTGGAAAGTGCTTGGTTCGCCATCGCTTTTGCCTGAAATGAGAAATCTGACAGGCTTTGATAAAGGAACCAGTCGACCTTTAGGGATCATCCCCAATGTGCCCATAACATTGAAAGGGAAGACCGTTCAAATGAACGTGATGGTCGTTCAAGGACCCTTGGATTATAACCTACTCCTTGGACGAGACTATATATATTGCATGGGAGCCATCGTCTCCTCACTCTTTAGAGTAATGTGTTTTCCGCACGAAGGAAGAGTGGTCAAGCTCATGGACCAGCTTTCATTTCCCGGATCACGCATCGCAAATAGTCATATACCATCCCTAAATGGTCTCTTTACGCAAGAAATGTCTCAGCCCACGGTCCGTCCTCCCAATGAGCGCGAGTAATTCGGAGGGATATGACTAGAACCCAGGGAGCATGCGTCTTGGTCTGCTTCGGCAGGAAAAATTTGGGTATAGGGTAGGTTTCCACGGGAGAATATGACTAGTCTGTACCCCGTCCGTCTTGGAAGAGGGGTTATTCTAGAATAAGATTCTTTTGTCAAAGTTATGTGTTTGGCGCTCGTTGTCACTCACCTTTGTCTATCTCGGTAGACATCGCCGAAGAAGTGTTTTGTTTGAAAGATCAATAGAACAATCTTTGGGTAACCTGAAAGAGGTAGGCCTTTCCTGGTAGAACAAATGTTTTATCTGCAAATTGAGGGGTAACCTTGAAATCGTACTTTATACCTGGGGGCATGCAAACCTTTTGGAGTGCAAGCAAGGGGTGGCTATTTATTTTTTAAATTTTTAGGTCCTCCCTTTAAACCCGTAGGTCTAACCCTTTAAACTCGTAGGATTAGTCGTTTCCGAACTTGCATAATGAAAGGATGCGGGGCATAGCTTTGTAAGGCGCAAGCTCCATAAAAAATGGCATCTTACATGAAACATTCTTATCATATGACTGGATTATCGAGCAGTTTTAGCACATAGTTCATGCTCGTTAAAAAATAAACATAAGATCGAGCAGTTTTAGCACATAGTTCATGCTCGCTAAAAAATAAACATAAGATTGAGCAAGTGTTTCAATCCGCGTTTAAGCTCGTTAAAAAATGAACTATCCTCCGGTAAATAACCACCGTGAATGTAACATTATCAGCCATTAAAGCCTTGGTCGTATTTTCACCATCACCTCCACTTTTCCATTGGCCGATCATTCACCTCCATATGATTGTTTACCCATTTTGAGGAACAGCTCCGAAGAGTGATTTCACTAGCCATCCTTGTGACACTGCCGTGCTTGGAAAATTCCAACCCTTACCTAGAATCAGCTGCTACCCATTTTATCACTCGTTCCTCAAAAGACGAGTCTTCTTTAAGCTCTTTTCATTTGACTCGTAAAATATGAAAAGATTGCCGAGTTTTGGCCTTCCAGCTCGTTAAAGCGACCAGAAGAGCTATCCCTCCTCTAGATTTTAATCTTTTTGGACCTGAGGGATTATTGCACAAAAAGATCGAGCGCTTATTTTGTTCGGCTCGTTAAAACTATCGAAAATTCATCCCTTCTGTATTGTTTTATACTTTTTCGGACTTAAGGGATTAGATGACGAAAAAGGACTTTCGGAGTTAACTTTACGTACCTTTTCAGACTCTCTAAAAATGAAAAGGACCGAGCTATCTTTGTCGTTAGACTCGTTAAAAAGATTAATAGCGACAAACTTGTCTTTAGACGAGAACGAGTTTCACTATCACTAGCCTCGTTAAAACATAGCGATGGGTTTGCCCAAAGGGCAAATTATAGAACAAGCATATGTTATCCTCCTCAAGCTTGACAAAAATAAAGAGGTACTGGTCAGCAATGACTGGGGAAAAATTGGGAAGAAACTCAAAGAACCTTTATTGGTAGCAAGTCGCTCTTGAACATGACACTTCCACTCCGTGCCTCAGTCGGGTTGGGTTGTTTCATTCACCGGTCACATCACCATGGTCTCACCATACCATCCAACTTTGGGGTAAATGCTACCAATCCATCACACAAGTGTCGCCGATATGTTCAAGAGAAGTCATCCAGAGAAGTCAACCGTGTCCCATCCACTACCATACATTATACTTCATTCTTTCATGACCGCCACCCTGAACCTTATATCATCAGATCGTTTTCACCTCCATCAAAATCATTTGCTCCGTTCCGTGTCACTGATGTGGGATACATCAAGGCCCTCCTTTGACGGATCGCTTCTTGTCGACATCAACTCATTATCCAAGAAGTTGATCTAGGAACACCCCCTTCAGTACTTTGAAGCTTGCATGCCTCAATGGCAAGTTTCTCACTTCCGGCGACAGGTATACATCAATGACCTTCGACCGAAAGATTTTGCGTGGTGTTCGACGCCAAGTCCTTTATTCACACCACGTGAATTGTACTGTAGTACCTTGAGGGTCATTATCATTATCGGTGATTCCTCTCGCGCTTGTTAATAGTTTACATCATTGACTGGTAATCAAGCGATGTCTTTCCATGTTCGACTTCAAAACATTTCTCACATGGATCGACTTGTACTTAGAGTGAAGATCGGACGAGATTGAAGACCCCGGATCTAGTTTCATCCATCCGGGCTGCAATATATATTCAGGAAAAATAAAGACATTGACATGTACAGCACTGTAGAACAGATAATCATCCTACCGAAAGGATGATGATTTCATCAAAATCATCAGTCTACCATCAGACGATTGCCTGTCCTATGTACATAAAAATGAATTTATAAAGCTGAGCATGGGAATGCCCACCTCAGCTAGATCATGAAAACAATATGAAAAATAATGTATTGTATTGTATCTTATTACAGGTCTCCTCCCAGCATTGAATGAACTTTGGATCCTCCTAATAAAGCATTTCACCCGATAAACGGCCTCATACTTTAGGGGGCAATTGTTATAGAAATTTTTGTGCCTTACAGCTATAAGCATGAAATGTCCATAATCCAAGGGATCCAAAGTCCCTAAAGATGTTGTTACAGCTCCTAAAGGAACAAGGTCAACCAATGACAGCTTCTCCCAGAAGTTCTCCACCAAAAACCACTCAGAAACAGTCAATTCAGGATCAATTCAAGTGCTCCACTAGCTGCCTGCGTTGCAAAGCACCCCAGTACACTGTCTAGGTGTGTTGCAACGCACTTGAATGCACTACCCAGGTGCGTTGAGCGGGAAATGACAAGTGGCAGAGTCATTCAACGAGATGGAAAGACCATGGAAGCTTCCAGAATCTTCTCCAATGACACTTGCCTCACTGAATTCGACCAAGTGATGAGTAAGAGGCTCTCAGTCTCCAAGAAGAAGCAAGAACTGACAGAGAGAAGCCACAAGTCAAAACATAAGCTGACTCATCCTCTTTGCTTACATCTATATATGGATCCCTCATCCCAGAGATCCAGAGGCTGGAATTTTGTACTTTGCAGAGAATTGTTGTTGGTTTGAGATTGAGATTAGTACATTGGGTGATTTATGCTTTGTTGGAGGAGAGGAAGGGATTCCTTTGCTGGGAGGTAGATTCTGGATCGGAACTCACTTGGTTGTATCTCCTCTTGGACTTTCTTATTCTAACAATAAACTATTTTAGTTTCTCCTACATGCTGTGTATCAATGATGTTTTGTTATATTTGCATGTTTAGCTTAATCTGATCTTGAGCTTTTTATGAATGTATATCTATATCTTCGTGTAGTTTCTCTCTCTTTTGATCTTGCAGTAATTCGGTGAAGCTGGGCTGGTGAGGGAGCTGGGAGCTAGGAGCTACTGAAGAGAGGAGTGATTGGATCAACAAACTAGCGAAAGACACAGGTTAGTTAGATCCTTTCTCCTCATTTACATTTCATAAAGAAGAATACTCAAGTAAGTTTCCTTGTTTGTTGCTAAGGCACTATCACACCTTAGAGTGGGATAGGGGCATTCTGAATGGATACTTTTCCCAACAACACAACCCTATGATCTACATTTTGACTAAACAATTGCTAGGGGGCAAGTACTCTAAATGGATCGTTATCCTGCAAGAGTTCGACTTGGAGTTTGAAAAATCTAAGTCTAAGAAATCTTTAGTTTTTTCCGAGTTAATGTGTGACCTCCCGCGTGCTGACACAGAAACTGTGGCAGAGGAACCCATTGCGGACGAATATTTGTTTCTCATCAGAAGTTTAGATCCGTGGTATGGGGATATAATCGTCTATCTCCAGACCCAATCCTTTCGGCCCGAAGTTTCAAAGTCGGAACGTCGGAAAATTCGATTCCAGTCCCAACAGTACAAAATTATTGGAGATAATATTTATCGTCGTGGGGCATACTTGGTTTTTCGGCGTTGTTTAACTCACGAGGAAGCTGAAAGGGTTTTGAATGACTGTCATTCTGGAGCGTGTGGCGGTCATATGTCTGGGTATGCCACAGCCCAAAAGATATTGCGCGCTGGCTACTTCTGGCCGTCCTTGTTTAAAGACTGTATTATTGCGGTCCGAAAATGCCACAACTGTCAAGTGTTTGATCGCAAGATGCACGCTCCACCTGTTCCTCTCCACCCTATAATTGTCGTTGGTCCTTTTGCCAAATGGGGTATCGATTTTATTACATGTAACCCTCACTCGGCCGGGGGGCATGCGTATATCATCCTTGCGGTTGATTATTTTACTAAGTGGGCCGAGGCGATTCCTACATTCGAGGCAGACGGCAAGACATCTGCAATTTTTGTATTCAATCACATTATTGCTAGGTTTGGTGTCCCACAAGCGATAATCACTGACCATGGGCGCCATTTTCGAAACGTTATGATGACGGAACGTACAGGCCAGCTTGGTTTGCGTCACAATAGCCCAACTCCTTATTATCCACAAGCGAATGGTCTGGTTGAGTCCATCAACAAAGTTTTAGTTATCATGATCCAACGAATCATTGGTATTCATCGGTCGATTGTGCCTCGCAGCATGGAGCATGAAATGTCGATAATTACAGGGATCCAAAGTCCCTAAACATGTTGTTCTTACCCCTAGAGGAACAAGGTCAGCAAACCACAGCACTTCCTATCAGTTCTCCACCTGAAAACACTCAAAAACAGGCTATTTTTGGATCATGTCAGCTGCTCCACTGAGCATCTGCGCTGAATGTCAACTGTTCCTCCTTGTACCTGCGCTGAAAGTCAAAACTAATGAAGGCTACCTGCGCTGGGCGAGATTGGCCAAGTGGCACAGTCATTCTGCAAGGTGTCAACTGCCCAGGAAGCTTCCAAACTGACACTTGGTTCAGGGGATTCACCCTATGATGAGTAAGAAGGTCTTGATCTCCAAGTGGAAGCAAGATTCTCCAAGTGGACTCAAGAACTGAAGATTAACTAAAGTGGGAGAGGACACTAGTCAGCTTTATGCCAGCCTCAAGCTGACTCATCCTTTCTCCAAATCTCCTATATATAGAGCTCTTCTATGAGGTCTAAGGAGGCTGGAATTTTGTGCAAAGTAAGGAAGTGCTGTTGGTTTATAGTTAGAGCTATTGGGTGATTGCTTTTATAGAGGGGAAGAGGAGATTTCTTGCTGCTGGGGAGGTGCTGCTGGATTGGAGCCATTTATGGTTGTAACCTTCTCAGAACCTTTTTCTTCTATCAATAAAGCTTTGATGTTCTCCTATATACTTGTATTGCAATGATGTATTGTTTTTATCTGTATATTTGATTCATCCTAATCCATGCATCAGTTATGAGTACATGTTTCTTGTAGTTTCCCTCTCTTGTTTTTGCAGGATCTTTGTGTAGCTGGGCCGGCAAAGGGAGCAAGGAGCTGGGAACAAGAGGCAAAGATAGAAGACAGGATCGACAAAAGCGAAAGACATCGGTTGGTCAATCTTTTCTTCCTTCTCTGTACTTTCATAAAGGAAAAATATCAAAGCTTTACTTTCAGTTGTTGCTAAGGAACTATCACCCTTAGAGTAGGGATAGGGTCATTCCGAGTCGGATACTTTTCCCCACAACAAACTGGCGACTCCACTGGGGATCGTATCCGTTTGATTGTATTTGTAGTATCTTTGCTATTCATTTCCTGAAGAAAAGAGTACCAAATCGAAAAGCTTTTGACTATATCAAAAGCGAAGTAGAGGGGCTGCTACTCTTGCTCATTTTCTGAGCAGATTCATGATTTGAAGAGCTGATCTACAAAAGAATCTTGTGCTCTTTGTGATAGCTTTTCATCCTCTTGATCATCCCTTAGCTTGTACTTGACCTATAGCTTTTTATTTCAGCAAAAACAGTGAATTTTTGAGCTTTTTATGACCCGGAAATCCTTGTAAACGCAACTCTCGTGTCTCAGTGCAGGCTGCCCAAAGGCAGTCTGCATTTCAGCGTAGGTACTCCCTTCGGGAACTGCGCTGAAAGTCAGTTTGACAGACCAGAGCCTGCGCTGGACCAGTTAGCCAGTGTCTTGCTGAGGTTTCCTACTGAGTCTTGGCCCTGTTTTCACTGTTATTTTGCTGCTGATTGCTTGTCATTTGTACTTGCTGTAAACCAACTTTCCTTGACATTATTCCGCCTCAGTTGTGTGATGAAACTGTGATTGTTCTTTCAGTATTTCTTGTTTCAGTTACAGTTTCCCATTGTGAAAAGCAAACCAGTATAGCTGTGGCCTCTTAGATCCTGAACTGTAGAAGTGTCTTTGTGATCTTAAGAGCTAGTTTTATTACTGTTCATGGCTGTTTGAGTTTGTTTGTTTTTCATCTTGTGGTTTGAACCTATACATTTCCAGTGTCTAAACAAGTCAATCTTAAGGTGTCTTTTGATTTTGGACAAGCTTGTTTACTTCCGCTTGAAATTAGATTCAAAGTTACACAACAGTTTCCTTTTTGTCTTACATCAACATTAAGGATAAAGAAAAGAAATATCTGCATTGTGCATGTGCATTATTGACAGTTTGCATGTTGATTTAGGAAAAAGTGCATTTAGTGTGTGTTCTATGATCTGTGTGAAAAGTTGATGTCTTTCTTTTCCCTCAGTAGATTAAGGTTTTCAAAGTTGAAAGATTGAAAAGTTTTGCTTCTCATCTTAGATTGCATTTAGGAAGTTGTATATATACATCTCGTGGTGATCCTTAAAGGCAAACTGCTAAGCAAGATCAACATTAAAATAAATCCAATTTACATAACAACGCTTTGTAACATAACGCAAACATCTAGAGGTCTAGGTAGAGACGTGTTCCGGCGTCGTTAAACATAGTGACTGTCGATCTCTACGAAGGTGGGTGATTCCTCCTGAGAGTCGGTGGCACTAATACGGACTTGTGCTCCCACGTACCGTCGCGTATATATTGGGAGACCCCTATAGGCAATTATCCTTTATCCATAGGAAGCCGTGTCGACCGCCCTACTGATCGCGATGCAGTGAACACAGCATTCACGAAGATCGACCACCCGTACTGTAAAACGTATTCTGTGGTTTCGCGAAAAGTTTGGCACACCCTCTGCCTAGAACTCCAGAGCAGTTTCTTTTGGCCTTTTTCAAACTCTATAACTGAAAAAGTCCAACCGAGCATTTGTCACTTCGGGCTCGTTAATACATCGAAGGCGACTAGAGTCATCTTTAGCTTTTTCTCGACTCTTAAAACATGAAAAAGCAAGTTTGTGTCTAAAAGCGTCGTTAATAAAATTTATTTTAAGCGGAACAAAATCACCTGTTATTCCCACGTTGATCTTTCAGTTGAAAAGTATGGAGCCCACCAACCAAGGAGGCAACCTTGGCGGAAGTCCAAATCCCTTCTCCTCTTGGGGAGATGTTGGTGCGCCTCATATGGCGACATTGTCACTTCCAGGATTGACAATTGGCCTACCTGTATGGCTCTTTTCAACTAATGTAGTCCAGATCGCCACTAATCCTGAGCAGTCGAATCAACAGTCAGAACAGTCTAGAACTACCCACCAGCCTTCCACTTCTTACAATACTTCCTCTGATCCTTCATCTTCGCAAGGTAGAGTTGGCAAAAGTCAGCCTCCCAAGGAGAAGAAGGAAAAGAAGAAGAAAGAAAAGAAGAAGAAGGAGCCTAAGGCGACTGGGGGCAAGCAAAAGACATCTGACGAAAACCCACCCACTGCACAGACCGGGCCTAAATCGCCATGTGTCATATGTAGAGGAGACCATTTCCACAGAGATTGTCCCTGTATTCCCCGGATACTAAGGGACTGGTCCCCTCGTCTGCACAATTCGGGGGCATCAACCTCTGACAATCAGGTTGATGGCTTTTCGTCAACTAGCGAAAGTGAAGGATCAAGACAAAAAGGGGGAGTAAGATTCCCCTGTAAGTTGTGTGAAGGCAGTCATGCCATCCACCGTTGTCCCTTCTTAGACGAAGCGAAGAGAGTTTTGGAAGATCGTCCGGTTTCACCGGTAAAACTTCCTCCTGGATACAAAAAACTCGTGCCAAGTCCTTCGTTGGTTGAAAATACAGCTGGCCCGCTCAAGTGGTCGGCTGAAGCGTCAGTCATTGAAAATGAACCTACTGAATCCAGACCAGACGAAAGTCCAAAGGTCGATACGGCAGTTGACCCGGTTCTACCTTCAGAAGTTTCATCTTCAAATGACACCGTCGCCGAAGAGTCATCTTCATGCGACACCCTCACTGAAGAGAATAAGGATGACACCATCCAGGTTCTTTTCATCAGCACCGACTCTGATGAGCGTCAGGGCAATGCGCCCATTCCTTTATCGCAGGAAGGAACATCATCAGGGTCATATCCGGCCGTATATTCGGTCCCACCACCAAGCAACCTGGTTGTATCCTTTGATTGGAATCAACTAGGCAGACCCCGGTTACCAGCCAGTGTACCATTCAGAATCATTGCCCAGATCTATAGAATGATCATGGCTGGTACTATCATTGATGAAGGGGCGTCTGTGAGTATCCTTTCCTCTGTTGCTTGGAAAGCACTGGGTTCCCCGACGCTTTTACCTGAGTTAAGAAATCTCTCAGGTTTTGATAAAGGAACCAGTCGACCATTAGGAATCCTCCCCAATGTGCCTGTTACATTGAAAGGGAAGACCGTTAATTTGAACGTGATGGTCGTCCAAGGACCCTTGGATTATAACCTACTCCTTGGACGTGACTATATTTATTGCATGGGAGCGATAGTCTCCTCACTCTTTAGAGTAATGTGTTTTCCACACGAAGGAAGGATGGTCAAGCTCGTAGACCAACTTTCGTTTCCGGGATCTCGCATCGCAAATAGTCAAATACCATTCCTAAATGGTCTGTTCACTCAAGATTCGCCTCCACCCCCAGTCCTCCTTCCCGATGAGTGCGAGTGATTCGGAAAGAAAGACTGGAACCCAGGGGGCATGCACCCTGGTCTGCTTCGGGCAGAAGAAACCCCGGGTATAAGGTAGAATTTCCGCAGAAGAATATGACTAGTCCGTACCCCGTCCGTGGATGGAAGAGGGGTTGTTCTGGAATAGTATTCTTTTGTTAAAGTTATGTGTTTGGCAAAAGAGTCATTCACCTTTGTCTAAAGAGGTGGGCACTGCCCAAGTAGGAATTCCCTTATTGCGACAAGCAGTAACCATCTTTGGGGAAAAGCAAGCCTCACCCATTAAAACAAATGTTTTGAAGGATATGTAGGGGCAGCCTCCAGAGAAGGAGATTCTATTGTTGTGACAGAGGGTAACCATCTTTGAGTAACCCAATGATAGACATCGCCGAAGAAAGAGATTGATTTGCGGCAGCAAATAGAACCCTCTTCGGATAATAAGAAAGAGGCAAGCCTCCCTCAATAATACCAATGTTTTGTCTTTGAGTAGTGTTCTTCTCTTGTCACGAATAGCTGTTCGTTAAAAGTTGGGCTGACGGGAAGACTGAGTACCGCGTAAGACCCCTTAAAATAACGAGAAGACTAGTATCGTTAACATTAGATTGGCAAGATGACAAGTAGCTGTGAACACCCAAAGAAAAGCAGAGGTAGGGGAGAGGAGGGGCAGCCTCGAAATTCTATCCTATGTCTGGGGGCATGCAAACTTTTGGAATGTGAGCAAGGGACGACTATTTATTTTTTTAAATTTTTAGGTCCTCCCTTTAAACCTGTAGGTCTAACCCTTTAAACTCGTAGGATTAGCTGATTCCGACCTTGCATGAAGAAAGTCTATAGGGCAAAGGTAAAAACTTGCCAAAGTTGGAGCATAGCGTCGTGAGATAAAGCTCCTTAAAAAATAGCTATCTCACAGGAGGCGTTCTTATTCTATGACTGGTATATCGAGCAGTTTTAGCACATAGTTCATGCTCGTTAAAAAATAAACGCAAGATCCGAGCAGTTTTAGCACATAGTTCATGCTCGTTAAAAAATAAACATAAGTTGTGAGCAATCTTCCCCTAGAGTTCAAGCTCGTTCAGAAAAAATGAACCGATAAATAACCTTTTGAGATCGTAAATTCATCAGCCATAAAAGCCTTGGTCGTGTTTGTGCACCGTCACCTCCACTTTTCATTTGGCCGATCATTCACCTCCATTTGTGTGTTTACCTCTTTTGAGAAACAGCTGCGAAGAGTGATTTCACCTAGCCATCCTTGTGACACTGTCGTGATTGGAAAATTCCAACCTGTACCTGGAATCTGTTGCTATCCCTGTTTATCACTCGTTCCTCAAAAGACGAGTCTTCTTTGAGCTCTTTTCACTGACTCGTAAAATATGAAAAGTTTGCCGAGTTTTGGCCTTCCAGCTCGTTAAACGACCAGAAGAGCTATCCCTCCTCTAAATTTTAATCTTTTTGGACCTGAGGGATTATTGCACAAAAAGATCGAGCGCTTGTCTTGTTCGGCTCGTTAAAAGTACCGAACACCCATCCCTTCTGTATTGTTTTATACTTTTTCGGACTTAAGGGATTAGATGACGAAAAAGGAATTATGGAGTTAACTTTCTGTACCTTTTCAGACTCTCTAAAAATGAAAAGGACCGAGTTTTCCTTGTCGTTAGACTCGTTAAAATGATTAAATAGCGACAAACTTGTCTTTAGACGAGAACGAGTTTCCCTATCGCTAAGCTCGTTAAATCATAGCGATGGGCTTGCCCGAAGGGCAGGTTATAGAACAAGCATATGTTATCCTCCTCAAGCTTGACAAAAATAAAGAGGTACTGGTCAGAAATGACTGGGGAAAAATTGGGAGAACATCGAAGCTTAATGGTAGCAAGTCGCTCTTGAACATGACACTTTTCTTCCGTACCACATCGGGTTGGGTTGTTCCATTCACCGGTCTCATCACCATGGTCTTCGCCAAACCATCCACATTTTGGGGTAATGCTACCGATCCATCGCATCAGTGTCGTTATATGTTCAAGAGAGGTCATTCTGAAAGTGTCAACCGTGTCCCATCCACTGCCATACATTATCCTTCATCCATTCATGATCGCCACCCTGAATCATATGTCACAGTTTGTTTTCACCTCCACTAAAATCATTAGCTCCGTTCCATGTCATTGATGTGGGATTCATTAAGGCCCTCCTTTGACGGATCGCTTCTTGTCGACTTCAGCTCATTATCCAAGAAGTTGATCTAGGAACAACCCCATCAGTACTTTGAAGCTTGCATGCCTCAATGGCAAGTTTCTCACTTCCGGCGACAGGTATACATCAATGACCTTCGACCAGAAGATTTTGCGTGGCGTTCGACGCCAAGTCCTTTATTCACGCCACGTGAATTGTACTGCAGTACCTTGAGGGTCATTATCATTATCAGTGATTCCTCTCGCGCTTGTTAACGGTTTTCATCATTGACCGGTAATCAAGCGATGTCTTTCCATGTTCGACTTCAGCGAAATTCTCACATGGATCGACTTGTACTTAGAGTGAAGATCGAACGAGTTTGAAGACCCCGGATCTAGTTTCATCCATCCGGGCTGCGATACATATTCAGGAAATATAAAAGCATTTGTCATGTACATCATTGCAGCAGATGATCATCCTACTCAAAGGATGATAATTTCAGCAGAGAATTATCAGTCTACCATCAGACGATCGTCTGTTCTATGTACCAAAATGTATCTATAAAGCTGAGCATGGGAATGCCCGCCTCAGCTAGATCATGAAAACAGAATGAAAAATAATGTATTGTATTGTATTGTATTACAGGGCACCTCTCAGCACTTGAATGAACTTCGGACCCTCTGGATAAAGCATTTCACCCGATAAACGGCCTCATACTTTAGGGGGCAACTGTTATAGACATTTTTGTGCCTCGCAGCATGGAGCATGAAATGTCGATAATTACAGGGATCCAAAGTCCCTAAACATGTTGTTCTTACCCCTAGAGGAACAAGGTCAGCAAACCACAGCACTTCCTATCAGTTCTCCACCTGAAAACACTCAAAAACAGGATATTTTTGGATCATGTCAGCTGCTCCACTGAGCATCTGCGCTGAATGTCAACTGTTCCTCCTTGTACCTGCGCTGAAAGTCAAAACTAATGAAGGCTACCTGCGCTGGGCGAGATTGGCCAAGTGGCACAG
This sequence comes from Pinus tabuliformis, assembly GCA_031772625.1. Lineage (NCBI taxonomy): Eukaryota > Viridiplantae > Streptophyta > Pinopsida > Pinales > Pinaceae > Pinus > Pinus tabuliformis. The sequence continues at coordinate 224,961,349 of CM062813.1, forward strand.
TCATTCTGCAAGGTGTCAACTGCCCAGGAAGCTTCCAAACTGACACTTGGTTCAGGGGATTCGCCCTATGATGAGTAAGAAGGTCTTGATCTCCAAGTGGAAGCAAGATTCTCCAAGTGGACTCAAGAACTGAAGATTAACTAAAGTGGGAGAGGACACTAGTCAGCTTTATGCCAGCCTCAAGCTGACTCATCCTTTCTCCAAATCTCCTATATATAGAGCTCTTCTATGAGGTCTAAGGAGGCTGGAATTTTGTGCAAAGTAAGGAAGTGCTGTTGGTTTACAGTTAGAGCTATTGGGTGATTGCTTTTATAGAGGGGAAGAGGAGATTTCTTGCTGCTGGGGAGGTGCTGCTGGATTGGAGCCATTTATGGTTGTAACCTTCTCAGAACCTTTTTCTTCTATCAATAAAGCTTTGATGTTCTCCTATATACTTGTATTGCAATGATGTATTGTTTTTATCTGTATATTTGATTCATCCTAATCCATGCATCAGTTATGAGTACATGTTTCTTGTAGTTTCCCTCTCTTGTTTTTGCAGGATCTTTGTGTAGCTGGGCCGGCAAAGGGAGCAAGGAGCTGGGAACAAGAGGCAAAGATAGAAGACAGGATCGACAAAAGCGAAAGACATCGGTTGGTCAATCTTTTCTTCCTTCTCTGTACTTTCATAAAGGAAAAATATCAAAGCTTTACTTTCAGTTGTTGCTAAGGAACTATCACCCTTAGAGTAGGGATAGGGTCATTCCGAGTCGGATACTTTTCCCCACAACAATGGGGTATCGATTTTATTACATGTAACCCTCACTCGGCCGGGGGGCATGCGTATATCATCCTTGCGGTTGATTATTTTACTAAGTGGGCTGAGGCGATGCCTACATTCGAGGCAGACGGCAAGACAGCTGCAATTTTTGTATTCAATCACATTATTGCTAGGTTTGGTGTCCCACAAGCGATAATCACTGACCATGGGCGCCATTTTCGAAACGTTATGATGACGGAACGTACAGGCCAGCTTGGTTTGCGTCACGATAGCCCAACTCCTTATTATCCACAAGCGAATGGTCTGGTTGAGTCCATCAACAAAGTTTTAGTTATCATGATCCAACGAATCATTGGTATTCATCGGTCGAATTGGTACAACATGTTATTTTCCGCGCTTTGGGCATACCGAACCTCAGTGAAAACATCAATAAGGTTCACTCCTTTCCAGCTAGTTTATGGTTTGGAAGCTGTGCTACCCATTGAATGCGAAATCCCATCACTTCAAATGGCTGTCGAATTACTTCCAGCTACTTCTGAAGAGGAGAAGCGTTTATTATACTTAGCTCAATTAGATGAGACTCGACGTGATGCTGCATTGGCAATCGAGATTCACGCAAAACGTATGAAAGCTTAGTATGATCGGAATGTGACCCCGCGAAATTTTTTAGAAGGAGACCTAGTGCTATTATATGATCAAGCTAATGATAAATTAGGTGCTTGAAAATTCGTTCCTATGTGGCATGGGCCCTACATTGTCAAGCGCAAGCTAACAAAAGGGGCCTATGAGCTGGTAGATTTTGATGGGGACTCTTTGGGTAAACCCAAAAATGGACTTTACCTAAAGAGGTATTATGCTTAAATGATGGGTATGGAGATTTTAGTTAGGTTAGGTTTTTCTTTCTAGCTGGTGTGTTTGTTATTTTAGACAATGTGCTTAGCTTAGAAAGTGTGTTTTTTGTCGTTATTCTGCTTATATTGGTTTTACGCTTGATGTTTGCAGATGTCGATGCCTCTCCAAACATACATCGGATTTGCTGATGGTGCTTGTCATAGTACACGGAATATGTCTTCCGCAGCTTGGGTTATTTATTCGCCTTCTGACGAGTTAGTTTCTATGCATGGGGTGAGCCTCGGTCAAACAACAAACAACATTGCAGAATACAGTGCAGTGATTGAATTATTGTCTGAATCTATTTCATTTGGGATTCGGAGTTTGATAGTGAGGTTAGATTCTAAACTCGTTATATTACATCTTAATAGAGTGTATGCCATTAGAAATCCAGTGTTATTAAGGTTATTTTTGAGAGTGCGTCTCTTGGAACGTGAATTTGATTACATTGAATATCAGCATATTCCAAGGTCTTTAAATACATTAGCAGATGCAATTGCTTCTCGAATGTTAAACAGACATTTGCGATAATCATACATGTAAATTTAAAAACATTTAATCACACATGTTTAACAAGATAAGCCGGTAATAATGATATATATAGATAGGAGTGTGTCAAAAAATACATCGTCTTCGATCATAGGTTGAAAAACACCTTATGATCGGCAAAAATGATAAGTACAAAAAACCAAAATGTCACATGTGTCTACAAAAATGACCATCCAATCACTGGTGATGCTCTCTATACGACACCATTGCACGCGCCACCCTACACAAGAACCTCCTAAAAGGTCCTGGGACTGCGACTACATAGCGCTGAAGCCTGATAGGAATATCATCTATAGTAGTCTCTGGTATGTCTGCCGTAAGAAGCTTTAGGTCTTGTTCCAACTCAGCTAGGGTCTCTTTGGCCTCGTCCCGTGGGGCTGGTGCCGCTGCAACTGGTAGTCTCCTCTCGAAAGGCCGGAGATTGGCTGGACGGCGTGGGCCTACATCTGCATTTTGAAAATTATTACTGTCAGTTTTGAGACGATATAAAAAACAAAAAAAAATAGATAATTTAAAAACTTGTGAAAAATGAAGTACCTGTGTCATCCCATTGTTCTCCCGGTGGCAGAACCATGTCCGGATCTCCACGAAAATCAACTCCGGCATAAGGAAAATCCTGTATAGAGAAGATCTAGTCCTCCAACCAGTGAAAATACTCCGGTCTAAATCGGACAACCTCCGTGCCCTCGTCAGGATGACAGGCCATAACCGCAACCCATCGCGTCAATTTGGGCTCTCGGGGAAGTCCAGCCTCAACAGTGAGATGTTGTGGGATCAGCATCGGAACCCTCTCTAAAGCAAAACTCACAACTGAAGCCCCATAACCAAAGGTCTTCAGCTGTCCATTTTTGGTTTTAGTCAGTTGGCTTTTTACGTTAGCCAACACAGCATCACACCAGTTGAAAATGGTGCCCCGATAGCAATCAATCGCCATCCGCATCTGGGATCCAGTGGCAATATGTAAAGCGGCAGCCCCGCAAAGTCTAGTAACCGTGAAAGCAATGACCATAAGTTCAGGGCGGGATATAGTTTTGATCTCTATCCGCTTCTCCTGGTTCTGCGTGTTGCACCACTCTAGTCGGAGACTAGCAATGGACTGGCCACCTAGCGTAGTCCCGGACAGAGTCAAGTGTTCGCCCCTCTTGGGAAAACCAGTGAGAAATTAAATATCTGAGAGCTCTATCTCGAGCTGGTGCTCTCCAATGTAAAAGCACTGGTCCTGGACATTCCATCTCTCTACCAGCCACTCTAGAAAGCGCACCTGGGCCCTCATGTCGGTATGGCCCAGTATTTGTAAAGGTCGCATGCCTTCAAAGAATCAATGGAAGGTTGATGATTAATGGCGGCCAAATCGACATCTTCGTGCTCTCTCTCGCGCCAATCAAGCATGGTGGGCAATCTACACACCAAAAAACATCTGTTAGAATCAATGAAATAAAAAAAAATTGGTCCATTTTGAAGAAATTAGGGTTTAAAAATTCGTTTTGCGGGGTACACACCCCGCCTTTAGGAACAGGGCGTGCGTACGTGGGTTCCCTTAAGGCAAGGTGCATACGCCTGGCATTTTACCAACTAAGAAAATGTCGGGGTACGCGGGTCACCAGTGGAGCACCTGCGTACCCTGAAAAGCGGACCTTGAAACCCCAAAGCCTCCAAAAAATGAAACTAGGGCCTAAAAACAAATTCTAAACGGATGGAAATGAAGAGGAGGATGTTGTAGAATACCTGATGAGACGGCGTTCGATTTCGACGGTCGGATTCTCCACAATGTCCACAGGAAGTTTCTTGCCAAAAGCCCTTTTTCTCTCCTCAACAGTAAAATGGTAAAAATGAAATGGTAAAAGCGCTTTTTATAGGTTTTTTGGGTAAATAAATGGTAAATTTGTTTATTTTTCACCATGAAAAGATATTTTTCAAAGTATTTTTATCTATCTTTAAACAGGTATGAGTAATGTGTTGGTTTTTGTGCAGTATAAAAGGGTTTTCAGGGAAAATTGTCATTTTTCACAAACAAAAACATCAGAGTCATCTTTTAAGCCCTTTTCTGACTCCTAAAACATGAAAAGATTGCCGAGCGTTTCTTTTACACTCGTTAAAACAGAATTAAAAGACGGTCCCCTTATAGCCCTTTTTTGACCGTAAAAATAGGAAAAGATTGCCGGATTTTTGTCGTTTCAAATTCGATACTGGAAATAAAACGACGTGTCCTTGATCGCTTTTTACTTTTCAGGTCAAAGACACTAATCATGAAAGTACTCCTTGGTCGTAAAAGATCAAACGGTTCTCTCAAGTATTATTTTATACTTTTTCGGGCTTGGGAGACACAAATTTACGAAAAATTTCAACCCTGGAGTCTTCTTAAGTTTTTTCAGACTCTCTAAAATTGAAAAACGCCGAGTTTCTCCTATACTCGACTCATTAAAATTTCACAGTAAAGGACTTGTTCGATTACAAACAGGAACGGACCACTCCTTCTTAGGGTTCGAATCTAAACTAAGTTGGACTCATCCGAAGGATGAGCTTATAATCAAGCATATGTTATCCTCCTCAAGCTTGTAAAAAGTAAAGAGGTACTTGCCAGAAATGGTGGGGGAAAAGAGAGAAAAATGAGCCTATTTGTTATCCTTTGTCTCAGAAGAAACCTTATCACCACTCTTGAACACGACACTTTTCATTCACCTGGGTTGGGAAATCCTTTGCCTAACAGTTGATCAAACCACATTGAAAATCTTCAACTTAGTTTTAAAGCTAGAAATTCCTCTTAAAGCTAAAATCTTTCGCTGGTTAGCTTTAGACAACAAAATTTTAACTTGCGATAAGGGGGTCTTGGAAGATCTCTTTTGTGTAAGACAAGTGAGGAATCCATGGATGACTTGTTTGTTTCCTGTTTTTAAGCTCACCTATGGATAACCTGTAATATATTATTTATTGAGAAGCATGAATATAGTATAGTGCCAGTCCAGATGGGCACAAAGACGCTGGCAATGGTAACAAAGTTGACAAGTGACTGATTGGTCCTAGATCAAATTAGCATGGTAGCTTGGTGCCAATATATAATGGGGGTGGGGTTTTTCACCTTCATTCAGTAGTATTTCCAGGAGAAATTAATCATATATTAGATTATAAAAGGATGCATGAAGTAGCCATCTAAGGTCTTAGGCTGGATCTTCCATTAACTTTCAATTCTCCCATCGAGAAACCATACGATTGTTGCCTTTTCGGGTTGGATCATTAATCAAGGCATGATTTTGGAGGTGGTGATATGGGATAAATAAATGGGAGCAGTGGACTCTTATTGAATGTTTTTATCCTTGTATTGTAGGTAAATCTGTAAAAGTTTTTAGGGTGTTACAATATTTTGTGATTTGGGGTATTTAGTTATCGAAACATAATGATCTTCCAAGATCTATAGTTGAGACCAACATAAGTTACCCATAAAATTAGGTATACTTGCAACAGAAATCGATCTTCCTCAAAGAGTAACCAGCCAGAATTCTAAATGAAACAGAAATATAGCCATGACCAGACTTGGGTTTATTTTGATGGAGCTTGTTAGAGAGTTCCAGGTTTGTGTGGGTTGGTGTCATTCTATTTGTGGATTGACAACACCATTTGAAACTAAAGTTAGCAGTAGGACCTGGCACAAACAACCAAACAAAGATTTATGTTATGTGGGTACTCTAGAAAAAAACAGCATATAGGGTATAAAAATGTTACAAGTGTTTTGAGACTCAAAGCTGATGGTTGATTGATCTAATAATAAGTGCACAATAGATAATCTATTACTTCACCTATCATAAATTAGTTCCTGGAGGTTAAGAGGAGATTTGATGGTCTGTCTTTTGCATATATATCTAAAGAGTTTAATATTATGGCTGATCAATTATCATAAAAAGCTTTGTTATTGCAGGAAGGGTCTCTTACTGAACAAGAGTTCGGGGGAGGGATATAATTATCAACTTCTGAAAGCTTACTGTTTTGATGCAGGGTTCGAAACCCCTAGCATTTATTTCATGTGTTTTTATGTTGCTAGTGTATTACTTGTTGTAGCCTTTTGGTTGAGTGTAGAAAGGAAAGGTCTCCTTTTGTGAAGGATTCCTTTAGGTAGACTAGGCAGACTATTTATAAATAGTCATGGAATAGAATCAGAGCTAGCCGTTGGCTGTAGGACAGCTTTAAAGACTTATTTTTGAAGCCTGAAAAGTCAAACTGATGTATATTCTAATTTCACACTTAAAACATTGTATCTATGATAAGATAACTTTATTAATGTCCAACAAAAGACCACAAAAGTAGATCAATGGGACTAAAACAATATATCCACTATAACTACATAATGGAATTGCCTAAGAAACTCCTATAGACATGATATTAGAAACATAAAAAGAGCTAAGAGCTTGTGGAACTCCATACATTGATTAAACCAAAAAAGTTTTAGAGATCACTAAGATCTTCCCAATGGTTCTTTAGCATGTCTTTAAAGTTTTCATTGCTTTTCTCATAATATTACCAAGAAAAATGCATTGTGAAAAATTAGAAGAGCATACAATCTTCTTCAAATAGGACTGTCTAGCTAGCTAGAAGGGGATTTATTGAAATTTATGAGGCTCGATTGAATGTCATTGAAATCAGAACATGTTTATAACTCTTCAAAATGTAAACTCAAAAAATAATCCCTGAGCTTTTCTCTAAACAGAACTTGTCATGCAAAATTTCAGAGGGTAACTTTTTAACATGTAAGCTAAGAAAACAATTCCCATGCTTTTCTCTAAAAAAAACCTGTAATTTGAAAATTTCTCACTAGAAATTAAAAAAATGGTCACTCATAAAGTTAATAGAAATTCTATAATAGCTACCCTCAAGATCTTTTATAAATATGGTCACTACAGGCTAGCCATCTAAATCCATCCTCACTAGACAATGGGTTCAACATGCACCTTTAATTTGATACATCATAGAACATAATATTATTGTAGATCATATTGATTCCTGGCAAACAAACTACACAAGTCTGGTCTATATCTACAAAATAGGTCAACTACAACTGAATAAACACCAACAAAATTTTCAGAGAGCAATCATCCAGCCACAGATGAATTGCTACTATAAGATGTTGAAACTGAATAGTTCTCAGAAAAGCAACATTACCAACACTGTCTAACTGCATTAAAACAATAGAGAATGGCTTAATCAAGAGCTGACAATAGTAGGCAACTATTGAAAAGGAACCATAATGGCGATATATCCAAGCCCATAATACAGGTAAGCCCATGTCTAAAATTTATGGTGCCCAATCTGCACTCATGTAAATTGAAAACAAAGTCGTGACTCAGACTCTGGAACAACTCAGCAAAGACAAATATTAAGAACATGAACTAGACTCACATAAAAATCTCCAAATGTGCATAACTAGAGTATAACTCAAACTAGGTACAAGCTTCAAAAACTCAACATAAAACTCTACAAATAACAAACTCAAATTTAATTTCATTACATAAATCTCTGCCAAAATATATCATAATGATCAAACATAGTCAAATCCGGTCAAAGTGGGCCAGTAATTTGGTCAAACTCACCAAATCTTTGAAATTTTAACCACATTTAACCAATTTTGTCCCGAAGGATAAGATTAGACTTTTTTATAGTAGAACCAAGTAGATTTTCAAAGTAATTGGTGCTTCCGCATTTCACAATCACATACAGATTTTGTAGTTTAAAAATGGATAGTAATAAGCTCAATAGAACAATATCTAAAACAAAGGAAAACCAAGCATGGGAGAAAGTCAACTCCAAGCTTAATAGGATCAATAAATTAGAATAAGATATTCACAGATAGAGAATGCATAAGAGACACTATTCCATAAAGTATTATTAATAAAAAAAACCCAAAGCATTAGCAAACTATCCTACCCACTGTACATAAGACGAATCTGATACAAAAGATATTATCTAAGAAAGAATCAACATTACTCCAATTATAGACCTTTCTAAAACTGGAACAACTGAAAGCTTCTCCAATGTTGTGGCCATCATATCAAATATTGGTCTAGGATCTCCACTCTAGTAGTCAAATTCCAAATCTGTCAGTCAATTCAGGAGTATAGCCACTGAGGCTTACACTAAAAAAGAATGATGAAATATCTATAAAAAGGCCCTACCATTACTATATTCCAAACCCCCTCTTGATATCCAGATTAAGAGTGATAGCAGAGAACATTCAAATTCATAGACCACATCGTTAATATAGTTTCATTAGGGAACATAAGAAAAATGGTTTGAAAATTCAAATATCTTAAGAGCTTGAAACAATAGAGTTGGCTTCACAAAGGCCAAAGCAAGGGGAAACCAACCATTCATCTAGCACCAAGATCTAATGCATCCACTAGACAAACATATAAATCAATCCCTTTACTTTGTCACTTGCAATAAACATGTGACCTTGACAACCAACAATTGACCTTCCATATCATCCCTCAATTTGAACCTGTCACTTTGAAATACTTTCTCTCCCTTGGTATTTAAACTTTCACAAAATTTGTAATAAAGCGCTATCTCTTATGATACATAAGTGTTGACAATTTTTAGAACTCAATGTTTCCATTTTATAAACTATTTTGAGAAACACACTTATTTGGTGGCAATTTGCACCACATAATAGAGTTGCTGCAATTTATATGCCAAGTTTGAGATGTAAGTACTTTGAAAATGTCACCCAATGCTTTCACTTAACCCATCCCTTTTTGACATGCCATTCTAATGGCTTGGACATGATGTATGGACACTAGTGGATGGCTTAATAATGGTGAAGTCTAATTGTTCTACATTTTGACTTTTTTCGTTGGAATTCGACTATAGAATTTTGATCAACATTGTGAGTTTTCATTGTTTGAAATTAATTTTTCAATGCATAAATGGATTCAGCACTCTAAAATACCTATGGAACTTAGATTGTTGTAGTGCACCAACCCCTTATCCCTCCAAGGTTTGGAAATTTCTCACTATTTTCGCAAAATTATTGGTTTCCACATTTCATCAAACAATTTGACTATTTTCTCTCTTTTTCTTTATTGTGGGTTTCAACTTATATTTTGGTATGGCATTGCAATACAATACAAATAAAGTCCAATAATAATACACCAATACAACAACAATTTGCTCAGAGATAATGGTCAATTCTTTGTTATAAACCAATGCATTACAAGTTGTCCTATTTTTGTTTATATTGATCTGGAAATATGGCTATTTTGGATGATTGTTATTGGTCCAAATTACACCCAGACTTAAACTAAAGTTGTATTCCTCTATTCTCTACCACTTTCCAACTTTGAACACAAGTATGTACCTCCCATAATAGGTACCTTAGTTCTATTTGCAATTAATGAGAAGTATGGGCTGATTTCCACTATATTTTAGACTTCGATGACCCTAAAAAATATTCTTTTACCCTTATCTCATGAAATATTAATGATATCCGTTGGTGCAACCATATATTTTCTTCAAAGTGATCCCATTTTTATGCTAATGAAGGCCCTCTATCTAGCTATTATTAATTAGGGACAACTACAACCTATAAGAGTGCCCTTCTGCCATGGAAACTCGACCCATATAGGAGGTATATACCCTATTAACACTCAATAAACAACACACAGAGATTCACCCTCTAAAACATGACTAATGCACCTTGATTAGAGGGTCAATTCGACCCACAATTTATTCTTAGTAACAACACTTAATACATCCAAGAGAATGTGCCTCTTTTAATGAACTTGTGTGCCATTCTTGATGAGATTTTACCGTTGTAAAATCTCTGTAATGAATCCTAGATATTTCTCAGAGAATTATGCCCTCTAAGCCAATGATAACCAACCCACGCTTAATTATTTTTATTAGGACTCTTTTCATCAATTGTTGGGGACTAAACAATTCATCAGTAGTTACATTGCTCGAACCTTGTCCCACGTTTCTATGGAAACCAACTTTTTTACTTTAGTAGTTAAGCTTTGGATTTAGTTTAGTGAATAGTTTCTAAATCTAATATGTATGTAATGTTTTTTAAGCCTATTTTGAGAGGAAAGTGTAGGATTAATGACCTTTCAACAACCAATGCATCACGAAATTGAAAATTCTTGATCCAATTTTCCAAGTCTAATGTCTTTGAATAACCTTCACCAAGTTGTTTTGCCACTATATTTTATGTTCTCCATTCATGTTGGTAATGCATATTATATTGAGAAATCTTTCATAAGATTCACTCTTATGAATCTTAAGTAGATATTCAACATGTAAACTTGCAAAAAATTGCATGTAGTCTAATTTATGCTAGGTTTTATGTTAAAGGTACAAAAATGTGAATTGTGGTTGCAAATAAAATAGAATTATTGCATTAATAAACTCACTGAACTAGATTTCCTTAATAAACTCATTGAAATAGAACAAATGATAGTAAGCTAGTTGGAAATTAGGGAATTCATAGAAATGGTTGCACTCCAAATATGGATGTTGATCCTCTTTACTCTAAATCTAGTTAGTTACTCTCTTCAACGATGTATTGTTGGGTACAAGGTGATTGTTTAACAAAAGCCACGAGTAAGATGGAAGACAAATCTGTAGCTTAAAAGTTAGGTAGTTAAACTTGTGGCATTGACAATCATTTCATATATATATCCAAAGCCCAAACCTCTTAAAGTTTGATAAAATGTGATGTCCATAGTGTTTTAATTGAGAAGAATGAAGTTGGGATGTTAGAAAAAACCAAGGAAAATCATTAAGATTAGTAGTTACTTTAAAAATTCTTCGTTGACTCTTTTTTAGGGTCATTGTAGTGGTAACTGTGTGCAGGTATACCAACGAAGATCTCCCAATGCTTTCTTAAAGAAAATACAATATTTTGAAAAAATATTGTGAGAAATTTCTAGATAGATAGTGGTACATTTGCCTTAAGGTATTCAACTTGTGTGAAGATTTTGTTTTTCAAACACCAAGCACTACAAGGAAAGAAGCAATGCCTACTTTATTGTTTCCTAGTATAAGTGAGAGGTATTTAAAGCAATGGAAAGTCTAGTAGAAATAATGATACAAAACAATCAATGGAATGATCCAAAACCTCAAAACCTCATAAGTATTGGGTGACAACATTTAACCAAAGGATGATAGATTTAAAGGTTTCAAAAATAAAATGAACATGACATTGAATCCAAGTTAGATTTGCCAAGTTCTACACAAGTAATATTCCAAAATGAAAAGAGGCCATAAATTCCAAGATCATACCTTATTATTATACTCACTAATATTCTCTTGGAGATTCCGCACTTCAGCCTACAAATCAGATTGTTGTTTATTCAAAACCAAAATGTTTTGCTACAACTACTTCATTTCAGGCTCTAATGCCTAAGTTAGATGCTTCTTTGATTGTCCCTCTGCCTAAATCTCAGCCAATTCTCATTCAAACTCAGCTAATTTTTCCCCTGAGTATGAAGAAAAAATGTCAAAATGCATTAAACCCAATAATGTCGAAACACATTAAAGCCAATATAAAAGATAGCACAAGGATCTCGCAACATACAATGTCCATCTCACCTGTAGTGGCAAAAATTGATGAGAATGTTGAAGAACTTGATGGTACGCTAGTGATCGGGCCTAAAAATTTCCTTCGAAGAGAAATTGTGGAACTGACAAGATCGGTTTCTTTGTGCTTGGACGTGCTTGCTGAAGCTTTGGATAACTGCAACTTATATTGGGAAATTGGGGTCAGATTGACCTACTTTTTGACGGGCTGCATAAACCCGTATACTTATAAAGAAATATTGTTCACCAACTATACTATAGAATCTCTCCAACCTTATCAAAATGAGACCAGCAATGGCGATTGTTGGTGAGGAGCCTATTTTGGTAGACAACTCGCAGAGGTTTTGTATGTTTCCAATACACTTAGATTGATGTCGGTAATAAGTAACTTAGATTTTGAAGTGAAGGTCAGCCAAAGAAAAATGGGTTCATTTGAGGCTATGAATGTTCTCTAAGATGGTTGGTTACATCCATTGAGACAGATCCTGGATGCAACTTAAATGGCCTGTAGGTCATCTTATACCAATGGAAGAAACATAAAAAAAAGCTTCATGGTCACTGGGCATAGATCTTTCAAACTCCGGTGAAAATAGGGGCTCAATGAGAAGGCAATTAGAGTAAATTTTTTTGGATAATGGAACCTGTTAGTGTCAGTCTTTCCAGCCTTCCTACAGTGATCAAATATGCTCTTACAAAGTGATTTAGAAGTGTCAAGGTCAAATTTTGTCATTTCAGTGAGTCTTCAAGCAAAATTTGGTCACTAGGCATTAGGTCTAGGGTTTGCCCAAATGTCAGTCCATGTCATCATTCAGCTGAGCCTATCATCATTCAGAGGGTTTTCATTATCATGTCAGTGTCTAATGAGTCATTTTACATCTTGTTCATGCTTCAGTTGTGCCTTGGCAAGGTCATTTCCCTCTCCTAGGGTTTTGAAGGCAATTTCTCTTGGATGGTCAAATCACCGGAAAAACTTGTTTCCTGATGTTCATACACCTTCCCCTATCCTTAAAGTACCTTATCAAACACTTCCCATCCCTTAGATCCGCCAAATTCCTCATTTTTGCACAAACCCTAGTTTCTAGCTACAACTTGGCAATTTTCTAGGTTGGGCCTGTGTTTTTCCCTTTTGTACCCCTTCCCCTCACTCAATCTCTGAGATTCCACTTTCCCCTATTTCCTAACATCCCTCCCCACTCCAAAAAATTTCCTCAAGAATTTAGAAGCCCCCTATCCCCTTCATTTCGTTTCATTTCGACGAAATTCCTTGTTTCACACATCGGGACAAGTTTCACTCAAATGATGTTTCAGAGCAATACAAGATGAATTTTGAAATACTGAGAGAGGTTTTTGTCCAGAACATGGCAAATAAGAAAAAATTCCTTCACTTTTTTCACAGGTTTCATTGTTTGAGAGAAATGTCAAGAATACCGTTGCCTCAGGAGAATCAAAGACACCTCTGAAGTGACCTTGGGAAAATCAAGTTTTATCCTAGCTTGGTTGGCCAAATGATTTTCTTGATGGGTAAAATGATAACTAGACACATGGAGCTTTCCCATGAGCTATTATGAGCTCAATTTTGGGTTGAGGAAGGCATTCAAAAGTTGACTGCAACAGCACTCTTCCTTGAGGCAGCCTCATTTGGCACTTTTTTACCAGTCTTGGGAGATTTGATTTTTGACAGATCAAACGAACTCCAAATTGACAAATTATAGTTGGGTTGGAAAGTAGACTCAAATACCTTTCCAACGAGCTATCATGTGCCCAATTCCGACACTAGGAAGGCCTCCAAACAGAGCTCCAAAATTCGCGACCAGTTGAGAAAATGTGCGCGACCCGTTGAGGAAATTGTGCCAGATTTGACCAGTTCAGCCCAGAAAACGCAGTTTGGCTCTAGTTTGACTTTTTCAGGTTGATGGTGGTCCTCTTGGATGTAATTGTGAAACTTTTTGGATACTTTTACTCTTGTTTAACTCTTCTAGAAGTTTCTTTCATGTAAAGGGTAAAAATTGAATGTATGAACTCGTTTCCAAGTTTATAGAGGCAAGTTGTTTTGACTGCCTAGATTTTAGTGCTCAGTTTAGAATTAGTTGAAACAGCTCCTAGAAGGATGAGCTCGACCCCTAGAGGCAAGGTAAGAGGTTGGCTTGCATATATTATGTATTTTCTTAATCATTTTCAGGGGTTGGAAGGTTGGACTCTTGAGGGGGAAGCTATCATTGTATATTCTCACTGTATCTCTGCAATTTTTGGCTAAGGAAGACCAGGGTTTTGCAGTCATCTTTGGGATTCTTGTGGACTCATGTGTTGATGGTGTGTTACTTCATGTTCTTGTAAGCTTTGTTATATGATTCATTTCCTTTCTTTACTACTGCACATTAAACAAATGAAGTGTTAAAGTATGAATTCATGCTAGCCATGCTCTGCTTTTAAATTTGTTTAATTTCCATGTTTTCTACTGTCTAAAGGGAATTTAAAGTCATTGTTTGCTCTCTTTAGCTCCTCATCTTTCATTCCTGATCATCCATCTCAAGTTAAGGCATCAATATTGTTTCCTACCTCGCCCCAAGGAACCCCCTGCAGAAACTGTGTCCAATCCCCGCACCCAAAATTGCAATTCCTCAATTTGCCACCAAAAAACCCAAAAAACCCCAAATCAACCTTTTTAATCAGTTTACTAGCCTAATATCAGTGTTACCTTGCTGGTCATCTCATCCCATTGAATATCTACCGAGATTGACCGGAGAGAGCCTTCTCCCGCCCCGTAGGGCTAGCTACGAGGCTGAATGGTTTGATGTAGCCTTGAAGTTTGCCTTTCTCAGCCTGAGGTGAAATTTCAAGCGCTAACATACTGGCGACCATACTGGGGAGAACAAACTTGTTTGTGGGTTGATGTGTTTGTTTCATAAGTCTTAGACGGAGCCTGAAGTTACGCCAGGTAGCCTTCGAAAACACTCTTGCTTTGCATCAGCGCAAGTAGATAAACGTTGCTTCAGTCAATCTCCGTGACCTTGTGAATACAACACTTCGTTTGCATTTCACCCCAGTACATGTATCAAGTTCAGATCTGATTGTTGATAGTGGACAACGATCAGACACTTGAAAGGCTGAAATCATTCACTTGGCGACTCTAAATTAGTTTCGAGATCAGATCCAAAGACTCCACTGGAGGATGATCCCGACCAGCAAAAACATGAAAGGACAACATGGACAGATCAGGTATTCAAGTTGGAAATTTATCCAAGGCATTTTGTTCTTTGTCATAAATTATTTCTTCTCTTTTCCCAAGAATGTCAAAAAGGCTTTGCAAAGTGTACTATGCTTGAGAAAAGATCCCAGGCCTGCATTTGATTCCTTCCCTTTGAAAAGTGTGAAAACCAAAGATTTGCATGCCTTTGAGCTTGATCACGATCCTTTTTCTGAATTTTGTGATGAACCTATACCTGTTGTACATACCCCTACACCTTGTAAAATTCCAGATCAGTATAAACCTCTTGTTTTACCTTCCGTCCTCCATGCTTTCCCAAAAAACTATGATCTATACTTGCCGAGGTTTGATGGTGAATGTAAGAATGTCAACGCTGAACAACATGTGCAGAATTTTGAGAATTTTCTAGATCTTTTTGAAGTTGATGAAGAAGATGTTAGTATAAGGCTTTTTTCTCTTTCTTTGCAAGCCAAAGTGAAGAGTTGGTTCAAAGCCCTGCCTGATGCAAGCATCTCAGATTTCCAGCAGTTCGTCAAAGTTTTTCTCGATAGGTGGATGATCAGACAAAACCTTTTCTTGATTGTAGAAGAGTATAACCATCTGAAAAGATTGCCAGGGGAGACTGTACAACAATTTTCAGCTAGATTTAACCAAGTTTATTATTCAATCCCAGTTGATATAAGGCCTACTCCTAGATCTGCTCTCTTGCACTATCTGGGTGCCTTTGATCCGGAGATGGAGTTTCAGCTGAGAGAAAGGGATATTGCAACACTTCACGAGATGCAGAACAGTGCAGTAAATGTAGAGGCGCATCTGCTGATCCGACGGGAAAGGTTGAACGAAGAAGAGATGAAAAACATAGATCCGGAAGAATCAACATCTCTAGAGGTAAAGCTTGACATTTTGGTAAGTGCAGTGGAAAAGATGATGGACAAGATCAACTCAAGGAATGATTATGATGTTCATGGCGCGCTGATTGAAGAAGAACAAGTTGCTGATCCAAAACATTTTGTTTCTTACCCTAGTTGTCGTAGTGATTGTTTTATAGATCATTGTGAAGAAGAGAGAGCTGTTGATATGATGTGTATGTTTGATGATGATTTACCTCATTATGATCAGTATGATGATGATTATGTTCTCCAAACAAACGCTAATCTTGCAGACAAATCAGCAGCTAGTTTGTGGGTGGAGGAAGTTCATTTTCAGCAGCTCGAATACAATGTTCAGCCATCACATATCAGCTATGACAGTGACAAGGAAAGTGCAGCAAATTGGGAAGTAAGTGAAGGATCTTTGCCTCTTTGTTTTGATTCATTTCAGTTCATCAGAGACAACTTCCATGAAATTAGGAATCAGTTGTCAACAAGTCTTGATCTAGACCATCTTGGAGGCAATAAAAACCTTGTTCCAGACTTCTCATATTCAGATTTGCAGCCCCCAAATGCCATTGGTTGTCAAATTGCAGATGAAGGCATGGAAGTTGACATATTTGATCAAATGATACAAGAAGGTTCCCTACCTTTTTGTTTCGAATCATTTCAGTTTTTGAAGGGTAGGTTGTATAGTAAATCTTTAAATGGACAACCTATAACAAATCAGCAATCTCTCAGTGTTAATGTTGAGGACGAGACAAATAACAAAATTCTTGAGCAGCCTGTAGCATCAGATTTTCAGCCACCAAATGAACTTGAAGGGTAGATTACAGATGAAGGTATGGCAGCCGAAATAGATGATTTGATGATGCCGGAAGATTCTATACCCTTTTGTTTCGAAGCATTTCAATTTATAAGGCAGAATCTTCATAAAATTTCTCAGGAAAAAGATGAACAGCTAGAAGGATGTCATACATTTTCAATGGATACATTGCAGCAGTCTTTTCAAGTTTTTCATGATCCAATAGCTGATGTTTTGGATGAGGTTTGCAGTCAAAGTCTTTCTCCGTTGACTATATGTGAGCTTGAAACATGTACTGATATGAACTTGATCCGGCAGCCAGTTTCTTTGTCATTTTTAGCAGAGGTCTCATCACAAGGCTCAAATCAAAGTTTGCATTCATGGTATGAGGAAAAGAGAAGTAATCCATTAGATGAGCTAAGTTCCAGTGTGCTTGAATTTCAAGATCCTTATGCAGTGTTTTTGGAGGTGGATAGAGAATTCATATTATTCAACGGATCTGTTTCTAAGTTATTATGGGAGTTGCCTTTCAGTAGTTCTCTCTTGTTGTTCATAAACAAGCACTTGTGGAGAATTCGAACAACAGATGGGACACTTACTTGGTTACATTGGTTGTTTCATTTCACTTGACCAGGTGATGAATGAAACTGTTAGAGTAGGTTTTGATGAATAAGCTCCACTTTGAGCATCATTTTCAGTTGGTCGATTGTGTTTAAGTATCGAGTCAGTTTTTAGTTGAGTCATGAGTCCTTTGTGAGTCAATTTTCAGTCTTGTTGTTAAGATTGTGTTGGTTTTCAGTCATGCATTTCAGCTTGAGTTTTTGACTCCATTGCCCAATGGCTGAAAGCACTGGTCTGCTCTCCCAGAGATCTAAGGTTCTTGGTACCTCCAAGGAGCTACCATCCCCATTGGATCCAATGTTAGTGTCAGTCTTTCCAACCTTCCTACAGTGATCAATTATGCTCTTACAAAGTGATTTAGAAGTGTCAAGGTCAAATTTTGTCATTTCAGTGAGTCTTCAAGCAAAATTTGGTCACTAGGCATTAGGTCTAGGGTTTGCCCAAATGTCAGTCCATGTCATCATTCAGCTGAGCCTATCATCATTCAGAGGGTTTTCATTATCATGTCAGTGTCTAATGAGTCATTTTACATCTTGTTCATGCTTCAGTTGTGCCTTGGCAAGGTCATTTCCCTCTCCTAGGGTTTTGAAGGCAATTTCTCTTGGATGGTCAAATCACCGGAAAAACTTGTTTCCTGATGTTCATACACCTTCCCCTATCCTTAAAGTACCTTATCAAACACTTCCCATCCCTTAGATCCGCCAAATTCCTCATTTTTGCACAAACCCTAGTTTCTAGCTACAACCTGGCAATTTTCTAGGTTGGGCCTGTGTTTTGCCCTTTTGGACCCCTTCCCCTCGCTCAATCTCTAATATTCCACTTTCCCCTATTTCCTAACATCCCTCCCCACTCCCAAAAATTTCCTCAAGAATTTAGAAGCCCCCTATCCCTTTCATTTCGCTTCATTTCCACGAAATTCCTTGTTTCACACATCGGGACAAGTTTCACTCAAATGATGTTTCAGAGCAATCCAAGATGAATTTTGGAAACCTGAGAGAGGTTTTTGTCTAGAGCATTCCAAAGAAGAAAAACCTCCTTCACGTTTTTCACAGGTGTCATTGTTTGAGAGAAATGTCAAGAATACCGTTGCCTCAGGAGAATCAAAGACACCTCTGAAGTGACCTTGGAAAAATCAAGTTTTATCCTAGCTTGGTTGGCCAAATGATTTTCTTGATGGGTAAAATGATAACTATACACAGGGATATTTCCAATGAGCTATCATGAGCTCAATTTGGGGTTGAGGAAGGCATTCAAAAGTTGACTGCAACAACACTCTTCCTTGAGGCAGCCTCATTTGGCACTTTTTGACCAGTCTTGGGAGATTTAATTTTTGACAGGTCAAATGAACTCCAAATTAAAACATTCGAGTTGGGTTGGAAATTAGACTCAAATACCTTTCCAACGAGCTATCATGTGCCCAATTCCGACACCGGGAAGGCCTCCAAACAGAGCTCCAAAATGCGCAACCCGTTGAGAAAATGTGCGCGACCCGTTGAGGAAATTGTGCCAGATTTGACCAGTTCAGCCCAGAAAACGCAGTTTGGCTCCAGTTTGACTTTTTGAGGTTGATGGTGGTCCTCTTGGATGTAATTGTGACACTTTTTGGATACTTTTACTCTTGTTTAACTCTTCGAGAAGTTTCTTCATGTAAAGGGTAAAAATTGAATGTATGAACTGGTTTCCAAGTTTATAGAGGCAAGTTGTTTTGACTGCCTAGATTTTAGTGCTCAGTTTAGAATTAGTTGAAACAGCTCCTAGAAGGATGAGATAGACCCCTAGAGGCAAGTGAAGAGGTTGGCTTGCATATATTATGTATTTTCTTAATCATTTTCAGGGGTTGGAAGGTTGGACTCTTGAGGGAGAAGCTATCATTGTATATTCTCACTGTATCTCTGCAATTTTTGGCTAAGGAAGACCAGGGTTTTGCAGTCATCTTTGAGATTCTTGTGGACTCATGTGTTGATGGTGTGTTACTTCATGTTCTTGTAAGCTTTGTTATGTGATTCATTTCCTTTCTTTACTGCTACACATTAAACAAATGAAGTGTTAAAGTATGAATTCATGCTAGCCATGCTCTGCTTTTAAATTTGTTTAATTTCCATGTTTTCTACTGTCTAAAGGGAATTCAAAGTCATTGTTTGCTCTCTTTAGCTCCTCATCTTTCATTCCTGATCATCCATCTCAAGTTAAAGCATCAATACTGTTTCCTACCTCGCCCCAAGGAACCCCCTGCAGAAATTGTGTCCAATCCCCGCACCCAAAATTGCAATTCCTCAATTTGCCACCAAAAAACCCAAAAAACCCCAAATCAACCTTTTTAATCAGTTTACTAGCCTAATATCAGTGTTACCTTGTTGGTCATCTCATCCCATTGAAGATCTACCGAGATTGACCGGAGAGAGCCTTCTCCCGCCCCGTAGGGCTAGCTACGAGGCTGAATGGTTTGATGTAGCCTTGAAGTTTACCTTTCTCAGCCTGATGTGAAATTTCAAGCGCTAACAGAACCATCACTGGTAAGGATTTTTGTGAACAAAATCAGTGAGTAGTTTTTTAATTTTATTCATAGTAAAGAGAACCTTTGACATGCCGTTGTGACCTATATGCCACAAATCAAAGTGCACCATGCTCATGGAAGCAAAGACAAAGAAACAACCTCTGTCACATTCAGAAATGAAATCTGTAAGTCGACTAACATAACTTCAAGATTTATTAATAAAATTTATCTGGGGATATGACCCTTGCAACTTCTAGGAGTAAGCACATGCTGTCTATTTTATTTCATTTCCTCCATCACCATTTTTGAGTGCCAAAAGCCCCGTTCTCCCCTACATGTATTCTCATGTTTGAGGAATAAACACAGGCCAATGGTATCATTTCATTTTACATCATCAACATTTTCGAGGGCAAAGAGCCCCATTCTCCCCACATGTATTCTAATTGACAAGTGCCAAAACCTTTCCTTCCCCTCTTCGAATTGGTGCTTGGACCCTGAATTTGTTATTTTATTGAAAATTCTAGAACCCTTTTGCCCCTCTTCAAACAGGGGCTTGGATCCTTGGAAGTAGTGCAGGGGTTCACCGCATGCGAAAAAGCAAAACGTATGCAATGATTTTCTGTTAAAAGCTTAAAATAAGAAGATCTAGTGGCTCCGAGCCACTAGATAATTCTTCAGATGCACATGTTATTCTGCTGAAAGAGGGAGTGGGATCTCAGAATCTCAAAAATTTGGAATTATCTTCTGAATTTTTGAAATAGAATTAACATTTCCCACAGATTCTCTACGTGGCTCCTCGTTTTCTCACACTTCCAGATCACAGAAAATTGGTAATTTTGTCTTGTTCCTGCATGTAGATAAGAAAAATTAAACCATGACTCCTAAAGCATGCTCTCATTCTCGTTAATAAAAGTCCAAATAGGTAGATGTAAACATACATAGAAGCCCTATGCTTGGGTCATGTATTGAGTGAAGCAAGAATAGATATGGGAGATGGTATCAAGGTTTGATTTCACAAGCTAGTTGTGGGTAACGGGTCGAACCCAAAACTCTATTAGACTACTAAAAATGTTTTTTATAGTGAGGATAGGAAATGAGTAAGAAGCCATGTTTCACAACACTCAACGAGTAGACTGCAATCTATGTATTTTTTTCTTCATGGACTCTAAATAAATGGTCTGATAGAAAAGTCAGGTTTTAAACATGAAACTGCTTTGTTTCCTGCCCTTTGACTATTTTGCACAGAGGTAATGTGTGGTTAGGTAGTGGTTTTCAAATTTTTTGTTTCCCATCATTAGACATTGTGCATAGAGGTAACACATGGTTAGGTAATGGTTGTGAAATGTTGTAAATAAGGGAGAAGTCTAACTATATTCTTTCTAATTCTGTGTTAAGCGGTAAATAATTTTTATTTCTATTTGAAATGTTGTAAATAGGGGAGGAGTCTAACTAGATTCTTTCTAATTCCGTGTTAAGCAATAAATAATTTTTATTTTAAATTTTTAAAATTTTTTGGAGGAATAATTTCTTCTATATGCTTAGTCATAAATGATAATTTATTTTATTTGAAAATGTGTACTGTATCCATAAGGCATATACCAATTAGTTTATGTGGGGTTTAATCCCCGTCACAAGGTCAAATCTCATGGGCAGGGGCTGAGAAGTGGAAATCACTTTGGGGGAATTAAACTTCCCAAGGGGCATCCAAGCTTGACCAAAGCCTTGCACAATCTTGTTTATGTGGGGTTTAATCCCCGTCATAGGGTCAAACCTCATGGGGAGGGTCTGAGAAGTGGAAATTACTTTGGGGAATTAAAATTCCCAAGGGGCATAGAAACTTGACCAAAGCCTTGCACAATCTTGGTGATAAGCATCCCATTATGGGTATATCGGCCTTCTTTTAACCAATGAGCATGTTGGCCCTGACCTAGGCTCCACCTAGTTACAAAAAAACTGTGTTTGGTGTAATTAGTAATATGTGTGGATAAATTTAATGATTTAATTAAAATCTAATTAGAATAATAATATATTTATGTTGAGGATAACAATTATTTATTTTTTTGTTTATAGAGGGTGTGTATTACATAACATCTTAGAGTTTTCACAATTAAGTGATTTGGTTGTATTTATGTCATGCCTACACTATTGTATAAATCCTGCTCTCAATAAAAAGCCATCGAACTCTAATACAAATGATACCTCTAACATTGCATCCTAATGCCAATTACTCCCACAAACATTGATTGTCCTTCATGTCATCAAAATACAACCCTCCAATGACAAGGATCTTTTCTTCTTCTCCACCAAGTTTCTATGTTTCTCCTTCAATAGTAGTCTTCCAACAAAGCAGGGTAGGCCTTGTGTGACATAAATGCTTGTGTCAATGGGGTCAAGGCACAAGGATAGCACCCACCTTATGTGTTCCCTTATTTTACATACGAATATGCATGGGGAACTTCCATATATTTCACCACCTTTAATGGATGGTAACTTAGGTAGACCATCAATGCCCAAGTTACAAGCATCTTGAACTTCAAGGACCAAGATAATTGAACTTGTGACCTCACCAAAATGGGGAGAGAGATCTCACACCTTACTCATGGCTACTTAAACTAACCCTCAAGACTATCAGACACCTAGCCCATCTTTGGATAATAATCAATGGAATCGTAAATTATTGATATTGTGTAGGATCCACACTCGCATTTAATGTGGATTATATCTGACCCTTTGCATTAGAGCCACCCAAGGGTGTTAATTACTTTCCCTCCCCCACAAAACTTAGCATGAAACCCTCATCAATGCATTTGATGAACTTTGTAAACATAATCATTATCAACAAAGGGGAAGCTCGTCACTCCAATGTATTCTTCTCAATCTCTATGTGCTTCATTTGTTGATCAACCCTACTCTAGTCCTCTCACCTTTACTTTGTGTTATATCCCCCACAACAAAAGTTTAATACATAAACATTGAAGATAAATGCAACATCTGGCCACTTCTATTCTGTTTGGCATTTCAACCCTCCATGCATTCAACATGGCTCTCCAACCCAAACTTATTTTATATCATCAACACTATGTTTTGATCCTTGTTCTATTAGATTGATGTTGGTGTCAATAGAAATAAATGGGATTCAAGGATGCTTTGTTGAACTAGAGAATTTGAATTATCAACCAAGATATTACCCAACATCTACCCTTTCTCTTTATTATATTTCGAGAATTTGGAATTCATTTGAGGCTAGTTGATTTCTACTTGAGATACTTCCTTAATCACGCTACTTGTTTAGTGTTCAAAGGAACAATTAGCATTATTTGCAGTTGTCATTTTGAGATCTTGGGTTTCATTATCGTGGGTTACCATTCACTAGGCCTTATTTTCCTTCCTCCTTTTTCTTATATCTAGGACTTAGGGAATGAGGTTTTTATTAGTCTAGAACAACTCATATATATAACATTTACATGAGTATGCACTTCAACATTAGGTTTTAGACTTATATACATCATTCTAGTGTATCTTTAATGATTTTTTCTTTCAATTTTTTCTTTTCCTTCATAAAAATGACAAAAAGGGAAATAATTTGTCAAAAATATATGAATTCTTAATCGAAAGTTGTCATTTCACAAAAATGAATGAACATCCTTTGGAATGACATGGGATAAAATTTGACTAAAGGAAATTAGGGGTACAATAAGATTGATGTCTAGCACTTACTCAATTCACCAAGTATATTCCCAAACCATCAAGATGACACACTTCTCTGAGTAAAATTATGAAACAACATGGAACAATATAGCTTAGAACATATCACCAAAGCATCAAGAGTTAGAATAGAGTGCTTAAGTCATCCAATACAAAAAATACATATTGAAGATGCCATAGACACACAAATCATATATATCAAGCTAAATGTGATAGCTAAAGCAACGTCTTCGTACTCGTAGGGTCCTAGATGGCCAAGGAAAGGTGTCATAAAACAAATGATACATCCATGAGTTACATATAGATGCATGTATCTTAGTTGGAAAATGATACTTAGTTCTCCACTCCATAAAATGTTGTGTTTTTAAGTATAGGGTTTGCATGTTTCGAACTTGACCTCATCATTGTTTGAGCTTCCTTACACACGCTTCTATTTTGGGTGGTTCTCTCATTCTCTATTCTTTTTGTATGGAATCTATAACCATTGATTAGGAATCCCTTTTACTTATTCATGAATTTCCTGGGGCGACGCACTAGCCATTTAAGTGTATCAGAGACCTTTCCATCTCCTTCCACCTGTATAGTTTTATTTTTTTTAAATGTAGTTAGAATTCATACATTCAACCTCTAAAAAAAATATTTAATTTCATACATGACAATATTCCCATATAATGAATTTTAAGTAAACATATAATATAAATAATATCATTACCTATTGTTTTAACCAACTAGTAAAATTATGGGTGTGGAGTTTCTGAAATATAGCTTCATCTCTTTTCGTTTGGGTAATTGATGATGAGCCTCATCATTGGGTAATTATATGGGCCTTAATTCACCCCCTATCTTAGTCAAACTAGCTATTCTCATAACTTATTACACACTTTTGATTATATTTTGTTTATGAGATGATTTAGAGTTGGATATTTTGCTTTGTGGTCTAATGTGCATTTAATGCAGGATTAAAGGATAAAAGCAAGGAATTTTGGAAAAGATATTGTCAAAACTAGATTGGGACAAGGGAGAGGGATTATAGGAGGTAAATACTCCTCATTTAATACCCCTCCATTCGAATATTCCTCCACCAGTTCAAAGTGCAAACAGCCAAATCATGAGGACTAGAAGGCAATCGAGCAAGTGAAAGACAAAGCACTAGTTTATCTCGAGTTTGGGAGCCGAGCCTCCCTAATTTTAAGGAATTCGTTGGAGACTTCAGATGTATAAGTAGAGAGTCCTAGGACCTCAGTAGGATTCAAATTTTTTATTGTAAAACTCTACTCTATTTTCAAGCTGCAAGACTTGTGATTGTTTTTTATGTAATCCATTGTTTTGGTAATAAGAATGAGTTTTGCTTTGAGCCAGCACTGAGTTAACTCAGAGGGCTGAAGCTCTTGGGTTAGGGCCCAACCCTAGTAGCCAAGGCTCCTCTTTATTGTACATGTATGCTAGTATAGATTCATAGTTTAATTATTCATTTGCTTAGTAGATGCATTTCCATTACAACAATGTAAATTAGATTGGTTGTGTGATAGTTTGCTTCCATTTGTGCCTTCTTTCAAGTAGCAGGTTAGCAAGAAAAGGATCGCCATAAGGTTGTCAGCAAGTGTCTTGGCCTCACTTCCTCCCTCTAGGACCATGACTTGAGGAAGGGACCCTTCAGTAGCCCCAAAAACATAGATTTCTAGTTCTTGCATGAGCTTTGGAGTTTGTTTTCTTTGATTCAGTATTTTGTTCATGTTGCAAGGCAGATTTCATTCTCATATTTTTCCATCTTCATTTCTACAATACGATCTCACTCATGCCTTCATTCCCTTCAACAAATTTCTTCATGCATAACATAGGAAATTGGTTCATTCTTTTCTATTTTATGAAAATATATCTTGTTGCATAGTTCTGGGAAGACACACATGTTTTAAGAAGAGCAGGTACTTCAGAAGAAGACCCAGAATTCATCACCATCAACAACCTTCCAATTCATCCACCTTAGCCATCTCTTATTCCACCATCACCCTCACTAGTTTTTTTATCATTTTTCATTGAAATTCCCCCAGATACATTGAGTGAATCTAGGCATCTCCTATCTTGGATATTGACTCCTGAGTGCTCCTAGACCGTCTAAGACCCCATTCCACTCATAACCTACCTTTTTCAAGCTTCCCAACACGTCCAACATATCACAATTAGCTTTCAGCTATATCCTATAGGTTTTCTGTAATTCCTACAGGATCGTCGTGTAGGTTTCTATTACATCCTGTAGGTTTTCCTGAAAATGGCCTGTTTTGAGGTTGAATTGATGGGAAACCTATAGGAAGTCACAAACAGACTCCTAGGACCCTTACACACCATCCAACCACTTCATAAACCTTCTAGCCATCCTCCATCACCTTCCATTCACCTGTCACATCCACAAGAACAATTAATTTGCATACTTGATTTTGCCTAAAAAAACAAAAAAAAAAGTGAAAACAGATTAGTTTAGTTTTTTTTTCTTACACACTAGTATGGTTTTATGCTATTTACTTTTGCAGCTTAGATAGTAGCATTTTTTTAGTCTTGATTTAGAAGATATGCTCAGCATAGCTGCTTAAATGGTTAATTAAGATATGGTATGATTTAGCATTGCATGTTGTTTTCTTTATTATTGCAGTAGAGTAGCTCACTTAGAGTAGATTTTCTCATTGTAGTAGAGTAGCTCTGTTAGAGTAGATTTTCTCTTCTTCCATCAAAGAATCAAGCTTCTTCTGACTCTATAGAAGTTTGGCTTAGAACCCTTAGGGTCTCTCACTGGATGACCAGTGACAACATGCAGGACCTTCACTTTTACTTGTGCATACATCACTGTCACCTCCAAGTTTGTATGAACCCCAGGTTGATAAGTAAAGCTAGTAGCCCAGGAGTTGCAACATCCATGCTGCAATACTGGCACTCATCACTTTTTGGCACCATTCCTGGGGAGGTGTCTGAGTAGAATGTGATTACTGCTTTCTTTTCTTCTATTTCTTGTCTTCAATATTATGTTGTTAGTTTATTTCTGCAAAAGTAATATAGTTGCTTCCTTTCTTTCATTTCCGTTATCTGCTTTCCTTTCTATTATGTAAGTAGGATTTCAATTCAGCAAGTATCTTTTTCATTTTGTAAGTGATTTTCATTCAATCAACAATTTCATTTCTACAAGTACTTTCCAGTTTAAAAAAAATACAAACCAACCCAAAAATATTTCCTTTCATGCCTTGTAGGAATAGGGACAACTTAGGGAAATTTTTTCCAATTACCCCCACTGCATCCAACAGCGAACCTTCTCTCTTCTTTGATGGCTGTGAACTGGAGGAACCTTTAGGTGAGAAACCTAACATATTTGAAGCACCTACAGGGGAAGAAGAAGAAGAGGAACCCATTCGTAATCAACCAATGGCTGAAAACCGAAATGACAAAGGGAATAGAGAGAGTTGAGGGTGCCTTCCCCATTAAGGAAACCAACGGGGACACTAAGATGAAAAATATAAGTCCATCTATCCTACCTCATTTCCATGCCATGACCACAAAGGACCCTGACACTTTCCTATTTGAGTTTGTTGTTATATTCCGAACCTATGACTATATAGATGATGAGAAAAAGTTAAAACTATTTCCATCTACCGTCAAGGATGCAAAATTGCACTGGTTCATGGGCTTACTTGGAGATAGCATCAGAACTTGGGCTCAGATGTAGCAGGCCTTTAACAATAAATATCTGGACTACTGTAGGTCAAAGGATACTAAAGAATAAATTTTCCAGATGATCATAAGCCCGGATGAATCCTTAGAAGACTATGAAGAAAGATTCCAGCTCAGTTACAAAAGGGCTAGGTGCACACTTGACCCTGAGTCACTAAAGATGGTCCTGGTCAAGGGAGTAAGAGAAGATCTTCTAGATACCTTACATTTGTTAGCATGAGGAGATATCTACCAATTATCCTATGAGGATATCAAGACTGCCTTTAGAAACCATTCTAGGGCAACCAGGAAAAAGGGTAGGGGTAGTCAACCTATGGCCAGTACATCATCTTCCAAGTCATCCATCAAGGGTGAAATTGGAAATATGCTAGAAGATTTCAAAAGTGAGATGTTGCAAACCCTTGCCTTGCAAATGGACACCATGAACATTAAAAGGAAGTAAGAGGAAGCAGAGACATCCTTGGCCATATTTTGTCCGAGATGCACCAGGAGGCATCCTAGGAATGAATGTCCATTGGACTATATTGAAATTTGCTCGGTCTGTGAAGAAAACGACTCCATAGGTAAGTTCCCTTATTTACCTGGACTCAAAGCTGTATATCAAGGAGCTAAAGGGGTCACTGAGTAGCTTTGCTACATTAACCAAAGGAGACCTCCTGGGCCTAGACCATACTAGCAGGGCATGCAAGGGTCATCTCCTGCATATTACAACCCCAACCAAACTACAACTATACCTTCTTGGGGACCCCCTGATCGTCCTTCCTGGTCTACACCCCCTCCTTGGTCCTATGCATCTCAGTATCATTCCTAGCAAGCCAGCCAGTAATTTCAACCTTACGCTTTGCCACAACCTCAGTGGAATACACCACTCCAGGGTTGGAGGCCCCAATACAACAATTCCCCATCTCTATTGCCTCTGCCACCTACCCAACCACCAATCCTACACTCTGCTCCACCCAAGCAACCCCAGATGCCTACCTAGCCAAATCTGAACCCAAACAATAGGCAAGTTCAACAATTTTACAGTGGAGAGACATCATATCCAACTTATGCTGTGGAAATCCAGGAGATTAACCTGAGATATGGGAGATTTCTCCTGGATAACTAACCCCCCCCCCATACCTTGGGAGGTTAAGGAAGAAAGAGAGGAAAGCAACCTTAAAGTAAGTCCACCCTTTCCTGAAATATTAGCCCAACCACTCCAGCCTACCCCAGAAGAAACTAAACTTCTGGGAGAATTGAAAAATCTATGTGTAAAGATCCCCCTTCTCCACGCAATAAAAGATGTTCCCATTTACAATAAGTTGATTAAGGAGAAATGCTTCAAGCATCGAGGGAGGTGAAAAACGGATGCTGATACCATTAATGTCATTGGGCAGCTATCCAAATTAATGCTGGGGTAGGTAATATGTCCAAAATATTTGGACCCTGGAAGCCCTGTAGTAGATGTGCACATCAATGGCACCATTGTCCCACACACTCTAATCGATCTTGGGACTGCTATTAATGTGATGACTAAGGACACCATACTCAAGCTCAACCTCCAAGGGTCATTGAGGAAGACCACAACAGTTCTACAACTTGCAGACCATTCCATAGTAACCCCTAAGGCAATTGTGGAGGATGTGATGGTCTCCATTGAGTCCTAGGAGTACCCTGCAGATTTTCTAGTTCTCCAGCCTAAGGCTAGGCTTACTGGTTATCCTCTCATCCTTGAGAGGCCATGGTTGGCCACAGTCGATGCTTAAATTAGCTGCAGAGCTAGGAATATGACCATCAAGAATGGGCATATGTCCAAGAAGTTAGTCCTATACCCTCCTGCTCAACCATCTCTAGAGAATGACTTACATTTATGGTTGGAGGAGGAGGAAGAAGATGAAGTTTATTCCACCCAACTTTATGCTTTGGAAGCAACCATGGGAGGATAACAACAAGATGAGGATGACTTGATTGAACACCTCCTCCAAAGTCCAACTCTTGGTTCATTACCATTAGAAGAAGAAGTAAGGGAAACCTAGAAAAATCATCCAATTGACTTATGCTTGGCTGATTCCAACCCACTCTGTGTTAAAACCATATAATTCAGCCGAAAGAAAACATTGAAAATTAATCCATCTCTTTCTTCTCTCAAAGAGGAGAAGCTATGCAACATGTTAAAGGAAAACCTAGAAGCCTTCACTTGGAGTTACAAGGAAATTAAGGGAGTACACCCCTCAGTGTGTACTCACCATATATACATCAAACAAGGTTGCAAGCTAGTCCAAAAACCACAAAGGAGGATGAATCCAGCTCTTAAAGATATAGTCAAAGAAGAAATGAAAAAAATGTTAGATTCAGGATCCATTTACCCTATCTCTGATAGTGAGTGGGTCTCCCCTTTAGTGTTAGTTTCCAATAAAAGTGGTAAGTGGAGGATTTGTGTCGATTATATCGAGTTGAACAAAGCCACAAAGAAGGATCATTTTCCTCTACCCTTCATTAACCAAGTGCTAGACGGCCTGGCAGGGAAAAAGTTTTTTTCTTTCCTAGATGGATTTAGTGGGTACAACCAAATCCAAATCTGCCCACAAGACCAGGATAAGACCACATTCACCTATCCTTGGGGTACGTTTTCCTATAGGGTCCTTCCTTTTTTCCTATGTAATGCACTTGCCACTTTCTAGAGAGGAGTCTTGAGTATTTTCGCCGAATTAGTCCATGATGCGGTGGAAATTTATATGGATGATTTTACACCTTATGGATGTGATTTTCAAGAAGCCTTGACTAACCTAGGAAAAGTAATGCACAAATGCATTGAAATGAACCTATCTCTCAGTCTTGAAAAATGTGAATTCTTAATCACTGAAGGGACTGTGCTAGGTCATTCAATATCTCAGCGAGGATTGCAGGTGGACCCAAAAAAAATAGCCATCATCCAAAGGGTCCCACCTCCTCAAAATAAGAGATATGTCAGGAGTTTTTTAGGGATAACTGGATACTACCGAAGGTACATAAATGACTTCAACAAATTGGCTTCTCCTTTATTTGGGTTGTTGGCCAAATATTATGAGTTTATATGGTCAAAAAGTTGTCAAGAGGCCTTAGACATTCTAAAGGGTAAGTTAACCATTGCACCAATTGTCTGAGGACCAAACTAGGCCATCCCCTTTCATATTCATGCTGATGCCTCACACAAAGCATGAATAAGATAAGTAAAGCTGGTAGCCTAGGAGTTGCAGTGTCTTTGCTGCAATACTGGCACTCATCAATTGAGTTGGCAATCTCCATTATGCGCATCCTAATTCAATAATTATGGACAATAGATAAGGTGGTTAATGTGCTTTGATAAAATATGAATAAATTATTTTTAAAGGTAAAATATGTTAATCTATCCATGGATCTATGTTTTGTTAAACCGTAAACAAACAAAAAATAATTGCAAGCCAAATATGTTACTTACTCCATCCATGGATCAACTTCGTTTGTGTGAAATAGAACCCACCAATGGGATTGTTCCCAATTAATTTCATCCAGTTCTGAAGGAATTGGAGAAAATAATGGCTTTCCATCAAGGATAACTTCTTCAACTTCCTCATGCCACACTTCATTTCGATCATGTGTGGATCCAATAGCTTCCATACCTTTCAAGTATCCTCCACAAAACTTTATTGATTCCTCCATACTATAGCTTTTAGCAATGCATCCTTCAGGGCTATTTTTCTTCTTAGCATAACTCTTATAGACTCTTATGTTCCTACAAAATGAAAAAAATGGAATTAAGTAATTTAAAAAGATTAAAAAAAAATCATATTGTTGTTGTGCTTGATAAAAAGTAAAGTTTCACGTACCTCTCAAAGGGGTACATGCATCTATATGCAACCGGGCCACAATATCGAAGCTCATGTACGAAATGTACATTCAAATGCAACATTATATTGAAGAATGAAGGAGTTAAATACTTTTCAAGAAAGCACAATGTCTCCACAATATTATTTTCCAACTTGTCAAGACTCTCTACTGAAACTGATTTTGCACAGATTTGCCTATAAAAGTAAATGGATAGCTCCCCGAATGTGTAGTCTTGAGGTAAAAGTATGTAAGAATTTGATTGAAGTTGAACATTAAAAAGGTATTGTTTAATTTTGGTAATGGACCCGAGAGAGGAATTGGCATTCACACTTAACCTCAGAAATTATGGGTTCACTTGAGCAGTATTTTATTTCCTCAAATAAAGCTACATGTATCGCTATATTTGGAATCATTGTATTAGCAATGCCTAGTTATATCTCTATCCACGATATCTTCAGCATATTCATTCTTCTATGGTCTATGGCTCATCAAAATGGATCTATAATGGTGTGGAATTAACTCACTATGACTACATATTGCCTCTATATGCACCTTCTCAAGAAGTATGTTCAAACCCAGATGTGATTCTTTAAGGCTCGTATTTTTCTAAGGTATGGCTTATCTAAGTCTTGTATGTATCCTCCAGACCTGCACTCTATACTCTGTTAATGAGAATTCTCTATCATCCTATATTAGCCATGACACAGTGAATAAGGTATTACCGATGATAGTAACACTCAACGAAACTCATAACTCTGACTTAAATTCTAGACAATAATCTATTTAAACCTCATAAATTCTAATGTCAGTGACTTTCCTAGATGAGGGCAGTAACATATGTGGAGACTAATGCAGTGATAAGAATATGTGTTGATAGTATGAATCTTGCACTTCCTACAGTGACCTGAAAAACACACATATAAATATTCACAATTCAAACTACTTATATTAGGTGAGTCAACCTATGGAGATGTTGATTTACAATAGGTTCATTGTGATCCCATAAATATACCTCAATGAATGTTTGGTCACAAGCAGTGGAAGCATTTTATTTTGCAAATACAATCCTCTCTTAGTTTAAGGATAATTATTCTCCCTGAAATATTCTATACCTAGCATCAAGTAGCAAAATAGGAATTCTGTTGAAGTCATCTCTCAAGAAGAAGTAGTCCTCCTGGAAGTTTGCAAGTCCTGAAGCTATAATAAAAGTAAAAAAAATAGAATCCTGAGCAGTGATCTTTCTTGGTTCCCTCACAGTTATATGTATGTGGTACTATTCTATGTATGTCCTCTCAAGATCACCATTATTTACGGTCCATCATTAATTATGACATCGGTACTACTCAGTAGCAATGGTGATACGTTACAATACCTATAAATTGATGACATATTTCCAATCTTATTCACAATCGAAGTTGTGAACAAGACATATATGAACTTTGGAAATCTTGATTGTCATCCTTTGAAAGCTTATACTCTATAAAGAAGTTACAGGTATCTCTCATCTAATAATTTAATAATTGGGCTAATGAGATATTGAAGCTTCTGTCTTCAACAAAGAACACATGATCCTAAATTTAACATGGTATTAGAGACAAGTTGAGGACAAGGCCAAGCAGCAGTGAACGAAATTATCACAAGTCTCTGCAGCCAAGTAGTCATCCTGGAGATAGAGTTGTTTCCCCCCCTGAAAGACTACACCAAATGTGAATCATCTCTATCCAAAATTCAATCTCTACGGCCTTGTTGACATAGATATTCACTTGTTCTGAAATTTCATTGCAATTCTGAAGTGGATAGGACGAAGTGTTAATGATTGTTTTGGGTTTATTTTTTTCTTTGGTTCGATCTCGTTTACTCGATGGGCTATTTCAGACTTCTGGACACACACTTATATGTTCTTTGTGGTATGGTTCAACCCCTTATCCAGGTGTCGCACGGAAAGTGTCGATCTTGCGGACAAGATAGACCTTCCTAGAATCTAAAGAAGACCTAACAACAAGCAAACCAACTAGACACTATCTTTCTCTAAATATGCTTTAATAAACAATAGCAAACAAGAGTTT
This sequence comes from Pinus tabuliformis, assembly GCA_031772625.1. Classification (NCBI taxonomy): domain Eukaryota; kingdom Viridiplantae; phylum Streptophyta; class Pinopsida; order Pinales; family Pinaceae; genus Pinus; species Pinus tabuliformis. The sequence continues at coordinate 224,994,417 of CM062813.1, forward strand.
TTAGGGCCTACCTTTGGTCCAACGCAAGCTTGTGGATGCCCTCACTCCTTTGATCCAAATGAGTTCCTTTTCGCGAATCTGCAAACACAAACAAGGCAAACAAATTAAATAGCACCTTAAAAGCCAATTGCATAAAACATATTTAACATGAAAGTCAAGGAGTCCATGAAACAAATAACATAATATAGTTGTTGAGAAAAATGAGTTTGATTGTATTAATTCAAAAGAAGAAGAAATTTACAACCTTTGCCTTGACGTTGTACAAGCTCCTCCCAGGGTCCAACAAGATGTCTCCTCTACTTTGACAAGTTTCACTCACTCTCCAATGGAACCAAGAGGTATGTGATCTCTCCTCTCAAGCTCAACCAAAGAGTCTCAATTTCACCAGCATTTACCCTCAAAATGTTCAGCTTCTAACCTCTGTAGTCCTCACCCCAATGCCTGTCTTTATAGTGCAATGGAGGGAAGTTACTAGGTCCTCCTTCAAAGGGATAGCTCCTTTAGTCAAGGGATTAGCTCCTTCTCTTTTGGGATGCATGAACCACCTCAGAGCGAACAATCCACGTCAAAGTTCCTTCTAGAAAACTCTAGAATTAACCCAAAGTGAGTTTTTTAAGATAAAACTTGCTCCTTTTGACTTTCACAGGGGTCCGCACCTACACCGTTATGGACAGAGCGGGTAGGTACGCAGCTTTTGTACACAGAAGGTGCGGGACCACAGGTGACCATGAGAGAAAGTGCGGAACCAGAGTTACATTGATTTTTAATGTCTTTTACCCACTTCCAAAGCTTTATTTGAAGAGCTGAGGTCTTAGACTTGCTTAGGAGGACAGTACAAGTGATGATAGACCCATACTGACTGTAAATAATCATGGTGACGATATTTTAGTGTAACAAATTGCCCCCTAAAGTGCGAAGTCTGTAGTAGATGAGGATTTCATTTATCATATAGGAAGAGTGAAGTACTTTATCATTTCGAGGATCATCTTGTGGAGAGCCCGGTCGGAACCTGTAAAAACATTCAATGCAAGATATATATATGATATCATATCATCGCTGAGGTAGGCATTCCCATACTCAGATCAAAACTAACTAGAAAACTATCTACTTCTCTGATATAGGAATGATCTTGTAAAACATCACTAGTATAGACTCGTGTGAACACAGTATGGATGCAGCCATCTGTTTATAAATAGTCCACAACATAATGAATACAAAATTCCTCGCAGCCTGGATGGTGGAAACTAGGTCTAGGGTCTTCATTTCTATATCCCGAAAGAGTACGATTCTATCCATGCGAATAAATGTGTTGAAGTCGAACATGGTAGAAACCACTTGATTACCAGTCAATGATGTAAACCGTTAACAAGTGTGAGAGAAACCACCAGTGATGTCAATGGCTCTCAAAGTACCCAGTACAATCCATGAGATGCGAATAAATGTGTTGATGTCGAACATGTCACGGAATCCTTTGATCGAAAGTCAATGATGTAAACTTTCTTCAAAGGCGAGAAACCTGCCACTGAGGCATGCAGATCTCAAGGTACTGACGATTTCTAGATCATCTTTCTAGATAATGTGCTGATGTTGATAGAAAGCGATCCATCATAGGCAAGCCCACAACACGAAATCATAGATCAAGTTGAAGAAATTTAGTTGCAAGGACTGACTCAGGGATGGTCAAGATGGATGACAGATATTTTGCAGATGAATGGCTTATTGGAAATGACCTCTTGAACACATAACGACACGACAGATGGCTTGGTGACAATTGACCCAAAGTTAATACCCAGAAACTAGCTGAAGACTTTCAATGTGGTTTGATCAACTGTTAGGTGAAGGATTTCCCAACCCAGGTGAATAAAAGTGTCGTGTTCAAGAGTGGTTACAAAGTATGACAAACAGACTCATTTTCCTCTCTTTTCCCCCACCATTTCTGGCAAGTACCTCTTTATTTTTGACAAGCTTGAGGAGGATAACATTTGCTTGATTATAAGCTCATCCTTCAGATGAGTCCAACTTAGTTTAAATTCGAACCCTAAGAAGGAGTGGTTCGTTCCTGTTTGTAATTGAACAGGTCCTTTACTGTGAAATTTTAACGAGTCCAGTATAGGAGAAACTCGGCGTTTTTCAATTTTAGAGAGTCTGAAAAACTTAAGAAGACTCCAGGGTTGACCTTTTTCGTAACTTTGTGTCTCCCAAGCCCGAAAAAGTATAAAATAATACTTGAGAGAACCGCTTGATCTTTACGACCAAGGAGTACTTTTCGTAATTAGTGTCCCTGATCCGAAAAAGTAAAAAACCGATCAATGACACGTCGTTTTATAACCAATATCAAATTTGAAACAACAAAAATCCGGCAATCTTTTCATGTTTTTACGGTCAGAAAAAGAGCTGTAAGTGGACCGTATTTTTAGTTCTGTTTTAACGAGTTTAAAAAGAAAACCTCGGCGATCTTTTCATGTTTTAGGAGTCAGAAAAGAGCTTAATGGTGACTCTAAGGTTTCACTTTTTCATAAGTTTTAACGAGTTCAAAAAAATGATAAAAATGTACTCATGGTTTTCACTTTTTCGTAAGTTTTAATGAGTTCGAAAAAATGATAAAAATGTACTCATATGGCTGACTTTCAATTTAATTTACGAGCAGGAAAAGACGGAAAGAACTCGACATTTTCATTTGTTTTACGAGAATGAAAGATAGCAAAATAATCTCGGGATTTTCATGAGTTTAACAAGTCTTGAAAATAACTGAAATTGACTCGAGATAGGTTTCATTTTTACAAAAGCTTGAAACAGAGAAAAACTATGCTTCAAAGTAGTTTCATTTTTACACAAGCTTGAAACAGAGAGAAAACTGTGCTTGATGCCCCCTAAGTGTAACTGCTAGAGCGCATGCCCCCCCAGCTTCATTTCATTCAACTAAGTACAAGATGGATGGAATGAAGGTTCAATTACGAGATCATTTGAAAGACTTGACCTAAAATTGTAAGAAAATTATGGAAAAAATTGAAATAACTAACCTAAATATACAACTTAACATTTGTAAGATCTAGTCAAACTCTCGACTCAATTAGAGGAGGATTTGTTTCATTTTTTAACGAGCTTGACATAGGAAAAGAACTATGCTCGGATTCGGTTTCATGTTTATGCAAGCTTGAAATGAAAAACTATGCTTGTTATAAGTTCGCATGCCCCTAGCATAATGATGCAAATCGAGGTACATGCCCCCCAAGCTTCAGTGCATTCAACCAAGTGGATGAAATGAAGGTTTACTTTCGAAATCTTGGAAAGACTCGTGGGAGTTGTTTCATTTTTTAGTGAGGTTTACATAGGAAAAGAACTATCCTCAAAACCCTTGTTTCATTTTTTAAACAAGCTTGACACAAGATAAGGAATTATGCTCATAACTACTCTCTACAATCTACCTAACAAGGAACTATACTCTAAAAAACCTTGATTCATTTTCTAACGAGCTTGACACAAGACAAGGAACTATACTCATAAAATCCTTGATTCATTTTTTAACGAGCTTGACACAAGACAAGGAACTATGCTCATAACTACTCTCTACAATCTACCTATATAACCTACCCTTGTTTCATTTTTTAAAGAGCTTGACACAAGACAAGGAACTATGCTCAAGACTCCTTGTTTCATTTTTAAACGAGCTTAACACAAGACAAGGAACTATGCTCCATAAGTTCGCATGCCCCCAGCATAATGATGCAAAGCGAGTTACATGCCCCCCAAGCTTCATTGCATTCAACCAGGTGGATGGAATGAAGGTTCAGTTACAAGATCATTTGAAAGACTTGACCTAAAACTGTAAGAAAATTATGGAAAAAACTGAAATAACTAACCTAAATATACAACTTAACATTTGTGAGATCTAGTCAAACTCTCGACTCAACTAGAGGAGGATTTGTTTCATTTTTTAACGAGCTTGACACAGGAAAAGAACTATGCTCAGATTCAGTTTCATGTTTACGCAAGCTTGAAATGAAAAACTATGCTTGTTATAAGTTCTCATGCCCCCAGCATAATGATGCAAATCGAGGTACATGGAGGGAAGTTATCTTTCTCTAAATATGGCGACTCGACACAATCTTTCTCTAAATATGCTTTAATAAACAATAGCAAACAAGTGTTTTTAGGGCCTACCTTTGGTCCAACGCAAGCTTTTGGATGCCCTCGCTCCTTTGATCCAAATGAGCTCCTTTTCACGAATCTGCAAACACAAACAAGGCAAACAAATTAAATAGCACCTTAAAAGCCAATTGCATAAAACATATTTAACATGAAAGTCAAGGAGTCCATGAAACAAATAACATAAGATACTTGTTGAGAAAAATGAGTTTGATTGTATTAATTCAAAAGAAGAAGAACTTTACAACCTTTGCCTTGACGCTGTACAAGCTCCTCCCAGGGTCCAACAAGATGTCTCCTCTACTTTGACAAGTTTCACTCACTCTCCAATGGAACCAAGAGGTATGTGATCTCTCCTCTCAAGCTCAACCAAAGAGTCTCAATTTCACCAGCATTTACCCTCAAAATGTTCAGCTTCTAACCTCTGTAGTCCTCACCCCAATGCCTGTGTTTATAGTGCAATGGAGGGAAGTTACTAGGTCCTCCTTCAAAGGGATAAAGCCCTCCTTCAAAGGGATAGCTCCTTTAGTCAAGGGATTAGCTCCTTCTCTTTTGGGATGCATGAACCACCTCAGAGCGAACAATCCACGTCAAAGTTCCTTCTAGAAAACTCTAGAATTAACCCAAAGTGAGTTTTTTAAGATAAAACTTGCGCCTTTTGACTTTCACAGGGGTCCGAACCTACACCGTTAGGGACAGAGCGAGTAGGTACGCATCTTTTGTATACAGAAGGTGCGGGACTGCAGGTGACCATGAGAGAAAGTGTGGAACCAGAGTTACATTGATTTTTAATGTCTTTCTCCCACTTCCAAAGCTTGATTTGAAGAGCTGAGGTCTTAGACTTGCTTAGGAGGACAGTACAAGTGATGATAGACCCATACTGACTGTAAATAATCATGGTGACGATATTTTAGTGTAACACCAGGGAAGTCTATTGTGCAAAGATAGCTTAATTTATGGAAGTTGGCCTATATATAATGCAACACTAATTTACATACTTGTACGCTAATACTTCTAAATCTGACAATTGATTGGCATACACACTAATTTGTAGACCTGAGTGCTAACATATGTATTCAATCTATGTTCCAGAACTCATATACTTTTGAACGATCTTGGGCACACTAGTTTCATTCTTGTGAAGTCCTCTGTCATGAAAATGTTTCGCTGAAGTGTTTTAATGCTTCACTTCTGATATAAATTTCTGAGGCCAACACTATTTGAGGAATTTTTATGGAATTGACATATTTGACAAAGTGTTGAAAAGTGTTATGTTGAAAATAGACCTTGAGGATCTAGACACAAGCTTAACTATGTGGAATCAAATGTAAGAAATAGTTCGGTCCAGTATATGAATTGTGTACAAATCTATGGTGTATTCCTAAATTAATACAACAGGCCGGATCCATTATATAGAGACATATAAAACAAGTTTGGTTGACCTAAGTGTATAACTAAGTGGGTATGAGTCAGCTAGTTTAGTGATTATGATTCGATCTAAGGGTTCGGTCTTTGTATATGTTGGTGCAAAGAATCTGAAGATCTTGGCTTATTTGATGTGCACATTGACTGCATTCAAATCAAGTTTTGGGACAAATTTCTAGAATTACTAATGTCACAGGGATATTGGTTCTCTTGTTCTTCGAGAGTGTAAGGTCCTTATATGGTAGAGGGTTTTGAGACAGAATATGCATAGAATTTATTTGCTTGCAGGAATGAGTGTGCTTAATGCCCAGAACATGTGATGAATGGTTAGCATTCTTAGGTCCTGACTCTTAAGTCCTGACTAGGCATGTGTCTTCTGTTTGAAGCTTAAGGATTCAGGAATAAAAAATCCCATTGATGCCAAGTTGTAAAGCAATGATCCAAGTTCCTTGATAAGCAAATTTGTGCATATCCATGGGAGATGGTAACGACCACCATTTTTCCATTTTAAAGGATCCTTATTTATGTTTCATATCATTGTAGCAGTGACAAGGAAGTTGCCTTGTTTAAAACAAGCCAAATTGCTCACTAATGATACATTGACAAATGTTTTTTACATCATAGATGTCCTCTTGTAGGCATGTCATGTTATATAAATATTCTTTTAGCAGGAAAGGATCACAAGGATCCTTGATGAGAAGGTTATTCACTATATGGGAGAATCTTGGAAAGAGTATATTCCACTAGAACCTTGTGGATGAAGTCTGGCATATTATGGAAGCAAGCATCAAAGATGTTTATTAATTTAGTTGGAGCATGAAGGCATAATTGAAGTATTTTATCATCTTGAGAAAGGAACCTCATCATAGACATTTTCTTCAAAAAAAGAGGTAGTTCATGAAAGAAGTTGACTAGATGACAAAATTAAGGAAAGAGGTATGCGCATATTTAGATAAGAGTTCTTCTTTAGAAAGTAGAATTCATGTATTTAGAGATATTGTAGGAAGAGTTAGATGCAGAAATATATTTGGAATCATGTGCATGGTATGTCTTGTTTAAATACTAGATGAAATAAGGACTCTTCCATATGGGTACTCGATGTATAGAAGCATGACGGTTGTGCATAAAACCTGGTGATATTGATCAACATCTGATATGGTCTCTGTTAGGTTCCTATGTTCCATAGTAATCAAGATTTATCTTTCAAGTCAATCAAGGTCAAAAGTCAAATTTTGGTATATACTAGAAAATTTGCCAAGTTATAAAGCAAAGAGTAAGAATCACTATATAGGCTTCATTGCTACTCCCACTCCAAAAATGAAAATCATTTCATCATGGTAGGTCATCTCCATATTTCAGGAGTCTTTTTATTAATCATGGTCAGTCAAACCCTATCAATCATACTTGCACCTTCTTTCCTCAGAGATCGAGCCAAAATTCTGCTACTAGGGTTTTTGTTGCACTTTCCCTTTTCCATGGTTCATAGCTTCATTTAGGAGTCAAATGCATTCGTTTTAATATTATACCTCCTTCATCATCCTTCACTGACCATTCTCCATCATTCCCCTCATCAAAATCTTTTCATTTTCTTATTTTACCAAAAACCCTAGAAATTTGTTGCGCTTTTACACTAGGTCTGTGTTTTGACCTCACCCCCCCTTTTTCTCACTATTTTTGAGAAATTACACTTCTATTATTTTCATAACACCCATACCTATAACCCATATTTTTCCCATAATTTTTCCTACCTCCCTTCCTTCTCATTCCCCTCCCCTAAGTTGTTGATCTTCTGTGCTGCACTTTTACCTAGTCACCATGTTCTCATCATATCTCTAAACCTTACACTCATTTTACATGAAATTTCTACAGGGGATGCATGGGGATGAAATGATAACACCCACTCATTTTCATGTCAAAATTCTGCATGATTTTCGAGCAATGAGCCGTTGTCATCTACAACCATTTTTGCATTTTCTAGATATTTGTGAATCTAAGTGGGCTGAATTTATTTTCGGAGGTTAATTATGATGATATTAACTTTCTCTAAAAAAATTAGGCCATTTGGATTTACCGTTTTGGAGATATTCCCAAAATACAATTCCTACAGGAGAGTTACTGCGCTTTTGACTCTGTTTTTATCATCATTTTAAAAATATAATTATGACCAAATGGACATGAATTTTGGAAAAAAAAGGAGTTTTTATTTAAGCATGGTACCAAGCACAATAACCTCCTACAGTTTTTGAATAGTTGTTATGGTTAAAGAGATATGAGTTTGTCTCCCTTGTTGCTCTTTTCGTTGCACTTCTAGATGGTCAGTTTCAGAATTAAGTTTGAAGAGGCTAAAATGATGTATTTGCATGGTTTAAAGGCTCAAGGGTGTAGTGGACATATCCAAGTTTCTTCATAGGTCTTCAACAACACTCAACACCTCATTTAAGTCATCATAGTTTCAAGTCAACTATTGTTGCGCTTCTGCCAGGATTTGTTGCGTTTCTGTGTGACCAACTTCAAGATTGGATTCTGAACAAATGGGAAAGTATTTTTGAAAATAGGAGGAGGTTTTTGTTCATAAAATACCAAAAAAAATTACTCTCTCATTTTTTACATAGAATTTATTGTCGTGGAGTTACAAGTGGCACTTTGAGACCGATTTTTCACAATTTCGTGAGGCTAGAATTGCTACAGGGTTCTAGAACTTTTTGAAATTCAACTTGGTGGACCTCCAAATTGGCATGGTTGACCTCAAATATATTTGGATAATGAAGTTTAAGGATTTTTCTATTATATCCTATGATTAGATATTCAATTATCACATTTTTAGTTAGTTAATAACCAAACCCTAGATAGTAGGATATGGGAAAATTTTGCAAATATTTTGTACATGCATGGTAGGGAGTGTGAGGGCCAAGTGCCAGGGAAACATAAGGGAGCACTTCAAATTCATGAAAATTAATTGTCAGCGAGTTCCAGGTATGCTAAGGAGGGAGTGAAAAGGTATAGTAGACAGTGCCAAGGCATCACAAGGGAGAATTAGGTCAAAATGCTTGGAAATGAACAAATAAGAGTCCACTGTGCCAAGGAGTGTCATCGAATTCCAGGTGTCCCAAGGACGAAATTTGTTAGGATAAGCTCAGAATAGTAGCTGAAGGAGGAAAGCCTATGGTTGTGATAAGGTGTGTGCAAAGTAGTTTTAGACAAAGGAAGAATTTGGGTTGGGCACAAAATTGTTTTGTTATTGACTTGGTTGGGTTCCCAAGTCGTAAAAAAGTAAGGATATCTATGAGGGCATGACATCTAGGGAGTGCCAATGTGTTCCAAGGAATGTCAGGAAGTACTAACACATGATAGATAGTTCGAAGGCATTTTAGGCATGCCAAGACATGTGAAGTGATAAGGCAAGCCAAGAAGTTCCAGGTGCTAGGTTGTGGTGCCAACACATTCTAGGGAGTGTTAAGGCCAAGTTCCAGGGAAACACAAGGGAGTAGTAGTTTCAAATGCACGGTAATGAATGAATAAGAGTGTGACAGGGAGTGTTAGCTAGTGAGTACGAGGTGTGCTAAGTGTCAGGGAGTGATAGGGAGCGTCAAAGCATGCCAATAAATGTAGGGGATGCTAACACATGATACATAGTACCAAGGGATTATTAGGCGTGGCAAATGTTATGGCATGTCAAGATGTAAAGTTTGTTGCTTAGTTGTTTAATTTTACAACCACGGTTGGATGTGAGCATTGTCTTCATAACTTGTTAAGTTGAATAAGTTGAGATTATACATGAGTAGCCTAAGATGAGTTATAGGAAGTTCCTAGGTGAACAAGGCATAGTCTAGTTGTAGGAATTGTAACTTGGTCAAGTTGTTGATATAGTTAAGTTGTTGTTATAGTTGAGGTAGGATTTTTTTGGGTTCCCATTTTGCAAAAAATGTAAGGGTAGTTGTGAGGGCATGATAGCTAAGGAGTGCCAAGGCATGCTAAGGAATGAAAAGGCGTGCTAACACATGCCAAATAGTTTTGTGGTTTGATGGTTTATTTAATTTTTTGGTGTTATTTTTATTCTCTGCTTTGCCTAACACTATTTTTCCTAGTTCATGTGTTGACTGATAGGAAAACCATATTCTTATGACATGAGGGAAATGATAAACACTAATTACTTCTTAACAAATTGACTGACTATAACCATTATGACCTTGGAAACATAATGAAAAAGACTCCACAACAATGGTCTTAAATCATTATCTTTTAACAAAAAATATAGTAACAGGTACATAACGTCATCAAAAACTCATTGGAATGATAAATGATGACGAACATTTTTTGATCGTCACCAAAATTAAAGAAAACGAGCATTGGTGAGGGTCAATAAAAGATCGTCACTAGAAGTGTCAGAAAAGAGAGAATTAGTGATGGGCCTTTAATGACACTCTCCAAAAGTGTCATTTAAAATGTCTTTGGTGACAAATCTTAAAGGACCATCACTATATACACTTACAACAACGTTTTTTTAAAGACCATCGCCATTTGAGACATTTGTGACAGACATTAAAGGTATGTCACAAGCATGAAGAGTCATCAAAAACTCATTGGAATGATTAATGATGACGAACATTCTTTGACCATCACCAAAAGTAACCAAAAAGAGCATCGGTGAAGGTCAATAAAAGATGATCACTAAAAGTGTCACCAAATAGAGAATTAGTGATGGGCCTTTAACGACCCTCACCAAAAGTGTCACGAAAGAGAGAATTAGTGACAGGGATTTAACGACCCTCACCAAAAGTGTCATTGAAAATGGCTTCGGTGACAAACCTTAAAGGACCATCACTATATACACTTACAACAACACTTTCTTAAAGACCGTCACCATATGAAACATTAGTGACGGACCTTAAAGGTCTGCCACAGGGATGACCCTCACCAATGACCTTTTTTCTTGTAGTGTATGGTCAAGCTCTCTAATTTGGGCCTCTTGATATTATCATCATGGGATTTCCCCTTGATATGTGGACCTTTTTGCCTCTTTTGTGGATCCATAACTCCTTCTCCCTTCCTATAAATTCAGCCCCCTTCCATTCCCAAATGGTTGGCCATTGATTTTTTCATCCCTATGCTAAGATTATGCTTACATGCTTCCCATTCTAGCTTAGATAAGGAGTCCTTGAAGAGTATTTTCTTGGACTTGGACATCTACTCAAAGGAAGGCCTCAACATCAAGGCATAGGTTGTATGATTCCCTTTTTAGTTTCTTAATATATACATCTGATGTTCACTTTCCATAATTGTATAAATATTTATGTGATTAGCTTAATGTTCCTTGATCTGTTAAGTAGTTAATGCTTGATACATGTTATCTATGCCATCGTGTCTTGTATAGTACTTTGATATTCCTTATAGGTATTCGAACGTGGAGAACAACTTAGGAACGAGGCCTGGAGCAAAAGATTCAAATCCATCTCTGAAGAATGAGCGATTAGCATCAGAACGAGGTAGGTTCCTCTTTCTTATTGCATTTGTCAAGCATAAACTAGGAAAGTGAGTATTATGTTGTTTGGTTTGTTGCTAGATCCACTCATTGGGATAGAGGGATTTCCTATGTTTGCAGAGAGGATTTGCCTTCACAACAAAATGGCAATGCCACTGGGGAAGCTATAGCCTATTCATCCCCCTTTCTCCATTGATCTCTTGATCAGTTTGACCCATCATCATGTTTTCATTTAGTTTGGGTTGATTTAGGTTTACACAATCACTGGTTACTGTCTTGGAGTGCTCAGTATGGCCAAGTTTGTGAAATTATATTTAACTTTTGCTTGTTTCCTCGACCAACATGTTTTCTGATCTGACAGTCATGTTGCTAGCGTTATTTTTATTAAAACAATCACGCTTATCCCTTGTTCAGCACCTATTTTGCCTTGACAACTATGTTGATGCATGAGATAGGAAAAAAATTGGGCTTCTCTATCAAACACCAGTGTGTCTAAGCCCCTGAGATCTTGTTATGTCCTGTATAATTTCTCTTAGTTGGTTTTTTGATTGATTACCTTGTTTTATTAGTGAATCTTTGCTTCTTTGAAATCTCAATTATATGAGTGCAATTTAATTAATTTTAGGTTTTGTACGTTGATTGGTTGTTTCTTGTCTCTTGTAAGTGTATTTGAGTCTTTGGTTTGCTGGTGATTGGGTCTGTTCATTTGGTAAAATCACTTGAAACATTGACTTGCATTGATTTTGGTTTGTCTTGTGCAAAGTTGTTTTTCATGTGTATTAGGTCATCAAGTATTTGAAATTCATATTTGTCACTTATCAAACATAGATTACATTGTTCGGTTTGCAAATTGGAATGAACATATTTGATTGTCTATTTGAAAGAGAAAGTGAAAGACATTTCATTGAAGTTCTTTGATTTTGTGTTATTTTGATTAATGTCTTGTTGCATTTAGGAGAATTTTGGAATAAAATATTCATTGTTGCTTTAGGTTGAAGCTTAGTTGCATATAAACATCTAAAAACCAAGAGCATCATATAAGTAAAGTTCATTTTAGTGAAGTGAATATCATTTTTTCTTTCAATAGATTGCATTTTCATTAATGAAAGTGAAGTGTAGGTTTTCTATTGAAATTTTCATTTGGAAAAGTTAGTGAAGGCATATTATTTGATGCATTAATTGTTTGTACTCTCTTCCCTCGTTAGCATGGAATTAATTGAAATGAAAGGTTTCCTCTTTCTCATATAGTTGCATACTAGGATTAAGGTGACATCGTTTGAGCCCAAAATTGAAACCTAATTCAAAAAAAAACTTTAAAATTTATTGAATTAACCTAAGGAGCATTTGGAACTTAACGCAGACAATTAGAGGTTTAGTCTCAATACGTGTTTTGACGTCTATAAACCTAACATATGTCGTTAACTGCCTGCATTGTATCCTAGGGGTGAAATCCTATTCTAGTACAAAAGTATATTGGAGGTTCTCCATTACTCTAGGGTATATTGGAGGCACTCTTGTATGGAAAGTATATGGGAAAGATCTCACCAAAGAGTTATGCATTAGACAATGCTAACATGGACTTGTGTTCCCTTTACCATTGAGTATATATTGGGAGACCCCATTAGGTTTCTATACTTTAGCCATAGGTAACTGAGTCAGTCGCCTTGTAAACTTGATACAATGAACACAACATTCAGGGAGATTAGTTGTCATACGTTATGTCTTTGGTTTCAGCTAAGGTGTATATAATGGTTCATAGATACTTGGTAAACCCTCTTGCCTAGTACACCCTTTTTGATTTGTTTTTTGTTTTAAGTTCTAAAATTGTACTACAAACAATAACATGACTTACCCATGCAGTTATCCCTAGCCTCATATTGTCTAATTAATAGTAAATTTTAAATTTTAGGCTCAAATAAACCACCCCTTTTATTGTTTTTGAGAAAAGATCATCGTGGCTGAACCACGAGCTCACCTTACATTTCCACATCATCATCTGATATTGAAGGGTCATCACAAGGAGTTCATCGTGAGTTCTCATAGTCACTTGAAGGAAAATGCCTTGAACTTGGAATTATCCCAAGAATCCAACCCCTTGCTGCTCATCCTCCACCTCAAGACTCATCATCATCTCAGGAATCTAATCGAAAAACTCCTTAGAGTCCACAGAGGTTTGTTTTATTCTCTATGAATCTGATTTTTGATTAGTGGGTTATATCTCTGCAACAACCTTATAGTCCATACGACCAACCTTGCATTCCTTTGGAGTTATCTCCACGTCCATTTCAAGTTCCTCCTCGCCAGCTATTTCCACCCATGGCTTTAGAAGGTGAGTTTCTAGCCTCTTCTCAAGGTCCTCAAGAAGTCTCAGCTACTCATACTCCTCGTGTTGATAATGATTCTGAATATGACTTTCAATTTAAGGTTATCCATTTGTGGGAATTGTTGCACCTCCACCACCCCCTGAAAGTAGTGGGCCTATATTTCCACCTGATTATACGTCATTGGCTCAATTGGTTGAAGGTACTCTAAGTGCATCTTCACTATATCACAATCCCATTTGGTCATCAGGCACCATGCCTACTTTAGGTTTATTTGTTTCAAATGTGGGCTCAAAAATTCTTGTACCAACTACAGTTTTGTCAATTCCTGTACAACTGACAGTCATGATTGGGGCAATCAATGTCCCTATAATCTCTTAAGGTCCTCTGTTAAGTGGACAATATTTGCCACAACCTATTCCACCACATGGGGGAAACAACCAACTCTGCCTTATGTACCTCCTATTTCAGGTTGACCTTATGTGAGTGGACCTCAAACTAATGCTACTAGAGCTAGTCAAAATGTTGGTAGTGTACTTTATCCTAGTGGCTCATCAATTCCATCTAGATCAGGTCAGATCCTATATCAACAACCCTTTTTGGCTCAGATACCCTACTAGAAACCGTACCCTTCATATGGCTCCTAGCAGCAGCCTCAAAACCCACCCTTTACTCAACATGCATGCCCCCATATGCAGGATAGTTCAAATCCCTCATTTGGGGTAGTTGGTCAAGCTAGAAATTATTAGTACCAAACTAGAACTCAACAGATTCTACAAGGAACTTACAAAAACAACAACATTATGTACAACATCAACCTTTCATTCAACAAGGACCTTATTTAGAGCAGGGGCCTTACCAACAACCATTGCAACAACAAGGACAACCCTTGTAGCAACAAAACCAACCTTTATATCAACAAGGTCAATCCTTATAGCCACAAGGTCAACCCTTACAACAACAGGGCCAATAGTTTTATCACGAGGGCCAACAGATGCAACAATAACCTTATAATCCATATGCCAAAAAATTGTTTATCCACCTTATCATTCTTAATGGCCTTTGGCAGGTGAGTAACAACCTTCCCTTGGTCGAAACCCACCTTTGTGGGGGCAGTATCCACCTTATGGTTTGGGTACCCCTTAGTGGGGGAAATATCAAGATCCTTCTGGTCAAAATCGGCCACTTTGGGGAAAAGATCCATACGAGCAAGGATGCAATCCGCGAACTGGGACTTATCAAAGGCGTTCCATGCCTTTCAATCTGCAATTTCCATTTCTAGCAATGTTGGAACTTCTGGATATGTCGAAGCTCACTAATGATCCAATACTTAATTTTCCTTATTGGCCTCCAATTCCCACTAAGATTCATGGTGATTTCCCAAAGTTCGAAGGAAAGTCTAGAGAAGACCCCTAGGCACACATTATGACTTCCACTTATGGTGTTCATCCAATTCCTAGCTTGAAGACTTTGTTCGTCTACGTCTTTTTCAGTGAACCTTAACAGGAACTGCCGCAAAATGGTACATCAAGTTACCTCGAGGTGCCTATCAAGATTTCAATTATTTGGAAATAGCCTTCCTTACTCACTCAAAATTTCTAGTTCTTTATGAAACTGGTACCCATGTACTTACGTCTCTAAAACAAAATATTGCTACCCATATCTCCGATCATATCGATGAATGGAGATGTCGATGTCACCTTACCGAGTTTGATATACCTGATGAGTTGTTAACTGCATGGTTTGCCAAATCATTTGTCAACAAAATTGTTGTAGACATAGCAATGGGAGGTTGTGTTACTGAAGATAAAGCCATTTCCCTTGCCCAAAATTTAGATTTGGTGTATTCCCAATCTGGCACATTATATGATCTCTTTCCTGATGCTCTGAGGCCATCTATGTATCCAATATCTTCTAAATATCTAAACATACCACCTATCGATGGTATTATTGGATCAGTGTATCAAAATTCCAATAATGATTGTTCGAAGCAAAAATTTGTTTCGAATACTACATCCAATCCTCCTTCGAAACCCTCTTCCAATCTTGGCAAAATCTCTGAGCTTAATGTCATTCTATTTACCGTGGTAGAAAAATCCTCAAAAGGTAAAAAGAGGGGTAAAGGAACAGAAAAAAATGATACCCCAAAACAGGATCCTACAAATTCATTTGCTGATGATGCCTCCAAACTTAAGCCTAAATATCCTTGCCTCATCTGCGAGGAAGATCATTAACCCAAGGATTGTCCCCGTCGTGTGGAAGTTAGTCACTTCTTAAAAGGCACTCAAGGGACACTGGTTGTATTGAAGGTAATCCAAGTCCGGGTGTCAAGAAGGACCCTTCCAAGACCTTTTACTTTCGTGATGTGTTAAATTTCATTTTTAAAAGAATGTTAATGTATACATCTACATGTTGTAAAGAAGAGGAATAAGACAATCATCAGCACATGAAAACATAACCCATTGATAACGAAGTTCGTTTAGGAGGGACTATGTCTCTGGGCCCCAGTGTCAAGATGGTGTAGGCTGCTGCATTAGGTGTTGTCAATAGTGATGATGTACATAAGAGATGATGTCTCTATCATACAAGGAAAATTCCCTCACACAGGAGTGGTTCCAAGAGATGTTCCACTACAAGAACTCTTAGTCAAAAGACTCCTACCAGTATGACATAAAACTCATGCATGATGAGCATCTCGCCAACATGGCATAAAAGGGATCTCAAAACAAACATGCATGGCGACACATGAGTATCCCATCAAAATACAACAAAGGGATCTCAAAACACAACATGATGAATCATGACAACAAGTACATCACATAGGCGATTTCGTGTCACATTAAGCAAGAATCATAAAAATGAGTAAGAAACAGGATCCCACATCAAACATCAATCAAAGATCTATGCAGCACAATGCATAGCAAAAGAAATACATGAACAATGCATATACCTCACAACCCAGGGCCATCTGAAGAAGTAGATGTCAAATTGCTGAAGCTATTCAAACCATTGATCTCACGACATCAATCGCATGACTTCTCGCACATGGATGTTGACACTTGCATTCCACTTAGAAAAGTGGCTGAAGAATATAATGAGAGAATGAGAAATATGAATGCAACATCAGATTTATGATGTCGAATAGTGCAAAATCGAATGTCCAATTTTTTAATTCTAAGAAGTTGAGAATCTGGGGCTCAAGGAATCTTTTAGATTCCCCCTAGATTCCTCAAAGATTCTGATCCATAGGTCGACTAGAAATCTGCTACTCCAAAGGTGAATCTGACCTTTCCATTGTGATCCCTGTGGAAAACCATGAAATATGACTATAAACATGACTATATTCCGACATGGAGAAAAATTACCTCCTCGGGGAAATTGCAAGGATCATGGTTCTACTCCCTGTTTTTGCAGCAATCATGGTTCCACCCTCATACTGAAAATGGCTGAAAAATGTAGAACTCTGATGGAGACACGAACAATGCCATTTCATTCATGGCGTCGAGAAGTGTTGAAACCATATAAAAATTTTCCAAATTTTAAAAAGTAAAATTTCACCCCTCCTGCAAAATGTTGCCTCGAACTGCATGCCAAGATTCTGCGTCCTCTGTCTTGAAATCTGTGCCAGCGCCTGGTTCCTCCATCTGCCTGTGCATTAAGAAAATTGGGTTCTTTTAAATTTTGGAGGGTAGATTAAACAAGAAATTGGTTTTGGCATTGTGGTAAATTTAGGCATTAGTTGAGGAGGGGTCGGGTGGTCAAACCTCGCCCCTCCTATTTTTTTCCACATTATAGTTTCAAAACCCAAAATATGTGTGAATGGGCGATCGAGTCCACAATGGTGGCCCGCCCCCATAATCCCCGTAACATTTGAATGGCGAACGTTATTAATGGTGCATTGGAGGCACATTAAGTTTCAGTTTGGTTATGTATTAATAGGGAGTGTTTGGTTTTTGGGGTTGACTGCGTGGGCCGGGCAGGTTTGACCCTCACGGTCCCATATTATGATTTTGCATGAATTTCGGGTGTAGACCGGGTCCACCGGAGGTGGCCCGTGCCCAACCCATAATAGTATTATGAAATATATGGTGCGGAGGGTTTGGAGGGCTCAGCGGGGTGATGGCCGTGAAGACACTTTTTTTTAAAATTGATTTTATGATGTAAGGTTGTGGGAAGGCCGGCGGGGGTGATGGCTCGTCAGCCCAAAAATTTTGATTTTTCTATGTGATAGATTTGGGGCTGGCGGGGGTGGTGGCCCGCCACCATAACACACACACACACACACACACACACACACACATATATATATATATATATATATATATATATATATATATAGATATATATATAGGGAAAATTAACGAGACCACAATTTCGAATGATTTTTGGAGCTAGGTTTCATGCCTTGGGGTCGATCAAATTGTAGGACACTTAAACCTAGCCCACAGTCCAACTTTGACCAAAAATTTGACTCGCTTGTTCTCCCTCATATGAGCTTGGATTGACAAACCATTCGCACCTCCATGATCAGGACAACGAGATCTATGCTTTGGTCCTAGGTCAACATCATTCTGAACACTTTGATTTTAGAGTGTTCATAAACCATCTTTGTCTTGTGTGTCTCTGGAGCCACCTGGATCAATCCTCCCCACTTAGGAGCTTTTGGTCCTCCAAAAGCATGAAAAATAATCTGCAACTTCTCTATACCTTGTCTGCATCACAAGAGTTTTGAAAAGGTCTCACTTCCATCTCCTTCACCCTTGTTTTTCGAAGCCTTAAGAGACAAGTCGACACCTGCTACCTCTGCAACCTGTAGGACATTGTTTTAAAAACTACATGCTTGACTTACATGACCAAATAATGACCCAAACGCCGCACACTTGCCACGAGTTTATAACACATACTCGGTGGTCAAGTTTACAACAAGATGGATGCAAGACCCCAGCTATGAAAACAAGACCAACATATCGTTTTTGCTTCAACAAGTGATGGAAAACACATCATCACTGCAACACATGATTTACAACAATAAGGCCAAACACTATTTTGTTTTGACAAGTTATGGAAACACGACATCACTTTCACAGTTCAACATGTGACACAAAATAAGACCAGACATCATTGTTGCAGAACAAGTGATGGAAACACATCATCACTTTTACATTTTAAAATGCAACAAATGATTTACAAAAGCATGACCATGACAAGGCAACATATTTAGAAACCATTTTTCACTTAGGAATGTGAATGGGTCGCCTCCTTATGGCAGTTTTGCTTGTCGAACAACTGCTTCACCCGGTTCACGCACCGACGATTTATCTTTAAATCACTGCTTTGGATGGAGCCTCCAACAAGTGGCTCTTTGATGGCCATTTTTGTCGTCATCACTACAATACATCTTCTTCCTCCAGATCTGTTTAACATGTTTCTTTACCTGTTGTTGAGAGGGTCTTTCACGCCTCTTCCTTTTGTTTGTTGCCATTCTTTTCCAACACTTAGAAAATGTATGATTATGTAATCCACAAAAGGTACATGTTTTTCGATTCCATGTCTTACATTCATCATTAAAAACATGATTATAATCGACATGAACATTCGAATGTCGAGAGTGGTTATACCTTTCCTTGTTGTCTCTGGTGTAATTATGGCAATGAGAGCTTGCCTCAGCTCTTTCCTTGCCATGGAAACTTCCATGGGATGATGGGGATGTGTTCCCATCATTGTCTTTCCTCGACGATTTTGACGATGTCTCAGAAGCACATGATTCCTTCGAGAATTCTCCTTTAGTGTATCTTGAGCCTGCAAATTGATGTTTATGCACAACCTCCAAAGGTTGAGTTATGCCTTGGTGATTAACACCAAGTTCTTCCTCCTTCTCATGCCTCATCCTTGTAAGGAGCCTCATGTTTGTCCCTATAATTGGGATCTCCATATCTCTAACATAAATCATATTATGTGATGATGAAATTGAAAGGAAATCAACATCTTTTACCTCGTCTGTCGATTTGGAAAGAACTGATGAGGCTTCTCATCATCTGTTGTTGGAGGTTTGCGCGTTGTCTCGACGCATTCCCCAACTTCCTCTCCGACATACCCAAGTCCTGTTCAACACGGTAATTCCTCTACTTTGACGGGGTTGATAATTCCTTGGCCGTTGACGCCCAAGCCTTTCCCTTCATGCCCCATTTTCTTCAACATTTTGGAGCCAATTCCTGTGGTGTGATTTTCAAAAACAGTGAAATCATCATCAGGAAATATAAATGAATATGGAGAACTACTTTTTACCTCATATGGGTCACGGTGCAGCTTTTTGAAGGCCTTGTCCTTTGCTTACAAATGTCATAGCAACCTATGCTTCTCCTCTTTCTCTTCATGTAGAAGCGTCTTGAATTCAACGTTCTTTTGTTTGAAGAATTTGTTTATTCCACTTCATTTCTTCCAGGGCCTCTTCCGTGGCTTGCAACTAAAGCTAAAATCGCTCCTTTTCCTATGTCTCTTTTTGTAGAGTTTCAGACACTATCTCTACCCTTTTGGAAATGTTGAGCATGGTCTCGTACATATCCTTTTCATCTCGAGTCACTGCACGTTCCATTGTTCACACTGCAATTCACATCAACGCAAAGACCGCTCTGATACCACTTGATCTGGGTCTCGGTGCCAAGAAGGACTATTCCAAGACCTTTTACTTTCATGATGTGTTAAATTGCATTTTCAAAAGAACATTAATGAATGCATCTACATGTTGTAAATAAGAGGAACACGACAATCATTAGCACATGAAAACATAAGCTGTTGATAATGAAGTACGTCCAGGAGGGACTACGTCTCCGGGCCCCGGTGTCAAGATGGTGTAAGCCGCTGCATTAGGTGTTGTCAATAGTGATGATGTACATAAGAGATGATGTCACTATCATACAAGGAAAATGCCCTCACGTAGGAGTGGCTCCAAGAGATGTTGCACTACAGGAACTCTCAGTCAAAATACTCCTATCAGTATGACATAAAACTCATGCATGATGAGCATCCAGCTAACATGGCATAAAAGGGATCTCAAAACAAACATGCATGGTGACACATGAGTATCCCATCAACATACAACAAAGGGATCTCAAAACACAACATGATGAATCATGACAATGGATACATCACATAGGTGATTCTGCATCACATCAAGTAGGAATCATAAAAATGAGTAAGAAATAGGATCCCACATCAAACATCAATCAAGGACCTGTGTAGCACAAGCAAAATAAGTACTTGAACACTGCATATACCTTACAACCAAGGGCCATCTGAAGAAGCGGATGTCAAACTGTTGAAGCTATTTGGACCATTGATCTCACGGCATTAATCGCATGACTGCTCGCACGTGGATGTTGGCACTTGCATTCCACTTAGAAAAGTGGCTGAAGAATAGAATGAGAGAATGAGAAATCTGAATGCACCATCTGATTTATGATGTCAAATAGTGAAAAATCGACTATCCAATTTTTTAATTCTAAGAAGTTGAGAATCTGGGGCTCAAGGAATCTTTTAGATTCCCCCTAGATTCCTCAAAGATTCTGCTACATAGGTGGACTGGAAATCTGCAACTCCAAAGGTGAATTTGACCTTGCCATTGCGATCCATATAGAAAACCATGAAAAATGACTATAAACTTGACTATATTCTGACATGGAGAAAAATTTCCTCCTCGGGAAAATTGCAAGGATCATGGTTCCACTCCTTATTTTTGCAGCAATCATGGTTCCACCCTCATACTGAAAATGGTCGAAAAATGTAGAACTATGATGGAGACATGGATAGAACCATTGTGTTTGTGGCATCGAGAAGTGTTGGAACCATATAAAATTTGTCGAAATCCGACAAAGTGAAATTTCACCCCTCCTACAAAATGTTGCGTCGAACTGCGTGCCAAGATTCTGCCTCCTTTATCTCGAAATCTGTGCCCACTCATGGTTCCTCCATTTGCCCGTGCACCGATAAAATTTGGTTCTTTTAAAGTTTGGAGGGTGGATTAAACAAGAAATTGGTTTTGGCATTGTGGTAAATTGAGGCATTAGTTGAGGAGGGGTCAGGTGGTCAAATCCTGCCCCTCCTAATTTTTTCCACATTATAGTTTGAAAACCCAAAATATGTGTGAATGGGGTCAGGTCTGCATTGTGCGGTCAACCCCCATAATCCATCTAACATTTGAATGATGCATGTTATTAATGGTGCATTGGAGGCGCATTAAATTTTAGTGTGGTTACGTATTAATGGGGAGTGTTTGGATTTTGGGGCTGCCCGCTTTGGCGCTGACCACATGGGCTGGGCGGGTTCAACCCCCGCTGGTCTCATATTATGTTTTTGCATGAAGTTCAAGGTGTGGGCCGGGTCCACTAGAGGTGGCCCGTGCCCACCCCATAATAGTATTATGAAATATATGGTGTGGAGGGTTTGGAGTGCTTGGAGGGGTGATGGCCACTGAGCCACTTTTTTTTTTAAACTGATTTTTATGGTGTAAGGTTGCGGGAGGGCCAGCAGAGGTGATGGACCATCAGCCCAAAAATTTTGATTTTGCTACGTGATAGATTTGGGGGTGGCAGGGTTCGTGGCCCACCACCATAACACACACACACACACAAATATATATATATATATATATATATTGATTTTTATAACACATAGAGCAGTTTTAAATCTTTAGAAAATAAGGGGTATTAGGCAAATTAACAAGGCCACAATTTCAACTGATTTTAGGAGCTAGGTATCATGCGTCGAGGTCGATCAAATTGTATGACACTTAAACCTATCCCATAGTCCAACTTTGACCAAAACTTTGACTGGCTTGTTCTCCCTCATACGAGTTCGGATTGACGAACCATTCACACCTCTGCGATCAGGACGATGAGATCTATGCTCTAGTCTTGGATTGACGTCATTCTGAACACTTTGATTTTCGAGCATTCATAAACCCTCTTTGTCCTGTGTGTCTTTGGAGCTACCTAGATCAGAAGGAGCCTTTTCTTTCACAACAAACCCAATTGGTAGAAAAACCACAATCTTTTGCCTCTTCATGTTCTCAGGTTTACATGAGTAGAACAATGCCTATTTCTGTTGCCACCCGGTCAAAAGATTATCAAACTCCTCAAAAGAAAATGATGGAGAAAGAAGCCACTGATACACCTTCTGCTTCTACTCCACCTAGTTGTAGTCCTCTTCATATTAAGAGAGCCACTAATGAATCCATTATCGAGCCACTTCCCAAAGGTGTTCTTTGGAAATCATCCTATAATCCAAATTCACAAGCTTCCTAGCATTACGATATTGCCAAAGACTTGGCTCAAGCACCTTCGAAGATGTCTTCCTTGGAATTTCTCTAAACTTGTCCAATGCATCGGAAAGCATTACTATCTGCTATAGGAGGGATTGACCCTATAGATTGAAATTTTATCAATTTTGACCTATATAACCATGTTCCTTATCTTCCCCATCAAATTACGTTTTTAATCCAAGTTATTATTAAAGGGAAGATGATTCATCGAACTGTAATTCATGAGGGTGCCTCCATGTGCATCATGTTTGTTTCATGATGGAAATCCATAGGTTCTCCACCCCTCAACCAATCTCTAAATACCTTAGAAGCCTTTGATGGCAGAGGATCTCATCCTTATGGTATTCTTAGGAGTTTTCCCATCAAGTTAGAAAGGAAAACAGTCGAATTGGAAGTAGAAGTCGTGAATGCGAATTTGAATTATAACATTATGCTTGGACGAACTTGGACTCATGCTATGTTTTAAGTGGCTTCTTCTTTGTTCCATGTGCTTCGTTTTCCCCATGAAGGGAAAATATTTACCATTGATCAATTAACTTTTTTCTCTTCTAGTTCTTCGAATGGAAACTTGTTGTACGTGGGAAATATTGACATTCCTTATGAGAGCATGGGATAGATCTTTTTAAAGATTTTTCTCTTATGGGAAATTTCTCCCTCCCACCTCCTCATGTTTCTTCTATTAACATGATCTCTATTATTTATGATCCTTAGATCATTCCATCTTTTGATTAGGTTGATTCTTTCAACAATGTTATGCCACTCAGTCGTATAGAACAAGATTATAAAGCTATTGCTTTGGCTTCAACAACTACTTCTAAAATTCATACTACTCTTAGTATGTACCTAGATATGTATTCACGGTCTCCATGTCTTGGTTCTTGGTATTCTTTGGGTCCTTTGAACGAGACATTTCCTACTGACGAGAGTATCACTGAGGTTGTGTATCTTAAGGAAACGCCCTAGAATGATGCTCATCATAGTTCCTCATTTCTTCCCAGTCTTGGTGAGATTTCATTGTGTCTAGATAATTTTGTTTCCCATATATTTACCTATCCACTTCAAAAACCCATTTTGGTGCATGAAGTTTTGTCTGAAGGAAACATGGGAAACATCACCACTACCATTCCTATCGACATTTATGTTAAACCAAGAATTGTCAAGAACATTCATGTCGTGTTTACTTGTTCTCTTGATGAGATCAATATTTACACTACCCTTTTTAAGGAATTCTGCGATTTCTTTGCCTGATCACATGAAGAAATACATGGCATTGATCTGAGTATAGTTATGCATGAAATTCCTACTTATTCAGATGTGAAGCCTGTTCGTCAAATACTTTGTGTAGTGCACCCTAGGAAGGAAGCCACTAATAAGGGAGAGGTTGAAACCCTTTTAAAGGATTGTTTCATATACCCCATTCCATTGACAGATTAGGTTTCAAACATTGGCTCAGTGACTAGAAAATAAGGGACTATCCATGTTTGTGCTGATTACCATGATATCAATAGGGTGTGTCCCAAAGACAATTATCCAACTCCTTTTATCAATAAAATCATTGATGAATGTGCTTGGAGTGACCTTTTTGCTTTTATGGACGGTTTTTCTAGCTACAACCAAATCAACATTATTCCTGCTGATCAACATAAAGCTGCTTTTATCTATCCATGTGGGACCTTTGCCTATAACAAAATCCCTTTTGCTCTAAAAAATGTTGGTGCTACCTTCCAATGAGCAATGTATTATGCTTTTCATGACATCAAACACATCATTCAACCATATCTTCGTGAATTTCCAACTCATTCTGCAAAGCATCAAGATCATCCTGACCACCTACAAGAGATTGTGCTACGTTGCAGACATTACAATATCCCTTTGAATCCGCATAAGTGTGTCTTCTGCATTGAATCTAGTCATCTCCTATGGTTTGTAGTATCAAAGGAAGGCATCCTGATTTATCCCCTCGATGTTGAGGCCATTGTAAACTTACCCCCTCCATCTTGTTTGCATCATTTGTAGAGTTTGCAAGGGAAAGCTAATTTCATTCGTCATTTTGTACCTAACTATGCTAAGCTTGCTAAGGGATTTACGCATTTATTGAAAAAGGGGATCTCATTTATTTGGGATGAAATTGATCAACAATCTTTTGGTGCATTAAAGAACACTCTCATTAGTGCTCCTTTGCTACATCCCCCCAACTATCATTGCGATTACTTCTTGTACTTGGCGACAACCAATAGTACTATTGCCATGGTACTAGTGCAAGATGATGATGATGGAAATGGACATGTGATCTACTACTTAAGTCAAAATATCATTGATACGAAGACTCGATATGCCCATGTCGAGAAGCTTTCTTTAGATGTCGTTCACATTGTGCGGTGTTTTTGCCACTATACTCTTTTACGAAAAACCACAGTCATTTATTATTTCAACCCCATGACCTACATTCTGACTCATCATTTGTTGTGGGGAAAATACTCTAGGTGGATTGTTATCCTTCAAGAGTTTGATTTGGAGTTTTCTATAGCCAAATCAAAGAAATCGTTGGTTTTCGTTGAATTGATTTGTGACCTTCCCTCTACAACCATGTCTACTACTTTTGATGAGTACATTCCTGACAAGACTCTCTTTCTCATTAGCACTCTTGAGCCATGGTATGGGGATATTATTGTATATCTGTAGACCTAAAAGTTTCCATTGGAGTTGTCCAATTTTGAACGTCGTCACATTCGACATCAGTCCCAACCTTATCGAATCATTGGCGATACTTTGTACTATGTTGTTGTTGATTCTATCCTTGATCGATGTTTGACACTCGAAGAAGATGAGAGAGTTCTCAATGACTTCCACTCTGGGGCTTGTGGTGGTCACATATATGGGTATGCTACTACTCAGAAAATCCTTCATGTTCATTATTTTTGGCCATATATATTTAAATATTGCATCTTAGCAGTCCAAAAATGTCATGCTTTCCAGATTTACAATCGTAAACAATGCGCCTGACCCACACCCCTCTACCCATTTATTACCATTGACCCCTTTTCTAAATGGGGAATTGATTTCATGACATGTACCCCTCACTCGGCTGGGGGGCATGGTTATATCATCATCGCCATTGATTATTTTACTAAATGGGCTGAGGTGATGCCCACACATGAAGCTAATGGTAAAAATGTTGTAAATTACTTTTTAACCATGTCATAGCTCAATTTGGTGTCCCTCAAGCCATTGTTACTGATCATGGATCTCATTTTTGAAACCACATGATGGAAGAGCTTACTCCTTGGTTGGGTTTGGGTCACGACAACTCAACCCCTTGTTATCCACAGGCCAATGGCCAAGTTGAGTTAGTGAAAAAAGTCCTGGTCACTGTGCTTCAACGCACCATTGGGATGCATAAATCGAATTGGCATCTTCTGTTATTTTCAACTCTTTGGGCTTACTGAACTATGGCTAAGACTATCACTGGATTAAAACCATTTCACTTGGTGTATGGTATGGAGGCAACTCTTCCAATTAAGTGTGAAATTTCTTCATTAAAACTAGTCATCAAATTAATCCCATATACCTCACCTAAAGAGGAACGTTTACTTTATCTCAAAAGGATCGATGAAACTTGCCACTTCGCAACATTAGTAATTGAAGCCCAGAAAAAATGAGTTAAGGCTCAATATGATAAAACTATTTCTCCTCGTGTTTTTGCTGAAGGTGACATGGTCTTGCTTTATGATCAAGCCAATGACAAATTGGAAGCTAGGAAATTCAAACCAATGTGGCATGGGCCTTACATTGTCAAGCTAGTTCTACAAAAAGGCGGCTATTAGTTAGTGGATTATGAAGGAAATTCTTTGGGTGAGCCCTGAAACAGGATTTACCTGAAAAAGAATTATGCGTGATCATCTGTCTAAATACTCATGTACATTAGTGTGTGTTTTCATTAGTGTGCAGTGTGAATTGGTGTGTTAGTTTTATTTTGAAAACCTTTTCCTCTGCTTTCCTCATGCTCTACTTGGTTTGCAGATTTCATCCAACCATTACATTGGTTTGACTGATGGTGCTTGTCATAGTACACAAAATCTACCTTTCACTGCATGGGAAATCTATGACCCTAATGGTGAGTTAGGAATTTGAAAGGTATGTGTTTATGTCGAATGACTAATAAAATTGTTGAATATAGTGTCGTCACCGAAAATTTTTCAGAAGCCATCTCTCTTGGAATTAGGGAGTTAATCATAAAACTTGATTCACAACTCATTTCACTATAGCTTAATGGAAAATATTCAGTCAGAAACCCTCAAATTTTGAGAATGTATTTGCGAGTTCATTTATTGGAATGATAATTTGATTTTATTACTTATCATCACATTCCAAGACGCATGAACACATTAACAGATGCATTAGCTACCTATGTGTTAGATAGACATTTGCAAAACTTGTAAATCATAGAACATCACACATCAAATATGGTAAACAATAAAACAAGTATATATATATATATATATATATATATATATAAAGTGCTTGCAAAAGAGTTTTCTACATTAAAATAACAAAATATGTGTTCTGATACATAAGGATTTACAATCCTACATAGTGCAGAAACTAAACTAGAAGTTGCCTATTTTCCCACATGGTTCTCATGATAGCACGAGAAAACCATAATCACTCGGCCCAACAACCAAAGCAGTCTGGCGGATACTCTTATTATGTGCCTCTGATAGTGCAATGTCACCTCGTTGATTGAGGCATACTCTGGAATTCCCTTGGTTAAGGTTTCCAGGTTCCACTCAACTTATGGGATCCACTCCTTCTACATATGGGGGAGATGTAGGTTTTAACCCCGTACAAAAATTACCTGCATACAAATTCTAAAACACATAAAATAAACAATGCAAGAGCATAACACATAAAACACATATACACGAAGATTTTCCCCTAGATCCCAAAACCGGGAATACCAGTTTGATTTTTCATTATGTTCCTTTCATTGTTATAATACATATTTATACATGTTGAAGCATCCAATACCATGGATTGAAAGTCCATCACATCCAAAACCATGGAACGAAAACCATCGCGTCCAAGAACATATGCAAAAATCATGCACAAAACTATAGGTGGGTCCGCCCAACCTAACATAGTGTCCAAAACCAAAATTTTCCGGGGTGCTGCCCCGGACCCCATAAAGTGAGGTTACCTACACCCCTCAAACCCCCAAGTTAACTACGTGGGATAGTCGTGGAAAGAATATAACACAACCCAACAAGAGAATCCTCGATTTGGCATGCCACTCACCAAGCTATTGGAGAAACCCCTAGAGGTATCTATGTTACCATATCTACACAACATTACAAATTGAATCTCAGTAAACGTAGAAAATTGATATAAACTGAGAAAACTTTAGAAAATATTTTTTTACCTTAATCAGTCCATTGTTCACCTTGAGGAAGTGGAAGATTTGGATCTCCTCAGAAATCCATCCTTGCTTATGCCCAATCGTCGACCATGATTAGCCACTGACACAACCATCTGAAGAATGTTGGAGGGAAAGACATTTGTTGACCGCCCCCATGTCGCGACATCAACTCTCCCCATATGAGCAAATGTGGATCTCTCAGTTGTAGTGGATCCACTTCCAGCCAATGGTAATGGAATAATGGCACATGTTCTAGGATGAACGTCACAAGAATAGATCTGAAACCAAATCGTTTCATATTTCCCCTCTTGCACTTGGTCAATTGACGTTTCATGCATGCCAATAAACCTTCACACCAATTGAATATCGTGGGATTTAGGAATTCAATTGCATACTCGAAGTGAGACTTTGATGCCTCACACAATTCTTGCACCCCTGCTATTTGGGTCATAGTGTGTAGGATGGTTCATAATGGAAAATTGACGATGGTTGCTGTGTTAATATTTTGGTTGTTACCCTTTTTGGCTCTCAAACAATGTCTTTCAATGAGCACATTCGTGCTCTCTCCTCCAAGTCATGACCTAGATAGTTGTACTCATTGTCCCTTTCTGGGAAACCCTATTTCAAGGCAACTGATTAAATGCTGCAATAATTCGGGTTGTGCTTTGATTGCGGGAATCATGAAGAATTTGAGCATTCCACATGCTCAAAGGGCATCGATAGAGTCATCATCCTGCATTACCTAATAGTCTTCAAATTCATGACCTGTCTCTTTCCACTCGATCACCATTTTGGAATGGTTTTTCTACAAAACATCAACAAACCAACATTGTAAGAGCATCCATGGAGAGAAAAATCAAGATTAACTATTTCTCATGGGGGATTTCATTTAAAAAATTTTACTTTGGTTCCAGCGTGTCTGTTTCGGTATTTTTTCAAGTTGCTAACGTGAGTTCCTAAATGGCCTCAGGGTGAGCACCTGGACCCTGATGGGTAAAACCCGCGCTGCTCACCCATGATGTAAATTTTTTAAAAATCCTCCTCACAGCCTACCCTATGTATGAAAGTTCTTAAAATGACTCCACAAATTAATAGGAAGGACATATCTATTACCTATAACAAGCGGCTCAACAAATGGTGTCCTAGATTGCTTGTGCTCCTTGCCTGAAATTCGAGGTAAAATGAGGTAAAAATGCTCCCACAAGTGAAAATTGGTAAAATGGTAAAAATGATTTACTTTTTGCCTTATTTATAGTTTTTAAATAATATTTTTACCAAATTAGGGCATATTTCACTCATTTTTTGATATTTTTCCTCGAAACCGATAATGTGTATTTCCCTATGCAGCGACAGGTCATATCTTCTAGATGATAGTGATTTAATTTGACTGATTCAATGAGTTTCTTTTATCACTTTTTCGGGCTCATAAAAAATAAATGAAAAAGTGACCCCCTAGAGTCATCTTTAAGCTCTTTTCTGACTTTCGAAAAATGAAAATATTGCTGAATACTTGTCATTTTGAACTCGTAAAAGTAAATGAAATGATGTCTACTTAGTATCAGTTTAGCCCTTTCCTGGAATGAGATAGACTATTGTACGAAAAAGGAACACCTTAGTCGAGCATGGCTAGGAGGTTCTCTTGGATACTGTTTTCTACCTTTTTGGGTTCAAAAGATGATTTACGAAAAGGGACCTTTGGAGTTTTCTTTTCTGCTTCTTTCTCAAACTCTCTAAACATGAAAAAGATGTCGAGTTTCACCTCCGTTGGACTAGTAAAAATTAAACTACGTAGGACTTGTCACTATGACGAGACCAAGTTCTTCCTTCCTAGGGCTTGTAAAACTTACTAGGATGGATTCATTCGAAGGGTGAACTTATATGGCAAGCATATGCTATCTCCTTCAAGCTTGCAACAAAAAATATATGGGGTAATCGCCAAAAATGGTGGGGGAAAAAGTGAAAGTGTCCATATTTTGTATCTTATAAAGGGAACATGTTGATCTTGAACATGACACTCATCTTTTATTCGTGTCGGGTTTGGGATATCCTTGCTCCGTCACTTGCTTTCCTGGGTTTGGGAAATCCATTTTATCTCTCATCTGATCATACTATTCTGTCATTGTGACTTTTGATCCTATGTT
This sequence comes from Pinus tabuliformis, assembly GCA_031772625.1. Classification (NCBI taxonomy): domain Eukaryota; kingdom Viridiplantae; phylum Streptophyta; class Pinopsida; order Pinales; family Pinaceae; genus Pinus; species Pinus tabuliformis. The sequence goes on from CM062813.1 coordinate 225,024,661, forward strand.
GAGTCCAATGCTGCCAAACTCTAGAGTCGTGTCACTGATATGTTCAAGAGAAGTCCTATCTATAGTTTTTTATCATCTATACACTATATGAATTTATGTTATAGTCCTGAATCTTACTTATTTACTCTACTACATCCTTTGTTTCATGTCGATGATGTGGTATTCATTATGGCCCTCCTTCGACGGATCACTTCCCATTGACTTCACCTCATTATCTGGGAAGATGATATAGAAAGTCTCTTCCAGTACCTTAGAGCTTTCATGCCTCAATGTAGATTTCTTCGCATTTGATGAGAGGTTTACATCATGGACCTTCGATCAAATGAATTCATGGGTGTTTGAATTCAGTTCCATTATTCAAATTCGTGGATTGTGTTGATTGTACCTTGAGATCCATTATAATTATTGGTGGTTTCTCTCGTGCCTATTAATGTTCACATCATTGATCGATAATCAGGTGGTTTTCTATCATGTTAGACTTCGAGACATCTATTCACATGTTATAATTCATACATTGATTGGGTCAAGATGGAGCATAAGACCCTCAATCTTGTCTAATAGAATCCAGGTTGCACAGAGGTATGAGTCATTCATGATTGTATACACGTTTCTGCCAGATGAATGGTTGCGGCGATACTGTGAGTCTGTATTCATGATCCTTCCTATTTAGATGGTTGGGACCATACCGTGGGTCCATTCAGACGGTTGCAACCATATAAAGGATCCCTAAACATGATCCCTCTTATTTGGATGGTTGTGTCCATACCACAGATTCATGTATCATTAGATTCATATTCCTGTATTATTAGGCATGATCATTAGAGATGTCAGATATGTATATGTATATGCTAGATTTGGAGGTCTCCTGACAGTGTTTTTATCATCCTTTCATTAACCTGTAAAGCACCTCAACCATCACCCTCTGTTGTAGCTTCATGCTTTAGCGGGCATTTGTTACAAAATATTTTTTTCATGTCCCCTTTCCACTTCCTATGCCATATCCTGAAGTGCCAAAACATTGAATACTGTGCAGAATATCCATCATGATATATAGACCAAAACATCCCTGAAGAATCAAAGGAAATCTTCCTTGAAATCATTATGGAGAAAGTTGCCTTAAAACCTAATTTCTGGCATCAATGTGTTTTTCTCCACTGCCTGCCCGTGCTGATGGCAAGCTACTCAGCTACATACTCACACTGCCAGTGTAGGTTTTCATAGGAAAACTAACACTAGCCTCCTTCTTGGAGGTTTTCCCAAACTGGAGGAGAAGCTTCACCCACTAGAACCTTTGGGAACAGTGAGATCGATATTGGTTGTTGTTGATATGATCGATCTCTCTCATTTGGGCCTCTTGATATTATCATCATGGGATATCCCCTTGAGATATGGAACTTCCTCCCTCTTTTGTGGATCCCTAACTCCCTCTCCCTTCCTATAAATTCACCCCCTTCCATTCCTAAACGACTGGTCATTGATTTCTTCATCCCTATGCTAAGATTATGCTTACATGCTTCCAATTCTAGCTTGGATAAGGAGTGCTTTAATAGTCTTTCCTTGGACTTGGACATCTACCCAAAGGAAGGTGTCAACATGAAGGCATAGGTTGTATGCTTCCCTTTTCAGTTTCTTAATATATAGATATGATGTTCACTTTCCATAATTGTATAAATATTTATGTGATTATCTTAATGTTCCTTGATCTGTTAAGTATTTAATGCTTGATACATGTCATATATGCTTGATGTGCACCAATATTGCAATAAGAATGTTGCAACTCCTAGGTTGCCAACTATACTTCATCAACCCGAGATTTGTACAAACTTGGAGGTGATAGTGCTGTATACACAAATAGATGTAATGGTCTACTCTTGTCACTGCTCAACTGGGGCGATAGACAACTAGGGTTACTGAAACCAATCTTCTATTTACTAGAAGTCTAACTACCAACTGGAGGAGGGAAAATTATCCTTAACCAAAGAAAAGTAAAGCTTCCTATTTTAAGGAATGAAAGACTAAATTGGAAGATTCCTGTAAAGTGACATGAAATCCTTTAGCTACTCATTGACACATTTTTCTTGCAAAAGAAACATAGCTTAACCTTATTTATCACATGTGATGAGCTAAACTAACTGAGCATGGAATCTGATTTAGGGAGTATTATAACTGCTACATGCATGTGTTGATTAAGAAATGAAAAAACTATTTTTCTTTATGTTTCCATTTTATGAAAGAAAATGCTAATATTCACTTGTTCTTTAGCAGGGAAGACAGGTATGGAGGAAGATGGTTATAATGATCTTAAGGGTATGGAGGTCAAGTGGAGGCATAATCCTAGCTTAAGTGATGATTTTTCTCAATTCGGGCTCAAAATAGGCTACTATAGGATTTCCTACAAGAAAACTATAGGATGTCCTAGTTCTACTACAGGATCCCCTGTTTTACTACAGGAAATAGGCCGAAAGCTTAGGAAGTGGTACAGAAGGTGGAATGAAGCATGGGAAAGGTAGATAATGGGAGAATAAGGCATGGAGGGGGTGAACACTATCCAGGGCTCAATCAAGTGCTTCAAGATGGTTGGAATTGCTCAATGGAAATGGCAATTTTTTCTTATAAAACAAGAATTTGGATTGAGGTTTTAGTGGATTTTGGCATCATGGGTGGATAAGGATTGGATGCATAAAATGAGATGAGGTATCCCTGTAATGTAGAAGCTCCAGCAACAACATACATTCTTGTTTACATCTATGCACAAATTCATCTATTCATGGGAAGATTTATTAAATGGAAGAAAACAAAGTTATACCATCTAATGGCTAAGTTCATGAATGGAAGTGCTTTGAGACCAATGCGAAATTTAAGAGATCAAAAAATGACAATTGTAACTCATCCTAAGAAACTTAAAGACAATGAGCTACTCATCCAAAAGCCCTAGATTATGCAACAAAGCAAGAAATTTGTTTTTGGATTGTATGAAAGTGTCCCACAAGTCATGATCCCAAAAGAGAGATGAGGTGAAAACCACTACCACTAGTTTTTAGGAAATGCCTTCTGCCACTATGATACCACTATTCTAACTATCCATAAATGGAAGAAAAATAATTAAGCATCATAATACTTGCAAATTAACAACAGCAAGATCAGTTCAAGAGCTAACTATGAATGTAATCTAAGAAGACATATAAAAAAAAGGAACCTAAGTTGCTAGGGTTGGGACCTAACCCAAGAGCTTTAGGCCTCTGAGTCAACTCAGTGTTGGATCAAGGGAATGCTTATAATTTTCATTAAAATATCAAAAATACACAAGAGTGATCAGTCACAATGTCTTAACTCGAAAATGCCTCTTGGCTACAATAAAAAAAGCCGAATCCTAATGAGGCTCTAGGCATTCTTATTTATACAATTGAAGTTACGAACAACTTCCTTAAATTTAGGGAGGCTTGGCTCCCAAACTCGAGATCAATTGGTCTTCAACTATCACTGGCTTGGCTGCCAATTATCTTAATGGCTCGACTACTTGCAGCTTTGAGATGATGAGATTTGTTGGAGGAATATTTGAGTGAGTGAGGAGTTAAGGAGGGAGATACCATCTCCTAAAATCCCTCTTGCTTGTCTCCTTCAAGTTCCTGGACTTTAATTAACCAAAATTTTCTCCAAAACCTACCATGAATGCACATTACACCACAAGACATGACATCTCATCTTTACCCTTCTCGTTAAGAAAAATATAAAAAAACATGTAAAGGATTATGAGAAAAGTTGATTTTAGTAAACTGGAGAGTTGCATTAAGGTCCATATAATTTACCTATTCATGATCATCATCAATGCCCTTGTGTCTTGTATAGTAATTTTATCTTCCCTGTAGGTTTCTGGATGTGTAGAACGACTTAGGAGCAAGGCTTGGAGCAAAAGATTCAAAGAAATCTTTGAAGAATGAGAAATTAACATCAGAACAAGGTAGGTTCCTCTTTCTTATTGCATTTGTAAAGAATAAACTAGGAAAGTGAGTATTATATTGTTTGGTTTGTTGCTAGACCCACTCATTGGGCTAGAGGGATCGCCTATGTCAAGCAGAGGGTATTTTCCTTCACAACATGGTGTAGGAATGTTGGTGGAGGAATTTAATTGAGTGCATTTTGGCAATCAATTGTTGATCATTTCAGAACATAGGCACAAGTAAAATGCCCAAAATGAGTGACATAAATATTCTTAAATGACTGAAAACAAAAGATTTTTATTAATTAATAAATAATTTAGCTCTTCATGTTTATATTTATGATAATAGTCCATAAGTATGCAAAATCATGATAACAATAATATAAATTAGTTGAAGACATAAGGGATCATGGATAAAAAGGATGTATAAAACTCAACAAAAATGAGGCTTAATACTAACATTGTTTGTGTAGATGAATTCAAGTAGAGATTCGTTCTATTTTCCATATTATTGATTCATCCTATCCCATATTATAATATATTACCAATTTATAAATAATTCGATTTTCATAGTTTATGAATGAGAAATCAACTTGATCAAGTCACCCATCCATTTTCCTTCTTGTGTGTTTACTTTCTAGCAAAGTGATTTATTTCTTGTCTGTGTGTTTACTTTTCTAGTAGATATTTTTTTTTTTTTTTGTGATTACTTTCTAACAAAGTGTGAAGTGTGATATTTCAATTCCTCCATGCATGAAGTGAGAAAATTCAATTCCTACAAGAGTGATCCTTTCAGTTCTTGTAAAGTGTGATTTGATAACTTGTGAAAGAACTTAACACATCCAACTCTGTCAAATTTATTTAGTACTACAACCTCATTAGCACTAAATAGATTGTATTAGCAATTTTACAATGCATAACTGTTCACAAATTTTGTATGTACGCTCAATTGATAATTAGATGTACAAATTCTCAATTATCTAATAAATAATTAGGAGCTAATTGATATCATAGAGAGAGAGAGAGGGAATAAAAGAAGAAGAAATAAATTATGTAGAAATTCACGTATCTATGTGTTTTGCAAGTTCTTGATATTTTTTCTATCTATATTAATAAAATAATCTCCATAATTACTCATGATAAATAAGGGGACATCCTTATTGCTGCAACGCCAATCTTGTGTGGCTGCAACATTGTTCCTACAACATTGGCATCATGTGGTTGTAATAACATTGTTGCAACACTGCTTCTACAACACTTCTTGTGGATGAAATCAACATAGTGCTAAAAATCCTTTAGGCTGAAGCTTAGTTGGCGATTGTGTTGTGACACCTTTAAAGTGAGCCAAAATAGAGGATTTTTTTACAACACCAATTCAAGATAATTGTTGCAACACCAATACAAGTTAGTTACTGCAACACCTTACCCAAATAACAATTATATCTATTATTGATTCCAATAATAACATCACAAAAAGGGATGGGATGTGACATGAGTTTGAACATTAAGTTAGAAAAATTCACCAGCATTTGGTAAGCATTGAAATGTACAACATTCCTTACATAATGACTAAGATTAATTTGGTATGATCATAGTCGCCTTGGAATAATTTGTATTCATCAATTTCCATCAATTACCATAACACTTTGTTGTTTCCACACTCAATGAAACAACCCATTCCATTAAACCCTAATTACATTACCTTAACGGGAAATACTGCCAACAAACTGTTCATTCAAAATTGTGATGGATAACCTATCTAAACTTGAGAGAGAGAAATGGGTGGCTCATTGAATCACATAAAATCCTCTGAGACACTCATGCTATATGATTATGCCCATATTTGGGTTATATTCCAAGTGATAGGGTGGATTGAGTAGGCACAAAAACTACAAGGATGTGATGATGATATTATACTTGAATTAGATCTAACTTTGTAGAATAACAAAAAAATTGGTGGGAGGAACACCAATGATGGTAGAAAAGGAAACTATAACAATCGTATCAGGGTTGTCGTGAATGGGGGAGTGATGGTACTTCTCAAAGAAGCCACAACTAGAATTGATGAAGGAATTCCTTGACGTAGGTTGAAGTGATAATAAAGAAAATAAATGGTTTCAACAGAAAATCCCTACCAACACCTTGGGAGAATGTAAAATTTTTCATACAAAGGTACTTTACTTGTGAGGGACACCATCGAATTATGTGTTGGAACCATTTGAAGTTATTGGATCATTTCAGGCATTCGAGAAGGATAAATATGCCCCATTCCCTATGGAATACATGTAGTTGATGGACACTAGCATTTAGAAAGACCATTAGAAAAAGGAATTCCTCATACACCATTATCTCATCAAACTGCTATAGGTGTATGTGCTTTAGTAGGCAGGTTGCCCCTAGGATGACATAGTGAGAAAATTGGAACTTAAGCCACCCTTGCTAGAAGCACCAACTAGGACACCAAAGGAAGAAGCTCAAGAGGGTGTTGTAACATCATAAGCATATTCGATTATGACACTTGAAGAAGCTATAGTGGGGGTTAGCTATTCCAACACCTGAGACATCTGTAGCAGGGGTAGTTGTTGCAACATGTGAGGTGCTAATAGAGTTGCAACAACTAGAATAAGAGGCTAGGGGCATCCATGATGATGACCTTGACATCACTAAGAGTCTTCTTCCCACCAAAATACTTTCACACAAGGCTAAGAATCCTTCACATGTGGCCATACTAAAAAGGAGGAGGAAAGTGTATTCGAAAAAAGGAAGAATTATCCTAACCTATTACAACTCAAATAGAGGAAATAGAGAAAAATGATGAAATAGAAATCCATATTGACACACAAGAACCGGTAGGGACAATGAAGGGACATATATAAGAAGAATCAATAAAAATCCCTACTAATACACAAAAACCAACAAGGATGATGGAAGGAAAGGTAGAAACACTTTCTGACACATAAGAACCAATAGGGATAGCAGAATAAGAATTTGAATCCTTATTTGACAACGTAAGAACCAATAAGGGTAGAGGAAGAAGTAGGAACCCATATTGACACACTAGAAATAGCAGAGGTAATGAAGGAAGAAATAAAGGCCCTATTAAGACACAAGAACCAATAGGAATAGAAAAAGAAGAGATTAAAACCACTATCGAAACACCATAATCAATAAGGTGAGTTTTAAACGAAGGATTTGTTGCATAAGAAGGTTATCAGAAGATGTAGAAATAGGGAGGAGAGAGCCTTGAGGAACATACAAAAGGATAAGAGGAAGTAGATAATTGTAGGTAGACTTTCCTTTACACATTTACACTCATTTATCACTAGAAGATATAAGTTGTTGGAAAGGAAAAACATGGATCTGCAACACAAGTTTATGGTCCTAGAAGCCAGATTGAAGGATAAACAATCTTTTTAGTGGTTATATTTCCTTTCCTAGGAGGTAGAGCTCCTTGATGAAAATGATCCAACTCTTAAAGTAGGAGAGCCAATCCAAGGAGAAATACATATAAAGAGAGCCTCTATTCAAGAAATGGTTGTCTAAACAGAAGAATACAAACACGAGTTACAAGAAATGGCCACTCAAAGAGGTCAAGATAACAAATGAGAAATATTTTGAAATAGATGTCCCAAATCGATGGGGAAAGGCCAAGGATGATAAGTGGAAACGTTAATGGAAATATATGAAGAAGGGATGCTACCAATATGAAAGAATGACTAAGTTATCAAAATCCTTAGAGAAAAGTGGGTGGAACAACTAGAATCCCACAGGATTAAGTGACACCAGTGGAAGAAAGAGATGAAATAAGTAGATAAAACCTCCAAATTGTAGAGAAAGATGGACAACCTAGAAACTGAGAAAGTACATCTTGGCTTACTAGTAGGTTCTACACTCATTTGTAGGGCACCATCTCTTGTCTACAACATGTACCTATAAGAAAATTATCTCATGTTTGAAAGGAAAGCCTTCATAATTGAGAAACCTTATGAGATAACTTCTCTAGATACCTTCTTAGATGCTTACTATAGAGCTACCGATGAAGAAAATAATTTTCTGTGTGAATTATACCATCATAGCAATTTTTTGCATCACAATCCTGAATGGAATATTAGTCACTTTGTGAGGTATTTCCAAATGCAAGCCTTTCTGTCATATTTGAAAAGTCATGTTGATTAGGTAATTGCTCACAAATAATTTTAGAATAATTATAGTCATAATCTGGTGTCATAGGAGATTACTCTAGACTTAATAGTGTCCTCGCCACACAGTTTATATGGGTAACCTCCCATCGACATACAAATTTCATGGATTGAAACAGACAAGAAGCTAGTGATCATTGCAAGATACAAATAAAGGTGTTTTGAAAAACAACTATAGTGGATGTACTCAATTCCGTGAAATAGGCCAGAAAAGATATGCGTAGAAAAGATCCATTCGATACCAACAACATTGAAATGGATTTGGAAAGGGCACATAGGTATATTAAATTCATGGAAAGTTATGGGAGTGAATGTATAGGTCTCAAGTTTAACTACCCCATGATTTCATTTCTAATCGAAAAGTATCAAATTGATTATAACTTGCCTAATAAGGAATAGTTCATGGATATATCATTAACATTTAAGAATATCTATTGTTGCATCCCCTAATGATGGACTCACATGGTAGTTCGAAAGGTTGGGTTCACAAAACTCATTAACAGGTCATCTTCTAAAAATTTATTATTCAACAACATCAAGTCCTACCATGGAAGGGACATGATGGACAACGCAGTAGAATTCGAGAAGTTAAGATTATCTAGAGCTAAAATCGTCCTACTGTTATAGACATTTTTGGGCACTACAACCCCAAGCATGAAATCTCCATAAAACAAGGGCTCCTAAGTCCCTAAAAGTGTTGTTGTAACCCCTAAAGGAACAAAGTCAACTGATTACAGCTTCTCCCAGAAGTTCTCCATGAAAAACTGCTCAGAATTGGTCAAAACAGGATCATTTCAGCTGCTCCACAGGCAAAGTGCGTTGCATCTCACCTAAATACACTGTGTGGGTGCATTGCATTTCAAAAAGCCCTTCTATGAGGTGCGATGGGCGAGAAATGACAAATGGCAGTGTCATTCCGCGAGGTGGAGAGGCAATGGAAGCTTCCAGAAACTTCTCCTGTGACACTTGCCTCTCTGAATTCGACCAAGGATGAGTAAGAGATCATCAATCTCCAAGTGGAAGCAAGAACTATCAAAGGGAAGACACTAATCAAATCACAAGCTGACTCATCTCCCTCACAGATATCTATATATGGATCCCTCATCCCAGAGATCCAGAGGCTGGAATTTTTCATATTGTAAGGAATTGCTGTTGGTTTCTTGAGATAAAACATCAGATTGTTGGGTGATCTAAGCTTTGTATGAGGTCAAGAGGGGCTTCCTTGCTGAGAGGATGATGCTGGGACAGAACAACTAGTTATAACTCCCCTTGGCTCTTTCTTGTTTATCAATAAAAGCTATTCAAGTTTTCCTCCATACTCTTGTGTAATTTATGTTTGTTGCATTTGTATGGTCAATTTACATCTGATCCTAGATTGTTTATGATTATAGATCCATGTTCTTGTATAGTGCTATTCTACTATGATCTTACAGGTACTCTGTGAAGCTGGGCGTGCAAGGGAACAAGTAGCGAAAGACTATCAAGAAGGAGAGGAATCGAACCAGGAGATTAGCGCAAGACAGAGGTTGGTCTTCTTTGTTCTTCTCTATCTATACTTCATAAAGGAAATACGAAAGTAGCTTTACTTTGTTTGTTTCTAAGGCAGCTATCACACCTTAGTGGGATAAGCAGTTCTGAGTAGACACTTTTCCCTGTAACAAAATGGCAACTCCGCTGGGGACAAATCAGATTGTTTGTTTATCTTCCTTGTTGCCTATTTCATAAACTTACAGACGGAGCTTGAAGTCGTGCCAGGTAGCTTTCGAACTACATTTGCTATGCAAATGCAAAGTAGATAAATGCTGCTTCAATCAATCTTCAGGATCTGTGTATGATTTAAACAACTGATTCACAAACTCTCTGATTGCCCCTTGTGGTAGCTCTTAGATCCTCCTTAGATCTACCCCTGATTGTTGCATTACTGATTACCATTTGCTCGGCCAAAACCCATGAACTGAACTGCAAACTGTGACCCGGAACCTAAGCAAAGTCTCATCTCTGGCCCAGCGCAGGTACTATTCTGAGAATCTGAAATTCAGCGCACTTCCCGAGTGTAGAAGGTGCACTACATTTCAAATTCCTTGTGTTACAAGTGCGCTGATCAGACTAGGCATTGTTCAGTTTTGGTTTCTGAGATTCATTCTTTCCAGTTCTATTCATGAATTTTGCTGCCTGTGATCAGTATATCTCTGTTTGAAATCCTTTTCCTTGCTGTTATTTCGCCTCCTTTGTACAAAAGAACTGTAAATGTTTTTGTGTGTTTGTTGAGTCATTTTTAGTTCTCCTTTGCAAAAAGTAACATAATCGCAATGTCGTCCTTTGATTTGAAAGTGTCGCAAGTGTCGTTTTCAGGCATAGGAAAGAGTTTGATTGCTGTAGATATTCGATTATCCTGTTACTATTGTTTTTGGTCTGAATTTGTAATTTTTCTAGTGTCGAAAACAAGTATTCATTTCCAAATCGTAAGGTGTTGTGATTGTCTCCATTTTTTATTTCGAAAAGAAGCTTGTTGATAACTGTCGCTTGAAAAGTAATTCAGATTTGTGCATCAACTTTCTTTTTATTATCTACATACTAAGAAACTCAAAAACAAATACATGCATGTGCATTTTCATTTAGACAGTCTGATTGGTTTGATTTAGGAAAGTGCATTTAGAGTGTGCTCTTTGCTCTTTGTGAAAGAATTCTGTCTTTCTTTCCTTAGTAGCTAGGATTTTCATTGCACAAAGAAGATAAAAAGATTGTTTATCATCTTAGATTTCATTTTAGGAATTACATCTACATCTCGCGGTGAACCTGAAAGGCAAACTTCATAAACAAGATCAACTATAAAATGAATTCAATGAATCTAACAACGCTTTGGAACCTAACGCACAACATCTAGAAGTCTAGGCTAGAGACGTATTTCGGCATCGTAAAGCCTGGTAACTGTTGTTCTCACTGATGGTTGGGTGATTCCTCCACTTTGAGACGATAAGTGCCAGTACGGACTTGTGCTCCCACGTACCGTTGAGTATATTTTGGAAGACCCCAATAGGCTTAATCCTTTATCCATAGGAAGCCGTGTCTGCCGCCCTATCGATCACAATGCACTGAACACAGCATTCGGGAAGATTGACTGCCGTACTGTAAAAAGTATTCTGTAGTTTTGCGATTGGTTTGGTAATCCCTCTACCTAGATTTCCAGAGCAGTCCCTTTCGTTCCTTTTCAGACTCCTTAACGGAAAAGGTCCATTTGAGCACTTGTCACTTTAGGCTCATTAAAAATCGAAGGCGACTAGAGTCATCTTTTGTTTTTTCTCGACTCTTAAAAATTGAAAAAACAAGTTGTGTCAAAGCGTCTAAAATTTATTTTAAACGGAATAATCATCACCCTTTCCTACGTTGATCTTAGGTTGAAGAAAATGGAGTCCACCAACCAAGGAGTTCCCCTTCGAGGAAATCCTAGTCCCTTCTCCTCTTGAGGAGATGTTGGTGCACCCCATATGGCCACATTGTCGCTTCTAGGACTAATAATCGGCTTGCCCGTATGGCTCTTCTCAACCTCTGTCGTTTAGAACACCGCAATTCCTGAACAATCGAGTCAGCAACTAGACGAGTCCAGAGTTACCCACCAACCTTCTACTTCCTCCAATTCTTCCTCTCCTCCTTCCTCTTTGCTTGATGGGGCTGGTAAAGGCAAAAATCAAGTACCTGAGAAGAAGAAAGAAAAGAAGAAGAAAGAGAAGAAGAAGAAGGAGCCAAAAGCGAAAGGGGGCAACCAAGCATCGTCTAACGAAAATCCACACACTGAACCGACCAGGCCTAAATCGCCATGTGTCATTTGCAAAGGAGACCACTATCATAGAGATTGTCCTTGCATCCCTCGGATCTTAAGGGACTGGTCTCTTCGTTTGCACAACCCGGTGTCGTCAACCTCTGATGATCATGTTGAAAACACACCGTCAACTAGTGAAAGTGAAGCCCCAGGACAAAAAGGAAAATATAGATTTCCTTGTAAATTGTGCGAAGGCGACCATGCCGTCCACGGTTGTCCCTTCTTAGACGAGGTGAAAAGAGTTTTGGACGATCGTCCGGTTTCACCGTTACGACTTCCTCCTCGATATAAAAAACTCTTGCCGAGTCCGTCACTAGTTGAAAAACCGGCTGACCCGCCCAGGTGGTCGGCTGAAGCATCTACCATTGAAGACAAACCATCTAAGCCCATACCAGACGAAATTCAAAAGGTCAAGGCGGCAGTTGACCCAGTCTTGCCTTCATAGGTTCCGTCTTCAGATGATGCAATCACAGAAGAGAATAAGGATGGCACCGTCCAAATTCTTTTCGTAAGCACAGACTCCGATGAACATGGGGGCAATTTACCCGTTCCTTTACTGCAGGAAGGAAGTTCATCAGAGTCATACCTGGCTGTCTATTTGGTCCCACCTCCAAGCAACCTAGTTGTCTCCTTGGATTGGAATCAACTAGGCAGATCCCATTTACCAGCTAGTGTACCATTCCGCATCATTGTTCAAATATATAGGATGGTTATGGCTGGTACCATCATAAATGAAGTGGCTTCTGTGAGTATCCTTTCCTCGACTGCTTGGAAAGCGCTTAGTTCGCCATCGCTTTTGCCTGAAATGAGAAATCTAACAGGCTTTGACAAAGGAACCAGTCGACCATTAGGGATCCTTCCCAATGTGCCCATAACATTGAGAGGGAAAACCGTTCAAATGAGCGTAATGGTAGTTCAAGGACCCCTGGATTATAATCTACTCCTTGACGAGACAATATTTATTGCATGGGAGCGATTGTCTCCTCACTCTTTAGAGTAATGTGTTTTCCGCACGAAGGAAGAGTGGTCAAGCTCGTAGACCAGCTTTCATTTCTCGGATCACACAGAGAAAATAGTCATATGCCATCCCTGAATGCTCTTTTCACACAAGGAATGTCTCATCAATCTCCAGTCCACCCGCCTGATGAGCGCGAGTGATTCGGGGGACATGACTGAAACCCAGGGGCATGCACCCTAGTCTACTTCGGCAGGAAAACTTCGGGTATAGGGTAGGTTTCCGCGAGAGAATATGACTAGTCTGTACTCCCGTCCATGACTGGAAGAGGGGGTTATTCTGGAATAAGATTCTCTTGTCAAAGTTATGTTGGTTGGCAGGCATTGCCACTCACCTTTGTTTATTTCAATAAACATCACCGAAGAAGTGTTTTGTTTGCACCGTGAATAGAACAATCTTTGGTAACCTGTAAGAGGTAGACCTCTCTCGGTAAAACAAATGTTTTAACGGAAAGAAGAAGGGGTAACCTTGAAATTCTATTTTATACCTGGGGGCATGCAAACCTTTTGGCGTGCAAGCGAAGAGCGACTATTTATTTTTTAAATTTGTAGGTCCTCTAACCCTTTAAACTCGTAGGATTGGTCGTTTCCTAACTTGCATAAAAAAAGGATGTGGGGCAAAACTCTAAAAGTTGCCGTTTTTATATATGAGACATTCTTATTATACGACTGGATTAATCGAGCAGTTTTAGCACATAGTTCAAGATCGTTAAAAAATAAACATAAGCCATGAGAAAATGTTCCCTCCCGCGTTTAAGCTCATTAAAAAATGAACTATTTCCCAGTAAATCATCATCGTGATGTAATACTTCAGCCTTTAAAAGCCTTGGTCGTGTTCTCACCATCACCTCCACTCTGTATTGGCCGATCATTCACCTCCATTTGATTGTCTACCCCTTTTGAAGAACAGCTACGAAGAGTTATCTCACTAGCCATCCTTGTAACATTGCCGTGATTGGAAAATTCCAAACCTTACCTGGAATCAGCTGCTACCCATTTTATCACTCTTTCCTCAAAAGACGAGCCTCCTTTAAGCTCTTTTCAATTGACTCGTAAAATATGAAAAGATTGCTGAGCCATTGGCCTCTCCAGCTCGTTAAAGGGACCGGAAGTGCTATCCCTCCTCTAAATTTTAATCTTTTTGGACCTGAGGGATTATTACACAAAAAGATCGAGCGCTTGTTTTGTTCGGCTCATTAAAAGGATCGAAAATTCATCCCTTCTGTATTATTTTATACTTTTTCGGACTTAAGGGATTAGATGACGAAAAAGGAATTTTGGAGTTGCCTTTACGTTCCTTTTCAGACTCTCTAAAATTGAAAAGGACCGAGTTATCTTTGTCGTTAAACTCGTTAAAACTTAATAGCGACAAACTTGTCTATAGACGAGAACAAGTTTCACTATCGCTAGGCTCGTTAAAACATAGCGATGGGTTTTCCCGAAGGGAAAATTATAGAACAAGCATATGTTATCCTCCTCAAGCTTGAAAAAAATAAAGAGGTATTGGTCAGCAATGACTGGGGAAAAATTGGGAAGAAAACTTGAAGAAACTTTGTTGGTAGCAAGTCACTCTTGAACATGACACTTTCACTCCGCATCCAAGTTGGGTTGGGTTGTTTCATTCACCGGTCACATCGCCATGGTCCCATCACACCATCCACATTTGGGGTAATGCTACCAATCCATCATGTCAGTGTCACTGATATGTTCAAGAGAAATCATTCAGAGATTTCACTTGTGTCTCACCCGCTACAATACATTCATACTCCATTCTTTCATGACCGCCACCCTGAACCGTATGTCATCAGATTGTTTTCACCTCCATTAAAATCATTTGCTCCGTTCTGTGTCACTGATGTGGGATTCATTAAGGCCCTCCTGTGACGGATCTCTTCTTGTCGAAATCAGCTCATTATCCAAGAAGTTGATCTAGGAACACCCCATTCAATACTTTGAAGCTTGCATGCCTCAATGGCAAGTTTCTCACTTCCGACGATAGGTTTACATCAATGACCTTCGACTGAAAGATTTTGCATGGTGTTCGACACCAAGTCCTTTATTCACACCACGTGAATTGTACTACAGTACCTTGACAATCATTGTCATTATCGGTGATTCCTCTCGCGCCTGTTAACAGCTTACATCATTGGCTGGTAATCAGGCAATGTCTTTCCGTGTTCGACTCTAGAACATCTCTCACATGGATCGACTTGTACTTCGAGTGAAGATCGAACGAGATTGAATACCCCAGATCTAGTTTCATCCATCCGGGCTGCGATATATATTCAGGGAAATAAAGACATCAAATGTACATCATTGCTGCACAGATAATCATCCAATCAAAGGGATGATGGCTCTACCAAAATCATCAGTCTACAATCAGACGATTGTCTGTCCTATGTACATGAAAATGAATTTATAAAGCTGAGCATGGGAATGCCCGCCTCAGCTAGATCATGAAAATATTATGAACATAATGTATTGTATTGTATCTTATTACAGGTCTCCTCCAAGCTTGAAAGAACTTCGGATCCTCATAATAAAGCATTTCACCCGACATCAAAAGATTAACGACCTCATGCTTTAGGGGGCAACTGTTATAGACATTTTTGGGCACTACAACCCCAAGCATGAAATGTCCATAAACCAAGGGCTCCTAAGTCCCTAAAAGTGTTGTTCTAACCCTTAAAGGAACAAGGTAAACTGATTACAGCTTCTCCCAGAAGTTCTCCATGAAAAACTGCTCAGAATTGGTCAAAACAGGATCATTTCAGCTGCTTCACAGGCAAAGTGTGTTGCATCTCACCTAAATACACTGTGTGGGTGCGTTGCATTTCAAAATTTCCAGAAAATTTTCCTGTGACACTTGCCTCTCTGAATTAGACCAAGGATGAGTAAGATATCATCAATCTCCAAGTGGAAGCAAGAACTATCAGAGGGAAGACACTAATCAAATCACAAGCTGACTCATCTCCCTTACAGATATCTATATATGCATCCCTCATCCCAGAGATCCAGAGGCTGGAATTTTTCATATTGTAAGGAATTGTTGTTGGTTTCTTGAGATAAAACATCAGATTGTTGGGTGATCTAAGCTTTGTATGAGGTGAAGTGGGGCTTCCTTGTTGAGAGGATGATGCTGGGTCAGGACAACTGGTTGTAACTCCCCTTGGCTCTTTCTTGTTTATCAATAAAAGCTATTCAATTTTTGCTCCATACTCTTGTGTAATTTATGTTTGCTGCATTTGTATGGTCAATTTACATATGATCCTAGATTGTTTATGATTATAGATCCATGTTCTTGTATAGTGCTATGCTATTGTGATCTTACAGGTACTCTGTGAAGTTGGGCGTGTAAGGGAACAAGTAGCGAAAGACTATCAAGAAGGAGAGGAATCGAACCAGGAGATTAGCGCAAGACAGAGGTTGGTCTTCTTTGTTCTTCTCTATCTATACTTCATAAAAGAAATACGAAAGTAGCTTTACTTTGTTTGTTTCTAAGGCAGCTATCACACCTTAGTGGGATAAGTGTTGGCATTATGATTCAGGTGTTGTCCTTGATGGCAAACCCATTCAGGTGATAAATCAAGAAGGACGCAGGAAATATGTTCAGAAAGTGCGTCCCCGCAGGTATACCATACAGAACCCGCGTCCAGGGACGCAGGCCAGCCGTTCAGGAGGTGCGTCCGCCCAGTGCACACATTTCAAGGCAGAGAAAAGCACGTGGGGGTTTCTTGTGTGGTATCTAGCCGACGGTTTTGTGTTTCTATGGTGTCGGCTCGTGGTTTTGTTCCATGTTTTGGGGAGAAGCTTTCCTATATAAAGCAAAGGAGTTCATTTGGATTTTGTATCATCTTGGTTGAACATCTTTTGGTGAGATCTAGTCCAGATCTATGAAGGCGAATCTTCTAATGGACTGTGATCTCTATGGCGCATGATCAGATCTGTGGATCTGTGTGTTTGGGTTGGTTCTGAAGTACTCATATCTTTTATATCTGAAGGGACGCAGGTTCAGTGAAGGGAAAGTGCGCCGGGACGCAGTACAGTAAAGGCGCAGGTGCGTCTCTGAGGCAAAGGACGCGACGCGACTGTGTTATTTGGTGCGTCTCTGAAGCAAAAGACGCGGCGCGATAGTGTTTCTGAGTGCGCCGGTCGCAGCAAGGCATAGAGGAATAGTGCGTCGGCACGCAGAACAGTGGAAGGTAGACTGCGTCCAGTCGCAGGTCACAGAAAGAAAATATGCGTCCCTGTCTTAAGATGATCTGTTGACTGTATATTTCTGTTCATAAGGTGTTCTGGGTTATTTCTGTAATTACTGATCTGATATCTGTAGTGGACTGTATCTGTTGTATACTTGTTGATCATTTGATTCTTCATGAAAAGAAGTAGGGGGTTGTAGCTCCCTTCCAGGAGAGACTGGAAAACGAGAGAGAGTTGTAGCTCTCTGCAGGTTGCAGCCTGCATGCTGGCAAAGGACTGCACCAGTACAAAATCATTGTAAAAAGAATTTCTTGAAAGAAGATAGAGACATATTGCAGCAGGTGGTTTTCTCCCGCATTGGGTTTCCACCTTACATCTTGTGTTCTTTGGTGTGACTGTCTATTTTCTTTATTCATGCTCATTATTTTATGGTACTGATATGCAAGAATAATTCAAAAGATCAAATAAGGAAGATTTGGTAAATTGCTTGATAATACTGATTCACCCCCCCCTCTCAGTATTATTTCCAACAATTGGTATCAGAGCCAGGTCCTTCAGAAAAGCTTGATCGCTTGAAGGTAGATCGTTCATCATGAGCAACTACGAGAGAGAAGCATCAATCAGGCCACCAGTTTTTGATGGGACAAACTTCAATTATTGGAAGGTAAGAGTTACTGCATATCTTCAATCTCTTGGTACAGAAGTTTGGAACATTGTAGAATCAGGCTATGCCTTTCCTTCAGCTACTCCTACAGATCCAGCTAAGAAAAAGCAGTATGAAACAAATGCAAAAGCAGTCAGTACTCTATTAGGAAGTATATCTCAAACAGAGTTCATGAAGGTCATGCACTTCAAATCAGCAAAAGAGATATGGGACAAAATGATCACTAGCTATGAAGGAGATGAACAGGTAAAAGAAGCTAAACTTCAAACTCTCAGGATTCAATATGAGACTCTCAAGATGTATAATGATGAAAGTGTGGCTAATTATTTTCTTCGGGTAGATGAGATTGTTAATTGTATGAAAAATTTGGGTGAAGAAATAAAAGAGACTATAGTAGTTCAAAAGATTCTAAGATCTTTATCCCCCAAGTTTGAATCTAAAGTATCTGCAGTAGAAGAAAAGGAAAATCTCCGTGTTCTCACTATGTCTCAGCTGCATGGAATTCTAACTGCTTATGAAATGAGAAAGGGAGGTCCATCAGACAGAAGGGAAGCTGCTTTTAAAGCATCAGGCAAAGAAGATCACTATGAAGCAAGTCATGTTCCAGAAGAAGAGGAAGAAGAATCAAATTTTGTCAGAAATCTTCAAAGAGGTTCTGGAAGGTTCAGAGGTAAGCTACCTTTCAAATGTTTTGCTTGTGGAAGAGTAGGTCATTATGCTGCAAAATGCTCTTATAAGGATAAAGGAAAGGAACCAGTTAGATGGAACAAGAAACAAAGTGCAAATAAGAAAAGCTACTACACCCATGAAGATAGTGATGGCTTATCAAACAGTGATGAAGATGAACAAGGTAACAAATATAGATTGTTAATGGCATTTGAAGATGATGATTATGAGGATGCTGTAGATGTGGATAACCTTTATGATGAAATTACTAGACTCAAGAGATGTATAGAAGAAAAGAACATGATTATTGATACTCTACAATTTCAGATTGATGAAAAGGAAAAACATCTTGAAAAATTAGAAGGTGAAATTGTTGGTCTTAGAAAAGAAATTGAGAAAACAAAAACTATTAATCTCAAGTTTGTCAAAGGATCTGAAACGTTGAATGAGATTATCAGTGTGCAGCGGTCTCCACTAAATAAGACAGGTCTGGGCTATAATGGAGAAACTTCTCAAGCATCCACTTCAAAAAGTTATCTTGATGCAGCAAGAAGAAATGAGCAAGAGCACAAGGAAGATCATCAGGTAAAGCAGGGACAAACGTCAAACAGAAACTATCAGGGGCAATCCAGCTTAAAGGTGAACAAAAGCCACAACCAGCCACAGGTAAAATCTTCCCAATTTGGTTCAAGAATAGATGAAAATAGAAATTACAATCAGTTGGCTGGTAGATTCAATAATCGCAGAAACTTCTTCAATGGACAATGCTTTTCTTGCCATAACTTTGGTCACAAAGCAGCTCAATGTGTTGCGTATAAAACAATCATGACTAGGGAAGCTCAAAAGCAAAGAAGTATGACAGGGATTACAAAAAGGACCTATAACAATTTTTCAGCTCTTGAAAATGAAGTTGAATGCTCTATTTGCAATAATTTTGGACATGAAGATTTTGAATGCAGAAGCAGGTTTCCGGAAAGAAAGGTACAAGAACAAAAAAGGGAACAAACCTCAGGCACCAAAACATGGAAAATAAAGGAACCTCAAACAGAAAGATGTGGGATAGCATTCTATGCAGAAGGACAAGAAAATCTATGGTACATTGACAGTGGATGTTCAAAGCATATGACAGGTGATAAAGAAAAACTTGAATCTTATTCTAATTTAGAAAAGGGAAAGAAAGTCTCTTTTGGAAATGATACTCCTGCAACTATAAAAGGAAAAGGTATTGCTCCTTTAAAAGAAGATGTTAAGGCTGGAAATGTTTTGTTTGTTGATGGACTAAAGCATAATCTTCTAAGTGTAAGCCAGATGTGTGATCAAAGAACCGAGGTTATATTCAGATCAAATGGGTGTCTTGTTCGTGATCTTGATACAGGTA
This sequence comes from Pinus tabuliformis, assembly GCA_031772625.1. Classification (NCBI taxonomy): domain Eukaryota; kingdom Viridiplantae; phylum Streptophyta; class Pinopsida; order Pinales; family Pinaceae; genus Pinus; species Pinus tabuliformis. Next base: position 225,044,536 of record CM062813.1, read on the forward strand.
AAACAGTTCTCAAAGGTAAAAGAACTCCAAATAATCTATACATATTTGATGAAGGACAACAACAATGCTATCTAAGCAAGGATGAAGAGCACTGGTTATGGCATCGAAGGTTGGGACATCTAAGCTTCTCACAAATAAGGAAAGCTTGCAAATATCAGGCAGTTCGCGATCTTCCAGATATCAAAATTCCTGACAACACCATATGCAGATCATGTCAGTTTGGAAAACAAACCAGAACTAACTTTCCAGAGAAAGAAGGATCAGCCAGCATGCCTCTTGAGCTAGTACATACAGATGTATGTGGACCATTCAGAAAAAGAACACCTAGAGGAGAGGAATACTTGATATTATTTATTGACGATTTCTCCAGGTTTGTTTGGTTAGGTCTTATGAAGCACAAAGATGAAGCATTCGAAAAATTCAAAACCTTCAAAGCCTTGGCTGAAAATGAATCAGGTCACAAAATTAAGTGCCTCAGATCTGACAGAGGTGGGGAATTTACTTCAAATGAATTTTTCGATTTCTGTGATGAACATGGGATAAGGAGAGAATTTTCTACAGCTAGAACTCCTCAGCAAAATGGAGTAGTGGAAAGAATGAACAGAACAATCCAGCAAATGGCTCGTGCTATGCTTGATGAATCAGGAACTCCTGCAACCTTCTGGGGTGAAGCTGCGCATGCGGCAGTTATTATTCTCAACAAGACAAATGTCCGAGTGAACAGCACTCAAACTCCTCATGAGCTCTGGAGTGGTAAAACTCCTTCGGTAAAGCACTTCAAAATCTTTGGGAGCAAATGCTATATCAAGAATACTGAGGAGCAGCTTGGCAAACTTGATCCTAGAGCAGATGAAGGAATTCTTCTTGGCTACTCTCCACATAGCAAAGCATACAAATGCTACAATAAAAGACTTGGCAGAATTGTTGACAGCATTGATGTAGTGGTTGATGAGAAGGGATACATTCCTAGGCAAATACATCGTGAAGACATTGAAGAAGATGAAAGCTACCCTCAAAGACAGAATGATGAAGAAGAAGAACCGCAAGAACAATCTCAAGAAGGACCTCACGAAGAAGCAGAAGAAAGAACAAGAATAGAAGAAAAGACTCCATCCAGATATGTTCAAAAGAACCATCCAGAATCTCAGATCATGGGACAAAAAGAAGCAGGTATACAAACTAGAAGAACAGTTGCAGAAGCTTCAAGTTATTTGGCATTACTCTCCTCTACTGAACCACAAAATGTGAAAGAGGCATGCAAAGATGAATGTTGGGTGAAAGCAATGGATGAAGAACTTGAGCAAATCGAAAAGAACAACACTTGGGAGCTGGTTCCTAGACCAAAAGATAAGAATGTTATTGGAACAAAATGGGTCTTCAAAAATAAATTGAATGAAAATGGAGAAGTAATTAGAAACAAAGCCAGACTCGTCTGTAAAGGGTATGCGCAGCAAGAAGGAATAGACTTTGAAGAAACTTTTGCTCCTGTTGCAAGACTTGAGGCCATCCGAATGTTCCTTGCTCTCTCAAGTTTTCAGAACTTCAAAGTATTTCAAATGGATGTGAAATCAGCCTTTTTGAATGGAGACTTGGAAGAAGAAGTGTACATTGAACAGCCAGATGGGTTCATTCTTGGAAATGATCCAAATCTTGTATGCCGATTGAAAAAGGCTCTCTATGGTCTCAAACAAGCTCCAAGGGCTTGGTACTACCGGTTGGACAAATATCTTCATCAACAAGGTTTCTTAAAAGGTTCAGCAGATAGTAATCTGTATATAAAAGTTGAAAATGACAAATTACTAATACTTGTTGTGTATGTAGATGACATTATTTTTGGCAGCAATGAAGAAGCTATGAGTCAAAGCTTTGCCTCAGTCATGCAGAAAGAATTTGAAATGTCCTTGCTAGGAGAACTGACATATTTCCTTGGTTTGCAAATCCAACAGAAGGAAGGAGGAATCTTTTTATCTCAAACCAAGTATCTCAAGCAGATTTTGAAGAAATATGGCATGGAAGATGCAAAACCAGTATGTACACCCATGGTCACAGGATGTAGTCTCAGTGCAAATGATGAATCTGCAGCAGTACATCAACCAACCTACAGATCTATGATTGGAAGTTTACTATATTTGACAGGTACCCGACCAGACATCATGCATGCAGTTGGAATAGTTGGAAGATTTCAGGCAAATCCGAAGGAGACTCATCTTCAAGCAGTGAAGAGAATTTTCAAATATCTTCAAGGGACTCAAAATTATGGCTTATGGTATCCTAGAGATACAGATCTTACTCTTCATGCCTATACAGATGCAGATTGGGTCGGAAGCGTGGATGACAGGAAAAGCACAAGTGGTGGTGCGTTCTTTATGGGTCCCAGACTGGTCTCTTGGTTCAGCAAGAAACAGAGTTCAATTGCCTTGTCTACAACTGAAGCAGAATATGTTGCTGCTGCATCTTGTTGCACCCAACTCCTTTGGATGATGCAGAATTTGCAGGATTATCAAATCACTTGTACTCCTCCAATCCCTATCTTATGTGACAACACAAGTGCAATCAGCATCTCAAAGAATCCGGTTATGCATTCAAAAACCAAGCACATACCAATCAAGTACCATTTTCTCCGGGAACAAGTACTTGAACAGAAGGTCAAGTTGGAGTATGTTCCTTCTAAGGAACAAGTTGCTGATATTTTCACCAAACCGTTGCCCAGGGACACTTTTGAATACCTCAGGCAAAAGCTGGGGGTTGTTGATGCATCATCTTACTGTTGATCATCTTCCTATTGGTGGTATAGGCTCAGGGGGAGCACATAATGCATTGTTGGCATTATGGAGAAGGAGATCTTGGAAATAGCTGCAATATGTCTCTATCTCCTTCATGATGGATTTCTGGTTACAGATCTGGAGATGCATGAGCATAGGGGGAGCATACCCTTTGCCCTTGATGTCAAAGGGGGAGAATGAAGCTGAAGATTATGTGGTTGCCATCAAGTCCAAAGGGGGAGATTGTTGGCATTATGATTCAGGTGTTGTCCTTGATGGCAAACCCATTCAGGTGATAAATCAAGAAGGACGCAGGAAATATGTTCAGAAAGTGCGTCCCCGCAGGTATACCATACAGAACCCGCGTCCAGGGACGCAGGCCAGCCGTTCAGGAGGTGCGTCCGCCCAGTGCACACATTTCAAGGCAGAGAAAAGCACGTGGGGGTTTCTTGTGTGGTATCTAGCCGACGGTTTTGTGTTTCTATGGTGTCGGCTCGTGGTTTTGTTCCATGTTTTGGGGAGAAGCTTGCCTATATAAAGCAAAGGAGTTCATTTGGATTTTGTATCATCTTGGTTGAACATCTTTTGGTGAGATCTAGTCCAGATCTATGAAGGCGAATCTTCTAATGGATTGTGATCTCTATGGCGCATGATCAGATCTGTGGATCTGTGTGTTTGGGTTGGTTCTGAAGTCCTCATATCTTTTATATCTGAAGGGACGCAGGTTCAGTGAAGGGAAAGTGCGCCGGGACGCAGTACAGTAAAGGCGCAGGTGCGTCTCTGAGGCAAAGGACGCGGCGCGACTGTGTTATTTGGTGCGTCTCTGAAGCAAAAGACGCGGCGCGATAGTGTTTCTGAGTGCGCCGGTCGCAGCAAGGCATAGAGGAACAGTGCGTCGGCACGCAGAACAGTGGAAGGTAGACTGCGTCCAGTCGCAGGTCACAGAAAGAAAATATGCGTCCCTGTCTTAAGATGATCTGTTGACTGTATATTTCTGTTCATAAGGTGTTCTGGGTTATTTCTGTAATTACTGATCTGATATCTGTAGTGGACTGTATCTGTTGTATACTTGTTGATCATTTGATTCTTCATGAAAAGAAGTAGGGGGTTGTAGCTCCCTTCCAGGAGAAACTGGAAAACGAGAGAGAGTTGTAGCTCTCTGCAGGTTGCAGCCTGCGTGCTGGCAAAGGACTGCACCAGTACAAAATCATTGTAAAAAGAATTTCTTGAAAGAAGATAGAGACATATTGCAGCAGGTGGTTTTCTCCCGCATTGGGTTTCCACCTTACATCTTGTGTTCTTTGGTGTGACTGTCTATTTTCTTTATTCATGCTCATTATTTTATGGTACTGATATGCAAGAATAATTCAAAAGATCAAATAAGGAAGATTTGGTAAATTGCTTGATAATACTGATTCACCCCCCCCTCTCAGTATTATTTCCAACAATAAGCAGTTCTGAGTAGACACCCCACCAATCTTATAACATATGGAGTATTGACAATGTAATATATTTGAGTATTGATGCTACAAAATGATTGACAACTAATGTTGCAACACATTGGAACATCAACCATAAATGGCCCCAACACCTTACCTACCACACCCTATGGAAATTTGTGCTTCACAATAGTAGTCAACTATTGGGCACATAACTTGTCATTACTAGTTTCCAAATAGAGGAAGAAACAAAGGGTAGTTGGTCATCTAGTATAAAGAGCTTGATAGCAATAGATTTGACCCAACTTCCCACAAATCATATTAGCTAAGTGAGTCAGCAAATTTCATAGTTTTTCATATTTTGGTTATATAGTTGTAATGAAGGAAAATAGCTTGATAATTAAAGATTCCCATGGTTATTTCTCGATTTTATGATCAAATTGAGATATTGAGTATTGCATAAATACCCAACTCTACTTGAACTTGGGTTAAGTTGTAGAGGGAAAGGAAGAAATACCGCAGTAATTCTTATTATTGCTAATTAAAATCTTGTTGGTTCCTATTTTATTTATTGTGCATGGGATGTATTGATAATATAAGAATGCTATTACAAGTTTAATCAGTGCCTCTAATAAGGAGGTACTCCCGCCTCCTTAGTCAGGCATTGCATGTATTTTAGCTAGGATATTTTATAATGTCAATTACGGTTGAGTTAATTTTGGTACCTAACTCGATTACTTATGATGTTTCCTAATTGTCATTCCATTGCAACTGTTTAAGAACTTTCTCATTTTTGCTGCAAATCTCTAACATTTACTTTGTTTTTCCAATTAATAGTTCTGTTGCAGCTTGGTATGTTATTTACTTTCCATCCTAACATTGTGTGTGTGTATCAATTCAAGTAGACTTTCATTATATTTTATGGATTCTTGATTCATTTTGTTGAGTAAATCTCATGTATTACAATATTTTATCCATTCAGGAAGCATTCCATTTCCAAAGATTGTGAATGAGTAGTCAGTTGATCAAGTCAACCATCTATTTTGTTGTACTACATGTGTTTGCACTCTCGAAAAGCGATTTATTTCCTACATTCATGTTTTATTTTCTACCAGTGTGGTTTATTTTTTGTTTTTGTGACTACTTCCCAACAAAGAGTGATTTACATTCCTGTAAGATTGCTGTAGTTAGTATTTCAATTCTTGCAAGTGTGAGGAGTGACATTTAAATTCCTCCAAGAGTGCAGTGTAATATTTTAATTCTTGCAAGTGTGAAGTGCAATATTTCATTTCCTCCAAGTGGAAAGTGTGATATTTCAATTCTTGCAAAAGTAAGCCTTTCAATTCCTACAAAGTGTGATTTCATGACTTGTGAAAGAACGTTAGGACATCCAACTCTACCATATTTAATTAGTACTACAACCTCATTGGAAATTAACATATTGTATTAACATGTATAGTGCAAAATAGTTCAGAAGTTCCATATGAAAATTGAATTGATAATTAAATAGCTATCTACTAAGTAATTAGGAGGTAATTGAAAGGACCATTAGTACTCTCCACACCTTAGAGAATAGCACCAATATTTTATCACTTGGTAAAATTTTCACATTGTTCACACATGGGGGAAAATACACTAGATGAAGCTTAAAGTTGGAAATATCCATTTATTTCTCAAATGAGATTATTTTTTTGTGAGGCCTATATACACGAACCTATGGAAAATAAGAAAAAAATGGATAAAATAAATCAAGATGTGTGTGTAGATTTGATATATTAGAGAGCTTGTTTGAATCAAGTGATACAATGTGTGGCTTATAAATGAACACATGAGTACTTATAATTGAGATGCCATATTAAGAGAAGAGAACTATCAAGAAATTCAATAGCAAAGGAATAAACTTAACGAAAGATTGGTTCTACAATAGTGGTAAAGAATCAAGTTCTAGAATTGGAAGTGAAGAAACATGCTTATAAATATTCACATTTTTTAGCATATGTGATAGTCACATTGAACAAAAAAGAATTAAGACACAAACTATTTAGAAAATGACAACACAAGATCCAATTTTGTTCTAGAGAAACTAGAGTATAGTTCAAATCTAATAGAAGATACAATCACTTAGAGAGAACACCATTTAAATAAAAATCATTCCAATGTAGGAGAGGGGGAAGGTTACCCAGTACATCTCAACGCTCTAGGATGAGCCATAAGACTAGGATTCAACATGAAATGCATGGTTATTGTAGTGAGGATTATCTCTTACCTACGATTTAGTAAGCCCATAAGATTATAACATGAAGCTTTATCATTAAATATTTTCTCCTTAAATCTTAAATATATGTTAATCTCAGCTTCCTATGAAATCGCCACATATAATATGAACTTATATTATGATGCTATGATACATAATGTTTCTAATACTTATAAAATACTTGATAAAATTCATTGCAAAGCATGCCTTTATTTTTACTGTGATATGATTTAAACATATAAACCCACAATACACACATTAAAATAGAAAAATGGCTAACACCATTGTTGTCTCCTTATGGATGTTGATGTTCAAAATGATATACTTAGATTGAATCATTTTCATGGTTAATAATGGACCATTGTAGTATACTCCCTAATTCTCAAAAAGCTACATCATCAACATGGGGAAAATGGATGAAAATATCCCTCCTGTCACTTGTGAGACATTTTCTAACACTTATCACATTTCCTCATGAATGTGGAATGGTCACTGTAATGTGTTAGCCACCATAGTCCTAAACATAAACTATTGTTTGTTTTCCTTGCCTTACAGAAGCTTCCTCCCATGACTCAATAATATGCTTCCATTATTGAACTATTAATGTCTTATAGTGGGATACTTATTTTCAATATTCCATGTATTTCAATCCTATAGAATGAACTTACAAGAAGATTGAGTCATGAAAATCATATAACTAAACTTCTCTTTTATGTTATTTAAACATTCCATTTGGTTCTTGTCCGTTATATGTTTTTCTGATTAAAAACTCACATCAAAACCCAAGGGACGCTTTCTTGCATTCATGGATGAAATCCCTTGTAAATTTAATAGTCAAGAGATGTTTACCTCATCTAAACGAATTTTAATGAGGTGCATGTTGGAATACAATATAGAAATTCTTAAAACATTTATGATGACTAGTTTATCTAACCCCTTGTGATTTATCAATTTTATTTTAAATGGATCACATTCTCTATATGTCAACTAGGATATCCCATTATCGAAAATAGGTTCACACAAAGAATCCCCTATCCCCTCTTTTTGTTTATCATAGTTTTCTATGAAAGACATGTGGCTTAGTTCCACAAGGGAATTTACTCTTCACAGAATTCTCAAATTCGTTCTCCTAAAATAACATCATCCACATGCTTGGCCTTCCTAGCAATTCCGCCATATTCATGATATATTTCAGAATTTGATGTTCTAGAGAAAATGGAACTTATTTATGAAAAAGCAATGAGAAAACTTATGTGATGCATATAATTTATGTAGCACTTTTTTCTCTATTATGGTGTAACTCTTCTCTACCATAACTAATTTTATGTTGAGACAAAAAATTGATGGTAACATCCTTATATCTCTTAGCTATCATAAGATAACTTCAATCACAATCACCAAAAAGTCCATATGGAAATGAAAAATCTCATTTCAATTATAGAACATCAGTATAGGCATATGGAAAATATTATCCTTTGATTTTTTAAAGTTGCTTGATATTTAATTGGGCACTTGAATTCCATATTCTTTTTCAAAAGCATATCCAATGTATTTTGTATACATATGTGACCTTTCACAAACCTTTTGTATTATATAGTTTGTCCTAGAAAATAATTTACATTAAATAGGTTCATAAAAGTACCCAATTACTTGATTCCTTTCACCTTTCTTAGGTGCACTAACGTTACAACCCTTGAAACAATATGTCTCAGTAGCTTCTCAAATGAATATAAAAACTGAAAGTTATTTAGTTTCTTGAACACTCTTGTATCCTTGCACGTATTCATAATCATTCTCAAATCTAATAAATCATGGCTTATATATGAAAATAAATTCCAAAAATCCAAATACACCACTAAATACTAATATAATAAGTCCTTACAAATTTTTTATTATTATCTTAAAAAACATGTTAGCACTTTCAAGAGTCCAACCAACATCCTTTTATATTAATAGACTTCTCACTTCTTTTTTTGTTGTAAGCAAAGGCAAGATTCATCATTTCTATTACTGTAAAATAAGGATCATACATCGAAAACATACCACATATGGGCCGGTCTCAACCCGCCCCGAAGGGAAACCAGATATCTTGACCACCTGAGGTTCTCAATTCCCATCCAAAAATAGAATATCTTCAGTCTTTCTACCCATGCTATATAACCGATTATCCAAAAGTATAGACCCAATAGTCTTTTCTCCCATACTACATATCCTTCTACTTTACTTACTATAAAACAGGTTAAGACTTTAAACATACAAAACAAGTATCTGTAAAGAGAAACTAAAATCCAAAAAAACTCTTTTCAGCTGCTCCATCTGTTGTTAATTATGGGCCTCCAGATTGGCCTCCTTCTCCGTTTTGACCCCCGGACCCCTGGCTTGAAGATACTTCAGGATCACATCCATCTTCCTGTCTTGCATCATTAAGGTGACTTGGAGATTCTGCATCTCTTTCTTCATTGCTACCTGGGCCAATTCAACCATGTCCATGGCTACCTGTTCAAGTGCTTTAGCTAAGAGCCTTTTCATGCCCCAATAGACATGCAAAGATTGTTTATATAAGGTCAGCTTGCCTCTTGTATGTCCTGGGTCAGGCAGATAGGCCTCCCAATCCTCCATTTCTGACCCTGACTGTTCCTGCAATGCCTCCTCTTCCAAATGTTCAATGATCCTCCGAATATTAGGGTGAGTACGCTGATGATAAGCCTCTTCAGCCTCCCGTAATTTCTGTTTCATATCTCTCTTACCTCTTTTTTTCTCTCTGGCCTCACTACACATTTCCTCCTCATACTCAACATTTGCTGCTGTCCTACCTCCTCTGCCTCCTCTCCCTCTGCCGCACCCTCTGCCCCGCTGGCTGGTCCCTTCCTTCTTCAGCACATGCCCTCCCCTACTTCATCCTCGTCTGCCACCCCCATATCTGCCCGCCTCTTCCTCAAACTCCTGTTCGCCCATCCGAGCTTCGACCTCCGGCCTTTAAGCTTTGCCACGCTTATCCCCGCCTTCCTGTCTACGCCGGGGTTCATCATCCACCAAGTAGTCTCGAATGTCAAACTCCTCTTCAGAGTCATCTAAAATATTCAACATGATTTTCCGGAGGGCCTCCTCAACCTGGCCCTTACCCTTCGTATCCCATTTGCTCTCCATGCTCCGCAACCAGCGACCTCCATCCCTGTCCTGACCCTCCGCCATATCCTCTATACCCTTTCTCACAAAAACCCTCTGTCTACTCCTCCCCGCTTGAGAATTCACAAATGATCCCGACCACCTATTCTGTCTCATGCATGCAAGCTTTAAAGCTTGTTCGGACCGCCACCTTAGGTTCCTTTGGCTGCAAGGCTAGTTAAGACACTCATTAATCCTCACTCCAAATGTATTACCATAAGTGGATTCACTTACCATCAGCCTGACGCTGCATCCTCTCATCCTCGGAAACCAGTCCCATCCGCTTCTTGAAATGATCAATTGGTTTATATGGTTATGACTCCAAGCGAGTTGAATATACATTCCATCCGCGCGATCCTGCCTGCTCTCCTCACCATCATACACCATAGTACATGTGTCCCGTCTTACCATAAGTGGAAAGTAATTATGAATTCCCCACTAACGCCGTCGCCTCATATAAATCATGGTTTAGAATGTCTGTTAGCATTGTCCACCGGGGATCATCCTTAACGGATCTCCAACTACCGTCTATCCGCCTATCCCCTCCGCCGCTGCCCCAATTTGCCATAAGGTCAGCCGCCCGATTGCCCTCACGTAAAACATGGGAGATAGTCGTATATTCGATCCTCCGTAACACCTCTTCTACGTCTTTAACTATGGCTGCAGTCCGCCAACTTTTTGCAACATGGTCCCAACACTGACCATCCCTTAACTTTCTCAGCATATCAATCACCAATCTCGAGTCTCCCACAATCTCCAAATTCGAATAACCATTCCTAATTGCAATACATAATCCCTGGTAAACGGCCCACAACTCCACCTCATTATTCGTGAAAAATTGATATTTTTCTCTATTAAAAACTTGATTATTCTTTGCCTTGCCTATGTCTTACCATCCACTAAGAAATACATTTATCTCTAAATACTCTTCAAGAAATTCCTTTGTGAATGGACCTAGAAATGGATATATTATCATCACCTGATTGAACCTTTGGAAGTCCACACAATTATGAATATTCACATTTCTTTTCCATACCACCTATATATAGGAAATACATCAACTTTATTGGGTCAAATAATAACTTGTTCAATTACTTTCTCACATCCTTCAATTTACAATTTGGATTCATCTTATATATTCTCTATTTTATAACGCTCATGTCTAACTAATTCACAATTTCATGTCTAACTAATTCACAATTTTTAATTCATTTTTCATTCCATTGGTATGCCTTTTAAGTCCTTATTATTATATATAAAAACATATTCAAAATACTTAAATCCCAAGACTACTTCAACCATATTTATATGATTCCAAAAATCACTAACCTAAATATTCCTCAATTGAGTCACTTTCAATTTTTACATTAATATTCTTTTTCTTCTCTTTTATCCCATGTGTTTTATGTTTGTATATAAGATACCCTTCAATTTTCCTATTTTAGCCTATTCTTTTGCATAACTTCTTGGGGTAGTGCCCTCTTCTTTTTAATGAAATGTGTAATATCATTAATTTAATCCTTTAATTTCCCTTTAAGCATACCTATGCAAATTCTAAAGAGCCATGTTTAAAGTGGGATGGTATTGTATCTCCCCTTTGTCCAACTTTAATTCAAATCTATGACAAACACCATTAACTCATCACTTTTTTTTTCTTATCTTAAACATAATACTTGGTATATGTGAATAAATCCATTGATAATTGTCTCCTTCGAGTCTCCATTTTCTTTCATTCGTCATTGTTTTATTCCCACTAATTTGTATATGTGAAATAAATGCGTCATGCCATAGTAATCATGTAATACTACTTACCTTCCTTATTATTCAACTTACATAGAATAAATGTACTCATATTTTTCCATGTGATGATGTATAATTTATCAAAGTGCTCCAACCAAAAAGTAAATAAGTTATCTCCTCACATGTCTAGAAATACACTTAATTCAAATTAATAATATAACTAGAATAATACTAATTAAAATCTTCTCAAATTATATACAATATCTTCCCTGTATTTAAAATATCTCAAAAATAAATTTCCCCTTTTAAGAAAACTAAATTCCTATCTTTAACTATTGGAATTTTAAATAGGCATATAACCACTCTCCTCCCACATCTACCTAAGTAATCGGCCAATCAGGGTAAACATGTGATGAGAGGCTACTATGATATGATTCAACCTCCTAGGTGACCTTAAGGAAGTGGAATCGATGGAAACACATCAACCATACCTTCGACATTAGAAACATCACTCCCATGAGCCATCCCAACCATTCAGATATCATGCCCCTGGATTCCACTGAGTTTTCAAACTATTAAACCTCTGGAAGCTCCCATGCTATGGGCCTGCTAGCATCAAAGAGCTCTAGATGTTCCCACAAGCTTAGGACTAGGCCTGACCATCCCCAATCGGGAACGAAATTCTGTGAAACACTTGGCATCAATGCAATCTATTGGTCTAAACAACGAATTTAAGCATAGGGGTCTCATACTTATCTCAGAATTGCTAAGAAGCATTGTTCCCTTACATCATTAGTTGCATTATAATCTATTAGGTCATAGATACATTGTCTATTCATTTACAAATAAAAACTTGAGGAGAACCTGTTGTAGTGGTCGAAAAACCCTCCAAAATTTTGGGTTGGACTCGAATTTCGAAGCCTTCCTTGTTGCAAACACTTAAGCTCATTTCATGAGATTTCCTAAAGTGCTTTGACCACTTTTGCTTGTTGGATCAACTGTCATCTTTTAGCATGTTTGTGTTAGGATATTTCAACACATAGGAAATAGTTAAGTATAACTTGGTCTAGTGTAGAGTTAGGTAAAGTGTGTTTTTTTACTATGTAATTTTGTAACTTACAATTTGAGGGTCACGATATGTTCTAGACATGAAGTGATCCGATGGTTCATTCTCTCCTCGTTATTACTGACACTTAATCCGTGACTTAACACCTGATTGATCCATGATCTCTATTTAAAGGGCATGGAGGGTCATTTGCAGTGTAACTATTCATCAGAGAAGCTTATGTAAATTTTCATTCTTTTATTAATAAATTGCATGAAGTGGTCGCATTGGCTGAGGCTGTGGACTGTTTCCCTCTTTGAGCATTTTAACCACATCAAGAATACTAGTGTATTGATCTGTGATCTATTTGTAAATTCCTACATGTTATCAGAGCTATTTGAGGGCCGCATTTGTTGGTGATCCAAACCTGAAGTCGGTACAACTGCATCCGACTGTCATTTCCTATATCTACTATTTCTGACTGCTTTCGTGTTGAGCGGACTACTCTATTGTGTTAGGAGCATTTGTTCCAGTGAGGAACCCCTTTCGTTTCATGCAAAAAGGTTTCCGGTAGCCCTAGCTACGTCATTTTTAAGACCTGGAGGCTTTGCAATTCTAGCTATTCATCTCTCTGTTTACTTCGGTTTATTTAGCTCTTTGTTTTTTATTATCGGATATATACTTTCATTTCTGCGTATGCTCTTTGCCCCATGACTTTGTGCGATCTGGTCAAAACAGAAACAGAAAGGAAGGATTTTTTCTCATGTGTATGCACTTTTCTGTCATGCCTGAGTGTGATCTCGAAAAGTCAGAAACATCAAGGAAAATATTTAGTTTCTGGCTAAATCTAACTTCATGCCTTAAGACTTGTTTGTTTTTTTTTGTATGTCCGTGTTGGGTTTTTTGGTTTTTGTTTGGTAGGCGAAAAATAGATATTCCAAGTAAGCACGCACCCCAAAGCTTCAACGACCAAAAAAAAATAAAAAAATCCTTCTTCTTTTCCAAAAATTACTAACCTTTTAAACTAGCTTACTTGATCCAAAGTTACTTTATGAGAATAGAGGTCTTCAGTTCAAGTATTTCTTTTTGTTGAGTTACTTTTTCAAATTTACATGTAACTTATGTTTTAAAGTTATTTTATGTAAAATTGTTCTCACCCATTATAAAAAGTGAGTCACTTATAATTCTAAAGTCTCTTTATCTTTTATTTAAGTTATAAGTTAGTGGGTAGCACATAAAGTACCATTGTAAAAGTGACTTTCACTTATTTATAAAAGTGAGTCGCATAATTGTTTTTTTAAAGTGAGCTAATTATATTAAGCTTGGAGGGGGGGTGGTTTCTTTAAATATAACATTACCATTCATTTCCACACATTCACACATTTCATCAGCATCTTCAACAACTTTTCTTCAAAAAGCCATAAATTATTCATTCAGAAGCCGTTTTCAGAGCCGTTTTTTTTAGTCAGCCTAATTTTTCAAGATCTTTCCATTAGAACACTTGGTTTCAACATCTATAGCTTCAGTATCTGTTAAAATGGAAATTCCATGCCAAGTTATTCTTGACAGCACCAACTACTTCCAATGGTGGTCCTACATTGTGGATTTACTTAGAAGTAAAGGTGTTTACAGAATAGCCTTAGGCCAAGAAACCAAACCTCAAGATGAAGATAAGGTAGCCAAATGGTAAAATAGGCAAGATCAAGCATGTGGGTTGATAGGGATGTCTATTTCTCCAGACCTTAGATTCCATATCGTGGAACTTGCTACTCCTAATGAAGCAATGTAACAACTCACTAAATTTTTTAGAATTAAAAATGAAATTAGAGCCCATCAACTCGAAAATGAGTTGCTTACATTGGACCCCAAGAATTTTTCTTCCATGGAAGATTTTTTGTCCAAGTTCAAGACCCTCAGACTTCTCTTGGAATGTGTTAAGGTTAAGACAGAAGATGGCAACCTTATCTATTCCATTCTTACTAAGTTGGAACCAGCCTACTCTGTGTTTGTTTCCACCTTCCATTCTACTAGAGAAGCCTTTATTTCTCAAAGACAAGACTACAAGTCCCCCACTTTTGATGCCTTTTGCGATTCCTTAATAAGAGAACAAGAAAGGCTCTTATATCTTGGACTTCTTAATCTTGGAAACTCTTATAAGAAAGCTTTAGTCGCCTAGCAGCAACCAAATTCAAAGAATCCTAAGAAGCAGTATCCTAAATTTTTTTTCCTAAACCAAACAAGGGTCCTAAGCAATTTCAGTCTCAAAATTAAAAATCATTTCAACAAAATGATAACTCAAATAAAAACAAAGGGAATAAGATTCATAGAAGTTGCCACTTTTGTAATCAATATGGCCACTTAGAATCAAAATGCTTTAAGAAGATGGAAGCCTTGGAAGCAGGAATTAAGAAGCATAATATCCATTTGGAGCACTCTTCAACTTTAACTTCATCTTCAAGAATAACACTTACTGCATGTGGTTTTCTAGCATCTTGGTTTGCTTATGCACTAAATTTATCTTCTTCTTCTCATTCTCATGAGTGGCTCATTGATTCTAGAGCTTCTTATCACATGGCCAAAAACAAAGCTATGTTTTCTTCTTTAAATGATTGTAACACCAAAAATATATATGTTGGTGATGATAGATCTCTTAGTGTTGTAGGGACTGGAACTGTTCATTTAGACAATGGTAAATTTAATGATGTATTATGTGTTCCATCCTTATCTTGCAACCTTCTATATGTATATCAAATAACTCATTCAGGTGAAGGTAAAGTCGTTGAATTTTCACCTCACGATGTTGTAATTAAAGACCTAAGAGATCCTAGATAGATTTTAGCTACTAGCATTGCTCATGATTCTACAAGGTTGTATAAGTTTAACAACTTTGCATCATCAAATATTTCCTTGGTATTTGTTGCTGATAATGGTGAAGTGAGCAAAATTTGGCATGAGTGATTTGTTCACTTAAACTATCACTCCCTTCAGAATCTATGTAAAGAAAATATGGTGACAGGTCTTCCAATGGTGTCTTGCAAAGATGGTGTTTGTTTCGAATGTGTACTTGGAAAACATCATCATGATAGTTTTGAAAAACATGCCTCTTGGAATGCCTCGTCCCCTTTACAGCTTATGCATAGTGATTTATGTGGTCCACTTCCAGTTGTTTCATTCTCTAGCTACAAGTATTTCTTAACTTTCATTGATGATTTCTCCAGACACACTTGGGTATACTTCTTAAAACTCAAGAGTGAAGTATTTAACATGTTCTTGGCCTTTAAGACCTTTGTTGAATAACAATATGGACATCAAATTCTTAAGCTAAGATCTAATAATGGTGGAGAATATGTTAAAAGCAAATCCATTAACTTTTGCATTGAGAATGGAATTCAAATGCAACATATTGTTCCATATACTCCACAAAAAAATGGTGTAGCTGAAAGGAAGAATTGCACCTTAAAGGAAATGGCTAATTGTATGCTTCAGTCTAAAAGACTTAGTCTTAATTTTTAGGTAGAAGCAATTAACTGTGCAAATCACATAGTAAATTGCACTCCTACTAAGGTTTTAAAGAATATCACCCCAGAAGAAGCATGGAGCTCAATTAAAAGAGATGTAAGTCACTTTCTTGTTTTTGGAAGTGAAACATGGGCCCATATTCTAGATGAGAAACATAAAGCTTTAGAATCTAAGAGTGAAAAATGTGTTTTTGTTGAATATTCAGAATATTTCAAAGGATATAGACTTATTCCACTTAAGTCCAAAAATGTTATCATTAGAAGAGATGTAAAGTTTGCTGAAAATATATTGGCCTACGAGCATAGTTCGACAAATGTGCCACCTCTCTCTATCCCTTTTATTTCTCAAAATATTTCTTCTTCAGATGATGAAAGCTAGGATGACAATCCTGCCCTACCTTCTCGGGATCCTCCTTCAGCCCCTCAGCTTCCAAAATGGGTCCATGCTACTCAGGATGCAGCACGTGCTCTTATTGGTGATCCTATAGATCAATGATGTACACGTTCTTAGTTCGATAGAGCCTCGTATTTACTGCCTCAAGCTTTAGCGAATTATGATCCTGACACCTTTGCAGAAGCTTCAGACCATCTAGATTGGGATGCAACTATGAATGAAGAATATCGTTCATTATTGGCAAATGATACATGGGATCTTGTTCCTCTTCCAGAGGAACAAAAACTTGTTAGATGTAAATGGGTTTATAGAACCAAGTATGGACCAGATGGAAAAGTTGATAAACATAAAGCGCGTCTTGTTGCTAAGGGTTTTTAACAAGTTGAAGGCATTGACTATACTAAAACCTTCTCCTCTTCTGCCAAAATGAACTCTATCTGCCTTGTTCTTTCCCTTGCTACCTCTTTCAAATGGGAAGTCCATCAGATGGATGTTAAATCTGGCTTCTTGCATGGGGACCTACATGAACAAATATATATGGAACAACCTACTGGCTTTATAAAAATAGACTCCAGCCTTGTATGTCAGCTTAAGAAATCCCTTTATGGTCTCAAGCAAGCCCCTCGGGCTTGGTAAGCCAAAATGGATAACTTCCTTTTAGAAACTAGCTTTTCTAGGTGTCACTCTGACAATACTGTCTACACCAAGAAAGTGGGAAAGTCTCTTGTCATTCTTGTTCTTTATGCTGATGATATTATCCTTACTAATAGTGATCCCAACCCTATAAACCATGTGAAGTCCAGCCTTAAAAAGAAGTTTGAAATGAAAGACTTAAGACACTTGCATTATTTTCTTCATCTTTAAGTCTTGCAATCCAAGGAAGGTATTTCCCTTTCCTAGTCCAAGTATGTCTGTGATCTTCTACACCATTTTCACATGGAAGACTATAAGCTAGCCCCTTCTCCCTTTTAGTCTAGAGCCAAACTTTCAGTCACTTGTACTTCCCTTGAAGTTGATGCTACCTTCTACCGTCAACTTTTGGAAAACTATTGTATTTGACCCATACTCGTCTTGACCTTTCCTTTGTTGTTGACCTTATTGCTTTATTTATGTAAAACCCACATGAAAGTCATTGGAAAGTAGCTAAAAGAATAATTCGTTATGTTTGAGGTACAGTTCAGTTTGGGATTCATTACAGTGCAGAAGAATCTCTTATATTGGTTGGTTTCACTAATTCCGATTGGGCTAGTGACCCTGATGATCAAAAGTCTATTGCAGGTTATGTGTTCACTCTTGGTTTAGGACCTATCACATTGGCTTGCAAGAAACAAAGTGCCACTTCTCTTTCTTCAATAGAAGCAGAGTATCGTGGTGCCATAGAAGCTAGTAAGGAAGCCCTATGGCTTCATCAAATCTTGTCAGAGTTTGGCTTTCAGTAGCAGCATCTGACTACACTTTGGTGTGATAATCAAAGTTCCATTCAACTATGAAAAGGTCCAGTCCAACATTAGTGTAGAAAACACATTGAACTGCACATGCACTTCATCAGAAAGCTCATTCATGACCATGTTTTTGTAGTGCAATATTGTTCAACAGATGATCAAGTTGCAGACATCTTTACAAAGGATCTCATAGAGGCGAACTTTACTAAACTTCGATTTATGGTTGGAGTTCAGGAAGTTGTCACTAAGGGGGGATAGGCTCTAATGCCTCATTCCTTCTCCTATTGTGCCATATTTGTACATCCTTCAATCCTATCCCAAGTTGTTCTTAAGGGGGGATGTTAGGATATTTCGACACATAGGAAATAGTTGAGTATAACTTGGTCTAGTGTAGAGTTAGGTAAAGTGTGTTTCTTTACTATGTACTTTTGTAACTTACAATCTGACGGTCACGATATGTTCTAGACATGAAGTGATCTGATGGTCCATTCTCTCCTCAGTAATACCGACAGTTGATCATTGGATTAACAATCGATTGTTCCATGATCTCTATTTAAAGAGCATGGAGGGTCATTTGTAATGTGACCGTTAATGAGAGAAGCTTACGTAAATCTTCATTCTTTTATTAATAAATTTCCTAAAGTGGCTACGTTGGCTCAAGCCATGGACTGTTTCCCTCTTTGATGGTTTTAACCATGTCAAGAATATTGGTGTATTGATCTGTGATCTGTTTGTGAGCGGTGTCCTTTGGTGTTCTGTCTGAGGAAGTTACCATGTAAATTCCTACAATTTGATTGTTTTTCCATGCTTGTGGACTTTTTATGGTGGCTTCGAAGGTTGGTATTTATGTATATGAGTTTTCCTAGCAATGTAAACACCCATCGCACTCATACAAAAAGTTCTGAGAATTGTCGCACAAGTGTTGTCACAGTCATCCTAAGGTCTAGCTCAAGTGTTGGATTTGTTGCTTCCTGTTATGAGACAAGAACATAGAGGGAAATTATTTATTGTTGCTTCAGTTGTCTATGTTGTTGTCTCATTGAAGTATGCTAATTGTGTGATCACAAGTTCAAGTTCATCAAAAGTATATCTTCCTCCGAAACTTAGCCACTTTTCCGAAAATATTCCCGACCAGGAAACTCAGCTGCAATAGAATTTGACTAAGCTTCACACTACAAAGTCTCAGCCCTCAATGTTGTGACCTTGTTGTCTGGAACTACACAGTGCACAATAACTATCCTCCAAGGCAGTTGTACTACATAATTCCAGATCCCACTAGCCTTCCTTGAACCCTAGAATTGTGCAGTAGTTCCTCCAAGTCCAACTTGAATGGCACACTTCACACTTTTAGTTATCAAGATTTTCCCCTTGCATATTGAACCTCATAATCCGTAGAGAACCCAACCACCCTTCACCTCCAAAAATGTGCAGAGATGTCCCCTAGTCTACTTCCTTAGCCGGAGCTCACTGACCTCAAGAACTACGTAGATTTGTCCTCCATGTTTCTCTAGCCAGTCCCCCTTACCTCTAAAAACTACATAGATCAGTTTCCCAAGGTCCCATCATGCATCAGCCACTGTCTTCCTAAACTACAGAATCCTGAATCCTAGTGGCCACTACACAATTTCTTTCCCTAGTGGGAACTGTGCTGAAAGGTTCCTTAGTCAAGCTTGAGATGTGCCATGTGTAGTCTTAGTAATAAACCTCTCTCCCCATCACTTGGAATTGCACAATGCGTACTTACTGGGCCATCTCTCCCAACCTGTCACTTGTCTCAAGCTCAGTTCATGGATAATAATGCGTCATCTTAGACTAGGGAATTTTTAGATTGATGTCATCTTGTCATGAGTGAATTGCAGGAACAAGTATGCTGTAAAGTCATGGAGAGATGATGAGGAAGGTGAATAAGTAGGGAAGCATGCCTAAAGACTCCCTTGTAGCTGAATGAATGAATGAACCTACCAAGAGAAAGCAAAAGGAACACAAGTATAAACATCTTCGAAGATTAAATATCTTTGAAGACCATACATCATCAAGCTATTTGGAGGAGAAGAGAAATCATATCCAAGAACACATCTATCACCCAACAGCAATAACGGCTTGACATTACCACATCATCAAGGCAGTCCTTGTCAGCAATGTCATGTCAAGTCATTTCATGAGTTTTCATATGCCACAACACCATTGTGGGCCATGTATATTGTAAATCAAATGTATTCTAAAGTGGAATTCCAATGGACATGCATGAATATGAATAGTCATGTAAGTTGAAAAGTCATAGGAAGTTGAGAAGTCATGAGGGTAGTCAAAGAGTCACAAGGGGTAAGCATCACCTCTTGGTTATATATACCCCCTCATTATTTGAGCAAATGAATTTTCACCTTGGCTCCTCCCATAAGGCATTAGAGAGATCAGCTAGTTTTTTGAGGAGCAAGGAGTGGCTCCAATGTCCCATTACTGGGGCTACTTATGTATAATGTAAATATGTGTCTGAGAACTTTTGCTTAATTACAAAAGCCTTTTAGGGCTAGCACATTCTTCATGCATGACTTATGAATGTTTGTAAGACTATTATGTGAACATTTGTATTTCATGTTTGCTTTCACGTGTATTAAGATAGTTCAACTATTTCGGTTATTTAGTGCTTATCTTGTTGGAATGTGCTGTAATGGTTGTCACTGTTGTCTCATCCTTATGGTCTATTCCATGGGATACTAGATGGACCTTTCTTTGATTATCGGTTATAACGACCGTCACATCCATTGTGGACTATTCCGTTGGATGTTAGACATATCTTCCCTTGTTCATCATTTGTAACAACTGTCACATCCGTTGTGGACTATTCCACTAGATTTTGGATAGGTCCTTCTGGTTCATGTGTGTCTCTTCCTGGGTGGTACTATTACCTCTCACATAGAGACTCACTTTTCTCCCCTTTTTTCTGCAGTAAGAGAACCTAAACATATTTGCCCTGCACACTCACTGAGCACATTCACCTTGATTTTTGAAGATACCATTGCATCACTCTCTTGTGCTGACAGCCAGAGCCAAGGAAAATGTTAAGGTATTTGGAATCTGGGCCTTTCTACCGGATGGGACTCCTACACTAAATGGTGTGTTGTTCCTCTAAGATGATAATGGTCAATTTATCATGCCAGAGCATCTAAGATATTTGTTTTGGTGATTTTGGTTTTGTTTTTTATGGAGGACAAATACATAGAACAAACTGTAAGAATGATGTGTTAACTCTTATAGATTGTACTAATAGATATTCAAAGGGCTATTATTTAACTTCACACATTGATTTGAATTTATATGGTGTGTAGAAAGAATAGTAAGGAGATATGATTAATTTAGATTTCAAACAGAAAGATAAATTATCATAAGTGGGAAAACCTTTGTCCAATGTTCAAAAGTTAAACAAACTATGCTTAAAATTACATAAGATACTGACAATTTTATGATTTAGAGGGATCATTTCATACAGACAGTCCAATATCTTAGTCTCTTTATGATAATAACTTCAGAGGGAATTTTAAGAATAAGTGTAACACATTTATTCTCACCTGATATCTCTATAAAACTTAAAGATATGTAGAATAAACATAATGAATTGAAACACAATGAAAAATTATAGAAGAAAAAGAGACTGTATGACACCAAATTCAGAATCCTTTGCTTTATTATCAATGATCTAGAAAAATCTTGTACATTAATTCTTTACAAAATTACTTATGGAAAGGTACCACCTTTAATAACTAATAGAAGAGAGTTATTTATAATAGTTTAAACAAAATATCCTCAACTTATTACAAAATATCTTGAAAGAAGATAGGAAAAGAAAAAATGTTGCATGATGTGTCCCTATTAAATAGGAGGTTGTTGATGACTATTCCTTCAAAATCTGTTGTTGCTATCTTCTTGTTGGAATGAAAAGTTAATCAATTGTTTCACACAATTGATCCCACCTTTTCTCACTAGGTATCTCAAGATTTACCATGCTTCTAAATATCTCATCAACTTCGGTATATCTCTCAAAATTGGGTTTAGTGAGAAAAAGGTGTCCAACTTCATATTTGATGGTGAGGTCAGAGCTCAAGGCTTCGAAAAAGTATTTTCCAGTAATCTGTCTTTTTATCCCTGCAAATTAACTGTTGTCTGCTGCAATAGTATATAGTCTCTCACATTAATCCTCTAATTTTACTTGTTGATCATTCGATGACACTGTTAGGCCCCTATACTACTAGTGTAACCCCTTATTGTTATTAGTACAACCCACTTATTATATTGATGTACCCATGTAGTGCCCATATTGTTACTATTGTGCCCCGTAGAAGCCCACTATTGTTAATATTGTGCCCTTACATTATTATTGTTATGTCGGCTCTGATTATGTTATGAACCCTTAGACTCCTATATAGAAAGGAGGTATTTTCATTTGTATCATCCAAGAATTGTTCATTTCTGTAATGTAAAGGAGGTTTCCCCCTCAGAGAGGCTGAATTTTAAGGCATTGATCTATCATTTCTATCTTTTTCTTGAGCTGGTTTCATAACATTTGGTATCAGAGCTTTGGATTCTAGGGTTTTGCTGCTCCAAACAGGTCATCATGGAATTTTCGCTATAACTTTGTTTCTGCGATGTTTCAGAAGCTAAAAAAAAACCATTTGAGAATAAATCATGTTAAACCTTGGGTCCAAATTTCAAAGCTTTTCGCGCTATATTTGCGGAGATATGATCTGAGGAAGTTGGTCTTTTTGCAGACTCCTGAATTACATTCCAAACAGGTGACCTGGGAAAAATTGTCATAACTTTCTCTCTGAGCACTGGATTGAAATTTTGTAAGAAGTCACAGAAAGAGGATGGACCGTAGTTTCTTGTACATATTTTTCAGAGCCAAAGGTCAAAACAGTGACTCGTGGAACGTCGTACAAGTTCGCTCTACTGAATTAGCCTATAATTAGGTCACTGTGGGATATTTGGCATAACTCTTCATTGGAGAATCCAATTGGGGTCAGACTGGTGGCATTGGAAAGAGGACATAGAGGGCTACTATAGGTCACAATTTCAGAACTAGATGATCCGAAATTAAGAGATACAATAGAGGCAATATTGAGCTCCTACAAAGTGAAAAAAGGTGTGTAGATTTTTTTAAATTTTTGCTTAAGCTTGGTTTGAAAAATTACTTTGAAGGAATTCAAAGGGCATAGTAGAGCATTAGTATCGGTAACTGATGACCCGAGGAAAGAAAATGCAAACACCTAGTAAGCAATCTGAAATCTCTAGCATGAATCATGAAGAAGAGGAAGAAATGCTACATGATATATCAAAATTACAAGACCAAGTACAACAAATTTCTCTCTCACAACAGCTAATAGAAGCTAAGATAAATGGCGTGGAATCTAAGATAAAGGGCATGGAAGCCAAGATTGACGATTTGAAGATAGATTTGAAGGCAGATTTGACAAATTTTCTACAAGAAATACTTACTAATGGTGAAAGGGGAGTAAAGGAAACTCATGATGCAAACAAAGGAAATGTTAATCATGATTTCATAGACTCTAATGTTGGATCAAAGACGCACCATATTCCAAAAATCGATATGAGTAAGTTTGTTGGCAAGGATCCCGCAACATGGATATTACAAATGGAGCAATTTTTCGATCTCAATAATGTGCAAAACACACAAAAGGTACGTATTTCAACTTTATATTTGGAACCAAATCAGTTTGTATGGTATCAATGGCTTTGCTCTCGTAAACAATTTATCACTTGGGCAATTTTTATGGAAGAAATGATAGCACATTATGAGGATACAAAGAGCAACACCTTCTTTAGAGCAACACCACAACAATTAGAAAGAGTAAAAGGGCTTTGTGACATAGTGGAAAGAAAAATTATGGAAACCAGGAAGCATACCCCTCACAACTATAAAGATGGAAGTGTTGTTTCTCCTAGCCTTCCACAACCTGCAAGGGTTACACCACAAAAATTGGAAGAAAAAAGAGAAAAAAGGCTTTGTTACAATTGTGATAGCAAATGCACTAAAAGTCATAAGTGTGCTGAAAAGAAATTATTTTACATAGAATAGGAAGAGGAGGAAAAAAAAGGATCAAGAAACATTAAAAGAAGAAGATATACGCCAGGACCCCACCCCAGAGAAAGAAGAAATGAATCAGACCATATCTTGTAAAGCATTGGCAAGAATTACCACTCCTCAAACTCTCAAGATAAAAGGACATATCAAGAAGAAAAAGGTGCAAGAAGTGAAAGAACACGTCGAGAAAGAAGAAATGAATCCAACCATATCTTGTAATTCATTGGTCAAAATTACCACTCAAACTATCAAGATAGAAGGACATATCACGAAGAAAAATGTTCAAGAAGTGAAAGATCACATCGAGCATCAAGAAATGAATCCGACCATATCTTGTAAAGGATTGGAAGAAATTACCACTCCTCAAACTCTAGAGATAGAAGGACATATCAAGAAAAAAAGGTTCAAGCAGTGAAAGATCACATAAAGCATCAACAACAAGTTCTCCAAATTTTAAAGGATAATGCCACTTCGGTGCAAAATCAAATGAAACAACAGGTAGATCAACATCGTAGTGAAAAATGTTTTGATGTAGGTGATTGGGTATTTTGACTGATACATCTCAAGCAAGCTATTTATGAGAAGGAAATGTTGGCAATACTACATGCACCAAAAAAATGGCAACCTTACTGAATGGGAAGACTCTTCAAGGATGAGGATGTGGAAGCATTGTTTTGTGCTATTTCTATTATCCAACCAGTTTGGATAAACAAAGCAAGGGATGAATGGAAGAAGGATGAAGAAGTATGGCCACTTATTCAAAAGTTTCAAAAGATCCCAATTCAAACAATATTGCCAGAAATTGAAGAGGAAGGAACAATCATATTGGAACTTCGAGCAGTCACAGAAGAAAGAACCCGACAGCTACGAAATCTATCAATTTCAGAGTATCTCATCAAGTGGAATAACTTACCCGTTGAAGATTACACATGGGAGGAAAAGAATTTTATACAGAAGCATCAAGAACTACTCAAGCGTTGAGGACAACGCTTTTTGAAGGAGAGAGGCATGTTAGGACCCTATACTACTAGTGTAACCCCTTATTGTTATTAGTACAACCCACTTATTATATTGATGTACCCATGTAGTGCCCATATTGTTACTATTGTGCCCCATAAAAGCCTACTATTGTTAATATTGTGCCCTTACATTATTAGTGTTATGTTGGCTCTAATTATGTTATGACCCCTTAGACTCCTATATACAGAAAGGAGGTGTTTTCATTTGTATCATCCAAGAATTGTTCATTTATGTAATGCAAAGGAGGTTTCCCCCTCGAAGAGGCTGGATTTTAAGGCATTGATCTATCTTTTCTATCTTTTTCTTGAGCTGGTTTCATAACAAACACTATCTCTGGTAACCCTTTCTTACATAACATATTGAATTTAGAATGAAACCTTCTAACTGTAGTGTTCAAAGCTTCACATTTTGTTTTCAGCTGAGTTAATAGATTCTTCTTCACTAGGATTTTCTTAATTTCCAAAATAGTAGCTCTCCTATCTAGAATGTTCATTTCTTGTAACTGTTATCTAGTTTTATAGTTTAGTACCCTAATCATCCTTGATGCTTCTTTGGGTTTTGTGCCCAATGCTTCCTTCTGGGTCTCTATCTCTGCCCTGCTTTTAGTAATTAGTTCTTGCTGCTCAAAGTGACTTGTATGGATGGCCATACTTCTGTTATAGAGTGGATAATATCTAACCAGATGTATTATTTGGCTTGGGCCAAAGTTTCTGCCATTAGAGTCTTTCTTTCTAACTATTTAACCTTGAGTTCTAATGGTGGCCTAGGTGTAGGTGTAATGGATAATCATTCAAATCCAAAAACGATTTCTGTAAGTTCAGGTGGAGCTTCTTCTTAGTTTTCCTTTGGAGTACTAGTCATCTACCTCCAAACTTGGCTATTCTACTAAATTAGCAGAATTGCTTAATTTAGCTGCAATATGACACCCTTTCAATTACCGTGGAATCAAAAGGAATTCAAACTTTTGGTTAATTCCTTATCACGTCTGATTTTTCCCATAACATTATCGCACTGACTCTTTGTCGTTGATCTTACCTTTCAATCCGACGGTTGTTGGTTCACTCGATCAACAAAACTAATCGATGATCCTCCACCATTGATCAAAGCCCATTTGATCCAATAGCTAACAACGATATCGGATGGAGATCTTGCACAATGTTTATCCACCTGATAAAGTGGTTTTGTCTCTCCACCCGAGTGCTAAGTGTTGGTCGATAAATGGAATCGCTTGGGATTTCAAAAGATGCTTACCACTTTTTCTTCACCTGATAAACAACTTCATTGATAAATCCACCTTCCTCCCTTGACTAAATGCACGAGCTTATTGACGCGCAATGATCATTAGATCTATTGGATCTGTAGATCAGATGATTCTAGACTCCTTTGGGTTAACACGATTTTGTCAGGTTTTATTTTCTCCATTTTGCCAAACTTGACACCCCCGCTACATTTAACTTGTCTCAAAACTATTCTATGATGTTCTTAGAACATAACCAAATTATTTCAAAACATGGAAAAAACAAGATTGACGATGTAATACAGGTTTTTTCACACTCTAATTCAAAATCGAAACTGCAAATCAACAGAACTTAGAGATATTTCGAAGGAATACAACGCCTCTGGGATTGACCAATTATACACAAATACATAGGGATACAGTTTCTGTAACTTATTCTTACACGACCAAATCAAGCCAAATTAGTCAAAATCCCTTTACAATCATTCAGCGCTTACATAAATACCATTTCAATCTAAAAATCAAATTCTTAATCCATGGATCGAATCTACCTAATCTTAGACAATATCTAATTTGGTTGATATTATCCTTGAGAATCTCAACTAAATCAAACAACCTGAATTAATTATAAAATCACTCAATCCCTAAATCCTAGCTCAAATCCTATCTAGAAAACTTTGTAAATTGAGAGCTAAAGGATCCCACTCCTTTGCTTATAATTTTTTTTTTGTATTTTTGGAATAAATTCGAATCCTTTTGTCTTCAAGCCTCCTGCTCCTGCATCAGACTCTCGAGGACAAAACTCTTCATGGGATCCTATCCATGAGCTCTTCTACAAAACTACCCAACTTCTCTAGCATGGCATCTGTCATCCAAGTAGCTTCATCAATTGGTTGGTCCTTCCATTTGATCAAATAATAAAAATAATCCTATCCTCTTGTCTTCTTCAACAATTTCTTGTCCAAATCCTCTCTAGCTTCAATTCCTTTGCTATAGGTAACTGTTTTACCCAATCAATCTCTCGTTCTTCTTGATCCTCTATTGTGTCATCTGCATTTCCACTTTCATACCTATACAAATCAACAACATTGAAAATTGGAGATATTCTAATATTAGGGGGTAATTCAATTTCATATGCATTTGCAGAAAAATTCCTCAAGACTCTACATGGTCCAATTTTATTAAACTTTAACTTGCTATACTTCCTTTTTGGAAATCTTTACTTCCTCGGGTGTGCTAAAACCAAATCTCCAAATTCAAAATTAACTTCTCTCTTCCTCAAATTTGCTCTGCTTTTGTATTTTATATTGTTGTCCTGTAATTGTTGTTTTACCTATTCATGCATTGCTTGAGCTTCTGTAGCAAAATCTTCTCCTTTAGCACTTCTCATTTCAGTGTTTCCCAAGTCTCTCAATTCAAACACTACCCTTGGGTGCATCCCATAAACTATACAGAATGGAATCTGCCCTGCACTCCTATTAGGAGAATCATTATAAGCATATTCTTCCCGTGCCAATACTTGATCCCACTGTTTTGGATGTTCACCTGCAAGACTTCTTAGAAGATTACACAAGCTTCTGTTTACCACTTTAGTCTATCCATCAGTCTAAGGATGATAAGCAGTACTGAAACTAAATTTAGTTCCAAGCTTGTTCCCCAAAGTCCTCAAGAAATGTCCAACAAATCTGGTGTCTCTGTCTGAAACAATGCTCTTAGGTAACCCATGTAATCTTACAATCTCTTTAAAAATAGATTAGCAATGTGATTAGCATCACTGGTTTTATAACATGGAATAAAATGTGCCATTTTTGAAAATATGTCAACCACTCCATAAATTGAATCATGTCCCCTTTGAGTTTTTGTTAAACCCAAAACAAAGTTCATACTTACCATATCCCAAGGTCTATCTAGAATAGGTAATGGAACATAAAAAATTGTGTTTTGGCTCCTTCCCTTTGCATACTGATAGATTTTACAAATGTTCACATATTTTTCCACTTCAAACTTCATTTTCATCAAGAAATAAAACTTGTTCAATTTTTCATAAGTCTTGTCTACACCAAAATGTCCTCCAAGTCCTCCATTATGTTTCTCCTAATTGATTATCTTCTCCCTCATAAAACAACTTGGTATGCACAATTGATTTATTTTAAACAATAGTCCCTCTTGTAGGAAATAATCCAGCCACTTGCTTTTGTCTAACAAAACATGATTTCTACAAGCTTCAAATGCCTCTTTATAATCTAGATATTTCTCATATAATTCTTTAAGAAAATCAAAACCCAACACTTGAATTTGACTTTCTTGAACAAAAATGCTTTTTCTACTTAAGGCATTTGCTACTTTGTTTGATTGACTATTATATGTTTTAACACAAAATTAGAACTTTGAAGGTTTTCTACCCATTTTGCAGGCTTCTGGTTAAGCTCTGGCTATTGCATAATGTACTGTAATGCATGGTTATATGAATACAGTATGAACTCCTTGGACATCAAGTAATGTCTCCATTTCTTTAAAGATTGCACCACTGCATAAAACTCCTTGTCATAAGAAGAATATTTTTTCTTTGGCTCATTCATATTTTCACTAAAATAAGCTACAGGCTTGTCCTCCTAACTCAAAACATCTCTAATGGCTTCTCCACTGGCATCAGACTTCACTTGAAAAGGTTTATTAAAATTAGGTAAAATCAAAATAGGTTTCTCAGTAATCTTTCTCTTTAACAGATGGAAGTTCTTTTTTGCTTCATCAGTCTGTTTAAATGGTTGTCTATCCTTCTTTATTGTGTCAATAATTGAAGCATTGATCTTACTAAAAATCTTTATGAATTTCCTATAAAAACTAGGAAGACCATGAAAACTTCTTACCTCAAAGACACTTCTTACTGAAGGCCACTCCATGATAACCTTGATCTTCTCTAGATCCATCTTTAACCCCTCAGCAGAAATAACAAAGCCCAAAATACACCAAATCCTCCTTCATGAATGAACATTTGTTTAAATTTAACAATAAATTCTCTTGTTGTAGCCTCTATAAGACATAATTCAGATGTCTCACATGTTCCTCTTTTGATCTACTGTAAACTAATATGTCATCCAGATATACTATTACGAATTTACCAATAAATTCTCTGAAAACTTCATTCATGAGCCTCATAAATGTACTAGGGGCATTCGACCATCCAAAAGGCATTACCATCCATTCATACAATCCTTCATTGGTCTTAAAAATAGTTTTCCACTCATCTCCCTCCCTAATTCTAATTTGATGATAACCATTTTTTAAATCTAATTTTGTAAAATATCTAGCTCCACTCAAACAATCCATCAAATCTTCAATTCTAGGTAAAGGAAATCTGTACCTGATTTTTATCTTATTGATTGCTCTTGAGTCAGTGCACATTCTCTAGCCTCCATCTTTCTTTGGGCTCAACACTGTTGGCGCTGCACAAGGACTCAAACTCTCTCTAATCAGTCCCTTGTCTAATAGTTCCTAAACTTGTTTCCTGATCTTTTCATTCTCTGTGGGAGTCATCCTGTAAGCTACTTTATTAGGTATATTTTCTCCTGGAATCAAATTTATGTGATGAATGATTTTTATAATGGGTGGTAACTCATCAGGCAAATCATCTATAATGATATCACAAAAACTGTCCAACATCTCTTGAATTTCAATTGGTAAATCAGAAAATTTTATGGAAGTAATTATTACCTTGGGTTTTCAAACCAACAAAAAACTTACCTCATCTTCTTCCATCTACTACAAGTACTCCTTTCCACTCAGCAAAAGGGTCTTTGGATCAGGTCTCTTTGATGTATCCTCTTCTTCTTTTGGCAGCAATGTATGATTGACACCATCTTTGCTAAATTTGTATGTGTTCTTCTTTCCATCATGCATAGCTCCTCTGTCATACTACCAAGGTCTACCCAAAAATATATGACACACATCCATAGGCATCACATCGCACATAATTCTGCCTTTGTACTTTCCCAATTGCAACTCCACTTCACATTCCTCATTCACTACCAACTGATATCCCTTTTGAAGCCATGACCCCTTGTAAGGTGTTGGATGTTTCTTTGTTTTCAATTTCAACTTCTCCACCACTTTTGTGGAGACCAAATTATCTATTCTACCACTGTCTATTATCATCTGACAACACTTCCCTTGAACCTTGCACACAGTCCTGAACAAGGTTTTTCTTTGTGCTGGTTCAACTATTTCCTTAGCTGGTTTTAACAAAATTTTGTTGACTACCAAAGATTCCCCTTTCTCTAGTACATTCACTTCTTCTATTGCTTTTGTTGCTTCCTCTTCAGTTTTGGTAACAATTGCATTCCTGTGATTCATTCCTATATTTTCTGGGCACTCATAAGCTCTGTGTCCCATCTTGTTACATCTGTAACATTTGATCTCTCTTCCTCTACCTCTACCTCCTCTTCCTCTAGAAAAATTCGCTCTACCACTTGAATCACCTCCTATGGGTGCAATATGACTTGAGTTGATACGAGCTCCATCTCTAGGTGCTGTAGATCTTCCTCTACCACCTTGAATTCCCCTTCCTCAAAAAGTACCTCTATTTCTGGCAAACTGTTTCCTCATGAGTTTTTCTTCAGCCTTAAATACCATCTGATAAGTCTCTTCTACGTTTTTAGGAAACAATACACTTATCTCATCTTAGATCTCCATTCTGAGACCATTCACATATCTTGTGACCTTCTCATTTGTATCTTAGATTTTCCCTAATCTTATGCTCACTTTGTAGAACTCCTCTATATATTCCTTTACTGTCATAGACCTCTGCCTAAGATTCTGCATCTGTCTAATAATGTTTGCTGATAATCACTTAGCAAAAACTTACTTTTTAGTTTTTCCACCATCCTATTCCAATTCTTAATTGGTTGTTTCCCAAGTCTTCTTCATTTTGCCTGCACTCCATCCCACCAAAGTGCTGCATGTCCTTTCATTTTTGTGATAGCAAACTTCACTTTCTTTCCTTTTTCTGTTTCTTCATAATTGAAGAATTTATCCATGTCATTTATCCAGTCTATCAATTCCTCAGGGCTTAAGCTTCCTGTGTATATTGAAACTTCGAGTCTAGGCTTGGATGTGGATCTCAATATTGACTTAAAGAATCTTGTTTCAGGGGTTACATCTATAGTTTCCTCATCTTCTATAGCTCCAAATTCAGGTTCACTAACATCACCAGCATTTGCATCTCTTCCCATTTCGATTGCTTCCAATCTAGCTTGCATCTGCTGCATAGCTTCCAACACTTCAACATTTGTAACTGGTCTTCCTCTTCTTCGACCACCACCTCTTCCTCCAACTCTGAAATCCATGTTGGATTTCTTTTTCTCATCCTTGAGATCCTGTTCAGTGTCAATAGGCTACTCTGATACCACAAATGGTGGCCTGGGTGCAGGTCTAATGGATAATCCTTCAAATCCAGAAATGATTTATGCAAGTTCAGGTGGAGCTTCTTCTTGGTTTTCCTTTGGAGGATTAGTCATCTACCTCCAAACTTGGCTATTATGCTAAATTAATATAACTGGTTAATTTAGCCGCAATATGACACCCTTTCAATTACCACGTAATTAAAAGGAATTCAAACTTTTGGTTAATTCCTTATCGCGTCTGTTTTTCCCACAACATTATCGCACTAACTATCCACAATTGATCTTACCTTTCAATCCGATAGTTTTTGGTTCACTCGATCAAAAAAGCTAATCGGTCATCCTCCACTCTTGATCAAAGCCCATTTGATCCAATGGTTAACAACGATATTGGACAGAGATATTGTGCGATGTTTATCCACCCAATAAGGTGGTTTTCTCTCTCCACCTGAGTGCTATGTGTCAGTCGATAAATGGAATTGGTTGGAATTTCAAAAGACCGCTTACTAAAGATCCAATATATTTCTCCCTTGACTAAACGCACGAGCTTATTGATGCGTAATGACCGTTAGATATATTGGATCTGTAGATCGGACGTCCTAGACTCCTTTGGGTTAACATGATTTTGTTAAGTTTTATTTTCTCTGTTCTACGAACTTGACAACCCCGCTACATTTAATTTGTCTCAAAACTATTCTCCGATGTTTTTAGAACATAACCAAATTATTTAAAAACATGGAAAAAACAATTTTGGCGATATAATACAGGTTTTTTCACACTCTAATTCAAAAGCCAAACTACAAATTAATAGAACTCAAAGATATTTCGAAGGAATACAATGCCTCTAGGATTGACCAATTATACACAAATACACAAGGATACAATTTCTGTAACTTAATCTTACACGGCCAAATCAAGCCAAATCAGTCAAAATCTGTTTACAATCATTCAGAACTTACATAAATACCATTTCTTTCGAACATCAGATTCTTAATCCATGGATTGAATCTGTCTAATCTTAGACAATATCTAATCTCGTTGATATTCTCCTTCGAAGGATAATCTCAACTGAATCTAAACAGCGAGAATTAATTATAAAATCACTCAATCCCTAGATCCTAGCTCAAATACTATCTAGAAAACCTTGTAAATTGATAGCTAAAGGATCCCACTTCTTTGCTTGTAATTTTTTTTGTATTTTTGGAATAAATTTGAATCCTTTTGTCCTCAAGCCTCATGCTCTTGCATCATCTAACTTATGTGACTTTTGCATTTCTTCTACATATAAGGTATCATTTTTTACTTTCTATGACTCTAGGGTTTGGAACTTCTAGAGTAGCTTCACATTTTGTTGTTTTTGTGCTTGTAGCTCCTATGATAACCTTGTTGTTTCACTTGTTGCTGAAGATGAAGCAATGTTAGTAGGAGATGAGCTTAAATCTACACTTGTCATTGGAATTGTTGTTACTGAGGTCACAACAAGCTATACTGCCTATTTTTCCTTGAGCAGTTGTTCCATCTGCTCCTCCATTTTCTTGATCTGTATGTTTTGCTCAATAATGAGCTTTAACATTTCCTCCCTATGTTGTTCATTTTATGCCATTTATTTAGTCTCTAGATCCTTAGTTGAAGGTAGCTTCAACTATTTCTTCAAGACTGTAATCTCTACATTCTTCTTTTGTAGTATTTTTTCAATTGCTTTACAGTCCTCGAGATCATATCCAGTATTGATAATGATATATTCTAAAGACTTTAATTTGTTATTTTTAGACAAGGATGACAAGTTTTCAATCTTAAGATGTGACTATACATTGGAAAAAGCAATTTTGAGCTTGGAAAGAGACATGGGAGATGTTGGGTGTGGGATCCCCCAAGGACAGTTTTGGGGCTTAAAGCCCATATTTTGGTCCAATTTTGTAATCCTAATTTAACGAATCTGCATTTTTTAGTCGCGGAGCATGTAGTTTTTAAAGAGTTATAGGGTTGTTTGTCCTTATTTTGATAATGTAATGTCGGTAATAAAA
Organism: Pinus tabuliformis; assembly: GCA_031772625.1. Taxonomy (NCBI): domain Eukaryota; kingdom Viridiplantae; phylum Streptophyta; class Pinopsida; order Pinales; family Pinaceae; genus Pinus; species Pinus tabuliformis. The sequence goes on from CM062813.1 coordinate 225,078,069, forward strand.
GATCTACGATTGTATAAATAGAGCAAAGCTCTAAGTAGTTAAGGAATAATCAATGGAGAAGAAGGAATAAATGATGGACTGATGTGTGAGAGATAGCTCTAAGTTGAAGTCTAAGTTTTGGGTCATAGCGTAGGTAGAGGCTCTGCAGCTGAGTGTGCAAAGGCCTAGAAGTCCACAGCTGAGTGCGCGGACCCCTGTAGCTGAGTGCACAGGCCAAATCAAGTCTATAATCACCTGGAATTATCAATAAAGAGAAGTATTCTATAATTTTTGTGTCTTTATTTCCTGTTTATGCATCTGTTATATTGGGCGTGAATTTCACTTCTAATGCTTGTATGGTATGCGAGTATAATTGTATCGGTTAAGTGAATGCAAGTAAGAACATCTGTTTATGCGAAGTTAACTAAGATCTGTTAATAAATCAAGTAAGATACTTAGTGTAGTTTTGGAAATATCACAGTTTGCTGCCCTAGAAATGTGAAAGCATATCAGCCCCTAGTTAGGGTTGCGCTAAAGCCGATTGTAACATTTTTCTAAGGTACTGAAGGGTAGAGCAGAGGGATAAGAAACCTACCTGAAGGTAGGTATAGTTGGAATAAATCGACATCACAACCATCTCAAGGGTGTCGAAATTTGGTTCTAGCATCACCCCATACTACTTCGGGTGAGACTTTAGTCCATGCTCCACGGGCTGATGCCGAAAGGGCCAGTAGTGTAGGGATTTGTTTGGCTAACTAATGTTGAACCTAGGTCAGGCCCCCACAAGCCAACAAATGGTTTCGTTGCCAGGACCAGAATATTCAGGAGATATGTGTGATGTTGTATCATTGGAATCCAACTAAGAAAGAAATCAAAGGCAGGTTAGATAGAAGGATTCACGAGTTTGCGGCGCAGGAGAACAAAAACCCACAACTGTCAAAAGAATAGTGGTTGGACCAATAACTATATACGAAGATCCATGAAATATTTTTCTCATCCTTTCCTACTGAGCTATACAAGTGGATCGCGAAGCTAGCAGATAGCCAAGGAAGGTCGAAAATTGATGGTCCTATTGTGTGGACCCCGGAGCTAGTGTGAAGGTTGCAAGCATCGAATGATAAGATCGTGCACGTTGTTGATCATTGGCTTGATCGCATTATAGGAGGATTTGTTACTGAGTTCACGGTCGACACCTCAGTCAGCTATAGTGAGGTAGACCGATTCTTTTTCAAAGGACTGTGAGGTAAGTACGTAAAATATCTTAATACTTGGATTAAAATATTGTTGTGTGAAAAATGGGTTATGCATTTACCTTGATTTTTGGGACTACACGAAGCAGAAAAAGTTATAGAAACGAAGGAAATAAGGGTCCAGAGTATGGCCCCTTGATTTCACCACCATAAAGGGATGAAGAGGGAATAGCAAAGGTCTCTCCGCGAAGTGATATTCAATTGATAAGATAGGGATTTCCACGAATACCACCTCCACCCACACCACCTCCATCTTCACCACCATCACCTCTAAGTTCACCCGTACCACCTGTTATCACTCAGAATTTTCCTTAGAAGTTATCAAAAGAAGGAAGAAACTGAGCTAACCACAAACCTATCTTTTAAGTATAGGCTGTAGCCAACCTATGACTCAGAGAGGGCTCTCTCTATCTAATTTAGCTTTGTTTCTTATGGGATTCTAGGCTAGTTCTTAGTGTTCCTTGGGGTTTTGGTTTTGATTTGAAAGTTGGGTGGTGGAATTCTTAGAGTAGATGGATAGAGCTAGGTCTTCAAGCCATTTATCTATGGAGTCAAAAAATGGATAGCAGGATTGGACCAATTCATTAAAGGGAATGTTCACACGGCAGGCTAGTAGAGCAAAATGCAAGTCTTTAGGCCTAATGGGTGAAGTAATTCTAACCAGGGTGAAAGGGAACTTAAGAATACTTAGACCAGGATCATAATGAAGAACAAAGGATAATAATGAACAAAGGGAAATTAAGAATCCTTTGCTATAGATTACAAGAAGTCACCTAAACTAAGCAATCAAGAACTCCTTAACTTATATTTGTGAAGAAAACATATAATAATGCATAACAGTCAAGGCAGAGTGCATTTAAGCAATTTCTGAAATGTCAGTACATTTTATAACATTTAGATTTTAGATATACACCAAATATTATGGAAAAAACTTGAAGAAAAACAACATTGAACATGAGAGATACTTAATTGTATTTCTCTTTACACAAGAATCCTGTAAAATATCTGATCTTTATTCCTTGATCCAGCAAGCCAATCCAGTTATTGATACAATAGAATTTCTGACTTGAGAGAAAAGGTCTATAGAAATGTTTTGGAATCCACCCCACATACTTCAACATATGAAGTATATATATAAAACATTATTACAAAATATCTCAAAACAACTTGAGATTTATTCTAGGAAATACAAAACATCTTCTAGCAAGAAAACAGAGACAGCTAATGAACTATTTCTTGCTGTCCCCTTTATTGTGGTTGTGTTGGCCTTTATGGTTGAAGTGTAGCCCTTTATGTTGGATGATAGTTGTGGAATTTTTACGCTGGATTCTTCTTTACTTTGATCTTTCATCTAATACTCTTTGACCCTGCTACTCTTTGACCTTGCTACCTTGTTTTCATCTGTTTACCAAGTTGACTTCATATTTATGGTCTAATAAACTTTAGTTGTTTATTCATCACAGTAATTTAGTCATAGTTTCCCACCATTCTGCATCTAGTAATTTCACATTTATCATCCTCCTGTAAATCTCATCAGCCTTAATATATCTAGCAAAATTTGGCTTGGTGAGGAACAAAAGTTTTACCTCATGCTCAAGGAAAAACAAGTTCTCAAATGTGTCATATAATACTTTGCCTATTGGCAGGGCTTTAATGGATGAAGAACTGGCTTGTTCCTTAGCCAATTTTCTAAGTCTTCCCCCATAGTCTACCTGTGTCATTAGTTTATCATGGATGATCATAGGATTGGTGTTATCAGGAAATATAGTGTCTACTCATAGCCGCTAATCCCACTAAGACGGGTAGCTATCTTAGAAACAAATATATTAAAGTCACTTGTTTTTTCCTTTACGAGAGAAAGATGAGAAAGAAGCAGAGAGTACCAACCTCAGTCTCCCGCTTGGCTCCTTACTTGTTTCCTTTCCCCTTTGACAGAATCTCGCCACTGCTTCCTTACTTGTCCCACTTCAAAGAGCACCTGTAGCTTCATAGCAGCATAATACCATCAAAGCATAGAGATATTTCACTGTAAACAATATAGGATCAGATATATATTGACCATACAAATGCATATATCAACACAATATTCAGAGATACACAAGAATATGGAGGAAAACTCAAATAGCTTTATTAGTAACAGTAGTAGAAGAGAGGATTACAACCACTTGGTCTGACCCAGCGCCATCCTCCCAACTTGAAAGCCCTCTTCACCTCACACAAAGCAAGATCACCCAACAATGTCTTCAAATAGAAACCAGTAGCACCTCTTTGCAAATTACCAAATTCCAACCTTTGGATCTCTTGGATGAGGGATCCATTTATAGATATTTGCAGGGGGTGAGTCAGCTTCTTGGATTTTTATTAGTGTCATCTCTCTGATATTTCTTGGTTCCACATGGAGATTTTAGATCTCTTAATCATCCCTGGGCAAACTCAGAGAGGCAAGTGTCAAATGAGCAGCTTCTAGAAGATTCTTTGGGTTTCCACCTAACAAACTGCTTGTGCCATTTGTCTGCTCTCGCTCATCGCACCCTATAGAAGGGCTTTCCAGTATGAATCGCACTTTTTTCATGTGATAGGTGAGATGCATCACACCTTTAGCACCGGGCAGTCTATATGGTCCTGCTTTGACCAGTTCTGAGTAGCTTTTCATGGAGAACTTTTGGGAGATGATGTAATCAGCTAACCTTGCTCCTTTAGGGTATGAAACATCACTTTTAGGGACTTAGAAGCCCTCATTTTATGGACATATGTGATTGGGGTTGTGGTGCCCAAATATGTCTATAACAGTTACCCCCTAAAGCATGAGGTCGTAAATCTTTTGATGTCGGGTGAAATGCTTTATAATGAGGATCCGAGGTTTTTCGCACTGGAAGGTTACCTGTAATAAGACACAATACAATAAATTATCTTCATAATATTTTCATGATCTAGCTGAGGCGGGCATTCCCATGCTCAGCTTGTTAAATTCATTTTCATGTACATAGGACAGAAAATTGTCTTTGTGCAGACTGATGATTCTGGTAGAGCCATCATCCCTTAGTTTGGATGATTATCTGTGCAGCAATGATGTACATTTGATGTCTTTATTTTCCTGATTATATCGCAGCCTGGATGGATGAAACTAGATCCAGGATCTTCAAAACTCATTCAATCTTCACCCGAAGTACAAGTAGATCCATGTGAAAAGATGTTCTGATGTCGAACATGGAAATACATCGCCTGATTACTAGTCAATGATGCAAACTATTAACAGGCATGAGAGGAATCACTGATGATGATGATGACCCTCAAGGTACTGCAGTACAATTCACATGGTGTGAATACATGAGTTGATGTTGAACACCACGCAAAATCTTTTGGTCAAAGGCCATTAGTGTAAACCTGTCACTGGAAGTGAGAAACTTGCCATTGAGGCATGCAAGCTTCAAGGTACTGGAAGGGTTGTCCCTAAGTTGGCTTCTTGGATAATGAGCTGATGTCGACAAGAAGTGACCCGTCATAGGAGGGCATTAATGGATCCCACATCTATGACACGGAACGGAGCAAATGATCTCGTACAGGTGAAAATGGTTTGATTATACAAGGTTCAGGATGGCAGTCATGAAAGAATGAGGCATGAAGGTATTGTAGCGCATGAGACACAAGCTGGGTAGGTGAATTCTCTGAGCGACTTCTCTTGAACATATCGGTGACACTAAAATGGATTGGTAGCGTTAACCCCAAAAGTGGATGGTACGGTGGACCAATGGTGATATGACCGGTGAACAGAATAACCCAACCTGACTCAATCATGGTGATGGAGTGAAAGTGTCATGTTCAAGAGCGACCTGCTACTAATAAAGTTTCTTCAATTTTTCTTCCCAATTTTACCCAACCATTTCTGACTAGTACCTCTTTATTTTTGTCAAGCTTGAGGAGGATAACATATGCTTGTTCTATAATTTTCCCTTCGGGCAAACCCGTCGCTATGTTTTAACGAGCCTAGAAACAGTGAAACTCACTCTTGTCTGAATGGACAAGTTTGTCACTATTGTTTTAACGAGTTTAACGACAAGGATAACTCGATCCTTTTCAATTTTAGAGAGTCTAAAAAGAGACGGAAAGAAGACTCCAATATTCATTTTTCGTAACATGATCCCTTAAGTTCGAAAAAGTATAAAACAATGCGAAAGGGATGAATTTCCGATAGTTTTAATGAGCTGAACAAGACAAATGCTCGATCTTTTTGTGTAATAATCCCTTAGGTCCAAAAGTTTAAAATCTAGAGGATGGATAGCACTTCCAATCACTTTAACAACCTAGAGAGGCCAATCGCTCAGCAATCTTTTTATATTTTACGAGTCAGATGAAAAGAGCTTAAAGGAGTGTCATTTTTTGAGGAACGGGTGATGTTTTCAGATAGTAGTTGGTTCCAGGTAAGGTTTGGAACTTTCCAATCACGACAGTGTAAAAAGGTGGCTAATAGGATCACTCATCGTAGTTGTTCCTCGAAAGGGGTAAACAATCAAATAGAGGCGAATGCTCGGAAACAATAGAGTGGAGGTGATGGTAAGAACACGACCAAGGCTCAAAAGCTTATGATAATGCATTCACAATGGTTATTTACTGGAGATGGGTTCATTTTTTAATGAGCTTAAACTTTGGTGGAACATATGATGATTATTAGGTTTAATTTTTAACGAGCTTGAACTTCGCGTAAAACCGCTCGTGCCAGTTGTATAATAAGGATGTCTCATCGATAGGTTCATTTTTTAGGCAGCTTGCACCATTCAAAATTATGCTCCAACTCCTTTTATTATGTAAGCTAGGAACAACCAATCCTACGATTTTAAATGGTTAAGAACCTACAAACTAAGAAAATAAATGGTTGTTTTTCACTTTCACACAAAAGGGTTTGCATGCCCCCAGGTATAGCGAAGTAGAGTTTCCCATGTTACCCCTTAATTTGTAGACAAAACACTTGTTCTATCGGGAAAGGCCTACCTTCTCCAAGTTACCCCTCAATTTGTAGACAAAACATTTGTTCTATTTGGAAAGGCCTACCTTCTAACAGAGGTACCTTATTCTGGTCCAATCCCATTTTCATAAACGGACGGGTGTGTCAGACCAGTCATATACCCTCTGCAGAAACCTACCCTATACCTGAAGTTTTTCTGCTGAGGTGCATGCCCCCTGGGTTTCAGTCTTGACCATCGAATCACTTGCGGTGGACGGACTGGAGATTTATGAGACATTCCTTGTGCAAAAATGCCTATTAGGGATGGCATTTGACTATTAGCTATGTGTGAACCGGGGAATGAAAGCTGGTCTACAAGCTGGACCACTCTGCCGTCATGCAGAAAACACATTACTCGAAAGAGTGAGGAGACGATGGCTGCCATGCTATAGATGTAGTCGCGCCCAAGGAGTATATTTTAATCTAAATGTCCTTGGACTACCATCACGTTTAGATAAATGGTTTTCATTCTCAAAGTTATAGGCAAACTTGGAAGGATCCCTAACGGCCGACTGGTTCCTTTATTGAAGCCTGTCAGATATCGTATCTCAGGAAAAAGTGATGGGGAACCAAGCACTTTCCAAGCAGTTGAGGAAAGGATACTCACAGAAGCCCCTTCATCTATGATGGTACCAACCATGACCATTTTGTAAGTTTTCACTATGATTCGAAATGGTACATTAGATGGTAAACATGGTCCGTCTAGTAGATTCCAATTGAAGGAAACGACTAGGTTGCTTGGAGGTGGGACCGAATAAACAGACGAATACGACTCTGACGAATTTCCTTCCTGCAGTAAAGGAATGGGCAAATTTCCCCCATGTTCATCGAAGTTTGTGTTTATGAAAAGAATTTGAACGGTGTCGTTCTCATTCTCTTCAGTGACTGTATCATCTGGAGGTAAATCTTTTGAAGTCAAGATGGGGTCAACTGCCATCTCAACCTATTGATGTTGGTTCGATGTGGACTCAAAGGTTTTATCTTCAATGATAGGTGCTTCAACCGACTCCAAAGGTGGGTCAGTCGGATTTTCAACAAGCAATGGATTCGGAAAGAGTTTCTTGTACCCAGGAGGGAGTCGCTGTGGTGACACAAGATGATTATCCAAGACTCTTTTAGCTTCCTCCAGGAAGGGACAATGGTGGAGGGCATAATCGCCTTCACACAATCTGCATGGAAATTTAGATTTTCCTTTTTGTCCGGTGACTTCACTTTCACTAGTTGATGGTGTAACTTCAACATGATCATCAGTGGTTGACAACACCGGATTGTGCAAGCGGGGAGACCAGTTCCTTAGGATCCGTGGGATGCAAGGACAATCTCGGTGATAGTGGTCTCCTTTGCAGATGACACATGGAGATTTAGGTTTGGACTGTGCAGTGTGTGTATTTTTGCTAGAAAATGCACGGTTGTCCCTCTTTGCCGTTGGCTCCTTCCTCTTCTTCTCCTTCCCCTTCTTCTTCTTCTTAGTTACTTGGTTTTTAGTTTTACTATCTTTACCAAGAGAAGATGAAGAAGGAGAGGGAGAGAAAAAAAACGTAGAAGGTTGGGGGGAAACTCTGGTATCATCTGGTTACTGATTCGATTGTTCAGGAATTATGGTGCTTTGAACGACAGAAGTCAAGAAAAGCCATACAGACAGGCCAATTGTCAGTCCTAGAAGGGAAAATGTGACCATATGAGGTGCACCAACATCTCCCCAAGAGGAGAAAGGACTAGGACTTCCCCCAAGGGAACATCCTTGGTTGGTGGACTCCATTTTCTCAACCTAAGACCAATGAGGGAACAGTGACGTTATTCTGCTTAAAATAAATTTTATACGCTTTTACACAACTTGCTTTTTCACTTTTTAAGAGTCGAGAAAAAGCTAAAGATGACTCTAGTCACCTTCGATTTTTAATGTGCCTAAAGTGACAAGTGCTTGGATGGAACTTTTCCTTTAAGGAGTCTGAGAAGGAACGAAAGAGAATACTCTAGAAATCTAGACAGAGGGATTACCAAACCAATCGCAAAATTGCAGAATACTTTTTATGGTACGGTAGTCAATCTTCCCGAATGCTGTGTTCAGTGCATTGTGATCGATAGGGAAGCAGACATGGCTTCCTAAGGATAAAGGATATAGCCTATTATGGTCTCCCAATATATACTCGACAGTACGTGGGAGCACAAGTCTGTACTTGCACTTATCATCTCAAAGAGGAGGAATGACCCAACCTACGATGAAAGCAATAGTTACCAGGCTTTACGACGCCGGAATACGTCTCTAGCCTAGACTTCTAGATGTTGTGTGTTAGGTTCCAAAGCATTTTTATGTTCATTGAATTTATTTTATAGTTGATCTTTCTTAAGAAGTTTTCCTTTAAGGTTCACCACGTGATGTAGATATACAATTCCTACAATGCAATCTAAGATTATAAACAGTGGTTTAATCTTCTTTTTGCATTGAAAATCCTAGCTACTAAGGAAAGAGAAATGAAATCCTTTCAACATAGAGCAGGGAGCACACACTAGATGCATTGTCCTAAATAAAAATCAACAAGCAACATAAATGAAAATGCATGTGCATGTATTTGTTTTTCGCTTTCTTAATGTGTGAATGACAAAAAGAATGCTAAGTACAAATCTAAGTTATTTCTTCTTTCAAAGCGACAGTACTAACGATTTTATCTTCAAAAAACGACAGGAAGGCAAGACGACACTTTGCGATTTTGAATCAAAAATTGCTTTCGACGCTTGAAATACTTATAAATTCAAATCAAATACAAGAGTAATAGTGTAATTGACTATCAAAAAGAGAAGTATTCTTTTCTTTGACTGAAAACGACACTTGCGACGTTTCCAAATCAAAAGACAGCAGTTCGATTAAGCTACTATTTTGTAAAAGAGAACTGTAAGTGGTGCAAAATACATAAAAACATTCACAATTCTTTGTACAATAGAGGTTGGATGATGCAAAGAAGGGAGTTTCAACAGTGGTCTACTGATCACAGACAGCAAAACTCCTGAATAAAACTAAAGGCAGTGAAGAAAAAACCAAAATATGGAGGCAGATCTAGTCTAGTCTGATCATCGCACCTATAACACATGGAAACAGGGATGTATCCCACCTACTGCACATGGGAGGTGCGATGCATATAGATTTCCTAAAGGAGAGGGTGCGATTGTCAAGGAACGAGACTTTAACTTGGTTTTTGGTCACAGTTTTCAGTTTAGTTTAGGGATTTAGGCCGAGAAAATGATAGTCAGTAACTACAAAGTATAGGGCTGATCTAATGAGGTTACTCAAGCTACCTCTAGGGCATTTAGGATGTTTGAAAGTCAATTGTTCAGTTCATAAACAAACCCGGAGATTGACTGAAGCAGCGTTGATCTACTTTGCACTTGCATAGCAAATGCAGTTCGAAGGCTAGCTGACTTGACTTAAGGCTCCTTCTGTGGCTTATGAATCAAACAAATAGAGAAAAGCAATCAAACTAATCACTCCCCAGCGGAGTTGTCATTTTGTTATCGACAAATCTAGTGTCTATTCAGAGCTGCTAGTCCCACTAAGATGGGTAGTTATCTTAGAAATAAACAGATTAAAGTCACTTGTTTTTCCTTTATGAGAGAGAGATGAGAAAGAAGTAGAGAGTACCAACCTTAGTCTTTTGCTTGGCTCCTTGCTTGTTTCCTTTCCCCTTTGACAGAATCTCACCACTTCTTCCTTACTTTTCTTGCTTCAAAGAGCACCTGTAGATTCACAACAGCATAATACCATCAAAGCATAGAGATCTTTCACTGTAAACAATATAGGATAAGATATATATTGACCATACAAATGCATATATCAACACAATATTCAGAGATACACAAGAATATGGAGGAAAACTCAAATAGCTTTATTAGTAACAGTAGTAGAAGAGAGGATTACAACCACTTGGTCTGACCCAGAGCCATCCTCCTAGCTTGAAAGCCCTCTTCACCTCACACAAAGCAAGATGAGCCAACAATGTCCTCAAAGAGAAACCAACAACACCTCTTTGCAAATTACCAAATTCCAACCTTGGATCTCTTGGATGAGGGATCCATTTATAAATATTTGCAGGGGGGTGAGTCAGCTGCTTGGATTTTGATTAGTGTCATCTCTCTGATAGTTCTTGGTTCCACATGGAGATTTTAGATCTCTTACTCATCTCTGGGCGAACTCAGAGAGGTAAGTGTCAAATGAGCAGCTTCTAGAAGATTCTCTGGGTTTCCACCTAGGAAACTGCTTTGCAATTTGTCTTCTCTCGCTCATCGCACCCTATAGAAGGGCTTTCCAGTATGCATCGCACTTTCTGCATGTGGCAGGTGAGATGCATCGCACCTTTAGCACTGGGCAGTCTTTATGGTCATGCTTTGACCAGTTCTGAGTAGCTTTTCTTGGAGAACTTCTAGGAGATAATGTAATCAGCTGACCTTGCTCCTTTAGGGTATAAAACAACACTTCTAGGGACTTAGAAGCCCTTAGTTTATGGACATATGTGATTTGGTTTGCAGTGCCCAAATATGTCTATAACAACTGGGCAGACCTTTCTCCCTCAAAATCTGAAATTTAGCCATCAACCTATCAATGGCTACCTGCATATTGTGGCACTTTTCTTCCAAATTAAGCATAAGGTTCCTTTTGGAAAGGACCTTCCTTATTCCAAAATGGCAGTAGTCCTATCTTCTATATTTAGCTTTTGGATCTCATATTTATTCTTGCTGTTGAGAAAGTGGATGAGCCTATTTTCATCCTCTGGCTTATTTCCCAACTCCTCCTTTACTTTCTGGATAGCTCCAGTAGCTACCTTTACTAGCTCTGTTTGTTAAAAAATAACTTGGATTGATGGCCAAATATCATTGAATGAGTCAATGATATTGGCCCACAAAATTTCCTTGGTTTTTCCAAGTTTCTTTTCTAGTGTTAAATCCTTCTCTAGGATTTTAATTCTTTCATCCATTCTCTGTGCCTTTTATGTTTCTTCTTTTTTCTTGAGTTGGGCTAGTTTACAATCAGTTTCAAACTTTGCCACCTTTTCCTTTAGCTTTTTCATCTCTTTATCCTAGATGGTCATTTCTTCCATGGATTTCAAAAGTTCTATTGCTTTCTCTCTTGATGTACCTGCTGCTGATGTAGATTCTGTTGTTGCTAGCAAGGCTGTTGCAAGTGGAACTATAGGTTCCAAAGATGCTGCTAGTGTGGATGGCACTGTTGTAGAGACTATGGGGATAACATTCGTTGAAGAGGTGGCCACATCTTCTTGTTTTAATTGGATCAAAGTATCCAATTCCTTTTTAGTCTCTTTCAGTTGGTCATTCAATTTTAAGACTAAGTCCATGAGTTCTTCATGCCCCTACTAGGCTTCTAGGACTTCCAGTGTTTGTGGATGATGTAGCTGGGGTATCTTTAGCTGCTTCTTGAGTGCAACAATATCATCATTTTTCTTCTTGATTATATGCTCTGTGGCTTTTATATCCTTGGAGTCGTATTCCAATTTAATTACAAAGTCCTCTAAGGACTTGATTCTTGTATCCCTGGCCTGTGAGGACGCCTTTCCCAACTGGAATTGTGCAGATATGTTGCTTAAGGAATTATGTAGTTGGTGGGCAGCTATGGCCTTTCCTATCAATGTGGAGTATATCAATTCCCTTGCTTGTTTGTGTAGCTCAATCTGGTCTATGGGATGGATATCCCTTGCGAGCACTTCAAAATCTACTTTCTTGAAATCTGAGGCTATTTTTGGCTGTTGAGTTGTAGGCTTGATAAAATTCATCTGCATTTTCCCCTCTTTGATATTAAAGGCTAACATTAGCCTAGTTTTATTGGTAGGGGTCATCTTCAGGTAATGGGAATAAGTTTGGACCTTAAGCTTCTCATTCCTTACTTTTATTTCCCTGCACCTTTCCTTGATGTCTTGGTCTTTGTTAGCAGTCATTCTGAAGGAAGATACTTCAACACTATGTTTCCTTACCAACATCTGAGTTTGTGATGTGGAAGGCTCTTGTACCCCTTCAGATTGGGTGCTAGGCCTGCTCCTATTTCCTTCTGCACTGGTGACCTCTGTTGTCTCCTCAATGTTCTCCTGTTCAGAGACAGGATTCACTCTTTGTCTTTTGGCTTGACTTGTTTCTACATAAGCTTGTGAAGTTTCTCTTGCTAAAGTGGTGGCCCCCTCCATATATCTCTTTAGGATTTTCTCCTCATTTAGAGGAGTCTGTACAAGTAGAGGGGTTCTCATGGTTGTCTCCGGTCTGTCTAATTTCTCTTGCAAATATAGGAAAGAACCCTCATCAAGTTGTTTTTCCAAATCAATTGAGAGCATTCTTTATGTCTATTCTGGTGTTGTCTTGATCAACTAGGGTTCCTTCCACCCATTCTAATTGGTTGGCATAGGCTTCAATATTAGGTATGGGATGGTGAATAAGAGGTCCTAGCTTGAGCTTTTGCCTCTTGTTGGTGATGAGTTCCAAAGGGTCATATCTCCAAACAAAACTTCTTTGGAATTTCATGCTCTGCAATATCAAATCTGATTCATGGCCTGCCTCCCTAGAGTTGCATATGAAGGGGCCTAGTTGGTCTTTTATTTTGAAGTTGGCCTTCTTCTTGGAATTTACAAAGTTTATCTCATCTGCATTGATAATTTTCCTGTAGTATTCTAATGCAAACAACCTCATTGGGAGGTATTTTGGTAGTTTGTATGGTGCCAGCATGCAACCATAAATTCTGATTTCGGTGTGGTTTTGGTATAAATACCAATCACCCACTTTGGTCTATTTAGATAGTTGAAGGATCCTTTTTATGTCTGGACTAATTCTTGGAGGAGGGCTTCCTATCAACATTGTCATGACTGGGTGTACAAATAAATCAATGAAGTCAGCATATGAATATGGAGATTGGTATTTGTGGATCAATGGGGTCCAAAAAATGACTGATCTGGGCTGACCTTTTGTGTCAAGCTTCTAAAGACTGAATGGAAACTTATCTGACTGATAATATAGGAAAATATGGTACAAGACAGAGGAGTATTTGAATACTCTCTCATTGCTCATTCTAAGAAACTGGTCATGAATCGCATTAGCTATAAATTTGGCATAGTCATAGATGACAGCAGGAGGCTGCCCTAGAGTGTAGATGGACATGAAAGCTAGGATAATTTCATCAATATATTCACTGGTGGTGTAACCCAGGACACAGGATATCATGGCTACAATGTTCTAGCCCAATGGGAAAAAATAGTAGTTACATATGGAGGAGGATCCCTTGGGATATGTTTTTCTTCTCTGATGAAAGTTTGGAACATCTCAACTAATTTTGTAGTGGAAATCTTGGGGAACTGGTCTGATAAGCTTCCAATTGAAAGAGGAGTTAGGTTTTGGCGTGGTTGGAGTTGTATCATTTAATTTATGGACTCTGCAGTGATGGTGAAAAGTATGGTTTGGTTAGGGGACATGACTACTCTTTGACTTGGAATATAGTTGGCATGACAATAATGTATAATTTCTAGGAAAATGTGGACTTGGGGGAACTGGTACTTGGGCAAATTGGACTCCCAAAGACAAATTTCATCAGCATGGTTCAGGAACTTGTCCCTACTTTAGCAATGTATTTTGAGCAGGAGCTTTATGACAGCGGTATCTTTTATCTGGAAATCTTATTAGCTAGGGGAACGTGGTCCAAGTCTAAATGGGGTGTAGAGATGGGTCTCACATACATCGAAATTGGGACATCCATACTCAGCTCTTGTGGATTTGAGTATGGGGGGTAGTTTCAAGTCTTTTAGGGCAACGGTGTTCTGCAAGGAGTAGGCTTGAGCTCTTGAGTAGTTTTAATTATTTTTTTAACTTAACTAAAAATACTCGGCAACTGGTTACTTTGAAATTGGCAGGGTATTTTGCGGACCCTAGTTTAAATACCTAGAACTGGGGTGAATTGGCTCTGAGCAGGGTCGATGGTGACTGCAAGTGGTCGAACGCGCTTTGTATAGGATGCAAGGCCTACTAGGTTGTTTGTGGTGTCTTTGGAGTGAAATTGTATGTGAGTTGATAGATTTGATGTTTGCAGGTGCCGTGCATGCGTATAGAGGGTTGCAGATGACAATTCACTGAAAACAAACAATTTTGGGGCTTTTGGCTTTTATATGCAAAAAGTTATTTTTTGGCGGGTACATGGTGAATAGTGGTTAATTTTTCACGTAGCGGGAGGGTGGTAAGTGGTTCATTTCACATCGCTTTTGGACGTTCAGTGGTATTTGGGAAGGGCGCCCGATTCCACTCATCGAATGACACCTAGCATTAGGGGCCAGGAGGGAAACCACTTTATCGGGTGGGTAAAGGACGGATGTTAGGTTGGCCCGATATGGATGGGAGTCGTCAGATGAGGAGGGGGACAATCACATGGTGATCAGGTGGAGAAGCTGCGAGGAGGCTAGTGGGTGGCCCGACGGGCACTTAATTATGATAGTATCAGGGTTAATAATGGATTAAAGTGAGATTAGGCCATTGAGGTAATTAATGGAGGATTAAAGGGGGATTTATTAACTTCATCGCAGATCGACTAGTTAAAGGTTTTGGTCAGGTTTTAGGTGAAAATCATAGTTTATAACTAAACTGGGGTGTAATGTTAATTTATACATAGGAGTTAAATATATACGGGAAATTTGGTTTTTATCGGTATTTACTATAATAAAGTTAGTAATTAATATGAAAAATGGGCGGAAGAGGGAAAAACACTAAGCAAAATGGTTTTTTGTGAATTACATGCTTTTCACATATTTACATTAATACTTAGGGTAAAGCATTTTTGTGGGTTTTTCGTATGAAAAGTGTTTTATATGGGGGGGAATTGCTTTTCCTAGGAAAAAAGTGTTTTAACCTTTGGAAAAGGAGTATTATCAGGAAAATGAATGAATTGAATGGGGGATGAACTTTTATGAGGGGAATCTAGTACTTGATATCCATAAGTTATTGAGCCAAGGGTCCGGTCCCTCCAAAATTCAGAGAAATGCTCTGAGCCTCTTTAACTTAAAGGCTTTAAGTACTTTGAACTTTACTATGGGAAATTAGTTAAGTTGAGAGGTGAAATGAATGGGGAAATTAATTAATTGACTTTGAAATCCATTTGCATGCTTTATTGTCCATTCATATTTGGAGCATATGATGAAAGATGATAAATATGCTTTTTGTCTAATCAATCATCATACTTCTTTAACCTTTCTTCTACTTACCTATCTATTTATCCTACCATTTTTTCGTCACTTTATTAGGGTGCATTTTAGCTATCAAACCCTTATCAATATTTTCTTTTCTTTACATAGCAAACTATCTAAATCAAACCTTATATGATCCAAGGGCTTAGATTAAACAGTTGAGATCCTATTTACTCTACCTATCTAATTATCTGCCAAGATTACACTGTTTGGTCAGATCTTATTCTCTATCTACAAAAATAAAATTGAAAACATGAAATAGCCAAGTTTAAACATTTTAACTATCATGGATTGTGGCAAGGATGACAAGCTGCACACAATCATTTATTATGCATAAAATTAAATAGGAGTGGCATTTTGTCTTGCTCGCTTTCATGGACTCTTTTTTTTCTCAGGGTTCATATTTTTCATCTTTTTTGACCTTTTTATTCTTTTTTTCCTTTGATTATTCTTTTAGGACATACCCTCTTTACATTTTTTTTTTTTTAATATGGAAAACATTTGCAGAAAGAAAAGGTATGTACACTATTACAAGGCTTAATCTTAGTCAATCAAAATTATGATTCCTATTAGTATAGGAACCTAACAGTGGCTCCACTTGGGGATGGCATTTCCTGGTGAAATGTCAAGAACTTTGTTGATCAGTAGCCTTTGAATGGTTGTTGATGTTACCTTGCAAAATTATCCTCTATGCCTCTACATTGTTGATACTTATGATAGTGAATATTTAAAGCTCAGGGCCTTCTCTTCAGGCTTCAACTTCAATGAGCACCATCTAATCCAAATTAAAATTTTTGAAGAAAAATGGAATATGTACAATGGAAAGTAAAAATCAGTAGCTAGGTTCAAAATAGTGTTTGAGAATTCGACCATTCACTAGTCCACCTTCTGCTTCTGTACCATCCATTTCTCTGAGGAAGAAAGCATTATTACCTCTAAAAGCATAAATGACATATGGGCCTTTCCATAGGAAATCAAATTTCCCATGTTTACCTTTATCTTCCCTCCTTGAATCCCATTTTAGGACTTTGTCACCCAGGTAGAAATCTTCAACCTTGGTTCTCTTGTCAAAAATTTTCTTAATCCTTTCCTGCACAACCTAAGATCTGACATATACTTCTTGCCTGGTTTGTTCAAGATGAATGGTTTGGTTGATTCTCCTTTGGATACTATTTGGTTCAACTTGCATTTCTTGAAGCAACTTCATCACTAGTGTACCCAAGGAAGATGGAAAAACAACTTCCATTCCATAAACTAGCTGGTAGGGAGAAGTACCAATTGATTTTTTAGTGGTTAGTCTATCTGCCCATAAGGCATTGACTAGATTTTTATTCCATGTTTTCTTATTGTCCTCCAACAATGTTTTTATGATCTTCACTATGATTTTGTTTGAGGACTCTTCCATTCCATTTCCTTGAGGATAATAGGTTGTGGAATGGCCCAGGGTTATATGATACTTGTTGCAAAAATATATCATTATTTTGGATTTAAAGGCTACTGCATTATCAATAATGAGCTTAATTGGACATCCAAATCGTGAAAAAATGTTGGTTTCAAGGAAGGTTATGATAACAGTGTCTGTGGGTTTCCTTGAAGGTATGGCCTCTATCCATTTGGTGAAATAGCCTCTGGCAGTGAGGATCCATTTGTGTTGGGAAGAGGAGGGTGGGTGAATTCCACCAATGAATTCTAGACCCCATTTTTTAACAGGTGTTTTAGCAGAGATTGACTTGAGGGGTAATGGTGGAAGCTTTTTCTTTCCCTCAAAAATTTGACATTTGTGACAGGAGGTCACATGTTTCTTGATATCAGAAAAAAAGTTGGCTAGTAGAAACCAACTCTAAGAATTTTATCTGCAGTGGTTTTCTAGAAAAGGTGTCCTCCACAGTCACCTGCATGAAACTCTTGCAATACTTTTTCAAATTTATCTTTTAATAAATAGTTGAGAAGAATACCTTCATTATTCCTCCAAAACAAAGCATTGTCTAATATACAAAATTTTAAGGACTTCATCTTTAAAAATCTACTTTTGGTCTTAGATAATCCAGGAGGAGCTTGTAAATTTTGTAGAACATAAATGATATCAACATACCATGGTGATTCAATAAAGGCCTGGCTGATTAGTGGAGTTGCCATCTCCTCTTCATTATCTATTTGTGCAATAAAGTTTATATCCAGGGCTTGACAGTTTGATTCAACCATGAGCTTTCCTAAACCTTGTCCCTTGATTATCTTAGTTGGTTTGATTTCTATGTCATATTCTAAAATAGTAGCAATCCATTTTCCCCTCTTTGGACCACCTTGAGTTAGGATGTCTTTGATTACTGAATTGGGAAAATAGGCTACTATATGAGAATATAAAATGTATACTCTAAAGTCCTTGATAGCTTTGACCAAAGCAAAAGCTTGTTTTTCTATTATGTTATATTTTAAGGAGGCATCTCTCAGGGCCTTGCTAAAAAATAAATAGGTTGTTCATAGCCCTGGTCATTCTTTTGCAGTAAAAATGCAACAATTGTGTGCTTAGAAGCAAAGGAAAATAAGATGAAATCTCTTTCAAATTTTGGACTGATGAAAACTGGTGTTCTAGTTAATGCTAGTTTAATGTCTTCAAAGGATTTCTTAGCCTCAACAATCCATTTGATGGTCGAATATTTTTCAACATATTGTTCAGTGGTCTAATTAATTCTACTAGGTTAGAAATAAATCTCCTAAGAAAGTTAATTTTCCCTAAGAAAGCTTGTAATTCTCTGATGTTCCTTGGATGTTGTATCTGTAAGATGGCTTCTATTCTTGCAGGGTCTATTCGAATACCATCTTTTGAAATTATATGACCTAGTAACTTTCCTTCTTATAACCCAAACAAAGACTTCTTGGGATTCTAAGAAATTCCATATTTCCTACATTTAATAAAAGCCTGCCTTAGATGATCCAAATGTTGGCAATCCGATTTTGAAAATATAGTAATGTAATCTAGATATATTACATGGAAATCATGAATTTCTTTGGCAAAGGCTATATCCATAGCCCTTTGGAAAGTGGCTCTTGCATTCATTAGTCCAGAAGACATTTTCACATACATGAATGTGCCCCAAGGAGTAGTGAAGGTAGTCTTGGCTTGGTCATCACAATGAACTAAAATCTGATTGTAACTAGAATACCCATCCAATAAAGAGATCCTAGTTGTTCCAACTACCCTTTGCAAAATATGGTCCATTTTGGGGAGAGGGTAATTGTCCTTAGGGGATACTTTGTTGAGGTTTCTAAGGTCCACACAAAGTTTTATCTCACTAGTTTTCCTCCTAGTTAGCACCAGGTTTGAAACCCAATCAGAAAATATGATTGGAGCAATTATCTTAGCATCATACATTCTCTAGATTTCCTTTTCAATTGAAGGTAATAGGACATGATTTATCTTTCTAATTTTTTGTCTGAAAGGATTTTGATTTTCTTTTATAGGGATTGTGTGTTGTATGATGCCGGTGTCATAGGATTTGAGGTCCTCATAACTCCAAGCGAAGACATCCTAAAATTCTTTTAATAACTCAATGTATTTTACTCTTTCAGTGGGAGGTAAGATTTAGAACGTTTGATCAATTTTGGATTTTCATCAGTGCCAATATTACACTCCTCCATATTAGATTTCAAAGGTTCCATTTTAGGCTTTCTAGGAACATCATTTGAATTAAACAAGTCTTCCAAAGGAGTTAATCCCTTAGGTAAGAAATTGTCTTTGAGATTGATTACTTTAGTGTCTTCGTTAGTTATCTCATCAATCTCAACTTTCTCTAGGTTTTCTACATTTGTTTTTGTAAATTTAGTGGGATGAAATCTATGTATATCCTCACCTTCTATCTCGTTTATTTCTATTTTATCTTTAATGTTAGGATCTATTGATGTGTCAGTGTCTATATTTCTATTTACAAATTCTTGTTCTGAAATCAAAAAGTTGTTTGTTTGTTTGTCATCAACAAATATTTGTCAGTTCTTCAAATTATCTGGAATTGCATGCCTGTGACTTACTTCAACAGTGTACTGATAGTTAGGCTGAAAGGGTAACTTGTAGGTGCTACCAAACATTGCTAAACAATGAGCTTGCATATTATGTTTTCTAGGAATTACAACAACTTTGGTTTCTAAGAAAGTGTTTAGTATTTCTACAATGGTTCCTCTATAACAACTTAATATAGGATCTTTGGTCATATATATAGCATTAATTTGTTTTATCACTAATTTAGAATCTCCCATGACAGAAACTCTGATAGCCTCTAGCTTCCTAACTAATGGAAGACCTAAAATTAGTGCTTCATACTCAACCATATTGTTAGTACATTTAGAATTTAGTCTGTATGCATGGCCTTCTGAGTAATCATTCTCTAGATTGTATATCCAAACTCCTAATCTTGCTCCAAACTTATTTACTGGCCCATCAAACTCAAGATGCCACAAAATCTCATGTTCATAATTACTATCATCTATTTCCACCAACTTATCCTCAGCTTGACTACCTTGTTTAGTGGAGGGTTCTAAAGTTTGTACAGTTTCCTTCTGTTTTGAAACTGCAATTTCTTTTGGTTCTATATCAATAATGTCTAAAAGAGCTTCTTGTGTTTGATCAGTGTTATACAAAATAAAAGAATCAATGTCTGAATGAACAGACTAGATAGGAAATTTTTGAGGCCAATCCTAGCTACCCACCATGTATTTCATTAAAGTTTCTTGGTACAACTTTTTGGGTTGTCCAAAAATAGAAATTGTTGCATATGACATATCAAGTTGTAGAGATCGCTGAAGTTTGGCTCCCCATGATTTGGATAACAGCATGCCATATTTCGATGGGATGTTTGCAACCACAATATCCATAAGGATGCTCTTGGTAGCATATTGAACTAAGGTAACACAGAGGTCTTTAATCAACCCCACACACTTTACTTGACTTGAGTCTAATGAAAATAAGTCCTTGTAAGGTCTTGTAATGTCTAGGTTCAATTTTTCCATTACTAACTTGGGCATTAAGTTGTGGGAGGCTCTAGAATCCAACATTAAATTATGAAGAACTTTGTCATGGATGCCAAGGCTAATGTAGAAAGTTGGTATTCCTCCTTCTAGTGGTCTACCATTGACATTTGGTCCAAATATAAGTTCAGGCTGGTCATCAACCAGGTTAACAGAATCCTGATTTTCAGCAAGGTTCAGGGTCTGGTTTATCTGTGTTTTGTAGGTTTCATTCTTGATTAACTCTGTCAAAGGGACTAAAACCTTTATCTTAGCTACCTCTGCTCCCAAATTAAAAGGCAAAGAGGCTTTCTCTATTTTAGGGTTTGGACTTTTGACTGTAGGGATTTCAGTGGGATGGTCTTATTTTCCTTTATTGGGGACTTCTTTTTGTGAATTTTCCAATCTAGTATTTTGAGGTGTGTCCACTGGTTTCTTGGGGGGAATTAAAGAAGAGGGTTGATCATCAGAAGGTTTATTAGGGGCTATATCTTCAATGATAGGAACAAAAAGATTGTAATTTTTTCTGCGGAGAATCTGGAGGATTTTAGAAACCGAGGCCTCTTTGATTTTCTTTGGTTGATTTGGCACTGTTTTCTTGGTTTGGTCAGAGATATCATAATTATTTTTACTCCTTAGGTTATATTGCTTATGTACTTCAAAGATGGCAGAATCATAACCTTATTTATTATCAAATGACTCTCCAGATTGGATTTACAATTGCTATAGCATATGCAATTCTTGATCATCTTGGGTCAGAAAAACAACACCTTCATCATCTAACCCCATTGGCTTAATCTGTGTATCTTACTCTGGGTCTTTAGGATGGGATGTTTCTGCATAATTTTCCTAGAAAGGAGGTCTTATATTCTGATTAGGTCCAATTTTTCCAGTGTTTTGATTTTAATTTTGGTTTTGGTTTCTAACTCGAGGTGCTTGTTGATTATCCCATTAGGGTTTCCTCTCTATATTCTCTATTCTATCCATTAAATTTTTCATGCCTTTTTATAAGCTATCTATTTTAATGTCAGAGGGTGAAGGCTCATTTGTAGTTGATCCTCTTCTTTCATTCCTAACTCTAGCTCTTTTAGCTAATAAATTAGCCTCTACGCTTACTGCTACACCTTGCATATCTTCTAGGGTTGGGGGGTTTCTTTCCATGCGCTGGAATGCCATGTCTGTGTCAAAACCATAAGGGAAATTTATTAATGCTAAGTCCAGTGGCGATCTAAGATTTACTGGAATTGCATTGTATATATTGTTAAATATGGTGCAGTAACCTTGAACAGTTTCATTGGGTCCTCTCCTAATATTTTCATATTCAGAAAGGATCTATAGAGGATTCTTTTTCTTTTCCCATATATTCAAAAATTGTTGCTGAAATACTTCTAAACTATCAATACTATTATCAGGAAGTGATCTAAACCATTTTCTATCATCACCAGCTAAAGTCTGAGAAAATAATCTCATTTGGACATCCACAATATCAATTTCATGAAGTTCAAATTAGTCTGTCATTTTATTAACATGGAACTGTGTAGTGTAGTGCCCTATGCCATCGAATTGGATGATTTTACTCTAGTAGTCTGCTGGCATGGAATCAAGTGGAGCCTATAAGACAAGGGGAATATAATTATTTGCCATGGCTAAGATGGGATGGGCTAAAATGTGGGATTGACGCACTAGAAGGTGATGCAGTAGTGGGGGATGAACTAGGACCAACAGGTGGTTGATGAGTAATGGTAGGTTGGTAAGGAAGTGAAGGTATAAATAGAGGTGGGGAATGAAATTCAGAGGTTGAAGGGAATAATGGTGAACTAAGAGTAGTGGATATTGGTTTAGAAAGCTCAGGGTTCCTAGTAGTAGTAAGGGATGATTGTGGTGAATTTAGAAGGTACTCATCAATTGATTTTTTGGCCTTTTGGACTTCAAGGTCTGCAATAAACTCTGGATCTATGACAGTGTCACAAATTTCACTTTTAGACTTTGATCTAAATAATGACAAATCAAATTTCTCATTAAAGGGGATATCTTCTAAAAACAGCCATTCATCAGGGCATGAATTAGCTTTAACTAAAGGTGTGTGGTTGGCTGAACTTTCTTCTGTTTTGGATTTTATTGAAATCAAGTTTGGATTATCAAATACTGGGGGAGGGTTTGGATCTGGGTTAGCCCTAGTATAGTGATTTCTCCCTGAAACTAGAATTTCAAGTTTTTTTCTAATTACTTTCATTTTGTGAGATTTTCTAAATAACTTCTAACAAAATACTTTAAGAGGTTCTAAATACAGAATTAAAAATTTCTTAAGATTTATTAGGACTGATGGTTCTCCCCAGTGGAGTAGCCACTATGTTATCACTCATAATTTTCCTTAGAAGTTATTAGAATAAGGAAGAAACCAAGGTAACCACAAACCAATATTTTATGTATAGGCTCTAGCCAACCTATGACTCAGAAAGGGCTCTCTCTATATAGTTTACCTTGTTTCTTATGTGGTTTTAGGCTACTTCTTAGTGTTCCTTGGGGTTTCGATTTTGATTTGAAAGTTGGGTGGTGGAATTCTTAGAGCAGATGGATAGAGCTAGGTCTTCAAGCCATTGGGCTATGGAGTCAACAAATGGATAGCAGGACTGGACCAATTCATTAAAGGGAATGTTCACAGGGCAGGCTAGCAGAGCAAAATGAAAATATTTAGGCCTAATGGGTGAAGTAATTATAACCAGGGTGAAAGGACACTTAATAATCCTTAGACCGGGATCAGAATGAAGAACAGAGGATAATCATGAACAAAGGGAAATTAAGAATCCTTTGTTATAGATCACAAGAAGTCACCTAAACTGTTGGGTGTGGAGCCTGATTATCTTATGTATTCAAAGGTTTCCGCCAGATGTATATCCCAGGAAGACTATACACCCCTCCATGTGAATGGGGACTTGTCCCCCCCGTGGGGGTCTGGTGGGGTAAATCCCCACCAATCCCCTGGCGGGGGTTCAGGGGTAGTGCCCCTAAAGCTAAAAATAGATATAAAATTGCCATGTAAAAGTCTAGTAATATCCAGTTAATTTGAGCTGTTCTTTAGGCAGATGATCTGGCGGTAGAAGTTATGTTTAATTTAGGGTTTTTTTCCCTAGAAGGAAACCCGTCACTATATATGAGGGAATTGTATTGTGTCTATATATATCTGTATTCTGAGTGAGGAAGAGAGAGGATATTGAGAGCAAAGAGGGTGTTATAGAGGATTTGCTATAGGTTGTATCTCTTCAGTTTGCTGGAAAATATAATAAAATAAGGACTAGCTGTTTCTCTGTGGATGTAGCCCAAACTGGGTGAACCACGTATATCTGTGTCTCTCTTGTTTTATGCGTTTTTTGTGTTTATATTTCTGCAATATTTTATGTGTTCCATTGCAACGTAATATATAATTTTCTAACAACTGCTATCAGAGGCGAAGGTCTATTTGGATGATAAACTCATAGGAGAGAAGGGTTCCTAGTTCGAGTGGAAGCAATGGCAGAAGAAGGTAGGTTTAGGGTCGAAAAATTCAATGGCCAAAACTACCAGCTATGGAAGATGTAGATGGAAGATTACCTGTATCAAAGAGATTTGTACCTACGATTGAGTGGAAAGACAAAGAAGTTGATGAGTATGATAGACACAGAATGGGATATTCTGGACAGAAAGGCACTTGGAAGAATATGGTTGTGCCTATCGGCGTCGTAGCATTTAATATTTCAAAGGAAATGACAACACAGGGTTTAATGTCGGCATTGGCCAAACTATATGAAAAACCCTCGGCCTCAAATAAGGTATTTCTTGTGAAGCGTTTATTTAATATGAAGATGTTAGCAGGTGGATCTGTTGCAGATCATTTAAATGATTTTAATACAGTTACAAGTGAGTTAAGTTCTGTAGGGGTAAATTTTGATGATGATCTTAGGGCTCTGTTATTTCTGTGCTCATTGCTAGAAAGTTGGAATGGTTTAGTTATGGCCATTAGTAACTCTGTCTCTCGATCTAGTACTTTAAAGTTTGATGATGTTGTCAGTGCAATCCTTAGTAAGGAAATGTGATGGAAAAGCTCTGTTGAGACATCAGGTAATGCTTTGACTGCAGAGACTAGGGGAAGAAAACTGGAAAGAGGAAAGAGCCTAGGATATCGCAGTAAGTCAAGAAAAGGCAAATCCAAGTCCAGATCGGGGAGAGTGTGCTAGAAATGCAGGAAGAAAGGACACTGGAAGAAAGACTGCAAGTCTCGGAAGGGAAAAGAAGGAGATGTGTAGCAAGAAACTAATCATGAAGTGAATGTAATAGGTGCTATTTTATAAGATGCTTTGATTCTTTCATTAGAAAATATTATTGATTCTTAGGTGGTAGATTCAGGGGCCTCATTCCATGCCACACCTGATAAGAAACATTTTCATGATTATGTTCAGGGAGATTTTAGACAAGTTCGATTGGGTGATGATAAACCCTGTAAAATCGTTGGAATGGGTACAGTTTTTCATAAAACAAAAAAATGGAAATCAGTGGCTATTGAAGAAGGTAAGGCATGTTCTAGATCTGAAGAAAAACCTGATTTCAACAGGAAAGTTGGGAGGTGAAGGTTGCATAACTAATTTTGCAGATAAAACTTGGAAGGTCACTAAAGGATCCTTGGTAATAGTGAAAGGAGAAAAGGTTGGTACATTGTATTTATGCAATGGTATTTCTAATTCTGTTAATGCTTTAACCTCTATAGGAGAAGATACGACATTGTGGCACCATAGGCTGGGGCACATGAGTGAGAAGGGGATGAAGATTCTTCACTCAAGAAATTTTGCCAGGTTTGAAGCATGCTGATTTAAAATTCTGTGAGAATTGTGTTTATGGAAAACAGAAGAGAGTCAGATTGCTTAGAGTTGGGAAAGAAAAGAAGAGCTAAAAATTAAATCTTGTGCATACAAAGTATGGGGACCTACTCAGGTATTATCTCTTGGTGGCTCTTGTTATTATGTTACTTTTATTGATGATGCAACCAGAAAAACCTAAATTTATTGTATTCGAAATAAATATGATGTATTTGATACTTTCAAGAAATGGAAATCTTTGGTTGAAAATGAGACAGGGAAAAGGTTGAAGTGTCTCAGATCAGATAATGGAGGTGAATATTACAGCAGAGAGTTTGATAGGTATTGTTCAGAGAATGGAATTCGAAGAGAGAAGACAGTTGCAAGAACACCACAAGAAAGTGGTGTGTCAGAAAGGATTAACAGGACAATCATGGAGCATGCAAGGTGCATGAGATTGCATGCAAGATTGCCTTTAAAATTTTGGGCAGATGTTGTAGATACTATTGTTTATCTAATAAATAGAGGGCCTTCAAGTTCCTTGCATGGTGGTATTCTAGAGGAGGCATGGACAGGTAAAACGGTAAACTTCTCATTTTTAAAGTCTTTTGGTTGTGAAGCTTTTTTCCACATTAACAAAGAAAATATAACAAAGCTTGAGGAAAAATCAAAGAAATGTACCTTTATTGGATATTGTGTTAATGATTTTGGTTATCACTTATATGATTATGAAAATCACAAAATCATTAGGAGAAGAGATGTAATATTCAATGAAAAGGTCTTGTATAAGAATCAGTTGCAGGAAAATAAATAAGAAAAAGAAAACAGAGAATACACAGTGCTTGATGATATCACAGGAAAAGTGATGGTGCCTGAAAATCATAATGATCAATAGCCAAAACAACAACCACAACAGCAACAAGCACTTCAAACACCTGAAAGTGGTGTTAGAAGATCTACTAAGATAAGTAGACCCCCTGAACGATACTCTCCTTCATTATATTATGTATTGTTGACTGATTCTGGTGAACCAGAATGTTATGAAGAATCATTGCAGGTAGAAACTAGGCAGAAGTGGGAGCAAGCTATGAAAGAAGAGATGGACTCCTTAGCACATAACCAGAGTTGGGACTTAGTCAGGTTGACTACAGGTAAAACAGCATTGCAGAGTAAATGGGTATACAGGCTGAAGGAAGAAGATGGAGGAAAACAAAGGTACAAAGCTAGACTTGTGGTGAAGGGGTTTGCACAGAAGAAAGGTATTGATTTTGATGAAATATTTTCTCCTATTGTTAAAATGACTTCAATCAAAACTATTTTAAGTCTAGTAGCAATTGAAGATTTGCATCCTGAGTAGTTAGATGTAAAGACAACCTTTCTCCGTGGGGATTTGGAGTAAGAGATATATATGCAGCAGCCACAAGGACATGAGGTAAAAGGGAAGGAGAAAATATTGTGCAGGTTGAAGAAGAGCTTGTATGGCTTAAAACAAGCTCCACGGCAGTGGTATCTAAAATTTGATAGGTTTATGTCTGAACAAGGTTATACTAGATGTCACTCTAATCATTGTGTTTATCTCAAAAGGAAAAATGATGGCAGCTATATTACATTGTTATTGTATGTAGATGACATGGTTGTTGTAGGTTCTAACATGCAGGAAATAAATGTGCTCAAAAGAAAATTGGCAAACTCATTTGCAATGAAGGATTTGGGTGTTGCAAAACAAATCCTTGGTATGAGAATAACTAGATACAGGAAGAATCGCAAATTAACATTGTCTCAAAGTGACTACATAGAAAAGGTGTTGAAAAGGTTTAATATGCAGAATGCAAAACTAGTTAGTATGCCTTTGGCTAGCCATTTCAAATTAAGTAAGGAGGCGTGTCCCAATACTCAGGAAGAAATGGCTCATATGTTTAAATTTCCATATGCATCAGCAGTTGGAAGCTTAATGTATGCAATGTTCTGCACAAGGCCTGATATTGCACATGCAATGGGAGTTGTAAGTAGGTACATGAGCAATATAGGAAAAGAACATTGGATGGTAGTGAAGTGGATTCTCTAGTATTTGAGAGGTACCAAAAATCAAGCATTATGCTTTGGTGGTTCAAACATTGCTCTACAGGGATATGTTGATGCAGATATGGCAGGTGATAGAGATAACAAGAGGAGCACTACAAGATATGTATTTACTGTAGGTGGAATAGCTGTCAGTTGGGTTTCAAAAATCCAAAGTGTTGTTGCACTTTCAACAACAGAAGCAGAGTATGTTGTTGCTACAAAGGCTAGTAAAGAAATGATTTGGTTACAAAGGATTTTGGATGAATTGGGCAAGAAGCAGGAGTTGGGTAGGTTATACAGCGATAGCCAGAGTGCCATACATATTTCAAAGAACTCTGCATTTCATTCCAAGACTAAACATATATAGCTCAAGTACCATTTCATACGGTTAGCATTGAAAGATGGACAATTGAAGCTAGAAAAGATACACACTAGCCAGAATCTTGCAGATAGGTTAACAAAAGTTGTAGTGAGGGAGAAACTGAGAATTTTCTCAGTTTCAATTGGTCTTCAAGTATGATGAAGAAGATGAGAAACAACTAGGTCCAAAGTGGAGTCATTGTCTAGCAAATGAAGCAGCGGTGGTGTTGCTATAATCAATCTCCAAGTGGGAGATTGTTGGGTGTGGAGCCTGATTATCTTCTATATTCAAAGGTTTTAGCCAGATGTATACCCCAGGAAGGCTGTACATCCCTCCACATGGGGGGGACTTGTCCCCCCCACAGGGGTCCGGGGGTCAACGGTCCCCCAACAGGGTTTTGGGGGCAGCGCCCCTGAAGCTAAAAATAGATGTAAAATTGCCTTGTAAAAGTCTAGTAATTTTTAGTCAATCTGGGCCATTCATTAGGCAGATGATCTGACAGTAGAAGTTTTGTTTAATTTAGGGTTTTTTTCCCTAGAAGGCAACCCATCACTATATATGAGGCAATCGTATATATATATATATATATATATATATATATATATATATATATATATATATATATATATGTATATATTTTGAGTGGGGAAGAGAGACGAGATTGAGAGCGAAGAGGGTGTTATAGCGGATCTACTGTAGGTTGTATCTATTTAGTTTGTTGGATAATATAATAAAAGAAGGACTGGTTGTTTCTCCGTGGATGTACCCCAAACTAGGTGAACCACGTATATTTGTGTCTCTTTTGTTTTATGCGTTTTCTGTGTTTATATTTCTGCAATATTTTATGCGTTTCATTGCTCCGTAATATATAATTTTCTAACATAAGCTAAGGAGCAATCAAGAATTCCTTAACTTAGACTTGTGAAGAAAACATATAATAAGGCATAACAGTCAAGGCAGAGTCATTTAAGCAACTTCTGAAATATCATTGCATGTTATAACATTTAGATTTTAGAGATACATCAAAGATTATTGAAAAAACTTGAAGAAAAACAACATTGAACATGAGAGAATGCTTATTTGTATTTCGCTTTACACAAGAATCCTGTAAAATATCTGATATTTATTCCTTGAAGCCAATCTAGTCATTGATACAATAGAATTTCTGAATTGAGAGAAAAATTCTATAGAAATGTTTTGGAATCCACCCCACATACATCGAAATATGAAGCATATATACAAAAAATGATTACAAAATATGTCAAAACAACTTGATATTTATTCTAGGAAATAAAAAATATCTTCTATCAAGAAGATAGAGATAGCTAATGAACTATTTCTTGTTGTCCCCTTTATTGTGGTTGTGCTGGCCTTTATGGTTGAAGTGTAGCCCTTTATGCTAGCTGATAGTTGTGGAATTTTTACGTTGGAGTCTTCTTTACTTTGATCTTTCATTTGATACTTTTTGACCTTGCTACTCTTTAACCCTACTGCCTTGTTTTCATCTGTTTACCAAGTTGACTTCATATTTACTGTGTGGTAACCTTTAGCTGTCAATTCATCATAGTAAGTTAGTCGTAGTTTCCCACCATTCTGCATATGGTAATTTCACATTTATCATCCTCTTGTAAATCTCATCAGCCTCGGTATATTTAGCAAAATTTGGCTTGGTGAGGGAAATTTTTTTTACCTCATGCTCAAGGAAAAACAAGTTCTAAAATGTGTCTTATAATACTTTTCCTGTTGGCAGTGCTTTAATGGATGTAGAACTGGCTTGTTCCTTAGTTAATTTTCTAAGTCTATCCCCATAGTTCAACTGTGTCATTAGTTTTTCATGGATGACCATAGGACTAGGCAGACCTTTCTCCCTCAAAATCTAAAATTTAGCCATGAACCTATCAATGGCTACTTGCATATTGTGGCACTTTTCTTCCAAATTAAGCATAAGGTTCCTTTTGGAGAGGACCTTCCTTATTTCCAAAATGGCAATAGTCCTGTCTTCTATATTTAGCTCTTGGAGCTCATATTTATTCTTTCTATTGAGAAAGTGGATGAGTTTATTTGCATCCTCTGGCTTATTTCCCAACTCCTCCTTTACTTTCTGGATAGCTTCAGTAGTTAACTTTACTAGCTTTATTTTCTAAAAAATAACTTGGATTGATGGCCAAATGTCATTGACAAAGTCAACGATATTGGTCCACAGCATTTCCTTGGTTTGTCCAAGTGGCTTTTCTAGTGTTAAATCCTTATCTAGTATTTTGATCCTTTCACCTATTCTCTGTGCCTGTTGTGTTTCTTCTTTTTGCTTGAGTTGGGCTAGTTTGCAATCAGTCTCGAACTTTGCCACCTTTTCCTTTAGATTTTTCATCTCTGTAGCCTGGATGGTCATTTCTTCCATGGCTTTCACAAGTTCTACTGCTTTCTCTCCTGATGTACCTACTACTGATGTAGATTTTGTTATTGATGGCAAGGCTATTGCAAGTGGAACTGTAGGGGCCGAAGCTACTGCTAATGTCGATGGCATTGCTGTAGAGACTGTGGGGATAACATTTGTTGAAGAGGTGGCCACATTTTCTTGTTTTAATTGGATCAAAGTATCCAATTCCTTTTTAGTCTCTTTTAGTTGGTCATTCAATTTCAAGACTAAGTCCATGAGTTCTTCATGCCACCATTGGGCTTCTAGGACTTCCAGTGTTTGTGGATGATGCACCTAGGGTATCTTTAGCTTCTTCTAGAGTGCAACGATATCAAAATTTTTCTTCTTAATTCACTCCTCTGTGGCTTTTATATCCTTGGTATCATGTCCCAATTCAATTACTAAGTCCTCTAAGGACTTGATCCTTGTATCCCTGGCCTGTGAAAAGGCCTTTTGCAACTGGAATTGTGCAAATATGTTGTTTAAGGAATTCTATAGCTGGTGGGCAACTATGGCCTTTCCTATCAATGTGGAGTATATCATCTCCCCTACTTGTTTGTGTAGCTCAATATGGTCTATGGGATGGATATCCCTTGTGAGCACTTCAAAATCTACTTTCTTGAAATCTGAGGTTGTTTTTGGCTGTTGAGTTGTAGGCTTGATAAAAGTCATCTACATTTCCCCTCTTTGATATCAAACGCCGACTTTAGCCTGGTTTGTTTGGTAGGGGTCATCTTCAGCTACTGGGCTTAAGTTTGGACCTTAAGCTTATCATTCCTTGCTTTTATTTCCTTGTACCTTTCCTTGATGTCTTGGTCTTTGTCAATAGGCATTCTGAAGGAAGATACTTCAACACTATGTTGCCTTACCAACATCTGAGTTTGTGATGTGGAAGGTTGTTGTACCCCTTCAGTTTGGGTGCTAGGCCTGCTCCTATTTCCTTCTGTACTGGTGACCTTTGTCATCTCCTCTGTGTTTTCCTGTTCAGAGATAGGAATCACTCTCTATCTTTTGGCTTGGCTTGTATTTGCATAAGCTTGTGAAGTTTCTCTCGCTGAAGTTGTTCCCCCCTCCCTATTTGTCTTTAGGATTTTATCCTCATTTAGAGGAGTTTGTACAACTGGAGGGGAGATCATGGTTGTCTCCGATCTATCTGATTTCTTTGGCACCTCTGATTGCTCTGGCACCTCTGATTGCTCTGGCACCTCTGACTTCTCTGGCACCTCTGATTGTTCTGGCACATGTAGGAAAGAACCCTCATCAAGTTGTTTTTCTAGATCAATGAGAGCATTCTCTATGTCTATTTTGGTGTTGTCTTGATCAACTAGGGTTCCTTCCACCCATTCTGATTGGTTGGAATATGCTTCAATCTCAGGTATGGGATGGTGAATAAAAGTTCCTAGCTTGACATTTTGCCTCTTGTTGGTGATGAATTCCAAAGGGTCATATCTCCAAACAAAACTTCTTTGGAATTTCATGCTCTGTAATATCAAATCTGCTTCATGGCCTGCCTCCATAGAGTTGTATATGAAGGGGTCTAGTTGGTCTTTATTTTGAATTTGGCCTCCTTCTTGGAATTTACAAAGTTTATCTCATCTGCATTGATAATTCGCCTATAGTATTCTAATGTAAACAACCTCATTGGGAGGTATCTTGGTACTTTGTATGGTGCTAGCATGCAACCATAAATTCTGATTTCGGTGTGGTTTTGGTATAAATACCAATCACCCACTGATTCTTGGAGGAGGGCTTTCTATCAACATTTCCATGACTGGGTGTACAAATAAATCAATGAAGTTAGCATATGAATATGGAGATTGGTATTTGTGGACCAATGGGGTCCAAAAAATGACTGATCTAGGCTGACCTTTTGTGTCAAGCTTTTGAGGAGTGAATGGAAACTTATCTGGCTGACAATATAGGAAAAGATAGTATAAGACGGATGAGTATTTGAAGACTCTCTCATTGCTCATTCTAAGAAACTGGTCATGCATCCTATTAGCGATAAATTTGGCATAGTCATAGACGACAGTAGGAGGTTGCCTTAGAGTGCAGATGGACATGAAAGCTAGGATAATTTCATCAATATATTCATTGATTGTGTAACCTAGGACACGAGATATCATGGCTACAATGTTCTGACCCAATGGGGAAAAAATAGTAGTTACATATGGAGGAGGATCCGTTGGGATATGTTTTTCTTCTTTGATGAAAGTGTGGAACATCTCAACTAATTTTGTAGTGGTAAGCTTGGGGAATTGGTCTAATAAGTTTCCAATTGAAATAGGAGTCAGGTTTTTCCCTAGATAGAGTTGTAACATTTCATTTATGGACTCTGCAGTAATGGTGAAAAGTATGGTTTGGTTAGGGGACATGACTGCTCTTTGTCTTGGAATATAGTTGGGATGATAGTAATGTACAATTTTTGGGAAAACGTGGACTTGGGGAAATAGTACTTGGAAAAATTAGACTCCCGAAGACCAATTTCATCAGCATGGTTCAGGAACTTGTCCCTACTTTGGAAATGTATTTTGAGTAGGAGCTTTATGATAGTGGTATCTTTTATCTAGAAATATTTATCAGCTAGGGGAAGGTGGTCCAAGTCTAAATGGGGTGTACAGATGGGTTTCACATCCATAGCAATTGGGACAACCATACTCAGTTCTTGTGGATTTGAGTATGGGGCTAATTTCATGTTTTTCAGGGCAACAGTGTTCTACAAGGAGTAGGCTTGAGCTCTTGAGTATTTTTAATTAATTTTTAACTTAACTAAAAACACTCAGCAACTGGTTACTTTGAAATTGACAGGGTATTTAGTGAATTCTGGTTTAAATACCTAGAACTAGGGTGAATTGGCTCTGAGCAGGGTGGTTTCCAACTACAAGTGGTCGAAGGGCTTTGTATAGGCTGCAAGGTCAACCGGGTTATCTGTGGCATCTTTGGAGTGAAATTATATGTGGGTTGATAGCTTTGATGTTTTCAGGTGTCGTGCATGTGTACAGAGGCTTGCATATGACAATTCAGTGAAAACAAACAATTTTGGGGCTTTTGGGTGAATAGTGGTTAATTTTTCGCGTAGTGGGAGGGCAATAAGTGGTTCATTTCGCACTGCTTTTGGGCACTCGCTGGTATTTGGGAAGGGCCGCCCAATTCCACTCATCGAATGACATGTAGCATTGGCGGCCAAGGGGAAAACCACTTTATCGAGTGGGTAGAGGACGAATGTCGGGTTGGCCCAATATGGATGAGAGCTGTCAGATGAGGGAGGGGGCGATCGCACAATGATTAGGTGGAGAAGCTAAGCAGAGGCTAGTGGGTGGTCCGACAAGCACTTAATTACAGCATTATCAGGGTTAATAATGACTTAAAGTGAGATTAGGCCATCGAGGTAATTAATGGATGATTAAAGGGGGCTTTATTAACTTGATCACAGATTGACTAGTTAAAGGTTTTGGTCAGGTTTTAGGTGAAAATCATAGTTTATAAGTAAACTGGGGTGTACTGTTAATTTATACATAGGAGTTAAATATATACGGGAAATTGGGTTTTTATCAAGATTTACTATAATAAAGTTAGTAATTAATATGAAAAATGAGCGGAAAAGGGAAAAACACTAAGAAAAATGATTTTTTGTGAATTACATGTTTTTCACATATTTACATTAATACTTAGGGTAAATCATTTTTGTGGATTTTTTGATCCAGGTGGATATTGGTGGCCACCTGCCAAGTCCACCTGGACCCCCACCATTGTTTCTCTCAGCATTTTTAGTTTCGTTAATTATAGCACAACTTACTATTTTTAGCAGTTTTTCGGGTCCTGAACTTCTGGAGCCGTTTTGAGGCCCTAAATGACGTTTTTTGGGAAATCTATGGGCAACATGAGTCCATGGACCAATGTTTCCCTTCCCAAAGTGGTAGTGCTCGGATAGATCTTTCTAACGAGCTATTGTACGCGTCAAACGGAGATCGTATGCCAAAGTTACGGCCCCGGGAAGTTGAGGTACCAATTTACCCAAACGGGGCCCATAGTTTGGCGTTTCATCTCCTAGGGTTAGGTTTTGGATTGTTAAGGGTTTTCCATTGTTTCTCAACAATAAATAGGCCTTCGAGCCTCATTGTAACACAGTTCATAGGCATGTAGCCACCACATCTCTTCTCAAAGATAAGCTACCATCGCCCTAGCTGGTTTATTTCCATTTCTGGTTGTAAGCATATTTCAGTATTTTCCATTAATGAAATGAAGTATTATTTCCGCTGCATCTTTTTGTATATGATTATCTCTGTAATTTGTTGCGTTCCTGTTTAAATCCGGATCAGTGGTATCAGAGCGGTCTGCTTTTTCTCTGTTTTTCTTTGCATGTCCCCAACAAGGTCGGGATATAAGGAGTTAGGGCTTGAACTGGTCGAACCTTTGCAAGACCAGCCTCGCAAATCCCAACGACCTCCCATGGCGGATGAGAAGAAAGATGAGGGGGCAAGAGATCCCATCAAAATCTTGCTCGAAGAAGCCCTTGAACGACAATGGAACGCGATGATGGATAGCTTTGCCCAGATCCTTCAGCGGCTACCCAGAAGCGACGCATCGGCTTCCAGCAGCTACTCTGGAAACTCCACGCCCTTTAAGGTACAAGTTAATTTTGAAATCCCCATATTCGAGGGTCAGATAGATGCAGATGCCATAGATAAATGGTTAAATCTGCTAGAGGGTTATTTTTCTGTTCATGAATTTTCAAGTCAGGAAAAGATTGTTTTCGCTCTTCTCAAAGTAGCCCCCCACGTCAAGGACTGGTGGGAAACCTACTGCGAGCAGAAGGATGAAAGTACTGGCTCACTATTTTCAGCCGCACCCACCTGGAATTCATTCCGGGATGCCATCAAGGAGCAGTACTACCCTGTTGGAAGCTATGAGAATGAATACATAAAGTGGACCACGCTGCGGTAGGGAAGGGACCAAGACGTGCCAGAGTTCACCAATCTTTTCCATACCCTTCGCACAAAGTTGGGTATCAAGGATTCGGAGCAACATTTGATACTCAAATACCATGGCTACCTGCACAAGTACATCCATGAAGAAATACAATTCCTGAACTTCTCCTTGCTCGACGCAGCATACCGATATGCCGTCAAGGTCGAGCAGAAGTTTAAACAAAAGAAGCGAGACTTTGGATCTGTGAATCCAAAGCAGGGGAAAGGTGCCCCGAAACCACAGAACAAAGGACAAAGCCAAGGCGCGACAGCCCAAGACAACCCGCCGAAGCTGCAAGCAAAGAACAACGCCGCGAAGCCGAAAAAGGACACTGGAAAATGGTGTGAGTTCCATAAGAGATCCACTCACAACACAAGTGAGTGTCGAGCCAAGCAGTCACTGGTGGC
Organism: Pinus tabuliformis; assembly: GCA_031772625.1. Classification (NCBI taxonomy): domain Eukaryota; kingdom Viridiplantae; phylum Streptophyta; class Pinopsida; order Pinales; family Pinaceae; genus Pinus; species Pinus tabuliformis. The sequence goes on from CM062813.1 coordinate 225,113,540, forward strand.
TGAGCTAAAGGTTTCAGAATCATATGCATGTTCCGACTCTGAGTCAGAACCCGATAAGGGGAATGAAAAAGGGAAGCAGATCATTGATGCGGATCCCAACGCCACTGTTGCGACCGCCAAGATCTAGAAAAATGAACCCGAAGATCCAGAGGAGGAGGAGCGTCTCTTCCACTCCCAGATGTGGGTAAAGGGCTCCCCGATATAGTTCATTGTTGATAGCGGGAGTCAAAAGAACCTCATTTCGGCAGAGGTCGTGAAGCGGTTGGGCTTACCGACCACAACACATCCACAACCATACACCATTGGGTGGCTTCACCAAGGACGAGATCTTCGCGTGAGCCAGTAGTGTCGCCTTCCATACAACATCAAGCCCTTCACGGATGAGGTATTGTGTGACATTGCTCCCCTTGAAGTTTGTGATGTATTATTAGGACAACCATACTTGTGGAAGCAACATGCTGTGTATGAATCAAGGCCCCATGCTGTTATTATTACATTGGGAGATAAGTTGTACAGGATACCAGAGGTAGAACCACCTACCGCCATCTCTTTGATTACTGCAAAACAATGCAATAAGATCATTTCCAAAACCAAGAAATTTGTTTTCCTGATGATACGCCCTCAAGGAAAGAAGAAGATGGTGGCCACGGCCTCCAGACGGGGTCCCTCTGCACGACAACTACAGATGGACAAGGTTGTGGAGGAGTACGAGCACATCTTCACCTCCCCTGCAGGGGTTCCTCTGCACTGTCAGGTCAAGCACTCCATCGATCTGACCCCAGGTGCGCCGCTACCCAATGGACCAATTTATCGGTGCTCCGTTCTGGAGAACAATGAAATCAAGAGGCAGATTCAGGAGCTCCTGTAGAAATGTCACATCTGTTCGAGTTCATCGCCTTGTGGGAGCCCGATCGTGTTGGTACAGAAGAAGGATGGGACCTAGAGACTCTGTATTGACTATCGGGCGCTGAACAAGATCACTGTCCGTAATAGGTACCCGATCCCGCGGATTGATGACCTCCTGGACCAACTAAAGGGGGCGAAATATTTCAGCAAGATCGATCTGAAGTCAGAATATCACCAGGTACCAATCGAACCCACTGATGTGTGGAAGACTGCCTTCAAATCCAAGGAGGGCCTTTTCGAATGGTTGGTTATGCCTTTCGGATTGACGAATGCTCCTGCAACCTTCATGAGGCTAATGTATGACATCTTGCGGCCATTCACCAACTCCTTTGTAGTAGTATACTTGGATGACATTCTAATCTTCAGCTAGAGTTGGGAAGAGCACCTCCACCACATCCGACAGGTTCTCCAAACACTACGGCAACACAAGCTATGTGCCAATTTGGAGAAATGCACTTTTGGCATGACCCAGGTTCAGTATCTGGGATATATCATTGATGAACAGGGGGTGCATGTCGATCCAGCTAAGATCCAAGTCATTCGGGATTGGCCATCTCCAACCACTCTAACAGAGCTCCGCAGCTTTCTAGGTCTTGCCAACTTCTACCGCAGGTTCGTGTTGGGGTTTTCTCATATTACTTGGCCCTTGAGTCAAGTCACCAAGGGAGGGGCGAAAGCAAAATTCTTTTGGTCTGAATCTCAACAGAAGGCATTCCTGGAGATGAAGGATCACCTCTGCACGGCACCAGTGCTCGCGTTACCAGATTTACAACAACCATTTGAGGTTGAGACAGATGCCTCTGACTATGCTATTGGGGCAGTCCTTACTCAACATGGACATCCAGTGGCATATCACATTGAAACACTTTTAGACACAGTCTGGAAGTACCCCACTTATGATAAAGAGATGTATTCCATTGTACAGGCCTACCGACAATGGAAGCATTACATTTTGGGGAACGAAACGGTCATCCACACAGACCACCGACCCCTGCAGTTCATACAGACCCAAGGGAAATTGCAGAATGATCGCCATCAGAAGTGGTCTACATACCTGCAACAATTCCACTTGAATATCAAGTATAAGAAGGGAAGCACCAATAATGTTGTAGATTGCCTCAGATGACCACCGATCATGGCGTTAACCACCGTGCTTAACTCTTGTGGGCACGAGACTTCTGATTGGCCACTTCTCTACAAAAGCGACCCAGAATTCGGCCACACATACCAGACACTCTTGGAGGGTCGGCATGTTCCAGATTTTCACCTCCAAGATGCCCTGTTATGCCACCTGGGTCACCTTTGTGTTCCTTCAAGCGAGCGTACCAAGATGATTTGGGAAGCACACTACAGTCGGGTTGCTGGGCATTTTGGGGTCGAGAAAACGGTGGCAGTACTGCAAACTTATTTCTATTGGCCGAATCTTCGACAAGATGTTGGGAAGTACATCAGATCATGTACTGCCTGTGCCATTGCCAAACCGACCATTAAGAAGCACGGCCTCTATACCCGTTGCCTACCCCTAGTTGACCTTGGGAATCCATCTCCATGGATTACATGTCAGGCCTTCCTTCCGCTAAGCATGGAAATGACTGTGTTTTTGTGGTCCTCGACAGGTTCTCGAAGATGGCCATTATGGCAGCCTGCAAGAAGAATATCACAACAGAAGCCACTGCTAAACTCTTCTTTGAACGAGTGTGGGTGCACTTTGGGATCCCACAGTCTATCATCTCAGATCGGGACAGTAGGTTTCTCAGCACATTTTGGTCCAGTCTCTGGTCAATGTTGGACACCAAACTCACGAAGTCCACAGCGTTCCATCCTCAAACTGATGGCCAGATAGAGGTTTTCAATAGGATGATTGTGCACATTCTGCGCATGTATAACTCAAAGCATCCACGCACATGGGACAAGAGCATCCCCTATGTTTAGCATAGCTACAACCGAGCTCTTCACAGCTCCACTGGCCATAGCCCTTTTCAGGTGGGTTTGGGATTCCAGCCACTATGCCCCATTGATGTGGCCATGCCACTTGCAGCTACTCACATAAATTCAGCTCATGTCCAGTCCGAAACAGATAAGGCCACCAGCTTCATTGAGCGCATCCAACATATTCGCCAGCAGGTCCATGAAATTCTTGAGAAATCAAATGCCAAGTACAAGCAGCGACATGATCAACATCGGGTGCCACACAAGTTTCAGGTGGGCGACAAAGTCTGGTTGCATTTGCAAAAGGAACGCCTTACTGGAGCCTATCGAAAATTGAGACCACTCCGATATGGTCCTTACACCATTACTAAGGCTATGGGAGACAATGCATTTGAGCTCAGCATTCCCCCATTCCTTGGCCTGCACCCAGTGTTCAATGTGGACCGCCTTCGGCCATACTTTCCACCATTGCTAGACACATCCGACATTGCAGAATAGCTTAAACCCACAGAATTAAATCCAGATTGCATGGAACAAGCTGCAACTGACCAGATCATGGACACACAGATCAAGAACACTCGCCAACAGAATATCCAACTGTATCGAGTTGTCAAAGTAGGCCAACTCCTTCAGCAGGGCAAGTGGCTCACCAGGGAACAAGTTCAGCAAAAGTTTCCTCATCTCATGGAGGAACTCAACGCAATGGGGACCATTGCTTCCTAAGGGGGGAGGAATGATCCAGGTGGATATTGGTGGCCACTTACCAAGTCCACCTGGACCCCCACCATTGTTTCTCTCAGCATTTTAAGTTTCCTTAATTGTAGCACAACTTACTATTTTTAGCATTTTTTCGGGTCCTGAACTTCTGGAGCCGTTTTGAGGCCCTAAACGACGTTTTTTGGGAAATCTGGGGGCAACATGGGTCCATGGACCGATATTGCCTGTCCCAAAGTGGTAGTGCTCAGATAGATCTTTCTAACGAGCTATTGTACGCGTCAAACGAAGATCGTATGCCAAAGTTACGACCCCGGGAAGTTGAGGTACCAATTTACCCAAACGGGGCCCACAATTTGGCGTTTCATCTCCTAGGGTTAGGTTTTGGAATGTTAAGGGTTTTCCATTGTTTCTCAACAATAAATAGGCCTTTGATCCTCATTGTAACATAGTTTAGAGGCATGTAGCCACCACATCTCTTCTCAGAGATAAGCTACCATCGCCATAGCTGGTTTATTTCCATTTCTGGTTGTAAGCATATTTCAGTATTTTCCATTAATGAAATGAAGTATTATTTCTGCTGCATCTTTGTGTATATGGTTATCTCTGTAATTTGTTGTGTTCCTGTTTAAATCCGGATCATTTTTGGTATAAAAAGTGTTTTATATGGGGGAAAATTTATTTTCCTAAGAAAAAAGTGTTTTAACCTTAGGAAAATGAGTATTATTAGGAAAATGGATGAATTGAATGAGGGGAATGAACTTTTATGAGGGGAATCTAGTCCCTGATATCCATAAGTTATTGAGCCGAGGGTTCGGTCCCTCCAAAAGTCAGAGAAATTCTCTAAGCTTCTTTGACTTAAAGGTTTTAAGTACTTTGAACTTTATTATGGGAAATTGGTTAAGTTGAGAGGTGAAATGAATGGGGGAAGTTAATTAATTGACTTTGAAATCCATTTGCATGCTTGATTGTCCATTCATATTTGGAACATATGATGAAAGATGATAAATATGCTTTTTGCCTAATCAATCATCATACTTCTGCAACCTTCCTTCTACTTACCCATCTACTTCTCCTACCATTTTTTCTTCACTTTATTAGGGTGCATTTAAGCTAGCAAACCATTTTCAATATTTTCTTTTCTTTACATGGAAAACTATCTAAATCAAACCTTATATCATCCAAGGGCTCAGATTAAACAGTTGAGCTCCTTTTATTTCATATACATACCTAATTATCTACCAATATTACACTGTTTGGTCAGACTTAATTCTCTATCTAAAAACATAAAATTGAAAATATGAAATAGCCAAGTTTAAACATTTTGACTATCATGGATTGTGGCAAGGATTACAAGCTGCACACAATCATCTATTATGCATAAAATTAAATAGGAGTGGCCTTTTGACTTTCTCACTTTCATGGTCTTTTTGTTTTCTTGGGGTTCATATTTTTCATCTTTTTTGACCTTTTTATTCTTTTTGTCCTTTGATTATTCTTTTAGGACATACACTCTTTACATTTTTTTTATTTTTTTTAATATGCAAAGCATTTGCAGAAAGAAAAGGTATGTACAATATTACAAGGCTTAATCTTAGTGAATCAAAATTATGATTCCTATTGATATAGGAACCTAACACGACCTCTACCACAACCACAATTTAGTATGGAAAACACAGTGAAGTTGCCTTTGTTCAAAGGCTTGGGAAATGAGGACCTAGACCAATTCTGGTTCGTTGTGAGTCTTGTATGGGAAGCTAAAGGTCTTACAAATGATAACATAAAGAAGGAAACGCTGGTTAGTGCTCTGAAAGATCGTGCGCTAACCTAGTATATTAAGTACTCTTGCTATAACCTGAATGCTAGAGTAGTGGACATCTAAGTAGCATTGAATAGGGAATTTAGCAGGCCTAAATCTGAAGCACAATCGATTGTGGGATTCAAAGAGATCATGATGCTACTGGGCAAGACATCTTGGTAACAATATCAGAGGCTAAAATGTATGATCTGTGAAGCCAACGAATTTGACAGATGGACAACATCGCAAGTGGTTTGTGGCTTCGCTACTACCACATTTAAGGAGTGCACTATCGCAACAGAAGATAACAACTCAGGCAAATAACTTGGAGATTTCCATGAGACTACATGAGACTCTGATGCAAGATCCTAATCTAGGAGTTCGACAGATCCATGCACAACTGAATAATTTGTGCCTTGAGATGCAAATCTTGAAGTAGGATAGGAAAGTTCGACCAAAGGTACGTGAAGAAGTATGGTGTGTGAAATGCAAGAGCCAAGGTCATGACAAAAAACACTGCCCAGTATTTACAAATTACCTTTTAGGAGGAGGATTGTTGCCTTTAAGGCCAAAAGCTCAAGCAGGACCTAGCACGACACCTGATTTGTGGTGCGCTATCTGTCAAATAGCCAGAAAACATGCCATGGATAACTGCCGCTTGTTACAGAAGTATACGCAAACTCTGGAACAGTTGTTCTGCAACTTTTGTAGGTTGGCAAGACATGACAAGCATAGTTGTAGGAGATATGAATTAATGATGGATAGAACTCCCACCTACAGGGTTTAGGTTGAAACGAATCCCCTTGACCAAAATGCAGGGATGGCATGGAGAGCATTTCAGGGGCCAGACGAGGCCAAGGTAGAGGAGGACTTGGTAGAGGTTGTAGACAATTGATTTGCTACAATTGTGGAGCACTAGGGCACTATTCCCATTATTGCACTAGGCTCGTCATGCAAGTATTGCACGTTGTTTGATCATGAAACAGAAGATTGTCTTACGCTGATAGCTAGGATATGTGAAAAGGGGTGCTACCACCTCCCCCAACTTAGAACCTGCAGATGATGAAGTCTGAGCCACACGAGGAAGATCCGAACATAAATATAGTTCTTCGAAGTGGAATTGTGATGGGGGATGACAAGGGAAAACAACCAGAAGATAGTACATGGGTTTGCAAAGCCTTGACAAAAGAGGCCGAGTTCAATTTGGAGCGCGCTCGAGAAACCTTCATGGAAGCTAAGAAGAGCTTTGTTGAGGCCTCTACTTTAGGAAGAAAAGATAAACGAGAGCCAGAGATGGACCCCTCTATTCTGACAACTTTCCTCGAAACTTGTATGAAGTTACTGCGTGACAATAAGGCTATGAAAGGGTTACAGGAACTTATCAATAGATATGCTGGGACCACGCCAGGTGAACCACATGTAGTCTATAAGATCGGAAAGCATAAGACAAGGACAAGACATGAAATGAGACTCACCGTGCAGATTGGAGACTACAAAATGGATCAAGTCATTTTGGATTTGGGATCAGATGCGAATGTTCTACCGAAATAGACATGGGAGCAAATGGGGAGACCTGCACTACAATGGTCTCCAATTCAGCTAAGGATGGCGAATCAATAGAAAATAATACCCATGGGGCGGCTACAAGGAGTGACCGTGGATATTGAGGGAGTGAGCATGTTGGTAGATTTTAAAGTAATAGAAATTTTTTATGACAACAATCCCTAATCCACGCTCTTGGGAATTGACTGGGCTACTAATATGAATGGGGTAATCAATCTGAAGAAGCGAATGATCCTGCTGAAGGATCACACTATACGAAACCAGTCCGTGACTATGAGAGTGATGATGATCTAGACTGCATGTATAACATAATAGCACGAGACCAAGACTGGGTGAATCCCACCACAGATGACTGGATTACATGGGAGTGTGAGAGCTCCTACACTTCGGACTTCGACAAGGAAATAGAACACTGACACAATCGGTTACACAAAGTAACTACGCTAAATTGCAACATGATGACCCAGTCGCTACGCTGTGTGTCGTCAGAGGTAAGAAGTCTGCTTACTTATGATGGATTGAATGAGGTAGATATATTTTTGGATGCATTTGAAAGGGAGGTGCAAGAAAAGAAATGCTTTCAGGCCTTGGACTGAGCACTGTGCGCTATGCTCGCAAGATGGTGGGGTACGCACAAGGGGAGTTTTGATGATTGGCGTGAATGTAGGAAAATGATGTGAACACAGTTTGGGAAGCCTAATATGCAACTCACAGACAAGTATGATGGGCAGAATGATCTACGCACATGGATGTAGGCCTAGGAAGAAAATCCCCAACCTGGGCAGGTGCACCTATACTCTGCGCTAAAGTACCTAGTCAATAAGCCTCTGTCAGGGGGGAGCGCATCTATAGATGGCTCTTATTGTTCCAGGAATATGATTTTGAAGTTGTTGTGAAGCCTAGATGGCTAAACATAGGACCTGACCAGCTGTCGCGCATTGATACAGGGGAGGAACCTTCTAATTTGGAGGAAGGATTACCTGACACACAACTCTTTTTTTTGTGCATCGTGGATGGACATTTCGATGATATAATACACATCCTAAAAACTGGAACTACGCGAGAAGGATACTCTATCTAGCAAAATAAGGAATTAGTGGTGCACGTGGAAGACTTCTCTGTCATTGTTGGGCATCTATACAAGATGGGGAATGTTGAACTACTGCAAAGGTACGTACTTGAATTTTAACAAAGAAGAATCCTCATGGACACTGATGGGGGCACTGGGGGAGGAAATTATGCAGGAAGAGAAACTGCACAGAATATTCTATGCGTAGGGTTGTGGTGGCCAACCCTTGATCAAGATTCAAAAGCATATTGCAAGGCATGCGATGTATGTCAAAGAATGGGCAGGCCATCGCAGAGGGATGAGATGCCTTTGAATCCACAAATGACATTGCAACCTTTTGAAAAGTGGGAAGTAGATTTTGTAGGACCCATCCAACCTCAAGGAAAGACATGCACGAGGTATATTATCACTACAACAGAGTATTTGACTCGTTGGGCAGAAGCGTAGCCCGTGAAGGATTGCATGGGCGCGACTGTCGTGAAGTTTCTATTTGAGCATGTGCTGATGTGATTTGGTTATCCAAAGATCTTGATGAGTGATTGTGGTATGCACTTCTTGAATGAGACGATCAACGCACTAACCGAGGAATTTCAGGTGTATCACCAAAAGAGCACACCTTATCACCTATAGGATAACATAATAGTGGAGTCGTTTAACAAAGTGCTTGAAAATGCACTTAACAAGGTATGCAATGCTCAGCGAAGTGATTGGGACCTATGCATACCTATAGTCTTATGGGCTTCTCAAACAATATGCAAGAAGTTAATAGGACAGACACCCTTTAGGTTGGTATACGGGGTTAAAGTAGTGATGCCTATGGAATACATCATGCCTAGCCTACACATAGTAGTGCTCATAGGTATGATAGAACGTTGAGCCTTGGAAGACAGGCTCGAGTAGTTGGATGAGCTGGAAGAAGAGAGGTTTTGGTGGGATTTCACTAGCAGGTCCAAAAGCAGCATGAAAAGGCATGGCATGATCAACATATTAAGCTATTTACCTTTAAGGTGAATGGCTTGGTGCTATATATGACAGTAAGTTTGATAAATTTCCAGGGAAACTTAGAATGCATTGGTTGGGGCCGTATGTTATTAAGGAGATTATCGATGGTGGCACGATCTAGTTGGTTAAGTTGAATGGAAATCCCTTCCCAGGAAAAGTGAATGGTAGTCATTTGAATCCATACACAGGTGGTCCGACCATCTGACTATCTAATCGAAGCATAGTCATAGCACTCCAGGCAGTTGAAAGGAGGTGTAGGACTATAAACTACACTTCCCGGGAGCTGCACGATGTCAAGACTACGCAAAGTAGTGAAGTGTCACAGGGTCTGCGACAATGCAAAGAAAGTTGCGCTAGCACGCAGGTCTGCCGGAAAGTGACTATTAAAGTCACTATTCACGATTTGATGGTTGGTTTGAGGCCAAATGGAGGGGGCAGAAGGCATTTAAGGTGAACTTTATGGGCTAGATTCTTGAAATCTGCTGCTAATCTAGCATTAATGGAATGATTGGGGGGGAATGGCCGAATTAAAATTCAGAAGGCCCTATAAATTACAAGTGGTTATCTAGTGAGCAACACTTGCCATTTTGAGAAGTGATTTTTTGTGCGCTTAAGTATACATGAACCGAGACCTATTCAAGACCCTGAAAGCAAATTCATTGTTTGAGCAATTACCAAAGCCACTGCAAGAATTATGGAATAACACTATGTCAGCACTCATAGAAGCCATGGACATAAGAGTAGTGACAGCTGAAGAAGCCGTGTAGGAAATTGTAGTAGTGGAAGCCCCAGAGAGCACTAGAATAATAGTTGAGGTCCCTAAATCACCAAGAACACCACGAAAGGATAAGCAGGCCATGATCCTGGTACGTGTCTCGCCTAGAAATCCACAGAGGACCAAGCTCACCTTGCAGGAAAAGTGGAAGGCCATTAATTTGGAGGTCGATGAGGAGGAGTCTAAAGAAATACTGGTGGAGGAGGAAGATGTAGATATGGAAGTTGAGATCTAGCGTGTGGACCCTATTACCCAGTTACCTAAATATGTTCCTCAATGAAAGAGCAAAGCCAAGGTGCCGAAGGATGTGGATGAGAGAAGGAACTCTCCGCAAGCTCTTCTCCTCCCAAATGACATTTTTTTTAGGGACCGCACTTGGATCAAGTTCTTGTGTTGAAGTTTGAAGATTGGGAGCTTGTAGACCATGAGAAGTTCCTGCATTTAATGACTGAGAAACTAATGTGCTAGAGGATTGACGTGACTACTCGAACAATTCAATTGGAGCCACGGACATGGCTCAAAGGTGTAGAAAGAGCTGGGTTACTAAACCTGCTCTAGGTGTCGCATTACCACTGTGCCCCAGTGACTGTCTTCATAATCAGGTAGCTGCTTTTCTTGGTGCATGATGGGTGTTTGTGGCTGGAGGAGCCCATTTCCATCATAAACCATTTGATTCACCAAATTACATGGCTTCCTTACTCAGGGGAGGATCCAGCCAATATTTCCGAAGGAAAAGGTGGCGATTTGGCCCTCATGGAAGCAATGAAGAAGGGATTTAAGTTGGAGAAGAAGAGGTGAGGATACACCATCTCCAACATTAGCAACTGTACAATCAAGGTTGTGACATAAATCCTAGTAGGGAAGGTGATATGGAAGTGCTGCACAGATGAGGTGCCTGTGCCTGTGGTTGCACTAGCGGCCTAATGTGCGGAAGGAGTCCAGTTCAACTCGGCAAACTATCTATGCGGTGAGTTCCTTGTGAACTATCGCAAGGCATAAGTGTTATAGAAATTTTTGGGCACTGCAATGCCAATCAAACATGTCCGTAAACCAAGGGCTCCTAAGTCCCTAAAAGTGTTGTTTCATACCCTAAAGGAACAAGGTCAGCTAATTACATCATCTCCCAGAAGTTCTCCATGAAAAACTACTCAGAACTAGTCAAAACTAGATCATCTCACTTGCTCCATGGCCAGGGTACGATGCATCTCACCTTGTACACACAGGAAGTGTGATGCATTTCAAAAATCCCTTCTATGAGGTGCGATGGATGAGAGTAGACAAATGGCGGAAGCAGTTTGCTAAGTGGATGATCTTGGAATCTTCCAGAAACTTCTCCTGGGACACTTGCCTCTCAGAATCGCCCAAGGATGAGTAAGAGATCAATGAGATCTCCAAGTGGAATCAAGAACTATCAGAGAGAAGACACTAATCAAAAACCCAGAGCTGACTCACACCTCTGAAAATATCTATATATAGATCTCTCATCCCAGAGATCCGGAGGTTGGAGGCTGGAATTTTGCATCTTCGAAGGAATTGCTGTTGATTTATTGAGGTAACATCATAGTGTTGGGTGATCTAAGCTTTTCATGAGGTGAAGAAGGGCTTACATGTTAACAGGATGATGTTGGGTCAGAACGATTGGTTGTAACTCTCTTGGCTCCTTCTTGATTATCAATAAAGCTATTCAAGTTTTCCTCCATACTCTTGTGTGATTCATGTTTTATGCATTGGTATGGTCAATTTACATATGATCCTAGATTGTTTATGATAATATGTCTATTTTCTTGTATAGTGTTATGCTTCTTTGATTCTACAGGTACTCTGTGAAGCTGGGCATATAAGAAAGAAAGTAGCAAAGGACTATCGGAAGAGAGAGGAATCGAGCAAGGAACCCGAGCGCAAGATAGAGGTTGGTCTCCTTTATTCTTCTCTCATCTATTTCTCATAAAGGAAAAAAAAAATAGGTTTACTTTGTTTGTTTCCAAGGTAGCTACCAGCCTTAGTGGGATTAGTAGTTCTGCATAGACACCTTTCCCTGTAACAAAATGGTGACTCCGCTGGGGACCGACTAGGTTGTTTGTTTATCTACATTTGTTTACTTTATAAACTTATAGACAGAGCCTGAAGTTGAACCAGGTAGCCTTCGAACTTCATTTGCTATGAAAATTCAAAGTAGATAAATGTCGCTTCAGTCAATCTCTGGGTTTTGTTTATGAATTAAACAACTCATTTACAAACTCTCTAATTGCCCTTATGGTGGCTCTAGTAACCTCCTTAGATCTACCCCTGTGATTGATTTACTGATTACCACTTGCTCGGCCAAAATCCCTGAACTGAACTGCAAACTATGACCTGGAACCCAATCAAAGTCTCGTCCTTAGTCCAGCGCACTGTCTGTTCTGTGAATCTCAAATTCAGTGCACTTCCCGAGTGTAATAGGTGCGATGCATTTCGAATTCACTGTGTTACAAGTGTGCTGATCAGACAAGGCCTTGTTCCTAAATTTTGGTTTCTGTGTTCACTCTTTTCAGATCTATTCAAGAGTTTTGCTGCCTGTAGTCAGTACACCTCTATTTGAAACCCCTTTCTTTTATGTTATTCCGCCTCCATTGTGCAAAGAACTGTAAATGTTTTTATGTATTTTTTGAGTCATTTTCAGTTCTCCCTTACAAAGAAGTAACGTAATTGTACTGTCGTTTCTTGATTTGAAAGTGTCGCAAGTGTCGTTTTCAGTCATAGAAGAGAATCTGATTGTTCTTGATAGTCGATTACCCTATTACTATTGTATTTGATCTGAATTAGTAGTTTTTCTATTGTCGAAAGCAAGTTTTCATTTCCAAATCGCAAAGTGTTGTCATTGTCTTCATTTTGATTTTGAAAAGAAACTTGTTAGTAATTGTCGCTTTGAAAAGTAATTTAGATTTGCACATTAGCTTTCTTTTATCATTCACATATTAAGAAGGCTGAAAACAAATACATGCATGTGCATTTGCATTTAGACTGTTTGATTGGTTTGATTTAGGATGGTGCATATATTGTGTGCTCTTTGCTCTTTGTTGAAGGAATATTGTCTCTCTTTCCTTAGTAGCTAGGATTTTCATTGCACAAAGAAGATAAAACGGCTGTTTATCATCTTAGATTGCATTTTAGGAATTGTACATCTACATCACGCGGTGAACCTGAAAGGAAAATTTCTTAAGCAAGATCAACTATAAAATAAATTTAATGAATCTAGCAACGCTTTGGAACCTATCGCACAACATCTAGAAGTCTAGGCTAGAGACATATTCCGGCGTCGTAAAGCCTGGTAACTATTGTTTTCACTGTTGGTTGGGTGATTCCTCCACTTTGAGATGATAAGTGCCAGTACGGACTTGTGCTCCCACGTATCATCGAGTATATTTTGGGATACAACAATAGGCTTAATCCTTTATCCATAGGAAGCCGTTTCTGCCTCCCTATCGATCGCAATGCACTAAACACAACATTCGGGAAGATTGACTGCCGTACCGTAAAAAGTATTCTGCAGTTTTTCGATTGGTTTGGTAATCCCTCTGTCTAGATTTCCAAAGCAGTCCCTTTCATTCCTTTTCAGACTCCTTAATGGAAAAGGTCCATCTAAGCACTTGTCACTTCAGGCTCATTAAAAATCGAAGGCGACTAGAGTCATCTTTTGTTTTTTCTCGACTCTTAAAAATTGAAAAAACAAGTTGTGCCAAAGCGTCTAGAATTTATTTTAAATGGAATAATCATCACCTTTCCTACGTTGGTCTTAGGTTGAGAAAATGGAGTCCACCAACCAAGGAGTTCCCCTTGGAGGAAATCCTAGTCCCTTCTCCTCTTGGGGAGATGTTGGTGCACCCCATATGGCCACATTGTCGCTTCCAGGATTGACAATCGGCTTGCCCGTATGGCTTCTCTCAACCTCTGTCGTTCAGAACACTACAATTCCCGAACAATCGAGTCAGCAACTAGACAATTCCAAAGTTACCCCTCAACCCTCTACTTCATCCAATTCTTCCTCTCCTCCTTCCTCTTTACTTGATGAAGCTGGTAAAGCCAAAAATCAAGTACCTGAGAAGAAGAAGGAAAAGAAGAAGAAGGAGCCAAAGGTGAAAAAGAGCAACCAAGCGTCGTCTAGCAAGAATCCACACACTGCACCGACCAGCCTTGTTATAGATCTAACCCGGAAATATTATAGATCTGATATAAAAGTATAAGATAATGCAAAGAAACCCAGAAATAATATGAAATGATTCTCTATTGATATCAAACCCTTATGGTAGGGAAACACCATACATTCACTCCTTAAAGAAGGAGAACACTCCACAAGCCATATGCCTGTTCATACAATAATCCTTGACTATCTCTCCACATGGAGTCTCTAGCCTCTATATAGGCCTCATACATATAATACCATGGGTCATTACCATGGTTCCCTCATACCATCAATTAATACCATGGGCCCATTACATTATTATTAACTACTTGTGTTCCCTTACATGACATGGGTTAACCACCTTATTTATTACTATGGCCCATCCCATTATTACATTATTACCTTGGGTACCTCCCTTGGTACCCCATATTGTCCCCCCTAGGTATATAACATTCCACCCCCTTAAGCATGTTTCATCCCCGAAACATGGGAAGAACATAAATAATAAGATCTACTCAAAAGAGTAGTCCACTGGTACCATGCACATGCATCTAGCCATCCAAGAGAAAGGTTAACACTCGATCTTGCTGGTGCCTCGCTCGCTTGAGATGGAAGTTGACCGTGGCAGCTCTTTTGTGTGTAGTAGGTGGATCGTCGCTCCTCGCTATCTGTCATACAGGGGTTGTTGTCCTTGTGGCTAATTGGTTTCCATCTTGTTGGTTGTTGTCTTGCGGGGTGATGTGGGTGATGATATGTTGAAGTTTTAACCCACGGTGTCTTTTTCTTTAATTCACCCTGCTGTGGTGCCCGTTGTGGTGTCTTCTTTTCCAATATGACTTCAACCACTGAGCCCTCCTCTGATGTATCAACACCTGTAACCTTTTCTGCTTCAGCCTCTATTTGTGTTTGATTGTCTATCATCACTGGCTCATCATCTAATATGTCAAACCCTGGAACATCTTCTGTGTCAACCTCTGTGGACTCTACCTGTTTATTGATGGAAATATCCTGTAATGTAATTTTCTTCTTTTCATACCAGAGCTTCAGGAATTTCTTCTGCACATTAATATTGATAGTACCCACAGATTCCATCTAAGGATATCCCAAAACAACATCCATATTATCTGTCTCTGAAGCATAAAAATCACCATGCAACACGTACTTATCCATAGAAATCTTCAAATCCTTATACACTTGAACATCCTCATTATCAATCTGTGCAGTTTCAATGTGTTTTGCTGGAACTTGCAATCTTTTTGCCAAATTAATACTTATAAGATTTTGCTTGCAACTAGGATTTATAGACACAACAATTTTCTACTTCTGAATCAATCCATGAACCTGCAATAAAGATATACCAGTAGGAAATAACCCTTTAGGTTCCTTGGTTTCCTTCTTTCCTGTAAAAATAAAATCTTTGCTAGGCTGTGTGTCTGTCTGTGTGAGCTTATCCACAAGATTAGCTTTACGGTTAAAGTGTTCCATAAGAGCTTTTGTGAATTTGTCCCAAGTCAAGGGCCTTCGATAGCCATGTTGATGCCCTTACCACCATTGCAATCTTTCATTGTCCAAGTACATTGTTGCCACACTCAGCTGAGTCTCATCATCCATGATGTAATTCAATATAAAAAATTTCTCCGTTTGTGCTAGCCATTTGGCTGGATGAGAGCCATCAAATGGATACAAGTCCCTCAAATTCAGATCTAGGCCCGCCATCACAAAAAAATTGGCGAAAATTTGAAATGGTCACAATTATGTCAATATTGCTCAGAATCCCTATTATAACCTATTTTCAGAAATGGAACAATCATTCTGCATCTGCCCATGTGATAGAAGTATTGATACAGGCACTAGAATTTCAGATCTGCGCTGCAACTCTCCCGCCATCACCAAAATTTCTGCAAAAAAGAGCTGATTTTAAATCAGCGATATCTCCCTCATCCGGACTCCGATTCAACTAATTTTTTTTTGAAATTGAGTGTTTTTTCACACATAATCCAAATCTACAATTAGATTTTGCAGATCTTGTACCAAGACGTCCAGATCTGTGCCGCAAATTCGCTGCCCCGAACAATTGTCTACAACACCACTGATTTTAAATCACCGATATCTCCTTCATCCGGACTCCGATTCGACCGATTTTTTTTTGAAATCGGGTATTTTTTCACATAGAATCCAGATCTGCAATTAGAATTTACAGATCTTGCACCAAATCTTACAGATCTGATCTGCAAACTCGCCGCCCCTGAAACCTTGCAAAAAAAAAAAAAAAAAAAATCTCCACGGTTTGCCCAACAAAGTGCTCCGATACCAATTGTTATAGATCTAACCTGGAAATATTATAGATCTAATATAAAAGTATAAGATAATGCAAAGAAACCCAGAAATAATATGAAATGATTCTCTATTGATATCAAACCCTTATGATAGGGAAACACCATACATTCACTCAAGGAAGGAGAACACTCCACAAGCCATATGCCTGTTTGTACAATAATCCTTGACTATCTCTCCACATGGAGTCTCTAGCCTCTATATAGGCCTCATATATACAATACCATGGGTCATTACCATGGTTCCCTCATACCATCAACTAATACCATGGGCCCATTACATTATTATTAACTACTTATGGTCCCTTACATGACATGGGTTAACCACCTTATTTATTACTATGGCCCATCCCATTATTACATTATTACCTTGGGTACCTCCCTTGGTACCCCATATTATCCCCCCTAGGTATATAACAGGCCTAAATCGCCATGTGTCATTTGCAAAGGAGACCACTCTCATAAAGATTGTCCTTGCATCCCTCGGATCTTAAGGGACTGGTCTCCTCGTTTGCACAACCCAATGTTGTCAACCTCTGATGATCATGTTCAAAACACACCGTCGACTAGTGAAAGTGAAGCCCCTGGACAAAAAGGAAAAAGCAAATTTCCTTGTAAGTTGTGTGAAGGCGATCATGCCGTCCATCGTTATCCCTTCTTAGATGAGGCTAAAAGAGTTTTGGACGATCGTCCGGTTTCACCGTTACGACTCCCTCTTGGATATAAGAAACTCTTGCCGAATCCGTCACTAGTTGAGAATCCAGCTGACTCGCCCAGGTGGTCGGCCGAAGCGTCTATCATTGAAGATAAACCATCTGAACCCATACCAGACGAAAGTCAAAAGGTCGAGGCGGTAGTTGACCCGATCTTTCCTTCAGAGGTTCCATCTTCAAATGATACAGTCACCGAAGAGAACAAGGATGACACCGTCTAAATTCTTTTCATAAACACAGACTCCGATGAACATGGGGGCAATTTACCCATTCCTTTACCGCAGGAAGGAAGTTCGTCAGAGTCGTACGCGGTCGTCTATTCATTCCCACCTCCAAGCAACCTGGTTGTCTCCTTCGACTGGAATCAACAAGCCAGACCCTGTTTACCGGCTAGTGTACCATTCCGAATCATTGCTCAAATACATAGAATGGTTATGGCCGGTACTATCATAGATGAAGGGGCTTCTATGAGTATCCTTTCCTCGACTGCTTGGAAAGCGCTTGGTTTGCCATCGCTTTTTCCTGAGATGAGAAATCTAACAGGCTTTGACAAAGGAACCAGTCGACCATTAGGGATCCTTCCCAATGTGCCCATAACATTAAGAGGGAAAACCGTTCACATGAACATAATGGTAGTCCAAGGACCCCTGGATTATAATCTACTCCTTGGACGAGACTATATTTATTGCATGGGAGCCATTGTCTCCTCACTCTTTACAGTAATGTGTTTTCCGCGTGAAGGAAGAGTGGTCAAGCTCGGAGACCAGCTTTCATTCCCCGGTTCATGCATAGAAAATAGTCATATACCATCTCTGAATGGTATTTTCACGCAAGGAATGTCTCATCAATCCCCAATCCGTCCACCTGTTGAGCGCGAGTGATTCGGCGGACATGACTAAAACCCAGGGGGTATGCACCCTGGTCTGCTTCGGCAGGAAAACTTCAGGTATAGGATAGGTTTCCACGAGAGATATGTGACTAGTCTGACACTTCCGTCTGTGATTGGAAAAGGGGGTTAGACTGGAATAAGATTCCCTTGTCAAAGTTATGTGGGTGGAGGCGTCTACGCCACTCGCCTTTGTCTATTCCCGTAGACATCGTCGAAGAAGTGTTTTGTTTGCAGTGCAGATAAAACAATATTTGGTAATCTGAAAGAGGTAAACCTTTCTCGATAAAACAAATGTTTTGTCAGTAGATTGAAGGGTGACCTTGAAACTCTATTTTATACCTGGGGGCATGCAAACTTTTGGCGTGCAAGCGAAGAGCGACCATTTATTTTTTTAAATTTGTAGGTCCTCTAACCCTTTAAACTCATAGGATTGGTCATTTCCTAACTTGCATAAAGAAAGGATGTGGGGCAAAGATTTGAAAAATTGTCATTTTTATATATGAGACATCCTTATTATACGACTGGATATATCGAGCAGTTTTAACGCGGACTTCATGCTCGTTAAAAAATAAACATAAGCAATGAGCAAATGTTTCCCCCAGCGTTTAAGCTCAATAAAAAATGAACCAATTTCTAGTAAATAACCATCGTGAATGTAGTACTTCAGCATTTAAAGCCTTGGTCGTGTTCTCATCATCACCTCCATTCTGTATTGGCTGATCATTCACCTCCATTTGATTGTTTACCCCTTTTGAGGAACAGCTACAAAGAGTGATCCTGTTAGCCATCCTTGTAACACTGCCATGATTGGAAAATTCGAAACCTTACCTAGAATCAGCTGCTACTCAAATTTATCACTCGTTCCTCAAAGACGAGTCTCCTTTAAGCTCTTTTCAACTGACTCGTAAAATATGAAAAGATTGCCGAGCCATTGGCCTCTCCAGCTCGTTAAAGGGGCCGGAAGTGCTATCCCTCCTTTAGATTTTAATCTTTTTGGACTTGAGGGATTATTACACAAAACGATCGAGCGCTTATTTTGATCGGCTCGTTAAAAGTATCGAAAATTCATCCCTTCTATATTGTTTTATACTTTTTCGGACTTAAGGGATTAGATGACAAAAAAGGATTTTTGGAGTTTCCTTTACGTCCCTTTTCAGACTCTCTAAAATCGAAAAGGACCGAGTTATCTTTGTCGTTAAACTCGTTAAAACCTAATAGCGATAAACTTGTCCATAGCAGACAAGAACGAGTTTCACTATCGCTAGGCTCATTAAAACATAGCGATGGGTTTTCCCGAAGGGAAAATTATATAACAAGCATATGTTATCCTCCTCAAGCTTGAAAAAAATAAAGAGGTATTATTTAGCAATGATTGGGGAAAAATTGGGAAGAAAACTTGAAGAAACTTTGTTGGTAGCAAGTCGCTCTTGAACATGACACTTTCACTCCGCATCCAAGTCGGGTTGGGTTGTTTCATTCACCGGTCACATCACCATGGTCACATCACACCATCCACATTTGGGGTTAATGCTACCAATCCATCATGTCAGTGTCAGTGGTATGTTCAAGAGAAGTCACTCAGAGAATTCACCTGTGTCTCACCCGCTGCAATACATTTATGCTCCATTCTTTCATGACCGCCACCCCGAACCTTATATCACCAGACCGTTTTCACCTCCATTAAAATCATTTGCTCTGCTCCGTGTCATTGATGTGGGATTCATTAAGGCCCTCCTATGACAGATTGCTTCTTGTTGACATCAGCTCATTATCCAAGAAGTCGATCTAGGAACACCCATTTCAGTACTTTGAAGCTTGCATGCCTCAATGGCAAGTTTCTCACTTCCGGCGACAGGTTTACATCAATGGCCTTCGACCAAAATATTTTGCGTGGTGTTCAATGCCAAGTCCCTTATTCACACCATGTGAATTGTACTGTAGTACCTTGAGGATCATTATCATTATCGGTGATTCCTCTTGCGCCTGTTAATAGCTTACATCATTGGCTGGTAATCAGGCGATGTCTTTCCATGTTCGACTCCATAACATCTCTCACATGGATCGACTTGTACTTTTAGTGAAGATCGAACGAGATTGAAGACACCGGATCTAGTTTCATCCATCTGGGCTACGATATATATTCAGGAAATAAAGACATCAAATGTACATCATTGTTGCACAGATAATCATCCAAGCTAAGGGATGATGGCTCTACCAGAATCATCAATCTACACTCAGACGATTGTCTGTCTCATGTACATGAAAATGAATTTATAAAGCTGAGCATGGGAATGCCCGCCTTAGCTAGATCATGAAAATATTATGAAGATAATGTATTGTATTGTATCTTATTACAGGTCACCTTCCAGCTTGAAAAAACTTTGGATCCTCATGATAAAGCATTTCACCCGACATGAAAAGATTAACAACCTCATGCTTTAGGGGGCAATTGTTATAGACATTTTTGGGCACTACAACCCCAATCAAACATGTCCATAAACCAAGGGCTCCTAAGTCCCTAAAAGTTTTGTTTCATACCCTAAAGGAACAAGGTCAGCTGATTACATCATCTCCCAGAAGTTCTCCGTGAAAAACTACTCAGAACTGGTCAAAACTGGATCACCTCACATGCTCCATGGCTACGGTGCGATGCATCTTACCTTGTACACACGGGAACTGTGATGCATTTCAAAAATCCCTTCTATGGGGTGCGATGGATGAGAGTAGACAAATGGCGGAAGCCGTTTGCTAAGTGGATGATCTTGGAATCTTTCAGAAACTTCTCCTAGGACACTTGCCTCTCAAAATCGCCCAAGGATGAGTAAGAGATCAATGAGATCTCCAAGTGGAATCAAGAACTACCAGAGAGAAGACACTAATCAAAAACCCAGAGTTGACTCACACCTTTGCAAATATCTATATATAGATATCTCATCCCAGAGATCCGGAGGTTGGAGGCTGGAATTTTGCATCTTGTAAGGAATTGTTGTTGATTTATTGAGGTAACATCATAGTGTTGGGTGATCTAAGCTTTTCATGAGGTGAAGAAGGGTTTACTTGCTGAGAGGATGATGCTGGGTCAGAACGATTGGTTGTAACTCTCTTGGCTCTTTCTTGATTATCAGTAAAGCTATTCAAGTTTTCCTCCATACTCTTGTGTGATTCATGTTTTATGCATTTGTATGGTCAATTCACATCTGATCATAGATTGTTTATGATAATATATCTATGTTCCTGTATAGTGTTATGCTGCTTTGATTCTACAGGTACTTTGTGAAGCTGGGGATATAAGAAGGCAAGTAGCAAAGGACTATCAGAAGAGAGAGGAATCGAGCAAGGAACCAAGCACGAGACAGAGGTTGGTCTCATTTATTCTTCTCTCATCTATTTCTCATAAATTAAAACAAAAGTAGTTTTACTTTGTTTGTTTCTAAGGTAGCTACCAGCCTTAGTGGGATTAGTAGTTTTGCATACACACTATTCCTGGTAACAATAAGAGCAGGGAAAAACATTTCAATACGTGTGGCTCTTATTGTCGATAGTACTGGTGGCATGGGAGCTACCCGAAGATGGCCAATTTCCTTTGGTCACACCAGACCTTCCAGAGGTAGTGAAGTACACTTCGCTGTGGGTGACCAAGGACATGCAACATTTTAGAGAAAGTAAGGTCTTCTGGTTCCTAATGGAAATTAGCATCTTAATGGGGATCAATCGCAAGCAATGGTTGTTGCCCACAGTATATGCTAGTCTATAGAGCTTTGCAAAGTTCAAAGTGGATTTCCACCAAGTCTTTATCAGTGTGTGGAAGGACCCCACAAAGACATGGCACAACTTACCATATTTGGTGACTAACAATGTGATATCTGTGGTCTTGGAGTCTTGGCCACAGGAGTGGCACGCTCCAGCTGGCTCCATGGTGGAAATAGAAAAGTCCTCCGTGAAGCGCAAGAAGGAAGAGACAAAGCTTTGAATGGAACAACTGGAAAAAAATAGGAAGCAGAGGCTAAGGCCAAGGCAGCGCGTGACACCACAAAAGTGGTGGAACAGTAGAAAACAGGGGAAGAAGAGCACGAAGGAAAGAAATCACTTGTGCCCGGCACTAAGGTAGAAATAGAAACAAAATAAGGTGGCGCGGACCTGCAGACGACGTCTACCTAACTCAAGCATCTACAACTGCAAGAGTAGGCAGTGCTGTGAAAGAAGACAAAGGCATCAAAGAGGTCTTTTGACCCAATCACCCTCACTGAGGGGGATTTGCATGACATCGGAGAAACGGTGAGGGATGTCACCGTAGAGGCCCTCCAACAATTTGAAGAACAACAACAGCCTTGAAATTGGGCACTCTTCAAACAAAACTATAGGAGTTGTAGGTTCACACTCCAGAGGCTAACATAGTGTCCACCAGCCTCGCGATCGGCTCTTCAGCTGCCAAGGAGATGTTGCGCACAAGGATGACCAATGTGGTACTTCTACCTGATGGGGTGCTCACTATAGAACATGAGGCCGACAGGCCTAGGGTTAACAATCTAAAAGGGGTTGGGTTAAACATGGCCGCACTCCCTCGAGGGACGCTCTACCTCTCATAGGATGGAGTCACCATGGAACTCAGGGCCCCAGAGAGTTGTGCTCTACAGATGATGAGCGAGCAGCACATCAACATCGAGCAGTTGGGCCTACAACACAATGAGGCAGTGGAGTAGAATAGGCAGATAATGTGGGTTGTGGAGGAAGCCTGCTAGATGGTCCCAGAGTTGGACATTGAGGTAGAAGAACCAGTGGAGGTGCGCATCCACAAATTTACCACAGGGATGCATGACGCTCAATCTGAAATGGCTAGGGTTCAACTAGATAACCTATAGATTGTAGAACTATAGTTGAAGGCTTAGACTTCAATGTTGGGTGTGAATCTCGATTATCTTCTATATTCAAAGGTATCACCACATTGCACCCCAGTTCATAATGCGGTGGCAACGTTGCCCGTAAAATTTTGGCTGCAGGGGGGGTCTGGGGGGGCGACTGTGACCTTTGGGAGGCCCCCCCTAGTGGGGGGATCAGGGGTAGCACCCCTGAAGCTAAAAATAAATGTAAATTTTCCTTGTAAAATGTTGTAATTTCGTAGTCAATATAAGGAATTCATTAGGCGGAGATTTGACGATGGAAGTTATGTTTAATTTAGGGATTTTTCCCTAGAAGGAAACCCCTTTCTATATATGAGGGAATTGTATTGCGTCTATGTAGATCTGTATTCTGAGTGAGGAAGAGAGAGGAGATTTTGTGAGAGCGAAGAGGGAATTACAACAGATCTGTTGTAGGTTGTATCTCTTTAGTTTGTTGGATAATATAAAAGGAATGACTAGCTCTTTCTCTATGGACGTACCCCAAACTGGGTGAACCATGTATATCTGTGTCTCTCTTGTTTTATGTATTTTCTATGTTTATATTTCTACAATATTTTATGAGTTCCATTGCTCTATAATGTATAATTTTCTAACAACTGGTATTAGAGCCGAAGATCTATTTGGATGATAAAGTTGCAAGAGAGAAGGGTTCCTGGTTCGGGTGGGAGCAATGGAAGAAGATGGTAGGTTTAGGGTCGAAAAATTCAATGGCCAAAAGTACCAGCTATGGAAGATGCATATGGAAGATTATCTGTATCAGAGAGATCTGTACCTACCATTGAGCATAAAGACAAAGAATTCGATGAGTATGACAGACATAGAATGGGATATTCTGGACAGAAAGGCACTTGGAACAATACGGCTGTGCCTAGCGGTGTTAGTAGCGTTTAATATTTCAAAGGAAACGACAACACAGGGTTTAATGTCGGCATTGGCCAAACTATATGAAAAACCCTCAGCCTCAAATAAGGTATTTCTTATGAAGCATTTATTTAATATGAAGATGTCAGAAGGTGGATCTGCTGCATATCATTTAAATGATTTTAATACAGTTACAAGTGAGTTAAATTCTGTAGGGGTAAATTTTGATGATGAAGTTAGGGCTCTGTTATTCCTGTGCTCATTGCTAGAAAGTTGGAATGGTTTAGTTATGGCCATTAGTAACTCTGTCTCTGGATCTAGTACTTTAAAGTTTGATGATGTTGTCGGTGCAATCCTTAACGAGGAAATGCGATGGAAAGGCTCCGGTGAGACATCAGGTAATACTTTGACTACAGAGACTAGGGAAGAAAAATGGAAAGAGAAAAGAGCCCAGAATATCGTAGTAAGTCAAGAAAAGGTAGATCCAAGTCCAGATCGGGGATAGTGTTCTGGAAATACGGGAAGAAAGGACACCTAAAGAAAGATTGCAAGTCTTGGGAGGGAAAAGAAGGAGACGCGCAACAAGAAAATAATCATGAAGTGAACGTAACAGGTGATGTGTTGCAAGATGCTTTGATTATTTCTTTAGAAAATATTATTGATGCCTGGGTAGTAGATGTAGGGGCCTCATTCCATGCCACACATGATAGGAAACATTTTCATGATTATTTTCAAGGATATTTTGGACAGGTTTGATTGGGTGATGATAAACCCTGTAAAATCATTGGAATGGGTACAGTTTTCATAAAACAGCAGAATGGAAATCAATGGCTATTGAAGGAGGTAAGCCTTGTTCCATATCTGAAGGAAAAACTTATTTCAATAGGACAGTTGGGAGGTGAAAGCTATGTGGATACTTTTACAGATAAAACCTGCAAGGACACTAAAGGATCCTTGGTAATAGAAAAAGGAGAAAATGTTGGTACATTGTATTTATGCAATGGTATTTCTAATTCTATTAATGCTTTAACCTTGACATTGTGGCGTCACTCAAGAATTTTTTTACCAGGTTTGAAGCATGTTGATTTAAAATTCTGTGAGAATTGTGTTTATGGAAAACAGAAGAGAATCGGATTCCTAAAAGTTGGGAAAGAAAAGAAGAGAGAAAAATTAGAGCTTGTGCATACAAATGTATGGGGACCTACTTACGTATCATAACTTGGTGGCTCTCATTATTATGTTACTTTTATTTATGATGCAACCAGAAAAACCTGGATTTATTGTATTTGAAATAAATCTTATATATTTGATACTTTCAAGAAATGGAAAGCTTTGGTTGAAAATGAGACTAGAGAAAGGTTGAAGTGTCTCAGATCACACAATGGAGGTGAATATTGTAGCAAAGAGTTCGATAGGTACTGTTAAGAGAATGGAATTCGCAGAGAGAGATAGTTCTAGGAACACCAAAAGAAAATGGTGTGTCAGAAAGGATGAACAGGACAATAATGGAGTGTGCAAGGTGCATGAGATTGCATGCAAGATTTCCTTTACAATTTTGGGTAGATGCTATAGGTACTGTTTTTTATCTAATAAATAGAGGGCCTTCAAGTTCCTTGGATGGTGGTATTCCAAAGGAGGCATGGATAGGTAAAAAGGTAAACTACTCTCTTTTAAAGACTTTTGGTTGTGAATCCTTTTTCCACATTAATAAAAAAAATAGAACAAAGCTTGAGGCAAAATCAAAGAAATGTACCTTTATTGGATATGGTGTTAATGATTTTGGTTATCGCTTTTATGATTATGAAAAACACAAAATCGTTAGGAGCCGAGATGTCCTATTCAATGAAAAGTTTTTGTATAAGCATCAATTGCAGGAAAAGAAACACGAAAAAGAAAACAGAGAATACACAGTGCTTGACGAGATCACAGAAAAAGTGATGGTGCCTGAAAATCATAATTATCAACATCCAGAATAACAACCACAACAGCAGCAAGCACCTCAAACACCTGAAAGTGGTGTTAGAAGATCTACCAGGATAAGTAAACCCCCTGAACAATACTCTCCTTCATTATATTATGTATTGTTGACTGATTCTGGTGAACCAGAATCTTATGAATAAGAAGTGCAGGTAGAAACTAGGAAGAAGTGGGAGCAAGCCATGAAAGAAGAGATGGACTCCTTAGCACATAACCAAACTTGGGACTTAGTCAGGTTTCTTGCAGGTAAAACAACATTGCAAAATAAATGGGTTTACAAGTTGAAGGAAGAAGATGGAGGTAGAAGAAGGTATAAAGCTAGTCTTGTGGTGAAAGGGTTTGCACAGAAAAAGGGCATAGACTTTGATGAGATATTTTCTTCTATTGTTAAAATGACTTCAATTAGAACTATTTTAAGTCTAGTAGCAGTTAAAGATTTGCATCTTGAGCAGTTAGATGTAAACACAACCTTTCTCCACAGGGATTTGGAGGAAGAGATATATATGTAGCAACCACAAGGATATGAGGTAAAAGGGAAGGAGAAACTAGTGTTCAAGTTGAAGAAGAGCTTGTATGTTTTAAAACAGGCTCCAAGGTAGTGGTATCTAAAATTTGACAGGTTTATGTCTGAACGAGGTTATACTAGATGTCACTCTGATCATTATGCTTATCTCAAAAGGCTAAACAATGGCAACTATATTTTATTGTTATTGTATGTAGATGACATGCTTGTTGTAGGTTTTGACATGTAGGAAATAAATGTGCTCAATAGAAAACTGGCGAACTCATTTGCAATGAAGGATTTGGGTGCTGCAAAACAAATCCTTGGTATGAGAATAAATAGACATAGGAGGAATCGCAAATTAATATTGTCTCAAAACAAGTACATAGAAAAGCTGTTGAAAAGGTTTGATATGTAAAATGAAAAACCAGTTAGTATACCTTTGGCTAGCCATTTCAAATTAAGTAAGGAGGAGTGTCCCAAGACTCAGGAATAAATGGCTCATATGTCTAAAGTTCCATATGCATCAGTAGCTGGAAGCTTAATGTATGCAATGGTCTGCAGAAGGCCTGATATTGCACGTGTAGTGGGAGTTGTAATCAGATACATGAAAAATCCAAGAAAAGAACATTGGATGGCGGTGAAGTGGATTCTTAGGTATTTGAGAGGTACCAAAAATCAACCATTATGCTTTGGTGGTTCAAACATTGCTCTATAGGGATATCTTGATGCAAATATGGCAGGTGAAAGAGATAACAAGAGGAGAAAAACAGGGTATGTGTTTACTATAGGTGGAACAGTTGTCAGTTGGGTCTCAAAACTGCAAAGTGTTGTTGAACTCTCAACAATAGAAGTAGAGTATGTTGTTGCTACAGAGGCTAGTAAAGAAATGGTTTGGTTACAAAGGTTTGTGGATGAATTAGGTAAGAAGCAGGAGTTGGGCAGGTTATATAGTGATAGCCAGAGTGCCATACATCTTGCAAAAAACTCTGCATTTAATTCCAAGGCTAAACATATACATCTCAAGTAGCATTTCATATGGTCAGTGTTGGAAGATGGACAATTGAAGGTGGAAAAGATACACACTAGCTAGAATCTGACAGATATGTTAACAAAAGTTGTAACCAAGGAGAAACTGAGAATGTACTCAGTTTCAATTAGTCTTCAAGTATGATGAAGAAGATGAGAAAAGGCCAGGTCCAAGGTGGAGTCATTGTCTAGTAAATGAAGCAGCAATGGAGTTTCTATAATCAGTCTCCAAGTGGGAGATTGTTGGGTGTGGAGCTCGATTATCTTGTATATTCAAAGGTATCGCCGCATTGGACCCCAGTTCAAAATGGGGTGGCAACACAACCCGTAAAATATTCGCTGCAGGGGGGGTCCAGGGTGGGTGGCTGCAACCTTTGGGAGACCCCCCTGTGAGGGGATCGGGGGCAGCACCCCCAAAGCTAAAAATAGATGTAAAATTGCCTTGTAAAATGTTGTAATTTTGTAGTCAATCTGGGTTGTCCATTAGGCGGAGATCTGATACTAGAAGTTATGTTTCATTTAGGGTTTTTCCCTAGAAGGAAACCCCTCGCTATATATGAGGTAATTGTATTGCGTCTATGTAGATTTGTATTCTGAGTGAGGAAGAGAGAGGATATTGTGTGAGAGTGAAGAGGGAATTACAATGGATCTGCTGTAGGTTGTATCTCTTCAATTTTTGGATAATATAAAAGGAAGGACTAAATGTTTCTCTATGGATGTAGCCCAAACTGGGTGAACCACGTATATCGGTGTCTCTTGTTTTATGCGTTCTCTATGTTTATATTTCTACAATATTTTATGTGTTCCATTGCTCTATAATATATAATTTTCTAACATTAAACTCCACCGAAATTCAGGGAAAAGTGAACCATCATTGTTACAACAATAATAGCGGTGGTTGGCAATGCATTGGTAGACTTTATGCAGTTGTTCGATCAATCATTCAAGGTCCGAACCACCTTGTAGGAGGACCCGAATGTAGAGCACCTGGAGACAGAGGCACACGAGCTACAACATAGGTATGATGAGGTAAAATGGACTGCAAATATGGTTGCCCTTACACAGAGGCTTGCACGGATGTAGGAGGCAAAGGTGCTAAATGAACAGGTGGATGCTCCTCAGTATAAAGAAGCAGTCTTAAAAGCACGCCTACAACCATGGATAGATGAGACTTACATGATCACAGCCTCCATTGAAGGGAAGCTCATGAAACTGTAGGCAACTCAACAAAATATTCAGAGCAGTAGTTCAGCAACAACCACTGAGCAACACATGGAAGAAGTCTAGTAGATAGCTGCTTAGTGCATTGCTGACGTTGCGGTGATCCAAACAAAGCTGGGAATTCTTTGTGCTCAGACCTCCACACTTGGAGAGTAACTCGAGGGAGAGTCACGATGTTTTTGTTGGGGGCCTGTTGGGCATGGGATCCCCCAAGGCCAGTTTTAGGGCTTAAAGCCCATATTTTGGTCCAATTTTGTAATCCGAATGTAAAGACTCCACATTTTATGGTCACGAAGCACGTAGTTGTTAAAGAGTTATAGGGTTGTCCACCCTTATTTTGATAATGTAATGTCGGTTGTAAAAGATCTACCCATGGTCCGCAGACCATGGGATTGTATAAATAGAGTGAAGCTCTAAGTAGTTAAGGAATAATCAATGGAGAAGAAGGAATCAATGATGGAAAGATGTATGAGAGATAGCTTTGAGTAGAAGTCTAAGTTTTGGGTTGTAGCATAGGTAGAGACTCTACAGCTGACTGTGTAGAGGCCTAGAAGTTCACAACTGAGTGCGCGAACCCCTGCAGCTGTGTGCATAGGGTGAGCCAAGTCTGTAATCACAAGGAATTATCAATAAAGAGAAGTATTCTATAATTTCTACGTCTTTATTTTCTGTTTATGCATCTGTTATATTGGCTATGAATTTCACTTCTAATGATTATATGGTACACGAATGAGTATAACTGTATCGGTTAAGTGAATGCAAGAAAGAACTTTTTTTTACGCGAAACTAACTAAGATTTGTTAATAAATCAAGTAAGATACATAGCGTAGTTTGGGAAATATCATAGTTAGCTGCCCTAGCAACGCGAAAGCATATCACCCCCTGGTTAGGGCTGCACGGAAGTCGATTGTAACATTTCGTTAAGGTACTAAAGGGTAGAGCAGAGGGATAAGCAACCTGCACGAAGGCAGGTATAGTTGGAACAAACCGATATCACAACCATCTCAAGGGTGCAGAAACTTGGTTCTAGCATCCCCCCATACTGCTTCGGGTGAGACTTCAATCCGCACTCCACGGACTAATGCCAAAAGGGCCAGTAGTGTACGGATTTGTTTGGATAACTAACGCTGAACCTATGTTAGGCCCCCACAATCCAACAAGAGTTGTAGTAATTGTTGAAAATAACATCTCACCTGATTCCCTATGCAAATCCATTTGATCAATGGGATGTATCTAGTTCACATCAAATAAGAATATGGTCTTATTATAGTCTGCTGTGGATTTGGGAAATGGAATTTGAGCCTGCAAAAATGCCATTTTCATCCTTCCTCTTTCATTGTCAAAGGTAGAGAGAAGTCTATGATGGGAAGTGGATGTTAGTTTCCAAAACTGACTGTAAACTTGAGATTTAAGACTTTCATTCTTTTGTTTGATTTCCAAAAATGTTGAGAATATATTTGGATCTCCCGCTGAGATGGCCTTAGTTGACTGAATAATATCCATAGATTCAGTTGAAGAAGGAGTTGAGAAGTAGAAGGAGGCTTGGGATCAGTGGTCCTTGCTAATGAAACATCTTCCAAAACTCCAAGATCAATTATTTTTGGTGGCTTTCTTCTTGATGACATTGATAGTTCGGTTTTCAACTTCTTTTGTAATATATAGTACTCTTTACCTAGTTATGTAGATTTCTAAGTTTCCTCGCTGGATCTTTTATGATGATTAGTCTCTGTAGCTAGAGTCTTTGTCTATGGAGTTGATATAACCTATTAATCAACTTCTATGAGAGTACCTTTAGACCATTTCTCCTGGTTCATAAATTTTTCCAATTCTTGCCTAGGAGTATGGTTGTAAGGTGTTGCCTTCAACTACAATCTGAGAGATGAAATGATCCCAAAAGGATCATAGGACCATGTATAGCTTGGATGGAGGTTCATGTTCTTTAGTCATCTTTCTTCTTCTGTACCTGCAGACCTAGTGTTACAAATGAAATTTCCTACCTTGGCTTTGAGTTTAAACTATGATTTCTTCTTGCCAGAGACAAAATGGACTTCATCCATATTTATCATCTGCTTGATGTATTCTAGTGAGAATATTCTCATTGGAAAATACTTAGCTAGTTTGTATGGAGCCAACTCACTGCCATAGATCCTAATCTTAGTGTAATTCTAGTATAGGTACTAGTCACCAGTCTTGGTCTGCTCTGATAGGTGTAATGCCTTTTTAATTTCTTCTCTAATTCAGGGCTCTACCTCACTATTGAGTAGTTGAAGAACTGCATGTATAAAATAATCAATGAACTGAGAGAATGTAAAGTTATATGATCCTTCTCTTACTAACTCTATCTAGTGAATAAATAATTGGTTCACTCCTTGCTCATCTTGTATGTTTAGCTGAATGGGCAATAGATCTCCCTATTGAAACAAAATTAAATGGATTATGAATGAATTGTACCTGAAAACTCCTTGAGTGGTCAAATTCATAAACTATTCATGTATATTATCAGCCAGAAAGTGGCTATAATTATACATGAAGGTAGGTTGATATTCTCTGCTAAAAATGGAAAATAATCCAAGGATGGATTCATCAATAGATTGGTCATTTTCATAGCCTAGGAGGTATGATAATGGAGAGATAATGTGTCTAGTAGCTTCAGGGAACATGGAAGATTATTATGGTGGATTTCTCTTAGGTAATTCGGTATCTTCTGGCAGGAAAAGTTCAAAGATAAGGGCACTCTATGGGAAGGTAAGTTTATTGTAGAGGTCCATGAGAGTTGGAGGTGAGAAATGGCTAAGGGAATCAGATGGAGGTATCATTAAAATTTGATTTATGATATGAGTAATAATGGTGATCAATATTTTTCCATCCTGAGTCATCACAGTTCTTTGCACAGGGTCATACCTTGCTTGACACCAATAGATTAAATCAGGAAAGTGATGGGTCTTAGGAAAATAACATAATGGCAGAAGTGTCTCCTAGAAGCAAATGAGGTCCTCTTTATCAACATATTTAAGTTTTAACCATGAATGTAATTCATAGAAATCGAATTCACATTCATAGCCATTGATCTTAAAAACAGAATCTATAGGGGCAAATGATCTAGATCAAGGGACACTGTGGAGGGATTCCCTTCTTTAGAAATCTTCTATATCTTTGCTTTAGGATCCATCCTACTGTAGGGGAAATCCAGAAGTTGTTTTAATAAAAAATAGATAACAATGGTGAAAATACACAGAATGACAAATGGTGCTATTGATTTATGGATGGAAGTGAAAAGTAGCAAAGATTAGAGCCATGGATCATTTATAGGTTCAATTGGTCTCAATTGACTGTTTAGATCTAGCCGTAGGCAATAAATTTGCAGAAGGATTCAAATTAATGCTGAATGGATGTTTAAAAGGTTAATTAGGCACAACAACAACTTTGGAGAATATAGAAACAATATTATAACGTGGTGGGTAGTGAATGGGTGAATGAAAATAAATTGGTGACGTGGAGGTCCGTGATTGGATGGGAGATAATGGATTCATATGGCATGGGAAGAATTCAATGGTCGAATGGAAGAAACAAATAGTGGATTTTGGGGTGGGGGTGGCATAATGGTTTTTGGTTTCGAGCCTTGGGGGTTTGAAACATTATGGAGGTGCCACATCACAAAAAATGGCAGCCATGAAAACTGCTCTTCAGACCCCCCCTCGCATTAATGGGAAACAGTTGAAGGGGGGCTGAAAGGCTTCCTCCATTGTTGATCTGGGTGGAGTGAACAATCCTTGTTGAAAGGTGCCCATTGGTTATCGGTGCCCGATGTGCCATTTTGTCGCTTCCGCCTATTATAGACATATTTGAGCACTACAACCCAAAATTCGTATGTCCATAAACCAAGGGCTCTTTAGTCCCTAAAAGTGTTTTTTCTTACCCTAAAGGATCATGGTCAAATAGTTACATAATTTACCAGAGGTTCCACCTGGAAAATTACTAAGAACTGGCAAAAACTGGACCATATTGACTGCTCCATGGTCACGGTGCAATGCATACTAGATGCCACACTAGCCAGGTGTGATGCATACTAAAATGGCCTTCTCTGGGGTGTGGTGAGTGATAATAGACAAATGGTAGAGAAAGTTTGGTAAGTGGATGATCATGGAATCTTCTGGAAACTTCTCCTGTGACACTTACCTCTCTGAATTTGCCCAGGGATGAGTAAGAAATCAATGAAATCTCCAAGTGGAACCAAGGAATATTAGTGGAGTGACACTAATCAAAAACCCAGAGCTGACTCACACCCTTGCAAGACATCTATAAATGCATCCCTGATCTGAGAGATCTAGAGGCTGGAATTTTGTAATTTGTAAGGAAGTACTGTTGGTTTATCTGTGAGAAAAGACATTGTATTGTTGGGTGATCTTGCTTTTCATGAGGTGAAGAGGGCTTCTATGCTGGGAGGATGATGCTGGATCAGACAGTTGGGTTGTAATCCTCTCTTCTACTATTAATAAAGTTCTTTGAGTTTTCTTCCATATAATCGTGTATTTATGAATATTATTGTTTATGAATGCAATTGTATGGTCAACATGTTTCTGATTTTGCATTGTTTATGATGTTTTAGATAGAGATGCTTTGATGGTTTTTTGGTACTCTGACTCTACAAGTACTCTTTGAAATGGGAAAAGTAGGAGAGGATTGGAAAATTCTATCAAGGGAAAGAGAAATCAAGCTAGGATCAAAGTGGAAGATCCAGGTTGGTCCTCTTTTCTTCCCTCTTACCTATTACACTTAAAGGAAATCTTGAATTGCTTTGATTATTTGTTTCTAAGATAGCTCCCATCTTAGTGGGACTAACAGTTTGAATCGAAACTATTTTTCCCTAAAACAAAATGGCGACTCCACTGGGGATCGAATAGTTTGTTTTGTTTGTTTATTGTTTGCTTTATAAACTACAGACGGAGCCTGAAGTTAGCCAGCTAGCCTTCGAAATGCCTTTGCTATGCAATTGCGAAGTAGGTGAATGCTGCTTCGGTCAATCTCCGGGTTGGTTTATGAACTAAACATCTGACCTACAAGCATTCTAAGTGCCCTTGTGGTAGCTCATAACCTCATAAGATCATACCCCTATACTTTGTTTTACTGTCCACCATGACTCAGCCTAAATCACTGAACTTAGCTGCAAATTTTGAGAAAAAGCCAAGCTCAGTTTCGCTCCCTGGTCCATCGCACTGTCTGTAACTGTGCAACCTATATGCATTACACCTCCTATGTGTTGTGGGTTAGATGCATCCTTGCTTCCTTGTGTTGCAGGTACAATGATTGAGTGATACTGCTTTCTCTCTCTGAAAGTTGGGTTTCCCTCCTTGTTTTCAGCTATATTCAGTAGTTTTACTGTTTATGATTAATATCTTCTTGATGAAAACTTCTTCCTTCACATATTTCAACCTCCATTAGTTAGGAATTGCAAATGTTTTTGTGTATTTGTAAATCATTTACAGTCTTCCTTTGTCGAAAGTATCTTAATCGAACTATCGTTTTTGATGCAAGTGTCATAATTGTCATTTTGAATCAAAAGAAGAGTGTCGTAAAGTCTTCCTCTTCTAGATAGTTGATTATAATTTTGTCATTGTACTTGAGTTGAGTTATTAGTATTTGAAGTGTCCAAAACATTTTTCAATTCGAAATCAAAAAGTGTTGTCTTAGTCTTCCTTTCGTTTTGAAAAGAAATTGTTAGAAATGTCACTTTAAAATAAAGTAGTTCAGATCTATACTTAGCTTTCCTTTTTTGCATTCACACATTAAGGAAGCAGAAAAAGAATACAGCATGTGCATTTGAATTTTGACTACATATGGAATTTGATTTAGGAGAGTGCATTTAGTGTGTGCTCTATATTATCTGCTGAAAGAAAAAATCATAATATTCTTTCCTTTGTAGCTAGGATTTTCATTGCTAAAAGAAAATAAATGACTGTTTATCATTTTAGATTGCATATTTATGAATTTTACATCTACATCATGCGTTGTACCTTGAAAGACAAACTTCTAAGTAATATCAACTCTAAAATAAATCTCATTGAACATAAAAACGCTTTGGAACCTAACGCAACACATCTAGAAGTCTAGGCTAGAGACGGGTTCCGATGTCGTAAAACCTGGAAACTATCGTTTTCATCAAAGGTTGGGTGATTCCTCCTCTTTGATACGACAAGTGCCACTACGGACTTGTGCTCCCTGTACCGTCGAGTATATATTGGAAGACCACAATAGGCTGATATCCTTTATCCTTAGGAAGCCGTGTTTGCTGCCCTATCAATCGCAATGCATTGAACGGAACATTCGGGAAGATTGACTGCCATACATAAGTCCTTGGTAATTTCTCTATCATTTATCACCAAGGTGTGTTTTGCAGTTTTTCGATTTGTTTGGTAATCCCTTTGTCTAGATTTCCAGAGTAGTCACTTTCGTTCCTTTTTCACTCCTTAAAAGAAAAGTTCCATATGAGCACTTGTCACTTCAGGCTCATTAAAAATCGAAGGTGACTAGAGTCACCTTTAGCTTTTTCTCAACTCTTAAAAATTGTAAAAGCAAGTTGTGTCAAAGCGTCTTTAAAATTTATTTCAATCGGAATAACATCCCTGTTCCTTCATTGATCTGAGATTAAGATAATGGAGTCCACCAATCAAGGAATCCTTATTGGAGGGAATCCTAGTCCTTTCTCCTCTTGGGGAGATATTGGTTCTCCATATATGGATACATTGTCCCTTCTAGGAATCACAATCGGCTTGCTGCTATGGCTTTTCTCGACCTCTATCATTCAAAACACTATAATTCGTCAACAATATAATTAGCAACCAGATGATACTAAAGT
The DNA here is from genome assembly GCA_031772625.1 of Pinus tabuliformis. Taxonomy (NCBI): domain Eukaryota; kingdom Viridiplantae; phylum Streptophyta; class Pinopsida; order Pinales; family Pinaceae; genus Pinus; species Pinus tabuliformis. The sequence continues at coordinate 225,148,731 of CM062813.1, forward strand.
TACCCCTTCACCTTCTACTTCGTTTGTTTCTCCTTCCCCTTCTTCCTCTTCACTTGGTGAAACTAGTAACAATAAAAACCAAGTAGCTGAGAACAAAAAGAAAGGGAAGGAGAAGAAGAAGAAGCCGGCTAAACAAGGAGGCAACCATGCATCAGCTGGTAAAAATCCGCACACTAAACTTTCCAAACCAAATATCCATGCGTAATTTGCAAGGGTTGCCATTACCATCGAGATTTCCCTTGCATTCCATGGATCTTGATAGAATGGTCTCCCCATTTGCACCATTCGGTGTCATCAACCTCTAACAGTCAAGTTGATAGCGCACCATTAACTAGTGAAAACAAAGTTAATAGACAGAAAGAAAAAGTAAGATTTTCATGTAGGTTATGTGAAGGTAATCATACTCTTCACCATTGTACTTTTCTGGATGAAGCCAAAAGCATTTTGGATAACCATCCTACTTCACCGTAGCGACTCCCACCTGGATACAAGAAACTCTTGCAAAGTCCTTCACTAGTTGAAAACCCGATTGACATAATTCAATTGTCGATCGAATCACTTATCGTTGAAAGTAAACCTTCTGAGTCCATACCGGACCAAAATCAACTGGTCAAGATGGCAGTCAACTAAGTCTTGCCTTCAGAAGGCCCACCTTTGGATGATACAATTACCAAAGAGAATGAGAATGACATTGTTCAAATTCTTTTTGTCGATACAGAGTCTAATGAACTTGGGGGCAGTCCACCCATTCCTTTACAATAGGAAGAAAACCCCCCAGTTCATGATATTTATCCCACCATTTATCCAGTACATCCTCCAAGAAGTCTAGTCGTTTTCTTTGATTGGAATCAACTAGCAAAACCCCACCTTCCATCTAATGTACCATTCTGAATCATAGTATAACTTTACAAAATGATCGTGTCTGGCAATATCATAGATGAAGGGGCTTCAGTGAGTATCCTTTCCTCAACTGCTTGCAAAGCGCTTGGTTCGCCATTGCTTTTGCCTAAAAACAAAATTTGTCGGGCTTCAACAGAGGAACCAGTTGACCGTTAGGGATCCTACCAAAGTTACCAATAACTTTGAGAAAGAAAACCATTCATTTGAACATGATGGTAGTCCAAGGGCCACTAGATTACAATTTACTCCTTGGACGTGACTATATATATAGCATGGAAGCTACTGTTTCCACATTATTTCGACTGATGTGTTTTCCACATGAAGGCCATTTGGTGCAACTTGTCGACCAGCTTTCATTTCCTAGTTCAAACACAGCTATGAATCAACCATCATCCCTAAATGGTCTCTTCACACCAACAATGTCTCTTCAACCTTCCACCTAATTACGCGAGTAGTTCGGTGAATGTAACGAAGTTTAGGTGGCATGCACCCTGGTCTGCTTCGGCAAGAGAACCTAGAGGAAAAGAGAGATTTTATTGAAGGTCATAGTGATTGGAATGAAGAAACATTCCCGTGTAGGTTATGTGATCAGTTTGAAACAAATATTTCCTTGCATGTTATGTGATTGGAAGCTCACACCATTCACCTTCATCTATTTCGATAGACAAAGCCAAGAAAGAGTTTTTTTCTACTGACAGAAGCAATCCTACCAAACCACAGGAACTTCCATATGGTAACCTCGAAACTCTCCTTTTGCTCAAAGACTTGGAGGCATGCAAAACTTTGTATGTAAGTGAAAAATGACCATTTGGTTTCTTAGTTTGTTAGGTTCTCAACCCTTTAGCTTCTTATCTCGGTCGTTTCTAGCCTGCATAAAAAGGAAATGAGCACATGTTATAGTAGTGTTCAAGCTCATTAAAAAATAAATCTACCAAGAGATAGCTTCAAACGACTGGTAAGAGAAATTTTCCCGCAAGGTTCAAGCTTGCTAAAAAATAAACCTGCCACTGAGCATAGTTTCTCCTAGTTCAAGCTCATTAAAAAATGAAACCACCTTTGGTAAATAACCTTTGTGATCACCTTTCTATCAACCTTTTTGAACCTTGTTTGTGTTCCTACCATCACCTCCATTCATTTGGCTAATCATATGCTTCCACTTGACTGTTTACCCTTTTCAGGAATAGCTGTGACGAGTGATTCTATTTGCCACCCTCTTCACACTGCCATGTTTTGAGAAGTTCCAAACTTACCTGGGACCAGTTGCTATCTGAAAATACCACTCGTTCCTAAAAAACGAGTCCCTTTTAAACTCTTTTTAGACTCGTTAAATATAAAAAGATTTTTGAGCCATTGACCTTTCCAGCTCCTTAAAGTAAGGGGAACACCATCCCTCCCATATATTTTGATCTTTTCTGACCTGAGGGATTATCAAAGAAAGATATCGAGCGCTTGTCTTTTTCGGCTCGTTAAAGTGATCGAAAAGTCATCCCTTTCGTATTATTTTATACTTTTTCGGACTTAAGGGATTATGCCACAAAAAAGGACTGTTGGGGTTTACTTTTCATCCCTTTTCAAACTCTCTAAACATGAAAAGGACCGAGTTATCTTTGTCGTTAAACTCATTAAAACAATAGCGACAAACTTGTCCACCCAGACAAGAACGAGTCTCAATGATGCTAGGCTCACTAAAACCAGAGCAACAAGTTTGCCCGAACGGAAAATTATATACCAAGCATATGTTATCCTCCTCAAGCTTGACAAAAATAAAGAGGTACTGGTTAGCAATGACTGGGGAAAAAGGGAAGAAAACTTGAAGAATTTAATTGGTAGCAGGTCGCTCTTAAACATGACACTTTCACTCCATCACCATGATTGAGTTGGGTTGGATTTTTCTGTTCACCATATCACCATTGGTCCTCAATAACATCCATGGGGTTAACGCTACCAGTCCATATCAGTGTCATTGACATGTTCAAGAGAATTCATTCAAAGAATTCAGCATCTAGCAAACGCCTCAACCACTGCAATACCTCCACCCTTCATTTTTCATGACCGCCATTCCTGAACCTTATATCATTAGATCGTTTTCACCTCTAGAAAAATCATTTGATTCATTTCATGTTGTAGATGTGGGATACATCAAGGCCCTCCTATGACAGGTCACTTCTTGTTGACATCAGCTCATTGTCCAAGAAGTTGACTTAGAAACGACCCTTTCAGTACTTTGAAGCTTACATGCCTTAATGGCAAGTTTCTCACTTCCAGCGACAGGTTTACATCAATGACCTTCGACCGAAAGAATTTGCGTGGTGTTCGACATCGGCTCATATATTCACACCACATGAATTGTACTATAGTTTCTTGAGGGTCATTATCATTAGCGGTGATTCCTCTTGTGCTTGTTAATAGCTTACATTATTGGCTAGTAATCAGGCGATGTCTTTCCATGTTCGACTTCAGAACATCTTTTCACGTGGATCGACTTGTACAATCAAGAGAATATTGAATGAGTTTGAATACCCCAGATCTAGTTTCATCCATCCAGGCTGCGATATATTCAGGAACATAAAGACATCAAATCTGCACAGAATCTACACAGATAGCCATCTAAGCAAAAGAAGATGACTCTTCATATGAAGAATCACTCTGTCCTATGTACATGAAAATGAATTTATGAAGCTAAGCATGGGAATGCCCACCTTAGCTAGATCATGAAAATAATATGATGATGATGTATTGTATTGTATCTTATGCAGGTCACCTTCTAGTTTGAATACCTCGGATCCTCATGATAAAGCATTTCACCCGACATCAAAAGATTTACAACCTCATGCTTTGCGGGGCAATTCTTATAGACATATTTGGGCACTACAACCCCAAACTCATATGTCCATAAACCAAGGGCTCTTTAGTCCCTGTAAGTGTTGTTTCTTACCCTAAAGGATCATGGTCAAATGATTACATCATTTCCGAGAAGTTCCACCTGAAAAAGTACTCAGAACTGGCCAAAACTCGACCATACTAACCGCTCCATGGTCAAGGTGTGATGCATACTGGCTGCCACACTAGCCAGGTGTGATGCATACTGAAATGGCCTTCTGTGGGGTATGATGAGTGAGAATAGAAAAATGGAAGAGATAGTTTGCTAAGTGGATGATCATGTAATCTTCCAGAAACTTCTCCTGTGACATTTGCCTCTCTGAATTCGCCCAGGGATGAGTAAGAGATCAATGAAAACTCCAAGTGGAACCAATAACTATCAGTGGAATGACACTAATTAAAAACCCAGAGCTGACTCGCATCCTTGCAAGACATCTATAAATGGATCCCTCATTTGAGGGATCTAGAGGTTGGAATTTTGTAATTTGTAAGGAAGTGTTGTTGGTTTATCTGTGAAAAAGACATTGTATTGTTGGGTGATCTTGCTTTTCATGAGGTGAAGAGGGCTTCTTTGCTGGGAGGATGATGTTGCATCAGACAGCTGGATTGTAATCATCTCTTTTACTATTAATAAATTTCTTTGAGTTCTCCTCCATATAATTGTGTATTTGTGAATCCTATTGTTTATGAATGCAATTGTATGGTCAATGTGTTTCTTATTCTGCATTGTTTATGATATTTTATATAGAGATGCTTTGATGGTTTTCTAGTTCTTTGACTCTACAGGTACTATTTGAAATGGGACAAGTAGGAGAGGAGTGGAAAATTCTATCAAGGGAAAGAGAAATCAAGCTAGGATCAAAGCGAAAGATCTAGGTTGGTCCTCTTTGCTTCCCTCTTATCGATTACTTCCCTCTTATCGATTACACTTAAAGAAAATCTCGAATTGCTTTGATTGTTTGTTTCTAAAATAGCTACCCATCTTAGTGGGACTAACAATTCGAATCGACACTAGTTTTCCCTCAAACACTGTCAATACGACAAAAGCGTATGATGTGACTTATTTATAAGGTCATCAATCTTTCTTACAACAATTAAATCATAATTAAGGAATTTAAGCATGATTAATTAAAATAACATTTTCAAAGGTGCATTTTGAGCTAGCAACCTTAATTTTATTTTCCAAAGATAATATTTTTCTTTTGTTGCTTATCTAACATTTTCATTTTGCCTTTCTTTTTTAGAGAAACTATCCTATCATTCTATTTGATATGGACCTATAATAACAATGATTCCTAACATTTTATTTTCCAAGTTTTTTTTGGTCCATATCGTAACTTATCATTTTTTGTATGGCATTTTGATTTTTTCATCTAATAGCTAACTTATAAAAAACAAGGATGCTACAACATTGGCTCCAACTGGAGACTACTTTCTATTGTAGGATGCAGAGAACCTGTATATCCATATGCCTTTTCCTCAGGCTCTGGAGTCTTTGCTGTGAAAAATCAAACTGACAGTTGAAAAAGTAAAATAATGTCAGACTTTTTACAATGATGGTGTAAAATCTAATCCAATTTCTCAGTACTGAATGTAATGCTTTAGAAATCTTCCATTAACAGAATATGTGGAATATTGTCATTCTATATTTTGTAACACAAAAGTGTTGTTTCCTTTTACTTCAGCAATAGCTAGAGGTCCAAACCATAGGTTGTGAAACTTTCCATGTTTTCCTTTGTATTCTCTTCTGGAATCCCATTTTAGAACTAGATCACCCTCCTTGAAGTCCCTTTCCCCGGCTCTTTTGTCAAACAGGCTCTTCAACTTATTCTGATACTTTTTCAATTTGTATTGAACGTCATCTATGTTCTAATTTAGTTCAATGATTTGATTTATCCTCCTTAAAAAATCATTAGGTTCATCAATTGAATTGTGCAAAAACTTTAAAATAGGGAAGGCTAAGTTGGTAGGGAAAATTGCATCTTTCCCATAAACTAACTGAAAATGAGATTTTCCAGTAGATCTCTTTGGAGTTATCCTGTTGCCCCAGACGACATAAATTAGATTAGTGTCCCAACTCTTTTTATGATCTACTAAAGTTCTTCTAATAACCTTTACCATACTTTTATTTTATGATTCTGCAATACCATTATCTTGAGGATAATATGGAGTTGAATGATGTAGCAGAATCTGATATTTCTAGAAAAAATCAATCATTTTAACGCTAGAAAATGTTGTGTCATTGTTAGTAACAATATAGGTTGGGTAACCAAACCTAGATAAAATGTTCTCTTCAATGAATTTGATTACTACTGAATTAGTAAGATTTCTTATTGGAATTTCTTCCACCCATTTAGTAAAGTAATATGTTGCAGTGAGGATCCATCTATGCTGATTTCTTGAAGTAGGATGTATCTCTCCAAGAAAATCTGATCCCCATTGGAGAAAAGGTGCTGAGACTATTGTTGGGATAAGTGGAAGAGCTGCTAGTTTTTTCTTACCAGCAAACATCTAACAAGTGACACAACTTCTAACCTTTTCTCCTACTTGTAAGAACAATGTTGGCCAATAGACTCCTGCTCTTAATATCTTATATGTTTTTTCTATCAAAGCATAATGTCCTCCACAAAATCCTGTATGAAACTGATCAATGGTCCCTTCAGTCTCTGATTCTATTAAACATAATAACAAGATATTAAGTGGGTCCTTCCAGTATAGATTTGTTTTTATGATGCAATGTTTGATTGCTTTCAATTTGAGAGTTTTACATTGACTTTTGGAGAATGATGTAGGACACTCAAAATGAATCAAGAAATTTACAATATCTTGATACCAATCTCATAGAATAATTTCTCATCAACGTGTACAGAAATAGTCTGATCTGAAGGTAAAGGTTCTTGTTGGATTTTTTTCTTCAGGATTTTGGGAAGGTTCTTGTGGATTCTTCCCTTCTGCATAAATAGAAGGTTCTTGTGGATTCTTCTCATTCACATTTTGGTAAGGTTCTTCCGGATTCTTCCCTGGTATTTCCAAAACATAGTTGATGCCTAGTAGTTTACACTTAGATTCAACCAGGAGATTAGTTAATACCTGACCTTTTACTAGCTTTGTGGTTTTTATTATTAGATCATACTCCAAAAGTTGTGTGATACATCTACCTCTCCTCCCATCAGTATATGGTTGAGTGAGAACAATTTTAACAACACTGTTTGGAACATAGGCTATAATGGTTGAATGTAAAACATACATCCTGAAAGATTTCAAGTATTGGACTAAGGCATCAGCCTGCTTCTCAATTATGTCATATTGGAGCTCAGCATCTCTCATAACTTTGGTGAAAAAGGCTATAGGTTGGTCATGGGAATCTTCATTCTTTTGTAGTAAAACAACAGTAATGGTTGTCTCAGAGGCAAAGGAAAAGATACTGAATGGTTTGGTATAATCAGGGTTGGCTAAGGTTGGAGCTTTAGAAATATCTTTCTTGATTTGATCAAATGCATGTCTGGAAGAGATAGTCCATTTAAATTCATCACCCTTTTTAAGCATATTAGTTATATCTTTAACAATTTCAGCATAATTGGGTATGAATCCTCTTAAAAAGTTGATTTTACCAAGAAAATCCTGAACTTCTTTTTTATTTCTTGGTAATGTTAATGTCTGAATGTCTGATACTCTATTTGAATCAATAACTACTCCATCATTAGAAATTATATGGCCAAGCAATTTCTCTTCTGAGATAGAAAATAGAGACTTCCTTGGATTCAATGATATTCCAAATTTCCGACATCTTTCAAAAACCTTCATCAAGTGCTTTAAATGTTTTTGATCAAAATTAGAAAAGACTATAAGGTCATCAAGATAAATAAAAAAAAAATTATTTACCTGGTCAACAAAAGCTATACCCATAGCTCTTTGGAATGTAGCTCCTACATTTGTCAAACCAATAGGCACCCTTGGATACATGAAAGTACCCCAAGGTGTTGTGAAGGCAGTATTTTCCCTATCCTCTTTGTCCATCAGAATCTGAATATAACCAGAAAAACCATCTAACATAGAAAGTCTGTTAGCTCTAGAAACTTGTTGAAGTAACTGATCCATCTTAGGTAATGCATAGTTATCTTTTAGTGATGCTTTATTTAAGTTTCTAAAATCAACACAGAGTCTAATTTCACCATTCTTTTTGCTGACAGGTACTAGGTTGGCAGTCCAATTAGAATATCTTAGTGGAAGAATAATTTGTGCATCTAACATTTTCTTAAGCTCTTTCTCAATAGTTGGTAGAAGAACTGGATTCATTCTTATGAGTTTTTGCTAGTAGGGTTTAGCTTGAGTTTTTAACAATATCCTATGTTAATTGAGGGATGTGTCATAAGTTTTAAGATCAGCATAAGACCAAGAAAAAACATCTTTGTATTTTCTAAGTAACTTAAGATATTCATCTTTAACTTATGGGGCTAAAGATGTAGACATTTTTATATACATTTGTTGTTGGGTTCTAATATTGATTTCTTCAATGTCATCTTCAGGAGAAATGGATGGAGGATTTTGATGGACATAAGTATAATAGAATAATTTTTCTAAAGGAATCAACCCTTTAGGAATGAAGTTGTTTGATAATTGTATTATGTTATGATCTGCAATCTTGGAATTTAATTTTGGATCATCAGCAGCTTGAGGATTGACGATATCAAGATTGTGTTCATCAATTTGTAAAAGAGAAAATTCACCTACAAGTTGAAGGAAAGATTTTAGTTGTTCATCATCCTCAAAAACCTGCCAATGATTTTGGTTATCAGGTATAGATGGCTTGTATTTGACTTGGATTTGGTATAACAGTTGTGTTTGATCAAGAACCCTAAATGAGCTTGCAGAAACAGCCAAAGAATCTGCATGTATGTTTTTGTTTCTAGGGACATAAATTAATTTTAAGGAATCAAAGAAATTTTCAATGGACTCGCAAACCTCATTCGATAAGACCTAAGCCTCGGATTCTTTATTTGGCAAAGATTTATAACTTGTCTTACAATGAGATCTGAGTCAGTGAAAACACTCAAGTTGTGTACCTTTAAACTCTTGGCTAATTGTAGTCCTAGAAGGAAAGCCTCATATTCTGCTACATTGTTGGTAACTTCAAAATCTAGTTTACATGATTGTGTAATGTTTTCCTTTTCTGGTGAGATTAGCACTACCCTAGCCCCTGCTCCATCCTTTGTAGAAGAACCATCAAAGAACAACCTCCATACATCAGTTTGATTTGATACAGGGTTTTCAATTACATCTTCAATTTTTACACGAGGTTCATGTATTTGATTTTAAGAGAGTTGAAAACAACTAAAATCTTGATCAATAGCATAGATAGGGTGTTCTTTGGTTGATCTTTTTTACATACCATGTGGACAAATCTAACCTCTCTATACAACCTAAGTTTTTCTCCCCCATAAAATGGAATAGTGGCATAATACATGTCCATCTGAAGAGTTCCCCATAATTTGGCACAACAATACCTAGAAAGGAGCATTCCAAATTTGGGAGGGATGTCAGTGACAACAATATCTACCACTATGCTTTTTACTGGGATTTGGGCAAGGCTCACTACTAAATCCTTAATCAATCCTAGACAAGGTACCCTTTTGGAATCAAAGGTGTACGAATCATGATAGGTGTTGGCTTTGTGGGACCTAACCCAGGTTCAGCGTTAGTTAGCCAAACAAATCCCTACACTACTGGCCCTTTCGGCATCAACCTACGAAGCACGGACTAAAGTCTCACCGGAAGTAATATGGGGGGATTTTGGAACCAAGTTTCCACACCCTTAGATGGTCATGCTATCGGTTTATACCCTCTGCTCCTACTTTCATGCAGGTCACTAAGCTTTAGGGCTCTATCAATCTACCCCTTTATTCCGCCCTTTAGTATCTCCGCAAAGGTGTACGATTGACCTCCACGTAGCCTTAACCTACGATCCAGGTACTTTTGTGCTGCTGTGACATCTTATTGAATATGTTCCAAAGTTATATTAAGTGTTTTACTTATCTTATTGATGAACCACAATTAGTGCCACATAAATGGATATTCTTACTTGGTTTAAATTAACCAATACAATCACATACATCCACGCATCACATGAACATAGTAAATCAAACCCAAAACATAATATAACCAGATGCATTAACAAGAAATAAGTACACAGAATTTGCAAAATACTTCTCTTTATTGATATATTAAGATCAATACAGACTTTATCCGCCCTACTCACATAGCTGTAGGGGTCCACGCACTCAACTACAGACTTCCACCCTAGGCCTCTACACAGTCTGCTGCAGAGCCTCTACCTATGTTAAGACCTGAAACAATTAGACTTCTCTATTGAGACTCCAAGACTTGTCTCCTCGACTTAAGACTCCTTAGAGCTTACTTAATTAGCTCCTTTTTATACAATCCCATGGTCTGCGGATGATGGATGGGTCTTTACAGTTGACTTTACACTTTACAAAATGAGGGCATAAAACCCTTTATGGCTCATGTCACCTTCACACTCCGTGACCAAAACATGCAGAGACTTTACAATTTTATTGCAAAATTACCGCAACACATGGGCTTTTAGCCTCAAAATTGTCCTTGGGGAAACTTGTTCCCAGCAGGCCCCCAACACAATCATCGTGACTTGCCCTTAAGTCATTCTACGGGCACAGTGATCTTAGCGTGAAGACCTCCCAGCTTGACTTGTATGATGGCAACCTCAGCAGTGCACTGTGCAGGCGTCATTGGTCACTGATCCTGAACTGTCAGCCTGAAGCTTCTACTTAGTTGCTTGTAAAGTAGCAAGCTTGCCTTCAATAAAGGTCATGACCAGATAAGCCTCATCCAACCAGGGCTTCAAGCACACCTTTAGCACTACCCCCTTATGTTTCGCCGCATCTACCTGTTCTTTCAATTGTTTGGTCTCCTGCAGCTTCGCTAGTCTCTGCGTGAGAGTGACAGTTTGTGTTGTACCCTTTACTTTCTCATAGTGTTGCTGTAGTTCTCATGCCTATGTCTCCAGCTGTTGTACATTAGGGTCCTCCTGCAAGCTCGTTAAGACCTCGAATGAGTGTTCAAAAGGTTATGTGCAACTTGCTACTACATTGTCTAGAACTGCTATTGCCTCTGTGACAGCGGTTACATGCTGCTCCTTTACTTCTAGCAGAGTTGAAGGCTGCGCCTTCTACTGTAGATTTGTAATTTGTAGGTTCAGCTCCAACTAAACCCTAGCTAACTTTATGCGAGCATCACACACCCCTATACAGAGCCTACGAACATGTACCTCGACCAGTTCTTCCTCAGGAATGGCCAACTCCGGGACCGTTCGGCATGCCTCCTCCATGACTTGAACTATACACTTGTTTCCTTTAGTGACCTCAGTCATAGCAGCGATGGCAGAGTCTCATTGTAGGGCCATATGTTCATTATAAATCCTCTGCTCACTGATCACCTACAAAGCGCGATGTTCGCAGGCCCTTAGCTCCACAATCACTCCATCCTGCAATAGGTGGAGCACCTCGCCAGGGAGCACTGCCAAGTTCAACCTCACTGCCTCAAGGGCACTGATAATGGGCCTGTCAGCTTCATCCTCTATGGTTAGTGCTCCATCTGGCAGCACTATCACTTAGGAGACTGTCGCTCGCAACATCTCAATAGCTTCTGAAGTACTGATAGTGAGGACGGTGGACACTGTGCCAACCTATGATGCACAGGTCCACAGCTCCTGTACACCCATCTGGATGGCCCTAAATAGTTGTTGTTGTTGTGGCTTAAACTGCTATAGTGCCTCTATGACAACATCCTACACTATGTCTCCAATGTCATGTAAATTGCCCATTGTGAGGGTGATTGGGTCAAATGACGCCTTGGTGGCCTTGGATTTCTTCCACGACCCCACTTGCTCTTGTTCCCTTGGACGCTTAATGCAGTTTGAGGACGTCTATGGGTTCGTGTTATGAAACTAGCTCAAGAAAAGATAGAAAAGATAGATCAACACCTTAGAATTCAACCTCTTCGAGGGGGCAACCTCCTTTACATTACATAAATGAACAATTCTTGGATGATTCAAATGACAAAACCTCCTTTCTATATATAGGAGTCTAAGGAGTCACAATATAATCCAGCCGACCTAACAATAATAATATAAAGCCACAAAAATAACAATAGAGGGATTCTATGGGGCACAGTAATAACAATATGGGGGCAATAGGGGCACAACAATATTAATAAGGGGTATAACTACAATAGTAATCGGGTAATCACTAGTATTATAGGGACCCAACATGCCCCTCTCCTTCAAAAAAGTGTTGTCCTCAACGCTTGAGTAGTTCTGGATACTTCTGCATAAAATTCTCATCCTCCCATGTGGAATCTTCAATGGATAAGTTCTTCCACTTGATAAGATACTCTGAAATTGAACGATTTCGTAGTTGTCGAGTTCTTTTTTCTGTGACTGCTTCCGGTTCCAATATAATTTTTCCTTCCTCATCAAGTTCTGGCAATATTGTTTGAACTGGGATCTTGTCGCCTATAACCTTCTTTAAACATGAAACATGGAAAACTGGGTGCAAGCGAGAAGTTGTAGGAAGCTCCAATTTGTATGCCATAGTACCAATCTTTTGCAACACCTTGTACGGACCATAATACTTTGGTGATAATTTATTATCCTTCTTAGCTTGCTTGAGGGACATTTTCTTATATGGTTGTAACCGTAGGAATATCCAATCACCTCCATTAAAACTTCTTTCACTGCGATGTTGATCTGCCTGTTGTTTCATTCTATTCCGTGCCAACACGAGGTTATCCTTTAAGAGTTGGAGGACTTGTTTTTGATGTTCGATGTGATGTTCCACTGCCTGAACCTTAGAATTTTCTCTTAAATATGATGTGATGGATGGTGGTTGATACCCATAAAGTGCCATAAATGGGGTCATTTTTGTTGCTGTATGGAAGGAAGTGTTATACCACCATTCAGCCAGAGGCAACCATTTGACCCATTGTGTCTATTTATCAAATACAAAGCAACGAAGATATCCTTCCAAACATTTGTTTACTATCTTAGTTTGCCCATCAGATTGAGGATGATAAGATGAGTTATGAGCTAACTAAGTACCAAGACAAGAAAATAATTATGTCCAAAAATTTCGAGTGAAAATGGGATCTTTGTCACTTACAATAATCTTTGGGTTTCCATGTAGCTTTTGAATTGTTTCCATAAATGCAGTAGAAACTGTACTGGCTTTAAATGGATGTGATAATGCACAAAAGTGTGCATGCTTGGTAAGTCTGTTAACTACCACCATGATGACACTCTTTCCCTCAGACTTGGGTAAACCTGTGATAAAATCCATTGAAACCTCCTCCCAACGTTGGATTGGAATGGATAAAGGTTGTAATAGACCTGGTGTCTTAATTGTTTTAACTTTATTTTGTTGGCAAACCAAACATTCAGCCACAAACTTTTGAATATCTGATTTAAGGCCATCCCAAAAAAATTCCTTCTTAACCCTGTGGTAAGTTTTTAAAAATCTTGAGTGCTCTCCTAAGAGAGAAGTGTGAAATTCCATAAGAATCTTTTGTTTTAAATGGGAATTATTACAGAGGTATAAGTGATCTTTGTACCATAACGAATCATTTTTCCAGCTAAATGTACCAGACGTACTGGAATCTTGTTGTAACTTTTGAATAAGTGCCCACACTTCTTCGTCATTCTTCCATTCCTCCCTTGCTTCGTTTATCCAATCTGGTTGGATAATATAAATGGCGCACAACAATGCTTCCACATCCTCATCCTTTCTTGAGAGTGCATCTGCCACCACATTTTGCTTCCCTTTTTTGTAGATGATTTCAAAGTCATAACCCAACATCTTTGTGACCCACTTTTGTTGCTCTTCAGAGGATAATCTTTGTTGTAAAAAGTATTTAAGGCTATCATGATCCGTTTTTACCTTGAAGTGTCTACCCATTAGGTAGGGTTGCCATTTCTTAAGTGCATGGAGTATTGCCAACATTTCCTTCTCATAAATAGCTTTTCTTAAAAACTTTCCCTTGATTGGATCACTTTCAAAAGCAATGGGTCTTTCATCTTGCATTAGAACAGCACCAATTCCATTTTCTTAAGCATCACATTCCACAATAAAGGTTTTTGTGAAGTTCAGTGTAGCTAAGACCGGTGCTTGGCACAGTGCCTCTTTAAGATGTTCAATGGCCTTTGTTGCTTCCGAAGTCCATGAAAATGCATCTTTCTTCAATAATGTTGTTAGAGGTGCTGTTATTCTCCCATAATTCTTAACAAACTTGCGATAATACCCTGTCAATCTGAGAAATCCTCGCAGATGCTTTATGGCTGTGGGGATTTTCCATTCCTTAATGGCTTTAATTTTGCTAGGGTCTACCTTAACTCCTTCATGAGATACAATATGACCCAAATATTCCACCTCCTAGACTCCAATGAAACATTTGGATCTTTTTGCATATAATTGTTTCTCCTTCAATAGTTGTAGCACCTTGTCGACATGTTCAACATGATCCTTCCAAGACTTGCTGTAGATTAGTATATCATCAAAAAATACTAACACAAATTTTCTAAGGAATGGTTTGAAAATTGAATTCATCAAACCTTGAAATGTTGAAGGTGCATTGGTAAGGCCAAAAGGCATGACCAAAAATTCATAATGACCCTCATGAGTTCTAAATGCTGTTTTCGGAATGTCTTCAATCTTCATTCTGATTTTATGATATCCTGAACGAAGATCCAACTTGGTGAAGTAAATTGATCCATGCAATTCATCTAGTAATTCATCAATGACAGGAATGGGGAACTTATCTTTAATAGTGAGCTTGTTGAGCTCCCTATAATCCGGACACATGTGCCATGATCCATCCTTCTTGTGCACCAATACTACTGGAGCAGAGAAAGAACTTTGACTCGGTTGAATTATACCAGCCTCTAGCATTTCTGCAACCATACGTTCAATTTCACTCTTTTGGACATAGGGATATCTGTACGGCCTGATGTTTGGAGGAACACTTCCTGGAATCAGATGAATAGCATGATCATGATCACGCACAGGTGGGAGACCTTTGTGAGTCTCAAATACCTTGGAATGATTGTCTAGGACTTTTTGGAGATCTGGAGAAATAGATGATTCCTATGTGTAAACATCTAGCGAGCATAATTGTGCAATTACACCTCTCTGCTCCTTTTCTAGAAGCTTTGTCATACTATTAGAGCTGATTATCTTTCTTGGTTTCCCTGCAATACCCCTTAATTCAACTTCCTTTCCTTCCGTAGAAAATTTGATGAAAAGTTCTTGAAAATTAAAAGCTATTGTACCCAGGGATTGTAGCCATTGGACTCCTAGTACAACATCAGCACCTCCCATTGGAATGGAAAGCATTGGGCTAGTCAATACATATTCTCCCATGGATAGCTTGATATTATGGCACTTTCCAGAGCAATTTATTGTTCCTCCATTTGCAATCATCACTTGACACTCTGGTGATGGATATAGGAAGCAATTCAATTCTTTTGCTACCTTACAATGAATAAAAGTGTGGGTGCTTCCTGAATCAATCAACACTATTACCTTTTTCTTCTTGATTTATCCTTCTATCTTGATGGTTTGAGGAGTGGTAATTCCTACCAATGCATTACAAGATATGGACGGATTTATTTGTTCTTCATCTAGGCTTTGTTCCTAGAGTATATCCTCTTCTTTTGACCTTTCTTGCTCCTTTTCTTCTTCCTCTTCACAATCTATGTAGAATAATTTTTTCTCAGCACACTTATGACCTTTAGTGTATTTGCTATCACAACTGTAACAAAGCCCTTTTGCTCTTTTTTCTTCCAATTGTTGTGGTGTCAACCTTATAGGTTGTGGAAGACTAGGGGCAACAACACTTCCATCTTTATAGTTGTGAGTGGTATGCTTCCTGGTTGACATAATTTTGCTTTCCATTTTTCTTGCTAACCTGAATGCCTTATCTAATGAATCAGGTTCCCAAAGGCGAACATCATGTTGGATATTATCCTTTAAAGACCCTATGAACACATCAATCCTATGCTCCTCCGGAATATCTTTTACCCTTATGTTCAATTTTTGGAACTCCTCAATGTGCTCCATTATTGAACCCTTTTGTTTGAGACTTATCAATTGGCTAAAAAAAGTGTTTCTTTTTGTATCCTCATAATGTGCTATCAATTCTTCCGTAAAAATTTCCCACGTGATAAATGGTTTACGAGAGCAAAGCCATTGATACCATATAAACTGATTTGGCTCCAAATATAAAGTTTCCATACGTACCTTTTGTGTGTTTTGCACATTATTGAGATCAAAGAATTGCTCCATCTGTAATATCCATGTGGCAGGATCCTTGCCATCAAACTTCCTCATATCAACTTTTGGAATATGGTGAGTCTTCGATCCAACATTAGCATCTATGGAATCATGATTAACATTTCTTTTGTTCTCATCATGAGTTTCGTTTAGTACCCTTTCACCCTTAGGGACCATTTCTTGTAGCAACTTATTCATATTTATCTTTAGTTCGTCCATGTCCGTCTTCAAATCTATCTTCAAATCATCCATCTTAGCTTCCATTTCAATCATCTTATCTTCTATGCGTTTCTTTAGACAATCCATCTTAGCTTATACACCTTTATTTAAACCATCCATCTTAGCTTCTACATCTTTATTTAAACCATCCATCTTAGATTTTGTTCCTTTTTGTGCAAGGGACAGTTATTGCACTTGGTCTTGTAATTTTGATATATCATGTTTCATTTCTTCCTCTTCTTCATGAGTCATGCTAGAGCTTTCAGATTCCTTACTAGGTGTTTGCATTTTCTTTCCTCGGGGCATCAATTATCGATAATAATGCTCTACTATGCCCTTTGAATTCCTTCAAAATAAATTTTCAAACCAAGCTTAAAAAAAATTTAAGAAAATCTACACACCTTTTTTCACTTTGTAGGAGCTCGATATTGCCTCTGATGTACCTCTGTACTTTCCAATCATCTAGTTATAAATTCATGAGATGTAGTAGCCCTCTGTGTCCTCTTCCCAATGCCACAAGTCTGACCCAAATTGGATTCTCCAAGAAATAGTTATGTGAAATATCCCACAATGACTTGCTTATAGACTAGTTCAGTAGAGTGAACTTGTACGATGTGCCACGAGTCACTGTTTCGACCTTTGGATCTGAAACATGCATACAAGAAACTACAGTCCATCCTCTTTCTGTACCTTGTTACGAAATTTCAATCCGATCCCCAGAGATAAAGTTATGACGATTTTCCCGAGGTCACCTGTTTTGAATGTGATTCAGGACTCTGCAAAAAGACCAACTTCCTCAAATCACATCTTCGCAAATATCATGCGAAAAGCTCTAAAATTCGGACCCAAGGTTCAACACGATTTATTCTCAAATGGGTTTTCTTTTGCGACTTCTGAAACATCACAGAAAAAAGTTATAGCGAAAATTCCACGATGACCTGTTTGGAGCAGCGAAACCCTAGAATCCAAAGCTCTGATACCAAATGTTATGAAACCAGCTCAAGAAAAGATAGAAAAGATAGATCAACGCCTTAGAATTCAGCCTCTTCGAGGGGGAAACCTCCTTTACATTACATAAATGGACAATTTTTGGATGATTCAAATGACAAAACCTCCTTTCTATATATAGGAGTCTAAGGAGTCACAATATAATCCAGCCGACCTAACAATAATAATATAAAGCCACAAAAATAACAATGGAGGGATTCTATGGGGCACAGTAATAACAATATGGGGGCAATAGGGGCACAACAAAATTAATAAGGGGTATAACTACAATAGTAATGGGGTAATCACTAGTATTATAGGGACCCAACAGTTCTCCCCATGCTACTATGTTTGTTCATCTGTTTCTTCTTATGTTTCGGGCGAAGGCGACGTCACACCTTTGTTAGAGCCATGCTTTGTTTCGCCTGTCTGCTTTTCTATTTGCTGGATGGAATTATGCTCAACCTGGGCCTTATTAGCAACCTCCTTCTTCCTCTTCTCATCTAGCTGCACCATCTTGAGCTTGACTTCCTCCTTTTTGTGCTGCATGGTGGACTTGCTCGCCCCCATCAACAAGTATAAGGTAGTGCGCCACTCTACCGGCCAATGATCAAATATTGCATCAATTGTGTCATCCATTTCCAAGTAAGGCAAGTCATACCATGTTTGTGCAGGGTCCTTTGGTGCCCTGATCAACACACAGTGAAAGTTTGCCTTGAACTCCACGTACCCCTATAGGTTAGCAAATGCAGTAGGTGACAATCGTTGTTTGTGATTGATAGCCATGCAGATGTTCATTTCCATCAAGATCCAGAAGATCTTGTTGTTGTGGATGCGCTAAACATCCTTGGTCACCCACAACAAAGTATACTTCACTGCTTCTAGTAGGTACGGCGTGATCGAGTGGAATTGACTCTCTTCCGATAGCTCCCAAGATACCAGCATAATAGACTGCAAGAGCTACGAATAGTGGAAGATCTTGTTGAGCTCCTATGCCCCGCAGAAATTCACAAGGAACTAAATGCAAAGATAACTTGCCCAACTGAACTGAACCCCTTCGACGCATTGGGATCCAAGAGAAAAGACTGGTGCCGACACTTCATCTGCGTGACACTTCCTCATAACCTTTCCTGCAAAAATCTATGTGGCCAACTTGACTCCGGGATCGCATATATTTGATATGGCACAGCCCCACAGCTTCTTCACGAGCTTGAATTTCTCCTTCATGGCCTCCATGAGGGCCATCTCACCACCTTTTCCACCAAACATCATGGCCGAATTTTTCCTTGTGTAGGGTAGCCATGTGATCCTATGGATTAATATGTCGGTAATGGGTATTGACTCCTCCATCAATAGACACCCATCGTGCACCAAGCATAGAAGCTACTTGATGACCAAGAATATAATGGTGGGGTGATTGTAGTGTGGCACCCATAGAAATTTGAGCAGACCTACCTTATCTACTCCCCTGAGCCACTTTCGCGGCTCTAATGCAGTCATCCTTGTGGTTGTATCAATAATGTGGTGCATTAGTTGTGTTGTCGCTAATTGTGGGAACTTCTCATGGTCAGCTAAGTCCCAATCTTCTAGTTTTAATAGAGGAGCCCACCCCAAGCACAGTCCTTCAAAGGCAATCTCATCTGGTAACAGAGGGGTTTGCAAGGGGACCTTGCTCTTGTCAATGTCCTTTGGCACCTTGGTCTTGCCCTTGCATAGAAGGACACACTCAAGAAACTTAGTGATAGGGTCAGCACCCTGGACTTCAACTTCCTCCACTTCTACCCTCAAGTCCTTATCATCCATCGTGATGTCCTCAATTTCTTCCTCCTCCAGCTCTACGTTAATGGCTTTTCCCTTTTCCTGTACGGTGGGCTTGTCCTTCAGTGGGTTTCTTCTCGGCGATGCACACACCAGTATCACAATCTGCTTGCCCTTTTTGTCCTTTGCACTCTCCTTGGTTGGGGTCGGCTTCAGTCTAGGTGTCCGTGGTGATTTGGGAACTTCATGAGCTAATACGTTTGCAACCTCTGGAGCAACTCCCTCTGCCTCCCCAACAACTTCCAACACATCCCCCTCGGTTGTCAATGCTTCCACAATATCTATGGTTTTTGATGGTGTCAACATGACACTATTCAATAGTTCTTGTGTCTCCTTTGGTAATTGCTCAAACACCAAACTCACTCTCAGAACTTCAAATAATTCACGGTTCATGTGCCTAAGAGCTCAACAACTCAATTCTCAAAATGCCAAGTGTTTTTTGCTAGGCAGCCACCTATAATTTATAGGGCATTTTGAATTCAAATCTGACTGTTCGCCCCATATTTAGTTCATTAATGCCGGATTGGTAGCAGATTTCTGAGGATCTTACCCATAAATTTAGTCTTAAACGCTGGCCACCCACTTCATTTGGCTGCATTCTTACCGTCAAATCATGAATAGTGACTTTAACAGTCACTTTCCGGCTAACCTGCGTGATTTATCCCTGGGTAGTGCTGCTCCCTTCCCACTGTCGTGAACCTTGTGACATTTTCTCGTCCCGCACAATCCTTCAATCACGCAGTTCCCCAACCTGGGTAGTGTAGTTTATAGTCCCACACCTCCTTTTAGTTGCCTGGAGTGCTACGACTATGCTACCCTCATATAGTCACTTGGCGGAATCACGATGTATTGCTTCAATCAACTTCAATTCACCTTCCCTGGGAAGGGATCTCCATTCAATTTAACCAACTAAACTTCTCCACCATCGATAATCTCCTTAATGACATAGGGCCCTAACTAGTGCATTCTGAATTTCCCTAGAAATTTATCAAACTTGCTATGATATAACAAAACCAGATCATTTACCTTAAAGGTGTGCAACTTAATGTGCCAAACATGCCATGCTTTTTTGCATTGCTTTTGGACCTGTTGGTGAAATCCAGCTAGAAACCTCTCTTCCTCAAGCTCAGCCAGCTGCGCGAGCCTCTCTTCTAGGGCCCCACGATCCATCATACTCGTGCGTGTGCTATGCATAGACTAGGCACAATGTATTCCATGGGAATCACTACTTCAACACAATATACCAGCCTAAAGGGTGTCTGTCCAGTCAACTTTTTGCATGTCATCCAATAAGCCCATAGTACTACGGGTAAGACCAGGTCCCAATCACTTCGCTGAGCATTGCAAACTTTGGTCAGCACATTTTCCAGCACCTTATTGAATTTTTCCACCATTCCATTAGCCTGTGGGTGATAAGGTGTGCTTTTCCGGTGATATACCTGAAATTCCTTCGTTAGCATGCTGATCGTTCCGTTCAGAAAGTGCATACCATGATCACTCATTAAAATCTTTGGACACCCAAATCATGTTAGTACATACTCAAAGAGGAACTTTGTAGCGGTCGCACTTGTACAATCCTTCACAGGCTGTGCCTCCTCCCATCAATTCAAATACTCAGTCGCAGTGATAATGTACCAAGGTAGCTCATCTCTCCACAATGGCCTACTAGTCCTTTGACATGGATCACATGCCTTATAGTAAACTTTTGAATCCTGATGGAGGGTTGGCCACCCCAACTATGCACGTAGAATCTTCTGCGTGGTCGCTCTCTCTGCATAATGACCTCCTGTGGTGCATCCATGACAGTCTGTGAGGATACTGCTCCTTTCAATGTCTAGTAAATATTGTTGTAAAACTTCATCAGACCCCATTTTGTACATATGTCTGACAATGAAAGAAATTATGTCACGCGTACCACTAACTCCTTCTTTTGCTGGACAATGTAGCCTTCTCAGGTGGTTCCTGTCGTTAGGAAGTTTATGATGTCTTCAAAGTGACCATTCGCGACGTGCACTGCAAATAGCTACACGTCAGGTAATCCCTCCTCCAAATTAGTGGGCTCTTCCCCCATTTCGATGTGTGAAAGATGGTCTGGTCCCGCGTTCAGTCATCTAGGCTTCACAATAACCTCAAAATCATACTCCTAGAACAATAACAACCACCTACAGGTTCTCCCCCCTAACAGAGGTTTATTAACCAGGTATTTCAATGCAAAATGATCCGTATACATCTTAAAATGTCCACCCAGCAAATAGTGTCTAAACTTCTAGAGTGCATATACCATGGCTAACCCTTCGCGCTCAATGGTCGAATAGTTCTTATCAGCCTTAGATAACCTCCTGATTGTGAATGCCATAGGATGGTCCAATTCTCCTCCGCCAGCCTATGTTAGTACTGCTCCTAATGTTATACATGACACGTCTACATGTACATCAAACTCCTTCTTCCAATCCGGGAAGACTAAAATCGGCATAGTGACCATTTTTTCTTTCAATACATCCAAGCTTTTCTTATAGTCCTCATTCTAATAGAACATGACATCCCTTTTCAACAACTTCTCCATAGGCACAGTGATCTAGGCATAGCCCTTAATAAACTTCCTGTAATACCCAATATGTCCTAGGGTTATGTGCAACTATTTTAGACTCGTCGCGCCTCCAAGTTAAGTATCACTGTGATCTTCATGGGATTTACAATCAATCCTTGTCTACAAACCACATGACCTAGTGGAGTCCCAAAAGGAACACAAAACAAACACTTCTCTAGATTGAGCGCAATTTGCTACCTTAAACAAGTATCTAGCATCAAGCACAAACTTTCCACATGGCATTTTACCAACCCAAACACAGTTTAGTCATCAAAGTACACCTCCAAAAACTTATGAATGAATTCTTTGAATGCAGCAATGACTACACGTGAAAAAATCACAGGCGCATTATTCAATCCGAAAGGCATTACAGTGTACTAAAAACATCCCCACTCAGTTGCGAAGGTCATATTGCTTCTATCCTCAAGCGCAATTTTCATCTGATGGTACCCAGAGAACTCATCAGTGAAGGAGTACGCTTCTTGGCCACCCACATCATCCAATACCTCATCGATGAACGAAGTTGGGAAAGGATCATGTACGCAAGTGTCATTCAACTTCCTGAGATCTATGCATATCCTTATTTCATCATTTTTCTTCTTTTCTTATACCACCATTTGGCTTACCTAATCATATTCCTCTATGAGCTTAATGATGCCTACTGAGAGCATCTTGTCTAACTCTAAGCAGACCTTCTCCTTATACTTAGGATTGAGATGGTAAGGTGTTTACTTAACCACATTCACATCAGGTTTTAATGCAATCTTCATCACATTTTGATCTCCTATTATCCCCTTTAGCTCCGTAAACTTGTTAGGGAACAAATCCTGGTATTCACGGAGAAATTAATTGACCTTATCTACCATCGCATAATCCCATTAACATCCAATCTTTGCGAATTTTTGTTCCTCCTTCGTACCAATATTTACGTGTTTCATTTTCAGTGGCGCGGTTATATTAGGATTGTCAATTTGCGGTCCCTCGACCTTGCAGTGACCCTCGGTTTCAGGGATATTAATATTTTGTGGATCCTCATCTTATTCTTTTGTAGTCATGTTATAGCATTCCAGCACGTGGCTCAACTGAGTAGTCCAATCGGGTTGAATCAGATCCAAAGGATCCTACCGTATCCTAAAGATTGTTGCTTTAGCTTCTTGCAATGCTTCATCAATATAGTCAAACCCGACTTCAAAGCTGAATGTCAATATGAACCCTTCATGTAGAATATCCCATTCACCTATACCATGGCAGAGCTCTGTTTCCAAGTACTAGTTCATTGGGATGACATCCAAGGTGTGACAGAACAAGTGCACCCATTCAGGTTGGGGCTTTGCTCCATAAGCCTTAGCCCATTTGGCCAAGTATGTGCATGGATCATCCTTCCCATTATATTTTTCTGTCATTCATACCTTCGGCTTCCCAAAGTGTGTTCTCATCATCCTCCTACACTCACGCAAGTCATCAAATCTACCCTTGTGTGTACCCCACCATCTTACGGGCGTAGCGCATAGTGCCCATTCCAAAGCCTGGAAGCGCTGCTTATCTCGTACTTCCCTCTCAAATACATCCAAAAATACATCTACATCATTCAAACCATCGTAAGTGGGTAGACTTATTACCTCTGACAATACACAGCGCAATGACTAGGTGATCATGTTACAACTTAGCATGGTTACTTCATGTAGTCAATTCTACTAGCGCTCTAATTCTTCATCAGAGTCTGAGGTGCAGGAACTCTCATGATCTCATGTAGTTCATCCATCCACTTTCGGAATCACCCAATCTTGGTCTCATGTTGTTATCTTATATATGCAGTCCAAATCATCATCGCTTTCGTAATCGCGGATTGGTTCAGCATAGCGCGATCCTTCAACAAGATCTAGGGGTACTATTACACGAAGCGATTTCTTTTCAAATATCATCTTTCACTTCTTTAGGTGGATTACCCTATTCATGTTAGTAGTTCAATCAATGCCAAGGAGTGCAGGGTAGGGGTTGCTATCATCCACAATTTATATTACTTCAAAGTCAGCCAATGCGCTCACGCCTTCAATATCTATAGTTACTCCTCGCAACTGTCCCATGGGGATGATATTCTGTTGATTTTCCATCCTTAACTAAATCGGAGACCGCTGCATCATGGGTGTTCCCATCTGCTCCCAAGTCTGCTTTGGTAGAATGCTCGCATCTGACCCTAGATCCAAAATAACCTGATCCATTTCATATTCTCCTATCTACGTAGTCAGTCTCATCTCTCATCCAGACCTTGCTTTATTCTTACCAATCATCCATACCACGTGCCGTTCACCTAGAGTCTTCCTATCGCATATATTTATAAGTTCCCGTAACCCCTTCGCAGCCTTGCCATCACGCAATAGCTTCATGCAAGTCTCTAGAAAGGTTGTAATCATAGAAAGGTCCATTTCTTGATCAGGCTTATCCCTGATCCCTAAGGTAGAGGCCTCGGTGAAGCTCTTCTTTGCTTCCATGAATGTTTCACGTGTGCACTCTAAATCAAACTCAGCCTTCTTTGCTGGAGCTTTTTGAACCCATGCACTATCTTCAGGTTGTTTCCCCTTATCATCGCCCATTGCAATTGCACTTTGGAGCACTATATTCGCATTCAAATCCTCTTTGTGAGGCTCATACCTCACCATCTGCAAGTTCTGAGTCAACTGTGGTGGTAGCACCCCCTTGTCATGTACCCTTGCTATCAATAGAGGATAGTCCTCTGTATCATGATCAAACAGAGTACAATATTTTTGCGACAGATGCATTGGGTTAGTGCATTTACAAGCATAGTTTCCTAGTTCTCCACAGTTGTAGCAGATTAGCTGTCCCTAACCTCTGGCAAGTCCTCCTCCACCTCAGCCTCGTTCGTGCCCGTGAAAGCCTCTTTGCACCATCCCAACACTCTAGTCAGGGGGCACGTTTCTGCTTGAACCCTATAGGCAGGTGTTCTATCCATCATCTATTCATAAATTCTACAGTTGCGCTCATCATGCCCTACCAACCTATAGATGTTGGAGAACAATTGTTGCGGTGTTTGTACAAACTTCTGCAAAAAAGGGTAATTGTCAATTATGTGTTTCCCTGCTACTTGACATATAGCGCACTGCAATGTAGGCCCCGCGCTAGGTCTTGCTTGGGCCTCTGGCCTCAAAGGCAGCAGCACTCCTCCTACAATACAGTTTTCAAAGACTAGGAAATGGTACTTGTCATGCCCCTGAGCCTTACATTTCAGGCACCAGATCTCTTCGCACACATCTAGTCAAATTGTTATGTCCTGCTTCAAAATTTGCATTTCAAGACAAAGATTTTGCAACTGCACATGGATCTACTGAACCACTAGATTTGGTTCTTGCATCCATGTTTCATGCAGTCTAATTGAAATCTCCAAGGCCTCTACTTGAGTTGTAATATTCTATTGTGACAGTGCAACCCTTAGGTATGGCAGGAGTGAAGCCATGAACCATTCACAGTGTTGTCCATCTATTAATTTCATATTGTCCTCGTGGATTTTGCACTTCAATCTCTAATCCAATTCCAAAGTTGTTTCACCCGGTTTCATCAAGATTTCCTTGAACCCCACAATCAACTGCACCTGAGATTTACACTTACTGAACTCTTTATTCAGCGTGGTCTAGATCTCTTCCAATCCAACATTTGGGTTATCATTAGAGTACTTGATGTACCAAGTTAGTGCATGATCCTACAAAGTGCTAACCAATTTTTCCTTCTTCATGTGATCATCCATGAAGTCTTGAGCTTCACATACAACTTTCACAATGAACAAAAACTAGTCCGGGTCCTTATTTCCCAAGCCCTTAAACAAAGGCAGCTTCACTAAATTTTCAATATTGAACTGCGGCGGAGGTGGTGGTGGTATGGGTGAAGTCGGAGGTGATGGTGGTGAAGTTTGAGGTGGTGTACGTGGAGATGGCAATTGTGGGAATCCCTGTTTTATGAACTGAGCTACACGTCACGGAGAAGCTTGCGCTACTCCCACTTCATCACCCAATGACGGTCAGATCAGCAGGGTATATTCAGGACCCTTTCTTCTTTCATTTCTATAATTCTTTCCACTTCGCATAGCTCTGAACATCAAAGTAGCTGCATAACCCACTTTTCATGCAATAACATCTTAATCAAGGTATTTAAATAATTCAAGTATTTACCTCACAGACCTTTGAAAAAGTGTTGCTCCACCACGCTGTAACTAACTGAGGTATCGACCGTGAATTCAGTGACAAATCCTCCTATGATGCAATCAAGCCAATGATCTACAACATGGATGATATTATCTTGACAGGCTTCCAGTCTTTGTACTAACTTTGGGGTCCAGACAATAGGACCCTCAAGTTTCCACCTTCCTTGGCTATCCGCTAGCTTCGTGATCCACTAGTTAACTAAATTGGAAAGGAACAAAAAAAGAACTTGTGGATTTCTGTATACAGGTACCTCTCTAGCCACTATTCCTTTGTTAGCAGTGGATTTTTGTTCTCATGCACCGTGAATTCGTGGATCTTCCTATCCAGCTAGTCTTTGACCTCTTTCTTAGTTGGATTCTAGTGATACAACATCACATGTCTCTCATGCAAATTATGGTCCCAGCAATGGAACCATTTGTTGGCTTTGTGGGACTTGACCCAAGTTTAGTGTTAGTTAGCCAAATGAATCCCCACACTATTGGCCCTTTCGGCATCAACCCGCAGAGCGCGGACTGAAGTCTCACCTGAAGCAGTATGGGGGGATGCTGGAACCAAGCTTCTGCAACTTGAGATGGTCGTGATGTCCGTTGATACCCTCTGCTCCTACTTTCACACAGGTAACTAAGATTTAGGGATCTATCAGTCTACCCCTTTATTCCGCCCTTCAATACCTCTGTGAAGGTGTACGATTGACCTTCGCACAACCTTAACTAGCGATCCAGGTACTTTTGCGCTACTATGACAACGTATTGTATAGGTTCCCAAGTTACCTTAAGTGTTTTACTTATCTTACTGATCAACCACAGTTAGTGCCGTGTAAACTAATATTCTTACTTGCATTGAATTAACCAATATAATCACAAATATTCGCGCATCACATGAACATAGTAAATCAAACCCAAAACACAATATAACCATATGAATTAACAAGAAATACACAGAATTTGTAGAATACTTCTCTTTATTGATGTCTTCAGATTGATACAGACTCTATCCACCCTGCACACATAGTTGCATGGCTCCATGCACTCAGCTACAGACATCCACCCTAGGCCTCTTCGCACTCAGTTGCAGAGCCTCTACCTATGCTAAGACGCAAAACACTTAAACTTCTCTACTAAGACTTCAAGACTTGTCTCCTTGACTTAAGACTCCTTAGAGCTTACTTAATTAGCTCCTTTTTATACAATCCCATGGTCCGTGGACCATGGGTGGAACTTTACAGCTAACTTTACGCTTTACAAAATGAGGGCGAACAACCCTTTATGACTCATGACAACTTCGCACTTCACGACCATAAAATGTGGAGACTTTACAATTTTATTACAAAATTGCCCCAACACATGGGCTTTTAGCCCCAAAACTGTCCCTGGGGGAACCAATTCCCAACAATAGGATCTAGTTATGTCAAGATTTAAATGATCCATGATAGTTTTTAGCATGAGATTGTGTGATGCTCCAGAATCATGCATACAGTTATATAGCATGGATTCATTTGTCTTTAGTGTCATGTAGAAAGTGGGTACTATTTCATTTATCATATCTGAGCTAGGACCAAAGACAACTGCTAGTTTTTCATCTTCAAGGTTAATAACATAACTTTCAGCATCAACATAGCTATTTTGTATCCATTTGGAAACTTGATTTTTATATCCAGGGTTTTTTGAAAGTTTTGGAAGTGGTATAGGGATCTTAACTCTTTCTAACTCCTTTTAAATATTAAATAAGGTTAAGACATTTTTTTCAATTTGATCTGTATCAGTTGACTGATTTACTGGTCGAATAGTAGTTGTTTGAGTTTCCAAAGTTTTGGTATGAGGTTCAATTGTTGAAGGTTCCTTAGGAGGTCTTCCAGGGCCAATTCTAGATCTAAGATCATATCTTTTGTTTAGCTCTGCCATTAGGAATTCAGAGAAGGCATGGTATTTGGAAACCTGTGAGTATTCTTGATCTTCTTGAACTTGCTTATTTTGTGAAAGAGGAATGATAGTGGTTTGACCAGAAGAGGTATCCATATTGTTAATGTCTTCAATGATAGTCATGGTATTATCATCAGGCTGTTGATCATCTATCAGTAAATGAGTTGGAACCTATTCATCATTACTAGGTCTTTGAAGAATTTGTAATTGTGGATTTCTTTTCTATTGACCTTGATTTTGATTTTGAGGTCGAGTGACCATCTATTGAAATGTTGTAGGTCGAGTATCAATATTGGAAATTCTATTGGATAGATTTCTAAGAAGTGAAGTGATCTCATCAATTTTAGAATCTTGAGTTTTAGTCTTTGAAGAAGTAGAGGCCCCTTGACTAGATTTAAGCTTTCTTTGGGACTTTTCCTCTTTAGATTTTAAAGTGGCTGAGGCAGACCTATTTTCTTCCACTTCTATAGCACTAATTTGCATGTCTTCAAGAGTCCTTGAAGTTCTTTCTCTTAACATTACAGAAAAATCATCTTCAAAGGCTTTTGAAAACCTAGATTTGGCTGCTGCTACAAGGGGTTTGCAATGAGGGGGCATCTTATGATAAAGTTTGTTGAACCTTTTAATAAAATCAGATACAGATTCACCAAAGTTTCATTTAAGTTCTTCAAACCCAGTTAGAAAGTAAAGAGAATCTTTCTTCACACCCCATTGGTTTTTGAATATATTTTTCAACTCTTCCCAAGACCTAATGGAATTTTTAGGTAACTTCCTAAACCAGGTTCTCACATTTCCCTCAAGAGATTTAAAAAACAACCTCATATAAACATTTTCTTGCTCGATGTTCATATTATCTGCAAAATCTAGAAATTTTTGATGATGGTCCTCAGCTGAGGAACCAATTTCTCCATCATACCTAGGAAGATGTTTTAAATATCCTGGAAGGAATGCATCGAGGTTTTGAGGTAAAACTAAAGCTGCATATCTAGCCTATACAATAGGTTGGAATGCCATAGTAGAAGATGGTGTGTGAGATGTTTGTGTAGATGTTGAAGAAGAAGAAGAGGAAGATGGTGATAAAGAAGGTGTATATCTATGTGGAGGTGAGGAAGGAGGATATTAAGAAGGAGGAGATCTCCTATATGAATTTAAGGGAGTCTTAATAACTAACTTATGGACCTATGACTAAGTACCCTCTTTAGTTTCAAAGAGTGGATTTGAGTATATAGAGAAGGTCCCTTCAGGTTGTTCAGAAGTGGAAGGAAATGAATATGTAGTAGGGGATATGAAGTCTGTAGGTTTGTATTCAGGTAAATGAACACCCAAGTCAGACTCAGATTTAGGTGATCCTATTGGTAGTGGGGGTTCCTGACATGTTTCAAGTGAGTGAATGAGGAAAGTTGATATGAAATCAACTCCCCTGTCTTAAAGTTCAGAAACCATAGGTGATAATTGTGTCCAATCTGAATTGTATGGAATGTTGCTATAGGGATCAAATGGTAATATATCTTTAGACTGCAAGGCTGAAGAAGAAGAATATGGTTGAAGTTTTCTTTTGGAATTGGCCCTTCTCACTAGTTTTTCTAGATCTGACAAAGGACTAACTGTGTTAGGTTCAAAATGAGATCTAGTCTGCTTAAAATGTGCCAATTTGGAATAGTGGAGTCGTGAGGTGAAGAATTTTGACCTATCTAGACCTTTAGTCACCTTTAAAGAAATACGATTTATATCTTTGTCCTAGGAAATAATCAAATTTGAATCCCCGACAACAGTGCCAAATTGATGTTGTTCCTATGAGATGATAATGGTTAATTGATCATGCCAGAGCATCTAAGATATCTGTTTTGGGGGTTTTGGTTTTAGTTTTTATGGAGGACCAATACATAGAACAAACTGTAAGAATGATGTATTAACTCTTTTATATTGTATTAATAGATAATCAAAGGGTTGTTATTTAACTTCACACAGTGATTTGAATTTATATGTTGTGTAGAAAGAACAATAAGGATATATCATTAATTTAGATTTCAGACAGAAAGATAAACTATCATAAGTGGGAAAAACCTTTGTCTAATGTTCAAAAGTTAAACAAAATATGCTTAAAATTACATAAGATCCTGACAATTTTATGATTTAGAGGGATCATTTTAGACAAACGGTCCAATATCTCAGTCTCTTTATGATAATAACTTCAGAAGGAATTTTAAGAATAAGTGTAACACATTTATTCTTACCTGATATCTCTCTGAAAATTAAACATATGTAGAATAAACATAATGAATTGAAACACAATCAAAACTTACAGAAGAAAACAAGACTGTATGACACCAAATTTAGAATCCTTTACTTTATTATCAGTGATCTAGAAAAAGCGTGTACATCAATGCTTTAAAAAATTGCTTATGGAAAGGTACCACCTTTAATAACTCATAGAAGAGAGTTACTTATACAAGTTTAAACAAAATATCCTAAACTGATTACAAAATAGCTTGAAAGAAGATAGGAAAATAAAAATTGTTACATGATTTGTCCCTATTAAATAGGAAGTTGTTGATGACTATCCCTTCAAAATTTGTTGTTGCTATCTTCTTGTTGGAATGAAAAGTTAATCAATTGCTTCACACAATTGATCCCACATTTTCTCAATAGGTATCTCGAGATCTCCAAAAACTCTTTGCCAATAATCTGTCTTTTTATCCTTGCAAATTGACTGTTGTCTGCTACAATAGTATATAGTCTCTCACAGTAATCCTCCAATTTTACTACCTGATCATTCAATGACACTATCTCTGGTAACCCTTTCTTACGCAACATATTGAATTTATAATGAAACCTTCTAATTGTAGTGTTCAAATCTTCACTTTTTGTTTTCAGCTGAGTTAACATATTCTTCTTCACTGGGACATTCTTAATTTCAAAAATAGTAGCTCTCTTATATGGAATGTTCATTTCTTGTAACTGTTGTCTAGTTTTAGAGTTTAGTACCCTAATCATCCCTGATGCTTCTTTGGGTTTTGTTCCCAATGTTTCCTTCTAGGTCTCTATCTCTGCCCTGCATTTAACAATCAGTTCTTGCTGCTCAAAAATGATTTGTATGGATGGCCATACCTTTGTTATAGATTGGCTAATATCTAACCAAATGTCTTCTTTGGCATGGGCCAAAGTGTATGCCATTAGAGTCTTTCTTTCTAACCTTTTAACCTCGAGCTCTAACCTACGTGATTTTTGCATTTCCTCTACATAGAAGGTATCATTTTTTACCTTCTGTGACTCTAAGGTTTGGAACTTCTGGAGTAACTTCTCATTTTGTTGTTTTTGTGCTTGTAGCTCCTAAGGTAACCTTGTTGTTTCTCTTGTTGTTGAAGATGAAGCAATTTCAGTAGGAGATGAGCTTCAATCTGCACCTGTCATTGGAATTGTTGTTACTAAGGTCACAACAAGATGTGTTGCCTCTTTTTCATTGAGTAGTTGTTCTATCTGGTCCTCCATTTTCTTGATCTATATGTTTTGCTCAATAATGAGATTTAACATTTCCTCCCTAGGCTGTTCATTTATGTTGTTTCTTTGGTATGTGGATCCTCAGTTGAAGGCAGATTCAACTTTTTCTTCAAGGTTGTAATCTCTACATTCTTCTTTTGCGGTATATCTTTAATTGCTTTACAGTCATGGGGATCATATCCAATCTTGATAATGATATCTTCTAAAGACTTTAATTTGTTATCTTTAGATAAGAATGACAACTTTTCAATCTTAAGATGTGACTGTACATTTGACAAAGTAGTTATGAGCTTGGAAAGATACATGGTAGTTGTAGTCATTGTTGAAAATAGCATCTCACCTGATTGCCTATGAAAATACATTTGATCAGTGGGATGTATCTAGTTCACATCAAATGAGTAGATGGTCTTCTTATAGTCTGCTGTGGATTTGGGAAATGGAATTTGAGCCTGCAAAAATTCCATTTGCATCCTTCCTCTTTCACTGTCAAAGGTTGAGAGAAGTCTATGTTGGGAAGTGGATGTTTGTTTCCAAAATTGATTGTAAAATTGAGATTTAAGACTTCCATTATTTTGCTTGATTTCCAAAAATGTTGAGAAGATATTTGCATCTCTTGCTAAGTTGGCCTCAGTTGACTGAATAATCTCCATAGTTTCAATTGAAGAAGAAGTTGAATAAGTAGAAGGAGTCTTAGGATCAGTGGTCCCTCCTGATGAAACATCTTCCGTTTCTCCAAGATCAATTATCTATGGTGGCTTTCTTCCTTATGATATTGATAGTTCGGTTTTGAACTTCTTTTGTAAGATATAGTACACTTTACCTGATTCTATAGTTGTCTGAGTTTTCTCTCTAGCTCTTTTATGTTGAGTACTCTATGTAGCTGGAGTCTTTGTCCGTGGAGTTGATATAACCTGTTCATCAGCTTTTGTGAGAGTACCTTCAAACCATTTCTCCTGGTTTATAAAATTTTCCAATTTTGGCCTGGGAGTATGGTTGTAAGGTGTTGCCTTCAACTGCACTTTGAGAGCTGAAATGATCCCAAAAGGATCATAAGACCAAGTAAATCTTGGTTGGAGGTTCATGTTATTCAGTAATATGTTTGCTTCTGTGCCTGCAAACCTAGTGTTACAAATGAAATTTCCTACCTTGGCTTTGAGTTTAAACTGTGATTTCTTCTTTCATGAAACAAAATGGACTTCATCCATATTTACCATCTGCTTGATGTATTCCAGTGAGAATATTACCATTGGCACATACTTAGGCAGTTTGTATGGAGCCAACTCACTACCATAGATCCTAATCTTAGTGTAATTCTAGTATAGGTACCACTCACTAGTCTTGGTTTTCTCTGATAGGTGCAATGTCTTTTTCATTTCTTCTCCAATTTTGGGCTCTGCTTGACTGTTGAGTAGTTGAAGAACTGGACGTATAAAGGAATCAATGAACTGAGAGAATGTAAATTTAGATGATCACGCTCTTACTAACTCTGTCCACTGAATCACTGATTGATTCACTCCCTACTTATCTTGTCTGTTCAGTTGAATGGGCAATAGGTCTCCCTATTGAAATAAAATTAAATGGATTATGACTGAACTGTACCCTAAAAACTCCTTGAGTGGTCAAATTCATAAACTGTTCATGTATATTATTAGCCAAAAAGTGGCTATAATTATACATGAAGGCAAGTTGATATTCTTTGGTAAAAATGGAAAAGAATCCAAGGATGGATTCATCAATAGATTGGTCATTTTCATAACCTAGGAGGTATGATAACATAGAGATACTGTGTCTAGTAGCTTCAAGGAACATGGAAGATGAATATGGTGGATTTCTCTTAGGTAATTTGACATCTTCTGGTAGGAAAGGTTCAAAGATAAGGGCTCTCTGTGGGGAGGTAATTTTATTGTAGAGGTCCATGAGAGCTGGAGGTGAGAAATGGCCGAGGCAATCAGATGGAGGTATCATTAACATTTGATTTATGCTCTGAGTAGTAATGGTGATTAGGATTTTTCCATCCTAAGTCATCACAATTCTTTACATAGGGTCATACCTGGCTTAACACAAAGATATTAAATTACGAAAGTAATGGGTTTTAGGAAAAGAATATAATGGCAGAAGTGTCTCCCAAAAGCGAATGAGGTCCTCTTTATCAGCATATTTCAGTTTTAACCATGAATGTAATTCATAAAATTCG
This sequence comes from Pinus tabuliformis, assembly GCA_031772625.1. Lineage (NCBI taxonomy): Eukaryota > Viridiplantae > Streptophyta > Pinopsida > Pinales > Pinaceae > Pinus > Pinus tabuliformis. The sequence continues at coordinate 225,182,303 of CM062813.1, forward strand.
AATTCAAAATCATAGCCATTGATCTTGAAAAGGGAATCTACAAGGCGCATATGATCTAGATCAAGGGATACTTTGGAGGGATTCCCTTCTTTAGTAGTCTTCTGTATCTTTGCTTTAGGAGCCATCCTACTGCAGAGGAAAGTTAGAAGTTGTTTTAATAAAAAATCAATAACAGTGGCGAAAATACACAGAGTGACAAATGGTTTTGTTGATTTATGGACGGAAGTGAAAAGTGGCAAATATTGGAGCCATGGAGCATTTATAGGTTCAATTGCGCTCAATTGACTATTTAGATCTAGTTGTAGGAAATAAATTTACAGAAGGATGAAAAATAATTCTTAACACATGTTTATACGGTTAATTACATGGCGAGCAGTGAATGGGTGAATGAAAATAGATTGGTGACATGGATGTTCATGATTGGACGGGAGATAACAGATGCATATGGCATGAGAAGAAGTCAACGATCGAATGGAAGAAAACCAACAATGGATTTCGGGGGGGGGCGCATAATGGTTTGTGGTTTTGAGCTTTGGGGGTCTGAAACATTGTGGAGGCACCACGTTGCAAAAAATGACAGCCATGAAACCTGCTTTTCGGACATCCACCCTCGCGTTAACAGGAAACAGCTAAAGGGGGGCCGAAAGGCTTCCTCTGTTGTTGATCCGGGAGGAGTGAATGATCCTCGTTGAAAAGTGCCAATTGGTTATCGTTTCTCGATCTGTCATTTTGTCGCTTCTACCAATACGAAAAAGTGTATAATGTGACTTATTTATAATGTCATCTAGATTTATTACAACAATCAAATAAAAATTAAGGAATTTAAGCATGATTAATTAAATAAACAATTTTAAAGGTTCATTTTGAGCTAGCAACCTTAGTTTTATTTCCTAAAGCAAATATTTTTCTTTTGTTTCTTATCTAACATTTTCATTTTGCCTTCCTTTTTTAGAGAAACTATTCTATCATTTTATTTGATATGGACCTGTAATAATAATGATTCCTAACATTTTTATCTTCCAAGTTGTTTTTGGTCCATATCCTAACTTATCATTTTTTGTATGGCATTTTGATTTTTTCATCTAATATCTAACTTATCAAAAACAAGGATGTTACAACATGGTGTAAGGTCTGATTGGGACTTCATATTAGGGAGATCCCTTGGATGTTGGAATGTCTAGCACCCTCAACATTTTTGGTGCTAGAAGGAGGGAAACCAGTATTTTATGGTTGATTGTCCCAACAACCCCACTAATCCATATTCTGGTCAAGGTAGTAATGTTCACTCCCTCTCCGACACCCGTAATTATGAAGTTGGCAACTCTTCACTACCTAGGCTTGAATGTGAAATCTCGTATCATCAACTTTAGGATGTCCTTCCCATCACTCGTTAATTTTAAAAATTTGTTGGACTGATTCTAAGCGTAATCACTCTTCCATATTCTCAAAAGAAGAACACAACCACCTCGATAGGAGTAGTGGTCTTGTTTATTGAAGAAGCAACTTTCGCCACTCTTGAAAAACTGGTATAAGTTGTGGAAGGGGAAGAGGAACTTCCACTATTTCAAGGAGGAGAAGGAGGAAACCCCTTACTCTCGGGTTCAAATTCTGGTGGGGGGGAGGAGAGGAAGAAAAAAAGAAGAAGATGAAGAAGACATGGCAAAGAAGAATTTGGATTAGATGACTCAGGGCTCATTGGAATTTCAGGGTGTTCGGCACAAGATGTCGAGACATGCAGAGAAGATCTTAACATAATATGACCCTGACAAGACAATGAAGGTTGAATATGACTTAGACAAATTTTACCTACATCTGCAAACACTTGAGGTATGTTACAATTATGTTGCATGTAGACTTTTCCTGTGTACCTTGGATGGTAGAGCAGTTGTATGGTACCACAACCTTCCTCCAAACTCCATCCAGAATTGAAGGGCATTCAAAAAATATTTCTTGAGAAATTTGTTGAATATAAGACCCCTGCCATGTTATTGAAGGAATTGGGTAGTCTTAAGATGGAGCAGGATGAAAATGTTAAATATTTCAATCAAAGGTTAAATCAATATTGACCAAGTTTTCGGATGACACAAAACCTCATGACTCCATTACCACTGACTACTACACCTCTACCTTTCCAGCAAGTATTGCAAAATTTGTAAAGCAAACTGCGAGGCCAACTTTAACAAAAAACTATGAAGAGGTTAATGTTGTAGAGAAGGACCTGCGTGTTATTGGAGTCATCATAGATGATGAACCCACAAAGGACTCCAAGGAAATAGGTAAGACGTCTCAGGCATCTGTGAGCAAGGCTAAGGAAAATCAACTGAATTTTATTGAAAGCCTTACTCATCTTGTTAAGTCCTTGATCACCGAAATGGTTGAACTTAAACAAAGTACAAGAGATACTACCATGAGCAGTAGGCCCCTGAAGTACATGATGAGAAGGAATGTAGCTTCCAGCAGCAAAAAAAATCATTCAACAAAATCTTCACATTTTTCTAATGTGGTGTTGAACATTGAAAAAATTGGCATGGATTCATACTGCACCTTTCATAATGAGCGTCATTCAGAAAAGACATGCCCACAGTGCAACCAATTCGCAAGAAGAATAGTCGTGCAGGTTGTATACTGAGTCATGGTTGAGGAACAAGCTGAGCCCAATGAAGCAGAGGAAGAGGATGATGCATCTGATGAAGCTCCAAGCACTAGGCATGAAGTAAACATGTATCATTGTGTTCTCGTAGCCCAGAAAAGTACTACCAATAAGGAACCTCCAAGTGATGGTCCAACCCAGAAGTAGAGCAACTGTTACAAATTGAGAAGTCAAGGGACTACCACTGTGAAAGATGTTCTGAAATAGAAATTCAAAGAAATTTGTTAAGAAAACTAAGTCCTCCAGCTAACTCAGCATAGAACACTCAGAGAAAGTCCAGGAAAACAGTTCTAATGAAAAGTGTTTCGCCAGTAGAAAAGATAGAACCATCCTGCCAAAAAACATAAACCCAGTTCCATCCCCGGAAAACTTGGTCTGTCTTCCCACTTTAGATTACAACATTGTAGAATATATGAAGATGTTTCGTGCAAAAATATCCCTTTTGGAACTTACCAATATCACGAGATAGCGGGATATCCTTTTATGTGCACTTGGACAAACTTCTACCGGTAATTATACCTCTTCTGAAAAGGGATGTAGTAAGTCTCATGATCCTCCCGCTTATGCGCTTAATGCACTCCTCCTAGAAGAAAATACACTCTTCCCATCATTCTTTTTAACATTTGAAATCTTCAGTTTCAATGTACGCAATTTCTTGGTTGACTCTAGTGCATCGGTAAATGTAATGCCACTATCAATGGCCAAGAAGATCAATGCTCAATGGGACAAGATAGATGCACAGTGTTAGGTCCCTATAATACTAGTAATTACCCCATTACTATTGTAGTTGTATCCCTTATTAATATTTTTGAGCCCCTATTATCCCCATATTTTTATTACTATGCCCCATAGAATCCCTCTATTGTTATTTTTGTGGCTTTATATTATTATTGTTAGGTCGGCTGGGTTATATTGTGACTCCATAGACTCCTATATATAGAAAGGAGGTTTTGTCATTTGAATCATCCAAGAATTGTTCATTTGTGTAAAGTAAAGGAGGTTGCCCCCTCGAAGAGGTTGAATTATAAGGCGTTGATCTCTCTTTTCTATCTTTTTGTGAGCGGGTTTCATAACATTTGGTATCAAAGCTTTGGATTCTAAGGTTTTGTTGCTCCAAATAGGTTATTGGGGCATTTTCACTATAAATTTTTTTCCGCGACCTTTCAGAAACGAAAAAAAAACCCATTGAGATGAAATCACACTGAACCTTGGGTCCTAATTTTAGAGTTTTTCATGCAATATTTGCGGAGATATGATCTGAGGAAGTTGGTCTTTTTGCAGACTCCTAAATTACATTCCAACAAGTCACCTGGGGAAATCATCATAACCTTCTCTCTGAGCATCGGATTGAAATTTTGTAAGAAGGTACAGAAAAAGGATGGACTGTAGTTTCTAGTATATATTTTTCAGTGCCATAGGTTGAAACAGTGACACGTGGCACTTCATACAAGTTCGCTCTTCTAGAAAGGTCTATAATCGGGTCATCTTGGGAGATTGTGCATAACTCTTTCTTGGAGAATCCAATTTAGATCAGACTGGAGGCATTGGAAAGAGGACGCAGAGGGCTAATACAGGTCGCAATTTTAGAACTAGATGATTCGAAATTACAGAGATACATTAGATTCAATATCAAGCTCCTACAAAGTGAAAAAAGGTGTGTAGTTTTTTTAAATTTTTGCTTAAAATTGGTTTGAAAAATTAGTTTGAAGGAATTCAAAGGGCATAGTAAAACATTATTATTTGTAATTGATGCCCCGAGGAAAGAAAATGCAAACACCTAGTAAGCAACCTAAAAGCTCTAGCATGACACACGAAGAAGAGGAAGAAATGCAACATGATATATCAAAATTATGAGACCAATTGCAACAAGTGTCACTTGCGTAAAAAGTAACAGAATCTAAGATGAATGATGTAGAAGCTAATATGGATGGTTTAGAGAAAGGTGTAGAAGTTAAGATGGATTGTTTAAAGAAAGGTGTAGAAGCTAAGATGGATGGAATAGAAGCTAAGATGAATGGCATGGACGCTAAAATGGATGGCATGGATGATAAGATGGAAGAATTGAAGATAAATATGAATAAGTTGCTACAAGAAATGGTCACTAATGGTGAAAGGGTAGTAAAGGAAACTCATGATGAGAAAAAAAAAATTGTTAATCATGATTCCGTAGACTCTAATGTTGGATCGAAGACCCACCATATTCCAAAAATTGATATGAGGAAGTTTGATGGCAAGGATCCCACAACATGGATATTATGGAAGAAATGACAACACATTATGAGGATACAAAAAGCAACACTTTTTTTAGCCATTTGATAAGTCTCAAACAAAAGGGTTCAATAATGGAGCATATTGAGGAGTTCCAAAAATTGAACATAAGGGTAAAAAATATTCCAGAGGAGCATAGGATTGATATGTTCATAGGGAATTTGAAGGATAATATCCAACATGATGTTCGCCTTTGGAAACCTAATTCATTAGAGAAGGCATTCAGATTAGCAAGAAAAATGGAAAGCAAAATTATGGCAACCAAGAAGCATACTAGTCACAACTACAAAGATGGAAGTGTTGTTACTCCTAGCCTTCCACAACCTATAAGGTTGACACCAGAAAAATTGGAAGAAAAAGGAGCAAAAGGGCTTTATTACAATTGTGATAGAAAATACACTAAAGGTCATAAGTGTGCTGAGAAGAAATTATTCTACATAGATTGTGAAGTGGAAGAAGAAAAGGAGCAAGAAAGGTCAAAGGAAGAGGATATACTCCAGGAACAAAGCCTAGATAAAGAAGAAATGAATCCGACCATATCTTGTAATGCATTGGATGGAATTACCACTCCTCAAACCATCAAGGTAGAAGGACAAATCAAGAAGAAAAAGGTAATAGTATTGATTGATTCAGGAAGTACCCACAATTTTATTCATGTAAGGTAGCAAAAGAATTGAATTGCTTCCTATATCCAGCACCAGAGTGTCAAGTGATGATTGCAAATGGAGGAATGATAAATTGCTTTGGAAAGTGCCATAATATCAAGCTATCCATGGGAGAATATGTATTGACTAGCCCAATGTTTTCCATTCCAATGGAGGTGCTGATGTTGTACTAGGAGTCCAATTGCTACAATCCTTGGGTACAATAGCTTTTAATTTTCAAGAACTTTTCATGAAATTTTCTACCGAAGGAAAGGAAGTTGAATTAAGGGGTATTGTAGGGAAACTGGGAAAGATAATCAGCTCTAATGGTATGAAAAAGCTTCTAAAGAAGGAACAAAGAGGTGTAATTGCTCAATTATGTTCGCTAGATGTTTCCACATCGGAATCATCTATTTCTCCAGATCTCTGAAAGGTCTTGGACAATCATTCCAAGGTATTTGAGACTCCTAAAGGTCTCCCACATATTTGTGATCATGATCATGCTATTCATCTAATTCTAGGAAGTGTTCCTCCAAACATCAGGCCGTACAGATATCCCTATGCCCAAAAGAGTGAAATTGAACATATGGTTGCAGAAATGCTAGAGGTTGGTATAATTCAACCTAGTCAAAGTTCTTTCTCTGCTCCAGTAGTATTGGTGCACAAAAAGGATGGTTGATGGTGCATGTGTCCGGATTATAGGGAGCTCAACAAGCTCACTATTAAAGATAAGTTTCCCATTCCTGTCATTGATGAATTATTGGATGAATTGCATAGATCAATTTACTTCACCAAGTTGGATCTTTGTTCAGGATATCATCAAATTGGAATGAAGACTAAAGACATTCCAAAAAAAACATTTAGAACTCATGAGGGTCATTATGAATTTTTGGTCATGCCTTTTGGCCTTACCAATGCACCTTCTACATTTCAAGGTTTGATGAATTCCATTTTCAAACCCTTCCTTAGAAAATTTGTGTTAGTATTTTTTGATGATATACTAATCTACAGCAAGTCTTGGAAGGATCATGTTGAACATGTTGACATGGTGCTACAACTATTGGAGGAGAAACAATTATATGCAAAAAGATCCAAATGTTTCTTTGGAGTACAAGAGGTTGAATATCTGGGTCATATGGCATCTCATGAAGGAGTTAAGGTATACCCTAGCAAAATTAAAGCCATTAAGGAATGGAAAATCCCCACATCCATAAAACATTTGCGAGGATTTCTTTGTTTGACAGGGTATTATCGCAAGTTTGTTAAGAATTATGGGAGAATAGCAGCACCTCTAACAACATTATTGAAGAAAGATGCATTTTCATGGACTCTAGAAGCAACATAGGCCTTCTAACATCTTAAAGGGGCAATGTGCCAAGCACTGGTCTTAGTTACACTGGACTTCACAAAAATCTTTATTGTGGAATGTGATGCTTTAGGAAATGGAATTGGTGCTATTTTAATGCAAGATAAAAGTCCCATTGCTTTTGAAAGTCGTCCAATCAAGGGAAAGTTTTTACACAAAGCTATTTATGAGAAGGAAATGTTGGCAATACTACATGCACTTATGAAATGGCGACCCTACCTAATGGGAAGACACTTCAAGGTAAAAACGGATCATGATAGCCTTAAATACTTTTAGAACAAAGATTATCCTTTGAAGACCAACAAAAGTGGGTCACAAAGATGTTGGGTTATGACTTTGAAATCATCTACAAAAAAGGGAAGCAAAATGTGGTGGCAGATGCACTCTCAAGAAAGGATGAGGATGTGGAAGCATTGTTGTGCGCCATTTCTATTATCCAACCAGATTGGATAAACAAAGCAAGGGAGGAATGGAAGAATGATGAAGAAGTATGGGCACTTATTCGAAAGTTACAACAAGATTCTAGTACATCTAATACATTTAGCTAGCAAAATGAATCGATTTAGTACAAAGATCGCTTACACCTCTGTAAAAATTTGCAACTCAAACAAAAAATTCTTATGGAATTGCACACTTCTCCCTTAGGAGGGCACTCAGGATTTTTAAAAACATACCATAGGGTTAAGAAGGAATTTTTTTGGGATGGCCTTAAATCAGATATTCAAAAATTTGTGGCGGAATGTTTGGTTTGCCAACAAAATAAAGTTGAAACAATTAAGACCCCGAGTCTATTACAACCTTTATCCATTCCAAGCCAACGTTGGGAGGAGGTTTCAATGGATTTTATCACAGGTTTACCCAAGTCTAAGGGAAAGAGTGTCATCATGGTGGTATTTGACAAACTTACCAAGTATGCACACTTTTGTGCATTATCACATCCATTTAAAGCTAGTACAGTTTCTACTGCATTTATGGAATCAATTCAAAAGCTACACGGAAACCCAAAGATTATTGTAAGTGACAGAGATCCCATTTTCACTGGAAATTTTTGGACAGAATTATTTTCTTGTCTTGGTACTCAGTTAGCTCATAGCTCATCTTATCATCCTCAACCTGATGGGAAAACTGAGATAGTAAACAAATTTTTGGAACGATATCTTCGTTTCTTTGTATTTCATAAACAGACACAATGGGTCAAATGGTTGCCTCTAGCTGAATGGTGGTATAACACTTTCTTCCATAAAGCAACAAAAATGACCCCATTTATGGAACTTTATGGGTATCAGCCAACATCCATCACATCATATTTAAGAGAAAATTCTAAGGTTCAAGCAGTGGAACATCACATCGAACATCAACAACAAGTCCTCCAACTCTTAAAGGATAACCTCATGTTGGCACGGAATAGAATGAAACAATAGGTAGATCAACATCGCAGTGAAAGAAGTTTTGATGTAGGTGATTGGGTATTCCTATGGCTACAACCATATAAACAAATGTCCCTCAAGCAAGCTAAGAAGGATAATAAGTTATCACCAAAGTATTATGGTCCGTACAAGGTGTTGCAAAATATCGGTACTATGGCATACAAATTGGAGCTTCCTGTAGCGTCTCGAGTGCACCCAGTTTTCCATGTTTCATGTTTAAAGAAGGTTATAGGTGACAAGCTCCCAGTTCAAGCACTATTACTAGAACTTGATGAGGAAGGAAAATTATATTGGAACCGGAAGCAGTCACAGAAACAAGAACTCAATAGCTACGAAATTGATCAATTTTGGAGTATCTCATCAAGTGGAAGAACTTATCCACTGAAGATTCCACATGGGAGGATGAGAATTTTATATAGAAGCATCCAAAACTACTCAAGCTTTGAGGAAAACACTTTTTTGAAGGAGAGGGGCATGTTAGGTCCCTATAATACTAGTAATTACCCCATTACTATTGTAGTTGTATCCCTTATTAATATTGTTGAGCCCCTATTGTCCCCATATTTTTAATACTGTGCCCCATAGAATCCATCTATTGTTATTTTTGTGGATTTATATTATTATTGTTAGGTCGACTGGGTTATATTGTGACTCCATAGACTCCTACATATAGAAAGGAGGTTTTTCATTTGAATCATCCAAGAATTGTTCATTTGTGTAATGTAAAGGAGGTTGCCCCCTCAAAGAGGCTGAATTCTAAGGCGTTGATCTCTCTTTTCTATCTTTTTGTGAGCTAGTTTCATAACACATAGATCATCTAGGTGGATAGAACTTATGTCCCAACAATTGGTGAACTCAAGGATGTCATCATCAAGTTATCATCTAACATGCAAGTTCAACAATGCATCAATATTGTAATTGTGGACATTCTGGAAGCATATGGAGTATTACTGAGCCAAGTCTGGTAAAGAAAGTTGTAAGTATACTTTTCCAAAGATGAGTCACATTTATGGCTTCCGTACAAAGGAAGGAATAATAAAATTTGGGTAGAGTTAGAGAGATAGATTGAGCACACAGTGACTCCCTTGAATGGGCATAACAAGCAATTGTCTTTTGCAGAACTTGTTTTTGGCAATTGTTTTCTAGAAACAAAGTTAGGGTGCTATCTTGTAGAGTCATCCCAAGTTCCAATAGACAGATAGTTGGACCTCCTTCCATGTCCAGCTGGTGATAATAAACGTTGTACAATTAGTAGTAGAAGTAGTAGTACTAGTACTAGTGCAGTAAGAAGTCCTTGTACATATGATATGTGGAAAATGTACTTCAACGGATCCGTCACATAGGAGGGCTCTGGAGCTGGTTGTGTTTTAATAGACCCACTATAGAGAAAATACTTAATATCTAGTCGCTTGGAATTTGAGTGCACGAAAAACATTGCAAAGTATGTAGCACTCGTCTTAGGCTTACAGAAGGCCATTGAAATTAATGTTATTGTCCTGAAAGTGGTAGGTGACTTTGAAATCATGGTGCATTAGGTATGTAACACTATACATTGTGTGTCACCTCATATTAAGAGTTATCAACAGGAGGTTTGGTGACTCATCTCTCACTTCCAAGATTTTAATATTATTTCAGCACCAAGAATGTGTAATGCAACTTCAAATGCCTTGGAAAATGTAGCTTCTAGGATGTTACCTTTAAGGGATGACTTTTATATTGAAATTATGTGTAAATCCTATGTCCCAGATAATATAACCAACTTATGCATTTTGATGATGACCAACAGATACTATACTTTATGGCCAACGCTGACATATTCAAAGACACAACGATTGATGAGGATGAGCACAAACAGACACTTCAAGACACAGCCAGCGCAAGTAAAGGCAACCTCATCCCTAAGGGTGTTGTATCAATGGAAAAGTTGTATGATCTACAAAACCATTTCCAGGGACCTCTGAATGCCAAGAATCATAGTTCTACATTTTCGCATGAGAAAATCAACTTAGGAACTGAGAAATATTTGAAGTATGTTAATCTCGGTACTTGTTGTACACCACAAGATAGACAAGCCTTCATACACTTACTGAAGCAATACCATGATGTATTTTCATGGACGTGTGATGATCTCAAGACATATGACACGCGAATAATCCACCATGTGATACCAATCAAGGAAGGGGCCAAGCCATTTTAGCAGAAATTAAGGAAAGTACACCCAATGCTTGAGCTCCACATATAGAAGGAATTGAGAAAACTGTTGGATTCTCGGATCATTTACAAGGTGTAACATTAAACATAGGTATCTAACTTAGTCCCTATGAGAAAGAAGTCCATGGAGATACGCCTGTGTGTAGATTTTCACAATATCAATCATGCCTTAGATAAGGACATTACCTAGTATCGTCCATGGAGAAGATATTGCAAATTGTATCTAGGGATGAAATCTTTTCTTTTCTCGATAGATTTTTAGGGTTACAACTAGGTTCTGGTAGCAGAGCTTGACAAATTAAAAACTGCATTCCAAACAAAGTGGGGCACATTTGCATTTTGATGAATGTCATTTGGGTTGTTCAATGATGGCATAACATTCCAATGTACAATGGACATCACCTTCTATTGGCTTATTGGACGGTGTGTAGTGGTCTACCTCAATGATATGGCAATACTTTCCAAAAAATGATCAGACCACTTGACCACCGAAAGAAATTTTTTGAGTGATGTCGTAGATATGGGATATCCTTGAATCCCAAGAAGAGTATCTTTGCAGTGTATAAAGGTAATCTCCTAGGAGACATCATTACAAAAAGTGTGATCAAGGTGGACCCAAACAGGGTCAAAACCATCACGCAGATTCCCCACACAGTGAATAAGGAAACCATGCAGTCTTTCTTGAGGAAGGTCAATTTCCTCAGAAAGTTCATCTCTGACTATGATTAGATTGTTAAACCAATACAAGGGATGATCAAGAAATACATAGTCTATAAATGGGATAAAAGAGAAAAGGATGCATTCACTCATATCATGCAAGCTATAGCAGTAATGCCCATGTTGTACAACCCAGACTTCAACAAAGACTTCTTGCTCTACACTTTCACTTCTGACGCATCTCTTGATACTGTGCTCACTCAGAAGGACACGTTGAACATTGAATGGCCTATCTCCTTCATGAGTGCAAGCTTGAAAGGACCAAAGCTCAATTACCCTAGTAGGGAAAAACAATCTTATGTAGTGTACAAGGTGCTAAAACACTTCAGACCATATCTGTTGAAAAACCATTGTATTATCTTTGTCCCATACCCAACGGTCAGGTCACTTCTTGTTCATCAAAAGCTGGGTGAAAGAAGGGTGAACTCAATGACCAGATTATAGGAATATGATATTGACATCAAGCTAGTTCACACAATCAAGGGTCATGGTATTTACAAGTTAGTAGCAGAGAAAGTCAACTCAAAAGAGGAAGAAGAAGAATGCGCAGGATGGGAGCAAGAGATCGATATGTATAGTGTTGAGGGAACCTCCCCCACATTAGACAAAAACTCTTGGTACGCAGATGTCAGCAAATACCTTGAGCATGGAACCATGCTCTCTCACTTCTCTATGCGTCAGAAGAGGGCACTCCAACTCTAAGCATTATCATATCATTTGGTGCATGGGGTGTTGTTTAGGATGTAGGTTTTAACCCCGTACAGAAATTACCTGCATACGAATTCTAAAACACATAAAATAAACAATGTGATAGCATAACACATAAAACACATATACACAGAGATTTTCCCCTAGATCCCAAAACTCGGACTACCAGCTTGATTTTTTCATTCTGTTCCTTTCAATGTTACAATACATATTTATACATGCCAAAGCATCCAATACCATGGACCAAAAACCATCGCATACAAAACCATGGACCGAAAACGATTGCGTCCAAAAACATGTGCGAAAATCATGTAAAAAACCATAGGTGGGTCCACCCAACCTAACATAGGGTCCAAAACCAAAATTTTCAAAGTGGGGTTACGGGTACTCCCTAAAGCCCCTGTGACCTCCCCGCTTCTAACCCTTGGTTAACTATGTGGGTTAGTAGTGGAAAGAATATAACACAACCCAACATCTCCCACTTGTTGTTTTCTTTCCACAGGGGGCCACAAGAGAGCTTAGTAATTTATCCAGCCCTGCAATGCCCATTATTTCTCTACACCAAGAGAACTTCTCAGAGCTCACAGATTTTGTCATTGCATCTACAATATTCTTCAAAGTGTCCACCTTTACGACCAACACCTTTTTGTCTTCTATCATATCCCTCACAAAGTGATATTGAACATCAATGTGCTTTGTCTTTGAATGATATGCAGGCTTCTTTGCCAAGAAAATTGCACTTTGGCTGTAACAGTCTATCCTTATAGCTTCCTATACTAACCCCATAATTGAACACAATCTCCACAACCAAACTACTTCCTTGCTTGCATGAGTGGCTACCATGTATTCTGCCTTTCTAGTTGATAGTGCCACTACAAATTGTTTCTTACTCATCCAACTAACTGCACCTCCAAATAGGTTAAGCACATACCCACTTGTAGATCTTCTCTGATCCACATCTCTAGACTAGTCTACATCAACAAAGCCATGAATATCCAACACTCTGTCCAATCTTGGTCTTCCTTGGTAGCACAAACCATAAACACTAGTGCCACGCAAATACCTAAAAACCCACTTCACTGTTGTCCAATGCTCCTTCCCTGGTTTTGACATAATCCTACTCAATACTCCCACTACATGTGCAATGTCTGGTCTAGTACATACCATTGCATACATCAAGTTACCGATTGCACTTGCATATGGAACACGGGACATGTCCTCTTCTTCTTCTTGTGTCTTGGGACACTGTTCAGCAGATAACCTCACACCTACAGGAATAGGAACCTTCACCGATTTACTATCCTGCATATTAAACCTCTGCAATATTGTCTTGACATACTTCCTCTGGTTTAACGAGAGCTTCCTCTTTGTCCGATCTCTTTTAATTTCCATGCCCAAAATATAGTTTGCAGCACCAAGATCTTTCATGTCCAATTTGGAGGACAAATGGGTCTTCAAATCTTGGATAATTTCTTTGTCATTTCCAACTAGCAACATATCATCCACATAGAAGACCAGATAAATAACACGGTCACCAATTAATTTAAAATATACACAGTGATCTGCTTAGCTTCTGATGAAGCCAAGTCCCCATATAAATGTATGAAATTTCTAATACCACGTCCTTGGTGACTATTTTAACCCATACAGAGACATATTTAACTTTCATACCAAATCTTTCTTACCCTTCACCACAAAGCCTTTAGGTTGCTTCATGTAGATCTCCTCCTCCAGATCCCTGTGAAGAAATGTTGTCTTCACATCCATTTGTTCTACCTCAAAATCAAAAGCAGCAGTAACAGATAAAAGTAATCTAATAGAAGTTACCTTGGCAATAAGAGAAAAAATATCACCAAAATCAATTCCCGACACCTGGGAATAACCTTTTACTACCAATCGAGCTTTGTATTTCTCCACTTTTCCTTCTGCATTTATCTTCTTTTTGAACACCCATTTTCTGCCAATGGGTTTCCATCCAGCTGGCAACTCCACCAAATCCCAAGCCTCAATTTTGTGCAAAGATGCCATTTCATCAACCATGGCCTATTTCCAAAGTTTTCCATCCTTTGAATCTACTGCCTCCTTCATAGTTCTAGGATCATCATTAGTAACTAACAAAGAAAAATTTGAATAGAAAGCAGATGGACTATACCTTTCTAGCTACCTTCTTTCTCGAACTGATCTTCTCACAGCTGGAGTTTGTGGCTCTTCATCTTTTGATTCCTCCTCTGTTGTAGAGTCTAATTCTTCCTCCTTTAGCTCAAACTCTATCTTCCCAGGTTCCTTTGGTTGGAATTCATGTTTACTAACATCTTTCACCTCTCTGAACACCACATCTCGGTTGTACACAACCTTCCTTATTACTGGATTCCAAAGCTTATAACCCTTTAAACCATCCTTATACCAAATAAAGATGCACTTTTTAGATTTCCTATCCAACTTGGTTCTTTTCTCCTTTGGAACATGTACATATGCATCACATCCAAATACCCTTAGATGTGAAAGAGAGGGTTTCTTACCAGTCCATACCTCTTGTGGAGTCTTATCCTCCAACACTGACGAAGGTAATCTATTGACCAGGTAACATGTTGTCTCCACTGCCTCTGCCCAGAATTCCTATCCTGGCCTGACACCACTGAGCATGCTTCTTGCCCTTTCCATCAACGTCTTGTTCATTCTTTCTGCAACTCCCTTTTGCTGAGGTGTATATGGAGTAGTCTTCTGCCATGCTATACCACACTTCTTACAGAATTCTTCAAATTCCTTACTACAAAACTCTCCACTGTTATCTGTCCTCAGCACCTTTATCTTCTTCTCTGTCTCATTTTCCACCAGAACCTTAAATTCTTTAAACCTATCAAAGACTTTAGATTTCTTCTCTAGGAAATATATCCATGTATTCCTTAAGAAGTCATCTATAAATGATACATAGTATACAAAGTTACCCAAAGATGAAACCTTCACAGGTCCTAACACATCATTGTGCACAAGCTCTAATATATGTTTCGCCCTCTTACCACCAGAGGGGAAACTCACCCGATTCTGCTTCCCGTATACACAATTTTCATAGAAATCAAAATCTAGAGAGCTATTACTCATACCTTCTACCATACCTTTACCATGAAGTATTCGAAGGCCCTTCTCTCCAATATGTCCAAGCCTTTGATGCCACACCATGGTCTTCTCTCCAGAGACCACTAGATTTTCTGCTCCACTTTTAGGGACCAGAGAAGTGTTGCACCCATCAATAAGAGTGCTACCTTGCAGCTTGTACAAAGTTCCAATCCACACTCCCCACATCAATACCAGTGCTCCCTAAACCATCTTGCAAGTATCCTTCTCGAACACTATTTTTACACCTGCATCATCCAGTTTGCTTACAGAAATCAGATTTCTGGCCAATGCAGGAATATTTAGAACACCCGGAAGTGTTCTAACCCTTCCACCTTCCAACTTCAACTTTACCTTTCCGTGACCAACGATTCTAGCCTTCCTATCATCCCCTAAGAAGACATCACTACCATCGTATTTCTCATACTCACAAAACCACTCTCTATGGGGAGTTAATTGAAAGGATGCACCTGAGTCAATCAACCATGCCTCATGATCTACATGTGTACTTGAAGAAGCCAAGTACACATCCCCACCTTCATCTGAGGTGGTTTTCACCTTTGCAGAAGGAGCATCATCAGATCCCTTCCCTTTGTCAGGAGATTTAGATTTACAGTCCCTTTTGTAGAGCCCTTCCTTTTTGCATTTCCAGCACACCACCTTTACAAGTTTTCCTGGAGATTTAGATCTCCCTCTAGATTTAGATCTCTAACTCAATGACTTATTTTTGTTTCTTTTCTGGGACTGTCCTCGTATAGACAATGCATCACCATTCTGGCTCTCCATATTTTTCCATCTCATCTCCTCTGTCAGCAAGGCTGAGACTATTTCATCAAACCACAAGGTAGTTGCATTACTACCTATTGCAATAACCAGACTATCCCACGAATCTGGTAGAGAAAAAAACAAACTGATGCACTTATCTTCATCTGAAATTTTAATATCAACAGATGCTAACTGACTGACCATAGTACTAAATGTGTTTCGATGCTTTGTCACCGAGTCTCCATCTTTCATCCTCTGGTTATACAGTTTTTTCTGCAAGAAAAATTTATTCACCAGAGACTTAGATTGGTACAAAGTCCCTAACTTGTCCCACAAAGCCTTCGCCGTAGCTTCCCCTAATACATTCAACAATAGTGAATCTGAGACACATAATCATATTGTGCTCTTTTCCTTTTGATCCAAATTCTTCCATTCTTCATCGGACACTCCCGTTGGTTTAGTACCTGGATCTATCACGATCCACTGAACTTTATCCACCAACAAATCCTCCATCTTGAGTTTCCACAACTCAAAACTCTGACCATTAAATTTCTCGATCTCTATCTTTCCACTACTCACCATCTTCTTTCACCACTAGAATCGATGTCACAGATCTCTCACCGAACAGGGTTTACCACAGGCCCGAGCGAAACCCCTCAGCAACAAAGGCATCCCCTTGAAGCCAAAACAACTCTAATACCAAATGTAGGTTTTAACCTCGTACAGAAATTACCTGCATACGAATTCTAAAACACATAAAATAAACAATGTGAGAGCATAACACATAAAACACATATACATAGAGATTTTCCCCGACATCCCAAAATTGGGACTACCAGCTTGATTTTTTCATTATGTTCCTTTCAATGTTACAATACATATTTATACATGTCAAAGCATTCAATACCATGCATTGAAAACCATCGTGTCCAAAAACATGTGCGAAAATCATGCATAAAACCATAGGTGGGTCCGCCCAACCTAACATAGGGTCAAAAACCAAAATTTTCAAAGTGGGGTTATGGGTACCCATCAAACCCCTTGTGACCTCCCCCCCTCTAATCCCCGGTTAACTACGTGGGCTAGTCGTGGAAAGAATATAACACAACCCAACACAGGAAGCACCACAGTGGAATATTACTCATGTGTCTAGAGGAACATTACTTAGAAAAGGTGTTACATGATCTCCATGACAAATTAGCTGACAAACACTTCATAGGAAACACTACAATGGATAAGGTCACGTAGGTCAACTTCTCTGACCTAGATTATTCAAGGATTCTCATGCCTATTTCCACAAGTGTCAGGTTTGTCAAAGGTGTGTCGAAAGAAATTAGAGGTCAGTAGCCCCACTGCAGCTCGTTGCAGTAGAAGAACCTTTCCAATAGTGGGGCTTGGATATCATTGGGTAAATTTTAGCTCACTCATTGAAGAAACACTGCTATATCTTAACTGCCATAGACTATTTCCCGTGGTGGAAAAAGGTAGTTCTGCTAAAACAAGTGAAAGATCAGGAAGTCATCAACTTTATACAACATAATATCATCTCCAGGTTTGACGTTCCTATGTCACTTGCGTTTGAAAATGCAACATCTTTTTCCTCATTAACGATTTATGATTTTAAATTGGAAAATGTTATCATCTTGAAACATTCTGCTAATTATTATCCACAGAGTAATGGTCTTACTGAATCCATGAATAAGAACCTCATTCGTATCATAAAAAATATGATATTCTCTGAATAGTGAAACTGACACTCTACTTTGGTGAATTCCTTATGGGCTAACTGAGTCATGCCTAAGCCTTCTCTGAACACCTCCCCTTATTTCCTTGTTTATGGAAAAGAAGCCATCCTCCCACTGAGAATCTACTTGACCTCTCTCCAATTGTGCCAAGAATCCCAAGGCAATCCATGCCATTTAGTTCAACATAGGATGGACACCTTGCAAAAGCTACATGAGGAAAGTTTGAAAGAAAAAGAAAAAAATTCACTTCACCAGAATTGTATCAAGAGATGGTTTGATAGAAATTCTGTAGGGAAGATTAGCTTCAGTGTGGGTGACTTAGTCTTGAAGTGGGACAAAGACCACGAGGACAAAGGAAAACACACTAAGTTTTAGTCCATGTGGATTAGTCCTTACACAATCCACAAAAAGCTTGGCCAAAACACATATCATCTTCAATCACTTGACAGGAAGATTGGCATTCTCCCTGTCAATGGCCAATACTTAAAATGATATTTTCAATTAAGATCTAGTGCTGCACCCTTCACTATGTACATAATATTTCATTGTTTGTTCTATATGTTTTTCCTTCAGTTTTGTGTTGTTTTTGTCATGTAAATAGGTGTTGCACCTTACTGCTTTGTGGCTTCCGAGTGTGTGTATGGCTGAAGTTCAAAGAGTCTTTTGGCACTGTAGTTCTTGTCTAGTCCTTTATCTGTCTTCCTTGTGTTGGTTGCATCTTTTGGATGATGAATTTCTGACGGAAAATACGATCCATATGTAAGGAGAGTTTTGGTCCAACCATGAAGTTGTGTCCAGTCCAGAAAATTCATGTCTATGCTCAATTTTTTGCTTTGGTTTTTTCAAGGCTATCCAACTAGTAGAAAGGGAGAAGAGGAAAAGTCTAAACGAGAAAACCTAAATCAGAGGTATTTATATGTTTCTTAGTTCAGGAAAAAACTCTCCTGCTCTCAATAAGTCAGGATCCCTCTTCTGCCCCAAAATAAATAAGTGTCGATGCATAGTTCTCTTTACTTAAATAAATAAAGGCAAAAGAAGAGAAACTCCACCGGGGTACTGTCAGGGCCTGATAGTAGTGAAGCAACACTAGAGATGAAAAATTATACCCTAAAAATCTTAAATAAGCTAAACTACCCTTCTCAATTTGAAACATTGTGATTATGCTAAATGTTATGTTGTGTTCAACTGAGAAGGTACAGAGGGGACCATGTCTACCCATGGGGTAATTGGGGAAGCCAAAGTAATTTTCGTGATGAATCAATACTCCCTTAAGGACCAAGTCCTTGCACAGAAGAAACTAACCAAGACAGAGAAGTTGGAACTTAACTAGTATGTTGCCAAGTGTTGTAGCAACAGCAACACCCTCCAAAATTTTGGCTTGCATTCAAATTTTGGAGACTTCTTGGTATTTCCCTTTATTGTTGTAAACACTTAAGCTCATTATAGGTTTTAAACTTATATAGAAATTATCTGTATAAGTATTCTAAAAAATATAAAATAAACAATGGCGAGAACATAAAACATAAAAGATATATACACATATATTTTCCCCTGGATCCCAAAAACCTAGATTAGGACATAATCGTAGTTCCCTTGGATGGATCTACAAGATACCATGTGTAGAAAACCATCATGCCAAAAACCATGTGCAAAACCCATGCACAAAACCATAGGTAGGTAGGTCGTGGAAAGAATATAACACACAGCCAAAATTCTCCCACTTGTTGTTTTCTTTTCCACATAGGGGGTCACAGGAGAACTTAGTCATTGGTCCAGCCTTGCAACATCCATTGTTTCTCTAGACTAAGAAAAATTCTTAGTACTCATAGAATTCTTTAATGCATTTGCAGTATTCATCAAAGTGTCCACCTTTACCAGCAACACCTTTTTTCTTCAACAATATCCCTCACAAAGTGATACTAAACATCAATTTTCTTTGCCTTTGAATGATAAGAAGGGTTGGCTGCCAAAAGAATTTCACTTTGGTTGTCACAATGTATTATTATAGCTTGTTGTACTAACCCCATACTTGAACACAACCTCTACAACCAAACTTCTTCCTCTCTTTCATGAGTGGCTGCCATGTATTATGGCTCTATAGTTGAAAGTGTGACTACAGACTCTCTCTTACTCATCTAATTGACTACAACTCCAAATAGGTTAAACACATACCCACTTGTAGATCTTCTCTAATCCAAATATCTAACTCAGTTTGCATCAAAAAAAATCCATGGATATCCAAAACTCTATCCAATTGTGGTCTTCCTTGGTAGCACATACCATAATCACTAGTGCCATGCAAATACCTGAAACCTACTTCCCATTTGTCCAATGCTCCTTCCCTGGTTTTGACATAAACCTGCTCAACACTCCCATTTCACGTGCAATGTATGGTCTAGTACAGACCATTTCATACATGATGCTATCAATTGAACTTTCATATGAAACATGGGACATGTCCTCTTCATCTTCTTCTATCTTGGGACACTGTTTAGCAAATAACTTTACACCTAGAAGAATTGGAACTTTCATTGGTTTATTATCCTGCTATTAAAACTTTGCAGTATTGTATCAACATACTTCCTATGGCTTAACCATAGCTTCGTCTTATCCCGATCTCATTTAATTTCCATGCCCAAAATATAGTTTGCAGCACCAAGATCTTTCATGTTGAATTTGGAGGATAATTGGGTCTTCAATTCCTGGATAATTCCTTCGTCATTTCTAATCAACAACATATCATCCGCATACAAGACTAGGTAAATAACATGGTCACCAATTAATTCAAAATACACATAGTGATACACTTTACTTCTAGTGAACCAAGTCGCCATCTAAATGTATCAATTTTTTATACCACATCCTTGGTAACTATTCTAACCCATACAAAGACTTTTTAACTTGCATACTAGTTCTTTCTTACCCTTTACCGCAAAGCCTTTAGGTTACTTCATGTAGATCTCTTCTCCCAGATCCCTATGAGGAAATGTTGTCTTCGCATCCACCTATTCTACCTCAAAATCAAAAGCAACAATGATAGACAAAAGTAATCTAATAGAAGCTACCTTGGCAAGAGGAGAAAAAATATCACCAAAATCAATTCCTGACACCTAAAAACAAGCTTTTTCTACCAACAAAGATTTTTATTTCTCCACCTTTCCTTCTACATTCATTTTCTTCTTAAACACCCATTTGCTTCCAATGGGTTTCCTTCCATCCAGAAACTCCACCAGATACCAAGCCTCAATTTTGTGCAAATATGTCATTTCATCAACCATGGACTCTTTCCATAGTTTTCCATCCTCTAAATTTACTACTTCCTTGAAAGTTCTGGGATCATCATCAGTAATAGATAAAGAAAAATTGAATAGAAAAAAGATGGACTATACCTTTCAAGCTTCCTTCTTCCTTGAATGAATCTTCTCACAACTCGAATTTGTTGCTTTTCATGTTACAATTCCTCTTCTACTGTTGAGTCTAATTCTTCCTCCTTTAGCTCAAACTCTATCTTCTTAGTTCCTTTGGTAGGACGTCATGTTTAATAACATATTTCACCTCTCTAAACACCATGTCTCAGTTGTACACAACCTTCCTTGTTTCTAGGTTCCAAAGCTTATAACCTTTTAAACCATCCTTATACCCAATAAAGATGCACCTTTTAGATTTACTATCTAACTTGGTTCTTTTCTCCTTTGGAACATGTACATATGCATCACAACCAAATACCCTCAGATGTGAAAGAGATGGATTCTTAGCAGTCCATACCACATGTGGAGATGTATCCTCCAATGTTGATGAAGGAGATATATTAACTAGGTAACATGTTGTCTCTATTGCATATACCCATAATTCCTATCCTAACCCGACACCACTGAGCATGCTTCTCGCCTTTTCCATAAACATCCTGTTTATTCTTTCTACAACTCCATTTTGTTGAGCTGTGTATGGAATAGTATTCTGACGTGCTATACCACACTTCTAACATAAATATTCAAATTACATCTTGTAGAACTCTCCATGATTATTTGTCCTCAACACCTTTGTCTTCTTCTCTATCTAGTTTTCCACGAGAACCTTAAATTCTTTAAACTTGTCAAAGACTTAATATTTCTTCATAAGGAAATATGTCCATGTATTCCTTTAGACTACATCTATAAATGATACATAGTACACAAAATTACCCAGTGGTGGAATCGACATAGGTCTAAACACATCATTGTGCACAAGCTCTAATATCCTTTTCACCCTCTTAGCACCAGAGGGGAAACTTACTCGATTTTTCTTCCCATATACACAATGTCCATAGAAATCGAAATCCACAAAGAAATTATATCTACCTTCTACCATACCATTACCATGAAGTATTCAAAGTCCCTTCTCTCCAATATGTCCGAGCCTTTAAAGCCATAACATGGTTTTTTTTCCAGAGACCACTAGATTTTCTTATCCAATTTCAGGAACCACACAACTATTGCACCCATCAATAATAGTGTTACCCAGAGGCTTATACAGAGTTCCAATCCAAACTCCCCACATCAATACCAGTTCTCCCCTAACCATCTTATGGGTGTATTTCTGGAACACTATTTATACACATGCATCTTCCATCTTGCTTACAAAAATCAGATTTCTAACCAATGAAGGAATATATAGAACACCCAAAAGTGTTCTAATCCTTCCAGCTTGCAACTTCAACTTGAATTTTCCATGTCTGATGATTCCATCCTTCCTGTCATCCCCTAAGAAGACATCACCACCATCCTATTTCACATACTCGCAAAACCACTACCTATGGGGAGTGAAATGAAAGGATGCACCTGAGTCAATCAACCATGCCTCATGATCTACATATGTGCTTGAAGAAGAAGCCAAGTACACATCCCCACCTTCATAAAAGTTTTTTTTCACCTCTACAAAAGGAGCAATATCAGATCCTTTTCCTCTCTCAGGAGATTTATACCTACAGTCCCTTTTGAAGTGACCTTCATTTCCGCATTTCCAACACATCTTTACAAGTTTTCCTCGATATTTAGATCTCCCACTCAAGGACTTATTTTTGTTTCTCTTTTGGGAACATCCTCGTATAGACAAGGCATCAACATTATGGACCTCCATATTTTTCTATCTCATCTCCTTCGATAGCAAGGATGATACTATTTCATCAAACTACAAGGTAGTTATATTGATACCTATTACAACAACCAGACTATCCCACGAATTTGGTAGAGAACACAAAAAATGGGTGAACTTATATTCATATGAAATTCTAATATCAATAGACAACAATTGGATTACCACAATATTAAATGCATTCAGATTCTCTATCACTGTGTCTCCATCCTTCATCCTTAGGTTATACAAATTTTTCTGTAGGAATAGTTTTTTCACTAGAGACTTAGATTGGTACAAAGTCCCTAAATTGTCCCACAAATCCTTCGTTGTAGCTTCCCCTGATACATTCAATAATAATGAATCTAAGATATGCAACTTGTAGGAATTTACAGGGTAAGTTCATCAGACAGAACACCAAAGGAAAATGCTCATAAACAGATCATGAATCAATACACCAGTACTGTTGAGATGGTTAAAACCCTCAAAGAGGGAAACAGTCCATGGCTTGAGCCAACACAGCCACTTCAGAGAATTTATTAATAAAAGAATGAAAATTTACATAAGCTTTTCTCATGAATGGTTACACTACAAATGACCCTCCATGCTCTTTAAATAGAGATCATGGACTAATCGAGTGTTAAGACATGGATCAAGTGTCAGTAATAACGTGGAGAGAATGAATCGTCAGATCACTACATATCGTGACTGTCAGATTGTAAGTTACAAAAGTACGTAGTAAAGAAACACACTTTACTTAACTCTACACTAGACCAAGTTATACTTAACTATTTCGTATGTTTCGGAATATCATAACATCCCCCCTTAAGAGCAACTTGGGATAGGATTGAAGGATGTACAAATATGAAACAATAGGAGAAGGAAGGAGGCATTAGATCCTATCCACCCTTAGTGACAACTTCCTAAACTCCAACCATAAATTTAAGTTTAGTGAACTTAACCTCTGTGAGAGCCTTTGTAAAGATGTCTGCAACTTGATCATCTGTTGAACAATATTGCACTTCAAGAACATGGTCATGAATGAGCTTTCTGATGAAGTGCATGTGTAGTTCAATTTGTTTGTTGCATTGATGTTGGACTGGATCTTTGCATAGTTGAATGGAACTTTGATTATCACACCAAAGTGTAGATGGATGCTGCTACTGAAAGCCAAACTCTAACAGGATCTGATGAAGCCACGGGGCTTCCTTACTAGCTTCTACAACACCACAATACTCTACTTTTGCTGAAGAAAGAGAAATGGCACTTTTTTTCTTGCAAGCCCATGTAATAGGTTGTGAACCAAGAGTGAACACATAACCTGCAGTAGACTTCCAATCATCAGGGTCACCATGCCAATCAGAAACAATGAAACCAACCAATAGAGGAGATGCTTTTGCACTATAAGGAATCCCAAACTGAACTATACCTTGAACATAATGAAGTATTCTTTTAGCTGATTTCCAATGACTTTCATGTGGGTTTTGCATAAATCCAGCAATAAGGCCAACAACAAAGGAAAGGCTAGGATGAGTATGTGTCAGATACAAATTTTTTCCTACAAGTTGATGGTATAAGGTAGCATCAACTTTAGGGGAAGTACAAGTGACCGAAAGTTTGCCTCTAGATTGAAAGGGAGAGGGGGTTGGCTTATAGTCTTCCATGTGAAAATGGCGTAGAAGATTACAAGCATACTTGGACTGGGAAAGGGAAATACCTTCCTTGGATTGCACGACTTGAAGACCAAGAAAATAATGCAAGTGTCCTAAGTCTGTTATTTCAGACTTCTTTTTAAGGTTGGACTTCACATGGTTTATAAGGTTGGGATCACTACCAGTAAGGATAAGATCATCAACATAAAGAACAAGAATGAGAAGAGTCTTGCCCAATTTTTTGGTGTAGACAGTATTGTCAGAATGACACCAAGAAAAGCCAATTTCTAAAAGAAAGCTATCCATTTTGTCATAGCAAGCCTGAGGAGCTTGCTTGAGACCATAAATGGATTTCTTAAGCCAACATACAAGGCTGGAGTTTTTTGGTATAAAGCTAGTAGGTTGTTCCATATATATTTCTTCATGTAAGTCCCCATGCAAGAAGGTAGATTTAACATCCATCTGATGGAATTCCCATTTGAAAGAGGTAGCAAGGGAAATAACAAGGCAGATAGAGTTAATTTTGGCAATAGGGGAGAAGGTTTCAGTATAGTCAATGCCTTCAACTTGTGAAAAACCCTTAGCAACACGACGAGCTTTATGTTTATCAAATTTTCCATCTGGTCCATACTTGGTTTTGTAAACCCATTTGCATCTAGTGAGTTTTCATCCCTTTGGTAGAGGAACAAGATCCCATGTATCATTTGCTAATAATGAATGATATTCTTTATTCATAGCTGCATCCCAATTTGGATGGCCTGAAGCTTCTGCAAAGGTGTCAGGATCATAATTCGTTGAAGCTTGAGCCAATAAAGAAGAGGCTCTATCGAACTGAGAATGTGTACATCGCTGATCTGTAGGATCACCACCAAGAGCGCCTGCTACATCCTGAGTAGCATAGACCCATTTTGGAAGCTGAGGTGCTGAAGGAGGATCCTGAGAAGGTGGGGGAGGATTGTCATCGTCACTTTCATCATCTGAAGAAGAAATATTTTCAAAATTAGAATAAATAGAGAGAGGTGGCACATCCGCTGAACTAGGCTCGTAGGCTGATATATTTTTAGCAAACTTTACATCTCTTCTAATGATAACATTTTTGGAATTAAGTGGAATAAGTCTATATCCTTTAACATCTTCAGAGTATCCAATAAAAATACATTTTGCACTCTTAGTTTCTAAAGCTTTATGTTTCTCATCTAGAATATGGGCCCATGCTTCACTTCCAAAAACATGAAAGTGACTTACATCTGGTTTAATTCAGCTCCATGCTTCTTCTGGACTAGTATTCTTTAAAACCTTAGTAGGAGTGTGATTTATTATGTAATTTTCACAGTTAATTGCTTCTGCCCAAAAAATTAAGACTAAGTCCTGTAGATTGAGGCATACAATTAGCCATTTCCTTTAAGGTGTGATTCTTCCTTTCAACTACACCATTTTTTTGTGGAGTATATGGAACAGTATGTTGCATTTGAATTCCATTCTCAGTGCAAAAGTTGATGAATTAGTTGTTAACATATTCTCCGCCATTACCAGATCTTAGCTTAAGAATTTGATGTCTAGATTGTTTTTCAATAAAGGACTTAAAGGCCAAGAACATGTTAAATACTTCACTCTTGAGTTTTAAGAAGTATACCCAAGTGAGTTTGGAGAAATCATCAATGAAAGTTAAGAAATACTTGTAGCCAGAGAATGAAACCACTAGAAGTGGACCACATATATCACTATGCATAAGCTATAAAGGGGCTGAGGCGTGCCAAGAGGCACGTTTTTAAAAACTATCCCGATGATGTTTTCTGAGTACACATTGTGAAAAAACATCATCTCTACAAGATACCATTGGAAGACATATCACCATATTTTATTTACATAGATTCTTAAGGGAGCGATAGTTTAAGTGACCAAATCGCTCATGCCAGAGTTTTCTCACTTCATCATTATGAGCAACAAATATCGAGGGAAGATTTGATGACCCGAAGTTGTTAAAATTATACAACCTTAAGTATGGGGGTTTACGCAGTGCATTATATTATATATCAATTTTGGGATTCAACTGCGTTAAGTAAGTCATTCACGTATGACCATTTCCATGAGAGATAGTCATAACTGACTAATTTCTTATGATTTTTGAATAGTTCACTTAGCACTCATTGCATCGGGTGATGCTCACAGGGGTGAAGAAGTGGGATTGAAACTAGTGAAATGAATCACATAGCATCAATCATCACTTCTGGGGCTTGCACCCGGTAACCAAGACTTCCCAGGAGGTCACCCATCCCATATCTCCTCTGGCTCAAGCGCACTTAACTGTGGAGTTTTCCCCTCCGGGGCTTGCACTTGTTGCGTAAACCCCCATACTTAAATTCAAAAAGAGTAAAGGGATCTCTACTTGAATGGTTCATGAGGCACAATACTTGGTAAGGTTTTGCAAATGGGGTAGCAAGCTAAGTGGGCTTGATTGTGGGGAAAGCTCCACAGTTAAGCACGCTTGAGCCAGAGGAGATCTGGGATGGGTGACCTCCTAGGAAGTCCTGGTTACCGGGTGCAAGCCCCGGAAGTGATGATTGATACTATGTGATTCATTTCACTAGTTTCAATCCCACTTCTTCACCCCTGTGAGCATCACCCGATGCAATGAGTGCTAAGTGAACTATTCAAAAATCATGAGAAATTAGTCAGTTACGACTACCTCTCATGGAAATGGTCATACGTGAATGACTTACTTAACGCGGTTGAATACCAAAATTGATATCTATTAGACAACCTTGTAGAATCATTAGCAATGCCAGTAGCTAAAATATTTCTCGAGTAAGTTCCTTAGATATAACACCAAAGGACACCTCTCACAAACAAATCATAGATCAATACACCAGTATTGTTGACGTGGTTAAAACCCTCAAATAGGGAAATAGTCCATGGCTTGAGCCAATGTGCCCACTTCAGGAAATTTATTAATAAAAGAATTAAAACTTACATAAGCTTTTCTCATGAACATTTACACTACAAATGACCCTCCATGCTGTTTAAATAGAGATTATGAACCAATCAGGTGTTAAGCCATGGATCAAGTGTCGGTAATACCGAGGAGCGAATGAATTGTCAGATCACTACATATCGTGATTATCGGATTGTACGTTACAAAAGTACATATTAAGGAAATACACTTTACCTAACTCTACACTAGACCAAGTTATACTTAACTATTTCCTTTGTGTCGGAATATCCTAACACAATTGTATTGTTCTCTTTGCTTTCTGTTCCAACTTCTTCCAGTCTTCATCAGATATTTTCATTGGTTTAGTACCAATATCTACAATGATCCATTAATATTTATCTACCAACAGATCCTCCCCCTTGAGTTTCTATAGCTCAAAACTCTAACCATTAAATTTCTCGATCCCTATCTTTCCACTACTCTCCATCTTCTTTCACCACAAGAATCAATCCCTCATACCTCCCGCTAAAGAGGGTCTACCACAAGTCTAAGAAAAACCCTATAGTAGTAAATGTGTCCCCTTGAAGCTGAAACAATGCTAATTCCAAATGTAGGTTTAAACCTTGTACATAAATTACCTGCATACGAATTATAAAAAATAGAAAAAAAACAATGGCGAGAGCATAAAACATAAAAGATATATACACGAAAAATTTCCCCTAGATCCCAAAAACAAGACAACCAGATTGATTTTTCATTATATTCCTTTCAATTTTACAATACATATATATACATGTCGAAGCACCCATAAACCCCAAACCATTAGCCCTTTATTAGAACGTAATCGTAGTTCCCTTGACCGATCTACAAGATACCATGGGAAGAAAATCATCATGCCTAAAACAATGTGAAAAATGCATGCACAAAACCATAGGTAGGTAGGTCGTGGAAAGAATATAACACACACCTAACACTCATTTCATGTGCTTTCATAAATTCCTTTGACCACTTTTACTTGTTGGATCGATTGTCATATTTGTGTATACGATTTTTCCTAACTATGTAAACACCCGTCGCACTCATACACAAACTTTTGATCACTATCTCACAAGTGTCTTCCTGGTCATCCTAAAGTCTATCTAAAGTGTTGCACTTGTTGCTTCTTCAGTCCCCCTTACCAATGAAAACTGCGTAGATCTTTCTCCCAGGGTCCCATCCCACATCAACCATTGTCTTCTTGAACTGTGCAATCTTGACTCCCAACGACCACTGTGCAATTTCTTTCCATAGCAGGGACTATGCTAAAAGGTTCCCCTATCAAGCTTGAGTTGTGCTCTACGTAGTCTCAGTGATCAACCTCTCTCCCTATCACCTGACACTGTGCAGCACACAGTTACTAGGCCCTCTCTCCCAGCTTGTCACTTGTCCTAGGCTCAATTCATGGATAATAATGCATCATCTTATACTATGGATTTTTCAGATTGATTTCGTCCCATCATGAATGAATCGCAAGAACATGTACACTGTCAAGTCATGGTGAGATGATGAGGAGGTTGAAGAAGGAGGGAAGCATGCCTAAAGGCTCACTTGTAGCTGAAAAAACAAATGAACTTACCAAGAGTAAGCAAATGGAACACAAGTGCGCAACCATCTTCCAAGGTTGAACATCATTGAAGGCCCTACATCATCAAGCTATGTGGAGGAGAAGAGAAAGAATATCCAAGAACACATCTATCACTCAGTAGAAATAATGGGTGACATTGCCACATTATCAAGCCAACCCATGTAATTAGTGTCATGTCAAGTCATGTCATGAGTTTTCATATGCCACATCACTATTGTGGGCCATGTATATTGTAAATCAAAAGTATTGTAAAGTGGAAGTTCGATGGACACACATGAATATGAAGGGTCATGTAAGTTGAAAAGTCATAGGAAGTTGAACAATCATGAGGGTAGTCAAAGATTCATAAGTGGTAAGCATCACCTCTTGGTTATATATATCCTTTCATTGTATGACCAAAGGACTTTTCACCTTCGCTCCTCCCACAAGGCATTAGAGAGATCATCTAGTTCTTTGAGGAGGAAGGAGTGGCTCCAATGTCGCACTATGCAGGCTAGTGATGTACAATGTAAATATGTGTCTTGGAAATTTTAATTCATTACAAAAGCCTTTTAAGGCTAGCACGTTCTTCATGCATGACTTACGAATTTTTGTAACACCATTATGTGAACATTTGTATTTCATGTTTTCTTTCAAATGTACTAAGATAGTTGAACTATTTTGGTTATTTTAGTGCTTATCTTATTGGAAATGTGTTGTAATGGTGGTCACTACTGTCTCATCCTTGTGGACTATTCCACGGGATACTAGACATATATTTCTTTGCTTACTAGTTATAATGATCATCACATCCATTGTGGAATATTCCATGGATTTTAGAAGGATCTTCCCTTGTTCATTGGTTGTATTGATTATCGCATCCATTGTGGACTATTTTGTTGGATGTTGGACAGGTACTTCTGGTTCATGTGTGTCTCTTCCTAGGTGGTACTATTACCTCTCACTTAGAGTCTGAGTTTTCTCATGTTTTGTTTTCAGTAAGAAAAACTAGACATAGTTTCGCTGCACACTCACCAACCACACTGACCTTGCTTTTCAAAGATACCATTACATCACTCTCTTGCGCTGATAGCTAGAGACAAGGAAAATCTTTAAGTATTTGGCGTCTAGGCCTTTATAGCGGATGTGAATCCTACACCAAAAAGTGTGAGGTCTGATTGGGACATAATATCTAGGACATTCCCTGAATGTTGGCAGGTCCAGCACCGTGAATAGAATCATAGATCGTCACTATCATAAAACATGCTTATGAACAACATAATAACAAGAAAAATATCAAGGATACATCAACCATAGAGTCTGTTATCACTCCATAATTTCTTAACGTTGTGAAAGAAACCCAAAGGTAACCACAAAACTAATTTTAAGTTTAGAAGCTAACCCTTCTAAACCTAGAGAAGGATCTGTCTGTCAACTTTAGATTTGTTTGTAGTGGGACTTTAGGCTAGATATAAGTTTCAGAGTTTGGTTTTTTGAATTGTCTGGTTGAGGCTGCAAGGTAAGGCCACTGGGCAATGGAGACAAAGTATTAGAGTGATGAAGTGCATAAATATCAGAAAAAAAATAAAAGTTGGGAAAGTTATGCAGGCCTTTGGATCTTCAGAGCTTGATGGAGTGATAGGGAGGAAAAAGGTTTAGAATCAATTAAACATAGAGAAATTAAGAATTCTATATTTAATTTCAGTTGGAAAAAATATATCTTGTTTAAAGCCATGACGTAGTGTAATTAAAAAAGTTCAACCCATAATTTTCTTTTAAACAATAGAGGAAAGAAACATGTGAAAAAAGAACAAAGATATTACAAAATTACAAGTAGAATAAAAACTATCTTGGCACATGAATCTTGGAACACTATCTCTATTAATGAAAAATGATCACTTCAGCTCGGTGAACAACTTTACATCAAATGGTAGTCCTTTCTTGCTACAAGTCCCAACCCTTGTTTATGACAAATGAAACAATATATAAAATAAAACTCTCCTAAAGTGTTAAAATAATTATGGAATAAAATCCTCAATAATAACTAAAAATAAAATAATATCTCCAATTTATTTGCTGGAAACATTAAATTGTTCATTAAACTTTGGAATTGGTTTTCTGAATGCTCGAAATCTGCAAAATGATCCTCAATCTGTAGATCTTCTACTATTAGGTGTCTTAGACTAATGATATCTTTATTCCCTTGAAATATGGAAAAAGGTTGAATCTGTCTTCACAAAATCTGCTGACTAGCCTCTTAAATCTGATTTCTCTACCTTTTGCATTAACTAGTTGCCCCTTTGAGTTCTATTTCTGTTGTCTTATTGCATTTCATCATATTTTGAATACTTCATTATTGTCACAAACAAGGATAATTTTAGGGGCGAATGTTCGCCCTTTGGCGAAATTAAGGGGTTTTAAATTTTTAGTGGGCGAATATTTTGTATCATAGTACATTTTTACAAATCACCTCAAATAGCCCACCTTATTTTAAGGGAGAGGGTAAAAAAGGTAAATTTAGCCCTTGAAATTAGGACTTACAACCTTCCATTCGCCCATTTTCAAGAATAGGTTTTATTTAAGTGAATCCTATGGGCCAAATACCATATTTATAAAAGAGGTATGGTAAATTAATAAAAATATAAATAAATGAGAGGTATGGTAAATAAATAAAATATTTTTTATATTTACTCCATAAGTCACCTTATATACATGTAATGGTGTAAACAAATAAAAATATAAGTAAAGTGGAGGTATGGTAAATAAATAAAACGTCTTTTTATACTTACTCAAACGGTATGGTAAATAAATAAAAATATAAATAAACTAGACGTATCATAAATAAATAAAACCTCTTTTTATATTTAGTCCATAACCCTCGTTCTATTTATGAAGGCTCAAGAAAGAGGTTTTATTTAAGTGAATCCTATGGGCCCATATTTGTAAAAGAGGTATGGTAAATTAATAAAAATATAAATAAACTAGAGGTATGGTAAACAAATAAAACATTTTTTTATATTTACTCCATAAGTCACCTTATATTTACGAACACTCAAAAAATGAATGGGTTATATTTAGGTGAAACCTATGGCCAAAATACTATGGGACAAATACCATGGACTAGATTGTTATTAATACCATGCAAAAAACCATTATTAACCCTAATATTAGAATTAATAAAAATAAAAATGGCACATGGTATTGACCCATGGTATTCCCCTGGAATGTAGCTTATTTAAATGGGGGAATTAAACCAGCTTGTAGCCTATGCTAAGATTCACTAGGACTTTACAAAGTTTTATTATTTAGTGAAAGACTCACCAAGATCTTACAAGATTTTATAATTGAGTAAAATATTCGCCATGCCTGGTCAGAGATTCGCCAAAAAATTATATATACATATTATATTATTGATAAAATCGCCTTCCATTTTTCCTATATACCATGGAGATTCGCCCATTTATTATATTTATAAATTTAGGGGGGGTTCTTAAAATTTTCCCTGGTCACAAAACATTTGGGGACAAATATATATTTTAAATAATATTTCCAAATATTTTGATTAAACCCTTCAATGAATTTCATAATTCAAATTTCAACATATTCATTTGAATGATTTAACAAAGCATCTTATTTTCAAATCCATGTGTTGTTTTCCCTTCCCATGGATTTAGAAACCCATGTGTTTTTTTTCAAATCTATGGCTTGTTTTCTCTTCCCATGGGTTTTTAAAAAATCATGCGTAGTTTTTCCAAGGCAAGTAAAGTATTTTTTATTTTTCCTTTTACCCCTGTAAAATTAATTTGGATAAGTATTTATCCAAATCTTATAATCCCATACTTTTTTCTTCATAATTCCTTTTCCTCCTTATCTTTGTAAAAATGTTGCTGGTTTTTCTCTCATGGTTTTCATTTTAAAAATAATCAAAATTATTTTAAATCTCAAAATAATTCAAATATTCCTTTTTGACAACATACACGAAATAAATGAACATAAGTGATTTTTCCTCGTCGATCATTTCCTTCTGTAAAAATTTTGATCAGCCTGCTTTTACTTTTACCTACACCTATGAATTCGCTTCACCCACACCTGTAATTTCATTTTACTTGTACCCGTAAAATCATTTTACACCTTAGCCTGTAATTTCATTTCACCTGCCAGTCTTGTTTAACTTAGCCTCCCATCCGTGAACTCCTTTAAAACATCTTTTCACCTCAGATCTCTTTTACTCAGCCTCCCATCCGTATAAAATTTGTTTCATAATCATATGAAATTTCATTCCCGCCACATTTTATAAAATTTGAAACAATACAATTAATGGATTTCGGAGGGGGGTAGGTAGTAAGAGGTTTTAGGGGGGGCTCTGATATGACGAAGAAACGTAAAACTTGGTAAAGTGAAAAAAAACTTTTCAAACCCCCTCCTTGGTGAAATATCGAAAAGGTAAGGGGAGCCGAAAGTCCATACTAACCACCTATTTAAAATTTCATATATATCGAGGGTTTTAACATTGGGGAGAATTAATGCATAAAATTTGGGGTGGGGTCACAACCATTTGTTTGACTTTTGGATTTGACTCATGACTTGACTTATGACAAATAAATGTGGTTTATATAGTTTAGATATTGGGTTTTGTTATTTTTAACCTAAGTTTTAATATTTCATATATATATATATATATATATATATATATATATATATATATATATATATATATATATATATATATATATATATATATATATATATATATATATATATATAAACTTGAATTTTCTTTAAAATAAAAGCCTCTTTTAAAATAACTCGGATATATTTACAAAAACCTCATAAACTTCATGGTTTAGCATACCAAACTAAACATGTTGGGGGATAAATTTGGCCGAAATTTGTCATGTGCTAACATTCAGTCCAACTAGGGATGTTGGCCCCCCTACAGGGCAACAAAGAATTGTAGCTTCAATGCTTGATTGTTCAGTAGTGATGACAGCCATTAGCCTGCAACTCGTGACCTATTATGAAACTCAAACCTCTGTACAAATTAAATATTATACTAAATACTACAAACTGCAAACTCTGTTGTGAACTGAAACTGAAAAGAATGCTCAAAAAGTGGAGCTTATTCATCACACCTACTCACTCTAATCTGCTGAAATGATTGCAATATCAAGTAATAACAAATTTCCAATGCAATCAGTCAAGCAAATGACTACTTAACTGAGGCTTGCATTCCACCCCTCCAGGTAGAAATATAAACTCAGAAAATGGAAAATCAAACTTCCTAGTGGACCTAATACCTATATTGGTGAACCAAGAAAATTCTACCTTCACCAATGACTACAATAAACTAACCAAAGGATCATGGGAAACATGCAACATAAGATATTCTAGATGATTTAAAGTAGGAAAACAAACCTCATTCCAAAATAATGGTTTGTCTATGTGCTGAAACTGATACCCTTCGAATAGAATGGTAGTAAATTGTTTTTTATTCTCATCATCCAAAACGTGAAAATATGTGGTACACTCTTGAACATATTTAGATGAAGAAACTACCTCACATGTCTGAGGAAAATTTTAAAATGGCCCCTCGTGCATTTCAATGGAAATATCATTTTGATATTCAAAAGAATCAAGAAAAACTATTTCTTGTTTTATTTTATCAGGGTGATCATTTTCAAATGAAAAAACAACAGTCAATTTTTCATCCTTAGCATTCACAATAGGTAAGCACTCTGAATGTTCTTGAAACTTATCAAATACAACAATAATATCATGTGCAACAGGATTGTCTAAAAAGGACCCTTTATTCAATTCAACAAAAAATTCATCTTGACCTTCAATAGTATTTGAGATAACCTCTTCTCTTTTAATGAATAACTTAGAAAATGAATGAAAAACGTAAAGAGTTGATTGACTACCCTCATCAGTAACTTGGTAACACAAAAGCTGTCAAGATAGCTACAAAATTTCATCAAATTTAGGCGAAGGAACATGACTTCCAGTAGCATGTTGTCTTATTTCATCAACAACCAAGGAAGAAACTAATGGCTAAGAATTTTCATGATTATAATGGCAACTAGATTCTACTTTTTGTTCATGATGCTGAAAAGGATTTTCATTGAAAGCGTCTAGTATCTCATCGTCCATGAACTAAGCATATTCATAGTAGCCTTCCATATATTGAATAAAACTTTTGAAATGATCATTACAGTTTTGAACCCGCAACAAAGATGGATAATCTTCTTTGTATTTCTCACAAAATACAATATGAAAATGCTTTAAAGAACATACACTAGCAGCTGACAAATTTTCATACCAATATCTTTCTTTTTCCTCCAAAGTTTCCATAAATATCTTCATCAGGAAGTCTTAAGGAAAATGAATTTTCAGTCTATGTACATGCATGTGAAACTTGACCAAGTGAACAACAGCATCATTTCCTTCCTGATCTCTGAATATGGGTAAATATGTTTTCCAATCTAGACAAGGCATGCGATTTGGAAAACCTGGAAAGTGAGCATGATTCATAGAGAATACCTTGCAGATTTGTAATCCATATTGAACCAGTGAGGTCACCACTTTAGTGACAAATTGAGTGTTTTCAATATGATTAAATCTGATTGGAGTCACCAGGTGAAAAGGTATAACCTTCATGTGTCTGATTGTTGTCAACCACTAGCAATCAGATCTGAAATTTGATAATATTTCTGAAGGAAGATAAAATATTGTTCCCCAGTATGGTCATTAGGATTTTATCACTCCATAATTTATTAAGGTTGTGAAATAAACCCAAAGGTAACCATGAAACCACTTTTAATTTTGGAAGCTAGCCCTTCTAAACTCAACAAGAGATCTCTCTGCCATATTTAGATTTGTTTGTGGTGGGATTTTAGGCTAGATATAAGGTTCAAAGTTTGTTTTTTTGAATTTTTTGGTTGAGGCTGGAAGGTAAGGCCATTGGGAAATGGAGTCAAAATATTAGAGTGATCAAGTACATAGATATCAGACCAAAAATAATAGGGCAAGTTAGGTATACCTTTGGATATTTAGAGCTTGATTGAGTGATAGGGAGGAAAAAGGTTCATAATCAATTAAACATAGAGCAATTAAGAATTCTATATTTAATTTTAGTTGGAAAACATATATATTCTTTAAATCTAGGACAAAGTATAATTAAACAATTTGAACGCATAATTTTCTTTTAAACAATAGAGGAAAGAAACACGTATGAAAAAGAATAGAGATATTATAGAATTATAAGTAGAATAAACATCACCAATTGAGCCTCACACATGAATCTTAGAACACTATCTGTATTAATGAAAAATGATCACTTTATCTCAGTGAACAACTTTACATCAAATGGTAGTCCTTTATTGCTACAAGTCCCAACCCTTGTTTATTACAAATGAAACAATATATAAAATAAAACTCTCCTAAAATATTATGATAATTTTAGAATAAAATCTTGAATAATAACTAAAAATAAAATAATATCTCCAATTTATTTGTTGGAAACATTGAACTATTCATTAAACTATGGAATTGGTTTTCTGAATGCTGGAAATTTGCAAAATGACCCTCAATCTATTGATCTTCTGCTGCTAGGTGTCTTAGACTGATGATATCTTTATGCCCTTGAAATCTGGAAAAAGGTTGAAATTGTCTTCACAAAATATGTTATCTTCCTTCTTAAATATGATTGCTCTTCCATTTGCACTAACTTGTTTCTCCTTTGAATTCTATTTGTGTCATTTTTTTCCTTTCATTGTCTTTTGAATACTTCATTATTGTCACAAAACATTTTGGGAAATATATCTATATATATATATATATATATATATATATATATATATATATATATATATATATATATATATATATATATATATATATATATATATATATATATATATATTTTAAATAATATTTCCAAATATTTTGATTAAACCTTTAAATGAATTTCATAATTAAAATTTCAACATATTCATTTGAATGATTTAATAAAGCATCTTGTTTTTAAATCCATGTGTTCTTTTTGCTTCCCATGGATTTAGAAACCTATGTGTTGTTTTGTAAATTCATGGCTTGTTTTCTCTTCCCAAGGGTTTTTAGAAAACCATGTCTTGTTTTTCCATGGCTAATAAAGTATTTTTATTTTTCCTTTTACACATGTAAAATTAATTTGGATAAGTATTTATCCAAATCTTATTTTCTCGTACTTTTTCCTTCATAATAGCTTTTCCTCCTTATCTTTGTACAACTGTTGTTGGTTTTTCTCCCACAATTTTGATTTTAAAAATAATTAAAATTATTTTCAATCTCAAAATAATTCAAATATTTCTTTGTTCCAACATACAGGAAAAGAAATTAACATAAGTGATTTTTCCTCGTGGGTCATTTCTTTTTGTCAAAATTAGTTTTTGCTCATCTTTCTTTTACTTTTACCTGCACTTGTGAATCCATTGGACCTGCACCTATAAATTCCTTTTACATATACCTGTAAAATAATTTTACACCTTAGCATATAATTTCATTTCACCCGTCAGTCTTGTCTAACATAGCCTCTCATCCGTCAACTCCTTTAAAATCTATTTTCACCTTAGATCTCTTTTACTCAACCTCTCGTCCGTATAAAATTTGTTTCATAATCACATGAAATTTCATTCCCACAACATTTTATACATTTTGAAACAATACAATTAATGGATTTCATAGGGGTCTTTCATAGGGGGCTAGGTAGTAAGAGGTTTTAGGAGGGGGGAGGGAGGGGGGAGGGGGTGGGGGTCCGAAATGAAGGAAAAACATAAAAACCGGTAATGTGAAAACAACTTTTCGGACCCCCCCTTGGTTAAATGTCGAAAAGGCAAGAGGGGTCTAAAGTCCATAATAACTATCGATTTATGTATTCACAGATATCAAGGCTTTTAACATTGGGGAAAATTAATGCAGTAAATGTGGGGTGGGGTCATAACCATTTGTTTTACTTTTGGATTTGACTGGTGACTTGACGTATGACAGATAAATGTGGTTTATATAGTTTAGGTATTGGATTTTGTTATTTTCAACTTAAGTTTTAATAGTTTATATATATATATATATATATATATATATATATATATATATATATATATATATATATATATCTATATATATATATATATATATATATATATATATATATATGTATATATAGATATATATATATATATATATATGTATATATATATATATATATATATATATATACATGCTATAAAATTGAATTTTATTTAAAACAAAAACCTTTTCTAAACATAACTCGGATATATTTACAAAAGCCTCATAAACTTCATGGTTTAGCATATCAAACTAAACATTTCGAGGCATAAATTTGGTCGAAATTTGTCATGTGCTAAAATTAGGTCCAACTGGAGATGTTGGACGCCTACAGTAAAATAAAGAATTACAGTTCGAGTGCTTGATCGTTTAGTAGTCATGACACCCCTCAGCCTACAACTTGTTACCTATTATGAAACTCAAACCTTTGTAAAAAATGAAAATGATACTGAATACTACAAACTACAAATTCTGTTGCAAACTAAAACTGAAAAGAATGCTCAAAGAGTGGAGCTTATTCATAACACCTACTCACTCTAATCTACTGAAATGAATGCAATATCAGGTAATAAAAAATTTTCAATGCAACCAATCGAGCAAATGGCTACTTAACTGAAGCTTGCATTCCACCCCTCCATGTAGAAAAATAAATTCAGAAAATGGAAACTCAAACTTCCCACTGGATCCATTACCTATATTGATGAACCAAGAAAATTCTACCTTCACCGATGACTGCAATACACTGACCAAAGGATCATGGGAAACAACAACATAAGATCTTCTGGATGATTTAAAGTAGGAAAAAAAGCTCATTCCAAACTGATGATTTGTCTATGTACTGAAACTGATACCCTTCGAATGGAATGATAGTAAACTATTTTTTATTCTCATCATCCACAACGTGAAGATGTGTGGTACACTCTTGAACTTATTTAGATGAAATAAATGCATGACATATTTGAGGAAAATTTCATTAAGGTAGTTTTGAGGTCTAAAATGGGCCTCCTAAGGAAATTATAAAATAATAGTGGAAATAATAAGATAAGATTAGATTACATCATCAAAGTTTAGAAGGAAAAAAAAAAAAAAAATTATTTTTCAACTCGTATTTTCAACTTATCTCCCTATGGTTTTACTCAAATTTCCTATCGAAACACTCGTTGGATGCATAATTTGATTCCTTATTCAAGGAGTACCCATGTTGCATACTTTTGATGGACCTTGCTACATGAAAAATGAGAAATGCATGAAAAACGTGATTGCAAATACGTGTTTTCATGTATTTCTCATTTTTTGTGTAGCAGGGTCCATCGAAAGTATGCAACATGGGTACTCTTTGGATGAAGAATTAAATTTTT
The DNA here is from genome assembly GCA_031772625.1 of Pinus tabuliformis. NCBI lineage: Eukaryota > Viridiplantae > Streptophyta > Pinopsida > Pinales > Pinaceae > Pinus > Pinus tabuliformis. The sequence goes on from CM062813.1 coordinate 225,221,671, forward strand.
CATCCAACAAGTACTTCCACTCAAAATTTGAGTAAAACCTTAGGGAGATAAGTTTAAAATATGAGTTGGAAAAATAGTTTTATTATTTTATTATTTTTTAATCTTTTTAATTTTTTACTCCAAAAATGGTTAATTATCCCCCATGGTTGACATCATCATCTTGAATACTATTGGTTCTTATAAAGTTTATTTTGTTTGTACATTTTTCTTAGGAGGCTCATTTTAGACCTCAAAATTCCCCTAATGGAAAATTACCTCGCATGAATTTCAATGGAAATGTCGTTTTGATATTCAAAAGAATCAAGAAAATTTGTTTCTTGTTCTATTTTATGAGGGTGATCATTTTCAAATGAAAAAACAAGAGTTGGTTTGTCATCCTTACCATTCACAATAGGTAAGAACTCTGAATTTTCTTGAATCTTATCAAATGCAACAACAATATCATGTGCAACATGACTGTCTAAAAAGGACCCTTTATTTAATTCAACAGAAATTTCATCTTGAACTTCAAAAGGATCTGAGATAACCTCAACTCTTTTAATGACTGATTCAGAAAACGAATGAAAAGTAGAAAGAGATGATTGACTACCCTCATCACTAACTCAGTCACATAAAAGATGGAAAAATAGCTACAAACTTTCATCAAATTCAATTGAAGGAACATGACTTCCAATAGCATGTTGCCTTATTTCGTCAACAACCAAGGAAAAGACTAACGACTAATAATTTTCATGATTATAATGGAAACTAGCTTCTAATTTTTACTCATGATGCTAAAAAGGATTTTCATTCAAAGGCTCTAGTATCTCGTCGTCCATGAACTGATCATGTTCATAGTAACCTTCCTGATATTGAATAAAACTTTCAAAATGATCACAACAGTTTTGAACCAACAACAAAGATGGATACTATTCAATGTATTTCTCATAAAATAAAGTATGAAAATTCTTTAAGGAACATATACTAGTAGTTGAATATTTTCTATAAAGATCTTGCTTTTTCCTCTAAAGTTTCCATAAACATCTTCATTAAGCAATCTTTAGGAAAATGAATTTTCAGTCTATGTACATGCATGTGAAAATTGACCAAGTCAAGAGCAACATCATTTCCTTCTTGATCTCTTAGTATGGGTATATAGGTTTTCCAATTTAGACACGACATGCGATTTGGAAAACCTGGAATGTGAGCACAATTCGTAGGAGCATACCCTGTAGATCTGTAATCCATCTTAAACCAATGAAGTTGCCACTTTAGTCACAAATGGAGTGTTTTGAATATGCTTAAAGTGGATTGGAGTCGCCAGGTGAAAAATTACAACTTTCATGTGTCTGACTATTGTCAACCACCAGCATTCTGATCTAAAATTTGATAGTATTTCCTCAGGTAGATAAAATATTTTTCCCCAGTATGGTTGTTAGGATCTTATCACTCCATAATTTCTTAAGGCTGTGAAAGAAACCTAGAGGTAACCACAAAACCAGTATTAAGTTTAGAAGCTAACCCTTCTAAACTCAGAGAGGGATCTCTCTGTCAAATTTAGATTTGTTTGTAGTGGGATTTTATGCTAGATAAAAGGTTCAGAGTTTAGGTTTTTGAATTGTTTGGTTGAGGCTGTAAGATAAGGCCATTGGGAAATGGAGTCAAAGTATTAGAGTGATCAAGTGCATAGATATCATACTAGAAATAACAAGGCAAGGGAAGCAAGCCTTTGGATCTTCAGAGCTTGATGGAGTGATAGGGAGGAAAAAGGTTCAGAATCAATTAAACATAGAGCAATTAAGAATTCTATATTTAATTTCAGTTGGAAAACATATATATTGTTTAAATCCAAGACAAAGTGTAATTAAACAAGTTCAACCCATAATTTTCTTTTAAACAATAGAGGAAAGAAACACATATGAAAAAGAAAATAGATATTACATAATGACAAGTAGAATAAACATCACCAATTAATCCTCACACATGAATCCTGGAACACTGTCTGTATTAATGGAAAATTACCACTTTAGCTCAGTGAAAAACTTTACATCAAATTGTAGTCCTTTCTTACTACAAGTCTCAATCCTTGTTTATTACAAATGAAACAATATATAGAATAAAACTCTCCTAAACTGTTACAATAATTCAAGAATAAAATCCTGAATAATAACTAAAAATAAAACAATATCTGCAATTTATTTGTTGGAAACATTGAACTGTTCATTAAACTCTGGAATTGGTTTTCTGAATATTGGAAATCTGCAAAATGATCCTCAGTCTATTGCTCTTCTGCCTTTAGGTGCCTTAGACAGATGATACCTTTATGGCCTTGAAGTATGGAAAAATTTTGAAACTGTCTTCATAAAATCTGCTAGCTACCCTCTTAAATCTGCTTGCTCTACCATCTGCATTAACTAGTTTCCCCTATGAGTTTTATTTCTATCATTTTTTTCCTTTCATCATCTTTTGAATACTTCATTATTTTCACAAAACATTTGGGGAAAATATACATATTTTAATAATATTTCCAAATATTTTCATTAAACCCTTAAATGAATTTCATAATTAAACATTCAACATATTCATTTGAATGATTTAATAAAGCATCTTGTTTTAAAATCCATGTATTGTTTTCCCTTCCCATGGATTTAGAAATGCAAGTGTTGTTTTGTAAATCCATGGCTTGTTTTCTCTTCCCATGGGTTTTTAAAAAACCATGTGTTGTTTTTCCATGGCTAGTAAAATATTTTTATTTTTACTTTTACCCCTGTAAAATTAATTTGGATAAGTATTTATCCAAATCTTACTTTCCCATACTTTTTCCTTCATAATTCCTTTTCTTCCTTATCTTTGTAAAACTATTGTTGGCTTTTATCCCATGGTATTGATTCTAAAAATAATTAAAATTATTTAACAATGTAAACTTTGAAATGGGAACTATAAACTCAAAATGGGAACTCTGGCCAAAAAACCCCGAATAAACATAAAAAAGTAGTGTTAAAAATGAAAAGTGTGTATACTGGAATGATGGTTTTTTTTTTATGGTTTGAACATGTTTTAAAAATGGCAATGAAAATGAAATTTTCGTGCAAAAGACACCTTGAAAACAAAAAATTGGTTATATTGGAACGATGATTTTTTTTAGGGTCAATTTTCAACATTTTTAAAAAATGCTAGTAAAACCGAATTTTTATGTGCTAAAAAAAATTGTTTATGAGGAAAAAAAACACACTAATGTTTTTGGTAGAATAAAATTTTTCTTTCCTAATTATAAATTCAACATGTTTTCAACCATAACATGCTAGATACAAAAGAAATTGGAATTTTTTCAACCATAAAATTAAAAAACCATGACATTATGAAACATACATTATATCTCTAATTTAATGTTGCATTGTAGATATTCTAAACAATAAAAATTATCATAATTAAGACAAATAATCCAACAGCATAAAAATGACTCATAACTTCTCATTTAACACCATATGGAAATCAAAAATTTTATTTCAAGATATGATGCAAACATCAGCTATATAAACTGTCTTAAACAATTATTCAAAATAACTCATATTTTCTTGCACACCATCAGAATTCACATCTTCAGATGAGTGATTGGATGTTGATGAAGATGTTCCATATTATTCTCTTTCATCAACTAGTGCCCCATCTGAGTCCACATGCATGCCTACCATTTCACGTTTCAAAATTCTTCTAGGTCTACGACTAGTTTTAGTAGACTCCCATCTCAACATTGTTCCTTTTGGTAACAAACTTTTCAGAATCTCTATCATCTTGAAGTGAAGAGTTCCTCTCTTTGTTAAATTGAAGTCATAAACAAGTATGTCAACATCCTCCAATTTTAATATGTCTGTGCAACGGCGATTTACATTTGTACCCTTTCTTTTTCTCTTTCCACCATTTTTTTGTCAACTACCATCTCTGGCTTATACACACCATTGAATGGGTGTGTATTTGTGTCATACCAATGTACTTCAACACCTGTAACATCCTCATTTTCTATAATTACCTTTATAACTTTAGCAACCCAGAATGGATAGCCATTGGGATCTCCATCTGCTAGCACTGCGTTCATGCAACACTCCTTAATATCCTCTACTGAACCCCTATAAAGGTCTTCCATGGATTCACTTTGTGCATGATATCTTCTGGAACCAATACACATCTCTCTTTCCTCTGCCTATGAAGAATTAATATACCTTGAGATTGTTGTTGTTCAACAATGTCTATTTCCTCATGTTCATTCGACACGTTTTGTGGCCAAATAAATGGATTTTTCAAAGGTATATCTTCATTTGTTGTTTTTGAAATGATATCACTTTGATTATTGAAAAATGACTCCAACCAAACTGAATCAACAATGTCAAAGTACTCATATGTATATCTAACACATTTTTAAATTTCTTCTAGGCAATCAGAATAATTTATATCTCTATTCTGTCTATGTGCATTATGAGCTTCACCAACTAATTTTAATAACAATATTTTTGATGCAAATATTGGATGATTTGGAATGAACTTCAAAAATTCCAAACCTGATGACGGTGCCCATTCTGCAGTAGTTGAATACTTCTTGCCCCATATTAGTGTTTTCCCATCAATTTTTTTGATACAAAATTGATGTTGGAAGCTAATGTCATTAAGTTGTTCAATGCATTTCCCCTCACCATGATATCCCAGAATAAACTTTCACATGTCAACAGTTTCTTCCAACATATCAAAAGTAAGCTCTGACATGTATGATTTCTTAATACATTCAATTAATGATGGCAAGCTCTGAACTTCCTTCCTCCTCAATGTGACTAAAAAACGAATAATCATCTGATCAATATGGTCATGAGTGTGCCCAACAAGAAGGAAACCAACTTTTATCTTCTGAAAAATTCTCACTTCAATAAGCATGTTTAGATATCCAAAAACAACCTGATTTTTGTTTTCACGGCAAGTGTTGTCCAATTGTAGATACAAAAATTTACGAAGATTACCAGACCAACACATCATGAATTATGGTTATGGTCAGATTTGCATCATTATGAATATTTGGAGTAGTGAAGTACACGCTTGGCAACATTTTCCCATTGAAGATCATACAACCGACCAAATGATACTGAATAAAATTTTCCTCATGTAAATTTTTGGGTGCGAACAAAATGTGGTATAAGTGTTTTCTTCTGGTCCATACCATCAATTATCAAACCCAAATATTTATTTGGATTATCATAAAACTTATTTCGATGCTTGTACAACTTTTTCCTTTCACTTGTTTGTTGTTCGTGATGCTCCTGAACTTCTTTGACAATTGAATCTACACAACATAAAAAAAAGCCATTAAGAAATATGTTTTCATAGTTGATGACTATACAATTTTAAAAGTTAAAGTTATGAATTCTTACCTCTTTCTAACTCTTCACATTTGTCCCTTTTTTATTTAAGAGAAGCACATGTACTGCAAATCCCCATCCTTGTCTTCTTAGGAATACGGAAATTGTTGAATTATTTCTTCCATACCTTCACCAAATATTGATATGTAATAAACTTGTCATGTCCCTCAGCACCTTCTACATATTCTTTATATAAGTTTTAGATTTCTCCTCTTGAAAAATTATCTGGAATATGTATTGTCTCTCTATTTGGCATACACTCTCGATGCTTTCAAAAGAAATATTTCATCCATGATATTGCAGTATTTGATAATGACCCAAACTATCTTTTATGATGTACTTCTGAATAAAATGTGGGATCCTTTTCCAAATTTTCTTGAATTATTGAGAGACGAAAATTCCCAATCGAATGAAATATTTTGAAAGCCTTTCTACAGATAAATAAAGACTCAATATGATAATCATAACCTGACAATGTAGATTGTATGCACCCAACTAAATATGAAATTTTCATGCTTGTACTCATTGACAAATATCTCTTCCTGCTCTCTAATGCAAATTTGAAATCCATATGTTTCAATCAATCTTTTTGACAACATTCACTTGAAATGAGAGCATTGATAGAACTTCTTCTCGTCAGATATTCTGCTCTACCCCTTGTTTAACTAGAAAATCTTGCATTGATATGAAAAGCTCTGCTCATACTCCTTGATACAATATTTCTTGGAAACATATCCATCATTGGATCATCATTTGTATAAGGATTTTCATCATCCTTAAGAGGAATGCTATCCACACTATGATTGGATGTGCTTTTCAAATACTAACTTGGAGGATATTCTTCATCTTCCCCTTCTTTATTTCTACTATCATAGTCCTTATAATTCGGACTGAATAGAAAATTTGACTCGATGTTTGTTGATATTCTTCCTCATTTGCATTGTCAGTGTTGCTCTCATAGTCCATAGAATTAGGACTACGTCGAAAATGTGACTATTTACTTACTGAAAGTGCTACATCCTGTCCTTTCTCACTGCTACCTTTATAGACATTAGGATTAGGACTAAGTGCATTATCCTGTCCTTCATCACTGCTGCTCTCATAGTCCTTATAATTAAAACTAAGAGGACACCGTGACACTCCATTCTTTTGAAATTCATCATCACGCTCTTCACCACTGCTGCTCTCATAGTCCTTAGAATTAGGACTAAGTGGGCACCGTGACACTCCATTATTTTGAAATTTTTCATCATGCTCTTCAGCACTGCTGGTCTCATAGTCTATTGGATTATGACTAAGAGGACATCGTGACACTCCATTCATTTGAAATTTTTCATCATGCTATTCATCACTGTTGCTCTCATAGTCCTTAGAATTAGGACTAAGAGGACACCGTGACACTCCCTTCTTTTGAAATTCATCATCACACTCTTCATCATTGTTGCTCTCATAGTCCTTAGAATTAGGACTAAGTGGACACCTTAACACTCCATTCTTTTGAAATTTGTTATCATGCTCTTCATCACTGCTGCTCTCATGGTCCTTAGAATTGGGACTAAGTGGACACCATGACACTCCATTCTTTTGAAATTCGTCATCACGCTCTTCATCACTGCTGCTCTCATAGTCCTTAGAATTATGACTAAGTGGACACCATGACACTCCATTCTTTTGAAATTCGTCATCATGCTCCTCATCATTGCTACTCTCATAGTCCTTAGAATTAGGAGTAAGTGGACACCGTGACACTCCATTCTTTTGAAATTCGTCATCGCGCTCTTCATCATTGTTGCTGTCATAGTCCTTAGAATTATGACTAAGTAAACACCGTGAAACTCCATTCTTTTGAAATTCGTCATCACGCTCTTCATCACTGTTGCTCTCATAGTCCTTAGAATTAGGACTAAGTGGACACTGTGACACTCCATTCTTTTGAACTTCATCATCATGCTCTTCATCACTGCTGCTCTCATAGTCCTTAGAATTAGGACTAAGTGGACACTGTGACACTCCATTCTTTTGAAATTCATCCTCATGATCTTCATCATTACTGCTCTCATAGTCCATAGGATTAGGACTAAGTGGACACCATGAGACTCCATTCTTTTGAAATTTGTCATCATGCTCTTCATCATTGCTGCTCTCATAGTCCTTATAATTAGGACTAAGTGGAATCTGTGACTCTTTATTTATTTGAAATTCTCCATCCCCTCTTTCATCAGTTCTGCTCTCATAGTCCTTAGGATTAGGAATAAGTGGAAGAATTGACTTTCTATTCATAGTGGAAGAATTTATGTTATATTCATCAATATGAATAGGGTTGTTACGCGATGAAGATGTTGATGTTGTACAAAGCGAAACTTCACTATCAAGAGAATCCATCCCTTTCAAAAAGAAGAGGTTGAATGATACAAATGCAGAGTCTCCTAAAGATATTATATAGCTGAGAGAATGACATTTTCCCTCCACAAATTTTGTTAGATTTATTTCCCTTCATTATTTTATTCTACAATTTATTGAAAAATGTAAACTAAAATTTTTACCTAAATTATTTTAATAGTTAAAGTATATAATATTTACTAAACAATTGAATGTTTTTTAAATTTTTTATAAATCATTCTAAAAGAAATTAATCCCACATTCACCCTGCTATAAAATGATTCCATAATATTCACTTTATCATAGTTTCTTATATTGTCATAAAAAAATTAACATTGTTAACTTTTTTTTAAAACAATTTAATCCCACATTAACCATACAGTAAAACATCTTCGTAATTTCACTTATATAATAAATTCCATTATCACTATTACTCACATCACATCAAGGTTTTCTGAGGTTATTTGAAAGACTTTGAGCAAATTTGTGGAGCAGTTACAGTGCTATTAACAACATATTGAATGGAGAATTCTCACAATTGAATTGTTAGTTAATTTTGTTTTCGTTGTAAATTTTAATATTAAATAAGTTTAATGAAGTAGAATTTTTCTTAAATTAAAACTTTTGTGGGCCAAATTCACCGACTACATCCGTTGTGGGCATGGTGGGCCTAGTAAAGCTCAGGACGGCCAAACAGGCCCAGTAATGCTCACAATGGCCAAACGGACCCGTAGGTTAGGGGCGATGGGGATGGCTGGCCCGCCCGCCCGTAAGGTGGTATGGTGATTCTCAGAATCGCCCCGCCACCCTGCAGGGGGGTGGCCCACCGAGGTGGCCTGCCCACCCGCAAGGTGGCGAGGCGAATCAACAGCCTGCCCCGCGCAACCCCGGTGGCCTACCCGCCACCCCGCTGGCGGGTGGGCCGCGAGGGTGGCGCAGGGAGGCGGGGACGTGGAATCGCCCTGCCACCCCGCAAGCATGTGGGCGGCCGTTGAGGTGGCATGGGGGGAGGTTGCGGCAGCCCCCCCCTCCACCACCCCAGAGGCTCACCCACCTACGGGGTCACGAGGAGACTGTTAGCAGCACTACCCCACGCGCCAGCCTAGTGGGCTGCCCACTAGTAGGGTGTCGGGGCGACAGTTGTGTTGCTTCAGGGTGGTGTGGGGGGAGGTTGTAGTAGCTCCCCCCCCCGCGCCACCCCGGCGGCCCACCCGCCTACGGGGTGGCGAAATTGCCTCGGCACCCCACAGGCGGGCGGGCCACCGGGGTGGTGTGGGCTGAGGATGGGTAGAGGGCAGTTGTTGGGGTGCTATGGTGGACTAGGGGGTGGACCCAATGGCTGGCTTAGTTGGCCAGCCAATTTTTAGGAGGTGGCGACAGGGTGATGTATTTTTTATTTTTATTTTTTTCGAAATTGTTATGATTTATAAAATTAATTATCATTTATTGTTTTCATTGTTAATTTAAGTTAATATGTTTCTGTCATTTACTGATTTATGTGTTTCTTTTTCAGGAAAATGTCATCAAAGAAATTTTTTGTGAATCATTCTGGACCAAAAACTCTTAAAGGTGGATCTTCAAAAAAAATTGGTGAACAAACTCCACCTGAGTTGATGGCTACAAATATTCCAAGTACCTCAAATGATAAGAAGATGATTTCATACTAGAAGAAATCAAAAGAAGTGAAACTTCCATCAAAAATCTGGTATGTGAAAGAAAGAGAAAGCCAAAATGTGCAGATATGTCTATATATTGATATACCTAATGATAATGGAATTTATGACGTGATGGGAAGAGTCATAGACATGTGTTCGGTACTAGACAGTGAAGTTGTTTACATACTTGCAAAACCACCCAAGTCAAATGAAAGGATTAAATACTAGCTATCATATTCATTTTATGACACGAGAGAGGTATCTACAAGGTTATGTAAACAAATTGTAAATGAGATGAAACAAAATATCGTAAGTATTGTTATTTATATTTGTGTTTTGCGTTCTTGTAATTGTCTCATTATATATTTTTAACTTTGTTTTTATTGACATATGATATTTTGTTTGGCAGAATTTTGTTGAAAGTTGTTCAATTAGGTTGGGAGGCATTCATTTCATACAGCATGATATATGAAAGTTTTCAACAGTTTCTACTTAGTGTCAGAAGAGGATATGAAAATAAGCAAAATGTAGTAATTGATGATGCTACAAAACTACATCCAAGGGATCAGAAAAAAGGCCTCTAGTGGATAAATCTAGCAAGGGTAGACAAGTTACTTTTGAAGGCGAGGAAGTTGAAACTGGAAGTGAAGAATATTTTGTCATTACTGAAGATGACATTGGAACTGAGAAGAGACATAAAAGACCGAAAGTAACAATGCCCATGAATAAATCTGTTACAGTTAATGATGAGAATGTTATGAAGAAGAAAAGTAGAGTTGAAGATTTTTAAGTAGTCATTACCAACAGTCAAGAACCTAGTGAAACTTCAAAAGAAAGTAGATAAATCATTGAACCAGGAGCTGATTTAGAGGATGGCATTATCAAAACAAAACAAAATTCCATTCTACAGAATTTGACAAAGAGAAACTTAATTAAGAGTGGTCGTACATTTCAGCTTAATGTCAGACAAATCTATAAGGCATGTGAAGGACAATTTCAATATCAAATCAGAAAGCCGCATCATCTGCATGTTTGCAACTTGAAGAAATTGATGAGGTACAATCCATACGATCATGTGGTTAGTTATGTGCTTTTGTTGATCTAGTTCAAGTTCTTAACAAAGAAGCATTGGATAAGTCAAAATGTTTTGAATACAATTATTATATGCTTAGGGGTAACCATTCTGTAGAAGCTCAGAGACAATTGGTGGAGGAATATCTTGATAACCCACATTTTGGAACAATGAAATGTATCATTTATGTTGGTTTATCAGATACAGAAACAAAGTTAGTGGCACGGGATCATAATTCAGATAATGAATATAGGATGTCTATGACTTTCATCCAAAGGGTTAGATTTATTCAGAATAAAAATGTGGTGGGGATAGGATAAATGTTACTGTAGATTTCTAAAATGAATTTTATATGGAAATAGGCTATCCAATTGAAGAGAAAATCAATTCAAAAGGTGGAAAAGGCGGCAAATTTAGTGATTTATTCAGAGGTTTTGATAACATTTTCCAATTGGCATTTAGAATTGGAGAGATATGGGAGTTGATTAATGAGATTTTTAACATGTTAGAAAACATTGGCATTAAAAACCAGAAGGTCAAAAAGTCTAAGCCATTGATATGTAGCAACAGTAAATCAGGTCCTGAAATGAAGCAGCTTCCAGAAGATATGACTATCACACCTTCGAGAGCATTGCAAAAAGTGAAGGATGAAAAAAATTTCAAAGCAATATTATCTCATGTGAGGTCAGGGGAATTATCATTGGAGGATGTCTGAGGAAATTCAAAAGTAAGTTTGTTGAATTATTTTATTTATTTCTAGATTATAATTTTCTTGGTAGTATTCGTTATACATATCATTATATTAACTTTTTTTACTTTATCTATGTAGTCACAAAGTTTACATGAAAATTCAAGAACAAATGGTTAAATCGTTGAATGCAGATAGTTGGGATGATGTTGTATGCAACTATCCAGATTCAAGTTCTACGTCAACATTAAAAAAAAATTATCTTGCATTTAAAAAGGTATGTTGATTTATACATTCATTTTTATTCATCTGTGTACTATTTTTAATTTATAACTTACACATATATTTGTTTATTTTATAAAAGATGAAGAAGGATGATAATGGAGCACCAGATAGTTTTAGAACCTTTATTGAAAAAGTAAAGATCGAAAGACTAAAGAAGCAACATATTAAGAATGTTGAACTTGATCCAACTCTTACTCATCTCATTTGGAATGGGCTAGACACTATTCAATATCAAGTAATACAAGGCGACTGTGAAGGCATTGCTAAACTCATACCTAAAAGGGTTTATGCCCTAGTTATTGCAGATATTCCCCATGGTTTCAATATTCCAAACATTGACTATGATAGTGACCCATATACTTATCAAGCTCTTAGTAAAGTGGTTCCGGTATTTCTAGAAGTCACGTCATCACCATTATGAAGATTTGTGACATTTCATTCAGACAAATAATTGGCAATGTTATTGTCAATCTTCGAGAGGAAAACAAATTCAAGGATGCATCTTACATGGTAAGCCGTTTAAAATGTATATTTGATTAATATTGAAAAAGTCATTTATGTACAAGTTGATTGAACTTTTAATATTTCATGTTACAGGCAAAAGTCAAATCTTCTTAACAGTGAAGATCAACTATTTATAAATGATTATGAGTTCATCCATATTGATAGTTGGGCAAAAGATGATAGCTATATGTTTATGATTTTTAATCGGGTAGATGGGAAGAGTCATAGCCAAATGCTGACTTTTGATGTTCTTGTGAAAAAACTAATATATGAAGGCAAGGAAGCAAAAGGAGAGATAGTTAACATTTATCAAAAGCCATAGTTATTGATTAACTATCTTATAGACATATGTTGAAATGAAGGAGATTGGGTTCTGGATTTATTTTCTGGCTCAAGTAAGTTTTATTATATGGAATTGAATTTCGATATGTTATATCTTAATTAATATGTCATTGTACTAATTTACTTCATTATTTCTTTTGTGCTTGATAATTAGGTACAACACTAGCATGTTGCCTTCAAAAAGGAAGAAATTGCATTGCAATTGAAAAAGATCCAATATAGTACAATTTCATTCAGCAAAGAATTAATGCTCTTCAATTTCTTCTAAATGCAATGCAAGAAATTGGGTTGAAGAAAGGGGACTTTAGTGAATCACGTGTAGCAAAAAGGGCAAAGGAACCCCAACCATCATTACACGGAATGATTGGAAAGGCATACATTGGGAGATTTTCAGACATCAAAGATCCATTAGAAGAGAAAAATGAACAAAATGAAGCATAAAATATTGTGGAAGAAGAAAATGATGAAACTCTAGAGGACGAAGAGTTTGGATTATGTGACATTGTTGATTAAATTTAAGTTATGCTCGGAAATCAAGCTCATTTTTTGTAACTTTAATTAGTTATACTTGTAATGTTTTGACTTTGACTTTTTATGAGAAGAATATACACTCAATTAAGGTTGTTATGCGTTCAATATTTGTATTATGTGATTTTCGCATTAATTTTTAAGTTAATCATTATTTTTTTTTAAGTGATTATTATTATTTTTTTGACATGAAATTCATAAAAAATCCCGTTATTTAACCATTTTTAGTTAAAAAATTTCTATAAAAAATTGTGATTTTGACATGTCATTTCTAGCAAAAAATTATTAAAACGTGTAGTTTTTTAGTTATATTTATGTCAAAAATGGTTATTTTTATGTCAATTGTTAAAAAATATTGTTTTTTAGAGACAATTATTTCATGTGGATTGAAAAATTAATTAACGATATATAAATATGTAGAATATCAAAAATTCAAAAATATTGACCTTCTTCTTTAAATATGCAAAACAATAAAAACCTCACTACAAAAAATAAAAATAAAAATAAAAGCAAGAAAATATGAAGAAGAAGACCACTTCAAAACTGATTAAATTTAGAAAATAATTATTTACATTTCATACATTAGAAAATTAAAAGTAAAAAAAAAGGCCTTTTAAAAAAAAGGTCTCGTGTAGAATTACCACTTTTTTAAATCAGCACCAAAATCATTACCATTCTAACATGCAATGTACATAAAAAAATTTATAGTGCCAAAAACTATGCTCTAAAAAAACATGTGTGTTCTGCATCACCCCTTTTCAAAATCATGACACTTTTTTTCTAATTCTACAAAACGGGTAACAATATCACTTCCCGTTTCAAAGTTTACATTATAATATTCAATCTCAAAATAATTCAAATATTCCTTTGTGCCACGATATAGGAAAATAAATGAACAAAAGTGATTTTTTCTCCTGACCTATTTCCTTCTGTCAAACTTAGTTTATGCTCAGCCTAATTTTACTTTTACCTGCACCTGTGAATTCATTTCACTTGCACCTGTAAATTCATTTTACCTGTACTTGCAAAATCATTTTGCACCTTAACTTGTAATTTCATTTCACCCGTGAGTCTTGTTTAAGTTAGCCTCCCATCTGTGAACTCCTTTAAAATCTCTTTTCACCTCATATCTCTTTTACCCAACCTCCCATCCATATAAAATTTGTTTCATAATCATATGAAATTTCATTCCTACGACATTTTATCAAATTCGAAACAACACAATTAATAGATTTCAGAGGGTGGTAGGTAGTAAAAGGTTTTAGGAGAAATGAAGTTGAAACATAAAATACAGTAAAGTGAAAAACAACTTTTCGAACCCCCCTTGGTTAAATGTCGAAAACACATCCATACTAACCATTGATTTATTTATTCATAGATCTTAAGGCTTTTAACATTGAGGAAAATTAATGCATTAAATGTGGGGTGGGGTCACAACCATTTGTTTGACTTTTGGATTTGAGACTTGACGTATGATAAATAAATGTGGTTTATATAGTTTAGATATTAGGTTTTCTTATTTTTAACCTATGTTTTAATATTTTAAATAAATAATCTATATATATATATATATATATATAATAAAATGTAGTTTTATTTAAAATAAAAACCTTTTTTTGAAAATAACTCGAAGATATTTACAAAACCTCATAAACTTCATGGTTTAGCATACCAAGCTAAGCATATGAGTTATAAATTTGGTTGAAATTTGTCATGTGCTAACATAATCCACATATAAACCAATACATTTATACATAATACATCAAGGAGAGAATATATTATTAATGAATGGAAAATTCAACCAGGTATGGGACTACCACATTCCACCCAACCATAAAATGGTTGAGCCAAATCTCTCATTAGCCATTCACCCACATGCCATATTCCAAGCTTGAATGTGGGACTCAAACCAAAAGAACCAACTATGGTATCCTGAGACTAAACCACCTCACCCTCATCTGTAGAAACTAGGCTTTACCATAATTCATCTTAGATCACTAGGCCAACACAATAAACAGGCAATAACAGGCTTTACCATGATCTCCACCATATCACTAAGACAAAACAAGCATCGATGCCACTAGATTTCTCCACCTACATTGTGAGGAATTTTCCTGTCTCCTAGTCTCTCAAGCTTTATTGTAATGCACAGTCTAATCCATGGATGACTAGGCCCTAACCGAAACTTGACTCTCTAGGCTTTACCGTATATCCCATCTCGGGATTAATAGGCCCGATGGAGGGAACCAACCTCTAGGATTTACAGTATATCTCTCCATTGATCAGTCGAGGATTCCTAGGCCCACTGAGGCAACGAAAAATATAGATTTACCACAACCCTCAGTCTAGCTCAGAGGTTACTAGGAAATGTGTTCTATCATTTAAAGATCCACCTCACTCACCTTCGAATCCATCCGGTGATCCACCTCAACCAAAACATGAGAGGCCCATCACACCATGGCTATCTTGAAATGGCAAGATTGGGATGAAAGCATTGTTGCACCTGACAAAACCCATACCATGATAGAAAAAAACCACATGCAATACCATGCATGCCAAATCTAGCAAGGAAAACACACATGCAAATCGATACCTACAAAGAATATTGTTGTAGATGCTTTATCATGCCCTTCCTTGCTTGCTCCTTCCTTCCTCTTGCCTTCTTTTCGTTTCTTGATTCAATGGAAACCTGAGCAAAAGCTTGTCAACTAATCCTCAGTAGCCTTTTTATCAATGAGGCCTCTATTTTCTTCAATTTCCATTATTTTCCTTCATTTTCCTCCTCACATGCAACTTGTGACCTTTCACTTTCCTTTTCTCCTAATTTCCTTTATTTTCATAATAAATGCCAATAAATGCCTCATGCCTTTCCAAAGCCTTTGCCATTGTCTTTTCTAGTTTCCTTAACCATAATAACCAAAATGAAAAACCACTAGGATGTTTGGCCCACCACTTAGCTTGGAATATGTGTCCCATGATTGTGGTCTTATAATTTTTTTACATGGATTTTTAACCAGGTTTGTTACAGAACCCTCCCCCTTGGGGGAACACCATCTTCGGTGTTCAATGACCCCTAACCAATAAGTCCACTGAAAATAAAACATATTGCCCATGGAGCTTTATAGCATATCTCCTTGTAGTATTTACAATGGCCATTGCTGAAACATGAAAAACATACTGTTTACTCGAGATTTATAACATAGTTCATTACGATATTTACAATAATAACCACCTATGCAAAAATACACATTCTCTTCACCCACAAATAATCATAATGTCTATGGATCTTTATAAATCTAGCTCAATACAATATTTACAATAATACACACGTATACACACATGCACATTTGCACAATGAGAAAATAAAAGGATATGATGGCAGCATCCGCAACAAGGGAACCTAGAGGCTCACACATCCACTCTCAAAGTAATACCAGTATTCACCTCCTTCCCCGGAAGTTGAGAATCCACTGCCACAGATAAAGTTGCATCCAATGTCTGGTGTTATAATCATATACTACTTGTCCTCTCAGTGAACAATTATTAGCTCATTGTTCCAGGGCGCACTCCCAATATGCCTCTAATTCAATCTAGCAATGATGATGACCAAAATAAATCCATCCCTAACCTTCCTTTCTCTGCTACATAGTCCCTCAGGAAATCCGGTCACCCCCATTTGTGCAGTCACTCACCTTCCAAGTTCCCCAACATCCCCTATCCCGAGTGATCTATCCCTTGGCAAGGCTTCCTCACGTTAGAAGGCCAAACAACGAAGGCATATACGTGCCTCAAAACCATCATACCGGTCATAGCATGCTCATGGAAATCAATGAACACTAGTGTCCCACAATGGCCCTGCTCATGAAGCGCTCTACTAGAATGCTCCTGCTTGTTCGAATTCCTTTTGCTGCTGTTGTTAATCCTTGCAGTGAGTTTTGACCATCTAACTAGGCATTGTTGTGCTTCCTATATGAATCATATAACTTCCACTAGATTCAAATAAATTGAAATAACTTCACAACATACCTCATGGGTAGCTCGTCAATAAGGTACACTTGAAATTTTGTTTACTTCCTGTCACAACTAGTCAAACTAATTGTTTGATCAAACAATCATGAATAAACATATCACATATAGTTAGCTAAAAACACAACCATCATATATCAAAATCATAAATCATATGTAACCATCATAAACCATAATCTTAGATCACATATGATCATCATAGACCAGAATCGTAAATCACATGCATAATAAAAATGAAATTAAATATTGATACTTGTCCTTTAATCAATCATTAGCTTATACCCTTCTCTTTATTCCATATGCACACCGGGTTAGTTGCCACACCTGAAAAACACCTAGTGCCTTCTCATCAATCATGTGCACTTACACGTAGTGTGCATCACACACATACAAGTACACACACCATATAACGCCATGTAATACATGCACCTACACCTAACATACCACACATACACCTATACCTAGTGTACAACACAACACAACACCATACATACTCGTACATCTAGTGTACACCACAAAACAATATATACACCTACACCTAACGTACAACACAATACATATATGTACACATAGTACAACACGACGAATACACATGTCATGGTACCATGACTACACCATGCACATACATAATACCGCATGTACACAACACAACATGTATGACATGCACATAATACCACATGTACACCAGTACCATATGTACAACATGTACATCGTACGACCTGTACAACATGTACACAACACCACATGCATGGCATGGACACGCCACCACATGTACACAACACCATATGCATGACATGTATAAAGCACAACCTACACACAACACCACATGCACAAAGCACCACCTGTACAATCATGCACACAACACCATATGTACATAGCACCACATGTACAACATGCACACAACACCATATGTACATAAAACTGCATATACAACATGTACATAGCACCTTTAGTACACAACACTGTATATCCACCATGTGCATAACAACATATGCACACGGCACTACATATCCATCATGCACATAGTACAATATCTATACAAGATTGTATACCCATCATGCGAATAGTACAATATGTACACAACATCGTATATCCAACATGTACATAGCACCATCTATACCCAGCACTACATATGCAATATTCACACAACACTATCTGTACGACCCTGTACATAACATTGCATAAACAACATGTACACACACTATATATCACAAATATCGTAGATGAAACATGTACAACATATACAACATATGCACAACAATAGTACCACACATCCAAGCCACACTATCTCTACCAAGAAACCTTGCTTCCAGTGTCTCTCTACATCCATGCTTATGCTAGCATGTCGCAAAGCGCATTGTTATCATTGCACTGATATATCCTTCAACATTACCTGTCATAACATAAACATAGGCATAATAAAAACATATAATATCAATTCATATCCACATGATACTAACCTCATATATTTTTCATGGCTACTCTTCCCACATGATTCCCATAAGACTAGGAACCACATCATGCCATTCACGTGCATAAGCAATCATTCCTCCACAATAATGGTTCCCGATGACCCTGTCAGACAGTGACATAGATACATAGATACATATATATAACATTAGCACAAAACAGTCATGATATCATCATAAAATGACATACCTAGATACATACATGTATACATATATATACATTTACACAATCATGATCACAACATAATTACTAGATATCATAAGGTCAAGGTTAAGGGAACTTCCTTTATCTATGCAACGCATTTACAACATCGAGAAAAATAGTTCCCAACATAGCTAAAGAATCTGACACCTCAAATCTATTTAGTTTACCTTTCCTAATTACTTTTCTCATGATTGTCCCTCCAATGTCCATTTACACTAATGGACCCAACCAAAACAACAAGTTTTTATACGCTTGCCTTCAATTTCCCTTATACATGCACTGATCTTCATTCAGGACTTACATCACCTATTGGGTTTCATTTAGCTCTCCCTGGGCTCCATTAACTTTCCTCTTTCCCAAACCAGTTCCCAAGACTCAAAACATAAAAGGAGAGCACAAGAAATAAATAAGAATAAGAGCATGAAAACCAATAACAACATGATACCATGAAAAGCAATAACAACATGACACCATAAAAAATTGGAAACACCTTGCACCAGTCATAAATAAAATTGCAATAAATCTCAACAAAATCACCAAGGAACAAAATCAAATGACTAACAACAGACACCATGACTCAATCCCATGGTTCCCAAGGAAAGATCAACCTGAGCCTTCTGCAAGATTTCATGGAAACCTCTCTTTCCATGCAACTCCCCGCATCACACTACCATAAAAACATAATTTTTAGTGCATAAATAAACATAACAATAAATAGGTTACCTTACCTTGTTGTGCCAAGCACGTTTCTTGCAACTGAACACATCCCCAACATGTCTTAAGGGACTCTAATTCCCTTGACAGATCTAGCTATAACTAGAAACCGGTTGTTATACCTGTCAAATACGTATCCATGAATATAGCACATACCCACATAATTTCAGATGAAATATAGGTTAAGAATACTTCATGTATGTAAAGCACTCATTCGTTTGGAATTAGGGTTTCCAAACATAGCCAAACGACTTCTTTCCCAATTCTTTTCTTTTACCTTTTTACCTTGTTGGGTTACTATGTATTGTCACACCATCCAACTGTTATTTATATAAACACATCCATTGTTACCTTTTCACACTAATACCTAGCATGTTTCCCTGTAACCACTCACACATGTCAGTCACATGTTCCACAAATCAAGTTATCATATTTACTAATTTGAAATCAACCTTTACCAAGACTAACAATCATGTCATAATCCATAGTCAACTCATAGTCATTAGACATAATGCTACAACTATCACCTACTACACTCAAGTACATGTCAGCTATCTCAACACATATGTGTGAGTAAAACCATCTTGAAACAAGATCATTTCTTGAAGCAATCTTATAGACACATACCCATGTCATGCGATTAATGAAACATTCAAGAATAGATAGACAACATAATAGACATCCACAATCAAACACTAAAGAGACAACGTAATAAAAACCTACCCTATCCTCTATTTATTACACATCAATCTCTGACCTTTTCACATATCTAATCCTAATGATGAACCATAGAGGTTTTTTCAAAACACCGATACAAAAACAGTAATGCTATGACTCCAGAAGACATAACCACACAATCCTTAACCTACTTACTTGCATGCCCAACATACAAACATGTACGATGACATGCTCTTGCCTCAAGGTCCAATGTTGCAACTTCACTTTGATTATCTACCTCTCTTGCTCTATCTCAACCAACACATTAACATCATAAACCAATAGCATCATGATGACCTAACTACATCGAATGACCTCACAATGCATGTTTGACCTACTATACATGCATAAATATAACCATGACAATGCATGCATAACAACATATAGACACTGAAATACATAAAAAATTGTAAATACAACCATACACGCATGATGACATGTCCCACAACAACACCAACAACCTTCACATGGTGACATAACTACAACCATTATCAACACCATGCAAAAGCAACAAGCACATGGACTACAAACATAAGGAATGCATATGCAACCCACATGAATGCATGACCAACACACCACCCATCCAGTCCGAGGGGTGAGCCATGCCCTGATACCACTCTATTGTATCAGATATGACCGAAAGAGAGTGCAACCCCCTTTGATACCACTTTGTATCCACCCTCCTCCCACATCTACCCAAGTAACTGGCCAAATGGGGTAAACATGTGACAAGAGGCTACTATGATATGATTCAACCTCCTAGGTGACCTTGTGGAAGTGGAATTGACAGAAACACTTCAAAGATACCTTCCACATCAGCGACAACACTCCTAGGAGTTATCCTAACCACCAAGTATCATGCCTCTAGGTCCTACTAAGTTTTTAAACTATTAAACCTTTGGATGATCCCATGCTATGGCCATGCCAACTTCCCACAAGCTCGAATGCCTACATCCAGGGATTATTTCAACAAACCTATGCCAAAGTCCGCAGGATTTATGGCACTTTTCAAGCCCATAATTCCGGCCACTGCCCATAAATTTTTGTAACTTAAGGAATCCATTGAACACATAATGACAAGACTATTAAACCAAAAACTAACTCCAGGACTAGGCCTAACCATCCCCAACTAGGACTGACATTATGTCAAACACTTGGCTTTAATGTAATCTACAGGTCTAAACAATCGATTTAAGCATATGAGTCTCATACTTATCTGAGAATCACTAAGAATCATTTTTCCCTTACATCATTAGCTTCATTATCATCTATTAGGTCATAAATACATTATCCATTTAGTTTAAAATAAAAACACGAGGAGAACCATACATCATCACTGTGATAAAACATGCTTATAACTAGCATAATAAAAACAAAAATATCAAGGATACATCAACCATACATATAAACCAGTACATTTATACATAATATATCAAGGACAGAACATCTTATTAATGAATGAAAAATCCAACCTATTATGGAACTACCACATTCCACCCAACCATAGACCCAAATCTCTCTTCAGCCATTCACCCCCATGCTAGATTCCAAACATGAATGTGGGACTCAAACTAAAATAGCCAACGAGGAAATCTTGAGCCTAAACCACCTCACCCTCATCAATAGAAACAAGTATTTACCATAATCCATCCCAGATCCCTAAACTAACATAATAAATAGGTAATAAGAGGATTTACCATGATCTCCACCAGACCACTAGGAAAAAAAAGCATGAATTCCCTTGGATTTATCCACCTACACCATGAGGAATTTTCCTGTGTCTCAGTCTCTAAAGCTTTACCGTAATCCACATTCCAATCCAGGGATCAGTAGGCCCTAAACCAAGACAACAATGTCTAGACTTTACCACAATCCACACTGGATTGCTAGGCCCTAACTGAGACTCCACTCTCTAGGCTTTATCGTATATCCCATCTTGGGTTTACTATGCCTAATGGAGAGCACACACCTCTAGGATTTACTATATATCCCTCTATTCACAGGTCGATGATTCCTAGGCACACATAAGCAATACAAAATCTGGCTCTACCGCAACCCTCAGCCTGGTTCAAGGTTTACTAGGCCATGTGTTTTATTGTAACAACCCTAGTGAATATTCCATGTAATAAAGTTAAAAAAAATAACCACATATGATTGGGACACTTATTCCAAGGTGAATTTTGGGCAAGACATCCTAGTGGGTGTTCATTTGGTTGTTTATGGCTAAGAAATTGGGAAAGGAAATGGCTAAGGAATTAAAAGGAATTTTGGCACATTTATTTATGAAAATAATGGAAATTAGGAGAAAAAGGAGGTCAAAGGTCAAAGGTTGCATGTGAAGAGGAAAATGAAGAAAATATAGGCCTCATTCATAAAAATGCTACTGAGGATTAGTTGGTAACCTCTTGTCAGTTCAGTGTTGGACCTCTCTCATTATCATCTCTCTCATACTCTTGGACATTTAGAGATTTCTTTCTAGCACTCTTGGAGGGTGTGGCATACTTGGATTATTGGAGCAAGAAGGCATCAAAATAAAAAACTACATCAAATTTTCTTGCAGGTACTAAATTGCATGTATGGTTTCTTCTCTAGTTTTGGCACACACGGAATATGCATGTGGTTTGTTGGTTATGATCTGTCATTAGGCATGGAGGATGGTCGAGATTGATAGTGGATTACCTAGCCTTGTCATTTCCTGGATAGCCATGGTGATTGTGGGTTTATTTCCTTACTTTGTTTTTATTGGTTCTCATGTCTCCTTAGCTTGGGTTGAGTTACCAGTCCCATAGCCTTGGTTGGACAAACGCTATGGAGCCCTAGAGCAACCTGGGTTGAGTTGCTAGTCTTGTAGCCTGGGTTCGACAAATGTTGTTGAGCCCTTGCTGGGTTGAGTTACTAGTGCCATAGCTTTGGTTGTACACATTCTCTAGAGCCTGGTAAAAGCTAGGGGTTGAGTTACTAGTCCTGTAGCCGGGTTGGAAAAATTATCTGGAGCCCTAGATGGCTAGGATAGAGACCGATCTCCTCATGGTTTTGGTGATGTTTGACCATGAGGTGGAATCATTGTTTGATGGGTTGAGGTGGATGGCCTTCGGAAGCCCTGGATGAGTTTTGATTAATTTGTTCTATGAGATCCCACATTCATGCTTGGAATATCGCATGGGGTTGAGTAGCTGAAGAGATATTTGGTTGAGCCATTCTACAGTTGGGTGGAATGTGGTAGTCCCTTCTCTAGTTGGTTCATTGCATTCATTAATGAGAAACCCATTCCCTTGAATTTTCATGTGTAAAGGTATTGACTTATTTATGGATCTCATGGCTAATATGTTTATTGTATTTCGGTTCCTATTATGTTGGTTATATGCATATTTTATGATAGCAGTTATGTATGGCTCTCAACATTTTTTTACTTGTATGTGAATTGATAATGTGTCCATGACCTAATATATGATAATGCAGCAAATGGCCTGAGGAGACAATGGTTCATAGCGGTTCTCAGATAAGTATGAGATCCCTATGCTTAATTATGTTATTTACATCTATAGATTACATATCGACGATATGTTTGATGAAATGGTTGTCATGGCTAGTAGGGATCCAGTCAAGGTCTTGAACAAGTATTTTCTTTAATAATTTAATTTTCCACATTACTTTACTGATTTGAAGAGATGGATCAATTATAGGAAGTGTCTTGGGCGTTGAGCCTAAAAAGGTGGCTTAAATCCTAGGGTCGCTGGCACAACACTGACAATTTTGGTCCACAATCGCTGGCAAGCAGGCTTGTGAGAGCGAATTTAGGTTGATGGTCACTCCCTTGCACATAGCATGAGAGCACCTATGGCCCAAGAGACCTAAAAATATAGTAAGACACAAGGAAAGGCTATCTGAGTGGATGAATTATCTTATGAGGGTTATGTTGATGGTGTTGGATGGTTTTATGGTGTGTTTCCTTCAGTTCCACTTCCTTAATGTGACATAGGGGGTCGAGTCATATCATAGTGGCATCTCTTTGCATGTTTACCCCGACTAGCTGGTTTCTTGGATAGATGTGGGAGGATGGCATTACAGAGTGGTATCAGAGCATGGTTCACCCTTCAGACTAGATGGGCTATGTGTTGGTCATGCATGCATGTCAATTGCATGTGGGTCTCTTTCACTTATATACTTATTGCAATTGCTTGATGTTAGATTATGGATGTAGTATGGTTATCATGTAGAATTTGTTATTGAATTCATGAAATGTATTTGAAATTGGCATGCGACTGACTGTGTATGGATTGTATGTCGCTTACATGTTGATTTCATGGTACCTACTTACATCCTTGTATGTTAGGTTACATTTTTGAATATTTTTATTACATGCATTAGTCTTGTAGGTTGATTACAAGAACTGGTCGATTATGTTTGACTACATGGAATTATGCATATTTGTAGCTGGTTTTGCATTGCTTATGCATAATGTTGGTTGCATGTGGCAGTGGGTACAATGGAGTAATGGTTGTTGTCATGAATGAGGTCATAACATGCATTGTTGATATGGCCTTGCATTGATTATTGGATCCTAGTTATTGTGATGTTTATATGTTGATACATTTATTGGTGTATGTCTATATGCTATTATGATTATCTTATACGTGCATCACATTTATTTGGTGATATTGCATACTAGTATCCTCCTCGAGCTCTACTAAGGTATGCTGGTTTTTTTTTAATTTGGTTTATCTAACATATTATGCCTTGTAGAAAGAAATATCAAATGTCTAGCCAGATGGTTGACTATAGAGACTCTCCCTATGAATCCAAAGAGAGGTATGGTGTTGGGAACCCCTATGACTTGGTAGTTACATTCAGAAGTTTAAAGGAGGAGATAAGGAGTTGTAAGGTAGATAATGACAGAATCATACAGTCACATGAAAAGTTAGCAAAGGTGAATGCAGTAATACTTCAGGGCTTGTCGGATTTCCAGTGAGAAGGAGCACTACGGATGAGTCATGAGCAAGAAGATAAAACTAATGGGGCATACGGTAGTAATTAACTTGGTGGTTGTTGATCAGATAGAGATGATATAGTTAGAGATGGAAGATTGTTGGACACTCTGAAGAGGAGAAGGGATAGACACAGGTATGATTCTAGTTCTGATTCAGATAGGCACTATGATCGTCATCGATATCATCCTCACAGGAGGAGTGATAGGGGGGTGTATTTTTTGGATGTATTTAAGAAGGAAAAGCCACATACTTTTGATGGAGAGATAAAGAGATCACAGGATACAGAGGCATGGTTTCTTGGTATGAAGAATTTTTTCAGGTTGCATGACTACTCTGAGAACATGAAAGATAGAGTGGCTACTTTCAGTCTTAAAAGTAAAGAAGACATATGGTGGGAAGGTGTGAGGAATGCGAGGGATGTAAATGAGGAAGATCTGACTTGGAGTGAATTTGAGTGGCTATTCAGGAAGAAGTGTTTTTCATAGAGATACCTCGATGATAGGGAAAAATAATTCTATGAACTAAAGATAGGATCCATGACAAATGATGAGTACACTAGTAAGTTCTTGGAGCTATTGAGATATGTTCCTTACCTCAAGGAGGAGAAGATCAAGATTTAGATATTTGTTAGTTGGTTACCGGTTACATTCAAATATAGGATTGAGTTCAATGAGCCTAGATAGATGGATGAGGCTATCCGAAAAATGAAGCATTGCTATGAACAATCAAAGCACCGAAGAGAGACAAAGATAGATTGGAGAGGTAAAAAAAATAACAAAGGAAAATGGGACAAGAAGTGAGTAAGACCATCGAGTACAGATAACAAGGAGAATGGTGCACCGCTTAAGAGTTTCAATGCATCATATAGAGGATAGGGACATACATCTAAGGAGTAGCATAAGGAGCCTGTGCAATGTTGGACTTGTGGAGGAGATCATCGCGGGATGGATTGTGCATAGTACAAGAGTGATATGCCTATGATATACAGTGCACAGGAGGCACAAACTGTTAGAGACATTGGTTAGAGTATTCCACATATCTATGTAGTCTTGGATAAAAAACAAGCAGAGCATCAGGCATCTATCATTGAGATGGACGGTAAGCTCTGTGATCAATTTATTTCTATTTTGATTGGCCCTTCATCTAATTATATCTATGTTAGTCCTGACTTGGTGGATGAGTGTGGTTTGAGTAATGAATTGCATGTAGAATCTTGGTTAGTGCTGTTGGCTATAGGTACAAAGAAGAAAGTGCACAATTGGGTAAGAGCTTGTGCATTTGACTTAAATGATATGCCTACAACAACACATCTAAATGTATTACTGTTGGGTTCATATAGTATGTTGTTGGGCATGGATTGGTTGTATTTACATAGAAATAAGGTTGATTGCTATGATAGAGCCATTGAATGTGTTGATGACAATGGATAACCAAGAGTCTTGCAGGGTAAGAAGAAAGCCACATCAGTTAGGATGGTGACAGTTATGAAAGAAAAGCGTAGTCACAGGAAAGGGTGAAAGTCATTTTCCGTAAATAGTTTTAGTGATAAGGGTAAGGAGGTTGAGGGATGTATTTCGTGAGGACATCACAGAGTTGACACCGTATAGGGAGGTAGAGTTTTCTATTGAGTTAGTGTTAGGGGCAGCTCCAAAATCGAAAGAAACTTACAAGATGAGCACACCTCAGTTGGTTGAGTTAAAATTGTAGCTGAAGTAGATGTTGGAAAAGGGATATATTATGCCAAGTGTATCACCTTGGGGCGCATCGGTCTTTTTTGTGAGGAAGGAAGATGGTACCCTCGGATTAGGCATTGATTACAAGAAGTTGAACAAAGTGACTATCAAGAATAGGTACCCTTTTTCTAGGATGATGGCTTGTTCGATCAGTTGAAGGGAGCAACAATGTTCTTGAATATGACTTGAGATCTGGATACCATCAGGTACGCATCAAAGAGGAGGATATATACAAGACTGTGTTCAGGACAAGGTATGGGCATTATGAGTTTGTTGTTGTTGAATTTTAATTGACGAATGCTTCAGCTACATTCATGTGTTTTATGAATAGTGTGTTGCATCCATATTTAGATAAGTTTGTCATTGTGTTCATTGATGATATGTTCGTATATTCTAAAAATGAGGAAGAGCATGCCGATCAGTTAGCAGTAGTGTTGAAGTCGTTGAGAGAGAATCGGTTGTATGCTAAGCTCAACAAATGTAGTTTCTTTTCGATGGAGGTACACTACTCGGGACATGTTGTCTCCAAGGAGGGAATTGTTGTAGATAGAGAGAAGATAAGGGCCATCATGGAGTGGGTAGCTTCTAAGAGTGTGGATGAGGTGAAATCTTTCATGAGTTTGGAAGGATACTATAGGAGGTTCATCAGGAATTTCTCGTAGATTTCTTATCCCATCACATCATTGTAGAGGAAAGGTAATAAGTTCAAATAGACTAAAGAGTGTGAGACTAGCTTTGAGCAGCTTAAGAAGTTGCTGACACATGCATTAGTACTATAGATTACAGATCTAGACAAAGAGTTTGTAGTATGTACAGATGCTTGCAAGAGAGGGCTTGGTGGAGTCCTTATGTAGGATGGACAGGTGGTACATTATGAGTCCCATAAACTAAAAGAGCATGAGAAGAAATATCCCACACATGATCTCTAGTTAGCAGCGATTATACATGCATTGAAGATGTGGAGGCACTATCTTCTTGGTAGGCAATTTGTGCTTATGAGTTGTTATAGACATTTTTGTGCCTTGCAGCTCCAAGCATGAAATGTCCATAAACCAAGGGATCCTAAGTCCCTAAAAGTGTTGTTCCGACCCCTAAAGGAACAAGGTCAACAAATTATAGCTTCTCCCAGAAGTTCTCCACCGGAAACTGCTTAGAATCAGTCAAATCAAGATCATTTCAGCTGCTCCATTGGCTAGCTGTGTTGCATAGCACCCAAATACACTAGCTAGGTGCATTGCAATGCACCTAAATGCACTATCAGGGTGCGTTGAGTGGGAAATGACAAATGGCAGTGTCATTCCACGAGGTGGAAAGACAATGGAAGCTTCCAGAATCTTGTCCAATGACACTTGCCTCACTGAATTCGACCAAGGATGAGTAAGAGGATCTCAGTCTCCAAGTGGAAGCAAGAACTGACAGAGATAAGACACTAGTCAAATCATAAGTTGACTCATCCTCCTTGCATACATCTATATATGGATCCCTCATCCCAGAGATCCAGAGGCTGGAATTTTGTACTTTGCAAAGAATTGCTGTTGGTTTTGAGATAGATATCAGAGTATTGGGTGATTTATGCTTTGTTGGAGGTGAAGAGGGGCTTCTTTGCTGGGAGGTTGATGCTCGATCAGGAATCATCGGTTGTAACTCCTCCTGGATCTTCTTGTTATACCAATAAAACTATTTTAGTTTCGCCTACATGCTTGTGTATCACTGATGCTTGTTACATTTGTATGTTTAGCTTAAGTCTGATCCTAAGCTTTTTATGAATATAGATCCATGTCTTTGTGTAGTTTTCTTCTTCTGTGATCTTACAGGAACTTGGTGAAGCTGGGCAAGTAAGGGAGCAGGTAGCTGGAAGCTGTCAAAGAAGAGAGGGATTGGATCAAAGAAATAGCGCAAGACACAGGTCGGTTCTTCCTATCCCCCTCTATCTTTAATTCATAAAGGAAATACAAAAGTAGTTTTCTCTGTTTGTTTCTAAGGTAACAGTCACACCTTAGTGGGATAGAGTCGTTCTAAATAGACACTTTTCCCGGTAACAAAATGGTGACTCCGCTGGGGACGATCGTGTCTAGTTAGTTTGTTTGTGTTTCCCTTGTTGTTTGTTTCATAAACTTAGAAGTAGCAAATCGAACTGCATTTGCCATTAACAAATGAAAAGTAGACATTTGCTGCTTCAATCCATTCACTGGATCTGTTTATGATCTGAGCAACTGATTCACAAATGATCTGATTGCCCTTTGTGATAGCTCTTAGACCTTCCTTAAATCTACCCTCTGATTGTGCATTACTGATTGCTTTTACTTGGCCAAAAACCAAAGACTAAACTGCGAACCATGACCCAGAACCTAGATAGAATTCTCGTTTCTGCCCCAGTGCAGGTACTGTGAAGAGTTTCTGCATTTCAGCGCAGTTCCCGAGAGGGAAACCTGCGCTGCAATCCAGTTTCTTTGTGTTACAGGTGCGCTGATTAGACTAGCCCTGTGCAGCTGAGGTTTTTGTGCTTCATTCTTTCCAGTTTTGTCTCTGATTTTTGCAGCCTGTGATCAGTGTATGTGTCTGTTTAATAACGCCTTTTCCTTGCTATAATTCCGCCTCCTTTGTACAAAAAGACTGTAGATGTTTTTTGTGTGTTTGTTGAGTCATTTATAGTTTTCCATTGCAAAAGTAGAATAGTCATACTGTCGTCCTTTGATTTAGATATGTCGCAAGTGTCGATTTTGATCATAGGAGAAAGTTTATTTGCTATTGACAGTCGATTATGCTTTTAATTTTGCCTTTGGTTTGAATTTGTGACTTTCTAGTGTCGAAACGAGTATTTATTTCAAAATCATAAAGTGTCATAATCATCTCTACCTTTTGATTTTGAAAAGAAGCTTGTTTGTGTTTGTCACTTGAAAGCAAATTCAGATTTGTACATCAACTTTCTTTTTAGGCATCAATATTAAGAAAGTGAAAAACAAAACACATGCATGTGCATTTGCATATTGGCAGTCTGTTTGGCTTGATTTAGGAAAGTTCATTTACAGTGTGCTCTTTGCTCTTTGCGAAAAGATTGTGTCTTTCTTTTCCCCTTGTAGCTAGGATTTTCATTGCTGAAAAGAGATAAAAGTTTGCTTATCATCTTTAGATTGCATTTTAGGAATTACATCTACATCTCGTGGTGAACCCAAAAGGCAAACTTCATAACAAAGATCAACTTAAAATAAATTCAATGAATCTAACAACGCTTTTGAACTTAACGCACAACATTTAGAGGTCTAGGCTATATTCTAGCATCGTAAAGCCTGGTAACTATTGTCCTCACTGATGGTTGGGTGATTCCTCCACTTTGAGACGATAAGTGCCAGTACGGACTTGTGCTCCCACGTACCGTCGAGTATATATTGGGAGACCCCTATAGGCTTAAAACCTTTATCCATAGGAAGCCGTGTCTACCGCCCTATCGATCGCAATGCACTGAACACAACATTCAGGAAGATTGACTGCCGTACCGTAAAAAGTATTTTGCAGTTTTGCAATTGGTTTGGTACTCCATCTACCTAGATCTCCAGAGCAGTCCCTTTCGTTCCTTTTCAGACTCCTTAATGGAAAAGGTCCATCTGAGCACTTGTCACTTCAGGCTCATTAAAAATCGAAGGAGACTAGAGTCATCTTTTGTTTTTTCTCGACTCTTAAAAACTGAAAAAACAAGTTGTGTCAAAAGCGTCTAAAATTCATTTAATTCGGAAACACACTTCCCCTTTTTATTTTAGTTGATTGAGTAATTCGCAATCGTGGAATAAAGTCAATTGAAACCCCGTCGTTCGCAGAGGCTTACGAGTCGACCGTCTTTGTCTCCGGAATCGAAACCAGTACGGACAAAACGAACTCGTTTAACCGGTTCCAAATCTCCTATTAAAGTTAGAACAAGTGTTCCAACGACATCAGAGACTCCGGTTACTCCAAACATTTCTAGAATCCCTGCCTCTACAGAAGAATTTCAACAGCCACAGAAGGACAGCGATACTGATCCTAGTCTGAGAGTAAACACTTGTGTTACCGAACCAATTCCATCTACAACCGGTTCGGAGAGTCTTGCTCTTCAAACATCTGTCGCTGTCGATTCCATACCTTCTTCGGGACCAGAAATATTTTACGGACCTGACGGTCTTCCCCTTCCACCTGGTCTGATTGCTATTGAGGAAATTGTAGAAGATCCTCAAACAAGTACTCCAACGCACTTTGGAGTCGGGATCACTCTATATCCTTCTTCATCAGAAGTTAGTCTACCACCAGCGGAAGCTCCTGTAGAATCGCTAGGTAATCTTTTGGATAGACTACAAATGTCTGAACAACCGTCAACATCTAGGACTGTGTCATCAGACACAACAACGACAGAACTTCCTGCTATCACTCTGACAATGTTCACCGGCATACCAGCTATCCTGACTAGCTCTCAACTGCTAGAAGGAGTCCACTCAGGGGCTATTACGACAATATGGTCCATTCCTGTTTGTTCATCCAGAATAATATCCGGAAACTCTTATGTTGAGTCTCAGCAAATTGATCCATTTGGAGGTCAATTTGGGCAGTCCGGTCCCCAAGGGCAAACAATTCCCTTGAGTTCCGGATTACCATCGTATGGGGGGCAGTATGCCCTTTCATTACCCCCTCCGGGAGGATATCCATACGGGAGTTCACAACAACATTCAGGTTACACTGGAATTACCTCAAGTGGTTGGGTACCTATACTACCTCAACAACCAAGAGTTGTGTATTCAATGCAACAATGCGTACCTATGTTGAATATCCCGACTACACCAGCTATTGTGACGGTGTCACAAGTTCAAACGCTGCCTGTTGTATGCCAGCCTCAGATTTCTCAGGTTGTAATGCAACAGCCCCTTGACCCTGCGACTCAACGACAATCGCCGACTAGTGGGGCAACACAGGTCCAGACGGGTACAATTACCCCTCACCTTGGTCCAACGGTTAGTATAGCGCAACAACACATGGCTTCACAACCATGGCTGGTGCAATACCAACAACAACAATTCCAACAAGTATACCAAGGTTCTGAGCAGCAAATCTTTGCGAACAGTGGACAGCCGTACATTCAAAACGGTCAAAATCAACCATTTTACAATGGTTATGTCCACCAACCTTACCAAACATACCAGCATCAAATGCATTATGCTGGTATGCAAAGACCAACTGCTCAGGCAATCCCATCTTATCCTGGGTATGCTTCACCTAACCTGAATCATCAATTACCCTTTGTGGCAACCTTAGAGTTAGCTGATTTAAATCGGTTAACAAACGATCCAATTGCTTACGCCCCTTGGTGGCCAGCGATTCCGCATAAACTTCCATCAGATATTCCTAAATTTAATGGAAATCCGGGTGAAGATCCATCGAATCACGTGATGACATTTCATCTATGGTGTTCATCAAACACCCTAAATGATGATTCGATAAGACTTCGCCTCTTTCAGAGGACGTTAACGGGTCCAACGGAAAAATGGTACATTGAATTGCCTAGAGCTTCGTTTGACAACTTTAGTACCTTAGCCACAACCTTTTTAACCCATTTTCAATTACCGATAAGGTATGAAACGGGAACAGAACTCCTTACCAACTTCAAACAGACAACGACCACTCACATATCTGATCATATACATGAGTGGTGACGTCGTCGTAGGATGGTAAAAACGTACGTCCCCGATCAGCTATTAGCTGAATGGTTTATGAAGTCATTACTACCTTCCATCACGGAAGATGTGGCAAAGGGGGGAATCGTAACGGAAGAGCAAGTTATCACTCGTGCACAATATCTGGACTTGATCTATACTCAGTCTGGCACGCTCTACGACAAAATACCTGACACCCCTAGACCGGAATTCGCAATTCCTCCTCCTCCTAAATCAAATAATGACTCTCATGCCGACGATGGCGTGATTGGCACGATGGACACGAAATCGACAAAGGCTACCTCCAAGAAGGCCCGTAAGATTTCAGGTCAAAATGCAAAAGACGAACTTCTTGGTTCAGAAGTAAATGTTGTATCGACCGATAAAGACAAAGAAACCAAACAACCAGGAAGCAAGAAGAAAGGCAAAGGGAAGAAGAAGAAACTGGATGAATCATCACCTGAAAAATCTTCTTCAAACCCTTCTGGAGATAGGAAACCAAAAAATCCATGATTTATATGTGATGAGGATCATTGGACCGCGAATTGTCCACATAGAGCTGAGCTTAAGAAATTCTTTAAGAATTCAAAAACCTCCGCAGTGTTAACTGATCCGTTTCCGAATCCAGGAGAAAATCTGGTTGAAAGTGGAAATGCTTCCCCGTCTCAAGTGCTAATGTTGTCGGTTTCAAAACAGCAAAATGATGCTTTGATATCGACAAGGAACAAAGATTATGGGAATCCACAGCTGTCAAACAACAAGGATAAAGATCAACCAAGTAGTTTGACAACAACTTCGACAGAAGTTGTGCCACCCACCATCCCTGAATTAACAATAAAACTGCCAAAGGGAGTAGTACACAAGTCGACATTTAATCCCCGCGCTAGAGCAGCACAACATTATAACATAGTGGAAGATTTGGCCCAATCGCCATCCGCTATGTCGACTCTTGAAGTACTACAAAATTGCCCATCCCAAAGGCAGGCTTTGTTATCAGCCATTGGTGGGGTTGACCCAAAGGATTCCAATCTTGTATCCTTCGACCATAAAGGATACGATCCTCAGTTACCAGCTCAACTAGCTTTCCTTATTCAAGTGAAAGCCCTCAACAAAACTGTTCATCGAACAATTATTGATGAGGGGGCATCTACATGCATTATGTCGATGAGTTTCTGGAAAACTTTAGGATCTCCAACCTTGTCGCGATCTTCGACAACATTAAAAGCATTCGACGGAAGGACATATACCCCATACGGTATCCTAAATAACTTGAAAGTTGAACTAGGAGGGAAAATAGTAGAAATAGATGTTGAAGTCATCGATGGGAATCTTGATTACAACATCCTACTGGGACGACCATGGATATATGCCATGGCAGCTATTGTGTCGACCTATTTTAGAAAGATTGCATTCCCCTTTCAAGGAGGAATTACAGTCGTCGATCAACAAAACTTCCTCCCCAATGGTTCTCACGTTACAAGAAGAATTCCCATGATCCATGGAAGCCCCCATTCGCTTCAGAATATCGGAGTAGGCCTACTAAAATATCCTATACTAATGGGAACTTTCACTCTTCCACCTCCAATCGATCTGGTGGAAGTAGCATCGTTAGGAACCTACAACATGATATCTTCTACAAAGATATCAGAAAACGATATCAGCATGGATCATGTAGTGGTTTTGCCCCCAAGTGCAGTAGAAATATTATAGCAATCAACGTTTCTAGCATGGGAGGCAAACCCAAATCAACGCTCATCAAGCATTTGGATAGATAGGTCTAGAGAATATGGTACTCCTTCAGATCCTTGGTCGCGAGTGCATGTCACCGACGAAGGAATTGTCCAATCAATGGTAATCGAAGGAGCACCATGGAATGATTCCCACCATCGTTCTCTTCTTCCGGATTGTGGAGAAGATACTCAAAATGACCTTTATCATCCTTCAGTCTTTGATTTTCTGTCAAATACTGTAAATATGGTGGATTCCGAGCGAAACTTATCCAACATTGAAGAGACTATAGCCATAAATATCTCGACCAAAACAAATGTTGTAGAGAATATTTATGTTGGCAAATGTTGTTCTCCTTCAGAACTGGAAAGATATAACGCTCTTTTTCGTGAATTGAGAGATGTCTTTGCTTGGTCATATAGTGAAATGCCAGGCATTGACTCGAGTATCGTTGAACACAAAATTAAGATGTATCCAGATGTCAAACCAGTACGACAACAGCTAAGGCAGGTGCACCCCAAGAAAGCCGCTGCCATTAACGCAGAAGTTGAAAAACTTCTCCATGCTGGTTTCATCTACCCAGTTCCTCTAACAGATTGGGTATCGAATATTGTCCCGGTTATGAAGGAACAGCGGACAATTAGAGTGTGCATCGATTATAGGGATGTAAATCAAGCTTGTCCAAAAGACAACTACCCTACACCCTTCATCGACCAGATAATTGATGAATGCGCCGGATGCAAAATCTTTTCATTCATGGATGGATTCTCTAGGTATAATCAAATAAATATCCGCCCACAGGACCAGTCAAAGACTGCATTTATTTGTCCGTGGGGCACATTCGCATATCGAAAATTACCCTTTGGTTTAAAGAACGCAGGGACGACGTTTCAGAGGGCAATGAATTATGCCTTCCATGACATCAAAAACATCGTTCAACCATACCTCGACGACCTTCCGGCTCATTCGCGAAAGCAGACTAATCATCCGTAGCATTTAAGAGCGATATTTCTACGTTGTCGACACTACAAGATACGACTCAATCCACACAAATGCGTATTTTGCGTCAGTTCTGGTCGTTTACTTGGCTTTGTAGTCTCCAAGGATGGGATTCGTCTCGACCCATGCAAGGTCCAGGCAATCATAAATTTGCCTCCACCTTCAAATTTTCTTCAAATTCAGAAACTCCAAGGGAAAGCAAACTTTCTGAGGAGGTTCATTCCAAATTACGCCGAACTTGCTAAAGGTTATACACGTCTTTTCAAAAAGGAGGTACCCTTTGTCTGGGATTAGGTTGCGCAAGCTTCCTTTGATGCTTTGAAAGATTCCCTGATGAAAGCATCATTATTGTACGTCCCTGATTATCAAAGAGACTTTAACCTGTATCTAGCTGCAGCAGATACGACCATTGCGATGGTTTTAGTTCAAGAAGTCGATGGAATTGAGCATCCTATATATTATTTAAGTAAAAACTTAAATGATACAGAAATAAAATATTCTTACGTTGAAAAGCTAGCACTTGCAGTTGTTCAAGCAATACAGAGATTTCGACACTATGTCCTCTTTCGGAAAACTACCATTCTGTCAGATTGCAACCCCATGACTTATATATTCTTGTGACAGTTGCTGGGGGGCAAATACTCAAAATGGATAGAAATCCTACAAGAGTTTGATCTGGAATTTGTAAAATCCAAATCAAAGAAAGCTCTAGTTTTTGCAGAATTAATATGCAATCTCCCATCGTCGTCCAACGATGAAACATCCGAAGAATCAATCGTGGATGAAAGTTTGTTTATGATATCTACAAGCAATGAGTGGTATGGAGATATAATCATTTATCTCCAAACCCAAAAATTTAGGCCAAACACCTCCCACTCTGAACAAAAATGTATTCGATACCAAGCAAAAGACTACATGATCGTCGGTGATACACTTTACCGTCATGGTATCGATACAGTTCTGAGAAGGTGCCTCACCCATGAGGAGGCCGAAAAAGCCCTGAATGAGTGTCATTTAGGCACGTGTGGGGGGCATAAATCTGGATATGCTACAGCACAAAAATTTTTACGAGCAGGATACTTTTGGCCAACAATGTTCAAAGATTGCATAACCGCAGTCAGAAGTTGCCATGCTTGTCAAATTTTTGATAGCAAAACCAGAAGACCACCCTCACCTCTACAGCCAATAGTTTCTGTTGGGCCGTTAGCCAAATGGGGCATCGATTTCATGACATGTAACCCCACCTCGACCAGGGGGCATGGGTATATCATAGTCGCAGTTGACTATTTTACCAAATGGGCTGAGGCGATGCCTACATTAGATAATACTGGTGAAACAGCTGCCCTCTTCTTTTTCAATCATGTAGTCGCCAGATTTGGCGTACCACAGGCTATAGTCACAGATCATGGATCGCATTTTCGCAATCACATGATCGTCGAATTAGCTGCCAAACTAGGGTTGTCTCACGACAGCTCTACTCTGTATTATCCGCAAGCCAACGGACAAGTTGAAGCGATCAACAAGGTCCTGAAGCGCATGTTGCAAAGGATGATTGGAGTTCAAAAAAGAAGGTGGCGCCTAATCTTGTACTCAGCCTTGTGGGCTTACCGAACATCGGTAAGGAATGCAACCGGGTTCACACCCTTCCAACTAGTGTATGGCCTGGAAGCAGTCTTACCAATCCAGTGTGAAATCTCGTCTCTCAAACTCGCGATTGATCTCCTCCTCGGAACTTCAGAAGAAGAGGCTCGTTTCTTGGAATTAATCCAATTGGATGAAACCCGTCGTGACGCCGCTTTGGCTAACGAAGCACATAACAAACGAGTCAAGGTGCAGTTCGACAAAAATGTCAAACCCCGTGTCTTCTCCGAAGGTGACTTGGTCTTGCTTTACGACCAAGAATCAGATAAATTGGGAGCAGGTAAATTTAACTCTTTATGGATGGGCCCCTATATTGTTAAACGAGTGTTAGCGAGAGGAGCCTACGAGTTGATGGATTATGACAGAATTCCACTGGCACAACCTCGTAATGGGTTGTACCTCAAGCGTTACTATGCATAAATAGTAACCAATATGCTTTTGTTATATTTTTGTTTTCGCTAAAGTGTTTGTTTTGGTCGAGTAATCCACTTTTTACACTTATTGCAGATGTCAAACCTATTGGAGCCATGTGTTGGATATGCCGACGGAGCGAGTCGTAGTTCGCAGAACCTGTCCTCCGCAGCCTGTGCCATTTTTTATCCAAGCGGCGAGTTAGTAAGTTTCAGAGGTGTATGTATTGGTCGATCAATGAATAACATCGCTGAGTATAGCGCGTTGATAGAACTTCTCTCTGATGCCATCACTCATGGTATACGCCGACTAATTTTCAGGCTAGACTCACAACTCGTAATACTACAACTCAATGGTATATATTTCGTCTGAAACCCAGCTATTTATCGCATGTTCCTAAGGGTTAAGATTTTGGAAAGACAATTTGATCTTATTCAATACCAACATATTTCCAGAAACTTAAACACATTAACCGACTCGTTAGAAAACTATGTGTTAGATAGACATTTGCAACATTTATAAAAAGAAACACATCATCAATGTTTTACATGTGGATCATATAGCTCAACCAAAATAAAACCCCGAAAATAAAAAATATATATAGCTGTTTATGGTTTACACATAATGTTCTATAACCAAGACAAAATCGATCACACGACCCAAAAACTCAAAATGCTAGGGGGCACCCTAGTCTAATGATGCTCGTGATAGCAAGTCACAGCCTGTGCGATCATGCGTAGGAGACGAGTCCATCGTCTGGGCACACCAATAGTATGCCGCTGTAACCGCAAAGGTAGCTCGTCAGTCCTCACATCTGGTATACCGAGAGTGAGGCCCTCAACCTACTCCTGTAAAGCTGTGAGAGTCTCGGCCACATCAAGGTCGCGAAGAATAGCTCTTCCGGCAGCCTCTCCTGCTGGAGCAACAACTGGTACTCTCAGGCAAACTACTAGAGGAACAGGACCAACATCTGTATGTACACATGAGTTTGATTAAAGTCTTGATAGAATAAAGCACAAGGACATTATAAACAAAAATAGTAAACAGCAATATGGTCAGAGATTTTACCAATAGCACCCCACTGCTCGCCATCCGGCATTACTAAATCTGGATCACCCCGGAAGTCCATGCCAACATATGGATACTCGGCATAAACCATCTCCTGATGATCAAACCACCTGAAGAAGGTATCAGAAAATGAAATCTGAGATTGACCAGCATGCCTAGACATATGGTCAACCCATCTCTGCATACGTGGTTCAGTAGGAGAAGGTAAATCGAGTGCAATGTACTGTGGCTACATCAGTGGTATCTTCTCCAAGGCAAAGGCGGTCAAAATAGAACCGTACACAAAGTTCTTCAACCTCCCATTCTTTATCTTGGTCAACTATTCTTTCATCACAAGAAGTACTGCGTCGCACCAGTTGAACACCTTCGGTTGGAGGCATTCCAAGGCATGTTGCATATAGGATCGGTTGGCTACATGAAGAGACGCACTACTGGCCATCCTACCAAAAGTAAACAAGATAGTCCTAAGGGACCTGTCAGTGACATCACGAATGATGATCTTGCCGTCTTTACTCGGCTGATATCCTTCTCTGCAATACTGACGGACATAATCTCTCACAGAATCGCCTCCTCGAGCCGAACCTGACAAAGAGATGGGGGCACCCCGCCTCGACAAGCCAGTCAAGAAATAAATGTCTACTGCAGTCAAGGGGATAGATTTACCCCTGGTCTAGAAAACCTGATTGGTAGGATCCCAAGCATCGAGCAAATACTGCAGTAAGTTAATCTGCTGTCTCATGCTAGAAATGCGGAAGAACTTCAGCAAGCCACAATTCCGCAGCGCGTTCACTATAACTAGATCATGTATGACAATCATGTCCTCTTCTTCATGCTCACGTTCTCGCCATGTAAGGGTCATCTTGCTCCCAAATCTCTGAAAAAACAAACAAGAGAAAAGTTAGATCCTGATTTTGGTGAGAAACAGGAAAAAATTCCATCAAAAATTGTGCAACAAATTCCCTTTCTGCGCCCAACGCACCTACAGCAGTGTTCTAGGTGCGTTGAATGTCAAACTGCCTTCATACAAGCCAGCATTCAACGCAGGTTTTGATACACTGGGGGTGCGTTGATGACAGAACGAGTCCCTCAAACCCCAGCGGCTCAAAAACGCAGGGAATCAGGCTCAAAAAGCGAAATGGAAACCATGAAATGAAAGAGCTCAGGTTTAGTTCCTACCTGGTCCAGACGGCGCCGAGAATCGTCCACAGAATCTCCCGAAATCAACTGGTGAAAATCGAGGGGGAAAAGCACCTCCAAATCTCCAACAAACCAAGTTCAAATGAAATGGTAAAATGAGAGGTAAAAAACACTTTTTAATTACTTTTATGTAGTTCAAAGTAAAATATTAGCGTTTTAACTCATTTTTCAAGCAAATATTGTTCATTTCTGACTAGTTTGATGAAGCAGCTGAAAATACAGTACGATCTTTGAAAGAACAAAGCTATTTATGGTAAAATCAAAACAAGACCATCCAATCGAGCAGTGTTACCGCAAGGTTCAAGCTCGCTAAAAAATAAACCCGCACCGAGCAAATGTTTCCACCCGCGTTTAAGCCCGTTAAAAAATGAACTATCCCCTGGTAAATAACCACCGTGAATGTAATACTTCAGCCATTAAAGCCTTGGTCGTGTTTGCACCATCACCTCCACTTTTCCGTTGGCCAATCATTCACCTCCATTTGATTGTTTACCCATTCTGAGGAACAGCTGTGAAGAGTGATTTCACTAGCCATCCTTGTGACACTGCCGTGATTGGAAAATTCCAAACCTTACCTGGAATCAGCTGCTACCCATTTTATCACTCGTTCCTCAAAAGATGAGTCTCCTTTAAGCTCTTTTCAACTGACTCTTAAAATATGAAAAGATTTCCGAGTCCTTGGCCTTCCAGCTCGTTAAAGGGACAGGAAGTGCTATCCCTCCTCTAGATTTTAATCTTTTTGGACCTGAGGGATTATTGCACAAAAAGATCGAGCGCTTGTCTTGTTCGGCTCATTAAAACTATCGAAAATTCATCCCTTCTGTATTATTTTATACTTTTTCGGACTTAAGGGATTAGATGACGAAAAAGGAATTTTGGAGTTACCTTTACGTACCTTTTCAGACTCTCTAAAAATGAAAAGGACCGAGTTATCTTTGTCGTTAAACTCGTTAAAAAGATTAATAGCGACAAACTTGTCTTTAGACGAGAACGAGTTTCACTATCGCTAGGCTCGTTAAAACATAGCGATGTCAAGCTTGAAAAAAATAAAGAGGTACTAGTCAGCAATGACTGGGGAAAAATTGGGAAGAAAACTCAAAGAATCTTTATTGATAGCAAGTCGCTCTTGAACATGACACTTCCACTCCGTGTCCAAATCGGGTTGGGTTGTTTCATTCACCGGTCACATCCCCATGGTCACGCCATACCATCCAAATTTGGGGTAAATGCTACCAATCCATCACATAAGTGTCGCCGACATGTTCAAGAGAAGTCATCCAGAGAAGTCACCTGTGTCCCATCCACTACCATACATTATACTTCATTCTTTCAAGACCGCCATCCTGAACCGTATATCATCAGATTGTTTTCACCTCCATCAAAATCATTTTCTCCGTTCCGTGTCATTGATGTGGGATTCATTAAGGCCCTCCTTTGATGGATCGCTTCTTGTCGACATCAGCTCATTATCCAAGAAGTTGATCTAGGAACACCCCATTCAGTACTTTGAAGCTTGCATGCCTCAATGGCAAGTTTCTCACTTCCGGTGATAGGTATACATCAATGACCTTCGACCGAAAGATTTTGCATGGTGTTGGATGCCAAGTCCTTTATTCACACCACATGAATTGTACTATAGTACCTTGAGGGTCATTATCTTTATCGGTGATTCCTCTCGCGCTTGTTAACAGTTTACATCATTGATTGGTAATCAAGCGATGTCTTTCCATGTTCGACTTCAGAACATTTCTCACATGGATCGACTTGTACTTCGAGTGAAGATCGGACGAGATTGAAGACCCCGGATCTAGTTTCATCCATCCGGGCTGCGATATATATTCAGGAAAATAAAGACATTAAATGTACAACATTGCAGATAAGATAATCATCCTACCAAAAGGATGATGGCTCTATCAGAATCATCAGTCTACACTCAGACGATTGTCTGTCATATGCACATGAAAATGAATTTATAAAGCTGAGCATGGGAATGCCCGCCTCAGCTAGATCATGAAAAGAATATGAAGATAATGTATTGTATTGTATCTTATTACAGGTCTCCTCCCAGCATTGAAAGAACTTCGGATCCTCCTAATAAAGCATTTCACCCGATAAACGACCTCATACTTTAGGGGGCAACTGTTATAGACATTTTTGTACCTTGCAGCTCCAAGCATGAAATGTCCATAAACCAAGGGATCCTAAGTCCCTAAAAGTGTTGTTCCGACCCCTAAAGGAACAAGGTCAACAAATTACAACTTCTCCCAGAAGTTCTCCACTGGAAACTGCTAAGAATCAGTCAAATGATGATCATTTCAGCTGCTCCACTGGCTAGCTGCATTGCATAGCACCCAAATACACTAGCTAGGTGCGTTGCAACGCACCTAAATGCACTATCAAGGTGCGTTGAGCGGGAAATGACAAATGGCAGTGTCATTCCACGAGGTGGAAAGACAATGGAAGCTTCCAAAATCTTCTCCAATGACACTTGCCTCACTGAATTCGACCAAGGATGAGTAAGAGGCTCTCAGTCTCCAAGTGGAAGCAAGAACTGACAGAGAGAAGACACTAGTCAAATCATAAGCTGACTCATCCTCCTTGCATACATCTATATATGGATCCCTCATCCCAGAGATCCAGAGGCTGGAATTTTGTACTTTGCAAAGAATTGTTGTTGGTTTTGAGATAGATATCAGAGTATTGGGTGATTTATGCTTTGTTGGAGGTGAAGAGGGGCTTCTTTGCTGGGAGGTTGATGCTGGATCAAGAATCATCGGTTGTAACTCCTCTTGGATCTTCTTGTTATATCAATAAAACTATTTGAGTTTCTCCTACATTCTTGTGTATCAT
This sequence comes from Pinus tabuliformis, assembly GCA_031772625.1. Classification (NCBI taxonomy): domain Eukaryota; kingdom Viridiplantae; phylum Streptophyta; class Pinopsida; order Pinales; family Pinaceae; genus Pinus; species Pinus tabuliformis. The sequence goes on from CM062813.1 coordinate 225,263,920, forward strand.
TGATGCTTGTTACATTTGTATGTTTAGCTTAAATCTGATCCTAAGCTTTTTATGAATATAGATCCATGTCTTTGTGTAGTTTTCTTCTTCTATGATCTTACAGGAACTTGGTGAAGCTGGGCAAGTAAGGGAGCAGGTAGCTGAAAGATGTCAAAGAAGAGAGGGATTGGATCAAAGAAATAGCGCAAGACACAGGTCGGTTCTTCCTATCCCCCTCTATCTTTAATTCATAAAGGAAATACAAAAGTAGTTTTCTCTGTTTGTTTCTAAGGTAACTGTCACACCTTAGTGGGATAGAGTCGTTCTAAATAGACAATTTTCCCGGTAACATGAGTGATCACATTAGGTTGAGGTATTTTTTTGACCAACCAAATCTGAATGCAAGAAAGGCTATATGGTTGGCCACAATCAACGAGTTTGATTTGAGATCAGGTACAACAAAGGTAAGGAGAACAGTGTGGTAAATGCTCTTAGTAGACAGATATAGGTGAATCACATGGCAGCCATGAGTTCTTATGGGAGAGATTCACAGGACAAGATCCTGTGGGTAGGACAACAGGATGTTAGATATATGGAGGTTATGCACATGTTGCAACAGAGTACAAGTATAGGTACATGTACATGCACAAGTGGTGGTACAGGTACGGGAACATGTGATGGTCAAGGTACAAGTATTGGTATTGGTACAGGTGCAGGTGCACGAGACTTGGACTTTTGTCTTACAATAGATGGATTGGTCAGGTTCTGAGATAGGATATGTGTACCAGATAGTAGTGAGCTCAAGAAGGTGATCTTGAGGGAGTTTCATGCGAAAGCATATTCAAGTCACCTAGGGTACCATAAGACACTCACAACAGTGAAGAGGTATTACTATTGGCCAAATCTAAAGAGGGATGTAGCAGAATTTGTGGTGAGATGTTTCGATTGTCAGCGAATGAAGGAAGGGTGTAAACATCCAGGTGGAATACTACAGTTGATTGCGATTCCAGAATGGAAATGGGATGTCATTTCGATGGATTTCATAACAGGGTTGCCAAAGACATTGAAACGACATGATTCCATCATGGTCATTGTGGAAATATTAACAAAGATTGCACACTTTGTTCCGGTGAAGTCTACTTTCTCAGCTAGTGATGTGGCACAAGTATTCATCCGAGACATGGTCAGACTACATGGTGTCCCAAAGAATATTGTGCCAGATAGGGATGTGAAGTTCACTTCCAAGTTTTGGAAGGAGTTATTTTCAAGTTTAGGCACAAAGTTGGCCTTCTGCATAGCTTACCATCCACAGATAGATGGACAAACAGAGAGGATAAGCAAGATGTTAGAGGACATGTTGAGGATGTATGCAATGCATCAGTAGAGGAAGTGGGAAGAGTATCTCCCTTTGGTCAAGTTTTCATTAAAAAATGATTATCAGGAGTCACTGAGGATGAGTCATTTTGAGGTCTTATATGGGTAGAGTTGTAACACTCCCATTAGTTGGAGTGATCCGGTTGGAAGAGTATTCATTGGACTAGATATGTTGGCAGACATGGAACATGAGATGTAGGTGACCAAGAAGAATCTCAAGGAAGCACAGGTTAGGAAGAAACGTTATGTAGACAAGAACAAGTTGTTCAAGGAGTTCTAGGTTGGGGAACATGTGTACTTGCACATCAAACCAAACAAGATCTCCTTGCAGATTGGCTCATGTGCCAAGCTGGCACCATGGTTTTGTCGACCCTTCAATATTATTGAGAAAATTGGGCCAGTAGCCTATCGACTTGCACTATGTGCCAAGCTGGCACCATGGTTTTGTCGACCCTTCAATATTATTGAGAAAATTGGGCCAGTAGCCTATCAAATTGCACTTCCTCTGATAATGAAAGTCCACGATGTTTTCCATGTGAATTTTCTTAAGAAGTATGTTAAATATGTTGATCATGTGATTGACTAGTTTGTATTGCAGGCGGAACCAGATGGAGAATTCCAGCTGGAGCCTTAGTGCATATTGCAGAAAAATGTGCTCATGCTCCGGACCGAAGCAATAGAGCAACTTAAAGTGAAATGGAAGCAGCTTGGGTTTGATGAAGCTACATGAGAGATAGGATATTAGATGCAAGCCATGTATCCTTCCTTGTTTTCTAGTTGAGGCAAAGCAACTTTGATATGGTGGTTTGGTGATTCCTTATGGTGGTTGGTAGTTTCTTTATGGTGGTTTAGTATCTGTTTTATGTTGGTTTAGTATATGCTTTATGGTGATTAATATATGCTTTATGATGGTTGATATATGCTATATGATGTTTTGATATATATGCTTAGATATGATGTTAGTATATGTTCGATATATGCTTTGATATATGATTTGGCATATGTTTTGGTATATATATTTTGATGATGTTTTTATATGTCCACATGTGTATGGATGTAAATACTGTAACGAGTTGTGTTATAAAGCTCCACTATGCAGTATGGGTGTTATTTTAATATGCTGTCATGTGGTTATGTTATCATGATGTTATGATGTCATATGAGTTGGCACTCAGTGGGATGATATTTGTAAATACTGTAATGAGTTGTGTTATAAAGCTCCACAATGTAGTATGTTGTCACGTTTTCATGATGTTATGTCTTGAGCAAATATTTCATTGTAAATACCACATCAATATTTGTTATAAATCTCCATAAGAAGTATGTCTTCTTTCAGCAGGTTGCTAAGGTATATGTGCGATTGAACACTGAGGATAGTGTCCCCCAAGGGGGAGGGTTTCGTAAGAGCCGTAGTGAAAATTACATGTAATAAAGTTAAAAACATTAACCATGGATGACTGGGACACTTATTCCAAGATGAATGTTGGGAAAGACATCCTAGGGGGTGTTCATATGGTTGTTTATGGCTAAGGAAATTGGCAAAGGTAATGGCTAAGACATTAAAATGCATTTTGGCACATTTATTTATGAAAATAATGGAAATTAGGAGAAAAAGGAGGTGAAAGGTCACGGGTCTCATGTGAGGAGGAAAATGGAGGAAATAATGGAAAATGAAGAAAATAGAGACCTCATTCATAAAAAGGCTTCTGAGGATCAATTGGTAAAATTTTGTCAGTTAAGTGTTGGAGCTTGCTCTCATTATTCTCTCTCATACTCTTGGACATTTAGATATTTCTTGGAGCACTCTTGGAGGGTGTGGTATACTTGGATTCTTGGAGCAAGAAGGCAAAGGAAAGAGCAAGAAATCAAAAGAAGACATATTGGGATTTACATCATATTTTCTTGTAGGTATCAAGTTGCATGTATGGCTTCTTCACTAGTTTTAGCATGCATGACGTATGAATGTGGTTTGTTGGTTGTGATCTTTCATTAGGCATGAAGGATGGTTGGGATCGACAACGGATTGCCTAGCCTTGCCATTTATTGGATAGCCATGGTGATTGTGGGTTTATTTCCTTGTTGTTTTTTGTTGGTTCTCATGTTTCCTTAACATGGGTTGAGTTACTAGTCTCGTAGCCTTGGTTGGACAAATGATTTGGAGCCCTGGAATAACTTGGGTTGAATTACTAGTCTTGTAACTTGGCTTGGAAAAATTCTTTGATTCCCTTGGTGGGTCGAGTTACTAGTCCCATAGCTTTGGTTGGACAAATGCTCTAGAGCCCTATAAAAGTTGTGGGTTTAGTTACTAGTCCTGTAGTCAGGTTGGAAAAACGCTATGGAGCACCGAATGGATAGGATAAAGACTGATTTGATGATGGTTTTGGTGATGTCCGACCATGAGGTGGAATCACTGTTTGATGGGTTGAGATGGATGGCCTCTGGAATCCTTAGATGAGTTTTGATTGTTGTGTTCTATGGGATTCCACATTCCTGCTTGGAATATGGCATGGGGGTGAATGGCTAAAGAGTGATTTGGCTCAACCATTATATGGTCAGGTGGAACGTGGTAGTCCCCTCTTCGGTTGGTTCATTGCATTCATTAATGAAAAATCCATTCCCTTCAATTTTCATGTGTAAAGGTACTAATGTATTTATGGATTTGACGGCTAGTATGTTTGTTGTATTTCAGTTCCTATTATGATGGTTATATGCACATTTTATGACAATAACTATGTATGGCTCTCAACATGTTTTTACTTGTATGTGAATGGATAATGTGTCTATGACCTAATATATGATAATGCAGCAAATTACATGAGGAAACAATGGTTCATAGTGATTCTTAGATAAGTATGATATCCCTATGATTAACTCTGTTATTTACACTTATGGATTACTTGTTGACAATATGTTTGATGAAATGCTTGTCATGGCTAGTAGGGATCTAGTTAAGGTCTTGAACAAGTATTTTCTTTAATACTTACATTTCCATGTTACTTTACTGATTCGAAGAGATGGATCAGTTATGGGCAGTGTCTTGAGCTCTGAGTATAAAAAAGAGGCTTAAATCTCGGGGTCACTAGAAAATCAATGACAATTTTGGTCCACAGTCACTCGCAGGAAGGCCTATGAGAGTGACTTTAGGTTGTTGGTCACTCCCTTACCCATAGCTTGGGAGCGACTATGGCCCAAGCGACCTAAAACAATACTGGGACCGAGGGACAGGCTATTTGAGTGGCTAACTTGTCTTATGAAAATTTTGTTGGTGATGTTGGATGTTTGTATTGTGTGTTTTCGTCGGTTCCACTTCCTTAATCTGACTTAGGAGGTCAAATCATATCATAGTGGCCTCTCTTTGCATGTTTACCCTAGTTGGATGGTTTCTTGGGTGGATGTGGGAGGAGGGTGTTACATCTATCATTCAAAGATCCAACTCACTCAGCTTTGAATCCATCTCGCAATCCAGCTCAACCAAAACATGAGAACCCCATCACACCATGTCTATCCGAAATGGAAAGGCTAGGCTGAAAACACTATCACACCTCGAAAAACTCATAACATGAAAAAAAAGAACCACATGTAATACCATGCATACCAAATCTAACAAGGAAAACACACATGAAAATCGATATCTGCAAAGAATACTTTTGTATATGCTTATTGCTTGCTTGTTCCTTTCTTGATCCAATGCAAACCTGAGAAAAATCTTGCCAACTTGTTCTCAGAAGACGTTTTATCAATGAGGCCTCTATTTTCTTTAATTTCTATTATTTTCCTTAATTTTCCTCCTCACATGCAACCTGTGACCTTCCATCTTCCATTTCTCCCAATTTCCTTTATTTTCATAATAAATGCCAATAAATGTCTCATGCCTTTCCAAATCCTTTTGTATTGTGTTTTCCAGTTTCCTTAGCCATAATAACCGAAATGAACACCCACTAGGATGTTGTTCCCATCATTCAGCTTGTAATACATGTCCCATGACCTTGGTCTTATAATTTTTACATGGATTTTTAACCAGGGTTGTTACAAGGCCCTTCACATATCCTAAATATATCATAGGATTCTCTTAACAACATTCCTCAACTATCTTTCTAATCACACATCCACATGACAATTAGCTTGCTTATTTGGATTGTCTACATTATCCATTTGTAATATGTGCATGAATATCCCTAGCCTAAATAATTCTTCTATGTCGATGGAAATTTGTTGCATCCTCATACATTGGATATCTCTTTTTTAAAAAGATAATCACTTAAGTTTGTTCATTATAGAAAAAATATTATTACTTCATCTATGCAAATAATCCCTCTCATTACATAATATCATTACATAAATCCAAAGCTTTATTAACATATAAGTGTTTGTGATCTTATCCATAATATTTTTATTTCACTATTCTCAACTTTCCCCCAAAATTACATGTCTAATAGTGAATAACCTTTATACATGTATAATTATGCTGTAGGCGAGGTCAATGTTGGAATTGGGCTTGAGGAATTTTGGTTTTCAAGTAAATCAGAAGGAAATATTTGATTTCAAAATAATATTATTCATCTAATACTTAGATGATATGAAAAGTATTTGAATAATTTTTCAGTTTCAAACACAAGAATAACCTATAAAATTTAATTATGCTTTATTTATCCACTTGTTAGGCAACAATTAACTAATTGGAATATGATCATTTGATTTCATATGATCCATATCCTTTGGAAATTCAACACAATGGTGAACTAATTGGAATCTGATCATTTGATTTCATGCAATCCATATCCTTGGGCATATCATCATCACTCTGTTTCGACATGTCAATCGATAGGCATGGATGATTGAGATAAGGTATGCGTTATATTTGTGAGAATAGACAAGAGGTGTCGCCTATTGGTTCAACTGTAGCCATGGAAAATGTGGATGTGGATATCGGAATAATGAAATCGAAGAAGAGAACATTCAAGGGCATTGATCTGGATGCCCTTTTGGGCATGATCTCTGAATAGCTCGTCAAGTTCTTCCATGCTCGTGCTTGAAGAAGGCTCCAGCGAGGTTTGAAGAGTCATCCAATGGCCTTGATCAAGAAGCTTCATAAGGTGAAATAGGAGGCTCCTGCAGGTGAGAAACTAGAGCTAGTTAGAACCCACCTCCATAACAGGATAATTGTTCCAGAGATGATTGTGTGTATTAGTGGTGAAACCAGAGCTAGTTAGAACCCAGCTCTATAACATGATAATTGTTCCAGAGATGATTGGGTGCATTATCGATGTTTACAATGGGAAGATATTCAATCAGGTCGAAATCAAGCTTGAGATGATTGACCATTATCTAACATAGTTTGTATTTTGTATAAGCCAGTTAAGCATGGAAGACTTGGTATTGGTGCTACACACTCCTCTAGGTTTATTCCTTTGAAGTAGACCAACTTAGATCATTTGATATGGTGGATATGTAGTGGGGTATTCTTAATTGGTTCCATCTTACAAGTATAGGCACAGATAATTGGTTCCATATTCACATTAGTAAATCCTTTCAATGTATCTATTTGTTTCTTAGTCAACACAAAGTTTACGGGCTTATCCAATACATCTTGTAGTTTTTTATAGTTATCGTACAATGCATTTTGGGAGCTTTTGAGTTAACATAAAGGCCAACTAGATTTATACAATGCATTTCAGAGTTTCTTTTTCAAATAGTTTTAATCGAGGATCAATTTTCCATTTTACTGTATTTTTATTTATTTATAAGAAATAGATTATTCAAACAATATTTAATATAATATTATGTATTTTCTAAGTTCATATAATATTATGTATTTTTGAGCTTTGATGAAAAATGAAATAATGATGATAATTTATTCAAATAAGTTGACACCTACGGCATATATCAACCACATTTATTAATATGATAGTGTTAATAACACCATTATATTACAAGTAACATCTAAACCAAAAAAAATCACAAATGTTTTAAATATTATATTAATTTAAACTCCTACCTATACTACAATATCTTAGATTTTTTGTACTAACCTAAGAAATAATAAAAAATAAAAAATACTCACTGCAAGGAAAATTTTAAGAAGCCCCCCTAAATTTATATTTATAATAAATGGGCGAATCTCCATGGTATATAGGAAAAATGGAAGGCGATTTTATCAATAATATAATATGTATATATAATTTTTTGCCGAATCTCTCACTAGGCATGGCAAATATTTTACTCAATTATAAAATCTTGTAAGATCTTGGCGAGTCTTTCACTAAATAATAAAACTTTGTAAAGTCCTAGTGAATCTTAGCATTGTGAACTCTTAGAGAATTTTTTGAAAAATTATAAAACCATATATGACAAGAGCCACATGGTGGCAACATCACTGTTTTTTTCACATTTCCATGACATGGAACTTGTTTCTAAAATTATAAAAAAGCCAACCAAGTCCCTTATAATATGCAGGTAAGCTTATAACAGAGTCGGATACCTCTACTATGCTTGTCTTCATTCAAGTGTCATAGCTGCTATAACATTGTGAATCACAACTCTCTTAGAACTTGACTCTATAGTGTAATTAAAACCTTTGGAAATTCAATTTGACAACCCTATAAAAAGGATTAGTGAAATAGAAGCTTTTGTGAATGAGCCCACTAACTATCACTGCTAAACAAACAATATAGACTATGAAGTCTTCCATCTTTATCACAATCTTGCTCATGATCAAGGGAGTGCGACCACTTGGCCTGACATAATGGCCATCATAGCTTCCAATAATCAACAACCACCTTGCAAGGACATCCTAGCTCATGTCTCATGAATTTTATTCATCAATCTTAACTGATATAAATCTTATAAAGATAATATTAGAATCCTCTCCAGATTCACTGTTAATACAATGGTAAAGGTCCAAAGGAAATTTTCTAGGCACTAGCCAATACCAACTTTGGTATTTGTGACCCCTTTGTGGGAATGCACCTACCCTGCCCCATTGGGTTTCTGCATTGTAACATAGTTAAAGGATCACAAGACTTTCCAATCTTCTTACTCCATTAGACACACTTTATATGCTATACATAGTGAATGGAAAAGAAGCATTATAGAACACACAATTCCACATAAGGAAGAAAAATCTTAGCCAGTTCAATATCAAAATCTTAACCACTGATTAATAAAGAATAAAAAGTAGTGTAATGAATTCTTTCGAGTTATTTATCTACAAGCTGTAAAGAATGTGGTGGAATGGAAAATATTACTTAGGCAACCCTTCAATATTTTCTACTAATATGTTTGTGCATGTACATATGAAATTAAGAGCATTGTTGAATACAAAGTTTCCTTTTCTCTTGCCTCCATTTTGACAAATCAGTGTGAAATCAGTGTCACTTTGAATTTCCTTTCCTACGAGGGATCACATCCACAGTTGATTAGTAAAAGATAATCTACTATATATTATGTTCAAGAAACTGATTGCAATCTACAGTGGAAACGAGACCTCAATTCTTATTCTAAATTTGAATATCTCAGGACAACATAAGAGATAAAAATGCATATGGCCTTAGTAGCTAGAAAACAATCACTCCATCATTACAGGACCACCAAGATTTTGGCACTTAAACTAAATAATGGCACTAGCTACAGTGCTTATTTGCATTAACACCATGGAAAAGCAACAACAATGTTTCAAAGCACACTTACTAGAAAAGTTGTAACGTTCCGAGAATATTTAATGATAGCATTTGAACCTCGTAGCTATGGTGGGGAAACTAGGGAACCCAAATCTTGGAAGATATCTCATACCAATTCTGAGAAAAAAATAAAAAAGGGAAAAAATCAAAATCTATAAATCAAGCAATGAATTGTTTACAAATCAAATACAATTCCTTTAACTAACAGTTAAATTGTGGTGATATATTTAAATATTTAGTAAGAGGGGAACTTCAAACCATGGAATATTACCTTTGTCATTATTGTCATCCCTCAGTCACTGAGATTACAATTCAATACTTATGGAAATATTATAAGAGATTCTGTGAAATAGTAAAGCATAACCTCTATTTTCAAGCAACAAAATCAAGACATTATTACATCAAGAGCCATAATTGATATATAATCAATGAATCAAGTCCTTGTATGGCACAGGCTTGTTTCACAACCTTTATTTTCTCAATAACAAAATCAAGACATTGTATGTGGTTATTGCCAAAAGGAAACTACGTTCTAATTTGGAAGAGGATCTTATCAAAAGACATGGATTTATTCAAAGTTACAAAGCCTATTGGGTTACTGAAAAATAAGTTGGAATACGGAATCATGATACTTAAATTGAAAAAATATGCTTTCCTTTTAGAAACATTACAGTTATACAATGTTTTTTGAAAGCATTAGAATTTGAAATTGGGCCTTTCTTTCAAGAAAAATTTTCATTAACAGAATGTACTTTCCTACCTAAAACATTGTAGATATCCAAGAAAAACTTGAAAGGCATAAGAGAACTTAGCATAATGTACTTTCTTTCCTTCCTTAACATTCTTAAAGAGTTGAGGTTCCCCAAGTCATCAGGTAACTTTCGAAGGAAATGACAGTTAGTAATAGTCCAATTCACAATTGAAGATGTGTCACAAATATGACGGGGCATCTCCTCCAAATCACAAAAGTGCTCCAGGTTAAAATCTAGCATTATTGGAAGCTTAATGCTTGACTAGGTGTTATTGAACCCAGACATTTTTCCAATCTTCACTAAAAGCTTAAAGATATCTTCTCTAATTTCTACATGACTTTACTATGCTCTTGAAGTGGGGGCACATGCAGCGTCTCCAAGTGAATAGTCTTAAACTAAGTGAAGATAAGGATGATAGATCATTCAGTGTGGATCTCTTTAACCCATAATTGAATACTATGTCTCTCTTAAACCCATAATTGAATACTATTAGGACTTTCAAATTTTTCATGGAACTCAAAAATGTTCGAAGAAAGTATTTGCTTCCAAAAAAGAATAAAATTAAAGCCTCTGCTTGGGGACAATTGATGTCACACCACTAATAATTCTCCATGGAATCTGTATAGGTAAACCACAAATGCAGAATTCCATTAGAATATTTAAATCATTACATTTCTTTAAAATATCTTTTGAAATAAAAGTTACTAAAATTACATATCGATAACCTAGTGGGTGTAGGATAAAATTCACCCGTGTCATTCACGAGAAGAATGAGAAAAAACCTAATACTATATATAAAACCAAGAAAAATTCAAATTCATCACTTCTAGGAACCTCATAACCACCCTGCCAATACACAAGTATGTTCCTATTTGCAGTTACAAAAATTACCCAAATTACAATCTGCTCACTCCAGCCTATGTTGGAAAGTTATGGAAGGATTACTAGTGCAATCAATCCATTCCTTTTAGCCCTAGATTTGTTTCAATTTCAAACATAAGTATACAAATATGCTTGTCCAATCTCTGTGCTTTAACCATTCACCTTAAGATGTTTTTACAATATAATTTCCTAAGTCTATTTAATATCTTCATTATCATAAAAATCAACCTATATCCATCTTAACTCCACATCTACCACTCTTAGGGGGATGAAATCTGGAGTAGCATGATCTAGATTATCCACAATATTGTGTTTATTTTGTCGACGTTTCAAACCCCAAAGAGGGTCCATCATGAGGACTAAGATAGAATATGAATGATAGTTCGTTGAGAGAAGAATCTTTTGATCATAGTATAAATAAGCCTAGATCTTGATTTATAAAGAAGCTGGCACTTATATATGAATTCTTTTTTAATTTTAATTTTAATTTTTATTTCAATTTATTATAATAATTCTGGTTTAATTATTTTAATTTAGATTACTTTTGATTTAATTATTCCAATGGTTTTACTTAACTGATTAATTGTAAGTTTATTTATATAATGTGATGAAATTTTATTATTTTTATAATTAGTTTTATTTTATTTTATTTTATCAAAATTAATTTTATTTTTATTTATTACTCAATTACTTAATTACATGTATAATAGGGATTAGGCTAGTTTTATTGTTTTTAATTTTTTTTCTTATTTTTATTTAACCTAAGAATATAAAAATATTTTAATTGATATACTTAATTCATAAATTAGGTTAATTAATTAATTTATTTATTTATAATTCTTACTGTTTTTTATTTTTATTTTAGTTAATTAATCCTAAGAATATAAATTAATTTAAATTTAATTGATTAGTTCATTAATTTAGTTTTAATTAATTTAATTCATAATTTATTTTTTATTGTATTATTATTATTTTCTAAATTTTTCAATGCATAATTTTATTTAACCCTAATTGCCTAATTGATAAGTAAATCAATTAATTTATTTATTTATAATTTTTATTTATTTATTTATTTTAATCTAAAGCTAATTTTGGTTATTATTAATAATTAATTTTCAGTTTAATTAATTAACTAATTATAATTAATTTTAATTGGAATTAATTTAATTAATTAAAATTAATTTAATTTAATTTAATGAATTTAATTAATTAAATTGATTAAAACAAATTAACTTATTAATTTTAATTAATTTAATTTAATTAATCTAATTAAAATTAAATTAATTAATTTTATTAATTTTGAAAACCTCTCATACTATGCTTCTAAAGGCTTGGAGGGGTTTATTTGTCTAATTAGGGGAAGCCAATTTCCACTAATCTCACTCCCATTGTCCATGTTGAGGTTCTGAGGAAATTTCATAATTTTGATGACCTCTCTGATTTATCTTTTTTTATAATTATCCTCTCTTGCAATTGTTTCAGCGCCTTCCAAATACACATGATGTTTGGTTTTGGATGAGTGTTCCGCAAGGACTGATGTACGAGACCTCTCCTTCTTTATATCAGCTCCATGCTCTTTAAGTCTAATTTTCAGAGACCGGCCTGTTTCCCCAATATAACTCTTGCCACAAGAGCAATCAATCTTGTACACACCCTTGAGTTGTTGACGATCGATGTTATCCTTTACTAACCTCATCATTTGCCTTATTGTTCCACATGTTGTAAATTGGGTGTTTATGTTATTCTTTCTTAAAAAATTTGCAATCTTATCCATAATCCCTTGGATGAATGGAAGGTAAACTTTTCCACAATTTTCTTTCTTGTTTTCAGGAGGACACTTAGAGAGGACCTTATCCTTAGCTCTTCTTATAGCTTTCTTAATACTCAACCCTTTGTATCCTAGGTTTCTGAAGACAGAGGTTAAGTGTTCAATTTATTCATTTAGGTGATCAGGGTCAGAAATCCTGAGAGCCCTAACAGCTAGAGTGTTTAAGATGCCAGATTTTTAGGATGGATGATGGTATGAATTAGCGTGAAGATAGCTATCAGTATGTGTTTTCTTTCTATAGACCTGGTGTCCCAAAGTACCATCCTCCTTTCTACTGATCAATACATCTAGAAAGGGGATTTTACCATTTTCTTCAAGCTCCATAGTAAACTTGATTTCATAAGATATAGAGTTAAGATGATTGAAAAACTTCTCGAGTTCAGCCTTGCCATGAGTCCATTTTAAGTTTGTGTCATCAACAAATCTTTTCCACCAAGCTGGTTTCAAAGGGTATGAGTGAAGGGCCTTTCTTTCAAAGTACTCCATGTATAAGTTGGTGACAATAGGTGAGAGTGGAGAACCCATGGCGACTCCTGATATTTGTTCATAATAGTGATCTTAAAAGCTAAAAAAGTGGACCGTAAACAAATTTCTGAAAGTTTTGCCGTATTCAGGATCAGTGGCTATCTTTATAACATGAACAGCTTCATCTAGAGGGATCCTTGTAAACAAAGAAATCACGTCAAAACTTACTAGAATATCATCCTTATCCACCCTTTCGTTTCTAATAAGTTTTACAAAATCATTTGACTCTTTTATAAAAGAGTCTGTGTTACCAATTAGAGGTTTTAGGATCTTAGCTACATACTTAGCTAATTCATAGGTAGGGGAACCAATGGTGTTAACTATTGGTCTAAGAGGGACCCCTTCCTTATGAATTTTTGGTAATCCATAGATTCTAGGAATAACCTCACAGGATGGAATCAGCTTCTTTCTTATTTCATCTTCAAGGTTTGCTTCCATGATGGCCTTCTTGACTTGTTTTATCACCTTGGGAATAGGGTTGGAGTTGATTCTTCTATAACTCCCACAATTTAAATGCTCATTCATCTTATGAATGTAATCTTCCTTATTTAACACAACAGTGGCCCCTCCTTTATCAGCCTTAAGAACAACTATCTTATCATTATTACGGAGAGATCTAAGAGCCTCCCTTCCCTCTTTATTTAAGTTACTCTTTGGCCACTTAGATTTCAACATAACTAGGGAACATTCTTGTCTTAATATCTCCTTATTATTCAATGAAAGGCCCTGAGTCCCATTCTCAATGTTGCAGATGATGCTTTCAAATGGAATGTTCTTCGGAGAGACCGTGAATCCCAATCCTTTGCTAAGGGTATTAATTTCTTCAGGGGTGAGCATTACGGATGAGAAATTAATGACTCTCTTATCATGTTTATTTGGAACATTGGGGTTCCTAATAATTCTTCTAGCATCAATGCTACCGTTCATGATTCCAATATCACTTATGGTTTCAACATTCTTGTGAATTTCGGATTCAACGCCACTTCCGCCTATGGTTTTACCGGTTTCAACATTAGTATTCTCAATATTGAGGTTGCTGTAACTTGGTGAGTTTACCATATTAGCGCTGTCATTATTACAGGTCTTGTTCCTATTCTCCTTGCCATCGGTATTCTCACCGTGATTGTTGTAAACAATGCAGGAAATAGCGCAGGAGACCACACTATCCCTTATGCATTCTGGTGACACTGATACTATTCCTTGAGCGTTATCGTTTATGCTTCCACCGCTGGAAACAACGCAGTCCTTGCTATAACCTGATGTGCTGGAAACAACGCAGCCCATCATGCGTTCTAGTGGCTTGTTGTTCATGATCTCAGTGTTTTCAACATTCTTGCCAATCACAGTTTCAACCCTGCTATTGTATTTACTGCTGGAAATTACGCATGAAATGTTAGCGCTGTCATCCGCGGGATTTGTCTTGACCCTACGCTCTTGATCATCGATATTCCTCATGTAATTACTACCATCATCTACCTTGGGATTACTGGAAGCAACATAGGAGATTAGGCTATTTATCAAGTTTTCTTTTGGTGAAATTGTTACTGCGTTGCTTTTCTTTGAAGCTAGTCACTTCCCTCAGCTGATTCACTGTCAACCTCAGCCTATGGTTGTAAACCTGCGCCTTCTTCTAATTTGGACAGATTCTTGGACTGTCTTTCCCGGGCAATTCTACCTTCTGTCTGGCCTTTCAAGGCAACCTTTGCATCAATTATTTTCCACTGGTCGAAGCTAATTATCTTGGTTAGTTTTAGATGAGCAGAAAGGGCAGAGCGACTGAGCCTATCTAAGGCAGCCTTGGTTCTCCTGATTTCACTTAGAATTAGGGCCAGACTTAATTTTAAAAATGATTTATTATTATATTGATTAAAGAGCCTATGTTTTATCTGAGTGAATGGAGGAATGATTTTCTTGTTTCTACATTGTTTCAGAAATTGTAGGTCAGCAGTTCTCCTCTCAATTTTTATCCTTTGAGCACTTGGTAGACCCTGAATTAAGATGGATCTAAGATGATAGAATTTCCCCTTTAAATAGTCTATGCTCTCATGAATACCATGGTATTACCATGGGTTATCATAAACCTGGAGCTTAAAAATTACTATTAGTAATTTATAAAAATTAATAAAATTAATAGTTCATTTTTATTTTATTTTCTATTTTAACCAAGCTAACATGTTTAACACACATTAAATTACAACATCCATTTTTACTCTTGATCCACTAGCCCCCGAGAGGGATCAAATATTTTTTCATTCTATGCTAGTTTGCATATCACAATATTTGATACCTCTCAGAGGTTAGTAGATCCAGAGTAAAGATGGATCTATGTTGGTTTAATTCCCCCATTTAAATAGGCTACATTCCTCGTGAATACTATGTTGCATTTTTATTTTTATTAATACTAATATTATGGTTAATAATGTTTTTTTGCAAGCCCACGGGGCTTTGGATTGACGGTGAATGGGTGCGCTGTTAAGGCACTCCTTGCGATAGGTCACCGGTTCAAATCCCCCGTGGGTACGTAGGTTAGTCTTAACAAGCAAAAAAAAAAAAAAAATAATGTTTTTTTGCATGGTATTATTAATAATCTAGCCCATGGGATATGTCCCATAGTATTTTTCCCATAGGTTTCATGTAAATATAATGCATTTTTTGAGCGTTCGTAAATATAAGGTGAATTATGGAGTAAATATAAAAAAAAACTATACCTCTAGTTTATTTATATTTTTATTAATTTACCATACTTCTTTTACAAATATAGTATTTGGCCCATAAGATTCACTTAAATAAAACCTCTTTTTTGAGCCTTCATAAATAGAATGAGAGTTATGGACTAAATATAAAAAAAGGTTTTATTTATTTACCATATGTCTAGTTTATTTATATTTTTATTTATTTACCATACCTTTTGAATAAGTATAAAAAGATGTTTTATTTATTTACCATACCTCCACTTTACTTATATTTTTATTTGTTTACACCATTGCATGTATATAAGGTGACTTACGGAGTAAATATAAAAAATGTTTTATTTATTTACCATACCTCTCATTTATTTATAATTTTTATTAATTTACTATACCTCTTTTATAAATATGGTATTTGGCCCATAGGGTTCACTTAAATAAAAAGGTTGTAACCCCTAATTTCAAGGGCTAAATTTACCTTTTTTTACCTTCTCCCTTAAAATAAGTCGGGCTATTTAAGGTGATTTGTAAAAATATACTATGATACAAAATATTCGCCTACTAAAAATTTAAAACCCCTTAATTTCGCCCAAAGGCAAACATTCACCCCTAAAATTTTCCGTGACTCACTTATCATCAATCACCATCATTATTAACTATTAACCCAAACAAAAAAAATATTGATAGGCATACATTAACACAAACAATATATATATATATATGACAATATTGATATGCATGTGGAAGAAAGGAAGATTCAGACAAAGGTGGGGGTTGGAGGTGCTATTATCGTCTTATGGGTAGCCTAGAACTTACGCACTGCAGAATATATGAATTCGAAGACTGATAACTGTTGAGATGTGAGAACACGTGCGTCGCTATCGGAGCGACATAAATAAAGAGACAAAGCGGAGGGTCTCTTTTAAGGGAAATTGACGAAAGGAGCAGGATCGATGGTCGCCTTTTCTTTCTTCAGTCATTTCACATTTACATTGAATGCGGGGGCGGCGTCCAAATTGTAGGACAAATTGATAGGGATTTCAATATCAATTCAACCCGTTGTGTGGAGAGGATCTTTGATAAGAGATTACTAATTTATGTGGACAGTTCTTTGGACCAGGGAAAGTAAGCTGGAAGTTCAAGGATTATTAATAATTTGATATTAATATTAACAATAAAATTAATAGTAACAAAATTAATATTAATATTATTAATATAATATTAATAACTCAATAATATTTTTGTAAAGATAATATGATATTGGTATTCGGTAATTTCTTTTAATATATAAAACGTAAAAAATTAAAATTTATAAATAAAATTTCTTTGACATTAATATATTAAAATTATAATTTTCTTATTTTAATAAAATTAAATAAATTAATAATTCAAAATATTTTGTAAAATGCAGTAGCTACAAGCAAATTCATATTTCATAAATGCTCAAACACCTTAATATTAATATTGACATTATTAATATAATATTATTTAAACGTAATATAGTATTACACTTTAGTATTAAAATTTATAATTTTAGATTTATAATATTAGGATTTGTAATATAAAAATTATAATATTAGTGTTTGGAAAAATAATATTAATATTGTTAAATATTTAATATTTAATACATTATTAATATCAAATTATGATATGAATATAATATTAAAATACATATAACATTATTAATACATTAATATAAAATTAAAATAATACATGTTAATTTATATATTGACACATGTTAACATGATTAATTAATTATTTAATATAATTAATAAAATAAAGTAATATTTTTTAACTTTTTATTTTTATTTTATAATTATAATTAATAATAAGTATTTATATTAATTATTATTGTAATTAATTATCATAATTAATAATAAATATTATAATTATTACCACTCATTATAGTTAATAATAATTATAATTACAGTAATAATAATAATATTTTATAATGTTGTTTATATTATTATATACTTATCAATATTGATATTGATATTAATATTAATTAATTCATTATAACTTTTATAATAATATAAATATAATCAATAATAATTATTATAATTAATAATTATAATAATTGTAATTGAACATGCTCTAGATTTTTTCTTAAAATTGTTGGGGCTTTCCATGGAACAAATACCACAAGCTAAGTTGGATCTCAAGTGATGTTGATATTATATTGTTTGTTGAAACTTGGGAACATGATGAATCTAGGGTCCCTAACATAGATGGCTTTGTACTATGGTCTATCTAGAACAAGCGATCCTCCCATAGAGGCATTGGGGGTATAGCTTGTTACATTAAGAACATCTCCCCCCATGCTCAGATTTATAAAAACGGCCCTTACAACCAATATAGTTGGATAGAGATTACTGACATTAATGATAAAAAGACCTAAATAACAATATTTTATTTTCCCCCATCAATTCTAACTTCTATAAGAAAAAGAATCTAGATAAAAATAGTCCTTACAATGGTTTAGAGAATGATATTTCTAGCCTAAGGAATGAAGGTAATATATTTTTAATGGGTGACTCTAATGCTCGAACTTCAAGCAACCAAGCTATTCTTCTAAGCAATCATTCCAATTGTAATCCTCTTTGGTTAGACGAAGACCTTACTTTGGCTAGCCGGTATAATAGGAGCTCTGAATACCTCGGGGAGAATTTGTTGGGTCAGAGCTAGTCAAGCTCTATAGTGCTCAAGATCTCATAATTTGCAACAGTCTAAAGAAGTGGCCCAATTCTAGCTAGATGACCTGCATCCATGGGCTTGGTAGCAGCGTGGTAGACTATGTTATTTCCGATCTCTCTTTATACAACGGAATAATAAATTTTGACATCTTAAACGACCACGAGCCTGACTCTAATCATAGGCCTTCACTTATAACTCTCAATTTTGTCATGCATAGAGATCCCATAGAAGATAATCCTTATAGCCAAAAGAACTTAATCTTTGATAGAAGTAAAAACGATCTCTTTTTAAATGAATTAAAAAATAATTTGTTTCTTTTATCTAGTATAGACAAGATAGAAGACCTCTATCATAATTTTACTACAACCCTCTCATATTCTATTAACAGATTCTCAATTGAAGTTTCAAGTAATAAAGGAAATAGCAAAACCAACCCATGGTATGACAAAGATTGTAAAAATGCAAGAGCAATTAAGGAAGTTGTTGATGAATCTCTTAAAATTGGAAAGATAAAAATATACAAAGTCGTACCTAAAAGGAAAAAAAACAGTGTATTCGTAAAAGGCAAGAGAATCTCTTACACCTCTCTAAGGTAGCTCCTAAGAAATTTTGGAGACAAATTCTATCTAGGAAATCTAAAGATAATAATAAAATTACTTTACACGGCTGGAACTCCTATCTTAAAAAGCTTTATGAATCTCTAAATTTCATGGTTAAATTTGAAACCCTGCTCACAACGAAATAATTTTTCTCATTAGAAGACATTGGTTTTGGGGTTAAACACCTGGCAAATGGGAAAGCTAAGGATATTGAAGGTTACTAGGCAGAACTATTAAAAATTGGAGGTCTTGTCCTCATCCCCCACATCCACAAACTTTTCAATCAAGCGGTCAAGCAAGGGTTCCCTAAACCATGGACTCAAAGCCTCATTATCCCTATTTTTAAAAGTGGGGATACAAATAACCCCTCTAATTATTGGAAAATTATTGTCAACCCTCTCTTAGCCAAGTTATATGGTATTATTTTGGAAAGAAGTTAAGCATATGGCTTGAAAGTGAAGGTAATCAGGCTAAAGGCCAAGCGGGTTTTAGAAGGCAGCACTCAACAACGGACCACCTTGTTACGCTTAGGATCATTGTGGAGGAATGATGCAATGATAAATCCAATCTCTTTTGTTTCTTTGGGGATTTTAGAAAGGCTTTCGATATGGTTCCTAGAAACAACCTATGGAATAGATTAGAAGAGCTAAAGGTTCCTTTCGAGTTGAGAGCTGCCGCTATAAGGTTATACGAGAATGTAATTTCTAAGTTAAAGAGAAATGAGGGCTGGTCGAAAGATATTAAATGTAATATCAGAGTTAAACAGGGTTGCCCCCTCTCCCCTATCCTATTTAGCATCTACATCGACAAGCTAGAAGGTTGTTTAGAGGAAGTAGGCTGTGCTGGCACGATCTTAGCTGTGATAGTCATCATCCTGCTTCTCTATGCTGACGATATTATTCTTCTCGCAAGGTGCCCATCTGATCTTGATAAGAAACTTAGACTTCTTAAAGATTTCTTCTCTACCATGGGTATGACTGTTAACATTGACAAAACAAAAGCTATGATTATCAAATCCAAGAAGGACACTTATGCTAATTTTATGTATGACAATAATAACTTGGAGGAAGTCTCTTCTTACAAGTACCTAGGAATTGATATTCATCACAAGCTCAAATAGAACTATAACATTGAGAAAATGGTTAATGGGGGGTGGAAAGCTTATTTTGGTCTTGAAAATAATTGTAAAATGGAAAACCTCGTAATGTGGGATAGAAAGAAGTTATTCTTTGAAACTTTAGTCACTATTGTTATCTTCCATGGATGTGAGGTTAGGGTTGCAGTATCTCTAGAGAGTCTCGGAGAAAGATTGAGCAAATCTAGAAGCATTTTATAATATAACCTCAAAATTAAAAGCAATACACCCTATCCTATTCTCGTTATAGAAGTGGGTCTTTCCCCTATCGAGAGCCTAGATATGACTAGGCTTATGTTGTACAAGCAAAAACTCAATAACATAGGAGACCATAGACTTCCTAAGCTAGCTTTAAATTCCAACCAAAACCACCTAAGGCTCAAACAAGGTTGGTATAAAGACACCAGGTCATGGTTAAACCATTGGGAGGTCGACGAGAATGTTGCCTTGAAAAACGTTAATAACATTAAAAATATTGTTACTTCTAAGTTCGAAGAAAAATATGGTGTGAGAAAGATTTAGCAACTAAAAGAAAATTAAGATATTATAAGGAGGTCATCAACCCCACCCTGGAAGATCAATAGTATCTCTATGTTTTAACTAGCTCAAAGAAGAAAATTAGTATAGCCAAGATCAGAATGAACTCTCATGAGCTCCATACTGAAATGGGTTGTTGGGCAGTTCCTAAAATGCCATGGACGGAAAGGATCTGCCATCTCTATGAGAATATGAACATTGAGGATGAAAATCACTTCCTCTTAGAGTGCCCTATGTACAACCACATTAGATCTCAGTTTCATAATCTTTGTTGCAATACTGACCTTCCTAGCCTTTTACGATGTCAAAATTATAGTGAGCTCAGGAGGATTCTCTCCAAGCATTTTGAGCATAGGAATAAAATCTTAAATCAAACTAAATAATTCATTTCTTTAGGTTCAATAGACCAAAGCTTGGTCTCAATGGACATCAACCACCACCATCATCATCAATAATAATTATTTATTATTTAATAATAATAAAAGGAATAATTAAAAAGTAAAAATAATAGTAAAAATAATTAATTATTAATAATAATTATTATTGATTATAATAATACCTAGAATAATAATAATATTTTATAAAATTATTATTATTATTATTATTATTATTATTATTATACACACTAAATATACACCATTAATCTCAATTAGCATATTTCAACCATGTTAGATTTGAGACTTTTGTGATCCATAATGTTGATATTAGTCTTTCAGATTAATCACATTGCTAGGATTTGGTCGACATTTCAAACCAGCTAATGTGCTTCGTTGTCATGATAAGGTGAGAAATCAATAGATCTAAGGGAATAAATAGCAAGGCTGCATCACTGCCTAGAGTTTGCTCTTGGAAAATAGCCATTGGGAAATTGTTGTTGGTAACAAGAATGTAGTAAACAAATATTTAGTTTCGCTATTTTAAATGATAAAATTAAATTTAGTTACAAAGTAACTGTGTGTAATAAATAAATATTAAATTTCTATTATAAATGGAATATTGGAATTAAATATTAATTTTTAGAGCTAACTCATATTAACAATTGTAGTAGTAATGTCTAGAGACAATTAATAAAATAGTTTGCTAGGGTTTGACTAATAATAATAATAGAAACTAATACTATTTAGAAATCATAAGTTAAATGTTTAAAAGTAATGTCATATATAAATGGTGAGTTTAAAAAGTGTAGTGGGTTAGGGTCTCACCCTATCTTTTATTGATGGAATAGTATTTAATTTAATATTATTAATTATTATATAATCTTAATGGGGGACTGCAATATTAAATCCAAACAATAATGTACCAATGGTATAATATTATTATAGAGATTAATATTAAATACATTATTTTAATATAATTCGACATATTAATTTCTATGATAATAATTTTAATTTAGAATCAAAAATAAAAGGCTAAGAATGGAAGAATGAAAACTAATCTCATAAAAATGAAGGATGTTTAAAAATGAACTGATGGTATTTCCATTATTATTGATATTATAGAGGTTAATAATGATAAAAATCCTTATCTTGATATTTAATTCACTTATAATACAATAAATTGGTTAATAAGATATAATAATGATTAATTAAAAGTTGGATTCCAGCTCTCTCCTCTTGACCCTTCGCTCCCTCTCCTTTCCCCTTTTCGTTCCTTCTGGTTCTCCCTTCTCGCCTTCTAGTTTTTCCTCCTTTCCCCTTTCCATTCCTGCTGGTTCTCCCTTCTTGCCTTCTGGTTTTCCCCCTAGATCTTTCCTTAATTTTCTTTTATTTCTTTGTTTTGTTGTTGAAGTATATCTCTGTTCTAATATTATCTTTTTCCTTCCTCTTTTTTTTGTGATTAGTTTTCCTCCTTCCTATTATAGTTATTATATATATATATATATATATATATATATATATAAAATTATTATATCTTATTAACCAATTTATTGTATTATAAGTGAATTTAAATATCAAGATAAGGATTTTTAACATTATTAATCTCTATAATATCAATAATAATGGAAATACCATCAGTTCATCTTTAACCATCCTCCATTTTTATGAGATTAGTTTTCATTCTTCCATTCTTAGTCTTTTATTTTTGATTCTAAATTAAAATTATTATCATAGAAATTAATATATCAAATTATATTAAAATAATGTATTTAATATTAATCTCTATAATAATATTATACCATTGGTACATTATTGTTTGGATTTAATATTACAGTCCCCCTATAAGATTATAATAATAATTAATAATATTAAATTAAATACTATTCCATCAATAAAAGATAGGGTCAGACCCTAACCCACTACACTTTTTAAACTAACTATTTATATATGACATTACTTTTAAACATTTAACTTATGATTTCTAAATAATATTAGTTTCCATTACTATTAGTCAAACCCTAACAAACTATTTCATTAATTATCTCTAGACATTACTACTACAATTGTTAATATGAATTAGCTCTAAAAATTAATATTTAATTCCAATATTCCATTTATAATACCGAAATTTAATATTTATTTATTACACAATAGTTACTTTGTAACTAAATTTAATTTTATCATTTAAAATATCGAAACTAAATATTTATTTACTACATTCTTGTTACGTAACAGCTATTTCCCAACGGCTATTTTCCAACATCAAAATTTGGGCAGTGATGCAGCCTTGTTGTTTATTCCCTCATATCTATTGATTTATCACCTTGTCATGAGGATGAACCACATTAGCTGGTTTGAAATGTCGACCAAATCATAGCGATGTGATTAATCTGAAAGACTGGTATCAATATTTCAACCATATTTACTAATGTGGTTGTGCATGTTATTGATATACACCTATCAACACATATGAACCATATTTATTGATATGATTGTGCTAGTTTATGTGGAGAGAAATTTCTTGAGCTCTTTGGACAAGGAAAAGTCAATTTGAAGTTCATGGGTTGAGGGATCATAACACATTTTATGAATAGCTAGAAATTTGATTTAAGTAACATGAGTGATGTAGGTGTAAAAGGAGTGTTTGAAAGGGATAGTTGTAGGATGGTTTTAGGAGCAATGGTGTACTTGAGATGAGTTTTGATTGGAACTATGTATAAGATGTTGGGAAGCATTTCCATGATGTTGGGTGCAATGGTTCCATTGTTCCTGAGAGTGGAGCTGAAAAAAGAAAATTTCCTACAGTCTCTCACGAAAAACCTATGTTGTAGCATCAAAGTCTGGGATAGATCGGAGAGATGGGTCTTCGACTGCTACATGGTAATGGTATGGTAGAAGGTATCCCTAATTTCTATTTGGATTTTCATTTTTGTAAGCCTTTTTTATATGAGTATCAGAATGGCGTAATATTCTCCTTTGGTGCTACAATGGCAGGGGAAATATGACAATTGGTACATAGTGATGTGTTTGGACTTGTATTAGCTCCTTCACTAGGTAGCTTTGTGTATTGTGTCTTACTTATAGATAACTTCTCAAGGAATACATTGATTTATTTCCTCGGGGAGAAATATAAACTGTAACAAATTCAAAGAGTTCAAGGCTCTTATGGAGAATTAGAAAGATAAAAAAATTAAGGTGTTAAGGATAGAAAATGGTGGAGAATTGTTCTGGAATGTATTCAAAGAATTATATAAGAAGTGCAGTATTGCAAGACAAAAGACTACTCCATACACACGTTAGCATAATTGAGTTGCAAAAAGGATGTATAGGATGTTGATGGAGAAAGTAAGGAGCATGCTTAATGGTGCCAAGTTAGGAAATGAATTTTAAATAGAACACCCTCATCAATGTTACATGAAAATACTCTGCATGAGGTATGGACTAGAAACAAACAGTTGAACATCACAGGGTATTTAATTGTGATGCTTATGTAGATATTCCAAAGGAGAATAGGAGCAAAATAGATAAGAAAGCTGAAAAGTGTATCTTTATTGGAGATAAAGATGGTAAGAAAGGTTATAAATTTTGAAATACATCAATCAGGAAGGTTGTGTATAGTAGAGATGTAGTATTTAGAGAAATCAAAGATGTTGTCAAATAGGGAGTCCTACCAAGGGAGAAAGAACCAGAAAAATAAAAATAAAAAAATAAAAAATAAAAAGTAAAAAAAAAAAAATTAAATAAAAAAATGAATCGAAGGATGACGAATATGACTATAAATAAGAATAATAGTAATAATAATAAGAAGAAGAAAGTACTCCAATATTGAGAAGATCATTGTTGTAAGAAGGAAACCATAATGTTATACTTCACCTAGGTTTAATTCCAATTTTTATTTATTTATTATTGATGATGATCCTAGAACTATTAAGGAGAAAGTGGGTTCAAAGGATAGAAAACTCTGGGAAAAGGTCATGGTTGAAGAAATGGTAGCCTTGGACAAAAATGAGGGTTGAGATATGGTTGATTTTCTATATGGAAGAAATCCCAATGGCGATGAATTCATATTTAACAAGAAGTTGAACACAAAATGTGGAGTGGAGAAATAAAAAGCTCAATTAGTAGTTAAAGCTTATTTCCAAGCAAAAGGTATTGACTTTGGTAAGATTTTTTCTCTTGTTTCCAAGCTAAATTTTATTAGATTTATTTTATTTGTCACTTCTACCCTTATTTTCAAGTAGAATAGATTGGTGCGAAGACAACATTCTTACATGGGGATCTAAAAGAATAAATCTACATGAAAGAACTAGAAGTTTTGTTGTTAAAGGAAATAAAGAGTTGGTATGCAAGTTGTAAAAGTCCCTGTATGGGTTAAAGCAATTACCAAGAATGTGGTATAAAAATTTTGATACTTATATATTGGGGCCTAGCATCACAAGAAACAAAGTAAATTATTCAATTTTTTTGTTTTGTAGAGTACAAACTTAAACTATTCAAAATTCATTTTGTTTTTTACTTTCGGTTTCCAGGATAAAATATTTGTGCTGATGTTTTTGTTTTCCATTACGTCTTTTCTATTTTATCAAGAATCAATTTGCAACAATTAACTATATAGGGTTAATATTTTGCAATGCTATCATGGCGGGATGATAGGGTGGAATCTTGTGCAATACCATATGGTGTGTGATGTCACATCTCGACACAAAATGATGATGTGGCCCATATGTTAGAATAGAGAATAGGTTGCAGTTTTGTTTGCACATGAGATTGAATATAGAGGGTTGACTTGTTAAACCTTGCGAAAGTCCATAAAATGTAGAAATTCGATTAAGAAGTACTTTTACAAAACCTAGATGTGGGAAAACTCAATCAAAGTTGTTTTTTGATAGCCTATTGGGTGACGAGGACCATCCATTTATAGAGAGATTGAATATGGTAGGAATATGGAATCTATCACTTATAATTTCCATCATCATATTTATGTTTCCCAACAAATCCTGGATCTAAACTTCGTTAACTAGAAGTTTCAATAATTTGATCTTTACAAAAAATCTAGATTTAGATTCAATGCAACATCCATTTTGTCTATCTTGTAGAGGTGGTGTGCTTTGATGTCAACACATGGGAATATCATTGCCAAATTTCATCCACATGTTTAATGATGTAGTGTATCATGGTGGTCACATATGGTGAGACTTCCACTTGCCAACTGTGTGTCAACCATATTGACGTTGATTGGTCATGAACTAGTAAAATATCTTGAGGGCCATAACTTTGAACTCAAATATTAAAATGATGTAAAATTTATACCATTGGAAATATAGTGATGACAATAAGACAATGGTGACCTTAGAAATGTGGCTCGAGATAGTTATAGAAGACAGAAAAATACCACACCTCCATAGAGTCACCTTGTGGTGGGTATGTTACAAGCACAAACCAAATAGGTATGGTCAAGAATCATCAGTTTGCTTTTGCTTAAGAAGAAATGCCACAAGGTTGATAATTGTTTCTACTCTAGTATATTTTTTGTTTGTGGTATGAGAGGCCACCAAGTGGTTTCTTGCTAAAAGAAGTAATCCATTAATGAAAGTAGGAGCACAAAAACAAATGAGAATGAAAAGCATCCCATATAGTCATAGGAATTTTTTCCAACATTGCAAGTTAATTGGAGATTGAAAATTTGTTTTGGAATTGCACATAGACAAGTTTGGAAGTCAAGGCTACGGGAAAGAAGAGATCATCTAAATTTCCAGCTAAAAATAAACAAATTATAAAGGAAATTTACGACTTAACGCATTTCTTTAAGCTTGTATGGTTTTAATATGAAACTTCCAAAAATAAGGTGTACTAGATGAACATGCTAAGTCTTCAAGTTAAATATTTTTGGGACTGTTGTAGCGGCCACAACCACCCTCCAAAATTTTTCCTTTGCTTTGTTTTGGAGCCTCCCTCCTCAAAATGTTAGTAGCATGTCTTGCACTTCTTAGGTACTTGTGTTTCAATCAATTTTATCTTTCACTTTGCAGCTTGTGTTTGCTAACTTGTTCTATTCACCAACCAAAATTTGACCCCGTGACTTGGTTCACATAAGGTTCTTGCATTTTCTTAGAAAACTACACAATCCTAGAGGGAATCCTACCTTACTCTCAGGAATTGCATAGAGTAGCCCGACTGTAAACCCTGCTCTCCACAAATGTGAAAAACAGTCCAATAGAAAACCTTTCTTAGAGAAGTTGTGGAGAACATCCGGACACTAGGCTTCGGCTCAGAAATTGTGCAAACATCCAGACACTGGGCTTTGGCTCAGAAATTGCACAGAACTAGCTGGAACCTTGTCTTCAACTGGGAAATTGTGTAGAGCATTAGAGGCAGCCAAAGCCACTCAGCCTAGGAATTGCACAAAAGCATTCCTTCAGCTGCTGCCCGATGCATGTGCCCATAAGTTTCCTAGTTCCCTCTAGAACTACACAATATTTCCATGCATGCATGGCAACCTTTCCCAAAAAAAGAAAAAAATAAAAAATAAAAAAGAAACCCTAAAAAATAGGGATCTATTTTTAGCACTAAGAGTTACACTCATGTTGATTTTAGAAACTCCCCACCACTTGTCACTTTTTCCTAGATTTTTGGCATGCCCTTCATAAACCCTGAATCTACCAAATCTATTTAAACTATGCCTCATAGCTCATTCTACACATTCGATCTTAGAGCTATGGCATTCCCAAGTCATCTAGGAACCTTCGGCACAGTCGGCACAAATTTTCTGGGTAAGTTTTTCTTTTCAATTCTATTGCTTCTTTTTCTCTCACTTTTATTTCCTTGGCTTGTGTGAGTGTTGTTTTGCATGTTTTACTAAATGACCACTGGCATTTTAGTTTGTTTTAACTTGTAGAAGTTTTGTTTCAAGTTTTTCATTATCTTTCTTAAGTGTCGCAAGCATAACATTGTTTTTTCACTAACGGTCGTCGTTGCTATGACTCTCCCCACCAACTTCATTGTTCACCCGTTGGATTGATTCCTACATTGGTTTTGATTACATGCATGATCATTCATTCCTGTTAGCACCATCCTTCAGTCATGAATTCATATCTACTCGTTTTCAAGTTTCCCTTGGGCAAATCTGGGTTTCCTTGGCTCAGATCTTTCTTTCCCTAACATTCTCTGCACATTCCTGAACTCAAGGCTCTGCCTTGGCTCTAGGAATTGTACAGAGGCTGATTTTCACTGGCCTCCAAGTGTGATCTGCACAATTCTAGGAGACAGAGCCAACTCTTTCCCATTGGGATTTTGCAATGTGTAGTCCCAACCAGCAGTTAATCCATCTTAAACTGCACATTGTGTGGCTCCAATCCATAGTCAACCCAGCAAGAATGTGCTTTACATAGTTCTAGTTAGCAACTGAGACATTGTAATGCACAGTTCCAACCGACAGTATCCTAGCCTCTAAGAGTCACTACTTCACAATCTTGCCCAATAGTCACCCAGTTTGTTGCATGATCAATCCTTGAAGTGCTTTGTGTAATTAAACTGACATTTGCTTGCTGCGGGTGTCCACTTTATATCCAAGTACATCAGTTATTGAGTAGTCTCTCAGTTGTATAGACATCATGTTTTCCAAGACATCTAGATCAAAGGACACTATAGAGAGCAGCACTGGAGATGTGATTGAACCGGTGCCAATAAACTTTACCATTTATGCAGACACACAGTTGTTCATAGAGAAGGACACAAAGATAAAAGGCCAATAAATTAAGGACATATTTGCAAGCAGCTTCAAGGAAGATCCAGAAGACCAATAAGTCTATGTCAACATTCACAAGTCAGGCTTGTACAGGGATGAATGTAGGTACCCCACCTTCTCATGTGTAGATATGATCCACTGGGTTGTTTCACATACCGATCCCGAGACAATGACATTAAGAAGCAACATTGGGACACATCTTACCACCTTAAGGACAGAAAACTATCATCAGATTCATCACTTTCCACAATTGGTAAACTACATGGATGCATTGTTATTCACTCCCAATAGCAATGTAAAATCTAGAGATATCATGAAAGTTGGGTAAAACAGCCATCGAAGTTCAGGACGACAAACAACCAGCTATATAAGATGAAGTCACTCAGGAAGTCTTACCAACTCCTAGTCATCTTTGCATGTCACTTTTATGGCGAAGAGAGCATTAATACCTTCGTACAAATTTGGGTTGTTATGTTAGATCAGTTGGAAAATGAAGGAAGGCCTTTCAGCAGGTCGGTCATGTTGGTTTTTCAGCTAAAAGTGCATGTGTCAAATGCTCGAATCTGCCTAAGGATGGACAAGCAAGATTCTATATGTCTGCATACCTTCTTGATGCAATATGTGCCCAACAGTAGTTTCCTGACATGGGTTGGACATGGAGACCATTAGAGGAAGTTGTGAACATCTATTACAAGTTTCTCTTTGAGTGCAGCTACAAAGGAGTCATGGTGAGGTTGCCTGGCCACTTCATCGCTCCGCTGTATAGGATGACATTTCAACAAGATCCACCTTGCATGTCCTAGGAAGATATTCAAAGGCATTGCTTAACACTACAGATTGGTATGCCTTACCCAGTGGCACCTTCATCAAGATGTTTAGTGTGGAGAAGCATCCGCATGAGCTACTGAGGTTTTCCATAGACAAACTGATCATGAAAGAGGTTGCATACCACATCTCCATAAGGTTGTCAGCAATACTACACAGGAGCAAGACGACACCATGGCCCACTCTTCCTTTGTGGATTGGGTTGTACGAGATTTGTACCTTGAAAGTGATTGATGTCAAGACCGAAGACTTGAAGAAGTTTTGGTTCAGCACCAAAAGCTTCAATCTGTATGATCTGCACTGCATATGAAAGAACCATTGTGTGAAGGTGTTGATCCAGATTTAAACAGGAACACAACAAATTACACATATAACAATACATATAGAGATGCAGCATAAATAATACTTCATTTCGTTACTGTAAAATACTAAAATATGCTTACAAACAGGAATGGAAATAAACTAGCTAGGGTGATGGTATCTTATCTCTGAGAAGAGATGTGGTGGCTACATGCCTCTGAACTGTGTTACAATGAGGCTCGAAGGAGTATTTATTATTGAGAAACAATGGAGAACCCTAAACATCCAAAAACCTAACCCTAGAAGATGAAACGCCAAACTATGGGCCCCATTTGGGTAAATTGGTACATTAACTTCTAGGGGTTGTAAGTTTGGCATACAATATTCGTTTGACGCGCACAATATCTCATTAGAAATATCAATCTGAGAACTACAACTTTGTGAAGAGAAACATCAGTCCATGGACCCATGTTGCTCCTAGTTTTCCCAAAAAACATCATTTAGGGCCTCAAAATGGCTCCGAAAGTTCAGGACCCAAAAATCTGCTAATAATAGTAAACTATGCTACAATTAAGGAAACTGAAAAGATGAAAGAAACAATGGTGGGGGTCCAAGTGGACTTGATGGGTGGCCACCAATATCCACGTGCATCATTCCTCCCCCCTTAGGAAGCAATGGTCCCCACTGCATTGAGTTCCTCCATGAGATGAGGAAACTTCTGCTGAACTTGGTCCGTAGTGAGCCACTTGCCCTGGTGAAGGAGTTGGCTTGCTTTGACAATTCAATATAGTTGGATATTCTGCTGGCAAGTGTGATTGATCTGTGTGTCCATGATCTGATTAGTTGCAGCTTGTTCCATGCAATCTGGATCTAACTCTGTGGGTGTGAGTTGTTTTGCAATGTCAGATGTGTCTAGTAATGGTGAAATGTATGGCCAAAGGAGGTCCACATTGAACACTAGGTGCAGGCCAAGGAATGGGGGAATGATGAGCTCAAATGCATGTCTCCCGCAACCTTGGTAATGGTGTAAGGACCATATCGGAGTGGTCTGAGTTTCTGATAGGCTTCAGTAAGTCATTCCTTTTGCAAATGAAACTAGACCTTGTCGCCCACCTCAAACTTGTGTGGCACACGATGTTGATCATGTTGTTGCTTGTACCTGGAATTTGATTTCTCCAGAATGTCATGGACCTACTGGCGAATATGTTGGATGTGCTCAATGAAGCTGTTTGCCTTATCTATTTTGGACTGGACATGAGCCAAATCTATGTGAATAGTTGCAATTGGCATGGCCACATCAATGGGACAGAGTGGTTGGAATCCCAAGCCCACCTAAAAAGGGTTATGGCCAGTCGAGCTATGGAGAGCCCGATTGTAGCTTTGTTAAACATAGGGGAGGATCTCATCCCATGTGCGTGGACACTTTGAGTTGTACATGCGTAGAATGTGTACAATCATCTTGTTCACAACCTATGGCTGGCGATCAGTTTGAGGATGCAAGGCTGTGGACTTAGTGAGTTTGTTGTCCAGCATTGACTAGAGACTGGACCAAAATGTACTAAGGAACCTGCTATCCCGATCTGAGATGGTAGACTATGGGATCCCAAAGTGTACCCACACTCATTCAAGGAAGAGTTTAGGAGTGGCTTCTGTTGTGATATTCTTCTTGCAGGCCACCATAATAGCCATCTTCGAGAACCTGTTGATGACCACAAAAACACAGTCATTTCCAGGCTTAGTAGATGGAAGGCCTGACATGTAATCCATGGAGATGGATTCCCAAGGTCAACTAGGGGTAGGCAGTGGGGTATAGAGGCCTTGCTTCTTGATGGTTGGTTTGGAAATGGTGAGGTAGTGCATGATCTGATGTACTTCCCTACATCCTGTTGAATATTCAGCTAATAGAAATACTTCTGCAGTACTGCCACTGTTTTCTCGACCTTGAAATTCCCAGCAGCTCGACTGTACTGTGCTTCCCAAATCATCTTGGCACGCTCGCTTAAAGGAACACAAAGGTGACCTAGGTGGCATAACAAGGCATCATGGAGGTGAAAATCTGGAACATGCTGACCCTCCAAGAGTGTTGGTATGTGTAGCTAAATTCTGGGTCACTTTTATAGAGAAGTGGCCAATCATAAGTCTTGTGCCCATAAGAGTTGAGCACGATGGTCAACGCCATGATCAGTGATCAACTGAGGCAATCTGCAACATTATTGGTGTTGCCCTTCTTATGCTTTATATTCAAATAGAACTTTTGTAGGTATGTGGACCATTTCTAATGGCGATCATTCTACAATTTCCCTTGGGTCTGTATGAACTGCAGGGGTCAGTGCTCTGTGTGGATGATCGTTTCCTTCCCCAAGATGTAATGCTTCAATTGCTGACAATCCTGCACAATGGAATACATCTCTTTGTCATAAGTGGGATACTTTCAGACTGTGTCTGAAAGTGTCTCACTATGATATGCCAGTGGATGCCCATGTTGAGTAAGGACTGCCCCAATACCATAGTCAGAGGCATCTGTCTCGAAATCAAATGGTTGTTGCAAGTTTGGTAATGCGAGCACTAGTGCCGAGAAGAGGCGATCTTACAACTTTGTGAATGAGTTCTGTTGAGATTCAAACCAAAAGAATTTTTCTTTCACTCCTCCCTTGGTGACTTGACTTAAGGGCCAAGTGATATGAGAAAATCCCAACACGAACCTGTAGTAGAAGTTGGAAAGACCTAGAAAGCTGTTGAGCTCTGTGAGAGTGGTTGGAGATGACCAATCCCGAATGACATGGATTTTGGCTGGATCCAAATGCACCCCCTGTTCATCAATAATGAATCCCAGATACTGAACTTGGGTCATGCCAAAAGTGCGTTTCTCCAAATTGGCACATAACTTGTGTTGCCACAGTGTTTGGAGAACTTGTTGGATGTGGTGGAGGTGATCTTCCCAACTTTGGCTGAAGATCAATATGTCATCCAAGTATACCACTACAAATGAGTTGGTGAATGGCCACAAGATGTCATCCATTAGCCTCATGAAGGTTGCAAGAGCATTCGTCAATCCAAAAGGCATAACCAACCATTCAAAAAGGCCCTACTTGGATTTGAAGGAAATCTTCCACACGTCGAAGGGTTCAATTGGTACCTAGTGATATCCTAACCTCAAATTGATCTTGTTGAAATATTCCCCCCCCTTCAATTAGTCCAGGAGGTCATCAATCTGTGGGATCAGGTACCTATTATGGATGGTGATCTTGTCCAGCGTCCAATAGTCAATACAGAGTCTCCAAGTCTCATCCTTCTTCTGTAACAACATGATCAGGCTCCCACAGGGTGATGAAATCAGACAGTTGTGACCTTTCTGCAACATCTCCTGAATCTTTCTCTTGATTTCACCGTTCTCCAACATGGAGCGCCAATAAATTGGTCCATTGGCCAGTGGCTCACGTGGGATGAGATTGATGGAGTGCTTGACGTGATAGTGTAGAGGAACCCTTGCAAGGGAGGTGAATATGTCCTCATACTCCTCCACGACCTTGTCCATCTATAGTTGTCGTTCGGATGGGCCCTATCTGGAGGTCGTGGCCATCGTCTTCTTCTTTCCTTGATGGCATATCATCATGAAAACAAATTTCCTAGTTTTTGAAATGAGCTTACTGCATTGTTTTGTAGCAAACAAAGACATGGCAGTAGATGGTGCTACCTCTGGTATCCTGTACAACTTATTTCCCAAAGTAACAATAACAGAATGAGGCCTTGATTCATACACAACATGTCACTTCCACAAGTATGGTTTTCCTAATAATACATCACAAACATAAAGGGGAGCAATGTCACACAATACCTCATTCGTGAAGGGTTTGATGTTGTATGGAAGGCAACACTACTAGATTACGCGAAGATCTCGTCCTTGGTGAAGCCACCCGAGGGTGTATAGTTGTAGATGTGTTGTGGTTGGTAATCCCAACTGCTTCATGACCTCTACCAAAATGAGGTTATTTTGGCTCCCGCTATTGATAATGAACTATAGTGGGGAGCCCTTTACCCACATCTAGGAGTGGAAGAGATGCTTCTCCTCCTCTAGATCTATGGGTTCCTCCTTTTGGATCTTCATGGTGGAAACAGTGGCATTGGGATCCACATCTATAATCTGCTTCCCTTTGTCATTCCCCTTGTTGGGTTTTGACTGAGATTTGGAACATGCATCTAATTCTGAAACCCTTAGCTCAGCCACTAGTGACTGCTTGGCCCAACACTCACTTGTGTTGTGAGTGGAGCTCTTATGGAACTCACACCACTTTCCCATGTCCTTTTTCGGCTTCGCGACACAGTTCCTTTCTTGCAGCTTTGGCGGGTTGCCTTGGGCCACCCCACCTTTACTTTGTCCTTTGTTTTGCAGTTTGGGGGCACCTTTCCCTTGGTTTGGATTTCCAAATCCAAAGTCTCACTTCTTCTGTTTAAACTTTTGCTCGATCTTGATGGGATATTGGTATGCCGTGCTGAGGGAGGATATGTCCAAGAATTCTATTTCTTCTTGGATGTACTTGTGTAGGAAGCTACGGTATTTGAGTACCAAATGTTGCTCTGAATCCTTGATACCCAACTTTGTGCGAAGGGTATGGAAAATATTGGTAAACTTTGGCACGTCTTGGTCCCTTCCCTACCGCAGTGTGGTCCACTTTATGTATTGATCCTCATAGCTTTTGACAGGGTAGTACTGCTCCTTAATGGTAGTCCGAAATGAATCCCAAGTGGGTGCGACTGAAAATAGTGGGGCCATACTTTCGTCCTTCTGCTCGCAGTAGGTTTCCCACCAGTCCTTGACGTGGGGGGCAGATTCGAGAAGAGCGAAAGTAATCTTTTCCCGATCGGAGAAATTATGAACAGAAAAATACCCTTATAGCATATTTAACCATTTACCTATGATGTCTGCATCTATCCAACCCTCAAATATCAGAATGTCAAAGTTAACTTGTACCTTAAAGGGTGTGTTGCTCCCAGAGTAGCTTCTGGAGGTAGATGTGTCACCCCTCAGTAGTCTCTGAAGGATCTGAGCAAAGTTGTCCATCATCACATTCCTTTGTCACTTGAGGGCCTCTTTGAGCAAGATTTTAATAGGATCTCCTGCCCCCTCATCTTCCCCTTCATCCGCCATGGGAGGCCATCGGGATTTGCGAGGCGGGTCTTGCAAAGGTTCGACCAGTTCAATCCCTAACTCCTTATATGCCAACCTTGTTGGGGACATGAAGAAAATACAGAGAAAGAGAAGACCACTCTGATACCACTGATCCGGATTTAAACAAGAATGAAACAGATTACAGATATAACCATACATATAGAGATGCAGCAAAAATAATACTTCATTTCATTACTATAAAATACTAAAATATGCTTACAAAAAGAGATGGAAATAAACTAGCTAGGGCGATAGTAGCTTATCTCTGAGAACATATGTGGTGGCTCAATGCCTCTAAACCATGTTACAATGAGGCTCGAAGGCCTATTTATTGTTGAGAAATAATGGAGAACCCTAAACATCCAAAAACCTAACCCGAGAAGATGAAACGCCAAATTGTGGGCCCCGTTTGGGTAAATTGGTACATCAACTTCCCAGGGTCATAACTTTGGTATACAATCTCCGTTTGACATACACAATATCTCGTTAGAAAGTTCTATTTGGGATCTACAACTATTGGAAGAGAAACATCAATTCATAGACCTAGGTTTCCCAAAAAATGTCGTTTAGGGCCTTAATTAAGGAAACTGAAAAGATGAAAGAAACAATTGTGGGGGTCAAAGTGTACTTGGAAGGTGCTCACCAATATCCACCTGCATCAGGTGTATTACCCATGGATCCACAGGGAATGTCATTGGCTAGAGGAAGATCCTTGGAGCTATTGATATAAGTCCTCTAGGCTCAATAAACCAGTCAGTATGGCAGTAGAATGGAAAGCAACACTATAGGCAACAATGCCATAGGAAGCAACAACAACAATAGTGAGCAAAAAACTAGTGCAATAAAAAGGCAAGAGGAAGATTTTCAAGAGCGTAGAGGCTGAGAAAAGATACAAGTTGAAAGAAGATCCACTTGTTGAGAGACTAGCTTTAGATATAGATGCAAAGAGGTGACAATGCGAAAGAAGAGTAGTGTAGAGAAAGAGGGAGAAGTAAAGATTGGAAGAAGCATAAAGGATGTTTTATGAAATAGAGAAGAAGTTGCAAGCAGAATAAGAGCTTGAGAGGAGAGAAGGGGAAGAAAGGTAGAAACATGAACAGTAATAAGGACAAGGTGCACTGATAGAGAAAACTACGTAGATATAGATTGAGAGAGTATAGTAGCCAATAGACGAAGAAGAGGGTGAGCAGGTGCAGGTTCAGGAACTTGCTCAGCAGATTGAGTAGTTGGTTGGGGCAAAAAACATGTAGATGGAAGAGGATTTATATGATCAATACATCAATCTCATGCTAAGGGAATTCGAGGTCATACCATAGTCTCCACCACCTCCAGAACCATAGCCAGTGCTGAGTGAGTAAGGAGAAGTTGTTCTCCTTGATGATGATCTAGAGATGGATGTGTACAATCTCGCATTTGACAAGAGACAATAGAGGATTGTACAAGCACAAAAAACATAGCTCCTAGATGATCATACATCACCTGCTCACACAGAAGAAAGGGTGATTGTACTAGATGTTAGAAGACAACAAATTTCCATGGCTAGGGCTTCTAAGGCTTATGCAAAAGCCACAAGTTAACCAGTCAAGTTCTTGATAGCAGAGAATGATCGAATGGTGAAGGAATTGCAAGAGGCTAGCCATAGAATAGAGAAGTTTGCAAGATCCTCCATGAGAGAGATGAAGAAAGGAATAACAGAGGAGATATCAACTTTGGAGGCTGCCACGGAGACAGTGTATAGAATATTTTGTCACCATGCACAAAGCGGTTGTCCATCTATACAATTTTCAGTAGCAGTAATGGCAGATAGCACAAAATTTCAAAGACATTCACATTGCTATTACGCACATGCAATAATGGACAATGAGATGCAAGGGAGTCTCACTTTACTTGCACAAGAGGATGAAGCTAGAGGCTAAGCTAAGGAAAGCACAAATTTAGATGTTGATTCGAAACTATGAGCAAGTCCCTCCACTCACCACTAGAATTGAGGCTTCCCATGCACAATTTTTCAGGAGTCTGGATGTCACAGTGCGAACACACAAGATCACTTCCATTGGAACCCTCACCTAGGCTATGAGGAATAAGCAAGTCATGTTGGATGTCAACAAGTACATAGAGAAATTGATGTGCGTAGACACCAATGATGACTTTTGAAACTCAGCGCAGACAACATGCAAAGATACATCGGTGGTCCAACCACATTCAGGACAATGTTGCACATGATTTAGGATGAGCTGGACGGAGGTTTCATAACCATATATCGGGAATCCATAGAAGTGAGAGTCCTATTCGAAAAAAATGTCATCAAATAGTATGAGGACACAATAGTGTAGTACCAAGATTGCTATCAGTTTGCCACCAAAGATCACCATGAGGAGGTTACAGAGTTGGTCTTTCCACAAAGACCTTGAGTGATGTTGTTTTT
Source organism: Pinus tabuliformis (assembly GCA_031772625.1). Lineage (NCBI taxonomy): Eukaryota > Viridiplantae > Streptophyta > Pinopsida > Pinales > Pinaceae > Pinus > Pinus tabuliformis. Next base: position 225,301,426 of record CM062813.1, read on the forward strand.
CTTGTCAAGCTGATTCAAGCATATTTTTTTCCCATAATATGGGTATATGTGGAAATTGTATTATTGTAAATATGTTGTAAGTGAAATTCCAAGTGTCATTAGTGGAATGTAACGAATCACTATTATAATGTGAACAATCATGAGGGTAGTCCAAGAGTAAAAGGGGAATGTCAAGGGTCACCCAACTCTTTGGTATATATAGAACCTCATAGCTCATAGTACAGGCTTTTTGGGAGCCAATCTTTTGGCTACGCATTACTTAGAGAAGGCTTTGAGAGTATTGTGATGAGCCTTAGATTCTTCACATCGCAGAGTGAGTACATCTCTTTGGAGGAGCAAGCAGTGTTGGCTGTAATGTTCCACTATTGGGGCTAGTGGTTGTCAATAGTGTATGTATGGATGTAAATTTCACTTAATATATATAAAAGAGCCACCATGTTTCCATGCATATGTTGTGATTGTAGTTGGACTATTCTAGTTGTTCTAGCAATGTATGTTATTTAACTTACACATTTGCGTATGAAATGTTTTGTAAGAAATTATATGGATATTGTTGCAGACATGTTGTTGGTTTAACACGCCACTTTGGATTGTGGACTATTATCCTTTCCATATTGTGATGCCATTCAACTCGCCTATTACTTTCAGGCTACGTACTATTACAAGCTTCTAAGAGACACACTTCATTTTCCCCTCCATGTGTTAGAACCCCCATGCATCGAACTTGACTTGCTGCAAGGTCACACACTCTCTTCTAACAAAGATATCACACTTACCTCTATGTGCTATCACAGTCAAGGCATTTCTTTACTACCCACTATTGGGATTCCTACTCCTAATGGTTTGAGGTCTAGCTAGGAATTCTTACCATAGAGATCCACTGACATGTTGGAGGGTCCAACACCGTCAACATTTATGGCACTAGAAGGAGCGCCAGATGACAAGATGAGTCCTCAAAGTCTATTCTGAATCTCTGCACATTCTTCATGACTTACATTACAGTTAATCCTCCGACATGTCTGTCTCATGGACATGATTTTGAAGTGTTGGAGAATCTCCTTGATGACTTGTCACATTTCAAATATGATGGTGAAGAAAGAGCAACTTTTCATAGTCATGGAGTGGCCTTCATGGGCTTTTGCAAAAGAGATGAAATCCATGAGGATCACATTGCCTGCTCGTTATTTGCATTCACATTTTGAGGGAACACACTACAATGGTGTGTCACATTTCTCACAATATCCATTCACTCTTATGATTATATGATCGGAGAGTTGGTCCATGCTTTCTATGATTATGATCATAAAGCACTCAATAAAAAAATTCTGGAATTATGGAAATCACCTGATGAATCCCTTTTGCAATTTTGAAAGTGCTTCCAAAATCTCACTTTTCAAATCCCAGAAGATGAAATTGATTGGAAATTTCTTCTTGAAATATTTCAGTATCTTCTTTACATATTTAAAAGTACTCGCATGTTATAATTTTTCAAACCCCTCCTAGCATACCTCGGTGTTAAAGTTTCCAAACCCAAGACAGATAAGGTTATTTTCATAAGTGACCCTCCATCTTTTCCACATCAAACAACTCTAGCTTCATAGTGTGAGGTGGGAGAAGTTGCGAACCCATCTCTTGAACTATCACATCTTCCCACCCCACCTAATCTAGCTATCCACATAGATTTGGCTTGCAATCCTGTTGGTTGTCACATGAACTTGTTCTCTCAACATCCATCCTCTCATTCAGTTGATCCTTCAGATTGTACTGTGTTGTGTTATCCCTTTCTCGACTTAAAATCCGTTGTTCATGAGGATCAAGTTGTCGATGGAGTTGGTGTTGAGCAATAACCTGCGTAGTCATTTATGATGAGTGTGTGGAAATCTAAAGAAGAACCAGTGGCACAGGATGACCTCCTTCTTTGTGTACCTCACCTGCTGTTTCCTTACATCTTTTTCGATTCTACCATTTCTGATTTATCTCTAAAAAACCATTCCCAAATGTTTTTACTTTTGAACATTCACACAACACATTGGATGCTCTATGTCATTTGATTGCAGATAGGACACATCTTTCTTTCCCAATCCACCCAATCTATCGTCTTTTATTTCTAAAAATTCAGAGGGTGAACATTCTTGTTTCTTGTCAAACTATCTATATCATTCGTCAGATCATGAGGATCCCAATGAACATATCAAATTTTCAGATCGTGGCTATCATGATCTCTTAGTCCTTCATTCGATCACCATGTCTATTCATTCACTCTTGATCTTTCTAAGCCACTGGTATTTGATGATCAACCTGATGATGAAGTGGAAAGCCCTCAAGATATTGAGGAACTTTAGCCTGAGCTGATGGTTATGTTAGGTCCTCACTGTTTTGAGGTAAATTCCACTTACGTTCAGAAATTTGTCGAAACACCCTAGGCTCCTCATCACTCTCTTGTTTTCATTGAAGATCAATTTAAGTTACAGATTTTACATCCTCCACCACAATCACATGATCATATCGCTCATGCATTTGAGGAATCATACACAATGAGCACTCTTATGAAATAAGTTTTCTTCCCTTTTCATGTTTTCTCATTTGTCACTGTCAAAATATTGTACATGCTCATCGTCTGTGCATAGTGTGTTGCAACACTATAGTATGTCCCCAGATTCTTCGTCTTGCACTTTTACTCTTTTATTTTCTATGGATGCATTCAAAATTCAAGCGTGTAGGTTTTCATCATTTTATATTTATTTCATGCTAGTTTACTTGTATATCTTTCAGGTCAACCATGCCATCACCAACATGGGATAACCAATGCACTGATGGTTGCATTAGAAATATCAGTTTACATGAGTAGGGACATGCAATGTTTAGCTTAGGAGTAGAAGTAGTGTTTTCTTTCTTGTTTTCTTTGCTTACATGTTTGCTTTTCTTACCTATTTTTCTTTCATTTACTTATGTCATTTACTTGTTTGTTTTTTTCTTTCTATGCACCTGTAGGTTTAGCTTCACGTGAAATCATGCTTTCCTCTTAAGACAAGCAGGGTGAAGTACAAGAGGACTTGTACAACTATCAAAATTGGTTATTTTTTGTCATCATTATTTATGAGGAGCTTGTTGTCTTCAGTCAATGATACCCTTGTGGAAAATACGTTCTATTCCAAGTGAGTCTTTGTGATGACACAATGCTTGCACTTTTAACTAGTGCTGCCTACTCTAATAAGTTTTCTATATTCGATTAACCCTTGTCAACTCAATCAAGTAGAGTAAGGTGCGGGGGAAAACCTTAACAAGTATGTTTGAGGTATATATAGCATACCTCTATGAAGGAACAACCTATTCTTCTCTCAATAAGTCGAGATCACTCTTCTACCTATGCAAATAAATAAGTGCATATGCACAGTTCTCTGAAAATGAAAAAAATGAAAAAATGAAAAGTAAAATAAAGGTGAAAGAAGATAAAGCCTTCCTGCGTAGAGAGGTGTTGCAAGTAACTCCATCGGGGTATTGACCAGGCTCACTAGTAGTGGAGCGATGCTTGTGTTCCTGCGTCACTCCACCGGGGTATTGTCCAGGCTTGCTAACAGTGGAGCAACACCAGATATGAAACTAAACCTCTAACAACCATATTATTTTCGCATCAATATACCCCTCTTCCCTAATAAAAAAAAATTAGTTTACAATGGGACTATTTCTTTAACTAAAGCGAGTGAGAAAGCCATGACGATCAAAGAATCGAACAATACTTCTGAAGGAGTTAGAATTACTTTACACAAAAAAAGGTCCATAAAAAGATTTGTAGTTCTACCAGTGTGTTGCGAATGTTGTAGTGGCTACAACAACCCTCCAAAATTTTTCCTTCACTTTGTTTCAGAGCCTCATCCTCAAAATCTTAGTACCATGTCTTGCATTGCTCAAGTACTTTTGCTTCATTCAAGTGTATATTTCACTTTGCATCTTATGTTCACTAACTTATTCTTCTGACCAACCACAAGTTGACCCCATGGCTTCGTTCAAATCTAGTTCTTGCGTTGACTTAGAAAACTACACAATCCTAGAGGGCAACCTACCTTGCTCTCAGGAATTGCGAAGAGCAGCTCGACAATCAGCCCTGCTCTCCAGAAATGCGCAAAGAAACCCGACAGTCAGGCCTACTCTCCAAGAATGCGTAGAGCATCCAAACACTGGGCTCCGGGTCAGGAATTGTGTAGACCCAACCGGAAGCTTGTATTTAGCTAGGAAATTGTGTAGAGCATGGCAACGAAAGCCACTCAACCTAGGAATTACGTAGAAGCATTCCTTTAGTTGTTACCCGATGCATGTGCCAACAAGTTGCTTGGTTCCCTCTAGAACTGCGCAATATTCCCATGCATGCATGGAAGCCTTTCCTCAAAAAATAAAAAATAAAAATCCCTAAAAAATGGGGCCCTATCTTTAGCACTTGGAGTTACAATCTAGTTGATTTTAGAAACTTCCCACCACTTGTCACTTTTTCCTAGATTTTTGGCATGCACGTAATAAACGCTGAACTACCAAATCTATTTAAACAATGCCCCAAATATTATTCTACACATTCTATCTTGGAGCTATGGCATTCCCAAGGCATCTAGGAACCTTCAGCACAGTCGACACAACTTTTGTGGGTAACTTTTTTTTTCAAGTCTTTTGCTAATTTTTCTATCACTTTTATTTCCTTGTCTTGTGTGATTGTTCTTTTGCATGTTTTACTAAATGACCGTTAGAGTTTTATTTTGTTTTAACTTGTATAAGTGTTTTTTTAATGTTTTCATTATCTTTCTTAAGCATCGCATGCATAACACTATTTTGCACTAACAGTCACCGTTGCAACAACTCTCCCCACCAACTTCGTTGTTTGTTTGTTTGACTGATTCCTGCATTGGTTTTGATTACATGCATGATCATTCACTCCTATCTACACCATCCTTCTCTCATGGATTCGTATCTACTAATTTTCAAGTTGCCCTTAGGCAGATCTAGGCTACATTGGCTCAAATCTTTCTTGCCCCAACATACTCTATGCATTCTTGAACTCAACCCTCTGCCTTGGCCCTAGAAATTGTGCAGAGGTTGCATTTCAATGGACTCCAGCTATGCTCTATGCAATTATGGGACAGAGTGTCCAGTCTTTCTCACTAGGATTGCACAATGGGTAGTCACTTCCAATAGTCAAGCTGGACTGACTACCCATTGTGCAGTTCTAGTTCCAGTCAGTAGGAGGAATCACTAGCAGATGAGACTATGCCATGCAGAGTTCCAACTGACAGTCTCCCAACCTCTTAGAGTCACTACTATGGAATCTTGCCCAATAGTCACCCCATTTGTTGCATGATCGATCCTTGAAGTTATTTGTGCTTTTAAATTGACATTTGCTTGTCACAAGTGTCCATTTTGTCTCCAAGTAAATGATTTTTTGAGCAATCTCTCAGGAGTACAAAAATCATGGTTTCCAAGACAGTTGGATCAAAGGACACTGTAGAGAGCAACAATGGAGATGTGGTTTAACAAGTGCCAATAAACTTGCCCATCTATGCAGACACACAATTGTTCGTAGAGAAGGACATGAAGATCACATGTTAAGAAATTAAGGACATATTTGCAGGCAGTTTCAAGGAAGATATGGAAGATTGACAAGTCTATGTCAACATTCACAAGTCAGGCTTGTAGAGGGTTGCATGTAGGTACCCCTCCTTCCTGTGTGTGGATATCATTCACTGGGTTGTCTCACATACCGACCTCAAGATGATGACATTGAGAAACACTAGTGGAGCACAACCTGCCACCTTGAGGATAGAAAAATATCATCAGATGTATCACTTTCCACAGTCGGTGAACTACATGGATGCATTGTTCTTCACTCCCAATAGAAATGTAAACTCTAGAGATATCATGAAGTGTTGGGTAAAAGAGCCATCGATGTTCAGGAGAACACCCAACTAGGTATACAAGATGAAGTCACTCAGTAAGTCTTACTAATTCCTGGTCATCTTTGCATGTTGCTTGTATGGCCAAGAGAGCATGGAGACCTTCCCATAGAGTTGGGTTTTTATGTTAGATCAGCTGGAAAATGAAGGAAGGTATTTCAATTGGTCAGACATGTTGGATCTTTAGCTAAAAGTGCATGTGTCAAATGCCTAAAATCTGCCTAAGGTTGGAAAAGAAAGATTCTATATGTACTCGTACATGCTTGATGCAATCTATGCCCAACGGTAGTTTGTTGGCATGGGTTGGATATGCACACCATTAGAGGAAGTTGTGAATGTCTATTGTAGGTTGCTCTCTGAGTGTAGTTACCAAGGAGTCATGGCAAGGTTGTCTGGAAACTTTATCGCCTCACTATACAAGGTGATATTTCAATAGGATCCAACATTCATGTCCAAGTAAGCGATGCAGATATTTCTTAACATTGCAGATTGGTAAGCTTCACCTAGTGGCACCTTCATCAAGATGTTTGGTGCAGAGAAGCCCCCATATGAGCTATTGAGGTTTTCCATGGAGAAGATGGTCATGCAAGAGGTTGCATACCATATCTCCACAGGGTTGTTAGCTGGACTGAATAGGAGGAAGAAGATACCATGGCCCACTCTTCCTTTGAAGATTAGGTTGTATGAGATCCATACCTTGAAAGATGAAAATTTCAAGACCAGAGACTTGAATAATTTTTGGTTTGGCACCAAGAGCTTCGATCTATATGATCTACACTGCATATGCAAGAACCACTATGTGAAGTGTGCTAACCATGGATCCATGGGGCATGTCATTAGCTAGACGAAGATCCTTCGAGGTATTTCTATAACTCCTCTAGGCTCAATGAACCGATCAACATGTTAGTAGAATTGAAAGGAGCACTACAGGTAGCAACACCATAGGAAGCAACAACAACAACAACAGTGAGCAACAAACCGACTCAAGACAAAGGTAAGAGGAATATTGTCGAGAGCGCAGAAGATGAGAAAAGCTACAAGTTCAAAGACGATCCACTTGTTGATCAGAGAGTAGCTTTGGAGATATATGCAAAGAGGTGACAACGCGAAAGGAGAGTAGCACCAAGAAAGAGGGAAAAGGAAATATTGGAAGAGGTAGAGAGGAATTTGTAGGAAACGAAGAGGAATTTGAAAGAAGAACAAGAGTTTATCAAAAGAGAAAGGGAAGAAAGGAAATAGGAATAGGAAGAAGGACAAGGCGCACTAACAGAGAAATCTATGCAAATACAAGGTTACACAACAAATCAGCTAGCAGATGAAGAAGAGGGTGATCAGGTGCAGGTTCGAGAACTTACTTAGCAAGTTGAGCAGTTGGTTGAGGAAACAAACATGGAGACAGAACAAGAGCTAGCGGACCAAGACATCGTTCTCATGCTCACGACATTTGAGGTCATAACACAATATCCATCACCTACAGAACCACAACTAGTCCCAAGCGAGAAAGGAGAAGTTGTTCTCCTTGATGATGATCTAGAGATGGATGTGTACAATCTGGAATTTGACGAGACACAACAGACGATTGTACAAGCATGAAGAAAGAAACATCTGAATGATCATACATTACCTGTGCACACATAATAAAGGGCTATTGTACAAGATGTTAGAAGACATATAGTCTCCATGGTTAGGCTTCTAAGGCTTATGCAGAAAGTACGAGTTCAATGGTCAAGTGTTTGATAGCAGAGAATGTTCAAATGGCAAAGGAATTACAAGAGGTTAGGCAAAGAACAAAGAATTCTGGAGGATCCACCATTATAGAGATGAAGAAAGAAATAGTGGCGTAGATATCAACTTTGGAGGCCACCATGCATACAGTGCGTAGAATATTTGTCACCGTGCATAAAGTGGTTGTCCATCTATACAGTTTTCAGCAGTAGTGTGCATGTCATACAACCCAAACTGTAAAAAACATTAATACTTCTATTGCACACATGCAAGAATGGATAATGAAATACAAGGGAACCCTACTTTAGTTGCACAAGAGGATGAAGTCAGAGGCTGAGATAGACAAAGCATGGATTCAAAAGTTGATATGGAACTATGTGCAGCTCCCTCTACTCATCACTAGCATTGAGGCTTCCAATGCACGATTTCTTAAGAGTCTGTATGTTATAGTGCAAACACACAAGATCCCTTCCATAGGAATCGTCACCCATGCCATGAGGAAGAACGGATTCATGTTGGATGTTGGCAAGTACATAGAGAATTTGATGCCCATAGCCATCAATGATGACTTGTATCTCAACACAAAGAACATGAAAAGGTACATTAGAGGTCCACCCACACTTAGGAAAATGTTGCACATGCTTTAGGATGAGATGAAAAGAGGTTTCATAACCATATAGCATGAAACAACGGAGGTGAGAGTCCGCTTCAACAAAGATGTCATCAAACAATACAAGGACACAATAACGCAATAACAATCTTGGTTTTATTTTTCCACCAAAGATAACCATGAGGAGGTTATTGAGTTAGTCTTTCCACAAGACCCCGCGTGATGTGGCTTGTCTTGTCAAGCTGCCTTAAGCCTATTTTTATGCCACATGGGTATATGTGGAAATTTTACTATTGTAAATATGTTGTAAGTCAAATTCTAAGTGTCATTATTGGAATGTGAACAATAACTATTGTAATGTGAAGAGTCATGAGGCTAGTCCAAGATTCAAAGGGGAATGTCAAGGGTCACACCACACTTTTCTATATATAGAATGTCATAACTCATAGTACAAGCTTTTTGGGAGGCAAGATTTTGGCTAGGCATTGCTTAGAGAAGGCTTGGAGAGTATTGCGACAAGCCTTGGCTTCTCCATAGTGTAGAGTGAGCACATCTCTTTGGAGGAGTAGACGGCATTGACTATACTATTAAACTATTGGAGCTAGTGGCTATCAATGGTGTATGTATGGATGGAACTTTCACTTAATATATATAATAGAGACAACACGTTTTCATGCATATGTTGTTATTGTAGCTGGACTATTTTGGTTTCTTCAACAATGTATGTTATTTAACTTACGCATTTGTGTATGAACTATTTTGTATGCAATTGTATGAATCTTTTTGCAGACATGTTGATGGTTTAACTTGTCACTTTGGATTGTGGAATATTATGCTTTCCAACTTGTGTCGTCATTTAGCTCATCTGTTCCTTTCAGGGTGCGTACTATTACAGGCTTCTAAGGGACACACTTCCTTTTCCCCTCCATGTGTTAGAACCCTCATGCATCCCACTTGACTTGCTTCAAGGTGACACACTTGCTTCCAACAAAGATATCCCACCTACCTCTGTGCGCTATCACAGTCAAGGCATTTCTTTACTACCCACTATTTGGAATCCTACTCCAAATAGTATGAGGTCTAGTTGGGACTTCTTACCGTAGAAATCCCCTGACCTGTTGGTGAGTCCAACACCATCAACATTTATGGCGCTTGAAGGAGGGCCAGATGAAAAAATGATTCCTCAAAGTCTATTTTGAATCTCTTCACATTCTTCATGACTTACATTATAGTTAGTCCTCTGACATGTTTATCTCATGGACATGATTTTGAAGTGTTAGAGGATCTCCTTGATGACTTGTCACATTTCACATTTGAAGGCGAAGGCGGAGAAATTTTTCTTACTTATGGAGTGGCCTTCATGGGCTTCTGTGAAAGAAATTAAATCCATCATGATCATATTTCCTTCTTGTTGTTCGCATTCACATTCTGAGGGCATGCACTACAATGGCGTGTCACATTTCTTACAACCTCCATTCATTCTTATGATGAGATGATCGAAGAGTTGGCTCGTGCTTTCTATAGTAGGTTTTAACCCCATACATAAATTACCAGCATACGAATTCTAAAACACAGAAAATAAACAATGCGAGAGAATAACACATAAAACACATATACAGAAAGATTTTCCCCTAGATCCCAAAATCGAGACTACTAGCTTGATTTTTCATTATATTCCTTTCAATGTTACAATACATATTTATACATGCCGAAGCATCAAATACCATGGACCGAAAACCATCGCGTCCAAAACCATGGACCGCAAACCATCGCGTCCAAAAATATTTGTGAAAATTATGCACAAAACCATAGGTGTGTCTGCCCAACCTAACATAGGGTCCAAAAACAAAATTTTCTGGGGCGCTGCCCCAGACCCCATAAAGTAGGGTTACTTGCGCCCCTCAAACCCCCCAATTAACTACGTGGGCTAGTCATGGAAAGAATATAACACAACCCAACATTCTCCCACTTGTTGTTTTCTTTCCACAGGGGGGCACATAAGAGATTAATCATTTATCCAGCCCTGCAATGCCCATTGTTTCTCTACACCAAGAGAACTTCTTAGAGCTCACAGATTTTTTCAATGCATCTGCAGTATTCTTCAAATTGCCCACCTTTACCAGCGACACCTTTTTTTCTTCTATCATATCCTTCACAAAGTGATACTAAACATCAATGTGCTTTGTCTTTGAATGATATGCAGGGTTCTTTCCGAAGAAAATTGCACTTTGGCTATCATAGACTATCCTTATAGCTCCCTGTACTAACCCCATACTTGAACACAATCTCTGCAACCAAACTGCTTCCTTGCTTGCATGAGTGGCTGCCATGTATTCTGCCTCTGTAGTTGATAGTGCCACTACGAATTGTTTCTCACTCATCCAATTGACTGCACCTCCAAATAGGTTAAACACATACCCACTTGTAGATCTTCTCTACTCTAGATCTCTAGCCTAGTCAGCATCAACAAAGCCATGAATATCCAACACTCCTTCCAATCCTGGTCTTCCGTGGTAGCGCAAACCATAATCACTAGTGCCACACAAATACCTGAAAACCCGCTTCACTGTTATGCAATGCTACTTCCCTCGTTTTGACATAAACCTGCTCAATACTCCCACTGCATGTGCAATGTCTGGTCTAGTACAACCATTGCATACATCAGGCTACCGACTGCACTTGCATATGGAACACGGGACATGTCGTCTTCCTCTTCTTGTGTCTTGGGACACTGTTCAGTAGATAACCTCACACCTACAAGAATAGGAACCTTCACCGGTTTACTATCCTGCATATTAAACCTCTGCAATATTGTCTCGACATACTTCCTCTTGTTTAACCAGAGCTTCCTCTTTGTCTGATCTCTTTTAAATTCCATGCCCAAAATATAGTTTGCGGCACCAAGATCTTTCATGTCAAATTTGGAGGACAAATGGGTCTTGAAATCCTGGATAATTTCTTTGACATTTCCAACCAGCAACATATCATCCACATACAAGACCAGATAAATAACATGGTCACCAATTAATTTAAAACACACACAGTGATCTTCTTTGCTTCTGGTGAAGCCAAGTCCCTGTATAAATGTACCAAATTTCTAATACCACATCCTTACTAACTGTTTTAACCCATACAGAGACTTCTTTAACTTGCATACCAGTTCTTTCTTACCCTTCACCGCAAAGCTTTTAGGTTGCTTCATGTAGATTTCCTCTTCCAGATCCCCGTGAAGAAATGTTGTCTTCACATCCATCTGTTCTACCTCAAAATCAATATCAGTAGCAACAGATAAAAGTAATCTAATAAAAGCTACCTTGGCAATAGGAGAAAAAATATCACCAAAATCAATTCCCGGCACCTGGAAATAACCTTTTTCTACCAACCGAGCTTTGTATTTCTCCACTTTTCCTTCTACGTTTGTCTTCTTTTTGAACACCCATTTGCTGCCAATGGGTTTCCTTCCAACCAGCAACACCACCACTAGATCCCAAGCCTCATTTTTGTACAAATATGCCATTTCATCAACCATGGCCTCTTTCCAGATTTTTCCATCCTCTGAATCCATTGCTTCCTTCACAATTCTGAGATCATCATCAATAACAGACAAAGCAAAATTTGAATAGAAAGCAGATGGACTATACCTTTCTAGTTGCCTTCTTTCTCGAACTGATCTTCTCACACCTGGAGTTTGTGGCTCTTCATCTTCTGATTCCTCCTTTGTTGTAGAGTCTGATTCTTCCTCCTTTAGCTCAAACTCTATCTTCTTAGGTTCCTTTGGTTGGACTTCATGTTTAAAAACATATTTTACCTCTCTAAACACCACATCTCAGTTGTACACAACCTTCCTTGTTACTAGGTTCCAAATCTTATAACCCTTTAAACCATCATTATACCCAAAAAATATGCACTTTTCATATTTACTATCCAACTTGATTCGTTTCTCCTTTGGAACATGTATATATGAATCACATCGAAATACCCTCAGATGTGAAAGAGAGGGTTTCTTACTAGTCCATACCTCTTGTGGAGTCTTATCCGCCAACGCTGATGAAGGTGACCTGTTGACCAGGTAACATGCAGTATCCACCGCCTCTGCCTAGAATTCCTGTCCTAACCCAACACCACTGAGCATTCTTCTTGCCATTTCCATCAACATCTTTTTCATTCTTTTTGCAACTCCATTTTGTTGATGTGTATATGGAGTAGTCTTCTGCCGTGCTATGCCACAATTCTTACAGAATTCTTCAAATTCCTTGCTGCAAAACTCTCCACCATTATCTATCATCGGCACCTTTATCTTCTTCTCTATTTGATTTTCCACGAGAGCCTTACATTCTTTAAACCTGTCAAAGACTTCAGATTTCTTCTTAAGGAAACATATCCATGTATTCCTTGAGAAGTCATCTATAAATGATACATCATACACAGACCTACCCAGTGATGGAACCTTCACAGGTCCAAACACATCACTGTGCACAAGCTTTAATATCTGTTTCGCCCTCTTACTACCAAAGGGGAAACTCACCTGATTCTGCTTCCCATATACATAATTTTCATAGAAATAAAAATTCAGAGAGCTATTACTCATACCTTCTACCATACCTTTACCATGGAGTATTCAAAGGCCCTTCTCTCCAATATGTCCAAGCCTTTGATGCCACAACATGTTCTTCTCTCTAGAGACCACTATATTTTCTACTCCACTTTCAGGAACCAGAGAACTGTTGCACCCATTAATAATAGTGCTACCTTGTAGCTTGTATGGAGTTCCAATCCCAACTCCCCACATTAATACCAGTGCTCCCTGAACCATCTTGCAGGTATCTTTCTCGAACACTGTTTTTACACCTGCATCATCCAACTTGTTTACAGAAATCAGATTTCTGGCCAATGTAGGAATATGCAGAACACCCAAAAGTGTTTTAACCCTTCCACCTTGCAATTTCAACTTTACCTTTCCACGACCAACAATTCTAGCCTTCCTATCAACCCCCAAGAAGACATCACCACCATCATATTTCTCATACTCGCAGAACCACTCTCTATGGGGAGTAAAGTGAAAGGATGCACCTGAGTCAATCAACCATGCCTCATGATCTACATGTGTACTTGAAGAAGCCAAGTACACATCCCCACCTTAATCTGAGGTGGTTTTTTCCTTTGCAGAAGGAGTATCATTAGATCCCCTTCCTTTATCAGAAGATTTAGATTTACAGTCCCTTTTGTAGTTCCCTTCCTTTCTGCATTTCTAGCACACCACCTTTACAGGTTTTCCTGGAGATATAGATCTCCCTCTAGATTTAGATCTCCCACTTGATGACTTATTTTTGTTTCCATTCTGGGACCATCCTCGTACAGACAAGACATCACCATTCTGGCTCTTCGTATTTTTCCTTCTCATCTCCTCCGTCAGCAAGGATGAGACTATTTCATCAAACTTCAAGGAAGTTGCATTACTACCTATTGCAATAACCAAACTATCCCACGAATCTCGTAGAGAACACAACAATTTGATGCACTTATCTTCATCTGAAATTTTAATATCAACAGATAGTAACTGACTTACCATAGTATTAAATGCATTCAGATGCTCTGTCACCGAGTCTCCATCTTTCACCCTCAGGTTATACAACTTTTTCTGCAGGAATAGTTTATTCACCAGAGACTTAGATTGCTACAGAGTCCCTAACTTGTCCCACAAATCCTTCGTTGTAGCTTCCCCTGATACATTCAGCAATACTAAATTTGAGACACACAATCGTATTGTGCTCTTTTCCTTTCAATCCAACTTCTTCCATTCTTCATCAGACACTCCTGTTGGTTTAGTACCTGGATCTACCGCAATTCACTGATCTTTATCCACCAACAGGTCCTCCATCTTGAGTTTCCACAACTCAAAACTCTGACCATTAAATTTCTTGATCTCTATCTTTCCACTGCTCGCCATCTTCTTTCACCACTAGAATCGATCTCGCAGATCTCCCACTGAACAGGGTCTACCACAAACCTAAGTGAAACCCCTCAGCAACAAAGGCATCCCCTTGAAGCCAAAACTGCTCTGATACCAAATGTAGGTTTTAACCCCATACAGAAATTACCTGCATACAAATTCTAAAACACAGAAAATAAAAAATGCGGGAGAATAACACATAAAACACATATACACATAGATTTTCCCCTGGATCCCAAAACTGGGTCCTACCAGCTTGATTTTTCATTATATTCCTTTCAATGTTATAATACATATTTATACATGTCAAAGCATCCAACACCATGGACCGAAAACCATTGCGTCCAAAACCATGGACCGCAAATCATTGCGTCCAAAAATCTTTGCGAAAATCATGCACAAAACCATAGGTGGGTCCACCCAACCTAACGTAGGGTCCAAAACAAAAAGTTTCCACGGTGCTACCCCCGACCCCATAAAGTGGGGTTACCTGCACCCCTCAAACCCCCCAGTTAACTACATGGGCTAGTCGTGGAAAGAATATAACACAATCCAACATCTATCATTATGATCATAAAGAACTCAATAAAAAAATCTTGAATTATAGAAAGCACCTGATGAATCCCTTTTTCAATTTTGGAAGTGCTTCCAAAACATCGCTTTTGAAATTCCAAAAGATGAAATTGATTGGAAATTTCTTCATGAAAGATTTCAGTATCTACTTCATATATATGAAAATACTCATGCGTTAGAATCATTCGAACCCATTCTAGCATACCTTGGTGTTAGAGTTGCCAAACCTAAGACAGACAAGGTTGTTGTGACAAGTGACCCTCCACCTTTTCCTCATCAAATAGCTCTAGCTCTACAGTGCAAGGTGGGAGAAGTTGTGAACCCATGTTTTGAACTATCACATCCTCCCACCCCCCCTGCTCTAGATATTTGCATAGATTTGGCTTGCAATCCTGTTGGTTGTCACTTAACTTGTTCTCTCAAATTCTGTCCTCTTGTTCTATTGATCCTCTAGATTTTTCTGTGTTGTGTTCTCCTGTTCTAGACTCCACATTCGTTGTTCACGAAGATTAAGTTGTCGATGGAGTTGGTGTTGAGTAGCCAACATAATTTGTCATTTATGATGAGTACGTGTGGTAATCTGAAGAAGAAACCACGATGAAGGATGACCCCCTTCTGTTCGCACCTCATCCGCTATTTCCTGACATCTTTTGTGAATATTCCATTTCTAATTTGTCTTCTAAAAATCCATCACTGAATGTTTTTACTTCCGATTATTCACAAAACACATCAGATGTTAGTCTGTCATTTTATTGCAGAGAGGGCACATCTTTATTTCCCAATCCACCCAATCCATCATCTTTTCTTTCTAAAAACTTAGATGGTGAACATTCTTGTTTCCCGTCAACCACTCTGTATGATTTGTCAAATCATGAGGATGCCGATGAACCAATCAAATTTTTAGATCATGGTTGTAGTGATCTCTTTATTCCTTCATTCGATCACGAGGTCGATTCATTTGTTTTTGATCTTTCTAAGCTACCGGTCTTTGATAGTAAACCTAATGATGAAGTGGAAACCCCTCAAGCTATCGAGGAACTTCAGCCCAAGTTGATGGTTATGTCAGGTCCTCATTGTCTTGAGGTCAGTTCCACTTTTGATAAGAAATCTTTCGAAACACCCAGGGCTCCTCATCGCTCTCTTGTTTGCATTGAAGATTAATCTAATTTATAGATTTTACATCCTCCAACACAATCACATGATCCTATCACTCATGCATTGGAGGAATCATACACAACGAGCACTCTTGCAAAACGTATTTTTTCTTCCATTTTCATGTTTTCTCATTTTTCACAGTTAAAATTGTGTACATGTTCTTCGTCTATGCACAATCTATTGCACAACCATGGTATTTCTGCAGAATGTTTGTCTTGTGCTTTTACTCTTTTCTTTTCTATGGATTCATTCAAAATTTGAGCGTGTTGGTCTTCATCATTTTATCTTTCTTGCATTCTTATTTACATGTATATAATTCTGGTCAAGTATGCCTTCACCAACATGGGCCAACCAATGTGCTGATGGCTGCATTAGAAATATCACTTTATGTGAGTAGGCCCATGCACTGTTTAGTTTAGGAGCAGGAGTAGTTTTTTCTTTCTTGTTTGATTTGCTTACATGTTTTCTTTGCTTACTTTTCTTTCTTTCATTTACTTCTATCCTTTGCTCGTTTGTTTGTTTTCTTGCTATGCACCCATAGGTTTAGCTTCACATGAAACTATATTTGGCTCTTGAGATAAGCAGGGTGAAGTACAAGAGGACTTGTACAATTATCAACAATTGGTTATCTATTGTCTCCTCTCTTTATGAGGAGCTTGTTGTCTTCAGTCGATGATACCTTGATGGAAAATAGTTTTGTTCAGAGTCAGTCTTAGTGAAAACACAACAGTTAATGGATTCAACGTGGACTTATATTTCGACATTGATATATTTCTTTTAAGGACATATAGGTTAATGCTCTCACCTACTCCAAATGACATGATTCACCACTTTCACATCAATTTCAGTCACCACTTCTTTGTGTGGATTGGATTTATCATATTTTTAATACATGACGTAATGATAATTGCTCTTCGTTACACACCTTTGAGCTAGACACAAAACTGTACCTGAAAAATAATGTGTCTGATTTTGCTTGAATGGTTTATTAGTTCAAGATCTAGCTAAAAATTTTTGTTGCGTAAAATTTATCAAAGGCGACAATATTTATATAGTTAGATTACTTTGCCATTATTCATTCAGTTAATTGTAGCTTTATAGTTTATCTATTTTGTCAATATGTTTTGAAACATTTGGTGGTTATGATTTTCTACTTGATTGTAATGATATGTTTGAGAGTATGAGAGGAACAACCAAAAGGCATCTTCCATCCACATAATCCTTAAGTAGCATAGGATAATCCCAGTATCAACCCGAAGTTGGGAGAATAATATTATACAATATAAAGTGTGTACATATCTAGTTTCCTTGGTTCGCCATCATCCTCAACAAACCCTCAAAGTATACACGTGGGCCCAACGCTACTTTAAGAGCATAACTTGCGAAGAAATTTCCCGTGGACAAAGTTGCGGAAAAATTGCTTCATAGGATTCTTAATGCCTTATCAGTTGGGTGACGTCCCTACCGAATTCACCACCACCAAAATGGACACAAACTCAACTGAAGATTTCTCGACCATGGTGAGTTAAACAAGATAACCCTCCACTCAACTCCTCACAAGCTTCGCTTATACTGATTCTACTCATAGTTACACTACCCAAATAACTCACATCATGTGGCAAAACTTAGTAATGAAAATGCAGCGAGAGGACTATTGGAATCGCCTCTCCAAAAGATACAGAGAGACGGAATTCATAGGATTCGGTAAAATCATCTGAATTAATGGTCTTTTTTGTTTATATTTCATTTAGACATTCCCATGTTGATTTGTGTTTTATTGATCATATTGGACGTGTTAGGAACAGGGAAAATTTTAAGAACCCCCCCTAAATTTACATGTATAATAAATGGGCGAATCTCCATGGTATATAGGAAAAATGGAAGGCGATTTTATCAATAATATGATATGAATATATAACTTTTTGGCGAATCTCTCACCAGGCATGGCGAATATTTTACTCAATTATAAAATCTTGTGTTTATTGAATACATAAATGAAATCATTGCATTTCTTTAAAATATCTTTTGAAATCAGAATTACCAAAATTACATATCAATAACCTAGTGGGTGTAGGATAGAATTCACCCGTGCCATTCACAGAAAGCATGAGAAAAAACCTAATACTATATATAAAACCAAGAAAATTCAAATTCATCACTTCTAGGGACCTCGTAACCACCCTGCCAATACACAAGTATGTTCCTGTTTGCAATTAGAAAAATTACCCAAATTACAATCTCTTTACTCCAGCATATGTTGGAAAGTTATAGAAGGATGACTAGTGCAATCAATCCATTCCTTTTAGCCCTGGATTTGTTTCAGTTTAAAACAGAAGTGTACAAATATACTTGTCCAATGTCTATGCTTTAACCATTCACCTAAATATGTTTTTACAATATAATTTCCTAAGTCTATTTAATAACTTCATTATCATAAAAACCAACCTATATCCATCTTAACTCCACATCTACCACTCTTAGGGGGATGAGATCTATTTATCCCTCTGAGCACTTGGTAGACCTAAAATTAAGATGGATCTAAGATGATAAAATTTCCCCTTTAAATAGTCTATTCTCACATGAATACCATGGTATTACCATGGGTCAATACCATGGGTTATCCTAAACCTGACACTTAAAACGTACTATTAGTAAGTTATAAAAATTAATAAAATTAATAGTTGATTTTTATTTTATTTTTTATTTTAACCAAGCTAAAATGTTTAACATACATTAAATTACAACATCCATTTTTTCTCTTCATCGAATCAAATATTTTTTCACTATATGCTAGTTTTCATATCACAATATTTGATACCTCTCGAGGGTTAGTAGATCCAAAGTAAAGATGGATCTATGCTGGTTTAATTCCCCCATTTAAATAGGCTACATTCTAGTTGAATACCATGGGTCAATACAATGTGCCATTTTGGTGAATACCATGGGTCAATACCATGTGCCATTTTTATTTTTATTAATACTAATATTAGGGTTAATAATGTTTTTTTGCATAGTTTTAATAACAATCTAGTCCATGGTATTTGTCCCATAGTATTTTGCCCATAGGTTTCACCTAAATATAACGCATTTTTTTAGTGTTCGTAAATATAAGGTGACTTATCGAGTAAATATAAAAAAATGTTTTATTTGTTTACCATACTTCTCATTTATTTATATTTTTATTAATTTACCATACCTCTTTTACAAATATGGTATTTTGCCCATAAGATTCACTTAAATAAAACCTCTTTCTTGAGCCTTCATAAATAGAATGAGGGTTATGGACTAAATATAAAAAGAGGTTTTATTTATTTACCATGCATCTAGTTTATTTATATTTTTATTTATTTACCATACCTTTTGAGTAAGTATAAAAAGACGTTTTATTTATTTAACATACTTCCACTTTACTTATATTTTTATTTGTTTACACCCTTGCATGTATATAAGGTGACTTATGGAGTAAATATAAAAAATGTTTTATTTATTTACCTTACCTCTCATTTATTTATATTTTTATTAATTTACCATACCTCTTTTATAAATATGGTATTTGGGCCTTTAGCCCATAGGATTCACTTAAATAAAACCTATTCTTGAAAATGGGCGAATAGATTCACTTAAATAAAACCTATTCTTAAAAATGGGCGAATGGAAGGTTGTAACTCCTAATTTCAAGGGCTAATTTTACCTTTTTTACCCTCTCCGTTAAAATAAGGTAGGCTATTTGAGGTGATTTATAAAAATGTACTATGATACAAAATATTTGCCCACTAAAAATTTAAAATCCCTTAATTTCGCCAAAAGGCGAACATTCGCCCCTAAAATTTTCTATAATTAGGAAATTAAGATGACATATTGTTCTCAGAATCAGAAATAAAAATTTAGTTTAAATAGTAGTGATACAAGCATGCATGTGTAATCGTCAAATATGATAATCTAATTAATGGTGTGTTATATTCAAGCAAAGTGTTTGCATTGATCATGATATATATCTCAAGACTACGTGGCCTTAGGTGTCTCTAACTAAATCATAATAAAAATGGTAAAATTTATATAGATATAGAATTAGAACTATATCTACATAGATTTATAGTCATGTGTTCCTTTGTAGATTGATAGTGTTTGTTTTTTTTTTTTTTTAATGGACATTTTTTGAAAGCATTAGATGTTGGTTTGCGATTATAGGATATTTTTAGGAACAATATGATGTTTAACCTTTTAGTGAGGACTTTTTATATTATAATTTGGTTTTGGGTTAGTATCTTGAGTAATTAGGAGTATCTTTTGTTTTTTTTATTTATTAGGTTTTAATTTTAAGAGATATGTTAGATCTAAGACTTTTGTGATTCATAAAGAAAATAATGTTTTTCGGATTAATCACATCATTGCGATTTGATCGACGTTTTGAACTAATTAATGTAGTTCCAACTAATATGATTCATCCTCAAGACAAAGTGAAAAAATCAATTAATCTTCAGGAATAAATAGCATGGATGCATCATTGCCCAAAATTAGTTGTTAGTATATTAGTTAATAAGGTAAATAAAATACTATTTTAAAATTGGTTATTAGGTGTTATCTATTAAAATATAATATATTTAGTTAAAAAATAATTGTATATATATATATATATATATATATATATATATAATTTTAATATAATGATTCTAAATTAAAAGCCTATGGGTTAGGAGTTGATTACAAATATGTTTACTCTTTTATATTAAAGTTTAAATAAAATATGTAATCTTGGAATAAATCTTACTTTTATGGAGTTGGAACGTCTAGACATTTATTAACTTATAAATTATTGATATATTTTATTGGTTAACTATTAAAGATATCACTAGTGTTATAATGAAAAAAAAATTATAAACTTTAATCAAATTACTAATTCACTATCCTATAAAAATTTAAAATATAATACTAAATGAAATGAAATAAAATAAAAAGAAAAACAAATACATTTCCACTCATAATAATTTCTCAAAACAAATTCTATAAGGAGAATGGACGAATGAGTAAATAGTAACTTGGTAGAAGCAAATAAATGCTCGAAGTAGCATGAATGTGTTACCAAAATTTATTAAAATTTTATTTTAAAGCAATGCTAGAGAAACTCTGGTAAGAATTTTAATTAGTATGTATGTATATAATAATTTCCCAGTCAAAATCGTTCATTTAAATGTTTTACTTTAGTTTTAATTAGTCAAGTTTAGTTCAATATCACTGTAGACATTTATTGTTGATGTCTCCAATGTAATATTATTTAATTGCAGTCATTTATTGTTGATGTCCCCGATGTAATCTTATTTAACTAATTCTTAATATTGAGAAGATAAATCCTCTTCTTAATATTGAGAAGATAAATCCTCTGCTTCACGTTATTTTTCATTTCTTATCATGTATATTCGGTGACAGAAGCCCACTTAAATATAAAAACCAAGTGGAAGACAACTTGTTTGCAGTAGCATGGGTTAGTAAAGAATTTGAAGAGGCAAAGGTAGAAGTACAAGAAGAGAAGGAATCACAAGAGGAGAAATCTCTTATTATAGAGGAAAAGGGACAAAACCAATTTGGTTCTGCAAATATTTTTAATTCTAACATTGATTTCCAGTGTGAAGTTACACAAAATGATTATGAAGAAGAGTTAAATTTATTTGAAGCATGGCTTGCACCACCATGCCTTGATAAAGCCTACAGAGAAGTTGCAGAAATGAATGTTGAAGACAACATACATGATGAACAAATCAATGAAATTTTTAGGTATTGGAGTTTTAAAGAGATAAAATTTTATTCTCATCTTATGTTGTAGCAGATCAATGATGAAAAACACACTACAAAAGGTAATATGTAGCAGCAGCCCACATACAAGCCGATTTTTGAGGAAATCCAGGACATGTTTAGACAACTTGGAACAATGGAAGACCTGCACCAGCAAATGAAGAAACTAAGGTTTGAAGGTTACAACAAGAAGAAAAAGCTGAAATAATTTAGAGTCTACAGGATTTGGAAGAAGAGAAGAAGAAAAGTAAATATGGTTATAGTAATTTTTTTATATTATAAGCATAGCTGAGACATAGACCAAGATACATCTTAATTTATTTTTTATGTGGTTGTGATTAAAGGGGAGTGTTGGAGAATCTAATTCCAACCATCTTCTAGGTGTTAAAACCATCGATCCAGGTGTCACAGTTGAGTTTCATTTACTCTAGTTTGATTTAGTCTCACCGCAGTCATTTGTTGTTGATGTCCCCAGTGTAATCTTATTTAACTGATTTGTAATATTGAGAAGATTAATCCTCTCCTTCACGTTATTTTTCATTTCTTATCCTTTTTCAATAGTATGGTAATCTTAATAATTTTTTAATAGTATGAATAAACTCTTTAAGTAGCCAAAAACTTTGGTAACAACATCAAGTAGCATGAAGGTGTGTATAATAATTTGTAAGTAGTATAAAATTCTAAGTTGCACAAGTTTCTAAAATGTGGGTACTTCGGGTACAGGGGAACAAGTATCCAAAAAAACTAGAAGCTTTTCCCAAATTTACAGGAAATGTCAAGTTAGGAGCGACAAGAATATAATATAATAAAATTTAATATATATTGAAAACAAAACTAAAATAATTTATTTATTTCCATCCAAAAATCTCCAATCAAATTCTATCATGTATATTCCATCTTGCAATTCAATATGCAAAACATTTAACTTTGAAACAATGATAGGGAAAATCAAAATATCAATCCATCAAAAATTTTCCAATCAAAGTCTTTGCCAACAAACAAACATGCAGAACTCCCAAACTGGAAAAAAGGTTGTTATTACTCGATTATTATGTGATTTCATGCAACACTATATTATATTCAACTTCAAAATTCAAGTTTGGAAATTTATAAAATGAAATTGACTAACACGCTACTATTCTCTTTCTGACCATCATTGTAATTCATTGAATCTTATCATTAAAGCTTCAAGATAGACTTCAATAAAGTAGAGTTGTTTTCAATTGTTGAACTTCAAGATTTGCACCAGAAGCTGCCAAGGAATGGCTGACAATTGTTTATATTTTGTTGAAACCTTTGCTACATATCCACATTTATGTTTCTTTATTGAGCTTGTGCAGTCTAGCTACTTGACTTGGCATGTATCACTTAAAGAATAAACAAATGGTTCCTGCTGTACTCAAAGTATGTGCCTAAAACACAAAAATTTACCCAAAAAAGGTACCTAAAATGTCAAAACATATTGCAGTGAAGCTCTCGAAAAACTCCAAAGTAATCGTCGAAGGCCATGATGGTTGTGGAATTTTTCCTACCAGCTACCAAGCTCATAAGAGTGTGGGAGCATGGGGTACATGTTCTCCAATTCCTGGGAGTAGTTTTCGTGTAACTATGATAAATTTTAAGTAGCATGAAGGTATGCATAATAATTTGTTACGAGTAAATTTTATATGTTATATGCACATTATTATTAGTTTATAGATGATTTGGGCTATGAGTTTGTGTCAATCATGATATGTATTATCATTCTGCATGTCATTAGGTATGTCTACCTTAATCATAATGCACTACCATAGGTTTCTTTTATGGCGCTTATAATTGGTTTTCTTGGTCTTTTGGTAGCGCCATTGGTCACATATGGTTTTTTTCAATAATTTTTATTTTAATTAATAAAACGATAATATTTATGCATTTGGTCTTTAAAAGGCTAGCATTTGGTGTGTTGGGGTTTAACGAAATTAACTTAGACTCGGTCTCAACACATCATTTAATGGATTTTATGTAAGATTAACATAAGAAACTTGTCATGGGAGTTCTAGTATGGAAGGGTCTATTCTTTAGGTTTTATATTATATTTATAAGATAATTAAAACTATACCTACATACATATAGTCATATGGTCCTTTGCAACTTGATACTCTCTCTTTTCTAATTCTTTTGACATTTTCTGAATGCATTGGAGGTTGGGTTGCGATTGTAGGATCTTCTTAGTAACCACATGATCTCTAACTTATTAGTGAATGTCTCTTAAATTATAACTTGGTTTTGGGTTAGTGGTTTGAGTAATTGGGAGTATAGTTTGTTTTCTTATCTGTTAGGCTTTGACTTCTTAATGAATATATTTTAAATTGTAACTTGGCTTTCGGTTAGTAGATTAAGTAATTGGGAGTATAGTTTGTTTTGTTATATATTAGGATTTAATTTAAATATATATGTTTACTCCTTTATGATAAGGTTTGCAAAAAAATATAAAATATATGAAAAGAATGGATCTTCTTTTGCTTTCTACTAGGGTTTGGAGTTCAATGGTTTTTACAATGGTTTAAAGTGGTGAAAAGGGCTCTAAATCATATTTGGAAGGCCTTGTCATCTTTCAACGCTTCTTTTGGTCACAATTAGTAGTTAGAGAATGACATGTGTGAGATCCTATGAGGGTAAGGAGGAGCAAGTGTATTTCTCACTGAACCTTGATGACGTTGTTGCATTCTAGGATGATAAGCCACCTCAACGTCATGCATCTTTTGTAGGTCATCCAACTAGAGATTGATTTTTGGAAACTAAAGCGGTGAGGGATGGCTCTATTGGAATGACATTTTCCATTGCATTTCCTCAAAACTCGACCTCAGAACAAGGTATCTTCTCATCAAAATTTTCCGATATTCTAGTTTCTTTTTCTTGGAGGCATGTCCTGAGAAGGGTTTTTCTATATCACATTTGTTAGGCACCCAAGTTGAAGATTGTTTTAGAGGTTTTTTTTTCCTATACTTGGCCTCCATCCTTGATCAATTTGTTACTCCTGAAATTGGTCAAGGTTTTTTACATCCAAGGGTGGTTGTCAAACCATTGGTGCACCCAGGTCACCCTCCAATACAATTTCTAGAAAATAACCCTTATTTATTGCAAGGGCTTTGAGGGTATTAAAATATTCTTTCATCATTTATTTAAACCTCTCGAAGTCACTCAAGTGACTACTACTTCACCCATTGATGGTCAACCGATGAAATCCAAAACCCTAGTGGGGGACCCTATAAATAAAAGTGCCCCAACCAGTGGAATGAAGGAAAAGAGAAAGAGTACGTGGTCAAGAACAAGTGAAGAAAATTTTATTTTCGGACAAGATGTAAAAATGGGTGAAGTACTGAAGTCTTCAAAATATGTAGTGGTTGGGTGTGTAAGAGGCAAACTTTTCTTAGTCAAATTCCTAAGAGCATGGTATGAAAAGGAATGGAATGGGGAAATATTGGTGTTGGCGAAAATAAAAGCTCGGATGCGGGGTTGGTTTACTCTCAGAGTTGAATCAACAAAGGTTGTGGGTAAGCTTCTATCCAAGCCATGAAGAATAAATTCTACACCAACTCTCCTAAAGAAATGGACCCCTTTGTTCAATGCCAAGACATAAAATCTTGGTAATGCTCCACTATGGGTTTGGATGCCAGGATTGCCTCTTCATTATTGGTCCTAGGATGTCTTCAAGAGAATTGGGGACTGCATTGGGGGTTTATGTGGATGTGGATTTTTTGTTCAAAGTTATGGGGAGGATGGTTGTAGGTCTAAATTTGGTGAAGATTGATATGTGGGAGGAATTGTAACCAAACATTAATTTGACCTTCAGAGGGATCAACAACAAATAGAAGTTGGATTATTAGGGTGTCTCGTATAAATGCCAATGTTTTCAAGAAGAGGTACATTTTCAAGAGGATTTATCACTAATTTTGAAAGGAAATAGGACTAACAATACAAGAAACATAGAATATATTTGGTTGGAGGAAGTCTCGATTTCAATGGAACAAATTCATCTAGCTCCTCTCACCAAGATTGCCGGGATTGTTGGGTTTGAAGATGCTCTAGAGCTGATGGTGAAGACTAGAGAATAGGAAGATCATCAAAATCCACCTTAGGAACCAAGAGATGAAATAGTAACTAGTACACCCACAATAGAAGTCAAAAATCTAGGTATTGCTTCTCTTCCTCACCCTATTTCCTCTTTAGCTATGTCGATTTCTTATTTTTCTATCAAATATTTATGTATGTCTTCTCATGTTTCTCCTTTTAGTAAACCTAATTCCATTTCTTTCCCTCTCATCTAGGCTCCTCCCTTTCTCCCTCCTATCTCATTGTTATCACGATCTTCTAGCTCTTCATCATCTACTAATTCAGGATACTTTCTCTAATCTTTGCCAAAATGAATGTCCCCAGGAATAGATGGTTTGGGGACTGCCTTCCTTGTCAAGCAATTTAGTAAGGGATGGGGCCAAAAATCCTTCTTATATAAATCCAAATAAATTGCAACCTATGAAGTCATCGTTGGTCAACAATAAACCATCCATGGGGTGCTTAAAGCAGTGTAAAACCCTTCCTTCTTCCTTCATGATCTGCTTATCTCTCAATTATCAAGGTTTGGCTAGTGCCACTAAAAAAACTAGCACTGAAGAATTTGGTTAATTTGGCAAATATTGACATTATTTTCCTACAAGAAACCCTCAAACCCTATGACCCTATCACTAAGGTTTTGAACAATATTTTTTTTTGATAGCACTTTATAGCATTAGACCTGAACAGTAGATTAGGAAGTATTTTGTTTCGAATCAAAACTAAAATCCATAAAGCTTTTATCATCTTGGGGTTGAATTTGGGGTTGGGGGAAAACATTTTTTCATTTGAGCTAGGGATGGCCTTGAAGGTTGTGCACATCTATGCCCCCCATCACTACAAGATGGAGTTTTTGGGACTCTCTTCTTGGCTAATTTTTTATGAAGGATCAAAAGCTAGTGATGGGTGGAGATTTCAATTTCTCAACTGGGATGTCGGAGATTTGGGGCCCTCGTGCTCATCTAGACCCCCTTTCATACTATTTCTCTCATAAGATGGAAGAGACTTGTCTCTATGATGTTGAAATGGTCAAGAATAATCCCAATTAGAGGAATAAGATATAGGGGAGGCCAAAATTTCTATAAGAATAGACTGATTTTTGATAGCAAACTCCTTAATTGAGAAAATCCCTCTATTTCAACAATGGAATCGGCAAGGAGGTGATTCAAATCACCATCCAGTATTTCTAGAATTGAAAGGAGGCTGCACTGAACTAGGCAGTCCCTTTAAATTCTAATCCTCCTAGTTGAAAGGGGAGTCTTTTCGAAATTTGGTAGTGGAAAATTGGTCCCATTATAAGCCTGAGGTCGATGGTATGGAAGAATTAAAATTTGTCGAAAAACTTAAAAGGATAAAACAAAAAACCATTGCTTGGATATTGGAAAAAGAGAAAAGGGATGAAGTGGAGCTTAAAACTATAGAAGGATGGGGATACATTTTAAATGAATCTAAACAAAGAGTGATACAACATGAATCATCCAAAAGGAAAATATTGGTGGATAAGGAGGAAATGTGGCGCTTCAAGCGTAGAATTCTCTAGATTAAAAATGGGGATTAAAACACCAAGTTTTTTCAACGGTATACAAAGAGTAGGAAAGTTCAAAATACTATTTAGTAACTAAAAAACCCTACCGTTGGCAAGTTTTCTCTTTCCAGGAATTTTCCGAGCTAGGAATAAATCACTTCAGGAGGCTTTTTTGGGCTCTCCATGGGGCTTGTTTAGAATAAATTATTGCAATGGCTATGGTTTTCCCTAAGTTCATTGAAGAAGGAGAGAATTAATCCTTGATGGATCACATATTTGAAAATTAACTTCAAAAATCTCTCCACAATTTCCAAAGGGAAAAAGGCCCCAAACCAGATGGCTAGTCAATTGAAATTTTCACAAATTTATATGATATTCTTGGTTAAGACCTTTTGAAAGCTGTTGAAAATCAAGAATTAAAAGTTGAACTCATGATTGTTTCAATGCCACTTTCATTACTCTAATATTGAAAAGTGATACCCTCTAAATTTTTTATGGTTTTAGGCTATGTCACATGGTTCGAAGAACTTGAACCCTAAAGTTCAAAGTTCATGCGACCTCAACAAAATATTTATATTCGACATAGATTTGATCAGGTTTGGTTTAAGCTCCCACAAAGATGCGATTTGGGAAGGATTAATTGTTTACATTGTTCATAAATGTATGAATTAAATTATATAATTAAGTTATATAAATTAATAATACTTAGATATTTTTAATATATCTATCTATCTATCTATCTCTCTCTCTCTCTCTCTCTCTCTCTCTCTCTCTCTCTCTCTCTATATATATATATATATATATATATATATATATATATATTTGAATTTAATGGAAAACCTCATTCAAACTGATTGGAAAATTCGAATTCGAATTGAACTTAATCATTGTCAAACTCAAATTTGAACCTGAACCATGTGACATTGGTTTTAGGCCTATATCCTGTCCAATGTTACATATAATATTATTGCTAAGATCATTGCAAATAGGCTTAAACCTAGGAGTATGTTAAAGGAACAAGGAGTATGACAAAGGAACAATTTTCTTTTCTAAAGGGAGACCAAATCCACAAGGCCATTGGGGTGGTGCAAGAAGGACTCCATAATCTGAAGACCTGTAAGAAAAAGGGTTCGAAAATAAGGTTGGATCTCTCAAAAGCATTTGAAAGGGTTAGTTGTATTTATCTTTGGATGTTGATGATTCATATTGTTTTCAAAGTTCCTTTCATCAATTGGGTTATGAGTTGCATATTCTCTATATATTTTGTTGTGCTTATAAATGGAGCAGTGACATCCTTTCTTTTTTCATGCAAAATCAGGACTTTGTCAATGATTCCCTCTTTCCCTGATGTTGTTCTTGCTTGTGGCTTAGGGGCTAGGTAGACATTTAGTTCATGCAAAAATAAGGGTAGCTTTGAAAGGTATTGTTGTTGTTGACCTTTGACACATCACCCATTTATTATTCATAGATGATGTCTTACTGTTTTGTGATTGATCTCAATAGGATGTGCCAACCATAAAAGAGCTACTCTCATTATTTGAAAAACTATAGGAATGTAAATCAACCAGATGAAATCATCAATAACTCTCAATGGTTTATCCAGGGAATACTCAAGGATTATCCAACATACATTTACATTCCAATTAATCCCCCTAGATGAAGGGCTCAAGTATTCTAGTTTTTATCTCAAGCCAAATGACTATCTAAAGGCTGATTGGAAATGGATCTAAAAAAATGAAAACATTCTAAAATATTGGAGCTTTAGACAACTCCCACGAGCTACAATATTGATACTCACCAAATTGGTTCTTGAGGCAATTCCAATTTTCTAGTCATCCCTCTCCCGGATTACCAAAGGAAACCTTTCTCGAATACATAAAATATGTTGTCGATATCTATGGTCTAGTCAAAAGGAGGGAAGGTTATTTTATTGGGTCAAATGGGATAGGTTCTCCCTACCAAAGGAATGGGATGGTTAGGGTTTGAAAAATATTCATTTGTTTGCAAGGGCTATTGTAGAAAAGGTGGGATGGATCCTTATTTCAGCCAACAACTTATGGGTAGAGGTCGTATCTCATAAATACATCAGGCCTTGAACCATCATGGAATGGATTTGGGCCCCTCTTTACATCATACCAAATGCATCTGTAATATGGAATACAATTCTTAACTCCTTCCAGGTAATCGATAAAGGCCTCGTTTGGAATGTTGGGAATGGCACACAGGTTCATATAGGCTCAAACCCTTGGGTAGGATGTGGACCTAATTATCATCTACCATCTGAATTAATTGATCTCGTTCAGACACAGGGTCATCATACTCTAGCTGAGATTGGAGATGAGGATAGCACGACACTATGGGGTCAAGGTTGGATGTCTCCTTAACAACTACATATCTTGGATGAATGGTATGATATAGGTGTGTTTTCACTATTAGCCTGCATGTGACCCATGTTCAAATAAGAGATATGGAGGAATATTTGATTTGGGAACATGCCTCATCTAGAAATTATTCAATGAAATATGGTTATGTCTTTCTTATTGAAGAAAATAAACCACCCAAATTTTCATGGTGGTGGAAGAAGCTATGGAAAATTGGTTGTCTAGCTAAAGTGAGGTCCTTCTAGTGGTGAATTTTCGAAAATTGGGTGCCCATTGGTGATAACTTATCAAGGCGGCATCATAAAGCCAAACAGGTTCCCTTTATGCAAAAAAATAGAAGTTGAATCTATAAGAAAACTTTTCCTTTTATGCCCTTCACTGCCATAGTGTGGGTCTCAACTCCAGTGTCACTGGAACTAAATTCTCACTGGAATGAGGAAACCTACCGACAAGCATGGTAACACTAGTGGAATTTTGTCCACCCAATAAAGCTCAGAGAATTTCCTTTATTGATATTATGGGGAATATGGTTAACCTGAAATGTTGAAGTATTATGGAATAGGTCTATGGTTCTGGATAAGGTGGTTGTATATGCTCTGGCCATTTATACCTTAATTTCAGATCCTGAGCCTATCCCTTGCTCGCATAATATAACTAAAGAAATCATTGACTTCTCTTGCTCGTGGGCATACTTTAACGGGGCTACTTCTACTGAAGGAATATGGAGGGGAGGAGAAGTTCTTCATTTGACTTAAAACCACTCTTTCAAGATGAAGAACAAATAATTATGCTAAAATCATGAGTCTAGAATTGTTATTATTGTTTGTAATTTAGAAGGGGATCCATCAAATCCAAATCCATAGGGACTCTCAAATTGTTGTAAATTGGTTTTCTAACACTTCTAGATGTCACAATTTCTAACTCAATCCTATCCCGGAGGAGATTTTTCTTTTACATAAATCCTTTTATGTTATCTCTAGATGTCACATTTTTAAGGAAAGAAATAGTGAGGCCAATTCTCTTTCTAAATGTTGGGACAAGGTCCCCTAGGTCCAATTTTGACTAAGTTTGTGAAAGCCTCCACATTTTAAGGAGCAGAGCGGGCAACATGTAGGTCACTAGGATTCAAGGGGTTTTAGGAAGGTCAAAGACCCTTAGTTTTTGTATTGTTTTGAGGTCCACCCATGGTTTACAAACCATGGTATTGTAATAGGAAAAAGTATATAAAGGCACATCTTATTTTGTCTAAGGCAATATAGGATGTTATGTGATTATCTAATACTTGTGTATTGAATCGACCATCTTTCATATTCAAGCAAAGGGGAAGGCTCCTGCTGCTATGTGCACAGAGACCTTGGTAAGTCTCCAGCTGCGTGTGCAGGGTTAGAAGTCTATGTTATCGAATAATTGAAGTAATAAAAGAAGATTTGGAAGCATATCTGCATTCTCCTTTTGTTTTAAAGTTTTTGTACTTGTTTGAATACTCTTTGATGAAGCATATTTTCCATACAATTGCATCGTGAAGACCTAAATATTGTTATTTATGTTGAATAATATATATATAAGTAGTTACGTGTAGCTTATGAATCTGTTAAGTAAGGAAACTGTTCTATGATTGTGTTCATGAAGTTAATGGTTCACGAAGGTTGGATTGAGCCCTATATTAGAAGAAACCCTACAACACAAATTCATACCCCTCTGGATGCAAAAACTTGGTTCTAGCATCCCCCCAAATTACCTCGGGTGAGACTATGATCTACCCTGCGCAGGTCATTGCCGAAAGGGTCGGTAATATAGGGTTTTGTTGGTTAGCGTAGCCAAACTTCGAACCTGGGTATAAGCCCCTAAAGCCAACAAATGGTTCCATTCTCGGGAACTAATATCTATTTGAGGGATGTGGATGTGGTATCCAAATAAGAAGGAAATCCAGAATTGTGTTTACTGAAAGGAGAATGAGTTTGTAGTTCAGGAAAATAAAAATCTATGCTTATCGACAGAAGCTTGGTTACAAAGGTACATTTATACAGAACAACACGAGATCTTTTTATGTTCCTTCCCTGATGAATTATATGAGTGACTTGAAAAATTATTTGATATTCAACCTCACTGGAAGCACGATAAGAATCTTGTTTGGACCCCAGAATTAGTAAAGAAGCTTAGAGAGACTCATACTGAGATCACAACAGCTATACTTTTGGATCGAAAACCTTCTTGGAGGACTCATCACAAAAATCACAATTTACATTTCAATATCATATAGCGAATATTTTTCAAAGGTCCGCAAGGAATGTTCTTGAATTGATTAAAGCTATGGATTAAAATGTTATTGTGCGAAAAGGGTGTATGTGAGTGAATTGATGTTTAAGAAAAGA
Source organism: Pinus tabuliformis (assembly GCA_031772625.1). Classification (NCBI taxonomy): domain Eukaryota; kingdom Viridiplantae; phylum Streptophyta; class Pinopsida; order Pinales; family Pinaceae; genus Pinus; species Pinus tabuliformis. Next base: position 225,333,523 of record CM062813.1, read on the forward strand.
CAACTTAGGACTACACAAAGTGGGAAAATATACGGATCTAAAAATGGTTATAGTCCTCTACTAGGTGATTCAGACAGTGACGAAGAAAGGAGTAACCCTCTAACACCTATAGGAGCATCGCAGTTAGGAAATCAAGATACATCTAGGATTCCCAATACATCCACTCCCCCTCCACCTCCACCTCCACCACATACAATCACACCTCCACCTCCCTAATTTAACATGAACAATAAAGTAAAAATGCCTATGTTCAATGGTTTGGGATCAAAAGATCTAGACCAATTCTGGTTTGTCGTTGAAGTTGTGTGGAAAGAACAGCAGATTAATGATGATGATATGGAAAAGGCCCAACTTATCATAGCACTGTAGGATAGAGCGTTGTCTTCGTACATAAAGTATAGCATGACGAATCCCACTATTACGATGGCTGAGACAGAGACAAGCTTGAATTTAGAATTGAGAAAGTCAAAGTCAGAACCACAATGTAATATGAAGGAAATCAAGAAAGCGCCTAATGAAAGTGCATGGGAATTATACCAAAGGCTAAAGTGTTTGATCAACCAAGGGAATTTCCAGATTATTGACGAGGTACATAAAGAATGGTACAAAGTTGTGCTCTAGCCACAATATAAGACTTCCATTATCACATCAAAAGATCAACACACAAGATGAAGCCTTAGAGATTGCGATGAAGATAGAAGCATCTCCAGTCCAGGATATGCATGTAGGAGTCTAGAAGATCCAGTCACATCTCGTAAGTTTTGACATAGAAATGCAAGGGTTAAAGAAGGGAAACGATGTTTGATCAGACATACACTCAGAAGTATGGTGTTTGAAATGTAAGGCTGAAGGTCATTACAAAGATCATTGCCCTGTGTATCCTAATTATTTAGCGTTTGGACGTCCTGAACCTCTAAAGCTGGAAACAAGTACATGACAAGGTTCCCAATCAAGTATATGGTGTAGCATCTATAGATTTGCGGGAGATCATCCCACACATCATTGTTATTTATTGCACAAGTATGTGTAGACACCCAACCAACTATTTTGCAATTTTTTCTGATCAATACGACATGATGAGAGTAATTGTCATAGCTTCTCCTTAATGATCGAGTAGACTATGTCATACAGGATGCAAGCTGAAAGTCACGCATAAGAAAATCAAGGTTCTCCTATAGGTCGTGGAGGAGGCACAAGATGAGGGTGGGGTCAAATCATCTATTATAACTGTGGTGAAGCAAAACAATTTGTGCGAGATTGTTAAAACCCCACTTGTCCATCTTGTATGTATTGTATATAATTCGATCATGTGATTGAATATTGTCCCGTTTTAATGGCTAAGATGTAGGAAAAGAAGAACCAAAAGCCTCCATGAAACCTGCAGATGATTAGATCAGAGCCACATGAGGATGATCCTAATATAAACATGGTGAGAACACAAAGTAGCATAGCTAAAGAAGTTGACAAAGAAGAAGGAGAACAACTTGAAGAAGATGCCTAGGTTAGGAAAGCTGGAATTAAGAACACTGTGTAGAAATTCCCACCTGTAGATCACCTAATAATGCAATATACTAAAGCAAAATACTTGATCTACTTCTACAACCAATTTAGTGGAAGATTAATCAAACATGAGCAACATCAATTGAACGCATATAACTGATAAGAAGGAATCAATACCAAATAACATAGAAGAAATACCCAGGGGAAAGCACTAGCCTAAAACCCCATCTCTGTATTATCATACAAGTGGAAATATAACCAGTATTACAAAAAGAATCAGCTCAAAAGCTATCCTGCTCTCTCTGCAATACCTCTATTGCTCATAGACCACAAAGGCCTCTATCTGACCTCAGGTCTACCCTCCAAGCCTCCTATTTCTTTGCACAATTCTGATTGGGGTCCAATCCAGCCACTTGTGTGAATTGGCCTCTTCACACACTCACTAATCTCTGATCCAACTGCGCAATCCTGAAGGATATAATTCCTTCAGCATGGATGAGTTTCCTTTATAGGAAAAATTCATCCAACTAATAGTACATTGTCCCTCCTCTGATCTCAACTAGGTCTTTGACTGAACTGACATGCATGAGTTATTTATGATAGAATGTTCAGTTATCTGAAGTGTAGCAGTTACATGCATGCAACAATTAACTAACTAAACTCACAATTAATTCAACAAACTGTTTAAATTAATATAACTGGACTTGACTCAGTTAACTGAGCCAACTAATTACAACTCATCCTTATTCTTTAACTAAAGGATAAATTCCTCAATTAATGGAGAAACTGTTGCATGTCCCCACATAGACTTCATGTTTTATTTTCCTTGACTAAATAACTCAAGATGAATTACTTAATTAATTTACAAATAGCTGCTAAGATCAAATTCGAATTTTACTTCACTATTTTAGTTCAGGGACTAGATAAAATAGGAATCTATCCCGAACTGCTAAAAATAGAAATGGTATTTTTAGCACCTCCATTTTTCATTCCTTATTGCTCAGTCCAACACTAGTACCTCAACTACTATTTATAGCAATGCTATTTTTAGCACTTCTATTTTTAGCATTTCTTGTTGTCGTTTTCAACACTCCCTCTCAACAAGAAAGGCTTCAACTCAAACCCAATCCTATACCTTTGGAATGTTTTGCATGCAACACTTCTACCAAGTGTGGTTGCTCCAGCAACTCTTGGAACAAAAGAACTCCCAACTGACCTCTCTGTTGGGCTAGAAACATACTCTGATGCTAAAGCTCTACCTACTGCTGACAAGCTCTCCCTCTTTGACCTCTGAGCTGCTACAACACTCTATGCATCTCGCACTATTGCACACCTCTCTGTGCCATCTTGCATTGGTGCAACACTCCTTTTCCTCTCGCATCGCTGCAGCGTGCTAGCTCTACATAGTCCTGGGACTCCTGCACTGTAGCTCTCTCTGCCGCTCCATCCGCATCTGTCTCTACCCAATTAGTTAGTCCTACTACTCCTCATTGGGGCTCCTATAGCAAAGTCAAATCAAAGAGGTTGGATACCTCAAGGATCCTGCACCTCTTCCTTGGGACAATCACTCCACATCGCCCCACCTCCTACCTGGAGGTATGTCTACATGTGATCCCTCTGCCCACCTGGCTTGAAGTTTCCCCCTACTGGAGGTCTCTGCATGAGTAGATGTCTCTACTCAATCTCGTCTCAGCTTCCCCTATTGTGGCTGCTCCACAACATCCTGAAGCTTGTGCACCAACCGTGGCTCCTCCACAATCGTTTGAGACTTCTTTTGGTGCTGCATGTTGAGAGGTAATGTACTCTCCCTCTAAACCACCAAGTCTCCATCAGTTGCCCTACTCCTCAAGGCTTTGCATGCATGCTATACCTCAAGTGCATACACATTCTTGGCTAGCACACCAATTGTTTCATCTTTCCTGCCGTCGCGAAATTTTCTGGAAAAATCGTTATTTTAAATCAATGACATCTCCATCATCCGAACTTCGATTCAACTGATTTTTTTTTTGAATTTGGTTATTTTTCCACAAGGAATCCAAATATTCTATTTGTTTCTGAAAATTTTGTACTAAAATTTTCATATTTACTCTGCAAACGCTTGGCCCAAAACTCAAAACTTTGAAATCTCCTCTCAGTATACACTTCTCTCCTTTGATCACATGTGCTCTAATACCATGTAGAAATTCCCACATGTAGATCACCTAATAATGAAATATACTAAAGAAAAACACTTGATCTACTTATACAACCAATTTAATGGAAGCTTAATCGAACATGAGCAACAACAATTGAACACATATAACTGATAAGAAGGAATCAATCACACATAACACAAAAGAAATATCTAGGGAAAAGCACTAGCCTAAAACCCCATCTCTGTATTATCATACAAGTGGAAATATAACCTGTATTACAAAAAGAATTAGCTCCAAAGCTATCCTTCTCTCTCTGCAATACCTTTGCTGCTCACTGACAGTCAAAGGCCTCTATCTAACCTCTAGTTTGCCATCCAAGCCTCTTATTTCTTTGTGCAATTTTGATTGGGGTCCAGTCCAGCCACTTGTGTGAATTGGCCTCTTCACACACTCACTAACCTTTGATCCAACTGCAAAATCTTGAAGGAGATAATTCCTTCAGCATGGATGAGTTTCCTTTATAGGAAAATTTCATCCAACTGATAGTACATTGTCCCTCCTTTGATCTCAACTAGGTCTCTAACTGAACAGACATGCATGAGTTATTTATGAGAGAATATTCGGTTATCTAAAGTGCAATAGTTACATGCATGCAAGCATTAACTAACTGAACTCACAATTAATTCAACAAAGTGTTTGAATTAATATAACTGGACTTGACTCAGTTAACTGAGCCAACTAATTACAACTCATAATTACAACTCATCCTTATCCTTTAACTGAAGGATAAATTCCTCAATTAATGAAGAAAATATTGTATGTCCCCACATAGACTTCATGTTTGATTTTCCTTGACTAATTAACTCAAGATGAATTAATTAGTTAATTTACAAACAGCTGCTAAGATCAAATTCGAATTTTACTTCACTATTTTAGTTTAGGGACTAACTAAAATAGGAATCTATCCCGAACTGCTAAAAATAGTAATGCTATTTTTAGCACTTCCATTTTTCATTCCTTGTTGCTCAGTCCATCACCGGTACCTGAACTGCTATTTATAGCAATGCAAATAGTTGTTAAGATCAAATTCGAATTTTACTTCACTATTTTAGTTTAGGGACTAAGTAAAATAGGAATCTATCTTGAACTGCTAAAAATAGCTCCATTTTTCATTCCTTGTTGCTCAGTCCAACACTGGTACCTAAACTACTATTTATAGTAGTGCTATTTTTAGCACTTATATTTTTAGCATTTCTTGTTGCCATTTTCAACACATTGGATTCAACATGTAGAGAGAAAACGAAACTTTCATGGAGGTGAAGAAAAGTTTCATGGATCCAGGAGCTTCAACGTCGAAGAAAGCGATGCAATTAATTCCACATAAAAACTAGCCTGAAACAGTGACAGAAAATCCCAATTTGACTATTTTGAAGCCCTTTCTACAGACCTGCATGAAGTTGTTAAGAGATTAGAAAGAAATGTAATGGTTACAAGAGTTGATTGACAACTATGGTGGAAAATATAAGCCTCGAACGAAACAACGCATAGTAAATAATATCTATGGAAACAAAAAGAGAAAAAATCAAGAAATGAGACTGGCTAAATAGATCGAAGAATTTGAATGGATCCAGCAATCCTAGATCTAGGATTAGATGCAAACGTCCTACCTAAGAAGACATGGGATCGGATGGGACAACCAAAGTTACAATGGTTGCCAATCCAGTTGTGCATGGCAAACCAACATAAGATTATTCTTATTGGTCGAATACATGGGGTCATTTTATATATTGAGGGAGTCAGTGTAATAACAAATTTTGAAGTCATTGAGATTGTAGATGACAGTAATATGTACCCATATTTAGTGGGAATTGATTGGGAATTTGATATGGATGTTATAATTAACTTGAAACAACAGAGCATGGTATTTGAGAAGAAGAGAATGAGGACTGTTTTTCCTCTAGATCCCTGCAAAGGAGCCCGATACATAGAACCGATACGTGAAGATTATGACAATGAGAAAATTGAGCACATCTACAAAGTTAATTGCATGAAATGAAGACTGGATCAATCCCACTGCAGATGGAAGAATTAGCTAGGAGAAGGATAGTTCCTACATTTCAGACTCTAACGAGGAAATGGAGCAATGGTAGAACCAGTTACATGAAGTCTCTACGTTGCGTTGTAATAGACTGATGAAATCTCCTCACTGTATCTCGTCAGAGGTTCATAACTTACCATACTATGATGGAATAGGGGATGTCAATAACTTTTTAGATGAATTTAAAAGAGATGTCCTAGAGGAAGAAAGGTTCCAAGCTTTGGATATAGCTATGTAGTCTACACATGCACAATGGTGTGGCACACACAAACATAATATAGAAAATTGGAGGGAATCTCGAACATTGATGGGGCTCAGGTTTGGGTAAGTGAATACGAGACTTGTAGAAAAGTATTTTGGAAATGATGACCCATGTGAGCATTTGTCTCTCTAGACTACTGCATGGGGTGAAGAACCATAATTGGGTACATATCTTTTTCCACACGTTATTATGTAATACGTACGAACTGGTATCCTGAAACAAAATTACGTCATGGCATCACTGACTGAAATGAATTGAAGGAAAGTTTTATATTGAATTTTAGTTTTGAGGATGGGTTTGAATGTATAGATGATGCCCTTCAAAAGATCCATGTAGCTTTTTTCAGAATACCAACTGAAGTGTCATCTTGTGTTCAGCCAGATTGGAATGTGCAGGTACAACGTGTGCTTGAACGTTACAACATAACTGCAAAAGAGGGTGAAGAATATCCGTGCAACGTCAATATCCCTGAATCATAAGGAAAATGCAAAGTTGTAGGACTGGATGTTGAGACACTTTATGTGACACAACTGATGAAAACAAGCTAGGTCAGTATAGGGACTGAGGAATAACCAAAGTTTGCACACATTGACGATTATTTGGATAGAGATACAGTTGGTAAAGTTATTGAGATGTTACATGAATATAAAAAATGATTCCCGATGAAGTTTTTTGAACTCAAAGGTATTGTGGGCGACCAGGGTGTTACAAAAATCACATTGAAACCAGATGCTAAGCCCGTGAAGCAGCGGTTGTATCAGCTTAATCCAAAATAAAAAGAGAAGGTGAAGGAAGAACTTGACAAGATGGTCGTAGCTGGGATAATTGAGCTAGTAGAGGAGTCTAATTGGGTCAGTCCGATGGGTGTATAGGAAAATAATACCAAAGGAGAAAAAAGGATCTATGTGGATCTCCAGAAGTTGAATGATGCTTGTGTGAATGATCCATTCCCTACGACGTTCACTAAAAAAGTTCTAGACAATTTAGGAGGACATGAGGCTTATTCTTTCACAAATGGGTTTTCAGGATACCACCAGATCAAGATTGTGCTAGAAGATCGAAAATAAACAACATTTTCCATTGAGTGGGGATCATTTTAGTATAATATAATGTCGTTTCGGTTGAAAAATGCACCTGTGGTATTCTCTAAGGTGGTCATCACAACATTAAAGGAGCTTATCTAGAAATTTTCGGAGGTGTACTTTGATGACTAGACTGTGTTTGGGTTACTTAAGAAGCATGTGTAGATCCTACGCTTAATGTTGGATGTTTGCATAAAATACCAAATATCGTTGAACCTTAAGAAGTGTATATTCTATATACCATATGGCATATTGCTAAGCCATGTTGTATGCAAGCAGGTGTTGATGGTCAACCTTGCCAAAATTGTTGTTAACATCAATTTAGATCCATTGAAGAATTTGAAGCAGTTGTGCACCACTCTAGGACACACGATATATTATCAAAAGTTTATAAAGGCCTATGCCTAGATCATTGCGCTGATAGAGAAGATGTTGAAAAAAGACATTCTCTTTTGTTGGGATGAGGAATCCAAAAGGAGCTTTGATCTTTTGAAAAAAAAGATTGTTACTGTGCCAATTCTGGTGTTTCCACATTTGAAGAATGATTTTCATGTCCACATAGATGCCTCATGCATAGCTTTGGGCATTGTATTGACCTAGCTAGGTGAACAAAACATTGACCACCCAATTGCATTTGCCAGTTGCAAACCATTGAAGGCAGAGAAAAATTGTTCTACGACTAAGTGCGAAGGTTTGGCCATGGTATATGTGCTACAAAAATTCATACATTATTCATTAGGTGCACACTTTAAAATTTTAATAGATCATTCTACATTAATGTACCTGGTAAACAAGTCTGTGTTGGGGGCGAAGATTTTTCGATGGATATTTCTCTTCCAGGAGTATGATTTTGAAATAATCGTCAAGATAGGTAGATTGAATGTTGGACCAGACCATCTATCAAGAATTGAGAATGGAGAAGAATGTAAAAATATCGAGGAAGGACAGCCTGATGTGAAACTCTTCATAGTAAGAGTATATGACGATCACCTCATTGACATCATTTTATTATTGGCTACTGGCGTAGCTCCCATAGAGTATACATCAAAGCAAAAGAAAGAACTAGTAGTCCAAGCTACAAACTTTTCCTTGATCACTAGAAAATTGTACAAAATGGGACTAGATGAGATATTGAGTAGATATTTCCTTCAATATGAAAGACATAGTATTCTAGTTGAAGCACATGGTGGTGTCACAAGAGGCCATTGTGTAGGGAAGCTGACCGCATAGAAGATCTTAAGAGCAAGTTTATGCTAGCCAATGGTACACAAAGATTCGAAGGAGTATTTTAGTAACTACAATGTTTTCTAGAGGACTGGTACACTATCAAAGTGGGATGAATTTCCATTAAATACATAATTCACTCTGCATGTTTTTGACAAATGGGTGATTGATTTTGTAGGACCAATCAACCCACCAGAAAAGAAGACGAATGCGTGATATATTATTACTGCAAAAAAATGTCTATCCAAGTGGGCTTAGGCAAAGCCAGTAAAACATTGAAGTGTGAATACTATTGTGCAATTCATGTTTGAGTACATTTTGTCAAGATTCGTCAGTCCAAAGATCATTATGAGTGACAGAGGATCGCATTTTTTACATGATACGATTGAAGAATTGATGACTGAGTTCCAAGTACACCATCAGAAAAGTATGCCTTATCATCCACAGGCAAATGGCACCATGGAAGCTTTCAAAAATATTTTGAAAAATGCTCGGATGAAGGTCTGTAATGTCAATAGAAATGACTGGGATGTACACATAACGACAGTGCTCTGGACTTACAAGACAACCTATAAGAAGTTGATAGGTCAAACTCCATTAAGATTAGTTTATGGGTAGGAAGTTTTCATGCCTATGGAATACATAGTGCCAAGTCTAAGAATTATTGCAGTCACTAACATGGAAAATAGTGACATTATGGAGGAACGAATGGAATAAATCATTGCGCTGGAAGAAGATCACTTCATTGCAGGTTTCCATCAATAAGTACAAAAGGCTAGGGAAAAAGCACAACACAATTGACATATCAAGCAATGAACCTTTAAGAATGGAAACTTAGTTTTATTATATGATAGTAAGTTCGCGAAGTTCCCAGGTAAGTTAAAAATGCATTGGATGGGACCTTAAATTGTCAAGAATATCTTTGGTGGTGGTGCAATTCATCTCATGAAGCTGAATGGAGAACTATTCCCTGGACATGTGAATAGCAGTCGATTGAAGATATTCAAGGACGATTTTGTCCCTAAGATTTTGCAATGACTATATGGATGTAGAAAAGTCTCAATACTATGGAAAATTGAAAGGAAGCATGGGACTCTAAAAAACTCTGCCGAAAAACATTTGTGTCAATGTCTGGAAGCTGCACGATTTTTGACATGCTAGCGTAGTTGGACGAAGCTGTGATACAGAGTAGGTGGTTGTGCAGTAAGGGCGGTTGTGGTTCATCATGTCTAGAATATGACCCTTGGTAGTGCTATAGTTGATTTGACTGGGAATTTTCCATTAAGAGGAGTGGCGGAATTGTAGTACGATGAGATCAAGGCAACGATGCGCACCTTAGCACCCGTGCAATGGTTCACCCAATTGAAAGAAGGGACATCCCTACAAGCATAGATTGAGGAGTTTCAAAATAAAATGTAGATTATCATTGTGCAGATGTAGCCTTGGGAATAAGAGGTAGAGAATCTATCACATATTGTGGAAGGCAAACTCAAAAGTATGCAACAAACGCAATGGACAATGAGCTTAGTAGCAGGATGACCGACTACAGAGAGGTTGGTTGAAGAAGTTAGATAGATAGTAGTCCAATGCACAGAGGATCTTAACCTAGTGAAGTATTCATTCAACAACTTGAAAAAAATATACAAAGAATACTAGAGGAGTGACTCGAGGACGAGTCACATCTTTGTGTTGCGGGCATGTTAGGACAGGGTCCCCTAGGTCCAATTTGACTAAGTTTTGTAAAATCCTCCAAATTTTAAGTAGCAGAGTGCACATCACGCAGATCATTAGGAGTCAAGGGATTTTAGGAAGGTCAAAGCCCCTTAGTTTTTGTATTGTTTTGAGTTCTTCCCATGGTTTAGGGACCATGGTATTGTAATAGGAAAATATATATAAAGGGACATATTAGCTTGTCTAAGGCAATATAGGATGTTACGTGATGTTCTGATACTTGTGCTTTGAGTCGTCTATATTTCGTATTCAAGCCAAGGGAAAGGATCCTTGTAGTGTTCCAAACTAGGGAAAAATAGTTCTATGCAAAAAGAACAATAAAAACAACACCATAAAATTAAAGCAGACCATCAAACCACAAAATTGGTAACCAAACTAGACTTCTACTCATTTTATTAAATGGGAAGAGTTGTGCAACAAGGTGGTGGAATGTGTGCACTTGGGATTTCTCTACGCAACCTAGAAAAAGCCCAAAATGAACAATGGAACACCCTCCTCAAATATACCAGTAATCTGGCCCAAGAGCTACGATGTTATTGCTTAGAAAGGTGTTGCTCCCTGAAATGATCTGCTGTTAGAGCCTTCCCTATTTCTTAGAAAACTGTGGGAAATTAATCCCAACCTCTATGTAAGAAACCTAGAATAACCCGCGAAGGAATTGGCCAAATGTTGACCTTAGAATTTTGGCCTAAATTCACCTTAGCTCCTCTCACTACTTGATGAGTTGGGACCCCTATTTGACCCCTCAGATAAGCCCAAAAATTTCTATAAAACTAGAAGTGTGATCCTTGCCAAAAACCCAAAAGAACCCAGAAAGGGTTTCCCTTAGTTCCAACCTTCAAAAATCAACCCTTCACAACTTTGCCCTCCAAATATGAATTTTATTGCTATGACTGCTCTTGCAAATATATGCACTCCCAACTCCAAAAATCCTCCTCAAATGTTCCTCCAAATGATATCGTATCTCCCCAGCTCCAAAATCCCTGGGATAGTGTGGCCCCAATGAATTTAACTTCAATGAATGTGCAGCCCCTACGCTGTTGTTACTCTCCCTATTTTGCATTGTTGTTACTCCCTGTGCTCTATGTTGCTACTACTCTCTGTGATGATCGAACTCAACCTCTTTACTATTACTTAGCCTCCTACTGATGTACTTGGCTCTCATGCTTCTACTTTCCTGCTGCTGTAACTTGACACTTCTGTTGCTCCTTTCCTTATGGCCGTAACTTAGCCTCCTTGTTGTTACATCCCCTTGCTTTTGTAACTCAACTTGTTGTTGTTGCATCTTGAATCACTGTTGTTGGTACAACTTTGAATAAGTAGCACTCCCTCCTAGGGATGCCACTCGAAGTTCATGGAAGAAAGGATTGAGATCTTCATTTGAAGATACTCACGTGCTAAACAACAAAGTAACCCGACTAAGTAGCTTGAGTGATCTATTTTTGAATGTTAGTTTTGTTGTGCTAATTTCAACTTTAGAATTAGAAAAAAAGTTCTCATCATTCTCTTCATGTACATAGGTTTCTTTATGTTGTTTGTGAGTGTAACAGGCAAATTTCTTAAGTTTTATGTCAAATTCATAAGAAAAATAGCATGTAAATAAAGTGTTGAACAACAACAAAAAAATATATGGAAAACCATCAAGGTTAACATTTAATACAGTGTTTTGATAAAGGAGTTCACCCCTCCCGGGCTACATATCCTTGGTCTAGCTTCGATGGCTTGGGTCTTTTTATTAGATCAAAGTGGAAATAAGTGTTATTTACAATGCTTCATGACTCCTGAAACCTGCTTCAATGTGCTCAGAACATCTGAATCATCTAGGAATGACTCTTTCTGAGCCAAAATAGGTCGAATTTTTCAAAATTTATGGTCCCTTCAGTTTTCCCTAGGAAAACTCCACAAAATCTGGAGAAACTCCAATTAGCCCCACCAAAATTGGAGTAGCGTTGGATTTATCAGACTTGTTAAAACCACTGCCTACTTAATTCGTGATTAATTAAGGGATAAGAATATTTTAATTAGTGTTAATCCCCACTTAGCTTGTTAAACACACGGTTAGCGTTAACAGTTTTGATGTGTCGATCATATGCAGAGGGGGTTAGCCCGCAGGGTTGGCCCTCTCCTCCCCCAACCACCACGTGCTACCCTTTTAAATAAAAATCATGCCCATTGTTTGTTAATTCATATTGTTGTGGCATAGCGGTAAAGCATGGGGCTTGTGTGGGTGAGGTCACGGTTTGACTTTGCTGGCCTGCCAAATAACGTTTTACACGACCTTTGAGAGGGCACATGGTGGCGTCCGGGCTTTCCACATGTTAACCTCTCATTGCTCCTCTGATGGACAATAAAAAAAACCAACACATCAAGATGTTGACCAATCATAAAGTGCCACTTGGTGTCTCCTCATTGAATGTTGAAAAAACTTTGACTTGCACAGTCACCTGCCAGGTCAGCAGTATGGACTGTTGACTGGGCAGTGATTGTAATTTTTTTTGCAAAATTATTTAGTTTGGCAAAGCTGGCAGAAGTCTCTATCTTTCTCATATGAGCTTCGTTTTGAGTGAAATTATGTGCATTGGGATCGTATCATTGAGACGAACACGGTCATTGCGTTTTTGAGCGATTCTGACCACTTTTATTTTTGAGCTAAATACTAACCACCTGATCATTCCTCCCCACTGGAAGCCTTTTGGACCTCAAAATATACTATCGATTGTTCAACAGCTGAGGGTACAACTCCCTCACCTTCTCAATCTTCATTTATTTGGCCTTAGAAGTATTTTGTCCCTTGAGACCCACTCGAAGGTATTCGACATTCCATCTCTTTGAAGTTCTGGTTCTTCTATCAAGTATTAGATCTTGTTGAAGTTCATCAAGCTATTCTGGTGAGAAATCATCTATTGATGGTAGATGAACATGCTCTCCTTTATCATCAATCAAAGGAGGCTCAAACGATCTCAAATTATCAAAATTAACAATAGAGTATATTTTCATATAAGGAGAAAAATCTAGCTTAAATGCATTGTTACCAATCTTTTCCAGAATTTTAAAAGGACCATAATGGATTGGATTCAACTTTTACCTTCCTCTTGAAGTCTCTCTTTGCTAATATATAACCAAAATTCGTCACCAACTTGAAATTTATGATTGACATGGTGTTTGTCATGCCTTGCCTTGTAGCTGCTTTGACTCTTTTCAAGTTGTTCTTGCACTATGTGATGTATCACCCGAATTTGCTCAATGAAATTCCTTGCCTTATCTATGTCGCTATGGCCATTAATAGCAACATATTTCCCAAAGATGAATTCCAATGGAAATCTTGGCAAGTATCCAAAACATGCCTCAAATGGCAATGTGTTTGTGGAAGAATGCTTTGGCTTGTTGTATGGATGTTGTATGTAATGAAACTATTCATCCCACAACTTCGGATGTTTGTTGCAATATCCTCTAAGAAGATGAATGAATGTCCTATTTACCACCTTAGTTTTTATATTTGTTTGCGTATGAAAGGTTGTACTCTTCTTCAATTTAGTGTCCATCATATCCCACAAATTTGACCAAAAATTCCCAACAAATCGAGAATCTTGATCACTTACAATGGAAGTAGGAAGACCAAAATGAACCCAAAAATTTTGAAATAAAAGATGATTTGTTTGTTCAACTGTAATTTTATTTTTACATGGTGTTCGAATACACATCTTGTTGAACCTATCTACAACTACATACAAGTAATCATGATCTTTCCTTGACAATGGAATACCTCCTACAATATCCATTGAGATACTCTCCATGGACGTGAAGGTATCGGAAGTGGAGTATACAATCCTAGTTTCCTATTGCTAGGCTTACTTATTGCACACAAAAAACATCCTCTAATAAAACGAGATACACTATCAAATATGCGTGGCCAATAACAATACCTTTGGAGATTCACTACTATCTTGCCTACACCAAAATGTCTAGCAATCAATGAAGTGTGTGCCTCCCTTATGATATTGTTTCTTTCTCCCCATGGAATACATAACTTTCCCAAGTGATACAACAAACTATTATGTACATGGTAATCTAACTCTTCAATTTGGTTTTTGTGCCTCAAGCTTGCATACACATCTTGAAAGTCATTATCATATGCATATTGCTCAATGTAACATTCATGTAAAACATGATTTTTCTTATGTATAATAGATGAATTTATTATAGGCCTAGAAATCATATGAGCTACGTTATTGTAGATTCCCTTTTTGTACTTAATAACCAAATGGAACTGTTGTAGAAAACCCATCCATCTGAAGTGTCGTGATTGCTGCAACTTTGAATTTGATTGTAAGTACTACAATGGTTGATGGTCAGTATGGGTAATGGTCTCCTTCCCATCAAGTAGTGTTTCCATTTTTTAACACTTTGTACCAATGTGTAAATTTATTTGTCATAAGTGGGATAGTTAGTCACAACACCATTAAAAATTTCAGAATGAAATGAAATGGGCTTACCATGCTGCATGAGAACTATGCCCATGACATAATCACTAGCATCTGTTTGCATCTCAAATGGCTATCTAAGATCTGGAAGAGCCAATACTGGTGTTGGAATGATATTTTGTTTTAAAGAATTAAATTCTTTTTGTTGTAGATCTCCCTAGTGCAATACTTTCTTGACACTAGTCAATGCATGTAGTGGAGCTGCAATGGAAGAAGAATTAGTAATAAATTTCCTCCAATAATATTGTGTTGCCCCTAGAAAGCTTTTTACCTCTGTAATTGTATTGGGCTTGGTCCAATTCACAATGACCTCAACCTTAGAGGAGTTTATCCTCAGCTCACCTCCTCCAATAATGTGCCCCAAATACACTAAATAATTCTTGCCAAATTCACACTTTGACATCTTTAAAAATAATTGTTCTTTTCTTAAGACATCAAGTACTTTGTTCAGTCATGCATGACATGTTCATCTTTGGATTTTTTGAATTTGAGAATATAATCTAAGTAAACAATGACAAAATAATCTAGAAATGGTCTCAATACATCATTCATAACTCTCATGAAAGTAGTTGGAGCATCGATCAGACCGAAAGGCATAACAAGCCACTCAAACAATATTTGTTTAGTTTTAAATGCGGTTTTGCAAATGTCCTCTTCAGCTATTATAACTTGATGATAACCACTTCGCAAGTATAACTTAGTGAAATACTTTTCATACCTCAACTGATGAAGAAAATAATCAATTCTTGGGAGTGGATAATGATTAGTTACCATTATCTTATTCAGTGCAAGGAAATCCACACACATGCACCAACACCCATCCTTCTTTGGCACTAAGATAATTGGTGAGCCACATGGTGAAGTAGATGGGCATATGATACCTTTGTTCAACAATTCTTGAATTTTATTCTTGATTTCTATGCTCTCCATGATCGACATGCGATACATTCCAATGTTTGGAAGTGGAACATCCTACTACAACTGTATCTCATGTTGAATTCCCCTCTTGGGAGGTAAACCCTTTGGTTCCTGAAACATATTGACATTCTTTCTAACCACATCAAACAAATCAGATTTTAACTTATCATCACAACCTTCAAAAGACACATAATCCATATCATTCTTTTTCTTGATCCTGAGAAGCATTTTTTTTTACTTGCATTTACTAGCCTCTTCATCTGCCCTGCATTAACCAAAGAAATGTTTAACTTTTTGCTATGGGCTCTAACAATATACTCCACTCCATCCTTGAGAAAATGATATTTTTTCTCATGGCGATAAAATATCAATTTCATGTCATACAAATATGGGCTTCCCAAAATAATTCCTGAGATGTCAAGTGGAACCACATCTAACTCAACTTCATCAATAAAATTTGCAGTAATGGCAAACATGAATAAGCATTTTCTTGTAACCTGTAAATTCGCATTATTAACTATCCAACCCAAAGGATATGGCTTATGATGAGGTACAGTTTCAAGATTAAAATTTTTTACCAAGTCTTCTAAAATTAAGTTCACTTGTGACCCTCTATCGAATAATGCATCAATCTTTGTATGCTTTGAGATTACCCCTACATGGAACAACTCTATCCTTGATTCTTCATTTGGAGTGTTGTTGTGAATAGGTGAGGAACTAGTGCTTACTATAGCTTCCTTTTTCTTTGTGACCATGGCTGTAATCTTGGTCTCGTCACTGGAATCAGATTGAAGATCATGTTTTGTGGTAGTGGTCGTCTTTTTTTCCCCTTATTGTTTTTTTTCTTAGGCCTTAGTTCAGGATGTAGTTTCCAACAATGGATTTCATCATGACCCTCTTTGGAACAATGTTTGCATATAGTTTTCTCCCCTTCTTACTTTACACATTCATTCTTACTTCCTTTCCATTTTTCACCCTTCTCTTCCTCCTTACCCTTGAATGGATTCTTTTTGCTACGCTCTTCTTGAATGTTCTTTCCTCTTGCGTTAATATGTGTGGCTTGCACACATACCTCATCTAAATTGCTTGGATTGAACATAAGGATAGTGTGTTTTAAGTAGGAATATAAACCCTCAATGTATTTCAATAGAGTATCTTGGGAATTCAAGTTTACTCCTAATAGAAAAGCCCTTTTCCTAAACTCTCAGGTATAATCTTGAACTATTTGTACCTTGAGTTGCCTAAAGTTTTGCCAACTCATAACGGATTTTTTCATGTAGGCTAAAGGATGAAATTGTCTTTTAATTGAAGAAACAAATTCAACCCAAGAAATGGGTATCTTACCATGAATTTGCATTTCCTCTTGAGTATTTGCTTCCCACCAAACTAATGTTTCTCCTTCTAGCCTCAATGAAGCCAACCGGATCTTTATGTCATCTTCTTGAAGGTTATGAATTATGCAATAAATATGCAATTACTGAATCGATTTGTCTAACTTCTTTGCATTTACCTCACCATTGTACATGGGAAGTTCAAACTTAATGTCCAATTTGAGTAAGGGAGTTTTTCCTTTTGGGGTTTTTCAATGAGTATGAACAGTTTTTGTGGTGGAAGTGGAAGATGATGTTGTTGGGGATGATGAGGATTATGAAGATGATAAAGATGGTGGAGATGGAGGAGGCTTTCCTCCATTACCCTTTGAATCCTTCTTTTCATATTTTTTATCTTCCGAGTTTCCCTCTCCATGTGGAGACTTAGAGCTCTCTCCAGCCATCCTAGTACTCCTCTCTTCATAGAGGACTCTAACCATGTCAGTTAATGTTTCCGCTTTTGAAAGACCATCAATCTCTATTTCTCCAGACATGATGGCTTTGGATTCAAGCTCAGCTTCTAGTACTGCTTGTACCTCCTCAATCTCAGATGAAGGCAAAACTTGAGGTGCTTCAAGTGTAACCGGGAATGAAACTCTGGGTGGAGATTATGGCCTTGTGGCTCTCCTTCTTCTGGTCCTAACCTCAGGACTTGCAACAAATAGTTTCCCTTCTCTTCTTTGCAACTTTAACCTTGTAAGCATCATAAATTTGCAACCATTAAAACCCTACTTGCACAAAACTCAAGCAAATCAAGCAAATAACGTTTGCTCTGATACCAACTAAATTTGTTGTTGAATGTTAGTTTTGTTGTGCTAATTTCAACTTCAGAATTAGAAAATAATTGCTCATCATTTGCTTCATGTACATAGGTTTATTTATGGTGTTTGTGAGTGTAACAGGTAAATTTCTCAAGTTTAATGTCAAATTCATGAGCAAAATAGCATGTAAATAAAGTGCTAAACAATAGAAAACAAATATACAACAAACCATAAAGATGAAAATTTAACACAATGTTTTGGTAAAGGAATTAACCCCTCCTAGGCTACATGTCCTTAGTCCAGCTTCCATGGCTTGGGCCTCTGAATTAGTTCAAAATGGAAAAAAAGTTAATGTTTACAATGCTTCAATACTCCTAAAACATACTTCAATGTGCTCAAAACATCCAAATCATCTAGGAATGACTCTTTCTGAGCCAAAATTGGTCGAATTTTGTAAAAGTTATGGTCTCTTCAGTTTTCCGTAGGAAAACTCCACCAAATCTGGAGAAACTCTAGTTAGTCCCACCAAAATTGGAGCAACATTGGATTTATCGAGCCTGCTAAAATCATCACCAACTTAATCCGTGATTAATTAAGTGATAATCATGTTTTAATTAGTGCTAATCCCTACTTAGTGTGTTAAATGCGCAGTTAGCATTAAGCATTGGCCTTCGGTTTTGAGGTGTCCATCATATGCAGATGGGGCTAGCCCTCTCCTCCCATAACCACCATGTGCTACCTTTTTAAATAAAAGTCGCGCCCATTGTTTGTTAATTCATATGGTTGTGGCATAGGAGTAAAGCATGGGGCTTGTGTGGGCGAGGTCGTGGGTTCGACTCTGTCAGCCTGCCAAATAAGATTTTACACGACCTTTGAGAGGGCACATGGTGGCCTCCAGGGTTTCCACGTGTTAGCCTCTCATTGGTCCTCCGATGACCAATAAAAAAAACTAACACTTCATGATGTTGACCAATCATAAAGCACCACTTGGCATGTCCTCATTGAATCTTGACAAGATTTTGACCTCCATAGTCACCTACCACGTCAATAGTATGGACTACTGACTCGGCAGTGACTGTATTTTTTTTCTTTTCAAAATTCTTTTGTTTGGCAAAGTGGACATAAGTCTCTATCTTTCTCATATGAGCTATGTTCTGAGAAAAATGAGTTGTGTTGGGATCGTATCACCAAGACAAATGCATTCGTTCAGTTTTTGAGTGATTTCGAGCACTTTGATTTTTGAGCTAAATACTGATCACGTGATCATCGAGCAACTAAGATTGAGTTCAATATTTCAAAAGATAAGATGCTGAAATGAGGAGAGTTACCTTCCTTATATAGATTTCGTGGAGCACTTTTCCCTCCATTTTCCCTCCATCGTGGGTCCCTCACTTAACCATCAATTTCTCCTCCATGCAAATTGAACTAGGGAATGAGTATTCTCCTAGTGTGGGACGTGGCCCCCACATACAAATTAACCACATCGAAATAACTTCTAATAAGTCTAGCCTCATAATAAAATTGAATGGGCCCCATCACCTCCAAAATCGGCCCCAAAATGTCATGTTCCAAAATAATTTAGGAAGGGACATTACAGTCCAACCTTCCCAAATGTTGCTTGTCCCCAACCAACTTCAGTGTTGGATTCTCAAGTATGCGCTCACCCTCCCAAGTAGCCTCCTCATCCAGAAAGCCCCTCCAATGCACGAAAAATAACTTTTCCTCAAGCAATTCCTGAGAAAGCATCCTCTCTAACTGTAGCTCCCCATTGTCACTGCAAAATGTGCCAGGGTCGTATATGTGCCACTGGATCCTGCCTGACCTTTGCACTATCCTGATATTAAAGAATCCTTCAATACCAAGATCCCAGGCCATCCTATCCAACATGAATCTCCCCTCGATCCACTCATTATCTTTCCTGGTGAAAGTACCAAAAGTCCCCTGATCCATCAGTGACTCCCTAAAGCCTAATGGAGGATCTATATGACCTCCCCCTGTAGTAGTCAGTGCATCCCTAAACGTTATTGAGTTGTGAAGAGCTATGATGCCCAAGTTTCCTGCTAGTCCCAGAGTGATTCCACCATGATGATGATGTGCTACTACCAATATGACATACTACCCATCATGCGTAGATAATATCCTCCTCTCCTGAGGCCTAGTGGAAAAACATTTGTGAGATTCAAGCTCATCTTGCTCAGGCATCTCGATGATGCCAATATCTACCCCTCCATTGCCAATCTCAACTCTGAGACATAACAAGACAAGTCTACCTTGCCATGTAGTGGAGTTTTTAGTGATCCCCCATGTGTCCAACCCAAAGTGAACTAGATCATCCTCTTCCATGACCTTGCTTGTCAAAAAGGGGAGTGACCTGCCCACCAAATGGATCCCCGAATTCCCCAAACATATAAGGAGCTCATAAATTCCACTCCTCACAGGGTGTCACTGCGCAACATCATTACTAGTTAAAACCCATTTGGCCCTCATCTTTGATCCTTGTTTGTATTCCCTGGGTGGACCCCAAGTATAAGGAGTAGGTCTCATGCATGTGAACCTGCCTTGTTCCTGCTAGACCACACAATGAAACCCACTATCCTAACTCTTGATGATACACCTTGACACTTCTCGGAGTCTGGGTACCCTCTTGTAGATGAAGTCTATCATCCACCATCCCTCCAAGGTTGGAATATATCATACCTAAGCTATTGACCACACCATCCCTAAGCATGTATCTGACAGCTCATGCACCTACCAAGGTTCTCAACTGAATAGTCCCCTCCCACCTCATGGCACATAGTGCCTCATCCAGCTGTCTATGGTGAGCCTCCCATACCCTGCTGCTAGAATGGTGAGTGTCAAGGGGAAAAAACCAAACACTCTGTGACTATAAGAAACACTAGAGGATGATGGGTGGGTATGTCCCAAATGTTATGATCAAATTTTTTCCAGAATGCCCAAGAGTGATCCTACAGATGACACTCTCTCTACCTCAGATCTATTGATAACTCCATCGAAGCCCTGTTTCCACTAAACATGGTGTCCCTAGATTCTCAACAATGTCCTCATCAATCCTAGGTGATCTGCATCCAACGATACACCTAATGGTCCTCTCCGTATGCCTCCCTTGAGGAAACACTCAAAGAGCCCATTGCATCACACCATGCATCATTGTACACCATCGAGGAACATCGCATTCCTTGACATGCCACTATATGCCGCAACCTATCCCTATACACCACTAGATACCCCCGGCTACTGATATGCCATCCTCTACCGTCTTATGTCCCTTGTGTGTTACTGAACCAGGCACTCCTTTCATGTACTCAATGCGATGTGAGGCACTGACTCATGCGTCTATATGCCCAATTGTAGACCAATGCTACTACCCATCCCCAAATGAGATGGCCTAAGGCTATGTCCCTATGTGTCGGCCCATATCTGACTAGTATCATCATCACCATCGTCGCATCATCATACCCTCCAGTGAATGGATTCACTCCAAATCCTCACTAAGGGATCCAAGAAGTGAATCTTCCTATGTGTCAACAATGATGCTACCCCTGTGCTACTCCTCTGCATTCTCTTTATCCCACACAAAAGTTAAGAATCTCCAACTCCATACAAGGCACCATTTGGTGGCCTTCCAATGCCACCTCCTTTGAAAAACTCTTGCTAGAGTATGTTGATCACCCCGTGATCCTATGTGAAAACATCGTACCAAGTCAACCCAAGAAGCTTGTCCATATACTAGTTGACCATTGGTGCTAACCGAAACTCTCCTAGCAGAGGTGCACACTCGAATGCTAGGTCAACTATACCCTCTAGGTTGTAGTCAACCAGTATACCTGGGAAATGATAGGTGGTCCCTCCCAGATCCCAGTGCCAGTCAGGGATTCCAACATCCCTAGTGCCTAGAAACTCCCGCTAAGCTCCACCTAGGTCCACTATCATCTCCATAGCCCACTCCATCGGTTACTAACTCAGAATTTCTCACCACCCAACACCAAGAGAGGGATCAAATGCATGAACTGCCACACATACAACTACCCCAGCATGTGTGTGCTACACCCTATGCAACTCAGATTGTACCATCTCGCTATCCTGGTCAATACATAAAATCTTACTAGGTAGCATTGTCTCTCTCTGTCCAATGGGCTAAGGTAGCCTAATAGTGCTACTAGCCCCATATATGTATGCCCGAAGAGGGATGCTCTCATGCTCCAACGTGCACTCTAGCTACATTAGTAGGGAATCCAAACGCTCCCCAATGTGAGTCAATTTCGCTGTGGACTTGGCACAAAGCACTTTCATTCCCTCCAGCTCCTCATTCTACTATAGAATAGCCTCATGCACTAATGTGACCTTCCTTTTTAATGCTAGAAGGTCAGCCTGAAATTGGTGGAACTATCATGGACATCTATTGCCTATGAACTCAGTCACAACTCCAGATACCTCAACAACTATAGGCACATTGTCCATGGGTGGCTCCTCCTCAACATATGGCTCTATTTGTGTATGCTCTATCTTCTCCACCAAGGTTTCAACTGCGGATATCAAAGAGGTCTTTAATAAAGGTGACTCGTATTCCGCACCAGGTATATCGATGTACTCCTCACCATACCGTGGGCTCTCAACATCATGCTCAACCTCCTACTCAAGCTCCTGATATCTAAAGCTAAGTATCCACTAGCAAAAGCCCCCTGAGTCTCACCCTCTAACTGTCTTTGTCATGCTTTCTCCTTTTCAGACGATATGGTGCCCTCATTTGGTCAAATTTCCCACATGATGTAGATGGATGCACCCCCATGGCCTGCTTACATCTAATGTATCTGTTGTAAGGGTAAGGATGGGTTTGGTTTGTCAGCCTCCTCAACTAGGCCAATCGCTCATCATCCCAGTGAATTCTACCCTAGAATTTTTTCATACTAGATTTCCTTTAAGCCATGGGTTTGTCTCCGGTTTCAACTGTTACTGTGTACTCATACCCAAAGCTTCTATGATTTTCTAGCTAGTTTCCCATAGCTGGGCTAAGATCATGCTTTGATACCACTATAATGTTCCAAAATAGGGAAAAATATTGCTATGCAAAGCGAACAATAAAAACAATACCATAAAATTAAATCAGACCACCAGACCACAAAATTGGCAACCAAACTAGATTGTTTACTCTTTTTATTAAATGGGAATATGTGTACAACAAGGTGTTGGAATCTGTGCACCTAGGCTTGCGCTACGTAAGATAGAAAAATCCCAAACTGAGCAATGGAACACCCTCCTCAAATCTGCTGGTAATATGGCCCAAGAGCTACATTGTTACTACCTAGAAAGGTGTTGTTTCCTGAAATGATTGTAGGTTTTAACCCCATACAAAAATTACCTGCATACGAATTCTAAAACATAGAAAATAAACAATGCAAGAGCATAACACATAAAACACATATACACAGAGATTTTCCCCTCGATCCCAAAACCTGGACTACCAGCTTGATTTTTTCATTTTGTTCCTTTCAATGTTAAAATACATATTTATACATGTTGAAGCATCTAATACCATGGACCAAAAGCCTTCACATCTAATACCATGGACCGAAAACCATCGTGTCCAAAAAACATGTGCGAAAATCATGCACAAAACCATAGGTGGGTCCGCCCAACCTAAGATAGGGTCCAAAACCAAAAATTTTTGGGGCGATGCCTCGGACCCCATAAAGTGGGGTTAAGGGTACCCCTCAAACCCCTTGTGACCTCCCCCCCTCTAACCCCCGATTAACTATGTAGGCTAGTCATGGAAATAATATAACACAACCCAACATTCTCTCGCTTGTTGTTTTCTTTCCACAGGGGGCCACAAGAGAGCTTAGTCATTTACCCAGCCCTACAATGCCCATTGTTTCTCTACATCAAGAGAACTTCTGTGAGCTCACAGATTTTTTCAATGCCTTTGCACTATTCTTCAAAGTGTCCACCTTTACTAGCAACACCTTTTTGTCTTCTATCATATCCCTCACAAAGTGATACTGAACATCAATGTGATCTTCTTTGTCTTTGAATGATATCCAGGGTTTTTTGACAAGAAAATCGCATTTTCGCTGTCACAATCTATCCTTTTAGCTTCCCATACTAACCCCATACTTGAACACAATCTCTACAACCAAACTGCTTACTTGCTTACGTGAGTGGTTGCCATGTATTCTGCCTCTGTAGTTGATAGTGACACTCGAGATTGTTTCTTACTCATCCAAATGACTGCATCTCCAAATAGGTTAAACACATACCCACTTGTAGATATTCTCTGATCTAGATCTCTAGCCCAGTATGCATCAACAAAGCCACGAATATCCAACATTCTGTCCAATCTTGGTCTTCCTTGGTAGCACAAACCATAATCACTAGTGCCACGTAAATACCTAAAAACCCGCTTCACTACTATCCAATGCTCCTTTCCTGGTTTTGACATAAACCTGCTCAATACTCCCACTGCATGTGCAATGTCTGGTCTAGTATAGACCATTGCATACATCAGGCTATCGACTGCACTTGCATATGGAACATGGGACATGTAATCTTCCTCTTCTTGTGTCTTGGGACACTGTTCAACAGATAACCTCACACCTACAAGAATAGGAACCTTTATCGGTTTACTATCCTGCATACTAAACCTCTGCAGTATTGTCTCAACATACTTCCTCTAGTTTAACCAAAGCTTCCTCTTTTCCCAATCTCCTTTAATTTCCATGCCCAAAATATAGTTTGCAGCACCAAGATCTTTCATGTCGAAATTTGAGGACAATTGGGTCTTCATATCCTGGATAATTTCTTTGTCATTTCCAACCAGCAACATATCATCCACATACAAGACTAGATAAATAACATGGTCACCAATTAATTTAAAATACAGACAATGATCTGCTTTGCTTCTGGTGAAGCCAAGTCCCCATATAAATGAATGAAATTTATGATACCACATCCTTGGTGACTGTTTTAATCCATACAAAGACGTCTTTAACTTGCATACCAATTCTTTCTTACCCTTCACTGCAAAGCCTTCAGGTTGCTTCATGTAGATCTCCTCTTCCAAATCCCCGTGAAGAAATGTTGTCTTCACATCCATCTGTTCTACCTCAAAGTCAAAAGCAGCAACAAAAAATAAAAGTAACCTAATAGAAGCTACCTTGGCAACAGGAGAAAAAATATCACTAAAAACAATTCCTAGCACCTGGGAATAACCTTTTGCTACCAACCGAGCTTTTTATTTCTCCACCTTTCCTTCTGCATTTGTCTTCTTATTTAACACCCATTTGCTGCCAATGGGTTTCCTTCTAGCCAGCAACTCCACCAGATCTCAAGCCTCATTTTTGTGAAAAGATGCCATTTTATAAACCATGGCCTCTTTCCAAAGTTTTCCATCCTCTAAATCCACTGCTTCCTTCACAGTTCTGGGATCATCATCAGTAATGGACAAAGAAAAATTTGAACAAAAAGCAGATAGACTATACCTTTCTAGCTATGTTCTTTCTCAAACTAATCTTCTCACAGCTAGAGGTTGTGGCTCTTCATCTTTTGATTCCTCCTCTGTTGTAGAGTCTGATTCTTGCTCCTTTAGCTCAAAATCTATCTTCTCAGGTTCTTTTGGTTGGACTTCATGTTTAATAACATCTTTCACCTCTCTGAACACCACATCTCAGCTTTGCACAACCTTCCTTGTTACTAGGTTCCAAAGCTTATAACCCTTTAAACCATCCTTATACCCAATAAAGATGCACTTTTCAGAATTACTATTGAACTTGGTTTGTTTCTTCTTTGGAACATGTACATATGCATCACATACAAATACCCTTAGATGTGAAAGAGAGGGTTTCTTACCAGTCCATACGTCTTGTGGAGTCTTATCCTCCAACATTGATGAAGGTGACCTGTTGACCAGGTAACATGTAGTATCCACCCCCTTTGCCCAGAATTCCTATCCTAACCCGGCACCATTGAGCATGCTTCTTGCCCTTTCCATCAACGTCTTGTTCATTCTTTCTGCAACTCCATTTTTCCAAGGTGCATATGGAGTATTCTTATGCCACGATATACCACACTTACAAAATTCTTCAAATTCCTTGCTACAAAACTCTCCACCGTTATCTGTCCTCAGCACCTTTATCTTCTTCTCTGTCTGATTTTCCATGAGAGCCTTAAATTCTTTAAACCTGTCAAAGACTTTAGATTTCTTCTTAAGGAAATATATCCATGTATTCCTTGAGAATTCATCTATAAATGATACATAGTACACAGACTTACCCAGCGATGGAACCTTCACAGGTCCAAACACATCACTGTGCACAAGCTCTAATATCTGTTTTGCCCTCTTACTACCAGTGGGGAAACTCACCTGATTCTGCTTCGCATATACACAATTTTCACAGAAATCAAAATCCAAAGAGCTATTACTCATACCTTCTACCATACCTTTACCATTAAGTATTCGAAGGCCTTTCTCTCCAATATGTCCAAGCCTTTGATGCCACAACATGGTCTTCTCTCCAGAGACCACTAGATTTTTTGCTCCACTTTCAGGAACCATAGAACTGTTGCACCCATCAACAAAAATTCTACCTTGCAGCTTGTACAGAGTTCTAATCAAAACTCCCTGCATCAATACCAGTTCTCCCCAAACCATTTTGCAGGTATCCTTCTAGAACACTATTTTTACACCTGCATCATCCAACTTGTTTATAGAAATCAAATTTCTGGCCAATGCAGGAATATGCAGAACACCAAGAAGTGTTCTAACCCTTCCACCTTCCAACTTCAATTTTACTTTTCCACGACCAACAATTCTAGCTTTCCTGTCATCCCCCAAGAATACATCACCACCATCGTATTTCTCATACTCGCAGAACCACTCTCTGTGGGGAGTGAAGTGAAAGGATGCACCTGAGTCAATCAACCATGCCTCATGATATACATGTGTACTTGACGAAGCCAAGTACACATCCCAACCTTCATCTGAGGTGGTTTTCGCCTCTGCAGAAGGAGCATCATCAGATCCCTTTCCTTTTTCAGGACCTTTAGATTTAAAGTCCCTTTTGTAGTGCCCTTCCTTTCCGCATTTCCAGCACACCACCTTCACAGGTTTTCCTAGAGATTTATATCTCCCACTCGATGACTTATTTTTGCTTCTGTTCTGGGACTGTACTCGTACAGAAAAGGCATCACCATTCTAGCTTTCCATATTTTTCCATCTCATCTCCTCTATCAACAAGGATCAGCCTATTTCATCAAATTGCAAGGCAGTCGCATTGCTACCTATTGTAATAACCAGACTATCGCACGAATCTGGTAGAGAACACAACAAACAAATGCACTTATCTTCATCTAAAATTTTAATATCAACAGATGCTAGCTGACTTAGCACAGTGTTAAATGCATTCAGATGCTCTGTCACCGAGTCTCCATCTTTCATCCTTAGGTTATACAGATTTTTCCGCAAGAATAGTTTATTCACCAGAGGCTTAGATTGGTACAAAGTCCCTAACTTGTCCCACAAAGCCTTCGCCATAGCTTCCCCTGATACATTCAAAAATACTGAATCTAAGACACACAATCATATTGTGCTTTTTGCCTTTCGATCCAACTTCTTCCATTCTTCATCGGACACTCCTGTTGGTTTAGTAGCCAGATCTACCGCGATCTACTAATCTTTATCCACCAACAGATCCTCCATCTTGAGTTTCCACAACTCAAAACTCTGACCATTAAATTTCTCGATCTCTATCTTTCCGCTTCTCACCATCTTCTTTCATCACCAGAATCGATCTCACAGATCTCCCACTGAACAGGGTCTACCACAAGCCCGAGCAAAACCCCTCAACAACAAAGGCATCCCCTTGAAGCCAAAACTGCTCTGATACCAAATGTAGGTTTTAACCCCATACAGAAATTATCTGCATATGAATTCTAAAAAACAGAAAACAAACAATGCGAGAGCATAACACATAAAACACATATACACAGAGATTTTCCCCTGGATCCCAAAACCAGGACTACCAACTTGATTTTTTCATTATGTTCCTTTCAATGTTACAATACATATTTATACATGCCGAAGCATCCAATACCATGGACCGAAAACCATCGCGTCCAATACCATTGACCAAAAACCTTCACGTCCAAAAAACATGTGCAAAAATCGTGCACAAAACCATAGGTGAGTCCTCCCAACCTAACATGGGGTCCCCATAAAGTGGGGTTACGGGTACCCCTCAAACCCCCTGTGACCTCCCCCCCTCTAACCCCTGGTTAACTACGTGGGCTAGTCGTGGAAAGAATATAACACAACCCAACAATGATCTGTTTTTATAGCCTTTCATGTTGCTCAGAGAATTCTGGGAAATTAATCGCAACCTCTATGCAAGAAACCGAAAATAACCCATGAAAGAATTGGCTAAATGTTGACCTCAAAATTTTGGCCCAAAGTCCCCTTAACTCCTCTAGTTGCTAGATGGGTTGGGACCCCTGTTTAACCAATCAGATATGCCCAGAAAATTCTATAAAATTAGGAGTGTGATCCTTGCCCAAAATCTAGGAAAACCCAAAAATGGTTTCCCTTGGTTCCAACCTTGAAAAATCAACCCTTCACAGCTTAGCTCTCCTCCAAATAGGATTTCTATTGTTGTGATTTGTCTTGTCGATATCTACACTCCCAACTCTAGCAATCCTCATGAAATGACCCTACAAATGATATCCTAGCTCCCTAAATCCAAAATCACCAAGATAATGTTGCCCCAAAAAATTTCACTCCAATGACTGCGCAACCCTATGTTGTTGTTACTCTCCCTATTCTGTGTTGTTGTTAGTCCACCTACTTTGCGATGCTGCTACTCTTCCTACTGCAAGAACTCATCTTCCTTGTTGCTGCTCAACCTCCTACTATTGTACTCGACCCTCGTGCTTCTAATTTCCTATTATTGTAACCCGACCCTTTTGCCGCTCCCTTCCCGATGGCTGTAACACGACTTCCTTGTTTTTACTTACCCTTGTTGTTGTAACTTGACTTGTTGTTCTTGCAACTTGAATCACTGTTTTTGGTAAGACTTGGAACAAGTATATATCCATCCAAGGGTTGACACTCGAAGTCGACCAAAGAAAGGGTTGAGATCTTTGCTTGGAGACACTCGTGTGCTAAAAAGCACAGTAACTTAGCTACGTAGCTTGAGAAACTAAGATTTGGTTCAATATGTCAAAAGATAAGACGCTGAAATGAGGAGATTTTCCTTATATAGATTTCGTGGAGCACTTTACCCTCCATTTTCCCTACGTCGTGGGTCCCTCACTTAGCTGTCGATTTCCCCTCCATGCAATTCGAACTAGGAAATGTGTATTCTCCTAGTGTGGGTGGCCCCCACATACAAATTAACCACTCCAAGTAACTTCTACTAAGTCTAGCCTACTAATAAAATCAAATGGGCCCCATCAACTCCAAAATCAGCCCCAAAATGTAGAAATTAATCCTATTAAAAATAATTTAGGAAGGGACATTACATCCTCTTGCTGTTTGCACAATGGCCTTGGTAAGTCTACAGTTGTGTGCGCAGGCCCTCGCAGCTAAGTGCGCAGGGTCAGAACTCTGTATTATAAAAAAATTGAAGTAATAAAATAAGATTTGGAAGCATAGTTGTGTTTTGCTATTTTCTTTAACATTTTTGTACTTATTTTTGAATATTGTTCGTTGTAGCATATTTTACATATAATTGCATCATGAAGACCTAGATATTGTTATTTATACTGAATAATACTTATATAAGTAGTTACGCGCAACTTATGAATCTGTTAAGTAAGGAAATCGTTCTACAACTTTGTTTATGAAGTTAATGTTTCGCGAAGGTTGGATTGAGCCCTAGATCAAAAGAAACCCTTTAGCCACAATTCATACCCCTCTGGATGTAGAAGCCTGGTTCTAGCATCCACCCATATTACCTTAGGTGAGACTACAATCTGCCTTGCACAAGTCATTACCAAAAGGGCCGATAATATAGGGTTTTGTTGGTTAGCCCAACCTAACTTTGAACCTGGGTCTAAGCCCCTAAATCCAACATTAAAGAAGATGTTTCATTGGCTTTGGGGACTTGGAACATAGTGGAGAAAAACTGTGGTTGTGAACAAGCTTTAAATATCACAAGCCCTTTATCAAGTGAAATATTGTTGAAGCACAATTTTGATTATATTTGTATCGTGTTGAAAAATATATATGATATCCTACACAGAGCTAGATGATCTTTGGTTTTGTTTCCTCTCATGCATGTGCGCTATGATGTATCTATGTACATATATTAGCCAATATGTCACAAACAATAGTATGGATTTTTAACCTTTATTAATTCACAGAATGTGCATGGCATCAGCTATACATTAGTGATAGGATTTTCGTACAATTAAGGAGGAATACTTTCATTATGATATCTATAATAGATAATGGTCTAGGATTATGATATTATCATAGATAAAATGGATGTCTCACTTAGTTTTTCTTTCTTTCCAAATGCCATGGCTCGAAAATGTAATTGGAACAATATTTTATAATAAATCCTATGGATTAATGGATTTTATAAATTTCCTTTGGCACATTCAAAATCTAATTTTTGAAATATAGTGGAAAATTACAATTTTTTTATTTGGGAAAAAACATTATAAGGTTTGAAAAGATAGGTAATTTTGGGATAGATCTCACTCTGGTAGAGGAACCTCTACACTCTACTTAATTATAAGTTATTGATATATCTAACTAGTTGACTATTGATATTTTTAATATTATAATTATAACAACAAAAATTAATTATAATTTACTATCAAATAAAAAATAAAATAGAAACCATAAATAAAATAAATACAAAGTGTGGAAACCACCTTTCCACTTATAATAATTTCTCAAAGCAAATTATCTAAGTAGCATGGATGGAAGGATGTGTAAATGGTAACTTGGTAGAAGCACAATAAATGCTTGAAGTGGCATGAAGGTGCTATGAAAAGTTATCAAAATTTTCTTGTAAAGCAATGTTAGAAAAGATATAGTAAGATTTTTAACTAGCATGAAGGCATATAATAATTTGTGATTTGTATGAGTAAACTTTTTAAGTAGTCAATAACTTTGGCAAATGAGTAAAATTTTTAAGTAGCCAAAAACTTTGGTAAGAAGTTTAAGTAGCATGAAGGTGTCTACAATAATTGGTCAATAATATATAATTTTATGTAGCATGAAAGTATATACAATAATTTGGCATAAACATTTCTTTTGAATAGTATAAAGGTGTATGTGACAATTTATTTGGTAATACAAGTTAATGTTTTACATAGTACAAAGGTATATACAATATTTTATTGGAATTTATTTGGAAATACATGGTTGGAAAATCATGATAATAGTTTAGTTTTTCTTACTTTGTATTTTTTTATAAAATATTTTAGATAAATAAAGATGGATGAATTATGGTCCAAGAAAATTTGTGTTTGTCCAAAGAATCATGGTTGTTACTTTTAATATTCTGTTGTAGCAGCTATAATCACGCTCCATTTTTTCCTTAGATTCATTCTAGAGCCTCCCTACCAACAATCCTTAGTAGAATGTCTTTCACTGTCACGTACATAGGCTTCAACTGATTTTCAGTGGCTTGCCAGCTTGTGCATGTTAGTTTGCTTCACTCCCTTCACAGGCTACCATTTTGGTCTTAAGCTAATTGTTGGTTGAGCAGCTCCCTCAGAAAGTTGTGCAATTCTCAAGGGGAACCAGCCTTCCCTCCAGAAATTGCGCACATCTGCTAAAGAGACTGCTGAGCTCCAAAATTGCACAGAATAGTCAAACAGGATTCCTTGGAAAAATTACACAATCTGGCCCAACACTCCTACTCAGCCTAGAACTTGCGCAAATCAACTGGGCAGCTTGCTGGGCTTAGAAATTATGTAGAAAAAAGGGAAATTTATTCCTTGAGAAAATTGCACAATCTGGCCCAGCACTACAGCTTAGCCCAGAAATTGTACAATTCTCTACAACAGTCACCTGCTTACCCCATAAATTGTGCAATCCCTCTGGGACGTCTAGCCTATCTCATATCAGAAACTGCACAAATCCTTTCTCCTAGTCTTACAGGTTGTTGCATGTGCCTTCAGGTTGACCAGTTCCCTTTGGGATCGAGCACAACTGATTTACATGCATGGGCTGCTTCTCTCGAAATAGAAAAGTACAACATTCAAAAGGTATCCTTAGATCTAGGGATCTATTTTTAGCAGTTGGAGGTCACATGCATAGATCATTTTAGAAACCTCTCACTAAGTGTTGTTTTTTTCCTAGATTTGTGCCATGCACATCATAACCTCGACCTTATAAAAAGTTATGAATCAGATGCTGCAGAGCTCATTCCTCACATCGATCTTATAGTTTCAACATCCCACATTGCATCCAGAAGTCTTCGGCACTTTCAGCTTAGCTATTTTAGGGTAAGTCTACTTTTCATGTCTTGTGCTACGTTTCTATCACTTTTTGTGTTTCGCTTTGTGTGAGTGTTGTATGCTTGATTTCAACAAGCACTTGCTATCATTTTAATGTATGTTATCTTATAGATGCACTGTTTGAATTTTTGTTCACATCTCACTACTGTCGCATGGATGACATTGTTTTTGCACCGACAGTCGCTGTTGCGGCAACTCGATTCACACACATGCATGCTTTCCCATTTTCTGAATCCTGCACTTACTTTTTGCATGCATGATCATTCACTCTTGTTTACACTCAGTTTCACCATGCATTCAGACTTCTCATGTTGTTAGTCGCCCATCGATAGGTCTGGTCTGCCTTGGCCAAGACTATGCCTCTCCCCGCTAGCATTGCGCATTTTTGGAAGTGAATACATAGCCTTCTCTCCAAAAATTGCGCAAGTCTGGCCCAACACTGACCTCCAGGCTTGCATTGCACAATTCTGGGAGGCAGTTCTTTGCTGGCCCCAGAAAATGCAAAATGCAGTTTGCTGGTTTGCATGTAACTACTGACAGAAATTGCGCATTGCACAATTTTAGTCCTTAGCAGGCCAGGATAGACTATATATTGCCCAATTCTAGAATCCAATAAGCCTCTCGATAGCCTAGACTGTGTCTTATGCAAATTCAACAGGTCAGTCTCCCAACTTCCAAATGAAAATTGCGCAATCTTCACAGAAAGTCACATAAGTATCATGCATGTTAGTCCTCCTTTTTGTTTTGGTTTTCAAATGATAGATTTCTTTCCATGAGTGTTGCTATGTCTCTAGGTATCACATGCATTCGTCTACCTCTCAGCATAAAAGTTATAATGGCTTCTAAGAGAGCAGATTCAAAGACATCATTGAGAGCGCAACTGGGGATGCAGTTGATCAAGTGTCTATGAACTTCCCTATCTATGAAGACATCAAGTTGTTCATGGACAAGGATATCAAGATGAAATACCAATGGCATCACAGTTAGTAACACCATTAGTAGTAGAAGAAGGTAGCAAACCTGTGTGCGACAAATGCAAGAGGAAGGTTGTTGATAGCGCAGAGGCGAAGCAAAGTTGCAATTTTAAGCAAATCTAGTTATGATGAAAGCATCTTTGAAGATTGATGTTATGAGGTGATAGTGCGACAAGAGGATCACACAAAGGAAGAGAGAGAAATAGAGAAGGAGTTGTAGCTGCTGAAGTGACAACTCAAGGAAGAACATGAGCTACACAGAGAGAGAAGGAGTTGCAGCAGGAACAGGTATAACAGGAGATGCAATATCCATAGACTAATGAAACTATGCCCATATAGGTTATAGACCCCTCCAACAGCTGGCATGGAGCAGAGAGGGTGAGCAGTGTTGTTGATCACATGCAAGGGTTTTCACGAGCATGGATGTCATTATGCGTACACATGCGATCCCACCCATTGGCACACTCACCGAGGCGAATACAGGAAGCAAGTCCGACTAATGTTGAACATGTATTTCGACAAGTTGATGTTCATGGTCACCAACGCACACTTGGAGATCAGCATAGACACTATGCATTAGTATGTTTCTAGTCCAGATGCACTCAAGACAATGATGCACATGTTATCATACGAGTTGGACATAGGAGCCATATCAGTGTACCATAATGCAAAGGAGGCAAGAGTTTTCTTTCAGCAGGATGTCGCCTTTAAGCACGTAGACACCATCACGGATGACCAAGTTTGGCATTAGCTCACCAGCATCGATCATCACAAGGATGTCGATGAGTTTGTCTTCACATAACTGTCCGAGTCTTAGTGATGTCTTGCATGGCTTTCTCAAGCCTATTTTTTCTAACATGGGTACATGTGCAAATTGGATGTAACATCTTGTAAAGTGGAAGTCCAAGTCTTGAAAGTTCAATGTAACAATCATAGAGTAGTTGAAGAGTCATGAGGGTAGGTGAATAGTCACAAAGGGGAATGTCAAGGGTCACCCCATCCTTTGCTATTTATAGTACCTCCTAACTCATTGTAGAGGCTTTTGGTCAGCCAAGCTTCCGATATGAGTATCTTCGAGAAATGTTGGAGAGTATTGTAATGAGCCTTGGCTTCTCCACAATGTAGATCTAGTACATCTCTTTGGAGGAGTAGGCGACAATGACTGTAACGTTCCACTATCGGGACTAGTGGTTGGCCATGGTTTTACTGTACAATTGGAACTTTCACTTCATAATATAATAGAGCAACATCTTTCATGCATATGTTGTTATTGTATTTCAGCTATCTTGGTTACCCTAATGATATATGTATATGTTTTCTTATGCGTGCATGTATCGACTATTTTTGTATAAGTAAGTACGAACCTTAGTGATATGTGCTATTTGCTTAACCATCACTTTGGATTGTTAGCTTACTTACATTCCATTTTGTGATGCATCTTCGCTCATGTGTTCCCTTCCAAACCGTGTGCTTCCACAGGTTGCCAAAGGGTGCATTCACCTCACTTTTCGTGTGTTAGAACCTTTCATGCACCTTCCTTGGCTTGCTACACATGTCACACCCTTGCTACCAAGAGGGACATCTTACTTTCCTGTGCACGCAACCATGGTCAAGGCGATACCGTACAACCCACTATAGGGACTCCTACACCAAACAGTCTAAGGTCTAGTTGGGACTTCTTACCATGGAGATCCCCTAACATGTTGGCAGGTCCAACACCATCAACATTTCTAACGCTAGAAGGAGGGCCAAATGACAAACTATGTCCTCTCATCCAGTATTGAACCTTTGCACATATATCATGGACACTGTCACACTCATCCCTCCGCGATGTCTTACACATGCCAAACTTCTCAACATCACAAGGGAGTTTGTTGATCTGTTTTCCAAGTTCATGTATGATGGTGAAGGCGAAGTAGCCTAGCCTGTGCACTTACAAGACTTATTTGCAATTCTTGACAATGCAGATGAATGCTCTGATGAAGAGGCTAGCCTGTTGCTTGCATACACACTTTGTGAATCCCCACTAGGTGGTGTTGGAGTCTACCTCCTAGTTGCGTGCAATCACTTGAGAAGTTTTTTCATCTCATTGAATCAACTTTCCATCATTTTGATCTAGAACCTCTTGACAAAAAATTGTTACAAAAATGGAATACCCCCGCAAAAATCGCCAATGGAATTTTGGGATCACTTCCATGTATTACAGTTTCAAGCCCAAAAAGTCATATGAAATTCCAGTATCTCATGGACAACTTTGAATATTCCCTTACCAAATTTTTCAATCCAAAGAATAAGTTCAAGTCGAAGCCCCACTCAGCATACTTCAATGATGGAGCTATGCAATCATAGATGGATACAGCCATTGTCACAAGTTATTGTTCATGATCCCCTCATCAAACAACTCCAGCACCATAGAGTGATGTGGGTGAATAGGCACACACATCTGTTCAATTGTCACATCATCGCAACATCACTTCTCTCAATTTTCGCATAGATTGGGTTGCAAATCACATGGATTGTCACATGTATTTCATAACGCAACCTCCATCTTCGTATTCTAATGATCCTCTGGATCGCACTGTCTTGTGTTCTCCCATTATGGACTATACACTTGTTGTGAATGAGGATCAATCCATTGACAGAGTTGGTGTTGCACAACCAACTTGCATTGTCATTCATGAAGAGTATGATTGGGAGCTTGAGCATCAATCCTTAGCGAAGGATGACTCCCTTATATCTAAGCCTCCTCCGTGTTTTCCTGACATCTTTGGGGATTCTGTCATCCCTAATTTCACATGTGTATCTCTTTCTACAAATGAATCCATTATTGATCATTCGCAAAACACACCGGATGTCAATCCATCATCCGACAATGGAGAGGAGAAATCATTCTCTAAAAATTCACTTGATTCTTCATCTGATTTTTCTAGAAACACAGAGGGTAAATGTTCTTTCTTCTCATCTACCCCTCTACGTGATTCATCAAATCATGAGGATGCCGACAAACATCTTGAATTTTTTGATCTTGGTTGTCATGATCTCTCTTCTTCTTCATCTGATCATGATGTTGATTCAATCATTGATAATCTTTCTAAGACATTGGTCTACGATGATCTATCTGTCGACAAAGTCAAAACCCCACAGACTGTCGAGGCACTTCAGCCCGAGCTAATGGTTATGTGAGGCCCTCACTGTCCTAAGGTTGGCTTCACTTGTGATCAGGAAATTGCTCAAAAACCCAAGGCTCCTCATCACTCATCTACATGCATTGAAGATCAATCTCACACACATATTTTTCTTCCTCCACTCAAACTACATGATCCCATCACTCATGCATTGGAGGAATCTTACATAGCAAGCACATGTGCATGATGAAAGTTGTCTTTGTTTCTTTCATTTGCTTGCATGTCAAAGTCAAGATTATTTGTATGCTTAGCAACTACACGTAGTGTCACATAGCATCATGGTAAGTCCACGGGTTGCATGTCATGCACTTTCACACACTTAAGATTTGTGGACGTATTTAAACTCGGAGTATGTTTGTCTTCATTATTATATCTTTCTTGTTTGTTGGTTCACACAACTCTGCTGTTCGCGAACCATACCTTGACCAACATGGGTCGACCAATGCACCATTAGCTCACGAGTAGGAGTAGTGTTTGCTTTTGGTTTGTTTGCTTGAATGAATGATTGCTTCTTACCTTGTTCATTTTCTTTCTTATTTTCTTACTTGCTTCACTTAAGTAATTACTTTTGCTTTTTCTTTGTTTTCTTGTTTACATCTAGAGGTTAGTTTCGCATGAAACCATGTGTGACACATGAAACAAGATGGGTGAAGTACACGATGACTTGTCTAGTTAGCAATACTTGGTAATTTGTCATATTGCCTCTATATGAAGAACTTGTTATCTTAAGTCCATGATATGTTGATGGAAAATATGTATTGTTCGAAGTGAACCTTGGTAAAAACACAATGCTTGCACGCAAACTAGTATCACCTACTCTTTTCAGTTGTTTTCGGGCTAATCCTTGTCAGCTCAGTCAAGTAGAGTAAAGTGAGGGGAAAAACCTTAACAAGCACATCAGAGGTATATATAAACTACTTCTATGAAGGAACAACCTCTTCTGCTCTCAATAAGTCGGGATCCCTCTTCCGCCTTTGAAATGAATAAGTGTTATGCACAATTAAAAAATGAAAATGTGAAAAAATTTCGAAAAATGAAAAATGAATAAGGTGAAAGAAGAGAAAGGTCTCCTGCACAGAGAGGTGATGTGCCAGGGTAATGACTAGGCTCGCTAGTAGCAGAGCGATGCTTGCATTCCTATGTGACTTGGTCGAGGTACTGTCCAAGGCTGCTGACAATAGAGAGACACCAGAGATGAAATTAAAACTTTGATGACCATATTTCTTGTGCACCAAAATACCCCTTATCCCCAACCGAAACAACTTTTTTGGCTTGGCTTGGAATGTGTGCCGATCGACCAAGAGCTTTGCAGATGCTACATCTTACAATCAAGGAAGTGTGGAAACGAAGACAAACAGAGAACTGAACAATACTTCTAGAGGTGTTAGACTTGCCTTTTATGAACAAGGTCCATTCAAAGAGCTAGAGTTCTACCCATGTGTTGCCAAGTGTTGTAGCAGCTACAACCACCCTCCAAAATTTTGCCTTAGTTTCATTTTGGAGCCTCCCTACTAACCATCCTTAGCAACATGTCTTGCACTTTCAAGTACATAGGCTTCAACTGATTCTCAATGGCTTGCCAGCCTGTGCATGTCAATTTGCTTCACTCCCTTCATAGGCTACCATTCTGGTCTTAAGCTAATTGCTGGCTGAGTAGATCCCTAAGAAAATTGCAAAATTTTGGAGGGGAACCAGCCTTGCCTTTAGAAATTACTCAAATCTATTGGACAGACTACTCAGTTCCAAAATTTTGCAGAACAGTCAAACAGGCTTCCTTGGGAAAACTGTGCAATATGGCCCAACACTATAGCTTAGCCTAGAAATTGTGCAAATCAGTTGGGCAGCCTACTGGTCTCATAAATTCTGTAGAACAGTCAGACATAATTCCTTGAGAAAATTATGCAATCTAGCCCATCACTATAGCTCAACCCAAAAATTGTGCAATTCTTGGAAGTAGTCACCTATTGACCCCAGAAATTGCGCAATCACTCTGGGACATCTAGCCCCGCTCAGCTCAGAAACTACACAAATCCCTCTCCAAGTCTTGTAGGTTGTTGCATGTGCCTTTAGGTTAACCAGTTCCCTCTAGGACCAAGAACAAATGATTTGCATTCATGGGCTTCTTCTCTCGAAATAGCAAAAGGAAGCATGCAAAAGGCATCCCTAGATTTAGGGATCTAATTTTAGCAGTTGGAGATCACATGCATAAATCATTTTAGAAGCCTCTCACCAAATGTCGTTTTTTCCTTGATTTGTGGCATGTGCATCATAACCTCGATATTATAAAAAATTATAAACTAGACACTGCAGAGCTCATTCCTCACATCGATCATGTCACTCTGAAATCCCACATTGCATCCAGGAGCCTTCGAAACATTCAACATAGATGTTTTAGGGTAAGTATACTTTTCATGTCTGTTTTGCGTTTCTGTCACCTTTTGTGTTTCGCTTTGTGTGAGTGTTGTCTGCTTGATTTCAATGAACACTTGCGATTTTTTTAATGTATGTTAGCTTGAAGAAGCACCGTTTCAGTTTTCATTCGAATGACACCTTTTTTCCATCGACGGTCGCCATTGCAGTGACTCACTTCACACACATGCATGCTTTCCCATTCTAAATCCTAGACTTACTATTTGTAGGCATGATCATTCACTCGTGTTTACACTTAGTTTCACGATGCATTGAGACTTCTCATGTTGTAAGTCGCCCGTTGGTGGGTCTAGGGTGCCTTGCCCAACTAGCATTGTGCATTTCTAGAAGTGAATACTCAGTCTTCCCTCTAGAAATTGTGTAGGTCTGGCCCAACAATGACCTCCAGGCTTGCATTGCGCAATTCTGGGAGGAAGTTCCTTGCTGGCCTTAGAAACTGCGAAATGCAGTTTCCTGGTGTGCATGTCACTGCTGGCTAAAATTATGCATGGCACAGTTTCAGTCCTTAGTAAGCCAGGCTAGACTATGCATTGCACCATTCCAGTAGCCTGTTAGCCTTCTGACAGCCCAGACAGTGCCTTGCGCAGTTTTGGCAGTCAATCTCCCAGTCTCTAGTTCAAAATTGTGCAATCTTCACAGACAGTCACACAAGTATGTTGCATGTCAGTCCTCCATTTTTTTTCAACTGACAGATTTCTTGCCATGAGTGTTTCTATGTCTCCAAGTATAACAAGTGTTCGTCTGCCTCTCAAAAACATAGGGACAATTGATTCTAGGAGAGCAGAGAGGATA
Organism: Pinus tabuliformis; assembly: GCA_031772625.1. NCBI lineage: Eukaryota > Viridiplantae > Streptophyta > Pinopsida > Pinales > Pinaceae > Pinus > Pinus tabuliformis. Next base: position 225,372,953 of record CM062813.1, read on the forward strand.
TTAAGATGAAATGGAAATGGCATCACAATGAGCAACACCACCAGTAGAAATAGAAGGTAGCAGACCTATGTGCGATAGATGCAAGACGAAGGTTATTGACAGCACAAAGGCGGAGCAAAGTTGCAATTTCAAGAAGATCCACTTATGATGAAAGCAGCGTTTAAGATTGATGCTATGAGGTGACATCATGACAAGAGGATCGCTCGAAGGAAGAGAGAGAAACAGAGGAGTTTCAGGTGCTAAAGTGACAACTCAAGGAAGAACATGAGTTACAGAGAAAGAGAAGGAGTTACAACGCGAACAGGTACAACAAGAGGCACAATATGCACAGACTGATGAAACAATGCCCATATAGGTTATAGACCCAGCCAACAGCTCACATGGAGTAGACAGGGTGATCAGTGTTGTCAATCGCATTCAAGGGTGTACAGCAGCATGGATGTCATTATGCGCACACATGCGATCCCACCCATTGGCACACTCACTGAAGCAAATACAAGAAGCAAGTTTGACTGAAGCTGAACATGTATTTTGACAAACTGATGTGCATCATCACCAACACATACTTGGAGATCAACATAGACACTATCCATCACTATGTTGCTAGTCCAGCTGCACTCAAGATAATGATGCACATGTTATCAGACGAGTTGGACAAAGGAGCCATATCAGTGTAACCGGATGCAACAGAGGCGAGAGTTTTCTTTCATCAGGATGTCACCTTTGAGTGCGTGGACACCATCACAAACGACCAAGCATGGAATCAATTCGCCACTGTCGATCATTGCAAGGATGTCGAAGATTTGGTCTTCCCACAACTGTCTGATTTTTAGTGATGTTTTGCATGGCTTGCTCAAGCATGTTTTTTTTGACATGGGTACATGTGCAGATTGGATGTAACATCTTTTAAAGTGGAAGTCCAAGTGTCAATAGTTGAATGTAATAGTCATAAAGTAGTTGAAGAGTCACAAGGTTAGGTGAACAATCACAAAGGGGAATGTCAAGGGTCACCCCACCCTTTTTTATTTATAGTACCTCGTGACTCATTGTAGAGGCTTTTGGTCAGCCAAGCTTCCGATAGGAGTATGTTAGAGAAAGATTGGAGAGTGTTGTAATGAGACTTGGCTTCTCCACAGTGTAAAGCTAGTACATCTCTTTGGAGGAGTAGGTGGCAGTGACTGTAACATTCTGCTATTGAGACTAGTGGTTGGTCATGGTTGTATTGTATGATTGGAACTTTCACTTCTTAATTTAAGACAACCATCATGTTTCATGCATATGTTGTTGTTGTATTTCAACTATCTTGGTTACTCTAATGATATATGTATTTGTTTACTTACGCATTCATGTATGGATTCTTTCTATATAAGTATGTATGAATCTTATTGAGATGTGCTGTTGGTTTAACCATCACTTTGATTTGTTAGCTTACTGTCTTTCCAGTTTGTGATGCATCTTCCCTCGTGTGTCCCCTTCCAAGTTGTGTTCTTCCACAGGTTTCCAAGGGGCACACACACCTCACTTTACATGTGTTAGATGTTGGCTTGTTGGGGCCTGACCTAGGTTCAGAGGTGATTTAGCCAAACAAATCCCAGTACTACTGGCCCTTTCGGCAATATCCACAAAGCGCAGACTAAGGTCTCACCTAAAGTAGTATGGGGGGTGCTAGAACAAGGTTTTTGCACCCTGGAGATGTCTCATGAGTTCAAGTGATCTGTGGCTTGACCCTGTGCGCATGTCACTACGCGCACTTACCCATTCCTCGCAGCCTGAGATGCTGCCATCGCGCAGCCCTACTTGGGGCTCGACCATTGTTATTACCCAATTCCTTAATAATATTCCACTTTTAATTGATTAACTTAGCTTACTTGCATGTGTAAAGTATACTTAGCAATATAAATCATTCATACAAGTGCGCACAGTAAATAAACAAGATATTTGCAATTGATATCAAACATGTAATAACTTAAGAATAGATACATAGAATTTGGATAAAATTTATTTTATTATTCTCTTCTCCTGTTAAAGACTTGACTTCGCCCTGCACACTCAGCTGCAGGGGTCTACGCACTCATCTACAGAAAACTAGGACTCTGTGCACTCAACTACAAAGCCTTCTCCTACTCTACGATCCAAAGACACACTTAGATACTTACTACTCAATCCCTTGGACTTAATCCTATTCCATACTTAGCTCTAACTCACTCTCTTTTACACTTAGAGCCTCAGTCTATTTATACAATGCCATGGTCCATGGACCATGGGTAGGCCGACATTACATTACAAGCTAGGGCGAACAACCCTATGACTCTAACATACTTCTGCGCCTGCAATTCGCGGGGCTTTACAACATTATTCGGTCAAAACATGGGCTTTGAGCCGCAAAACATGCTTCAGGGGGGGGGGATTCCATGCCCAATAGGTCCCTAACACAAAAATCATGACTCGCCCTTGAGTAACTCTATCAGTGTGGAAATCTTGGCACAGAGTTCCTCCAATTGTCCTCGAACTGTGCTGATGTCGGCAGTGCACTGAGTTGTTGTTTGTTGAATCTGTTGCATCCTCTATTCTAAGACCTCCATGCTTGGGGCACTTCTCTACATTAATGTATGCATCAACTGTATGTGCGTGAGATTACCTTCGATGTTTACCGTGATAGTGAAAGCCTCATCGATCCATCGCTAGACGCGTGCTCTGAGAACTACCTCCTTATGTCGTGCTGCATCCACCTATTCCTTAAGTGCCTTGGCTTGCTGGATCTTTGCAAACGCTGAGTAAGGACTACTGTCTACATAATTCCTCTGACACTGTCATATTGCTTTTGAAGTTCTCACGCCTCTATCTCTAGGCACTAGATGTTGGGATCCTCCTACAGAGTTGTGAGGACCTCAAGTGCCTGCTCCAACAACGTGGTACAATCTTGCATTGCACTTCTAATTTCTTCCAATCTTGCTGCAATAGCGCTAGCGTGCTATTCTCGGACCTCCGGGGGAGTGGAAGGCTGTGCCTTTAACCGTAGCTCAATGATATGAAGATTTAGCTCCAGCTGAACCTTGGTCATTTCTTCTTTAGCCTCGCGGACTCTATTTACCAACTTTTGAATCTGCACCTCTACTGGTAGATCTATTGGGGTGGCCAGCTCTAGGATGCATCGGCAAGTGTCGTCTACCACCTGTGCTAATTGTTGGTTCTGCGACACTAATTCGTCATGCTGCACACTGAGATGTTCCATGTTTATATTTTGTTCACTGAGAACTTGGATCACGCATCTCTCCCTAGCGCACAGCTCTACCGTTATCCCATCTTGTAGTGGATGTAGTGTCTCTCGCGAAAGGGCAACCAAATTAAGGCCAAGGCCTTTGATCATGTTCACCGCAAATTTTTCAGTCTCATTTGCTGCTACTAGGGACCCTTCCGATAACATTATTGTGTTTTCCATCAGTGCGCCTAGCATCTACTTTGCTTCTGAGGATCCTACTGTGGGGTGGGTCAAAAGGGTACCCACCTGAGGGGGCCGCACTTGTAACTCTTGTATCTGTGCCCTGAGGGCCCCCAACTCATTCTAGTGCTTGCGCATAAAATATTGAAGGGCCTCATTAGTGACATTGTGAACCATCTCGCTGATGTCATGGAGGTCACCTTCGGTTAAGAGTGATCAGGTCAATGGAAAACTTCAAGGCCTTGACCTTATTCCTTAGTATTGTTCTCTCTGCCATGTGTGGGCACTTCAGTTGTGTGGATGCGGTCCCTGGGTCTACATTCCCTCCTGTTGTTTCTACTTTCTCTGCCTCCTGCCCCTGTGAGGATGTTGCTTGGTCCTCATTTTCCTTCACTGTTGCTTCCTCTGTCGCCTGTGCTGCTGTTGCTACTTCTGCAGCCTTTTTTCTATTTTTTGACTTTTTGTGTCACTTCCCATGCTGCCCTTTCCCTAGCTACTATTGTTTCCTTCTACCTTTTCTTGGCCAATTATGTGATGCATGTTTTGGCATCATCCTTATTCTTCTATGCTACCGTGTTCTCAAGTTCAGCTAGATCTAGGACGCGCCATTCTAGAGGCCATGTCTCCAAGAAAGTGGAGATGGTGTCATTAGTGGCTATAAAAGGGATCTTTTTCCACTGCTTCGTTGTATCCTTGCATGCCCTGATGTATACATTATGCATGTAGGCTTTGAATTTTGCAAAACTCTGCAGACTATTGTACACTGTAGGCAACAGGCACGACCTCTGATTGATCCACATGTGGATGCTCATCTCCATGAGCACCCAGAAGATTTTGGTGCTGCGTATTTGTTTCGCATCCTTTGTGGCCCAGAGCAAAGCATACTTTGTGGCCTCCAGTAATTCTCTGTCAATGCTAGGGAATTGACTATCCTCCAGCAGTTCCCCCGCTACGAGAATTATGGATAAAAACAACCACATGTAGTGGAAGGTTTTACCGTGCTCCTGGGCTTCGCGATGGTTCTTGAAAAATTCCTCGCAGAGGAATTCAGACTAGTTGAACTGGAACCCCTCTGCGCACTGCTTGGCCAGTGCGACTACCGGTGCCGGTACCTAATCGATGCGACACTTCCTCATAAATTTTCTGGCCAGGAGTTGGGTTGCTATTTATACCCCTTTGTCCTTGATGTTGGAGATGGTGTAGCCCCTTTTCTTCTTCTCTAGCTTGTATTTTGTCTTCATGGCTTCTACAAGGACCAAATCACTACCCTTTCATTCGGCTATGGTTGCGGGGTCCCTTCCTTTGCAGGGGAGCCGAGAAATGTGGTGAATGAGGTCTGCCGTGATGGGGATAGGCTCCTCTAGCCATAGATAGCCATCATGCACCAAGCAGAGCAGCTTCCTGATGACGAAAATGGTGATGGGCATGCGGTGGAAATGTGGTGTCCATAGTAAGTGCAACAACCTGGCCTTTTCCACATCGTGCAACCATTTCCGTGACTCTAACGTTGTCACCACCCCCTTAATGTTCTTCTTCATGAGGTTCCGGGTCTCTAAGTGAGGGAACTTCTTGTGGTCAGCGAGGTCCCAATCTTAAAACTTCACGGTTGGCACATGGCCCAGGTGCGTGCCTTCAAACACTATGCCATCTAGGAGGAGCGGAGTCTGGAGTGAACTCTTGGTTTCATCCAGTTCCTTGGTCACTTTGGTCTTCCCTTTCCACGGGGGGACATATGCATGTAGTTTTGTTGCAGAGTGTATAGGTTGAATGTCCTCCTCCATATCTTCGTCATCTTCTACTATGATGGTCAAGGCCCACAAATCTTCTCCTTCCTCATCTATGTCAATCGTGATAGCTTTCCCTCTTTTTTCCATTGATAACTTGTTGTGTAGTGGGTTCCTTGGGGACATGTGTATGGGGGGCATTTCTTGTTTATCTTTCTTAGGTCTCAGAGTTCACGGTGACTTGGGAATTTCTGCCACAACCCCGATGGCTTTTGGAACATCCTCCACTATTAAGGTCTGTGCGGCCTCACCAGCAGTTACCTCTTCAATTCCCAAACCATCCTTAGTGGCTTAATTCTCAAATGACCAAGTGTTGTTCGCTGGCCAACCCTTTGTATTTTATAGCACCTTTTGAACTCGCATTCGACTATTGCCCCCAATTTCAGGCCATTAATGCTTTCTTGGTGGCAAATTTTCTAAAATATTACCCATAAATCACATCTTAAATGCCCGCCGCCCGCTCCATTGGTCCTCAAATCGAGCATCCCATCATGAATAGTGACTCTGATGGTCACTTTCCAGTCAATCCGTGTCGCAGCGCATCCCTCCATGCACAGTCATGGACCCTGTGACACTCTTCTTCTGTGCACATCCCCAATATTGTGTAGCTTTCGGGTAGAATAGTTTATAGTCCTGCACTTCCTTTCAACTGCCTGGAGCACTAAGATTGTCCTTCCTGTGGCTAGTCATGTGGTCGCACCACCCATGTGGGGCTCCATCCCGTCCTCCAGCATGGTTTATGGAGAATCCCCACCTTCCATAGTTTTGGTTGGCCTCATGCACTTTACTACTTGCAACGCACTACCCTGGTCACTACGTTTGGCGATATGCAGTCCAAGCCAAGGCAACAGGCTAATAAGTTCATAGCGATAGTTCCCCAACTTGTCAGTATGATCATATGCACCTTGCCTTACTGTCCTTGGTTTTTCAATGAGAAATGATTTCTTTATTTCATCTTCCAGCTTCTTGACCTCCGCATCCATCAAATCGCTTTTCTCCCTTAGCTGTTCCCAGTCTTTTTCAAGTTGACGAAGTCTAATGTTACCCTATCAGATTTCTTCCTCAAGTCTTATGTGTTCTATTTCTCACGGTTGTGTGATTCCTTCATTCCAGGCTTCGTGGACCATCGTATCTACAGGTGCTGCTATGCATGGACTAGGCTCTGCATGCTCCATAGGGATCACAACCCCTACTTCATACTTCAGCTTCGGAAGTGCTTGCATGGTCAAGGTTTTGCACATGGTCCTATAAGCCCATAGAACCACAAGAACACGCAGGTCCTAGTTAGTGCATCCCACATGGTGGACAGTGTTCAGCACTTCGCACACCTTGTCAAAGGCTTCCCTGCATATAATCTTTGGCACACTTGGTTGTATCATACTTCGTCATTTGTGCCCTCATCGTGCCTGCTCCTACTTGTTGTTCCTATTTTCTATCATGAGGATGGTGTGCGTTCCTGCAGGTTGCGTACCATACGCCTATACCCATCTAGAGAGCTAGGCATGCAGGTTGTTTTGTCCATCATACGCGGATTCCATCCGCATTTGAGGCTTTCCAAACCATATACGCATCACCATTCTGCATTCGCACCAGTTCTCAAAACTGCTTTGATGCGCACCGCACCATCTTGCGGGCGTAGCTCGAAGTGCCCATTTTAGAGTGTCAAAATGTTGTTGTTCTGGCACTTCTCTTTCAAATTTGTTCAGGAATTCATCCACCGCTATCAACTTGTCATACATAGGTAGATCCCATACCTTTGTTGTCACATAGTGCAGTGATCTTACCATCATGTTGCTATTGAGCGTGGTTACCTCGTGTAACCAGTTCTATCATAGTTCTATTTCCTCATTCGAATCCGGTGTGCAGGAGCTTTTGCTCCCACGAAATCCTACCATCCATTGTAGGATTTACCCAATCCTGTTCCCGAGTGGTTATCTCATAGATACAGTTTAGATCGTCATCGCTTTCATCGTCGTGCACTGGCTTTATGTGGCGCGATCCTTCTGCAGGGTCTAAAGGTACCACTACACACAGTGACTTTTTTATCGAAAACCATTTTGCGCTTCTTCAGCTTTATCACTCCGTTCATAATAGTGGCCCAATCAATTCCCAGTAGCATGGGATAGGGATTGCTATCATCGACAATCTCTATGACTTCAAAATATGCAAGCATGCTCGCACCTTCAATGTATACCATTATTTCCTACAACCTTCCCATCAGTAGGATCTTCTGCTTGTTCACCATTCACAATTGAATAGGGTACCATTGCAACACGGGCCTGCCGATGTGCTCCCATGTCTGCTTTGGCAGTACATTTGCGTCCGATCCTAAATCCAGAATCACTTGATCCATTTCACATTCGCTGATTTGCGCAGTCAATCTCATCTCCCTTCCTATTCTCGTTGCGTGTTTCCCGATCTTTTAGACTACGTATGGTTCTCCTGACCCAACACACGTTGTGACGAGTTCCTACAGTCCCTTCATAGCCTTGCTGTTGTGAAAAAGCTTCATGCATGTCTCGAGAAAGGTAGTAAGCATTGACAGGTCCATCTTCAATTCTAGTTTGTCTTTACTACCTGAAGTGGAGGCCTCCATGAAGCTCTTCTTAGCGACCATGAATATCTCCTTTGTGCACTCGAAATCGAACTCTGGTTCCTTTGTAGAAGCCTTGCGAAACCAAGAAATTTATTTGGGTTGCTTTCCCTTGTCATATTCTGTCATAATACCACTTTGGAGCATAATGTTTGCATTCGGGTCAACTTCGCGCAGCTCCGACCTCATCATTTGTAGATTCTGAGTCGGGGGAGGCTGGAGTATTCCTTTATCACACAACTTCGCTATCAGTTTGGGGCAATCCTCCGTCTCATTATCAAACTAGGTACAATATAAACATAATGCCCTCGTCAGATTTGTACAATCGCGGGCATAATGCCCTGGCCCTCCACAATTGTAACAAATCAGCTGTTCGCAACCCCTTCCTGGTCCCATTCCATCTCAACCTCATCCACGCCCTTGAAATCCAGCACATGCCATCCTTGTATTTTGGTCGAGGGCTCGTGTTTCATTCTGAACTCTGTAGGTAGGAGTCATATCCATCATTAGTTCATAACTTCTACAGGTGAGTTCATCATGGCCTACTGACCTGCAGAAATTACAGAACAACTATTGGGACATCTGTGTATACTTTTGTAATAGGTGACAGTTATTTGTAGCATGTTTCCCTCCTATCGGACAAATCGCGCACCATAATGCAGGCACCGTGCTCGGTCCTACTTGTGCCTCTAGTCTCAATGGCATCGACCCTCCTCCCGTTAGGTAGTTCACTAAGACTGGACAATGGTCCTTGTCATGCCCCCGGCCTTTGCATTTTATGCACCATATCTCCTTGCGTGCCTATGGTCGAGTTGTCATGTCTTGTTTCAAACTCTACATTTCTAGACACAAATTTTTTAGTTATGCATGGATTTGTTGGACTCTCAGGCCAGGATCTTATATTGGGGTCTCGTCCAGTCCCATTGCAATCTCCAAAGCTTCGTCCTGGGTGGATAACTTCTACTGCTACAATGTCGTCCTTAGATGCAGCGTTAGTGATGCTACAAACCATGCACGATACTACCCATCTTTCAAGGTCATGTTGGCTTCGCAACTCATGCCCTTCAGTCTCTGATCCAGTTCCCAGGGGTCTCGCCTCGAAGCATCGCAATTTCCTTAAACTCGATAATCGACAATGTCTCTGATTTTGGCCTACTAAATTCCTTGTTCAGCGCAACTTGGATATCCGCAACCCCTGCATTTGGATTATCATTAGAATGCTTAATGTACCATGTCAGTGTGCAATCCTGCAACACGCTTACTGGCATTTCCTTCTTTATATTGTCATCCACGACTCCTTGTGCTTCCCATACGACTTTTACCACGAACCAAAATTGGTCTGAATCTTCGTTCCCTACTCCTTTGAACACCGAAAATTTTATCGCACTCACATATTGAACTGTGTTGGTGGCGGAGGTGGTGAGGGTGGAGATGGGGGTGAAGATGGTGTGACTAGTGGTGCTGTAGGTGGAGGTGGTATGCGCAGAATTCGCTGCCTTACCGGACTAATCACACTTCTTGGCGAAACTTTTTTGAGCTCTTCCTCACTTTCTCACCAAGGCGAAATCGAGGGGCTATTATCTATCTCTGTGCTACCTTCATTTCTATAGATCCTCGCACTCTGTGTAGCCCCAAGCATCAATTTATTCGCATAACCTGCTTTTCACACAATAGCATTTTAATCCAAGTGTTCAAAGATTTAATGTAATTACCTCACAGTCCTTTGAGGAAGCGTCATTCCGCCTCACTGTAGCTGACTGAAGTATCTACCAAAAAACTCAGTGATAAACCCTCCTATAATTCGATCGAGCCAATGGTCCACAGTGCACTTGATCTTATCTTCTAATGCTTCTAGTATGCGCACCAACTCTGGAGTTCACACAATGGGTTTGTCGAGCCTACACCTTCCCTGATTTTCTGCTAGCTTTGCGATCCACTCATACAACTTAGGGGGGAAGGATGCAAAGAAAATCGCATTGATTTCCATATATACGTAGCACTCTAACCATTGTTCCTTTGATACTCATGGATTCCTATTTTCCTACGCCACGAACTCGTGAATTTTTCTGTCTAGCCACCCTTTAATTTCTTTCTTTGTCAGATTATAGTGACACGACATCAGACATCTCTTATGTAAATCCCAGTCCCAGAAATGCAACCGTTTGTTGGCTTGTTAGGGCCTGACCTAGGTTCAGAGGTGATTTAGCCAAAAAAATCCTAGTACTACTAGCCGTTTCTGCAACAGTTCGCAAAGAGCAGACTGAGGTCTCACCCGAAGTAGTATGGAAGAGTGTTAGAACTAGGTTTCTAAACCTTGGAGATGTCTCATGAGTTCAAGTGGTCTGCGGTTCGACCCTGCGCGAACATCGCTACACACACTTACCCGTTCCTCACAGTTTGAGATTCTGTTGTCGCACAGCCTTATTTGGGGCCCGAACTTTGTTATTGCCCAAGTCCTTACTAATATTCTATCATTAATTGAATAACTTAGCTTACTTGCATGTGTAAAGTATACTTAGCAATATAAATCATTCATACAATTGTGCATAGTAAATAAACAAGGTATTTGCAACTGATATCAAACATGTAATAACTCAGGAATAGATACACAGAATTTGGATAAAAATTCCTTTATTATTCTCTTCTCCGGTTACAGACTCAACTCTGCCCTGCGCACTCAGCTGTGGACAACTAGGCCTCTGCGCACTCAGCTGTAGATAGCTAGGCCTCTACGCAGTTAGCTGTAGAGCCTTCTCTTACTCTACGACCCAAAGACACACTTAGATACTTTCTACTCAATCCCTTGGACTTGTTCCTATTCCATAGTTAGTTCAAACTCACTCTCTTTTACACTTATAGCCTTGCTCTATTTATACAATCCCGTGGTCCGCAGACCATGGGTAGACCGACATTACATTACAAACTAGAGCAGACAACCCTATGACTCTAACATACTTCTTCGCCTACAATTTGCGAGGCTTTACAACATTATTCGGTTGAAAGATGGGCTTTGAGCCCAAAAACATGCTTCGGGGGGGATTCCATGCCAAACATTAGAACCTTTCATGGACCTTCTTTGGCTTACTGCGCGTGTGACAGCCTTGTTACCAATAGGGACATCTTACTTGCTTCTCCGCGTAACTACAGTAAAGGCGATATCATACAACCCACTGTTGGGACTCCTACACCAAACATTCTGAGGTTTAATTGGGACTTCTTACCATGGAGATCACTTGACATGTTGGCGAGTCCAGAACTGTTAACATTTTTGGACCTAGAAGGAGGGCCAGATGACAAGCTGTGTCCTCTCATCCAGTTTTGAACCTTTGCACATCTATCATGGATACTGTCACACTCATCCCTCTGTGATGCGTTTCCCATGCTGAACCTCTCGACATCACGAGGGAGTTTGGTGGTCTCTTGTCCAAGTTCACGTATGATGGTGAAGGCGAAGTAGCATGGCCTGTGCACATGCAAGACTTCTTTACGATGCTTGATAATGCAGATGAATGCTATGATGAAGAGGCCAGCCCGTTGCTTTCTTACATACTTCGCGGATCCCAACTATGATGGTGTTGGAGCCTGTCTCCTAGAAGCGTGCACTTACTTGAGTAATTTTGTGATCTCATTGAATCTACTTTCCATCATTTTGATGTAGAACCTCTTGAACAAAAAATGTTACAACAATGGAAGACCCTACAAGAATCGCCTATGGAATTTTGGGATCGCTTCGGTGTATTACAGTTTCAAGCTCTAAAAAGTCAAATGAAATTCCAGTATCTCATGGATAGATTTGAATATTTCCTTACCAAATCTATCAATCTAAAGAAGAATTTCAAGCCCAAGTCCTGCTCAACATACTTCGGTGATGGAGCTGCGTAATCACAAATGGATACGATTGCTGTCACAGTGATTGTTCGTCATCCCCTCATCAAACCACTCCAGCACCATAGTGATGTGGGAGAACAGGCACATACATATGTTTAAATGTCACATCCTCCCAACATCACTTATCTCAGTTGTCACACAGATTGGTTTGTAAATCCCATGGGTTGTCACATGTATTTCTTAACTCAACCTTCGTCTTCGTATTTTGATGATCCTTTGGATTGCACTATATTGTGTTCTCCGATTCCAGACTCTACACTTGTTGTGAGGGAGGATCCAACCATTGATGGAGTTGGTGTTGTACAACCAACCTACGCTGTCATTCATGAAGAGTATGACTGGGAGCTTGAGCATCAATCCTCAGTGAAGGATGAATCCCTTTTGTCTGAGCCTCCTCCCTGTTTTCTTGACATCTTTGGGGATTTTTTCATCCTTGATTTCATATGTGTATATCTGTCTATGGATGCACCCATTATTGATAATTCATAGAACACACCGAATGCTAGTCCATCATCCGACAATGGAGAGGACAAATCATTCTCTGAAAATACACTTCATTCTTCATTTTCGTTTTCTAGAAACACAGAGGGTGAACATTCTTGCTTCTCATCTACCCCTCTTTATGATTTATCTAATCATGAGGATGTCAACAAACATCCTGATTCTTCTGATCTTGGTTGTCGTGATCTCTCTACTTCGTCATCCAATCACGCTATTGATTCAATCATTGCTAATCTGTCTAAGATACCGGTCTACGATGATCTATCTGTCGACGAAGTTGAAACCCCACAGACTGTCAAGCCACTTGAGCCCGAGCTGATGGTTATGCCAGGCCCTCACTATCCTGAGGGTGGTTTGACTTCCGATCAGGAAATTGTTTAAATAGCCAAGGCTCTTCATCATTCATCTGTATACATTGAAGATCTATCTCACACACAGATTTTTCTCCCTCCACTCAAACTGCATGATCCCATTGTTCATGGATTGGAGGAATCTTACATAGAAAGCACACGTGCACAATGCAAGTTGTCTTTGTTTCTTGTGTTTTCCTTCATGTCACAGTCAAGAGTATACGTATGCTTGGCAGCTGAATGTAGTGTCGCATAACATTATGCTAAGTCCACGGATTGCATGTCATGCACTTGCACTCACTTATGTTTTGTGGATGCATTTAAACTCGGAGTGTGTTTGTCTTCATTTTTATATCTTTCTTGTTTGTTCGTTCGCGCAATTGTGCTATTCACAAACCATACCTTCACCAACATGGGTCAACCAATGCATCGGTGGCTACATTGGAAGTATCACTTCACGTGAGTAGACCCATGTCCCATTAGCTTAGGAGTAGGAGTAGTGTTTGCTTTTGTTTTGTTTTCTTGCATGAATGTTTGCTTCTTTCTTTGTTCGTTTGCTTTCTTTCCTACTTGTTTTCTTACTCACTTTGCTTATGCATTTACTTATACTTTTTCCTTGTTTTTTTGTTTGTTTTGTTGTTTACATCCATAGGTTAGTTTTGCATGAAACCATTTGTGACTCTTGAAACAAGATGGTTGAAGTACAAGAGGACTTGTGTAGTTTTGGTAATTGGCTATTTCTCATCTTGCCTCTGTATGAAGAATTTGTTATCTTAATTCCATGAAATGTCGATGGAAAATACGTACTATTCGTAGTGAACCTTGGTGAAAAAAATTTGCTTGCATGCTAACTAGTATTACCTACTCTAGTCAGTTGTTTTTGGGTTAATCCTTTTCTGCTCAGTCAGGTAGACTAAATTGAGGGGAAAAACTTAACAACCATGTCAGAGGTATATACAAACTACTTCTCTAAAGGAACAACCTCTTCTTCTCTTAATAAGTCGAGATCCCTCTTCAGCCTATGAAATGAATTTTTTATGCATAGAAAAGTGAAAATGTGAAAAAAATTCAAAAAAATGAAAAAATGAATGAGGTGAAAGAAAAGAAAGGCTTCTTGCGCAGAGAGGTGATGCACCAGATATTGACTAGGTTTGTTGGTAGCAAAGTGATGGATATGTTCATGTGTGACTCTGTCGGGGCACTGTCCAGACCTACTGGTAGCAGAGCAACACCAGAGATGAAACAAAAACTCTGACGACCATATTTCTTATGCACTAATATACCCCTCATCCCCAATTGAAACAACTATATTAGCTTGGCTTGGAATGTCTGTCGACCAACCAAGAGCTTGGCAGATGCTACATCTTACAATCAACTAAGTGTGGAAAGAAATATTAACAGAGAGTTGAACAATACTTTTGGAGGTGTTAGACTTGCTTTTCATGAACAAGGTCCATTCAGAGAGCCAGAGTTCTACCAGTGTGTTTCCAAGTGTTACAGTGGCTACAACAACCCTCCAAAATTTTCCCTTAGCTTCATTTTGGAGCCTCCCTACCAACCATACTTAGTAGCATGTCATGCACTGTCGAGTACATACGATTTAGCTTATTTTCAGTTGCTTTCTAGCCTTTGCATGTCAGTTTGCTTCAATCCCTTGACATGCTACCATTTCAGACTTTAGCTCATTGCTGGTTGAGCAGCTCCCTCAGAAAATTAAGCAATTATGGAGGGGAGCCAACCTTCCGTCCAGAAATTGCACAAATCTACTGGACAAACTACTGAGCTCCAAAATTGCACAAAACAGTCAGACATGATTCCTTGGGAAAGTTTCACAATCTGGCCTAGCACTGCAACAAAGCCTAGAAATTGCGCAAATCAGCTAGGTAGCCTGTAGGGCTTAGAAATTGCGTAGAAAAATCAGACAAGATTCCTTAAGAAAATTGCGCAATATGGTAGAGCACTACAGCTCCATCAAGAAATTGCACAATTCTGGGCAGCAGTCACCTGCTGACTCCAGAAATTGGGCAGTCCCTCTGGGACATCCAACCCAGCTCAGCTCAAAAATTGTGAAAATCTATCTCCTAGTCTTGTAGGCTATTACATGTGCCTTCAAGTTGACCAGATCCCTCTAGGACTGAGAAAAATGATTTGCATGCATGGGTTGCTTCTCCCAAAACAGAAAAAGGAGGAATGCAAAAGTAATCCCTAGATCTAGGGATCTATTTTTAGCAGCTAGAGGTCACATGCATAGATCATTTTAGAAACCTCTCAACAAGCATCGCGTTTTCCTAGATTTGTGGTATGTGCATCATAACCTTGATCTTATTAGAACTTATGAACCAAAAATTTCAAAGCTTATTCCTCACATCAATCTTATAGCTCTGACATCCCACATTACATCTAGGAGTCTTCGACACTTTCACCTTAGCTGTTTCAGGGTAAGTATGCTTTTCATGTCTTGCACTACATTTCTGTTAGTTTTTGTGTTTCACTTTGTGTGATTGTTGTTTGCTTGATTTCAATGAGCGCTTGTGTCATTTTAATATATGTTAGCTTGTAGAAGCACCATTTCAAATATAGTTTGCATATCACTGATGTCGCATGAATGACACTGTTTTTCACTTACGGTCATTATTGTGGCAACTCGCTTCACACACATGCATGCTTTCCCATTTTTTGAATCCTACACTTATTGTTTGCATGCATGATCATTCACTCTTGTTTACACTCAGTTTCATAATGGATTCAGACTTCTCATGTTGCCAGTCGCCCATCGGTCGGTCTAGGCTACCTTTGCCCGGCTAGCATTGCACATTTATGGAAGTGGAGGCTCAACCTTCCCTCTAGAAATTACACAAGTATGGCCCAACACTGACCTCCAGGCTTGCATTGTGAAATTCTTGGAGGCAGTGCCTTGTTGGCCCTAAAAACTGTGAAATGCAATTTACTGGTTTTCATGTCATTGCTGACTCAAATTGCGTATTTCACAGTTGCAGTCCTTAACAACACAAGCTGGATTGTGCATTGCATAGTTCCAACAGTCATTTAACCTCTTGATAGCCCAAACTTTTCCTTACAAAGTTTTTGTAGTTTGTCTCCTAGCCTCCAGGTGAAAATTGTGCAATCTTCACAGAAAGTCACATAGGTATGTTGCATGTCAGTCCTCCATTTTGTTTTGGTTTTCAACTGAAAGATTTCTTGCCATGAGTGTTTCTATGTATCCATGTATCATAGGTGTTTTCCTTTCTCTCAGTAGCATAGGTACAATGGATTCCAGGAGAGCAGAGTTAAAGACATCGTTGAGAGCGCAACTAGGGATGCAGTTGATCAAGTGTTTATGAACTTGCTTATCTATGAAGACATCAAGTTGTTCATGGAAAAGGATATCAAGATGAAATGGAAATGACATCATAGTGAACAATACCATCAATAGCAGAAGAAGGTAGCAGACTTGCATGTGACAAATGCAAGAGGAAGGTTGTTGACAGCGTATAGGCGGAGCAAAGTTACAAGTTCATGCAGATCCACTTATGATGAAAGCAACTTTGAGGATTGAGGCTATTAGGTGACAACGCAAAAACAAGATTGCACGAAAGTAGAGAGAGAAACATAGAAGGATTTGCAGGTGCTGAAGCAACAACCCAAGGAATGATAGGAGCTTCACAGAGAGAGAAGCAGTTGTAGCGGGAACAGGTACAACAAGAGGCACAACATGCACAAACTAATGAAATTGCACCCATACATGTTATAGACCCATCCAGCAGCTAGCATGGAGCAAACAGGGTGAGAAATTTTTTCGATTGCATGTAAAGGTGTTTAGGAGCATGGATGTCATTGTGCACACACATGCAATCCCACCCATTGGCACACTTAATGAGGCGAATACAAGAAGCAAGTACGACTGAAGCTGAACATGTATTTCGACAAGTTGATGTGCATGGTCACCAACACACACTTATAGATGAGCACAAACACTATCCATCAGTATGTTGCTAGTCTATCTTCACTCAAGATGACGATGCCCATTTTATTAGATGAGTTGGACAGATGAGCCATATCAGTGTGCCTAGATACAACAGAGGCAAGAGTTCTCTTTTAGTAGGATGTCACCTTTCAGTGCACAGATATTATAGACATTTCTGGGCATTGCAACCCCAATCATAAATGTCCATAAACCAAGGGCTCTTAAGTCCCTAAAAGTGTTGTTCCAAACTCTAAAAGAACGAGGTCAACTGATTACATCTTATCCCAGAAGTTCTCCATGAAAAACTGCTCAAAACTGGTCAAAACTGGACCATTTCACCTGCTCCATGGTCAAAGTGCACTCCATCCCACCTAAATACACACAGTAGGTGCGATGAATCTTGAAAAGCCCTTCTATCGGGTGCGATGGGCGAGAGTGGACAAATGGCAGGGTCAATCTACAAGGTGGAGGATCATGGAATCTTCTAGAAACTTCTCCTGTGACACTTGCCTCTCTGCATTCACCCAGGGATGAGTAAGAGATCATCAATCTCCAAGTGGAATCCAGAACTATCAGATAGAGGACACTAATCAACTCTCAGAAGCTGACTCACCCTCCTTGCAAATATCTATATATGGATCCCTCATCCCAGAGATCCAGAGGCTGGAATTTTGTATCTTGTAAGGAAGTGCTACTGGTTTCTTGGTGCAATATCATAGTGTTGTGTGATTTAAGCTTTTTATGAGGTGAATAAGGGCTTTCTTGCTGAGAGGATGATGCTGGGTCAGAACAATTGGTTGTAATCCTCTTTGCTCTTTCTTGATTATCAATAAAGCTATTCAAGTTTTCCTCCACATTCTTATATGATTGATGTTATGCGTATTTGTGTGGTCAATATATATGTGGTCCTATATTGTTTATGATAATAGATCTATGTTCTTCGATAGTGTTATGTTGCTTTGATTCTACAGGTGCTCTGTGAAGCTGGCTAGACAAGGAAGCGAGTAGCAAAGATCTATCAGAAGGGAGAGGAATCGAGCAAGGAACCAAGCGCAAGACAGAGGTTGGTCTCCTTATTCCCCTCTTATCTATTTCTCATAAAGGAAAACGAAAGTAGTTTTAGTTTGTTTCTTTCTAAGGTAGCTACCAGCCTTAGTGGGACTAGCAGCTCTGCATAGACACTAGTTTTCCCGATAACAAAATGGCAACTCCACTGGGGAGCGAATAGATTGTTTGTTTATCTGCATTTGTTTACTTTATAAACTTACAGATGGAGCCTGAAGTTAAGCCATCTAGCCTTCGAACTGCATTTTCTATGCAAGTGCAAAGTAGATCAATGCTACTTCAGTCTATCTCTGGGTTTTGTTTATGAACTGAACAATTGATTTACAAGCTCTCTAACTGCCCTTGTGGTGGCTCTAGTAACCTCTTTAGATCTACCCTTGTGATTGATTTACTGATTACCACTTTCTCGGCCTAAATCCCTGAATTGAGCTGCAAATTGTGACCCAGAACCCAGTAAAGTCTCGTCCCTGGTCTAGCGCACTGTCTCTTCTATGAATTCTAGATGCATCGCACTTCCCGAGTGTAGTAGGTGCGCTGCATCTCCAGTTCATTGTGTTACAAGTGCGCTGATCAGATAAGGCCTTTCCTGCTCCTAGATTTGGTTTCTGTGTTCACTCTTTTCAGCTCTATTCAAGAGTTTTGCTGCCTGTAGTCAATACACCTCTATTGAAACCCCCTTCCTTGCCATTATTCTGCCTCTATTGTGCAAAGCACTGTAAATTTTTTTATGTATTTTGAGCCATTTTCAGTTCTCCTTTACAAAGAAGTAGCGTAACCGTACTGTCGTTTCTTGATTTGAAAGTGTCGCAAGCGTCGTTTTCGGTCATAGAAGAGAATCTGATTGTTCTTGATAGTCGATTACACTGTTACTCTTGTATTTGATTTGAATTAGTAGTTTTTCAAGTGTCGAAAGCAAGTTTTCATTTCCAAATCGCAAAGTGTCATCATTGTCCTCATTTTTTCTTGAAAAGAAACTTGTTAGTAACGTCGCTTTGAAAAATAATTCAGATTTGTGCTTAGCTTTCTTTTTATCATTCACACATTAAGAAGGCTGAAAACAAATACATGCACGTGCATTTACATTTAGACTGTTTGTTGGTTTGATTTAGGACAGTGTATATAGTGTGTGCTCTCTGCTCTATGTTGAAAGAACGTCATCTCTCTTTCCTTAGTAGCTAGGATTTTCATTGCAAAAAGAAGATTAAACGACTATTTATCATCTTAGATTGCATTTTAGGAATTGTACATCTACATTACGCGGTGAACCTAAAAGGCAAATTTCTTAAGCAAGATCAACTGTAAAATAAATTTAATGAATCTAAGAACGCTTTGGAACCTAACGCACAACGTCTAGAAGTCTAGGCTAGAGACGTATTCCGGCATCATTAAGCCTGGTAACTGTTGTTCTCATTGTTGGTTGAATGATTCCTCCACCTTGAGACGATAAGTGCCAGTACGGACTTGTGCTCCCATGTACCGTCGAGTATATATTGGGAGAGCAAAATAGGCTTTATCCTTTATCCATAGGAAGTCGTGTCTATGGCCCTATCGATTGCAATGCACTGAACACAACATTCGGGAAGATTGACTGCTGTACCGTAAAAAGTATTCTGCAGTTTTGCGATTGGTTTGGTAATCCCTCTGTCTAGATTTCCAGAGCAGTCCCTTTCGTTCCTTTTAGACTCCTTAAAGGAAAAGGTCCATCTGAGCACTTGTCACTTCAGGCTCATTAAAAATCGAAGGCAACTAGAGTCATATTTTGTTTTTTCTCGACTCTTAAAAATTGAAAAAACAAGTTGTGTCAATGCATCTAAAATTTATTTTAAATGAAATAAATATCACCTTTCCTACGTTGGTCTTAGGTTGAGAAGAATGTACCCCACCAACCAAGGAGTTCCCCTTGGGGGAAATCCTAGTCCCTTCTCCTCTTGGGGAGATGTTGGTGTGCCCCATATGGCCACATTATCGCTTCCGGGATTGACAATCGGTTTGCCCGTATGGCTCTTCTCAACTTCTGTCGTTCAGAACCCCGTGATTCCTGAACAATCAAGTTAGCAACTAAACGATGCCAAAGTTACCCCCCAACCCTCTACTTCGTCCAATTCTTCCTCTCCTCCTTCCTCTTCGCTTAATGAAGCTGGTAAGGCCAAAAATAAAGTAACCAAGAAGAAAAAGGAGAAGAAGAAGAAAGAGAAGAAGAAGAAGGAACCAAAGGCGAAAAGGGGCAACCAAGCATCGTCTAGTGAAAATCCACACACTGTACTGACTAGGCATAAATCACCATGTGTCATTTGCAAAGGAGACCACTATCATTGGCATTGTCCTTGCATCCCTCAGATCTTAAGGGACTGGTCTCCCCGTTTGCACAATCTGGTGTCATCAACCTCTGATGATCATGTTGAAGGTACACCACCAACTAGTGAAAGTGAAGCCCCTGGACAAAAAGGAAGATGTAAATTTCCTTGTAAATTGTGTGAAGGCGATCACGCCATCCACCGTTGTCCCTTCCTAGACGAGGCTAAATGAGTTTTGGATGACCATCTGGTTTCACCGTTACGACTTCCTCCGGGATATAAGAAACTCTTGCCGAGTCCATCACTAGTTGAAAATCCGGCTGACACGCCCTTGTGGTTGGCCGAAGCGTCTATCATTGAAGATAAACCATCTAAATCCACACCAGATGAAAGTCAAAAGGTCGAGGCGGTAGTTGACCTGGTTTTGCCTTCAGAGGATCCATCTTCAGATGATACAGTCATCGAAGAGAACAAGGATGACACCGTCCAAATTCTTTTCGTAAGCACAGAATCTGATGAACATGGGGGCAGGCTACCCGTTCCTCTACTGGAGGAAGGAAGTTCGTCAAAGTCATATCCGGCCATCTATTCGGTCCCACCTCCAAGCAACCTAGTTGTTTCCTTCGATTGGAATCTACTAGGTAGACCCCGCTTACCGGCCAGTGTACCATTTCGAATCATCGCTCAAATATATAGAATGGTCATGGCTGGTACCATCATAGATGAAGGGGCTTCTGGAGTATCCTTTCTTCAACTGCTTGGAAAGTGCTTGGTTCACCATCGCTTTTGCCTGAGATGAGAAATCTAACAAGCTTTGACAAAGGAACCAGTCGACCATTAGGGATCCTTCCCAATGTGCCGATAACGTTTAGAAGGAAAACTGTTCACATGAACATAATGGTAGTCCAAGGACCCCTGGATTATAATCTACTCCTTCAACGAGACTATATTTATTGCATGGGAGCCATTGTCTCCTCACTCTTTAGAGTAATGTGTTTTCCGCACGAAGGAAGAG
This sequence comes from Pinus tabuliformis, assembly GCA_031772625.1. Lineage (NCBI taxonomy): Eukaryota > Viridiplantae > Streptophyta > Pinopsida > Pinales > Pinaceae > Pinus > Pinus tabuliformis. The sequence goes on from CM062813.1 coordinate 225,393,846, forward strand.
TGGTCAAGCTCGTAGACCAGCTTTCATTCCCCGGTTCACACATAGCAAATAAACATATACCAACCTTGAATGGTCTTTTCACGCAAGGAATGTCTCATCAATCCCCAGTCCATCCTCCTGATGAGTGCGAGTGATTCAGAGGTGACTGAAACCCAGGGGGCATGCACCCTGGCCTGTTTCGACAGGAAAACCTTGGGTATAGGGTGGGTTTCCGTGGAGAGTATATGACTGGCCTGACACACCCGTACATTTTGGAAAATGGGATTAGACCGAAATAAGATACCTCTATTAAGGTAGGCCTATCCCGATAAAATAAATGTTTTGTCTGGAAATTGAGGGGTAACCTGAAAAGGTAGGCCTTTCCCGATAAAGCAAACGTTTTGTCTGCAAATTGAGGGGTAACTTGGAAACTATACTTCACTATACCTGGGGGCATGCAAACCTTTTGGCGTGCAAGCGAAGAGCAACCATTTATTTTTTTAAATGTATAGGTCCTCTAACCCTTTAAACTTGTAGGATTGGTCGTTTCCTAACTTGCATAAAGAAAGGATGCAGGGCAAAGCTTTGAAATAATTCTATTTTTATATATGAGACATCCTTATTATACGACTGGATTAATCGAGCAGTTTTAACGCAGAATTCAAGCTCGTTAAAAACTAAACATAGGCAATGAGCAAATGTTCCCCCAGAGTTTAAGCTCATTAAAAAATGAACCATTCTCTAGTAAATAACCATTGTGAATGTATTACCATCAACCTTTGAAGCCTTGGTCGTGTTCTCATCATCACCTCCACTTTGTTTTGGCTGATCATTCACCTCCATCTGATCGTTTACCCTTTTGAGGAACAACTGCGAAGAGTGATCCTGTTAGCCATCCTTGTGACACTGCCGTGATTGGAAAATTCCAAACCTTACCTAGAATCAGCTGCTACCCGAATTTATCGCTCGTTCCTCAAAAAACAAGTCTCCTTTAAGCTCTTTTCAACTGACTCGTAAAATATGAAAATATTGTCGAGCCATTGGCCTCTCCAGCTCGTTAAAGGGACCGGAAGTGTTATCCCTCCTTTAGATTTTAATCTTTTTGGACTTGAGGGATTATTACACAAAAAGATTAAGCGCTTGCTTTGTTCGGCTCGTTAAAAGCACCGAAAATCCACCCCTTTTTTATTGTTTTATACTTTTTCGGACTCAAGGGATTATATGATGAAAAAGGATTATTGTAGTTTTCTTTACGTCCCTTTTCATACTCTTTAAAATTTAAAAGGACCGAGTTATCCTTGTCGTTAAACTTGTTAAAACCAAATAGCGACAAACTTGTCTGTACAGAAAAGAACGAGTTTCACTATCACTAGGCTCGTTAAAACATAGGGATGGGTTTGCCCGAAGGGAAAATTATAGAACAAGCATATTTTATCCTCCTCAAGCTTGACAAAAATAAAAAGGTACTGTTCAACAATGATTGGGGAAAATTGGGAAGAAAACTTGAAGAAACTTTATTGGTAGCAAGTCGCTCTTGAACATGACACTTTCACTCCGCATCCGAGTCAGGTTGGGTTGTTCCATTCACTGGTCACATCACCATGGTTCTGTCACACCATCCATATTTGGGGTTAATGCTACCGATCCATCATGTCAGTGTCGCCGATATGTTCAAGAGAATTTGCTCAGAGAATTCACCGGTGTCTCACCCACTGCAATACATTCACGCTCCATTCTTTCATGACCGCCACCCTGAACCTTATATCACCAAATCATTTTCAACTCCATTAAAATAATTTTCTCCATTCTGTGTCATTGATGTGAAATTCACTAAGGCCCTTCTATGAAGGATCACTTCTTGTCGACATCAACTCATTATCTAAGAAGTCAATCTAGGAATAACCCTTTCAGTACTTTGAAGCTTGCATGCCTCAATGGCAAGTTTCTCACTTCTGGCGACATGTTTACATCAATGGCCTTCGACCGAAAGATTTTTGTGTGGTGTTTGATGCCAAGTCCCTTATTCACACCACGTGAATTGTACTACAGTACCTTGAGGGTCATCATCATTATCGGTGATTCCTCTCGCGCCTGTTAACAGCTTACATCATTGGCTAGTAATCAGGGATGTCTTTCCATGTTCGACTCCAGAACATCTCTCACATGGAACGACTTGTATTTTGAGTGAAGATCAAACGAGATTGAAGACCCCAGATCTGTTGGGTGTGGAGCCTGATTATCTTCTATAGTACCGGCATATTGGACCCCAGTTCAAAATGGGGCGGCAACGCCGCCTGTAAAATAATCGCTGCCGTGGGGGGTCTAGGGGGGGGGGCAGCGACTTTTGGGAGCCCCTCCCTGGCGGGGGGTTTCGGGGGCAGCGCCCCCGAAGCTAAAAACAGCTGTAAAATTGCCTTGTAAAAGTATAGTAATTTCTAGTCAATCTGGGCCGTCCATTAGGCGGATGATCTGACGGTAGAACTTATGTTTAGTTTAGGGTTTTTTGCCCTAGAAGGAAACCCCTCTCTTTATATGAGGGCATTGTATTTGAGGCTGTGTGTGAGATGTGTATTCGGTGAGCGAGAAACATAGAGGTGAGACTGTGAGAGAAAACAGAGGATATTACAACGGTTTTGCTGTAGGTTGTATCTCTTCATTTTGCTAGATAATAGAAAGGAAGGACTGGCTGTTCGGGGTGGACGTAGCCCAAACTGGGTGAACCACGTATATCTGTGTTTCTCTTGTTTTGTGCGTTTTCTATGTTTATATTTCTGCAATATTTTATGTGTTCCATTGCTCCGTAATATATAATTTTCTAACAAGATCTAGTTTCATCCATCTGGGCTGCGATATATATTCAAGAAAATAAAGACATCAAATGTACATCATTACTGCACAGATAATCATCCAATCTAAGGGATGATCGCTCTACGAGAATCATCAGTCTACACTCAAACGATTGTCTGTCTTATTTACATGAAAATGAATTTATAAAGCTGAGCATGGGAATGCCAGCCTCAGCTATATCATGAAAATATTATGAAGATAATGTATTGTATTGTATCTTATTACAGGTTGCCTTCCAGCTTGAAATAACTTCAGATCCTCATGATAAAGCATTTCACCCGACATCAAGAGATTAACGACCTCATGCTTTAGGGGGCAACTGTTATAGACATTTTTAGGCACTGCAACCCCAATCATAAATGTCCATAAACCAAGGGCTCTTAAGTCCCTAAAAGTGTTGTTCCAACCTCTAAAAGAACAAGGTCAACTGATTACATCTTCTCCTAGAAGTTCTCCATGAGAAACTACTCACAACTGGTCAAAACTGGACCATCTCACCTGCTCCATGGTCAAAGTGCGTTGCATCTCACCTAAATACACACAGTAGGTGTGATGCATCTTGAAAAGCCCTTCTATGGGGTGCAATGGGCGAGAGTGGACAAATGGCAGGGTCAATCTGCAAGGTGGAGGATCATGTAATCTTCTAGAAACTTCTCCTGTGACACTTGCCTCTCTGCATTCGCCTAGGGATGAGTAAGAGATCATCAATCTCCAAGTGGAATCAAGAACTATTAGAGAGAGGACACTAATCAACTCTCAAAAGTTGACTCACCCCCCTTGCAAACATCTATATATGGATCCCTCATCCCAAAGATCTAGAGGCTGGAATTTTGTACCTTGTAAGGAAGTGCTGTTGGTTTCTTGGTGCAATATCATAGTGTTGGGTGATCTAAGCTTTTCATGAGGTGAAGAAGGGCTTCCTTTCTGAGAGGATGATGCTAGGTCAGAACAATTGGTTGTAATCCTCTTTTCTCTTTCTTGATTATCAATAAAGCTATTCAAGTTTTCCTCCACATTCTTGTATGATTGATGTTATGTGCATTTGTGTGGTCAATATATATCTGGACCTCTATTGTTTATGATAATATATCTATGTTCTTCTATAGTGTTATGCTGCTTTGATTCTACAGGTGCTTTGTGAAGCTGGCTAGACAAGGAAGCGAGTAGCAAAGATATATCAAAGGGAGAGGAATCGAGCAAGGAACCAAGCGCAAGACAGAGGTTGGTCTCCTTATTCCCCTCTTATCTATTTCTCATAAAGGAAAACGAAAGTAGTTTTAGTTTGTTTGTTTCTAAGGTAGCTACCAGCCTTAGTGGGATTAGTAGCTCTGCATAGACACTAGTTTTCCAAATAACAATGGACACCATCATGGACAACCAGTTTTGGCATCACTTTGCCACCGTCGATCATCACAAGGATGTCAAGGAGTTGGTCTTCCCACAACTGTCTGAGTCTTAGTGATGTCTTGCATGGCTTGCTCAAGCCTATTTTTTCTGACATTGGTACATGTGCAGATTAGATGTAACATCTTGTAAAGTGGAAATCCAAGTGTCGATAGTTCAATGTAAGAGTCATAGAGTAGTTGAAGAGTCATGAGGGTAGGTGAACAGTCACAAAGGGGAATGTCAAGGGTCACCCCACCCTTTGCTATTTATGGTACCTCATAACTGATTATAGAGGATTTTGGTCAGAAAGCTTCCGATAGGAGTATCTTAGAGAAATCTTGGAGAGTATTGTAACAAGCCTTGGCTTGTCCATAGTGTAGAGCTAGTACATCTCTTTGGAGGAGTAGGCGGCAATGGCTGTAACTTTCCGCTATCAAGACTATTGGTTGGTCATGGTTTTACTGTTTGATTGGAACTTTCACTTCTTAATTTAACAGAGCCAGTATTTCAACTATCTTGGTTACTCTAATGATATATGTATCTATTTTCTTATGCATGCATGCATGGACTCTTTCTGTATAAGTATGTATGAATCTTACTGAGATGCGTTGTGGTTTAACCATCAATTTGGATTGTTAGATTACATGATTTCTCATTTTTGATGCATATTCACTTGTTTGTTCCCTTCCAAGCTGTGTGCTTCCATAGGTTTCCAAGGGGTGCACTCACCTCACTTTCCATGTGTTAGAACCATTCATGCACCTTCCTTGGCTTGTTGTGCATGTCACACCCTTGATACCAATAGGCACATCTTACTTGCCTTTGCATGCAACCGCAGTCGAGGAGATACCATACAACCCACTGCTGAGACTCCTACACCAAATGGTTTGAGGTCTAGTTGGAACTTCTTATCAGGGAGATCCCCTGACATGTTGGAGGGTCCAACACTGTCAACATTTTAGGCACTATAATGAGGGCAAGATGACAAGCTATGTCCTCTCATCTTGTTTTGAACCTTTGCACATCTATCATGGATACTTTCATAGTCATCCCTATGTGATGCATTTCGCATGTTGAACCTCTTATGGTGTAGGTAAAATTATAAGTATGGACACAAAAAATTGCCCTAGCCCGGAGCAGGTCTAGCCAAAAACAATACATTCTATGGAATATTTCTTTAGGTTAGGACCAGTTAAGTGGGCCTACCTCTTAGTACATTATCTTTTTGATGACAACCTTGGTTCCTTGCTCCAGCTACCTTCGGCTTCTTCTTGCGAACGCCTAAAATAAGTAGACAATAGCAGACAACAACCGTGATAATATACAAATTGTATTCAAACTACTTAACAAGTCAAGAAACATTAAGCCATAAACATGTGAAATGACATGTTATGTAGGAAATCAATCGATAGTTGCATATTTATTAAATCACGAAGAGATTACAACCGACGTCTTGACGTTGTTGTTCTCCTCTAACAAATCCAGGTTCCCACACACTTCTGCTACCATTCCATGGATGGCCTCAACAATGATAGTCTTAGGGCTCTTCCCTTTAGGCTTCACACAAAACCAAATCACAATTATCCCTTAATCATAAACTAGAGAGCTACAAAGTATGGATAAATTTTTTATTACTCCAAACGAACCTTAATTAGCATTACCGCACACACACACACACTAATACTAGCTTGTGCTTGGGAAAAGTGGAGGTTTATATATCTTGAATGGATGGGAGATGGTTACTCTTATCATGGGAGAAGGTCTTATCTCTTGAGGTAGTTTCATCCTAAGAGGGGAAAGGATCCCAATCTAACCTCCTCAACTCCATCTGGCCTAACCATTTACCAAACTTCCATTACGATGATTCTAGAGCTTGAAGCTTGAGCTCCATATTTAAAAAAAAGTCCAAAAGAGGACCATCGCGACTGGGAAAAGGCTCAGTCAGTCCGACTAGAGTTAGGGATAGTTGTAATCCTTGCATATTGGCTCGAGGAGGACATAGGTCATTAGCGTTGATCTTGTAAACTGGAAAAAACAAAAGATCTTGGGAAAATGATGCAAAGGGGAATTGTTCTACTTAGGAAGAGGGACACAATGGAAGTTTCTTCATGATGGGAAAGCATGCAGGGTTCACTGTAGCGGTCCTCCAGGATCAAGGAACAGGGAGCAAAGGGACAGTGACAAAATGTTGTGCAACAGATTCCTCCTAAAGCATGAAGGTCGAACTAGAGTGAGGGGTGAAATGATTTGTAACTCAGTGCAGGGAACCAAAGTCTGTCGTTAGAAAACATGCAAGAAAGTACAGATACATATACATTACTGAATAATTTGTCAAACAACACATGAAGCATGGTATGGACATAGCAATCTAGAGAATGAGCATGTAAATGGATCCAAGGTATGGGCACAACCATCTAACAGAAAGGATCATAATGAAACCAAGGTATGGTCACAACCATCCAATAATTAGAAGGATCACATATGACAACTCATGTTATGGTCACATCCATCTATCTGAAAGAGACATGTATATCAACATGATCATGTCACATTGCCTTGCAACCTCGACTTTTATAATCTGAGCCTAGGGTCTTGCGGTCCAACACGACCGAATCAAAGTACAAATTCTAACATGCAAATAAATGTGTTGACGTTGAACATGCTAGAAAATCACTTGATTACCAGTCAATGATGTAAATTGTTAACAAACGCACGAGAAACCACCAATAATGACAATGGCTCAAGGTACTAATAGCACAATTCATGGAATGTGAATGAAGGAACTGAAGTCGAACACCATGAAATCACCCAATCAAAAGCCAATAATGTGAACATATCGTTGAGTGTGAGGAACCTATCATTAGGGCATGCAAGCTCCAAGTTACTGGAAGGGAATCTCTCGACCAACTTCGTGGAGGGCCATGATGTATCCCACATCATCGACATGAGACAAATGGATGCAGATGATTTTGGATGATACAAAGAATTTGGAGTAAGTGTAACTGTAGAGGGACTAACTATTGAACATATCGCCGACATGATTCCGGAGTTTGCCAGCTTTTGGAACCATAGGGTTGGTGGTAATGATGACATGGCAGAGATCAAATGGACAAGCCTACCTAGGAATTTCAATGATGAAAATGAGGATATCCCAACCCGACACGAAATAGAAAGTGTCATGTTCAAGAGTGAGATGCTGACATGACTAATCAGATTTGCAAATTTCCCCCCACCATTTCAGGCAAGTACCCCAATTATTTTTTATCGCAAGATTGAAGGGGATAACATATGCTTGCACTGTAAGTTCATACTTAAGATGAATCTGACTAGTAAAATTAATAAACCCTAGGAAGGAGAAGCTCATGTTCGTTGCAGTGACGAATCCAATGTCGTTTAATATTTTAAGCAGTCCGACAAAGGTGTAACTCGGTATCTTTTTCATGTTTAGAGAGTTTGAAGAAGACACGGAAAATAAAAATCCACATGGTCCCTTTTTTTACATTTGTGTCTCTCAAGCCCGAAAAGGTAGAAAATGATACTCGATAGAACCGCTTAACCATTTCAGTCAAGGAGTACCTTTTTCGTAAATAGTGCATCCCAGCTCGAAAAATAGGTAAACGTATACTGGGTGCACGATGTTTCACATCCGTTAATTATTGGCATTATGATGCACGTGTTTTACTTGATGGCAACCCTCTCATAGAAGATCATCTCACTTATATACATTCAGATGAATCTACAGAAGAGATATCAGATGTGACATAATACATAGATGCAGAACAGCTCAAAGGGATCAAATGACAGTTCACAAGTAAGCTTTGCCATCAAGTCCAAAGGGGGAGATTGTTGGCATTATGGCTAAAGTGTTGTCCTTGATGGAAACTCATACAGGTGACAGATCATAGAACATCAAGCCAGTAGCAAAGATTGATGAGTAGCCTCTCAGATTGGAAGAAAATAAGGGGTACGCAGGTACACCGTACAGAAGGTGCGTACACGCAGGCATGTCATACATAAAGTGCGTACAAACACGCAGGTATCCCATGTAAGAGGTGTGTACCCCCACTTCACTCACTTCAAGGCAGAGAAGCGCGCTCACGTGGGGTGTCTTATGTTTGGCCCGTGGTATTTAGCCCGCCGTTCTTGATTCTATGGTTTTGGCCCATGGTATCGTTTTATATTATTATTATTGAGCCCCTATTGATCCATGATTTTAGGAAGAGCTTGCCTATATAAAGCAAAGGAGATCATTTGGCTAGAAACTTGTGAAATAAGAAGATCTTAAGAGAAGCTAGATCTGAAATTCTAGTGATGGGTTTGTGAGAGAAAGCTAGATCTAAATCAGGAGAAACATGAGAACTAAAAGTTGGATCTACTAATGGGTTGATATCTCTCGGCGCATGTTCAGATCTGTAGATCTGATAGTTTGGGTTAATCTTGAAGTCCTGAAATTATCTATACCTGCAGGTACGCAAGTACAGTGAAAGAAAAGTGTAGAGATACGCAGGTGCAGAAGCGCTGCAGGTGCGCAGATACGCAGGCCCAGAAGCGCTGCAGATGCGGAGGGGCACATGCAGTTCATTGGACACAGAGCACAGGTATGTAGGAAGTCTGTGAGGCAGAGTGCGTGGGTACGCAGGAACTCAGTTGGAAACAGTGCGTACTTCTACGCATATGTTATATGGGTGAAGTTGCGTACTTCTCATGAAATCTACTTAGCTGTCCATATTTATCATTGCTGTGTTCTGGGTTTTGAAGTGATGTCTGTTTTCTGGTATTAAGTTCTGATAACAGCAGTGATTGATTAAATGTTTATACATTGATGGATGAATGGATCAGGTTCTTATTGACTCATTCTATGTGATCTAACAGACTAGATCTGATTGATGACTGACTTGTATATGTATAGATCTAGTGCTTGGGTAATTCAGAAGGTTGTTTGATTATGAGCTTCAATGTTGTTGGGTCTAGTATGAAAATTGGATGAAATGTGGCCTTTCAGATTATGCGTTGTGCTTCAGTGTATCCAGTCTAAAAATTGATGAAACGTGGTACCTGGAGGAGAGAAGATTGTAGGTCAGCACCTACGTACTAGTATCTAAGCTAGTACAAGAGCTAAAGGAAATCTTTGGAGCATTGTAGCAGGTAGTAGCCTGCGTACTAGTAAATGGATTGGCTAGTACAAGAGCAAAGGGGGTTGTAGCTCCCGTACTGGTATGAGGCTGCACCAGTACAAAATATTGTAAAAGGATTTTCTTATTAAGAAGAAGATTGAGATGACTTGCAGCAGGTGGTTTTCTCCCGCATTGGGTTTCCACCTTATATCATGGTGTTCATGTGTGTGCCTTATGTGTGATGATCTATTCCATGTTACTGCATCTGTTAACTGATAATATGGTTGATAATGTTCTAATGCACTCATTGAAGATCAATTAACTTAATCATAAGAAGTTGTGGAAGTAGCATATATGAATCTGATTATGGAAATGGAAAAAGTGTTATTAATGTGATAATATTGATTCACCCCCCCCCCCCTCTCAGTATTATTTCCAACAATTGGTATCAGAGCAAGTCCTTTGGTAGAAGCTTGATTGCTTGAAGGAGATCCGTGGAACAATGGGAAAGAAGCTTAAGAAGAAAGCACCTAAGAAGAAGAAGTCATCTTAGAAGAACTATGACAATGGGAGAATCGATTGGGGATTAGGTATAAGAAGCTCTTTAGATTCAAAATCATTATCAGGTATGAATATATTATCCTCTGATGTTCCAACTATCTTTCCTTTTGGAAAAGATGAAAGTGATAGCGAAACTACTGAATTTGCTCTTATGGGTGGACAAGAAAGATATCAAATAGAGGCAGAATTTAAAAGGCTGACAGACAAAATTAGAGATCAACAAGATCTATTGAACAAAAGGGAATGTGACTTCAAAGAAGAAGCTACCAAACTAAAGGCCCAACTAGAAGAAGGAAACAAGGTAAGAAAACTACTCAAGGACAAGGAGGACCAATGTCAAACATTGCAGCATGAAGTGACATCATTAAGAAAAGAAGTCAACGAAAGAAGCACAACCATCAAGAAACTCAAAGATAGATCCAGCTACTATGAAAATCTTGAAGCTACAATCCTCTCACTAAAAGGAGATCTTGAAGAATCAAAGAAGCAGAATGAAGATCTACATCAAGCAATTGAAAAACAAGACAACGAAGTCATCAGCTTAAAATCTCAGCTGGAATGTGTCTTCCGAGTTCGTCAAATGCAGCAGGATCTGAATGAAGAACAAGAAAAGGAGATTCTCAAACTAAGGGAACAAATGGAAGAAGGAAGGAAAGCTGAAGAAGATTTGAAAAGGCAATCTCTTGAAAAGGAAGAACAACTTCAGGTTGAGGTAAATATCTTGAAAGGTAAATTAGAAGAAAAGGATAAGCTTTTACGATTTCAAGATAGTTCTAAAGTCTTGGATGATATTCTTAGTAGTCAAAGGTCCCCTGCTATAAAGACTGGTCTTGGTTTCCATGAATCTATTGAAGGTGAATCTAGTTCACAAGGTGAGGCAAGGAACTCTAAAGTGATCGACGAAGAAATGAAAAATCAATCTCATCATCAACCAAGGAAAGGGATTCCTCAAAGAAAATCCTTTACTCCTCCCATAAATAATGTTGAATGTTATGTATGTCATAATCTTGGACATGTTGCAGCTAGATGTAGAAGAAGAAGGGCTGAAGATCATTATGCAGAAAGATCATCACATTCAAGGTACTTTAATGGATATTGCTTTGCTTGCAATATGTATGGACACAAAGCTGCTGATTGCTACAAATGGAATATGAAACATGTAAGATGTTATGCATGTAACAAGCTTGGACATATAGCCAAGAATTGCAGGAACAAAGTGTGGGCACCATATCAAAAGGAGAAAATGTCATCATCACGCTTGAAGATATGGAGGAAAAAGGAAGTACAGTCAGAAAAAGGCAGCATAGCACAACGTACAGACATACCAGAATTAGAGGGAGCTGAAGGTACAAAACTTCAGTGTCCTGAATCTCATATACAAACTCCATAAAGGGAAGTCGTGTATATACGCGAGTTGGATATTGCACAATCGCGTATATGATTGTTTGAAGAAAGGCAGTAGGGAAAGTGAAGTTGAATCTATGAAGTATGATCTCTCAAGCACAAGATCAGATCTGAGCATCTGACTATCTGTGGCACACTGGGGGACTACCAATTCGACCCTAAATTAGAGGTACGCAGGTGATTAACAGTGCAAGTGCGTGGGTACGCAGAGCAGAAGGAGAAGTGCGTGGGTACGCAGAGTAGAAGAAGGCGCAGTGCGTGGGTACGCAGCGCAGCAATGGTCCATGTGCATACGTACCCTGCGTAACAGAAGGGCACATGCAGACGGACGCGATGAGACAGAAGAAGAGGTGCGTAGCAAGATTGGAGGTACGCGGCGTGATAGAAGGATAACCTGCGGAGGTGCATAAAAGTACGCGGCGCGATGGAAGCAAAGGATGCGTGAGGTACGCGGCGCAACTGATGGCACAAGTGCGTGGGTACGCACTGTAGTAGAAGGCTGTCTGCGTGAGTACTGTTATAGACATTTTTGTGCCTTACAGCATGAAGCATGAAATGTCCATAATCTAAGGGATCCAAAGTCCCTAAACATGTTGTTCCTACCCCTAGAGGAACAAGGCCAGCAAACCACAGCACTTAATAAAAGTTCTCCACCTAAAAACACTCAAAAACAAGGCAATTCTGGATCATGTCAACTGCTCCACTGAGCATCTGCGCTGAATGTCAATTGCTCCACTGTCTACCTGCGTTGAATGTCAATTGCAAAGAAGGTTACCTGCGCTGGGCGAGTTTGGACATGTGGCACAGTCATTCCTCAAGGTGTCAATGCCCAGGAAGCTTCGAAAATGACACTTGGATCAGGGAATTCGACTGGTGATGAGTAAGAGGTTCTAGATCTCCAAGTGGAAGCAAGAACCTCCAAGTGGACTCAAGAACTGAAGAAGAACTGGAGTGGGAGAGGACACTAGTCACATCTCAGGCTGACTCATCCTCTCTCCAAACTCCTATATATGGATCTCTCTCCCATGAGATCCAGAGGCTGGAATCTTGTGAATGTAAAGAATTGATGTTGGTTTGAGTTTAGAACTATTGGGTGATTTGCTTTGAAGGAGGTGAAGAGAAGATTTCTTTCTGCTGGGAAGGTGATGCTGGATTGGGCCTCTTATGGTTGTATCACTTCCTGAAACTTACTTCTTCCATTAATAAAGCATTTGAGGTTCTTCTATATGCATGTGTCTCAATGGTGTATTGTTATACTTGTGTATTTGATTTATTCTAATCCTTGAATCAATTATGAATGTATGCTTCTTGTAGTTTCCCTCTCTTGCCATTTTGCAGGATCTTGGTGTAGCTGGGCCAGTGAAAGAGCAAGGAGCTGGGGGCAATCAGTAAGGAGAGAAGATTGGATCAATCATTAGCGAAAGACATCAGTTAGTGGATCTCTTTCTCCCCTCTTTTACATCTCATAAAGAAGTAATCTCAGATAGCTTTGCTTTGATTGTTGCTAAGGAACTATCACCCTTAGAGTGGGATAGGGTCATTCCATATTGGATACTTTTCCCAACAACAAATTGGCGACTCCGCTGGGGATCGTATCTTGTTGGTTGTTTGTGTTTTTGCTATTCATTTCCTAAACATAGGGAGTACCGAATCGAACTGCATTTGGATCTTTCAAATGCAAAGTAGAGGGCAGCTACTCTAGCTCAGTTTCTGGGCATGTTTATGATTTGAAGAGCTGATCCACAAGGACTCTGAACAGCTCTTAGTGATAGCTTTTCATCCTCCTTTGAATCATCCTTTAGTGTGTACTTGATTGGTAGCTTTGATTTGGCCAAAAACTGTTGATTTTTGAGCAATATGTGACCCAGAACCCAAGAGAAACGAGAGTTTCTCTCTTCATTGCAGGCACTGTGAAGGCAGTCTGCATTTCAACGCAGGTCCCGAAGGGGCTACCTGCGCTGAATGTCAAACTGACAGTGTTGTACTTGCGCTGAACCAGTGTGGCCTTGTGCAACTGGGGTTCTCTGCTTTCTGTTGCCCTGTTTTCATCCCTGTTTTTGCAGCCTGTTATCAGTCAATGTACCTATCTGAAACCACCTTTCTTTGCCACTATTCCGCCTCGGTTGTATAAAGAAACTGTATTTGTTCTTTGTGTATTTCTTACATCATTTGCAGTTTCCCATAACGAAAGTGAACTAGTCTTGCTGTGGCCTCTTAGATCTAGACCTGTGATAAGTGTCGTTCTGATCTTAAGAGTTAGTTTGTTTGCTGTTCATAGCTGATTGAGCTTTTGCTTTCGTCATATGGTTTGAATTTATGTATTTCTAGTGTTGAAACAAGTAAACCTTAAGGTGTCTTTTGATTTTGGACAAAATCTTGTTTGCTTTCACCTGAAATTGAATTCAAAGTTATACAACAGCTTTCTTTTTGTAGTACACCAACATTAAGAAAGAGAAAAGAAATACCTGCATTGTGCATGTGCATTTTGACAGCTTGCATGTTGATTTAGGAAAAAGTGCATTAGTGTGTGCTCTATGATCTGTGTGAAAAGATGATGTCTTTCTTTTCCCTCAGTAGTTAAGATTTTCATAAGTTGAAAAGATTGAAAAAGCTTGCTTCTCATCTTTAGACTGCATTTAGGAGTTGTACCATACATCTCGTGGTGATCCATAAAGGCAAATGGCTAAACAAGATCAACCTAAAATAAATTGAATTTACATAACAACGCTTTGAAACATAATGCAAACACATAGAGGTCTAAGCTAGAGACATGTTCCGGCGTCGTTAAACGTGATATCTTAGCGTTGAGTGGTTGGGTGATTCCTCCACGGTGAAGCGATAAGTATCAATACGGACTTGTGCTCCCACGTACCGTCACGTATATATTGGGAGACCCCTATAGGAACAAAGCCTTTATCCATAGGAAGTCGTGTCGGCCACCCTACTGATCGCAATGCAGTGAACACAACATTCACGAAGATCGACCACCCGTACCGTAAAACGTATTCTGTGGTTTTGCGAAAAGTTTGGCACACCCTCTGCCTAGAACTCCAAAGTAGTTTCTTTTGGCCTTTTTCAAACTCTATAACTGAAAAAGTCCATCCGAGCATTTGTCACTTCGGGCTCGTTAAAACATCGAAGGAGACTAGAGTCATCTTTAGCTTTTTCTCGACTCTTAAAAAGTGAAAAAGCAAGTTGTGTCTAAAGCGTCGTTATAAAATTGATTTTAAAACGGAACATAATCACCTCCTATTCCTGCGTTGATCTATAGGTGTCAGGCGGAAAGAGTCGATTGTGCGGACACAACCAACCTCCCTAGGAGCCTAAGACTCTCTAGTGACAAACAAGACAAACAAGAGCAATCCTTCTCTAAACATGCATTTACTATATAAGAAATCAAGTGTTTAGATCCTACCTGTAGTCCAACGCTATTGTAGCAGTCCAGCTCCGCTGATCCGGATGAGCTCCTCCTTCACTTTGAAACCTGCATCCACTAACAATCAAACGATTAAATAGCACTTGATAATCTCATATAATAAAACATATTTAACACATAGACCAAGGAGTATATGAAACAACTCATAAATAACAAGTTATTGAGAAGAATGGACTCATTTGCATTAATAGGAAACAAAAGGAACAATTACAACCTGAGCCTTGGTGTTGTGCAAGTCCCTCCCAGGGTCCATCAAGAGTTCTCCTTTACTTTGACAAAGCTCACCCACTTCCAAATAGAACAAGCAAAGATGGCAATCTCTCCTCACAAGCTTCTAAATGGGAGTCCTAATTCCTGTAGCATCTACCCTTAGAAATGTTTAGCTTCTAACCTCCTCTCCTTCTGGCCTAATGCCTGTATTTATAGTGCTCAAGAGGAAGTTAATCAGGTCCACCATCAATGGGATAATCCCCTCTTTGGATGGGATAGCTCCCTTATTGATGGGATAAGTTCCTCTTTGGTAGGGGTACATGAACCATCTGGAGGCGCTCAATACACGTCGAACAACCTTCTAGAATGCTCTAGAAATGACCACAAGTAACTTTTTAAAGATGAAACTTGCGCATTTTGACCTTTACAGGGGGACGCACCTGCCCCTTTACATACAGAGCGTCCAAGGACGCAGCTTTTGTGAACAGTGGGTGCGTACCCGCAGGTAAGGTTGAGAGAACCTGCGTACCCAGAGATAAATACATTTATAAAGACTTTCTCTCTTTTTGAAGTTTGACATGGAGAGCAGAGGCATAAGACTTGCCTAAGAGGATAGCATGACTGTTGATGTAGCCATACTAACTGTAAATAGTCATGGTGACATTTTTTAGTGTAACAGATTGCCCCCTAAAGTGCGAAGCCTGTAATAGATTAGGGTTTTGTATTATCTAGGAAGGGTGAAGCGATTTATCATTTCAAGGATTATCTCGTGGAGAGCCTGGTCAGAACCTGCAATTTTCAACACAAAATACATGTATAAGATTATATCATCACTGAGGTAGGCATTCCCATACTTAGATCAAAACTTTAACTAACAGACTAACTACTCTGATACAACAATGATCTTGCAGTACATCATAATCATAGACTTTTGTAGACACAGTATGGGCGCAGCCATCTTTTTATGATTAGTCTACTTAGATAATGAATACAAAACTCCTCGCAGCCTGGATGGTGGAAACTAGATCCAGGGTCTTCATTTCCGCTTCCCGAATTGGTACGATTCTAGCCATGCGAATAAATGAGTTGATGTCAAACATGGTAGAAACCACTTGATTACCAGTCGATGATGTAAACTGTTAACAAGTGTGAGAGAAACCACCAGTAATGTCAATGGTTCTCAAAGTACCCAGTACAATCCATGAGATGTGAATGAATGAGTTGATGTCGAACATTTCACGGAATCCTTCGATCGAAAGTCAATGATGTAAACTGACGTCAAAGGCGAGAAACCTGCCATTGATGCATGCAGACTTCAAGGTACTGACGATTTCTAAGTCATCTCTCTAGATAATGTGCTGATGTCGATAGAAAGCGACCCGTTGCAGGCAAGCCCACAACACGAAATCATTGTTGAAGTTGAAGAAATGTTGCTGTAAGGACTGACTCAGGGATGGTCAAATGGATGACAAGTATTTTGCAGATGAAAGTTTTGCTTGCAGACCTCTTGAACACATAACAACATGACAGATGGCTTGGTGATGAATAACTCAAAGTTAATCCCCGGAACCCGGCTGAAGACTTTCAAAGTGGTTTGATCAACTGTGAGGTAAAAGATTTCCCAACCCAGGTGAATGAAAAGTGTCGTGTTCAAGAGTGGTAATAAAGTTTCTTCTGAGACAAAAGATAACAAACAGGTTCATTCTTCTCTCTTTTCCCCCACCATTTCTGGCAAGTACCTCTTTATTTTTAACAAGCTTGAGGAGGATAACATATGCTTGATTATAAGCTCATCCTTCGGATGATTCCAACCTAGCTTTGATTCGAACCCTAGGAAGGAGTGGTTCGTTCCTGTTTGTAATTGAACAAGTCCTTTACTGTGAAATGTTTAACGAGTCCAGTATAGGAGAAACTCGGCGTTTTTCAATTTTAGAGAGTCTGAAAAACTTAAGAAGACTCCAAGTTGAACTTTTTCGTAGATTTGTGTCCCTCAAGCCCGAAAAAGTATAAAATAATACCTGGGGGAACCGCTTGATCTTGCGACCAAGGAGTACTTTCATAATTAGTGCCACTGACCTGAAAAGTAAAAAGCGATCAAGGACACGTCGTTTTATTTCCAGTATCGAGTTTGAAACGACAAAAACCCGGCGATCTTTTCCTGTTTTTACGGTCAGAAAAGGGCTATAAGGGGACCGTCTTTTAATTTCGTTTTAACGAGTGTAAAAGAAACGCTCGGCAATCTTTTCATGTTTTAGGAGTCAGAAAAGGGCTTAAAAGATGACTCTGATATTTTGGTTCGTGAAAAATGACAATTTTCCCTCTAAATCCCTTTGTCCTGCACAAAAACGACACATTACTCATACCTGTTTAAGATAGGCAAAAAATACATTGAAAAATATCCTTCCATGGTGAAAAATAAACAAACCTAGCATTCATTCATCCAAAAAACCTATAAAAAGACTTTTTACCATGTCATTTTTACCATTTTACTGTTGCGGTTGAAAAAAGGGCTTTTGGCAAGAAACTTCCCGTGTTCACTGCAGAGAATCCGACCGTCAGAATCGAACGCCGTCTCTTCCAGGTATTTCAAAACATCCTCCTCTTCAATTTCATTCGATTAAAAGTTTGTTTTAGGTTTTAGTTTTGATTTTTGGGGGGTTTTGGGTTTCAAAAATCGCTCTGCGGGGTACGCAGGTGCCCTAAGGGTGACCTGCATCCCCCGACTTTTTCCCACACAGGAAAAAGGTCGGGGGACGCAGCCCACCTTCAGGCCAGCTGCATCCCGATGCTCTGTGTCCTAAACGCGGGGTGTGTCGCCCGCGAAAGGCGGAATTTGAAACCCCAAACTCCACAAACAACCATTTGAATTTCCCCAAATCAATTCTAATCTTCATTTCTTGGTGTGTAGGGCACTCACCATGTTGGATTGGAGAGAAAGAGAGCACGAGGACGTTGATTTAGCCGCAATTAATCATCAACCTTCCATTGATGCCCTAAAAGCATGCGGACTATATAAATACTGGGCCATACCTGGCATGAGGGCTCAGGTGAGATTCTTGGAGTGGCTGGTTGAGAGATGGAACATTCATGAGCAATGCTTTTACATCGGAGGGCACCAGCTCGAGATAGAGCCCTCTGACATATACTTTCTCACTGGCTTGCCAAATAGGGGCGAGCAACTCAATCTCGCCGGGACTAGGCCGGGTGGCCAATCCCTTGCTAGTCTCCGGGCAGATTGGTGCATACCCAATGCACACCATGCGAAAGGCGTAGAAATCAAACACATCTCTCTGCGTGAACTCAAGGTTATAGCTTTCACGGTTACCAGAATTTGCGGTGCAGTCGCTTTACATATTGCCACCGGGTCCCAAATGCGGATGGTGATTGACTGTTTCCAAGGCACCATTTTCAACTGGTGTGATGCTGTGTTGGCCAATATGAAGGGCCGACTGACTAGGGCAAAGAACGGACAACTGAAGACCTTTGGATATGGGCCTCTAGTTGTGAGCTTTGCCTTAGAGAGAGTTCGATGCTGATCCCTCAGCAACTCACTGTTGATATCTTGGGTCCTCGGGAGCCAAAGCTGATACGATGGGTTACGGTGATGGCCCGGCATCCTGACGAGGGCGCGACAGTTGTTCGATTCCCTGATAGTTATTTTCACTGGTTAGAGGACCAGGTTTTTTCGATCTAGGACTTTCCGTATGCCGGAGTAGATTTTCGAGGTGATCCGGACATGGTTCTTCCACAGGGAGAACAATGGGACGACAGAGGTACTTTATTTTTCACAACTTTTCAAATTATATATTTTTTTTTGTTTTTTATATATATCGTCTCAAAACTGACAGTAAAAATTTTCAAAATGCAGATGTTGGTCCACAGCGCCCAGCCAACCTCGGGCCTTTTGAGAGGAGACATCCAGTTGCACCGGTACCGGCTCCATAGGACGCGGCTGCAGAGTCACTAGCTGAGTTGGAGCAGGATCTAGAGCGTCTGACGGTGGATATACCTGAGACTACCATAGATGATATTCCTATTAGACTTCAGCGCTATGTAGTCGCAATCCCTGGGCCGTTTAGGAGATTTTTGTGTAAGGTAGCCCGTGCAGTGGTGTCGTATAGAGAGCACCACCAGTGATTGGCTAGTCACTTTTGTAGACACATATGACATTTTTGGCTTTTTGTACTTATCATTTTTGCCGATCATAAGGTGTTTTTCAACCTATGATTGAAGACGATGTATATTTTTTGACACACTCCTATCTATATATATATCACTATTACCGGCTTATCTTGTTTAACATATGTGATGAAATGTTTTTAAATTTACTTGCATGATTATCGTAAATGTCTGTCCAACATTCGAGAAGCAATTGCATCTGCTAATGTATTTAAAGACCTCGGAATATGCTGATATTCAATGAAATCAAATTCACATTCCAAGAGACGCACTCTCAAAAACAACCTTAATAACACAGGATTTCTAATGGCATATACTCTATTAAGCTGTAATACAACAAGTTCAGAATCTAACCTCACTATCAAACGTCGAATTCCAAATGAAATAGATTCGGATAATAATTCAACCACTGCACTGTATCCATACCCACCATTTAAGCATAATACCTCTTTAGGTAAAGTCCATTTCTGGGTTTACCCAAAGAGTCCCCATCAAAATCTACCAGCTCATAGGCCCCTTTTGCTAGCTTTCGCTTTACAATGTAGGGTCCATGCCACATAGGAACGAATTTTCCAGCACCTAGCTTATCGTTAGCTTGATCATATAATAGCACTAGGTCTCCCTCCGAAAAACTTCGAGGGGTCACATTTCTATCATACTGAGCTTTCATTCGCTTCGCGTGAGTCTCGATTGCCAATGCAGCGTCACGTCGAGTCTCATCTAATTTAGCTAAGTATAATAAACGTTTCTCCTCTTCGGAAGTAGCCGGAAGTAATTCGACAGCCATTTGAAGTGATGGGATTTCGCATTCAATGGGTAACACAGCTTCCAAGCCATAAACTAGCTGGAAAGGAGTGAACCCTGTTGAAGTTTTCACTGAGGTTCGGTATGCCCATAGCGCTGAAAATAACATGTTGTGCCAATTTGACCGATGAATACCAATGGTTCGTCGGATCATGATAACCAGAACTTTGTTGATAGACTCAACCAAACCATTGGCTTGCGGATAATAAGGAGTAGAGCTATCGTGGCGCAAACCAAGCTGGCTTGTAAGCTCAGTCATCATGATGTTTCGAAAATGGCTCCCATGGTCAGTAATGATTGCTTGTGGGACACCAAACCTAGTTATAATATGATTGAATACGAAAACTGCAGCTGTTTTGCCGCTTGCGTCGAATGTAGGCATCGCCTCGACCCATTTAGTAAAATAATCAACCGCGAGGATGATATACGCATGCCCCCCGGCCGAGTGAGGGTTACAAGTAATAAAATCGATACCCCATTTGGAGAATGGACCAACGGCAAGTATAGGGTGGAGAGGAGCAGGTGGTGCGCGCATCTTGCGATCAAACACTTGACAGTTGTGGCATTTCCGGACTGCAATGATACAATCTTTAAACATAGACGGCCAAAAATAGCCAGCGCGCAACACCTTCTGAGCTGTGGCATACCCAGACATATGACCGCCACATGCTCCAGAGTGACAATCATTCAAAACCCTCTCAGCCTGTTCGTGAGTTAAACAACGTCGAAAAACTAAGTCTGCCCCCCGGCGATAAAGTGTATCTCCAATAATCTTGTATTGCTGGGATTGAAACCGAATTTTTCGACGTTCCGAATTTGA
This sequence comes from Pinus tabuliformis, assembly GCA_031772625.1. Lineage (NCBI taxonomy): Eukaryota > Viridiplantae > Streptophyta > Pinopsida > Pinales > Pinaceae > Pinus > Pinus tabuliformis. Next base: position 225,414,586 of record CM062813.1, read on the forward strand.
AGCTTCAGGCCGAAAGGTTTGGGTTTGGAGATAGATGATTATATCCCCGTACCACGGACCTAAAGTACTGATAAGAAACAAAGATTCGTTTGTGATGGACTCCTCTGCCACAGTCTCTGTGTCAGCACGTGGGAAATCACACATCAATTCCACGAAAACTATGGATTTCTTAGACTTGGACTTCTCGAACTCCAAGTCGAACTCTTGCAGGATAACGATCCATTTAGAGTACTTGCCCCCTAGCAGTTGTTTTGTCAAAATATAAATCATAGGGTTGCAATCCGAAATAACTGTAGTTTTACGGAGAAGAATGTAGTGACGAAAACGCTGGACAGCTTGAACGGCTGCCAGGGCCAATTTCTCCACATGCGAATATTTTAGCTCAGTGGGGTTTAATGTCCTACTAAGATAATATATCACATGTTCCACTCCGAATTCATCTTCTTGAACTAACACCATTCCAATAGTGGAATGCGAAGCTGCGAGGTATAAGAAGTAGTCGTGGTTGTAGTTGGGAGGATGCAACAACGGTGCATGGGTCAACGCGTGTTTAAGTGCATCAAAAGATTGTTGGGCAATCTCATCCCAAAAGAATTGAGCGTTCTATTTCAACAACCGTGTAAAACCTTTAGTGACCTCGGCGTAGTTTGGAATGAATCGACGTAAAAATTTTGCTTTCCCTTGCAAACTTTGGAGTTGGCGCAAACTCGAAGGAGGAGGCAATTTGATGATAGCTTCGACCTTCGAGGGATCGACGCGAATGCCGGCTTTTGAAACAACAAATCCCAGCAATCGACCCGTCTCTATACAGAAAACACACTTGTGGGGATTCAACCGAATTCGATAATGCCTACACCTCATAAAGATTGCTCGTAAGTGGACAAGGTGATCAGCTCGATGTAAAGAATGAGCAGGCAAATCATCGAGGTACGGTTGCACAATGTGCTTGATGTCATGAAATGCATAAGACATCGCCCGTTGAAAAGTGGCCCCGGCATTCTTAATCCCAAAAGGTAATTTGCAATAAGCAAATGTCCCCCATGGACAAATGAATGTCGTTTTTGGTTGGTCGGCAGGTAGAATATTGATTTGATTATAGCCCGAAAAACCATCCATAAAGGAAAACATTTCACTTCTGGCACAATCATCAATAATTTGATCGATATAAGGCGTAGGATAGTTGTCTTTTGGACAAGCTCGATTTATATCCCTATAGTCGATACAGATTCTTATTGTTCCTTGTTTCTTGTTGACCGGAACAATATTCGATACCCAATCCGTTAACGGGATTGGATAAATGAAACCTGCTTTCAACAGCTTTTCGACTTTTGCTTTAATCGCAGCCACTTTCCGAGGGTGAATCTGACGCAACCGTTGCCGGACGGGTTTAGCATCCGGGTAGGTCTTTATTTCATGAACAACAATGGCAGGGTCGATTCCCGGCATTTCCTCGTAAGACCAGGCAAACACATCGCGGAATTCTTGGAATAGGGCCTTGTAAGTTTGGATTTCATCTTCTGTACATGAGGCACCTATATGAATGTTTTCCTCAATTCCGGGCTTCACTGAAATATCAATGGGAATAGTACAAGAAATATTCTCTAAATTCAACTCTAAATCAGAATATTTCGTTGGATTCTGAGCGTCTTTGACATATTCAGCGGTAAAAATAGATGAAAAATCATTTTCAAAAGCATCATCCTTAGGTAAAAACGAAGATCTGTGATGAAGATCTTCCCATGGTAGATCGTCTACACTTAGGATTTCGCGAAGTTGCTCGTCAGATGACACGACTTCGGGAAACGCTATCCGTTCTAAGGTTGAGGTGAAAAGTGATTCTTCACTGACCACATTCATTTGGTCGAGCTCGGTTGAACGCGAGTCGGTAAAAGACATGACAGCTTCATAAGCAATTTCATATGGACTCAAAGGCATAGCATCACCGAATGAGTCTATCTCAGATTCAGATGGGACGATCCAAGGATCATCATAAATAATGTTTTTTGATGTAATCATATGAATTGATGCAAATGAAGGGTCTGCGTTGATTGGAGGGAAAGGAAAAGTTCCCAGTAAACCGGAATCTTTAACTAAACCTACGCCAACGTCCCTATAAGGGATTGTCGTCTTACCGACATGCTGGATACTCTCTGAAGAGGCTGGGTCGGATGAAAAGTATGACAGCTGATCAATGGTCACGATCTTACCGTTATATGGAAACTTTATTACTCTGAAGACCGATGAAACGACTACTGTCATAGCATATGACCAACTTCGACCCAAAAGAAGGTTGTAGTCTAGAGGGGCATCAACCACCTCCACATCCAGACTAACGGTTTTACCTTCTACCCCTATAGGCAATTCCTGTAGAATACCAAACGGACGGAACCCACGGCCATTGAAGGCCTTAAGGATGGTCGGGGATTGGTTCAACGAAGGAGAACCAAGCGATCTCCAACATTGAATCGACATAATACACGTAGAAGCTCCCTCATCAATCACAGTCCGATGAATAGGCTTGTTTTTTACTATCACTGGAATTTGGAAAGCCATTTGATGGGGTAGACGCGGTGTACTATTTTCTAGATCGAAGATTATCAGGTTCGGGTCCTGAACATCAACAGCTCCGATAGCCGACAAAAGTAATTTCCGTTGTGCTGGGCATGATTGCAGCACTTCTAAAGCTGACATTGCTGAGGGTGAAACAGCTAAGTCCTCAACAATGTTGTAATTCTGGGCCACTCTCGCATGTGGATTGAAAGCAGACCTTCGAAGTACACCCTTGGTGGGCGGTTTAATTACTAGGTTCGGGTTAGGTTTCTCGATCTGTAGTGGATCGGAACCAGGAGCTGAGGTTGATGGGTTAGAGTGAGAAGATTCTGCTTCCTTACCATCAACAGGATTCTTACTACCATAATCTTGCGATCGAGTCGCAATCCTCACATGAGACATCATCAAAATGGGTTCTTCACTGGCAGTCGAGGAAGAACCTATCATCTTACTTTCCTGCTTTGGAAATGGATCTTTTAACACAGTAGGAGTGGGAGAACCTTTGACTATTTTCACAACCTCGGCCCGATGAGGGCAATCTCTCGTAAAATGATCCTCTTCACAAATAAGACAAGGATATCGAGGTTTGTGCTTTTTGTCATTGGTTTCCGACTTTTCCGTTTTCTCCTTCGGAGCCTTGTCTGCTTTAGCCTTCTTCTTTCCTTTCTTCTTTCCACCGTTTTTTGATTTGGCCGTAGATGACTCTACAGCATGAATATCGGCGGAAAGTTCGGGAGAAGACTCTCCTGTCGGGGAATCAGGCAAAGTGATAATAGGAGTAGTTGAAGCCTTGGAAGACTTCTTCTTGCTCTTTGTATTCACGATACCAATCATACCATCAGCGGCATGAGATCCCGAAGGAGCAGCAGTGATTTGATTCGACTTTGGAAGATCTGGAATCTTCTCGTGTAATGTACCCGACTGAGTGTAAACTAAGTCAAGGTACTGCGCCTGAGCAATGACTTGCTCCTCAGTAACTACTCCGGCCTTAGCTACATCTTCAGTAATCTTCGGTAATAATGATTTAACAAACCATTCAGCTAGGATTTGGTCCGGGATAAAAACTTTCACTAACCTTCTTCGACGTCTCCACTCATGAATGTGATCAGAAATATACGTGGACGTTGATTGTTTTAGTGAAGTTAATAACTCCGTGCCGTTATCGTATCTGACCGGCAACTGAAAGTGTGTTAAGGACGAGGTAGCTAACTGGCTAAAATTGTAAAAAGAGGCCCGTGGTAACTCAATGTACCACTTGGCCGCGAGACCAATGAGTGTACGCTGGAAAAGACGTAAGCGGATCGAATCATCCGAGATAGAATTTGAAGCACACCAGAGGTGGTAAGTCATCACATGATTGGACGGATCCTCTCCTGACTTACCTTCGAACTTGGGTATATCACTGGGCAACCTATTTGGCATTGGCGGCCAGAACGGAAGATATTGAATTGGATCGTTCGTTAGGCGCGTCAAGTCTGGTAAATCCAAAGTTGCGATAAACGGTAACTGCCAGTTAGGATCTCTAAAACTCTGGGTCACAAGACCAGTCCCAGGAGGAGGATATCCAGGATAACTAGGAACATGAGTCGCATTAGGGATATTATATCCTCCTGGAAAACCAGGATTAACCGGACCGTACTGGGGTTGTTGAGGTTGTTGATAAGTGTAACCAGGATACGGTTGATACTGGTAAACTGGCTGTTGGACAGCTTGCCCAGGTTGGTACTGTCCCTGGTACGGTTGTTGAACAAATTGAGGTTGAGTAGTGACAACCGTACTTATACCAGGCTGACCTGTAGGCATCTGGACCGTGGTTTGAATCGTAGATCCGGACAACGGTAAAGATGTCTGAGGAGTGGTTACAGAGACAGTAGAAACCGGAGCTGTCGATACTCCAGAAGTAAGTGCGGCAGATGTAGCGATAGTTGCAGCAACCGTTTGAGATGGAGTACTAGGTGCAATTGGCGGCTGAGTAACTACCGAAGTTACAGAAGTTTGAACATTTGACTGGACAGGCTGCGGTTGCTGGGGTGGACCAGAAACTACTGGTTGTCCAATTTTGAGGTACCAACTGTATACTTGGCTGCAACACCTGTTGACCCTGTGATGGATCCCACACTAACATTCCGGGGTATTGACCCATAACAGGTTGAGGATACTGAGATCCATAACCGGATTGAGGATAAGATTGATAATTGAAAGGTGCAGTTCCCATACCTGGAACATATGACTGACCTTGAGGTGGTTGATAACCTTGACTCGAGTATTGACCTTGAGGTTGATAACCTTGAGGTAAATATGGATACTGGGGTTGACCTTGACCTTGAGGTTGATACCCTTGAGGTTGATACCCTTGAGGTTGCCATCCTTGAGGTTGCCATCCTTGAGGTTGATATTGATACTGAGGTTGACCCTGGGGTGCATATTGAGGCTGGGGTTGACCTTGAGGCATGTATTGCACCATAGGTACATACTGACCTTGAGGTTGCCCCCCAGACACAATTTGTTTACCTTGAGGTTGCACCCCAGGCGTTAACTGAGGTTGCTCCCCAGGCGGTAATTGGCCACCTTGAGGTTGGGAAACGGGAACTGAACCTGACATCATGTAAATGTCTCCTACACCCAATGGTATATTACCATTGTTTCCAGCAAATAACCCATGATCAATGGGTTGAGGAGATGCCCCCGTAAAGGTACCAGAAAGTGATTGATACCCGGTGGGAACAGAAGGATTGCCGTGTAAGAAAGATTCAGGACTTTGAGTAAACACGGACGACTGACCAAACATATTTACAGGAGTATAAATACCTCCAGGTGGAAAAGGAGTATGAGGTGTAGAAAAACCTACCCCTGAGTTGTCTAAATAATTGGTTAACGAAAGGTACCAAGTAGTACTTCTAGGAGGACTATAAAAGATAGATTCACGCTCCCTTAGATCAATAGTAAGTTGATCTTCAAGGTTAGAGACGCCTATTTCTTCCTCTGGAGCAAGTTCTTCAATAGCAATCAGACCAGTAGGAAGATTTTCGGTGATAACTCGTTCTACTCTCGGTGAATCTGGAACACTAGAAGTCGGAGTAACAGGTTCAGATATTTCAGGTTCTTCACCTGTATCACTAGCAGACGAAACACTACCAACAAGTTCAGAAACTGTAACAGCTTCGGGATTATAACCTGTCTCTAAACCTTGGTAATATGAATGGACTACCAAGGAAGATTCTCCTTCTTCAGGTGAACCTACTCTACTGCCACTAGGAGGAGTTACAAGGACCTTTAAACCTTCTAAATTACTGGGGTCGTCTCGAGGAGGTTCACCCCGAAATCTACGGGATCTTCTCAACAATTCGGCCACAGAAACAACTTCAGGAGACTGGCCCCGAAGTCTACGGGACTGTCTCGGTAATTCCGCCACAGCTAAAAACTTTTAACTACTACACATGAAAACAAAATAAAATTTCAAATCAAACCACCTAAAGTCTCTAAAGAACCAAACAAATTTGAATCAAACTCCTAAAGAATCTAGGGCATCAAACCAAGCACAAACAGTAGCCTTCCAGACCGAAAACGCTAGTTGGAGATGAAACCCAACATCGCCGGATTCAGTACAGAAGTGGCGGGTGGAACAGTTACCCCGACAACCTGCTTAATGAATAGACCGGCACAAGTTCCTCCACTTTAACCGTCTCGAGTGAAGTGAACCCCCCGGAAAATCCAAGTGAGTCTAGCCGACGTCTGCTCCAGGTACAGTGGGATCTTCCCTCCACCGTCACCTCGGTAGAATCCTAAAGATAATGGTCAATAAGGTTACCAACCGCAACAAATGCACCTGGGGGAACAGTCTACACTCCGACAGGACGCAAGGGCAGAGTATCAAGCTCAATCCCCTTGCAGGTTCCTTGACAATAATCCAAGGTTTACCGACAAGTGACCCCTGGCTCCTCGACAATGGTTAATCCGAGGTTTACCGTTTGTAATACATGCGTGTCTGGCGTCGTTCCCAATGAGGGGGGATTGATCCCCTCACTGGTTCGGACACGAGCTCGTGCTTCTCCTTTAAGAGGAGCTTTCCCAGAGTACAAATGAGACAATTGGATTTATTCTATCACAAGATAAGCTACTTGTTTGGTTTTGTTGTCTTGGAGAGTTAATTACTCACCTACTCCAAGACATTAGCCTGATCTAAATTGGTGTTTCAGAGCCCTAGTAAATAAAAGTTACTACTTTGATTTTACTTTAAGCGTTAATTTTATGGTTTTTCTTAAAGACAAAAGGTAGCGGAAGTGAAACCAATGGTGTGTAGACTCGACTCAAACCACTACAAAGATGCACCTGAGATGATTTACGCTACTTTCCTCTTTCAATGAAATTCCTAACTAAGAGAGTTGAGAGATGCAAATTTTATAGAAAACAACTTTCTTAGTAAAGACAATCAAGGAAACAATTCTCTTTATCTTTTCAAGCATACAAACATGACCACTCCTTACGTACACGAAAAACTCTTTTTCTTTCAAAATGCCTCAAAGCTACTTGAAACAAAACTTTTCAAAGGAGATGTTTTTGTATTTTCTTTTATTTAATAAAGCATATAAATCTATTTTAATGAAAATCAATCTCAAAAGCTATAAAATCTATGAAAACTTGACTCACAAGCAAATCAAAAAGAAATTTACACTAAGTAAACCTAACGAGGCAAGAGCCTACAAAGATGATTCTAGGTTGTTTTACTTGACCACAATCAAGTCAAGGACCATCTAATGCAGAATCAAAAGACCAGTCAAAACAAAACTCAAATCTTTTTGTTCTTTTTGTAAAATGGAATTCAATACTCAATCAACAAGCACTTCGAAATTTGCCAAAGAGACAACTCAATGGTAAGTTGCTCTCACAGGTAGACTTTATGACAGGTCTGACTTCTAAGAATGCTGACAAAACCAGAGAGATCTAAGGCTTGACAACTTCTACCGCCAAAGTCACTACAAGACCTACTCAAAAATCAAACCCTAGGGCTTAAACTTCTATGAAATCCACTAAAACACTCAATGCTATCGAAACAAGTTCAGGTGAAGATCTTTGACAAGAGACTAATGGATCTGGGCAGTAAAAACTAAGAAAAAGAAAAATCTAAGAGAAAAAATGCAAAAAATGGAATTTTCTTAAATTTTAGCAGGGGACGCAGGCAACCCGTTAAGACAGGTGCGGGCCCGCTCTGTGCACACAGCGACAGTGCGTCCAGGGACGCACTGTGCAATACTCAGAGGGTGCATCCTACTGGAAAATTCAAGAAAAACTAAATTGAATCTAACCCTAAGCTAACCCACCCAAAAACAAAGTCACAGAGCCAAAAACCAGAAAATAAATGACTTTTCTCAGAGCAAAGTTGCATACAAAGGAAAAGACTTTCACATCAATGGAGTCCCCAGTGGAGTCGTCAATTTGTCAGGCGGAAAGAGTCGATTGTGCGGACACAACCAACCTCCCTAGGAGCCTAAGACTCTCTAGTGACAAACAAGACAAACAAGAGCAATCCTTCTCTAAACATGCATTTACTATATAAGAAATCAAGTGTTTAGATCCTACCTGTAGTCCAACGCTGTTGTAGCAGTCCAGCTCCGCTGATCCGGATGAGCTCCTCCTTCACTTTGAAACCTGAATCCACTAACAATCAAACGATTAAATAGCACTTGATAATCTCATAGAATAAAACATATTTAACACATAGACCAAGGAGTATATGAAACAACTCATAAATAACAAGTTATTGAGAAGAATGGACTCATTTGCATTAATAGGAAACAAAAGGAACAATTACAACCTGAGCCTTGGTGTTGTGCAAGTCCCTCCTAGGGTCCATCAAGAGTTCTCCTTTACTTTGACAAAGCTCACCCACTTCCAAATAGAACAAGCAAAGATGGCAATCTCTCCTCACAAGCTTCTAAATGGGAGTCCTAATTCCTGCAGCATCTACCCTTAGAAATGTTTAGCTTCTAACCTCCTCTCCTTCTGGCCCAATGCCTGTATTTATAGTGCTCAAGAGGAAGTTAATCAGGTCCACCATCAATGGGATAATCCCCTCTTTGGATGGGATAGCTCCCTTATTGATGGGATAAGTTCCTCTTTGGTAGGGGTACATGAACCATCTGGAGGCGCTCAATACACGTCGAACAACCTTCTAGAATGCTCTAGAAATGACCACAAGTAACTTTTTAAAGATGAAACTTGTGCATTTTGACCTTTACAGGGGGACGCACCTGCCCCTTTACATACAGAGCGTCCAAGGACGCAGCTTTTGTGAACAGTGGGTGCGTACCCGCAGGTAAGGTTGAGAGAACCTGCGTACCCAGAGATAAATACATTTATAAAGACTTTCTCTCTTTTTGAAGTTTGACATGGAGAGCAGAGGCATAAGACTTGCCTAAGAGGATAGCATGACTGTTGATGGAGCCATACTAACTATAAATAGTCATGGTGACATTTTTTAGTGTAACAGTAGGTTGAGAACATGGAACGCACCAACCAAGGAATTCCCCATGATGGAAATCCTAGTCCTTTCTCCTCTTGGGGAGAAGTTGGTGCGCCCCACATGGCCACATTGTCGCTTCCAGGACTGACAATTGGCCTGCCAATCTGGCTATTCTCAACCAATGTAGTTCAGAACACCATGGTTCCTGAACAGTCGAGTCAACAGTTAGATCAGTCTAGAGTTGCCTACCAGCCTTCTACTTCCTATAACTCTTCCTCCAATCCTTCATCTTCGCAAGGTAGAGCCGGCAAAAGCCAAGCTCCCATGGAGAAGAAGGAGAAGAAGAAGAAAGAGAAGAAGAAGAAGGAGGCTAAGGCGACTGGGGGCAAGCAAAAGACAACTGACAAAAATCCACACACAGCACAGACCGGTCCTAAATCGCCATGCATCATATGCAGGGAGACCACTTCCATAGAGATTGTCCCTGTATCCCACGGATACTAAGAGACTGGTCCCCCCGTCTGCACAATTCGGGAGCATCGACCTCTGATAGCCATGTCGATTGCTCACCGTCAACTAGTGGGAGTGAAGCTCCAGGACCGAATGGGAAAGTTAAATTTCCCTGCAGACTGTTTGAAGGCGATCATGCCATCCACCGTTGTCCCTTCTTAGATGAGGCAAAAAGAGTTCTGGAAGATCACCCGATTTTACGAGCGAATCTTCCTCCTGGATATCAAAAACTCCTGCCAAGTCCCTCACTAGTTGAGAATCCAGCTGAGCCACTTAGATGGTCAGCCGAAGCACCGATCATTGGAGAAGAACTGTCTGGATCCATGCCTGACGAAAGTCAAAAGGTTGATACGGCAGTTGACCCGGTTCTCCCTTCAGAAGTTTCATCTTCAAATGACACCGTCACTGAAGATTCATCTTCAAATGACACCCTCACTGAAGAGAATAAGGATGACACCATCCAGATTCTTTTCATCAACACAGACTCTGACGAGCGTCAGGGCAATGCGCCCATTCCTTTATCGCAGGAAGGAACATCGTCAGGGTCATATCCGGCCATGTATTCGGTCCCACCACCAAGCAACCTGGTTGTGTCCTTTGATTGGAACCAACTAGGCAGACCCTGGTTGCCAGCCAGTATACCATTCAGAATCATAGTCCAAATATACAGAATGGTAATGGTTGGCACTATCATTGATGAAGGGGCATCTGTGAGTATCCTTTCCTCTGTTGCTTGGAAAGCACTGGGTTCCCCGGCGCTTTTACCTGAGATGAGAAATCTATCAGGTTTTGATAAAGGAACCAGTCGACCTTTAGGGATCCTCCCCAATGTGCCTATAACATTGAAAGGGAAGACCGCTCAAATGAATGTGATGGTCATTCAAGGACCCTTGGATTATAACCTACTCCTTGGACGAGACTATATATATTGCATGGGAGCTGTTGTCTCCTCACTCTTTAGAGTAATGTGTTTTCCGCATGGAGGAAGAATGGTCAAGCTCGTAGACCAACTTTCGTTTCCCGGATCGCACATCGCAAATAGTCACGTGCCATCCCTAAATGGTCTATTCACGGAAGAAGTGTCTCAACCCACGGTCCTTCCTCCTGATGAGCGCGAGTAATCCGGGAAGATATGACTGGAACCCAGGGAGCATGCGTCCTGGCCTGCTTCGGCAGGAGAACTTTGGGTATAGGGTAGGTTTCCGCGGGAGAATATGACTAGTCCCTACCCCGTCTGTGGTTGGAAGAGGGGTTGTTCTGGAATAAGATTCTTTTGTCAAAGTTATGTGGGTGGAATAATCTGTTTTTCACCCACCCCTGTCTATTTCGGTAGACATTGCTGAGGAAGTGTTTTGTTGAAAGAATAACAAGACAATCTTTGGGTAACCTGAAAGAGGTAGGCCTCTCCCGGTAAAACAAATGTTTTATCTACAAATTGAGGGGTAACCTTGAAATCGTACTTTATACCTGGGGGCATGCAAACCTTTTGGAGTGCAAGCAAAGAGCGGTTATTTATCTGTTTTTTGGATTAGCCGTTTCCTAACTTGCATAAAGAAATGAGAGTGAGCATAGCTTTGGTAAGGCGCAAGCTCTATAAAAAATGGAATCTTTCATGAGACACTCTTATCTTATGACTGGGTAAACGAGCAGTTTTAGCAAGGTTCATGCTCATTAAAAAATAAATGCACCTGTGAGCAAGCTTCCCCCCAGAGTTCAAGCTCATCCAGAAAAAATGAACCGGTAAATAACCATTTGAGACCGTAAATTCATCAGCCATAAAAGCCTTGGTCGTGTTTGCACCGTCACCTCCACTTTTCATTTGGCCGATCATTCACCTCCACTTGATTGTTTACCTATTTTGAGGAATAGCTGCGAAGAGTGATTTCACCTAGCCATCCTTGTGACACTGCCACGATTGGAAAATTCCAACCTGTACCTGGAATCGGCTGCTATCCCTGTTTATCACTCGTTCCTCAAAATACGAGTCTTCTTTGAGCTCTTTTCTTCTGACTCGTAAAATATGAAAAGTTTGCCAAGTTTTGGCCTTCTAGCTCGTTAAAATGATCAGAAGAGCTATCCCTCCTCTAGATTTTAATCTTTTTGGACCTGAGGGATTATTGCACAAAAAGATCGAGCGCTTGTCTGGTTCGGCTCGATAAAACTATCGAACATTCATCCTTTCTGTATTGTTTTATACTTTTTCGGACTTAAAGGATTAGATGACGAAAAAGGACCTTTGGAGTTAACTTTACGTACCTTTTCAGACTCTCTAAAAATGAAAAGGACCGAGTTGTCTTTGTCGCAAGACTCGTTAAAATTCATTAAATAGCGACAAACTTGTCTTTAGACGAGAACGAGTTTCCCTATCGCTAGGCTCGTTAAAACATAGCGATGGGCTTGCCCGAAGGGCAGGTTATAGAACAAGCATATGTTATCCTCCTCAATCTTGACAAAAATAAAGAGGTACTGGTCAGAAATGACTGGGGAAAAATTGGGGGAACCTCAAAGCTTTAATGGTAGCAAGTCGCTCTTGAACATGACACTTTTCCTCCGTACCACATCGGGTTGGGTTGTTTCATTCACCGGTCTCATCACCATGGTCTCGCCAAACCATCCACATTTGGGGTAATGCTACTGATCCATCGCATCAGTGTCATTATATGTTCAAGAGATGTTCTTCAGAAAGAGTCAACCGTGTCCCATCCACTACCATACATCATCTTTCATCCTTTCATGACCGCCACCCTGAATCATATTTCACAGATCGTTTTCACCTTCATCACAATCATTAGCTCCGTTCCGTGTCACTGATGTGGGATTCATTAAGGCCCTCCTTTGAAGGATCGCTTCTTGTCGACTTCAGCTCATTATCCGAGAAGTTGATCTAGGAACAACCCCCTCAGTACTTTGAAGCTTGCATGCCTCAATGGCAAGTTTCTCACTTCCGGCGACAGGTATACATCAATGACCTTCGACCGAAAGATTTTGCGTGGTGTTCGACTCCAAGTCCTTTATTCACACCACATGGATTGTACTGCCGTACCTTGAGGGTCATCATCATTATCGGTGATTCCTCTCGCGCTTGTTAACAGTTTACATCATTGACTGGTAATCAAGCGATGTCCTTCCATGTTCGACTCCAAGAAATTCTCACATGGATCGACTTGTACTTAGAGTGAAGATCAGACGAGTTTGAAGACCTCGGATCTAGTTTCATCCATCCGGGCTGCGATATATATTCAGGAAATAAAGACATTGACATGTGCAGCAAATGATCATCCTACTCAAAGGATGATAATTTCAACAGAGAATTATCAGTCTACCATCATACGATTGTCTGTTCTATGTACAGAAAAATGTATTTATAAAGCTGAGCATGGGAATGCCCGCCTCAGCTAGATCATGAAAGTAGTATGAAAAATAATGTATTGTATTGTATCTTATTACAGGTCACCTCTCAGCAATTGAATGAACTTCGGATACTCCTGATAAAGCATTTCACCCGATAAACGACCTCATACTTTAGGGGGCAACTGTTATAGACATTTTTGTGCCTTACAGCATGAAGCATGAAATGTCCATAATCTAAGGGATCCAAAGTCCCTAAACATGTTGTTCCTACCCCTAGAGGAACAAGGCCAGCAAACCACAGCACTTAATAAAAGTTCTCCACCTGAAAACACTCAAAAACAAGGCAATTCTGGATCATGTCAACTGCTCCACTAAGCATCTGCGCTGAATGTCAACTGCTCCACTGTCTACCTGCGTTGAATGTCAACTGCAAATAAGGCTACCTGCGCTGGGCGAGTTTGGACATGTGGCACAGTCATTCCTCAATGTGTCAATGCCCAGGAAGCTTCCAAAATGACACTTGGATCAGGGAATTCGACTGGTGATGAGTAAGAGGTTCTAGATCTCCAAGTGGAAGCAAGAACCTCCAAGTGGACTCAAGAACTGAAGAAGAACTGGAGTAGGAGAGGACACTAGTCACATCTCAGGCTGACTCATCCTCTCTCCAAACTCCTATATATGGATCTCTCTCCCATGAGATCCAGAGGCTGGAATCTTGTGACTGTAAAGAATTGCTGTTGGTTTGAGTTTAGAACTATTGGGTGATTTGCTTTGAAGGAGGTGAAGAGGAGATTTCTTTCTGCTGGGAAGGTGATGCTGGATTGGGCCTCTTATGGTTGTATCACTTCCTGAACCTTACTTCTTCCATTAATAAAGCATTTGAGGTTCTTCTATATGCATGTGTCTCAATGGTGTATTGTTATACTTGTGTATTTGATTTATTCTAATCCTTGAATCAATTATGAATGTATGCTTCTTGTAGTTTCCCTCTATTGCCATTTTGCAGGATCTTGGTGTAGCTGGGCCAGTGAAAGAGCAAGGAGCTGGGGGCAAGCAACAAGGAGAGAAGATTGGATCAATCATTAGCGAAAGACATCGGTTAGTGGATCTCTTTCTCCCCTCTTTTACATCTCATAAAGAAGTAATCTCAGATAGCTTTGCTTTGATTGTTGCTAAGGAACTATCACCCTTAGAGTGGGATAGGGTCATTCCGTATTGGATACTTTTCCCAACAACAAGTACGCAGAAACACAGAAGGACAGGTGCGTGGATACACAGAGGAGCGAAAGATGATGTGCGGAGCCACGCAGATCATATAATGAAAAACTGCGTATCTGCCTTAAGGCATTTAATGGCTGACTTTTCTTGTTGATAAGATCTGACAGATGGCACCAGTTTAGGGGGAGCATATGTTCTTAATACATTGTTGGCATTATGGTCCTTGGTGACGATACTTATGATTTATCTTGCTATGGTTATGAGTTGTTCACATGGTTCTTATTTGTGGTTGATTCTCTAATGGTGCTTACATGGTAACCTTCATGAGGATAAGGAGAAGCACTTAGCTTGAATTCACATCTTCTTGATGATGAGTCACTTATATGCTACTGTTGACATATGCATAAATATCATATATTACAGTTATGATGCATGATTCCTTTCATTCTTGGCACAAATGGATGATGATTGTTGGTTGGATACAGGGATGATTATTCAAAGTTGCATTGTTGAAGACATGATGATGATGAGCTCTTACCTATATGATGATAGGTTGTTTCGTACATATGTTGATTAATGCAGATATTCCCAAATGATGATCATGATGGCTATGATACTATGGAGTAGATCATACAGTGTTGTTGCTAATAGGTGATTGGTCTCTACTCATGATGTAATAGTATGTCTCTATCTATCCTAGTCATCTCTTCAGGTCATGTAACGACCTATGTTGGTTTCCCCTCTATGCCTGGGATGAAGATGTAATGTATTCAGTTCCTGATGTATCCCCATTTGGTTGGGTGATGGATGTATGTATTAAGTATTTTGGTGATAGGAAAGTCATTTATGATATATAGAGTCATGTTCTTCTTGTAGAACATCCTTTTGCAGACCTTGCTTACAGTCAAGGGGAGCTTGAGCATGAACAACACTATATAGCAGAGCAGATATTTCAGCTTGTTCTCAGAAAGAGAATTATCAGATTGGTGCGCCATGACATATACAAAGGGGAGCTCATTCAGAAACTTCAGCAAATCTGGTTTATAGTCAAGGGGAGCATGTTCTTAGGGGGAACATAACCCTTTGCCCTTGATGTCAAAGGGGGAGAGTGATTTGGTGTTGTTGCCATCAAGTCCAAAGGGGGAGATTGTTGGCATTATGATGCATGTGTTGTACTTGATGGCAACCCTCTCATAGAAGATCATCTCACTTATATACATTCAGATGAATCTACAAAAAAGATATCAGATGTGACATAATACATAGATGCAGGAAAGATCAAAGGGATCAAATGACAGTTCACAAGTAAGCTTTGCCATCAAGTCCAAAGGGGGAGATTGTTGGAATTATGGCTAAAGTGTTGTCCTTGATGACAACTCATACAGGTGACAGATCATAGAACGTCAAGCCAGTAGCAAAGATTGATGAGTAGCCTCTCAGATTGGAAGAAAATAAGGGGTACGCAGGTACACCGTACAGAAGGTGCGTACACGTAGGCATGTCATACATAAAGTGCGTACAAACACGCAGGTATCCCGTGTAAGAGGTGCATACCCCCAGTTCACTCACTTCAAGGCAGAGAAGCGCGCTCACGTGGGGTATCTTATGTTTGGCCCGTGGTATTTAGCCCGCCGTTCTTGATTCTATGGTTTTGGCCCGTGGTATGGTTTTATATTATTATTATTGAGCCCCTATTGATCCATGATTTTAGGAAGAGCTTGCCTATATAAAGCAAAGGAGACCATTTGGCTAGACACTTTTGAAATAAGAAGATCTTAAGAGAAGCTAGATCTGCAATTCTAGTGATGGGTTTGTGAGAGAAAGCTAGATCTAAATCAGGAGAAACATGAGAACTACAAGTCGGATCTACTAATGGGTTGATATCTCCTCGGCGCATGTTCAGATCTGTAGATCTGACAGTTTGGGTTAATCTTGAAGTCTTGAAATTATCTATACCTGCAGGTACACAAGTACAGTGAAAGAAAAGTGTGGAGATACGCAGGCGCAGAAGCGCTGCAGGTGCGCAGATACGCAGGCCCAGAAGTGCTACAAATGCGGAGGGGCGCAGGCATTTCATTGGACACAGAGCGTAGGTACGCAGGAAGTCTATGAGGCAGAGTGCGTGGGTACGCAGGAACTCAGTTGGAAACAGTGCGTACTTCTACGCAGGTGTTATATGGGTGAAGCTGCGTACTTCTCATGAAATCTACTTAGCTGTCCATATTTATCATTTCTGTGTTCTGGGTTTTGAAGTGATGTTTGGTTTCTGGTATTAAGTTCTGATAACAGCAGTGATTGATTAAATGTTTATACATTGATGGATGAATGGATCAGGTTCTTATTGACACATTCTATGTGATCTAACGGACTAGATCTGATTGATGACTCACTTGTATATGTATTGATCTAGTGCTTGGGTAATTCAGAAGGTTGTTTGATTATGAGCTTCAATGTTGTTGGGTCCAGTATGAAAATTGGATGAAATGTGGCCTTTCAGATTATGTGTTGTGCTTCAGTGTATCCAGTCTGAAAATTGATGAAACGTGGTACCTGGAGGAGAGAAGATTGTAGGTCAGCACCTATGTACTAGTATCTAAGCTAGTACAAGAGCTAAAGGAAATCTTTGGAGCATTGTAGCGGGTAGTAGCCTCCGTACTAGTAAATGGATCGGCTAGTACAAGAGCAAAGGGGGTTGTAGCTCCCATACTGGTATGAGGCTGCACCAGTACAAAATATTGTAAAAGGATTTTCTTATTAAGAAGAAGATTGAGATGACTTGCAGCAGGTGGTTTTCTCCCGCATTGGGTTTCCACCTTATATCATGGTGTTCATGTGTGTGCCTTATGTGTGATGATCTATTCCATGTTACTGCATCTGTTAACTGATAATATGGTTGATAATGTTCTAATGCACTCATTGAAGATCAATTAACTTAATCATAAGAAGTTGTGGAAGTAGCATATATGAATTTGATTATGGAAATGGAAAAAGTGTTATTAATGTGATAATACTGATTCACCCCCCCCTCTCAGTATTATTTCCAACATTATTGAATTCAAAACGACAAGAGCTCGACAATATTTTCTTATTTAAAAGGTCAGAAAAGAGCTAAAAATGGACCTCCCATTTTATTTTCTTTAACAAGTCAAAAGGGAAAATATTCGGTGATATTTTCATGTTTTACGAGTCAGAAAAGAGCTTAAAGGTGAATCGAGTACCATCTAAGCATAATACTTTTTTAGAGAGTCTATTCTCGGACTTGGGTAATAAATCAACATAGTTGAACACCAGAGTTTTACCGTTGACATGACAAGTAAGCATTGACTGGGCCAAATAGTAGAGTAGAACTTATAAAAGGCTTTGCCCCCATGCCCCCTGGGCAAGGGAGAGTTACAAGTCAGATGACAACCCCATTGCAATAATGGGAAATTGGTAAAAACTTGGGGAGGGAGAAAAAACATGAATCCATGATGGGATAAAGGTGCCCTCAATTGAAATATCTTGACAATGGCAGGTGAAATTGACATGTGAATAAGCAACAGAGAAGAGAACTTCTCAAGACACATAGACATGACTTTCAGGCTAGGTAGGAATGAGGAATTATAATGAGTATCGTTCCAAGCTGGTTCCTCCAGAGACATTACTTCCATGACACTCTCGTCAGTAAGAAAATTCTCAGAAAAGGGATCAGGAGATTTCGAAGCATCAAGCCATGTGGATTGAGAATACGTATCGAGAGATGTACTCGAAACAAGAAAATCAGAGGATATAGAACTTGAGGCCGAAACAATTTCCACACAATTGATTTCGGTGGGACTAAGTGGCATAACCTCACCCCAGTTATCAACAAGATACAGTAAAGGAATGAACCAAGGATCAGATTTGACAAAGATCATGTTGACAAAGGCAACATTAGGAGGTGGGAGTGGAAAAATTCCCATCAAAGCATAATCTTTAAAAAGTCTTGTCCCCACACTCTCATAAGGAGCATCGATGTGCTTGAAATATGGAACATTGCCATCTGAAGAGGAAGAGGCAAAGAAGGATAGTTGGTCAACTGTGACTATCTTCCCTTGATGGGGAAAACGAAGCATGCAGAATAAGGAGGAGGCTACAGCATGCATGGCATGGGTCCAACTCCGTCCTAGTAGAAGATTATAATTGAGATTAGCATAAAAAATATCTACCTTGACATGTACTGTCTTGCCTTCCAAAGTAATGGTAAGGTTAGGTCAGACATTGAATGGTGATGAATCAAGCCCGTTGAAAGCTCCCAAAGTGTTAGGGCATTCATTCAGAGTAGGAGAACCAATTGCCTTCCAACAAGTAACTGACATGATGCAGGTAGAGGCACCTTCATCGATGACGGTCCTATGAATGGTTTTCTCATTAATGATTGCCTGAATGAGAAAGGAAATCTGATGAGGAAAACGTGGAATGTGGTTCTCTAAATCAAAACATATCAAATTCGAATCAGTGGGATCAATACCCCAAATAGCTGCCAGTAATGACTTGCACTAGGACGAACAACTTTGAAGTACCTCGAGAGCAGACATAGTTGAGGGCACCTGAGCCAAATCCTCAAAAATATTATAATGTTGAGTGACTCGAGTGTTGGGATTATACAAAGAATTCCTTAGCACACCTCGAGAAGGTGGACGAATATCGGAATTAGGGTTAGGTCACTCGATATGCGAAGGACCAGAACTCGACGGGGCAGAAGAAGAATGGGTGGCCTCTTTCTCTTTATCGGCTGTTAGATTAGGAGTTTGATAATATTTTGATCTAGTAGCCACAGTAATTGGTGTACTCATCATGAACACTTGTGAATATAAGGAAGCATATGATTGAGGCTAGTCGACCATTTGAGTTTGATTGAGACATAAATAACTCTTTCAGGACAGTTTGGATCCCTTTGAGCAAGCGAATAACTTCGGATCATCAGGGAAAATCCTTAGTATAGTGATCCTCCTCACAAATGAGGCATGGATACTTAAGCTTCCATTGTGAAGCATCACCAACAGACGACTTGGGAGGACCCTATTTTGGGGAATCGACTTTACCATTTCCGTTGCCTTTCTTCTTACCTTTTGAGGATTTGTCCGCTACAATAGATTGAACAATGCTAACCTCTAAGGTTTTACCAGGGCTAGGTGAATTTTGGGAGGGACTATTGGAATCAGTGTTTGAGACTGACTTCTATTTGGAAGAATATTTTTCAGGGGCCTGAGATACTGAACCAATGACTCCATCGACAGGAGGTGTAGCCTATGACTTCAATGTCATTGGATCGGATCATGGCCTCGGAGCATCATGTAATAAGTCATGAAAAGTGCTGGACTGGGAGTAAACAAGATCTAGGTACTGGGCACGAGCAATGGTTTGCTCCTCTGTAATGCACCCACCCATAGCTATATCGCGAGAAATTGGAGCAACAAATGTCTTGGTAAACCATTTGGTTAGTAACTGATCATCAATCTCGAACTTGATCAGGTGACGCCTACGTCTCCATTCATGGATGTGATCAGATATGTGTGTTGCAGTATTTTTCTTGGGTGATGTGAGAAAATAGGTGCCAGTTTCATAGTGAATCGGAAACTGAAAATGTATGAGGAAATCCATGGATAAAGAGTTGAAGTCATGATAAGTACTTCGAGAGAGCTCAATGTACCACTTGGCTGCAGCACCTGTAAGAGTTCTTTGGAAAAGATAGAGATGAATAGAATCATCAATGTAAGAATTCGAAGAGAACTAGAGGTGATATGTCATCACATGGGCTTGGGGATCTTCTTTTGATTTTCCATTGATCTTTAGAAAATCTCTTGGGATCCTGGACGGAACTGGAGGCCAGTATGGTGAATGAAGAATTGGATCATTTGTAAGCCAAGACACATCTCGCAACTCTACCATAACCAAGAACAATAATTGAGTATTGAAAGGAATTGGAGGTCGATAAGCGGGTCCAACTAGAGTAGCCCATCCTTGCTGGTTAGGATTTTGGCCCCATAGTGGAGGGTTCTGTCCATACAGAATTTTATTTTGCCCACACTGTAGGTTACCTTGCCCATAGGGAGGATTTTGACCTTGAAAGCCTTGAAACTGTCCAGCCACAGGTTGTTGATAAGCAACATACGATTTCAAATGCTATTGAGCTTGTTGACCTTGGACATATGGATATTGAACCTGTTTTCCCTGGACATATGGTTTTGAACGTGTTGCCCTTGAACAAGAGGAATTTGGACTTGCTACCCTTGGGCATAATAATTCTGCACTTGCTGCTGTAGGACTTGACCCTAACCTTGTCCTTGCAAGGGTTGACCTTGTTGATACATATGTGAGGGTTGCTGCTGCCCGTGTTGGCCCTACTGCTGCAAGGGTTGGACTTGCAGTTGTAAAGGCTTTCCCTGTGGCTGAAGTGGTTGGCCTTGTGAAGACATAGGATGGGAATTTTATTGATCATACTGCATTTACGACTGCATGGTTTGCTACAACTGTTGTAGGGGTTTCCCCTGCGGTTGTTGCAATTGTCCTTGTTGTGGCATCATCTGCCCCTATTACTGCACAGATGGCCCTTTCTACAGCAAAGGTGTTATGAAACCAGCTCAAGAAAAGATAGAAAAGATAGATCAACGCCTTAGAATTCAGCCTCTTCGAGGGGGCAACCTCCTTTACATTACATAAATGAACAATTCTTGGATGATACAAATGACAAAACCTCCTTTCTATATATAGGAGTCTAAGGAGTCACAATATAATCCAGCCGACCTAACAATAATAATATAAAGCCACAAAAATAACAATAGAGGGATTCTATGGGGCACATAAATAACAATATGGGGGTAATAGGGGCACAACAATATAAATAAGGGGTATAACTACAATAGTAATGGGGTAATCACTAGTATTATAGGGACCCAACATGCCCCTCTCCTTCAAAAAAGTGTTGTCCTCAACGCTTGAGTAGTTCTGGATACTTCTGCATAAAATTCTCATCCTCCCATGTGGAATCTTCAGTGGATAAGTTCTTCCACTTGATAAGATACTCTGAAATTGATCGATTTCGTAGCTGTCGAGTTCTTGTTTCTGTGACTGCTTCCGGTTCCAATATAATTTTTCCTTCCTCGTCAAGTTCTGGCAATATTGTTTGAATTGGGAGCTTGTCACTATAACCTTCTTTAAACATGAAACATGGAAAACTGGGTGCAATCGAGAAGCTGCAGGAAGCTCCAATTTGTATGCCATAGTACCAATCTTTTGCAACACCTTGTACGGACCATAATACTTTGGTGATAATTTATTATCCTTCTTAGCTTGCTTTAGGGACATTTGCTTATATGGTTGTAGCCGTAGGAATACCCAATCACCTACATCAAAACTTCTTTCACTGCGATGTTGATCTGCCTGTTGTTTCATTCTATTTTGTGCCAACACGAGGTTATCCTTTAAGAGTTGGAGGACTTGTTGTTGATGTTCGATGTGATGTTCCACTGCCTGAACCTTAGAATTTTCTCTTAAATATGATGTGATGGATGGTGGTTGATACCCATAAAGTGCCATAAATGGGGTCATTTTTGTTGCTGTATGGAAGGAAGTGTTATACCACCATTCAGCCAGAGGCAACCATTTGACCCATTGTGTCTGTTTATCAGATACAAAGCAACGAAGATATCCTTCCAAACATTTGTTTACTATCTCAGTTTGCCCATCAGATTGAGGATGATAAGATGAGCTATGAGCTAACTGAGTACCAAGACAAGAAAATAATTCTGTCCAAAAATTTCCAGTGAAAATGGGATCTCTGTCACTTACAATAATCTTTGGGTTTCCATGTAGCTTTTGAACTGTTTCCATAAATGCAGTAGAAACTGTACTGGCTTTAAATGGATGTGATAATGCACAAAAGTGTGCATACTTGGTAAGTCTGTCAACTACCACCATGATGACACTCTTTCCCTCAGACTTGGGTAAACCTGTGATAAAATCCATTGAAACCTCCTCCCAACGTTGGCTTGGAATGGATAAAGGTTGTAATAGACCTGGTGTCTTAATTGTTTCAACTTTATTTTGCTGGCAAACCAAACATTCCGCCACAAAATTTTGAATATCTGATTTAAGGCCATCCCAAAAAAATTCCTTCTTAACCCTGTGGTAAGTTTTTAAAAATCCTGAGTGCCCTCCTAAGGGAGAAGTGTGCAATTCCATAAGAATCTTTTGTTTTAGCTGGGAATTCTTACAGAGGTATAAGCGATCTTTGTACCATAACGAATCATTTTTCCAGCTAAATGTATCAGAAGTACTGGAATCTTGTTGTAGCTTTCGAATAAGTGCCCACACTTCTTCGTCATTCTTCCATTCCTCCCTTGCTTCATTTATCCAATCTGGTTGGATAATAGAAATGGCACACAACAATGCTTCCACATCCTCATCCTTTCTTGAGAGTGCATCTGCCACCACATTTTGCTTCCCTTTTTTGTAGATGATTTCAAAGTCATAACCCAACATCTTTGTGACCCACTTTTGTTGCTCTTCAGAGGATAATCTTTGTTCTAAAAAGTATTTAAGGCTATCATGATCCGTTTTTACCTTGAAGTGTCTTCCCATTAGGTAGGGTCGCCATTTCTTAAGTGCATGGAGTATTGCCAACATTTCCTTCTCATAAATAGCTTTGCTTAAAAACTTTCCCTTGATTGGACGACTTTCAAAAGCAATGGGTCTTTCATCTTGCATTAGAACAGCACCAATTCCATTTCCTGAAGCATCACATTCCACAATAAAGGTTTTTGTGAAGTCCGGTGTAGCTAAGACCGGTGCTTGGCACATTGCCTCTTTAAGATGTTCAAAGGCCTTTGTTGCTTCCGGAGTCCATGAAAATGAATCTTTCTTCAATAATGTTGTTAGAGGTGCTGCTATTCTCCCATAATTCTTAACAAACTTGCGATAATACCCTGTCAACCCAAGAAATCCTCGCAGATGCTTTATGGATGTGGGGATTTTCCATTCCTTAATGGCTTTAATTTTGCTAGGGTCTACCTTAACTCCTTCATGAGATACAATATGACCCAAATATTCCACCTCCTGGACTCCAAAGAAACATTTGGATCTTTTTGCATATAATTGTTTCTCCTCCAATAGTTGTAGCACCCTGTCAACATGTTCAACATGATCCTTCCAAGACTTGCTGTAGATTAGTATATCATCAAAAAATACTAACACAAATTTTCTAAGGAATGGTTTGAAAATTGAATTCATCAAACCTTGAAATGTTGAAGGTGCATTGGTAAGGCCAAAAGGCATGACCAAAAATTCATAATGACCCTCATGAGTTCTAAATGCCGTTTTCGGAATGTCTTCAATCTTCATTCTGATTTGATGATATCCCGAACGAAGATCCAACTTGGTGAAGTAAATTGATCCATGCAATTCATCCAGTAATTCATCAATAACAGGAATGGGGAACTTATCTTTAATAGTGAGCTTGTTGAGCTCCCTATAATCCGGACACATGCGCCATGATCCATCCTTCTTGTGCACCAATACTACTGGAGCTGAGAAAGAACTTTGACTCGGTTGAATTATACCAGCCTCTAGCATTTCTGCAACCATACGTTCAATTTCACTTTTTTGGACATAGGGATATCTGTACGGCCTGATGTTTGGAGGAACACTTCCTGGAATCAGATGAATAGCATGATCATGATCACGCATAGGTGGGAGACCTTTTGGAGTCTCAAATACCTTGGAATGATTGTCCAGGACTTTTTGGAGATCTGGAGAAATAGATGATTCCAATGTGGAAACATCTAGCGAACATAATTGTGCAATTACACCTCTTTGCTCCTTTTTTAGAAGCTTTGTCATGCCATTAGAGCTGATTATCTTTCCTGGTTTCCCTGCAATACCCCTTAATTCAACTTCCTTTCCTTCCGTAGAAAATTTGATGAAAAGTTCTTGAAAATTAAAAGCTATTGTACCCAAGGATTGTAGCCATTGGACTCCTAGTACAACATCAGCACCTCCCATTGGAATGGAAAGCATTGGGCTAGTCAATACATATTCTCCCATGGATAGCTTGATATTATGGCACTTTCCAGAGCAATTTATTGTTCCTCCATTTGCAATCATCACTTGACACTCTGGTGCTGGATATAGGAAGCAATTCAATTCTTTTGCTACCCTACAATGAATAAAATTGTGGGTGCTTCCTGAATCAATCAACACTATTACCTTTTTCTTCTTGATTTGTCCTTCTATCTTGATGGTTTGAGGAGTGGTAATTCCCGCCAATGCATTACAAGATATGGTCGGATTTATTTGTTCTTCATCTAGGCTTTGTTCCTGGAGTATATCTTCTTCTTTTGACCTTTCTTGCTCCTTTTCTTCTTCCTCTTCACAATCTATGTAGAATAATTTCTTCTCAGCACACTTATGACCTTTAGTGTATTTGCTATCACAACTGTAACAAAGCCCTTTTGCTCTTTTTTCTTCCAATTTTTGTGGTGTCAACCTTATAGGTTGTGGAAGACTAGGGGCAACAACACTTCTGTCTTTATAGTTGTGAGTGGTATGCTTCCTGGTTGCCATAATTTTGCTTTCCATTTTTCTTGCTAACCTGAATGCCTTCTCTAATGAATCAGGTTCCCAAAGGCAAACATCATGTTGGATATTATCCTTTAAAGACCCTATGAACACATCAATCCTATGCTCCTCTGGAATATCTTTTACCCTTATGTTCAATTTTTGGAACTCCTCAATGTGCTCCATTACTGAACCCTTTTGTTTGAGACTTATCAATTGGCTAAAAAAAGTGTTTCTTTTTGTATCTTCATAATGTGCTATCAATTCTTCCGTAAAAATTGCCCAAGTGATAAATTGTTTACGAGAGCCATACAAACTGATTTGGTTCTAAATATACAGTTTCCATACGTACCTTTTGTGCGTTTTGCACATTATTGAGATCGAAGAATTGCTCCATCTGTAATATCCATGTGGCAGGATCCTTGCCATCAAACTTCCTCATATCGATTTTTGGAATATGGTGATTCTTCGATCCAACATTAGCGTCTATGGAATCATGATTAACATTTCTTTTGTTCTCATCATGAGTTTCCTTTACTACCTTTTCACCATTAGTGACCCTTTCTTGTAGCAACTTCTTCAATTCTTCCATGTATGTCTTCAAATCCATCTTCAAATCATCCATCTTAGCTTCCATGCCCTTTATCTTAGATTCCACGCCATTTACCTTAGATTCCATGCCACTTATCTTAGCTTCTGTTAGCTTTTGTGAGCGTGACATGTGTTGCACTTGTTCTTGTAATTTTGATATATCATGTAGCATTTCTTCCTCTTCTTCATGAGTCATGCTAGAGCTTTCAGGTTCCTTACTAGGTGTTTGCATTTTCTTTCCTCGGGGCATCAGTTACCAATAATAATGCTTTACTATGCCCTTTGAATTCCGTTAAACCAAGCTTACACAAAAATTTAAAAAAAAACTACACACCTTTTTTCACTTTATAGAAGCCTGATATTGAATCTGATGTATCTCTGTAATTTCAGATCATCCAGTTTTGAAATTACTACTTGTAGTAGCCTTCTGTGTCCTCTTTCCAATGCCACAATTCTGAGCCAAATTGGATTCTCCAAGGAAGCGTTATGTGAAATCTCCCACAGTGACTTGCTTTTAGACTGGTTCAGCAGAGCGAACTTGTACGACGTGCCATGAGTCACTGTTTCAACCTTTGAATCTAAAACACACACAAAAGAAACTAAAGTCCGTCCTCTTTTTGTACCTTCTTACGAAATTTCAATCCGATCCCCAGAGAGAAAGTTATGACGATTTTCCGCAGGTCACCTGTTTTGAATGTAATTCAGGAGTCTGCAAAAGGACCAACTTCCTCAGATCATATCTCCACAAATATCGTGCAAAAAGCTCTGAAATTCGGACCCAAGGTTCATCGCAATTTATTCGCAAATGGGTTTTTTTTGTGACTTCTGAAACGTCACAGAAAAAAAGTTATAGAGAAAATGCCACGATGACCTGTTTGGAGCAGCGAAACCCTAGAATCCAAAGCTCTGATACCAAATGTTATGAAACCAGCTCAAGAAAAGATAGAAAAGATAGATCAACGCCTTAGAATTCAGCCTCTTCGAGGGGGAAACCTCCTTTACATTACATAAATGAACAATTCTTGGATGATACAAATGACAAAACCTCCTTTCTATATATAGGAGTCTAAGGAGTCACAATATAATCTAGCTGACCTAACAATAATAATATAAAGCCACAAAAATAACAATAGAGGGATTCTATGGGGCACATAAATAACAATATGAGGGTAATAGGGGCACAACAATATAAATAAGGGGTATAACTACAATAGTAATGGGGTAATCACTAGTATTATAGGGACCCAACAAAAGGTTACCCTTGTTGCTGCAGAGGCTGTTGTTGCTGCTGCAAGGGTACTTGAACTATTCTCAGATTGAGACATTGAAAATTTCCGAACTATATCTAGCCATGGCCCCCAGGAGAGGAGGATGAATGAGGTTCAACATACTGACTAGGCTACAGGACGTAGGGTGGATTGACCATTCCTTGGGAACCATATGGAACATAAGGAATTTGGTACTGAACCTGAGTCTCATAAGGCTGTTGATACTTGAAATTGCCTAACCTAGAGGGACCAATAGGCTTTTGGACCTATTGGTAGTGGACATTGCTTGATCTGGCAGGGTTTTCAAGAGCACCAAAAGAAGGTTGGTTCATCCCAACCATGTGAGGTTGTGAGATACTCACATTGGTTGTGCCTGACACCATAGAAACATTCAGATTCTTCCCCCCGGGTAGTGGTACAACTTCTCCACTTACTGGAGGGATCGTAGAACTGACAGCAACATGAATCGACACCACCGGTTGACTGGGTCTGGTGACTTGGACGGATGAGACAAGAGGGTTCAGAACGGTGGGTTGCACCAGGACTAAGGTAACTATAGAAATCATCGTCTATTGGGAGGTCAGGTTCTCAATGAATGGACCTGTGGTAGGCATAGCACCAAATGCCCAAACAAGGTTATGATAAAGCGACAAGGCACTAGGTGTGCCTAAGACCAATTATGCTAAAGTCACATAATTAGGGGGTAAATCCCTATAAATACTGATAGGAATGCCTCTCGTGTAAGGGAAACCTTTAGGAGGAAATTGATATTCTTCCTTTTCGAAAATGTGTGGAGTGGAAATGTCCGAGTGGTTCGGAGAGGAGACTGGAGCGTCACCTTCAGGCTCCATGGGTGGAAACAAGAGATGACGAATGACCAAAGATGATCGAGGGGATAATTACAAAGGAATACCCAGCTGATCGTACGGACTGTACAGATTCTGCGGTGATATCTCAACAGGGTCGAAAAAAGGATTCAGAGGATACACAACCAGTCCAAGTTGACCTTCAGTAGTCGATGAATTCCCAGGAGTTTGGACAAGATTTTCTTGGGATTTCAGGCTAATATCAGACAATGACCCAGTATCCGAAGGAAGGGGAGGATGAGATGAAAAAGGTTGAATGCTCAGAACAATTATGAGTTCAACACCTTGGACCTCAAGTGACTGCGATAATTTAGGAAATGGTACCTCTGAAAATATTTCAGACGGA
Source organism: Pinus tabuliformis (assembly GCA_031772625.1). Classification (NCBI taxonomy): domain Eukaryota; kingdom Viridiplantae; phylum Streptophyta; class Pinopsida; order Pinales; family Pinaceae; genus Pinus; species Pinus tabuliformis. The sequence goes on from CM062813.1 coordinate 225,442,321, forward strand.
GGAGAGGAAGAGGAAGTAGGTGAACTAGATGGTTCAACCACGATGTCTTTGTCTCAAGTATCATGAAAAGAGGGTAAAGTTCAAGGATTTAAAATGTACTTTAAGGAATACTCATGGTTTGGTCTTGAAGAGACTAACAGGATGTTATAATATCATGGGCAACAATTTTTAAAGATGCGTCAATAAACTAGTGCTCTTTCATGTTTTAAGAGTCGAGAAAGAAGCAAAGATGACACTATCACTTTCGATTGGAAACAAGCTCGAAATGACAAATGCTTAGATGATCTTTTAAGTTTAATGAGTCAAAAATATCAAATGACTACTCTGGATGATCTAGGTAAAAAGGATTACCAGGTAACCGTGAACTGCAGAACACCTCCTGACGAACCGAGAAGTATGGGTAGGAAATCTCCCTAAATGCTGTTTTTGGTGTATCACATTTACAAGGCAGTAGACTCGGCTTCCTATGGATAAATGATTGCAGCCTAGTGGGTTCTCCCTTTATATACTCAACTATATGAGGAGCACAAGTCCATATTAGCGTTGTCTAGTGTTGGAGCTAATGACAACTGCTGGGTTTAAAGATGTCGGAACACGTCTCTAGCCTAGACCTTCTAGATGTGATCGTTAGGTTTCAAATGTACCTTAGGTTAATTGATTTCATTTTGAAGTTTATCTTGGATTATGTCTTGGTTTTCAAGCCTTAGTGATGTGACTTGAAAAGTCCTATGTGCAGCTAAATGAAACAAGAATCTTTCAATTCGATGAATCGTCTACACTAGAGAGGGTAAAAAACACAATCAAATGCAAACAACCGAGCAACTGAAAGAAAAAATGATCTTTTCACTACTTTACTTTTTGGAAATAAACTAATGAAAAAACTCTTTCCAATTCCTAGTTTCCTAACAAGTACACTCCAAACAGTCCTTTCAAAAGTAAAGAGAATTAATTTTTCTTTTCAAATGCAAATGAAACCCTAGTCTTCAGTGATGCTAACTAACGTAACATATTGACGCAGAAGACTAGAATTATGAACTTTTCGTGAAACAACAATATGAATATTTCATCAAATATTTCGATGAAAAAGTTTTCGAGACAATCAATCCTCAAGAAAATTAAAAGGCACAAAAGAGAATCTCTTTCAAACTAATGAAGCAATGACTCTACCAAAGACAAGACAAGCAATGTTAGCTTTGCTATAAAAGATATGTTTAAATAAGCAAACAAAACTTTTCAAACTTCTGTGATGGGGACCAAAGCAGTAAGAGGAATATAATCAAAATGCATGGAGTAAATTCACCAACAACTTCATTCACTGATTTCACAGTCAACTGAATGGATGACAACCTAGATTCCCTAAGGATACAAACCATCCACAAACTCAAGAAATCAAGTAAAAAGAAGGAAAATCAACAAGCAAGTAAACCAAGTCAAAATGGAGCTTTCTAGTCAAGGTGAAAACAGTCTAAACAAGTTACATGGCAGAAATCAAGAGAGTAAGACACACTGGTTGAGATCTGGGATAAGCCCTAATCTTCATTTAAGGCATCGGCATGACTGCCTAACTGACAATAAGTGCCAAATGGGGGTCAGCGCTATTGTTTCTGAGTATACCGCGTCATTTTACTGAGATATCGCATCATTCGGCATGACTGTCAATGAAATAAGCGTGCTGGCCGAGGATACAAGGAAAAAATAAAAAAATTTCAAAGGTTGAGACTAGAATTTCTATTGTAAATTTAAAAACTAGAGCAGTAAACAAGGCAGAGAAGATAGAACTAAAGGGAAACGGTGATACTAGAAGAGTTCACACAAAACCATGGAATTATAAACAAGAAAAATGAAGGATTGGATTCCCAGTATTGTCACCAATTTGTGGTGTAGGTAAAATTCTAAGTGCAAACACAAAAAATTCCTCTAGCCCGAGAGAGGGTCTAGCCACAAACAAGACATTCTATGGAAGATTTCCTTCGGTTAGAACCAATTAAGAGGGCCTACCTCTTAGTACGCTATCTGTTTGGTGGCGACCCTATGTCCTTGCTCTAGCTATCTTCTATTTCTTCTTGTGAATGCCTAAAACATGTAGACAACAACAAACAATAACCATGATAATATACAAATTGTATTCAACCTACTTAACAAGCTAAGAAACATTAAGCCATAAACATGTGAAATGACATTTTGTGTAGGAAATCAATCGATAGTTGCATATTTATTAAATCAAGAATAGATTACAATCGACGTCTTGACGTTGTTGTTCTCCTCTGACAAATCCATGTTCCCACACACTTCTGCTAGCATTCCATAGATGGCCTCAACAATGATAGTCTCAAGGCTCTTCCCTTTACACTTCACACCAAAATAGCTCACAATTCTCCCGATTCCAATATAATCTTTCCTTCCTCCTCAAGTTCTGGCAATATTGTTTGAATTGGGAGCTTGTCACTTATAACCTTCTTTAAACATGAAACATGGAAAACTGGGTGCAATCGAGAAGCTGCAGGAAGCTCCAATTTGTATTCCATAGTACCAATCTTTCGCAACACCTTGTACGGACCATAATACTTTGGTGATAATTTATTATCCTTCTTAGCTTGCTTTAGGGACATTTGCTTATATGGTTGTAGCCATAGGAATACCCAATCACCTACATCAAAACTTCTTTCACTGCGATGTTGATATGCCTGTTGTTTCATTCTATTTTGTGCCAACACGAGGTTATCCTTTAAGAGTTGGAGGACTTGTTGTTGATGTTCGATGTGATGTTCCACTGCCTGAACCTTAGAATTTTCTCTTAAATATGATGTGATGGATGGTGGTTGATACCCATAAAGTGCCATAAATGGGGTCATTTTTGTTACTGTATGGAAGGAAGTGTTATACCACCATTTATCCAGAGGCAACCTTTTGACCCATTGTGTCTATTTATCAGATACAAAGCAATGAAGATATCCTTCCAAACATTTGTTTACTATCTCAGTTTGCCCATCAGATTGAGGATGATAAGATGAGCTATGAGGTAACTGAGTACCAAGACAAGAAAATAATTCTGTCCAAAAATTTCCAGTGAAAATGGGATCTCTGTCACTTACAATAATCTTTGGGTTTCCATGTAGCTTTTGAACTGTTTCCATAAATGCAGTAGAAACTGTACTAGCTTTAAATGGATGTGATAATGCACAAAAGTGTGCATACTTGGTAAGTTTGTCAACTACCACCATGATGACACTCTTTCCCTCAGACTTGGGTAAACCTGTGATAAAATCCATTGAAACCTCCTCCCAATTTTGGCTTGGAATGGATAAAGGTTGTAATATACCTGGTGTCTTAATTGTTTCAACTTTATTTTGCTGGCAAACCAAACATTTCGCCACAAACTTTTGAATATATGATTTAAGGCCATCCCAAAAAAATTCCTTCTTAACCCTGTGGTAAGTTTTTAAAAATCCTGAGTGCCCTCCTAAGGGAGAAGTGTGCAATTCCATAAGAATCTTTTGTTTTAGCTGGGAATTCTTACAGAGGTATAAGCGATCTTTGTACCATAACGAATCATTTTTCCAGCTAAATGTATCAGAAGTACTGGAATCTTGTTGTAGCTTTAGAATAAGTGCCCACACTTCTTTGTCATTCTTCCATTCCTCCCTTGCTTCATTTATCCAATCTGGTTGGATAATAGGAATGGCACACAACAATGCTTCCACATCCTCATCCTTTCTTGAGAGTGCATCTGCCACCACATTTTTCTTCCCTTTTTTGTAGATGATTTCAAAGTCATAACCCAACATCTTTGTGACCCACTTTTGTTGCTCTTCAGAGGATAATCTTTGTTCTAAAAAGTATTTAAGGCTATCATGATCCGTTTTTACCTTGAAGTGTCTTCCCATTAGGTAGGGTCGCCATTTCTTAAGTGCATCGAGTATTGCCAACATTTCCTTCTCATAAATAGCCTTGCTTAAAAACTTTCCCTTTATTGGATGACTTTCAAAAGCAATGGGTCTTTCATCTTGCATTAGAACAGCACCAATTCCATTTCCTGAAGCATCACATTCCACAATAAAGGTTTTTGTGAAGTCCGGTGTAGCTAAGACCGGTGCTTGGCACATTGCCTCTTTAAGATGTTCAAAGGCCTTTGTTGCTTCCGGAGTCCATGAAAATGTATCTTTCTTCAATAATGTTGTTGGAGGTGCTGCTATTCTCCCATAATTCTTAACAAACTTGCGATAATACCCTTTCAACCCAAGAAATCCTCGCAGATGCTTTATGGATGTGGGGATTTTCCATTCCTTAATGGCTTTAATTTTTCTACGGTCTACCTTAACTCCTTCATGAGATACAATATGACTCAAATATTCCACCTCCTAGACTCCAAAGAAACATTTGGATCTTTTTGCATATAATTGTTTCTCCTCCAATAGTTGTAGCACCCTGTCAACATGTTCAACATGATCCTTCCAAGACTTGCTGTAGATTAGTATATCATCAAAAAATACTAACACAAATTTTCTAAGGAATGGTTTGAAAATTGAATTCATCAAACCTTGAAATGTTTAAGGTGCATTGGTAAGGCAAAAAGGCATGACCAAAAATTCATAATGACCCTCATGAGTTCTAAATGCCATTTTCGGAATGTCTTCAATCTTCATTCTGATTTGATGATATCCCGAACGAAGATCCAACTTGGTGAAGTAAATTGATCCATGCAATTCATCCAGTAATTCATCAATAACAGGAATGGGGAACTTATCTTTAATAGTGAGCTTGTTGAGCTCCCTATAATCCGGACACATGCGCCATGATCCATCCTTCTTGTGCACCAATACTACTGGAGCTGAGAAAGAACTTTGACTCGATTGAATTATACCAGCCTCTAGCATTTCTGCAACCATACGTTCAATTTCACTTTTTTGGACATAGGGATATCTGTACGGCCTGATGTTTGGAGGAACACTTCCTGGAATCAGATGAATAGCATGATCATGACTACGCATAGGTGGGAGACATTTTGGAGTCTCAAATACCTTGGAATGATTGTCCAGGACTTTTTGGAGATCTGGAGAAATAGATGATTCCAATGTGGAAACATCTAGCGAACATAATTGTGCAATTACACCTCTTTGCTCCTTTTTTAGAAGCTTTGTCATGCTATTAGAGCTGATTATCTTTCCTGGTTTCCCTGCAATACCCCTTAATTCAACTTCCTTTCCTTCCGTAGAAAATTTGATGAAAAGTTCTTGAAAATTAAAAGCTATTGTACCCAAGGATTGTAGCCATTGGACCCCTAGTACAACATCAGCACCTCCCATTGGAATGGAAAGCATTGGGCTAGTCAATACATATTCTCCCATGGATAGCTTGATATTATGGCACTTTCTAGAGCAATTTATTGTTCCTCCATTTGCAATCATCACTTGACACTCTGGTGCTGGATATAGGAAGCAATTCAATTCTTTTGCTACCCTACAATGAATAAAATTGTGGGTGCTTCCTGAATCAATCAACACTATTACCTTTTTCTTCTTGATTTGTCCTTCTATCTTGATGGTTTGAGGAGTGGTAATTCCCGCCAATGCATTACAAGATATGGTCGGATTTATTTGTTCTTCATCTAGGCTTTGTTCCTGGAGTATATCTTCTTCTTTTGACCTTTCTTGCTCCTTTTCTTCTTCCTCTTCACAATCTATGTCGAATAATTTCTTCTCAGCACACTTATGACCTTTAGTGTATTTGCTATCACAACTGTAACAAAGCCCTTTTGCTCTTTTTTCTTCCAATTTTTGTGGTGTCAACCTTATAGGTTGTGGAAGACTAGGGGCAACAACACTTCTGTCTTTATAGTTGTGAGTGGTATGCTTCCTGGTTGCCATAATTTTGCTTTCCATTTTTCTTGCTAACCTGAATGCCTTCTCTAATGAATCAGGTTCCCAAAGGCGAACATCATGTTGGATATTATCCTTTAAAGACTCTATGAACACATCAATCCTATGCTCCTCTGGAATATCTTTTACCCTTATGTTCAATTTTTGGAACTCCTCAATGTCCTCCATTACTGAACCCTTTTGTTTGAGACTTATCAATTGGCTAAAAAAAGTCTTGCCTTTGGTATCTTCATAATGTGCTATCAATTCTTCCGTAAAAATTGCCCAAGTGATAAATTGTTTACGAGAGCCATACAAACTGATTTGGTTCTAAATATACAGTTTCCATACGTACCTTTTGTGTGTTTTGCACATTATTGAGATCGAAGAATTTCTCCATCTGTAATATCCATGTGGCAGGATCCTTTCCATCAAACTTCCTCATATCGATTTTTGGAATATGGTGATTCTTCGATCCAACATTAGTGTCTATGGAATCATGATTAACATTTCTTTTGTTCTCATCATGAGTTTCCTTTACTACCTTTTCACCATTAGTGACCCTTTCTCGTAGCAACTTCTTCAATTCTTCCATGTATGTCTTCAAATCATCCATCTTAGCTTCCATGCCCTTTATCTTAGATTCCACGCCATTTACCTTAGATTCCATGCCACTTATCTTAGCTTCTGTTAGCTTCTGTGAGCGTGACATGTGTTGCACTTGTTCTTGTAATTTTGATATATCATGTAGCATTTCTTCCTCTTCTTCATGAGTCATGCTAGAGCTTTCAGGTTCCTTACTAGGTGTTTGCATTTTCTTTCCTCGGGGCATCAGTTACCAATAATAATGCTTTACTATTCCCTTTGAATTCCGTTAAACCAAGCTTACACAAAAATTTAAAAAAAAACTACACACCTTTTTTCACTTTATAGAAGCCTGATATTGAATCTGATGTATCTCTGTCATTTCAGATCATCCAGTTTTGAAATTGCTACTTGTAGTAGCCTTCTGTGTCCTCTTTCCAATGCCACAATTCTGAGCCAAATTGGATTCTCCAAGGAAGAGTTATGTGAAATCTCCCACAGTGACTTGCTTTTAGACTGGTTCAGCAGAGCGAACTTGTACGACGTGCCATGAGTCACTGTTTCAACCTTTGAATCTAAAACACTCTCACAAGAAACTAAAGTCCGTCCTCTTTTTGTAACTTCTTACGAAATTTCAATCCGATCCCCAGAGAGAAGGTTATGACGATTTTCCCCAGGTCACCTGTTTTGAATGTAATTCAGGAGTTTGCAAAAAGACCAACTTCCTCAGATCATATCTCCACAAATATCAAGCAAAAATCTCTGAAATTCGGACCAAGGTTCATCGCAATTTATTCGCAAATGGGTTTTTTTTGTGACTTCTGAAACGTCACAGAAAAAAAGTTATAGAGAAAATGCCAGGATGACCTGTTTGGAGCAGCGAAACCCTAGAATCCAAAGCTCTGATACCAAATGTTATGAAACCAGCTCAAGAAAAGATAGAAAAGATAGATCAACGCCTTAGAATTCAGCCTCTTCGAGGGGGTAACCTCCTTTACATTACATAAATGAACAATTCTTGGATGATACAAATGACAAAACCTCCTTTCTATATATAGGAGTCTAAGGAGTCACAATATAATCCAGCCGACCTAACAATAATAATATAAAGCCACAAAAATAACAATAGAGGGATTCTATGGGGCACATAAATAACAATATGAGGGTAATAGGGGCACAAAAATATAAATAAGGGGTATAACTACAATAGTAATGGGGTAATCACTAGTATTATAGGGACCCAACAAAAGGTTACCCTTGTTGCTGCAGAGGCTATCGTTGCTGCTGCAAGGGTACTTGAACTATTCTCAAATTGAGACATTGAAAATTTCCGAACTATATCTAGCCATGGCCCCCAGGAGAGGAGGATGAATGAGGTTCAACATACTGACTAGGCTACAGGACGTAGGGTGGATTGACCATTCCTTGGGAACCATATGGAACATAAGGAATTTGGTACTGAACCTGAGTCTCATAAGGTTGTTGATACTTGAAATTGCCTAACCTAGAGGGACCAATAGGCTTTTGGACCTATTGGTAGTGGACATTGCTTGATCTGGCAGGGTTTTCAAGAGCACCAAAATAAGGTTGGTTCATCCCAACCATGTGAGGTTGTGAGATACTCACATTGGTTGTGCCTGACACCATAGAAACATTCCGATTCTTCCCCCCGGGTAGTGGTACAACTTCTCCACTTACTGGAGGGATCGTAGAACTGACAGCAACATGACTCGACACCACCGGTTGAATGGGACAGGTGACTTGGACGGATGAGACAAGAGGGTTCAGAACAGTGGGTTGCACCAGGACTAAGGTAACTATAGAAATCATCGTCTATTGGGAGGTCAGGTTCTCAATGAATGGACCTGTGGTAGGCATAGCACCAAATTCCCAAACAAGGTTATGATAAAGCGACAAGGCACTAGGTGTGCCTAAGACCAATTATGCTAAAGTCGCATAATTAGGGGGTAAATCCCTATAAATACTGATAGGAATGCCTCTCGTGTAAGGGAAACCTTTAGGAGGAAATTGATATTCTTCCTTTTCGAAAATGTGTGGAGTGGAAATGTCCGAGTGGTTCGGAGAGGAGACTGGAGCGTCACCTTCAGGCTCCATGGGTGGAAACAAGAGATGACGAATGACCGAAGATGATCGAGGGGATAATTACAAAGGAATACCCAGCTGATCGTACGGACTGTATAGATTCTGCGGTGATATCTCAACAGGGTCGAAAAAAGGATTCAGAGGATACACAACCAGTCCAAGTTGACCTTCAGTAGTCGATGAATTCCCAGGAGTTTGGACAAGATTTTCTTGGGATTTCAGGCTAATATCAGACAATGACCCAGTATCCGAAGGAAGGGGAGGATGAGATGAAAAAGGTTGAATGCTCAGAACAATTATGAGTTCAACACCTTGGACCTCAAGTGACTGCGATAATTTAGGAAATGGCACCTCTGAAAATATTTCAGACGGAGGAGAGGAAGAGGAAGTAGGTGAACTAGATGGTTCAACCACGATGTCTTTGTCTCAAGTATCAGGAAAAGAGGGTAAAGTTCAAGGATTTAAAATGTACTTTAAGGAATACTCATGGTTTGGTCTTGAAGAGACTAACAGGATGTTATAATATCATGGGCAACAATTTTTAAAGATGCGTCAATAAACTAGTGCTCTTTCATGTTTTAAGAGTCGAGAAAGAAGCAAAGATGACACTATCACTTTCGATTGGAAACAAGCTCGAAATGACAAATTCTCAGATGATATTTTAAGTTTAATGAGTCAAAAATATCAAATGACTACTCTGGATGATCTAGGTAAAAAGGATTACCAGGTAACCGTGAACTGCAGAACACCTCCTGACGAACCGAGAAGTATGGGTAGGAAATCTCCCTAAATGTTTTTTTTGGTGTATCACATTTACAAGGCAGTAGACTCGGCTTCCTATGGATAAATGATTGCAGCCTAGTGGGTTCTCCCTTTATATACTCAACTATATGAGGAGCACAAGTCCATATTAGCGTTGTCTAGTGTTGGAGCTAATGACAACTGCTGGGTTTAAAGATGTCGGAACACGTCTCTAGCCTAGACCTTCTAGATGTGATCGTTAGGTTTCAAATGTACCTTAGGTTAATTGATTTCATTTTAAAGTTTATCTTGGATTATGTCTTGGTTTTCAAGCCTTAGTGATGTGACTTGAAAAGTCCTATGTGCAGCTAAATGAAACAAGAATCTTTCAATTTGATGAATCGTCTACACTAGAGAGGGTAAAAAACACAATCAAATGCAAACAACCGAGCAACTGAAAGAAAAAATGATCTTTTCACTACTTTACTTTTTGGAAATAAACTAATGAAAAAACTCTTTCCAATTCCTAGTTTCCTAACAAGTACACTCCAAACAGTCCTTTCAAAAGTAAAGAGAATTAATTTTTCTTTTCAAATGCAAATGAAACCCTAGTCTTCAGTGATGCTAACTAACGTAACATATTGACGCAGAAGACTAGAATTATGAACTTTTCGTGAAACAACAATATGAATATTTCATCAAATATTTCGATGAAAAAGTTTTCGAGACAATCAATCCTCAAGAAAATTAAAAGGCACAAAAGAGAATCTCTTTCAAACTAATGAAGCAATGACTCTACCAAAAACAAGACAAGCAATGTTAGCTTTGCTATAAAAGATATGTTTAAATAAGCAAACAAAACATTTCAAACTTGTGTGATGGGGACCAAAGTAGTAAGAGGAATATAATCGAAATGCATGGAGTAAATTCACCAACAACTTCATTCACTGATTTCACAGTCAACTGAATGGATGACAACCTAGATTCCCTAAGGATACAAACCATCCACAAACTCAAGAAATCAAGTAAAAAGAAGGAAAATCAACAAGCAAGTAAACCAAGTCAAAATGGAGCTTTCTAGTCAAGGTGAAAACAGTCTAAACAAGTTACATGGCAGAAATCAAGAGAGTAAGACACACTGGTTGAGATCTGGGATAAGCCCTAATCTTCATTTAAGGCATCGGCATGACTGCCTAACTGACAATAAGTGCCAAATGGGGGTCAGCGCTATTGTTTCTGAGTATGCCGCGTCATTTTACTGAGATATCGCACCGTTCAGCATGACTGTCAATGAAATAAGCGTGCTGGCCGAGGATACAAGGAAAAAATAAAAAAATTTCAAAGGTTGAGACTAGAATTTCTATTGTAAATTTAAAAACTAGAGCAGTAAACAAGGCAGAGAAGATAGAACTAAAGGGAAACGGTGATACTAGAAGAGTTCACACAAAACCATGGAATTATAAACAAGAAAAATGAAGGATTGGATCCCCAGTATTGTTACCAATTTGTGGTGTAGGTAAAATTCTAAGTGCAAACACAAAAAATTCCTCTAGCCCGAGAGAGGGTCTAGCCACAAACAAGACATTCTATGGAAGATTTCCTTCGGTTAGAACCAATTAAGAGGGCCTACCTCTTAGTACGCTATCTGTTTGGTGGCGACCCTGTGTCCTTGCTCTAGCTATCTTCTATTTCTTCTTGCGAATGCCTAAAACATGTAGACAACAACAAACAATAACCATGATAATATACAAATTGTATTCAACCTACTTAACAAGCTAAGAAACATTAAGCCATAAACATGTGAAATGACATTTTGTGTAGGAAATCAATCGATAGTTGCATATTTATTAAATCAAGAAGAGATTACAATCGACGTCTTGACGTTGTTGTTCTCCTCTGACAAATCCGTGTTCCCACACACTTCTGCTAGCATTCCATAGATGGCCTCAACAATGATAGTCTCAAGGCTCTTCCATTTACACTTCACACCAAAACAACTCACAATTCTCCCTTAATGACAGACTAGAGAGCAACAAAGTATCGATAACTTGCTGATTACTCCAAACAAAAATTAATTAGCACTAGCACACACACACTAACACTAGCTTGTGCTTGGTAAAAATGGAGGTTTATATAGCTTGAATGGATGGGATATGGTTCCTCTTCTCATGCGAGAAGGTCTTATCTCTTGAGGTAGTTCCATACTAATGGGGGAAAGGATCCCAATCTAACCTCCTCAGCTCCATCCAGCCTAACCATTTACCCGACTTCTGTTACGAAGCTTCTAGAGCTGGAAACTTCGGCTCCATATTTAAAAAAACTTTCCAAAAGAGGATCGATGTGACTAGGAAAAGGCTCATTCGATCCAATCGGTGCTAGGGACAGTTGTAATCCCTGCATATCAGCACAAGGAGGACATAGGTCATTAGTGCCAGTCTTGTAAACGGAGAAAAACATAAGATTTTGGGAAAATGATGCAAAGGGGTATTGTTTTGCTCATGAAGAGGGACACAATGGGAGTTTCTTCATGATGGGAAATCATGAAGGGTTCACTGTAGATGTCCTCCCGGATCAAGGAACGTGGAATATAGGGAAAGTGACAAAATGTTGTGTAACACCTCTCGACATCATGAGGGAGTTTTGTGATCTCTTATCTGAGTTCACATATGATGGTGAAGATGAAGTAGCCTGGCCTGTGCACTTACAATACTTCTTTGAAATGCTTGGCAATGCATATGAATGCTATTATAAAGAGGGCCGACCTATTTCTTGTATACACACTTTGCGAATCCCCACTACAATGGCACTGGATTCTGCCTCCTGGCAGCATGCACTCTCTTGAGCAGTTATGTGATCTCATTGAATCTACTTTCCATAATTTTGGTCCAGAACCTCTTGACCAAAAAATGTTACAACAATGGAAGACCCCGCAATAATCGCCTATGGAATATTGGGATTGCTTCAGTGTATCACAAAAATAAATGTGGTTTATGTTTGGGAGGAACATCTAAGTTCTACAACTAGTTAGTGATAAATTATGCTTCCTAAATTTATGCGTATAATTCATTGATATTGGACATTATATGCATGTACCTATTATGTGTCATTTTATAAATACTTGTATTTAACATCGAATAAATGTTATGTGAATTTATTGTGTGGAATATTGAGTACATTATGGTACTTACATATTTTTAAGTGAATTAAGGTTAGGCATGTTGGAAAGACTAGCTTGAGTATGCTTAGTAATAAATTACTAAGCACAATAATAGGGAAGTTGAACCCTCAATGAATATTCTTATACAGATTAAAAGGGGAAATTTGTTAGGAATCCTTGTGACATCATCTTGAGGGGGGACAATAAACATATTCCCTATAAGGATGGGATGACCTACATGATTTGCCTTGGCTAGAGCCTTAATGTGTAGCTACCTAAACTAAGTTAGCTAGGAACCCTACTATAATTGCTAGACAATGTAGAATATCCATTTATTTTTTTCTGAATTTGTAAATTTTATGTGTGCTTGTATAGGGATGGAATCCCAATTGAAGGGATTCTATGGGCTACTGACTCAAGGGTAATCGACAATAGTGGTGGCTCTCAAATTAAATTAAATACAATAAAAGGCCTATGTTGTCTATTCCAAAAGGAGTGAGATGTATCACTCAGATAGGCGGAATGAGTAGGATGCTTGTCGATTTTGTTACCTAAAATCTATCTGTTAATGGCTTGAGCTACCTAAGAAATGGGCATTCTTTTTAGGCTTGGGAGGAATCAAGTTCCTCTAAGGAATTTCTTAGTAAATATAAGCCAATCAGAGTTAGAAATTTAGAACGAACTAATAAGGATAAGATGGTGAAAAAAATTGTAAGCCTTTGAATATTTATAAATTTCAAGCATTGGATTTCAGAAATTCTGGGATAAATGGTTTGAGACCCAACCCTTACTCACATTTTTTGTGACCAAGGCTTACTTGCAAAATGGACTTAAGTTTGGGGGACTTGACCAAGAGGAAATCCTTCAACATAAGTATGGTTTAGGGTGGGTTGGTGGAGTTGTTAATCATACTAAATAAAACTTCCATAACTCGATGATAAGATTATTATCCCTATGGCTTGGTGCCTTGTGGGTAGATGTATTCATTAACCAGATCAAAAATATCCTTGCTAATTTTATTTTTTATTCTTCCAAACGTTGGTTCAAAGTTGACAAAAATAGCAACTAATGGAGAGAGGATTTGAAAATATATTAGCTATAATGGACCCAATATAAGATAAGGTGTTAGGAAATTTGGTGGCCCAATTCCCATTTAATAAAATTTTATGCCCATTTAATAGAATTGGTAGGTGACAATAGCTACAAGCCATTAGATGACAATTCAATCAACCAAAACAAACTCCAGTTACGCATAGGTTGTGATGTGTTTGTATCTTGGTGGCTAATGGTCCTATTCAAAGAATATATATATATATATATATATATATATATATATATATATATGTATATATATATATATATATGTATATATATGTATATTATGTATATATATATATGATATATTTTATATATATGTATATATATATATGTATATATATATATATATATATATATATATGTATATATATATATATATATGTATATATATGTATATATATATATATATATATATATATATATATATATATATATATATATATATATATGTATGTATATATATATATATATATATATCATATATATATACATATATATACATACATACATATACATATATATATATATATATATATATATATATATATATATATATATATATATATATATATATATATATATATATATATATATAGATATATATCTATATATATGGATTTTCCTTAAAATGGGATAGTAAATATTTCCCCATATCTAGATGATAAAAGCCCTTTTATCCCAAGTAGGGATAAGGAGTCAGAGATATGGAAATCCAACTTTTCACAAATAGACCATTTGGAATTTTATATGGATCTGAATAAGAACCATCAACTATACTTGTCACACTTCCTAATAGAATATAGATATTTTTTTAGCACTAGATTTTGGTAGTTGTAATATTATCTAATGGTGTTTATGTTTCTTGACATAACTTAGGTATGGAGGAATATATGTCCAAGCCTGCAAATATGGAATTATTAAAAAATGGTATTTTTAGAAAGACCTATATTTCAGTGCAAGTGTGGCATGTTGGTAGGGCTAATGACATGGCATATGATGTGGCATGCTGATTGGTTATGTGATATATTCTTTGTTTTGAAGCTTTGGTTGAGGAAAATCATTTATATTCATATATATATATATATATATATATATATATATATATATATATATATATATATATATATATATATATATATATCTAGGTAGGTAGGTAGATAGATATATATAGTACTATATTGTATTGATATAAAGAATAATATATTGCAAAAAAAAATTGGTTTTCCTAATTTGGGTTTCTAGGGTAAAATATTCGTATTAATATGCTTGTTTCCCACTGCATCATTTTTATTTTTCTAAGAATTCATTTGCAACAATTAAATATATAGGTTTAAAACCTACATTTGGTATTATAACATTTTTGGCTTCAAGGAGATTCTTTTGTGTCTAAGGAGATTTTCTTAGGCATGTGATTCGCCCTGTTACAATGAAAGATCTATAGAATCAATTTTTATGGTGAAAGGAAATGGTGAATAGTTTAAATATATAGATCAAGAAATTCAATGGGTAGAGTTTTGAGCTATGGAAACTTAAAATGGAAGATTTGTTGATGGAAAAAGATCAATGGATCATTATGGATCTAGGTACCGCACTAGTAGGGATGTCAACAAAATATTGGAACATGTTGGATTGACAAGAAAATAGAACAATAATATTTTTTCTATAAGATTTAGTATTACTAAATGTTTCAAGAGAAACTATAGTGAAGGATATTTAGAACAAGTTAGGAAATTTATATAAGTTTAAGTCCCTAGTTGATCTGAAAACAAGCTCTTAGATTAATGTTAAGGTATTACAGAATCATGTGCAAGATTTGCCTATATTACTTAGTGCAACAGATCGAGAAGATTGCGAATAATATAGAAAATGTGCAGTTAGAGAAGCATAACAAACACACACACGTAATACAAAAAATAATCAAGGAGTTCACCCAAAACTCTTGGGCTACGTCTCTTGGTCCAGCTTTCAGTGTTGACCTCTCCATTATGTCTTCAAGAGCATATTTTTTACAAATGTGAGCTCAAATTGATTCTCAACACAATAGGAACAAACAATAAGGTTTTTCTTGAATCCCTCAAGTCTTTCTGAGTACACAGACTCTCCCTCTCGCTCTCTGTCTCTGTTTTCTCTCTATCTCAGCATTGCCTATTCCTATCTCTGTCATTCAATGGCTTTTAAGCCAATCGGCGCTTGTCTATTGGTTTTCCTTTTTGGGCTCTCTGTCCTCTCAAATCCCTTATGAGTGTTAAACAATCATTGCTAAACATCTCCACGTATGGTGGCCACCTGTTTTGCAACGGAAGGGACCATCGACGCATTGAAATCCCAAAAATATCATTTCTATGTTTACACAGAGAAATACACAAAAAACACTTTAAAATCTGCCAAATTGTCATTTATTAGACTTCAAGTATTATTAATTCCATGCTAAATTCCATCGGGTCTGCCTTTAAATCGTTATCGCAAGTCGCTAGTCTTGGTTTCCTTTGTATTTGGGTTTATAACAAAAAACCCCAAATACACAGAAAACCCGACAAAATGGCTTCATATCGGACTTAAAATATTATCGTATTGCAATCATAAAGCCCTTCGGGTCTGGCCATATCGCATGTTGTATATCCCTCTTGACTTCCGATTGCCGATTACCCCGATCGGCCTTATCAGCTATCACTGTATCGCATGGTCACATATTATATCGGCCCCGCTCCTTTCTATTACTACAATGTGATATTGTGATCAGATCTGGATCGTTGATCTGCACGCTTGATCAACGGCCCTCGTTTAATCACACTGATCACTATCGTGATTTCCATAAGGCCACCTCCGAGTTACTTTGCCCGCTGCCTCCGATTATGATATACTAATTAGATTTGGACCATTGATTGGCCAGATCCAACAACTCCTGTGCATTGTTGTTTTAGCCTTTGATAGGCTCTATTTTCACCATTTCTTCATAATTTTCCCGTGCGATAGTGTTTTCCGGCTTTTGCGAAGGATTTTCCCATGCGATAGAGTTTAAGTATTCGAAGACTTAGAGGGTTCTAGGACCCATTTTGGATCACACCTTCCCACTGAAAAGATTTTGGGACCACCAAAAGTTGGTTTTTAAGCATCAATAAAGTGAGGATACAACTTCCTCACTTGTCCAATCTCTATCCATCATGCACTACTTGATTTTGAACCTTTGAGTTTGATTCTCAGGTACTCAACATCCCCTTTGCATGTAGCTCTCACCTTCCTGTCTAGAACTGTGTCTTCCTGCAACTCATTGAGATATTCAGGCAACAGATCATCAATTGAAGGCAACTGACTTTGGTCTTCGGGATCATCAATCAATGAAGGTTCATACAGTCTCAAGTTATTTGCATCAACGACTGAATAGATATGCATATAAGCTGGCAACTCAATGTGAAAAGTGCTTTCACCAATTTTCTCAATTATCTTGGAAGGCCCATACCTTATTAGATTCAGATTCTTACCCTCAACTTGCATTTTTTCTTTACTGATGTACAACCATACTTGATCACCAACTTGGAAGCTATGCTCAATTCGATGCTTTTCATGCCTTGCCTTGTACTTGGCGTGGCTTCTTTCCAGTTGTTCCAGCGCTGCCTAGTGAATTTCTTGGATCTGTTTAGTGAACTTGGTTGCTTTGTCCACATCACTACGTCCATCAACTGCTATGTCTTTACTAAAGACAAATTCGAAGGGAGACTTTGCTATAAAACCAAAACAAGTCTCAAAAGGTGATCTCTGAGTATAAGAGTTCTTGACATGGTTGTAAGCATGTTGCACATAACACAAATGTTCATCCCAAAGCTTGGGATGCTTGTTGCAATAGCCTCTGAGCAACTAGATCACTATCCTGTTGACCACCTCTATTTGACCATTTGTTTGTGGATGAAATCTTATGCTCTTCTTCAATCTAGTTTCCATCAACTCCCATAGACTTGACCAAAACTTCCCAACAAATAGGGAATCTCAATAAGATATAATAGAAGTGGGTAACCCAAAATGAACCCATACATGCTAAAAGAACAAATTCGTGGTTTGTTCAGCTGTAACCTACTTGTTACAACGTATCAAAATACACATTTTGTTGAACCTATCCATAATAACATATAACTAATCATGAGCTTTTCTAGATTTTGGCAATCCCCCAACAAAGTTCATGGAAACACTTTCCCAAGGACAAGAAGGAACTGGAAGTGGAGTGTACAAGCCTATTTTTCTATTGTTGGGCTGCTTTTAGCACACACGATACACCCTTTAATATATCTAGAAACTGTCTCATGCATTCTTGGCCAATAACAGAACCTTTGTAGCTGTGCAACTGTTTTACTTAGACCAAAATGACCTAATATAAGAGAAGTATGTGCTTCTTGGATTATGTTAACTCTTTTAGTTTGTGGAATACATAACTTTCCCAAATGATACAAGAGTTGGTCCTTAACATAATAATCCAATTCTTCTACTTGTTTGCCATGACTTAAAGTTGCATATACATCTTTAAAATCTACATCTTGAGCATATTGTTCAATGTAGCTTTCATGCATTACTGAGTTATGCTTAAGTATAGTAGATGCATTTATGATTGGTCTTGATAGCATATCTGCAACCTTATTGTGTATGTCCTTCTTATATCTGATGACAAGATGAAATTGTTGTAGGAAACCCATCCACCTATAATGTCTTGATTGCTGCAATTTAGTTTGTGAGTGCAAATATTGAAGTGGTTGATGATTTGTATGTATAATTGTTTCTTTGCCCATTAGGTAATGTTTCCACTTTTTCACACTCTGCACTAATGCATACAATTATTTATCATATGTGGGATAATTAACTACTGCAGAATTAAATGTCTCAAAATGATAGCATATGGGTTTATCGTGTTGCATCAACACTGCTCCCATGGCATAGTCACTGGCATCTGTTTCAATCTCAAATGGACGTTGAAGATCTGGCAGTGCTAGTACTAGTGTTGTACTAATTTTTTCTTTTAAGGTGTCAAAGGTTTTATGTTGTTTTCCTCCCCACTGAAACACCTTGTTCAATCCTATTAAAGCATGTAAGGGAGCTGCAATCAAGGAAAAGTTGGCAATAAACTTTCTCCAATATTGTGTTGCTCCTAGGAAGCTCCTAACTTCTGTAGCAAATTTGGGTTTAGGCCAGTTCACAATGACTTCAACCTTAGAGGGATCTATCTTCAATTCACCACCCCCTAAAATATGACCCAAATAATTTAAATATGTTTTGCCAAATTCACATTTTGATAAATTCACATAGAGATTTTCTCTTTTCAAAACATCTAAAATCTGCTTTACATGCTTCAAATGTTCTTCCCATGTTTTATTGAAAACAAGAATGTCATCTAAATATACAATTACAAAATCATCAATGAAAGGTCTGACTACATAATTCATAACTCTCATGAAAGTGGTAGGAGCATTAGTTAAGCCAAAAGGCATAACCAACCATTCATACGACCCTTGCTTTATTTTGAAAGCAGTCTTCCATGCATCTTGTTCTACCACTCTGACCTGATGATAGCCACTACACAAGTCTAACTTGGAGAAGTAAACTGCTCCTTTCAGCTGATCTAATAGATCATCAATGCGAGGAAGAGGATAACGATTCTTGATCGTTATTTTATTCAGTTATCTATAATCAATGCACATCCTCCACGAACCATATTTCTTTCTCACCAGTGCGATTGGAGATCCACATGGTAACGTGCTTGGTCTTATGAACCCTTTATCGAGCAGCTCTTGTGCCTACTTCATGATCTCTACATTCTCTAAAGTGGATAACCTTAATACATGTGGTTGTGACTATTGTCTCATCACCTGAGTCTGACCCCAAGCCTTTCTGAATAGCAGCAATAGTCTTCTTCTTCTTACCACCAAACTTCTTAGGTTTCAGCTCTAGATGCAAAGACTAGCAGTGTTCATCATCGTGTCCATCCTTCTTTCAGTGAGTGCATGAAGGTTTGTTCTTCTGTATAGAATTTGTCTTCTTATCCTTCCATTTCATCTTCTTCTTTTCCTTGTTCTTGCTTGCGAAGGGTTTTGATGATCCCCCAATCTCTGGGTTCACATTCTTGCCTCTAGCTTCTAGATGTGTAGCTTGAACTGATACAGCATCTAGGCTAGTGGGATTAAACATGAGAATGGTGTGCTTCAAATAGCTATGCATACCACCTATATACTTCAACAAAGTTTCAGGTCAGTCTAGAGATATGCCTAGAGTTAAAGCTCTTTTTCTAAATTCCTGGGTATAGCTTTGTACACTTTGGCCCTTCAATTGGTGAAGAGTTTTCCAACTCATCATTGCTTTCTACATATAGTCTAGAGGATAGAATTGCTTTTTGATGGCATAAATGAATTCATTCCAGGTAGAGAGAATTTTACCATGTCTCTTCAGATAAACTTGTGTCTTACCTTCCCACCACACTAGTATAGTTCCTCCGAGGCGAAGGCTAGCTAGATGAATCTTTCTCCATTCTGAATCAATGTTCTGCACCCTGCAATATACATCAATCTATCTAATCCAGTTATCTAGATTTTCTACATTTAGTTCTCCATCATAAATTGGCAAATCAAATTTCACATCTAATTTAATCACAGAAGTTTTCTTCTTTTTCTTTTCAAGACTAGTTTTATGTGAAGAATATGATGAGGATGATGAAGGTGATGATGGAGTAGATGGTGGAGAAGGACTCTCTTCTTTTCCTTTGCCTTCTGGATGGGCATCTAGAAGAGGTTTCTCTACTCATTTATCTGGTTGAGATGCTGAAGTGCTTTCACCTCGGCCTTTCTTAAATTCCTAATACATCCCTTCCACCATGGCCTAAACTTCCTTAAAACCTTCCATAAATTGAGATTTTGCTCCCAGGGGAGTTTCTTCAGCCATCTTCCTCTAAGGATAGACTCTTCTAATTTCTGGATTGGCCTCAACAAGTTCTCCTTTTCCCAGTTTGAGCTTTGACCTAGTTAGCACTCAAAAAAACATCCAGCACAAGCTTGTCTAACCTTAACAAAGCAAAAACCAAAAGCTTTGATACCACTTGATCTGAAAACAAGATCTTAGATTAATATTAAGGCATTAGAGGCTGATGTGCAAGATTTTCCTATATTACTTAGTGCAACGGATTGAGAATATTTCGAATAATATAGACAATGTGCAGTTAGAGAAACATTATAGACACACACACATAATACAAAAAATAATCAAGGAGTTCATCCAAAACTCCTGGGCTACGTCTCCTAGTCCAACATTCAGTGGTGACCTCTCTATTATGTCTTCGAGAGCAGAGTGTTTACCAATGTGAGCTCAAATTGAGTCTCAACACAACACGAACAAACAACAGGGTTTTGCTTGAATCCCTCAAGTCTTTCTGAGTACACAGAGTCTCCCTCTCGCTCTCTGTCTTCGTTTTCTCTCTGTCTCAGTAATGCCTATTCCTGTCTCCGTCATTCAGTGGCTTTTAGGCCAATCAGTGCTTGTCTGTTTGTTTTCCTTTTCGGTCTCTCTAGCTCCCAACCTCTATCCAACTAAATCCCTTCTGAGCATTAAACAATCATTATTAAATGTCTCCAGGTATGGTGGCCACCTATTTTGCAACGGAAGGGACCATCGGTGCATTGAAATCCCAGAAATATCATTTCTCTATTTACACAGATAAATACACAAAAACATTGTAAAATCTGCCAAACTATCGTTTATCGGACTTCAAGTATTATCAATAAATTCCATCAGGTCCGCCTTTAAATCGCTATCACAAGTCACTAGTCATGGTTTCCTTCATATTTGGGCTTATAATTAAAAACCCCAAATACACAGAAAACCCAACAAAATGGCTTCATATCGGACTCGAAATATTATCGTATCACATTCATAAACCCTTTTGGGTCTAGCCATATCACATGTTGCATATCCCTTTTGACTTCCAATTATTGATTTCCCCGATTGGCCTTATCGGCTATCGACACATCATCCTATTGCATGGTCACATATTATAGTGTTCCCACTCCTTTGTATTACTGCGATGCGATATAGCGATTAGATCTGGACCGTTGATCTACGTGCTTGATCAACGGACCTTTTTTAATCGCGTTGATTGCTAGCATGATTTCCATAAGGCTGCATCCGATTTACTCCACCTACTACCTCCAGTTGCGATATTACAATTATATCTAGATCGTTGATAGGCTAGATCCAACAGCTCCTATACATTGTTGTTTTAGCCTCTGATAGGCTCTGTTTTCACCATTTATTCATAATTTTCCCATGCGATAGTGTTTTCCACCTTTTGTGAAGGATTTTCCCATGAGATAGAGTTTAAGTATTCGAAGACTTAGAGGGTTCTAGGATCCATTTTGGATAACTAGTGAACAAATTGTTTCTATAAAAAAATGTGTATAACATGAGGATGAAGGATGGAAACTTAGTGACAAAGAATCTGAAAACCTTCAATATTGTTGTAAGTAAACTATTATTCTTGATATTAATATTTTAAATGAAGATAAGTGTATCAGTTTTTTGTGTTCTTTATTAGAATCATGGGACAGTTTGACTGCCACCACCATAGTAATGCAATTTCTCTAAGTTTTGATGATATGGAATCATCCTTGATATCAAAGGTGATGAGATGGAAAAATAAAGAAATTCAGAACATAAATGTCTTTTCTATGAGAGGAACCTATGATAGTAGAAACAAAAATAATTCATCAAGTGGGAGATATAAAACTAGAGGAAGATCTAAACCTCATGGAAAATTTTTAAAGCTACGTTGGAGATAAACAAGGGCATTGTAAGAAAGTCTGTAAATCCAATATTGACGAGAGAGGGAAGGGATCTGATGATGCTTATTCTATTGAAGTAAAAACATCTTGAAATGAAGGAAGGGATGTGTATTTCGATTCTTCAAGTATGCATGTAGGTTATGAGGCATGGATGGTCAATTCAGGCACATCCTTTCATATGACTTCTCATAAGGAGAAATTTGTAGGTATAAAATATATGATGTCAGTGATGTTTTCTCAGGAGATAACTGTACGACCAAAATAATAGGACGAGGAAAATTCAAGTTGAAGCTCATGGGTAAAAGGATTAGAACACTCCTTAGTGTTTTTCACATCTGTTACACTAAAATTTGTCACCATGACTATTTGCAGTCAGTATGGCTCCATCAACTGTCATACTGTCCTCCTTGGCAAGTCTTATACCTCTGCTCCTCATGTCAAACTCCAAGAAAGAGAGAAAGTCCTTAAAAAGTCAATTAACTATGGTTACGCAGTTTCTCTTAACCTTACCTACGTGTACGCACCTCAAGTTCACAATACCTGTGTACTTGTACGCTCTGTCTGTAAAGGGGTGGGTGCGTACTCCTGTAAAGGTCAAAAGGCGTGAGTTTTACTTCAAGAAAGTTACTTGTGGTCAATTCTAGAGCATTCTAGAGGATGGTTTGACGTGTATTGAGCGCCTCCAGATGGTTCATGTATCCCTATGAAAGAGGAACTTATCCCATCAAGAGGGGAGCTTTCCCATTGAAAGAGGGGCTTATCCCATTGATGGTGGACCTGATTAACTTCCTCCAAAGCATTATAAATACATGCATTGGGCCAGAGGGAGGGGAGGTTGAAAGCTAAACATTCCTAAGGGTAGATGCTGCTGAAATTAGGACTCCCTTATAGAGCGTGAGAGGAGAGATTCCCATCCTTTCTTAGCTTCATTTGGAAGTGGGTGAGCTGATCAAAGTAAAGGAGAACTCTTGCAGGTCCCTGACTCAAGGATGGTCCAAATGGATGATGGGTATCTTGCAGATGAATGGTTTATTTGCAGTGACCTCTTGAACACATAACGACACGACAGATGGCTTGGTGACAATTGACCCAAAGTTAATACCCGGAACCGGCTGGAGATTTTCAATGTGGTTTGATCAACTGTTAGGCAAAGGATTTCCCAACCCAGGTGAATGAAAAGTGTCGTGTTCAAGAGTGGTGATAAGGTTTCTTCTGAGACAAAGGATAACAAATAGGCTCATTTTTCTCTCTTTTCCCCCACCATTTCTGGCAAGTGCCTCTTTATTTTTTACAAGCTTGAGGAGGATAACATATGCTTGATTATAAGCTCATCCTTCGGATGAGTCCAACTTAGTTAAGATTTGAACCCTAAGAAGGAGTGGTCCGTTCCTGTTTGTAATCGAACAGGTCCTTTACTGTGAAATTTTAACGAGTCCAGTATAGGAGAAACTTGGTGTTTTTCAATTTTAGAGAGTCTGAAAAAACTTAAGAAGACTCCAGGGTTGACCTTTTTCGTAAATTTGTGTCTCCCAAGCCCGAAAAAGTATAAAATAATACTTGAGAGAACCGCTTGATCTTTACGACCAAGGAGTACTTTCATGATTAGTGTCTTTGACCTGAAAAGTAAAAAGCGATCAAGGACACGTCATTTTATTTCCAGTATCGAATTTGAAACAACAAAAATCCGGCAATCTTTTCCTGTTTTTACGGTCAGAAAAGGGCTATAAGGGGACCGTCTTTTAATTCCGTTTTAACGAGTGTAAAAGAAACGCTCGGCAATCTTTTCATGTTTTAGGAGTCAGAAAAGGGCTTAAAGATGACTCTGATGCTTTTGTTTGTAAAAAATGAAAATTTTCCCTTAAAATCCTTTATCCTGCACAAAAGCCAACACATTACTCATACCTGTTTAAAGATAGATAAAAATACTTTGAAAAATACCTTTTCATGGTGAAAAATAAACAAATTTACCATTTATTTACCCAAAAAACCTATAAAAAGGGCTTTTACCAATTCATTTTTACCATTTTACTGTTGAGGAGAGAAAAAGGGCTTTTGGCAAGAAACTTCCCGTGGACATTGCGGAGAATCCGACCGTCGAAATCGAACGCCGTTTCTTTCAGGTATTCTACAACATCCTCCTCTTCATTTTCATCCATTTAGAATTTGTTTTTAGGCCCTAGTTTCATTTTTTGGAGGCTTTGGGGTTTCAAGATCCGCCTTTCGGGGTACGCAGGTGCTCCACTAGTGACCCGCGTACCCCGACATTTTCTCAGTTGGGAAAATGGCGGGGGTACGCACCTTTCCTTAAAGGAACCCGCGTACCCACGCTCTGTTCCTAAAGGCGGGGTGCGTACTCCGCGCAAAGGGTTTAAAAACCCCAAATTTTCCAAATTGGACCAATAATTTTTAATTTCATGGATTCTAATGGATGTTTTCTGGTGTGTAGATTTCCCACCATGCTTGATTGGCGCGAGAGAGAACACGAATATGTTGATTTTGCCACCATTAATCATCAACTGTCCATTGATGCTTTGAAGGCATGCAGCCTTTACAAATACTGGGCCATACCTGGCATGAGGGCTCAGGTGCGCTTTCTAGAGTGGCTGGTAGAGAGATGGAACGTCCAGGACCAGTTCTTTTACATTGGAGGGCACCAGCTTGAGATAGAGCCCTCCGATATCTACTTCCTCACTGGTTTGCCCAAGAGAGGCGAACACTTGACTCTGTTCGGGACTAGGCCGAGTGGCCAGTCCATCGCTAGTCTCCGACAAGAGTGGTGCAACACTCAGTCTCAGGAGAAGGGGATAGAGATCAAAACTATATCCCGACCTGAACTTATGGTGATTGCTTTTACAGTTACCAGACTTTGCAGGGCTGCCGCTTTACACATTGCCACTGGATCCCAGATGCGGATGGCGATTGATTGCTATCGAGGCACCATTTTCAACTGGTGTGATGCTGTGTTGGCCAACTTAAAAGGCCAACTGACTAGAACCAAAAACAGACAGCTAAAGGCTTTTGGTTATGGGCCTTTAGTTCTGAGTTTTTCCCTAGAGAGGGTTCCGATGCTGATCCCATAGCATCTCACTGTTGAGGTTGGGCCTCCCCGAGAGCCTAAATTGATGCGATGGGTTGCGGTTATGGCCCGTCATCCTGATGAGGGCACGGAGGTTGTCCGATTTACTCCGGAGTACTTTCACTGGTTGGAGGACCAGATCTTTTCTATACAGGATTTTCCTTATGCCGGAGTTGATTTTCGTGGAGATCCGGACATGGTTCTTCCACCGGGAGAACAATGGGATGACACAGGTAATTCATTTTTCACAAGTTTTTAAATTATCTATTTTTTTTGTTTTTATATCGTCTCAAAACTGACAGTAATAATTTCCAAAATGCAGATGTAGGTCCACGTCGTCCAGCCAATCTCCAGCCTTTTGAGAGGAGACTACCAGTTGCAGCGACATCGGCCCCACGGGACGAGGCCACGGAGACCCTAGCTGAGTTGGAACAAGACCTAGAGCGTCTTACAGCAGAAATACCAGAGACTACTATAGATGATATTCCTATCGAGCTTCAGTGTTATGTAGTCGCAGTCCCAGGACCTTTTAGGAGGTTCTTGTGTAGGGTGGCTCGTGCAGTGGTGTCGTATAGAGAGCATCACCAGTGATTGGATGGTCGTTTTTGTAGACACATGTGACATTTTGGTTCTTTGTACTTATCATTTTTGCCGATCATAAGGTGTTTTTCAACCTATGATCGAAGACGATGTATTTTTTGACACACTCCTATCTATATATATCATTATTACCGGCTTATCTTGTTAAACATGTGTGATGAAATGTTTTTAAATTTACATGTATGATTATTGCAAATGTATGTTTAACATTTGAGAAGCAATTGCATCTTCTAATGTATTTAAAGACCTTGGAATATGCTGATATTCAATGTAATCAAATTCACGTTCCAAGAGACGCACTCTCAAAAATAACCTTAATAACACAGGATTTCTAATGGCATACACTCTATTAAGCTGTAATACAACGAGTTCAGAATCTAACCTCACTATCAAACTCCAAATCCCAAATGAGATAGATTCAGACAATAACTTAATCACTGCACTGTACTCTGCAATGTTGTTTGTTGTTTGACCGAGGCTTACCCCATGCATAGAAACTAACTCGTCAGAGGGCAAATAGATAACCCAAGCTGCGGAAGAGATATTCCGTGTACTACGACAAGCACCATCAGCAAATCCAATGTATGTTTGGAGAGGCATCGACATCTGCAAACATCAAGCGTAAAACCAAGATAAGCAGAATAACGACGAAAAACACACTTTCTAAGCTAAGCACACTGTCTAAGCTAACAAACACACCAGCTAGAAAGAAAAACCTAACCTAACTAAAATCTCCATACCCATCATTTAAGCATAATACCTCTTTAGGTAAAGTCCATTTCTGGGTTTACCCAAAGAGTCCCCGTCAAATTCTACCAGCTTATAGGCCCCTTTTGCTAGCTTTCGCTTGACAATATAGGGCCCATGCCACATAGGAACAAATTTTCCAGCACCTAATTTATCGTTAGCTTGATCATATAATAGCACTAGGTCTCCTTCCGAAAAATTTCGAGGGGTCACATTGCGATCATACTGAGCTTTCATATGTTTTGCATGAGTCTCGATCGCCAATGCAGCATCACGTCGAGTCTCATCTAATTGAGATAAGTATAATAAACACTTCTCCTCTTCGGAAGTAGCTGGAAGTAATTCGACGACCATTTGAAATGATGGGATTTCACATTCAATGGGCAGCACAACTTCCAAACCATAAACTAGATGGAAAGGAGTGAACCCTGTTGATGTTTTCACTGAGGTTCGGTACGCCCAAAGTGCGGAAAATAACATGTTGTGCCAATTCGACCGATGAATACCAATGATTCGTCGGATCATGATAACGAAAACTTTGTTGATGGACTCAACCAGACCATTCGCTTGTGGATAATAAGGAGTTGAGCTATCGTGACGCAAACCAAGCTGGCCTGTAAGTTCTGTCATCATAACGTTTCGAAAATGGCGCCCATGGTCAGTGATTATCGCTTGTGGGACACCAAACCTAGCAATAATGTGATTGAATATGAAAATTGCAGTTGTCTTGCCGGCTGCCTCGAACGTATGCATCGCCTCAGCCCACTTAGTAAAATAATCTACCGCAAGGATGATATACGCATGCCCCCCAGCCGAGTGAGGGTTACATGTATAAAAATGGATACCCCATTTGGCAAAAGGACCAACGGCAATTATAGGGTGGAGAGGAGCAGGTGGAGCGCGCATCTTCCGATCAAACACTTGACAGTTGTGGCATTTCCGGACCGCAGTAATACAATCCTTAAACAAGGACGGCCAGAAGTAGCCAGCGTGGAATATCTTTTGGGCTGTGGCATACCCAGACATATGACCGCCACATGCTCCAGAGTGACAGTCATTTAGTACCCTTTCAGCTTCCTCGTGAGTTAAACAACGTCGAAAAACCAAGTCCGCCCCATGACGATAAAGAGTATCTCCAATAATTTTGTACTGCTGGGACAGGAACCGAATTTTCCGACGTTCCGACTTTGAAACTTCGGGCCGAAAGGATTAGGTCTGGAGATAGACGATGATATCCCCATACCACGGATCTAAAGTGCTAATTAGAAACAAAGATTCGTCCGCAATGGGCTCCTCTGCCACAATTTCTGTGTCAGCACGCGGGAAGTCACACATTAACTCTGCAAAAACTAACGATTTCTTAGACTTAGATTTTTCAAACTCTAAGTCGAACTCCTGCAGGATAACAATCCATTTGGAGTACTTGCCCCCTAGCAATTGTTTAGTCAAAATGTAGATCATAGGGTTGCAATCCAAAATGACTGTAGTTTTACAGAGTAAAATGTAGCGACGAAAACGTTGGACAGCTTGAACGGCTGCCAATGCCAATTTCTCCACATGTGAATACTTGATTTCTGTTGGATTTAACGTCCGACTAAGGTAATATATCACATGTTCTGTTCCGAATTCATCTTCTTGTACTAAGACCATTGCAATGGTGGAATGAGCGACGACGAGGTACACAAAGTAATCCTGGTTGTATTTGGGAGGATGCAGCAACGGTGCATGGGTCAACGCGTGCTTGAGTGCATCAAAAGATTTCTGAGCTATCTCATCCCAAGAGAATTGAGCATTCTGTTTCAACAACTGGGTAAAACCCTTTGTAATCTCGACGTAGTTAGGAATGAATCGTCGTAAAAAGTTTGCTTTCCCCTGCAAACTTTGGAGTTGGCGAAGACTCGAAGGAGGAGGCAATTTGATGATAGCTTCTACCTTCGAGGGATCGACGCGAATGCCGGCTTTTGAAACTACAAATCCCAGCAATCGTCCCACTTCTATACAGAAGACACATTTGTGTGGGTTCAACCGAATACAATAATGCCTACACCTCATGAAGATTGCTCGTAAATGGACAAGGTGATCAGCTTGATGTAATGAATGAGCGGGCAAATCATCGAGATACGGTTGCACAATGTGTTTGATGTCATGAAACGCATAAGACATTGCCCTTTGAAAAGTGGCTCTGGCATTCTTAAGCCCAAAAGGTAATTTTCAATAAGCAAAGGTCCCCCATGGACAAATGAAAGCCATTTTTGGTTGATCAACAGGTAGAATATTGATTTGGTTGTAACCGGAAAAACTGTCCATAAAGGAAAAAATTTCACTGCCGGCACAATCATCAATTATTTGATCGATATAGGGTGTAGGGTAGTTGTCCTTGGGACAATCTCGATTGATATCCCTATAGTCGATACATATTCTTATTGTTCCCTGTTTTTTGTTAACCGAAACAATATTCGATACCCAATCCGTTAACGGGATCGGATAAATGAAACCTGCTTTCAACAGCTTCTCGACTTCTACTTTAATTGCAGCTGCTTTTCGTGGGTGAATCTGATGCAAACGTTGCTGGATGGGTTTAGCGTCCAGGTAAGTCTTGATCTCATGGACAACAATTGCGGGATCAATTCCTGGCATTTCCTCATAAGACCAGGCAAACACGTCGCGGAATTCTTGAAATAGGGCCTTGTATGTCTGAATTTCGTCATCTGTACACGAGGCACCTATATGAATGTTCTCAAAAATTCCAGGCTTGACTGAAATGTCAATGGGAATAGTGCGAGAAATGTTTCCCAAATTCAGCTCTGAATCCGGATGTTTCATTGGATTCTGAGCTTCTTTGACATATTCAGCTGTAAATATTGATGAGAAATCATTTTCAAAACGATCATCCGCAGGTAAAAACGAAGATCTGTGATGGAGATCTTCCCATGGTAAATCGTCTACACACAGGACTTCACGAAGTTGCTCATCATATGACACAACTTCGAGAAACACTATTAACTCTGAGGTTGACGTGAAAAGTGATTCCTCACGGACCACATTCATTTGGTCGATTTTGGTTGAACGCAAGTCGGTAAAAGACTGCACAGCTTCATAGGCAATTTCATATGGACTCAAAGGCATAGCATCACCAAATGAGTCTATCTCAGATTCAGAAGGAACGATCCAAGGATCGTCATAAACAATGGTATCTGATGTAATCATATGAATGGATGCAAATGAAGACAAGGCGTTGATTGGAGGAAAAGGAAAAGTTCCCAGTAAACCAGCATCTTTAACTAATCCTACTCCAACATCCTTATAAGGGATAGTCGTTTTACCGACATGCTGGATACTCTCTGAAGAGGCTGGGTCGGATGAAAAATAAGCCAGATGGTCTATTGTTATGATCTTGCCATTATATGGAAACTTTATTACTTTGAAGACCAATGAAACGACCGCTGTCATAGCGTAAGACCAACTGCGACCCAAGAGAAGGTTGTAGTCTAGAGGGGCATCAACCACATCCACATCTAGACTAACGGTTTTTCCTTCAACCCCTATAGGCAAATCCTGTAGAATGCCAAACGGATGGAACCCACGGCCATCAAAGGCCTTAAGAATTGTCGGGGATTGATTTAGTGAAGGAGAACCAAGCGATTTCCAACACTGTATCGACATAATACACGTGGAAGCTCCCTCATCAATTACAGTCCGATGAATAGGCCTGCTTTTGACTATCACTGGGATCTGGAAAGCCATTTGATGAGGTAAACGCGGTGTACTATTTTCTAGATCAAAGATTATTAGGTTCGGGTCCTGAACATCAACAGCTCCTATAGCCGACAAAAGTAATTTGCGTTGTGCTGGGCGTGATTGCAGCACTTCCAAAGCCGACATTGCTGAGGGTGAAACAGCTAAATCCTCAACAATGTTGTAATTCTGGGCCACTCTCGCATGTGGATTGAAAGCAGACCTTCGAAGTACACCCTTGGCGGGCGGTTTGATTACTAAGTCCGGGTTAGGTTTCTCGATCTGTAGTGGATCGGAACCGGGAGCTGAGGTTGATGGATTAGAATGAGAATATTCTGTTTCTTTGCCATCAACAGGACTTTTACTACCATAATCTTGCGATCGAGTCGCAATCCTTACATGAGACATCATCAATATGGGTTCTTCACTGGCACTCGAGGAAGAACCTATCATCTTACTCTCCTGCTTTGGAAATGGATCTTTCAAAACAGCAGGAGTAGGGGAACCCTTAACGATTTTCACAACCTCGGCCCGATGAGGGAAATCTCTTGTAAAATGATCCTCTTCACAAATAAGACAAGGATATCGATGTTTGCGCTTTTCATCATTGGTTTCTGACTTTTCAGTTTTTTCCTTTGGAGCTTTGTCTTCTTTATTCTTCTTCTTACCTTTCTTCTTCCCACTGGATTTTGATTTAGCCGTAGATGACTCTACAGCGTGAATATCAGCGGAAACTTCAGCAGAAGATTCTCCTGTCGGGTAGTCTGGTAAGGTTATAATAGGAGAAGAATTCTTTGAGGATTTCTTCTTGCTTTTAGTATTCATCGTACCAATCATGCCATCAGTGGCATGAGACCCCGAAGGAGCAGCAGTGATTTGATTTGACTTAGGAAGATCTGGGATCTTTTCGTGTAACGTACCTGATTGAGTATAAACTAAGTCAAGGTATTGCGCTTGGGCAATCACTTGCTCCTCAGTAACTACGCCGCCCTTAGCTACATCTTCAGTAATCTTCGATAACAATGATTTAACAAACCATTCAGCTAAGATCTGGTCCGGGATAAAAACTTTCACTAACCGCCTTCGACGTCTCGATTCATGAATATGATCAGAAATATATGTGGACGTCGATTGTTTTAATGAAGTTAGTAACTCCGTGCCATTATCATATCTGACCGGCAACTGAAAATGAGTTAAGAACGAGGTAGCTAACTGGCTAAAATTATAAAAAGGGGCCCGTGGTAACTCAATGTACCACTTGGCCGTGAGACCAATGAGAGTACGCTGGAAAAGACGTAAGCGGATCGAATCATCCGAGATGGAATTAGAGGCACACCAGAGGTGGTAAGTCATCACATGATTCGACGGGTCCTCTCCAGACTTACCTTCGAACTTGGGTATGTCACTGGGAAACTTATTTGACATTGGCGGCCAAAACGGAAGATAATTTATTGGATCATTCGTTAGGCGCGACAAGTCTGGTAAATCCAAGGTTGCGATAAACAGTAATTGTCGATTAGGATCCCTAAAACTCTGGGTCACGAGACCAGTCCCAGGAGGAGGATATCCAGGGTAACTAGGAATAGGAATCGCGTTCGGGATATTGTATCCTCCCGGAAAACCAGGATTAACCGGACCATACTGGGGTTGTTGTGGTTGTTGATAAGTGTACCCAGGATACGGTTGATACTGGTAAACTGGCTGCTGGACAGCAGGCCCGTATTGGTACTGTCCCTGGTACGGTTGATAAGTGAATTGTGGTTGACTGGTGACAACCGTACTTAAACCAGGTTTTCCTACAGGCATCTGAACAGTAGTTTGAATCGTAGATCCAGACGATGGTAAAGATGTCTGAGGAGTAGTTACAGAGACAATAGAAACCGGAGCTGTCGATACTCTAGAAGTAAGTGGGGTAGATTGAACAGATGTTGCGGTAGTTGCAGCAGTCGTTTGAGATGGAGTACTAGGTGCAATAGGCCCAGACTAAGAAACTACCGAAGGTACAAAAGTTTGAACATTAGACTGGACTGGTTGCTGGGGTGAACCAAAAACTAAGGGTTGTCCAGTTTGAGATGACAACTGTACACTTGGCTGCAATACCTGTTGAACTTGCGATGGATCCCACACTATATTCATCCCGAGGTATTGACCCATGATAGGTTGAGGATATTGAGATCCATAACCGGATTGAGGGTAGGATTGATAATTGAAAGGTACATTTCCTGTACCTTGAACATAAGATTGACCTTGGGGTGGTTGGTAACCTTGACTCGAGTACTGACCTTGGGGTAGATACCCTTGAGGTAAGTACTGATACCGGGGTTGACCTTGAGGAATAAATTGATACTGAGGTTGACCTTGGGGTACATATTGAGGCTGGGGTTGACCTTGAGGAATGTACTGCACCACGGGTACATACTGTCCTTGAGGTTGCTCCCCAGACGCAATTTGTGTACCTTGAGGTTGCCCCCCAGGCGTTAATTGAGGCTGCCCCCCAGGCGGTAACTGGCCACCTTGAGGTTGAGAACTGGGAATTGAACCTGACATCATGTAAATGTCTCCTACGCCCAACGGTTTATTACCATTGTTTCAGTTAATAACCCATGTTCAATGGGTTGAGGAGATGCTCCCGCAAAAGTACCAGAAAGTGACTGATACCCAGAGGGAATAGAAGGACCGCTATACAAAAAAGATTCAGGCGATTGAGTAAACATGGACGACTGACCAGACATATTTACAGGAGTATAAATACCTCCAGGTTGATAAGGAGCACGAGGTGGAGAAAAACTTAACCCTGAGTTGTCCAAATAATTAGTTAACGAAAGATACCAAGTAGTACTTCTAGGTGGACTGTAAAAAATGGATTCACGCTCCCTTAGATCAATAGTAGGTTGATTTTCAGGGATAGGGACGCCTATTTCTTCTTCTGGAGCAAGTTCTTCAATAGCTATCAAACCAGAAGGAAGATTTTCGGTGATGACTCTTTCTACCCTAGGTGAATCAGGAGCACTAGAAGTTGGAGTAACAGGTTCAGATATCTCAGGTTCTTCGCCTATATCACTAGTAGATGAAAAACTACCAGCAAGCTCGGAAACTGCAATAGCTTCGGGATTATAACCTGTTTCTAGACTTTGGTAATCTGGATGGACTACCAACGAAGACTCTCCTTCTTCAGGTGAACCTACTTTACTGCCACTAGGAGTTACGAGGACTTTCAAACCTTCGTAATGACCCGGGACGTCTTCAGGAGGTTGGCCCCAAAGTCTACGGGACTTCCTCAACAAATCAGCCACGTTTACAATCTCAGGTGACTGGCCCCGAAGTCTATGGGACTGTCTCGGTAATTTAGCCACAGTTAAAAACTTTTAACTACTGCACATGCAAACAAAGTAAAATCTCAAAGCAAACCGCCTAAAGTCTCTAAATAACCAAACAAATTCGAATCACATGCCTAAAGAATCTAGGGCGTCAAACCATACACAAACAGTAGCCTTCCCGACCGAAAACACTAGTTGGTGATGAAACCCAACATCGGCGAATTCAGTACAGAAGTGGCGGGTGGAACAGTTACCCCGACAACTTGCTTAATGAATAGACCGGCACAAGTTCCTCCACTTTAACCGTCTCGAGTGAAGTGAACCCCCCGGAAAATCCAAGTGAGTCTAGCCGACGTCTGCTCCAGGTACAGTGGGATCTTCCCTCCACCGTCACCTTGGGTAGAACCCTAAAGATAATGGTCACTAAGGTCACCAACAACAACAAATATACCTGGGGGAACAGTCTACGATCCGATAGCACGCAAGGGTAGAGTATCAAGCTCAATCCCCTTGCCGGCTCCTTGACAATAATCCAAGGTTCACCGACAAGTGACCCCAGGCTCCTCGACAATACTCCGAGGTTTACCGTTTGTAGTACGTGCGTATCTGGCGTCATTCCCAATGAAGGAGGATTGATCCCCTCACTGGTTCGGACACGATCTCGCGCTTCTCCTTTAAGAGGAGCTTTCCCAGAGCATAAATGTAACAGTTGGATTTATCCTACCATAAGATGAGCTACTTGTTTGGTTTTGTTGTCTTCGAGAGTTAGTTACTCTCCTACTCCAAGACACTAGCCTGATCTATATTGGTGTTTCAGAGCCCTAGTAAATAAAAGGTTACTAAGAAAATTTTACTTTAAGCGTTAATTTTATGGCTTTTCTTTAGGACAAAAGGTAGTGGAGATGAAACTGATGGTGTGTAGACTCGACTCAAATCCACTAAAAAGATGCACCTAGGATGATTTATACTATTTTTCCTTTTCAATGAATTCCCTAGCTAAGAGAGTTGGAGAATGCAAAATTGATATAAAGACAACTTTCTTGGCAATGAAAATCAAAGAAACAATCTCTTTATCTTTTCCAAAGCATACAACACATGACCACTAATTATTTCACGAAAATTCCTTTCTCTTTTCAAAGACTTCAAATGCTACTAAAACAAACTTTTCTTCAAAAGAGATTTTTGTATTTTTTCCTATATTAACAAAGCATGTAAAACTACTTAACAAAAATCAATTTTAAAAAATCTATGACAATCAAATCAATTTTACCTAAAAGCAAATCTAAGAGAAATTTACCTAAAATCAAATCTAACGAGGTAAAAGCCTACAAAATATAATTCTAGGATGTTTTACTCAGTTACAATTCAACCAAGGACTAGTTCATGCAGAATCATAAACCAGTCAAAAACAAAAATCAAAATCTTTTGTTCTTTTTCTTAAGAATGAAATTCACAGATTAACCAACAAGCTTTCTCGAAATTCCGCGAAGAGACAACACAAAGGTAGGTTTCTCACAAAGGTGGATTTTATGAAAGGTCCGACTCCTAAGAAGACTGAAAAGACCAGGGATATCCAAGGTTTTACAACTTCTAAAGCCAAAGTCACTACAGGACCAATGCAAAAATCAAACCTAGGGCTAGAACTTCTATGAATTTCACTAAAACCCTTGATACTAATGAAACAAGCTTAGATGAAGACTTCTGACAGGTAACCAGTGGATCTGGGCAGCAAAAACAAATTGTAAACAAAATCTAAGAGGCAAAAAGGAAAAAATGGAATTTTCTCAACTTTTGATAGGGTACACTGGCAGCCTGTTTGCACAGGTGCGGCCACGCTCTGTGTACAAAGCTGCAGTGAGTATAGGTACACACTGTGCTTAACGCAAAGGGTGCATACTGCTAGCAAAACCAACAAAAATAAAATCTAACTTAACCCTAAGCTATTCCACCCAAATTCACAGTCAATCAGTCAAAAACCAGAAAGAAATCGACTTTTCTCAAATCAAAGTATCAATCAAAAGAGAAATCAATAAAATCCATGGATTCCCCAGCGGAGTCGCCATTTTGTCATGCGGAAAGAGTCAATTTTGCGGACAAAACCGACCTCCCTAGAAGCTAAGGCTTTCTAGTGACAAACAAGACAATTAAGCACTATCTTTCCCTAAACATGCATTTAAAATACAAGTAACCAGGTGTTTAAAGCATACCTTTAGTCCAACGTTGTTTGTAGCAGTCGAGCCTCTCCGATCTAGATGAGCTCCTCCTTCTCTTTGAAACCTGCATTCACTAACAAGCAAATGATTACATAGCACCTGAATAACTCATAAAATAAAACATATTCATCATAAAGACCAAGGAGTATATGAAACAAATTATATATAACAACTTGTTGAGAAAAATGAACTTAATTGTATTAATTGGAAACAAAAAAAACCATTACAACCAGTGCCTTGGTGTTGTGCAGGTCCCTCCCAGGGTCCAGCAAGAGTTCTCCTTTACTTTGATCAGCTCACCCACTTCCAAATGAAGCTAAGAAAGGATGGGAATCTCTCCTCTCAAGCTCTATAAGGGAGTCCTAATTTCAGCAGCATCTACCCTTAGGAATGTTCATCTTTCAACCTCCCCTCCCTCTGGCCCAATGCCTGTATTTATAATGCTTCGAAGGAAGTTAATTAGGTCCACCATCAATGGGATAAGCCCCTCTTTCAATGGGATAGCTCCCCTCTTGATGGGATAAGTTCCTCTTTCATAGGGATACATGAACCATCTGAAGGCGCTCAATACACGTCAAAACATCTTCTAGAATGCTCTAAAATCGACCACAAGTAACTTTTTTGAAGTAAAACTCGCGCCTTTTGACCTTTACAGGAGTACGCACCCACCCCTTTACAGACAGAGCATACAAGTACGCAGGTATTGTGAACTTGAGGTGCATACACACAGGTAAGGTTAAGAGAAATTGCGTAACCAGAGTTAATTGACTTTTTAAGGACTTTCTCTCTTTCTTGGAGTTTGACATGAGGAGCAGAGGTATAAGACTTGCCAAGGAGGAAAGTATGACAGTTGATGGAGCCATACTGACTGCAAATAGTCATGGTGACAAATTTTAGTGTAACAACATCTAGGATTAGATATAAATTTGAGTTATGTAAGCAAGATGAGTGATGAAAGTGTAAAATAATTCTTCAATAGGACACTTGTAGGATTTTTTGAAGAAAAATTGTATTCGAGGGGAATTTGGATTGGAACTATGTATAATATGTTAGGAAGCTCTATTAGTGATGGGTGAAATGATTCCATTATTCATGAGAGTGGAGAAGAAGCAGGAAAATATATGACAGTATCTCGAGAAAATATTATGTTGTGGCATTAAATACTGGGACACATCATAGAGAAGGGTCTTTGAGTGCTACATGGTAATGGCATGGTAGAAGGTATGTTTAATTTCTCTCTAGATTTTGATTTATGTGAAGATTGCTTATATGGAAAATGGAATTGGTTAATATTTTCCTTTAATGCTACAAGGGAAGAGAGAATGTCATAATTGTTACACAGTAATGTGTTTGGACCTATGCCAGTTCCATTACTAGTTAAATTTGTGGATTATTTCTCACTTATAAATGAATTCTCAAGGAATACGTGGATTTATTTCTTCAAGAAAAAATCTAAAGTCTTTGAAAAATTTAAAGAGTTGAGGGATATAATTGATAACTAGAAATATAATAAATCTAATGTGTTGAGGATAGATCATGGTGGAGAATCTACAAGAATGAATTTGGAGGATTTTGTAAGAAGTAGAGTATAGTAAGGCAGAATACTACTTTATACACACATCAACTGAATGGACATTGGACATTGTGTGTTACCTTATAAATAGATCAGCCTCATTAATGTTACAGGAAAATACTTTTCATGAGGTATGGAATAGTAAGATACCCGCTCTTAAACATCTTAGGGTATTTGGTTGTGATCCTTATGTACACATTACAAAGTAGAATAGGTGCAAGCTAGGTAAGAAAATTGAAAAGTGTTTCTTTAGTGGAGATAAAGATGGTCTAAAAGGTTATAAGATTTGGATCCTCGAAACTAAGAAGGTCATGTATAGTAGAGATGTGGTATTGATAGAAATCAAAGATGTTTTCAAATAAGAAGTCCTACCTAGGGAGGAAGGAACAGAAAATGAAAGATTTTGAATTTAATGATGAAGAATGGAACTCTAAGGAAAAATATGAATCAAAAGAATAAGAACCACATACTCTAGTGTTGAGGAGATTGGTTCAATAAATAAGGAAACTATATTTTTATGCTTCACCTGATTTCTATTTCAATTTTTATTTGTTTGTTATAAATGGTGACCTTATAACTATTAGGGAGGTAGTGGATTCAGAGGATGGAAAAACCTAGAAAAAAGGTCGTGGTTAAGGAAATGGTAGCCTTAGACAAAACGAGGCTTGAGATTTAGTGGAGGTACTGAATATAAGAAATCACAATGTTAACAAATGCATATTTAATAAGAATTTGAACAAAAAACCCATAGTGGAGAAATGCAAATATTAGTTAGTATTAAAATCTTATTCCCAAGTAGAGGGAATTTACTTTGGTAAGATTTGTATCTCTTGTTTCTAAGTTACATTTTAGTATATTTCTTTTATTTGTTGTTATTTTGTTTGATTTCGAAGTAGAATAGATATATGTGTAGACAAAATTCTTACATGGGGATCTAGAAGAATAAATTTACATGAAGCAACTAGAAGGTTTTATTGTTAAACGAAAGTAAGAGTTGGTATGTAGGATTAAAAAATCCTCGTATGGGTTAAATCAATCATGGATGATGTGGCATCAACATAATGTATTCATTGGGGGATCAATACCATACCACGTGTGTTAATATTTTGGGATATATATTGAGGAAAAAATGACATAATATATTAAGCATATATTAGGGGTTAAAGGGTTCTTATATTGGCAAGTATAAAAATTGGAGCTCAAAGTTAATGAAAACATATAAAGGGGTAGAAAAAATGTTAATTAAAACTGGATATGTACAATACCTAGTGAAAGTAGGGGTTTTTTAAATGGGGAGGGTGTATTGGGTTCGTATTGGTAGTGGGTTAAATAATGTGTTTTTTAGATGTATTTTCCAATATGTGGTCAAATTAGGATCATTGTTTAGTATGCCATGGATACACATGATATTTCACAAGTTCATTGAGTGAAGCCCCCGTGGGTATCAAAAAAATGATACTTATATATTGGAACTTGGCTTCACAATGAGTAAAATAGATCATTATGTGTATTTGAAATTAGTTGGTGATCATATTATTTATTTGGTGTTGTATGCAGTTGATATGTTGTTGATTAAAAATAAATGTCTGAGAAATTATCTAAGAAGTGCAAACTCAGTTGTCGTCTAAATTTGACATGAAGGATCTTGGAGCCACAAATTTAATTTTTTCCATTGAAATTAAAAAAAAAAATGGCCAACAAGGAACTGTGGTGAAATTAGAGGAAATATGTCGAAACAATTTTGTAGAGGTTTAAGACATCGATATGTAAACTGGTAAATGCCCATATTCTTGTAGGTGTAAATTTATCTATAGAAAAATGTCTTGAGGCATAGGAAGAGGAAGAGGACATGCCACATGTTCCATATTCTAGTGTAGTTGGAAGCTTGATGTATGAAATGTCCTACACTAGACCGGGCATTGCACATGTAGTGTTTGTTAGCATAAGGTTTGCACCTTTCCCTAAAAGGTACAAAGGCTATATTTATAATCTTCATTATGAAAAGTCATGGTTATGTAAGGGGAATATAATTTTTTTTGTATAAAATGTTATATAAGTCTAAGGGTATGTCAAATCAAGTCATTTAAGCTAGCCCTAAGATTTCCCTAAGTTTTTTGCAACGAAATTAGCCTATCGCAAGCCTACAACTAGTGGTACGAAATATTTTCGTAACACCGCGCTACAAAATATTTTTGTAGTAGTGCGCTATGAAATATTTTCATAGTTCTCACTGAAAAAAATTAAAAGTTAGGTTTTTGCGCTGTAAAAACTATCATTTCAACTCCTTAAGTGGTTTTTCACAAAGCTCTATCCCTTTTTATCCAAGATTTGACAACTAGCTACATTTTGAAGCCCAAGAATGAAGCTTAAAATCAAACCGTAAAATTCTTAGCTTACCTTAAAACAGTAACTTCCAGCAAACCTAGAAATTTGTTTGCAATGTGCAAAAAGGTTCTAGATTGGTTTGCATCATCCGTCCAAGGTGATTCAAGGTTGTAGATCCATTTGTAGCATTAGAAACATTTGAAACATGGGTAGATCTGGTTATGTGAAGCATTTTGAGCCCGATGGAATGTTATTTGCAGCTTATCTAAAAATGTTGGATTTGTTCCAAAATGTAGGTTGTGAATCAATATTCCAACACTTCAATGGACACAACCTGAGTTGGTGTCATGATTTCAAATATAATGTTATAATGGAATTACAACACAAATTAGAACCCTATAGTTTCTAGTCCTCAAGGAATATATTGCAGAGGCTAGTCATTTTCCTACTGAGGCTGAAAGGTGGTTTAAAAAGAAGAGATTATAGAATGTGGACTTGAACGTTTTCTTGAAGGAAGACTGTTGGAACCAATACTGTAACATAGGATTCCTCCAGAACAATATGAAGCCCAAATGTTCTAATTCTCTTAGGATTGTGCAGCTCTTCTACACCTGTGAAAGAATGAAATCTAAGGCTTATTTGTATCACCTGATATTTTTATGCCATTTAGCAGGTTTTAGTAAGATGAATTTGCCCTATTTTCTTCAACAAATTTTGTTGAAGATGTCTACTAAAGCATGAACTACAGCTAAATTGCAACCTCGTGACATTTTTCATCATGGCTTGCTAAAAATACTCTATAATCATGAGCTAAAAAGGTAGGTAGAATAATTGAGACAGAGAAAAATGAGACAACTTGCACCTAGAAGACCAAGGAGACGCCAAACTAAAGTTTCTATCCAAACCCTAGCGCGAGAAACAAAGGGAGATCGTAGCCATATCCATTTTGAATAAGATGTTAAAAACCCTATAAAAGACAAAGAGGTTAGTGGTATATGAGAGGAGAACAAGAAGACATCAGAAGCAAATGCTAGAGGAAGAGAAAGAAAAACAGAAAAAAACAAAAATTGAAAAAGGAAAACAGAAAATGGAAACAAGGGATGAAGAAGTAGAAACAAATCCTAGGGTTTACTGCAGAAATCCCCATACTCACCTTAAAAATAAACCAAGACTAGGTTTAAAGGGAAAAAGCAACCCTAAGTTTAAGGAGACAATGATTCTTGATGAATATAAAGAGACTGTGCAAGTTTCAAAGACCAAAAAGAAGGTGACCAAACAGAGGAAAACATAGTATGCATACAGAAAAGGGAAAGAAATCCTAAAATATGGAAAAAATATACAAAAGGATATGACACATATGAAAAGAAGAAAAAACAAGTTAGATCTCCTTGCTCGGGCTGCAAAATATATGGAGGAATGATTAATTACCTCATTGGCAGAGAAATATACAAAACCCTAATTTTGTTGAACAAACCCTAATTATACCTCAACATTTTGACTTGCTCCATTTTAATATTTTTGAAAGTCAAGTTATTTTTTCTATGTTATGGTAATATTTCAAAGAGCTTTTTGGTTTAGGAAGTGAAGAGTACAAGTCAACATAAAGAAAAAGATCCTTAAAGGAAGCAAGCAGTTACACAGGGAAGTTGCACAATTTCAACGTGGTTTACAATTTCATGTACTAGTTTTGCTACCAAGAGGGAATAGGAGCTGTAGCTACAAATATTAAGTCTACAAGGGAGTGAATAGTTCCATATCCTAGAATAGTGTTATGGCTCATCCTTTTTCTAGAAGAATAGAAGGAGATACATGTAGCAGTTTCACAAGATACTTTGACCAATGTTATGTGCCAAATAGAGATCTAAATAGTTGAAAGGATAACATTTTGATTATGTTTTGTTAATTAAACTCTCAAATATTGTAAATATTTTGAAGTTATTTCTACCATATTTTATGGATCTTATATTATATGTATCTTCCCTATAGATTACATGAGAAAGGAGGGGAAAATGTTGGATTTTGATGAAAGGATAATTTATTGTCTGTATGTTTTGAAAGAGTTGTTAATTTACAGTTTTCCAAGATCAGAAAATTTGATCAATGACACAAAGATTCATGTGATGACATCTCTTAGTTTGTATTTTCTGCATGCTCCATTGTTTCCCTCTCTATAATATCATTTGAATATATGGTCCTTTGATATCTGAATGAGAATAAATGTTACAAAATTCATCCTGGTTTTTGATGCTCTGCCTCGTAGATTTGAATATTTGCACTCCTATATTCTAAAGCTACTTTAGGAGTCATTTCATAT
Organism: Pinus tabuliformis; assembly: GCA_031772625.1. Classification (NCBI taxonomy): domain Eukaryota; kingdom Viridiplantae; phylum Streptophyta; class Pinopsida; order Pinales; family Pinaceae; genus Pinus; species Pinus tabuliformis. The sequence goes on from CM062813.1 coordinate 225,484,564, forward strand.
TCCCTACTATAGTGGATTATTTTTCTATTTTCCTCTTTCATCTACAACGATGGTGTGAAATGTCTAAGATGTGCCATCTACCTTTCCTTTGTCAATCCTTGATCATGCAGCTAGTATCTTGGTAAGTTTCCTTACAACCCTAGATTGTTAACTCTATTTCCCAATGCAATATCTCCTTCACGGCCAACCAAATCCTATTTCAACCAACTCAACTGAACATCTAGCCATCATTTGAATGCATAATCAGTTGCTAAATTAGTTTATTAGAACGTGAGAGAGAGAGAGACCTTTCTAGATTGAAGGGGCTAGCCTTCAATTTGTAAGATTGGTTTTTCAACGTTACCTTAGAGAGTATTTTGTTATAGCTAAGAGAAACTTCCTGACTGCTAATGGTGTGAGTGTTGAGAAGGTATATATGAAAATTAGGGAAGGATAATTCGACAATAGTAAAGATTGTTTTCAAGTACTTGCATGGAAACACTAGTTATGGATTGTGCTACCAAGGAAGACCGAGACTACACAAAGTGTTGCACATAAATATGTTTGCTGATGTAGATTGGGTTGAAAATCTGGATCATAGATATATCTACAAGTGGGTATGTGTTTAACCTAGTTGGAGGAGTAATCAGTTCCATGATATAGAGATAGTCTATAACGACACTCTCAAATGCAAAATTTGAATACATAGAAGTCACTCATGCAATCAAGGAAACAATATGGTTGTAGATATTGTGTTCAAGTATTGGATTGGTACAATGAGTTGTGATGATAGATTGTGACATTCATAGTGCAATCTTCCTAGTGAAGAACCCAACATATGATTCTAAGGCAAAGCATATTGATGCTTAATGTCACTTTTTGAGATATGGTTGAAGAATGTTTTTCTAGAGAAGGTGGACAATATGAAGAATGTTTCAAATTCATTACAAAATGTGTGAGAGATAAAAATTTCTCTTACTATAGAGAAATAATGGGAATTTTTGTCTTGGATCATTGATTGTTCACTCTTGTGACCCCATGTGTGTAATGAAAAAAGAAAAGTGGTAGAATGCTTCTTATGTGTTATATTATTTACATGAATACCCTCATGTGTTATGAATTATGTCAAGAACAATAAGGTGTTGAAACCTCCTCTACGAGGGGGTTTAAGAGAGGTACCCCTAAATAAATATTGGGTGTTTTCTTGCATCCTTTTTTGGTAGTTTTCAATACATGGTTTTGACATTTAGCAACTTTGTGGCACATGGTGGTTTATCTCATATTTTTGTAGTTTCATTTCATCAACTATAGATTTATTCTAATTTACAGTAACTGGATATATAAAAGTCTTTCTGGATTTCCTTGTTTTGGTTTTTAGGGTAAAATAACTATGCTAATGTGTGTTTTTCTTTACGATTTTTCTATTTTGTTAAGAATATGTTTGGAGAAATTAATTGTATAAGGTTAAAACACTAGAAGAAAAAAGGACATTGGTGAGGGGCGAAAAATGTCACCATAAGGTCATTGGTGACGGTCAAAAGAGCTTTCATCACCAAAAATTGAATGTCACCAAAGGTGGTGTCGCCAAAAGTATAGGTATTGCAGTGACATTCAAATTTCATCACCAATAATGATTTATAATGATGGATAGTGAACGTCACTGTTTCATATGAGCAATGGTGATAGAACATAGCTTCCGTCACCAAATTGAACGTCACCAAAGGTGGCATCGCCAAAAGTATAGGTGTTGTAATGACATTCATAGTCCATCACCAGTAATGATTTATAATGATGGATAACAACCGTCACCATTTTATATGAGAAATGCTGATGGACCATAGTCTTGGTCACCAAAAATTGAACGTCACCAAAGGCGGTGTCGCAAAAAATATAGGTGTTATGGCGACATTCAAGGTCCATCACGAATATTGATTATAATGACGGATAGTGACTGTCACCATTTCCTATGAACAACAAAGATTTATTATGATGGATCTTTCATGGCCATCACTATTGATGCATATATATGGTGATGTTCATTGATCGTCACCAAAAGCCAGATTTCCAGAAGTATAGGTGTTGTGGTGACATTCAAGGTCTGTCATGAATAATGACTATAATGACAGACAGTGACCGTCACCATTTCATATCAACAACAACAATTTATGGTTATGGACCTTTGAGGGTCACCACTATTGATGTGTATATATGGTGCCGTTCATTCACGGTCACCATTTCATATTTTCGTGAGAGTCAAAAAATGTCACCAAAGCTCATTGGTGATGGTCAAAGAGCCTCCGTCACCAAAAATTAATCGTCGCCATTCCATATGGATGTCAGGGCATGATGGAATTGAACCATGAACCTCCTGCTTGTAAAGCATGTGCTCTTCCATTGAGCTAGCACCCTTTAAATTATTAGACTTATAAAAATTACACCTTGAAACTTCATAAATTGTAAATGCTACAACTTTCAATAAATTAAAGTCTCAACAATATTTTACTAAATAAGAAAAGCAGCGTTGAAGCTACAATTCCCTACCTAATGGTTATGTAATTTATGAAAAGTGGGTGGTGGGAAAAATAGTTATGTATAAGAGAATCGATATGCTCATTTGAATACTCGATTAGAAGTGAAACTCTGAAGACAATTGTAACTTATAAATGACCTATAACTAGCAAATACACCAAATATTGCAAAGAAAATGTCATAAGTGGATAGCATATGGAAGAAAAGCAGTTTAACTGATCCAGATTTAAACAGGAATGCAACAAATTACAGAGAACCATAAACAAAGAGATAAATGGAAATAATACTTCATTTCATTAATGTACAATACTAAAATATGCTTACAAACAAAAATGGAAATAAACCAGCTAGGGCAATGGTAGCTTATCTCTGAGAAGAGATGTGGCAGCTATATGCCTCTAAACTACCTTACAATGAGGCTCAAGGGCCTTTTTATTGTTGAACAATAAGAGAAAACCATAAACAACCAACACCCTAACCCGAGGAGATGTAACGCCAAGACATTATGGGCCCCGTTGGGGTGAGTTATATAGCCACCTTCCCGGGGTTGTGACTTGGTCATATTATCTCCATTTGATGCACATGATAACCCATTGGAAAGATCACTCAGAGAACTACAACGTAAAAGATCACTTTCGAAAGAAAATCGTTGGAGGTATATTTCCAGAAAAACATCATTTAGGGCCTCAAAATGGCTCCAGAAGTTTACGACTCGAAAAATTGCTAAAAATAGTAAACTGTGCTACAATTAAGGAAACTGAAAAACTGAAAGAAGAAATGGTGGGGGTCCAAGTGGAATTGGTGGGTGGCCACCAATATCCATCTGGATTATTCCTCCTCCCTTAGGAAGAAATGGTCCCCATTGCATTGAGTTCCTCCATGAGATGAGGAAACTTCCACTGAACTTGGTCACTGGTGAGCCACTTGCCCTGGTGAAGGAGTTGTCTTACTTTGACACCTCGATATAGTTGGATACTCTGCTAGTGAGTGTTCTTGATCTGTGTGTCCATGATTCGATCAATTGCATCTTGTTCCATGCAATTTGGATTTAACTCTGTGGGTGTGAGCTGTTCTGCAATGTCAGATGTGTCTACGAATGGTGGAAAGTATGGCTGAAGGTGGTCCACATTGAAAAATCTAGGTGCAAGCCAAGGAATGGGGGAATGCTAAGCTAAAATACATTGTTTCCCATTGTCTTACTTTGACACCTCGATATAGTTGGATACTCTGCTAGTGAGTGTTCTTGATCTGTGTGTCCATGATTCGATCAATTACATCTTGTTCCATGCAATTTGGATTTAACTCTGTGGGTGTGAGCTGTTCTGCAATGTCAGATGTGTCTACGAATGGTGGAAAGTATGGCTGAAGGTGGTCCACATTGAAGGAAGGCCTAACATGTAATCCATGGAGATGGATTCCCAAGGTTGAATAGGGGTAGGCAGCGGGGTATAGAGGCCTTGCTACTTGATGGTCGGTTTGGCAATGGTGTAGGCAGTGCATGATATGATGTACTTCCCGACATCCTGTCGAGGATTCAGCCAATAGAAATACTTCTATAGTAGTGTCACCAATTTCTTGACCTGGAAATGCTCAACAACCCAATTGTAGTGTGCTTCCCAAATCATCTTGGCACGCTCGCTTTAAGGAACACAAAGGTGACGCAGGTGGCATAACAAGGCATCCTGGAGGGGAAAATGTGGAATATGTTGACCCTCCAAGAGTGTCTAGTATGTGTGGCCGAATTCTAGGTCGCATTTGTAGAGAAGTGGCCAATCAGAAGTCTTATGCCCACAAGAGTTGAGCAAAGTGGTTAATACCATTATTGGTGGTCGATTAAGGCAATCTACAACATTATTGGTGCTGCCCTTCTTATACTTGATGTTCGAATGGAACTGTTGCAGGTATGTGGACCACTTCTGATGGCAATCATTCTGCAATTTCCCTTGGGTCTGTATGAACTGTAGGGGTCGGTGGTCTATGCGGATGATTATTTCCTTCACCAAAATGTAATGCTTTCATTGTTGGCACGCCTACACAATGGAATACATCTCTTTTTCATAAGTGGGATACTTCCGGACTATGTCTAAAAGTGTCTCACTGTGATATGCCACTGGATGCCTATGTTGAGCAAGGACTCCCCCAATAGCATAGTCAGAGGCATCTGTCTCGACCTCAAATGATTATTGCAAGTCTGGTAATGCAAGCATTGGAGTCGAGCAGAGGTGATATTTCAACTTTATGAATGCCTTCTGTTCAAATTCAGACCAAAAGAATTTTGCTTTCGCTCCTCCCTTGGTGACTTGACTCGAGGGCCAAGTGATATGAGAAAATCCCAACACGAACCTGTGGTAGGAGTTGGCAAGACCTAGAAAGCTGCAGAGCTTTGTCAGAGTGGTTGAATATGGCCAATCCTGAATGACTTGGATCGTGACTAGATCCATATGCACCCCCTATTCATCAATAATGCATCCTAGATACTTAACCTAGGTCATGCCAAAAGTGAATTTCTCCAAATTGGCACATAACTTGTATTGCTGCAGTGTTTGGAGAACCTGTCGAATGTGGGGAAGGTGCTCTTCCCAACTCTGGCTGAAGATCAGGATGTCATCCAAGTATACCACTACAAATGAGTTGGTGAATGGCCACAAGATGTCATCCATTAGCCTCATGAAGGTTGCAAGAGCATTCGTCAATCTGAAAGGCATAACCAACCATTTGAAAAGTCCCTCCTTGGCTTTGAAGGTAGTCTTCCACACATCAGAGGGTTTTATTGGTACCTGGTGATATCCTGACTTCAAATCGATCTTGCTGAAATATTTTCCCCCCTTCAGTTGGTCCAGGAGGTCATCAATCCATGGGATCGGGTACCTATTACGGACAGTGATCTTGTTCAGTGATCGATAGTCAATACAGAGTCTCCAGTCCCATCCTTGTTTTGTACCAACATGATCGGGCTCCCACAGGGTGATGAACTTGGATGAATGTGACCTTTCTGTAATAGCTCCTAAATCTGCCTCCTGATTTCATCATTCTAGGGAAAAGAGAGCCAATAGATTGGTCCATTGGGCAGCAGTGGACCTGCGGTTAGATCGATGGAGTGCCTGACCTGACAGTGCAGAGGAACCCCTACAAGGGAGGTGAAGATGTCCTCGTACTCCTCCATGACCTTGTACATCTGTATTTGTCATGCAAAGGGGCCCTTTCTGGAGGTCATGGCCACTGTCTTCTTCTTTCCTTGAGGGTGTATCATTAGGAAAACAAATCTCCCGGTTTTGGAAATAGGCTTACTACATTGTTTTGCAGTAACCAAAGAGATGGTGGTAGGTGGTGCTACCTCCGGTATCCTGTACAAATTATTTCCCAACGTAACAATAACAGCACGGGGACTTGATTCATACACATGATGTTGCTTCCACAAGTATGGTTGTCCTAATAATGCATCACAAACTTTAAGGGGATCAATGTCACATAATACCTCATCCGTGAAGGGCTTGATGTTGCATGGAATGCCACATTGTTGGCTCATGCAAAGATCTCATCGTTGTTGAAGCCACCCGATGGTGTACGGTTGTGGATGTGCTATGGTCGGTAAGCCCAGCCACTTCATGACCTCTACCGAAATGAAGTTCTTGCGGCTCCCACTTGTCGACAATGAACTGTAGCAGGGATCCCTTTACCCACATCTGGGAGTGGAAGAGATGCTTCTCCTCCTCTGGATCTTTGGGTTCCTCCTTCTAGATCTTCATGGTGGCAATGATAGCATTGGGCTCCCCATCGATAATCTACTTCCCTTTGTCATTCCCCTTGTTGGGTTTTGACGTAGAGTCAGAACATGCATCTGATTCTAAAACCTTTAGCTCGACCACTAGTGACTGCTTGGCCCGACACACACTTGTGGTGTGAGTGGAGCTCTTATGGAACTCACACCACTTTCCCATGTCGTTTTTCGGCTTCGCAGCACTATTCTTTTCTTGTAGCTTTGGTGGGTTGTCTTGGGTGCCCGACATTGGCTTTGTGCTTTGTTCTATGGTTTGGAGGCACCTTTCCCTTGCTTCGGATTCGCAGATTCAAAGTCTCGCTTAAACTTTTTCTCGACCTTAACGGCATATCGATATGTCGTGACAAGCGAGGAGATGTTCAGGAATTCTATTTCTTCCTAGATGTACTTCTGCAGGCAGCCATAATATTTGAATACCAAATGCTGCTCGAAATCCTTTAAACCCAACTTTGTGCGAAGGGTATGGAAAATATTGGTCAATTTCGGCATGTCTTGGTCCCTTCCCTGCCATAGCATGGTCCACTTTATGTATTGATCCTCATAGCTTCCAACAGGGTAGTACTGCTCCTTGATGGCATCTCAGAATGGATTCTAAGTGGGTGCAGCTGAAAATAATGAGCCTGTACTTTCATCCTTCTACTCACAATAGTTTTCCCACCAGTCCTTGACGTGGGGGGCTTGCTTTGAGAAGAGCAAAAATAATCTTTTCCTGACTAGAAAAATCATGAACATAAAAATAACCCTCTAGCAAATTTAACCATTTAGCGACAGCATCTGCATCTATCGGACCCTCGAATATGGGGATTTCAAAATTAACTTATACCTTAAACAATGTGGCATTTCCAGAGTAGCTATTGGAAGTCGATGCATCACCCTTGGGTAGCCGCTGAAGGATCTGGGCAAAGGTGTCCATCATTGTGTTCCTTTGCCACTCGAGAGCTTATTCAAGCAAGATTTTGATAAGATCTCCTGCCCCTTTATCTTTCTTTTCATCTGCCATGGGAGGCCTTCGGGATTTGTGAGGCTAGTCTTGCAAAGGTTCGACCAGTTCAAGCCCTAACTCCTTATATCCCAACCTTGTTGGGGACATGCAAATAAAAACAAAGAAAAAAAACAGACTGCTCTGATACCACTGATTCAGATTTAAACAGGAACACAATAAATTAACGAGATAACCATAAACACAGAAAATGCAGTAGAAATAATACTTCATTTCATTAATGTAAAATACTGAAATATTCTTGCAAACAGAAATGGAAATAAACCAGCTAGGGCGATGGTAGCTTATCTTTGAGAAGAGATGTGGTAGCTACATGCCTCTGAACTACCTTAAAATGAGGCTCGAGGGCCTTTTCATTATTGAACAATAAGAGAAAACCCTAAACAACCAAAACCTTAACCCGAGGAGATGTAACACCAAGAGTTCATGGACCCCGTTGGGGTGAGTTGGACAACCAACTTCTCGGGGTCGTGACTTGGTAATATTATCTCTGTTTGACGTGCATGATAACCTGTTGGAAAGATCTCTGCGAGGACTACGACGAAAAAGACGGTTTTAAATAGAAAATTGCTGGCGGTATATTTCCAAAAAACATTGTTTAGGGCCTCAAAATCGCTCCAGAAGTTTAGGACCAAAGGAACTACTAAAAATAGTAAACTATGCTACAATTAAGGGAGCTGAAAAACTGAAAGAAGCAATGGTGGGGGTCCAAGTGGAATTGGTGGGTGGCCACCAATATCCACCTAGGTCAGTAACTCATGTAGGACATAATCTAGTCCAAGTTAATATAGTTGAATAGTTATCAAAATCATGCAGAAAATATTCATTGAAATGAGTGTTAGAATTACATGTATCTGCATATGTCAAAAATTCAGTGCTTCAATAATCACAATTTTATCAATAAATTTGCAATCAAATTGTTGATGCACACAAATATATCCAAATGAAATTTGTTAACCATTTAGCGTTCAAAATTTTACTTTTCTTTAGCTATTTGTCTAATAGCTTAAATGAATGAAGAACATAGCACTCTATTTGATACAAATACACGCATAATTATGAATATTCTACAAGTAACCACTCTAATATGATGTAGATTCTGATGTAGTTTCTAAACAATTTTTATATATTTTGAGAAGATATTTTCAAAGACAGCGACTGGAAAACTTGGCGAGGGGCCCAGGAATGCGTACTCACAATGAAACTACGAGTTAAACTAGAAAATAAACATGTGACACAATGTAGTATTATTTTACAAAGTGTTCATGATGGACTACTCAAGAAGGCAAAATCACGCGATTTATTGTCTGAAGAGCAACTAACTATTTGTAGATTTTGTGTAATGCATGGAACTATGAAACAATGATATAAGTACACACATAATGGCTACACTTTTATTTTTCTCTTCAAGTACACAGATTATCAATTCCATAAGTTTAGAAACCTAGCATATGCAGATCAGAACTTTGCATCTTCAAAGGGGAAACCAAAAAATTCAAATGAAATGCTATAATAGGCATACCAAAAGAAAAGTAATAATCCATAGAATGTGAATAATATTATCTTACCATTCAATCATCTTTTGTAGTGTCACAAATCTTCCCAATAGTGTGAAAATCAGACATAGTATAAATAAAGTAAAAACAAGGTACACAAAGAAAAACATCAAGTTCTATCAACAAAGAAAATAAAATTGAAAATAGTCAAAACAAGAGTAGATATAGACATACATCCACAAATTGATACAATTTTCCACCAAACTGAACCCCTTTCCTAGATAAGTACCACTTGAGAGTTAGTTCATATTAAATCTTGATGGGGCAACTAGGGTCCAAGCAAGCAGATCTGGGAATGATGGGGTAATAATGAATCACAAAGATAGTATCATTTTTTCTTTCTCCATTGGCATATAAAATAAAGGCTGAATTTGAGGCTCCAATTCAGGGACTAAATTATGTACTAAATAAGGCAACGATATGCTCAATATTGAAACAGTCTTTACTCTCCAGTAATCAGGTTTCAAATAAATTGGGTATCAAATATAGGAGTATTCAGGATATCTTGTAGGAAATTAGGTGTCTTGTTGTGAAGATTCGTGTAATAAGGTTTTCCTATGTAACAAGATGGTTCAAAAAATGAGGAACCAGATAGGTAAATAAGGAGATCATTTGGCACTAAAGAAAATTTAAGTGAGAATTCAGACCCCTCCTTATTGGAAGAAATTAAGAGAATGTGCAACACATGTGAATGTTTGAGAATACTGTCACCTCTAGTCATGTTAAATGTACAACTACTTCAAACTTGTTAGCTCACCAATTCATGGTGGCATCACTTCCATGATACAACAACCAGGAAGAGACTGTATCATGTGACATGACTTAATGTTATAAAAGGTGGAGAAAACAGTTAGAGAATGTAGGGGATTGACAACGAATGGAGTTGAACAAAGAGGATTGGCATCATGAAGTTAAGGTTTTTAAGAACATTGAGTTTAAATGGAAAATTCTACTGAAGCTCCTATAGGATAATGATGCAAAATTCACAGATGGAAAATCACAGACCTAGAGGACAACATCACATATGACAACTTGAATAATAATAATAGAAGAAACCATTTAAATGTGGACCAAGGTATTGGCAGTTCAAGTATCTAAGAGAGTTAGGGAGATGTAGCAAACATTAGGGCTAGCCTCTTCAGTGATGATAGATGAGAGCCAAGGTTGTAAGTCATTGTATTCGCAACCAAAATATGAAGAGGTTTCTTTATTTTCAAATTTAATTACAAGATTATGGTTCTTTGACTTTAGTGGGTTTTCCAACATAGGTTTTAAAAATTACAGTAGAACTTAACTTCATACAAGATGTTTTTTTTTTCAAAATGGACCTAGATCCTTCTGCTCCATTTCCTTTTTATTTTGGTTATTGGGTGCAATTTGAGGCTATAGTTTTTTGGGAATTATTAAGTGTTACAATTAACTTTTAGGATTATCTATGATTTTGGTCTAATGGACCATGTTTGGCACCACCCAAAAGAATTCCACAAAATTACTAGAATGGAGGGGAGTGAAAGGCAAAAACTCGACTCTCTATGTGCCCTGAAGAATGGGCAGCCCCAACCCACACAATGGTCTTGTGTCAAAGCCTAAAGGGAATTGTAACACCAGAAATAAAGTTAAAGTAATCCATACAAATGGATACTCACTAAGAATTCTTTGAAATAAAAAAATATGGTGAAATCTACTCTATGCTTACATATCAACCTTCCTATTTTTGTTTTCTTTTTTGAATTTAGTCCGGGTGGGGGTTGGGGTAGGGGCTGTGAGTGTTGTGTTTTGTGGAGTTTTTGGGTGAAAACTATTGTTCATAACTTTTTGTGCAATGGGTATGGTAGTTGATACTGTGTTGAAATGATAAATTTGATGTTATATGTTCGAATGTGTTGATGGATTCAGAATGCTTGAGGTACTATTGTATGGGGGTTAATGGATGCTTGTGTTAAATTCAACTTAATTGGTGTCATGTATAAAAGCAAGGTAAATAAACATAATCATCAACACAATATAGAAGCAATCACACACACTAACAACCCTATAAATACCCTAGGAAAACCCCAACTATGGGGACAACCTAACTAACATAATTCCATGAAATCGTAGCCAAGCTGGTAAATCCTTGGCCCTTTACAATGGGCGGGAAGCCCACACTTGCTCAAAATTTGGCACATTGCAATGGAGACTAATAAGCCTATTTATAAGCTTATTTGCATCCAAATATAACTGGCATAATACCATGGGCCCAAAACCACTAGCTATATACTATCATTCCCGAGCCAAGGTGAATCCTAACAATTGAATCCCCTTAACTAGATTTGTTGTACCCTTGTTTTAGGCCATTGTTAATTTGGTTTTCCCATAAATATATTATTAAAAATGTATTTTATCTTCTTTACATTAGAATAGAGTCCAGACTATGTTGAGTATATTTAACACATGGATCTTCTAGTGAGAGTATAAGTATCGATCATTATTTTCTTTTACTAGGCTTCAGTTTATGTTGCTAGACACAGTGCTTCCTATGAAAGAGTTGTTGAGTTTGGTGATGTTATTGTCATTGTTGCGTAAGTTTCCATTTTTTTCCAAATTAATTGCTAGTTTTTCAAGAAATCTCTTCCAATGCTTTGAATTTTATCATATGTGGTTGATTAAGTTCAAAATTTTCCTAATTATTGTTGATTAGCTGATCAACACCAAGTTTTTCTCTATCTGATTATCATGTTTGCAAGGCTTATCGTACCCCTATTTGCAAGGTTAAATGTGGAGGATTTAAGGATACTCTTATCGATGACTTTCTTGCTCCTATTTTTAAGGTATGGATCAGTAGTTCCACTGATAAATTGATTCATGATTTTTTTTTGCAGTTTGAAAATTCTCCCCTAACCATTATGGTCCATGAAGCATGAGTGCACAAATTTGTCTCTGAATGTTCGCTAGCTTCCTGCAAGCATTGACTGAAAAGGCTAGATTTAATCCAGTGGAAGTTGGTGATATTTTAGTGGGTATTGTTCTTACATCTAGCTCTCAACATGCTAATGATTTCAGGATGGCTACTTTTTATGATGGAATCCCAAGTGTATATCCTAGCATTTCATGTGTCAAATGAATTATTTTCTTGTTGGATGCTTGAGTTTTTGTGACAACTCCAAGTTGCTTACCACATCATCTCTCTGGAGATTGTACATGTAAACACTATCAATAGACAATGATCTTTAGACTGATAAGCAATTGTAGATGTTGCAGCTGGGTTTTATGATATTGGTATGTCAATATATGTTTGCTACCACTGGATTATCATAGCAGGTTTGAGTTTAGATAAGTTTATGATTTCAATTTTTTTTCTTCAGGCGTCAGTGCAGGAGTAGAGTTAATGACTATCAATCCTATGGTGTGGGAAGGTTCTATCAATTCAAAGGTAGGCATCAATAAAAGTTAATGATGTTGTAAACATAAGGCTTTTAATTTTGTCAATAGTTTCAATTTGATGTTTTTGTCCATACTCTTCTATGTATTTAATATAGTCTTCATATTTATGCATATACACACACACACACACACACCTGCACAAGGATAGATATATAATTACTTCATTAAAGATTTTTCTGAAAGGCATTGATGGATTTTGCTACCACTTGCAATAGGTTGAATTTTTCAGGAATGCACAAGATTGTCTTTTTCCCATGGTTATCATCTCAGAAAATGTAGCTGACCACTATGGAGTTTCACGTCAAGACCAAGATCAAGAAGTGGTATATGGATGATATTTTAATATTTTGATTTGAGTGAAGTCAACGTTGGTGTAGTTCATATGAATTAATCAACGAAGGTAAGGAATTGGAGTTGAATATTAATTACTAGAATTGTTTTTTAGGTTGAACCTCATAGGCACACAATAGCAACAATAATTGCAGGGAAGTTCAAATATGAGATTATCCCAGTTGAAGCAAAGGTTGTAAACCCCCATGTTCTATAATTTCCAAAGTTAGAGTCATTGGAGAGCTGCCGCAATGGTACATAATGTGTTTATTGTTTTTGTGTTAAAGATTGTTGATCCTAAAACTGGAGATGAGAAGCCCATGACGATATATGTGGACAATGGATTTCATCCTAATGCTTCTCTTTATGATTTAGGGAAACTCAGACATGAATTTAAGAAGAGGGGAAGCACCACTATTGGTATAGAGTTTATTTCCCAATTGCATGCTAGCATGTTTTCTATGTTGTTGATTTTATCAAAAAAGTTACAGCATGCTATATTTTCTACCATTGTAAAGCATTGGATGTTGAGTATTCAGTATGTGTCAGTTATGTCTATGCTCTGTTTCAATCTCACAAAGGAAATCAAGCCAAGTAAGTGATGGAGTTAGTGTTGTACTATTGATGAAGAAGGTAGTGGCCATGCAAAAGGGTGCACAATGAAAAATAGAAAACACGTTGATCAATGCATGAAGTTTCATTATAACCACAAATTTTCTTAATGGATGAGCACAAATCCTCATCTTACCGAACCATCTATTTCCAACCTCTCTTGCCTCCACCTTCTGCAAAATGTTCTGAACTAAAATCCCATTGATGCAAAGGTTAATCTCCAACTATAGCATTGTTGCACTAAATCCAAATGCATAAGCGCACCACTTAAAAGGTTGTGCTTTACTTGTAGACTTTTACACATGCAAACCTATTCATAAAACAAAATAGAATTTATATAAAAATGTTTACAGGCTGATACAAAAACGTATTAGGGACCCACATCCTTTCCAGCTTGTATCAATCATGCCTCAAACAACTATACAGACGTAAAGTCTCTAAAACTTTTGTTTCATCTTAGCTCAAGAATACAGGATTTCCTACCTTCATGCATATGGGGACTCAAATCCAGTCATAAATTGGTTGAAAAAAGCCTCTAAACTTTTGAGCTACCACTTGCAGCCTCTTTTTCAAAACATACAACTTACCTTCTATTTTTATGTTTCCTTTGACCAAGAACAGGAATCAAGAAGCAGGTAGATTGTCCAAAGTTGACTTGGAAATGGACCTAGCCTCATTAAAAGTCACAAATTTGAAGGAAGGACAGCAAACAAAATTTCTTCATGACACTTGGCACTAAATAATCTTGTTACTCTCTCTATGTTTTTTCTGAAATATGACAAATGATCTTATCAGTGTTTTCAATAGTTCTATATGGTAATTTTGACTATAACATCGATGTAAATTATATAAATAGGGGCAAGTAAATGATTAACTTTTGGATTGTGGATGAACGGTCTGTATAGATAATAGGAGTATAGATGTATCCTTTTGAGAGGGTGGTCACTTGACAAATCATATGGCTACAAATTCTTTTAAGGTTTTTTAGATTTGGGCTTTTCTCAACAAATAGTTTTTTAGGCTACTTGGCCTTTAGGAATGCCTACTGGCATATATGGATGTATTCTTATTATCAATATAAAAATACTAGATATTTTTTCCCAAGAAAAAGAAATTCTACCTACATGAAAAAACAAGAGAATAGCATATTACTTTGAAACTGCATCTCATCGAAGACAAGCACAAGACATGTTCTAGTAGTAAGCTATGCAAAATGAGATGTTTATTTTTTTTCACATGTAACTTACAACCCCACCTTCAAGCCACCCACCCTCTAGCCAATGAACAAGAAAGGGATAATCCTCAGATCATAAAGAGTCTCAATCAACCACTGGCTCGCGAAGAGTGAACACATCACAAGGATTGAAAATGGTTGAGGTGAATAACAATTTCTTCTTAACCACTTGAGATAGACTCAATTCACAAGATGAATTGATTATTGTATTAGAGAAGAATCATGATACGTGCTGAAAATCACCAAAATTTCCTATATAAGTTAGTTAGAAAAACAATCTCCAACCAATAAACCTCAATCATAAAGGAGAATGGCATTCTTTATTTCAAAAAAAAATGATTGTTGCAAAGAGAGGGAAATCACCATGGAATATGATGGTGATTCCAAGATGAATAGTTGACAACAGTTGGCTCGATATGTGCTCAGTATATTAGTTGTGAATTTTCTATGTTGAAATCAAGTGAGAAATTATTGATTATATGATTAAATTTTCAGGATTACCAAAATGCTGGGTAAGATCTGCCCAAAAAAAAATTTTTTAGACTTCAAACATGCCAAAAAAAAATTAAAGTAATAAATGAAATTTCACAGAATAGTAATTACATGGATTTGGAAGAAAGGATTAATAGGTGGAAACTCTAGGCCTAGAACAAGATATCCATTTGATCTAGATGACATCCCTATGAGTAAAAATCCCAATCGTCATTGTATTTGATTAAGATATGAAAAATCAATATGTCATTGGTGCACGCTTTAAATTAGAAAACAAATTACATATAAACCTAGTTCAGTTGAGAAATGTCATCAATTGATGAAGTGATACACTTGAAGGACCTAGAAAATTGTCAACATAGATATGATTTTATGAAGTTTAAACTTCAAAATTATAATGACTTTGTAGCTAATTTCGAAATTATGGGTCTCCAACCATTTATGAGTCTCCAGCTGGTAAATTTGAATGGAGAACCATTCCCAGGAAAAGTGAATAGTAGTCGTTTGAAGCCATACAGAGGAGGCCCAACCATTTGACTAGCCAACCGAGGCATAGTCTTAGCGCTCCAGGCAACTGAAAGGAGGTGCAAGACTATAAATTACTCTGCCCATGAACTATGGGATGTGAGAATTGCATGTAGTAGTGAAGTGTCATAGGGTCTACGACAATGCAAGGATAGCTACTCTGCCACGTAGGTTGGTCAGAAGGTGACTGTTAAAGTCACTATTCATGATGTGATGCTTGGTTTGAGACCAAATGGACTAGATGACAAGCATTTGAGGTGAACATTATGGGCTAGATTCTTGAAAATCTACTACCAATCTAGAATTAATGGACCAAATGTGGGGGGAACAGTTGAATTCAAATTCAAAAGGCACTATAAATTACAAGTGGTTGTCAAGCAAACAACACTTGGAAATTTGAGAACTGAATTGTTGCACACTCGAGAATTCATGATCCAAGACTTGTTCAATATTTTGAAAGCGAATTCGCTACTTGATAAATTACCAAAGACACTGAGAGCTCTATGGAATTTCACTATGGAAGCACCCGGAGAATTCATGGATACTAGAGCAATAGCAGTCATGGTAGCCGTGTAGGAATTGCGGAAGTGGAAGTCGCAAAGAGCGTCGGGATAGTTACTGAGATACCTAAATCATCACGCACATCGATACCTAAGAAGAACAAGCAAGCCATGGTACTGGTGCACGTCTCACCCCAAAATCTACTAAGAACCAAGCTGACAATGGAGGAAAAGGGTGTTGTTGGGAAAAGTATCCAATACGGAATGACCCTATCCCACTCTAAGGGTGATAGTACCTCAGCAACAACCGAATGCAAAGCTATTCAAGATTACTTCTTTATGAGATGTAAGAGAGAGGAGAAAGGGATCCACTAACCGTTATCTTCCGCTAATGGTTGATCCAATCTTCCCTCTTTGCTGCTTGCTCCCAGCTCCTTGCTCTTTCACTGGCCCAGCTACACAAAGATCCTGCAAAAGCACAAGAAAGGGAAACTACAAGAAGCATACATCCATAATTGATTCAAGGATTAGAATAAATCAAATATACAAGCATCAATACACCATTGAGACACATGCATATAGAAGAACCTCAAATACTTTATTAATGGAATAAGTAAAGTTCTGAGAGTGTTACAACCATAAAAGGCCCAATCCAGCAACACCTCCCAGCAGAAAGAAATCTCCTCTTCACCTCCTTCAAGCAAATCACCCAATAGTTCTATACTCAAACCAACAGCACTTCCTTACATTCACAAGATTCCAGCCTCCCTAGACCTCATGAGAGAGCTCTATATATAGGAGATTTGGAGAAAGGATGAGTCAGCTTGAGGCTGGCATGAAGCTGACTAGTGTCCTCTCCCACTTTAGTTATTCTTCAGTTCTTGAGCCCACTTGGAGGTTCTTGCTTCCACTTGGATATCTAGATCCTCTTACTCATCACAAGGCGAATTCCCTGATCCAAGTGTCATTTTGGAAGCTTCCTGGGCATTTGACACCTTGAGGAATGACTGTGCCACTTGGCCAATCTCACCCAGCGCAGGTAGCCTTCATTTCTTTTGACATTCAGCGTAGGTACAGAGTGGAGCAGTTGACATTCAGCGCAGATGCTCAGTGGAGCAGTTGACATGATCCAGAATTAGCTTGTTTTTGAGTGTTTTCAGGTGGAGAACTAATATTTAGTGCTGTGGTTTGCTGACCTTGTTCCTCTAGGGGTAGGAACAACATGTTTAGGGACTTGGGATCCCTCAGATTATTGACATTTCATGCTTCATGCTGTAAGGCACAAAAATGTCTATAACAGTTGCCCCCTAAAGTATGAGGTCATTTATCGGGTGAAATGCTTTATCAGGAGGATCCGAAGTTCATTCAATCGCTGAGAGGTGCCCTGTAATAAAATACAATACAATACATTATTTTTTTCATTCTGCTTTCATGATCTAGCTGAGGCGGGCATTCCCATGCTCAACTTTATAAATTCATTTTGGTACATATAACAGACGATCGTCTGATGATAGACTGATAATTCTCTGCTGAAATTATCATCCTTTGAGTAGGATGATCATCTGTTGCAATGATGTACATGTCAGATGTTTTTATATCCTGAATATATATCGCAGCCCGGATGGATGAAACTAGATCCGGGGTCTTCAAACTTTTTCGATCTTCACTCTAAGTACAAGTCAATCCATGTGAGAATTACGTTGAAGTCGAACATGGAAAGACATCGCTTGATTACCGGTCAATAATGTAAACCGTTAACAAGCGCGAGAGGTATCACCGATAATGATAATGACCCTCAAGGTACTGCAGTACAATTCACGTGGTGTGAATAAAGGACTTGGCGTCGAACACCACGCAAAATCTTCTTGTCGAAGGTCATTGATGTATACCTGTCGCCGGAAGTGAGAAACTTGCCATTGAGGCATGCAAGCTTCAAAGTACTGAGGGGGGTGTTCCTAGATCAACTTCTTGGATAATGAGCTGAAGTCGACAAGAAGCGATCCGTCAAAGGAGGGCCTTAATGAATCCCACATCAGTGACACAGAACGGAGCTAATGATTTTAGTGGAGGTGAAAAACAATCTGTGAGATATGGTTCAGGGTGGCGATCATGGGTGGATGAAGGATAATGTATGGCAGTGGATGGGACACGGTTGACTCTTTCTGAACAACATCTCTTGAACATATAACGACACTGATGTGATGGATCGGTAGCATTACCCCAAATGTGGATGGTTTGGCGAAGACCATGGTGATGAGACCGGTGAATGAAACAACCCAACCCGATGTGATACAGAGGACAAAGTGTCATGTTCAAGAGCGACTTGCTACCATTAAAGCTTTGAGGTTCTCCCAATTTTTCCCCAGTCATTTCTGACCAGTACCTCTTTATTTTTGTCAAGCTTGAGGAGGATAACATATGCTTGTTCTATAACCTGCCCTTCGGGCAAGCCCATCGCTATGTTTTAACGAGCTTAGCGATAGGGAAACTCGTTCTCGTCTAAAGACAAGTTTGTCGCTATTTAATCATTTTAACGAGTCTAACGACAAGGAAAACTCGGTCCTTTTCATTTTTAGAGAGTCTGAAAAGGTACAGAAAGTTAACTCCAAAATTCATTTTTCGTCATCTAATCCCTTAAGTCCGAAAAAGTATAAAACAATACAGAAGGGATGAGTTTTCAATAACTTTAACGAGCCGAATAAAACAAGCGCTCGACCTTTTTGTGCAATAATCCCTCAGGTCCAAAAAGATTAAAATCTAGAGGAGGGATAGCTCTTCCGGTCACTTTAACGAGCTGGAAGGCCAAAACTCGGCAAACTTTTCATATTTTACGAGTCAGATGAAAAGAGCTCAAAGAAGACTCGTCTTTTGAGGAACGAGTGATAAACAGGGATAGCAGCAGATTCCAAGTACAGGTTGGAATTTTCCAATCACGGCAGTGTCACAAGGATGGCTAGGTGAAATCACTCTTCGCAGATGTTCCTCAAAATGGGTAAACAATCATATGGGGGTGAACGATCAGCCAAATGGAATGGAGGTGGTAGGTGCAAACACGACCAAGGCTTTTTATGGCTAATAAATTTACGATCACAATGGTTATTTACTGGAATAGGTTCATTTTTTAATGAGCTTAAACTCTGGAGGAAACTCTTGCTCACGCTTTTCTATTTTTTAACGAGCATAAATTCCATGGTAAAACTGCTCGATCTTATGTTTATTTTTTAACGAGCATGAACTATGTGCTAAAACTGCTCGGTTCTTGCGTTTATTTTTTAACGAGCATGAAATTTATGCTAAAACTGCTCGAATAAGTTTTCATGCCCCCAGCATAATAATGCAAATCGAGGTGCATGCCCCCCCCCCAAGCTTCATTGCATCCAACTCGGTGGTTGGAATGAAGGTTTACCTTTGAGACTCGGAAAGGGTATTTGTTTCATTTTTTAATGAGGTTGACACAGTAAAAAAACTATCCTCATGACTCCTTGTTTCATTTTTTAACGAGGTTGACACGAGATAAGAACCGTCCTCGGAGCCCACTATATTTACAGTATTTCTATTAGGGCGATGATCCACGCTGACAAAATGTTTAGGAATCTTCCGAATCCATTAGATATAGAAGATTTCATATTGTAGGTTTCCACCATGGCCACTCCCGCCAGATTACTTGGAGGCGGTAGGGCGAAAGTACCCATTAAAGCAGGGTCTTTCAGGAGGCCTACCCCAATATTTTGAAGCGAATGATCGCTTCCATGGATCATTGGAATGCTTCCCGTAACTTGTGAACTGTCGGGGAGGAATGTTTGTTGGTCGACGATTGTAATTCTTCCTTGAAAGGGAAATGCAATCCTCCTGAAGTAGGTCGACACAACTGCGGCCATGGCATATATCCAGGGCCTTCCCAGTAGGATGTTGTAATCTAGGTTTCCATCAATTACTTCAACATCAATTCCTACTGTTTTGCCCCCCAGTTCAACTTGGAAGTTACTTAAAATCCCGTATGGAGTGTATGATCGTCCATCAAATGCTTTTAACGTAGTTGATGATTTCGACAAGGGTGGTGAGCCTAAATTTTTCCAGCAACTCATCGACATAAGACATGTAGATGCCCCCTCATCAATAATTGTTCGATGAACAGTTTTGTTGAGGGCTTTCACTTGAATAAGGAAAGCTAGTTGAGCTGGTAACTGAGGGTCATATCCTTTATGATCAAAGGCCACAAGATTGGAATCCATTGGGCCAATCCCACCTATTGCTGATGATAAAGCTTGCTCTTGGGAGGGGCAATTTTGCGGCACCTCAAGTGTCGACATAGCGGACGACGATTGAGCCAGGTCCTCTATTATATTATAATTCTGTGCTATTTTGGCACGAGGATTAAATGTCGATTTGTGTACTACTCCCTTTGGCAACTTTATCATAGGTTCAGGAATGTTGGGTGGCACAGCTTTGGTTAAAGTTGTTGTCGAACTACTAGGTTGTTCATTAGCTTTTTTATTCGATAGCCGTGGATTCCTGTAATCTTTATTCCTTGTCAAAGCATCATTCTGCTGCTTTGAGACAGACAACATAAGCACTTGGGATCGGGAAGCATTTTGGTTAGCAACCAGATTTTGACCTGGGTTGGGAAACGGATCAGTCAATACTGCTGGGGTTTTTGGACTCTTAAAGAGTTTCTTAACTTCAACTATATGTGGACAATATTCCGTCCAATGATCCTCATCGCATATATGACACCCTGCCGGGGGTTTCCTTTTTCTCCCTTTCTTTTTCTTCTTGCCCTCTGGTTGCTTCAGTCGTTTGCCCTTGTCGATCGACATGGCATTTACTTCTGAGGCAAGGAGTTCTTCATTTGCATTTTGACTAGAAATTTTGTGTTTCCTAATCACGCCATCGCCGGCGTGAGAGTCATTGTTTGATTTAGGAGGAGGAGGAATTGAGAATTCCGGTCTAGGGGCGTCAGGTATTTTGTCATAGAGCGTGATGGAATGAGTATAGACCAAGTCCAGATATTGCGCACGAGCGATAACCTGCTCTTCCGTTACGACTCCCCCCTTTGCCACATCTTCCGTGATTGCAGGAAGTAATGACTTGATAAACCATTCAGCTAATAGCTGATCGGGAACGTACGTTTTTACCATCCTACGACGACGTCGCCACTCATGTATATGATCATATATGTGGGTGGCAGTCGTCTGTTTGAAGTTGGTAAGGAGTTCTGTTCCCGTTTCATACCTTATTGGTAATTGAAAATGGGTTAAAAAGGTTGTGGCTAAGGTACTAAAGTTGTCGAACGAAGCTCTAGGCAATTCAATGTACCATTTTGCCGCTGGACCCGTTAACGTCCTCTGAAAGAGGCGAAGTCTTATCGAATCATCATTCAGGGTGTTCGATGAACACCACAGATGGAATGTCATCACATGATTCGACGGGTCTTCACCCGGATTTCCATTAAATTTAGGAATATCTGACGGAAGTTTATGTGGAATCGCTGGCCACCAAGGGGCATAAGCAATTGGATCATTCGTCAGCCGGTTTAGATCTGGTAATTCTAGAGTTGCTACAAAGGGCAACTGTTGATTCAGGTTAGGCGAAGCATACCCAGGATAAGATGGGATCACCTGAGTAATGGGTCTTTGCAAACCAGCATAATGCTGGCAACTTTGACAAGGTTGATGGGCATAACCATTATAGTATGGTTTCCCATTACTTACAAATATTTGTTGCTCAGGTCCTTGATATGATTGCTGGAATGGCGGTTGTTGAGATTGAACCAGCTCTGGTTGTTGGACCATTTGCTATTGACCAATACTGGATGATTGACCAGGATGAGGAGTCACAGTACTTGTTTGCGCCTGAGTCGCTCCAGATAAGGAGGCACTACCCTGAGATTGTGATTGAGTCATTGAGACAAGAGGTTGTTGTATTGCAACCTGAGATTGACATACAACAGGTGGAGCTTGTACTTGCGACACATTCACTATAGCAGGTATGGTGGTAATATTCGACACAGGGTGTACTGGTTGCGTTGAATATACAACCCCTGGTTGTTGAGGCAGTATTGGTACCCAACCGCTGGATGTAATTCCAGCTTGACCTGAACTTTGTTGTAAACTCTCATATGGTTGTTCTCTGGGAGGGAACAATGAAAGAGCATACTGCCCTCCATATGACGGAAATCCAGTACTTAAAGGGTAAATTGGCCTTTGAAGACACATTGGATCAATTTGTTGAGTTTCAACATAAGAAATACCAGATGATAATCCGGATGAAGAAATAGGAACTAACCATGTCGTTGTCCCTGATTGGACTCCGGCTTGTTGTTGACAATTTGCCGGGACAGATGGTATACCAGCAAACATCTTTGGAGTAGTAGCAGGAGGCTCTACTGTTGTTGTGTCGGACGACACAGTCTTAGATGTCGACGGTTGTTCAGACATATCTAGTCTATCCAAAAGATTTCTTAGCGATTCTACAAGAACTTACGATGCCAAAAGACTAACTTCGAAGATCAATGAGGGAAAGGTGATGATTATCCTGTTTAAAATAAATTTTAACGACGCTTAGACACAACTTGCTTTTTCACTTTTAAAGAGTCGAGAAAAAGCTAAAGATGACTCTAGCCTCCTTCGATGTTTTAACGAGCCCGAAGTGACAAATGCTCGGATGGAATTTTTCAGTTATAGAGTTTGAAAAAGGCCAAAAAAAACTACTCTGGAGATCTAGGCAGAGGGTGTGCCAACTTTTCGCAAAACCACTGAATACGTTTTACGGTACGAGTGGTCGATCTTCGTGAATGCTGTGTTCACTGCATTGCGATCAGTAGGGCGGCCGACACGGCTTCCTATGGATAAAGGCTTTGTTCCTATAGGGGTCTCCCAATATATACGCGACGATACGTGGGAGCACAAGTCCGTATTGATACTTATCGCTTCACCGTGGAGGAATCACCCAACCACTCAACGCTAAGATATCACGTTTAACGACGCCGGAACACGTCTCTAGCTTAGACCTCTATGTGTTTGCGTTATGTTTCAATGCGTTGTTGTGTAAATTCAATTTATTTTAAGGTTGATCTTGTTTAGCAGTTTGCCTTTATGGATCACCACGAGATGTATAGTAACACTCCTAAATGCAGTCTAAGATGATAAGCAAGCTTTTCAATCTTTCAACTTTGAAAATCTTAACTACTGAGGGAAAAGAAAGACAACATCTTTTCACACAGATCATAGAGCACACACTAATGCACTTTTTCCTAAATCAACATGCAAACCGTCATAATGCACATGCACAATGCAAGTATTTCTTTTCTCTTTCTTAATGTTGGTGCGATACAAAAAGAAAGCTGTTGTATAACTTTGAATTCAATTTCAAGCGAAAGCAAACAAGCTTGTCCAAAATCAAAATACACCTTAAGATTTACTTGTTTCAACACAAGAAATATATAAATTCAAACCATATGACGAAAGCAAAAGCTCAATCAGCTATGAACAGCAAATAAACTAACTCTTAAGATCAGAACGACACTTTATCACAGGTCTAGATCTAAGAGGCCACAGCAGGACTAGTTCACTTTCGTTATGGGAAACTGTAAATGATACAAGAAATACACAAAGAACAAACATAGTTTCTTTATACAACCGAGGCGGAATAGTGGCAAGGAAAGTTGGTTTCAGATAGGTACATTGACTGGTAACTGGCTGCAAAAACAAGGGTGAAAACAGGGCAATAAACAGCAGGGAACCCCAGTAGCACTAGGCAAAACTGGTTCAGCGCAGGTAGTACACTGTCAGTTTGACATTCAGCACAGGTAGCCCCTTCGGGAACTGCGCTGAAATGCAGACAGCCTTCACACAGCCTGCACTGAAGAACGAAACTTTCGTTTCTCTTGGTTTCCGGGTCACAGATTGCTAAAAAATTCACAGTTTTTGGCCAAATCAGAAGCTATCAGTCAAGTACACACTAAGGGATGAAAAGGAGGATGAAGAGCTATCACTAAGAGCTGTTCAGAGTCCTTGTGGATCAGCTCTTCAAATCATAAACTTGCTCAGAAACTGAGCTAGAGTAGCTGCCCTCTACTTTGCATTTGAAAGATCCAAATGCAGTTCGATTCGGTACTCCCTGTGTTTATGAAATGAATAGCAAAAACACAAACAACCAACAAGATACGATCCCCAGTGGAGTCGCCAATTTGTTGTTTGGAAAAGTATCCAATACGGAATGACCCTATCCCACTCTAAGGGTGATAGTACCTCAGCAACAACCGAATGCAAAGCTATTCAAGATTACTTCTTTATGAGATGTAAGAGAGAGGAGAAAGGGATCCACTAACCGTTATCTTCCGCTAATGGTTGATCCAATCTTCCCTCTTTGCTGCTTGCTCCCAGCTCCTTGCTCTTTCACTGGCCCAGCTACACAAAGATCCTGCAAAAGCACAAGAAAGGGAAACTACAAGAAGCATACATCCATAATTGATTCAAGGATTAGAATAAATCAAATATGCAAGCATCAATACGCCATTGAGACACATGCATATAGAAGAACCTCAAATACTTTATTAATGGAGGAAGTAAAGTTCTGAGAGTGTTACAACCATAAAAGGCCCAATCCAGCAACACCTCCCAGCAGAAAGAAATCTCCTCTTCACCTCCTTCAAGCAAATCACCCAATAGTTCTATACTCAAACCAACAGCACTTCCTTACATTCACAAGATTCCAGCCTCCCTAGACCTCATGAGAGAGCTCTATATATAGGAGATTTGGAGAAAGGATGAGTCAGCTTGAGGCTGGCATGAAGCTGACTAGTGTCCTCTCCCACTTTAGTTATTCTTCAGTTCTTGAGTCCACTTGGAGGTTCTTGCTTCCACTTGGGGATCTAGATCCTCTTACTCATCACAAGGCGAATTCCCTGATCCAAGTGTCATTTTGGAAGCTTCCTGGGCATTTGACACCTTGAGGAATGACTGTGCCACTTGGCCAATCTCGCCCAGCGCAGGTAGCCTTCATTGCTTTTGACATTCAGCGCAGGTACAGAGTGGAGCAGTTGACATTCAGCGCAGATGCTCAGTGGAGCAGTTGACATGATCCAGAATTAGCTTGTTTTTGAGTGTTTTCAGGTGGAGAACTGATATTTAGTGCTATGGTTTGCTGACCTTGTTCCTCTAGGGGTAGGAACAACATGTTTAGGGACTTGGGATCCCTCAGATTATTGACATTTCATGCTTCATGCTGTAAGGCACAAAAATGTCTATAACAAAGGGGAAGGCCATCAATTTGGAGGTCGATGAGGAGGAAGAGTTTGAAGAAATCCTGGTGGATGAAGAGGATGTAGAGATGGAAGTCGAAACGCAGGGTATGGACCCTCTCACCAGGCTACCCACATATGTTCCTCCACAGAAGGGTAAAGCCAAGGTGGCCAAGGATATAGATGAGAGAAAGAGCTCTCTGCAAACTCTGGTGCTCCCATATGATATTGTGTTTGAAGGAGTGCACTTGGGACAGATGCCCATGCTGAAATTTGAAGATTGGGACCTCACAGACCATGAGAAGATCCTGCATTTAGCGACTACATAGCTGATGCACCAGAAGATAGGCACGCCGGCTGGGATGTTAGAGTTGGAGCCACACAAATGGCTTAGAGGCATTGAGAAAGCAGGATTTCTAAACTTGCTCTGGGTGCTGCATTACCACCGTGCCCCAGTGACCATTTTCGTCATCAGGAAGCTACTCTGCTTAGTGCATGATGGGTGTTTGTGGTTGGAGGAGCCCATCCCCATCATAAACCATCTAATTCACAGGATTACATGGCTCCCTTGTGTAAGGGAGGACCCAGGAAACATTTTAGAGGGAAAAAGTGATGACTTGGCCATCGCGGAGTCCATGAAAAATAAATTTAAGTTGGAGAAGAAGAAGCAAGGGTACGCCATCTCCAGCATCAACAACCCTGCAGTTAAGGTCATGACACAAATATTGGTAGGAAAAGTGATGCGAAAGTGCCACACAGATGAGGTTCCCATGGCAGTGGTTGCACTAGTAGTGCAATGCGTAGAAGGGGTCCAGTTCAACTGGGAAATTATCTATACAGTGAGTTCCTTATGAACTGCTGCGAGGCACAGGAGTAGGGAAAAACATTTCATTATGCATGGATCCTTTCGTCGATAATACTGGTGACATTGAAGTTGCTCAAATATAGCTAGTTCCCGTCGATCATGTAGGACCTTCCAGAGGCAACAAAGTATTCTTCGTTGTGGGCAACCAAGGATGCACAAAGGATAAGGGAGAGAAATATATTTTGGGTGCTCATGCAGATGAACATCAAGATGGGGATCAATCACAAGCTACAGTTATCACCCACAGTCTACAACAGTTTGTAGAGCTTTGTGGAGTTAAAGGCAGACTTCCACCATGTCTTCATCAGGGCGTGGAAGGACCCTACGAAGATGTGGCATGAGTTACCATACTTGGCGACCGACGATGTAATTTTCACGGTCCTTGAGTCTTGGCTGCCGAAGTGGCACACTCAAGCTAGCTCTGCAGTGGAAGCGGAGAATTCCACCATGCAACGGAAGAAGGAAGAGACCAAACTATGGATGGCATAGCTGGCGGAAAAGTGCAGGAAAGAAGAAGCAGTGGCTAAGGCCTAGGCGGTGTGCAAGGGTGCGATATTGGTGGAACATCAACAACAGAAAATAGTAAAAGAAC
Source organism: Pinus tabuliformis (assembly GCA_031772625.1). Lineage (NCBI taxonomy): Eukaryota > Viridiplantae > Streptophyta > Pinopsida > Pinales > Pinaceae > Pinus > Pinus tabuliformis. The sequence continues at coordinate 225,511,220 of CM062813.1, forward strand.
AACGCAAAGTCCAAAAGTCACGTTTTCCTGAACCATAGACTGATACAGAAAAAGGTAGCATGGACCCATAGACAACATCCACCTAGCTAAGGCATCCATGACCATGAGAGCAAGTAGGGCCACGAAAGAAGACAAAAGCCTCAAAATGTTTTTTGACCCTATCACCCTTACTGAAGGAGACTTGCACGATATTGGTGAGACGGTGAGGGATGTCACCATGGAGGCCCTCCAGCTATTTGAGGAAGAACACCAGATGGTATTGGGGGCTCTTCGGACACAGATACAGGAGTTGCAGGTGCTCACTCGATAGGCTGACAAAGTGTCAACCAGCCTTGCAGTCGGCACTTTAGTGGTAGAGGAAATGTTGTGTGCCAATATGAACAACACAATAGTGCTACCAGATGGAGCACTCATGATAGAGAATGAGGCCGACAGGCCTATGGTTAGTGGGTTGAAAGGGATCATGTTAAACCTAGTTGCGCTCCCTTGGGAGATGCTCTATATTTTGTAGGATGGAGTCACTGCATAACTACAGGCCAGGGAGAGTCGCGCACTACATGTAATGAGTGAGCAATGCATCAACATTGAGCAGTTGAGCCTGCAGTGCAATGAGGTAGTGGTGCAGAACAGACAGATAGTGCAGGTGGTGGAGGAAGCCTGCGAGATGGTCCCAAAGTTGGCCATTCAATCAGAGGAACCAGCGAAGGTGCACATACATAATTTAGTAGCAAGGGTGCATGATGCCAGAGAAGAAATACCCAAGGTTCAGCTGGACCTGAACCTTCAGATAACAGAATTATAGTTGAATGTGCAGCCTTCAACTCCACTGGAGGTTAAAGAACAACGTGCCATCGCGATCACAACAGTAATGGCGGTGGTTGGTAGTGCAGTAACAAACTGCATGAAGGTACTTGAGCAGTCGTTCGAGGTCCTCACCACGCTGTAGGAGGACTTGAACATAGAGTGCCTAGAGAAAGAGGCACGTGAGCTACAACATAAGTATGACGAGGTAAAATGGACCGCGCAGATGATTGCCCTTATGCAGAGGCTTACAATGATGCAGCAGGAAAAGGCTCTCAAGGAGTAGGTGGATGCCACTCTCCATAAGGAAGCAGTTTTGAAGGAACACCTAAAACCATGGATCAATGAGGCATATACAATTACATCATCCATTGAAGCAAAGCTCACGCAGTTGCAAGAAACTCAGGAGGGATTCAGGGTAGCAGTTTAGCCACAACGGTCAATGAACAACACGTAGAGGAAGTCCAGCAGGCAGCCGCTCAATGCCCTGTTGAACTTACAGTGATACAATCAGAGTTGGGAGGTCTTTGTGCAAAGATCTCCGCACCTATAGAGTGACTCGAGGGCAAGTCATGATGTTTGTGTTGGGGGCCTGTTGGGCACGAGATCCCCCAAGGAAAGTTTTGGGGCTTAGAGCCAAGATTTTGGTCCATGTTTTGTAATTCCAATGTAAAGACTCTGCATTTTGTGGGTGCGGAGCACGTAGTTGTAAAATATTCATAGGGTTGTCCGCGCTTATTTTGATAATGTAATGTCGACTGTAGAACATCTACCCATGGTCCGCTGACCATTGGATTGTATAAATTGAGCGAAGGTCTAAGTAGTTATGGCATCTAATAATCTATGATGAAGAACATATGATGTATGTGAGATAGCTCTGAAGTGTAAAGTCTAGTTTTTGGGTCATAGCATAGGAAGAGGATCTGCAGCTGAGCGCATAGACCCCTACAACTGAGTGCGCAGGGAAAGTCGAGTCTGTAATCAGTTGGAAGTATTAATAAAGAGAAGTTTCTATCAATTCTACATCTTTATTTCATGTTTCATGCATCTGTTAATTGGATATGAACTCCATTTCTAATGCTTATATGATGCGCGAATGTATATAATTGTATTGGTTAAGTGAATGCAAGTAAGAGTATATGTTTACGTGAAGATAACTAAGATTCATCCATAAGTTAAGTAAGATATTCAGTCAAATTCAGGAATTAGTGCAGTTCGCTACATTAGCAGCACAAAAAGAATTTAGACCCTGGTTAGGGCTGTGCGAAAGCCGGTTGTAATAGATCACGAAGGTACTAAAGGTGAGAACAGAGTGAGAAGCGACCTGCGCGAAGGTAGGTATAGTTAGACTAAACTGACATCACAACCATCTCAAGGGTGTGGAAACTTAGTTCCAGCATCCTCCCATACTTCTTTGGGTGAGACTTCAGTCCGCGCTCTACAAGCTAATGCAAAAAGGGCTAGTAGTGTAGGGATTTGTTTGGATAAATGACTCTGAACCTGGGTCAGGCCCCTGTAAGCCAACATTGAGGCTTGTTATCTTATTTTTGGAAAGTGTTAGCACTGGATCTAAGGGAATCACCACTACTATACAAGAAAAACTAGGGCTAGTTTCCAATTAGGAAAAAGAGCGTTGCAGGCTTTGCAATAGATCAGAGTCCTGTCACGGAAGTCACAAATAAACTGGAAGCAAGTATGTGAACTTTTACATCCTTGTATTTATGATTTATCTTAACTTCTAACTTGAGTGAGTAAATTAGGAAATTTCTACTCCTTTTATACTAATTAAGAAAATGGGGATCTATTTTTACAGTGTCCGAGGAGACATTGCTGTGATGTCCTACCATCTTCCGTGAACAACAACCTGGAGATTGTGATGAGAAGCTGTTTGGATGAGGAATTCATATATCCACAGTGGAAAGCAAGATTCTAATTTTTTTGGATGAACCAAACCCTACCTTGTTGATGTATTATATGGATTGTTCTTGATTATCGAGACATGGCTTTCTCAGGAGAAGAAAGAAAAACAGTTGAGCAACATTGCATCTCTTCGGTGGTCAAAAGCCTAAACAAATATGAATTTTGGTCATTTCATCTGAAAAAATGTTTTAGCTCCTATTATCATGTGTTAATCCATGACGCTTTGATTCTTTAGTTGAGTTAGAACTTACAGAGTTCGGAATAAACAATTCTTGTATGGATCTAAAGCATTAGTCTCTATCTAGCTTTTGTTATTGCAAGACATGTTTAAAAAACGAACTAGCTTTAACCTAGACAAGATATCTACTTCTTTTAGTATCTATGTTTAACTTTCCTAGTTATAATTTTGATGCAACCTGCTTGTCAACATTTTTCTAGAGTTATCAGTCCTCTGTTACTCTTGTTTTTCATATAAATTATCAATTTGTTGAGGATGGATGAAGGAAATCTTTTTCAACTTACTTTTTCTTTATTTAGGTAGTATGTTTTCTGGATATTCGAAATATCCATATGTTTTCTGGGCCACAGGAAATATCAATATTTCCAATACCATCTTCAGAGCATGTGGGCGAGGGCCATATCATGAGACTTTGAAAAAGACCTTCCCGATTTTCTCTCTCGTCTTGCTTTGGGGCTGACAAGAACTCATAAATATCTTCAAATCATACTCATCCAAAGGATAAATGTTCAGTTGAATTTAATAAAACTCAAATTCACATTTATATATCTGGTAGGTGGGGATTCACCTAGAAAATCAAACTCTGAACACAGTTAGAGAAACTAAGAGAATATCTCAATCATTATAATTCCCATATCATGTCTTTGTTGCTCAAACTCGATGCGATTCAGCTATTTATTTTGACTTCCTTTGCCTTTAATAATGGGGCATGAAACCTTAATTATTACATGAGATTTGCCATTATGTTTAACTAAATAATATATGGTCTTCTTTCTGTGCAGGGTGTGAAGTGATTTGTGCGGAGTCAAGGAAGGTTGTATACCATCTAGTGTTTCAGCTGTAAGAGATAGTCGATGCCATAATTGTAGAAAAATCATGAGAATATCCTTGAAAGGTATTATCAATCCCATGTTGACCCAAAGAGTGGTACTCCTGAATTATCAAAAATGGAACCTGAGAAAGAAGAGGTTATGAAAAATTCAGAGGAGGAAGATAAGTGCACAATCGGTGTTGCAAAGTGCGAAGAAAAAAACATCATAGATGGGGTGAAGACATATAGTATAAAGTCATATGGAAGGGACAAGAAACAATCGAAAAAATGGAGAATTAGACACTCGAGGTCAAGGTGGTGTTGGCAGATCTCTACAGGAATGTCGAATCAAATGATAAATTAATCAATGATTTAAGCTTATCATTCCCCAACACTTCTCAATTATTATAATTCCTCAGTCTCATAATAAAACCTACATAATAGAGGAAGGTCGACCAATGAATAAGATCATGGTGAGGGATGAAGGGGTCTCATAGTTGTCGAGCGATAAAAAGGTGTCTTTTTAACTCCTAATTACCTTCACATTAATTATCAGCCCAGGGACGAATTTTTATTTCAAAAGTGTACTCAGTCTGAGGCGGCTATTTACTCAAGAGTAATGTTTTGCAGTATAGTGCTTAAAATCCAAAAGTAAATAAATGCTTGAAAAAGAAATCTAATAATAACATAAACTCAAATGCTCTGAAATCCAACTATTCACTCAGCAAACATCAATTGAGGATACAGTAGCAATAACTCATTCCTCTAGAGATTGATGCAGTTGAAATCAAACTAGAACAAGACAATCAATTTGGGAACGAGGAAGCAATAACCAATGTTCTCTACAGTTGACATTCCTGCTTTAAAGCAATTAACAGGAAATAGAAATTGAACTAAAGCAGCCATTGAAAGTAAACTAGGAAAACTCTTTAAAAGCAGATGATTGCAATTAATCAACAGAAATGAACAACAAATTAAATGGGCAGCAACCTGTAATTAAAGGAATCTGAACAACAAACTCTAATTAATGGAAATGAACAACAACAAAGCCAAATTAATAGCAATCTTTACTTTAAGAATAAATCGGACAGCACATGGAAATAGAATAGCATTGATTAATGATGGAATATGAAACAATGCTAGAAAGTCAAATATAAATACACAATAACTTAACACATGGCACACCTTAATAGTAATCTGATCTTGGTAATCCGATTATCATTCTTAGTTATAAAGAATACGACTGTATTTTGGAATGGAACAACAATGTTCATAGATTTAGCAATCGCAAGGAGATATAGTCTCTAAGATGAATTCAGTAATACCAATTAAAGAGTGTTACAACACGTATACGTTGTAATCGAACAACAATACATTCTGTAAGGACCAACAATGTTATATCAATGATTAAAAGAACAATAATGCGTTACCAAGTCAAGATGAATTAATACGGCATTCCTGTCATAGAGAACGATATTACTCAATTGAACATAAATCAGATATAATAGAACCGTGATGTAAAATAATAGAACATACCAGATTACCAAATAAAGTTGATAATGAAAACCACGCATAAACAAAAGAGATAATATACAGCAGCAGCACAATCCACCAGAGGCTGGGCCCTTAGCCGCCAGCGGATGCTGCTGGGTTCCTTCAGGATCAAAGATGGAATGGAAACCAGATTTATATTAAAATATCAAAGCAGAGTTACAGTGGATTACAACAAGAAATCTGTCTATCTCTCAGCCATTATCCATTCTCTCTGCCATCCTCAATTTTGAATCTCTAATTCATCCTCAATTCCATTATTCGAATCCCTCCCCCTCTCTGATCTCTGTTTTCATTTAAATAGAGAGAGATTAGAGAGAATTTACAACAGAGATAATTACAACATGATTTCTATTACAAAATTAGATTATTTCCAACCAATTGTTCAACAAGAAGATATATTTCCATCCATCTTTCAACAAGAACAAGGCGAATTTGGCTTTGCAGCTGAGATTTGTAAAACAGCCACACAGCGAATCTGAGAAAATCGTGCTCAAAGAACCCTACGTTTCTCTTAGTACAAGCTGAATTTGGGAAAACCATTCTTTGATAAAGTTAATTTGGTCCATTCTCGATAAAACCCATGTTCTAGATTTTCCAGATTCATCTTCATTTGCTCAGAATCTCAACCGCAAAACTGTCACTTCTTATTCCAGCGCATTTCTGAGTTGGCACTTTTAATGATCAAATCTTCAATCTGGAAATTATCTTGGAGGCTAAAAATGGTGAATAATGTTATAACCAATTTATTAAACTTTCATTGATAAAATCATGCATAATCATCAATTTATTAGAAATACAGAAGAATAAATAATATTTTTACATAAGAGCATAAATCATTGTAAAATAGAATTATATGATAAATTATGATAAATGGCGTGATGAAGAATGGTGGAAATGGGTGGAATAAGCGTTCAAAAGTGACAATAATAATGGTATATTAACGACCCAACAATAGTCTTGAACATAAAATCAAAATAATAGTATGGATGTTTTACTAAAACAACAATGGACCTAAAACATCTAGATATTCTATTTAAAACCCCGATTAACTAAAATAAAATATATTTTTTATGTGAAAGAATATCATACTGATGATATAAATGACCGCAAAAGAAGAAACCCCCACCACTGCAAAAGAGAGCTTGAAATTCCTCACTCTATGTTTGTCTAGGGCCAAGTCCAACGAAATTATCCCCACATCAATAAGCAAAAACATAAACCCCGACGATAATATATTTCCCGTTCACTCTTCCAGAGAGAAATACCACCGGTTTATGTTCCCTGTGACAGGATCTTGTGCACTCCTAATGCCCAGTAGCTCGATGATGGTATCATAGATGAAGCCAGAGAACAAAAAGAAATAGGTGGCCAAGATGAGGAGACGATAGTCGTGGCTGAGGGTAGGGAAGAGGAGGGCATGTTCAAGGGAATGTGGGGTACTCTGAGAGCACTGTAACAAATCTTAAGATGAAAATCAAGAGATCGTTGAAGATGACGATGCTAAGTCTTCACTTGATGATGCCAAGCTTTGGGAGGAACCTTTGTCGACATTTTTCTAGGACAAGATTTTGTTCAGAGATGAACTTTAGAATGATTGAATTAAGTATGAGGGTTTAAGTTTTTGGCTGAGGAAATTATCTTTGCCCTCGGTCACTTGGGTTTTCATGTGGCCTTTTAGGTTGGGTTAGCTGAAACCATGTTGCCTAAATAATGAATCCGCTATTAAAACCTACAAAAACAAAATTCATCCAATAATGTATAACTAAATTTAATTAAGTTTTAATTAAAAAATATCGAAGAAGATGATGCATTTTATTAACTTTTTATCGAAATAAATATTATTTCATACAAATTGAAAAAGTTCATCCTCTTCAAAGTATGACATACTTTTCATTTACTTAGTATATGACATATTTTTCATTTACTTAGTGTCATTTAAGGTTAATTTTTTATTTAATTAAGAGACTCAAAATCTCATTGAAATTTTGATGAAAATCTCATTGGAATTTTGATAATAGCTAAACTATATCCAATGTTATGACTTACACAAGAATTTTGAAGGAATCAATTGACACCAAGACTTTCACTTAATCTCGAATAAACCAATATAATTTGATTTCCACTCAAATATTTTACAAACCAATCATTGGCTATTGTTATTTTCAAATAAATGTTAGTGTGTACCTAAATTAGCATCTAAGTGTTTGGCTTCCGTAGTAGTGGTTTAAGCTTACATACATGTTGGCTAACCCTAATAATATTATCTTGAACAAGTTCATAAATCGATTCAATTGATCTCATTTTTATGTTAATAATTCAATAACCTAAATATTGGTGGTGAGAGTGAAAGTGGGGTAGTTTTATAATGTTCATGAAACATGAACCTAATATTTATTTCATGTGGCTTTATTTTAACCTTATCCTTGAGGGTTATTTGAAAAAACTATTATGTCCAAAGAAAAAACCTAGGTCTCCCTTTGGTGAACCCTATGAAAGTCGATGGTAAGGCCATAGAGAGTCCTTTTTGTATGATCGTTAATGATGGGGATATACTTGTAAATAGAATATTAATATACTTGAGAGTTTGGAACTCATGGTGTTGCCATTGTAGATGAGTTAAAACCCTAAAACATGTGTTCTAGTTTTGTCCCTTGGCCAAATCTACATGGGCTTAGGAAAAGTCTTTGTGCTGCCAGTTACCCTTGTCGATATTTGATGGAATGCAATATTGTTAGGAGAACATATTCCTTAGGCCAAAGAGTTTCATTTTTCCTCGATTGTTGTTCATGTTAAAGTGTTTTTCTTTTTGTGAACAAAATGTAAAAAAATCTTATTTTATGATAAAGAGCCTTCATAAACTTTCTCGTGGTATGATAGCACATTGATTTGTATGAACCTACTCTTGCATATTATAATGAAAGTGAAAAGGATTTAGATAAAAGGGGGGTATTTGTGGCAACTACTATAATTATAGGGTGTTTCCCCTTGCAACACGAGTAAGGAGCCCCTTGGCCCTTTCACCACCTAGACAAAATTTTCTTAATGTGGTGATAATAGGTCATGTCACATGGTCAGTGGACATATTTGTTAAAGGAGGGGACACAAACACAACTACCCTCCTTCTTCAGTGAATAACAACAAATTCTTGAGTATTGTGTCAGGCATTTTTTTAGGCATTGAAGACTCTCAAGACATGATCCTTTGCTTACTATTAGAGTCTAATCGAAGGGGTAAGGTATGAAATTGAGTTGGAATGTTAGTGTAAGACATACATCTAACAACTAGTGGATTAAATTGTTTTATGAATAATCCAAGTAAAGATTTGGAACCCCAATTATATGAGGAACAACATCATTAACATTTATAGCACTTATTATTGGACAAATAAGATATAATGTAGAGTTGTTAAACATTAAGCAATTGGTTAATATAGATATTATTAATGTAATTTATGGAGAAGAAGAATAAGAGGGTTGTTGCTTAAAATAATTCTAACTCCATTGTCGATAGTTTCAAACATTGCAAACTCTTCCTATGTACCATGGTACTCATAATCCAAAATGGATCATGATATATTTTGTTATATATCTTGATACTTTCTAGGTGGAAAAAATGCAGGAATTGGCTTTTAGGGCCCACTTTAGAGTTAGGTTCCACATTAGTGATTTGGGGACTTGTACATTCAATTGGGAGCTCATTTTTCTTACATAGCTCCATTCCTTTTATGTTACTCGAGAAACTGGAATCTTTCCAACTGTGTGAAAATCACCCCAAACGAAGTTCGTATGTGAAAGTTACGCCTCTCGCATGTTGACCTACCTTATTGACCACCATGGCACTGAGTGGATGCCATGTCAACCCCCATTACTCACAAATGTGGGGTTGTTCCAAAATATAGACACTATTTGAGGGTTGAAGCATGCAAAAACCCTAACATTGATGTTCAATGACTAAATGTTGTGTTGTACTAGGTTACTTGGAAAGGAAGGGACTTCATTATTTTGGCATTGTTATTATTCCATAGTTGAGCATGGCATAAAAGAATGGGATATGGAGAATAACATATGAAGTAGAGGATTTTTGCAGTAACTTGTTCATGCCCCAATGTCCATGCCCACTCCATAGTGAGTGCCCCTTTCTTTTTACTTATATTCATAATTGAAAAAGAGAGACTAGAGCATATGCTTCACCTTCTAGGTAGGCTTTCTCTCGTATTAGGTTTCCCAAGCAATATATTCCATTCGTTTGTGTGGATGGTTTCTTTATTTTCTTGTTTCTTCCATTTTGATTTCAAATATATCCATAATTTGGAGTGCTACACTAGTAATATTTAATCTCAGATCTAAGATAATTAACTACATAATAAAATATTTTAGAACAATGTAAGAACTAGTGTGACAAACTATTCCAATAGAATATCCACAACAATTTAAAGACCAATGAAACCGTTCTTACTAATTTCCAATCATTGGATTGACAAACTCATTATAAGACCTAACATTTCCTACCTATGAGCGCTCTCTAGTGAAAAGCTTATTATATTGTGTAATGTGGTGTGTGGATGTTCTTATGTTTGGCTATCTATTGTTTTCTTGGTATTTTGATTATGAACCAAAGTAATAAATAACATGAAGCATATGTACAATATTTGTTGAATAGATAAAGAATATATATTGTTTATGCATTGGGAAATTTTGACTTGTTCATTAGAACATGTTTAGGGTCCCATGCTAACTCCCCTAATTAGGAGAATAGACTATCACTTAATGTATTAGGGTAATATTTATTGAATAATTCCCATGAGGTAATAGAGTGTCAAATCAATAATTGTAAGTGGTCTCATTGAAGAAGGTCCACTAGTTAGTGGTTGAGGCCTCACTAAGAGAATTCCACTAAGTGGTTAGGGTTTTGGTCAATTAGAAAGTATATATATTAGTAGAAGCTATGTAAGCAATTTCCATGTGAATGCTATTGTATTTGGAGATCTAATTATGTTTGGGGTTTCCCCCTCTAGGAGGAAATTGAACATTGCACTCAATTTTGAATATTAATAAAGGTTTGCTTACTATTTTTATCTCCCAATTTTGGTTTTGTTTACTTACTTCTTGCAATTATATTTATGTATATTTTGCTCTAACTATTATATTTCAACAAACAAGGAACACCACAAGTGGTATCATAGCACTTTGTTTTGCTAGCATGCACTCTTAGTTTAGAGAAAAAAAAGACCAAGGATGTGTTTTGATGTCTCTAAATATCATGGTGTTGTTTTTTAATAGGTAAATCGGTGGTTGGGGAAAAATACACATAGAAAATACAAGTGACATAACTTGGTTGGACACCTTTCTAACCTTTATTAGTACCCCTTTTCATAGTATCATATCAAAAAACACTTGTATATGAAGTTGTATTCCACATATCCTCAAGAAAATTGGAAGCCCCATATGAGCACTTAAAACCAACATAACATAATCATATCATCCATCTTGTTGGCATCACCTTGTTGGACACCATTTTAACCTTTTCTCGTGTGAATTGAAGTAGTATTCCATCAAACAACACTTATATATAGAGTTGTCTTCCGCATGTCCTTAAGGATAGTGGAAGACCCTGAATAACACTTAAAACTCACATAACATAATCCCAAATAATGTTTTCCCATCCAAATAAAAAATAAAAAACTATGGGTGGTTAAATTTTTAATCTCTATTTTATAGAGGGTAGTTAGTACACCATCTCTAAAAGTGACATCAATATGCTAAATTGAACCTGCTCGATAAACACATGGACCCATATGGATTGTGGGCCTACCTGAATTGTTTCCCACAAGTATTTCTCCCAACATGACTTGTTTGAGCATTAACGAGGAAAATTGTCTAGATCATGATATACCTAACAATAAAGTTCTCTTTCCATTGGTTTGTATAGGTATTACGGATGAATAACCTATGGATACATGTGATAGAATGAAATTCATGTAAGATTAATTTGTCTCTTTTTACTTTATATATATTTAAAAATAAAAAAAATTAATTTTAATCTAAATAATAAAAGAGTGAACATATTTTATACACCAAAATTGTGTGTGTTCAGTTTATTTAACAATGTAATACTACACATATAAATAAATAAGAGTTTGTTTTGAGATAGACATGTTATCTTCATAGATTAAAAAATTGTTGAAGAAATTTCAATTATGCACTAACTAAACAAAAATTGTTGACCAAAAACTTTCATCAAGCCATGATCCAACAACCTCCTTAAAAAACATAAGAATACACATGTTGAGACCAACTCTACATCACAATGATCAATACATTAAAAAACCACAACCCTTTCATGTAGGATCATAAGCATCACATAATATTCTATATAATAGGTAGGAGTTAATAATCCCAAATTTCACCATCAGTGAGTTGCACATGTATTTATCTTTGTTAGGTAAGTCTTCACCATCATCTTCCATTGGTTGAATGCATCATAGACACTCTTGATCAATAAAGTATATATATGATCTAATTCGACATTTTCGTCTCATTCCTCGATCATGTAGAGATTACCAAATTATTAGCATCCACAGAAGGGAGTGACAATCCACCAAAATACATGGGTTCCTAACCATTGCAACTACTAACCCACTAAGATCTCCTTCGAGTATATGGTTCATTCATATTCTCAATGAAATCCACCTAAATGTATAGGAAACTTTAGGTTTTTAGACCTATCACACCCCATAGAGTTTAAAACCAACATTATCCACTCATAGAGAATTAAACTGACACATGGCCCATACTCTATCAGAGGTTGCGCTAAACAAGTTATCTCGATCATCAGGGACACATGGATAATGGGTATGCCTTCTTACAAGAGTCATACAATGATACACCATTTACATAATACATAGATATATATGGTTACATATTATTTACATGCTCCATATCATGCAGGCAATAAGTACAAGATTTTATAATGTTTCATATTATTACAACATTCCTCCCAAGTACCAAATCTAGCTAAGATCAAGCTCAAAAACATCAATGGCCAATATACGTAATCTACACACAACATGTTAGACTTCCTCCAAATATAATATGTGATTCATCTTTCCACGTGTTCTTGGTTTTGATTCAATATAATAAAAGGTGTACCTTTTTATCCACCTCCAACCAATCTCCATTTCTACCACAAGGAATATCATTTCCATGCTTTTGGGTGAAATTCCAAAGACTCTCTATTATGTCTACAACATCATTATGTCCTCCATGTTGAAAAATCATAATTCCAACTAAGAAATATCTACCATTAACACTGGGCATGAAAGAATATTGTAGCAATGACAAGTGCGTTGCCTTGTTTGCAACAAGTTGAATTTCTCACTGATGATACATTGACAAATATTTTTTAACTCAAAGATGTCCTCTTGTAGACATGGCATGTTATACAAACAGTTTTCTAGTAGGAAAGGATCACAAGGATCCTTAATGAGAAGGTTCTTCAATATACGGAAGAATCTTGGAAAGAGTATATTCCACTAGAAGTTTGTTGATGCAGTCTGGCATATTATGGAAGCAAGCATCAAAGAAATTTACTAGTTTAGTTGCAGCATGAAGGCATAATTGAAGTATTTTATCATCTTGAGAAAGGAGCATCATCATAGACATTTTCTTCAAAGAAAGAGGTAGTTCGTGAAAGAAGTTGACTAGATGAAAAAATGAAGGAAAGAGGTATGCACTTCTTTAGATAAGAGCTCTTCTTTAGAAAGTAGAATTCATGTATTTAGAGATATGGTAGGAAGAGTTAGATGCAAAAATATATTTGGAATCATGTGCATGGTATGTATTGGTTAAATACTAGATGAAATAAGGACTCTTCCATATGGGTACTCGATGTATAGAAACATTAGGGTTGTGCATAAAATCTGGTGATATTGATCAACATCCGATATGGTCTCTGTTAGGGTCCTATGTTCCATAGTAATCAGGATTTGTTAATCTTTGAAGTCAAACAAGGTCAAAAGTCAAATTTTAGTCTATAATAGAAAAATATGCCAAGTTATAAAGCAAAGAGAATGAGTCACTGTATAGGTGTCATTTCTACTCCCACTCCAAAAATGAAGATCATTTAATCATGCTAGGCCATCTCCATATTTCATGAGCATTTTAATTAATCATGGTCAGTCAAACCCTACCAATCATACTTTCACCTTCTTTCATCAAAGATTGAGTCAAAATTATGCTACTAGGGTTTCTGCTATGCTTTCCCTTTCCCATGGTTCATAGCTTCATTCATGATTCAAAGGCCTTCATTTTAAGCTTATGCGTCCTTCATCATCCTTCACTGACCATTCTCCATCATTCCCCTCATCAAAATCTTTTCATTTCCTTATTTTACCAAAAACCCTAGAAATTTGTTGTGCTTTTACCCTAGGTCTATGTTTTGACATTTTCCCCCACTTTTTCTCACTATTTTTGAGAAACTCCACTTCTAGTATTTTCCTAACACTCATAGCTATCCCCTATATTTTTCCCATAATTTTTCCTACCTCCCTTCCTTCTCGTTCCCTTCCCCTAAGTTGTTGCTCTTTTGTATTGTGCTTTTACCTAGTCACCATGTTCTCATCATATCTCTTAAACCTCACACCCATTTTCCATGTAATTGTTACAATATATGCATGGGGATGAAATGAAAACACCCACTCAATTTCAGCTCAAAAGGATGCACAGTTTTTGAGAAATGAGCCATCGTCATCTACAACCATTTTGTGATTTTCTCAATATTTGTGACTCTGATTGGACTAAAATGTTTTGTGGAGGTGCATTATGATGATATTAACTCTCTGTAAAAATTTCAGCCCATTTAGATTTACCGTGTGGGAGATATTACCCAAATACAATTGCTAAAGGAGAGTCGTTACGCTTTTGACTCTATTTTTATCATCATTTTCAAAAGATTTTTATGACCAAATGGAGATGACTTTTGGAAAACAAAAGGAGGGTTTTGTTAATGATGGAACCAAGAACAATAATGTCATTCAGTTTTTTCACGCATTTTATGGTTAAAGAGATATGAGTTTGTCTTCCTTGCTGCTCTTTTCGCTGCGCTTCTAGAGTGTCAATTTTCGAATCAAGTTTGAAGAGGCTAAAAGAATGTTTTTGCATGGTTTAAAGGCTCCAGGGTGTAGTGGAAATCTCCAAGTTTCTTCACAAGTCTTCAAAAACACTCAAAAACACATTCAAGTCATCAAAATTTCGAGTCAACTATTTGCTGCGCTTCTGCTAGGATTTGTTGTGTTTATGTGTGACCAACTTCAAGATTGGATTCTGAACAAATGGGAAGGTAATTTTTAAAATGGGAGGAGGTTTTTGTTCATAACGTACCAAAAAACAAAATCATCTCTCATTTCTTAAACAAAAGTTACTTTATTGGAGTTATAGGTAGCACTTTGAGACCCATTTTTCATAATTTCAACAGGACAAAATTGCTAACAAGGTTCTAGAACTTTTTGAAATTCGACGTGGTGGACCTCCAACTTGGCATGGTTGCCCTCAAATATATTTGGATAATGAATTTTTGGGATTTTTATATCATATGCCATGATTATATCTTCATTTATAACATTTTTAGTTAGTCAAAAACCAAACCCTAGATAGTATGATATGGGCAAATTTTGCAAATATTTTATCCATGCATGCTAGGGAGTGTGACGGCCATGTTCTAGGGAAACACAAGGGATAACTCATTTCAAATGCATAGGAATTAAAATGTCAGTGAGTTCCAGGTGTGCTAAGGAGGGAGTGGAAAGTTATGCTATCCAGTGCCAAGGAATAACAAGGGAGAACTAGGTCAAAATGCTTGGAAAATAACAAATAAGAGTGCAGTGTGCCAAGGAGTGTCAACAAATTCTAGGTGTCCCAAGGACGAAGTGTGTTAGGATGGGTTCAAAATAGTACTTGAAGGAGGAAATCCTATGGTTGTGATAAGGTGTGTACAAATTAGTTTTAGGCATAGAGATAATCTGGGTTGGGCATAACATTGTTTTGTTAATGACTTGGTTGGGTTCCCAAGTCGCAAAAAGAGTAAGGCTATCTATGAGGGCATGGAATCTAGGGAGTGCCAAGGTGTTCAAGGGAATGCCAGGAAGTGAGTGACAGGGAGTGTTAGTGGGTTCTAAGTGTGGTAAGGAGGAAGCGACAAGATATGTTAGGTACTGCCAAGGAATTCTAGAGTGTTAAGGAAACATACCAAGGAGGGTCATGTGCTAGCATGTGTTAATGCGTGGCAGAGAATGTTAGGGAGTGCCACAAAAACACAAGGGAGAACTAGTTCAAAGTGCAGGGAAATGAAGAGATAAGAGTGTGTGATAGGGAGTGTCAACGAGTTCCAAGTGTTCTAAGGAGGGAGTGACAAGGTTATATGCTAGGCAATGCGAAGGTATGCTAGAGTGACAAGGCATGTCAGAGAGTGCTAAGGTGTGATAGGGAGTGAAAAAAATGCCAAGAAATGTAGGGGATGCAAACACACACCACATAGGGATAAGGGATTATTAGACGTGCCATGTGTTATGGCATGTTAAGATGTAAACTCTGTTTCTTAGATGTTTTATGGCCATGATTGGACGTGAGCCTTGAATTGGTAACTTGTTAAGTGGGATGAGTTGAGATTGGACATGAATAGCCTAATATGTGTTATAGGTAGTTCTTAGGTGAACAAGGCATAGTCTAGTTGTAGTAGCTATAACTTGGTTAAGTTTTTGTAGTCGGGGCAAGACTTGGTTGGGTTCCGACCAAGTCTAAAAAAAAGTAAGGGTAGTTATGAGGGCATTGTTGGTCACTTTAATTGCTCATTAATTCAAACAACCAAGTGCTACATAAATTGTCAACCCAGGGAAGTCTGTTTATTTCAAAGGCAACTGCGTACTATATGTACTCAATCTTAAAAGAAATAAAATTTGTAGTAAATTCTAGTCACACCTTGCTTAAGCGAACTGAAGCTCCACTCTGAGTTACAGCAAAAACAATCTATTGCAGACAGCTACCAAAGAAGGCTTAATTTCATTAAAGGAGTAATCCAATGAAAAAGAATCAATTTGCAAAGAAAGGCACTAGCTATGTTGTAATAGAGAACAAGACCCTATTCCCAGAGCGGGAATCTTCAGCACCTGTTTCTATTTACCACACTGCCAACTCACTCTGTAAACTCAATTTCCAATGAAACACTCATGAATGAACAGTGTATAAACTAAATAATGCAGCCATCAATTGGAAACAAAATAGAGTTTCAGCAATAATGTGAAAACAATTTTCAGTAAATAGTACTGTTAACAAGGAATGGATAAAAGACACACTTAACACACTACAAAAATATAATGGATGAATCTTGGGATGAAGGTGGGCCCTGTCCTTATCACAAGATTCCCTTGGAGATGAGAACTAGAAAGAAATGTTCAGAACAAGATTTTATTCATCTATCAATATGTCATGTTACAGAAAAAAGGATTCTAGTTCTGTACTAAGCCTTTCCCTGCAGTCTGTTCATCCCCCTTCTAATGTAGATGTTTCATCTTTTTAAAGAGGAGACATCTATTACAATAGATTACATTGTAAGTATTATTTTAACCCTTTATACAAAAATAGGGAAGTCAGTTTTCCCATCAACAAAATGTTGTTACAATAATACTGTCTTTAGATCATGATCGTTACATCCAGTGTAGCAGCTCCTTCAGTGATCTTCTTCTGTTGCCGTCAAATCTAGACTGCAAATCGCAATTGTTCAGCCATGAGATTTGCACGTTATTCCTACTGTTTTAGCAACTATAGAAGTAATCTTGCAATCTCCAGGCAGTTTCAGCAACGTGGACTGCACATCGTTCTTTAATCGTTTAGCAACTATCAATTCAATGATCAACAATGAAGATAGCGTAATTATATGTAAAATAATTAAATGTATAGTGATGAGAAGAAATATTGTGTACCTTTGGAATAATTGGGTTAAAATAGTAACAAGGACTTCAAATATAAGTTGAAAAAGGATGACATCATAACAAAATGTATGGTCAAAAAGAGACAATATGAGGTCCTAACATCCCCCCCAACTGAAAGGGTTGCATGTCCTCATGTAACTTTTACTCTGAGTCTAAGTCCGAGTACTGGGTTGTACAATGCAAATTACTTAGTCAGTAAGAATAGAAGGTGCTATCAACCAAATCTCTGAAACCTTGGACATTCTGTAATCTCTGCCATGCTACGACCTTCTCCTTTTTGGACAACCTAAAATAAGCCTTATATTACTGTACTAGAGCCATAGAAGAGGGAAGTGAAAATGATATCCTAACCATTTTTCAGCACATTGTTGAATGCATTTGACATAATTAGGTAGCCGTGAAATTGTTGTTTGAAGATTAAGAGGGTTAAAGGGATGATATTCCTTTCTCTCCTTAGGGCAATGTTCCCAAAATAGATTGTTTGCCCGTAAGGAAAGAGCTCCCTTAGCTTTAACATAATATTGGAAATATTTTAAGATTGTTGATTGTAATTCTCTAAGATGCTCGGTCATTCCTGGTTCCCTTAAAAACTGATGATATTCAGCGACGAAAACAACAACATTCTGTGGTTCGGATCAAATCCACAGAAGGCGATTATCTTCATTGTGTTTTGCTGAAAGGAAGGCATTTTTCCACGTGAGCTGTGTTGGAAATAATACTGAGAGGGGGGGGTGAATCAGTATTATCAGATCAATCAAACCTTTTCAATGCTCAGAAACATATACGCTACTTCAGTTAAGTAAAACAGCGTGTACACGCTACTGTGACTAAATAAAACAGCGTATAAGCAGAAAACTCATAACTTAGTTAGTTTATTCTTCAGTTAAGTTCATCAGGACATTATTCAGCACATTAACAGTAAGCAGATGCAGTATAACATAACGGATCAAAAGCCACACACATGAACACCAAGATATAAGGTGGAAACCCAATGTGGGTGAAAACCACCTGCTGCAAGTTATCTCTATCTTTCTTTAAGAAACTTCAGTTTACAATCTTTTGTACTGGTGTAGCCTTATACCAGTACGCAGGCTACAACCTGCAGAAGGCTACAACCTTCTCTCGTTCTCCAAACTTCCTTGGAAGGGAGCTCCAACCCCCTTTGTTCTTGTACTAGCCAAGATACTAGTACGTAGGTGCTGACCTACAATCTTCTTTTCTTCAGGTATCACCTTTCATACATTTTCAGACTTGAATATTCCTGAAGCACAACATTACAATCTGAAGACCACAATTCATTCAATTTCCACAACAGATCATTGAAGCATAAAACAACCAAACTCTGAATCACTGAACCACTGAACCCTGTCAATCACCAGTTACCAGAACACAGAGCAGACTACAGAACTCTGCAATAACTGTCAGACCCCACTGTAAACCCAAAAACAAGCTTCAAAAGATATACGCTACTTCAAGGAGCCAAACCCGCGTATACACGCACTTTTACCGAAGCCAACCTGCGTACAGATCTAAAAATAAACTTTCTCAATTTGCAGCTGTACCAGACATTAGTTAGACCCAGAACATAGCATTGCGACAATATGCAGATCTAGAAATAAGCATAATCAACCATATCATGATAGTGCATTTCAAACCATTAGATCCCGATCTATCCTTAGATCTAGTCTTCCATCAACCAATGTGATCTCTCCTTGGCTTAGATCAAGCAACCCAGCACCTGCAAATCAGATCTCTTTCACTCTTAGATATTCAAGCCCTTGTCGAAAGATGATTTTGCCTAATGATCTTCTTCTCCTTATATAGTCTTAGGCCTAGCTCAATACCAAGAGCCAAAACCATAGTAACACAATACCATCAACTTCAAAACTAGGGATCGACACGCCCGTCGAGACACAATGGTCCGAAATCATAGGCACAACTTCCAAGGACTAACCACCATGGACCAAAGGAACCTTTCCACATACACGCGCTTTTTATGAATCGAACTAGCGTGTACACGCGACTTGGGCTTAACGAAACGGCGTGTATGAGCTTCCTTGGCATGCTGTACTGAGATCTGTCTTCTGATTAAGATGTCATCACTTGTACCAACCTTTGAGCACCTGTACCATCCTCTGAGTGAGTTGCCATCAAGGACAACACTTGAATCATAATGCCAACAATCTCCCCCTTTGGACTTGATGGCAACCACCACACCAAGTCACTCTCCCCCTTTGACATCAAGAGCAAAGGGCTGTGCTCCCCCTGAGGACATGCTGATACCTCTGCTTGGCTGTGCTGACTCGTGCTCCCCCTGACAGTAGGCCAGATCTGAAAAAGATGTTTTTCAACAAGAACCAAGATTTATACACCATAAGGGACCTTCCTATCACCAAAAGACTCAATACATACATCCATACTCCCTACCAAGAGGGGACATATCAGAAACAACCAATTATATTACAGCATTCATCCCAGGCATAGTGGGGAAACCAACATAGGCCGTTACATGACCTTGACACCATAAAAGAGATATGACAAGAGAGATACATGACATAGAGACAACAGATCTGACTTAGGAAAGACACCAGCAGCATCAGATAAACAGCTTGTTAGATCAGCAACCAGAATTTCTTTCTGAGCTCCTTCTCCTGAAACCAAAACATCTGAATGCCAACAATGCTTTATGAGACTTTTGAGCTGCTCCCCCTGAACCTGTGCCTGTTGCACTCCCTGAAACTGTGCGTGAAGAATTCTGACATTCCTATTGCTGTTCAGAACTTCAGAGTTTTCCCTTGCTGTTCAGAACTTCATATACGCGTTTTATCCTGTATAAAACAGCGTATGTACGCGGATATTCTTTCTGCAACAAGCGTCCAGAATACACGCGACTTACCCGACATGAATCCGCGTGTATACGCTCATATCCCTTCCGTAACCTGCGTATACCAATTTTTCTGTAGAACAAACAATCTTCAACAACAGGATGAAGCATCAACTACTCCCAGCTTTTGTCTGAGATATTCAAAAGTTTCCCTGGGCAGTGGTTTTGTGAGAATATCAGCAACTTGCTCCTTAGAAGGAACATACTCCAACTTGACCTTCTGCTCAAGCACTTGTTCCCGAAGAAAATGGTACTTGATTGGTATGTGCTTGGTCTTTGAGTGCATGACAGGATTCTTTGAAATGCTGATTGCACTTGTATTATCACATAAGATAGAGACAGGTGGAGTGCAAGTGATTTGAAAGTCCTGCAAGGTCTGCATCATCCAAAGAAGTTGTGTGCAACAAGATGCTGCAGCCACATATTCTGCTTCAGCTGTAGATAAGGCAATCGAACTTTGTTTCTTGCTGAACCAAGATACTAATCTGGAACCCATGAAGAAAGCACCTCCACTTGTGCTTTTCCTATCATCCACACTTCCAGCCCAATCTGCATCTGTGTAAGCATGAAGAGTGAGATCAGTATTTCTAGGATACCATAAGCCATAGTTTTGGGTCCCTTGAAGATATTTGAAGATTCTTTTGACTGCCTGAAGATGAGTTTCCTTTGGGTTGGCTTGAAATCTTCCAACCATTCCTACTGCATGTGTAATATCTGGTCGAGTACCTGTCAAATAAAGCAAACTCCCAATCATGGATCTATAAGTGGGTTGGTGAACTGCTGCTGATTCATCATTTGCACTGAGGCTGCATCCTGTAACCATGGGTGTACATACTGGCTTTGACTCTTCCATGCCATACTTCTTCAAGATCTGCTTGAGGTATTTGGTTTGAGACAAGAAGATACCTCCTTCATTTTGTTGGATTTGCAATCCAAGAAAATATGTCAATTCTCCAAGAAGTGACATTTCGAATTCTTTCTGCATAACCAAGGCAAAGTTTTGACTCATGGTCTCTTCATTGCTGCCAAAAATAATATCATCTACATAAACAACAAGGATTAGCAATTTGTTATTTTCAACTTTTATATAGAGATTGCTATCTGCTGATCCTTTTGAAAAGCCTTGTTGGTGAAGATATTTGTCCAACCGATAGTACCAAGCCCTTGGAGCTTGTTTGAGCCCATAGAGTGCCTTTTTCAATCTGCATACAAGGTTTGGATCATTTCCAAGAATGAACCCATCTGGCTGCTCAATATATACTTCTTCTTCTAAGTCTCCATTTAGGAAGGCTGATTTCACGTCCATTTGAAATACCTTGAAGTTTTGAAAGCTTGAGAGAGCAAGGAACATTCGGATGGCCTCTAGTCTTGCCACAGGAGCAAAGGTCTCTTCAAAATCTATTCCTTCTTGCTGTGCATACCCTTTACAAACAAGTCTGGCCTTGTTTCTAATTACTTCTCCATTTTCATTTAACTTATTCTTGAAGACCCATTTTGTTCCTATTACATTCTTATCTTTTGGTCTAGGAACTAATTCCCAAGTGTTGTTCCTTTCGATTTGCTCAAGTTCTTCATCCATTGCTTTGACCCAACATTCATCTTTGCATGCTTCTTTCACATTTTGTGGTTCAATGGAGGAGAGTAGAGCCAAGTAGCTTGAAGCTTCTGCAAGTGTCCTTCTTGTTTGTACTCCTGCTTCTTTCTGCCCCACAATCTGAGTTTCTGGATGATTCTTTTGGACATATCTGGATGGAGTCTTCTCTTCTATTCTTGTCTGCTCCTCTGGTTCTTCTTGAGATTCTTCTTCTTCTTGAGGTTCTTCTTCTTCATCATTTCGCCTTTGAGAGTAACCTTCATCTTCTTCAATGTCTTCATGATGAACTTGCCTAGGAATATATCCCTTCTCATCAACCACTATATCAATACTGTCAACAATTCTGCCAAGTCTTTTATTGTAGCACTTGTATGCTTTGCTATGTGGAGAATAACCAAGAAGAATGCCCTCATCTGCTCTAGGTTCAAGTTTGCCAAGTTGCTCATCAGTATTCTTAATATAACATTTGCTCCCAAAGATTTTGAAATGCTTCACGGAAGGAGTTTTACCACTCCAAAGCTCATGAGGTGTTTGAGTGCTGTTTACTCGGACATTTGTTTTGTTAAGAATGATAACAGCAGCATGTGCAGCTTCACCCCAGAAGGTTGCAGGAGTACCTGATTCATCGAGCATAGCACGAGCCATTTGTTGGATAGTTCTGTTCATTCTTTCCACAACCCCATTTTGCTGAGGAGTTCTAGCTGTAGAGAATTCTCTTCTTATCCCATGTTCATCGCAGAAATCGAAAAATTCATTTGATGTGAACTCCCCACCTCTGTCAGATCTGAGGCACTTAATTTTGTGTCCTGATTCATTTTCAGCCAATGCTTTGAAGGATTTGAATTTTTCGAATGCTTCATCTTTGTGCTTCATAAGCCCTAACCAAAAAAACCTTGAGAAATCATCAATGAATAATATCAGATATTCTTCTCCTCGAGGTGTCCTTTTCCTAAATGGACCACATACATCTGTATGGACTAGCTCAAGAGGCAAGCTAGCTGATCCTTCCTTTTCTGGAAAGTTAGTTCTGGTTTGCTTTCCAAACTGACAAGATTTGCATATAGTGTTGTCTGGAATTTTGATATCTGGAAGATCGCGAACTGCCTGATATTTGCATGCTTTTCTTATTTGTGAGAAGCTTAGATGTCCCAACCTTCGATGCCATAGCCAGTGCTCTTCATCCTTGCTAAGATAGCATTGTTGTTGTCCTTCTTCAAATATGTACAGATTATTTGGAGTTCTTTTGCCTTTGAGAACTGTTTTACCTGTATCAAGATCACGAACAAGACATCCATTCGATCTGAAAATAACCTCGGTTTTTTGATCACACATCTGACTGACACTTAGAAGATTATGCTTCAATCCATCAACATACAAAACATTTCCAGCCTTGACCTTTTCTTTCAAAGGAGCAATACCTTTTCCTTTTATAGTTGCAGGAGTATCATTTCCAAAAGAAACTTTCTTTCCCTTTTCTAAAGTAGAATAAGATTCAAGTTTTTCTTTATCACCTGTCATATGTTTCGAACATCCACTGTCAATGTACCATAGATTTTCCTGTCCTTCTGCATAAAACGCTATCCCACATCTTTCTGTCTGAGGTTCTTTTATTCTCCATTTTTTGGTGCTCGTGGCTTGTTCCTTTTTCTCCTGAAACCTGCTCCTGCATTCAGATTCTTTATGACCAAAATTATTGCAAATAGAACATTCAACTTCATTTTCAAGAACCGAAAAGTTGTTATAGGTCCTCTTTGTAATCCCTGTCATACTTCTTTGTTTTTGAGCTTCCCTAGTCATGATTGTTTTATATGCAACACATTGAGCTGCTTTGTGACCAAAGTTATGGCAAGAAAAGCATTGTCCATTGAAGAAGCTTCTGCGGTTATTGAATCTACCAGCCAACTGATTGTAATTTCTATTTTCATCTATTCTTGTGCCAAACTGAGAAGATTTTACCTGTGGTTGGTTGTAGCTTTTGTTCACCCTTAAGAAGGATTGTCCCTGATAGTTTCTGTTTGTAATTCGTCCCTGCTTTACCTGATTATCTTCATTGTTCTTCTGCTCATTTCTTGCTGCATCAAGATAACTCTTTGAGGTGGATGCTTTAGAGGTTTCTCCATTATAGCCCAAACCTGTCTTGTTTAGAGGAGACCGCTGCACATTGATAATCTCATCCAAAGTTTCAGATCCTTTGACAAACTTAAGATTAATAGCTTTTGTTTTCTCAATTTCTTTTCTGAGACCAACAATTTCACCTTCTAGTTTTTCAAGATGTTTTTCCTTTTCATCAATTTGAAATTGCAAAGTATCAATGATCACACTCTTTTCTTCTATGCATCTCTTGAGTCTAGTAATTTCATTATAGAGATTATCCACATCTACAGCATCCTCATAATCATCATCTTCAAATGCCATTAATAGCTTATATTTATTACCTTGTTCATCTTCATCACTGTTTGATAAGCCATCACTATCTTCATGGGTGTAGTAGCTTTTCTTATTTGCACTTTGTTTCTTATTCCATCTAGCAGGTTCTTTTCCTTTATCTTTATTAGGACATTTTGCAGCATAATGACCTACTCTTCCACAAGCAAAGCATTTGAAAGGTAGCTTACCTCTGAACCTTCCAGCACCCCTTTGAAGATTTCTGACAAAATTTGATTCTTCTTCCTCTTCTTCTGGAACATGGCTTGCCTCATAGTAATCTTCTTTTCCTGATGCCTTAAAAGCAGCTTCCCTTCTGTCTGATGGACCTCCCTTTCTCATTTCATAAGCAGTTAGAATTCCATGTAACTGAGACATAGTGAGAACTTTGAGATTTTCCTTTTCTTCTATTGCAGATACTTTAGATTCAAACTTGGGGGATAATGATCTTAGAATCTTTGAAACTACTATAGTCTCTCTTATTTCTTCACCCAAATTTTTCATACAATTAACAATCTCGTCTACCCGAAGAAAATAATTTGCCACACTTTCATCATTATACATCTTGAGAGTCTCATATTGAATCCTGAGAGTTTGAAGTTTAGCTTCCTTTACCTGTTCATCTCCTTCATAGCTAGTGATCATTTTGTCCCATATCTCTTTTGCTGATTTGAAGTGCATGACCTTCATGAATTCTGTTTGGGATATACTTCCTAATAGAGTACTGACTGCTTTTGCATTTGTTTCATATGTCTTTTTCTCAGCTGGATCTGTAGGAGTAGCTGAAGGAAAAGCATAGCCTGTTTCTACAATGTTCCAAACTTCTGTACCAAGAGATTGAAGATATGCAGTAACTCTTACCTTCCAATAATTGAAATTTGTTCCATCAAAAACCGGTGGCCTGATTGATGCTTCTTTCTCGTAGTTGCTCATGATGAATGATCTACCTTCAAGCGATCAAGCTTCCCTGAAGGACCCGCTCTGATACCAATTGTTGGAAATAATACTGAGAGGGGGGGGGTGAATCAGTATTATCAGATCAATCAAACCTTTTCAATGCTCAGAAACATATACGCTACTTCAGTTAAGTAAAACAGCGTGTACACGCTACTGTGACTAAATAAAACAGCGTATAAGCAGAAAACTCATAACTTAGTTAGTTTATTCTTCAGTTAAGTTCATCAGGACATTATTCAGCACATTAACAGTAAGCAGATGCAGTATAACATAACGGATCAAAAGCCACACACATGAACACCAAGATATAAGGTGGAAACCCAATGTGGGTGAAAACCACCTGCTGCAAGTTATCTCTATCTTTCTTTAAGAAACTTCAGTTTACAATCTTTTGTACTGGTGCAGCCTTATACCAGTACGCAGGCTACAACCTGCAGAAGGCTACAACCTTCTCTCGTTCTCCAAACTTCCTTGGAAGGGAGCTCCAACCCCCTTTGTTCTTGTACTAGCCAAGATACTAGTACGTAGGTGCTGACCTACAATCTTCTTTTCTTCAGGTATCACCTTTCATACATTTTCAGACTTGAATATTCCTGAAGCACAACATTACAATCTGAAGACCACAATTCATTCAATTTCCACAACAGATCATTGAAGCATAAAACAACCAAACTCTGAATCACTGAACCACTGAACCCTGTCAATCACCAGTTACCAGAACACAGAGCAGACTACAGAACTCTGCAATAACTGTCAGACCCCACTGTAAACCCAAAAACAAGCTTCAAAAGATATACGCTACTTCAAGGAGCCAAACCCGCGTATACACGCACTTTTACCGAAGCCAACCTGCGTACAGATCTAAAAATAAACTTTCTCAATTTGCAGCTGTACCAGACATTAGTTAGACCCAGAACATAGCATTGCGACAATATGCAGATCTAGAAATAAGCATAATCAACCATATCATGATAGTGCATTTCAAACCATTAGATCCCGATCTATCCTTAGATCTAGTCTTCCATCAACCAATGTGATCTCTCCTTGGCTTAGATCAAGCAACCCAGCACCTGCAAATCAGATCTCTTTCACTCTTAGATATTCAAGCCCTTGTCGAAAGATGATTTTGCCTAATGATCTTCTTCTCCTTATATAGTCTTAGGCCTAGCTCAATACCAAGAGCCAAAACCATAGTAACACAATACCATCAACTTCAAAACTAGGGATCGACACGCCCGTCGAGACACAATGGTCCGAAATCATAGGCACAACTTCCAAGGACTAACCACCATGGACCAAAGGAACCTTTCCACATACACGCGCTTTTTATGAATCGAACTAGCGTGTACACGCGACTTGGGCTTAACGAAACGGCGTGTATGAGCTTCCTTGGCATGCTGTACTGAGATCTGTCTTCTGATTAAGATGTCATCACTTGTACCAACCTCTGAGCACCTGTACCATCCTCTGAGTGAGTTGCCATCAAGGACAACACTTGAATCATAATGCCAACAAGCTGATTGGCCAGGAAAGAGATGAAGGCTCTAATCTGAATGCCCCCAACCAAAGGGATCAGATTAAGCTTTCTATCCTCAGGCATGGCTTCATTATGGAGGTATAGTTCACAGAGTAAATTTTGTTCACTGACTGATGCCTCTGCGAATGTTTTGATAAACTGTTGAGGTGTAGATACCTCATGAGATCACCCATCTCTGATTGCCTTTACTTGGAAGAATTCTATGCACTCTGCAGGAAACAAAGAATGATTAAAGGATGGTTTCCTGGTGGCTAGTAGTCTTTGAACCAGATCAAACATGAGAGACAATCTAGTTTTTAACTGTTTATTTTCCTTGTTCTATGCACGAGACTATTCCAGCACTTCCCAATTTTCATATATATGATTTTTCCATGATAATTTATGTTCATGCAAGATCCTTTCCTGTGACATAACATATTCCTTCTTCCATATATCCATTTGTGCTTGAGTGCTTGTGGTCTGAGTGAAGACAGCCTTTCAATGCCAAGGTTCAGTCTGAGTAAACGCAGTCTTTGTAGGCCTTGATGCAGGACTTTCAGTTTTAACAACCAGAGTAGGTCGAGATACTTGTGGTTTCACTTCTTTTTCAAAAATCTTTGAAGGCCCTTCTAGTTCTTGTGTAATAGCAGGGTGTTCCTTTTTAACTATAACAGGATTCGATGTAGGAGTGGCTCCAGACAATGGGACTTTGACTATCTTATAACCATCTTGATGATAAATATTACCACATTGGCTGCACATGTATTCATTATATCGATCTTTCTCTACACTTTCCTCAGCTGCAGATTCTGCATGAGATAAAGTATACATATTAAGCTCTCTTTCATAGGCTTCCCTTGCCACTATTAATTCCTACTTATAAACCTCGAGCTCTGATTTCAAAAACTCGTTGTCTTGTAAAAGGGAAGCCAAGGTGACTGGGCTTTGTGTAGCAGTCACAATCTTAGTAGCTGATTCTGGTGGATGGAAGGGTTTTTTTGGGTAACAGCTTCATTATTTGCAGCCTCAGCAGGTAGCTTTTGTGTGACATCGACTGAATCATCAGCTAGTTCTGTAACATCTATATCATCCTGCACATCCAAATTTTGCATATCAGCAGATGGTTCTTGTGTGGCAGCTGCTGACTACATAGCTGGTTCCTGATTATCTATATTTTGTTCATCAGTAGGTGGTTCTTGTGTAACACTTGATGAGTCAGTATCTGGTTCTTATGGGGCAGCTACATCTTGGTCATCAATTTTATGGACATCAGAAGGTGGTTCTTGTGTGGCAACTGTTGAGTCAGTAGATGGTTCTTTTGGGGCAGTTACATCTTGGTCATCAATTTTATGGACATCAACAGGTGGTTATTGTGTGGTAACTGCTGAGTCAGTAGCTGGAGCAGCTACGTCTTGGTCATCTATTTTTTGTTTATCAGCAGGTGGTTCTTGTGTAGCACCCGTTGAGTCAGTAGCGGATTCTTGCGGGACAACTACATGATGTATATCATCTTGGGTGTCTACTTTTGATGGATCAGCAGCTGGTTCTTATGGAGCAGCTGCTAAATTAGTAGTTGGTTCTTGTGTGACAGCTACATTCTCTGAAAGGAATGATGTCACAAAATCCTGTGCATTTTGCATTTCAGTACCTGAGAGTGAGGTAGGTAAAGATTCAAGGCCTTGGGACTGTGGTGGGTATGGGGTTTTAGGATAATAGGTGGGGAATTTAGGGTAGTGGTTTTAGTTGTTGCTTTAGAAGATGTCCTCATTCGTCTTCGAGGTAAAAAAACAAGAAGAACAGTGGTTTTTATTTTCTGAGTAGCTTTCTCTGGGATAGGAGGGTCATCAGGAGTAATAGCTTCTTTGATTGAGGCCCTTGTTCATCTTTTTGGTAGGGGTGCAACCTTTTCTTGCCTTTTCCTTTTAACTTAGCAATGGGAATGTTGTCATCTGAATCACCACTAGGGATATGGACAGTGGGAGTGGATGATTCAGCTAAGTTATGGGGTGGGGTTGATGCAGTGGAGGGCTCAATTGGATTAACTATTGCGGGTGGTGGGGAATCAAGGATGCTCCTTGGTTGTTGTGTAGAAGGATTTTCAATTTGCTGAGGGATTCTAGGGGTCTGTTGAGGATTTTCAGCATTTAATTTTGGAGTTTCAGCTGCTGTTTGGGAAATTTCATCAGTTTCCTCAGGATTTTCGGCTGCTGCTCGAGGAACTTCAGCAGTTTCTTGGGGATTTTCAGCTGCTACTTGAGGAATTTCAGCAGCTTCATGGGGTTCCGAGGGTGGGTTGTTAAGGGGAGGGGGATTCTGTTGGGCAAAGCCCTTCTGAATTAGAAGTTGAACAAGACGATGGTGAGTGAGGAAAAGGAGTGGGTACTTCGCATTCATGGAATAATGTGACATATTATTCAGACACCCAAGTAGATAGTATGGCATATTTAGCAAACGACCATGTCTTAAATGATTTAGCAACAAAAAATCATGCTGATAAACTACCTGGTAATGTCCTTCGCAGGTGAGATAGTGCTTGACAAACTCGGCAACTGTTGGCCATGGAAGTGGTAATGAATGAAGTGCAACACCCCTACCTTTAGGCTCGACCGGCTCTCCTGGTAGAAGGAAGTCCTACTGTGCATTCAAAATTATGTGTTTACGACTTAACCATCGAATGCCATTGGCCAGTAAACCTGAAACCTGTGCTATATCATCCTTTGTTATTGGAATTCGGACTCATTGAATAGCAGAGTAGCCTTCCTGTAAATTACGTGCAAATTCAAGGACTTGCTGAGGATCAAATCCCTGAAGCGTTCAAAAATATAACCCATCCTGCCTGCTGAAAAATCTGATATACTTCTGGGTGCAATTCCAATAGAGCTGTTGAGCCGGGTTCATTTCGAATAGCGTTACCTCCCATAGTTACTTGCTTTAGTAAAATGCATAGTACAGAGCCGAGTTACCACACCCGAAACAGAGTAAGTTTTGCAAATGAGGTCGTGACATAATAGGACAAAGATGGGGTGATAGACATGATCGTGGTAAAAAAACGATGGTGATTAGCATATCGTGAAATGATTGCAAAATTTTGGTATTCCCCCCCAACTGCAGCTAAAATGATAAGTTTGAATTACAGCGATTGCAGTAATCATGTCATAATCTTCTCCTTAACTATAGTTTAATATTTACACATAACAAACGCATATCTCATGTTTACCTTTGATTGATATTCTGAAAATATAATGTCGTCGCTAATAGATCACCAATGGTTATGAAAAAGGGTTTTGTAATATGAGGGTATTTATATTAAAGGCTTTTATAAACATAGGAGGAGGTAGTGAAAGATCAAAGTTATAAGGATCAGTAGATGATTCTCACAATGGAAAGTAATATGTATTCATCCTTTTGAGAGGAATTAATGTTTCAATTACAGGAAAAATGGGAAAAATTGGTGTTTTAGGGAGAGATGGAAAAAGTCGGTGTTTCAGCAATGGGAAAAATTGGTGTTTCAACAATGGGAAAAATGGGAAAAGTTAGTGTTTTAGCAATGGGAAAAATGGGAAGAGTTGGTGTTTCAGCAATGGGGAAAAATAAAGAGAGATGTTGCTGTAAAGAAAAATAGGAAAGTGTTGTTGTGAGGTAATGTGGGGGAATGAGCTATGAACTGAGGTGAGATGAGAATGTTTCCCAAAATGAAACTTTTTCCTGCTTGCAATACAATTGTTCTTTTCAACCATCCTCCCAATCTGAGACCTAAAAAATAATAAATTGTAACATGGCAACCCTTGCCTGGGATTATTAGTTAAGAAATCTAATCTAATAAAGAAGCATATAATGCAGAGATTAAATGCAATGAGGGGTAGCAGGCTCCCCCAAAAAGATATAATGTGAATCTGCCATGCAAGTGGCCTTAAAATCCTCCTTAGAAATAGGTTGCTGGTACGGACGGAGATGATATCCATTCACTAAAAATGGTGTTCTAGAATCATCAATTTTTAGGAGCCTTACTGTTCGATTGGGAAAAACAATATCTATCTCATAAGGTCCCAGCCACCTTGTTCATAATTTTCCTTGAAAATTTTCAAACTGGGAATCATACAATAGAGCACAATTACCTTTTTGGAACTGCTTATGCTTAATAGTTTTATCATGCCACCTGGTTCTTTGTTGTTAAATCATAATTGTTTGATGGATGGCATCCAACCTCTTTTCATCCAATTCCTAAAGCTGTTGCAACCTAGCTGTCTGTGCATCAGTCAAATCAAGGTTAACAGCTAAAGCAGTTCTTAAGGTTTTAATTTCAAATTCCATAGGGAAAGTAGCACTTTTACCATAAACCAATTCATAGGGTGAAAAACCTGTAGTGTTCCTTCAGGTAGTTCTATAAGCCCATAATGCCTCAGGTAGCCTTTGGGACCAATCCTTCCTATTCTCCTTCACTGTTTTTGTTAAAATGGTCTCTATGACTTTATTTGTACTTTCCACCTGACCATTAGCTTGAGGGTGGTAAGGTGTAGTCATTTTGTGATTGATATGATATTTTTGAAGCATAGCTTTGAAACCATGAGAATTGAAAGGAGGTCCTCCATCTGTAACTAGTTCTCTAGGCACTCCAAACCTAACAAATATTTCTTCAAATAGAAAGGTTAAAATAGATTCCTCATTAGCTCTAGTAAGTGCCTTTGCTTCCACCCATTTGGTCATATAATCTGTACAAACCAATATATAAACTCTTTGACCAGATGGAGGATTGATGGGTCCTATAAAGTCTAGAGCCCATATCTCAAAAGGTTCAAGTATTACCTGGGGGTTCAATGTCATTTCATCTCTATGATTAGGTTGACCCATTCTCTGATAGCTACCACAGGCCCTGACATATTTCTTTGCATCCTTAAAAAGTGAAGGCCAATAATAACCCATCCTGAGAATCTTATGTGTTGTTCTCTTATCATCAAAATGACCTCCACAAGGGCCATCATGACAAGCCTTCAGTATATCATAAACCTCATCTTCTCTAATGCATCTTCAAATTTCCTCATCAAGTCCTGTATGAAAAAGACACCCACTTATCCAGCTATACCGAGCACTTTGTTGAATGATCTTTCTTTTCTCCCAGTGTGATAGGTGTGATGGTAACTTCCCTGCAACCAAATAATTGGCAATGTTTGCATACCAAGGTGAGTGAGCAGATATTGCAAACAAGTATTCATAAAGAAAGGAATCATCTACTGGAGTATTATCATCAGTTTTTATCCGAGAAAGGAAATCAGCAACTACATTTTCTTTACCTGGTCGATCTACAATTGTAATATCAAATTCTTGTAATAACAATAACCACCTGGTAACTCAAGCATTTGTGATAGATTTGTTCATTAAATACTTAATAGCCGAGTGGTCAGTATGAACAAAAGTAGGATAACTAGTAATGTAATGTTGAAATTTATTAATAGCATAAATGAATGCTAAAAATTCCTTTTCAGTAACTGTGTAATTAAGCTCAGCAGGGGTCATATTCTTACTAATGAAATAGATAGCATAAGGAAGATTATTTTCTTCTTGTCCTAAGATAGCTCCAATTGCAGTATCCAAAGCATCAGAGGATATATGAAAGGGATGTGCCCAATCAGGTCCCCTTAGAATAGGAGTTGTATACAACTGATCCTTAATTTCATCAAATGCTTTCTGACAGGCATTAGTCCACTTAAATTCAACATTTTTCTTGAGTAACACAAACAAAGGAGAAGCTATTTTAGAAATTTTTTTGATAAATCTGTTGGAAAATTATATATTATGGAGCAATGGAACACATAAAATATTGCAGAAATATAAACACAGAAAGCGCATAAAACAAGAGAGACACAGATATACGTGGTTCACCCAGTTTGGGCTACGTCCAACCTGAACAGCCAGTCCTTCCTTTCTATTATCCAGCAAAATGAAGAGACACAACCTACAGTAGATCCACTGTAATATCCTCTGTTTTCTCTCACAGTCTCACATCTCTATTTCCCGCTCACAGAATACACATCTATCACACAGCCTCAAATAAAATGCCCTCATACAAAGAGAGGGGTTTCCTTCTAGGGAAAAAAACCCTAAACTAAACATAAGTTCTACCATCAGATCATCCACCTAATGAACGGCCCAGATTGACTAGAAATTACTATACTTTTACAAGGAAATTTTACAGTTGTTTTTAGCTTCGGGGGCGCTTCCCCCGAAACCCCCCGCCAGGGGGGGGGCTCCCAAAGGTCGCAGCCACCCCCCTGGACCCCCCTGCAGAAAATATTTTGCGGGCGGCGTTGCCGCCCCCATTTCGAACTAGGGTCCAATGTGGCGATACCTTTGAATATAGAAGATAATCAAGCTCCACACCCAACAATCTCCCACTTGGAGACTGATTGTAGCAACTCTTCCGCTGCTCCATTTGCTAGACAATGACTCCTCTTTGGACCTGGCTGTTTCTCATATTCATCATCATCCTTGAAGACCAATTGAAACTGAGCATATTCATCGTCATCCTTGAGGATTCTGGCTAGTGTGTATCTTTTCCAGCTTCTACTCTCCATCTTCCAACACTGATCGTATGAAATGGTACTTGAGCTATATGTGTTTAGTACTGGAATGAAATGCTGAGTTCTTTGCAAGATGAATGGTACTTTGGCTATCACTGTATAACGTGCCCATATCATGCTCCTTACCCAATTCACCCATAAACCTTTGTAACCAAATCATTTCTTTACTAGCCTCTGTAGCAGCAACATACTATGCTTCTGTTGTTGAAAGTGCAACAACACTTTGGATTTTTGAAACCCAACTGACAGCTGTTCCTCCAACAGTAAATACATATCCTGTAGTGCTCCTCCTGTTATCTCTGTCACCTGCCATATCTGCATCAACATATCCTTGTAGGGAGATGTTTGAACCACCAAAGCATAATGCTTGATTTGTGGTACCTTTCAAATATCTGAGAATCCATTTCACTACCATCCAATTTTCCTTTGCTGGATTGTTCATGTACCTGCTTACAACTCCCACTGCATGTGCAATATCGGGCCTTGTACAGACCATTGCATACATTAAGCTTCCAACTGCTGATGCATATGGAACTTTAGACATATAATCCATGTCTTCTTGGGTCTTTGGGCACATTTCCTTGCTAAGTTTGAAATTGCTAGCAAAAGGTGTACTAACTGGTTTTGCATTGTGCATGTTAAATCTTTTCAACACCTTTTGTATGTACTCATTCTGAGACAGTGTTAATTTATGATTTTTCCTATCTCTAGTTATTCTCATACCAAGGATTTGTTTTGCAGCTCCCAAATCCTTCATTGCAAATGAATTTGCCAATTTTCTTTTGAGCACATTTATTTCTTGCATGTTAGATCCTGCAACAAGCATGTCATCTACATACAATAACAATATAATATAGCTTCCATCATTTTGCTTTTTCAAATAAACACAATGATCAGAGTGACATCTAGTATAACCTTGTTCAGACATAAACTTGTCAAATTTTAGATACCACAGCCTTGGAGCCTATTTTAAGCCATACAAGCTCTTCTTCAACCTACACACTAGTTTCTCCTTCCCTTTCACCTCATATCCTTGTGGCTGTTGCATATATATCTCTTCCTCCAAATCCCCATGGAGAAAGGTTGTCTTTACATCTAACTGCTCAAGATGCAAATCTTCAGCTGCTACAAGACTTAAAGTAGTTCTGATTGAAGTCATTTTAACAACAGGAGAAAATATTTCATAAAAATCAATACCTTTCTTCTGTGAAAACCCCTTCACCACAAGTCTAGCTTTATACCTCTGTTTTCCTCCATCTTCTTCCTTCAGCCTGTAAACCCATTTATTCTTCAATGTAGTTTTTCCTACAGGCAACCTGACTAAATCCTAATTCTGGTTATGCATTAAGGAGTCCATCTCTTCTTCCATGGCTATCTCCCACTTCTTCTTGCTTTCAACCTGCATTTCTTCTTCATAACATTCGGGTTCACCGGAATCAGTCAACAATAAATAATATAATGAAGGAGAGTATCGTTTAGGGGGTCTACTTATCCTGGTAGATCTTCTAACACCACTTTCAGGTGTTTGGGGTGCCCTTTGTTGTTGATTATTATTATTTTTAGGCACTTTTACTTTTTCAGTGATTTCATCAAGAACTACATATTCCTTGTTTTCCTTTTCCTGCTTCTTTTCCTGTAACTGATTCTTATACAAGACGTTGAATATTACATCTCTGCTCCTAATGATTTTGTGATTTTCGTAATCATATAAGCGATAACCAAAATCATTAACACCATATCCAATAAAGGTACATTTCTTTGACTTTGCCTCAAGCTTTGTTCTATTTTCTTTATCAATATGGACAAAGGCCTCACACCAATGGATATATTTTTCCATCCTTATATACCCATGTTCCTCCCCACTTGTAGTCAATGTGGGACTTTAGTCGTATACCAACAATCCTCCCCTCGAACAAAGGACCATCGAGCCTCCCCTCAAACGATTATCCATCCATCCACTCTCTACTAACCAGGATTCTCCGCTCCAATGCGTTGGAAGCACACGCCTTACATGGAAGCACCACCTACCTCGAGAGCTTGCTCTATCCCAGGTCAACTCCTCTTCACCGTGTTGGGACCAGGACACGTCCATGAAGAATCCGGAGCACACCGCCTGTCTAACCGAGCTCATCCACGGATCCCATCGTGATATTACCAGGGCCCACCACCTTCGTTAGGCATTTCGAGGATTCATCCACTTGGCTAACTTTGGGCCTAAGCCCTCATGGATTTGTTTTTGGGCTTTACCCCAAAAGGCCTCATAACCAAAAGGCTTTAAAATAGGGTAGTTTACCTTCTTACCTATCCATGCTTCCTCTGGAACACCACCATCCAAGGAACTTGAAGGCCCTCTTGTTTATTAGATAAACAACAGTATCTATAGCATCTGCCCAAAACTATAAAGGCAATCCTGCATGCAATCTCATGCACCTTGCACGCTCCATGATTGTTCTATTCATCCTTTCTGACACACCATTTTCTTGTGGTGTTCTTGGAACTGTCTTCTCTCTACGAATTCCATGCTCTGAACAGTACCTATCAAACTCTTTGCTGCAATATTCTCCTCCATTTTCTGATCTAAGACACTTCAATTTCTTTCCTGTCTCAATCTCAACCAAAGCTTTCCATTTCTTGAAGGTATCAAATACATCCGATTTATTCTTAATACAACAAATCCAAGTTTTTCTAGTTACATCATCAATAAAAGTAACATAATAACGAGAGCCACCGAGAGATGATACCTGAGCAGGTCCCCATACATTTGTATGCACAAGCTCTAATTTTTCATTCTTCTTTTCTTTCCCAACTCTGAGAAATTTGACTCTCTTCTGTTTTCCATAAATGCAATTCTCACAGAAGTCCAAATCAACATTCTTCAAACCTGGCAACAAATTCCTTAAGTGAAGAATCTTCATCCCCTTTTCACTCATGTGTCCGAGCCTATGATGCCATAATGTTGCATCTGCTCCTTTGGAAGTTAAAGCATTAACAGAGTTAGAAATACCATTGCATAAATACAATGTACCAACCTTTTCGCCTTTTGCTATTACCAAGGCTCCTTTGGTGACCTTCCAAGCTTTATCTATGAAAGTTGTCACACAACCTTCACCGCCTAACTGCCCTGTTGAAATCAGATTTTTCTTTAGATCTGGAACATGCCTTACCTCCTTTAATAGCCATTGGTTTCCATTCTGCTGTTTTACAAGAACCTTACCCATTCCAACGATTTTACAGGGTTTATCATCACCCAGACGAACTTGTCCAAAATCTCCTTGAACATAGCCATGAAAGTATTTCTTATTAGGTGTGGCATGGAATGAAGCCCCTGAATCTACCACCCAGGAATCAGTAATATTTTCGAAAGAAAGAATCAGAGCATCTTGTAACACCTCACCTGTCACATTTGCTTCATGATTGTTTTCTTGTTGTGCATCTCCTTCTTTTCCCTTCCGAGATCTACAATCTTTCTTTAGGTGTCCTTTCTTTCCACATTTCCAGCACACTATCCCCGATCTGGACTTGGATCTGCCTTTCCTTGATTTACTGCGATATCCTAAGCTCTTTCCTCTTTCCATTTTTCTTCCTCTAGACTCTGCACTCAAAGCATTTCCCGATGTCTCACCAGAGCTTTTCCATCACATTTCCTCGCTAATTATAGCACCGAAAACATCATCAAACTTTTAAGTACTAGATCCAGAAACGGAGTTACTAATGGCCATTACCAAACCATTCCAACTTTCTGGTAATAAGCACAAGAATAACAGAGCTCTAACTTCATCATCAAAGTTTACCCCTACAGAACATAACTGACTTGTAACTGTATTAAAATCATTTAAATGGTCTGCAACAGATCCACCTTCCGACATCTTCATATTAAATAACCGTTTCATAAGAAATACCTTGTTTGAGGACGAGAGTTTTTCATATAGTTTCAACAACGTCTGGATAAAACCCTCTGTCGTGGTTTCCTTCGAAATGTTGAAGGTGACTAATGCAGCAAGGAACAACCGTATTGTTCTGAGTGCCTTTCTATCGAGAAGGTTCCATTCTTCGTCTGTCATACCCATCGGCATCTTTGATTTTCCACCCAATGGTAGGTATAGATCTTTCTGATACAGATAATCTTCCATCTGCATCTTCCACAGCGAGAAGTTTTGGCCATTAAATTTCTCGACCCTAAACTTACCATCTTCCACCATTTCTCCCACTCAAACCAGGAACCCTTCTTTCCTGCGAGTTTATCAGCCAAATAGACCTTCGGCTCTGATACCAGTTGTTAGAAAATTATATATTATGGAGCAATGGAACACATGAAATATTGCAGAAATATAAACACAGAAAGTGCATAAAATAAGAGAGACACAGATATACGTAGTTCACCCAGTTTGGGCTACATCCACCCTGAACAGCCAGTCCTTCCTTTCTATTATCCAGCAAAATGAAGAGACACAACCTACAGCAAATCCGTTGTAATATCCTCTATTTTCTCTCACAGCCTCACCTCTCTATTTCCCGCTAACAAAATACACATCTATCACACAGCCTCAAATACAATGCCCTCATACAAAGTGAGGGGTTGCCTTCTAGGGAAAAAAACCCTAAAATAAACATAAGTTCTACCATCAGATCATCCGCCTAGTGAACAGCCCAGATTGACTAGAAATTACTATACTTTTACAAGGCAATTTTACAGCTGTTTTTAGCTTCGGGGGCACTGTCCCCGAAACCCCCTGCCAAAGCGGGGCTCCCAAAGGTCGCAGCCGCCGCCCCCCTGGACCCCCCTGCAGCAAATATTTTATGGGCGGCGTTGCCGCCCCCATTTCGAACTGGGGTCCAATGTGGTGATACCTTTGAATATAGAAGATAATCAGGCTCCACACCCAACAAAATCTTCTGTAATATCCAGCATGTCCTAAAAAACTTCTTACATCAGTTTGTGTTTTAGGGATAGGAAGAGTTTGAATTATCTGTACTTTGGATGGATCTACTTGAATCCCTAGGAATGAAATGAAGTGTCCCAGTACAATTCCTTCGTTCATCATCATATGACATTTTTCAGTACTCAAGGAAAGATGAGCTTGTATACATCGTTTTTAAGTACTTTCTCAAGGTTTTGTAATGAATCTTCAAAATTCACGCCATAAGGAGTAAAGTCATCCATAAATATCTCCATAGAGTCATTAAGCATATCAGAAAAGATTCCTATCACTGCTCTTTGAAATGTTGTTGGAGCATTACATAGTCCAAAGGGGAGGACTCTATAGGCAAAATTTTCCCAAGGACTAGTAAAAGTGGTCTTGTCTTGGTCTTGGGGTGCAATTTTGATTTGGCTATATCTGCTAAAATCATCTAAAAAGGAAAAGAATCTCTTTGCTGACAAGCTATCTAGCACCTGATCAATGAATGTCAAGGGGAAATGATCTTTTTGAGTGGCTTTGTTGAAGGCTCTATAATCTACACACACTCTCCATTTCCTTTTTTCTTAGGTACTATCACCAACGGAGAAACCCATTCACTATCAGATATGGGGTATATAAACCCTGCATTAAGTAATTTTTGAAGTTCTTCCTTAACAATTTCCCTCAAATTGGGATTCATTCACCGTTGGAGTTGACAAACTGGTCGGCACCCCTCATTAATATAGATACAATGAGTACATAATTCAGGAGAGATCCCCTTCATGTCTGTGTAGTCCCATGCAAATGCTTCCTTGTTTTCACAAAGTAACATCATTAGTTGTTGTGTTTCAACATCTGATAAATTGGGGTTTATATTCAATGTTTTGCCAGGTTCGATTTCTACTGTTATGGTTTTAGAGGAGATAGCAGTTCATGTTTGAGGTAAATTTTCAGATTTAAGCTTTTCCTGAGTTGTAGGTTCCAAAATTGCAGTTAACTGATTATATGTTTCAGAAGTGACCGATGAAGGTTCAGAAATAAAATTACTAATTACTTCATCTTCTGTGGTGTCTTTAAGAGTTAAGGCTTATCCAATGGTCAAAATGGTTTGAGTGTCATTATCCTCATAGTCTAACCATACAAAGTCATCATTGTTAATCATAGGTGTAGCATGAGGGTAAAGAGTAAGCTACTTGGTTTCACATCCATTAGAAATTGTCATTGATCCTGATCTACAGCTAATAAAGGCATCTACTATAGCTAGCCAGGGTCTCCCCAAAATCAGAGGATGTCCCCCAAACTTTGTTTTAGTCTGTAATAGAACAAATTTAGCTGGGTAATTCCAGGATTCAACTAAAATGATCAGGTCTTTAATAACCCCTTCTGGTTTGATTATGGAACGGTCAGCTAATTCCAGGATGGTTGGTGTCTCTCTGATTACGTTTTTCAGCTGTAAGAATTATGCAATTTCAAGGGTCATAATATTTATAGCAGCACCTAAGTCTACCAAAACTTTTGAGACAATAGTTTTTCCAACCTATGTTGTGACCGTAGGATGGCCTGGATCACCATATTTTACAGGAGGAGCTTTTCCCAACATTAAAGCAGCTAGATCACCCATCACATGAATTGTAAGGCGGTCTTTAGCTTTCCTACCAGGTTTCTTGATGCAAATGTCTCTGACAGTTCTAGCATAAATCGATACATCCTTGAGTGCTTGTAAAAGTGGAATTTTAACATAAAGATTCTACAATCCCCCTAGAAGATTAAAAGCAGGCTGCTCAGGTGTCTTAGTGAGAGCTAGCCACTCAGGGAATGGTGGCTCTGTTATTTCAGCAATTTTATTAGAGGGTGGTTTAACTGTTTCAGCACCCTTATTAGGTAAATTATTATTTTCTGTCTCTTCTTTGTTAGAGTCAGAAGAGGTAATATCGTCAATAATTGGCTCAACTACTCTCCCGAATCATAAATGAATATCATTACACTGCACAGGAGATGTAGGTAGGTTCTGAATATTGATGACTCACACAGCTTTATTATTATTAGGGTTAGGGTTCAGTTGTACAGGCAGTTGGGGTCTCATTGTCTGATTATTCGGTGGAGCACCTGACGAGAGAGAGAGTTGTTGCTGAAACTGAGGAAAATGGTTTGGGAATGGAATTTGTTGAGCTCTCCAGTTTGGGTTCCATTGATTAAAATAAGATTGTTGTGGAGGCGAAGGAGTCCACATTGCAGGGTCTACAAAGGGACGGTTTGTTTGTTGCATGGGTGGGAAATTCATTTGATTAAAATTGTTAGAAGGGTGGGTAGTTTGGCTGATTAAAAGAAGGATAATTATTCCAACGATTAAATGGCATACTAGAGTTCGTACCTTGTCCTCGTGGTTGCCATTTCCTCCTCTGTGTCAGCAAATAAACTACTTCAACTTCCTCCTCATTTGGTTGCAACGCTGCTTTTATTTCTGGTAAAGAAGGGCATTATTGAGTTTCATGGTCCTTCTCGAAAATGGTGCAAATTGGTACCTTGTCCAATGGGCATTCCCTTAGTGGATGTTTTTCTCTGCATTTAGGATAAAAGACAGCCAAAGCAGCTTCTTCCTCTGCCTGTTTTCTCTTAACCTGCAAGGTATCAATCTGTGAAGCAAAAGAGCTTAACATTTCAGTTTTAAATTCTTCAAGTAGATTACCTATTTCATCTCTCGTTGCTCCCCCACTGGCTGATTTTTGCACTCTTGAATATGTATTGTCCCTGCTTTTTGATCTATTTTCAGCCCCCCTTGAACATCTCTTGCAGAGGTTGACAAATTAACCATACAATTCTTTAGATATATCCCCTTTGCCAAGCATATTTAGCATATCTAAATAGTCATCCCTTACCCCTTTCAATAATATTGTCTTAAGAATATCTTTACTTACATTGGGGTGATCAGATCTCTGCAGATTATACTGGAGTCTCTCCACAAAGTCCTCCAGATTTTCATCCTCCTTCTGAACCATCTTGAATAGTTCCTCCCTTTTCTCTCTCGTCCGGCAATAGTCTTGGTATTTGGCCAGAAACTTCTCCCTCATCTGATCCCATGTTTTGATCACATGACCTCCCAAGCTCATAAACCATCTTAGTGCATTTCCTTTTAATGTTGCTGGAAATAACTTCAATTTTTGAGCATTAGTAACATAATCATAACTTCTACACAATATATCAAACTCGAAAAGAAACTAATCAAGGTCTTCAGAGAATAAACCATGGAAGTTAGGTAAGGCTGAGAGTGGGATGTTCTTCATAGGAGTTACTCCTCTGGGAAGTTCCCCAATAGGGAATTCCAAGGTGGAGAGAGAGTTCTAGCCTCTTCCTTCTCCTCCTCCATGTCCTCCACCAAATATTCCTTCATTGTTTCCATCGATTGGTTGTTCCCCTGTTTCACTTGCCCGGTCTTCAGCGCTTTCTGTTGGACTCTCAATGTCCTGAACTGGTTCCCCAACTTCAATACCTTCTATTGGTTCTTCAATGTCCTCCACTGGTTCCTCAATATGTTCTACTATCTCTTCAACCCTTTCATGTCCCACTACTTCCTCTATTTCGTAGTCTGTTTGGAGACACTGTTGAGTCTATAGTCTCCGAGAGCTTAGCCTCTCAGAAGTCTCAGCTTTTGAAATAATCTCATCAATAAAAGTTTTTCTTCCTCCTCTTCCTTTGCCCTTGCCACCTGTAGGATTAGTTTTCTTGTGTCCTCTCATGCATCCTACATATCTAGAAGAAAATTATCAGTGCTTTTAAAATCTATGATAGCGTTCCCCAGAAACGATGCCAAAATGTTGGTCACTTTAATTGCTCATTAATTCAAACAACCAAGTGCTACATAAATTGTCAACCCAGGGATGTCTATTTATTTCAAAGGCAACTGCATACTATATGTACTCAATCTTAAAAGCATTAAAAGTTGTAGTAAAGTCTAGTCACACCTTGCTTAAGGGAACTGAAGCTCCACTCTGAGTTACAACAAAAACAATCTATTGCGGACAGCTACCAAAGAAGGTTTAATTTCATTAAAGGAGTAATCTAATGAAAAAGAATCAATCAACAAAGAAAAGCACTAGCTATGTTGTAACAGAGAATAGGACCCTATTCCCAGGGCGGGAATTTTCAACACCTATTTCTATTTACCACACTGCGAACTCACTCTGTAAACTCAATTTCCAATCAAACACTCATGAATGAACTGTGGATAAACTAAATACTGTAGCAATGAATTGGAAAGAAAACAGAGTTTTAGCAATAATAATATTCAGTAAACAGTATTGTTAACAAGGCATGGATAAAAGACAAACTTAACACACTGCAGAAATATAATGGGTGAATATTGTGATGAAGGTGGGCCCTGTTCTTCTCACAAGATTCCCCAAGAGATGAGAACTAGAAAGAAATGTTCAGAACAAGATTTTATTCATCTATCAATATGTCATGTTATAGAAAAAAGGATTCTAGTTCTATTCCTTCAACTAAGCCTTTCCCTGTAGTCTGTTCATCCCCCTTCTAATGTAGATGTCTCCTCTTTTTAAAGAGGAGGCATCTATTACAATAGATTACATTGTAACTCTTATTTTAATGCTTTATACAAAAATAGGGAAGTCTGTTTTCCCATCAACAAAATGTTGTTACAATAATATTGTCTTTAGATCATGATCGTTGCATCCAGTGTAGCAGCTCCTTCGGTGATCTTCTTCTGTTGCTGTCAAATCTAGATGGAAAATCACAATTGTTCAGCCACGATATTTGCGTGTTGTTCCTACTGTTTCAGCAACTGTAGAAGTAATCTTGCAATCTCCAGGCAGTTTCAGCAACGTGGACTGCACATCATTATTTAATCATTTAGAAACTATCAATTCAATGATCAACAATGAAGATAGTGTAATTATATGTAGTATAATTAAACATATAGCGATGAGAAGAAATATTGTGTACCTTCGGAATAATTGGGTTAAAACAGTAACAAGGACTTTAAATATAAGTTGAAAAAGGGTGACATCATTACAAAATGTATGGTTAAAAAGAGATAATATGAGGTCCTAATAGGCATGATAGCTAAGGAGTGTCATGGCATGCCAACGAATGAAGAGGTGTGCTAACACATGGCAGATTGTTTCGATGGATGGTGAGGAGTGTTAGGGAGAGTCAGGGGAACACAAGGGAGAACTAGGTCAAAATGCCTTGAAATGTACAGATAAGAGTGTGTGCCAAGGAGTGTCAGTGAATTCTAGGTCTTCCAAGGATGAAGCATTTTAGGAGAAGTTAATAATAGGACCTGCACAATGCAAGCCTATGGTTGTGATAGGGCATGGACAAAACAATTTTAGAGAAAGGGAGATTTTGGGTTGGGCACAATATTGTTATTCTAATGAATTGGTTGGGATCCCAAGTCGCAAAAGAAGTAAGGTTATCTGTGAGAGTGTTAGTGTCAGTCAGTTCAGCCTATCACTAGTGATAAAATATGCTCTTACAAGGTGTTGTTAGGGTGTCAAGTCAAATTTTTTTCATTTTAATGTGTCTTCAAATAGAAATTTGGTCACTGGCTAGTGTGTCTAGGGCTATTTTCACTCTCTTAAGAATTTCATATGCTAGTCACTTTCATCGCTTAGTTGAGTCCGCGATCATGAAAACTTCATTAATATAACTTTAGTCACATCATCATGGTCTCCATTCGGCATAGTGTCACCATTAGGTCATTAGGGTTAAGGTCATAAAATCAGTGATTTCATGTATAAATTTGGCAAATGAGGAGTAACGATAGGTGAATTTGTTCAATAACACTTGATTTGAAATGTA
The DNA here is from genome assembly GCA_031772625.1 of Pinus tabuliformis. Taxonomy (NCBI): domain Eukaryota; kingdom Viridiplantae; phylum Streptophyta; class Pinopsida; order Pinales; family Pinaceae; genus Pinus; species Pinus tabuliformis. Next base: position 225,555,192 of record CM062813.1, read on the forward strand.
ATTTATGTTTTTAGATGTAATAATGTTCCTAAGGTTCTAAAGTTACAGGAAGAGGTCCTAAGGATACAAAACTCAAAAAGAAAGTGAATTGGTGAGGTGGGCCATCCTACCTCATTAATCACTTAGACACCAAAAGAAAACTATAAAAGCACATGGAGGAGCTCATTCACACTCATTTGCACTTGTCTACCATCCTAGCATCGATCTCCCCCCTCTACTTTGCAAAAAATTGTGATTCCATAGCCATCACTAGCAAAAATTGACTCTCGCTGCACACAGAGAGCCTTCATTGCACATTTAGACAGCACGCTGTGCATAGGAGGCCTTCGTTGCACATGGGGCATAGTTGTCCAAAATTTTTGTTTGACCACCAAAATTCATTTTTCAAAGCTCCTCTTCAGTCATTCAATCCTCCAGGCTCTATAACAAGTAAGTTTAATCATTTTCATGCCCTCCTTTGCCTCATATGTCAAGAAAATGATCAAATACTTATTCTTCTAGGGTTTACATGATTTTCATGGTTTTGATCCTCAAATGATGAGTTTCTATTGTAAGCCCAAGATTCATTGTCCCTACACCTTTGTTTGTAGCTAATACACCATTTCCATCCATCACAAAGCCTTATCCCGTCATTTTCTATCATTTTCCTCTAAACCCTAATCTACCTTATCTCTTTCTAGCATAGGCCTATGTGTTATAGACATATTTGGGCACTGCAACCCCAAACTCGTATGTCCATAAACCAAGGGCTTTTTAACCCCTAAAAGTGTTGTTTCACACCCTAAAGGATCATGGTCAATTGATTACATCATTTCCCAGAAGTTCCACCTAAAAAACCACTCAAAACGGGCCAAAACTGGACCATACTGATTGCTCCATGGTTAAGGTGTGATGAATACTAGCTACTACACTAGCCAGGTGCGATGCATACTGAAAAGGCCTTTTATAGGGTGCGATGAGTGAGAATAGACAAATGGTAGGGACAGTTTGCTAAGTGGAAGCTCATGGAATCTTCCAGAAACTTCTCCCATGACACTTGCCTCTCTGAATTTGCCCAGGGATGAGTAAGAGATCAATGAAATCTCCAAGTGGAACCAAGAACTATCAGTGGAATGACACTAATCAGAAACCCAGAGCTGACTCACACCCTTGCAAGACATCTATAAATGGATCCCTCATCTGAGAGATCTAGAGGCTGGAATTTTGTATTTTGTAAGGAAGTGTTGTTGGTTTATCTATGAGAAGAGACATTGTATTGTTGGGTGATCTTGCTTTTCATGAGGTGAAGAGGGCTTTGATGCTGGGAGGATGATGCTGGATCAGACAACTGGGTTGTAATCCTCTCTTCTACTATTAATAAAGTTCTTTGAGTTTTCCTCCATATAATCGTGTATTTGTGAATCTTTTTTTTTATGAATGCAATTGTATGGTCAATGTACTTCTGATTTTGCATTGTTTATGATATTATAGATCGAGATGCTTTGATGGTATTTTGTTACTTTGAATCTACAGGTATTCTCTGAAGTGGGACAAGTAGGAGAAGAGTGGCAAGCTCTACCAAAGGAGAGATAAATCAAGCAAGAAGCCAAGCGGAAGATCCAAGTTGGTCCTCTTTGCTTCTCTCTTATCTGTCATACATAAAGGAAATCGTAAATTTCTTTCATTTTTTGTTTCTAAGATAGGTACCCATCTTAGTGGGACTAGCAGATCGAAAAGACAATAGTTTTCCCGGAAACAAAATGGTGACTCCACTAGGGAACGAGTATTTTGTTTTTTGTTATTATTTTTTGCTTTATAAACTACAAACAGAGCCTAAAGTTAGCCAGATAGCCTTCGAACTGCCATTGCTATGCAATTGCGAAGTAGATGAATGATGCTTCAATCAATCTCTAGGTTGGTTTATGAATTGAACATATGACTTACAAGCATTCTAAGCGCCCTTGTGGTAGCTCAATAACCTCATAAGATTATACCCCTGTACTTTGCTTTTATTTTCCATCATAACCTAGCCTAAATCACTGAACTTAGGTACAAATTTTCAACAAAAACCCAACTTAGTTTCACTCCCTAGCCCATCGCACTGTCTGTAACTGGGAGACTATATGCATCGCACCTCTCGTGTGTTGTATGTGAGATGCATCCTTGGTTCCCTAAAGGACAGGTGCGATGACTGAGTGATACTGTTTCTCTCTTTGAAATTTGGTTTTTTCCTCCCTGTTTTCGGATCTATTCAGTAGTTTTGCTGCTAATGATCAATATCTCATTGCTGAAGCCTATTTCCTTTGCATATTTCAGCCTCCATTGATTAGGATTTGTAAATTTTTTTATGTATTTGTCAATAATTTACAGTCCTCCTTTGTCAAAAGTAGCTTAATCGAACTGTCGTTTTTGATGCAAAAAGTGTCTTAACTGTCATTTCGAGTCAAAAAGAAGAGTGTCATAAAGTCCTCCTCCTCTAGATAGTCGATTGTACTTTTGTCATTGTATTTGATTTGAATTGTTAATATTTGAAGTGTTGAAAGCAGTTTTCTATTCGAAATTGAAAAGTGTCATTTTAGTCTTCCTTTCGTTTTTTGAAAAGAAATTTTCAAAATGTCACTTTGAAGAAAATAGTTCAGATCTATACTTAGTTTTCATTTTTGGCATTCTCACATTAAGAAAACGAAAAACAAATACTTGCATTTGCATTTTCATTTAGACTGTGTGCAAAAATGATTTAGGAAAAGTGCATGTAGTGTGTGTTCTTTGCTCTCTGTTGAAAGAATCGTAATCCTCTTTCCTTAGTAGCTAGGATTTTCATTGCTAAAAGAAAATAAACGATTGTTTATCATTTTAGATTGCATATCTAGGAATCTTACTTCTACATCACGTGGTGAACCTTGAAAGACAAACTTCTAAGCAAGATCAACTCTAAAATAAATCTCAATGAACATAAAAACGCTTTGGAACCTAATGCAACACATCTAGAAGTCTAGGCTAGAGACGTGTTTTGGCGTCGTAAAACATGGTAACTATCATTTTCATCGAAGATTGGGTGATTCCTCCTCTTCGATACGACAAGTGCTAGTACGGACTTTTGCTCCCTGTACCGTCGAGTATATATTGGGAGACCACAGTAGGCTAATATCCTTTATCCATAGGAAGCTGTGTCTGCCACCCTATCGATCGCAATGCACTAAACATAGCATTTAGGAAGATTGACTACCATACATAAGTCCTCGGTAATTTCTCTTTAATTTATCACCAAGGTGTATTTTGCAGTTTTGCGATTGGTTTGGTAATCCCTCTGTCTAGATTTCCAGAGTAGTAACTTTGGTTCCTTTTCAACTCCTTAAAAGAAAAGGTCCATCTAAGCACTTGTCACTTCAGGCTCATTAAAAATCGAAGGCAACTAGAGTCATCTTTAGCTTTTTCTTGACTCTTAAAAATTGAAAAAGAAAAGTTGTGTCAAAGCGTCATTAAAATTTATTTAAATCGGAATAAAATCCCTGTTCCTTTGTTGATCTTAGGTTGAGATAATGGAGTCCACCAATCAAGGAACCCCTATTTGGGGGAATCCTAGTCCTTTCTATTCCTGGGGAGATATTGGTGCTCTATATATGGCTACATTGTCCCTTCTAGGAATCACAATTGGCCTGCCAATATGTATATTCTCAACCTCTGTCATTCAAAATACTATGATTCCTCAGCAATCGAATTAGCAACCAGATGATGCTGAAGTTGTCCCTTCACCTTCCACTTCACCTGTTTCTCCCTCCCCTTCTTCCTCTTTTCTTGGTGAAACTAGTGATACTAAAAACCAAGCAGCTGAGAAGAAGAAGAAAGGGAAGGAAAAGAAGAAGAAGAAGTCAAAGAAGTGAGGGGGCAACCATGCATCATCCGATGAAAATCCACACACCAAACTTTCCAAACGCAGATCTCCATGCATAATTTGCAAGGGAGACCACCTTCATCGATATTTTCCTTGCATTTCATGGATCTTGAGAGAATGGTCTCCTTCTTTGCAGCATCTGGTGTCATCAACCTCTGCCAATCAGATTGACAACACACCATCAACTAGTGAAAATGATGTCGATGGACAGAAAGGAAAGGTCAAATTTCCATGTAGTTTATGTGAAGATAATCATGCTCTTCATAGTTTTCCTTTTCTGGACGAAGCCAAAAGTGTCTTGGATAATCGTCCTGCTTCACCGCAGCGAATTCCACCTGGATACAAGAAACTCTCACCAAGTCCATCGCTAGTTGAAAACCCGACTGACATAACTCGATTGTCGATCGAAATGCTTTTCGTTGAAATTGAACCTTCTGAGTCCTTGTCGGACCAAAGTCCATAGGTTGAGATGGAATTCAACCCAATCTTGCCTTCAGAAAGTCCACCTTCAAATGATACAATTTCCAAAGAGGATGAGAACGACACCATTCAAATTCTTTTTGTCAATAGAGAGTCTAATGAACTTGGGGGAAATCCACCCGTTCTTTTACAACAGGAGGAAAGCCCCCTAGTTCATGAGGATCATCCCACCGTTTATCTGGTACCTCCTCTGAGCAGTGTAGTCATTTCCTTTGATTGGAATCAACTAGCAAGACCCCGTCTGCCATCTAATGTACCATTCCGGATCATAGTACAAGTTTACAAAATGATTGTGTCTGGCACTATCATAGATGAAGGGGTTTCAATGAGTATCCTTTCCTCAACTGCTTGGAAAGCACTTGGTTTTCCATCTCTTCTGCCTAAGACACAAAACTTGTCAGACTTTAACAGAGGAACCAATCGACCATTAAAGATCCTTCCAAAGTTGCCGGTAACTTTGAAGAGGAAAACCATTCACTTGAATGTGATGGTAATCCAAGGGCCATTATATTACAATCTACTCCTTGGTTGTGACTATGTTTACAACATGGAAGTTATTGTTTCCACACTCTTTCAAGTGATGTGTTTCCCGCATGAATGCCAAATGGTACAGCTTATCAACTAGCTTTCATTTCCCAGTTCAAACATAGCTACGAGTCAAACATCATCCCTAAATGGTCTTTTTGCATCAAGAATGTCTCTTCAACCATCATTTCATTCGCCTAATTACCACGAGTAGTCCGGTGAATGTAACGAAGCTTAGGAGGCATGCACCCTAGTGTTCCTTGGTAGGCGAACCCAGCTGAAAAGATAGGTTTCCCGATAGGTTATGTGATGGGAAGCTCACACCATTCACCTTCATCTATTTCGATGGACAAAGCCAAGGAAACTGTTTTTGTTTATCCCTGACAGAAACAATCCTGCCTAACCGCAGGGACTTCCATATGGTGACCTGGAAACTTTCAATTTCTTAATACCTGGGGGCATGCAAACCTTTTGTATGCAAGTGAAAAAATGACCAATTTCATTTTTTAGCTTTTTAGTGTTTTTAGCTTTTTATCTTTTTAGTTCAACTTCTTAGGTTAGGCAGTTGGTCCAGAAACGTGTGCACACCATACGGATCAAAGGAAGGGTTTTGCCTTGACCGAGGACAAAACCATCCTACCTAACCTCAGTAGTTCCTTAGCTTTAGTATAGTTAGCTTTGTAGTTTGGTAGTTTTTAGCTTACATAAGAAGGCAATGATCACATGTTATCATAGAGTTCAAGCTAACTAAAAAATAAACCTACCAATGAGAGACATCTTTAAATGACAGGCATGAGCAATGTTTTTGCAAGGTTCAAGCTCATTAAAAAATAAACCCGCCTATGAGCAATGTTTCCCCAAGGTTCAAGCTCATTAAAAAGTAAACCTGCCTATGAGCATAGTTTCTCCTAGTTCAAGCTCATTAAAAAATGAATCCATCCTCGGTAAATAACCTTTGTGATTGGCCTGCTATCAACCTTTTGAACCTTGGTTGCGTTCCTACCGACACCTCCATTCTTTTGGCTGATCATATGCTTCCACTTGATTGTTTACCATTTTGAGGAATAGCTGCGATGAGTGGTCTTGTTAGCCACTCTCTTCACACTGCCATATTTTGAGAAGTTCCAAACTTACCTGGAACGAGTTGCTACCTGAAAACACCACTCGTTCCTAAAAAATGAGTCTCTTTTAAACTCTTTTTAGACTCAGTAAATATAAAAAGATTGTCGAGCTATTGGCCTTTCCAGCTTGTTAAAGTAAGGGGAAGCACCATCCCTCCTATATATTTTAATCTTTTTGGACCCGAGGGATTATCAAACAAAAAGATCAAGCGCTTGTCTTTCTCGGCTCGCTAAAGCGATCGAAAAGTCATCCCTTTCGTATTATTTTATACTTTTTCGGACTTAAGGCATTATGCTACGAAAAAGGAGTACTGGAGTTTCCTTTTTGTCCCTTTTCAAGCTCTCTAAACATGAAAATGACTGAGTTATCTTTGTTGTTAAACTTGTTAAAACTATAGCAAAAAACTTGTCCATCCAGACAAGAAAGAGTTTCACTGTCACTAAACTCGCTAAAATGTAGCGACAGGTTTGCCCGAAGGGCAAATTATAGAATAGGCATATGTTATCCTCCTCAAGCTTGATAAAAATAAAGAGGTACTGGTCAGCAATGACTGGGGAAAAAGGGAAGAAAACTTGAATAATTTTATTGGTAGCAGGTCGCTCTTGAACATGACACTTTCACTCCATCACCATGACTGAGTCGGGTTGGGTTATTCCATTCACAGGTCATATCACCATTGGTCCTCCGTACCATCCATCTTTTGGGGTTAATTCTACCAATCCATCTCAGTTTCGCCGACATGTTCGAGAGAATTCATTCAAAGAATTGACCATCCATCAAATGCTTCATCCACTGCAATATCTTCACCCTTCATTTTTCATGACCTCCATTCCTAAACCTTGTATCACCAGATCGTTTTCACATCCAAAAAATCATTTGCTCCATTTTGTGTTGTAGATGTGGGATACATTAAGGCCCTCCTATGGTGAGTCACTTCTTGTTGACATCAGCTCATTATCCAAGAAGTTGATTTAGAAACAACCCTTTCAGTACTTTGAAGCTTGCATGCCTCAATGGCAAGTTTCTCGCTTCTGACGACAGGTTTACATCAATGGCCGTTGATTGAAAGATTTTGTGTGGTATTCGACATCAAATCATATATTCACACCATGTGAATTCTACTACAGTACCTTGAGGGTCATTATCATTATCGGTGATTCCTCTCTCACTTGTTAATAGCTTACATTATAGGCTGGTAATCAAGCGATGTCTTTCCATGATCAACTTCAGAACATCTTTTCAGATGGGTCAACTTGTACATCGGGCGAAGATTGAACGAGTTTGAAGACCCCAGATATAGTTTCATCCATCCAGGCTGCAATATATTCAGGAAAATAAAGACATCAGCTGTACACAGAAGCTGCACAGATAGTCATCTGAGCCAAGGAAGATGATTCTTCATGCGAAGAATCACCAGTCTGCAACAACAAATGATTATCTGTCCTATGTACATGAAAATGAATTTATAAAGCTGAGCATGGGAATGCCCACCTGTGCTAGATCATTAAAAAGAATATGATGATGATGTATTGTATTGTACCTTATACAGGTCACCTTCCAGTTCGAATACCTCAGATCCTCATGATAAAGCATTTCACCCAACATCAAAAGATTTATGACCTCATGCTTTAGGGGGCAACTGTTATAGACGTATTTGGGCACTGCAACCCCAAACTCATATTCCATAAACCAAGGGCTTTTTAACCCCTAAAAGTGTTATTTCACACCCTAAAGGATCATGGTCAACTGATTACATCATTTCCCAGAAGTTCCACCTGAAAAACCACTCAGAACTGGCCAAAACTGGACCACACTGACTGCTCCATGGTCAAGGTGTAATGCATACTAGATGCTACACTAGCCAGGTGTGATGCATCCTAAAAAGGTCTTCTGTAGGGTGCGATGAGTGAGAATAGGCAAATGGTAGGGACAGTTTGCTAAGTGGAAGCTCATGGAATCTTCTAGAAACTTCTCCCATGACACTTGCCTCTCTGAATTCACCCAGGGATGAGTAAGAGATCAATGAAATCTCCAAGTGGAACCAAGAACTATCAGTGGAATGACACTAATTAGAAACCCAGAGCTGACTCACACCCTTGCAAGGCATCTATAAATCGATCCCTCATCTGAGAGATGTAGAGGCTGGAATTTTGTATTTTGTAAGGAAGTGTTGTTGGTTTATTTATGAGAAGAGACATTATATTGTTGGGTGATCTTACTTTTCATGAGGTGAAGAGGGATTTGATGCTGGATTAGACAGCTGGGTTGTAATCCTCTCTTCTAATATTAATAAAGTTCTTTGAGTTTTCCTCCATATAATCATGTATTTGTGAGTTTTGTTGTTTATGAATACAATTGTATGGTCAATGTACTTCTGATTCTACATTGTTTATGATATTATAGATCGGGATGCTTTGATGGTGTTTTGTTACTTTGACTCTACAGGTATTCTCTTAAGCAGGACAAGTAGAAGAAGAGTAGCAAGCTCTACTAAAGGAGAGAGAAATGAAGCAAGGAGCCAAGCAGAAGATCCAGGTTGGTTTGCTTGTCTCTTATCTGTCATAGATAAAGGAAATCGCAAATTGCTTTCATTTTTTATTTCTAAGATAGCTACCCGTCTTAGTGGGACTAGCAGATCGAAAAGACACTAGTTTTCCCAGAAACACTGTGTTTTTCCCTTTTCCACCCCCTCCCCTCACTCATTTCCCAAAATTCCTTTTCCCCTACTCACTTACATCATCCCCTACCCTCTTAAATTTCCTTACAAATTTAGGCAACTCCTAATTCCATCATACCACCTCATTCCCTCACAACAACAAATTTCACTGTTTTTGTTTGCCTTTCACCTAGGGTTTGAAGTATGGAGCATGACTCATCACCATCAGATAAGAGGAAGCACATCAAGGGGGAAAAATACCGAGGTTTGAGCCTCTAATTGTAATGAAATCACCTCCTCCCCATTTGTCATGAAATGCTTTGAAGATGTCAATTGCTTAGGGTTTTGTCAAAGAGTCAAGGAACTGAGGTATATTTTCCCTCACCTTGAAGGAAGACACAATCACCATTTCAAGGACTGATTTCATGTTTTAGTGGATGCCATCTCTCAAGCTACAAGCATACCAAACCATGGTGAAAACTGGTTCAAAGGCATGTGTTATGCCCCTATACAAATAGGTGTCATATATCATGATTGACTTGGTCTAGCTTTGTAATATGTTCATATCTTTACTTGTTGCAAAGGTTTTCCATATTTGTAAAAAATAAAAAAAATTTAAAAATATAAAGAGGGTATACTCTAAAAGAAAAATCAAAGGGTGAAAAGAAATAAAAAGAGGTCAAAAAATGAAAGAAAATTAACCCCACCAAAAGAAAAGACCAAGAAAGTGTGCAAGTCTAAATGCCACTATCTTTTTACTTTTGTATAATAAATAATTGTGTGCAACTTGTCACCTATGCCACAATTCATGAATAGTCAAATAATTTAAGCTTGACTAGTTCATATTTACAATTTCATGTTGTAGAAACAAAGAATAAAGATCTGACCAAATAATTTAATCTTGGAAGATAAGTAAATAGGTAGAGTAAATAAAAGGAGCTCAACAGTGTAATCTGAGCCCTTGGATGTAATAAGGTTAGATTTAGATAGGTATCTCTATGTAAAAGAAAAGAAAGTTTGAAAATGGTTTGCCAACCCAAGTGCACCGTAATAAAGAAGTAAAAATGCTAGGTTAAGTAGGTAAGGTAAGTAGATGATGGTTGCAGAATAATATGTGGTGAATGATAAGTCTAAATGTGTAAATCTTTTACTTTCGTCACAAGGCAAAGACATGTATCCCATGGAAGGCACATCAAGAACGAAAAATAAAAAATAATTAACTTCCCCACTCATTTACCCTAAATTTTCACTAATTTCCCCTAAGTGCCAAGGTATCTATCAAGTTAGAGGGGCTCAGAGAATTTCTCTAAATTTTGGAGGGACCAGACCCTCGGCCCAATAATTTATAATTCCTTAAGCACTTAAACACCTTCACCAACAATCATACCCCTTCATAAGTTATTCATTTCCCTAATAAATATTTTCCTATACTTAGGGAAATAAAGCACTTTCCATATAAACCCTCATGTTCACTTAGCCTAAGTTTTAAATATATATATGAAAATGTTTTGAACTTAGTGCACATTTCACAAAGTCATACTAACCACTAATTCATGTTATTATATAATTCCCCTATATAAAAGTTACCCACTCCCGTATTATTATAAAAATGAAAATTCCCCGATTTTTTATATATCCCACCCCTCAGTTAAATATAACCATAATAAAAGTCAATAAACGGGATTAATTAACTAATCTGTAGTTAATTAAGAGCCCAATCCCCTTCATGCTAAAGCAAGGATTAATTAATCCTCATGGTTAATTAATAACTTTTTGCGCTAATCACTTTACCCTCGATATGGTTAAAATTTTAATTAATATTAGGCCCGCCCTCCGTTAACTTTCTGCCACTTCACCTCCTCGACAAATACCCAATCAGATCCTACAGATCTGACGGTCATTGCGCATATCGTACGAGATCCACAGTCAACCTTTAGTGTGCGATGGCGAGCAATTTTGTAAACAATACTTATGCTATGTGCCAAATGTTGTGTGGAATCGTGCGGTCGCGCCCAAAAACCACCTCCCCTCCACTAGCGGTGCGATGAAAACCATTTACCGCCTCCCACTACCGAGAAAACATAAAATCACTTCCCTGCTGATGTCATCTATCCAAATCCTGAACCCGCCAAAAGCTTTGACTTTGTATAACAACAAAGTTAAACAGTTTTCGTCCTTATTCTACGAAATGCATGCATGCAACCTGAATGTTGAAGTCGACCATCTCGTACACCCAACTGTCATCCACCCTCCAACTTGCAGTTCGACGTCATTCCAAGTCTTCCATTCACACCTAGTGAACCTGCATTCCATTTCCCATCACTAAAAATAGGTATTTACCAGTTTCCGTCTAGAAACCCCGTAAATACTTGATTTCCTCTGCAATTATATTGAAAAGCCTAATATTCATTATAATCCAGTTGCTGAACTCAAAACTAAAGAATCCCTTGACCCTCTGTTCTCATCGATTCCACTTAAAAACCCCTTTTTCCTATCTAAATTCACAAGAACCAGAATGGAAACCCTCATGGCCCCCATTGTAGCACCTGTCACTACCCCTCACCACGATTTGGATTATATACCCTTAGCAAATAAAGATTTTCAAATAAAACACCTTGATACCAACCAAGACCACTTGAAAGTATTTTGCTGATGCCGGGAAAATTACATCAATGGCTCTAATACCATAGGACTTTGGGAATCAAATCTCCCAATGTACATGCTCCCCTTTGTGTGCATTTGCCTTGACATTATCCATCAATTTCATGCCAATTATTATCCCAACCTCAGAGTAGTAATGTCCCCCAATCAAATTATTCTCTTCACAATTACTACAGACTCAATCAATGAGATGCTTCAGTTTCAGCCCAGTCAAGACCTCACCCCCATTTCCCTTGGAGATTTGCTAGAGAAATCATCTAAATTATCCCAGTTTGAACTCAGTCGCCTTTGCCAGACTTTTATGGATAAGCAACATCAACCCAAAAATCGCCCTCCCTATCTGTCATTTTTCTTCACATAGACAGGCAAAAATATAATTGATATGATAGTTGCAGTCATGGGTTCCAATACTAGTAAGTATATAGATTAATTGACCCTAGTTTTAATGTCCATTTTTACCCCTGGTCAACCTCCTACTGTCAAGTATAACTATGCTGCATTCATTGCTGAGAAAATTCATGACCAGTTCATGAGGTTGGAAAATGAAAAAGTATTCAAGTATTCCACATTTATATATCACCTTTTCCGTTACTATCAGTCTAAAAAGTTCCCGTTCTATGTAAATAAACTTGATACAAAGGGTAATCCTACATCAGTCATTTTTTGGACTTCTATCTTCCACTATACATTTGCTTGTCCCTATTCATACAATGAATTCATTGACCAGTTTCTCCACCCAGTGACCACCATGCTGATAGGAAGTCCTCTTCCTAGGATTAGTGATGAAATCAAAAGAATCCTTCAACGATCCAAGCAGTACAAAATAAGTGATTGGTACTTGTACCAGAATGACACAAAGATCAGAATTTATGGTTGTGAACTTCCTCCATTCAAACTACCAAAATATGTTCCTATAAGGTTGTTTGCATTGGAATATTATAGGAAAATGATAAACTCTGGTCAGATTCACTTTACCAAGGCCAAGAAAAAAGCATAATTTAGAATTAAAGATCATTTAGGCTGATTTGTCTACAACAATAGAGAAGCAAGCAAAGAAGCAGAAGAAATCCTAGAACACAAGAGATTAAATAAAAGTTTTGTTTGGAGATATGATCCACAAGGTTTCATTTGTGATAGAAGAATGAAACATAAGTTATCACCATATTTTCATCACAAAATCCCTGAAATAGAGAAATATGCAAATATGGATGAATGGAGGGAAGGAACTCTATTTGAGATGGATAGTGATCAGGTTGATGTAGAGAATGTGATGATAGACTTAGAAACAAGACTTAACCTGGACACTTGTGAACAGGTACCAGTTGGAACTGCTCAGAAGCCAACACCAGGAACTAGTGCCTCTACAACAGAGACTTCTCAAAGGCACTCACAGGAAACTAGTGCACCTACTGTAGAACCACCATAGGGAAAAGAACAAGGAACTAGTACTCTAGCATCAGTACAACCAAACATGTCAGAGCAGTCTAAAGTCTCTGAGGAACAGGCTCCACCACAGTCCCATCCAGCTCAAGTTGATATGGGAGACCCCCCAGTTTTGCAGACTCCTCTGAATGATTAAAAGAGCTTAAAAAGAGACAGGGAAGTAGCTACCCCTGCTAGTGGTCCTTTAGACCAGCCTAGTGCTAAGAGGCACAAGCTAAATCCACATTCAGAGGAAGAATTTTTTGAAGAAACAATAGGGAGTTTAAGAAAAGAAGGTGGAGGCAGTCTACATACATTCCCAGTAGGTGGGACACCTTCTAGTTCACAAAGATAAGAGCTTGAATGACAATATAGTGTCGAAGTTTCATCTTCCAGGTCTTCATTTGACAAGACCTTAGACATCAAAGGAAAATTTAAGGAGATAAAGGCAAAAAATGAATAGCTGAAGGCCCAAGCCTACACGCAATACTTGAAGATGGCCCCTACTAATCAAACTAGGTTGATGTCAGCTTATGACATCAAACAAGGGAAAATGCAGATGAGTTTTTTAAAGCCTATAGTACAGCAGCCCAAATCTATTGCAAACTACCTCAAAACTGATTTTGAGGTCTTAGCCAAATATATTCACCCCATAGATCAGATAGAATTGCATAAGCAAACATGGGAAATAGTTTATTCTACACTGACAAGCAAGTCCATGATGGCACACAAATTGGAGAATTCAATGAACAACACCAATGCTCAATTACAGCTACAAAGAGCCTCCTGATAGGAAAAGGAAAACAAAATCAAATCATTGGATGATTTGATTATTGGATATGGCCATAACCCAAAGTATGTTAACGCTGTAGAGGCCCTAATAAAGAAAATGAATGAGGATATAGTTTCCCTGAGAAAGCAGTTGAAATTTCTGCCTCTTATGCATCCATAGACTGCTGAAGTAATTGAAAAGAAGAATGAAGAAGAGCTTATGGACTTGGTCCTCAAGCTAAATGGGCAATTAAAGGAGACAAAGAAGCAATTAGAAAAAAACACTACAAAGCAGGCAGAGTGAATCAACCTCTCAGCCTCAAAATGTAGTACCAGTGGTTTCTACAGCAGTCCCTTCTACATTGGCAACTGCTCTAGCACCAAATGTCCCTTTGGCAACAGCTGAAACTATTGAAGTAATAGGTGCAGGTACATCACAGGTAGGAACTTCAAGTCAAAGCACAGAAGAGTTAATCAAATCCATGGAGGAAATGAAGCTCCAGGTCACTGAACTCCAAAAGGTAAAGGAGAAATGCATTACCTTGGAACAAAAGCATGATGTGTCAAAATTTAATTTTGCTGAAGAGGTGAGGAGAAACAAAGGCTTGACTCAACAAGTTAAAACACTGGAGAAAGGTCTTACATTTGAAAAGACTTTGACTGATATCAGAAAGATATTATGTGTTAGCTACCTATATCAATAGGTTTCATATTTCATGATTGGCAAAGAAAGTTCCAAATATGCTCTGCTTTGGTGATACAAAGATCCCATATTTCCAAAAAGAGACAAGGTGTGTATATAGCTTTATGGTGACTAAGTTTTGATGGATGGTCCAAAAGCCTAATCTGGATCAGGCCATGTTTCAATTTTGCTGTCATAGAATAGAGAAAGAAGTCTGTCCAAACTGTTTAATCTTGGCAGACCATTAGCTTAGGTAGAGAAGTAAGGTTCCCAACTGCTTAATCTGGGACCTTGGAAGCAATAAGGGTAGTTCTAGATAGAAAATCAAAAGGAAAAAGCCAAAGAAAAGAAAAGGCACATAAGGGTCTGCAAGTCTAAATGCACCCTCCATGAAGAAACAAAAAATGCTAGGCAAATAGATGGGTAGGCAGATGGGGTTGCAGAAATGTCATTCCTTTCAATTTAATGTGTGCTGACCTATTCACAAAGGAATATCAATGGATTGAGAAGGTCTTCTTCTCCATCATGTTGGAGCAAAATAAAGAAGCATGACTAACTTCGTTTTCCCCTTTTTTCACCTTCATTACTAACATCCCTTCATCAGTTGCGTTCATGAAAGAATTTGAGGTTTTATGCTAGTTCTTATTCCTTTGAAAGCCACATTTCTTGTCTAAAAATCTTTTTATTTTGATCTACTCCCTAAGCTAAGTTATCTTCACATAAACTTAGTGATTTCACTCCTCATTCACCTTTTCCATCCATATTAACCCCTAACTTCTATTATCTAAATCCCCTATGTTACCCTTTCCCTACTATTATAACACTATGGTGTATAAACCCCAAGCATTGTATAAATATCCCTCCCCTTGGCATTATAGCCCTATGTTCACTATCAGGGATTAAATTGACATCTGGTCAGTTTAAGAGCCCGAAGCCTTACCCCTCTTTCCCCTTCAGAAGTCATTTAACCCACTAAACCCTTCATTTGCCAAGAAACCTTGTGATAAACCCCTTTTTACCCCTAACCCGCTTCATTTGCGAAATACATACAAAAAACCCACTTTTTTTTCCATTTACCCAAAGTCCTAGCGCTATCCGCATTTTTATAAAAAGCATTGAAAAAACCATATAAATTGCCAAATTCCTAAGTTTCCCGCCGGGCGCTAATCTCAAAAGAAATATTATTTTAATCCCGCCCCCCATCCGTATCGTCTGGCCACCTTAACGATCCGTCGACCGTCGGATCGGGCTCTTTTCATCACACGGCCCTCGTGCATTTCGGACCGGCCCCGACGTCCGAAAGATACCGTCCGAAATTTGTCAGAGGGTGATGTCAGGCCTCTGCTACGCATCACCCCCACATCGTATCGGAGGCCCCTCTGACAACTCCGCTTCTGTATGGAAGGCGGTGCGATATGAAACCGCTAACCACTTCCGGTTTCGGTGAACCCGTCTGCCAGCGTCACCGCCAGCGTCATCACCGCGTCGGCACCCCCGTCCGCCTGTGCTCCACCTGTCTGCCACCTCACCATCCCCGTGGACCTCTCTCATGCCGCCACGTCACCCGATGATGTCATGCTAACGTCATTCGACCTTGACCCCACCTGATGACGTCATGCTGATGTCATCCAAAAAAAGCGCAAATGTTCCAAAAAATCCATATTTTGGCCAAAATTTCACGTTTTTTGCACTTTTTGCAAAAAAATGCTGTCGTTTTCTCTGCATGTTTTTCACGTCCATACTCACGCCAACCTGCTGAATTCGGCCTGGAGACCGCTGGCGCGCCATTTCCACCTGCATTCGTGACCATTGTTGACAGTTGCCAGGTATTTATCCCTGTAAATCCCTCCTGCGCCTCGTTTTGTCTGTGAATCGCCAAAACTAGCTTAAAACAGTGAAAAACACATAATTCACCGGCGAATCCCCTGTGCCTAGTCCCCATTTGCACTGTAAGGTCGAAATTCACCAGCTGAGCTTTATATTACCAGTGTTTTCATAAAATTTACATTCAGTTCGCGCAATCGTGGACTGGTAGCCTAAACTACACCAATCTGCTGTGAAAGAGAGTCTAAAGCCAGGCATTTGTCTTATCCATACTTTGAGCAGTATTTCAATTGCTGTAATTAACCATTTATTCTCTGTCCATCAGTAATTCACCTTTCTTTCTAAAGAAAAACTCTTTGGTGTCGCTCTGCACAGTAACACCAGTTTATCAACAAACAGAAATCCTAAAGGTGACTATGGAGCCTCCAGTAGCACCTGTAGCCTTGAATGTTACCCCTTTAAATGCCCCTCAGAGAGAATTGGACTGGCAACCTCTAGCAGACCTGGATTATCAAATGACAGAGGAAATGTTGATGAAGACCAAGTTCCACATCCACCTGCTAAATGAATTGAAGGCTAAACATGAGAGTGGAACAGATGTATTGGGCATATGGGACTCTTCTCTCCCTATCTTCAAGCTCCCTCAGGTCAACTAGTTTCCTGATTTAATCCATCTATGTGCCGAATGCTATGACCCTACTCAGAGGGCTGTGCTTGACCCTTCAGGCTCAGTTGTTTTCTATATCACCCCTGAAGCTATCAAAGAGATGTTGAACTTCAAGACTGAGAAGAAATTAGTTCCTTTATCACTAATAGATTTGATAAATCAAGGAGCTAGATTGACAGATGCTCAGGTCACCAAACTCAATCAGCTGTACATTAGCTCTGACTTTGTGAAGTATCCTCCTATTAACCAAGTATACCTCAACCCATTGGGCAGAGATCTTGCAGACATGATTAGTCCCATTTTGGGCTATAATTCAATTGAATTTGTTGATGAAACTGTGCTGGTGATCGTGCTCATGATCGCTCCTGGCAAGTCTCCAATCTGCTATGACTATGCCACCTACATCTCTGATAAGATACATGAGCAGTTCATGAAATTGGCAAGAGAAAAGATGTTCAGATACACCTCTTACATCTACCACCTAATCCTATATTATCAACATGAAAAGTTTTCTTTTGATGTGAAAAGAGTGGATGCCCAAGGCAATCCAAGGTCAGTAGTCTATTGGTCCTTTGTCTTCCACTGCAGACCGGACTCTCCATACACCTACTGTGAGTTCATAGATCTCTTCATCCACCCAGCCATGTCTCTGATGATGAGCTCACCTCCTCCAAGACTAACTGATGAGATGCAAAGGATACTTCAATTGTCTAAATCTTACAACATTGGGGACTGGTACTTCTACCAGAACCACACAGTTATAAGGATATATGGGTGTGAGTTGCCCCCATACAAATTGCCCAAATATGTGCCCATGAGATTGTTTGCCCTGGAATACTTCAGGCAATTTGGGAATGCCGATGTGCTACACTTTTCAGGCAGAGGCAAGAAAGCACAGCTCAAGGTCAGGAACCAATTAGGCCACTTTATCTACAACAAAAGGGAGGAAGGTTGGAAAGAGGCGGATAGCATGTTAGAATCCCTTGGCCTGAAAACCAGTTTCCTTTGGAAACCATATGACCCTAATCACTTCATAAGCCTAAGAAGGGTCAAATATAGGCTGGCTAGTTATGACCATGTAAGACTTCCTCATATAGAAAAGTATGCAAATCAAACAAAGTGGAGGATAGGAACCTTAGAGGAGCCTATCACACAAGAAGAGTTAAATCAAAGAGCACTAAGAAATCTGAAAAAGGTGGCTGACCTAGAGCTTTGTTCATAGGTCTTTACTCTTCCAAGCACTCAAGTGGGAAGAGCTGCATCTTCCTCCACAGCAAATCAGCAAGTAGCCAAAGCCACTGAGCAAACCTCTACCAAAGGCATGAAAAGGAAAAGGCTGGGCCAACTCAGCAGAACTAATCGGCCAATAAAGCAAGATTGACAGCTACAGATGACAGGGCCAAAAAACTACAGCACGACAGCCATAAAGGCACTTTTTCCAGAGTTAAAGCAGAACGTTCAGACCGACTCAGTGGCCTCCAAAGGTCAAAATATCTTCTGACATACATAAAGAGCACTTATTTTGTATTAAATGATGTAATAACTTTCTTATCTACTATCTTGAAAAGTGGGTGAACGTATTCATTTCTAGAATGACTCAAGACTCCAGATATTTTGTATGACCAATTGTATATATTCCCCCCTCGCATAATCTTGGAGGGGTTGTTGTTGATCTCTCTTCAAGAGTTTCTGATGCTGTAAATTTTCCAGACTATTAATACAAAAGCTGATGGAATTTCCAAAGCTCTGCATTATCTGAGTCATTGTGGTGTTTTGCTGAATGTTACAGGATTCCTGCATGTTTCATGAATCAATAAGTTTTCTTCAAACTCTTAGTTATGTGTTTTGTCATCTTTTCATAGCTCATTCATGTTCTGTGTTTCACAGTTAATGGCAAAGAAAAAGAATAGTTCTAGGATTTAATCACAGATTACTCTAGACTCAATCTATGCTATTACAAATGTTTTCTTCAGTTACAGTTATAAAGGTGTAATTCTTAATTGCTGCACTTTCAAACTATATACTTTCACAGTGATTGTTGTTTCAGGAATTCAAGTTTGCTCCTGTGCAACATATCTCTTTCTCACACCCAGCTTAGTGAAAATTTCTTAATTGCCTTTCACTGGTTGAACACACCTCATAATCACAATTTCAGATTTGTTCCATGAGATATTTAAATGGCCCTGTAATTTCAGTAACTCAACTCAATATTCAGTCAACCTGTAGCCACAGACTCCATTGCCCAATGGACTAATACTGCCTGAGAACTTACACCTTAGATGCAGAAGACATCCCTCAACCAAAACATAAAACAAAACCCTGAACATCATAGCTAGCCTAAAATACTACCAAAACAGAGACAAATCATAAAGAGAGAGCCCTCTCTGATTACAGTGTGGCTAGAAACTATAATCCAAAGATTGGTTAGTGGTTACCCCGGCCGTATTCCCTTGGGAGTCAAAGGGAACAACCTGGGAGTTAACATAATTGGCGACTCCACTGGGGACAAAGCATAGTATTTTTCAACTGTGGTCTGTCCATAGACTGTGGTCCTAAAAGGCTTGAGCAGTCCCTTAAAATAGTCCTAAAATATCCTAAAAATATCAAAAAACAAGTTCAGAAGCTGGCTCCTAAAAGGGAACCTAGACACACTAGGTCAAACCCTGACCCCAATCCACCAGCTATTTTTGAAAATCCTAATACCATCCCCAAGATCATTAGGAAGCAGCAGGAACAGGAGACCCTTGCTGACTCAAGTCCTGAGACAGCTCATCCAAACCCTGTTCCAACTCCAATCAAGGTTTTATTTCGGTCTACCCTTGGTTCCCCCAGTTCACCATCCACATCTCAAAGCCCTCCTTTTACACCTCCATCCACTGCACATATTCCCTTGACCAACACTCTAGTCTCCACCTTTCCCACCACCCCTGTTGTACCAGTCATTCATGCTATCCCAGTTATCCCTGTCAACCCAATAAATCCTGCAAATATGGCTAACAGATATGCTCCCCTGCAGTTACCTGCCAATGCTCCAGCTCTACCTCAGGACTATCAATCCAAGATCTCATATTTTGACTCCACTGGCCCTTTCACAGCAATTCAGCATGCCAGAAGGATGCAAGACCACTTTGAGAACTATGAAATTGATGATGACAGTGTGAGAATGAGAGTCTTTGTTCAGAGCCTCACAGGGGATGTAAGAACTTGGTTTAGATCACTGGCTGCAAATACCATCACAACCCCTGATGACCTTTATCAAGCTTTTACTAATAGATGGGAGAAGAAGAAAGATCCCCTGCACATACTTGGTGAATATGACACAATCAGACGAGGTCCTCAAGAGACCGTGTTGGAGTATTGTGCAAGATTTAATAATGTATATAATGCAATACCACAGAATTTAAGACCTCCCCCTGATCTGGCCTTGTACAAATTTCCTGATGGTTTTGACCCTGATATGGCATATCAATTAAAAGAAAGGGCACCTGAAACCCTTGAAGAAGCCCAAAAGGTTGCTGTCACAGTAGAGGCTAACCTGATTGCTAAAAGAAACAGGGCAAGATTGGAAAAGAGAACCACCTTCAAAGAAGAACCCTCAGCCTTTGATCAAAAACTGGATGCAATACTCACCGGCATGAAGAGATTGGGGGACAGAGTAGAATCAGTTGAGAGAAAGTCATCATGGGATGCACCACAAAATAACCCTAACAGGAATCCAAACTTTAGGAGAAATCAAAACCCAAACGTTGGCAAGACCGGTTCTGACCCAGACATAAGACCCCCTTTCCAGGAAAACTATACTGAGGCATCCACTTCGGATGAACAAACAGATGACACCCACATTAACCTGATGGGCCTGAATGATGAGAAGCAAGTTTTTCTAAGTCAAGAGGATCATAAAGATGATGAGATTTAGCAATTCCAAACCAGGTCAGGTGAGTCATTTGACTTTAAACAAGGATATGACACAGCTGTTTATGAAGTTCATAAACAATATAAGCTAAGAAGCAGAACTATAAATGTGACAAAGCCTGACAAGACAAAGGACACAACATAGCCTAAGAAAGCTATTATCACAGAACCAAGTGACAAAACTAGTCCAATTACAGATGAGGTAACAATTGAGGAAATAGCTGTAACTTCTCCCTCAAAACAGCAACCAGTAGGGTCATCACCCTTGCAGCCCAATCCACCTAACACTCCTCAAGAGATGAGTAAGAAAGACAAGCCGCAAGACCAACACAAGAATCAAGAAGAAGACTTAGTGAACAAGGAAAAGACTGTCATCCACAACCCCAAAATCCAATCTGAAAAACCCTTTGACTTAGAAGCTGAAATTGGCAAACTAAAAGTAGCTATTCCTCTTTCAGAACTAGCCAAGCATGACATTTATAGACAACAAATCAAGAAGTCCCTTCAGCTAACTCGTAATAAAGATAATGTAAATGTGTTAGATGACACCGCAGAATTGCTTTTCGGTCTAGAAGTTGATGGAAAATCAGCCGTTGCAGGTATCTTACCTTTTTATGTCAGTTTACATGTTCATGATAAGATACTACACACTGCAATGTTTGATTCAGGTGCCTCTCACAACTTGATGCCCAAATCAGTCATGGAAAGATTGAATCTAGATATTACAAGACCATATAAGGACCTATTCTCATTTGACTCCAGCCAAGTCAAGTGTCTAGGCTTGATAAAAGACTTATGTGTGTCCCTTGTTCAGTACCCAAATCAAACAATTCTCATGGATGTTGTGGTTGCTGATATCCCACCTAAATATGGGATGCTGTTATCAAGATCATGGGGGGCTAAACTCCAAGGTTCCCTACAACTAGACATGTCATATGCAACCATCTCTGTCTTTGGGCAACCAAAAAGACTATACAGAGAAACACTTATGAAATACATGGTCAGCAGTGAAGAAAAACCTCAAAATTTTCCCATATATGTTGTTCATTCTGATATAGACTCATATATTCTTTTCAATGACAATACAGGTCTTACAAATAATGATGTTGAAACCAAAACACTTGAGCAAGACCAGGATATTAATGAACAAGCTGCTGCTCTAGAAATCAAGCTAATTCAATCAAGTGATCAGACTATCCTAGAAGACAAACCAGGTGAAAAACCAGAACTTCAACTTATGATTCCAGATCACAGACAAGTTATTAAATCTCCCCTAGAAAAAGAGAACCTATGGTTTCTAGAATTTGATGGGTCAGTCAACAAGTTAGGGGCAGGAGCAGGGGTTTGGATACATAATAAACAAAATAGTCATGCAGAGGGCCGAGCCTATAGGTTAAACTTCAGATGCACCAACAATATGGCAGAATATGAAGCTCTCTTGCTAGGCCTTAAGCTAGTAAAATCCTTACAAGCCACAAAGGTTTCAATTATGGGAGATTCAGACTTGATCATCCAACAAGTAAAGGGAAATTTTGTTACTAATGACAAAAGACTGAGATCTTATAGATCTGCTGCTGCTGAACTACTACAGTTCTTCACTCAATTTCAGATTACCAAAATTCCTAGGACCCATAACCTGCATGCTCATAGTTTGGCCACATTTGCAAGCACCTGCAAGTTACCTTTTGAGCCCCATCATTGCTTTACAGCTGAGGTAAAACACAGACCTTTTGTCCCAAACAATGTCAAAGACTGGCAAGTATTTGAAGATGATGCACAAATAAATAATTTCTTGACCTTGCAACAAGAATTTGCAGGACTAAATATTGACACTGAGGGAGCAAGTCAATCACAAATACTTGAAAGAGCAATTCAATCACAAATACAGAGTAAACAGAATAACAAGTCAATATCACCTAAGACAGCTCACCAAATCCTACGTCCAACAATTTTCAACAAAGACAATATACTAGAAATTCAACAAATCAGTTGTGAAGAAGTGGCTGATGCTGAGGCTGAAGTGATACAATTGAAAGATAATTTTCTTCCAACAGGCCTAACTCCACTAGAGGATATTTTTGATTCAAATGATGTCCCAAGAAAACCAAAAATGCAGCCCCTTAACTCTGCCATTGAAGAATGCAACATTGGAACCATTGAAAAGCCCAAGATAATAAAATTATATGCTTCCCTACCCCCTGATCAAAAGCCCAAATACATTGACCTTTTCAAAGAGTTTCAAGATGTCTTTGCATGGAGTTATGAGGACTTAAAATCCTATGACACCTCTGTTATCCAACACACAATCCCTCTCAAGCCAAATCAAAAGCCATTCAAGCAAAAATTGAGAAGGATAAACCCCATGCTTCTCCCTGCAATTGAGAAAGAGGTACAAAAAATGTTTAAAGCTGGTATCATAGCACCAATCAGGTTTTCTGATTGGATCTCAAATTTAGTGCCTACAAGAAAGAAAACTGGTGAAATAAGACTCTGTGTTGATCTTAGAAACCTAAACCAAGTATCCCTCAAAGACAACTATCCCCTACCTAAGATGGATCACATTCTCCAAAGAGTGGTAGGAGCATCAAGGATCTCATTACTGGATGGATTCTCAGGTTTTAATCAAATCCTAGTGCACCCTGATGATCAAGACAAAACTGCATTCACAACCCCATGGGGAACCTTTAAATATGTAAAAATGCCTTTTGGATTGAAAAATGCAGGGGCAACATTTCAAAGAGCAATGGATATTGCTTTTGCCAAAGAGATTCATGACTTTCTTGTCATTTATTTGGATGACCTTACACCTTTCTCAAAATCAGACCAAGAACACTTGAAGCACTTAAGGCAGATTTTCTTAACATGTAGGAAATATGGAATTTCCTTGAACCCAAAGAAGTCTCTATTTGGTTTGGAAGAAGGAAAGCTTTTGGGACATATCATTTCAAAGGATGGCATCAGAATTGACCCAGACAGGATACAAGCTATCTTGCAAATGACCCACCCAAGAAACATCAAAGAATTGCAAGCCTTCTTGGGTAAGATCAACTTCTTGAGAAGGTTTATCCCAAACTTAGCAGAAATGATCAGATTACTAAATAACATGCTAAAGAAGGATTCAAAAGTGAAATGGACAGTCGAGGCAAATCAAGCCTTTGAAGGCATAAAATTGGCCCTTACCCAAACCCCAGTTTTAACAAATCCTCAATTTGACAGGGAATTTATCATTTTCTCTTTTGCCTCCCAGCATACTATTGCTGTTGTTTTATTACAAAAAGATGACCAAGGAAATGAGAAACCCATTGCTTTCTTTAGCAGAGCTCTTAGAGATGCACCTTTGAAATATCAAATCATGGAGAAACAAGCTTATGCTTTGGTCAAGGCCATTAAAGACTTTAGGATTTACATCCTTTATTGCCATGTTATAGCTTATGTGCCAAGTCCCATTGTTAAAGACATTCTCACTCAAGAAAACTTGGAAGGTAGAAGAGGAAAATGGATTGCCAACATCTTGGAATTTGACATTGAAATAAAACCTACAAAACTAATAAAAGGGCAAGGTTTGGCCAAACTAATGACAGAAGCAAACTTCCAAGCCTTAGACATAAACCAGCTGGACAATGAACTGGAGCTGGCGACTCCAAAGATCAATGTAGCCTTTGAACAATCCCCTTAGTACTCTGATATATGTTATGTGTTACAAAACCTGTGTGCTCCACCAGGATTGTCCAGAACTAAGTGTAGGTTCCTAAAAATGAAAGCTTCAAGATTTTGTGTCATGGAAGGCAATTTTCTTTGGAAAAACCATGAAGGTATACTGTTAAACTGCCTGATTGAAAATGAAGCTAACAATATCACCAAAGAATTTCATGCAGGTGACTGTGGTGGACACTTGTATTGGAAGTCCACTGTGGATAAGATTTTGAGGGCTGGTTATTATTGGCCCACTGTTTTCTCTTATGTCAGGAAATTCACTACCTCTTGTCACAACTGTCAAGTGTTTGAGGGAAAGAGAAAGTTACTGCCACTTCCTTTGAGGCCTATTGCAACAGAGAGACCTTTTCAACAATGGGGCTTGGATTTCATTGGGGAAATTCACCCTTCATCTTCAGGCCAACATAGATGGATTCTAACAGCTACAGACTACTTTACTAAATGGATTGAAGCTATTCCATGCAGACAAGCAAATGATTCCACTATCATTCAGTTCCTTGAGACCAATATTCTTTCTAGATTTGGTTGTCCTCATAAAATAATAACAGACAATGCTGCTGCCTTTAGATCTAAGAAGATGGTGAATTTCTGTCACAAATTTCACATTACCTTGGGCCATTCTACTGCATATTATCCCCAAGGAAATGGCCTTGCTGAATCATCAAACAAAAGCCTTGTGAACATCATAAAGAAGGTATTGGAAGAAAATAAGAAGAATTGGCATAAGAAGCTTGTGAATGCCTTATGGGCAGATAGACTAACAACCAAAAGATCAATTGGTATCAGCCCATATGAGTTAGTTTATGGATTAGAAGCCAAATTTCCTTCATCACTGGGAATCCCTGTCATGAAATTACTTCAAGAGAGTCAAGCTGAGCCAAATGATATACAAAGAAGGGTAAATCAAATAATATGTTTGCAGCAAACTAGAGACCAAGTTTACAGCAGAGTTCAAGTTTTACAAGAAAAGTTACAGAAAGCCTTTGACAGAAGGACCAAGGCAGAATATTTTAATGTTGGAGACAAAGTCCTCAAGTGGGACTCAAGAAGAGAAGATAAGGGAAAAGATGGAAAATTTGATTCCCTTTGGAGAGGACCATTTGCTGTTCAAGCAGTACAAGGAAACAATACTTATTTCCTTAAAAGTCTTAAAGAAACTGATTTGGATGAAGGTCCTGTGAATGGAAGGATGTTGAAGCACTATTTTGACTACTACCCATAGGTGCAGCCTGAGTTTCCCTAGTACATATTCAGGTGTATATATTACTTTCTGTTAAAATGTAAAAATACAGTTTCTCAAGTTTTATTAGTTATCAGCAAAGGGCAAATGAGTTCAGAGATCTACCAAGATATCACCCCTGAAGCTATCAAAGAGATGCTGAAATTCAAGACTGAGAAGAAATTAGTTCCTTTATCACTAATAGATTTGATAAATCAAGGAGCTAGATTGACAGATGCTCAGGTCACCAAACTCAATCAGCTGTACATTGGCTCTGACTCTGTGAAGTATCCTCCTATTAACCAAGTATACCTCAACCCATTAGGCAGAGATCTTGCAGACATGATTAGTCCCATTTTGGGCTATAATTCAATTGAATTTGTTGATGAAACTGTGCTGGTGATCATGCTCATGTTCGCTCCTGGCAAGTCTCCAATCTGCTATGACTATGCCACCTACATCTCTGATAAGATACATGAGCAGTTCATGAACTTGGCAAGAGAAAAGGTGTTCAGATACACCTCTTACATCTACCACCTAATCCTATATTATCAACATGAAAAGTTTTCTTTTGCTGTGAAAAGAGTGGATGCCCAAGGCAATCCAAGGTCAGTAGTCTATTGGTCCTCTGTCTTCCACTGCAGACCGGACTCTCCATACACCTACTGTGAGTTCATAGATCTCTTCATCCACCCAGCCATGTCTCTGATGATGAGCTCACCTCCTCCAAGACTAACTGATGAGATGCAAAGGATACTTCAGTTGTCTAAATCTTACAGCATTGGGGACTGGTACTTCTACCAGAACCACACAGTTATAAGGATATATGGGTGTGAGTTGCCCCCATACATATTGCCCAAATATGTGCCCATGAGATTGTTTGCCCTGGAATACTTCAGGAACCAATTAGGCCACTTTATCTACAACAAAAGGGAGGAAGGTTGGAAAGAGGCGGATAGCATGTTAGAATCCCTTGGCCTGAAAACCAGTTTCCTTTGGAAACCATATGACCCTAATCACTTCATAAGCCTAAGAAGGGTCAAATATAGGCTGGCTAGTTATGACCATGTAAGACTTCCTCATATAGAAAAGTATGCAAATCAAACAAAGTGGAGGAGAGGAACCTTAGAGGAGCCTATCACACAAGAAGAGTTAAATCAAAGAGCACTAAGAAATCTGAAAAAGGTGGCTGACCTAGAGCTTTGTTCATAGGTCTTTACTCTTCTAAGCACTCAAGTGGGAACAGCTGCATCTTCCTCCACAGCAAATCAGCAAGCAGCCAAAGCCACTGAGCAAACCTCTACCAAAGGCATGAAAAGGAAAAGGCTGGGCCAACTCAGCAGAACTAATCGGCCAATAAAGCAAGATTGACAGCTACAGATGACAGGGCCAAAAAACTACAGCACGACAGCCATAAAGGCACTTTTTCCAGAGTTAAAGCAGAACGTTCAGACTGACTTAGTGGCCTCCAAAGGTCAAAATATCTTCTGACATACTTAAAGAGCACTTATTTTGTATTAAATGATGTAATAACTTTCTTATCTACTATCTTGAAAAGTGGGTGAACGTATTCATTTATAGAATGACTCAAGACTCCAGATATTTTGTATGACCAATTGTATATATTCGCCCCTCGCATAATCTTGGAGGGGTTGTTGTTGATCTCTCTTCAAGAGTTTCTGATGCTGTAAATTTTCCAGACTATTAATACAAAAGCTGATGGAATTTCTAAAGC
The DNA here is from genome assembly GCA_031772625.1 of Pinus tabuliformis. Taxonomy (NCBI): domain Eukaryota; kingdom Viridiplantae; phylum Streptophyta; class Pinopsida; order Pinales; family Pinaceae; genus Pinus; species Pinus tabuliformis. The sequence continues at coordinate 225,582,453 of CM062813.1, forward strand.
TCTGCGTTATCTGAGTCATTGTGGTGTTTTGCTGAATGTTACAGGATTCCTGCGTGTTTCATGAATCAATAAGTTTTCCTCAAACTCTTAGTTATGTGTTTTGTCATCTTTTCATAGCTCATTCATGTTCTGTGTTTCACAGTTAATGGCAAAGAAAAAGAATAGTTCTAGGATTTAATCACAGATTACTCTAGACTCAATCTATGCTATTACAAATGTTTTCTTCAGTTACAGTTATAAAGGTGTAATTCTTAATTGCTGCACTTTCAAACTATATACTTTCACAGTGATTGTTGTTTCAGGAATTCAAGTTTGCTCCTCTGCAACATATCTCTTTCTCACACCCAGCTCAGTGAAAATTTCTTAATTGCCTTTCACTGGTTGAACACACCTCATAATCACAATTTCGGATTTGTTCCATGAGATATTTAAATGGCCCTGTAATTTCAGTAACTCAACTCAATATTCAGTCAACCTGTAGCCACAGACTCCATTGCCCAATGGACTAATACTGCCTGAGAACTTACACCTTAGATGCAGAAGACATCCCTCAACCAAAACATAAAACAAAACCCTGAACATCATAGCTAGCCTAAAATACTGCCAAAACAGAGACAAATCATAAAGAGAGAGCCCTCTCTGATTACGGTGTGGCTAGAAACTGTAATCCAAAGATTGGTTAGTGGTTACCCCGGCCGTATTCCCTTGGGAGTCAAAGGGAACAACCTGGGAGTTAACATTATGGACCAACATCACTCAATCTATCAATGATGTTTGGTCATCAATTCAAATCATTTTTGAATAGATTGACTTAGTGAAAGTTTCTCTTCAAGAGATGGCAAAAACCAAGGAAGATCTAGGAGGGAAGCTTGAAGAAGCTATCATGTTAATAAACTTTCTAAACAACAGAAACAGGTATCAATTGGAACAGCTAAACATTGACAATAGGACTGGAACCATCCTAGAAATAAAGAAAGTATTGTCCAAAAGGACTTTAATGCAAAACATGGAACGAAAAAGTCAAAATATGAAAGAAGACATAGATGAATTTATGGAAACATTTGGCATCTTACAGAGTAAAGGAATTCCAAGTCCTTTAGTCATCAATGATAAGTTAATGAGGCAGGATGATTATGTCAACGAATTACATTAGTATGCAAATAGCCAAGCCAGTTCCTCTGCTAGTTCATCTGCACCCAAGGCATTACCCATAGGAAGAGTTCTCTACGATAGTTTGGAGAACCTTTTTTATGTTGAGCATGAATTGGAACACTTGTCTCCAATACAACCAAATTTTGTAAAATACACAGAAGCTGATGAAATATTCAGAAAACTAACAAGGACCAGAATACCAAGGGCTGATTGGTGGACCAACATGATAGATATTTTATGATTTACCTTGGTAAAAAGTAAATTGAAGTATTTACCATAGTGAAATTCGGTAAAAGAAGATGAATGATGATAAATCAGGTAAAGAGTATTAGTCACAGGTAAAAGAGTATCAATGAAAAGCTTAAAGAAATCAGCCAGCACATAATTACGAGAAAGATAGCAAGACACACAATCATAGGGCCTGCCTCCACCTCCTTCAACAAAACCAGGGACAACAACCAAGCAGTTCACATTCAGTTTCTACTTTCGAGGCCATCTGTCTCTACATTCATGCAAAATATATTTAGTTTTCCTAGAATATATCTCTCTCATTTAGAAGATATTTTGTTGTAACTTTTGTATGAGTACTTCCTCATTCGAAGTACTGGGGGTGGATTCATAGACATTTTTGTAAACATTTTATTTTGGAATAGAAGTGTTGTTGAACAACTATTGTATGGATGGCTAGACAAAGTAATAAAGCAAAGGAATTTTACAGGATACCTGTGTCAAATGAGAAACAAATAAGTATTCTATATCTTATGTTTTTACAGTTTTCTTGTTTAAATATTCATATGTGTTTCATATCTGAAAGATAAATGAAAAAGTATATTTCAGAAAGAGCTTTACTGCATTCTGTCTTTAAAATCATTTATATTCTCAATGTTTTCTTCCAAGCTATCATAGGTAGGGAATTCTTAATTTCTCCCTGCTTTTTAGTTTATCATTGTGGTCATTTAAAAAAGAATTCTTAATTGATTTTTGTTAATGATCACCCACTTTCCCTCATCTTGAACTTTGTTGAAGGATTCTTAATTACCCTTCCTACCTTTCAAGATCATTTCACCATTTCAAGTTATCATTTGTCCCTTGTTTAGCTATCTTTCCCTGTGAAGCCCTCCTTTTTTGAATCAACTTGATCCAGGTAAGCCATCTTCAGTTGACTCCATAGCCCAATGGCCTAAAATACCTTGTTCTACCCATCTGATCCTAAATTCTACCACCAAACAAAATAGAAACCCACCAAGCTTTCATAACTAGCCTAATATCCCATAAAACAAAGCTAAATCATAAAGAGAGAGCCCTCTCTGAGTATAGACTGGATAGATTCTATACTTAAAAGTTGGTTTGTGGTTACCTCAGACCCCTTTCCTTCTTCTGACAACTTCAAGGAAAATCTGAGAGATAACATAGTGGCGACTCTGCTGGGGAAGACAATTCCTCAGTCAAAACAACTCTTCAAGAAAGTTTAAACCCTAAATCTAAAATCATCTTAAAGAAATCATAGAAGTTGTTTGTTTGATATCAGTTAAGAAAACAAAGAACAAAACCCAAAAATCTGGCTTTAGAAAGGACTCGTTACACTAGAGCTAATCCTGATCCCAATCCACTGGAAGTGTTTGAGAACCCTAATCTGATCCCCATAATTCTTAGAAGACAAGAAAGTTATGTTAGTCCTCGACCCACCTTCAGATCGTCATCCTGTCTTGTTAGGTGGATTTACCTCGAAGACCAACCCTTTAACGAATACTTTGAAACCTCTTTGTTTAGGACTTCATCCGATTCTGAATTGGTTGACCTGGTCCAAGACCCAGAGTTCATCCGAGAATTAGAGATCCAAGCAGTCGATTTCTCAATTGATAGATATTTTCAGAACTCACCACAATCTGATCTTACCACTGAATGAACCCCTAATCCCTCTATAATCACTACTATTTTTGCAAACTCATCATCATTTCCTCATAAATCTCACCCTCAAACCACTCCACATCAAACCATCACTTCTAGCACTCCATCCATAACTCAAACATCCACTGTTATTCCAACCCCAGCTTTTGTTTCACCATTACCTACAGCAATGGCAAATAGATATGCCCCCTTGGTACTACCAACAAACTTAGGTGCCATGCCCCAGGATTACCAAAGTAAAATCACTACTTTTGATGGCACTGGTACCTATACAGCCCAACAACACACCAAGAAGATGACTGATTATTTTGAAATTTATGAAATAGATACTAATTATGTGCAAATGAGAATATTTTTTCAAAGTTTATCTGGGGAAGTTAGAACCTGGTTCAAAGTTTTAGTAGCAAATAGTATAGACAACCTAGCAACTCTCTATCAACAATTCCTAAACAGGTGGGAGAGAAAGAAAGACCCTCTTCAGATTCTATCTGAATACGAAAACCTAAAGAGAGGAACACAAGAAACTGTGCAGGATTATTGTACTAGATCCAACAACGTGTATAATGCCATCTCTCAAAATCTTAGACCCCCACCTGGTTTAGCCTTAATCAAATTCCCAGGTGGATTTGATTCTGATATGGATTTCCAGCTGAGAGAACGAAACCCCCCTACTTTGGAAGATATGCAAAGAATAATAGTCAGTGTTGAAGCCAACCTGATATCTAAAAGAGCTAAGGCTAGGAGTGAAAGGAGGATACCATTAAAGGAAGAAAGCTCACCCTTTTAACAAAAGCCAGATGCCATAATTAAAGGAATGGATAGGCCAGGAGACAGAGTGGAAACAATTGAAAGGAAAGCTCCTTGGGATGGTCAGCAAATCAACACAGGGAGAAATCCTAATTTCAGCAAAAATCAAAACCCAAACACTTGGAAGAATGGTCCTAACCAAAGCATTAGACCCCCTTTCTAGGAGAATTATGCGGAAGCTTCCAACTTTGAAGGTCGAGAAGGAGATACTCAAATTAATCTAATGGGGCTTGGTAATGAAGGAGAAGTTTTCTTGACCCAAGAGGATCAAGAGGCCACATACTTAAACAATTTCAAACTCAATAAGGGGAATCATTCGACTTTAGGGAAGGATATGACACAGCCATCTTTGAGGTGCACAAGCAATACAATCTAAGAAGTAAGAGGATTGATGTCCCTGAAAAAAATAAGCAAAAAGTTCCCAATCAACCCAAAAAAGGTAAGACAGTAACCACACCTGTACATATTCTTTCTAGATCAAATAATAACCCTTCTGACCCCATAATTGAAGATGTCTCTGACAACCAACCAAACAATAAACAACCCTCCACTTCCCTTCCTTCTAAGGGAACTATGGAAGAACCTCCAAAGGTTGATCTAGGAGAATCAACAAATCATGATTCCACTCCTGAAAAGGAGAAAAACATAGAAAACACAAAAAACAGAGAGAATACTGTTGTTCAAAATCCAAAGGCCCAAACAGAAAAACCATTTAATCTGGAAATAGAAGTAGGCAAGCGAAAAATTGTAGTCCCATTATCTAAATTAGCTAAACATGATGCCTACTGAACTCAAATCAATAGATCACTGAAAATTACTGGAACTGAAGACTCAGTGAATCTTTTTTATGACCAGCCCGAATTAATCTTTTTCCCTAGAAGTAAACGGAAAACCATTGGAAGGAGGGATTCCTACCTTCTATGTGAGCTTAAACATACATGATAAGATTCTTCACAATGCCATGTTTGACTCTGGGGCATCTCACAACCTAATTCCCAACTCTGTAATGGAAAATCTAGACTTAGACATCACTAGACCATACAAAGATTTGCTTTCTTTTGATTCTAGTCAGGTGAGATGTTTAGGATTGATAAAAGACTTGTGTGTCTCATTGGTTCAATACCCTGCAAAAAAAAAATTAATGGATATAGTGGTAGCAGATATACATGGCATGTTATTATCCAAGTCCTGGGGTGCTAAGCTTCAGGGATCTCTTCAATTGGATATGTCATATGCTACTATATTAGTTTTTGGACAACCAAAGAAACTATACAAAGGAACATTGATGAAATATGTAGTAAGTAGTTAGGAAAGACCCCAAAATTTCCCTATCTACTCAGTACACTCTGATATGGAATCATTCATTCTTTACAATGCAGACACCAATCCTTCCAATACTTTAGAAGTTTTAGCAACAAAACCAAAAGAAATTAAAAAAGAAAAATCAAGTGTTCATATTCAGGAAATATCAGATAACAAAGAAAAATCAGATGAGAACAAAAAACTGGATCCCACTGCTAAACAAGTTCCTACTACCCCAGACACCAATTATGAGCATGAAATCCTTTTGCATTTAGAACTTGATGGCTCAGTCAATAAACTAGGGGCAGGAGCAGGAGTTTGGGTGTACAATTTAGAAAATGATCATGTTGAAGACCATGCCTACATATTAAATTTCAAGTGCACCAATAACATAGCAGAATATGAGGCTCTCTTGTTGGGTCTTAAACTTGTCAAAATATTAGGAGAAATGAAGGTGTCTGTCATAGGAGATTCAAAATAAATAATCAAACAAATTAAAGAAACTTACACAACTAGGGATCCTAGACTAGGATATTATAGAGGAACAGTCATAGAAATTCTCAATACTTTTTGGAAACTCAGCTTGCGACTATTCCTAGAAAACACAACATGCAAGCCCATAACTTGGCCATGTTTGCCAGCACCTGAAAATTACCTTTTCAACCTAATCATCAATATACTGCTGAGATTAGGCACACACCAGCCATCACTGATAATCTGAAGAACTGGATGGTTTTTGATAGTAATGAACAGATTGATAACTTTTTAACTTTGGATGAAGCGTTTTCTAACAGTAACATAAATGTTGATACAATTATTAGCCTAATCAAATAGATGAGGTAGAAAATAAAATTTTAGAGGAAAGTTCAATAAATATCCTTCATCCCACGAAATTCACACAAAAAGAAATTCAAGATTAGAAACAAATGGACCTATATGAGATAATTGACGAAGAAACAAAAATTATCAACGTAAAAGACAATCATCTACCCAAAGGATTAACTCCTCTAGAAGATTTTTTGATTCCAATGACATTCCTAAGAAACCTAAAATGGAACCTTTAAATGCAGATATTGAAGAATACAACTTAGGTACATAGGACAATCCAAAAATGATAAAATTATCAAAATCTTTACTTCCTGATCAGAAGCTAAAGTATGTCGAACTTATGAGGGAATTACAGGATGTCTTTGCCTAGAGTTATGAAGATTTGAAATCCTATGACACCTCTATTATTCAGCACATGATACCTCTAAAAGAAAATCAAAAGCCCTTTAAACAAAAACTCAGAAGAATTAACCCAGTGTTATTACCATTAATTGAGAAAGAAATCAAATGTATGTATGAAGCAGGGATTATTGCCCCTATTAGATTTTTATAGTGGGTGTCTAACTTAGTACCTACTAGGAAGAAAACTGGGGAAATAATATTATGTGTTGATCTGAGAAATGTAAATAAGGTCTCTCTTAAAGATAGCTATCCTTTACCCAAAATGGATCATATTTTGCAAAGGGTAGTGGGTTCTTCCAGAATTTCACTTTTAGATGGGTTTTCAAGATATAACCAAATCTTGGTTCATCGTGATGACCAAGAGAAAATTACTTTTACAACACTATGGGGCACTTTCATGTACATTAAAATGCCATTTGGACTAAAAAAACGCAAGAGAAACCCTCCAAAGAGCAATGGACATTGCCTTTTCTAAAGAAATTCATGATTTTCTGGTTATATATCTGGATGTTCTAATTGTTTTTTCTAAATCATATAAACAAGACTTGGACCATCTTAGGCAAGTCTTCTTAAAATACAGAAAATATGGCATTTCTTTGAATCCAAAGAAGTCCTTGTTCAGTCTGGAGGAGGGTAAACTTTTAGGTCACATCATTTCCAAAGAGGGCATTCGAATTGACCCTTCCAAGATTGAAGCTATTCTATAGATACCTCATCCAAGAAGTATTAAAGAACTTCAGGCTTTCTTAGCGAAGATAATTTTTTTAAGATGATTTAGTTCTAACTTAGTTGAACTCTTTAGATTACTAATTTAAATGCTAAAGAATGATTCAAGTATCAAATGGAAAGTAGAGGCCAAGCAATACTTTGAAGAAATTAAAATGGCCTTAACTAGAACACTGGTCCTCTCTAGTCCACAATTTGATAGAGACTTCATCATTTTTTCTTTTGCATCAAAACACACCATAGTTGCAATTTTATTACAAAAGGATGATCAAGTATGTGAAAAGCCTATAGCCTTTTTTAGTAAAGCACTCAAAGATGCATCAATAAAATACAAAATAATGGAGAAACGATATTTTTCCTTGGTAAAAGCTATTACAGACTTTAGAGTCTACATATTATACTCTCATGTGATAGCTTATGTTCCTAATGCAGTTGTCAAAGACATCCTAACTTAGGATGGAATTGATGGAAAAAGAGGTAAACCGATTGCTACCATCTTAGAGTGTGATATAGAGATAAAACCTACCAAGTTAATAAAAGGTCAGGGGTTAGCTAAACTTATGGCAGAAACTGATTTTCAAGCCCTAGACATAAATGAACTGGATAACGAGAAGGAGATGGCGACTCCACAAATCAGCCAGGCCTTTTCAGAATCACCTTGGTACGGTAATGTAATTTATGTTTTACAAAACCTGCAGGCTCCTCCAGGGTTATCCAGAACCAAGAATAGGTTTTTAAAAATGAAAGCTTCAAAGTTTTGCATCTTAGATAATACTCTTTTTTGGAAAATTCATGAAGGAATTTTATTAAATTGTTTATTAAAAGATGAAGCTGACAAGGCTCTCCAAGAATTTTATGTAGTAGACTGTGGTGGACATCTCTATTGGAAGTCAACTGTAGATAAAATCCTAAGGGCTGGATTCTATTGGCCAACCTTGTTTGCAGATATGAAGAAATTTGTAACTTCTTGCCATAAATGTCAAACCTTTGAAGGCAAAAGAAGGTTGTTACCTTTACCCTTGAAACCCATTTCCACCGAGAAACCTTTTCAATAATGGGGTCTTGACTTCATTGAAGAAATCCATCCACCCTCTTCAGGCCAACACAAACAGATACTCACTACAACTGACTATTTTACTAAATGGATAGAGGTCACCCCCTCTAGAGAAGCTAATGACACTATGATCATAGGTTTCCTTGAGACCATTATATTGTCCAGGTTTGGTTACCCTACTAAAATCATTACTGATAATGTCGCAACCTTTAAGTCAAAGAAAATGATTAGTTTCTATAACAAGTATCACATTACACTGGGCCATTCCACAACCTACTACCCTCAAGGGAATGGATTGGCCGAATCTTCCAACAAGAGTCTAATTAATATAATCAAAAAACTGTTGGAAGAAAACAAGAAAACTTGGAACAAAAAACTAATCAATGCTTAGTGGGCAGACATGCTTACAAACAAAAAATCAATTGGAACCAGTCCTTATGAGTTAGTATATGGCATGGAGGCTATTTTTCCTTCATCACTGGGGGTTCTGGTTATGAAAATACTCCAAGAAGTTCAAGTGGAACCTAATGATATTCAAAGAAGGATAAACCAGACTATCAATTTGCAACAGACCAGGGAGGAGGTGTACCAAAGATCCCAAGTGTTGTAGGAGAAACTTAAGAAGATATTTGACAGAAGAACCAAGGCAGAGGATTTCTACCTTGGAGATAAAGTGTTAAGATGGGATTCTAGAAGAGAGGATAAGGGGGAACATGGGAAGTTTGACTTCCTATGGAAAGGACCATACATCATCTATGCTTTCAAGGGAAAAAATGCATATTTTCTTAAAGAGTTAGATGATACAGAAGAAGAAGAAGGACCAGTCAATGGTCAGATGTTAAAGCATTACTTTGATCCTACTTACTAATGTGACCATGTTCCTCACAAGTACATATTATATCTTTTGTAATGTCATAGTGTTGATTGGACAGTAAGATTTTGGAGTTGAAGAACAAAGAGGAGGCCCTAAGCTTCAGAAATATCATTGTCATACATACAATAAAGTAGCAAACAACAGAAGATTGTAGAGCATAGTCAATGTCATTAAGAGGCCACTGATCTACTATTTTTGAATTTCCACCAGGGAAAACCATCCCCAAGTGGAGCCACTCTTATGCTCCTATACCAATAGGTGTCATATATCATGATTGACTTGGTTTAGCTTTGTAATATGTGCATACCTTTACTTGTTGCAAATGTTTTCCATATTTGTAAAAAATCAAAAATTTTGAAAATGTAAAGAGGTAATACGCTAAAAGAAAAATCAAAGGGTGAAAAGAAATAAAAAGAGGTCAAAAAATGAAAGAAAATGAACCCCACCAAAATAAAATACCAAGAAAGTTTGCAAGTCTAAATGCCACTACTTTTTTACTTTTGTATAATAAAAAATTGTGTGCAGCTTGTCACCTATGCCACAATTCATGAATAGTCAAATAATTTAAGCTTGACTAGTTCATATTTTCAATTTCGTGTTGTAGAAATAGAGAATAAAGATCTGACCAAACAATTTAATCTTGGTAGATAAGCAAATAGGTAGAGTAACTAAAAGGAGCTCAATAGTGTAATCTGAGCCCTTGGATGTAATAAGGTTAGATTTAGATAGGTATCTCTATGTAAAAGAAAATAAAGTTTGAAAAGGGTTTTCCAGTCCAAGTGCAACCTAATAAAGAAATCAAAATGCTAGATTAGGTAGGTAGGGTAAGTAGATGATGGTTGAAAAATACTATGTGGTGAACGATAAGTCTAAATGTGTAAATCTTTTACTTCCATCACAATGAAAATGCATGTATCCCATGGAAGGCACATCAAGCAAGAAAAGTAAAAAATATTTAACTTCCCTACTCATTTCCCCTAAATTTTCACTAATTTCCCCTAACTGCCAAGGTATTTATCACGTTAGAGGGGCTTAGAGCATTTCTCTGACTTTTGGAGGGACCGGACCCTCTGCCCAATAATTTATAATACCTTAAGCACTTAAGCCCTTTCATCAACAATCATACCCCTCATAAGTTATTCATTTTCCTAATAAATCTTTTCCTAAGTAAAATCCCATTTTACTTAGGGAAAATAAAACACTTTCTATATAAACCCTCATGTTCACTTAACCTAATTTTAAATATATATATGAAAATGTTTTAAACTTAGCGCGCATTTCACAAAGTCATATTAACCACTAATTCATGTTATTATATAATTCCCCTATATAAAAGTTACACACTCCCATATTATTATAAAAATGCAAATTCCCCAAGTTTTTATATATCCCACCCCTCGGTTAAATATAACCATAATAAAAGTTAATAAATGGGATTAATTAACTAATCCATAGTTAACTAAGAGCCTGATCCCCTTCATGCTAAAGCAAGGATTAATTAATCCTCACGGTTAATTAATAACTTTTTGTGCCAATCACTTTACCCATGATATGGTTAAAATTTTAATTAATATTGGGCCCACCCTCTGTTAAAATTCCTCCACGTCACCTTCCCGACAACCACCCAATCATATCTTGCAGATCTGATGGTCATCACACATATCGCACAAGCTCCATGGTCGACCTTTGGCGTATGATGGCGAGTGGTTTTGTAAATAGTACCTGTGCTATGTGTCAAATGTTGTGTGGAATCATGCGGTCGCGCCCAAATACCACCTCCCCTCCACTAGCTGTGCGATGAAAACCATTTACTACCTCCCACTACCAACAAAACATCAAATCACTTCCCTATTGATGTCATCTATCCAAATCCCGAACCAACTAAATACTTTGACTTTGTATAAAAACAAAGTTAAACGGTTTTCATCCTTATTCTACGAAACACATACATGCAACTTGAGCATTGAATTTGACTAGCTCATACACCCAACCGTCAACCACCCTCAAACTTGTAGTTCGACACCATTCCAAGTCTGCCATTCACACCCAGTGAACCTTCATTCCATTGCCTGTCACTAAAAACATATATTTACCAGTTTCCGTCCAGAAACCCTGTAAATACTTGCTTTCCTCTGCAATTATATTGAAAAATCTAAATTTCATTATAATCCAGTTGCTGAAATCAAAATTGAAGACTCCCCGGACCCTCTGTTCTCACCAATTCCACTTAAAAGACCCTTCTTCCTATCTAAATCCACAAGAACTAGACTGGAAACCCCCGTGGTCCTCAGTGTAGCACCTATCGCTACCCCTCACCGTGATTTGGATTATCTACCCTTAGCAGATAAAGATTTTCAAATAAAACACCTTGATACCGACCAAGACAACTTGAAAGTATTTTGCCGATGCCGGGACAATTACATGAATTGCTCTGATACCATAGGACTTTGGGAATCAAATCTCCCAATGTACATGCTCCCCTTTGTGCACATTTTCCCTGACATTATCCATCAGTGTCACACCAATTATGATCCCAACCTCAGAGCAGTAATGTCCCCCAATCAAACTGTTCTCTTCACAATTACTGCAGACTCAATCAATGAGATGCTTTAGTTTCAGCCCAGTCAAGACCTCACCCCCATTTCCCTTGAATATTTGCTACAGAAATCATCTAAATTATCCCAGTTTGAACTCAGTCACCTTTTCCAGACTTTTATGGATAAGCAACATCAACCCAAAAATCCCCCTCCCTATTTGTCATTTTTCTTCACACAGACAGGCAAAAATATAATTGATATGATAGCTGCAGTCATGGGTTTCAATACTAGTGAATATGTAGATGAATTGACCCTAGTTTTAATGTCCATTTTTACCCCTGGTTAGCCTCCTGCTATCAAGTATAACTATACTACATTCATTGCTGAGAAAATCCATGACCAATTCATGAGGTTGGAAAGTGAAAAAGTATCCAAGTATTCCACATTTATATATCACCTTTTCCTTTACTATCAAGATGACAAGTTCCCATTCTCTGTAAATAAACTTGATATAAAGGGTAATCCTAGATCAATCATTTTTTGGACTTATATCTTCCACTATACATTTGCTTGTCTCTATTCATACAATGAATTCATTGACCAGTTTTTCCACCCAGTGACCACCATGCTGACAGGAAGTCCTCCTCTTAGGATTAGTGATGAAATCAAAAGGATCCTTCGGTTATCCAAGCAGTACAAAATAGGTGACTGGTACTTGTATCAGAATCACATAGAGATCAGAATTTATGGTTGTGAACTTCCTCCATTCAAACTACCAAAATATGTACCTATGAGATTGTTTGAATTGGAGTATTATAGGCAAATGATAAACTCTAATCAGATTCACTTTACCAAGGCCAAGGAAAATCACAATTGAGAATTAAAGATCAATTAGGCCCATTTGTCTGCAACAATAGAGAAGCAGGCAAAGAAGCAGAAGAAATCCTAGAACACATGAGATTAAATAAAAGTTTTGTTTGGAGATATGATCCACAAGGTTTCATTTGTGATAGGAGAATGAAGCATAAGTTATCACCATATTTTCATCACAAAATCCCTGAAATAGAGCAATATGCAAATATGGATGAATAGAGGGAAGGAACTCTATTTGAGATGGATAGTGATCAGGTTGATGTAGAGAATTTGATGAAAGACTTAGAAAAGAGACTTTACCTGGACTCTTGTGAACAGGTACCAGATGGAACTGCTAAGAAGCCAACACCAGGAACTAGTGCCTCTATAGTAGATACTTCTAAAAGGCACTCACAGGAAACTAGTGCACCCACTACAGAACCACCACAGGGGAAAGAACAAGGAGCCAATATTCCAGCATCAGGTTAGCCAAACATGTTAGAGTAGCCTAAAATCTCTAAGGAACAGGCTCCACCACAGTTCCATCCGGCTCACGTTGATATGGGAGAACCCCCAGTTTTTGTAGACTCCTATGAATGAGAAAAAGAGCTTAAAAAGAGACAGGCAAGTAACTATCCCTGCTAGTGGTCCTTCAGACTAGCCTGGTGCTAAGAGGCATAGGCTAAATCCACATTCAGAGGAAGAATTTTTTGATGAAACAACAAAGAGTTTAAGGAAAGAAGGTGGAGACAGTCTACATACATTCCCAGTAGGTGGGACACCGTCTAGTTCACAAAGACAAGAGCTTGAACGACAACAGAGTGTCAAAGTTTCATCTTTCAGGTCTTCATCTGACAAGACCATAGACATCAAAGGAAAATTTAAGGAGATAAAGGCAAAAAATGAACAACTGAAGGCCCAAGCCTACATGCAATACTTGAAGATGGACCCTACTAATCAAACTAGGTTGATGTCAGCTTATGACATCAAAGAAGGGAAAATGCAAATGAGTTTTTTAAAGCCTATAGTACAACAGCCCAAATCTATTACTGACTACATCAAAACTGATTTTGAGGTCTTAGCCAAAGATATTCACCCCATAGATCAAATAGAATTGCATAAGCAAACATGGAAAATGGTTTATTCTACACTGAAAAGCAAGGCCATGATGGCACACAGATTGGAGAATTCAATGAACAACACCACTACTCAGTTACAACTAGAAAGAGCCTCCTCACAGGCAAAGGACAACAGAATCAAATCATTGGAGGATTTGATTATTGGATTGGGCCATATCCCAAAGGATGTCAAAGCTACAGAGAGCCTAATAAAGAAAAGGAATGAAGATATAGTTGCCCTGAGAAAGCAGTTGAAATTGCCGCCTCTTATGCATCCATAGACTGCTGAAGTAATTGAAAAGAAGAATGAAGAAGATCATATGGACTCGGTCCTCAAGCTAAATGAGCAATTAAAGGAGACAAAGCAGGAATTAGAAAAAACACTACAAAGTAGGCAGAGTGAGTCGACCTCTCAACCTCAAAATGTAGTACCATTGGTTTCTACAGCAGTCCCTTCTGCGTTGGCAGCTGTTCTAGCACCAAATGTCCCTTTAGTAATAGTTGAAACTATTGAAGTAATAGGTGCAGGTACATCACAGGTAGGAACGTGAAGTCAGAGCACAGAAGAGTTAATCAAATCCATGGAGGAAATGAAGCTCCAGGTCACTGAACTCCAAAAGGTAAAGGAGAAATTCATTACCTTGGAACAAGAGTATGATGTGTCAAAAATTAATTTTGCTGAAGAGGTGAGGAAAAACAAAGGCTTGACTCAACAAGTTAAAACAGTGGAGAAATATCTTAAATTTGAAAAGCCTTTAACTGATATCAGATTGATATTGTGGACCAACATCACTCAATCAATCAATGATGTTTGGTCATCAATTCAAATCATTTTTGAACAGATTAACTTAGCAAAAGTTGCTCTTCAAGAGATCGAAAAAACCAAGGAAGAGCTAGGAGGGAAGCCTGAAGAAGCTACCAGGTTGATAAATTTTCCAAACAGCAGAAACAGGTATCAATTGGAACAGCTAAACATTGAGGATAGGACTGGAACCATCCTAGAAATAAAGAAAGTATTAACCAAAAGGAATTTAATGCAAAACTTGGAAAGAAAATGTCAGAATATGCAAGAAGACATAGATTTGGCATCTTACATAGTAAATGACTTCCAAGTCCTTTAGTCATCAATGATAAGTTAATGAGGTAGGATGATTATGTCAACAAATTACATCAGTATGCAAACAACCAAGCCAGTTCCTCTACTAGTTCATCTGCACCCAAGGCATTACCCATAGGAAGAGTTCTCTACGATAGTTTGGAGAACCTTTTTTATGTTGAGCATAAATTGAAACAATTGTTTCCAATACAACCAAATTTTGTAAAATACACAGAAGCTGATGAAATCTTCAAAAAACTAACAAGGACCAGAATACCAAGGGATGATTGGTGGACCAACATGACAGATATTTTATGATTTACCTTGGTAAAAAGTAAATTGAAGTATTTACCATAGTCAAATATGGTAAAATAAGATGAATGATGGTAAAGCAGGTAAAGATTATCAGTCACAGGTAAAAGAGTATCAGTGAAAAGCTAAAAGAAATTAGCCATCACAGAATTATGTGAAAGATAGAAAGACACACAATGATAGGGCCTGCCCCTAGCTCCTTCAACAAAAACAAGGACAACAACCAAGCAGTTCACATTCAGTTTCTATTTTCGAGACCATCTATCTCTATATTCATGTAAAATATATTTAGTTTTCCTAGAATATATCTCTCTCAGTTAGGAGATATTTTGTTGTAACTTTTTTATAAGTACTTCCTCGTTCAAAGTACTGGGGGTGGATTCTTAGACATTTCTGTAAACATCTTATTTTGGAATATAAGTGTTGTTGAACAACTATTGTATGCATGGCTGGACAAAGTAATAAAGCAAAGGACTTTTAGAGGATATCTGTGTCAAACGAGAAACAAATAAGTATTCTATATCTTATGTTTTTAGAGTTTTCATGTTTAAATATTCATATGTGTTTCACATCTGAATGGTAAACAAAAAAAGTATATTTCATAAAGAGCTTTACTGCATTTTTTCTTTAAAATCATTTATATTCTTAATGTTTTCTTCCAAGCTATCATAGGTAGGAAATTCTTAATTTCTCCCTGCATTTTAGTTTATCATTGTGGTCATTTAACAAAGAATTCTTAATTTCTTTTTGTTAATGATCACCCACTTTCCCTCATCTTGAACTTTGTTGAAGGATTCTTAATTTCCCTTCCTCCCTTTCAAGATCATTTCACCCTTTCAAGTTATCATTTATCCCTTGTTTAGTTATCTTTCCCTGTGAAGCCCTCCTTTGTTGAATCAAACTTATCTAGTTAAGCCATCTTCAATTGACTCCATAGCCCAATGGCTTGAAATACCTTATTCTACCCATCTGCTCTTGAATTCCACCACCAAACAAAATCAAAACCCCCAAGCTTTCATAACTAGCCTAATATCCCATAAAACAAAGCTAAATCATAAAGAGAGAGCCCTCTCTGAGTATAGATTGGCTAGATTCTGTACTTAAAAGTTGTTTTGTGGTTACCTCAGACCCCTTTCCTTCTTCTAACAACTTCATGGAAAATCTGAGTGATAAAAACATGAACCTAGGCCTAGAAGAGTACAAGCCCTACTTGAAATCAAAATAAAAAGGAGCTCACTCACATCTTTTCCCATTCAGATACTTGTTGGAGAGATATGCACCATTGATGAAGGCTGTCATGAAGTTCTTCACATGTGAGGGAATATTTTCCAGGCTATATCAATACCACATAAGAATGCTCATGCACTTTACAGCTACCAAGTATCTAAGTTTGTCCAACTACTTGTATAGGACCCTAACCAAAATGTTTGAAAGGGTGAAATTGAAAGGAAAAGTGCATTATCCCAACCTCTTTCACCATAGCCTGATAAAGGTTATAGTACTCCATCAGTTGACAGAGAAGAACATGACATGGGACACCTTCATTGAGGCAACCTTGAAAACGCATATAACCACTTCACCAAGCCAACACCAAACCATGTCAGTACATCCGATGGAGGTGGGGTCATCAAGAAAACATGATGAGATTTCCAAGGCACTTAAGCCTGAAGTGACCAAGACATATCGGAGAGGAAGAAGGCTTGTGTTTTCTCCTCAAATTGAGGAAGGGGCCAAGCCTACTACATCAGCAGAACAAGGATCACCATCACATCATGAGGCTTCTTTGCATGATGAGGAGCCCATTGAACATGAATTTGACCTAGTTGACTTGGAGGGACATTATAAGCATCAAACCATGCAACAAGTCATCAAATAGAATGGTTCTCAGTTCATGGAGCTCAAGGACAATTTGGAAAGGGCCAAATTCATCATTTCATTCCTTGAGCAAGAAAACAGTCAACTTAAGGCAAACAACTAGTCATGGAGAAAGAGCAATGCATAGCCAAGAAACAAGAGATGAAAGGAAAGGAAGTGGTGGACCATGAGGCCACTGAGCAACATGAAGGACACGTGGCAAGGAAGAGACCAAGGAAAATGGGTCTTAGGAAGGCGCTTCAGACAGAAAGAGAACAAAAGCCACCAATGGAAGAATTGACCTTTGAAGATAGGAGTGCCATGGAAATAAATGAGGACATGGATTTTTGGCTTGAAAAAGTCATTTCCAACTTGAGAAGCTGCTTGAAAAGGACAACACGGATAACAAGTTGCAAAAGAAAATGGCCATCCATTATTGCACAAGGAATCAGGTTTCCAAGGTCAAAATCAAGCAGTTGAAGGAAAAACTCAAGGAAACCCTAATGAGCCAAGAGGAGAAGGTTGTTGGCATTATGATACAGGTATTGTCCTTGATGGCAACTCACTCAGATGAAAGATCATAGTAGAACATGTTAACAACAAATAATTACAGATGAGTCTACATAGAATGAAGAAAGAGAGGTATATGCAAGTTCACCGAACCAAGTTGCATATACACACAGGTTCACTGACCACAAGTAGCGTATACATAAACACGCACTTTCACAGAAGGAAAAGCGCGTATATCATGGAAAAATAAGTTTTGGTCCAAAGTATTTGGTCCATGGTATTTTGATCCATGGTATTGGTCCAAGGTATCTAGTCCGAGGTATTGACCCTGGGTATTTGGTCCAAGGTATTGGTCCTCAGTGGTTTTGGTCCATGGTATTGAGAAAGTCCTAAAACTATAAAAGGAGGAGAAGATCATTAGGCCAAGGTGTGCAAGTATCAAATATGTAATGAAGTGTGAGATCTAGTATGCAAGTTATTAGCTTATGATGTTATGCTTGAGCTGAACCAGGGATGAACCTTAGCGGTTGATGGAGGATAAGATCTAATGATTGATCAAGATCTTAAGGCTTGAACTGAATTATCTTTATATGGTTTGATCATGTTTATTCTAGATCTATATACTGATGCATGTTTTGTTCTATAAATATTATGATCTGGGTATAATTGAAGTCTAGAATAGCTGCAAAATTATGAAATATTTGTAGATGTATACGCTAGCTGGCTTTGAGAAAAGCATGTATACATGCAGGTTCAACACATGGAATTAGTGTATACCTTATAAAATATGTTTCAGTTGTTTCTGTTTGTTGTTGAAGAGTTCAGGGTTTTGGTTTGGGTTCGGGTTACTGTATTTTGGTGACAGCATTCTGAATGATCAAATTGATGGTTTTCAAAGTGATTGATTGATTCAGTTGTGGTTGGTTCAGAAAGTGATTGGTTGATGCCAATGTATTTGATGATTGAATTATAGTTATGAAGTTGTTGATAGATCCAATCTGAAAATTTATAAAACGTGGTCCTTCAAGGAAGAAAGAAGGTTGTAGCCTTCTGTAGGTCACAACCTATGTACTAGTAAACATATTAGCTAGTACAAGAGTTGGTGGGGTTGTAGCTCCTTTCCAAGAAAAGCTGGAGAATGAGAAAAGGTTGTAACCTTTTGCAGGTAGAAGCCTGCGCACTAGTATAAGTTTGCACCAATACAAAATTGTAAACATATTTTCTTATTATTAAAAGAAGACATAGACGACACCAGCAGGTGGTTTTCACCCACATTGGTTTTCCACCTTATATCTTGGTGTTCATGTGTGTTGCTTATGTGTGATGTCTTATTCTACTTTTACTGCACTGTCTAATAAATCTCTGATATACTGATCAAAGTTCAATGCATGATAAATTGGGTAAATCAAAATTTCTCTGCATATATGATGGTTGCCTTAAGTACTATCACATCTACACACTAGTTCACTTAGCTGAAGTAGCGTATACAAATTTGTTTGGAAAATTAAATTATTGATCTGATAATACTAATTCACCCCCCCCCCTCTTAGTATTATTTCCAACAATTGTGATTAGAGCAGGTCCTTCAGAAGAAGCTTCATTGCTTGAATGGACATCCATCATCATGAGTAATCAAGAAAGCATGGGATCCATCAGACCGCCAATATTTGATGGGAGAAACTTTGTTTATTGGAAGATAAGAACCACAACCTATCTACAATCACTTGGAACAAATGTCTGGGAAATTGTGGAAGGAGGATATACATTTCCATCAGCAATTCCTAGAGATACGACAGGTAAAAGGAAATATGAAACCGATGCCAGGGCTGTCAATACATTATTGGGAAGTCCGTCACAATCAGAGTTTGTCAAAGTTATGCAGCTCAAATCAGCCAAAGAAATATGGGACAAAATCGTTCTAAGCTATGAAGGATACCCTCACGTAAAACATGATAAACTGCAAACTCTCAGAATTCAAATGAAACTCTTAAGATGCACAATGATGAAAGTATAGCTAGTTACTTCTTACGTATAGATGAGGTTGTTAATTGCATGAAGAATCTGGATGAAGAGATAAAGGAAGTTACCTTAGTTGAGAAAGATCAAGATCCTTGTATACTAAATTTGAATCTAAAGTATCTGCCATAGAAGAAAAACAGGATATACAGACTATCACTATGAGACAACTTCACGGAATCTTAACTGCCTTTTGAGATGAGAAAAGGAGGCCCATCATATATGAGACAAGACACATTTAAAGCTTCAGCAAAAGGAAAGGAAGAACTCAATGAATCAGGACATATTTAAGAAGAAGAAGATGAAGTAAACTTTGTCAAGAAGCTTCAACGGGGTTCCAGAAGATTTAGAGGTAAACTACCTTTCAAATGTTTTGCCTGTGGTAGAGTTGGTCATTATGCTGCCAAATGTCCTCATAAAGATAAATATGATAAAGGGAAGGAATCTACAAAATGGAATAGAAAACAAAGTGTAAGTAAAATGAGTTACTATACCCATGAAGATAGCGATGGTTTATCAAATAGTGATGAAGATGACAATAGTAATGACTATAGGATTCTAATGGATTATGAAGAGGATAATTTTTGGGATTCTTTAGAAGAAGATGACAATCTCTAAACTCAAAATCTGTTTAGAAGAAAATAATATGATTATAGACACTTTGACATACCAACTTGCTAAAAGAGAAAAACACAATGAAAAAATAGAATGTGAAATTGTGGGTCTAAGAAAGGATCTTGAGAAAAAAAATCTCTCAATATTAGATTTGCTAAAGGATCAAAAACCTTAAATGAAATTATCAAAGTGCAACATTCTCCTCTAATAAAGACAAGTCTTGGATATACTGAAGAAGCATCTCAATCACAGAAGCCGTCAACCTCCACTAAAAGCTATCTTGATGCAGCAAAGAATAGTGAACAATATGACAAATGTCAGCAAAGGCATAAAGCAGATCACCAGGTAAATCAGGCTTAATTTGCTTCAAGGATGAACAAAAGCCACAACAAACCTTAGGCAAATCATACTCAATTTTCTTCAAAGATGAATATCAATAGAAACTACAATCACCAGGTCAATAGATTCAATAATCACAGGAACTTCTTTAATGGTCAATGTTTCTCATGTCATAATTTTGGACACAAAACTGCTCAATGTGTTGCTTACAAAACCATCATGACTAGAGAAGCACGAAATTAAAGGAATGTGATAGGTATCAAGAAAAGTTCCTATAATAACTTTTCTCTTCTTGAAAATGGAATAGAATGCTCAATCTGTAACAACTTTGGCCATGAAGAATCTGAATGCAGGAGTAAATTTCAGCAAATATCTTGAAAGGAGCAAACTCCATTAAATTTCAAAATATGGAGAAAGAAATAACTGCAAATAGAAAGATGTGGTATAGCCTTGTATGCAGAAGGACAAGAGAATCAATGGTACATCGACAGTGCATGCTCAAAACACATGACAGGTTATAAAGAAAAACTTTACTCATATAATGCCTTAGAAAAGGAAAAGAATGTCTCATTTGGAAATGACACTCCTGTTGTCATAAAAGGTAAAGGCTCCATTTTATTGAAAGAAAAGGTTAAAGCTGGGAACGTTATGTATGTAGATGGTCTAAATCATAACCTATTGAGTGTCAACCAAATGTGTGATCAAGGAAATGAAGTGGTGTTTTGATCAAACAGATGTGTTGTTCATGAGCTTAATACAGGAGAAACCATGATCAAAGGTACAAGAACTCCAAACAACTTGTACATACTCAGTTGAGGACAACAATAGTGCTATCTAAGAAAAAATGATGAAAGATGGTTATGGCATAGAAAATTGGGACATCTAAGCTTTTCTCAAATACGAAAAGTGTACAGATTCCAGGTTGTTTGTGATCTTCCAGATATGAGAATTCCTGAAAATACAATATGCAAACCATGTCAATTCAGTAAGCAAACCAGATCTCACTTCATTGAGAAAGAAGGGTTAGCTGGTAAGCCTCTTGAACTTGTTCATACTGATTTATGTGGACCATCAAGGAAAAAGTCACCTTGTGGTGAAGAATACTTTATATTGTTCATTGATGATTTTTCTAGAATATTCGCAAAATCAAATGTCTTAGATCTGATCGAGGAGGGGAATTTACCTCGAATGAATTATTTGACTTTTGTAAGCAACATGGAATAAAAAGGTAGTTCTCCACTGCAAGGACTCCTCATAAAAATGGAGTTGTAGAAAGAATGAACAAAACTATTCAACAAATGGCTCGAGCTATGCTAGATGAATCTAGAACTCCTGCAACCTTCTGGGGTGAAGCTACATTCTCCGCCATCACTATTCTCAACCAAGCAAATGTTCGGGTAAACAACACTCAAACTCCACATGAACTTTTCTATGGTAAGACTCCTACTGTAAAATACTTTAAAGTTTTTGGAAGGAAATGTTACATCAAAAGGACTGATGAAAAACATGGTAAGTTTGAACCCAACAGATGAAGGTATTCTTCTTGGCTACTCTTCTTGAAGTAAAGGATATAAATGTTATAATAAAATACATAGGAAAATTATTGAAAGTATTGATGTTGTGGTTGATGAAGCCTGCAAAAATCCAAAACAGATAAAAACCGAAGATTATGACAATGAAGAATATGGGGATTATTTTCCCACATCAAATTACACTGATTCTAAAGAAGAAACCAATGAAGCACTAGAAGAAGAGATAACGGTAGAAGAAAAGACTCTATCTAGGTATGTCCACAAAATTCATCCAGAAACTCAAATTTTAGGTGTACAGACAAGAAGAACTATTATGGAAACCTCAAGCTATCTAGCATTACTATCCTCCACCAAACCTCAAAATATAAATGAATCATGAAAAGATTAATTTTGGGTCAAGGCCATGAATGAAGAACTTGAGCAAATTGAAAAGAATAATACTTGGGAATTAGTTCCTAGACCTCATGATAAGAATATCATAGAAACTAAATGGATATTCAAAAACAAGCTGAATGAAAATGGAGAAGTTATTAGAAATGAGGTCAGACTTGTTTGTAAAGGATATGCTCAACAAGAAGGTATAGATTTTGAGGAAACATTTGCACCAATCGCTAGACTTGAAGCCATAAGGATGTTTCTTTCTCTTCCTAGTTTTCAGAAATTCAAAGTATACCAAATGGATGTACAATTTTCCTTCCTTAATGGAGACTTAGAAGAATATTTCTATATTGAACAACCAGAAGGATTCATTCTTGGAAATGATGAAAAACTTTTATGCAGACTCGTAAAGGCTCCCTATGGTCTAAAATAGGCTCCAAGGGACTGGTATTACCATCTTGACAAATATCCTGGCCAACAGGGTTTTTCAAAGGGGTTATCAGATAGAAATCTATATACAAAGATTGACACTGATAAATTGCTAATAATGGTTGTTTATGTTGATATCATTTTTGGTAGAAATGAAGAATCCATGAGTTAGAATTTTGCTTTAGTGATGCAGCAAGAATTTGAAATGTCCTTTCTTGGTGAGCTTACCTATTTTCTTTGTCTACAAGTTCAACAAAATAAAGATGGTATTTTTCTTTCACAAACCAAATATCTCAAACAGATCTTGAAAAAGTATGGCATGGAAGATTCTAAACCAGTATGTACCCCAATGGTATCAGGATGTAGTCTCAACTCAAATGATGAATCAACAGTTGTAAATCAACCAGCTTACAAATCCATGATTGGCAGTTTGCTTTATCTAATAGGTACCTGACCTGACATCATGCATGTAGTAGGAATCGTTGGAAGATTCCAAGAAAATCCAAAGGAATCACACCTTCAGGGAGTCAAAAGGATTTTCAAATACCTTCAAGGAACACAGAACTTTGGTTTATGGTATCCTAGAGATATAGATCTTACTCTTCATGCATATATAGATGCAGATTGGGCAGGAAGTGTTGATGTCAGAAAAAGCACTAGTGGTGGTGCATTCTATATGGGTTCCAGGTTAGTATCTTGGTTCAACAAGAAACAAATTCCAATTTCATTATCTACATCTGAAGCAGAATATGTGGCTGTTGCATCTTGCTACACACAACTACTTTGGATGATGCAAACATTGCAAGACATTCAGATCAGATGTACTCCACCCATCTCCATTCTATGTGATAACACAAGTGCCATCAGTATTTCAAAGAATCCAGTCATGCACTCCAAGACCAAGAACATACCCATCAAATATAATTTTCTACATAAACAAGCGCTTAAACAAAAGGTCAAATGGGAGTATGTTCCCTCCAAAGAACAAGTTACTAATATATTCACTCAACCACTGCCCAGAGAGACATTTTAATATCTTAGACAAAATTTGGGAGTAGTTGTTGCATCATCCTACTATTAAATCCTATTTTTCAGAGAAAGGTTGTTATACGCAAGTTTCATGAAGCGTAGTCACGTACATACGCAGGTTTCTGTGGGCACAATCACGTATATGTTGGTTTGAAGAAAAGTAGTGGGCCAGACTCAAGAAAAAGGGGTCTGATATAGTTCTGTCAATTATCTGCTATGTTTGATGATGGTTACAATCTACTGATAACATGTGGAAATATATTGGTCCTCATAAAGTTGTTCATAACTTGATGTATACTTGATTGATGATGATTCTTCGATATTTCTTACTGATATATGCAATCATCAGATTTGACAGTAAACACCTGGCACAGATTCAAGGGGAGCATATGCTTCTACTAATGCATTATTGGAATTATCTTAGAAGATCTTGGTACAGATCTGCATAATTGTTTTGATTCAGGTGACCCTTTTGATGATGGAAATATACAGGCTATTGATCCTAATGTTGTTGATGGTGCAAATCATATATGGTGTATGATAGTTGCTGATGACTATCATGGTCTTGTTGATGTCCTTATTATAAATTTCATACATATAATTTAATGTAAAGGTCATGAAAAGACCTAATTTGTAACCCCACTATGCATGGGATGGATGATCTAATATTTCTTATTTTTGTCATGTATAAACAATTGGTATATCCCCGCTTGGTTCGATGGATGAGTCAAATTTGGTATATCCCCACTTTGTTGGGAGATGGATGTATGTATGAGCCATTGGTGAAAGGAAGGTCCTTGGTGATGTATGTATAGATTCATGTTATTGTTTTAGAAAAAAAAATTGCAGACTTTGCTTGTGCTCAAGGGGAGCATGGACTCAATCATGGGAGCTCAATCAGTACACTTCAGCATATTAGATAATTCAGCATGTACCCAGGGGGAGCATGACTAGAATAATGTATGTCAGAGGGGGAGCATCGCCCTTTGCCCTTGATGTCAAAGTAGGAGAGTGACTTGGTGTTGTTGTTGCCATCAAGTCCAAAGGGAGAGATTGTTGGCATTATGATACAGGTATTGTCCTTGACGACAACTCACTCAGATGAAATATCATAGTACAACAGGTTAACAACAAAGAATTACATATCAGTCTACATAGAATGAAGAAAGAGAGGTATACGCAGGCTCACCTTGACCAAGTTGTTTATACACGCAAGTTCATTGACCACAAGTAGCGTATATGTACACACACACTTTCACAGAAGGAAAAGCGCGTATACCATGGAAAACTAAGTTTTTGGTCCGAAGTATTTGGTTCATGGTATTTTGATCCATGGTATTGGTCCAAGGTATCTGGTCTGAGGTATTGACCCTAGGTAATTGGTCCAAGGTATTGGTCCTAAGTGGTTTTGGTCCATGGTATTGAGAAAGGCATAAAACTATAAAAGGAGGAAAAGATAATTAGGCCAAGGTGTGTAAGTATTGAATATCTAATGAAGTGTGAGATCTACTATGTAGGTTATTGGCTTATGGTGTTGTGCTTGATCTGAACCAAGGATGAACCTTAGCAGTTGATGGAGGATAAGATCTAAAGATGGATCAAGATCTTAAGGCTTGAAATGAATTATCTCTAAATGGTTTGATCACGTTTATTCTAGATATTTATACTGATGCATGTTTTGTTCTATAAATATTATGATCTGCGTATAACTGAAGTCTAGAATAACTGCAGAATTATGAAATATTTACAGATGTATATGCTGGTTGGCTTTGAGAAAAGCGTGTAAACACACAGGTTCGACACATGGCAGTAGAATATACCTTATAAAATGTGTTTTAGTTGTTTCTATTTTCCGTTGCAGAGTTCTAGGTTCTGGTTTGGGTTCTAGTTACTATATTATGGTGACAATATTATGAATGATCAGATTGATGGGTTGTCAAAGTGATTGATTGATTCAGTTGTGGTTGGTTCAGAAAGTGATTGGTTGATGCAGATGTATTAGATGATCAAATTACAATAATGAAGTTGTTGATGGATCCAATCTGAAAATTTATGAAACATGGTCCTTCAAGGAAGAAAGAAGGTTGTAACTTTCTGTAGGTCGCAACCTACATACTAGTAAACAAATTGACTAGTACAAGAGTTACGGGGGTTGTAGCTCCCTTCCATGACAAGTTGGGAACGAGAGAAGGTTGTAACCTTCTGCAGGTAGAAGCCTGCGTACTAGTATAAGTCTGCACCAGTACAAAATTGTAAACATATTTTCTTATTATTAAAGGAAGACAGAGATGACACAAGCAGGTGGTGTTGGAAATAATACTGAGAGGGGAGGTGAATGAGTATTATTAAATCAATAAAACTTTTTCATTTCCATATTAAGGTTCATATACACTACTTCAGTTAAGGCAAACCATGTGTATACGCAACTGTGTGTAATGCAACAAGCGTATCTCCAATAAACATATGATTCAGTTAGTTGATCCTTAATGAGTACATCAGAACATTATTAACCATATGAATAGTAAGCAGGAGCAGTAAAATAGACCAGATCATCACACACAAGAAGCACACATGAACACCATGATGTAAGGTGGAAACCCATTGTGGGTGAAAACCACCTGGTGCAAGTCGTCTCAATCTTATTTTTAATAAGGAACTTGTTTATAAAATAGTTCTGTACTGGTGCAGTCTTATACTAGTACACAGGCTTCTACCTACAGAAGGATACAACCTTCACTCGTTCTCTAGACTCTCCTCGAAGGGAGCTACAACCCCCTTAGCTCTTGTACTAGCCGATCCATTTACTAGTACATAGGTGCCAGCCTACTGAATGCTCCAACCTTCACTCATTTTCCAACTGCTACTGCAAGGGAGCTGCCACCCCCTTAGCTCTTGTACTACCTGATGTACTAGTACGTAGGTGCCGACCTACAGAAGGCTACAACCTTCTCTTTCTTCCTCTAGGTACCACGTTTCATAAATTTTCAGACTAGATACTTCTAAAGCACAACGCCATAATCTGAAGGCCACGTTTCGTCCAATTTTCAGACTGGACCCATCAACAACATTGAAGCACAAAATCAATCACCACTACAAAACACCCATCAACTACACCTGCATCATCAATCTTTGAATCACCCAATACTGAAACACTGAAACCCTGTCAACAACACAATCACTAGAACATAGAACATACAACAGAACTCTGCAACAATAACCAAATCCAACTTCAACTTCAAATATCATGTCTAATAATGTATACGCTACTATGATGAATCAAACCAGCGTACATATGCACTTTCACCAAAGCCAACCCGCTTACAGATCTGCAAATATTTACTCATATAATGATAAAACATTCCAAGCCTTAAGATCTCGACCCATAATTCATCATCATTCACATGGGTGCATCCTTGGTTCAGATCAATCACAGCATCACAATCCCATATCCATCATACTAGATCTCTCACTTCATCAGATATTCATCACTTCTCAAAAAATTGCCTTTGCCTAATGATCTTCTTCTCCTTTTATAGTCTTAGTCCTTACTCAATACCATGGTCCAAAACCATTTAGAACAAATACTAGGGACCCAATACCTAGGTTCAACACTTCGGATGCAATACCAAGGACCAAAACCATAGGTCTAAATAACACAGACCCAAAAATAAGCTTTCCCACATGTACGTGCTTTTCTGTGCATGAAAGTGTGTGCATACACATACGTGACTTTTGATCAGCAATCTCGCGTGTATACGCACCTTTGTATATAGTGAACCTACGTGAATAACCTGTGTGTATACCCTACTTCTTATATAGCGAACCTACGTATATACGCGACTTGGTACTAGTGAACCTGCATATAACATGCATATGTACGCGACTTGCTATACAGTGAACCTGCGTATATACTCTTCTTTCTTCATTTCTGTAGTCTGATCATCAATTCTTTGCTACTGACCTGCTACACTATAATCTGTCATCTTTCCATCAAGGACAACACTTGTATCATAATGTGAACAATCTCCCCCTTTGGACTTGATGGCAAAGCTAACTTGTCATACTGAGAACTGTCATCTGATTCCTTTGAGCTGTCCCGCATCCCATGTATTCTGTCACATTTGATATCTCTTCTGTAGATTCATCTAGATATATATAAGTGAGTTGTTCTTCTACGAGTGGGTTGCCATCAAGAACAATACATGCATCATAATTCCAACAATCTCCCCCTTTGGACTTGATGGCAACAACACCAAATCACTCTCCCCCTTTGACATCAAGGGCAAAGGGCAGACCAAGATATTCTCTTCCCTTCATAAACATTCCACTATCCATACTAACCTTGAGTAACTACTGAAATATCTGAATGAGCTCCCCCTTTGTATATACCAAGGTGTACCAATCTGACCATGCTCCCTCTAAGTACATGCTAAAGTCTCTGCTCTGCTAAAGTGTGTCGTTCATGCTCCGCCTGACTGTAAGCA
The DNA here is from genome assembly GCA_031772625.1 of Pinus tabuliformis. NCBI lineage: Eukaryota > Viridiplantae > Streptophyta > Pinopsida > Pinales > Pinaceae > Pinus > Pinus tabuliformis. The sequence goes on from CM062813.1 coordinate 225,610,607, forward strand.
AGGTCTGCAAAAAGATTTTCTACAAGAAGAACATGACTCTATCATAAATGACCTTCCTATCACCAAGGACTCATACCTACATCCATCTCCCAACCCAGTGGGGATATACCAATATTGACTCATCCACCCAACCAAGTGGGGATATTCCAGATACCAAATCTTTATACATGACTGAACTATTACATCATCCTTCCCATGCATAGAGGGGGTACAAATTAGATCGTATGACCAAAAGGGATTCATCAAATGAGTAGAGACAAACTACTACATCATGAGTCTTGGTCTGACCTTTACATGACATTTATAACAGAGACCAAACATCTAAATAGGATCATGATAGTCATCAGCAACTATCATACACAATGTATGATCTGCTCCATAATCATCTGACAATAGCATCTAGACCAGCAACAAGGTATGTTATCATCAACTCATCCTTTTGAACAAAATTCTATCATCATATAGGTAAGAACTTATCATCATCATGTCTCCAACAATGCAACTTTGAGTAAACATTCATGTATCTAGCAATATGTATCTTGAGCTCAAGATCATTTGTCAATACTTCTTGATATCATCAACAGCAACAATCCTCATCCACATGAGTGCCAAGAACTATAGGAATCCTACATCATAATTGTATTATATGATCTTTATGGATATGACAACAGCAACATATGAGTGACCCATCATAAAGTGTATTCAAGCTTTGTACTTCTCCTTATCCTTACGAAGATCACCATGTAAGTACCATATATGCATCCACAAATCTGATCAGAACACCAACTATGTAAACCCAAGAATCATATGAGATTTTGTCATGGACAACTCATAACCATATCATAGCAAGATGTATCATCTAGCCATATAAGCATCATCACTAAGGACTACTATCCATAATGCCAACAATGTATTACCAAAAGCATATGCTCCCCCTGAATCTGTGTCATCTTGCTTACTGTCAGATCTGATCATGCATATATCAGCAAGAAGTATCATCATCCACAAGCTAAGATCAAATCATTCCTAAACATATTACAAGTATCAAGAAATTTCCACACAACATCAACAGATTGTAACCATTATAAAACAGAGCAAATAATGGACTGAATCATATCAGACCCCTTTTCTTGAGCCTGTCCCACTGCTTTTCCTCAAACTAACATATACCTAACTGTGCAGTAACCAACTCACGTATATACGCGACTTCCCTTTATGAAACTGCATATGAGATTTAGGACACTGAATGTTTTCACTTTCAGGTCCTTCTGAGTCTGTTATGTCTGTATATTGTGTTGTGCCACATCTTTCTGACTGTACTTCTTTCTTCTTCCATATCTTCAAGTGTGATGATGTTTTCTCCTTTTGGTATGGTGCCCATACTTTGTTCCTACATTCCTTTCCTGTATGTCCAAGCTTGTTACATGCATAACATCTTACATGTTTCATATTCCTTTTATAGCAATCAACAACTCTGTGACCAAACGTATTGCAAGAAAAGCAATATCCCTTAAAGTACCTGGAATGTGATGATCTTTCTGAGTGAAAGTCTTGAACCATTCTTCTTCTGCATTTGGCTGCAACATGTCCAAGATTATGACATACATAACATTCAACATTATTCTTTTGAGGAATTCACCAACTATTATTTCAATAGTTAGGAATAAAAGATTTTCTTTGAAGAATTTCTTTACTTGGTTGTTGATGGGATTGGCCTCCTATCTCCTTGTTGAGCATTTCAGATTTTACATTAGAGTCCCTTGTCTTACTTTGTGCACTAGATTCTCCTTCATCAGATTCATCAAAACCAAGACCCGTTTTGATAGCAGGATACCTTTGACTACTATGAATATCATCCAAGATCATAGTACTATCTTGAAATCGTAAGAGATAATCCTTTTCTTCTAAGTTATCTTGAAGAATATTTACCTCAACCTGATGTTGCTCCTCCTTTCAATGATCCTGCTTCTTCATGTTTTCTTCAGCTTTTGTTTGTTCTTCCAACTGATGTCTTAGTTCAAGAACTTTGTTTTCTTGTTTTTCATGAGCTTGGAGTAGTTCTTTATTCTATCTATTTGATTCTTCAAGATATTGTTTTACCGAGAGGACCGTAGCTTCAAGACTTTCATAGTAACTGGATCTATCTCTGAGTTTCTTGATTGTTGTGCTCCTTTCATTGACTTCATTTCTTAATGATGTCACTTCATCCTGCAACTTTTGACATTGATCTTCCTTGTCCTTGAATAACTTACTTACCTTTTTTCCTTCCTCTAGTTGAGCTTTTAGTTTGGTAGCTTCTTCTTTGAAGGCACATTCCCTTTTGTTCAATAGATCTTGTTGATCTCTAATTTTGTTTGTAAGCCTTTTAAATTATGCCTCTATTTGATATCTTTCCTGCTCACCCATAACAGAAAATTCAATTGTTTCGCTATCACTTTCATCATCTTCAAAAGGATGGATAAATGTATCACCAGAGTATAACAAATTCATACTTGCTAGTTCTTTGGCTTGTTCATCTTCATTCTGATGTGATTCTAAATTTGAAGTGCTTCTTCCACATATTCCCCAATCAATTCTCCCACTATCATAGTTCTTCTGAGATGTCTTCTTCTTCTTAGGCACTTTCTTCTTAAGCTTCTTTCCATTGAACTATGGATCTCCTTCAAGCGATCAAGCTTCTACCAAAGGACCAGCTCTAATACCAATTGTTGGAAATAATACTAAGAGGGGGGGTGAATCAATATTATTAAATCAATAAAACTTTCTCATTTCCATATTAAGATTCATATATGCTACTTCAGTTAAGGCAAACTGCGTGTATACGAAACTATGTGTAATGAAACAAGCGTATATATAGTAAACTTATGATTTAGTTAGTTGATCCTTAATGAGTGCATCAGAAAATTATTAACCATATAAACAATAAACAGGAGCAATAAAATAGACCAGATCATCACACACAAGAAGCACACATGAACACCATGATGTAAGGTGGAAACCCAATGTGGGTGAAAACCACCTGCTGCAAGTCGCCTCAATCTTCTTTTTAATAAGAAACTTCTTTATACAATAGTTCTATATTGGTGTTGTCTTAAACCAATACACAAGCTTGTACCTGCAGAAGGCTACAACCTTCTCTCGTTCTCCACACTCTCCTGGAAAGGAGCTACAACCCCCTTATCTCTTGTACTAGCCGATCCATTTACTTGTACATAGGTGCCGGGCTACTGAATGCTCCAACCTTCACTCGTTTTCCAGCCGCTACTGGAAGGGATTTGCCAGCCCCTTAGATCTTGTACTGGCTGATGTACTAGTACGTAGGTGTTGACTTATAGAAGTCTACAACCTTCTCTTTCTTCCTCCAAGTACCACGTTTCATAAATTTTCAAAATGGATACTCCTGAAGCACAACACCATAATCTAAAGGCCACGTTTCATCTAATATTTAGACTGGACCCGTCAACAACATTGAAGCAAAAAATCAATCACCACTAAAAAACACTCATCAACTACACTTGCATCATCAATATCTGAATCACCGAATACTGAAACACTGAAACCCTGTCATCAACAAAATCACCAGAACACAGAACAGACAATAGAACTCTGCAACAATAACCAGATCAACTTCAACTTCAACTATCATGTCTCATAATGTATACGCTACAATGATGAATCAAACCAGCGTATATACGCGCTTTCACCAAAGCCAACCCACTTACAGATCTGCAAATATTTACTCATAACTTTGCAGCTGTTCTAGACATCAGCCATACCCAGATCATAATATTCATACAATAAAACATGCGTCAATAATTCAGATCTAGTTTATCCATAATCAAACCATATAATGATAAAACATTCCAAGCCTTAAGATCTTGATCCATCATTCATCATCATTCACATGGGTGCATCCTTGGTTCAGACCAATCACAGCATCACAAACCCATAACTAGCATACTAGATCTCTCACTTCATCAAATATTCATCACTTCTCAAAAAATTGCCTTTGCCTAATGATCTTCCTCTCCTTTTATAGTCTTAGGCCTTACTCAATACCATGGTCCAAAACCATTTAGAACCAATACTAGGGACCCAATACCTGGGTTCAACACTTCGGACGCAATACCAAGGACAAAAACCATAGGTCTAAATACCACGGACCCAAAAATAAACTTTCCCACATGTATGTGCTTTTCCATGCATGAAAGTGCGTGCATACGCATACACGACTTTTGATCAGCAATCCTGCGTGTATACACGCCTTTGTATATAGTGAACCTACGTGTATACCCTACTTGGTATATAGCGAACCTGCGTATATATGCGACTTGGTACATAGTGAACCTATGTATAACATGCATATGTACACGACTTGCTATATAGTGAACCTGCGTATATACTCTTCTTTCTTCATTTTTATAGTCTGATCATCAATTCTTTGCTACTTACCTACTGCACTATAACCTGTCATCTTTCCATCAAGGACAACACTTTTATCATAATGCCAACAATCTCTCCCTTTTGACTTGATGGCAAAGCTAACTTGTCATACTGAGAACTGGCATCTGATTCCTTTGAGTTGTCCTGCATCCCATGTATTTTGTCACATCTGATATCTCTTCTGTAGATTCATCTAGATATATATAGGTGAGTTGTTCTTCTACGAGTGGGTTTCCATCAAGTACAACACATGCATCATAATGCCAATAACTCCCCCTTTGGACTTGATGGCAACAACACCAAATCACTCTCCCCCTTTGACATCGAGGGCAAAGGGCAGACCAAGATATTCTCTTTCCTTGATAAACATTCCGTTGTCCATACTCCCCTTGAGTACCTGCTGAAATCTCTAAATGAGCTCCCACTTTGTATATACCAAGGTGTACCAATCTGACCATGCTCCCTCTGAGTACATGTTGAAGTGTGACGTTCATGCTCCCCCTGACTGTAAGCAAGGTCTGCAAAAAGATGTTGTGCAAGAAGAACATGACTCTATCATAAATGACCTTCCTATCAGCAAGGACTCATACCTACATCCATCTCCCAACCCAGTGGGGATATACTAATATTGTCTCATCCACCCAACCAAGTGGGGATATCCCAGATACCAAATGTTTATACATGACTGAACTATTACATCATCCTTCCCATGCATAGAGGGGGTACAAATTACATCATATGACCAAAAGGGATTCATCAAATGACTACAATAGATAGACACAAACTATTACATCATGAGTATTGATATGACCTTTACATGACATTTATAACAGAGGCCAAACATCTAAATAAGATCATGATAGTCATCAGCAATTATCATACACAATGTATGATTTGCGCCATAATCATCTGACAACAACATCTAGACCAACAACAAGGTATCTTTGCATCAACTCATCCTTTTGAACATAATTCTATCATAATATAGGTAAGAACTTATCATCATCATGTCTCCAACAATGCAACTTTGAGTAAACATTCATGTATCCAGCACTATGTATCTTGAGCTCAAGATCATTTCTCAAGACTTCTTGATATCATCAATAGCAACAATCCTCATCCACATGAGCACCAAGAACTACAGGAATCCTGCATCATAATTGTATTATATAATCTTTATGCATATGACGACAGCAGCATATGAGTGACTCATCATCAAGTGTATTCAAGCTTTTTGCTTCTCCTTATGCTTATGAAGATCACCATGTAAGTACCATATATGCATCCACAAATCTGATCAGAACACCAACTATGTAAACCCAAGAATCATATGAGATTTTTTCATGGACAACTCATAACCATATCATAGCAAGATGTATCATTTAGCCATATAAGCATCATCACTAAGGACTACTAACCATAATGCCAACAATGTATTATCAAAAGCATATGCTCCCTCTGAACCTGTGCCATCTTGCTTACTGTCAAATCTGATCATGCATATATCAGCAAGAAGTATCATCATCCACAAGTTAATATCAAATCATTCCTAAACATATTACAAGTATCAAGACATTTCCACACAACATCAATAGATTGTAACCATTATGAAATAGAGAAAATAATGGACTGAATCATATCAGACCCCTTTTCCTGAGCCTGTCCCACTGCTTTTCCTCAAACTAACATATATGTGACTGTGCAGTAACCAACTCGCGTTTATAGCTACTTCCCTTTATGAAACTTTCATATGAGATTTAGGACACTGAAGTTTTGCACTTTCAAGTCCTTCTGAGTCTGTTATGTTTGTATATTGTGTTGTGGCACATCTTTCTGACTGTACTTCCTTCTTCTTCCATATCTTCAAGTGTGATGATGTTTTCTCCTTTTGGTATGGTGCCCGTACTTTGTTCCTGCATTCCTTTGCTGTATGTCCAAGCTTGTTACATGCATAACATCTTACATGTTTCATATTCCTTCTATAGCAATCAACAGCTCTGTGACCAAAGATATTGCAAGCAAAGCAATATCCCTTAAAGTACCTGGAACATGATGATATTTCTGAGTGATAGTCTTGAACTGTTCTTCTTCTCCATCTGGCTGCAACATGTCCAAGATTATGACATACATAACATTCAACATTATTCATCTCAGGAATTGACCCACTATTATTTCCATAGTAAGGAATAAGATATTTTCTTTGAAGAATTTACTTCCTTTGATGTTGATGAGATTGACCTCTCATCTCCTTGTTGAGAATTTCAAATTTTACATTAGAGTCCCTTGTCTTACTTTGTGAACTAGATTCTCCTTCAACAGATTCATCAAAACCAAGACCCTTTTTGATAGCAACATACCTTTGACTACTAAGAATATCATCCAAGATCTTAGTACTATCTTGAAATCGTAAGAGCTTATCCTTATCTTCTAAGTTATCTTTAAGAATATTTACCTCAAACTGATGTTTCTCCTCCTTTTCATGATACTGCTTCTTCATTTTTTCTTCAGCTTTTCTTCCTTCTTCCAACTGATGTCTTAGTTCAAGAACTTCATTTTCTTATTTTTCAAGAGCTTGGAGTAGTTCTTTATTCTGCCTTTTTGATTCTTCAGGATCTTCTTTTACTGAGAGGATCGTAGCTTCAAGATTTTCATAGTAATTAGATCTATCTCTGAGTTTCTTGATTGTTGTGCTCCTTTCATTGACTTCATTTCTTAATGATGTCACTTGATCCTACAACTTTTAAAATTGATCTTCCTTGTCCTTGAATAAGTTCCTTACCTTGTTTCCTTCCTCTAGTTGAGATTTTAGTTTGGTAGATTCTTATTTGAAGGCACATTCCCTTTTGTTCAATAGATCTTGTTGATCTCTAATTTTTTCTGTAAGCCTTTTAAATTCTGACTCTATTTGATATCTTTCTTGCTCACCCATAAGAGAAAATTCAGTTGTTTCACTATCACTCTCATCATCTTCAAAAGGATGGATAAATGTATCACCAGAGTATAACAAATTCATACCTGCTAGTTTTTTGCTTGTTCATCTTCATTCTGAAGTGATTCTGAATCTGAACTGCTTCTTCCACATATACCACAATCGACTCTCCCACTGTCATAGCTCCTCTGAGATGTCTTCTTCTTCTTAGGCACTTTCTTCTTAAGCTTCTTTCCCATTGATATACGGATCTCCTTCAAGCGATCAAGCTTCTACCAAAGGACCTGATCTGATTCTAATTGTTGGAAATAATACTGAGAAGGGGGGTGAATCAGTATTATTAAATCAATAAAACTTTTTCATTTCCATATTAAGATTCATATATGCTACTTCAGTTAAGGCACACCGCGTGTATAAGCAACTGTGTGTAATGCAACAAGCGTATATCCAGTAAACTTATGATTCAGTTAGTTGATCCTTAATGAGTGCATCAGAACATTATTAACCATACGAATAGTAAACAGGAGCATTAAAATAGACCATATCATCACACACAAGAAGCACACATGAACACCATGATGTAAGGTGGAAACCCAATGTGGGTGAAAACCACCTACTGCAAGTCGTCTCAATCTTCTTTTTAATAAGAAACTTCTTTATACAATAGTTCTGTACTGGTTCAATCTCATACCAGTACACAGGCTTCTACCTGCAGAAGGCTACAACCTTCACTTGTTCTCAGGAACTCTCCTCGAAGGGAGCTACAACCCCCTTAGCTCTTGTACTCGCCGATCCATTTACTAGTACATAGGTGCCGTCCTACTGAATGCTCCAACCTTCACTCATTTTCCAGCTGCTACTGGAAGGGAGCTGCCAACCCCTTAGCTCTTGTACTAGCTGATGTACTAGTACATAGGTGCCAACCTACAGAAGGCTACAACCTTCTCTTTCTTCCTCCAAGTACCACGTTTCATAAATTTTCAGACTGGATACTCTTGAAGCACAACACCATAATCTGAAGGCCACGTTTCATCCAATTTTCAGACTGTACCCATCAACAACATTGAAGCACAAAATCAATCACCACTGCAAAACACCCATCAATTACACCTGCATCATCAATATCTGAATCACCCAATACTGAAACACTGAAACCTTGTCAACAACACAATCACCAAAACACAAAACAAACAATAGAACTCTGCAACAATAACGAGATCCAACTTCAACTTCAAATATCATGTCTCATAGTGTATACGCTACTATGATGAATTAAACCAATGTTCATATGCGCTTTCACCAAAGCCAACCCGCGTACAGATCTGCAAATATTTACTTATAATTTTGCAGTTGTTATAAACATCAGTCATACCCAGATCATAACATTTATACAATAAAACATGTGTCAATAATTCAGATCTAGTCTATCCATAATCAAACCATATAATCATAAAACATTCCAAGCCTTAATATCTCGATCCATATTTCATCATCATTCACATGGGTGCATCCTTTGCTTAGTTCAATCACAGCATCACAAACCCATAACCAGCATACTAGATCTCTCACTTCATCAGATATTCATAACTTTTCAAAAAATTGCCTTTGCCTAATGATCTTCTTCTCCTTTTATAGTCTTAGGCCTTACTCAATACCATGTTCCAAAACCATTTAGAACTAATACTAGGGACCCAATACCTGGGTTCAACACTTCGGATGCAATACCAAGGACAAAAACCATAGGTCTAAATACCACGGAGCCAAAAATAAGCTTTCCCACATGTAACTGCTTTTCCATGCATGAAAGTGCGTGCATACACATACGCGACTTTTGATCAGCAATCTCGCGTGTATACACGCCTTTGTATATAGTGAACCTGCGTGTATACCCTACTTGGTATATAACGAACGTACGTATATACGCGACTTGGTACATAGTGAATCTGCGTATAATATGCATATGTACACGACTTGCTATATAGTGAACCTGCGTATATACTCTTCTTACTTCATTTCTGTAGTCTGATCATCAATTCTTTGCTACTGACTTACTGCACTATAATTTGTCATCTTGCCATCAAGGAAAACACTTGTATCATAATTCTTACAACCTCCCCCTTTGGAGTTGATGGCAAAGCTAACTTGACATACTGAGAACTGTCATATCATTCCTTTGAGTTGTCCTGCATCACATGTATTCTGTCAAATCTGACATCTCTTCTGTAGATTCATCTAGATATATATAAGTGAGTTGTTCTTCTACAAGTGGGTTTCCATCAAGTACAACACATGCATCATAATGCCAAAAATCTCCCCCTTTGGACTTGATGGCAACAACACCAAATCACTCTCCCACTTTGGCACCAAGGGCAAAGGGCGGACCAAGATATTATCTTTCCTTGATAAACATTCCACTGTCCATACTCCCCCTGAGTACCTGCTGAAATCTTTGAATGAGCTCCCCCTTTGTATATACCAAGGTGTACGAATCTGACCATGCTCCCTCTGAGTACATGCTGAAGTCTCTCCTCTGTTGAAGTGTGTCGTTCATACTCCCCCTGACTGTAAGCAAGGTCTGCAAAAAATGTTCTACAAGAAGAACATGACTCTATCATAAATGACCTTCATATCACCAAGGACTCATACCTACATCCATCTCCCAACCCAGTGGGGATATAAGAATATTGACTCGTCCACCCAACCAAGTGGGGATATGCCAGATACCAAATGTTTATACATGACTGAACTATTACATCATCCTTCCCATGCATAGAGGGGGTAAAAATTACATCATATGACCAAAAGGGATTCATCAAATGACTACAATAGATAGAGACAAACTATTACATCATGAGTCTTGATATGACCTTTACATGACATTTATAACAGAGACCAAACATCTAAATAAGATCATGATAGTCATCAACAACTATCATACACAATGTATGATCTGCTCCATAATCATCTGACAACAACATCTAGACTAGCAACAAGGTATGTATGCATCAACTCATCCTTTTGAGCAGAATTCTATCATCATATAGGTAAGAACTTATCATCGTCATGTCTCCAACAATGCAACTTTGAGTAAACATTCATGTATCTAGCACTATGTATCTTGAGCTCAAGATCATTTGTCAAGACTTCTTGATATCATCAACATCAACAATCCTCATCCACATGAGTGCCAAGAACTATAGGAATCCTACATCATAATTGTATTATATGATCTTTATGGATATGAAAACAACAGCATATGAGTGACTCATCATCATGTGTATTCAAGCTTTGTACTTCTCCTTATCCTTACGAACATCACCATGTAAGTACCATATATGCATCCACAAATCTGATCAGAACACCAACTATGTAAACCCAAGAATCATATGAGATTTTGTCATGGACAACTCATAACCATATCATAGCAGGTTGTATCATTTAGCCACATAAGCATCATCACTAAGGACTACTAACCATAATGCCAACAATGTATTATCAAAAGCATATGCTCCCCCTGAACCTGTGCCATCTTGCTTACTGTCAGATCTAATCATGCATATATCAGCAAGAAGTATCATCATCCACAAGTTAAGATCAAATCATTCCTAAACATATTACAAGTATCAAGACATTTCCACACAACATCAACAAATTGTAACCATTATGAAACATAGAAAATAATGGACTGAATCATATCAGACCCCTTTTCTGGAGCCTGTCCCACTGCTTTTCCTCAAACAAACATATATGCGACTGTGCAATAACCAACTCACATATATACGCAACTTCCCTTTATGAAACTTGCATATGAGATTTAGGACACTGAAGTTTTGCACGTTCAGGTCCTTCTGAGTCTGTTATGTCTGTATATTGTGCTATGCCACATCTTTCTGACTATACTTCCTTCTTCTTCCATATCTTCAAGTGTGATTATGTTTTCTCCTTTTGGTATGGTGCCCGTACTTTGTTCCTGCATTCCTTTGTTGTATGTCCAAGCTTGTTAAATGCATAACATCTTACATGTTTCATATTCCTTCTATAGCAATCAACAACTCTGTGACCAAACATATTGCATGAAAATCAATATCCCTTAAAGTTCCTAGAACGTGATGATCTTTCTGAGTGATAGTCTTACACCATTGTTCTTCTGCATCTGGCTACAACATGTCCAAGATTATGACATACATAACATTCAACATTATTCATCACAGGAATTGACCGACTATTATTTCCATATTTAGGAATAAAAGATTTTCTTTGAATATTTTCTTTCCTTGGTTGTTGATGGGATTGACCTCTCATCTCCTTGTTGAGCATTTCAGATTTTACATTAGAGTCCCTTGTCTTACTTTGTGAACTAGATTCTCCTTCAATAGATTCATCAAAACCAAGACCCGTTTTGGTAGCAGGATACCTTTGACTACTAAGAATATCATCCAAGATCTTATTACTATCTTGAAATCATAAGAGCTTATCTTTTTATTCTAAGTTATCTTTAAGAATATTTACCTCAACCTGATGTTTCTCCTCCTTTTCATGATACTACTTCTTCATGTTTTCTTCAGCTTTTCTTCCTTCTTCCAACTGATGTCTTAGTTCAAGAACTGTTTTTTCTTGTTTTTCATGAGCTTGGAGTAGTTCTTTATTCTGCGTTTTTTATTCTTCAAGATATTCTTTTACCGAGAGGATCGTAGCTTCAAGACTTTCATAGTAACTGGATCTATCTCTGCGTTTCTTGACTGTTGTGCTACCTTCATTGACTTCATTTCTTAATGATGTCACTTCATCCTGCAACTTTTGACATTGATCTTCCTTGTCCTGGAATAAATTCCTTACCTTGTTTACTTCCTCTAGTTGAGATTTTAGTTTGGTAGATTCTTCTTTGAAGGCACATTCCCTTTTGTTCAATAGATCTTGTTGATCTCTAATTTTGTCTGTAAGCCTTTTAAATTTTGCCTCTATTTGATATCTTTCTTGCTCACCCATAAGAGCAAATTCATTTGTTTCGCTATCACTTTCATCATCTTTAAAAGGATGGATAAATGTATCACCAGAGTATAACAAACTCATACCTGTTAGTTCTTTTGCTTGTTCATCTTCATTCTGAAGTGATTCTGAATTTGAACTGCTTCTTCCACATATGCCCCAATCGGCTCTCCCACTGTCATAGCTCTTCTGAGATGTCTTCTTCTTCTTAGGAGCTTTCTTCTTAAGCTTCTCTCCCATTGATCTACAAATCTCCTTCAAGCGATCAAGCTTCAACCAAAGGACCTGCTCTGATACCAATTGTTGGAAATAATACTCAGAGGGGGGGTGAATCAGTATTATTAAACCAATAAAACTTTTTCATTTCCATGTTAAGATTCATATATGCTACTTCAGTTAAGGCAAACCGCGTGCATACACAACTATGTGTAATGCAACAAGCGTATATCCAGTAAACTTATGATTCAGTTAGTTGATCCTTAATGAGTGCATCAGAACATTATTTACCATATGAACAGTAAACAGGAGGAGTAAAATATACCAAATCATCACACACAAGAAGCACACATGAACACCATGATGTAAGGTGGAAACCCAATGTGGGTGAAAACCACTTGCTGCAAGTCGTCTCAATCTTCTTTTTATTAAGAAACTTCTTTATACAATAGTTCTGTACTGGTGCAGTCTTATACCAGTACACAAACTTCTACCTACAGAAGGCTACAACCTTCTCTCTTCTCCAGACTCTCCTCGAAGGGAGCTACAACCCCCTTAGCTCTTGTACTAGCCGATCTATTTACTAGTACATAGGTGCCGGCCTACTGAATGCTCCAACCTTCACCTGTTTTCCAACTGCTACTGGAAGGGAGCTGCCACCCCCTTAGCTCTTGTACTACGTAATGTACTAGTACGTAGGTGCCGAACTACAGAAGGCTACAACCTTCTCTTTCTTCCTCCAAGTACCACGTTTCATAAATTTTCAGACTGGATACTCCTGAAGAACAACACCATAATCTGAAGGCCACATTTCATCTAATTTTCGGACTAGACCCATCAACAACATTGAAGCACAAAATCAATCACCACTAAAAAACACCCATCAACTACACCTGCATCATCAATCTCTGAATCACCCAATACTAAAACACTGAAACCTTGTCAACAACACAATCACCATAACACAGAACAGACAGCAGAACTCTGCAACAATAACCAGATCTAACTTCAACTTCAAATATCATGTATCATAATGTATACGCTACTATGATGAATCAAACCAGCGTACATACCCGCTTTCACCAAAGCCAACCCGCGTATAGATCTGCAAATATTTACTCATAACTTTGCAGTTGTTCTAGACATCAGTCATACCCATATCATAACATTCATACAACAAAACATGCGTCAATAATTCAGATCTAGTCTATCCATAATCAAACCATATAATGATAAAACATTCCAAGCCTTAAGATCTCGATCCATCATTCATCATCATTCACATGGGTGCATCCTTGGTTTAGATCAATCACAACATCACAAGCCCATAACCAGCATACTAGATCTCTCACTTCATCAAATATTCATCACTTCTCAAAAAATTGCCTTTGCCTAATGATCTTCTTCTCCTTTTATAGTCTTAGGCCTTACTCAATACCATGGTCCAAAACCATTTAGAACCAATACTAGGGACCCAAAACATGGGTTCAACACTTCGGACACAATACCAAGGAAAAAAGACATAGGTCTAAATACCACGGACCCAAAAATAAGCTTTCCCACATGTACGTGCTTTTCCATGTATGAAAGTGCGTGCAAACGCATACACGACCTTTGATCAGCAATCCCGCGTGTATACACGCCTTTGTATATAGTGAACCTGTGTGTATACCCTACTTGGTATATAGCGAACCTACGTATATACACGACTTGGTACATAGTGAACCTGCGTATAACATGCATATGTATGCAACTTGCTATATAGTGAACCTTCGTATATACTCTTCTTTCCTCATTTCTGTAGTCTGATCATCAATTCTTTGCTACTGACCTACTGCACTATAATTTGTCATCTTGCCATCAAGGACAACACTTGTGTCATAATTCCAACAATATCCCCCTTTGGACTTGATGGCAAAGCTAACTTGACATACTGAGAACTGTCATATGATTCCTTTGAGTTGTCCTGCATCCCATATATTCTGTCAAATCTGATATCTCTTCTGTAGATTCATCTAGATATATATAAATGAGTTGTTCTTCTACGAGTGGGTTGCCATCAAGTACAACACGTGCATCATAATGCCAATAATCTCCCCCTTTGGACTTGATGGCAACAACACCAAATCACTCTCCCACTTTGACATCAAGGGCAAAGGGCAGACCAAGATATTCTCTTTCCTTGATAAACATTCCGTTGTCCATACTCCTCCTGAGTACCTGCTGAAATCTCTGAATGAGTTCCCCCTTTGTATATACCAAGGTGTACCAATCTGACCATGCTCCCTCTAAGTACATGCTGAATTCTCTGCTCCACTGAAGTGTGTCGTTCATGCTCCCCCTGACTCTAAGAAAGGTCTGCAAAAATATGTTGTACAAGAAGAACATGACTCTATCATAAATGACCTTCCCATCACCAAGGACTCATACCTACATCCATCTCCCAACCGAGTGGGGATATACCAATATTGACTCACCCACCCAACCAAGTGGGGATATGCCAGATACCAAATGTTTATACATGACTGAACTATTACATCATCCTTCCCATGCATAGAGGGGGTACAAATTACATCATATGACCAAAAGGGATTCATCAAATGACTACAATAGATAGAGATAAACTATTACATCATGAGTCTAGATATGACCTTTACATGAGATTTATAACAGAGACCAAACATCTAAATAAGATCATGATAGTCATCAACAACTATCATACACAATGTATGATCTGCTCCATAATCATCTGACAACAGCATCTAGACTAGCAACAAGGAATCTCTACATCAACTCATCCTTTTGAACATAATTCTATCATCATATAGGTAAGAACTTATCATCATCATGTCTCGAACAATGCAACTTTGAGTAAACATTCATGTATCCAGCACTATGTATCTTGATCTCAAGATCATTTGTCAAGACTTCTTGATATCATCAACAGCAACAATCCTCATCCACATGAGTGCCAGGAACTATAGGAATCCTGCATCATAATTTTATTATATGATCTTTATGCATATGAAAACAGCAGCATATGCGTGACTCATCATCAAGTGTATTCAAGCTTTGTACTTCTCCTTATCCTTATGAAGATCACCATGTAAGTACCATATATGCATCCACAAATCTGATCAGAACACCAACTATGTAAACCCAAGAATCATATGGGATTTTGTCATGGACAACTCATAACCATATCATAGCAAGATGTATCATTTAACCATATAAGGATCATCACTAAGGACTACTAACCATAATTCCAACAATGTATTATCAAAAGCATATGCTCCCCCAGAACCTGTGCCATCTTGCTTACTGTCAGATCTAATCATGCATATATCAGCAAGAAGTATCATCATCCACAAGTTAAGATCAAATCATTCCTAAACATATTACAAGTATCAAGATATTTCCACACAACATCAACAGATTGTAACCGTTATGAAACAGAGCAAATAATGGACTAAATCATATCAGAACCCTTTTCCTGAGCCTGTCCCACTGCTTTTCCTCAAACTAACATATATGCGACTGTGCATTAACCAACTCCCATATATACATGACTTCCCTTTATGAAACTTGCATATGAGATTTAGGACAATGAAGTTTTTCACTTTCAGGTCTTTCTCAGTCTGTTATGTCTGTATATTGTGCTGTGCCACATCTTTCTGACTGTACTTCCTTCTTCTTCCATATCTTCAAGTGTGATGATGTTTTCTCCTTTTGGTATGGTGCCCGTACTTTGTTCCTGCATTCCTTTGGTGTATGTCCAAGCTTTTTACATGCATAACATCTTACATGTTTCATATTCCTTCTATAGCAATCCACAGCTCTGTGACCAAACATATTGCAAGCAAAGAAATATCCCTTAAAGTTCCTGGAACGTGATGATCTTTTTGAGTGATAGTCTTGAACCATTCTTCTTCTGCATCTGGCTGCCACATGTCCAAGATTATGACATACATAACATTCAAATTTATTCATTTAAGGAATTGACCGACTATTATTTCCATAGTTAGGAATAAAAGATATTCTTTGAAGATTTTCTTTCCTTAGTTGTTGATGGGATTGACCTCTCATCTCCTTGTTGATCATTTCAGATTTTACATTAGAGTCCCTTGTCTTACTTTGTGAAATAGATTCTCCTTCAACAGATTCATGAAAACCAAGAACTGTTTTGATAGTAGGATACCTTTGACTACTAAGAATATCATCCAAGATCTTAGTACTATCTTGAAATCGTAAGAGGTTATCCTTTTCTTCTAAGTTATCTTTAAGAATATTTACCTCAACCTGATGTTGCTCCTCCTTTTCGTGATACTACTTCTTCATGTTTTCTTCAGCTTTTCTTCCTTCTTCCAACTAATGCCTTAGTTCAAGAACTTCATTTTCTTGTTTTTCAAGAGCTTGGAGTAGTTCTTTATTCTACCTTTTTGATTCTTCAAGACCTTCTTTTACCGAGAGGATCGTAGCTTCAAGACTTTCATAGTAACTGGATGTATCTCTGAGTTTCTTGACTGTTGTGCTCCCTTCATTGACTTCATTTCTTAATGATGTCACTTCATCCTGCAACTTTTGACGCTGATCTTCCTTGTCCTTGAATAACTTCCTTGCCTTGCTTCCTTCCTCTAGTTGAGCTTTTAGTTTGGTAGCTTCTTCTTTGAAGGCACATTCCATTTTGTTCAATAGATCTTGTTGTTCTCTAATTTTTTCTGTAAGCCTTTTAAATTCTGCCTCTATTTGATATGTTTCTTGCTCACCCATAAGAGAAAATTTAGTTGTTTCACTATCACTTTCATCATCTTCAAAAGGATGGATAAATGTATCACCAGAGTATAACAAATTCATATCTGCTAGTTCTTTTTCTTGTTCATCTTCATTCTGAAGTGATTCTTAATCTGAACTGCTTCTTCCACATATTCCCCAATCGATTCTCCCACTGTCATAGCTCTTCTGAGATGTCTTATTCTTCTTAGTCACTTTCTTCTTAAGCTTCTTTCCCATTGATCTACGGATCTCCTTCAAGCGATCAAGCTTCTACCAAAGGACCTACTCTGATACCAATTGCTGGAAATAATACTCAGAGGGGGGGTGAATCAGTATTATTAAATCAATAAAACATTTTCATTTCCATATTAAGATTCATATACACTACTTCAGTTATGGCAAACCATGTGTATACGCAACTGTGTGTAATGCAACAAGCATATATCTAGTAAACTTATGGTTCAGTTAGTTGATCCTTAATGAGTGCATCATAACATTATTAACAATATGAATAGTAAACAGGAGCAGTAAAATAGATCAGATCGTCACACACATGAAGCACACATGAACACCTTGATGTAAGGTGGAAACCCAATGTGGGTGAAAACCACCTGCTGCAAGTTGTCTCAATCTTGTTTTTATTAAGAAACTTCTTTATACAATAGTTCTGTACCGGTGCAGTCTTATACCAGTACACAGGCTTCTACCTGTAGAAGGCTACAACCTTCTCTCGTTCTCTAGACTCTCCTGGAAGGGAGCTACAACACCTTTAGCTCTTGTACTAGCCAATCCATTTACTAGTACATAGGTGCCAGCCTACTGAATGCTCCAACCTTCACTTGTTTTCCAGCTGCTACTGGAAGGGAGCCGCCACCCCCTTAGCTCTTGTACTACCTGATGTACTAGTATGTAGGTGCCAACCTACAGAAGGATACAACCTTCTCTTTCTTCCTCCAGGTACCAAATTTCATAAATTTTCAGACTGGATACTCTGAAGCACAACACCATAATCTGAAGGCCACGTTTCATCCAATTTTCAGACTGGACCCATCAACAACATTGAAGCACAAAATCAATCACCACTGCAAAACACTCATCAACTACACCTGCATCATCAATCTCTGAATCACCAAATACTAAAACACTGAAACCTTGTCAATAACACAATCACCAGAACACAGAACAGACAACAGAACTCTGCAACAATAACCAGATCCAACTTCAACTTCAAATATCATGTCTCATAATGTATACGCTACTATGATGAATCAAACCAGTGTACATACGCGCTTTCACCAAAGCCAACCTGCGTACATATCTGCAAATATTTACTCATAACTTTGCAGCTGTTCTAGACATCAGTCATACCCATATCATAACATTCATACAATAAAACATGCATCAATAATTCAGATCTAGTCTATCCATAATCAAACCATATAATCATAAAACATTCCAAGCCTTAAGATCTTGATCCATCGTTCATCATCATTCACATGGGTGCATCCTTGGTTCAAATCAATCACAGCATCACAAACCCATAACCAACATACTAGATCTCTCACTTCATCAGATATTCAGCACTTCTCAAAAAATTGCCTTTGCCTAATGATCTTCTTTTCCTTTTATAGTCTTAGGCCTTACTCAATATGAGGGTCCAAAACCATTTAGAACAAATACTAGGGACCCAATACCTGGGTTCAACACTTCGGACGCAATACCAAGGACCAAAACCATAGGTCTAAATACCACGGACCCAAAAATAAGCTTTCCCACATTTACACGCTTTTTCGTGCATGAAAGTGCGCGCATACGCATATGCGACTTTTGATCAGCAATCCTGTGTGTATACGCGCCTTTGTATATAGTGAACCTGCGTGTATAACCTTTGTGTATACCCTACTTGGTAAGCGAACCTACGTATATATGCGACTTGGTACATAGTGAACCTACGTATAGCATGCATATGTATGCGACTTGCTATATAGTGAACCTGCATATATACTCTTCTTTCTTCATTTTTGTAGTCTGATAATCAATTCTTTGCTATTGACCTGCTACACTATAATATGTCATCTTGCCATCAAGGATAGCACTTGTATCATAATGCCAATAGGTGGTTTTCGCCCACATTGGCTTTCCACCTTATATCTTGGTGTTCATGTGTGTTGCTTATGTGTGATTCTTTATTCTACTTTTACTACACTGTCTAATAAATCTTTGATATACTGATTAAAGTTCAATGCATGATAAATTGGGTAAATCAAAAGTTCTCTACATATATGCTAGTTTCCTTAGGTACAGTCGTGTATACATGCTAGTTCACTTAGCTGAAGGACATAGTGAACCTGCATATAGCATGCATATGTATGCGACTTGCTATATAGTGAACCTGTGTATATACTCTTCTTTCTTCATTTTTGTAGTCTGATCATCAATTCTTTGCTATTGACCTACTGCAATATAATATGTCATCTTGCCATCAAGGACAACACTTGTATCATAATGCCAATAGGTTATTTTCGCCCACATTGGCTTTCCACCTTATATCTTGGTGTTCATGTGTGTTGCTTATGTGTGATACTTTATTCTACTTTTACTACACTGTCTAATAAATCTTTGATATACCGATTAAAGTTCAATGCATGATAAATTGGGTAAATCAAAAGTTCTCTACATATATGCTAGTTTCCTTAGGTACAGTCGTGTATACATGCTAGTTCACTTAGCTGAAGTAGCGCATACAAATCTGTTTGGAAAATTAAATTATTGATCTGATAATACTGATTCACCCCCCATCTTAGTATTATTTTCAACAAAGGTTAAGTTATATTTGCTTGCTGATGCATCCATGATTGCATAACATAACTCATCAGACATCTCTGGACAAATTTTGGGAGGATTTGGAGAAATTTTGTGTTTTGGTGTAGACTAGTGCAGACTTGCAATTTTTTGGCAATTTTCTGTCTAGGAGCGCAACGAGCTCATGTTGCGCTTCTTCCTCAGGGCTCTAAATGATGGAAGATCAGCATTTTTGGAAATATTATGACCCCCTCTTAAAACTCATTTTCCCACTTTCCCAGTCTGGGGCTCAGTTTTTGAGAAATTTGCAAAAAAGAGGCCAAAAATCACCTTTCTGACCCTATTTTTCCATTTCACTATGCACCTTGAGACACCTTGGGAGAATGGCCATATTTCAGCCAAAAATGGGTTATTTTGAGTAAAACAATACTCTAAAGACATCCAAACACTCCCATATTTATATAACAGGATTCACATCTATATTTGGACTTCATAAAGTCACTCACAAATGGCTTCGAACAACTCACTGTGCACCTGGAAATTTCTGAGATTTTTGTAAAATTTTCAGTGTGTAATTTTTTGTAATTCCTAGTTTGACTTTGGTAAAAGTCAAAAGAGTGAAGTAGATGAATGTGAGGGGTAAAATTAAATGTAAATAATGGGTGGTTAGTCTTTGTAATATGTTTTGATGTAAATTTCACCTCATTTATGAGAGAGGTTGGAGTCAAAGTTAATTGTAGAAGTTGTTTTTAACTTCCCTAGACATTAGGGTTTGGTTAGAACACCTCATGGAACAGTTCCTAGAGTGATGGATTCGACCCCTAAGAGTGGGGAGATGTTGTTTTGGTATTTATGTATTAGTTTCTCAGTGATAGAATGGTTTGGATTTTAGAGGAGAGAACTATTGTAGCTTGTACTTGTAAATTTCCTAGAAATCATAGGACACAGTTTGCAACTATTATCTAGGAATTCATGTGCAATAAGTTTGTGGTGGATTTTTTTCTCTGTTATAGCTTTATATGAAATATATTCATCTTATCTTTCCATTCATCAATTCTTCAATGGTTTTACTTAACAGTTTATAAACATAATTCTTTGCATAAAGCTCTGTTTTGATGGAAAATTCATTATGTGTTACTTTCTTTCTTGCTTAATGAATTCATGTTTCATGCTCATTAAGACCTTTTGCTTCTTATAAACACTACAGTAAATTGAATGATCCTAAGATCCATCAAAAAAGTAATGTTACCTTGATCCTTTATATCTTTGTTGTTGTAACCCTTTGATCCTCTGACCTAGCTACCTAGTTTTTCTCCCTTATCCAGCAACAAACTTCTAAATTTTCCAAAACCCACCCGAGCCTAGCTATCTAGACTAAAATCCTTTACATTCCATTCATCTCTTGGTTGTGATTCATAAAGAGATACCTCTCTAGTTTGGTAGGGCTAGATACCAAACTAAAAGCTTGGTCTGTGGTTACCTCTGTCGATCTCCTCATTGACCTAGGACATTGTCGAGGATAACAGAGGGCATGACAACTAGGGAGTGCCAAGGTGTTCTAGTGAATGTAAGGTTCCCAACTCATGACTGCCAAGGTGTGTTAGGGAATATTAAGGCATGCTAAAATGTTCCAAATAGTACGAAGACATGTCAAACAAGCTAGGATATGCCAAGTGCTAAGGCATGCCAAGATGTACAAGGGTGTGACAATGCATGCTAGGTATTATCAAGGTAGAAAAAGGAAGGAACAAGTTAAACAACAAGTAAATGAGCACATAATAGGTTTAATAAGTCATCAATTTACCTTTTCCATAAGGGGCATTCTAGGCACACCAATACTAGGTGCCAATAGGTGCTAAGTGCCAAGTGTCAATGCATTCTAAGTGCCAAATCTTCCTCTGTTTCTTCTCATCTAGTTTCCAATAATTGATCTCAAATAACATTAATATTAAACCATGCTAAAGCATACCAAGTCATCTCAACGCATGCCAAATATGCTAAGACTTGCCAAGTGCCAACATGTGCCAAGTGCCAATGTGCATCAGGGGGTGTGATGCATGCTATGAAGTGGCATAGCATATAAAAGAGTGCTAAGGTGTATTATAGAGTGCCAATGCATGCTGAGGTGTGTCAGGGAGTACTAGGAAAACACAAGGGATTACTAGGTAAAAATGCATGGGAGTGAATGAATATGAGGGTGTGTCAGGGAGTGTCAATGAGTGCTAGTTGTCATTCCAAGGAGGGAGTGACAAGGTATGCTAAGCACGGGTAAGGCATGCCAGGGAATATCAAGGCATGCCAAGAAGTGATAGAGTGTGCTAGGTAGTTCGTGGTGTGCTAACATGTGCCAAATAATGCGAAGGCATGCCAGGTGCTAAGACATGCTAGGATGTGCAGGGTGCCAGAGTATGCCAATATGTGTCAAGGAGTTTCAAGAAAACAAAAGGATTAACCAAGATAAAATTTAAGGAAATGAACACATAAGATGTTTAATAAGACGAGGCTTTATCTTTTTGAAAAGGGGCATGCTAGGCACACTAATAATATGTTCCAATACATGCCAAGTGCCAATGTGTGCGAAGTGCTAACGTTTGTCAATGCAATATTATGTCAAGGTGTTCAAGGGCATGCTATGGAGTGTAGGGCATGCCAACAGATGATAGGGGAGTGCTATGCTATGCTAGGGCATGCCAACATGTGCTTGCGCGTCCTACTCATGGAAAGATGTTCTAGGTACAAAGATGTTCCAAGACATGTAAGGTGCCAAGGAATGTTAGAGTACTATTCCAAAGCATGTTAAGGTGTGTCATGAGTGTTGAGGAGTGCTAGGTCTCTGTCATTAATAGAATTGATAGAGGTTGACTATATATTAAATAATATAGTTCCTACACACACTAGTGGAACTTGGCATGAACCTAATAGAGATGAATCATGTGTTGACTCATAGGAAAACTATATTCTTATGACTTGAGGGAAATTATAAAAACTAATTAGTTCATAACAAATTGACTGATTATAACCACTATCCCCTTGGACACATAATGAAAAAGACTCCACAACAATGGTATTAAATTCCTATCTTTTGACAAAAAATATAGTAACAGGTACATAACATCATCAAAAACTCATTGGAATGATCAATGTTGACGAACATTTTTTGACCGTCACAAAACGTAACCAAAAAGAGCATTGGTGAGGATCAATAAAAGATCATCACTAAAAGTGTCACCAAAAAGAGAATTAGTGATGGGCCTTTAACGACCCTCACCAAAAGTGTCACCAAAGAGAGAATTAGTGATGGGCCTTTAACAACCCTCACCAAAAGTGTTATTGAAAATGGCTTTGGTGACAAACCTTAAAGGACCATCACTATATACGCTTACAACAACATTTTTTTAAAGATCGTCACCATATGCAACATTGGTGACAGACCTAAAAGTTTTGTCACAGGCATGAAGTGTCACCAAAAAATAATTGGAATGATCAATAATGACGAACATGTTTTGATTGTCACAAAAAGTAACCAAAAAGAGCATTGGTGAGGGTCAATAAAAGATCGTCACTAGAATTGTCACCAAAGAGAGAATTAGTGACGGACCTTTAACGACCATCACCAAAAGTGTCACGAAAGAGAGAATTAGTGACAGACCTTTAACAACCCTCACCAAAAGTGTCATTGAAAATGGATTTGGTGACAAACCTTAAATGACCATCACTATATACACTTACAACATCACTTTTTTAAATACTGTCACCATATGCGACATTGGTGATGGATCTTAAAGGTCCATCATAGGCATGATATTCACCAATGACCTTTTTCCTTGTAGTGAAACCTACAATACTATCATGGCAAGATGATAGGGTAGAATTTTGGGGGATGCCATGTGGCTTGTGATGTGTCATGTTGACACAAAATATGATATGGCGTGTATGTTAGTATAGATTTGAGGTAGTGGTTATTGTCGAACATGACATGGAATCTAAAGGTCTGAGTCATTGAGCTTAGTGGAAATCGTCAATTCTAGAACTTCCATTAACAAACATTTTTAGAAAAAAATGGATGTGGATAAACTCGGATCAAAGCTATTTTTTGACAAACAATTAGGTGTTAAATACCTTACATCTCTAAAGAGATTCAAGATGGCACAAATACAAAATCTATCTTTTTTCATTTCCATCATCATATTTTTCTTTCCAAGAAAATGTTGGATCCAAACTCTATTAAATCCATAATTTTCAATAATTTTACCTTTACAGAAAACCCGAATCCAGATGTGACACACCATCAATGTGTTTATCCTGGAGAGGTGGCATCCTTTGATGTCAACACATGGGTAGATGTTCACCACATGTTAGCCATGTGTTTAACAATGTAGCATAGTGTGGTGGTGACATATGGAGATAATCCCACATGTAAACCACATGTTAATTGTATAGATGTTGATTGGTTATGAATTGGTAAAATATTATGAGGGCCATAACTTTGCACTCATATTTTATAATAATGTAAAATATCATTAGAAATACCTTGATGAGTGGAATATGATGGTGACCTTATCAATGAGGTCCAAGAAAATTATAGGAAGAGAAAAAAATTACCACGCCTCCATAAAGTCATCTCAGGGTTGGGTATGTTACATGCATAAACCAAACAGGTATGCTCAAGCATGTTTGTTTTTTTCTTTTCTTGAGAATAATGACCATAAGTTGATAATTTTTTATGCTCTAGTGTGTTTTTCTTTTATGGTATGAGAGGCCACCAAGTGGTTTCTTGCTAAAAGAATCAATCCATTGATGAAAGTAGGATAATAAATGAAAAATGAATGAAACGCATCCCATGCGGTCATAGGAATTTTTACCATCATTGCAAGTTAATTGGAGATTGAAAACCTAAGCATTGGAATTTCACATAGAGAAGTTTGGGAAGTCATGATTGGGGAAAAATAATCTATCACCTTAGTTGAAAACCGAGGAGAAAAAAATGCTAAAGGAAGTCTACCACCTATGATATTTCTTTAAGCCTATATGATGTTTTTGCAAAACTACCAAGAATAAAGTGTGTTGGATTAACATACTAAGTGTTCTAGCTAAAGACCTTTGGGACCAAAATATTGTCAATGGGAATGCATGATCTAAATCTAATCCTCATTCCAAACATTCTAAAGAATACTTTGTTGAAAAATTTTGAAGTCCACATTCAATTTGAGGAAAAAGGACTAAAAGGCCTTTAGAAACTGAAATTACTCACCTTAATGGTTGGTCTTCCAAGGAAACTCTATAACAAAGGAGGGCCTCGTTTAGATGAGAAAGAACCACAACCAAGGGAGATGGAGAGGAAATGGAGAAAAATGGTAGCTATCAAAGCATGGAGCACTTGGGAGAAGAAGCCTACTTGAAGTTCACAATATGGCCTTGAGCCAAGGCAATCTACTATATTTCCAATGAGTAATAATATGCAACATCTATGTATAGTAAACATCTTTGTAATTGTTTAATTAGCCTAATAAAATATCAATCAAAAGTTGCTTCTACCATTAAGTATATAAGATAAACATTTATTATATATGTGGTGTATTTGATTGAATGTAATTGAATATTTAATTAATTTGGTATTTTTAAAACTATTTTTTTAAATATATCAAATATGTAATCACATATTTTTCGAAAGATTAAAAACATTGGTGGATTTATACTGGACTTATATTTCTAGTTCGGCGCATCTAACTTGGAATTATATTTTGATATTGATATACTAGTGCAACTATGAAAAGTAAATTATTGGTAAACATTAATAATAATCAATCTATAATAAACATCAAAACACTTCATTATACATCTCATGTTGTTAAAATTAAAAATAATCATAAAACTAAGTAAATTATTACTTTATTTTAAATTATTATTATTGTTATTATTAAAATAATGCATATAAGTTAAACATATATACATTTAAAAAGGCATGGAACAAGCACGAGGTCTTCGCTGGTGGAGCAATACCATACCACATGGGTTCATATTGGGGGATATATTATAAGGAAAATTGGACTTAATATATTGGGGGATATATAGGGGGTAAATGGTTTTTATATTGGCAAGTATAAGAAATGGAGCTCAAAGTTAATGAAAAAATATAAAGGGGTATAAAAATTGTTAATGAAAAAATGGATACCTACATATCTAGTGAAAGTAGGGGTTTTTTAAATTTGGAAGGTTTATCGGGTACATATTGGTAAGGGGTTAAATAATGTGAATTTTTAGAGGTATTTTCCAATATGTAGGTCAATTAGGGGTATTGCTTAGTAGGCCATGAACACATGTGATATTTCATAGGTTCATTGAGTGAAGCCCCCGTGGGAACACGATTGTTAATCCTGGAGATTTATCCCTACTTATGATGAATATTTTTAATATAAAAATAAAATTTGTTATAATATCATGACAAATACCATGGATTATTAATACCACTTTCCCAAAAACCATAGCTCACTTCATATGACACATGTTCATATGAATTCTTTTTTAACTAAGCAATTTAATTAAAAGTACAAAAAGAGCATAACTACTTTGAATATAAATCTCAACTTTTGATTTTATGTATATTATGATGAATATTTTAGAATATTAACTAGAGATTCTATGCTCACCATCCACTTAATAATTATTATGCCATAAGGCATTCCCTTTGAGAAGAAATCCCCTCCCACTTCCAATGTGCATTGTCGATCCCGTGTTAGACGATTGAATTATCATCTACTTTCAAATTGAATTTTTGATGTTCCATGGTTCTTCAAAGCAGCCACTGAAAATACTACAAGTGCATCTATCATGTGATATAGGCCTCCATGACTTTTATATGGTTCAGAAATGTTCGTTATACTTATTCCACCACTGAACATTGATATCCAAGAATTGATGGATAGGCTTCACTACTAAGCATTGATCTCTAGTTCATAAGTGCCATTAATGCCCTTGTTTTGAGCATAGTAAGTCCCCTCCACGATGGTGAAATTTAGTCTAATATTA
The DNA here is from genome assembly GCA_031772625.1 of Pinus tabuliformis. Taxonomy (NCBI): domain Eukaryota; kingdom Viridiplantae; phylum Streptophyta; class Pinopsida; order Pinales; family Pinaceae; genus Pinus; species Pinus tabuliformis. The sequence continues at coordinate 225,637,782 of CM062813.1, forward strand.
TTTAGTTACAAACAAAAATGCTTGATTTGTCTACATATGCTCTCATTCAATTGGGTGCTCTGAAATAAATAACTAAATTCATTTTCCTCTTGATAACTTGCTGGGGATTGTTGGGTTTTACAGCTGTGAATCTGTCATTCATTCAAAGGAAACCTTCCTCTTTGTAAGTAACCTTCCAAGTTTTTTTCATTCTTTATTTTATATTTTTTGCTGGAACAACAAATATTTAGTGAAATACTTCAACATTTCTAATGTTTTTTATCACATCAAAGTAGTTTGTTCCCTAGCACTGTGCAATTTTGAACTATTTCCATAGTCATTTTGATATTTTGTGGCACTTGGGTGATTTTTCCATTCCTCTATAGTTATGTATGTAATACTTTATATTATAGATATCATTCTATGTGTTTATTTTATAAGCAATGTGTGTTGATTTTAATGGCACAAGGGGCAGGAATTTCTCCTTGGGAGGTCCTCACACGGTGCCGTAGGTAAACAAATTTTTCCATGTCCTTTACCTTTGGCTAACTTTTCATCTGCAAGGGAAATGTTTCGTGAAATCTTGCAGAATTTTGAAAAAACATTTATCATGTCAAGGAAGTTTGTTCCCTATTACTATGAGATTTCGAACTATTGCCATGGTAATTTTGGCACTCTATGGCGTTTCTATGATTTTTTCATTGTGAAATGAGGTATCTAGGGGTTCTTAGCATGTTTTTGGGTTTTTATGAGGGGGTTATGGGGTAATGTGGCATGTATCTGGGTGTTATGATTTACTCAATGATGATTCACTCATCATAGATATCATGGCTTCTTTTATCTTCTATGGTTACCAGGATTCTTATGGATGAAATTATAAGAAAGTATTGTGATTAAAAAAATTTAGCCAACATCTCTTGGTTTTCTAATGTCAGAAGTAGTCCTATGAGTTAAATTATAAGCCCATAAAAGACAATAAAAAAATCATAAGTCACAAGTGACATAATCCAAACCATATTGAAAACATTTATGCCTAGCAAGCATGGAGATATTACATTCAGGCTCTATGCTTCAATAATTCAAATCAAAATGAAAATACAATTTATAATATTCAAGGCATTTGTTGGAATATTTTTATTCCTTACTCTCACATGATTTATCCTATCTCCTTGATGAATCCTTAGGCATTTTTCGTATATGTAATCCTTAGGTCTTATAACCTTATCCCTTCATCATTTATAAGGGTCACATTCATAACATTACAAATGAATTTTTCTATAAATGTTTACAAGAAAGATTTTTATGGAATGAGTAAATTGAGACTAGACTTTTCTTGTCCCATTTTTCCTAGATTTTGTAGCTTTTTCTTACTATGACTAGGTGAAATCACTTTGGTTCCCTTCAAGATTACTTGAAGATTGAACATAAAATACTTCTAGAGAACTATTAATCCAATCAATAGAAACAATCTTCCTTCCAACATGCCACCAATTATTTAACATTGAGATGGATGTTACTTGAACTAGATAGTACGAAGACAACAAGGTGAGGGGAGTTTTATAGTGGGAAGAAATTTTGTTACACACGTAATCACTTCAAATTATGGTGAGAAATATCATCTGTCATCAGGATTCCAAAATACTTTGGAATATAAATCCAACAATCATAAACAGGTATCTGTATCCCTATCATTTAATGATAAAGTAGTTCATGTTTATCTTTCACACTAGTGTGAATTTCAATGGTGGTACCAAAGTATGGAATTCATTCAACTCTATAATTCCCACTGCTAAAAAATTCCCTATGTTTTTCTAACCTATGCCAATATCTATGCATGTTCTCTGTTGTATCTCTAAGTAGATTCTATATGGTAAACCACACCCATTTCCACTGCTAGTCATTTCATTGGTCCCTTCTCACTCTTGCATTCATTATGTTATGAATCCCTCATGGAAAAAGCCCTTGTCTTATCCATATTCTTTGCACCCTTTTGAGTGGCATCTACTCTGTCTCTTTTGTACCCGTTTAAGTGGAATACCCAGTCTGCATGGTATATCCCATTTCATGCATGTAAATGGGCTCTTGAATCTATACAAAGGGTTATTCTTTGATTATCCATTTATACAACATTCAAACACTCAGTTGGGACTTAGTTTTTTGAAGGTGCCTCACTTTGATGAAATTCCTCTGATTTCTAGAGCTTGCAAGGAGAATGAAATGTGTAGAAGCAAGGTATTCAATTTCCTTCAGTTTCCAATATAGGAATGATGAAATGCGAGAAATTTGAGCTGATTGGAAATGTAGAAATATGCATCTTCACTAACGTATAAATCTTCAATGGTGTTGAATATGTCGTGGTTCTCCTTGCATTTATGACTAAAAGTATTGGTTTCTACCTTGTGGTACTAGATTATGCCTACACTAGGGTTGCTTCATTTTCAAACGCACTATTTTTTAAGTATAGGCCCTATCCTGGTGAACTACTACGTCATTGTGTAAGATTTCAAGAAAGGCTATTCCATATCATGGATACCATATTTCTCTCTAATATTAATTTCTTGTAAAATTATATCTGTTAGCTCTTTCTTTGATTGAATTCTGAATGAAAATTGTCGACAAATCACATTTTTAAGCTTTTGTATTGCAGACACCATTTAGATAAGCTCTAAAACTTCTAATATCAAATACACAAATATTGCTGTTCGAAATCTCAAACTTGCTTCTCTTTTAGTTTTATATGATAAGGCAAATGCATTTAAAGGGATTTTGAAGATATGTTCATGTCGCTCTGTGATTATCAAGTGCTTACTTGTGATGCAATTTTGTCTTTGGATTTTAATGATTTATGTTGAACTGTGTCTTAAAGAAAACAATCAGACTTTAATGGTGGTTTAATCATATATGTGAACATGTAGCATATTGTTGTTAGTTTTGTGATATTGGTGATCAAAATTGTATATGTTTCTTATTTTCTTGACAACACACATAACTGCTATTAGAAATGGTTATTAATTGATTTTTTAATGTTAATATTATAGTAATGCTTGAAGAGGGTTCCCAAGGTTGACTACTACTGACCATAGTAGATATTATTTGAATTCTCAAACAAATAACAAGAAATTTAATGCAATAAATTTGGATTCAGTTTCGAGACTTTATGTAGGGTTGAGTGGGTTATTTAGACCTTTATATCCAATTCAAATATCTTCACAAATTTTACCTTCATATAATTGTAGTTTATTTTCATCTAATGTTATTTCATTTATATTAGAACTAATGTCATAGATTATGGTCTGCTAGACTCTACAAAAATATGGACTTTAACACTTAGTTACGATCAAAATCTCAAATGGGTTTCTTGATAAATGGATGAGGATCCCTTCGATAGCTTCATGCTTTTCTTGTAAATTGTTTGGAATGGTTGGATGGTTTCCCATTGTGTGGTCACAACTTGAATTGAGTGATATATCAACTAACTCAATGAGTTTCTTGGATGCAAGGGTTGTGTCATGAGGCCACATATCCATCCTCACCACTATAATTATTAGAGGAAGGCTTGATCTCAAGATGGTTGCAAGGGATGTCGTGGTTACAATAAGAGGTGCCAGACTATAGGAAGTGGGGGATATAAATGGCTTTGGAGTGACCTTAGATATTGATCTAATATTTTCTTTAGTTGTGAAGTTTTCCACATCGGTACCCACTTCTTCCATGAAGCAATTTATAAGATATCTCTATAATTCACATGATGTATATTCAATTCTCCTTCAATTCCTCTTATTGAAATCTATACCACTTACCACAGAAATCCGCGGATGCAACAAGCTAAGACATTATTGTTAAATCGTAGCAAGAAAAGGCTTCATTTGACTTATGCCTTAGTCAAATGGAGAAATTCGAGTTTCCACATCTGCATGATGACTTATGTTGTAGTTAGTAGGAGTGACATAGTCAAATCACTTAGTTAAGTCAGTTAATTTGAGTTTGTGAGAAATAAGTAGAGTCGCACATGAGTTGATTTCTAAGCTATAGAAATCTAGTGGAGTTATAGTTAGTGAAACTCAGTTGTCTGATCTCTAGTCATGAATAGAGTCAATAGGAGTTCATTTGAGTAGTTGTAGCTATTGTTAACTCACTGATCTCTAGGTTAACTAGACAATTTACTAAATATAGTCCTAATCATGGTTGTAATTCAAATCGCCTAGTTTAGTGGAAAAAAAGTAATAATTGTATTTATTGTTGTATATTGTTGATTGTACAGAGTTTTCATGTAGCAGGTGAGGAATTCTCTTAATATTGCACAAGAAAATAAGGGCTTTTCCTATTCTTTAGGAGAAAGAATTGTGTAAGGAAATATGAAGAAGTTAGAGACCTATTTTGGCTAATTATTGGCTAGAGCAGACTTAGGAGGAGATCAATATTGCAATGCAGACTGAGCTTCAAGGATTGAAGTAGTCATTATAATAGATCTATATTCTCATAAGATATAATACAAAAAAAAGGGAGGGGTTTTTCCTATTTTGGTTCCCAAGTAAAAATATTGTGTTCATTGTTATTGAATGATTACATGTATTTCTACTGTATGCCTGCCTTTCACGAATTGAGTAGAAGAAATTTTTATCTATTGATTCCAGTCTCATTTCATTAAAAACTATGAATTTTGAATTATTTCTACATGGTATCAGAGATATTGAAAAGTACATAGAAATCAGGTTCTTGATCTTCTCTGAAAGAAATTTTGAATAACATATATTTGGTGCAAGTATTTCTTCAACGCAAGAACAATGTTTTTCTATAGATTGAGTCTTGAGTATGGATTGGAGGGAACTTCAAATATTATAGCTTGGAAAGACAAAATGGAAGTTGTGCTAGATGAAAATGGAGTATTAGAGTACACATAGGAACTGATTCCAAAACCAACAACATCAGATGCACACCAACTAGCTCAATGGAAGAGAGATACAACAAAAGGAAGGAGGATTATCATGGACAGAGATAGATACCATGTGGATTCGAGTCTACATGGAAAGAAAACTACTTATCTAATATGGAAAACCCTCATAGAGCCATTCGAAAGAAGGAGTGATGCGAGGAAATTTCCATTGAAAGATAATATTTGGAACATTCAGATGCAGAAAAATGAAACCCTTGTTTAATACCTATCCAGATTCACTTAGGCCATTGATGAACTTGGAGTAGGAGAGACTGTGCAACTACCTAAACTTTTAAGCTTAGTACTCCTTGGTCTTCTGAAGTCTTGGCATAGATATCAAGATTCAGTCCATGGAAGAGACAAGCTCTAAAATTGGCAAATGCTTTTGTCTGAATTGGTGTAGGAGGAGCTTAGGAGAAACACTAGAGATGGAGTCTCCTATAGATCTGATGAGGAAGAATATTTTTCTCTAGTATGAAAAGGAAATATTTGCAAAGGACAGAAGACCCAAGGCAAGGAAAAATCTAGCTAGAATGATGAAAAGAAGAAATACCTCAGTAAAAATAAATGTTTTCATTGCTATGAGTATGTAGACTATGCATCCACGTGTCCACACAAGAAATCTAACAAGGAACATGTAGCAACAACATGAGAAGATAATCTCACATCATAATGTGAGTTGGATTTCACCCTCATTGTTTGCATGGCAAGCATAGTAAGAAGGAGTGAGTGGTACCTAGACTCTGGTGGTTCATTTCATATGATAGGAAATAAGGAGTTCTTCAGCAATCTAGAGGAAAAGGACCTTAAATCACCCATAGGTATTGGATATGATCGGAGATATAGTACCAAAGGGATTGGCAGTGTAACATTTAAGAGGGAGTTAGGCTCCCATATTCACCTAGAGAATGTAATGTATGTGTGTGGCCTGAAGAAAAATATAGTTTCCATAGTTTTACTTGAAGACATATGATATCATGTGGTGCTTAGTAGAGGGAAGTAAAATTTGAGTCATGCTTCTAGTGGACAAGTAAAACAAATTGGCGTTTGAGTTAAAAATATGTAGAATCTAGAGGTAGATTTCTCTATGTATTCAGTTGTACCTGCAAGATTGAGGTGGGGTGATGCAGAACCGTAGTCCCAGAGTTGCAAAGATTTGGGAAGGGTCCATAAGAGAGGAGTAGCAATTGTAGTATACTCTTCTCGTGAATCATTACCCTTGCTATAGAGGCCCACAATATTCATTAGCAGAAGGATCAATGTCGGTTGATGCAGTCAGATCTTGAGTGACAGTTGCAAAGGCTAGTAGGAGTCAGAGACACATGAGATAGTTGCAGTGCAAAGGCAAAGTTGATTCAATATTTCTGATGCTCTCAATTGCAGTTGTCGCAGTAGTAACATAAAAAATGAGAGGGAATATTAGTTGTGTTATAGTACATTCCTCCACAAGAGAAGGATTCAGGTCATACAGAACCATTTTCTTGCTAATTTGGAGTATTAAATTGTAGCAATAAAAGGCTTCATTTGACTTATGCCTTAGTTAGATGGAGAAGTTTGAATTTTCACATCATCAGGATGATTTGAGGTGTAATTAGCAGGAGTGACATGAACAAATCATCTAGTTAAGTCAATCAATTTGATTTTGTGAGCAAGAAGTAAATTGTGCATGAGTTGATTGCTAAGATATAGCAATCTAATGGAGTTATAGTTAGTAAAACTCAGTTATCTAAGCTCTAGTAATGAATAGAGTTAGTAGGATTTTAGTTGAATAGTTGTAATTTTTGTTAACTCACTGATGTCTCAATTTACTAAAGATATCCCTAGTCATTTATGCAATTAGAATTGCCTAGTTGAGTGGAGGGAAAATGCATTATTGTATGTATTGTTTTATACTATTGAGTGTACAAAGTTTTCATGTAGAAGGTGAGGAATTCTCTTTAGATTGCAAAAGAAATAGGGGCGGAATTCTCTTTAGATTGCAAAAGAAATAGGGGCTCCATATATTTTTTAGAAGCAGGAATTGCGCAAGGAAATAGGAGCAAGCCAGAGGCCTATTTTGGGTAAGTATTGGTTAGAGTAGACTCAGGAAGAGATCAATATTGTAATGCACATTGAGCTTCAAGGATTCAAGAAGTCATTATAATAGATACATATTCTTGTATGATATAATACAAATAGAGGAGGGGTTTTTCCCAGTTGGGTTCCCTAGTAAAAATATTGTGTTCATTGTGATTGAAGGATTGCATGTGTTTCTATTGTATGTTCTCTTTTCCACAGGATTGAGTAGAATAAATTTGTGGCTATTTATTTCAGTCTAATTTCATTAGCAGCTGCAAAGTTCGAGCTATTTCTAAATTTGTGTCTATTGATTTATGTATGATTTCATTAGCAACTAAAAACTTCAATATGTTTCTAAAATTGTGTTGTGTTTTGGTTAGTGGAGATAATCACAAACTAACTTGCTGCAAGAATGCAAGGGACACTGAAGAAGTTATCGCATTTTTTGTGCCTCTTTCAATCTCTTCCCTACTTTAGCAATGTTTGCATTATGACTAATGTATGGAGTTATGACTTATGTGTTGTCCTTGATGGAAACCTACTTGATGAGTTATTCTATGAGGGAAACCTACTTGATGAAGATGTCAACAGGATGTGTCTACACATGACAGAGAGTTAGAAGAAAGGAATAGCAGTTCAGAGACAAACAAATGATAAAGATGCCTAATGTGTTGAAAGGCATAACAGTTCAGAGACATAGAAATGATAAATATGAAGCTTGAAGAAGTATACATAGGTTTGGTAAAGAAAATTTGAGTAAACACAAGTTATATGAAGCAAATTCAACTATACACAAGCTCTATGAAGAAAAGTAGTGTACACACTCATGTTTGGTGAAGCGAAGTAGAGTATATGCAAGTTCTACGAAGCAATAACGCATACACACGTGGGTATGAATAAGGAAAGGCGCGTACCATGGTATTATAAATACCAAGGGTACTTACAATGGTATTTCCTTGTGGTATTGAGCCCAACAATGGATATTTGATCCTGTCTAAGAATACCATCGGCATTAGTATGGTTTTGACATGTGGTATAGGATAAGGGCTAAGCTATATAAGGAGACGAAGATCAAAGTTGTAAATGTGTGAAAGTGATGAATATTTCATGAATAGTTAGATCTAAAGAAAATAGGCATGTAATGGGTTTTTAATGTTCTTCTTGATCTAAAACTAAGTATGCACCTAGGAATTTGATGATGGATCAGATCCAATAGATCTGAGATGACAATATTTATTATGAGGTGATTTGATCTGTGTTGATAGTGTCTTGACGCATGATTTTTCTGTGTATGCCGAGATTTTTCTATGTCTAAAGTTCTGTGTTACAGCGAAGGCCAGTAATTGCATATTTGTATGCGGGCTTTAAAACCTGAAAGGCGCATATACATGTGAGTTTGATATTGGTAAGTCGCATACATATTATGATCAATACGCGAGTTTGTTTTGTGAAAAACGAGTATACATGTTGGTTTGTTTTGAGGAAAGCGCATACATAAACTAGGGTTTTGATGAAAAGGATGTTTGATAAGTTTAATCAACCTTAATATGTTTCTATTGTCTATCGATGAAGTCTTACTTGATGATCTGGGCTTAATAATGATCTTTTGATTCAAGATTAATAGATTGAAGAATGATGAAGTTACTAGATGTTTGTGATTATAGATCAATAATGGTTCTGGGATTATTTCATAATGATGCAGTGGATTTGTCTATGATTTAGTGTTTGTTTTATAGTGACAATGGTTTAGTTTTCAGGATTTAGTGGTTCACTTTCGGGTTTCAGCAGTTTAATATCTCTACATAGGTATGCTTTATGAAAAGCATGTACACAAGTGGGTTTCCTACTATAAAGTAGCGTATATATTTTGATATATGGTTGATCAGGGTTTGCAGTAACATAATCTAGTTCTATGATGTGAAATATGTTGATTGGTATTCTGGTTAGAGTGATCTAACTGCTCTGGTTGATTAAGTTTCAGTTTCAATTGATTGGTTGAGTTTTGGTTGATTCCGTTGATTCAGTGATTGGATTGTAGTTGATGGTTTATTCAGTTGGGTCAGAGATTGGTTGTTTAAGTGGATGATTGAGTGATTTATTGTAGTGATCAGTTTCAGTTTTGATATTCGGCTTTGGGCTTAAATGATGGTAGTAGGTCCAGTCTTAAACTTTGATGAAACGTGGCCTACAAGTTGTGATGTGTTGTTTCAATTGGATCCTATATGAAAAATTATGAAACGTGTTCCACAGAGGTGTTGATGGTTGGGGCCTTACCTAAGGAATTCAAATCTTCCTTCCAGTAGTAGCTCGTAAATCAGATGAGGGGGTTGGAACTCCCTTCTAGTGGGTGTGGATAAACGAGATAAAGGGGTTGGAGCTGCCTTCGAGTGGGTGCTGGAGAAAAAGAGAAGGTTACAACCTTTTGCAGGTGGGTGATTGCGTGCTAGTATGAGTCTATGCATGTACAATGTTGTAATATGGTTTTTATATAATAAAAGGAAGTCAGAGACAACATCAATGGTATTTTTTTGCCACATTGGGTTTCCACCTAAACATCTTGGTGTTCATGTGTGTTGATGTGTTGCTTATGTGTGATGGTTTATTTTTCTCTTAGAGGCACATGGTTACTATTTATTTAATGTTTAATGTAATACTCATGCACTAGTTCAAATGAATTAACTGAAAATTAAGTTTACTAGATATACGCTAGTTGTCTGAATAATAGTCGCGTACATACATGGGTTCCCTTCAGTAAATTCACGTATAGAAATATGGATATAAAATAGAAAATTTTAATTATTTGAAAATACTGATTTACACCCCCCCCCATCCTCGCTATTTTATTTCCCAACAAGCAATGGATTCCATGGTTGCAATGTGGGAGATCTACATGTTAAGGTTGATGAATATATAGAGTAGAGTATGATTGAGTGTGAAGCTTGGTTGGATAGCCTTGTTGCTATCTATGAAGCATTGGATATCATTTCCTAAGGGATCGAGGAAGGGCCTACTTATATTTGCATCCTGATTCTTCCTATGGTGCATGATGTCTGGGGGAGGTTGTTGATTATATTTTTCAAGTGTTGAGATGAACAATTTCAGAGTATAAGAATAGTTATAGTAGAAGCTCTTAAGACCTACTTGGATGGCACTAGAGTGGGTACTTATGTTGAAAGAGTTAAATAAAAGACCACATCTTTAATTTGTCCAATATTTCTAGAGATCTTGATAAAATTTGTACTAACTGGCCTTTTCAATGTGGATGGCATTTCTAGTGCCTTGACAACAAGAAGATAAATAGGAGATTACATTGTCGACAACAGAGGTAATGGATTCGTTATCATTGTTTTTCTTACCAAAGATATATTCAATTCAAGTGCTACCAATAGTCACATATGCTAAGGTTTAGGGTCCATTCAATTGCACATTGAACTCAATTTTTAAATGGCAATGAGAATTTTTTGGCTATTATTTATGAATGTAATTTGGTTTTGTTTAAACGGAATTTTAAATAATAAACTATTAGTGATACCTAAAGGGGTATACTTTTATTATTGCGACATGATTTGGAATTTCACTTTTTCTTGGACTTTTGAGTTTTGAAAAGTCTGAACTAAATAAAATCAATTTTAACTCACTGATCTCTAGGTTAACTAGTCAATTTACTAAAAATAGCCCTAATCATGCATGCAATTCAAATCGCCTAGTTGAGTTGAGGGAAAAGTAATAATTTTATTTATTATTGTATATTGTTGAGTGTATAGAGTTTGCATGTAGCAGGTGAGTAATTCTCTAAGGATTGCAGAAGAAAATAATGGATCTTCCTATTCTTTAGGAGAAAGAATTGCACAAGGAAATAGGATGAAGTTGGTGGCCTATTTTGGCTAAGTTTTGGCTAGAGAAGACTCAGGAGGAGATCAATATTGCAATGCAGATTGAGCTTCAAAGATTGAAGTGGTCATTATAATAGATCTATATTCTCATCTAATATAATGCAAAAGGAGGAGGGGTTTTTCCTAGTTGGGTATCCCAGTAAAAATATTTTGTTCCTTGTGATTGAATGATTACATGTATTTCTATTGCATGCTTTCCTTCCGCAAATTAAGTAGAGGAAATTTTTATCTATTGACTTCAGTATTATTTCATTAGCAACTATGAATTTTGAATTATTTCTACATGGTATGAGAGCTATTGAAAACTACATAGAAACCAGGTTCTTGATCTTCTCTCAAGCAAATTTTTAATAGAAAATATGTGGTGTAGGTATTTCTTCATTGTAAGAACAATGTATTTCTATGGATTGAGGCTTGAGTATGGATTGGAGGGAAATTGAGATCTCAAAGCTTGTAAAGAAAAAATGGAAGTCATGCTAGATGAAAATGGAGTATTAGAGTACACACACAAAATAATATTCCAAAACCAACAACATTAGATGCACAACAACTAGGTTAATGGAAGAAAGATACAACAAAATCCAGGAGGAATATCATGAAGGGAGTCAGAGACCATGTGGTTTCTAGTTTGAAAGGAAAGAAGGCTGCTTATGCAAAGTGGAAAACCCTCATAGAGTTATTCGAAAGTAGCAGATAGGCCAAGAAATTGGCATTGAAAGATAAGCTTGGGAACATTCAGATGCCGAAAAATGAAAACCTTTTTCAATACATATTCAGATTCACTCAGGTCAGTGATGAAATTGGAGTAGAAGAGACTGTGCCACTATCTAAACTTGTGAGCTTAGCGCTCATTGGTCTTTCGAAGTCCTAGCATAGATATCAAGGTTTAGTTCGTGGAAGAGAAGAGTTCCCAAATTGGGAGAGACTTTGGTCTGACTTGGTGTAGGAAGAGACTAGAAGAAACACTAGAAATTGAGTCCCATCTATAATATCTTATGCGGAAGATTATTGTGCTTTAGTATGAAAAGCAAAGAAGGCCCAAGGCGAGGTAAAATATAGCCAGAACCATGGAAATAGAAATACCTCAGTAAAAATAAATGATTTCACATCTATGAGTATGGAGACTATGAAACTACATGTCCACACATGAAATCCAGTAAGGAACATGTAGCAATAACATGAGAAGATAATCTCACATCACAATTCAAGTTGGATTTCACCCTCGTTTCTTGCATGACAAGAACAATCAGGATTGAGTGGTACCTAGACTCTGGTGGTTCATTTCATATGACAGGAAATAAGGAGTTCTTCAGCAACCTAGAGGAGAAGGACCTAGAATCACCTATAGAGATTGGAGATGATGGGAGATATAGTACCAAAGGGATTGGTAGTGTCACCTTTAAGAGTGATTTTGGCTCCCACATTCACCTAGAGAATGTAATGTATGTGCTTGGCCTGAAGAAAAATCTAGTTTCCATAGTTGTACTTGAAGACATAGGATATGATGTGGTGCTCAGTAGAGGGAAGGAATATCTGAAGCATGTTTCTAGTGGAAAATTAAAACAAATTGGTTTTTGAGCTAAAAATCCATAGAATATAGAGGTATATTTCTCCATGCGTTCAGTTGTACCTCCAAGAGTGTGGTCGGGCGATGTAGAACCTTAGTCCCAGAGTTGCAAGTATTTGTGCAGAGTCCATAATAGAGGAGTATCAATTGTGGTATACTCTTCTCGTGGATCATTACCCTTGCTATAAAGGCCCACAATGTTCATTAGCAGAAATATCAATGTCAGTTGATGCAGTCAGATCTTGAGTGACAGTTGCAAAGGCTAGTAGGAGTCAAATACATATGAGACAGTTGCAACGCAAAGACAAAGTTGGCTCAATATTTTGGATGCTCTCAGTTTCCCTTGTTGCAGTAGTAACATCAACAATGAGAGGGAATATTGATGCCGAGTTACCCCCGCTTTACCCATAGAATGCATGCCTTATGCATTTAACAGATTATCCCAGGAATTTTAACTCACAAACAAGTTGAATCTTCATCCCTCTAATGGTTAAGGCCCTTTTATCATGGTTCCTTTGTATTGGAATCAATCACCCCACCCTTTACCTCCTATTAGGTCTATATGATCCCTCAAGACTTCATATAAGACTTTGAATAAATTCTTCCCACTAATCCTTCTAATCAGGATTTTTAAACACCATAGAAATCACTGATAACCTTTAAACACTTAAACCATGTATACATATAACCTTCCACTCTTCACACTCGTTACATATATATATTAATGCATGAAATGATCTATCAGCATTGTTTCCTTCTAAACTCTTTTATAAAGGAAATTATATATATAACCTACCTTTTCCGCCTTCCATATGCCTTCTACACAAATATTGATGCTCCTTTATTGCTATCGCTCTTCACTCCTCTGCAGGGTTTTGTTAACAAAAGCCTCCTCCTTATCCAATATGCGAATAACACAATATCGGATCCCAAATCTTATTAACTATGCCATATAACAATATCAGGTCTGCCTTACCATTCGCTTATCACATTCCCTCCGATCTCTGAATCCCCTTGACACCGATTTCAATGTTCGAATTAATTGTGACCGTCGATCAGGATCGCGATCCAATGATCGATGATTAATCGCCTAATCACTGATACCACTCGACGTCGATCGCCGATATACCGCAATCGCTGATCACCGACAATTGCTATTAGTGATATTGCAAAACTCTTGGCACGCCCACAGGATGAAGTGTGACGGCTGTTGGTGAACGAGGAGCTTGAAACAAAGGAAAGTGTGAGCTCAGAGCTAGTGCCGGGGAGCTGGTGCTGGTGTTGAAGCGTTGAAGCTGATACACACCTGTGCTTCGTGACAAGTGGTATCAGAGCTGGTGAACTTAATCAAGGAGCTGATTCTACGAAGACCGAAGACTTGAAAGGAAGTTCAAGCTTTGCAGGTGACAGGTGGAATATCAGCGTGATTTAGGTGAATGGTGAAACAGGTTTAGCAGAGGTGAAGCTTAGTGCTTGGACCAAGCTGAACAACAAGGCATGGCAGGTTTGGAAGAATGCGAAGGGAAGCTCTTGCTTACCTTATACAGGTTGAAGTGAATGAAAGAAGAGAATCCCTGGATTCGAAAGGAGCTTGAAGTCTTGGAAAATAGTGTTGAAGACGAACTTCTTCAACTTGGTTAGACAATGGAGCAAGATGAAGTTGCAGATTGTATTGACAAGGAAGAGGAAGCCGTGATGATTGAGGATGTTGTAGATGTGACAACGATGGAGGATGAACTTGAGATTGATCAAGTTGGACCAGGATCATGCAGTTTATAGACATGGATGGATGAGGATACTCACATGGAGGAGCCTCATGATGATGTAAGGACTATTGATACTTGTGTTTCATTTGAGAATTTGGTAGATGGACCATATGTAGGGAAGGGCAAAATCAGTTTGCCGATGTTAGGGAGGATCGTACCATGGATGAATATGATGAGACCTTGTATGGAGAAGCAAGGATTGTTGACTGTTGCAGGACTTGTTGGGGTTGTTTGTGACCTTATGGTAGAAGGTGCAAAGGCCCGTGACAAGGGAGGAACATGATGATCATTGCGGAGGATTGGGTCATGCTTTAGCCACATGAAGAATTGGCTAAGTGTCTGGCATGAATCATGGACAGATTGAAGAGGGCACACACTTGAGGTATGATGATACTTGGGTGGACTTCTCATGGCTGAGACCAAGAGATAGTCTTGGTGGAACCTTTAGTGGGGGAGCTATGATGGAGAGACTCATGTGATGATGATATGGTTGGATGACCAAGTTTAGTAGACCGAAGATTGTAGACTTGGATGAGGATGACCAATTGTTGTAATGGGTCTACTTGGTTGGGAAACATGGACAACTTAGTCATGGACATTAGGCTAGAGACATGGAGCATGGCAATATTATGCAGGGACATGATGCAGGAGCACTTGTTGAGGTGTCACTTAAGGGCATCCAATGAGGAGTGCCAAGGCAGGGATGTTGTGCAGGTGGATTTGTTGGTCTGACATGGAGACTTATTATTTATGAGCTGATGGAGAGGTTGTGTTCTTATGTACAACAAGGCCATGGACTTTTATGGAGTTGTGAGCAGCCTATGGAGCATTCCTACTACATGGAGAGCTGAGGCATCTTGGGGAGACCTTTGGGCCGAGACTTGTATGCTTGGTGAGATGTTGGTTGGAGATGACTCATGGAGCTCATGATGACATGAGGTTGTGACTTTTAGGGACTTCATATATGGTGGACCTAGAGGATCTGATGCATTGAGGAGCTGGGGTCAGAGACTTTGATGCAGGATGGGGTGCATACTTTCAAGTACATGTATGGGAATGGCTTGAAAGAGTGACTTGACACAGAGGATCAATATGAGACACTTTCAAGTGATGAAGTTACGACGATGATGATTCCTTGGTGGCAACACTTGGGCATGGGTTGAGCTGAGACTTAACCACTTTGACACATGGGAGCTGATTGATCTATGATCATGGGCAGCACATGGTAGTTGAGACAGGTGTATGCTTGTTTCTATGGTAGACAGGGATGGCACATTACAGATGAGATGGAGACTGCTTCATGGACCTGGATGTGGCACATTGAGAGTCTGAGTTTGATGAGATGATCTCTTCACTTTGAGGAGACGGATGTTTTACAGATGGATGATGATGTTGGATAGAAAACATCATGGACAACATGTTGCAGATGAGATGAGGATTACTTCATTGACCTAAGCATGGCTTACGTGTATGGAGATGGATTCTTGATCGAGTTGACGATGTGATATGATGTTTAGAGAAACGACTGATGATGGCATGAGGATGTGCATTCTCATGGTTTGGGCGTGACAATTGGATTAGCTACCCAACTAGTTCAAACATGGGGACGCATAGTGTGCAAAAATATGTTAGCATTTGTTGGAGCATCATGGCAGCAGATCACATGAGGACGACACATGATGAGGTCAACACGATATGTTGCAGTGGGCATGTAGCTTGAAATGGAGGGACCAACCTTCCACGATGGGGAGCAACATGTAGAGATTGCAACGAGATGGTTGATGATCATGGATTGATCAACATACCGATGGGGTGTATACCTTGGTATGGTGATGTTGGTGACAGATGGTTGCCGGGACGAGACATGATGGAGATGGTAGTTCTACATATTTTGCAGGGATGGTTACAGTATGTGGAGGAGTTGACATCATGGATGAGATAGTTGTTGTTGATCTTGATGTATGGCTACCAAGATGGTGTGTTGTCGAGGACAACAATGACTTTAGGTGGAGGAGGATGTAAGGACTTGTGGTTCCGCCCAAAGTGCGACCGCGTTCGACGATGGACAAGCGGTTGGGAAACTTGAACGAATAGCTCTACGACCAATGTGCGAGGAGTCATGTAATAATGCGAGAACCATAAGGATAGAGCGAAGGTTATATATGCGTGGGGAGCATGGTAGGATAACCCATCGCTGACCCACACTTAGAGCGAAGCCAACATGGTTTTTCATGGCGTTTGCAAAGTGTAGGGGTGTGTGTTACATGGTGGACGAGTCAGCTTGGGCAAGCCAACTCAACCAAACATCCATATATATTCAACGAAGTGTTGGAGCGAAAGTCAAGAAATTCGACAAGTGAGTCTTCAAGGAGAAGTGCGTGGAAAAGGGCCGCAGTAAGGAGGAAGGTGCAGATGGTTATGCGCCCAAGTCTTGGGCAGGTCGCTTGAATGCACAGGTCTAAATGAAGGTTGGTCGAAGTAAGGCGTGTACGAGTAAGGCATGGGTGCCCGCTTGTGCAAAGTGTGCACGAGCGAAGGTGTGGGTGCCCGATTGTGCGAAGGCACACAGGTGAAGGCATGGATGACCCGGTTGTGCGGTTGTGTGGTTGGGTGGTTGTGCACGGGTTCTTGGGCAGCTTGGGTGAGCGCTCGCCCATTGTGCAAAGGAAAACGTGGAAGGTGTGCACGGTGGAAATGATGAAGTGTTGAGATTGTGAATGGAGGTGTGACTCATGCGGAGGCACCCATGTGTGGCGACTTGGTTACAGCGAGGCACGCCCAAGTTGGGAAAACAACACGATCGTGCGACAAGGTGAACGAAGGGTTGGTGAGTCGTGCAGCAACCGTGCAGGGGTGCCAACGAGTTGGGCAACCAAGTTTGCCGAAGGTTTTAAAATTGGCTAAGTATGAAACTTTTTGTTTCCAAGTATACTTGTAAAGCATTGTAAACTTATAATATATTGATTCGGGCAGACTCATATTGTAGGGAGTTGCCCCTCCCTTTATACTATTGTGCATTTCTCTTGTATAATGTTGTTTATGTGAATGTTATGGGCTTTCACTTGTATAAAGGAACACATTAATAATACTTGGTTGTGAAACACAAACTAAGTAGGATAAGTGGAATGTTAGGTGTAGTCTACAATCCTAAGTAATGGTGAAAAGAAAATGGTTAGTAGTGTCGTACCTCACTATAAGCGGTTGAAAGACTACCGCAGGTGTAGGGGCGTGATAATCACTGTTAGTGATGTAAGGACCTGCGGTCCCTGGCACAATCTCCCAGTTGGTGCAACGAAGGCTTGAAACAAGCGGTTTAAATGAAGGAAAGGCAAAGTGCGAAGTCCTATGACCAAAGTGCGTGGAGGCATGTTATAACACGCATGAAGGGAGGACAAGCGAACATGTTTATAAGATGGATGAGCGTGGGAAATCCATCTATGAAGACGACAGGAGAAGTTATGTTTAAGGGCATTGGTCGATGGGCTGACCAAGCCACAAACATGGACGAAAGCGTTGGTTGAAGAATTGTAAGGGTCCGCCGAGGATGTAGCACGACTCTTGGTGAGCATATATATTGTATGCATGGATGAATCATTTGAACCATCAATCATCGCACATCATCCTTCGATCCAACAAAGGAAGGCGCAGTCACAAGAGATACGAAGTGCGAAGTTGGGAGTGCAGCTCTATGCACCCAAGCTTGGGTGAAGTCGCACGGTTATCGCACGAAGGTCTCAGGTGGAAGGCGTAGGGCGAGGAGCGCCCATCGATTGAAGGAAGGAGCACGGGTGAAGGTGCTGGTGCACGAGAGAAGGCACGATGCCCGGTTGTGCGAAGACTTGACACGGGTATCTAGGGTAGCTCAGGTGAGCACCCGCCTGTCGTGCAAGGGTAAATAGTGGAGACTTGGTGGAGTCACCTGCCGGTGCGAAGTTGGTGAAAGATTGTGCGAAGGAGGTGTCTTGGTGACTTGGTGGAGTCACCCGCTCGTCATGCACAAAACAAGATTCGATTGTGAAGTGTGGAAGGAACCTCGTGTGAGGGCGCGCCCACCCGACTTGGGCAAGGAAATCTTGGCTATCACACAGAGGAGTGATGATGATGTAAAATTTTCTAAGTATGAAACTTGGAGTTTCCAAGTATACTTGTAAAGCATTGTAAACTTGTAAAGTTTCATAATATATTATTCGGGCAGACTCATTGTTTAGGTAGTTGCCCCTCCCTTTATATTGTGCAATTGTGTTCTTCGTTTATAATTGCTATTGATAATGAATGTGTATGGGTGTTCATTGGTATAAAGGAAACATTAATAATACTTGGTTGCAAAACATAAACTAAGTAGGATAACTAGTTAGGCGTAGTCCACGAACATAAGTATTGGTGAAAAGAAAGTGTTCGATGGTGCCGCACCTCGCCAAGAGCGGTTGAAAGACTATCGCCGACCTGGGGCATGACAGTTGGTATCAAAGCTCAGTTGGAGCTGGTGTTAGAGCAGGGTTGCTCGTGAAAGAGTGCAGGGAGCTGGTTGAAGCTTGGAAATTGGTGGCAAGTACTTGCAGGTGAAGGAAGTTGGTTTCACATACAAGTGGAACAAGAGCTGGTTCATGTTTTGCAGGGAACTTGGAGAAGGCTGAAAGGAAAAGATGGTGGATGAACCTACGATAGGTGAATCTAGCCATAATGCAGGTGAAATCTTCCGGTACAAAGTGTTGGAACAGATGGGTCGATGGAGTTCTAACTGGGTTTCGATGAAGGTTGAGAACATGAAGATTCAGGAAAGCTGTTTGGAACTAAGGAGGGAACTTGAAGAACTCAAAAGCCAATGTGGAAGTACAATGGATGGTGAACTCAAGGAACTTGATGAGGAGATCCGACAAAGTGGTCTTGGTCTTCAAGAGCTCTTGGATGAAAGAGCCCAGTTAAGGAAGAAAAGTGCCATGGTGGAAGCCGAAGTCAAGAAAATTGAGGAGGAGATAAAGAAGAAGCTTCTTGGTAAGAAGGTTGTAATTGAGCAGGAAGAGCTCGACTACATTGACAGGCTGGAAACTCACTACTGTAACAATCCGGAGGATGTTTGGAAGCTTATTTCTATGGAAGTAGTCAATGGGTACTTGGTTGGTGCACTTAAGCAGAATGCGATGGAGGACAAGCTTGAAGGAAGTCAAGCTAGACCAGGATCGAGTTGCTTAGAAGAGCCAAGCAAGGAAGTGAAGTACCTTAGGAGGAATGTCAAGTTGGAGCACAAGCCAATTGACACTTCTGAGGCCGAATTCTTGAAGAAGGTTGCTGATGTGAGACACAAGATAAATCCGATAGAAGGAGGTGATGCCTTGAAGCTGAGTTTTGTGCAGGTGATCGTGAAGGGCAAGAGATTTGTAGCTTTGGTGGATACAGGGGCTACTCATAGCTTCTTAAGCAGGAAAGCAACAAAGTCTTTTGGGAAGAAAGCAAAGATGGAGACGGAATGGAGTGCTTTCAAAGCAGTCAACTCTACCATGAAAGTTGTTATTGGTGTGATGGAAAACACTTAGGTGAGAGTGGTATCGTGATTTGGAAAGTGGGGCAAGATTTCATAAGGCTTGCACAAGCCATACAAATGGTGGACCGAGACATTCTCTTGATCACAGCTAAGGTAAGAACCATGATGGTGCCGATGAATAGAAGAAGTTGCTTGGGGTATAGACCAAGGATGAATTCTATGACTTTGTATCCCAAAGATCTGAATGTGAAACATGAGGATGTGGAGAAAAGAGGAATTGGGAGTATGACTCAAACAATGAAGGAAGGGAAGCTAATTTACTTCGTTGCAAGAGTGAGGAAGAAGGAAGGAAGTGAGAGGACAATCTCACGAATCAGGGAGCACATGACAGAGACATCTTCTACTGATGATCTTCACAATAGAGTTGAAAAAGAAGAGAGTATGAGTACTACTTCAAAGGCAGTGATTGATGAGGATTATGAAGGTAGAGATCCGGCTGGTATAGTGGATTCTTGCAGGTATGCTATGGGCATATATGACTTTCAGTTGACGAAGTACAAGCTTAGGGAGCTTGGGTGTACATGTGAGGAGGTTGAGGTTGTGCACAGATACTAGGGGACACAAGATCAATCTGATACATGGGTGGACAAGAGTCAGGGAGGAAACTTCCTGGCCCTCCTTTCTCTATAGACAACCTTGGAGATGGGTTGGTGTAGGGACCTTGTTTGGGAGGGGTACACCAACTTAAGCAAGGGGCCTTGGGAGGAGGATTCTTTATGACAAATTTCAAACTTGGATGCAGATGA
Organism: Pinus tabuliformis; assembly: GCA_031772625.1. Taxonomy (NCBI): domain Eukaryota; kingdom Viridiplantae; phylum Streptophyta; class Pinopsida; order Pinales; family Pinaceae; genus Pinus; species Pinus tabuliformis. The sequence continues at coordinate 225,658,263 of CM062813.1, forward strand.
CCAGATGTTGGGATGGAGTCTACATGGGTTGGACATCATGGACAACTAGAGTCATGGACATCAGGTTGGAGATATGGAGCATGATAGTTATGCAGGTACATTATGCGGGAGCATGTGTAGAGGTGTCATTCATGTACATTCTATGGGGAATGTTGAAGCAAAGGATGTTGTGACATGGAGATGTATGAGCCAGTGGAGAGGTTGTACACTCTTATGCAACAAGGCCATTGGTTGAACATGTTGCAGATGGGATGGAGTTTCCATGAACCTGAACATGGGAATTGTATAGATTCTTGATGAGTCCGAGTTGTAGCAGAAGTCAGGGAAAGACTTATGGTGGCATCAGGATGTGCATTCTTATGATTTGATCGTGACAGTTGAACTGATCACCCGACTAGTTCGAGTCATGAAGGGTAACAGTCTACAGATAGATGTTGCTGTCAGGACTACATGTTGGCACATGATAGGAGTGTGTTGGCATCTAATGGAAGAATACAGGATAAGCACGAGACATGAGGGAGACAGTGGTTCTACATATGTTGCAGGGATGTTTGCAGTATGTGGAGGAGTTGATATCATGGATAAGACTGTTCGGATATGGAAATCTTGATCTTGGTGGATGGCTACCAGGATGGAATGTTGTCGAGGACGACAACGACTTCAAGTGGAGGAGGATGTAAGGACCTATGATCCTTAGCATGATCTCCTGGTTGCTGTAACGAAGGCTTGAAATGAGTGGTTTAAATGAAGGAAAGGAAAAGTGTGAAGTCCTATGACCAAAGTGCGTGGAGGCATGTTAAAACACACATGAAAGGAGGACGAGCGAAGATGTTTATACGATGGATGTGCATGGGAAATCCATCTATGAAGCGTACGGGAGAATTTATGTTTGAGGGTGTTGTTCGATGGGCCAACCAAGCCAGAAATAATGATGAAGGTGTTGGTTGAAGAATTGTAAGGGTCAACCGAGGAAGTAGCACAACTCTTGGTGAGTGTATATATTGTATGCGTGGATGAATCATTTGAACCATCAATCATCGCACATCATCCTTTGATCAAACAAAGGAAGGCACAGTCACAAGAGATATGAAGTGCCAAGTTGGGACTACAGTTCTATGCACCCAAGTTTGGACGAAGTCACACAGTTATCGCATGAAGGTCTCGGGTGGAAGGCGTAGGTCGAGGAGCGCCCGCCGATTGAAGGAAGGAGCACGGGTGAAGGCACGCCCGCCCGACTTGGGAAAGGAAATCTTGGCTATCACAAGGAGGTGTGATGATGATGTAAAATTGGCAAAGTATGAAACTTGGAGTTTCCAAGTATACTTGTAAAGCATTGTAAACTTGTAAAGTTGCATAATATATTATTCAGGCAGACTCATTGTTCACGGAGTTTCCCCTCCCTTTATACTGTGCAATTGTGTTCTTCATTTATAATTGCTGTTGATAATGAGTGTGTATGGGTGCTCATTGGTATAAAGGAAACATTAATAATACTTGGTTGCGAAACACAAACTAAGTAGTCCACGAACATAAGTATTGGTGAAAAGAAAGTGTTCGGTAGTGCCGCACCTCGCCAAGAGCGGTTGAAAGACTACTGTCGGCCTGGGGGCATGACACTTTACCTCCTATTAGGGCTATATGATCCCTCAAGACTTCATATAAGACTTTGAATAAAGCCTTCCCACTAATCCTCCTAATCGGGATTTTTAAACATCGTAGAAATCATTGATAACCTTTAAACCCTTAAACCACGTATACATATAACCTTCCACCCTTCACACTCGTTACATATATATATTAACGCATGAAATGCTCTATCAGCACTGTTTCCTTCTAAACTCTTTTATAAAAGAAATTATATGCATAACCTACCTTTTCCACCTTTTGTATGCCTTCTACACAAATATCGATGCTCCTTTATCGCTATCACTCTTCACTCCTCTGCGGGGTTTTGTTAACAAAGGCCTCCTCCATATCCAATATGTGAATAACACAATATCAGATTCTAAATCTTATTAACTGCGCCATATAACAATATCGCGTCCACCTTACCATTCGCTTATCACATTCCTTCCGATCTCTGAATCCCCTTGACGTTGATTTACAATGGCCGAATTAATTGTGACCGTCGATCAGGATCGCGATCCGACGATCGATGATTAATCGCCTAATCACTGATACCACTCGACACTGGTCGCCGATATACCACAATCGCCGATCGCTGATATACCACAATCACCGATCACTGATAATCACTATTAGTGATATTGCAAAACTCATAAACTGTTGACCCTCATCACCTCCGATTGCCGATATGCCATTAAGTCGTGACCGTTGATCTGGCCACGATCTAACAGTCCACGATTAATCGCGCTTGTCCATTTCACTTCTCCAAGCCTAGATTGCGATTTAATATCAACCGTGGATCTTCTAGATTCGACGGTTGTTGAGTCTTAATACATGCTTTCCTCTGTCCACCTATTTACTTTGAATTTACACTATTTTCTTCAGTTCTTATGGATAACAGTGTTTATTAAAGGTTACGCCTTACGCCTTTGTTATTACATTGCACCTCCCTGTGGCTTAACCTCAATGCACCAACAGTTTCAAAGGATTCTCCATGATCCTTTGCCTCATTCCCCTCCACATTCCATTTGATTCTATCTCGCCCATTTTCCTTTCACTCTTCTACTCGAACAATTCTCCATTTCTCCTCTGCGCGTCCTTCTAGGTTTTACCAACAATCTTATTGCAAAGTCTACAAATCATCTCTAATCCAACACTCGAACACGCATTCCACTCAGAATTGAGATAATATATTAATGATATAAAGAATGGATTACATGACTGAGCCTCTATGTCTCACAGAGGCCTAATTTTCTCTTTACAGTGGCCTCTGTGTTACATTCTCTGCCCATAGGCTTACAAACCACACTTTAGCTATCTATCTCTCTAACTTTTCTAACCCGTATAACCTCTTTCTCTACCTTTTAGGCTTACATTTATGAATTCCTTAACAAAATTCCTAAATCTCCTCATTGTTTATAAAACTCCTCTAAAATCCATAAATCCATGAACTGACTCCTAATCTAAGATTTACAATCATTTCTCAAATCCTTCAATCTCTCAACTATTCTAAATCTCTCATGTTCTCCTATATTCAAGATCATTTACAAATATGCCCTACAATATTAAATTAATTCGCTATTCTATCTTCTCTCATTAAAATCACTCAAAACATTAATAATTACATGTAATTCACACTTAGGAAACCAAGTTCCTTGAAAACAAAATACCCCTATGTCTACTAGATTACAATAAGTTTTCTTGGGCCGTATGCTCCTGCATCAGATTCCCAAAGTAGAAAATTTCCATAATTTCCTGATCATGTATCTTCATAAGTTGATTGCAAAACCTCCACGATCCCAAACTTTAGTTTTTAGCTGCCCAAATGCTTTTCTCCTTTGGTGTTGCTGTATTTCTGTTTTTTTATGCTCTATCTTCCTCTCCTTGTCAATCAGATTCATACTCTGATTGATCATCCTTCCTATTGTTGTTAATCTCCTCCATATGGACTGTTTCATCATTAGCTGCCCATAATCCTCCAATCTCCATCTCCAGCACATCCTTGAACTAGTCGATGTTCTGCTTCTTACTCCTTTATCTTTTTCTTTGCTTCAGAGTATTGTTGCTATCCACTAATGATTTAAACTGATGTTGTTTACCTTCTGTTTTTAGTTGCTAGTTTACTCATCCTTCCTCTTTTGCACTTGCTCCAAATTCTTCTTTGCTTGCTTTTATGTTGACTCTTGCCTCACTTGCTACCTCCCTATCATCCTTACCCTCTTTCATGACTGAATCATGACTATTCAACATTTCCTCCAACAAATTAACATCTTTGTTCCATGGAGTCTTCTTCCTTCATTTGGATGCTCACCTGTGCCAAGTTCCCTCCAACATCTGCAACTAAACAAGCACACTCAAAACACTTGTTAAAATAAAAATCATAAGGCTTTTTTTCCTTATCTCCCTCTGGCAACACATCAGTATGTTGCTTTGATCTTTCCTCCTTTATCAGCACATTAGTATGCTGATTTGAATTCCCCACAGAATTCATGAGACTATCAGCTAGTCTCTCCATACCATCTGCTTCTATTATGTCCTTCTTCTCTTGTCCATTGTAGTGAACTCCTTCCTCTACAATCACACTGTCATAATTTGACTTACCCAGCAAATATTCCAGCAATTTTAGTTCTCTATGACACTTCATAAGTACTTCATCATTACTTATGTTTCCTGCATTTATATACAAATTATCAATCTAAAATTTACAAGGCTCAACAATCTCAACTCTTGCTTTACATATCAGTTCTCCAAACTAAATTTCATCTCCTTCTTTCACAAGAAATTGTTCTTGTGTTGTCACAGTTTCAAACATCAATACATTATCAAGTTATTTCTGCTGCAATAAATCAGTACTTTTCTCATTTAACAGATATTCTCCATCCTACTTTACTTCAGAATTTTTATCTTCTGAAAAATACTCTCCCACACTTCTCACAGCTTTACAATATTTCTTATCCACCGCAAAACCTGTAATTACATCAAAATTATTAGATTCATCAATACAATATTTTACCTATTCCTGTTGGTCTGCATTTGTCCAACAGTTCAGAAAGTCATCAATAATTCCTTCTTCTTCATCTAGAACTCCACCCTGCTCTAGTTCACAAATGGATACTTCCATTCCCATTTGAGTTTCTCTGAGTTCTTCAGATTTCAATTGAACATCCAATACCTATTCAAGATTCATTATCTCTTCTGCTAATTGCATATTCACCTACTGAATTCTTTTCTCTTGTAACCTTCTCTGTAATTTATACACTCTATGCCACCTCACTAGCTTCCTCTTCGAGAACCAACCTTGTCTTTGGTTATCTTCTAGCAGAATTACTAACACATCAAGTTTTCCTCTTATCTCAACCATTTCCTTATCAATCTTTACTTGACTCATCCATTCCCTATGGATTGTTTGAGCATCCTTTTCCTTCATCTTGTAGCTTTTTGCTGATCCTTCCATATGACTTCCCACAACCATCTTCTCTTCAGTGTGAGCTTCTACACCTGCAACCAATCAACTCTTCTAAGTTGATCTCTCACCAAGCTTCTCCTTTGCCTGGTTTCCATGTCCTCTTTCTCTATAACTTGCACTAAGCAATCTTGCTCTCTCTCTCTATGGTTGCTCCACTCACTACTCTTAAGGACTCCTTTGTCCTTATCTATTCCAAGCCTCAGCTGGAATAAGGTTCTGCTACAATTCTAAGAACTTCCAAAAGTTCTTCCTACAACCTCACTATTGTAGTCCTTTGCCAAACTTGCATTCTATTCAACTACTGCTACCTTCATACCTCTATTTACTTAAGCCACCTTCATACCTCTATTTACTTAAGCCAAAGATCATTCCCAAGCTTTCAAAAGCTTGATTCTCAATTTCCTTTTGAGAATACTCTTATCCTCTTTCTCCAACCTTCAATTGGATTCTTTAGGTTCACTATCACTGCATGGCTTCACAAGCAGTCTCCATCCATCCTTCACATTCGAGTGAATTTTCATCCTCCTCAAGAAAACAAACATCATTGCATTTTCTTTATTCTGCTACCTGTGCATTAGTTTAAAAACACACACTCTCCAATATTTAATCAAATTAAAACGAACATATCATCTCACCTTCAAGATCTATGCATGATCTTGCTCCACATTTCCTGCCCTTTTGAATGGACTGTCCTTTGTCTTTTACATCTGCAAATTTTGCTATACATCATCTCCGTGTACCTACTGTCTGTCAGATTAGAATATGATCCTTCCTCTTGCTTGCATAAACATATTAAAACACATAACTCTATTTTCAATTCCTTCACACAAAATTTCTCTGTTCTGTTTAACTCCAACTATTTTAATTACAATTCTGCTCTTCTATCAATGGTTTCAATCACAGTTATGCTCTGATACCAAATGACGCCAAGTTATACCCGCTTTACCCACAAAATGCATGCCTTATGCATATAACGAATTGTCCCAAGAATTTTAACTCACAAACAAGTTAAATCTTCATCCCTCTAATGGTTAAGGCCCTTTTATCATGGTTCCTTTGTATCAGAACCAATCACCCTGCCTTTTACCTCCTATCAGGGCTATATGATCCCTCAAGACATTGAATAAAGTCTTCCCACTAATCCTTCTAATCAGGATTTTTAAACACCCTAGAAATCTTTGATAACCTTTCAAACCCTTAAACCACGTATACATATAACCTTCCACTCTTCACACTGGTTACATATATATATTAACACATGAAATGCTCTATCGGCACTATTTCCTTCTAAAGTCTTTTATAAAGGAAATTATATACATAACCCACCTTTTCGACCTTTCGTCTACCTTCTACACAAATAACGATGCTCCTTTATCACTATCACTCTTCACTCCTCTGCAGGGTTTTGTTAACAAAGGCCTCTTTCATATGCGATATGCGATTAATGCAATATCGGATCCCAAATATTATTAACTATGCCATATAACAATATTGGGTCTGCCTTACCATTTGCTTATCACATTCCTTCCGATCTTCGAAGCCCCCGATGCCGATATGCGATGGACGATTTAATCGTGACCATCGATTAGGATCATGATCTGATGATCGATGATTAATCGCTTGATCATTGATACCACCCGACACCGATTGCCGATAATCACTGTCGGCAATATCGCAAAACTCATAAACTGCTTACCCTCGTCACCTCCGATCATCGATATCCAATTAAATCATGATCGTTGATCTAGCCACAATCCAACGGTCCATGATTAATCGGACCTGTCCATTGCACTTCTCCAAGCCTAGATTGTGATTTAATCTCAACCATTGATCTTCTAGATCTGATGGTTACTGAGCATTAGTACTTGCTTTCATATGTCTACCTATTTACTTTGAATTTACACTATTTTATTTAGTTCTTATGGATTCCATGGTTTATTAAAGGTTATGCCTTACACCTTCGCTATTCCACTGCACCTCCCTGTGGCTTAGCCTCAATGCACCAATGGTTTCAAAGGATTCTCCATGATCCTTTGTCTCGTTCCCCTTTGCATTCCACTTGATTCTATCTCGCCAATTTTCCTTTCATTGTTCTACTCGAACAGTTCTCCATTTCTCCTCTACGCATCCTTCTGAGTTTTACCAGCAATCCTATTACAGAGTCTACAAATCATGCCTAATCCAAACACTTGAACATTCATTCCACTCAGAATTGAGATAATATATTAATGATATAAACAATGGATTACATAATTGAGCCTCTATCTCTCACAGAGGCCTAATTTTATCTTTACAGTGGCCTCTATTTTATATTCTCTACCCATAGGCTTACAAACCACACTTTAGCTATCTATCTCTCTAACTTTTATAACCTGTCTAACCTCTTTCTCTACCTTTTAGGCATACATTTATAACCAGGGATTCTAAAACCAATTTTGGTTTAGATCCATGAATTCCTTAACAAAATTCCTAAATATCCTCATTGTTCCTAAGACTCCTCTCAAATCCCTAAATCTCTTATGTTCTCCTATATTAGAGAACATTTACAAATATGCCTCACAATATTCAATTAATTCCCTATTCTAGCTTCTCTCATTAAAATCACTCAAAACATTAATAATTACATTTAATTCACACTTAGGAAACCAAGTTCCTTGAAAACACAATACGCCTATGTCTACTAGATTACAATAAGCTTTCATGGGCTAGATGCTCCTGCATCAAATATTAGTTGTGTTACAGTACATTCCTGCATGAGAGCAGGATCGGGGTCATACAAAACCCTTTTCTTGCTAATTTGGATTATTATATTGTAGCAATAAAAGGCTTCATTTGACTTGTGCCTTAGTAAAATGGAGAAGTTTGAATTTCCACATCATCAAGATGACTTGAGCTGTAATTAGAAGGAGTGACATGACCAAATTGTTTAGTTAAGTCGGTCAATTTGAGTCTATGGACAAGATGTAAATTGTGCATGAGTTGATTCCTAAGATATAGAAATCTAGTGGACTTATAGATAGTGAAACTTAGTTATCTAAGATTTAGTAATGAATAGAGTTAACAGGAGTTTAGTTGAATAGTTGTAATCATTTTTAACTCACTGATGTCTCGGTTAACTAGTCAATTTACTATAAATAGACCTAGTTATGCATGAAACTAGAATTGCCTAGTTGAGTGGAGGGAAAATGCGTAATTGTATGTATTCTTGTATACCATTAAGTGTACAAATTTTTGATGTAGAAGGTGAGGAATTATCTTGGGATTACATAAGAAAATAGGGGCTCTTCCTATTCTTTAGAAGCAAGAATTGTGCAAGGAAATAGGAGCAAGCCAGAGGCCTATTTTGGGTAAGTATTGGTTAGAGTAGACTCAACAGGAGATCAATATTATAATGCAGATTGAGCTTCAAGGATTGAATAAGTCATTATCATAGATCTATATCCACATATGATAAAATACAAATAGAGGAGGTGTTTTTCCCAGTTGGGTTCCCTAGTAAAAATATTGTGTTCATTGTGATTTAAGAATTGCATGTTTATCTATTGTATTTTCTCTTTTCCACAGATTGAGTAGAAGAAATTTGTGGTTATTGATTTCAGTTTGATTTCATTAGTAGTTGCAAATTTTGAGCTATTTCTAAATTTGTGTCTATTGATTTTATTTTGATTTCATTAGCAACTGAAAATTTCAAGCTATATCTACAATTGTGTTGTGTTTTGACTAATGGAGATCATCACAATACAACTTTCTGTAAGAATTCTTGAGACATTGAGGAAGCTATCACCTTTTTTTGCCTCCTTCAATCTCTCCCATACTTTAGCAATGTTTGCATTATGACTAATGTATGGCATTATGACTTATGTGTTTTCCTTGGTGGCAACCTGCTTAATGAGTTGTCATTTTATGGCAACCTATTCGATGAAGATGTCAATAGGATGTGTCTACATGTGACAGAGAGTTAGATAAAAGGCATAGCAGTTCAAAGACAGAGAAATGATAAAGATGGCTAATGTGTTGAAAGGCATAACAGTTCAGAGACAGAGAAATGATAAAGATGGCTAATGTGTTGAAAGGCATAATAGTTCAGAGACAGAGAAATGATAAAGATGAAGCTTGAAGAAGTATACACAGGTTTGGTGAAGAAACTTCGAGTATACACAAGTTATATCAAGCAAAGACGAGTATACATAAGTTCTATGAAGCAGAGTAGTGTACACACTTAGGTTTGGTGAAGCAAAGTAGAGTACACGCGGTTCTGTGAAGCAAAGTCGCTTACACATGTGGGTATGAAGAAGGAAAGGCACATACAGTTTCTGCACCATTGTATTATAAATACCATGGGTATTTACCATGGAATTTCCCTATCGTATTGAGCCCAACAATAGATATTTGATCCCGTGTAAGAATACCATCGGCATTAGTATGGTTTTGACCTATGGTATTGGATAAGGGCTAAGCTATATAAGGAGATGAAGATAAAACTGGTAAATGTGTGGAAGTGATGAATATCTTATGAATAGTTAGATCTAAAGAAAATGAGCATGTAATCAGTTGTTAATGTTTTACTTGATCTAAAACTAAGTATGCACCCAGGAATTTGATGATGGATTAGATCCAATAGATATGAGATGAAATTCTTGATTATGTGGTGATTTGATCTGTGGTGATAGTGTCTTGACATGTAATGTTTCTATGTATGCCTAGATCTAGGTATGTCTGAAGTTCTATGTTATAATGAAGGTTTGTGCCAGAAATTGCAGATCTATACATGTGTTTTAAAACCTAAAAGGTGTATATACCCGTGAGATTGATGCTAGCAAGTCACATATATATTTTGATCTATACATGAGTTCATTTCTTGAAAAGTGCTAATACACGCGAGTTTGTTTTGAGGAAAGCACATACATAAACTACGGTTGTGATGAAAAAGATGTATAATCAGTTTAATCAGTCCTACTGTGTTTCTATTGTCTATCAATGAAGTCTTACTTGATGATCTGGGCTTAATATTGATGTTTTGATTGAGGATTGATTGATTGAAGAAAGATGAAGATACTAGTTGTTTGTGATTAAAGATCAGTAATGGTTCTATGATTATTTTATAATGATGCAGTGGTTATGTGTATGATTTAGTGTTTGTTTCAGAGTGACAGTGGTTTAGTTTTCAGGATTCAGTGGTTCACTCTCAGGTTTCAGTGGTTTAAGATCTGTACGCAAGCATGCTTTATGAAAAGCACATACATATGCAAGTTTGCTACTATAAAGTAGCGTATATATTTTGATATGTGGTTGATCAAGGTTTGCAGTAACAGAATATTGTTCCTATGATGTGAAATATGTTTATTGGTATTCTGGTTATAGTGATCTAACTGTTATGGTTGTTTAATTTTGAGTTTCAATTGATTGGCTGATTTTTGGTTGATTCAAATAATTCAATGATTGGGTTTTAGTTGATGGTTGATTTAGTTAGATCAGAGATTGGTTGTTTCAGTTGATGATTGAGTGATTTGTCGTAGTTATCAATTTCAATTTTGATATTTTTTTTGGGCTTAAGTGATTGTAGTAGGTCCAATCTCAAAATTTGAAGAAACGTGGCCTACAAGTTATGATGTGTTGTATCAAGTGGATCCAGTATCAAAACTTATGAAACGTGATCCACAATGGTGCTGAGGGTTGGAACCTTACGTAAGGAAGTGAAAGATTCCTTCTAGTGGTAGTTGTCAAATCAGATTATGGCGTTGGAGCTCCCTTCCAATGGGTGCTGTTAAATCAGATCAAGGGGTTGGAGCTCCCTTCTAGTGGGTGTTTGAGAACAAGAGAAGATTGTAGCCTTTTGCAAGTGGGTTCTGTTATCAGTCAGTTGTTCCCCAAAAGTAGTGGAAAAGGGAATATGGCTGAGGTAACCACTAACCAGTCTTTAAGATGCAGTTTCTAGCCAATCTACAACCAGAGAGGGCTCTCTCTTTATGTTTTAGCTTTTTTTTGCTATATGTTAGGCTAGTTATGAAGCGCAAGTATTTGTTTGATGTTTTGATGGTGACATTCAGTAGAACAGGGCTGCAAAGTATGAGAAGTTCAGACCATTGGGTTATTGGAGTCAATGAAAATAAACTTCTGGGTATGGTTTCTTTGGAAAAAGGAGGAACTACAGAGCAAGATGATTAACCATGGAACAATCTTCAAGCTGGAATAGGATGTAATGGAGTTAGGGAATGAAAGGCAATTAAGGATATTTCATTATGCTAACGTAGGGAAAATGAATAAATATTACCAAGGAGCAGTTAAGAATTCCTTAATTATATTCAGAGTGTAAGAACCAGGGAGACAGGAGCAATCAAGAATTCCTGCCTATGCTAGTCCTGAAGAAAACATAAAAATTGACAGGAATTGAACACATAGTACAGCAAAGTAAATTATGGGCTATTCTTTTTTCCTGCAATTTAGAACATGATACTTAGATGATATATAGAACATAGAAAATGTAGAACAAGAGTTAACAAGACTTATTGATCCATGAGATAATCCAAGAATTCTGCAACATGGGATTTTGCCATTAGTTCCATAACCAGAGAGTTCATCAGCAAAGCATTCCAACAATCTTTATTCAGAAGAGTCCTCAAAATTTACAGCACAGGTCCAGAATGATATTCACCAACCAAACATCATACAAATACTTGCGCTTCATAAATAGCTTAACATATAGCAAAAAAAAGCTAAAACATAAAGAGAGAGCCCTCTCTGGCTGCAGATTGGCTAGAATCTGCATCTTAAAGACTGGTTAGTGGTTACCTCGGACGTATTCCCTTTTCCACTGCTTTTGGGGAACAACCTGAGTGATAACATCGTTGGCGACTCCACTGGGGACTAAATGACTGTGTTTGTTACTGATTTTTATTTCCTAAAGCTACAGATGGAGTCTGAAGTTAGCCAGGTAGCCTTTGAAACTGTCTTTGCTATGAAATTACAGGAGTAAATAAAAGCTGCTTCAGTCTATCTCCAGTATAGCTTTAGGCTTTAAACAACTGTCTCAAAATTTGATCAGTTTCCTCTTATTTTCAAAAAACTTTCAGGAAAATTCAAGGCTCTTACAATTTATATTTTCCTAGAACGATATTGTCAAAAGCATCATTCTTCAAATATCTCCAGAAAATACCAAAAACAGATTTAGAAGCTGGCTCCAAAGAAGAAAACTAACTACACTAGATCAAATCTAGATCCTAATCCTCCAGCTATTTTTGAAAATCCTAACTTGATCTCCAAAACCCTTAGAAGACAAGAAAATCTAGAAAATTCTGCTGATTTAAATCTTCATATACTTCAGCAAAACCTCACCCAATCGCCCCTTGGAAAAGCAACAGTCCTCTCTACTGTTGTTGCAGCTTCTTCTAGTTCACCATCATCACTTCAAAGCACCTCTTCCACTCCTCCATCCACTCCGTTTATCTCAGCTGTTATCCCTGTGCTTCCAGCTGTCCCATTTATACCTATAAATATGGAAAACCGATATGCTCCTCTGCAGTTGCCTGTGAATCCAGGTGCTATGCCTCAAGATTATCAAAGAAAAATTACATATTTTGATGGTACTGGCTCCTACACAACACAACAACATACTAAGAAAATGATGGACTACTTTGAGAACTATGAAATTGATGATAACGATGTGAGGATAAAAATTTTTGTCCAAAGCTTAACCGACGATGTAAGGACCTTGTTTAGGGAATTTGCTGCAAATGCAATTGCTGATCCAGATGCCCTTTACCAAACCTTTTTGAACAGATGGGAAAAGAAGAAGGACCCATTACATATCCTATCAGAATATGAGAGTTTAAAAATAGGCCCACAAGAAACTGTCCAAGACTACTATGCTAGATTCAATAACGTGTACAATGATATCCCTCAAAACCTTAGACCTACACCAGACTTTGCCTTGAAAAAATTCCCTGATGGATTTGATTCTGACATGGCAAATCAACTAAGGGAAAGAGCTCCTCCGAGCTTAGAAGACATGCAAATCATAGCTGTTAGTGTAGAGGCCAATCTGATCTCTAAAAGAGCCCGAGCTAGAGCTGAAAGAAGGACTTCCTTCAAAGAAGAGCCTTCTGCATTTGAGCAAAAACTAGATGCAATTATCAAAGGAATGGATAGACTGGGTGATAGAGTGGAAACCATTGAAAGAAAATCTTCTTGGGAAGGTCAACCAAGTAACACCACTAGAAATCCAAGCTTTAGAAAAAATCAAAATCCTAACACCGGGAAGGCTGGCCCTGATCAGAATACCAAACCTCCACTTCAAGAGAACTATGCCGAAGCCTCAACCTCTAGTGAGCCAACAGAGGATACTCAAATCAACCTAATGGGTCTGAATAGTGAACAACAAATCTTTTTAACACAATATGGTCAAGGGGCTCACACTTTCAACCAATTTCAAACCAAATCCAGAGAATCATTTGATTTCAAAGAAGGATATGATGCAGTTGTCTATGAGGTCCATAAACAATACAAATTAAGAAGCAGAATGGTAGATGTTCCTGAACCCAACAAGCTGAAAGATACCAAACAGCCTAAAAAAGCAAAGGATAAAACTGCCCTGACAGAACTCCCTGCTAAAACATACCTCAATCCAAAAGAACCCATGGTTGAGGACATATCAGACTTGCATCCCTCAAATAATCAGCCATCCACCTCCTTTCCTCCAAAAAAGAATGTAAACAGCTCTCCTGAAAATAATTTCAAAGCAGATTTAGTTCATAAAAACACTCATGATGAAGAAAAAACCACTGAAAACACAGCAGAAAAGGAAAACCTTGCTGCTCGGAATATAAAAATTCAAGTGGAAAAACCTTTCAACCTAGAAACGGAAATAGGCAAGTTAAAAATAACCATTCCACTGTCTGAATTGGCTAAACATGAGGTATATAGAGAACAAATCAGTAGGTCACTTCAAATATCAGAGAATAAAGATGCAGTGAATGTTTTAGATGACCAACCAGAACTAATTTTTGGTCCTGAGGTAAATGGTAAAACAGTAGATGGAGGAGTCCCTCCATTCTATGTAAGCTTAAACATTCATGACAAAGTACTACATAATGCAATGTTTGATTCGTGAGCTTCCCATAATCTGATGCCTAAATCTATGATGGAAAGATTGGACCTAGATATCACATGGCCATATAAAGACTTATTTTCATTTGATTCCAGCCAGGTCAGGTGTCTAGGCCTAATCAAAGATTTGTGTGTATCTCTAGTGCAATACCCTGTCAAGACTATTTTAATGGATGTAGTGGTAGCGGATATCCCACCAAAGTATGGAATGCTTTTGTCCAGATCTTGGGGTGCAAAACTCCAATGACCTTTGCAGCTAGACATGTCCTATGCCACCATTTCAGTCTTTGGCCAGCCAAAGAGATTGTACTGGGAAACATTGATGAAATATGTGGTCAGCAGCCAAGAGAAGCCCCAAAACTTTCCCATTTATGATATGGATTCGTTTATCTTATACAATGCTGAAATATGTTCCCAAATTGATCACAAGCTTCTAGAACCCGCACAAGGAACAAGCATAAATGAAGAATCTGTTGCTCAAGATCTAAAAATTATTGAAATGATTGATGCAACAAACAAACAAACCAAACCATGTGAGTTACAAAATCCAAATCTGCCCACTGAGCAAGTTTTCAAAACTCCTAAGGCTAGTTACAAACAAGAAATCTTATGGTAATTAGAGTTTGATGGATCAGTGAATAAATTAGGAGCAGGGCCAGGGATTTGGATACACAATATGCAAAATGATCATGCTGAAGGACATGCATATAGGCTGAATTTTAGATGTACAAACAATATGGCTGAATATGAGGCCCTGTTGCTAGGTCTCAAACTGATTAAAAGTCTAGGGGCAACTAGGATTTCAATTCTACGGGACTCAGATTTGATTATCCAACAGATGAAGGTAAACTTTGTTACAAATGACCTCAGGCTAAGGGTCTATAGAGTGGCAGCAATTGAAATACTCAACACCTTCGTAGAATCTCAGCTAACCAAAATTCTGAGAAACCACAATCTACATGCTCATAGTTTGGCAACATTTGCCAGCACTTGTAAGTTGCCATTCGAGCCCAACCATCACTTTACTGCTGAGATTAAACACAGACCTGTTGTTCTAGACAATATCAAAAATTGGCATGTGTTTTAAAATGACACACAAATTAATAATTTCTTGACTTTGAAAGAGGAATTTTCAAGCACAAACATAGACACAAGCACCATTTGTGATGAACAACAAATAGACAAAATTGAGAAAAATATATCAGCTGAAACAGCAAATCACATTTTGCATCCAACAATCTTTACGAGCAAAAATTTACAAGAGCTGAAACATATGGACCTTGATGAAATTGCTGAGGGAGAATCTGAAGTAATTAAGTTGAAGGATAATTGTTTGCCCATGGGCTTGACTCCTTTGGAGGATATTTTTGATTCAAATGATATACCAAGAAATCCAAAAATGAATCCTTTAAATGCAGAAAATGAGGACTGTAATATAGGAACTGCACAAAATCCTAAGATGGTAAAAGTGTCCAAAGCCTTGCCTCCCGACCAAAAACTAAAATATATTGAACTATTTAAAGAGTTTCAAGATGTCTTTGCATGGAGCTATGAAGACCTCAAGTCCTATGATACTTCGGTCATCCAACACACAAATACCTTTAAAAGAAAATCAAAAACCTTTTAAACAAAAACTTAGAAGGGTTAACCCAGTCCTCCTTCCTCTCATTGAAAAGGAAGTCAAAAGAATGTACCAAGCTGGAATAATTGCACCTATTAGATTCTCAGAATGGATTTCAAATCTAGTGCCCACTAGGAAGAAAACGGGAGAGATAAGACTGTGTGTTGACTTAAGAAACCTGAATAAAGTTTCTCTTAAAGATCACTACCCCTTACCCAAGATGGATCACATTTTGCAAAGGGTAGTGGGAGCTTCTAGGATCTCACTGTTAGATGGATTCTCAGGATTTAATTAGATCCTAGTTCACCTGGATGATCAAGATAAAACTGCCTTTACAACACCTTGGGAACCTTCAAATATGTAAAAATGCATTTTGGACTTAAAAATGCAGGGGCCACATTTCAACGAGCAATGGACATAGCCTTTGTAAAAGAGATTCATGATTTTTTAGTCATATATCTTGATGACCTCACTGCCTTTTCCAAATCAGATCAAGAACATTTAGAATATCTCAGACAAGTGTTCCTAATCTGCAGAAAATATGGCATATCATTGAACCCAAAGAAATCATTGTTTGTCCTAGAAGAAGGCAAACTCTTAGGTCACATGATATCGAAAGATGGCATTAGAAATGACCCAGATAGAATACAAGCTATCCTCCAAGTGCCTCACCCAAGAAATATCAAAGAATTGCAAGCTTTTCTAGGAAAGATCAATTTTCTGAGAAGATTCATTCCCAACTTGGTTGAACTAAAAATATTGTTGAATAACATGCTGAAGAAAGATTCTAAAGTCAAATGGACAATAGAAGCTAAGCAAGCCTTTGAGGATATCAAAATGGCTTTAACCAAAACACTAGTCCTCACAAGCCCAAAGTTTGATAGAGACTTCATAATCTTTTCCTCTGCATCTGAGCATACTATTGCTGTTGTCCTATTACAAAAAGATGACCAAGGATGTGAGAAGCCCATTGCTTTCTTCAGCAAAGCACTTAGAGATGCACCTTTAAAATATCAAATCATGGAGAAACAAGCTTATGCCCTTGTAAAGGCTATTAAGGATTTTAGAGTTTACATCTTATATTCTCATATAATAGCTTATGTCCCAAATGTCGTGGTCAAAGACATTCTAACTCAAGAAAGAATTGAAGGAAAAAGAGGCAAATGGATAGCTAACATTTTGGAATATGACATTGAAATTAAGCCAACAAAACTGATAAAAGGACAAGGATTAGCTAAATTGATGACTGAAACCAATTTTCAAGCCCTTGACATCAATGAACTGGATAACGAACAGGAGATGGCGACTCCACAGATCAATCAAGCCTTCTTACAATCACCTTGGTATGCTGATATAATTTATGTATTGTTAAACCTGCAAGCTCCTCCAGGGTTATCCAGAACTAAAAAGAGATTCTTGAAAATGAAAGCTTTAAAGTTTTGTATTGTAGACAATGTTTTATTTTGGAAAAATCATGAAGGCATTCTCCTAAGCTGCCTAACAAAAGATGAAACTGATAAAGTGCTTAGAGAATTTCATGCAGGAGATTGTGGTGGACATTTGTATTGGAAGTCAACAACCAATAAAATCCTAAGAGCTGGTTTTTATTGGCCCTCCCTATTTGCTGATATAAAGAAGTTTGTAGTTTCTTGCCATAAATTTCAAATCTTTGAAGGCAAGAGAAAACTATTACCTTTACCCCTAAAACCCATTTCCATTGAGAGACCATTTCAACAATGGGGTTTAGATTTCATTGGGGAGATTCACCCTCCCTCTCCTGGCCAGTATAAGTGGATTTTAACTACCACAGATTACTTCACTAAGTGGATAGAGGCCATTCCTTGTAGGCAAGCCAATGACTCAGTCATCATGCAATTTTTAGAAACCAATATCCTATCTAGATTTGGCTGTCCAGAAAAGATAATAACTGACAATGTTGTTGCCTTTAAATCTAAAAGAATGATCAATTTTTGTCATAAATACCATATTACCTTAGGCCATTCCACAACCTATTACCCTCAAGGTAATGGTCTAGTTGAATCATCCAATAAGAGCTTGATCAACATCATAAAGAAAGTATTGGAGGAAAATAAGAAGAATTGGCACAAAAAGCTTATTAATGCACTGTGGGCAAATAGGTTGACTACAAAGATATCTATTGGAACAAGCCCCTATGAGTTCGTTTATGGCATGGAGGCTGTATTCCCTTCATCTTTGGGAATCCCTGTGATAAAATTACTGCAAGAAATACAGGCAGAACCCAATGATATTCAGAGAAGAATCAATCAAACAATTCATTTACAGCAGACCAAAGAGGAACTGTATCAGAGATCTCAGATCCTACAAGAGA
The DNA here is from genome assembly GCA_031772625.1 of Pinus tabuliformis. Classification (NCBI taxonomy): domain Eukaryota; kingdom Viridiplantae; phylum Streptophyta; class Pinopsida; order Pinales; family Pinaceae; genus Pinus; species Pinus tabuliformis. Next base: position 225,676,428 of record CM062813.1, read on the forward strand.
AACCGAAGAATATTTTTGAAAAAAGGACAAAGGCATAGGATTTTTTCATAGGAGACAAAGTGCTGAAATGGGATTCCATAAGGGAAGATAAAGGAAAACATGGCAAATTCGTTTTCCTATGGAAAGGACCTTTTGCTATTCGGGCTGTACAAGGAAACAACACTTACTTTTTGAGAAGTTTGGATGGTACAGAAGCAGAGGATGGGCCAGTCAATGGGTGAATGCTCAAGCATTATTTTGATCCTCTTTGTTAACATATTATGACTATATTTTGTACATAACAGTGTCTATTTTCTACAATTTTATTACAGCAATAAGGTAGGGAGTAAGATGCAACAAATTTTGAGAAAAAGAAGCAAAGAATTGTGCTACTTTTTGTATGATATTTTGAGTCTATTGGAAGACTTAAGGAAGAAGACTTGGGAGCTATAAAAATGATGAAAAATACTCAGACAAACTATCAAAGATAGAGATGTAATTGTATTCAAATCAGCTCATGAGAAATGTATATATGCCACAAAGATACAGTTTTGTTGGTTTACAGCAAAAGGAAATTTCAGATTACAGCAAGAATTGAATGTAAGGCTATCTAACCTACTGTCCTTGGCTTTTCACCTGGAAGAGCCATCCCCAAGTGGAGCCACTGTTAGGTTCCTATACCAATAGGTGTCATATTTCATGATTGACTGTGGAAATGCCAAATATGATCATCCTTTCCATGCTGCAAAGATTCCATATTTTCAAAAAACCAAAAAATTTAAAAAATGTAAAGAGGGTATGCCCTAAAAGAAAAATCAAAGGGAAAAAAGAATGAATTGGTCAAGAAAGAAAGAAAATGAACCCCAAAGAAAAGACCAGGAAAGTGTGCTAGTCAAAATGCCACTACTGTCCTATTTTTTGCAAACAAGTTCAAATTATGCAATCAGTGACTTCTGTCACACTTGATGGATGGCCCAAAAACTCAATCTTGGCCAGTCCATGTTTAAATTTCTTGTTTTAGCATTAGAGAATAAGGTCTATTCAAACAGTTTAAGCTTGGCAGATCAGTAGTTAGGTAGAGAAGCAAGGGTGCTCAACAGCTAAATTTGAGCCCCTGGAAGAGATAAGGGCAGACTTAGATAGGAGGACAGTTAAAAGAAAACAAGAGAGAAAGGGTTTGCTAGTTCAAATGCACCCTGTAAAAGAGAAGAAAAAATGTTAGGTGTGTTAGGCTGGGTAGGCAGTTTTGAGGTTGCAGAAGCAGGTTGATTAGCAGTGCTGTCTATAGGAGGTAATTCATCTTTCATGAATATCATAAGTGCAATGGCAGTTGTTTGGTTACAGTTCAGGTGGAGCATGACTAATTCCCCTCCCATTTCCCCAAGAACACTTACTAGCATCCCCTCAATGACATTGGGATCTGCTCAGTGATCCTAGTTCATTTCATTTTATGAGGAATACTAAGCGGAACATTGTGTTTACTTAGCCAAAACAAGCCACATTTCTTGTGTAAAAATATCCTTCCATTTCCCTTTCATTTCCCTAAAAACCTAAGTTTTTACTTTATAAACTTAGCGTTCCCCATTCATAAAACCATATTAACATCCTAAATATATTTATATAGCTCATATTTTAAAGTTTTCCCCACCCCTATTATACATAAAATACATAAAACAACCCCAAACTTTATAATATCCTACCCTGGGCTTATTAAAGCCATATGTCAATATTTTGGGGGTCCAAGGTTTACCCGAAACCTTGTTGACAACCCTCCCCGCGCACATATAACCATGGGATTTAATTGACGTTTGGTTGATTAAATAACCAACCCACAAAACCCAAAGTTGAAATACACTATAATTCTCCACAAAAACCTTAAAAATGATGAAATAACATGGTCCCATATATTACCCCTCCGCCTGTTTATTATGCCGCCAGCCGTCGGATCCGATCCCCAGATCGGATGGCCCACATGCATATCACAAGCCTGTATATACTGAACGATAGCTTCCGGGGGATGGGCGGTATTTTTGCCGTACAGAAGACACGTGGCAGGCACCCGGGGTGATTGCTGCCCCTGCCTCCAATACCACTATGGCCCAAAAGCGGTGCGGGGGCCAAACGGCTTACCGTCTATTCCCTAGCCCCGCTAACGTCACCCTCATGTCATCAGACATGTCATCCGCCACCCGGCCTCTGTATCATCCGTCGTGTCCACCATGTCACAACCAAGTCGGCCTCCATACCCCCGCTATGCAACAAAATCACTATGTCATGCTAACGTCACCTAACCAAAGCGCGCCATAACCTGCCAAGACCAATTTTTTTTTCAAATTGGCACAAAAGTTCATTTTCATCCATTTGTATTGGTTTGTTCTATGCAACGCGTTCATGCGATTTTCAACCGAAATACCTGTTTCATTGCACAGTCCGCCACCCAACTAACTCCAGCCTGCAAACCAGTCTTCAAGCTCGGCCTGCCACCTTCATTTTGCACAGAGCACCCATTGAAGAAGGTATTTACTCAATTGCTTCTGAACCATGTGTATTTCCTCTTTTTCTCTGAGTTAAATCCATGAAACCAAAAATTGTGCAAATCCAATCTACAGCTCTTGAGAAATATACCATAGCTATCCCTATTTTTCACTTTATTTCCAACAAAACAACCTGTTCTATCCATTTTTTCACAGAAAACTAGAGTTCCATAACTAAAAACACAGTGCTGCCCCCGAACCTCTGCATTTTAACATCTGTTCTGCCCATTTTTCCTGATAAATTCCTCAGAATTTGTCTCCCTCTACAAACTCATCCATTTAGCTAAAGTTCAAGCTCATTTCGGCCTACAATTCCTGCAGAAAGCCCTAGAAACTGATATTTTACCTACTGTTGCTGTGAAAACTCAAAATTTCGAATTAAATAATCACAGAGGGTTGAAGAATGGAACTTCCAGTGGCCCTCAATGTTTCCCCCTTGAATGCACTACCCAAGAAGCTGGAATGGTTGCCCTTAGCTGATAGGGACTTCCAAATACAAGACTTAATAGCTATCAAAGACCATCTGCAAACATTTTGTGAAATTAGAAACAACTACCTAAACAAGACTGATCTCTATGGGATATGGGAGTCCAATCTGCCCATATATTATCTTCCATCAGTTAATGTATTTCCAGATATAATCCGCTTGTGTTGTGCTAACTATGAGCCTACTCAAAGAGCAGTCATGTCCCCAAATGGCACTATCCTGTTCTATATCACTCCTGACTCAATCAATGAGATGTTGCATTTCAAGCCTAATCAGCCTCTGGCTCCTCTGTCTATGAAACATTTGCTGGACCAAGGCTCCAAACTATCCTCTGAAGAAATAGGCCGAATTGCCAAGTTATTCATGAGCCCAGACTCCCAGCCCAGAGACTCACCTCCTTTTCACCAGGTTTATTTTAATGAAGTTGGGAGAACTGTTATTGACATGATATCCTATGTCCTGGGTTTTAGAACGAGTATGTTGATGAAACCATTCTAGCTCTGATGTCTATATTTATTCCAGGACACCCTCCTACCATCAAGTTTGACTTTGCTACTTTCATTAGCAACAAAATCCATGAACAATTCATGAGCCTAAATAGAGAATGGGTTTTCAAGTATACATCATATATATATCATCTATTCGTATACTATCAAACAGATATTTTTCAGTTCCCTGTCAAGAAATTGGATGCAAAAGGAGAAAGGAGATCTGTCATATTTTGGACCCCAGTCTTCCATATAGTCCATAATTCTTCTTATACTTATTGTGAGTTCATTGATCTATTCATATATCCAGTCTCATCTCTGTTGACGAGAAGTCCCCCTCCCAGACTCTCAGCTGAAATGCAGAAAATCTTGCAGCTATCCAAAAGCTATAAAATAGGTGACTGGTACTTTTACCAAAATCACATAGAGATAAGGATTTATGGCTGTGAATTGTGCCCCTACAAGCTTCCAAAGTATGTGCCTATGAGATTGTTTGCCCTTGAATACTTAGGCAATTTATTAGCTCAGATTCGACTCATTTTTATGATGCCAAGAAAAAGGCTCAGCTGAAGCTAAGAAACCAACTAGGCCCCCTCATTATTAACAAAAAGGAAGGGTGGAAAGATGCTGAAAAGATATTAGGTGAGCAGCTCAAACTAAAAAGGAGTTTTTGGTGGGTACCCTACGACCCAAATAGATTCATCCATGATAGAAAGACAAAATATATGCTATCAAGCTATGAACATTGTAGAATCCCTGATATAGAACAGTATTCTAATCAAGATGAATGGTAGAGGGCACATTGGTAGAACAGATTACTGAGGAAGAGAAAATGGAGTAGGCAATGAAATACCTTGAAAAAACTCTTGACCTAGACTCTTTTGGACAGGTCTCTTTCAAATTACCTCAACAAATTGGAGTGGGCACATCATCTGCTACAACTTCACAACAACCTGCCCAAGAAAATGCTCCACCTGTAGGGACATCCAAAGGCAAAGAAGTGCTACACTCAGAGCAAAAGGAAATGACAGATCAATCAACATCACCACAACAGCAAAGCCAGGGGCAAATTCCTCCTGCCCAGACCAATGCACCAGAGATACCAGCATTGTAGACTCCTCTCAATGAGGAGAAGGGCAGAAAAAGGGACCGGGAAGAGGCCACACCCATAAGTGGGCCAACAGAACAGCCAAAAGCAAAGAAACAGAGAGTGGATCCTCTACCTGAAGAGGAAGTTATAGAGGAGATCATTGGAATTCCGAGAAGTGAAAGGGCAGCCAGCCCACTAACTTCCCCAGTGATAGAATCACCTACCAGCACTCATGGACAACAATTGGGAAAACAGCCTAGTATGGAAATTTCATTAGCACGGCCACAACGCAAACAAAGTTCTGATATTAAGAGGCCATTCATGGAAATCAAAGCACAAAATGAGCCAATAAGAATGTAGCTTCACGATCAGTTCCTCAAAATGACTCCTTCCAAACAGCAAAGATTGATGTCTGCATATGATATCAAGGAAGGGAAATTGATCTTGAGTCACTTCAAGCCCACAGTGCAGTAACCACAGTCAGCTACCGATTATATTAGAACAAATTTGGAGGCTCTTGCCAAATACATTCACCCTTTGGACCAGGTTGAGCTGCACAAACAAACCGGTGAAATGGTTTATTCCACTTTAGCAAATAAGGCCATACTAGCTCAGCAATTGCAGAATTCACTAAACAATACATCTGCTCAATTAGAGTTGGAAAAGGCATCCTCTCTGGCCAAGGACAACAGAATAAAGTCCTTGGAAGAAATCATCATTGAGCTGGGACATAATCCCAAGGACCCTAAGGCAATAAAAGCACTGATAAAGAAAAAGGAGGATGACATAGCTACCCTCAAGAAGCAGTTAAAACTGCCAGTTACTATGCATCCGCAGACCACAGAGATAGTGAAAGAAAATGAAGAAGAAGACATGATGGAGTTGTTAATAAAAATGAATCAAAGGCTAAGTGAAACAGAGCAGGCTTTGGAGAAAGCATTGCAAGAAAAACAGGGAGAGTTGGCCTCTCAGCCATCTCAAAAAGCCCCAATAGCTACAACTGCTCCTCCTACAGCAACAACATTAGCCCCTCCCACTGCCCCAGCATCGACAACAGGTACATCAACCACAGATACTTGAACAACAACAACAACAACAATACCAGATACCAGCATGAGCATGAAAAAGATGATGAAGGAAATAAAAGAATTAGAAATCCAAATGGCAGAGCTAAAGAAAGATTGGCCAAGTTAGAAGTCAGAAATCAAAACAATTTTGTGAACTAAGATTGGCCAGTCCATCACTAATCAATGGAGATCAATACAAACTATCCATGAGCAAATTGAATTGATAGAAATAGCCCGAGTGGAGATTCAAAAGGCCAAAACATTATTGAGAAACATGCCTGAACAAGCCAATAGACTAATTCATTTTTTGAATACTCATACCAGAGAGAAACTAGCAGCTCTAGATATCGGGGATAGAACAGGTACCATTTTGACAGTTAAAAAGGTGCTAACTATGAAGAATTTTATACAAAATCTGGAGAGAAAGTGTCAAGAAATGTAGATAGAAATAAATGCTTTTACAGAAAAGTTTACAGTCTTGCAGCAAAAGGGTCTACCCAGTTTGTTATCCAGCAATTAGAGGCTGTTGACACATGAACAATATGCTCACAGGGTGAATACATAGGTTTCCAATCAGATCACAGCATCATCAAGCACTTCAGAAGACATAGTACCTCCCTCTGGACAAAGCTTATATGACAAGTTGGAAAATATGTTCTATATTGAGCATGAAATAACACATCTTTTTGAAGTACAACCCAATTTCTACAGGTATACTGAAGTTGATGAAATATTGATAAAACTACAAAGACACCACTTGCCAACAGACCAATGGTGGCAGAGCATGTTAGATATTTTACCAATGTAATTTTAGTTCTCTTTTGGTCATCTGCATTAAATCAAATTCAATACACATGCCACCTATCATAAAAATGAAAACAACAGAGGAAGGACTTCACACCAAAACGTGTTAAAGCAGAATCAGGCACAGATGAAAGGGTTGGGACAGCAATGCAGGGACGCGAAATAAAGAGACAACTACCCTCTGACTTGTTGAGTTAAAAAGTCAAATATATCAGACCACCTAAGGCAGCCAGTACAACAGAAATTACTCCTACATTCATTGCGCCCTGTTTTCAATGTCATTTACTGCCTTTGAAGAAGTAGATTGATAAAGTTATTTGATATTTTCTCTAAGAGATATTTTGTAACTCTTTTTGTACAAATACCTCCCCAATCCAAGTGTTATGGGTTGGTGAATATCATTCTAGACCTGCACTGTAAATTTTGAGAACTCTTCTGAATAAAGATTGTTGGAATGCTTTGCTGATGAACTCTCTGGTTATGGAATTAATGGCAGAAGCCCATGTTGTAGAATTCTTGGATTATCTCATGGATCAATAATTCTTTTTAACTCTTGTTCTAATTTTTCTGTGTCCTATATATCATCTAAGTATCATGCTCTAAATTGCAGGAAAAAAGAGTAGCCCAAAATTTACTTTGTTGTACTTTGTGTTCAATTCCTATCAATTTTTATGTTTTCTTTAGGACTAGCATAGGCAGGAATTCTTGATTGCTCCTGTCTCCCTAGTTCTTACACTCTGAATATAATTAAGGAATTCTTAACTGCTCCTTGGTAATATTTATTGATTTTCCCTCTGTTAGCATAATGAAAGATCCTTAATTGCCTTTCATTCCCTGACTCCATTACATCCTATTTCCAGCTTAAATATTGTTCCATGGTTAATCATCTTGCTCTGTAGTTCCTTCTTTTTCGAAAGAAACCATACCCAGAAGTTTATTTTCATTGACTCCAATAACCCAATGGTCTGAACTTCTCATACTTTGCAGCCTTGTTCTACTGAATGTCACCATCCAAACATAAAAAAAATAGCTGCGCTTCATAAATAGCCTAACATATAGCAAAACAAAGCTAAAACATAAAGAGAGAGCCCTCTCTGGCTACAGATTGGCTAGAATCTGCATCTTAAAGACTGGTTAGTGGTTACCTCGGTCGTATTCCCTTTTCCACTGCTTTTGGGGAACAACCTGAGTGATAACAGGTTCTTGCATGCTGGTATAAGTTTGTGCCTGTACAAGATTGTAAGAAGTTTTCTTTATAGTAAAAGGAAGAGAGAGACGACAACGATGATGGCTTTTCCCCAGATTGGGTTTCCACCTAAACACTGTGGTGTTCATGTATGTTTATGTGTTTCTTATGTGTGACGATTTATTTTTTTCTTACTACACATGGTTACTATTTATTTAATGTTTAATTAGTACTGATGCACTAGCTCAAGATAAACAGATGATGAATTAACTGAAAAGTAAGCTTACTAGATAATAATACACTAGTTCTCTTAATAACAGTCGCGTACATATGCAGGTTCCCTTCAAGAAACTCGCATACATAATTATGGGTATGAAATTTAAAATTTTAATGATTTGAACATAATTATTCATGCCCCCCCAAGTATTTTTCCCATTAAACAACGACTTCCATGGTTTCAATGTGGGAACTCTACATGTTGATGAATATGTAGAGTAGAGGATGATTGAGTGTACATTTCTATTGGATACCCTTGTAGCTATTTGTGAAGCGTTGGATATCATTTCCTAAGAAATCAAAGGAGGGCCTACATATATGCTCATCCTGATTCTTCCTATGGCGCATGATGCCTCGAGGAGGTTGTTGATTATATTTTTCAAGTGTTGGGATGAAGAAGCTCAGGGTACCAAAATTGTTACAATAGAAGCTCTTAAGACCTACTTGGATGGCACCAGAGTGGGTACTTATGTTGAAAGAGTTAAATACAACACCACATTCTTAATTCATCCCATATTGATAGAGATCTTGATAAAATCTCTACTAACTGGCCTTTTCAAAGTAGATGGATTTTCTAGTGCCTTGACAACAAGAAGAGAAATGAGAGAATACGTATTGGAAAATAGAGGTAATGGATTCCTTATCAATGCTTTTCTTACCAAAGCTATTTTCAATGCAATTGCTACCAATAGTCACATATGCCAAGGTTTAGCATCCATACAATTCCACATTGAACTCGATTTTTAAATGGCAATGAGAATAGTTTTTTTTTTTGCTATTATTTATGAATGTAGTTTGGTTTTGTTTAAGGGTAATTTTAAATAATAAAGTATTAGTGATATCTAAAGGGGTATACTTTTATTATTGCGACATGATTTGGACTTTCACTTTTGCTTTGGTCTTTTGAGTTATCAAAAGTCTTAACTAAACCTAATCAATTTTAAATTTTACTCCAAAATTTTAAACCTATATTTTAAAAAAAACAAAATATTAATTTTATTTAGAATATTTTATTTTATTTTTATGATCACTATTGTATTTCATGACTTGTTTAACTTGAGATTGATTTAATTCTGTGAAACTCGATATACTTGTACAAAGACTTGGTTTTGGCTTGAATTCTTGAACGTCGTACACATTGTTGTAATTTTTTTAGTTAAATTTGGATTGAATTCTTTAATGTCTTGAAAACCAATCTCCTTATATTTTCTGATTTAGTTTCTAAATTAAAATTGAATTATTCAATGTCTGGTATATATCTATATATAATTTTAACGATTTTTTTTCTTCAAAAAAATTTAAAATATGATGATTATTTTTTATTTTAAAAGTACTTTTCAATAAGAACTCTTCGCCCTCGGATAGAACCCAACCATCACAAATCCCAGACATATGTCCTAGTAAAAATAGAAATCACAAATCACATAAATCACATACACATGTCACAGTCACACAAAAATAGAATGATAACTGTATCCTTCTAAAAAAATCTCAAGTAGTTGTATCACCCTACACATGTATTAAGAAGTCGAATTCTTCATCTCATGTCTTGGGAAATGTTAATTATATATATATAAATAATATTTCAAAAGGAAAAACATTTATATTTCATTTTCGAAATATACGTAATGCGATTCATAACGACTGTTTTGATATGCTGGTATTTATACTGGAAAGTTATTTACTCTTCATGACATTTACAAAAGGGAAATTCACACTATTCTTCATGAAATTAAGAAAGAAATTCTATTTCGTTGATTCTTTTTACAATCCTAACGGTCATATTGTTCCAAAGATCCAAATGGCAATGGTAATGCTTGTTTGGAAAATTTGTCAATTTGTACATTCTATTCTCTGTAAAGATCCATGTAAGAGGTCCTTTCAAAATACACCAATTGAAGAGTAATTTCTTGAAAGATATGATGTCATTTGAAACTTTTGGCTCAAATTTATTGTTAACCCAATCAATCACAAGTTTAGAGTAATCCAGAATATGTATTTTTTTTTACTCCAAGATGGTGAGCCTTGTATAATAGGATCCATAAACCTGTCAATTCAACTTTGATATTGGTAACTCGCCTCGAAGCATGCATGAAAATGTATGGATGATTTTGATTAATAAACAATATTTTCCCAACATCACGATACAAGAATACGTATATCTAATTTTTAAATTTTTTAATAAAATGTTTAATGTATATAATTTTTCTTTTTTTAATAAAATATTTAATATTTTTATAAACCAAAAGTGTCGATAAATCTCATTCTCAATGGGTGTTATTTAACCTATGGGCTTTATTGGTATCGTGTTGGGATGGTCACAATTGTGCTATGTTCATAGGGATCTTGTAAAATTTCACCTTTTTTAGTGGAGTACTTATGAGCTAGGTTTCATGTTGAAGAGTTGAATAAATAGGTAGCAACAAAAACATGGTTTTAGAGAATTGCTTTGTTTTTTATTTGTATTTTTGCATTTGAGTTTTGGTGTTATCTAGAAAAATGTCAATGTGTGTTGAAGTTTAGCATTGGAACATGGCACATATTTACATCACAACAATAGCAAACAAATATATATACACAAAAAATGAGAAAGTATCGGAAAGGAATTATAACTCACTTTTGTATTAGCCTTTAATGTATATTTATACATGAGATATGTGGTTTGAGTTGTTGTACCCACTCTCAAACACCTATTTACTTTAAAATACATATTTACCAAGATTTACTAAAAATTACATGATATATGATGTATGGTGATAACATAGGTATAAAGACCCTTACAACATCTCCCCCACCCTCAATGCCTTTCTCGTCCCAAGCAAGGATGCATCAATGCCTTGGACTACTACTTTATGTAGAAGTATTTGTATTGTACATCCACCTTGCGTACCAGTTTGAATAGGTAACTTGGCCGCAATGACCTCTCGCTAGATAAGAATATGCATGTAGACAACACTTATTACATATTTCCACTGTTCACATTCTCTGCATCTTCTCTGCCATATGGATTTCTTCACTCAACCAAGAACCATCATGCAACTTCTCTCCAGTTTGGGGTGTCCTCTTCGGTCTCTCTATAGATGAGTCCAACTCATGACTTTCATTGCTAAGAGTCCTCCAACTAAACATAAAATACATGAAATGCTTTCTTAAGAACCATCCCCTTTCTTACTTCTACCACAATTCAAAAACAAGTCTGTAATTTTCATACCGGGGGAATTAAACAATATGGAATAATGTTGTCACCATCTTTAACATTTAGCCTTTTTTGTGTGTTATGCTTGCATAATTTCCCGTTCTTAAATAGATAATTTTTTTCACTTGTTGCTACTTTAGTTTTATTTCAAAATTATATGTTTCCACTGTAAGAAATTCTTTATTGTTCTGGCTTAACTTCCTTGATAAATTGCTTGTTGAGTCTGGGATTTTATTTTTGAAGGAAAAATATAACAATTAGGCTTTCTGTTGATAACCAAATTGTTTACAATAATTTCTGATCAACAAGAAACTGATCTCAACGAGATTTATGACTTCACCAACCGACTCAATCTACAACTCGAGCATTTCTTCACAAACTCATTACAAACTCAACAAATAAAATACATCAAAAACACTAATATCATGTCCACATTGCCTTAAATTTCTTAAAGATTTAATATTTCATGGTTCACACTCTATCTTCTATATTTTGTCACATCTTGAAACAAACTCCCCTGGATATTCGTAACTGGCCACACCTTTTGATCCCTATTCAATAAATGGTTACGAAGAAACTTTAAGAATTTTACCTCCCAATCCAAATTGGACCCTACATTAAATAATTAACAATGGTCAGTTGATATAGATAGGTGAGTCCAAATCAGCTCCATATTAGCTAGGTTGAGTGAGTCTTTTTCATTTGTGGCATGATAACTAAGGCATTAGAGTCACGCCATTTTAACCAAGTTAACTCCATCATCTTGGTATTTCAAAGTCGGATATGTTTTTCCCATTTTTTGGTGCCAAGTTTTGATTTTCATTTATCCAAAGGACATTTACTTGGTGCATGTTGACTCTCTTTCAATAGGCATTAAAAGTCGACTAGTTATACCATAAGGAATTCCCTTTGAAATGAACTCCCCTATGTTGTCAGTTGTCCTATCTATGCACCATCGTATATAGTGTTAGACAATTGAAATGTTTTCCTCCATTGGTCCCACAGCCTAATCTGTCAATCGAATCATTACCGCTCAACTGACTGGCTCATTAATTTTTCAGTTCAACTGTAATACACCATCTCTGTAATTTTGAATCCTTCCAGGAGGTTCACGACAAAGGAATCGCTCATTAATTTTTTAGGGCAACTATAATACGCCATGTCTGCAATTCAAAACACTTCCAGGAGGTTCAACGCCAAGGACTCGCTCATCAATTTTTCAGTTCAACCGTAATACACCATCTCTACAATTCGGAACCCTTATATGAGGTTTGCAAAAAAGGATAATGCCAAGTAAGGTTTGTTTTGAAATTATTTGATAGAAATATGCATTGACCCATTTCCTAAACTTTAAACCATTGAAGGAAGAAATTGAAAATCGTCAGGCATTTCTTCTCAGTGGAAAAATTTCTAATCTCTGGCCTAGATGGCTTGGGGTTAAAGTCGGTATGTTTTTTTTATTTATTATCACCGTTTTCGTTGGTCTTTTCAAATCTGACACAAGGGAATTTGAAATTGGGATTGAGGGGAAATTGAAATTGAAAGTGTCCATTAGGTGATCAACCTCCCTCGATAATCTGCAACGAAAAGAATTTTTTTTTTTATAGAATATATCTTATGATTAGTCATTTTTATGGAAAGCCTATTACTCAGGTCCAGTCCTGAGAAGGTTATTTCCCTCCCCTTTGCTTTGATCATAAATTTTGAATGATACCTGGTATTTTTTTTATTTGTGGAAGGATTTTTTCCTTCAATGTTTCACTTTAGATCTACTCACATGGTCAGGTTTGTTGTTAGTCATAGGGTTATTTGATGTTTTATTTTCACTACGCTGGGTCCTTATTTTTCTTGAATTCAAATACTTGTTGACTTTATTTTGTTTGAATTTTCAGTAACGGCTGCAATTTACAAAATTTGAAAGAAATATTATGGCTTTGGAATGAAAGTATTTTTTAATATTTTTCTTCTTGCATTTTTGTAGATTTGGCTTATGTAGCTTATTATTTGAAGGAAAGATGCATTGAGCCATTTCCCAAACTTTAAGTCACTGAAGGAAGCAATTGAAAACCATGGGGATTTTCTTGTTGGTGAAAAATGTTCTACTCTCTGGTCAAATGTTCTAATCTCTAGCCTTCAAGGGCTTGGGTTTGAAGTTGGTATGTTTGTTTCTATATTATCTCCATCTTCATTAGCCTTTTCAAATATGACACCAGGGAAATTGAAATTGAAAGTTTCCATTAGGTGATCAACCTCCCTACATAATCTGCAACAAAAAAAAGTTATTTTATAGAATAGATCTTATGATTAATCATTTTTATGGGAACCCTATTACTCAGGCTTAGTCCAAAGCAGATTCTTGCCCTCCCGTTTTCTTCTATCATAACTTATGAATGATATCTTGTAGTTCTTTATTCATAGTAGTAATTTTTCCTTCACTGTTGCACTTCATATCGACTCACATGGTTGGGTTTGTTGCTAGTCATAGGGTTATTTGAAGTTTTATTTTCACTACATTGGGGTCGTTATTTTGATTGAATTCAAATACTTGTTCTATGTTGACTTTGTTTTTTTTAATTTTAGTAATGGATGCAATTTACAAATTTTGAAAGAAATATTATGGTTTTGGAATGAAAGTATTTTTTAATGTTTTTCTTCTTGAAGTTTTGTAGGCATGGTTTATGTAACTTATCATAATCCAAAATGGGGTGTGGCTATTCATGATGACAAGTATGTGGAAATTATTTTTGACGCTTTTCTCATTTAGACTCCAATTCTTCTACTTCATAATTGTTGTGAGATTGGTGTTGAATAAGCCTGGTGGTATGTTTGAGCTCTCAGCTTAGCTAGATCGAAATCAGAAATCTTGGAACTAACTACTTTCAATTCCATCATGCAAAATGCAAGAAACAAGCCTCCCAGTAAAAGAGCAATCTTGCATGAATAATACAGTATTATAAGAATGTAGCATAGATTCTACCAACAGTTGTTAAAGCACTTTTGTAGAAGGAAATATAATCAATGGGAAAATATTATAGCAAGAAGTATAATCAATCATTTTTCTTTCGCTCAGAAAAGGAATCATTAGTAGAGTCGTTGTACTTCTTCGTAAGAAGACAACCAAATTTTACTTTGGTGGGAATTAAATGCTTATCTACAGAGAAACAAAGTGTTCCATATCACCAATGTAAGGAAGTCGAGAGCCCATTGGAAACATCTTGGTCCCATCCTTATCAATAATGCTAAGGTACATGCATAAATCAGGAGTGAAAATTACCCTTTGTGTGGAACCTGATTGGACATAGACCTTTTTTAAATCAATCAATTTCTTATTTTGGGCATAGACATTATTAGATGGGGCTAAAGAGAACAAAAAAAAATACACGGTTGCCATCTCTGTTACCAATGTTATTCACATCAACATGAGGGACATGTTCTCATATTTAGTGTTGGTCACTCTAACAATCTCACAAGATTTTGGTTCTATGGGAGAACATGTGTATTTTCCATCCAGAGGAACAATGATGAGTTTTAGTGTATGCACTAGAGTGATGTTGAAGCTTGTGTAGGTCATTCCATCTCTGAAGGCAAAGACAATTTGTCCAGTATAGAATATTTAAGTCCTGCCAGGTAACCTGTGGTAGGATCTGTCCTCATGGTCATGTTGGTCATGTTAACATCGAAAACAAAGTCCTCTAGATACCAAGTCAGAAACAGTCTACCACCTACAACATAGATAAATCCATGCGGCAGTTTCTTTTAGTAATAAATTGCAGGAATTAAACATTGGCATTGCAGTTTGAGTTTCCATTGAATCTGAGATATCACACGAACATATCTCTTGTTTCCAGGTAAGTTGTTGAATTAGATTAGACTGAAATAAATTTAAATGATGAAACTTCCAAGTAGTAATGGATTTCATTTTCATATGTAGGTGGTTTTTTTCATAGACACAAGTATTGAGAAATCCATTGAATATAATGATTTATGTCATAATCATAAACCACCAATCGCATTTATCAAAGTTGGTATTCAAGGAGTGTTTGGCAGTGTGTTTTATGACTTCAGGTAGGCATTTACTATGTTTCATGTGAGTGATGAGACCAAATTTCTCTGAGGTCTGCAGTTTTACACGTTTTCTTTTGGCTTTGTTAAGAGTGAACAAGAATTCGGCTCATTTGACATATACACATGGGACTTCATGAATTTCAAGCCCATTGTCAAAAAACACAAGTATGAAACGACCATTCCTATGAATTCATCCAAAGAGAAAACTATTAGCAGGGATCTCGCGAAGTGAAATTTCCTTTTTTTGTCCCGAAAATCATGTAATCCTTCATGCATGTTACAGGCCTGACTAACGATCATCTTGTAAATTGCTTCAGACATGAACAATTCCTTATACTATCCCAGCAAGAGAGCTGCAACTAGAGTGAATTCTAGTAACCAATATTACAAATTCAGCTAACTGTAATGCTTTTAACTAGGTTATTGAGATGCTTATGAGAGAGGCTGCTCTTAGTGAAGATCCATCTCCATATTTGAAAAAATGTGAGTGTAGAGTGAGACTTATATTGACCCAGTGACAGAAGCAATAATTGGTGTGCATTCTTGGATTGTCTTCTTTGTATATGCTAATTGTTGTACTCTAGGTATTGTCCTCTTTACAAAATTAAAAATAGATATCCATAGCTATGAATAAATACAAACACTTTCAACTGTGTTTCTATTTGTTATTTTAAAAAATATTCAGCTTGAAATTCTCTTTATACCACCATATGTTGGGAGAGGATCTGCAGTTTCTCCCATTTGTTGTAATGGTAGTGATGTCGTAGTTGTCATAGGAAAATGACTTTGTACTTTGTTGATGAGATAATTCATTAATCTTATTTCTAATGTTGCTTACCATAATTAATATGGCCTTATTGTCTTTTCATGTGTCTTATCTTCTATATTTGCTATGTTTTTATTATTGTTAAATTGATTTTTAGCTCACAAAGCTCTGAGAGATTTGTCTAGAAATAAAATTTTAAAGGATATATATATTTTTTTAACTCTTATTTCACTTGAGAGATGGATTGTTGTGGTCCTTGCCAAGATACCGATATAATAGGGCTTTTGCCTTCACATAACTTCTCAAAAATGTCAACCATTAAGAACTAGCCAAAGGAAAGAAACAAGTAGACTCTCTTTGACATATCTAATTGTTCCCAAACTTCGAGAGACTGGCTGAGCTAGAAACCTAATGAGCCTCCACCTTCCTTGTCTCTTTCCTCTCTTCTCTCACTTCTATTCTAAACGGTTGTATGCCTGAGAACATTAGGATGCCAACTCAGCCTCGATGGCACCCTTTAGGATTTTATATTAAATATGGTTGTAATCACTGGGTGTAATTCTCCCACTGCCTCAATGATCTATAATATAGAAGGTGTGATATATTGATGGTTGTCTAGCTACTTATGCACACAAGAATATTGATAGCTAATAAGAGGTATCAAAGGCCCAAGCTTGAGTTTCTTATGTAAAAAAGAAGATGAATCTCATAGACACCTATTTCTGGAATGTTCTTTTGCAACACAAGTTTAGGAAAACGTATTTTTAGGCTTATTGGTGGGCTCCAGTATTGTAGCAATAATGCTACAACTCCTGGAGCTTCCTGTCTCTTAATTTTATCAACCCGGTAGTTCGTACAAACTTGGAAGCGACGGTGCTGTATGCACAAGTACTAGCTCTTGTCGCAGCTGCCACTTGGTCAGCTGGCACAAGTCCGCTAGGGCTCAAGCCAACTTCTATAGGCTCACAGAAGAAGCTTTATCAATGATGGACGAAAGCTAACTCAAAGGAGACTAGTCTAATTGCAGAAGGAAACTGAAAACCAAGAAAGCATGGAAACCCTAGGAAACCCTAATTTGACTAGCTAGACCCTAACTATGCAAAACTGTGAATGAAACAACTACCAATAATGCCATTACTTGCAGTGAACTGAAATACATGCATCTAAGCTACTTGCATCTGAAAAATCATGTTTTTGTACTTTTTCATTAAGTGGTTGGATTTATTATGATGATGCTTCTGATTAGGGTTTGTTTGTGCAGGAACGATTGGAATGGAAGGAAAGCATGGGCAAGGTCAGGATGGCTAAGGTAGGTCCCAGAGGGTCTCCAGCATCAGTCCTCAGAAGCCTACCACGTTCGGATGCTCAGCAACCGAGTTTGCAGGTTTCTACAGGAAGTCTGCAGGGGATCCTACAGGAAACTCAGGGGTTTCTACAGGAAGTCTGTGCAATTCTACAGGATGATTGGCCGTGGAAGTTTTGGGAGATGGTGGAGTGTTGGAGTGGTGTGGAAGGATAGGTGAGATGGAGATGGAGCTGGTGATGGCTCAGGAGCAGAGGAATCAGATGGAGGAAGAGTGTATGCAGTGGTTTGATGGTTGGAAGGATGGGATCAACGAAAGTTGAAGTAGATGGAGCTATGTGGGAAATGAGAGAGCTGGAGGGTAAATGAGTTGGACAGAGGCTGAATAGGACTTGAGGATAGATCAAGAAGAAGAAGAAGGAAGTGGATTGTTAAGGAGCAGCGTAAATGAAACAAATGACTTATGCAGCAAAACGAGAAATTCATTAACCTATGATAACTGTGCCATGAAACCTATGAACAGAAATGGAAAACAAGAAATGAAACTTATGCGTGGAAGTGAAATGTGGAAGTATGGTTCGATGTCAAAAATGCATGGATGGATCTTCAATGAAAATGTTTATGTTGCAGCTTGCATGGAAATGAGAAGAACTGCGTTTCTTTTTGGTGGTTGGTCATGGACTGCACCCCAATCCCTAACAGAGATGGCAGTGAGCCTTTACAACCTTTTTGCTGGAGCTCCAATGATTTATAACTATCCTCCTATTGAACTTAAGCAACTGAAAGCAAATCACCATAAACTAATCCTATCTAAGCTCATGAAAAAGACTAAATTAACAAACTGTAAATTCGAATTGCATGTGAAAGTAAACAAACTCAAAGTGCTGGAACAAAATGCAAACACATTACAACACCGAGGAGATCTATTGCTCTCAGGTTGGGCCCTAACCTGAGAGCTATAGCTCCCTTAGAAACTCAGAATGAGACCAAAATCTGACTACCTTTATTCATAAACGTAAGTCTGATGACATGCCAAAATGGCTTACAAAACCGAGATGTAGCTCGTACTTCCAAATTACAAGAATAATACCAAGGTTCAAAAAGCTTCTATCCAAGGCTACGGCCTTAGTATTTATGCAAAAACGATCATCCAACAGGTGTCCTTGATTTTAGGAGCTCGGCTGTCCAACTGAAGTTTAACTGCTGATCCTGTAGGACAGTCATAACTACTGTTCCTGTAGAACAGTTATAATTGTTGTTCCTGTAGAACAGCTGGCTGCTTCTAAGCTCGGTGGGGAGATGGATTGGAGCTCGGAGCTATGGTGGGTATCACGAGGAAGGTCCCTAAGACCGTGGACATCCTCTCCTAAACACCAGCAGTGCCACCTCATTGTCTCTTTGTCTCCTTTTTCGTTGTCTTTTCTCCCTTTTAATGCCAAAAACCTGAAAGCATCATGCATTAGTCACGTAGATAGAATGTCTACCCTTCTTCCTACAAACAACACGAATAAACCAAGAAATGAATGCATAAGCAATAAAAAATGAATGGTTTGAGCAGAGCAAGTAGGCCAAATGAGCCCCAATTGTACCAAAAATTGGGGCTCATCATCACCCCCCAGCTAAACTATTTGCTCATCCTTGAGCAACTTAGTCCAAATCTTCATCCTTCATTTCTTTCACTGCTTCCCATGTATCCCAAGGCTCTGTGGTGGTGTCTTCTCTGTGGATATGAAACCCTGCTTTCCTGTTCACCTCTTCCCATTGTTGACTGTCATCCTCCTCTGTATTGCCTTCAGTCAGTCCTAGCAGTAGTGGTGGGCTGAGTTTAAGGCCAATCCAGCTGGCCTGGAGGCTTTGCATGGATTTCTTGTAAAGTTCAACCCTTGCCAAAGCTTCCCTCATCCGAATGGGGGTGTGGTACTCTCTGATTTTCAAGCTATGTGCCAGGGTATTCCATCTGCGTGCACATGCATGGGCAGCACTTTCTCCCAACAACCTTTCCATGTCTTCAAAGTGGGCTATGGCTTGGGCCTGTTGGTCCATAAATCTCAAGGAAGCTGTGGGATCTATAGCCAACTGTTGGTGGGCTGAGATGAGTGCCACCGGATCCTCTACTTCTGGTCGAATGAACAGTGGTTCACTTACTTCTCGGTTCATGACCGATTTTGCTTCAGCTGCTCTCTAATCCTCATGGTTTAACCATGAGGCGAACGCCATCAATTGCATATCACCCAAGGAAACATTGGGATCCCAGGAGACTTCATTAGACAAAGCCAAATTGTGGAGGTAAAACTCTGCTAATTTGGCTTTGTCCTCAGACGAACTAGTACTGCACAATTCAGAAAATTGTTGTGGATTTTGGATATGTGAAATACCTCTTTGTGCCAAGGTGTTTATTTGGAACTGCAGCCATTGATCTTTTAAGAACAATCCATAGGATTTTGCAGGTGTTCTGCACTGAATTGCCTCTATGGCCCAACTGGCCATACAGGCCAATTGTGCTTCCTTTTGTTGCAGCTGTTCTCTTAGGGCTTGCACTTGGATTTTTGTTTGCTGTTCTGTTTCCTGTAGAAGTGTCATTGGCCCTTCAAGACTCTTGGTCAGCTCCTTTTTGCCTTCTTGTTCATTTGTGATGTCTTTGGAGGATGTTCCTGCCCCTGCCTTTAGTTCCTGTAGCTGCAATTTCAGTTTCTGATTTTCTTCCTGTAGAAGCACACGTTGGCAATTCGCCACATGTTTAGCCATGGTGAATTCACTCCTGACCTCCCTGAGTTGATCTTGTAGAGGGCCTATGTCCGCCACCCCCTTTGATTTGGCGATTTACATCCATGTGTGGGAACGAACTCTTTCTTTCTCTAGTTCAAAAAATAGAGGTACAGTAAATTTCTGCGGTATGATTTTGCCCGCCTCTAAAAATGTGTAGTATGAATTCAGATTAGGTGAAGGGCTAGGTTCTGGTATATGTTCCCTTTCTATCTCTTCAGGTGGTTCTACCTCACCCTCCCTTGGTAGTGATGAGAGTCCTTCTCCTTCCTTATTTTCCGTTTCCTGTAGCCGGGCCAGAGTATCCTGTAGAACATTTTCTGCTTCCTGTAGCCATGTTTGTTCAGTCAACAAGTCTAACCTTTCTTGCCATGTATTTTTCTTTGGACTCCCTTTCTCGTAGGTGACTGTGATTCTGGAGGGTGACTTTTCTTTGGGAGAATCAGGTGTGTCTTCGATGATAATCGGGCTGCTTGATTGAGTCTGTGGCTTGCCCGTCTTTATCCTGAGACTTCTTCGAGCCTTAAAGTATAGAGGGGTCTCCCTCTTCCTCTTTCCTTTTGGCTTAGGTGGCGTGCTGAGGCCGGCTAATATAGCTGCTTGTTGTTGGGAAAAGTATCCAATACAGAATGACCCTATCCCACTCTAAGGGTGATAGTACCTCAGCAACAACCGAATGCAAAGCTATTCGAGATTACTTCTTTATGAGATGTAAGAGAGGGGAGAAAGAGATCCACTAACCGTTGTCTTCCGCTAATGATTGATCCAATCTTCTCTCTTTGCTGCTTGCTCCCAGCTCCTTGCTCTTTCACTGGCCCAGCTACACAAAGATCCTACAAAAGGGCAAGAGAGGGAAACTACAAGAAGCATACATTCATAATTGATTCAAGGATTAGAATAAATCAAATACACAAGTATAACAATTCACCATTGAGACACATGCATATAGAAGAACCTCAAATGCTTTATTAATGGAAGAAGTAAAGTTCTGAGAGTGTTACAACCATAAGAGGCCCAATCCAGCAACACCTCCCAGCAGAAAGAAATCTCCTCTTCACCTCCTTCAAGCAAATCACCCAATAGTTCTATACTCAAACCAACAGCACTTCCTTACATTCACAAGATTCCTGCCTCCCTAGACCTCATGAGAGAGCTCTATATATAGGAGTTTTGGAGAAAGGATGAGTCAGCTTGAGCTTGGCATGGAGCTGACTAGTGTCCTCTCCCACTTCAGTTATTCTTCAGTTCTTGAGTCCACTTGGAGGTTCTTGCTTCCACTTGGAGATCTAGACCCTCTTACTCATCACAAGGCGAATTCCCTGATCCAAGTGTCATTTTGGAAGCTTCCTGGGCATTGACACCTTGAGGAATGACTGTGCCACTTGGCCAATCTCGCCCAGCGCAGGTAGCCTTCATTGGAGTTGACATTTAGTGCAGGTACAGAGTGGAGCAGTTGACATTCAGCGCAGATGCTCAGTGGAGCAGTTGACATGATCCAGAATTAGCTTGTTTTTGAGTGTTTTCAGGTGGAGAACTGATATTTAGTGTTGTGGTTTGCTGACCTTGTTCCTCTAGGGGTAGGAACAACATGTTTAGGGACTTTGGATCCCTCAGATTATTGACATTTCATGCTTCATGCTGTAAGGCACAAAAATGTCTATAACAGTTGCCCCCTAAAGTACGAGGTCGTTTATCGGGTGAAATGCTTTATCAGGAGGATCCGAAGTTCATTCAATCGCTGAGAGGTGACCTGTAATAAAATACAATACAATACATTATTTTTCATTCTGCTTTCATGATCTAGCTGAGGCGGGCATTCCCATGCTCAGCTTTATAAATTCATTTTGGTACATATAACAGACGATCGTCTGATGGTAGACTGATAATTCTCTGCTGAAATTATCATCCTTTGAGTAGGATGATCATCTGCTGCAATGATGTACATATCAAATGTCTTTATATTTCCTGAATATATATCGCAGCCCGGATGGATGAAACTAGATCCGGGGTCTTCAAACTCGTTCGATCTTCACTCTAAGTACAAGTCGATCCATGTGAGAATTACGCTGAAGTCGAACATGGAAAGACATCGCTTGATTACCGGTCAATAATGTAAACCGTTAACAAGCGCGAGAGGAATCACCGATAATGATAATGACCCTCAAGGTACTGCAGTACAATTCACGTGGTGTGAATAAAGGACTTGGCGTCGAACACCACGCAAAACTTCTGGTCGAAGGTCATTGATGTATACCTGTCGCCGGAAGTGAGAAACTTGCCATTGAGGCATGCAAGCTTCAAAGTACTGAGGGGGGTGTTCCTAGATCAACTTCTTGGATAATGAGCTGAAGTCGACAAGAAGCGATCCGTCAAAGGAGGGCCTTAATGAATCCCACATCAGTGACACAGAACGGAGCTAACGATTTTAGTGGAGGTGAAAACAATCTGTGAGATATGATTCAGGGTGGCGATCATGGGTGGATGAAGGATAATGTATGGCAGTGGATGGGACACGGTTGACTCTTTCTGAACAACATCTCTTGAACATATAACGACACTGATGCGATGGATCGGTAGCATTACCCCAAATGTGGATGGTTTGGCGAAGACCATGGTGATGAGACCGGTGAATGAAACAACCCAACCCGATGTGATACGGAGGAAAAGTGTCATGTTCAAGAGCGACTTGCTACCATTAAAGCTTTGAGGTTCTCCCAATTTTTCCCCAGTCATTTCTGACCAGTACCTCTTTATTTTTGTCAAGCTCGAGGAGGATAACATATGCTTGTTCTATAACCTGCCCTTCGGGCAAGCCCATCGCTATGTTTTAACGAGCCTAGCGATAGGGAAACTCGTTCTCGTCTAAAGACAAGTTTGTCGCTATTTAATCATTTTAACGAGTCTAACGAAAAAGAAAACTCGGTCCTTTTCATTTTTAGAGAGTCTGAAAAGGTACAGAAAGTTAACTCCAAAATTCCTTTTTCGTCATCTAATCCCTTAAGTCCGAAAAAGTATAAAACAATACAGAAGGGATGAGTTTTCGATAACTTTAACGAGCCGAATAAAACAAGCACTCGACCTTTTTGTGTAATAATCCCTCAGGTCCAAAAAGATTAAAATCTAGAGGAGGGATAGCTCTTCCGGTCACTTTAACGAATTGGAAGGCCAAAACTCGGCAAACTTTTCATATTTTACGAGTCAGGAGAAAAGAGCTCAAAGAAGACTCGTCTTTTGAGGAACGAGTGATAAACAGGGATAGCAGCAGATTCCAGGTACAGGTTGGAATTTTCCAATCA
Source organism: Pinus tabuliformis (assembly GCA_031772625.1). Lineage (NCBI taxonomy): Eukaryota > Viridiplantae > Streptophyta > Pinopsida > Pinales > Pinaceae > Pinus > Pinus tabuliformis. The sequence continues at coordinate 225,699,728 of CM062813.1, forward strand.
CGGCAGTGTCACAAGGATGGCTAAGTGAAATCACTCTTCGCAGCTGTTCCTCAAAATGGGTAAACAATCATATGGGGGTGAACGATCGGCCAAATGGAATGGAGGTGGCAGGTGAAAACACGACCAAGGCTTTTTATGGCTAATAAATTTACGATCACAATGGTTATTTACCGGGATAGGTTCATTTTTTAATGAGCTTAAACTCTAGAGGAAACTCTTGCTCAATCTTATGTTTATTTTTTAACGAGCATGAACTATGTGCTAAAACTGCTCGGATCTCGCTTTTCTATTTTTTAATGAGCATAAATTCCGCGGTAAAACTACTCGATTATATGGTCAAATTTTGATTTTTTACCATTACTAGCTTTTCTCTTTTCAAGTATAGTACTGCATTTTCAATTGCTGCAACAAACTTTGTTAGAAATGAATAATATTTGCATGAAAATGAGATTATAACCCTAATATTTCACTTTAAACTGCGTAAAAAGCTATTAAAAGGTGTTTTTACGTCTCATTTACCATTTCATTTGCATTTGGTTTGTTGGAGCTCTGGAGGTGCCTCTTCCCCATTGATTTTCACCAGTTGATTCCGGGAGATTCTGCGGACGATTTTCGGCGCCGTCTGGACCAGGTAGGAGCTAAACCCTAGCTCTTTCTTTTCATGGTTTTCTTTTCCAGTTTCATGCCTGTTTTCCAGTCTTTCAGAGCCCCTGGGGTTTTGCCAGGGCGCCCTAGTTTCAGCGCAGGTTCCCCTTTCGAAACCTGCGCTGAAGGTCAAGCTGCCTTAAGGCAGCCTGACCCTCAGCACAGGTGGGAGACTCTCTGCCTGCGCTGGGCTCAGAAAAATGGGTTTTCAGGTCATTTTTTGATGAATTTTCGCCAGTTTTTCATCAAAATCAGGAACTTACTCCTTCTCTTGTTTGCTTTGCAGGGAACTTTGAACAAAATGTCCCTTACATGGCGATAACGAGAACATGAAGAGGAGGACATGATTGCCCTTCATGACCAGGTCACGGTGAACGCGCTGCGGAACTGTGGCCTGCTGAAGTTCTTCCGTATCTCTAGCATGAGAGCACAGATTTCTTTACTGCAGTATATGATTGATGCTTGGGATCCTGTTAACCAAGTATTCCAGATTAGGGGAAAGTCCATCCCCTTGACCATGGAGGATATGTACTTCTTGACTGGGTTGTCAAGACGAGGTGCCCCCATTTCCTTGTCAGGTACGGCTCGGGGGACTGATTCCACCAGAGATTATGTCCGCCAGTATTGCAGGGAAGGTTCTCAGCCGAGCAGAGACGACAAGATTGTTATCCGTGAGATTACTGATCGGGCTCTCAGGTCCATTCTGTACACTATTGGTAGGATGGCCGGTAGCGCAGCTCTACATGTTGCCAACAGATCTTATATGCAGCATGCCTTGAAGTGTCTCCAACCGAAAGTATTCAACTGGTGTGATGCAGTACTTGTTCATATGAAAAGTCAATTGACCAAGGTAAAGGACGGGAAGCTGAAGAACTTTGGATTTGGTTCTATTCTGACTGCCTTCGCCTTGGAGAAAATCCCACTGATGCAGCCTCAGTACATCATACTCGATTTGCCTTCTCCGACCGAGCCACGCATGCAGAGGTGGGTTGATCACATGTCTAGGCATGCTGGTCAACCTCAGATTACTTTTACTTAGGCCTTCTTCAGGTGGTTCGAGCGCCAGGAGATGGCATTTTCCGAGTATCCATATGTGGGTATGGATTTCCGAGGTGATCCGGATTTGGTGCTACCGGATGGCGAACAGTGGGGCGCCATTGGTAAACTCTTTGACCACATTACTGTTTACTGTTTTTATTTATAATGTTGCTGTGCTTTATTCTGTCAAGACTTTTAATCGTACTCTTGGGTGCATGCAGATATTGGTCCTGTTCGTCCAGCAATTCGTCCGAGACCGCCAGTTGCTGCCCCGGCAGTGGAACCTGCTAGGAGGGCTGTTATTCGCGACCTTGACGATACTGAGACCCTTACAGCTGTGCAGGAGCAGGTTGAGAGTCTTACTCTCGGCATTCCCGATGTGAGGATTGATGAGTTACCTTTACAGCTGCAGCGACACACCACTGGTGTACCTAGACGATGGACTCGTCTCTTGCGCATGATTGCACAGGCCGTGACGTGCTATCATGAGCACCACTAGGCTAGGGTGCCCCCTAGCATCTTTTTGAGTTTTAGGTCATATGACCAATTTTGTCTTGGTTACAGAACATTATGTATGAACTATAAACAGCTTATATATTTTTATTTTCGAGTTTTATTCTGTTTGAGTTATATGATCCATATGTACAATCTTTGATGATGTGTCCTTTTATAAATGTTGCAAATGTCTATCTAACACATAGTTTGCTAATGAGTCAGTTAATGTGTTTAAGTTTCTCGAAATATGTTGATATTGAATTGAATCAAATCGTCTTTCCAAGATCTTAACCCTTAGGAACATGCGATAAATAGCTGGATTGCGAACAGAATATATACCATTGAGTTGTAGTATTACGAGCTGTGAGTCTAGCCTGACAATTAGTCGGCGTATGCCACGTGTGATGGCATCAGAGAGTAGTTCTATCAACGCGCTATACTCAGCGATGTTATTCGTTGATTGCCCAATACATACACCTCTGAAACTTACTAACTCGCCGCTTGGATCAAAAATGGCCCAGGCTACGGAGGATAGGTTCCGCGAACTACGACTCGCTCCGTCGGCATATCCAACACATGTCTCCAGGAGGTTCGACATCTGCGACAGATGAAAAAGTGGATCACTCGACCAGAACAAACACTTTAGCGAAAACAAAATACAACAAAAGCATGCACGTTACTATTTAAGCATAGTAACGCTTGAGGTACAACCCGTTGCGGGGCTGCGCCAGTGGAATTCCATCGTAATCCATTAACTCGTAGGCTCCTTTTGCTAACACCCTTTTAACAATATAGGGGCCCATCCATAGGGACTTGAATTTACCTGCTCCCAATTTATCGGATTCTTGGTCATAAAGCAAGACCAAATCACCTTCTGAGAAGACACGGGGTTTGACATTTTTGTCGAACTGAGCCTTGACTCGTTTCTTATGGGCCTCGTTGGCCAAAGCGGCATTACGACGGGTTTCATCCAACTGGATTAATTCCAAGAAACGAGACTCTTCTTCTGAAGTTCCGGGGAGAAGATCGATTGCGAGTTTAAGCGATGAAATTTCGCACTGGATTGGCAAGACTGCTTCCAGGCCATACACCAGTTGAAAAGGTGTGAACCCGGTTGCGTTCTTTACTGAGGTTCGGTAAGCCCACAAAGCTGAGTACAGGATTAGGTGCCATCTTCTTTTATGAACCCCGATCATCCTTTGCAACATACGCTTCAGGACCTTGTTGATTGCCTCAACTTGTCCATTGGCTTGCGGATAATATGGGGTAGAGCTGTCGTGAGATAGCCCTAGCTTGGCAGCTAATTCGACCATCATGTGATTGCGAAAATGCGACCCATGATCTGTAACTATAGCCTGTGGTACGTCGAACCTGGCGACTACATGATTGAAAAAGAAAAGGGCAAATGTTTCACCAGTGTTATCCAATGTAGGCATCGCCTCGGCCCATTTGGTAAAATAGTCAACAGCGACTATAATATACCCATGCCCCCCGGTCGAGGTGGGGTTACATTGCATGAAATCGATGCCCCACTTGGCGAAGGGCCCAACAGCAACTATCGGCTGTAAAGGTGCGGGTGGTCGTCTGGTTTTGCTATCAAAAATTTGACAAGCATGGCAACTTCTGACTGCGGTTATGCAATCTTTGAACATGGTTGGCCAGAAGTATCCTGCTCGTAAGATTTTTTGTGCTGTTGCATATCCAGACTGATGCCCCCCACATGCGCCTGAATGACACTCATTCAGGGCTTTTTCGGCCTCCTCATGGGTAAGGCACCTCCTCAGAACTGTATCGACACCACGACGGTAAAGTGTATCACCGACGATCATGTAGTGTTTTGCTTGGTATCGTATACGTTTTTGTTCGGAGTGAGAGGTGTTAGGCCTGAATTTTTGGGTTTGGAGATAAACTATGATATCCCCATACCACTCATCGCTTACAGATATCAGAAACAAACTTTCGTCCACGATTGACTCTTCCGATGTTTCATCGTTGGACGACGATGGGAGATCGCATAATAATTCTGCGAAAACTAGGGCCTTCTTTGATTTGGATTTTACAAATTCCAGATCAAACTCTTGAAGGATCGCTATCCATTTTGAATATTTTCCCCCCAGCAACTCTCGCGACAGTATATAAGTCATGGGGTTGCAATCTGACAAGATGGTAGTTTTCCGAAAGAGGACATAATGTCGAAACCTTTGAATCGCTTGAATAGCTACAAGCGCTAGTTTTTCAACATAAGAATATTTACTTTCTGTATCGTTTAAGTTTTTACTTAAATAATAGATAGGATGTTCAATTCCATCGACTTCTTGAACTAAAACCATTGCAATGGTCGTATCCGCTGCAGCCAGATACAGGTTAAAATCTCTTTGATAGTCCGGGGCGTACATTAATGATGCTTTTACTAGACAATCTTTCAGAGCATCAAAGGAAGCTTGCGCTAACTGGTCCCAGACAAAAGGTACATCCTTTTTCAAAAGACGAGTATAACCCTTAGCAAGTTCTGCATAATTTGGAATGAACCTCCTCAGAAAGTTTGCTTTCCCTTGGAGTTTCTGAATCTGAAGCAAATTTGAAGGTGGAGGCAAATTAATGATTGCCTGAACCTTGCAGGGGTCGAGACGAATCCCATCCTTAGAGACTACAAAGCCAAGTAAGCGACCAGAACCGACGCAAAACACACATTTGTGCGGATTGAGTCTTATCTTGTAGTGTCGGCAACGTAGAAATATAGCTCTTAAATGCTGCGGATGATCAGTCCGCTTTCGCGAATGAGCCGGAAGATCGTCGAGATAAGGTTGAACAATATTCTTGATGTCATGGAAGGCATAATTCATCGCCCTTTGAAACGTCGCCCCTACGTTCTTTAAACCAAAGGGTAATTTTCGATAAGCGAATGTGCCCCACGGACAAATAAATGCAGTCTTTGACTGGTCCTGTGGGCGGATATTTATTTGATTATACCCGGAAAATCCATCCATAAATGAAAAGATTTCACATCCGGCACATTCATCAATTATCTGGTCGATGAAGGGTGTAGGGTAGTTGTCCTTCGGACAAGCTTGGTTTACATCCCTATAATCGACACACACTCTAATAGTCCCTTGTTTCTTCATAACAGGGACAATATTCGATACCCAATCGGTTAGAGGAACCGGGTAGATGAATCCATCATGGAGGAGTTTTTCAACTTCCGCCTTAATGGCAGCGGCTTTCTTGGGGTGTACCTGTCGAAGCCGTTGTCTTACTGGTTTGACATCAGGATACATTTTAATTTCATGTTCAACGATACTCGAGTCAATGCCTGGCATTTCATCATATGACCAAGCAAAGACATCTCTAAATTCGCGAAAAAGAGCGTTATATATTTCCAGTTCTGAAGGGGAACAACCTTTGCCGACATAAATATTCTCTACAACATCTGTTTAAGTCGAGATATTTATGGCTAGAGTCTCTTCAATATTGGATAGGTTTCGCTCGGAATCCACCGTGTTTACAGTATTTGTTAGGAATTCAAAAACTGAAGGGTGATAAAGGTCACTTTGAGTATCTTCTTCATATTCCGGAAGAAGGGAACGATGGTGGTGATCATTCCATGGTGCCCCCTCAATCATCATTGATTGTAAGATTCCTTCGTCAGTCCCATGTACTTTCGACCAAGGATCTAATGGGGTTCCATTTTCTCTAGACCTATCTACCCAAACGCTTGACGAGCGTTGATTTGGGTTCGCCTCCCATGCTTGAAACATTGATTGCTACAATATTTCTAAAGGGCTTGGGGGCACAACCATCAAATGATCCATGTTGACCTTCGTGGAAGATATCATGTTGCAGGTTGCTACAAACGGTATATTTCCCATATTAATAGGAGGTGGTAGCGCGAAAGTTCCCATCAATGTGGGGTCTTTCAATAATCCTACTCCGATATCTTGAATTGAATGGTTGCTTTCATGGATCATGGGAATGCTTCCTGTAACTTGTGAACCATTAGGGAGGAAGTTTTGTTGGTCGACGACCGTAATCCCTCCTTCAAACGGGAATGCGATCTTCCTAAAATAAGTCGACACGACAGCTGCCATGGCATAAATCCATGGTCTACCCAGTAGGATGTTATAGTCAAGATTTCCATCAATGACCTCAACATCAATTTCTACTGTTTTTCCTCCTAGTTCAACTTTCAAGTTATTAAGGATACCGTAAGGGGTATAAGTCCTTCCGTCGAAAGCTTTTAATGTCGTCGATGATCGCGACAAGGTTGGAGATCCTAAAGTTTTCCAGCAACTCATCGACATAATACATGTCGATGCTCCCTCATCAATTATTGTTCTGTGAACAGTTTTGTTGAGGGCTTTCACTTGAATAAGGAAAGCTAGCTGAGCTGGTAACTGAGGATCATATCCCTTGTGGTCAAAGGGTACAAGATTGAAATCCTTAGGATCCACCCCACCAATTGCTGATAACAAGGCCTGCCTTTGGGTTGGACAATTTTGTAATACTTCAAGAGTCGACATAGCGGATGGCGATTGTGCCAAATCTTCCACTATGTTATAATGTTGCGCCGCTCTGGCGTGAGGATTAAATGTCGACTTGTGTACTACACCCTTTGGCGGTTTTATTGTTAATTCAGGGATGATGGGTGGTACAACTTCTGTCGAAGTTGTTGTCGAACTACTTGGTTGATCTTTACCTTTTTCGTTTGACAGCTGAGGATTCCCATAATCTTTGTTCCTTGTCGAAATCAAAGCATCATTCTGCTGTTTTGAAACCGACAACATAAGGACTTGCGACGGGGAAGCATTTCCACTATCAACCAGATTTTGACCTAGGTTGGGAAATGGATCAGTTAGCACAGCTGAGGTTTGGGAACTTTTAAAGAACCTCTTTAACTCAGCTTTGAATGGGCAATTCTTTGTGTAATGATCCTCATCATCACATATTTGACATGGATAATTTTGTTTCCCTTTCCCAGGAGGGTTTGAAGAATTTTTCCCAGGGGATGACTCACCCTGTTTTTTCTTCTTCCCTTTGTTTTTCTTTTTCTTGCTTCCTGGTTGATTGGTTTCTTTGCCCTTATCTTCTGATACGGCATTTACTTCCGAAGCAAGAATTTCTTCTTTTGCATTTTGATCCGAATTCTTACGGGCTTTCTTTGACGAGGCCTTTATCGATTTCGTGTTTGCCGTGCCAATCACGCCGTCACCGGCATGAGAGTCACTATTTGATTTAGGAGGAGGAGGAATTGAAAACTCTGGTCTAGGGGCGTCAGGTATCTTGTCGTAGAGTGTGCCGGACTGAGTATAAACTAAGTCCAAATACTGTGCACGAGCAATTACTTGCTCCTCTGTTACGACTCCCCCTTTGGCCACATCTTCCGTAATAGCCGGAAGTAACGACTTTATAAACCATTCAGCTAATAGCTTATCGGGAACATATGTTTTCACCATCCTACGACGACGACGCCACTCATGTATATGATTAGATATATGGGTGGCAGTTGTCTGTTTGAAGTTGGTTAATATTTCTGTCCCCGTTTCATACCTTATCGGTAATTGAAAATGGGTTAAGAAAGTCGTGGCTAGGGAACTAAAATTGTCGAAAGAGGCTCTTGGCAATTCAATATACCATTTAGCCGCTGGACCTGTCAATGTCCTCTGAAAAAGGCGAAGTCTTATCGAATCGTCGTTTAGGGTGTTCGATGAACACCACAGATGAAAAGTCATCACGTGATTCGACGGGTCTTCACCTGGATTTCCATTGAATTTAGGAATGTCAGACGGAAGTTTGTGAGGAATCGCTGGCCACCAAGGGGCATAAGCAATCGGATCGTTTGTTAAACGGTGTAAATCGGGTAACTCTAAAGTCGCCACGAATGGTAACTGTTGATTCAGGTTAGGCGAAGCGTAACCAGGGTACGATGGAATCGCTTGAGCAGTGGGCCTTTGCATACCAGCATAATGTAATTGATGTTGGTATGACTGATACGGTTGGTGGACTTGACCACTGTAAAGTGGTTGGTTTTGACCGTTTTGGATATACGGTTGTCCACTATTCGCAAAGATCTGCTGCTCAGAACCTTGGTACACCTGCTGGAATTGCGGTTGTTGGTATTGCACAAGCCATGGTTGTGACGCCATGTTCTGTTGTGCCATGCTAACCATTGGACCGAGGTGTGGGGTAATTGTACCCGTTTGTACTTGTGTCGCCCCACCAGTTGGTGATTGTGGTTGTGACCCATGGTCAAGTGGCTGTTGCATTACAACCTGAGAAATCTGAGGTTGACATGCAACAGGTATCGCTTGAACTTGTGACATTGTTACAATAGCCGGTGTAGTTGGGATGTTCATCATAGGTACACACTGTTGCATAGAATATACAACCCTTGGTTGTTGAGGTAGCATAGGTACCCAACTACTTGATGCAATTCCAGTATAACCTGAATATTGTTGCGAACTCACGTATGGATACCCTCCCGGAGGGGGTAATGAAAGGGCATATTGCCCCCCATACGGTATCAATCCCGAACTCAAAGGGATCGATTGCCCAGATTGACCTCCAAATGGATCAATTTGGTGAGTTTCAACATAAGAGTTGCCAGGTATTACTCCGGATGAACAAAATGGAACAGACCATACTGTCGAAATAGTCCCTTGGTGGACTCCTTCTAGCTGTGGAGAGCTAGTTGGGACAGCTGGTATGCCGGCAAACATCGTCGGAGTGACGGCAGGGACTTCTGCTGTCGCTGTGTCATTTGACACAGTCCTAGATGATGACGGTTGTTCAGACATCTTAAGTCTATCCAATAGATTGCCTAGCGATTCTACAGGGACTTCCACTTGTGGTGGATTAACTTCTGATGAAGGAAACAGAGTGACCCCGACTCCATAATGAGTTGGAGTACTTGCTTGCGGATCCTCTGCAATTTCCTCTATCGCAATCAAACTCAGTGGAAGAGGAAGACCGTCAGGTCCATAAAATATTTCTGGTGCCGAAGAAGTGGTTGTTTCGACAGCGACAGTTGTTTGAGGAACAAAACTCTCTGGACCGGTTACAGATGGAACAGGTTCAGTTATACAAGTATTTGCACCCAGACTAGGATCAATATTACTGTCTTTTTGTGGCTGTTGAACTTCTTCTATAGAGGCAGGGTTTCCAGAAATGTTAGGAGTAACCGGAACCTCAGATGCAGTTGGAACACTTGTTCTAACTTTTATAGGAGATTTTGAACCGGTTAAACGAGTTCGCTTTGTCCGTACTGTTTTCGATTCCGGAGACAAAGACGGTTGACTCGTAAGCCTCCGCAAACGACGGGGTTTCAATTGACTTTCTTCCACGATTGCGGATTACTCGATCAACCAAAATATTAAAAGGGGAAATTTGTGTTTCCGAATTGAATGAATTTTATTAGACGCTTTTAGACACAACTTGCTTTTTCACTTTTTAAGAGTCGAGAAAAAGCTAAAGATGACTCTAGTCTCCTTCGATGTATTAAAGAGCCCGAAGTGACAAATGCTCGGTTGGACTTTTTCAGTTATAGAGTTTGAAAAAGGCCAAAAGAAACTGCTCTGGAGATCTAGGCAGAGGGTGTGCCAAACCTTTCTCAAAACCACAGAATACGTTTTACGGTACGGGTGGTCGATCTTCGTGAATGCTGTGTTCACTGCATTGCGATCAGTAGGGCGGCCGACACGGTTTCCTGTGGATAAAAGATATATGCCTATAGGGGTCTCCCAATATATACGCGACGGTACGTGGGAGCACAAGTCCGTATTAGTGCCACCGACTCTCAGGAGGAATCACCCACCTTCGTCGAGATCGACAGTCACTACGTTTAACGACGCCGGAACACGTCTCTAGCTTAGACCTCTATGTGTTTGCGTTATGTTTCAAAGCATTGTTAGGTTCATTCAATATATTTTAAGTTGATCTTTTTAAAGTTTTCCTTTCAAGGTTCACCACGAGATGTTTTTGATACAAATTCCTAAATGCAGTCTAAGATGAGAAGCAAGCTTTTTCAATCTTTTCGACTTATGAAAATCTTAACTACTGAGGGAAAAGAAAGACAACATCTTTTCAAACAGATCAAAGAGCATACACTAATGCACTTTTTCCCTAAATCAACATACAAACTTATATGAAAAATGCAAAATGCAGGTATTTCTTTTCTCCTTCTTAATGTTGGTGCAATACAAAAAGAAAGCTGTTGTATAATTTCGAATTCAATTTCAAGTGAAAGCAAACAGGCTTGTCCACAATCAAAAGACACCTTAAGATTTACTTGTTTCGACACTAGAAATATATAAATTCAAACCATATGACGAAAGCAAAAGCTCAATCAGCTATGAACAGCAAATAAACTAACTCTTAAGATCAAAACGACACTTAATCACAGGTCTAGATCTAAGAGGCCACAACAAGACTAGTTCACTTTCGGTATGGGAAACTGCAAATGATACAAGAAATACACAAAGAAAAAACACAGTTTCTTTATACAACCGAGGTGGAATAGTGGCAAGGAAAGTTGGTTTCAGATAGGTACATTGACTGGTAACAGGCTGCAAAAACAAGGGTGAAAACAGGGCAAGAAACAGTAGGGAACCCCAGTAGCACTAGGCAAAACTGGTCCAGCACAGGTAGTACACTGGCAGTTTGACCTTCAGCGCAGGTAGCCCCTTCGGGAACTGCGCTGAAATGCAGACTGCCTTCACAGCACCTGCACTGAAGAACGAAACTTTCGTTTCTCTTGGTTTCCGGGTCACAGATTGCTCAAAAATTCACAGTTTTTGGCCAAATCAGAAGCTATCAGTCAAGTACACACTAAGGGATGAAAAGGAGGATGAAAAGCTATCACTAAGAGCTATTTAGAGTCCTTGTGGATCAGCTCTTCAAATCATAAACTTGCCCAGAAACTGAGCTAGAGTAGCTGCCCTCTACTTTGCATTTGAAAGATCCAAATGTAGTTCGATTCGGTACTCCCTGTGTTTATGAAATGAATAGCAAAAACACAAACAACCAACAAGATATGATCCCCAGCGGAGTCGCCAATTTGTTGTTGGGAAAAGTATCCAATACGGAATGACCCTATCCCACTCTAAAGGTGATAGTACCTCAGCAACAACAGAATGCAAAGCTATTCGAGATTACTTCTTTATGAGATGTAAGAGAGGGGAGAAAGAGATCCACTAACCGTTGTCTTCCGCTAATGATTGATCCAATCTTCTCTCTTTGCTGCTTGCTCCCAGCTCCTTGCTCTTTCACTGGCCCAGCTACACAAAGATCCTGCAAAAGGGCAAGAGAGGGAAACTACAAGAAGCATACATTCATAATTGATTCAAGGATTAGAATAAATCAAATACACAAGTATAACAATTCACCATTGAGACACATGCATATAGAAGAACCTCAAATTCTTTATTAATGGAAGAAGTAAAGTTCTGAGAGTGTTACAACCATAAGAGGCCCAATCCAGCAACACCTCCCAGCAGAAAGAAATCTCCTCTTCACCTCCTTCAAGCAAATCACCCAATAGTTCTATACTCAAACCAACAGCACTTCCTTACATTCACAAGATTCCCGCCTCCCTAGACCTCATGAGAGAGCTCTATATATAGGAGTTTTGGAGAAAGGATGAGTCAGCTTGAGCTTGGCATGGAGCTGACTAGTGTCCTCTCCCACTTCAGTTATTCTTCAGTTCTTGAGTCCACTTGGAGGTTCTTGCTTCCACTTGGAGATCTAGACCCTCTTACTCATCACAAGGCGAATTCCCTGATCAAAGTGTCATTTTGGAAGCTTCCTGGGCATTGACACCTTGAGGAATGACTGTGCCACTTGGCCAATCTCGCCGAGCGCAGGTAGCCTTCATTGGAGTTGACATTCAGCGCAGGTACAGAGTGGAGCAGTTGACATTCAGCGCAGATGCTCAGTGGAGCAGTTGACATTCAGCGCAGATGCTCAGTGGAGCAGTTGACATGATCCAGAATTAGCTTGTTTTTGAGTGTTTTCAGGTGGAGAACTGATATTTAGTGCTGTGGTTTGCTGACCTTATTCCTCTAGGGGTAGGAACAACATGTTTAGGGACTTTGGATCCCTCAGATTATTGAAATTTCATGCTTCATGCTGTAAGGCACAAAAATGTCTATAACACTGCTGCCTCTCGTGCCAGAATATCCACCTTCCTCTCCTTGTGTTTCACCTTTTCGGGGCTTCCTGTAGAAGCCTGTTTCTGCAATTTCGGGCTTCCTGTAGAAGCCTGTTTCTTACTAATTTTTGGGCTTCCTGTAGAAGCCTTGGTCTTTGCTTTTGGGCTTCCTGTAGAAGCCTGCTTCTCACTGATCTTCGGGCTTCCTGTAGAAGCCTTTGTTTTTGTTTTTGGGCTTCCTGTAGAAGCCTGTTTTTCAATGACTTTCGGGCTTCCTGTAGAAGCCGGAGTTTGTGTTTTCGGGCTTCCTGTAGAAGCCTGTTTTTGCTTTCCTATAGACACAGGTGTCTGCACTTCCACTTGCTTGCCTGCTTGAGTTTTTCTTTTTGCTTTGGGTGCAGGTGCTGTTGAGGTGCTTGGGCTGATGTGGGCCACCTCTGCTTTGTCCATTCTGCTCTTCATCCTCTTTTCCCTTGCTGACAGGATAGGTGTGCCACCCTTTTCTTTGTCCTCCTTTCCCTCATGCTTCTTCCTCTGTTCTCCCTTCTGTACTGTTGTCGGGGTCTCTTGGCCTTCTTCTCTCTGTTCCTCGGCCACAGCTTCGTGTTCCTCACTGCTGGAGGAACCCGTTTCTTCGATCAACATTTTAATATCCCCATCTTTTGTTAAATTCCGGAAGGATTCCCATGAGAGGGGGACCTTATATGAGTGCAATTCATCTTCCACAAGCAGCTTGATCAACCCATGGTGGGCTATCTGATCTGGTATACCCTCTCTCAGCTTTGTAGCACACTCCATTAGAGACTGCAAGAGGTAATAAGGGATGCTCAGTTTTTGTTCTACAGGAAGGTCAATTCGGTGCCTCAACTCAGTGAGCAGCCGAAAGTGATATGCATATACGATGTTGAAACGACCTTCACAAGTAATATATTTCATGATTTGCAAACTGACTTCATTCCAAGGTGGTGACAGGCTCGTTCTTCGCACCCCGTTTTTGTCCTCCGAGAATTCTTCCTCAGGTGGGAAGAATTCCTTCTTTGCCTGCTGACTCAGCTTTCTCTCCTCTTTATCCCACAACAGACCCATAGGAAGTTCTGTGATCCGACTGATATGTTCTGGGGTGAGTTTGAGGCTTAGACCTCTAAAGTTTACCGTGGCCAGTGTCTGAGATTTAGGCTTCAGAGCCTGCAAGAATTCTTCGGCCACTTCATCATCGTAACCCTGCAGCTTATCACAAAAAGGCATCCATTGTGCTCTGGTGAAGAGCTCTACCACTGCCAGGTTTCTCCTTAGTTTAGTTGAATCAGTGGGCTCCCGTCTTATAAACCCACCCGGCATGATGAACACGGTCGTTTTAATTAAAGGTGGAAGATGCAAAAGAGATTTGGTCTATGAAGACAGATCATGCACATACAATATTTCAACACAGTCTACTTATACCATCATCCTGTAGAACGGTAGCAAAGGCACAGCAAACAACAATTTCACCAATATCTTTATGACCCGACTGTGGATGATGGTCTTGCCACTTCTAATAACCAGTTACATTAAGAGTTCAGGGTTACCTCTTTAATTGGCCACCTTTTTCGTGAGGCACCCGCTTTCCTGTAGATGACTGTGTTCCTGTAGACTGCGTTCCTGTAGAACTGCGCTCCTGTAGAACTGCGTTCCTGTAGAACTGCGTTCCTGTAGAAGCCGTGCGCAATTCTCGGGGAGGACTGTAGTTGGCCGCGCTCGAGGTGTGCTTTACCGGCGTTCTAGTAGCCAACAGCTCGGCGTATCAAAGTGCAGAGGAGATCATAATGGCCACCCGAGTTTGAAGTGTTGGATTATAAATGTATGCGCATGATCTAGCCGATTAGATTTTGAATCGGCGCAATCCGTGGCACGGGGGATGAGCTGTCCCCGCCGGACCGTTGGGCGACGTCATCCAACATCCGCCTTCGTATTTACTTGCTGCCGCATTCATTCCCACAGATTTGCCGCCGCCTTTTCCTGTTAAACTCATGCTCTGACGAGAGTGTTCTCACGTGCGTGCAGTTCATTCTCTTTGTCGTGGCCGCCACCCACACATCCAATTACACTTTAACTAGCCGACGTGGCCAGTCAACTGGCCATACGGCCGCTCAACCATTCAATTTTACGCCATGCAAACAATTTCAAAGTAAGATTCATGCGATTTGATGGAAGGAAGGGTTGAGACACTTACCTGCGTGGCTGCACACGATTTTTCCAGTTCTCGGACGATGGTGATGGGATCTACCTGACGCATGCGACTTACACAGACCCGGAGGCTCGTGGTTACCGGCTGCCGTCGATGGAGTGGATGTTTTGCTTGCTTGCGCCCGTGTTTCATTTCAGATGGCGGTGCTGTGAATGGTATCCACTCGAGCAGGTTGAACTGTTACAGGATCCCCGTGAGGGGTCTTGTAACAGTCCTTTCTCCTTGGGTGCATGCTGCACGATGGCGGTTCTGGCCTTTCAATCACGTTCCCGGAGCTCTTTGATGCCTGTGGTATGAGATCCAGCATTTGTTTGGCTTTGAAAATGGCTTTTCCCGCGAGAACTCATCGATCTTCTTTGTTGGTGCAGGGAACTTGGCCGCATGTCGACAAGGATGGTGGAGCAAGGTGACAGCAATGTGCAAGGATGCTAACAGAGGCTTGCATGCATCCAAACCAATCCATAGTCGCAAAATCTCTTTTTAAGATGAATTCTGGCCGTCCAAAACTCCTACAGGAAGTTTCCTGTAGAACATAGAGCTTCCTGTAGAAAGTTCGGCCTTCCTGTAGAAAGTCTGCACTTTCCTGTAGAAAATCCGCGCCTCCCTGTAGAAAGACTGTGCCTTCCTGTAAAAAGACAGCATCTTCCTATAGAAAGACAGCATCTTCTTGTAGAAGATTCAAACCTTGATAAAATTGCACATACCTTGAAAAAACATGGGTACTCTTGGAGGAGGTGCTGGTGAGGTTCCTTGACAGTATGATAAGGACCCCTGGCTATGAGTTGAAGGGCTTCCTCTTCTCCATAGAGCATCTGCAACCTGCATGCAATTTTACCATATCTTGCTTATTGTTTTTTTTTTTTTTCTCTTTTTTTTTTTTTTGAAAGATAACAGGGGCGCCTCAAAGAGGTTTTCACCCGTGCCATCTGCCCTGAGCGCCTCAGAGGGGTTTTCACTCAAGGATCTTTTTCAACCTTTTCTCTTTTTTTTTTTGAAAGACAATAGGGGCGCCTCAATGAGGTTTTCACCCCTACTACCTGCCTTGGGCGCCTCAGAGAGGTTTTCACCCAAGGATCTTTATTTATTTATTTTTTATTTTATTTTATTTTTTTTCCTTTTTTTTTTTTTTTTTTTTTCAGATATTCTTTCTTCAAGGTATGCCAGAGGCAGAGGCAGAACCCTTCTCTATGACCAATACAGATTTCTCTATAGTCTTGATGAACTCTTGTCTTGAGAGAGGTCTCCTGTAGATCTTCAAACGATGCCCATTGACAAGCATGGGAATGGCTTCCTCATCAATGGTTCGAATGAGGACAGATCCATTGTCATGGCATTTCTCCACTATATATGGTCCAAGCCATCTGGTTCTCAGCTTCCCCTTGAAATCTTTGTATCTGGAATCATATAACAAAGCCCAATCTCCCGGCTGAAATTGCTTGTCATGGAGATGTTGGTCATGCCACAACTTTCTCTGAAGTTGAACCACTTCTAAGTGAAGGAGGGCCTGCATGCAGTGCTCATCCAAGCCATTTAGCTGCAGCAGCCTTTCTTGCTGTGCATGGCTGAGATCTAGATCCAGCTGAGCTGCCATCCTCAAAGTGTTGTATTCAAACTCAATAGACAGCAAAGCTCTCTTCCCATAGACCAGCTCATACGGTGTGAAGCCAGTGGTGGTCTTCCAAGTGGTGTTGTAAGCCCATGTGGCTTCAACCAGGCGATCTGCCCAGTCCTTTCTGCTGCTGCTCACCACTTTAGTCAAGATCCCCTCTAATGCTCTATTGGTGACTTCCACCTGCCCATTTGCTTGAGGGTGATAAGGGGTGGAATTCCTATGCTTGATCTTGTGATGAGCTAGGAGATCTTCAACCAGGTTGGAGGTGAACTGGCTCCCTTGATCAGTGACCAGCTCTCTTGGATAGCCAAACTTATAGAAGATGTTCTCTCTTAGGAACTCGGCCACATTTTCTTCTGTTGCTGCTTTGATTGCTTTGGTCTCGGCCCACTTTGTCAAATAGTCAGTACACACAATGATGTAAGTCCTTTGCCTCGAAGAGGGGTTGATTGGGCCCACAAAGTCCATGCCCCACTTCTCAAATGGCTCAAGAGTCACTTGAGGTTGGAGAGGCATCTCATCCCTTTGGGTCGGTTTCCCCATTTATTGGCATTGGTCACACTGACTGACATATCTTCTGACATCTTGATGAAGTGTGGGCCAATAGTAGCCTGCCTGCAAGATCTTGAAGGCAGTTCTCTTTGCTGCAAAATGCCCTCCACAAGGCCCATCATGACAAGTGAGGAGGATATCAAAGACTTCCTCCCCCCTTACACAACGCCTTAAGATCTGATCGGGGCCAAGCTTGAATAGATTGCCCCCGATCCAAGTGAATGAGGCACTTTTTCTGATGATTCTTCTCTTCTCCCTGGAAGATAGGTGTGGAGAGAACTGTGCTGAAACAAGATAGTTTGCTATATCAGCAAACCATGGAGAGAGTACTGAAATAGCAAACAGATGTTCATCAGGCATCTGATCGTCCACTGTTCCATCCTCATCTGCAGACAAATCCAATCTAGATAAAAAGTCAGCAACAACATTTTCTCTACCTGGTTTATCAACAATGGTTAGATCAAACTGCTGCAATAAAAGTAACCATCTAATAATACGAGCATTCACATCTGGTTTATTCATTAAATATCTAATAGCAGCATGGTCAGTATGTACAAAGGTCTGGTAACCAGTAATATAATGTCGGAACTTGTTCAATGCATGGACCACAGCCAAAAATTCTTTCTCGGTTACAGTGTAATTCAGCTCAGCTTTGGACAAGTTCTTGCTAACAAAGTAAATGGCATATGGAAGTTTCTGCTCAACTTGTCCTAAAGCTGCACCTATGGCTTTGTTCGAGGCATCAGTGTGGATGTGGAAAGGTAGGGCCCAGTTTGGACCTCTCAGGATTGGGGTTGACACCAACTTGTCCTTTAATTCATTTAAAGCCCTCTGACAATCGTCAGTCCAATTAAACTCCACATCTTTTGCCAACAGGCCAAACAATGGCGAGGCTAGCTTGCTGAAATCTTTAATGAATCTCTGGTAGTATCCTGCTAATCCCAAGAAACTCCGGACATCCCTGACCTTTTGAGGAGGTGGAACCCTCTTGATGAGAGAAATTTTGTTAGGATCCACCTGCAATCCTTGGCAAGAAATGGTATGGCCTAGCACGGTGCCTTCAGTCATTAGGAATTCACATTTTTCAGGACTAAGGGACAAGTTCATCTCAGTGCATTTGGTTAGGACTTTCCCCAGGTTGGACAATGCTTCCTGGAAGTTGGCCCCATAAGGAGTAAAGTCATCCATATATATTTCTACTGCATCATGGACCAGTTCCGAGAAGATGCTCAAGACAGCTCTCTGAAAGGTAGCAGGAGCATTGCATAGCCCAAAGGGAAGGACTCGATAGACAAAGGTACCCCAAGGACAAGTGAAGGTGGTCTTATCTTGGTCTTCCGGGCTGATTTGGATTTGATTGTACCCGCTAAACCCATCCAGGAAAGAGAAGAACTTCTTTCCTGCCAGTCCATCCAACACTTGATCTATGAAAGGTAGAGGGAAATGGTCCTTCTTGGTAGCTTTGTTCAGTTCTCGGTAGTCCACACAGATTCTCCATTTCCCATTTTTCTTGGGAACCAACACTAGAGGGGACACCCATTCACTATCTGAGATGGGGTAATTGAATCCGGCATCCAACAGTTTTTGCAATTCTTCCTTGACAATGTCCTTAAGGGCTGGATTCATTCTCCTCTGAGGTTGCCTAACTGGTTTACAATCCTCTTTGATGTATATATGATGGGTACAGACCAAAGGATGGACTCCTTTCATTTCCTTATAGCTCCAAGCGAAAGCATCGAGGTGGTTGGCCAACAGACTACACAGCTCCTTTTCCTGGGAAGGAGATAGGGAGGAGCTGATCTTCAATGCTTTCTCAGGGCCGAACTCCACATTCTTGACTCTGGGAGTAACAGGGTTGGTTGTACAAAGATCCACTAAGGTGCTAGCTTGGGCATCCTCCACCAATTTCTCTAAGGGTAGTGCACTGGAAGGTGGATTCTGGATCAAGGTCTCGATCAAGTCATCCTCGGTTGGGGGGTCTTTTCTAGTGGTATCTAAGGTGCACAGAGGTGCTGAGTACACCTCGTCTTCCTCTCCTTCTTCCAACCAGAGTGGTAAGTCATGCTCTAAGGAGGGTTGGGCAGGAGGGTATAGGACTAGTTGCTTGGACATGGGACCATTTTTGATGGTCATGTTTCCTGCACGACAACTTATTTAAGCATCTGCAGTAGCTAACCAAGGCCTTCCCAAAATGAGAGGATATCCAGTAAGCTTGGCCTTTGGTTGCAGAACCAGGAAGTCTGCAGGGTATTCCCAAGAGTCAATAGAGACCAAGACATCCTCCACAATCCCTTCGGGAGTCACGGTGGAGCGATCTGCTAATTGCAGTACTGTCGAGGTCTTCCTCAAGGAACCCTGAAGATTAAGCTCAAGCATGGTATCCCTGGTCATCACATTAATGGCAGCCCCTAGATCAATCAAGGTGTGAGGTATAATAGTGCCATTAATGTAAACATCTACTACAGGACTTCCAGGATCTAGGTACTTTGGGCAGATGACTTGTCCTAGCATAAGGTCAGACAGTTGTCCTATGACATTGATAGTTGAGGCATCTTTCTTCCGTCTGCCTGGGTGTTTGAAACACTTCTCCTTAACCAGCTTGTTATATATAGGCACATCCTTGATGGCTTGGAGAAGTGGTATTTTCACACACAACTGCTTGAGCTCACCCAGAAGCTCATCCTCCTCTGGGTTGGGTTGTGTGGTGGCTGTTAGTCTCTCAGGAAAGGGTGGAATAACCTTTGGTTCACTTTCCTGTTTATCTTCCTCATCCTCTCGGGGAGGAGGTTGGCGATCTGGTAGAGTCTTTCCAGATCGAAGATTGATCTCTTGGATCTCCACAGCATAGGTAGGGCATGAGGTTTCCCCAGTGTATACCTGCTGGGCCTGTCTATTGTTGGGGTTCGGGTTTGGTTGAGCAGGCATTTGAGGCTGCCTTGGAGGAGCAGGAGGCAATGGCTGAGGTTGAACTGGTGGTGGAGGCAAGATGGCAGGAGGAGTGTTGTATTGGGGCCTCCACCCCAACTGAGGCGCATTCCATTGAGGATGAGGCTGGGTATGTGAGTGATATGAATGAGAAGTAGGTTGAGTGGGGTACTGAGGTGGATAAGACCATGGAGGAGGCATGGACCATGAAGGATGAGCAGGGGGACCCCAGGAAGGCATAGGAGTCGATTGGTTGGGGTTGTAATAAGCTTGAGATGCCCCTTGCATCCCCTGCTGATAAGGTCTAGATCCCTGTGGCCTCCTTTGGTTGAGAGAATAGAGAGGCTCTGTGGGAGCTTCTGTCCCTTGGTACATGGCTTTAAACCCAGGTAAGGTTGGACACTGATTCGTGGGATGGTCCTCCTCACAAACGAAACACACTTCGACCGAATGCAATGGACATTCGTTCTTAGGGTGCCTCCTTGTGCACCTAGGGCAGAAGACAACCAAGGCTCTCTCAGCCTCTTCTTCCTTTTGCTGAATCCTGAATGTGTCAAGCTGCATGGCAATGGTTTGTCTCACCTCACTCTTAAGATCTTCTAATTGATTTCCAAGTTCATGTTTGGAGAAAGGGACACTAGTTGAGAGGTGGTTTCCTCTACCTCGTTTCCGAGCTGCCTTGGAGTGGTTTCTAAACACTGTCTTGATGTCCTCATAAGGCAGTTGGTAAATGTCCCCCCCAGCTAACATGTGAAGGGTATCTAAGAGGTCTTCAGGGACTCCTCGGAGCAGGACCAACTTGAAGGATTCAGGGTCAAGTGTGCACCTGGCCCGCTTATAGCTTAGTTGGAACCTCTCCTCATAATCCTCTAAGGACTCATCATTTCCCATGGACATCCGAAAGATTTCCCCCTTTGTTTCCTTGGACCTACAGTAATCCCGGTACTTGGTGTTGAAAGCTTGCTGCATCTGAGCCCAAGTGGTGATACTATTCCCAGGTAAACCCATGAACCAGCGTAGTGCTGCATCCTTGAGAGTGGAAGGAAAAGTTTCAACTTTTGCTCATCTTCAATATAGTCATAGGTTCTACAAAGGACAGCAAACTCAAACAAGAAGGTGTATGGATCTTCAGTGGTCAGCCCATGGAAGTGAGGTAAGGCGGAGGGGCTAATGTTTTTCATTTTCATCTCTCCATTGGTCTCTCGGATGGGGAAGGCACCTTCTATTCTCTCATCTTCTCTTCTATTGTCAGCCATAGCTTCAGATGGATTGGTCTCTAACTCTTCTTCTACTATAGGGTCTTTGGATATCTCAGGTTGTTCACCTATAGGTTCTTCTGGGTCACTGTCACCAAAGAAGAGAGAAGGGTGACTCAGTGATGTGGTGGGGGTGTTTGGTAGGAATTTGCCTGATCTATCTCGGTTCCTACGAGGCATGAAATGGAAAAGACTTTCTTTTTCTTTTTGATTGCTTTTGTTTTGCTTTTCTTTCGGTACCTACAAAATTGAGACAGATTGATCTACAACTAACTATGAAAGATGCAAAATTAACTGAAAGCAGGAAAGAACTAATCTACTTTTCTCAAATGAAATTGTAGAAAGGAAATGCTAGTCTACGCTTACAGAAAGGAAGTGCTAATCTATGAAAGCAGGAAATGCTAATCTATGAAAGCAGGAAATGCTAATCTATGAAAGCAGGAAAAGTCTATACTACTTTTGCAGAATGGAAATGAAGTAAACTACTCAGCAGAAAGCAAGAGTAAGGAAATAGAAGAAAAAGCAACAATTACTAATACTCTAACGCTTCCCCGGCAACGGCGCCAAAAAAGGATGGTGGGCTCCAGTATTGTAGCAATAATGCTACAACTCCTGGAGCTTCCTGTCTCTTAATTTTATCAACCCGATAGTTCGTACAAACTTGGAAGCGACGGTGCTGTATGCACAAGTACTAGCTCTTGTCGCAGCTGTCACTTGGTCAGCTGGCACAAGTCCGCTAGGGCTCAAGCCAACTTCTATAGGCTCACAGAAGAAGCTTTATCAATGATGGACGAAAGCTAACTCAAAGGAGACTAGTCTAATTGCAGAAGGAAACTGAAAACCAAGAAAGCATGGAAACCCTAGGAAACCCTAATTTGACTAGCTAGACCCTAACTATGCAAAACTGTGAATGAAACAACTACCAATAATGCCATTACTTGCAGTGAACTGAAATACATGCATCTAAGCTACTTGCATCTGAAAAATCATGTTTTTGTACTTTTTCATTAAGTGGTTGGATTTATTGTGATGATGCTTCTGATTAGGGTTTGGTTGTGCAGGAACGATTGGAATGGAAGGAAAGCATGGGCAAGGTCAGGATTGCTAAGGGAGGTCCCAGAGGGTCTCCAGCATCAGTCCTCAGAAGCCTACCACGTTCGGATGCTCAGCAACCGAGTTTGCAGGTTTCTACAGGAAGTCTGCAGGGGATCCTACAGGAAACTCAGGGGTTTCTACAGGAAGTCTGTGCAATTCTACAGGATGATTGGTCGTGAAAGTTTTGGGAGATGGTGGAGTGTTGGAGTGGTGTGGAAGGATAGATGAGATGGAGATGGAGCCGGTGATGGCTCAGGAGCAGAGGAATCAGATGGAGGAAGAGTGTATGCAGTGGTTTGATGGTTGGAAGGATGGGATCAACGAAAGTTGAAGTAGATGGAGCTATGTGGGAAATGAGAGAGCTGGAGGGTAAATGAGTTGGACAGAGGCTGAATAGGACTTGAGGATAGATCAAGAAGAAGAAGAACGAAGTGGATTGTTAAGGAGCAGCGTAAATGAAACAAATGACTTATGCAGCAAAACGAGAAATTCATTAACCTATGATAACTGTGCCATGAAACCTATGAACAGAAATGGAAAACAAGAAATGAAACTTATGCGTGGAAGTGAAATGTGGAAGTATGGTTCGATGTCAAAAATGCATGGATGGATCTTCAATGAAAATGTTTATGTTGCAGCTTGCATGGAAATGAGAAGAACTGCGTTTCTTTTTGGTGGTTGGTCATGGACTGCACCCCAATCCCTAACAGAGATGGCAGTGAGCCTTTATAACCTTTTTTCTGGAGCTCCAATGATTTATAACTATCCTCCTATTGAACTTAAGCAACTGAAAGCAAATCACCATAAACTAATCCTATCTAAGCTCATGAAAAAGACTAAATTAACAAACTGTAAATTCGAATTGCATGTGAAAGTAAACAAACTCAAAGTGCTGGAACGAAATGCAAACACATTACAACACCGAGGAGATCTATTGCTCTCAGGTTGGGCCCTAACCTGAGAGCTATAGCTCCCTTAGAAACTCAGAATGAGACCAAAATCTGACTGCCTTTATTCATAAACGAAAGTCTGATGACATGCCAAAATGGCTTACAAAACCGAGCTGTAGCTCGTACTTCCAAATTACAAGAATAATACCAAGGTTCAAAAAGCTTCTATCCAAGGCTACGGCCTCAGTATTTATGCAAAAACGATCATCCAACAGGTGTCCTTGATTTTAGGAGCTCGGCTGTCCAACTGAAGTTTAACTGCTGATCCTGTAGGACAGTCATAACTATTGTTCCTGTAGAACAGTTATAACTGCTGTTCCTGTAGAACAGCTGGCTGCTTCTAAGCTCGGTGGGGAGATGGATTGGAGCTCGGAGCTATGGTGGGTATCACGAGGAAGGTCCCCAAGACCGTGGACATCCTCTCCTAAAAACCAGCAGTGCCACCTCATTGTCTCTTTGTCTCCTTTTTCGTTGTCTTTTCTCCCTTTTAATGCCAAAAACCTGAAAGCATCATGCATTAGTCACGTAGATAGAATGTCTACCCTTCTTCCTACAAACAACACAAATAAACCAAGAAATGAATGCATAAGCAATAAAAAATGAATGGTTTGAGTAGAGCAAGTAGGCCAAATGAGCCCAAATTGTACCAAAAATTGGGGCTCATCACTTATCCCATAGATTTCACATGCTAACAAGTGGGAACCATGTATTCAATAGCTAGAATATATTATATAGGGGGTCCTTCCAAAAAAAGAATCTTTTGACATGGATCTAGGAAACCTTGCTAGTAAATTTATCATGGCAGCTATGGATAGCCAACAACAAAACTACATTCAATCAAAGTTTTCAAGCCCTGAAATCAGTGGTGAATAAAGCCAAAGTCTCAAGATGGAAACGCCCTATACAAATAACTTATCCCTTCAAAATAAGCAACCTCCTGACTGAGAAGAAATGGAATGAATGGGACAATACGTTCAATGCCCTTTAGTTGGAAAATCAAACTTGGAGAGCAAGAATTTGAGAAGTGGCAAAAAAGAAGAGATCACATATTATTTTCTTTGATGAAACATTAAAAGGAAATCTAAGATTATATAGAGCAGGAGGGGTCATCTCTGACCCAGATGGAAACCAAGAATCAAGCTTATGCTTGGGGGCCTTAGAATCGTGAAAAGAAAACAAGCTAATGTGTATCCTGTATGCCATGGTTTAAATATCACCATTACCTTGGGAATAAAATAATTGCTAATCATTGGAGACTCCAGGATACTCATAAATTCTTTAACACATCAAGAACTTATGGTTAGCGTCAATATTCTCTATAATCATGAATCTCATTCAAAATTTAGCCAAAATCTATTATTTCATGTCTTAGGGGAGAACAATGACAATGCAAATGGTTTGGACAATGAAGCCTCTCATTTGTCTCAAGGAATTTTGAAAGAAAAAAAATGGGCTATGGTGAAAATCTTATTTCTAATGATGCTTACCATAATGAATATGAGCTTTTTAGCTTTTCATTTGTTTTATGTTCTATAATTTCTCTATTTTTATCACTGTTAAATTGATTTTTAGCTCATAAAGCTCTCAGTGATTTTTCAAGAAATAAGATTTTAAGGGATATGTTTTTTTAAACTCTTATGCGACTTGCGAGGTGGATTGTTGTGCTCCTTTCCAAGCTAACAGTATAATGGGGCTTCTTCCTTTTCATAACTTCTCAAAACTTTCAACCATTAAGAACTAGCTAAAGGAAAGAAAAAAATAAAATGTCTTGGACATATCTAGTTGTTCCCAAACTTCAAGACACTGGCTGGCCTGGGAATGTAATGTGCCTCCACCTTCCTTATGTCTCTCCTCTCTTCTCTCACTTCTCTTTTCAACAGTTGTATGCCTCAAAACATCAGGAGTCAGCATGGATGGCACCCTTCAATATTTTCTAGCAAAGATGGTTGTAATCACCAGCTGTAATTCTCCCATTGTCTAGAAGGTATGGTTTCCTAATGGTCTACTGACTACTTATGCACACAAGAATATTGACATCTAATAATAGGTCTCAAAGGCCCAATATGGAGTTTCTTGTGTAAAAGAGAATATGAATCTCATCGACACCTATTTCTGGAATGTTCTTTTGCAGCACAAGTTTAGGAAAATGTATTTTTAGGCTTCTCCCATAGATTCCAAAGGCCAAAAAGTGGGAACCATGTATTCACTTGCTATACTAGAATATATATGGGGTCCTTAAAAAATAAGCAGCTTTTCACATGGATTTGGGAAAACTTGCTAATAAATTTATTATGGCAGTTATGGCTAGCCAGCAACAGAACTATATTCAATCAATGTTTCGAAGCTCTCAACTTTGTGGTAAATAAAGCAAAAGTCTCATGATGGAAACACTTCGTACAGATAACTTATCCCTTAAGAATAAGCAACCTCCTAACAGAGAAGAAATGGAATGGATGGGATATTACGGAGAATTATCAATGATTGCAAGACTTAATACTTCGAGAGACTGATTGGGATGGAAATTTGATGAGCCTCCACCTTCCTTGTGTCTCTCCTCTCTTATCTCACTTCTCTTATAAATGGTTGTATGGATCAGAACATCTTGATGTCAAATCAGCGTGGATGTCAAAATTTTCTATCAAAGATGGTTGTAATCAGATTTGTAATTCTCCCACTGCCTCAATGATCTATAATCTAGAAGGTATGGTATCATAATCGTTTGTTATCTACGTATGCACACAAGAATATTGAAAGCTAGTAAGAGGTATCAAAGGCCCAAGGTGGAGTTTCTTGTGTAGAAAAGAAGATGAATCTCATAGAAACCTATTTTTGGAATGTTCTTTTGTAGCACAAGTTTAGGAAAATGTATTTTTAGGATTATCTAATAGATTCCACATGCTAACAAGAGGGAACCATGTATTCACTAGCTAGACTAGATTTTATAGGGGGTCCTTCAAAAATAAGCATATTTTCACATGGATCTAGGAAACCTTGCCAATAAATTTATTATGGCAGTTATGGCTAGCCAACAACAGAACCGTATTCAATCAATGTTTTGAAGCTCCGAATGCAGTGGTAAATAAAGCCAAAGTCTCGTGATGGAAACACTCCATACAAATAAATTATCCATTCAAAATAAGAACCTCCTCACAGAGAACAAATGGAATGGACGAGACAATACATTCAGTGCCCTTTAGTTGGTGAATCAAACTCGAGGAGCAAGAATTTGAGAAGTGGAAAAAAAGGAAGAGATCACATATTATTTTCTTTGATGAAACATTAAAAGGAAATCCATGATTAGATGGATCAGGAGGGGTCATCTCTGACCTCGATGGAAACCAGTAATCAACTTATGCCCAGGGGGCTTAGAATTGCGAAAAAAAAACAAGTTGAAGTGTATGCTCTATACCGTGGTTTAAATATCACCATTACCTTGGGAATGAAAGAATTGGTAATCACTGGACACTCCAGGATACTCATAAAATATTTAACAAATCGAGAACTTTCGAAAGGCTTTTGGTTAGCCTCAATATTCTCTATAATCACAAATCTCACTCAAAAATTAACCAAAATCTATTATTTCATGTCTTAGGGGAGCACACTGGCAATGCAGATGGTTTGGCCAATGAAGCCTTGGTTAGCCTCAATATTCTCTATAATCACAAATCTCACTCAAAAATTAACCAAAATCTATTATTTCATGTCTTAGGGGAGCACACTGGCAATGCAGATGGTTTCGCCAATGAAGCCTCTAATTTGTCTTGAGTAATTTTGAAAGAAAAAAATGGGGTGTGATGAAAATATTATTTCTAGTGATGTTTACCATAATGAATATGGCCTTACTATTTTTTCATGTGCTTTTTGTTGTATAATTTCTCTGTTTTTATCACTGTTAAATTGATTATTAGCTCAGAAAGCTCTGAGTGATTTGTCTGGAATTAAAATTTTAACGGATATGTTTTTTTAAAATATTATGCCACTTGCAAGGTGAATTGTCATGCTCCTTGCCTAGATAACAATGTAATGGGGCTTATTCCTTTGCATAACTACTCAAAACATTCAACCATTAAGAACTAGCCAAAGGAAAGAAACAAATAAACTCTCTTTGACATATCTAATTAGTCCTAGACTTTGAGAGACCGGCAGGGTTGGAAATTTCATGAGCCTCCACCTTCCTTGTGTCTCTCCTGTCTTCTCTCACTTCTCTTCTCAACGGTTATATGCCTCAGAAGATCAGGATGCCAAATCACCATGGATGGCACCCTTCATGATTTTATATCAAAGATGGTTGTAATCACCCGTTGTAATTCTCCCAATGCCTCAATGATCTACTATCTAGAAGGTATGGTCTCTTGATGGTCTAATGGCTACTTATGCAAAGAAGAATATTGACTGCTAATAAGAGGTATCAAAATCCAAAGATGGAACTTCTCGTGTAGAAAAGAAGATGAATCTCATAGACACCTATTTCCAAAATATTCTTTTGTAGCACAGGTTTAGGAAAACATATTTTCAGGATTATCCCATAGATTCCATAGGCCAGCAAGCAGGAACCATGTACTCACATGCTAGTTCATATTATATAGGGGTCCTTCAAAAATAAGAATATTTTCAAACGGATCTGGGAAACCTTTCTAATAAATTTATTATGGAAGTTATGGCTAGGCAACAACAAAACTATATTCAATCAATGTTTCGAAGCTCTGAAATGAGTGGTAAATAAATCCAAAAGTCTCATGATGGAAACACTTCGTACAAATAACTTAACCCTTAAAAATAAGCAACCTTCAGATAGAGAAGAAATGGAATGGATGGGACAATACAGAGAATTCTTAATGATTGCAAGACTTAAGATACGTTCAATGCCCTTTAATCGGCAAATCATCAAACTTGGGGAGAAAGAATTTGAGAAGTGGAAAAAAGGAAGAGATCACATATTATTTTATTTGATGAAACATTAAAAGGAAATCCAAGATTAGATGGAGCAGGAGGGGTCATCTTTGACCTGGATGGAAACCAAGAATCAACTTATTCCTGGGGGGGGATTAAAATTGTGACAAACAAATAGGATGAAGTGTATGCTTTATAACATGGTTTTAAATACCAACATTACCTTTAGAATAAAAGAATTGGTAATAATTGGAGACTTTGGTATACTCAAAAATATTTAACACATCAAGAACTTGCCAAATACTTCTCGTTAGCCTCAATATCGTCTATAATTGTAAAGTTCACTCAAAAGTTAGCCAAAATCTATTCTTTCATGTCTTAGGGGAGCACAATGGAAATGTAGATGGTTTGGCCAATGAAGCCTCTCTTTTGACTCAAGGAATTTCGAAAGAAAAACTAGGGATATGTATTCTTCCATTATTTTTTAAGTTCAACCTCCAAGATCACAAGTTAAGGTGTTCTATTCAGCATATAAGCAAAGAACCTATTTCAAACTTCACATCCCAACTGACTTTAAGAAATTTGGAGGAAAGGAGGAAAGAAAAATAGGAGGATACTGAGAAGCAAGCCAAGGATCCAATGGAAGTAGATTGACCTTCCATCAACCCACAAATAGATCTACAACAAAATCTTTTGACAATGTTTTGTAAATCAATATGTATTTTGAATGTTTTCCACATGCAATATACCTGCAACACTACTGTTTGATCTTTTATCTCTGATGGGTGCACAAGTGGGAATGAATTGGTTAACAATATTGAGCAAGTGTGAAGCCTTTAGTTATTATTTTCTTCTCACCCCTCTTTTTTGTTGTTGAAATCTTGATTTTGGCATCTTTCCATTGTATTTTTTCGTCTCATTTCGAACAAATTTTGCAGAGATACATTTGTTGGGTTTGATCCCACCATTGCGGCAAAATTCAATGAGAGGAAAATTGCATGAATCAGTGCAGGTCATGATATCATGGATGTAACCAAAATCATATGGATATTTGAGAATGCCAAACACATTGTTGAGGTAATTCTTACCTCTAGGTCAAGATTTTTTCTTTCTTTTCAAATGAGAGAAATCAGTATTGTAGGGCTATTAAGGTATTTCAATTAGCAATGTATTTCCATATTATAAAGTTTTGATAGCTCTGATGGTTTCTTACATATTTTGGGGACTGGAATTACACATCCTGTTTGCATTGCATGCCTTATTTTCTTATAAACTTCCATCTTGATTAGCCTACCATGTTTTTTTGTATTTTCTCGGTATTGGCAATTAGATATCCCTTTATGTTTTTTTTCCTTTTTCCATATAAAATTTCATCTTTCTATCCCTCCTTAAATAATTTAGATTCAAAAAACTGTTTTCTTCTTCTTCTTCTAGATTTTGTTTTATTTCTTAAACAATCTTTCCTAAGACTATGAGGTTTGCAATTTGACATGTTTTCTTTTGGCTTTGTTCAGATTGAGAAAGAATTGAATTTGGCTCATTTGATAGATACACATGGGACTTCCTGAATTTCAAGCCCATTGTGAACAAACATAAGTATGCAAGGACCATTCCTCTGGAGTCGTCTAAAGAGAAAGCTATTAGCAAGCATCTGGTGAAGCGAAATTTTCACTTTATTGGTCTGACAATCATGTACTCCTTCATGCAAGTTGCGGACCTGACTAATGATCATCTTGTAAATTTCTTCAGACATGAAGAATGCCTTAGCCTATCCTAGCAAGAGAGATGCAACTAGAGTGAATTTCAGTAACAAATGTTACAAATTTAGCTAACTATGATGTTTTTAAATAGGCTATTGAGATGCTTATCACAGACATCATTCTTAGTGAAGATCCATCTCCGTATTTGAACAAATGTGTGTGGAGAGTGAGACTTATGCTGACCCAGTGACAAAAGTAGTAATTGGTGTGCATTCTTAGATTGACTTCTCTGTATATAATTAAGTGTTGTACTCAAGCAATGATTGAAGCAGTAATTGGTGTGTTGTCCTCGAGCAGTGATTGAAGCAGTAATTGGTGTGCATTATTAGATTGACTTCACTGTATATGATTAAGTTTTATATGAGTAAGTGTTGTACTCTAGTAGTTGTACTCTAGTAGTTGTACTCTAGGTGTTGTCCACTATACAAAAGTAAAAACATGTATCCATAGCTATGAAGACATAAAAACAATTTTAGTTGTATTATATAATTAAATATAATAAAAACATAAAAAATAGATATAAAAAAGATATTTCGAACTTATAAGACATTTATATACAAAAATGAAATTTGAGCTAGAGTGAACTCCAATAACCAATGTTACAAATTCAACTAACTATAATGTTACAAATTCATCTAACTGTAATGATTTTAACTAAGCTATTGAAATGCCTATGACATATGCTGCTCTTAGTGAACATCCATCTCCATATTTGAACAAATGTGAGTGGAGAGTGAGACTTCTACTGACCCAGTGACAAAAGCAATAATTGGTATACATTCTTAGATTGAATTCTCTGTTGTACTCTAGGTGTTGTCCTCTATACAAAAGTAAAAACATATATCTATAGCTCTAAAAAATACAAATAGTTTTCGTTGTATTATATAATTAAATACAATTAAAACATAAAAATAAATATAATAAAAACATAAAAATAGATATAAAAAGATATTTCCAACTTTCATCAAACCTTACACAAAATGGCCATAAAACTTTTTTAACAATAACATTTTATTAATAATTATGTTTATGACAAATTTTCTTATAAACCACTTAGACAACAATACTTTTATTTCTAAATTTTATATGAAAACAAAATATTTATATACAAAAATAAATTTCAGTGAAAGTAAAATAAAATAAAATGGCATAAAAAAATGTACTTTTATGCTATTTTTTTTAAGCTCTTGCTTTAAGGCATTCCCTTTCCCTTTACAACAGCTAATGCAATTACTAATAAATAAAATCGGCTGATAAATAATTGCATTAGACCAACCCTAAAAGGCACATGATTAACTATGACAATGTCACGAACCCCGCACGTGATTAAATATGACAACGCCACGAACCCCGTTATTATACTTTTGGTCAACCCTCAGAAGTGTTCTTGTTCCCCTCAACCAGTTGATGTATGAAATCCATAACCTTACATGAACCTCGTAGGGAATAAGGTACAGGAGTTTCTTGGAAAAAAAAGAGACGAGAATAAAATACCCTTGTCTGTTGGCTTTGAGAACCTGGAAAGCATCTTCGATCATCTAGTCATCACCGACATGACATCATTCAAATTTGTTAACCCTAATGAATCTAGTAAAATCTCAATGGCATTTTCCCTCCCATACTAGTCTTCAAATTATAAAAGGCATGGTACATCCTTACTGACTATTTACTCGTAACAAAGTACCATGCTTACTGACTATTTACTCGTAACAAAACTTTCATACGTACTTCGTTGATGGATATAAAGAAAATAAATTGCACAAAGAAGAAGAGGCCACCGACACCGAATGAAGTCAAACCTTGATGGCCGAGTGAGCAGCAACAACAACTATAGAACAGTAACCTTAAAATATAGCATCGGCTGTCCCTCAGAAATACTCTCTTAGTCTCAGAGTCTCCTTCTCGCTCTTATATACTTCTGTTAGGATTGTTTGATATTTGCACGCAGTTGTCCTCTTAACGTGCCTCAATTGATAAATTGTTCAGACTACAAGTGCTCTTGTAACAGTCAGTTTCGATGCATAATTCAACAGAGAGATTTGTCGAATCAATTTTCTAGTCGACTAAAACCGAGATTGGTCGACAAGCATTTTCCTAAGTCGAATGCATCTTTTCCAGTCGGGCAAGCTCTAATTCAAATGGTCGGCGTGATTTTCTTTTTTGCAGACACTGCACGAAACTCCAGCATCCGGCCAATCGGTATAGAACTAAAAGAGTCCATTCTGGTACGGTAACGACCATAATCGATGATAGTTATGAGATATAATTTCTCCAAAAATCATGATAATGTAAATAATATAGAAAACAGATATGGGCTTTTTCACTGATTCCCGTCAGCTACTTATTCCACGGGCACACTTTGATGGAGCAGTAAAAGATGGAGACTGTGCATGTGGAGTTTACATTTGTCTTTTAAGGGAGCTACAATACTTCCTGTTTTGCAATGGCAAAGGATCAAATAACAAAGCCAAGGCCATGGCTCTTCATGGCCTGCTTATTTTCTGCTCTTTTATGGACATCTGCTCCATTAACATCTATGGGGATTCCAAAATAATCATAGGACTTGTGAAGGGGAACCAAAGTATAAAAAATGACAGCCTCTCTGGATGGATAGGCAGGATAAAATGTCTATGGAAGCCTTCATAGTTCCCTATCACACATATAAAACGGGGACAAAATGAGCAAACGGATAAGCTATCTAAAAAGGGCATGCAGTCTTCTGGCAACTATGTATCTCTGTAGATCATTTTACATTCGCGATACAACCTTTTTCTATGCCAGGCACTTAAAAGGACAAAATCTGGTATGCATTTGGTTCCTTTATTTTGGAAGAAGGTTTTTAATAAGGTCAGGCAATGCTAATACTTTTATACAGGTATATTCTTCCTGTTATGGTTAGATCTATAGACAGAGTTCATATAGTCATATTTTCAATATGAATGTAATACTGCAAATACTTTCTGATTTGGATATTACACCAAGGATATAGCCTTTACATATGTATATGGATGATTTTTGGAATATAATACCAAAACTATTCAGCTTTTTCTTCTGAAAAAAACGTCTCTGTAGTCCCGGAGACATTTGAATAGAAGAGCATGCATCTTACCAAAAGTATAATCGTTGGTTGACATTATTCCCGCACCTTGATATTAAAAGATTGGATTCATCTTCGGCGGGAATCTCTCCATAACAGGGAACAACGCACATTTCAACAGTAGCATCCACGAGCATTCTCTACAGACAGATTTTCTCTTTTTGCAAGTTTAGATTTTACGATGACAAATCTTCAATTCTAACATACAACATCGATGAGCCTTTAAGAAGAACAAACCATATTTTATTGTTTGGAAAAATCATTTTATTTCGTCTTTGGAAAAATCAGGGATTGCAACTTTTCCATTGGATCTCTTCCTCTTTGCCTTTGCCTATGCACGCTCTCATCGTCTTCATATTATTACAGTCCCAGGCTCATGTACCAACGGCTATTCTCATTGTATTCATATTATTACAGTACCAGACTCATGTACCAATGACGGCAGAACCAAGTTGTTGAAGTCTAGCATTAGAATAGGGTACATCTTTATAGCTCAACAAGAACACATATATATACACAAAGAACGAGAGAAGGTTAGAAAAGAATTCCAATCTGCTTGGTATTAGTCTTTAATGTATACATATACATGATATATGTGGTTAGAGTGGTTGTACCTCCTCTCAACTACCCATTTACTTTACATTACATATTTATTAAGGTTTACTAACAATTACATGATACATGATGTAGGGTTATAACAGAGGTCTAAAAGCCCTTAAAATAATGTGTAATAGGTTATTGTGTGCAATTTCACTTAGTTTTGTTGTATTTTGCATGGGCTTGTCCTTTAATTACACTATTCGTATGGTTGGTAACCTTTTATAAGTAACCCTATTTTGATATCTCCTCCTTTAAATATTTTCATTTGGTCTCACCCCATGAAAGCCATTGGAAGTAGCAAAAAGGTTACTTTGGTACATCTTTGCTACAATTTAGTTTCCTATATACTATATCATATGCGGGCTCCTTTGGTTCTACATGTTACAGTTTGATCTATTGTAAGGGTTTATTTCCAATAGAGCCACCCCAGTTTACTTAGTAGAAACAACAATAAAATTTCTATTTCATTCACGTATCACCTTTATCTTCATCTTTACTCTTCTTTCATATGCTACACTTACAACATTTCCATTCCCACATTTGATGAAATTAATAATTAGTATTAAATTAACATTTTAAAAATCCAATTCCAAATTCCAAAATAAATACGCTTATACACCTAATTTTTTATAAATATAATTTTCTCCGTATCCACCTAATTTCTTTATGAACGTAACTTTCTTCATAGTTGATACCCTCACCTACTCCAACGACATGCTGCACGACTTCGTTCACCGATTCTTTATATGGATTGGATTTATCATACTTTCAAGAGATGATGTAACCATAATTGTTCTTCGTTACCATCCTTTGAGCTCGTCACGGAACTTTATAGAGGAAAAAAGAATGTGTTCGATTTCCATGAATGCTTTGTCAGTTCAATATCTAGCAAAACCATTTTGTTACGTCAAAGTTATCAAAGGTGGCAATATTTATATAGTCATATCGATTCGCCAAAATCCATTTATTTAATTGTGTACCTTATAGTTTATCCATTTTCCAAATATGTTTTGAAACATCTCCTATGGTTATGTTTTTCCACGGGATTGTCACTCTGTTTTTGAGAGTATGAGAGTACAAACCAAAGGGCATCTTCCATCCACGTAATCCTTAAGCTATTTATGATAATCTGGTATCTACTCCTAGTTGGAAGAATAACATTATACAATATAAAGTGTGTACATACCTAATTGCATGTCAAGGTCCACCACTATCCTCAACAAACCCTCAAAGTATACTTTGTGAAGAAATTCCTGTGCACATAGTTGAGAAGAAATTGCATGATAGGATTCTTAATGCCTAATCGGTTGTGTGACACCCCTACTAGTTTCACAACCAAAACAAACACAAACT
This sequence comes from Pinus tabuliformis, assembly GCA_031772625.1. NCBI lineage: Eukaryota > Viridiplantae > Streptophyta > Pinopsida > Pinales > Pinaceae > Pinus > Pinus tabuliformis. The sequence continues at coordinate 225,734,361 of CM062813.1, forward strand.
CAACTGAAGATTTCTCGACCTTAGTGAGGTAAACAGCGTAACCCTCCACTCATCTTACCCATAAGACTTATTTCTCTTGTATAGTTACACTGCCGAAATAACTCCATTTTAGTACATCATGCGCCAAAATTCTGGAATGAATTCGTGGACGCTACGTGAAGGCTGAATGATTCATAGGGAATTTCTACTGCCAGCTAAAAATGCAGCAAGAGGACTCTTGGAATCGCCTCTGCGTTATATCTTGACGAACTTATTTCCAACATGAGAAATTCATAGAATTCGATAAAATCATCTCCATTAATGGTTTGTTTTGTTGGAAGTTTGACAACGAATTATGTAAATTTGGGTAAAAAATGTAACTGGTTAGTTTTATACTGAAATAGAAGTTATGTAACGGAGAAGGCTTGTATGATTCCAATCCCTTGCCCCATGGATGTTTCCTTAACACCCTCTCAAGGTTTTACCACGTAAATCCTGTGTGTTTATTTGTGTGTTTGGTTTCAGTTTTCAGTCAGTTATGTTCTTTTCTTGGTTAATGTATAACTGCTCCTTCTTGATCAATAACTCATTCATCTAGAAACAACAATCGGTATCGGAGCGATTAGTTGAATCAGGGCTTATGAGAGATCAGAAGTCCACTTGCGTTCATCTTGTTACTGTGTGGAGAGCAGAAGCTCTACGTGTGGAATTTTTTTTGAGCCTGTCTCTGTGTGAAGGCAAGCGCTAAACCCCATCTTTGCGTGAAGTACAAAACCGTGAAGTGCAGAAGCTCATTGCTACGTAGGCTTTGCATGTGGACTTCTTTGCTTCGTGAAGGCTAGCAGAGCTTGTCTCTATATACAGGCAAGTGCTAAACCCCATCTCTGTGTGAAGTGCAAAACCGTGAAGTGCAGAACCTATGTGCTGCTGCCCTGTCCATCTGCGTTGAGGAGGATCCATTTGTGTGAGGAGGCCATCTCTGTGAGAAGAGAGGAGGAGTGCACCTGAGTGTTGCGGTCTAAAAACAGACCAGAGCCATCTCTGCGTGAGGAGAGGAGGACTCTGTTTTCTGTGTGGCATAGTGGCAATCTCTACGTACTGGAGCAGAAAGGAGGCATGTGTGGGCTTTGCTGCGTGAATGAAAGCCCCTTGCCTGTGTGTAGAACCCTCTGACCTGCGTGGACCAGAGCCTTTGTGACCAATTTGGAGCTATTGGCTTAGAACGTGCTAGTGAAAGAAAGTGTTGGAGCTGCTGGACCAGGTTTGGAAGACGTTGAGGGGGTTGTGTTGATTGCAAGAGCTGTTGTCCAACGAAGAGGAAGGTGTTGTCCCTGCGTGTTGCCTACATGGAAGAGCCATCGAGCTAGGCAGAGCCTGCGTGTGTGAGGGCAAGAGCTGTTGTCCAGTGAACAGGAAGGCACTGTCTGTGGAGCTGTTGCGTGCCAGAATAGTCATCAAGATGGCTTGAAGGGTTGCATGCCAGGGGGAGGAGAAAGAAGCTACTGGCTTGTCTTTCTTATCAGAGAAAGAAGCTGTTGGCCTGTCCAGATCCATAGAGAATTTCGGTGTTCAAAACCTGCGTGGAGAAGATTTCTAAGGGAAAACCAGATTGGGTATTTTTTTTCCCAGCATAATTTGTTGAATAAATTCAGTGAATTGAAGAAAATAATTTCAGGATATTGAAGCAGGGTTTGTTAAAAAGCAGAGGGTTTGTTAAATAGAAGGAAACTAAAATTAAACAATAGGGAATTTTTTTTGGAAAAAATGTTTTCTAAGTCAATTTGAAAAATTGTTGGGGAATTTGTGAATTTTTTTTCTAGAAAATTGAAGTAGAATTGATTATAAAGAAAACTTGGAAAACCCTTTGTTGGAAGAAGACAATCAATATATTTTCTTTTAAAGAAACCCTAGTTGAAAAAAACCCTAGGAGGAAAAAAAATGGCCAAGATGTCGAATGTGAAATTCGAGGTGGAGAAATTCACCAGAAAGAGCAATTTTCTCTTTGGAAACTGAAAGTTAGGGATCTGCTTGTGCAACAAGGGTTTCACAAGGCATTGGATGGGAAAACTAAGAAACCTGCAACCATGACTGATTCAAACTGGGAGGACTTGGATGCCCAAGGTCTCAGTACCATTAGATTATGCATGGCGGATGAGGTTCTCTTCAAAATTGTTGAAGAGAGTATAGCTTCAGGATTGTGGGAAAAGCTGGAAAAACTCTATATGACAAAGTCATTAACCAATAGAATTTATCTGAAAAGACAATTGTACAGTATTCGAATGAAAGAAGGTTCAAAAGTTGCACAACATTTGAATGTTTTTAATACACTTATATGACAATTAACAGATATGGAAGTTAAAATTCACAAAGAAGATAAAGCCATAACCTTGCTGTGTTCTCTGCTCGAATCATGGGATCACTTCGTAACTTTAATCAGCTTGAGCACTGCTGATTCTTTGAAGTTTGAATCAGTCATGGTAGCTCTCATGTATGAAGAAGTACGAAGGAAATCCAGTACTAAAACAACTGCATCAAAAGCCATGGTAGCTAGAAGACGCTCAAAGGAAAGAGGAGAAAAACCAAGGGGGTCTTCCAGATCTAAATCAATGGGAAAGAAGTGTAAGGCAAAATGTTGGCACTGCAATAAAATTAGACACTTGAAGAAAGACTGTTGGAAACGAAAAGAATCAGATAACCCAAAGAAGGAAGCGAATCAGGTCGATTCAGGTATGATAGACAAAGTTTTATCTGCTGAAGAATTTTGTATCATAGATGAAACTTCACTTGAATGTAACGTCCCTTAGGGTTTAGAAAGCTAGTTGTTAGACTCTGGTGCTTCTCATCACATGTGCCCACATAGAAATTGGTTTACTTTGTATGAAAATGTAAACGGTAGTTTTGTTTTTATGGTTAATAATGTGTCATGTCAGACTGTTGGGATGGGAAATATCAGGATTAAGATACATGATAACACAGCTAGAACATTAACTAGTGTTAGACATGTACCTAATTTGAAGAAAAATTTGATTTCTTTGGGAGTGTTGGATTCAGATGGTTATAAGTTTACAGGTCAGGATGGCATCTTGAAAGTCTTTGAAGCAGCAATAGTGGTTATGAAAGCAAAAAAGGTCGGAAATATTTATAGGTTAAAAGGAAGTACTCAGGTCAGTGAAGTAGCGGTTGCGTCAGAAAAGGAAGAAGCAGGTACTCGTCTATGGCATCAGCGATTAGGTCATATGAGCGAGAAAGGTCTTCAGATACTAATGAAACATAAATCTCTTCGTAATCTGAAATCCTTGAAGTTAGATTTTTGTAAACATTGTGTGTATGGAAAACAGTGTAAACAGAGATTTAAAGTTGGAAATCATAATAGTAAAAATATTTTAGACTATATTCATTTTGATCTCTGGAGACCATCCCCTGTTGTGTCATATGGAGGTGCTCTATATTTTTTAATGTTTCTTGATGATTTCTCCCATGAATTTTGCATCTCTATGCCAAAAAAGAAAGCTGATGTATTCAATGTCCTTAAACAATTTAAAGTAATGGTAGAGAAAAGAACAGACAAATCTATTAAATGTTTAAGAACTGACAATGGTGGTGAGTTCACTTCAATTGAATTTGAACAATACTGTAACGATGAGGGAATTATTAGACACAAAACTGTTGTTTATACTCCTCAACAAAATGGTGTTGTTGAGCATATGTATTAGAATCTTATGGGAAGAGCTAGAAGCATGATCAACAATGCTAAGGTTCAAAAGGAGTTGTGGGCAGAAGAAGTATCTATTGCTTGTTATTTAGTTAACAGATCACCTTCAGTAGCAATTAATTGTAAAATTCCTGAAGAAGTTTGGACCGGTCAGTCTTCTGATTATTCACATTTGAGGATATTTGGCTGTGATGCTTATTCTCTTATTCCTAAACAGGAGCGTTCAAAATTAGATCAAAAATTGAAGTGTTATGTCTTTGTTGGGTATGACTATGCAGTGAAAGGATACAGGTTGTGGGATCCTACATTTCGGAAGATAGTCATTAGTCGAGACGTAAAATTTGATGAATCTTCTCTTTTAAAATCAAATGTTGAAAGAATTGAAGAGTAACAGGTATCACCAAATCAACGAGTTCAGTTGGAGGCTAGACCTTTTGGTGACAGTCAAAAGGAAGGAGAGACTTCTGGAGAAAAAGGTGTTGAAGACACAAAGGAAGCCGTTGAAGCTTCTGAACCAGTTCAAGTTTCTAAACTAGTTCAGCAACCAGTCACTCTAAGAAGGTCTACAAGGGAAAGAAAAACTCCCAAAAGGTATGAAGATTTTGCTTCATCTTTTGCTTTGATTACTGAAGATGGGGAACCTTCTTATTATCAGGAAGCAGTTTTTGATACAAATAGCGAAAAATGAAAAATGGCTATGGAAGAAGAAATGGATTCCTTCGTCAAGAACAATACCTGGGATCTTGTAGAGCTTCCTGAAGGGAGAAGTGTTATTGGATGCAAGTGGGTCTTCAAACTGAAACAGAAAGTTGATGGAAGTATCGAAAGGTATAAGGCGAGACTGGTAGCAAAAGGGTATTCTCAGGTTGAAGGTATAGACTTTCATGAGATTTTTCTCTAGTTGTAAAACTTGTTTCTATTCGTACTGTGTTGGCACTAACTGCGTTACTTAATCTTGAGTTAGAATAGTTAGATGTTAAAACAACTTTTCTACATGGTGATTTGAATGAAGAGATATTTATGGAATAGCCAAAACGTTTTGTACAAGGTCATAGTAGAAGATTAGTTTGCAAGCTCAGGAAATCATTGTGTAAGGCGTGACTGGTAGCAAAAGGGTATTCTCAGGTTGAATGTATAGACTTTCATGAGATTTTTTCTCCAGTTGTAAAACTTGTTTCTATTCATACTGTATTGGCACTAACTACGTTACTTAATCTTGAGTTAGAACAGTTAGATGTTAAAACAGCTTTTCTACATGGTGATTTGTATGAATAGATATATATGGAACAACTAGAAGGTTTTGTACAAGGTCGTAGTAGAAGATTAGTTTGCAAGCTTAGGAAATCATTGTATGGTCTAAGGCAGTCTCCTAGACAATGGTACAGAAAGTTTGATTCCTTCATGGTGAGCCATAACTTTATAAGAAGTAAGTGTGATCATTGTGTATACTTCAAAAGTTTCAATGAAATATTCATTATCTTAGCTTTGTATGTTGATGATACGCTTATTGCAAGCAAAAGCATGGAAGAGATCAACAGGTTAAAGGCTCAGCCCTCTAGGATGTTTGATATGAAGGATCTTGGAGCATCAAAACATATCTTGGGCATGGAGATACACAGAGACAGGAAAAATGGTAAGCTTTGGTTATCACAACAGAAGTATGTGGAGAAAGTACTTGAAAAGTTCTCTATGAACAATGTTAAACCTGTTAATGTTCCACTAGCTTCCCATTTTAAGCTTTCTTCGGTTTTGAGTCCTAGAGCTGATGAAGAAAATCAGTATATGTCTCATGTACCATATGCAAATGTTGTAGGCAACTTAATGTATGCGATGCTATCTACAAGACCTGACATTTCACATTCAGTTGGAGTTGTCAGCAGGTTCATGGAAAATCTAGGTAAAGAACATTAGCAAGCAGTGAAATGGATGCTTCGATATCTAAGAGGCACAAGTGACCATTACATCTTCTTTAATGGTAGTGAAGGATCAATGTGCAGATATGTAGATGCTAACTATGCAGGTGATTTGGACAAAAGAAGATCTACTACAGGTTATGTCTTTACTCTTGTAGGTGAAGCAATTAGTTGGATGTCAAAGCTTCAAGAAACAGTTGCATTTTCCACTACTGAAGCGGAATATATAGTTGCTTCAGATGCCAGTAAAGAAGCAATCTTGTTAAAGGGTTTGCTCGATGAGATTGGAAGGACGCAAGAGAAAGTGAATGTAGTTTGTGACAGTCAAAGTGCTATTCACTTGGCTACAAATCCTGCTTATTACAGCAAAACCAAGCACATTGATGCAAGGTATAATTTTCTGAGACATGTGATAGATGGTGGAAAAGTAGCTCTTCAAGAGGTCCATACATGAGAGAATTGTGCAGACATATTCACAAAGCCAGTTACAATAGAGAAGCTGCGATGGTGTTTAGCTTCTCTTGGCTTGCAGAAAAGATGATGAATGGGCATGGGCAAGGGATTAGGAAAATTGTTGTCAAGTTGGAGTTTGTTGGAAGTTTGACAACGAATTATGTAAATTTCAATAAAAAATGTAACTAGTTAGTTTTATACCAGAATAGCAGTTATGTAATGGAGAAGGCTTGTATAAAACTAGTGAATGCCCGAGAAATGTAATCGTGGAGAATCATTGTTGAATTAATAGAGATTCCAATCCCTTGCCCCGTGGATGTTTCCTTGACACCCTGTCAAGGTTTTACCACGTAAATCCTGTGTGTTTATTTGTGTCTTTGGTTTCAATTTTCAGTCAGTTATGTTCTTTTCTTGGTTAATGTATAACTGCTCCTTCTTGATCAGTAACTCATTCATCTAGAAACAACATGTTTGGTTATATTTGATTTAGACCTTCCCATGTTGATTGGTGGATTGTTGATCATATTGGCCATGCAATGAAATTAGGATGACATATTGTTATAAAATCTGAAATAAAAATTTGAGTGGATAGACTAGTGATATAAGCATCATGTCTAGCTATCAAATATGATAATCTAATTGTTGATCTAGCCATGAATTCTAGGCCCAAACTAAGATGGAGTCGAATTGTACACGGGGAGCATTTTTATGGTCGGAGGTATTTAATGTTGAAGGTACTTACGGCTTGAGTCATGTTTTGAGGAGCCAATCTATAGTTAATGGTAGATTTATATGGAAACAACAAAAATCATACATATTTAGTAGCCATTGGTATTCATTGATGTTATTAATAAAGTAGTTTTTTTATTTTTAAGCTAACAATCCACTGTTACATCTCAAACTAATGAAATGTATAAATAAATCAAGGGAAATTAGGTGAAGGTCATTGGATTTTTTTTTAAAATTAATCATACATCATCAATTTCAATTATTATAATGGTGTTCCAATCGTAATCAAAACATTATTATTTTCTTGGAAAGTTACTTTCAATAAATAAACAATATATATAAACTCATGTATGGTAATATGCACATTTAAAAGACCCACACTAAGCTCTCACCTATATTATCTCATGAGAACAACTAATATATAACTATTGTTTGTGTTTAACCTTAACTAATATTATATAGATATGTGAAAATTCTTTTGTATACACTTGGAAGTCAACTATGACAATATTTAACTATCTCAAAAACCATTTAGATATATTATTCTTGGATCTTCTTCAATAAAAATTTTATTTAGATATATTATTCTTATACCTTCTTAAATATAACTTTTATTAGTTATGAATGAACCATCCAACGCACTTCTCTTATCTTCGAACAATGTATAGTCCTAATTCATTTCAACCTTTTCTTTGGCCTCACTTTAGGGGCATGCTAGCTGATTGTTAGGTTATAGAATGTGTTTGCATCTATCATAATATATTAGCATTTTGCATGGTCTTGGGTTTGTCTTAACACTAATAAGAATGCACTATTATAAGTTTCTTTCGTGGTGCCTATAAGTGATTATTTTGGTCTTTCGGTAGTAGCATTGGTCACAGATGGTTTTTCTGAATAATCTTTATAGGTTTCTTTCGTGACACTTATAATTCATTCTTTTTCTTTTGGCAGCACCTTTAGTCATGAATGGTTTTTTTTTTTTAAATAAAATGATAAGATTTATACATTTGGTTTTTAAAGGTATGGTTGGCTTTAAATAATAAAATGGGAAGATTTATGCATTTGGTTTTTTAAAGGTATGGTTGGCTTTGGCATGTCAAGGTTTAGCGGAATTAACTTAGACACAGACTCAACACCTAATAGTATGGATATTATGTGAGAATAACGAAAGTAATCAACAGTGCTGGTATAGAAGGGTCTATACTTTAAGTTTTATATCATATTTATAAGATAATTAGAACTATACCTACATGCATATAATTATACGTTTCTTTGCAAATTGATAATTTCTTTTTTTTATTCTTTCAACATTTTGCGAACCCAATGGATGTTGGTTTGCAATTGTAAAACCTTTTTAGCAACTATCTGAAATTTTTTAGTGAATACTTTTTAAGTTTTAATTTGGTTTTGGTTAGTAGTTTAAGTGATTGCGAATATAGTTTGTTTTTTTATTTATTAAACATTAATTTTAAGGGATATATTTGGTTTTTTAAGGTTTAAGAAAATAAGTAATATTGAAATAAATTTTATTATATAAAATTAAAATATCTGAACTCTTGTTAAATTATAATTGATTAATATATCTAAATCATTCAGTATTAAATATATTTTTAATATTATTATAATAATTAGGTCGATAGGCCTTTCCTATGCATCAACAATTGTCAACACTTTCATCCTCCTCCATTGGATCAAGTGAGACACTTTTAACCATTGATTTGAAGTGTGACTGCTTTTTCCAAATATCAGTTATATTTCCTTCTTGATATGGCAAGATATTTTCACTGCTTTTTCTATCTTCGCTGGCTTTTGCCAAAAGTCAGCTTGGCTTTTCTGTATTCAAGTTTCTGTAATCCATAATGAATTAAACAGTCTTTTGATAGAAATCACTAGATATCAAACTAAATAAAACATTTCAATTTATTTTACTTATATATATATATATATATATATATATATATATATATATATATATGGTCTATATTTTAATAAAGTACTATACATAAACCATTTCAATTTCAATTTTTTTGTTCCTTATATATATAAATTAATTAATTACTTATTAAATAAATTATTTTAGATTTTAATTTATATCTATCCTTTAAAAAAACCACAAAATAACCCTAATTAACTATGATAAAAATATATTCCGTCATTATTTTCTTTTTTAATCTTCTATCACGCATGACAGCTTAATGGATTTTTATTATTATTAAGATATCTAATTTAAGATTAACACCCCCTCATTGAAAGCTGAGTTGACACTAGGAGCCTAGATGAACTCATCTCGACAAGCAAATTGGAGGAATCATTTTTCCCTGTGCAAGATAATAGCAGATAAAGCATAATATTTTTCGGACTAAACGTCACACATCTTGCTCGAATTGAACCGTTCAAGCACAGAGCGACATATATCTATTGATATTCACTTACTGCATATAGTTTTTAAATTTGTATGGATTTTGATAAAAATTTGTAAAGTTTTTTAAGATTTTCGTAAATTTAGATTACATGTGTCAAATTTCAAGATTTTAGATGCTTTGGAAGTGATGGGGTTGAATTTATTTTCACCATCAAAAATATGATTCAAACACTACACCTTTTTGAATTTTCTTTTGGCTAATCACTTTTGACCATTCACACAATTACTCATTAGACCTCACCTTAAATAATTAAGTTAGGTAGTTAAATATTTAATAATAATAATGGTAAGTATATTAATGTTAATATTAATAATAATATTTATTAAATAATTAGGTTATTTAGTAAAATATTTAATAATAATAATGATAATTAATACGCGCGCGCTCTGCTCTGTTCTGCGGAGTAGAATTTAGGTCTGCAGCCGCCAACGCTTGGATGCTGCCATGAGCGGGCCTGGGGGTGGGGAGTCCGCTCCCACCCCGCCTTCATCCTCTGAAGAAGATTTCCGAAGGCTTTTATCGCAGAAGGGGAAGAAACTTCAGACTGCTAATGTGCCGAAATTTATAAAAAAGATCGAAGAAATTCCTGAGATAGCACTCCCAAAGGAACAGCCAATTAAAATCGCTCTTGCTCTGTCTGATAGAGGCCTGGTAGGGTAGTTTATGGGCCACTGGCCCTCCACTAAAACTACGGACGACTGGATTCAGCGAAACTGGAGACCTCAGCTGAAAAACAACGTGATTTGTTATGCTGTGGGACGAGGCTATTTCATTTTTGAATTTACCACCAAAGAAGATCGTGATCTGGTGTTCAGAAACGGGCCGTATTTTATGGGAAACCAGGGTCTGTATCTTAACAAATGGAGCCCTGACTTCGATCCTTCTGTCGATGTCCCTAAGGAGGCGTCGGTCTGGGTTCGACTACCTAATCTCCCGATACACTGCTGGAGCTATCAATCTCTGCAGAAGATTGGTAATGGGCTGGGTCGTTTCATTGACAAAGCTGATCATAAGGACCAATATACTTGCGCTAGAATCTGCGTGGAAGTCGATCTGGAAGCCGGTCTGCTAGAGGCGGTCAAACTTACAGTTGGAGAATGGTAGCATTACCAAAAGATGGACTACGAGTAGTTGCCGTTCAAATGCCGAACCTGTCATGAGCATGGACACTTCCAGCGAAACTGCCCAAAAGCTTCATCCAGGAACACGGTTGAAGAAGAAGGATGGAAAGAAATAAAAAATGGAAAGGTTGTTCCAAAGCCCCCGGGGCAGAACACCTCCGGTCCAAAGGGGAAGTCTCAAATTAATTCAAAAGCCGCTGCCACTCCTAAGGATGGCTCCTCCTCAGGAGAAAAGGCGGTTGTCATGGAGACCCAAGAGGAAACAGGAAAAATGGTGAAGAAAGCGAAAGAAAATGAAGTCGAATCATCTGTTCCACCAGTTGATGATTTTCAGAGGGGAAATGAAGGCAATGAAGAGCACATTAGTCTAGCCTCAGACTCTAAGGGAGAATCAGAAGAGATAGACTCAGAAACTGATAACTCGCTAGTCACTCCTATCAAGACGACAAGGGGGCGGAAATCAAAGAAGAAACAGAGAGAGGAAAAAACCTATATAGATGTCCTCCAAGGATCCCAAAAAACCCTCAAAGGAATGATGAATACCAGATCATGGCGCAAGAGTAACGGGGCTCCAATAGGAGCCTCAACCCCCCAAATCAGTAAATAATGAAATACGTCTCCTGGAACTGCAGAGGATTAGGTAGCAGGTTGAAAGAGGAAGCATTGAAAGATATAGTGAGAATATACTACCCTGACATCCTCCTCGTCCAAGAGACAAAGGTGGAGGATATCCCTCTCCTCCAATCTAGTAAAGCTTTTTGGCAAAAAGGTCATGGAAGAGAGGTTAGTGCAAGAGGCGCTTCTGGTGGATTAGCCACCTTCTGGAACAACGCCATATGTGATTTTATTCAAGAAAAAAGTAGCCCCCACTGGCTTCTCACTCAGCTTCTCCACAAAGATTCTGGTCAACAAGTAAGTATGTTTAATGTTTATGCCCCTGTTTTGCCAGGCGAGAATAAAAATTGTTGGAATTCGCTTCATTCTTTCCTTTCAGAGCAAAATCCTGGAAATATCATTATTGCAGGTGACCTGAATGTCACCCTTGCCCTTGATGAGAAAAAGGGAGGCTCCACTGTCAGGGACCCTGCCAGAGAATGGGTTGAAGATATAATGCTGGGCTGGGATCTGGAGGATATTAAACCATCTTCAGGTAGATTCACCTGGTCCAACCGAAGATTAGGCCCCAATCACATTGCTGCCCGTTTGGATAGATTCCTTGTCCATTCTTCTTTCCTGACATGTGGTCTTATGGCCACTTCTAAAATTCTTCCAAATCTCACTTCAGATCATAAGCCCATCCTTCTCGAGCTTTCCCGAGATGGTAATCTAGGCCCATTCCTTTTCGTTTCAGCCCTTTGTGGATTCAGCAAGAAGGATTCCAAGAGGTGGTTTCGGAATCCTGGAATAGACCTATCCAAGGCTCTCCTTTCTTTGTATGGGAAGAGAAAATTAGGGGCCTAAAAAGAAACCTTAAAGAGTGGGCTAAAACATTGAAAACCCCTACAGCCAAAAGAAAAGAAACTCTAAACAGTCTTGCTGCTCATCAATTAAATATGGAGCATAGTCCTGTATCTCAAAGTCTTCTCCAAAAAGAAGTCGAGCTTCAAAAAGAGGTTCACAGATCTAGCAGGGAGGAGGAAGAATTTTGGCGACAGAAGTCTAGGAATCTATGGTTGCAGTCTGGAGATAAAAACACCAGCTTCTTTCATAAGCAAGCCGAAGCCCGTAAGAATTTCAAATCACTCTTACTCTGTCTGATAGAGGCCTGGTAGGGCAGTTTATGGGCCGCTGGCCCTCCACTAAAACTACGGACGACTGGATTCATTGAAACTGGAGACCTCAGCTGAAAAACAACGTGATTTGTTATGCTGTGGGACGAGGCTATTTCATTTTTGAATTTATCGCCAAAGAATATCGTGATCTGGTGTTCAGAAACAGGTCGTATTTTATGGGAAACCAGGGTCTGTATCTTAACAAATGGAGCCCTGACTTCGATCCTTCTGTCGATGTTCCTAAGGAGACGCCGGTCTGGGTTCGACTACCTAATATCCCGATACACTGCTGGAGCTATCAATCTCTGCAGAAGATTGGTAATGGGCTGGGTCGTTTCATTGACAAAGCTGATCATAAGGGCCAATATACTTGCGCTAGAATCTGCGTGGAAGTCAATCTGGAAGCCGGTCTGCCAGAAGCGGTCAATGGCAGCATGGCAGCATTACCAAAATCTGGACTACGAGTAGTTGTCGTTCAAATGCTGAACCTGTCATGAGAATGGACACTTCCAGCGAAACTGCCCAAAAGCTTCATCCGGGAACACGGTTGAAGAAGAAGGATGGAAAGAAATCAAAAATGGAAAGGCTGTTCCAAAGTCCCGGGGCAGAACACCTCCGGTCCAAAGGGGAAGTCCCAAATTATTCAAAAGCCGCTGCTGCTCCTAGGGATGGCTCCTCTTCAGGGGAAAAGGCGGTTGTCATGGAGACCCAAGAGGAAACAGAAAAAATGGTGAAGCAAGCGAAAGAAAATGAAGTCGAATCATCTATTCCACCAGTTGATGATTGTCAGAGGGGAAATGAAGGCAATGAAGAGCACATCAGTCTAGCCTCAGGCTCTGAGGGAGAATTAGAAGAGATAGACTCAGAAACTGATAACTCGCTAGTCACTCCTATCAAGACGACAAGGGGGTGGAAATCCAAGAAGAAACAGAGAGAGGAAAAAACCTATATAGATGTCCTCCAAGGATCCCAAAAAACCCTCAAAGGAATGATGAATACCAGATCAGGGCGCAAGAGTAACAGGGCTCCAATAGGAGCCTCAACCCCCCAAATCAGTAAATAATGAAATACGTCTCCTGGAACTGCAGAGGATTAGGTAGCAGGTTGAAAGAGGAAGCATTGAAAGATATAGTGAGAATATACTCTCCTGACATCCTCCTCGTCCAGGAGACAAAGATGGAGGATATCCCTCTCCTCCAATCTAGTAAAGCTTTTTGGCAAAAAGGTCATGGAAGAGCGGTTAGTGCAAGAGGCGCTTCTGGTGGATTAGCCACCTTCTGGAACAACGCCATATGTGATTTTATTCAAGAAAAAAGTAGCGCCCACTGGCTTCTCACTCAGCTTCTCCACAAAGATTCTGGTCAACAAGTAAGTATGTTTAATGTTTATGCCCCTGTTTTGCCAGGCGAGAATAAAAATTGTTGGAATTCGCTTCATTCTTTCCTTTAAGAGAAAAATCCTGGAAATATCATTATTGCAGGTGACCTGAATGTCACCCTTGCCCTTGATGAGAAAAAGGGAGGCTCCACTGTCAGGGACCCTGCCAGAGAATGGGTTGAAGATATAATGCTGGGCTAGGATCTGGAGGATATTAAACCATCTTCAGGTAGATTCACCTGGTCCAACCGAAGATTAGGCCCCAATCACATTGCTGCCCGTTTGGATAGATTCCTTGTCCATTCTTCTTTCCTGACATGTGGTCTTATGGCCACTTCTAAAATTCTTCCAAATCTCACTTCAGATCATAAGCCCATCCTTCTCGAGCTTTCCCGAGATGGTAATCTAGGCCCATTCCTTTTCGTTTCAGCCCTTTGTGGATTCAGCAAGAAGGATTCCAAGAGGTGGTTTCGGAATCCTGGAATAGACCTATCCAAGGCTCTCCTTTCTTTGTATGGGAAGAGAAAATTAGGGGCCTAAAAAGAAACCTTAAAGAGTGGGCTAAAACATTGAAAACCCCTACAGCCAAAAGAAAAGAAACTCTAAACAGTCTTGCTGCTCATCAATTAAATATGGAGCATAGTCCTGTATCTCAAAGTCTTCTCCAAAAAGAAGTCGAGCTTCAAAAAGAGGTTCACAGATCTAGCAGGGAGGAGGAAGAATTTTGGCGACAGAAGTCTAGGAATCTATGGTTGCAGTCTGGAGATAAAAACACCAGCTTCTTTCATAAGCAAGCCGAAGCCCGTAAGAATTTCAAATCACTCTTACTCTGTCTGATAGAGGCCTGGTAGGGCAGTTTATGGGCCGCTGGCCCTCCACTAAAACTACGGACGACTGGATTCAGCGAAACTGGAGACCTCAGCTGAAAAACAACGTGATTTGTTATGCTGTGGGACGAGGCTATTTCATTTTTGAATTTACCGCCAAAGAAGATCGTGATCTGGTGTTCAGAAACAGGCCGTATTTTATGGGAAACCAGGGTCTGTATCTTAACAAATGGAGCCCTGACTTGGATCCTTCTGTCGATGTTCCTAAGGAGACGCCGGTCTGGGTTCGACTACCTAATATCCCGATACACTGCTAGAGCTATCAATCTCTGCAGAAGATTGGTAATGGGCTGGGTCGTTTCATTGACAAAGCTGATCATAAGGGCCAATATACTTGCGCTAGAATCTGCGTGGAAGTCGATCTGGAAGCCGGTCTGCCAGAAGCGGTCAAACTTACAGTTGGAGAATGCCAGCATTACCAAAATCTGGACTACGAGTAGTTGCCGTTCAAATGCTGAACCTGTCATGAGAATGGACACTTCCAGCGAAACTGCCCAAAAGCTTCATCCGGGAACACGGTTGAAGAAGAAGGATGGAAAGAAATCAAAAATGGAAAGGCTGTTCCAAAGTCTCGGGGCACAACACCTCCGGTCCAAAGGGGAAGTCCCAAATTATTCAAAAGCCGCTGCTGCTCCTAAGGATGGCTCCTCTTCAGGGGAAAAGGCGGTTGTCATGGAGACCCAAGAGGAAACAGAAAAAATGGTGAAGCAAGCGAAAGAAAATGAAGTCGAATCATCTGTTCCACCAGTTGATGATTGTCAGAGGGGAAATGAAGGCAATGAAGAGCACATCAGTCTAGCCTCAGACTCTGAGGGAGAATCAGAAGAGATAGATTCAGAAACTGATAACTCGCTAGTCACTCCTATCAAGACGACAAGGGGGCGGAAATCCAAGAAGAAACAGAGAGAGGAAAAAACCTATATAGATGTCCTCCAAGGATCCCAAAAAACCCTCAAAGGAATGATGAATACCAGATCAGGGCGCAAGAGTAACAGGGCTCCAATAGGAGCCTCAACCCCCCAAATCAGTAAATAATGAAATACATCTCCTGGAACTGCAGAGGATTAGGTAGCAGGTTGAAAGAGGAAGAATTGAAAGATATAGTGAGAATATACTCTCCTGACATCCTCCTCGTCCAGGAGACAAAGATGGAGGATATCCCTCTCCTCCAATCTAGTAAAGCTTTTTGGCAAAAAGGTCATGGAAGAGCGGTTAGTGCAAGAGGCGCTTCTGGTGGATTAGCCACCTTCTGGAACAACGCCATATGTGATTTTATTCAAGAAAAAAGTAGCCCCCACTGGCTTCTCACTCAGCTTCTCCACAAATATTCTGGTTAACAAGTAAGTATGTTTAATGTTTATGCCCCTGTTTTGCCAGGCGAGAAAAAAAATTGTTGGAATTCGCTTCATTCTTTCCTTTCAGAGCAAAATCCTGGAAATATCATTATTGCAGGTGACCTGAATGTCACCCTTGCCCTTGATGAGAAAAAGGGAGGCTCCATTGTCAGGGACCCTGCCAGAGAATGGGTTGAAGATATAATGCTGGGCTGGGATCTGGAGGATATTAAACCATCTTCAGGTAAATTCACCTGGTCCAACAGAAGATTAGGCCCCAATCACATTGCTGCCCGTTTGGATAGATTCCTTGTCCATTCTTCTTTCCTGACATGCGGTCTTATGGCCACTTCTAAAATTCTTCCAAATCTCACTTCAGATCATAAGCCCATCCTTCTCGAGCTTTCCCGAGATGGTAATCTAGGCCCCATTCCTTTTCGTTTCAGCCCTCTGTGGATTCAGCAAGAAGGATTCCAAGAGGTGGTTTCGGAATCCTGGAATAGACCTGTCCAAGGCTCTCCTTTCTTTGTATGGGAAGAGAAAATTAGGGGCCTAAAAAGAAACCTTAAAGAGTGGGCTAAAACATTGAAAACCCCTACAGCCAAAAGAAAAGAAACTCTAAACAGTCTTGCTGCTCATCAATTAAATATGGAGCATAGTCCTGTATCTAAAAGTCTTCTCCAAAAAGAAGTCGAGCTTCAAAAAGAGGTTCACAGATCTAGCAGGGACGAGGAAGAATTTTGGCGACAGAAGTCTAGGAATATATGGTTGCAGTCTGGAGATAAAAACACCAGCTTCTTTCATAAGCAAGCCGAAGCCCGTAAGAATTTCAAATCACTCTTGCTTTATCTGATAGAGGCCTGGTAGGGCAGTTTATGGGCCGCTGTCCCTCCACTAAAACTACGGACGACTGGATTCAGTGAAACTGGAGACCTCAGCTGAAAAACAACGTGATTTGTTATGCTGTGGGACGAGGCTATTTCATTTTTGAATTTACCACCAAAGAAGATCGTGATCTGGTGTTCAGAAACAGACCATATTTTATGGGAAACCAGGGTATGTATCTTAACAAATGGAGCCCTGACTTCGATCCTTCTGTCGATGTTCCTAAGCAGGCGCTGGTCTGGGTTCGACTACATAATCTCCCGATACACTGCTGGAGCTATCAATCTCTGCAGAAGATTGGTAATGGGCTGGGTCGTTTCATTGACAAAGCTGATCATAAGGGCCAATATACTTGCGCTAGAATTTGCGTGGAAGTTGATCTGGAAGCCGGTCTGCCAGAAGCGGTCAAACTTACAGTTGGAGAATGGCAGCATTACCAAAAGCTGGACTACGAGTAGTTGTCGTTCAAATGCCGAACCTGTCATGAGCATGGACACTTCCAGCGAAACTGCCCAAAAGCTTCATCCGGGAACACGGTTGAAGAAGAAGGATGAAAGAAATCAAAAATGGAAAGGCTGTTCCAAAGCCCCCGGGGCAGAACACCTCCGGTCCAAAGGGGAAGTCTCAATTTATTCAAAAGCCGCTACTGCTCCTAAGGATGGCTCCTCCTCAGGAGAAAAGGCGGTTGTCATGGAGACCCAAGAGGAAACATAAAAAATGGTGAAGCAAGCGAAAGAAAATGAAGTCGAATCATCTATTCCACCAGTTGATGATTGTCAGAGGGGAAATGAAGGCAATGAAGAGCACATCAGTCTAGCCTCAGACTCTGAGGGAGAATCAGAAGAGATAGACTCAGAAACTGATAACTCGCTAGTCACTCCTATCAAGACGACAAGGGGGCGGAAATCCAAGAAGAAACAGAGAGAGGAAAAAACCTATATAGATGTCCTCCAAGGATCCCAAAAAACCCTCAAAGGAATGATGAATACCAGATCAGGGCGCAAGAGTAACAGGGCTCCAATAGGAGCCTCAACCCCCCAAATCAGTAAATAATGAAATACGTCTCCTGGAACTGCAGAGGATTAGGTAGCAGGTTGAAAGAGGAAGCATTGAAAGATATAGTGAGAATATACTCGCCTGACATCCTCCTCGTCCAGGAGACAAAGATGGAGGATATCCCTCTCCTCCAATCTAGTAAAGCTTTTTAGCAAAAAGGTCATGGAAGAGCGGTTAGTGCAAGAGGCGCTTCTGGTGGATTAGCCACCTTCTATAACAACTCCATATATGATTTTATTGAAGAAAAAAGTAGCCCCCACTGGCTTCTCACTCAGATTCTCCACAAAGATTCTGGTCGACAAGTAAGTATGTTTAATGTTTATGCCCCTGTTTTGCCAGGCGAGAAAAATTTTTGTTGGAATTCGCTTCATTCTTTCCTTTCAGAGCAAAATCCTGGAAATATCATTATTGCAGGTGACCTGAATGTCACCCTTGCCCTTGATGAGAAAAAGGGAGGCTCCATTGTCAGGGACCCTGCCAGAGAATGGGTTGAAGATATAATGCTAGGCTGGGATCTGGAGGATATTAAACCATCTCCAGGTAAATTCACCTGGTCCAACAGAAGATTAGGCCCCAATCACATTGCTGCCCTTTTGGATAGATTCCTTGTCCATTCTTCTTTCCTGACATGCGGTCTTATGGCCACTTCTAAAATTCTTCCAAATCTCACTTCAGATCATAAGCCCATCCTTCTCGAGCTTTCCCGAGATGGTAATCTAGGCCCCATTCCTTTTCGTTTCAGCCCTCTGTGGATTCAGCAAGAAGGATTCCAAGAGGTGGTTTCAGAATCCTGGAATAGACCTATCCAAGGCTCTCCTTTCTTTGTATGGGAAGAGAAAATTAGGGGCCTAAAAAGAAACCTTAAAGAGTGGGCTAAAACATTGAAAACCCCTACAGCCAAAAGAAAAGAAACTCTAAACAGTCTTGCTTCTCATCAATTAAATATGGAGCATAGTCCTGTATCTCAAAGTCTTCTCCAAAAAGATGTCGAGCTTCAAAAAGAGGTTCATAGATCTAACAGGGAGGAGGAAGAATTTTGGCGACAGAAGTCTAGGAATCTATAGTTGTAGTCTGGAGATAAAAACACCAGCTTCTTTCATAAGCAAGCCGAAGCCCGTAAGAATTTCAAATCAGTCTCTGAGATCCAATTCGAAAACACTGTGATTAAGGATTTTGATGGCATTAAGAGAGCTGCTTACTCCTACTTCCAAGATCTTTATTCGGCTCCTGAAGAACGAGCCATTGATCCTCATGCCTATCCGATTGAATTAATCCCCAAGTGCGTGCACGATTCGGATAATGCCATGTTGATAGCTCTGATTAATATGGACGAGCTTAAGAAAGTTCTGGATAGCATGGAACCTGATAAAGCCCCAGGCCCAGATGGGTTCTCTGTCAGGTTTCTTTTGTCTTGCTGGTCAACAATAAAAAAAGATTTATTGAGAATGGTCAGAAATTCCTAGAACTGTGCTAAGCTGGGCGGTGGCATCAATTCGGCCTTTCTCACCTTGATCCCAAAAGAGAAAGGCGCCTCAGACTTCAGCAGATTTAGGCCCATATCCCTGTGCAATTCCAGTTATAAGCTAGTCTCCAAAATTATTGCCAACATGCTTAAAAACATATTGCCAGACATCATCCCTGAAAATCAAGGCGGATTCATAAAAGGAAGGAAGATATTGGACAACATTGTGCTGGTGCAAGAAGCAGTTCACTCTAGCTGCCAAAGAAAAGACAAAGGTATGGTGATTAAGCTTGATCTGGCTAACGCATTTGATAGGGTGAGACATGTTTTTTTGTTCATTGTGATGGAAAAGTTAAGCTTTTCAACAGACTTCATAAACTGGGTGAAAGCCTGTATTGCCTCTCCATGGATTGCGCCGCTGGTCAATGGCCATTCTACTGACTTCTTCCAAGCCTCTAGGGGCCTTAGACAAGGTTTTCCTTTGTCTCCACTTCTCTATGCTGTTCAGGCCTCGGTGCTTAGTTTCCAACTCGAACACAATCAGCAGATTCAAATCCTGCCTGGCCTCAGAACTACTCACAAGGTGAAAGACATTAATCATGCCCAGTTCGCCGATGACACCTTGTTGCTCGGAGGAGCCAGCATAATTTCTGCCAGATCCTTCAAGAAGGAGCTGGACACTTACAGGTTGATCTCGGGCAGCAAAATCAACTATCAAAAATGTTCTATCTATGGCTGGAATTGCTCGATCAAGGAGCTGTCAGATATTGCAAGGCTTTTAGAAATGGATGGAATCTGAAATTGGGAGTCATTTAAATACCTCGCAATCCCAATCTTCAAATCTAAACCTAAAGTTGCTCATTGGCTGCCTCTGCTCGATAAGATAAAGAATAGAATCCAAGCTTGGGGTGCCTCTTGGCTGAATAATGCAGGGAAAGTCATCCTTATGAAATCGGTCCTTATAAGTATGGCCCTATATCAAAACTCTGTTCTCCTTGCCCCCAAAACATTTCTCAGCAAAATGGACAGTCTGTTGAGAAGATTCTTGTGGGAAGGTGGGAATAACAATGATAGAAGGATTCATTTAGTGAATTGGGAAACTCTCAACAGACCATTTCTGGAAGGAGGCCTCCATCTGCATAACTTGGCTGCTCAAAATCTAGCTTTGGGATCCAAGATCCTTTGGAATTTAGTCTCTGGAAACTCTAGCTGGAGTAAAAGAGTCATTTGGAAGAAATACTTCCAAGGGCAACGCTTGAGATGTTTGGATAAGCCTCCAAGATCTTCAAAAGGCTCACCGATCTTCAATCTTTGCAGTTCTGCTAGGGAAAAATTCATTCAATATCTTTATTGGATCCCTGGTAATGGGAGAAAAATCAAAATCTGGGAACACTCGATTCTGGGTGATCAACCATTGAACCAAGTGGAAGGTCTTGCAAATATCAAAGGTTGGCTTCAGTCCTGCAATCTGCATACTCTGTGGGATATTTCGAACTGGAAGGAAGCTCCTGATAGAACCTGGGACTGTTGGAATCTGGGGGAGGTCCGCCCTATGCTGCAGGGGGAAGCTTCTTTACTATTAGATCTGCTTCAAGGCAAATCTCCATCAAAGGCCACTTCTAAAGACAAAAGAGGTTGGGGCTCACTCTCCGGATCTTACACTGCTGCTGAAGGTTATAAAAGAATTATGGTTGTCCCATATGCTCCTCCTAATCCAGCTCAATGGAAATTTATATGGGATTTCCCCTCTCTCCCCAAAATTGACTTCTTCTGTTGGACTGTTGCACACCAAAGCTTTCTTACCAGAGATAATTTGCGTAGACGAGGGATGGAAGGGCCTTCCAGATGTTCCCTTTGCTTGTCTGATGAAGAAACTGTCAATCATCTGCTGCTGCTATGTCCCTTTGCTCAAGCAGTCTGGAGGGGAGTTCTGATGTTAGGCCCAACTAACCTTGATCTCCCAGATAGCATTTCCTCTCTGCTTCCAAATTGGGCCAGTTTATCTCCCTTCTGCCTTACAAAAAAAAGGCTTCTTAAAACAAGTTGGATGTGGATCCCTAAATTCATCTGCTGGAAGTTGTGGTTGGAAAGGAATAATAGAATTTTCTGAGGAGAAAGCTGCACTCCTATAAGAGTTATTTCTAAAATCAAAGCTTTACTGGGCGAGGCGCTGGAAGCCAATACTTCCCTAAGGAATGAAACGAATCTGGTCAAAGAGGAGGAGCAATGGCTAAAAGGTCTGGTTCCAAATCTGAAGGAAAGGTCCATCCCCCCTGCTTTCGCCCATGCCATCTGGGAGATTAGGTTGGAGGAACTAGAGTTTATTAAGTGGAGATCGGCTCTGGATGACCACTATTTATTCTTCGACAGGGCCTCTAAAGGAAACCCTGGGATTGCTGGCAGTGGTGGGGTTCTTCTGCGTCCTGGAGGTTCTTTGGATTTGTGGTTTCATTGGGGTCTGGGAATTGAAACCAACAACAGAGCGGAGACTCTTGCATTGTGGCAGGGGTTGAAACTGGCGATTAACAGGAATATCCTCTCTCTCTCTGTCTTTGGAGATTCGAGACTCATCATTCAATCGTTGATCCATTCTACGACCTCCCATCAGGTTCATTTAGCCTCTATTATCAAAAAAATCCGGCTGTTATTGCCCAAATTCAGTAAGATCTCCTTCTTCCACATCTTAAGGAATCTTAATTCTCAAGCTGATATGGAGGCCAACCTAGGCTCCCTCTGCAATCAGAGATCTTTGGTGGTCAACTCGATTGAATCCTCCTGCTCCATTCCTTAATGGCTCTGCTGGCCGGACTTCCTTTCCTATCTGTTCTTTGGGCTATCTCTCTTCTCCTCAACACCCCGATCTACGGGATTTCAACCCTCTGTAAATTCAATCTTCTTAAAATGGTGGTCTCAGGCCTGCGCTCGTTCTTTGTTTGTCTTCCTATCATGGACCTCTGTTTCCAGTCGATGACCTGCTTCTCAAAAGCCCTCAATGGTCCTTCAAGATGGCACCGCCGATCCAGTTTTGACCTTTTCTAGGTTCTCAAACCTGAAGGCTGTTTCACCATTTCCAGAGCTTCTCTCCCCCGAAAGGCTGCATTCTCTGTGCGTAGTTAAATTGGGCCATGCGATGGAGCTCTTCCGCTACAGCAGTAGCCCCATCAAAGCATTCGTGGATAGCCAGTATCTCCCTCCAATCAATAGCATGTAGCACCTATGTATTGATCGATCAGAAATTGCCCGGGAAGTCCTCTGGCCCCCGCGCGTTGTTCCATTCTGGTCTACAGTAAATCAACCAGCTCTGAGGGACTACTTGTCAAAACTGGCGCAATGTTCAACCCCTGAATCTGATCATCTTACTGGCCGGTAATTTTCTGATAGAGTGGCGAACAAATCCATATCCAAACAGCTTCCTTGAGATTCATTCTCTGTCTTTGCTGTATTGTATGAGCTTGCGGCAGCTTGTTTGCCGCCCAAAATAAAAATAACCGTTATTGTCGAAAAAAATAATGATAATTATATTAATTTTTATAATGTATTTTTGATAAATCACATTTCAAGTTATTAATTTCTTCCAAACTAATATGATTTATCATCACAACAAAAATTAATTATATTAATATTAATTATTATTATAATACATACATAATAATATATTCCCTTTTGCTATCTATCTTTCAAATGAGTATTTTCTTGTCATTGACTTTTTTGGTTGACTTTCGAGCTTTGAACTTAACGGGATGTACACTAATATGCAGGTGAGGACTTTGACCAAAGGATAATGGAATATTTCATCAAATTGATCAAGAAAAAGCACCGAAAAGATATTAGTAAGGATAGCAAAAATGAAATAAGACATTCAATGTGTTCCTTATAATATAGATATAAACAAAACATCTAAAGAAAAGTAATTGCACAATGATCTAGTCCGAGAAAACAATGTTTTCCACAAATCAATTAATTGTTCTAGAAAAATTCAACAATTCCAATTTAATAATCCTATCGGCCTCTCTTTGTACCTTTTGGGACAATTGCTAGTTATAAAATTTTAAAATATCTAAACTCTTGTTAAATTATAATGGATTAATATATCTAAATCGTTCAGCCTTAAATATATTCTTAATATTATTATAATAATAATAAAATTTCATCATAAACTTTAACCAAATTACTAATTCCCTCTGAAATAAAAATAAAATAAAATAAAAACACAACTACCTTTCCATTCATAATAATTCTTCAAAGCAAATGCTCAAAGCAGCGTCGATGGATGTGTACATAATAACTTGGTCGAAGTAGCAGAACTTATCGAAATTTGTTTGTAAAGCAATGTTAGAAAAACTCTATCAGAGTTTTAAGTAGCATTACAGTGTATGTATAATTTGTTAGTAGTATGACTAAACGTTTTAAGTAACTAAACTTTAGGTAGCGTGAAGGTGTATATAATAATATAATTTTAAGTAGCATGAAGGTATATATAACAATTTGTTATGAGTAAACTTTTTGAATAGTATGAAGCTGTACGTGAGATTTGGTAATACAAATAAATGTGTTAAATAGCATGCACGATATATGATAATTTATTAGAATTTATTTGGGAATACGTTGTTGGAAATTTGGGGTGATAGTTTCGTTTTTACGAGATTTATTTTTAGAAATAAATCAAAATGGATGGTTTGGTATTTACATAATTTAGATTCTTTTTAAAGAAATATTTTATATAAAGAAAGATGAACCAATTATTTCTCTAAAAAAATATGTATTTGTCGAGAGAATCATGGTCGGTACTCTTAACATTTATATAAATGAAGGTAGACAAATATTTTGGGTAGGTAAATTTGTATTTGTTTTATATAAATAAAGGTGGACAAATATTTTGGGCAAGTAAATTTGTATTTGTGTATGGAATCATGGTTGGTGTCCGTTACAAAGTAGATGTAACCATTTATCAAGGTGTATTTTTATTTTTTTGGGAATTATTATTGATATACTTTACAAATTGGATGTTATTAATAATGTTGAGGTTAGTGGTAAGCGTGGAACCATTAAAAAGAGTTTGAGGGAAGAATCTAAAGGATTCATGCCATGCATGCTTTATCTAAGAGGATAGTCCATTTTAATGGTTAAAATTTACTAAACACACACCTCGATGGAATGGTGAAGGTATGAATTTTAATCTTGATTCTTTTGATTTTGTGAGTCATGTATGTTGGATAACACATGAAAGGGCTAAGTTTTCTAATCTCTCATAAATTGCCAGAGAGATTGAACTTAGTTCATTTATAGATACATGGGTGTATGCATATGATCTCTATTGGTGGTGCTTAAGACTAACATTTTTATAGATGCTAGTTTTAGTAGAAAGACACATGTTGTGTCTATGATTATGAAAACTAATATATTTAACTCATTTAGGAATTTTGTTGCTATGGTGGACAAAAAAATAGTAAAAAGAGTTCGATGTGTTATTTAAATTTCATGGGATTATAAGGGGAAAAAATACACAATATTATGCATAAAAAGAAAAAACAAGATAAAGGGGTAAGAATACCCAAGTAGAGATTTCAAGTCCCATAATATCTAATGCAAAATTGAGTAGAAGGTTTTGGGATGAAGCACTTGCAACCTTTTGTCAGTAAGCCTATTTGTTACCTAGTCCACTCAGGGGTGAAAAGAAAATATAAGAATCTTGAAGTGGAAGAAAGTTATTTATTTTTCACTTAAGATAATTTTTTTAGAGTCTTATATACAAGAAACTAAGGAAAGAAAGAATTTTTATTATCAGACAACATAATTTGTGTATTGATTGGATATATTTGTCCAATGAGCTTTTATATGAGCACATGTGTACTTATAATTGAGATGTCATCTTCAATTAAGAGGGACATGGAAAAATTGAATAGAAAAGAAGCCACTTGATAGAAGACATGTGCTACAAATAGTGGAAAAAAAATGAAATTATGTCATTAGTAGAGAAGAATAATTCTTAGGAACATATATATTTTTCAACACACATGATAGCCACACTGAACAAAAAATATGTGATACATAATCTATTTAGAAGCCCACAACACATGATCTAATCTCAATGGAGAATATAAAGCTTGGTTCAACTCTAATACAAAATATAATTGCACAAAAGGATCACATAGTTCGAATCACAATCATGCTAGTCAAGGAGAATATGCAAGGTTTCCCAAAACACCTCAACAATCTAGGATATGCCATAAATCTAAGAGAACTTGAGAGGCATGGTTATTGTAGTGAATATTTTATCTTCCATTATTAGTAAGCTCACATGATTATAATATAAAGCTTGTTCATTCAATATATCATCCTCAAATTGTAAAATATTGTTAATGCCCCTACCAACACCTTATTTATTCTCTCAAATTCCTAACTATTCACCAAACATAATACATGGATTTATATTATGATTAATAATATTACTAATATTTACCAAATCCTAATTGATTGTAAAATGCACCCTACTTTTAAACATTATACAATTCAAACATATAGACCTATAAAGCACAAATCCAAATAGGGAAATTGTTGTCATGATTGTTATATCCTTACGAATGTGATTTCCAAAATGATATACTTAGATTGCATTATTCTCATGTCCAATAATGGACCATTATGGCATTATAGTACCCATTATTCAAAGCATTGCATCATAAATATGGGGAAAATGGATGAATGCCTTCCAACAATCATATGTGAGATACTTTCTAACACTTCTCGCATTACCATATGAATATAAAGTGGCCCTTGAAATTTGTTAGCCATCATATTCCTAAACATAATATCTTGTTTGTTTTAATTGTGTTAGAGAAGTGCCTTCCCATGTCTTTATAATATGATTCCATCATAAAATTCTTAATGTCTTTTAGTGGGACACATACTGTCAATGTTCCATTTATTTTAATTCGACAAAAGACACCTACAAGAAGCTCAGATATTGTTGTTCTATTGAGTGAACTTCTCTTCTATGTTATAGACATTCCATTTGGTGATTATTCATTAAATATTTCTCCAAGGAAAAGATTGAATCAAAATCTAGGGGATGCATTCCCACATTTGTGGATGTTATCCTCAGTAATGCCATTGATGCAAGTTACTTTTCCTTGCCTAGGGAGATTTGACAAGCCACATGTTGAAAAAAAATTGAGAAATGCCCAACATCATTGGCTGATGACCAGTTAATATAAACCCTTGGTTTTTATCCCTTTTACTTTAAACTATGTTCATTCTCTATATATCAAATATGATATCGTTGTACACAAATTAGACTTGCATGAATAATTTCCCTCCCCCTTCTATCTACTTTAGTTCCATAGGAGATTTTATTTTCTTAACAAAATCATCAAAATCATTTTTAGAATAACATGAGAAACATGCTTGGCCTTCATAGAACATCACCATATTCAAAATATACTTCAAAGCTTGATGGCCCACAAAAGAATGGAAAATCGAACTTTGCTTCTTGGACCAAAGGAACCCAACAACTCACCTAACACATAACTACTAGTAAACCTCTAGGGGTTTATGCTTTGTCCTCCACGTAAACAGGGATCACTATAGGGGGTATGTGAACCTCTATCTTCCTTGTATCACCAATTTCACGAACTTCAAATTAACGAATTGATTTGCCCCTAAGGAAAAAAATGGAACTTATTCACATGAAAGCAATGAAAAACCTTATATGATGCATATAATAGACATAACACTTCTTGCTCCACTATGGTCTAACTCTTCTCTATTGGAAATGATTTTCTATTGAAAAAAAAAGGATGGTACACATCCCTATCCTTTGCCTACGATAGGTCAACTCTAATCACAACACCTAAAGATTCCACATGGAAATAGAAATTATGTTTCAAAATGTGCCAAACTACGATAAGAGCCAAAACCATCATATCAAACACTTTTTTTATTTTTTCAATCATGTTGCTAAACTTAACACGGTAATTATCAATCATTGGTTCAAAACATTAGAAGGGCCTCTTGATTTGGTTTACAAGTGAGTGGATGAAGGTGGGTTATAATTTTGGGCCGAAGGTGGCGATGAAATTTCATTTTTTTCCTCTTTTATCAAACTGAAGCCCTCAAAGTTCACATAACAATTGTAAATTTTGATTTAGAGTAAGTAATATTTCAATTTCATTTTGGATACACGTGTTCGCATAAGATTTTTTTCAACCCTTTACATAAATTGAAAAACTAAGAGTACCCTTTTGAAGAGGACTTGTAAACAAATATAATGGTATTTTTTGAAAAAATTTCGTTGTGTATATTTTATGTTATTGAATTTTTATCCATCCGCTTTGAAGTTGTCCAAAAAAATTTCAAGTGTTATGCTTAAAATAAATTAGATGAAAAAAATCATACGAATTCGAAAGTGTCAAACTCATATGCCATTTGATAGAGGATTCTTTCACAAATCCAACATGATCAACTCCACCATCTAAGGACAAATTCTACCCTAAATCTGTCAGCGTACAAAATGGGTTGCAAAGAAATTCGTAGAAAGGGTGTTCAAACTATGATATTTATGACCTGAGGGGCTCAATCGAGCGCTTAAAACACTTGATGGAGCACTTAAATTCAAAATTCAAATTGTTCGATTGAGTGCTAAAGGAACCCTCGATTGAGTCATATAGGTGATTAACTAGTGGCTCGATCAAGGCTATAGGTCGATCGATCCACTAAAAGGCTACCCACCACCAACTACCTACCAAATTTTATTAATGATATTTATGTAAAATGCTATGTCTTAAGGGCTCGATTAAGCCTCTGCTGTCAACCCAAAAGAAATAAAATATTCTAAATTTGAATGTAAAAAATAACAACAAACATTCATTCATAGAAAAATATCAAAGCGTGAAAATTACACAAGGATTCATAACAAACATGGGGAATTGGAGATTGGATCTAGAAAAGGAAATAAATTTCCATCCATAGAGGAAATTTGAGAAAAAGCTAGAGAAAGGATGAGAAAAAAAATGGCAGACATTGAGAGAACAAGAAGATCATGCAATTCAATAAATTCATGCAAATACGTGTAATTCAAATTGTCTCACTTCTCATGTTACTTGCTCCATATTGTATGCATTGCAAAATATGATTGAAAATGAGAAACAACTGGAGAACGAAACAATAAAACTAAGATAAAACAAGAATTGAAAGTAATACCATGTAGTTAAAACTTGAAATGTAAGAACAACTACGAAAACCATTTGAAACCATGCAAATTATTTAAAACTACTTGAAACCATGCAAATAATTTAAAACTACTTCAAACCATGGTTTATTGGAATTTTTTAAAACCACTTGAATTCATGCAAATTATGAACCACCTGAAAATTGTAATGGTTTAGGATACCCACAAAAACTAATGATGTGAAATAACCAAAGAAAACCATTGTAACATAATTTTCATATATTATTTACATGACTTACAATTCATGGCAATTTATTTACAAGAGGGATTAGCAAAAATGTTTTTCACATAGTTGCTCCAAAACCTATAAACATTAGTTTGATTAATGATTGATACCCTTGTAGGAGTTAAAAGAGAGAAAATGTGTCAAGATCTAGAAGGAGCAATAATATCCCTCCTTCCAATGTGCATGTCGAGAAGACATTATTTGTTAAACATAGATAAAAATATTAATTTTTCATAACATTCATCATCATATATAACATTTAATGGTTCCTTGAATCCTAAATGGTGATGCCTACCTCGAACTTGAAATTATAACAGTGATGATAAAAATGTATATTCATTCTTGAGAAGAACTTGAAATGTCTTCCCTTTTCTCTAAATCCACTAAAACCTCTATCTCTTGATTTATCTTTGTTTCCTTATCAAAAATTTTGTTGGCCTCCTCATCCCACATTTATTCCATTTTTATTTGGAATTGTGAAATTCTCTGTAGTTATGATAAGTTCTTCCTTTAAGAAATTTCTTTTTTATATTGTTTTATGGTAATTTTCATTACACATTTTGAAACACTAAATGATATGGTGCTCGTAATGAGGAAAAAAATTCTAACTAGTTTGATTTTGTATAATAGGCTTTCAAATATCAATATGCTTAAAAACTAATTGAATAGGTTCCTTATTGTATCATGGAGTGTGTATTTATGTCCTATATGATTCTTTAGTCAAAAATTTTCTTATAGTTGATTAAATTTGTATAAATATATAGCTATAGATTTTGTTTTCTCCCAAGAAATAAACTTGGCCCTTCAATTTGGTAATCACTTGCTTGATTTTTCAAGAATCTCACATTCTCTCAAATTCAAAAGATTTACCATATCATTAAGTTCTAAGTAATAATTCCCTATGAAATATGTATTTAGTCTTCCTATATCATAATTAAACTTAATTTCTATTAGTCTTTAGTTCAACAACCTTGCAAATTATTATATAATATCTTCTTCATCAATTTCACTAGATCTACATCCTCTCCTCATTGTTGAGCCGCTCTCTTTGACTTCTTTAGTAAACTCTTCAAATATTTTAATTTATTTCCTAACACCTATTCTTTTTTAATCACTTAAATCTAGTTCATTCTCTTCTCACAAACCCTCTTACTTGATGTTGGATTTAAATAATTGAAAAGTTTGGTGAATGAGATATATGGACACAAATATAATACTATCCTTGTTATGGTAGGGATCACTTTTAGTTTGGGATTTATATATTATTTTCAATAAATGGAAAATTTCTGCTAAGAAGAATTAATTTTCGAAAAGGTCTTGAAATGCTTCACTTGGTAAATGTTATTTGTTTTGAAAACAAACAAAGCTTCAAACCTAGATTCACTAGTAAAATTTTGGAGTTATATCTAACAATAGATCACCATTATCACACACCCTTCAATCCTGTACCTAAATGGTTTGAAGTTTTTTCATTTCTAAGACATTTTTTGGGGGAGAGTGG
The DNA here is from genome assembly GCA_031772625.1 of Pinus tabuliformis. Taxonomy (NCBI): domain Eukaryota; kingdom Viridiplantae; phylum Streptophyta; class Pinopsida; order Pinales; family Pinaceae; genus Pinus; species Pinus tabuliformis. The sequence goes on from CM062813.1 coordinate 225,764,417, forward strand.
AGAGAGATTATTTCATGTGGGACTAGATTACTTGGGAAGTAAGTATATATTGACAATTTACTCTCCAATTTCTCTATTTTTTTTGTTAACACCTATTCTTTTTAAATCATTTTTCTCTTTCCTTCTATTCTCAGAATCCCTTTTTGTTGGCATTGGATTTTAATTTAAATTTTTGGTGAATGAGATGTATGAACATAAACATAACACCATCGTTGTTGTAGAGATCACTTTTAAAAATAGTGATTGTTAGGAAAAAAATCATTAACCATGTCTTCATTGGTGACTTAGGGAATATTGAACATTAACTCACTGAAAGCCAATGATTTCTTAGACTTTGAAGTTACAAAATTTCAAATGAAAATCTCAAAAGATAAGAATACATTTTTAGTACTTTCCCCTAATGATCTTATGACAAAGAATGTGCTGCATGGTATTGGAATATGTAATGACTATGTTTTTTTGCAAGAGTATGTAATGCCATAATTTTCGGAAAGAATGAAAATCTACTAATGTCAACTTCTTAACTTGCGAATAATGAAGTTTGGGTCCAACAAGAAATTTTCTAATATGATAGATAATGTGTTCCTTTTTCATATCATCTTATTGCGCAAGCATAATAATCTATGGTGGATTTAGATGCCACAAGATATAATATAATATCCTAAACATAATGAAAGAGGCTCAATGTTGGTGTTTACATCAAGGAATTATTTAATACAACAAAATATATGTGTGCTTGGTTATCTCATATGAAACACATAGCCTTCCTCAATATATGCATGAATCCCTTCATTGTCTCATCATAGTTAGTAATGAATCTATGCAAGATTTTTTCATTCCCTTATAAACTTTGAAGTTGGAGACCAATAAGGAGGAAATTTAAAAATAACCTCAACCTTCAAGGATCTACAAGAGTCCCATACATGGACACAATAAAACCAAGTAAAATTCCAGACACCACACAAAATATATACTTATGTGGGTTCAAACAAATGTTATATTATCAATGCCAGGTAAAAATTTCTTGAATATGGGTAGGATGATCCTCACACCATTGCGATGAAGTAGAAAGAGCATCAAGAAATGTCTCTATTGTTTATTTGATGTCATAGGAAAGAATAAAACATGGCATGCTAAAAGTGGGCCCTAACCTTTTTAAGACCAAATGGAAAATTGTTATAAGAAAATGTACCGCAAGGAAAGATAAAATTCATTTTGTGTTGGTCCCATTCTTAAAGTAGTATTTGATTATCGCCAAAGAATCCATCCCTACATGAGAGAACTAACCTTTGACGCATTCATCGATTATTTTGTTAGTGGATGGGGTTTGATAATTATCTCTTGGATATGATTTGTTCAAATCTATGATAATAGAAAAAACACAAATAATATCCTATTTTTTGGTGACTGGAATGAGATTAAATACTCATTCAATCAAGGGAACAAAATAAATGAAACTAACCTCAAGCAATTTCTTAACTTCTTCCTTAATGGTGGATTCCTTGTGAGGGTTCATTGATTGAAACTTCTATTAAATAGGTTTTGGCATTATCATACACATTTATCTCATGTTATACAATTTGAGGGTAAATAGTTGACATTGTGTTGTATGGCCGAGAAAATACATCATGAAATTCAGTAAAAAGGTTATTGTATAGTTCAATTTCTTAGGGAAAATAGTCTACATCTATTAGATGTTTTTCAGGACATTTGATTTCTTGGAAATGTTGATGGATATTGTCTTTGAGATGTTTTCCGAATTCATCTCAAAATAAATGTCATGTAACTTGACGATGGGATTTGTGCCACTCGACATTGCTAAAGGAAACAATGTTCTTAAAATTGTCATTGATGTGTTCTAAGCAAGAGGAATTTAAGATGACTGATGGTGAAGCTCATGCCAAGGATGTCCCTAAATCAACATTGCCTCTAAGACGATCTAACTAGAAGGCTGTTGGTACTATTTTATTTCCATTCTTTTTTTCTAAAAATCCATCATTTATCTATCATTTTCTTCCATAAACCCCTCATAGGCCATTGAAATTGATTAATGAAGCATTATAATTGTTATTTTACATTAAATTTAATTTATGGATTTTTATGTTAAAAATTGTAAATTTTCAACAAAATTACGGGATGGTATGACTTCCTGTAATTGGTTTATGTCGTGACACGTTGCATGGTAGGAAAATTGGAACAAAAGATAAGGACGTGATCTAGGATGTACATACATGGTGGAAAATCTATTTAGCATCGAATTTGGAGCTCCTGAATACATGGTCAATGCTGGTCAGACCCAGCCTTTTTGGTTGTAAAAGTAGCAAAAATCTGAAGTTACCTAAACTGATTTCATTTTGTTTTAGAAATCAATTAGGATTAGGAAAAACGAAAATAGCCTTTTTTATTGTAAAAGCAGAAACATCTGAAGTGATAATGAATGTACATTTGGTTGTAAATTTTAATAAATAAGAGGAACGCTGGTAAGGAAAAGAGATTCGACAAGAGCAGACTTGAGACTGTAAGCATATGCTAGAACTCTGTTTTGAATTTAATCAATTCTCATAACTTAATCAAAAGGCAGAATTTCATATGGTGTTTATGACTTAGCGTTCTTATCATCTGAAGTTTTCTAAATGTGCCATCAAAACTTGGAAGGGACCTACCTGAAGATTGGTACACATTCATTTATGTTTCATAGGATTTAGTCCTCAGATCTGAATAGCGTTTGATGTTATTTCATTGCTTGTGAGTTGATCAGTTTGATTAGAAGTTCTTGTGATTGTTATTTTTATGATTCATAGTAGTACCTTGGAAATTCAATTACAAAATTATTGAATGAGAGTTTGTAAAAGGTTTAATGGAACATTGAATTTCAAGATATCTCTATGGACTTTGTTTTCATGAATTTGATCTTTGGTATGCTTAGTATGAATTTGATCTTTGGTATGCTTAGTGTGTTGTCTTGAAAGTGTTTTTGTGAATTATGTCCTTGTAAGAGGATTGAGAACTCAGATGAGTAACACTCTTTTTTTAGAACAATTAATTAAATTAGATGGTATAAGTGTTTAAATTGTGAAAGGGAACATATTTCAATCTCTTGTAAAAGAGTGCTGAAGCCTGTCACAATAGACACTTATTTAGATAGATGAGATCCTTTTAGGTCTATAAAATTTAGACACGTGCCCCTAAGTTTACGCACCTTGGTTGACATTAAATTTAGTCTAATCTAGACCCCTGGATTGGTCTCTACATTTTGGTGCCGTTGTCGGGGAGGTGCAACTAGAGGATTTCTAAAAAAAAAAAAACATAAGAAAAAACAAACAAAAACATAGATTTAATTTTAATTGATCATTTTAGAAGTCATGTTTACTTATGTCTAGATCTAGAGATGATAAAGGTAGATTCATAAAAACCCCCCATCCAAAAACTAATCCACCACTAGGAGCAGACCCTTTAGGAAAAATTGAACACACAACACCAGTTGGGAAAGTCACCATACAAAAATTAGAGGATAAACATAAATCAGGGCAAAGACTCGCACTCATTGAGAGACAAATTCTATTGGCACATGAATCACAGAAGAAACATCTCCCTGAATCCTCTATAAAAAGAGAAAGTAGCAAAATAACTCAACAATCTGTCCTTGAACCTACTGATTTTGAAAAATCTCAAGAAGGAGAAAAATCACTAGAACAACTTCTCTTTTAAACAAGTGACATTAAACAAGAAATTAAATTAATATAGGAACCTATCAAAATGGCTGAGGAAGGAATAGGATCAACAAAAGGACCACAAAATCAAGATCGAAGAGAGGAGGAAGAGTCAACCTTTAAATTTCCTATTCAAGAACCAGGAGAAAATTATGATGAGGAAATAAAAACGAAAAACATACCTCCATCTGTGTTACCAAACTTTTATGGCATGGCTTCAGAAGATCCAGATTCATTCTTGTATGAATTTGACATAGTGTGTCGAACATATGGTTACACAGATGATGCCCATAGGCTTAGACTCTTCCCAGCAACATTAAAAGCATCAGCATTAAGATGGTTCATGGGACTTGGTGAACATGCAATAACTGATTGGGATGGCATGAGAAAATTATTCCTAAGGAAATAACAACCTTATTGTAGATCAAAAGATTCTAAAGATGATATCTTTAGAATGAATCAACAAGAGGATGAAAGTTTAGAGGAGTATTTGGAACGATTTTCTTACAATTTACAAAAATCAAAACATAGAACCATGTCTCTTGATCTGATTCGAACAATATTTTTGAAGGGCATTCGAGAGGAATACTTAGATGATCTTAATTTGATGGGCAAAGGTGATATTTCCACTTTACCTTTCAAAGAAATTGCTAATTTATGTGAAAATTATTCAAGGAGCAAAGCCAGAAATGGAAAAATAGCTCTATCATCTAAAGCCACAAAATCTGCTTCAGCAAGTGTCACAAGGGCTGAAATAGGAAACTTGTTAGAAGAATTCAAAACAGATCTATTAAGTACCTTAGGAAATCAAATTGACACTCTGAAAGCAAAGAAAAGACAAGAAGAGGAAGATCAATTAATGGCTGTCTTTTGTCCAAAATGCCAGAAGAAACATGCTCTGAAAGATTGCCCATTAGAAAACATTCAAGTTTGCGCCTTTTGTGCTGAAAATCATGATATATTTCATTTCTCTAAAGTCAAGATTTTTCAGAATTGTAATGTGGAAGCTAACACAGATATGGAGAATGTGTATTTCATGGGTGCTAAGAGACCATGGCAACCAAGACCTCCACCTCCAGGTATGTTTCCAAACCAAAATTTGCAATTTCCTGCACAAGATCATATGTATGTTCAGAATTATTTGAATGTACCCATGCCATGGCAACACCAAAATCAACCACAACAACAATGGAAACCATTTCATCAATACTCTCAACAATATCAACCATATCAACAACATCATCAACCATACCAATAGTATCATCAGCCATATTCACAATATCCTCAAACATATCAACAATATCCCCAACAACAAGTTGTTTATCAACCCCAAAACACTCAACAAGCATTGTCTGCTCCTCCACCAATAAATCCACCTCAATTGCAACTTCCATCTGACCAACCTCCTAGACCCACTCAGATTCCTGCTCAACCTGTACCAAATCCAAATAATAGAGCAGATAGACCAGCTTATAGTATAGATGAGGGGCCATCATATCCCACATTACCTTTGCAAAATATCGAGCTGAGGTCTGCTAAGGTACTTCAAAAAGAACCTCCAATAGCTGATAAACAAGAAGAAAACGAAGAAAATGAAAATGAAACTCCAACTCAAAGGAAACAAAATGATGACATAAAAAATAAACAAATTCAACCGTTACATCCACCACCTTTTCCAGAGAGATTGGTCCAAGCAAAACTTCCCATGTCTATACCATAGTTTGATGTTTTAGATGAGCTAAAGAATGTCTATATAAAAATTCCACTATTGCAAGCCATAAAAGACATTCTGATATATACTAAAGAAATCAAAGAACTATGCCTCAAGAAGCCTACCAGGAAAAGAGTTGATCCACAAACTATTCATGTTATTGAACATTTAGATGGCCTTATGACAAACACCATTTCAATGGAAAAGTATGTTGATCCTGGTATTCCCAGAGTCACTACAATCATTAACAACATACATATTCCAAACACCTTAATTGACCTTGGGGCCGCAATAAATGTGATGACTCTTGAAACAATGAAAGCACTGCATCTCACAAACTTGTAGCACACAACAATTGTTCTATAACTAGCTGATAGGTCTAAAGTGATTCCTAAAGGGATTTTGGAGGACATAATTGTTTCACTGGACTCTTGGGAGTATCCATTGGACTTTTAGTTCTTCAGCCAAAATCTAATTTAGGAGGACACCCTATCATCCTTGGTAGACCATGGTTAGCAAATGCTGATGCATTCATAGGATGTAGATCGGGTAATATGATTATTTCACGAGGAACTGAAAGAAAACAACTCACTCTTTACCCATCAGCACAATCACCAGCAGTAGCACACAATTTATGGCTTGATGATAAATACAATGATAAGGAAGAAGTTCAATCTGTTTTCAGCATCAATCAAATCTATGATTTTCAAGAACATAATAATGATGATTTGGTAGAATTGTTTCTTTCTCAACCTAATATTTCTGAAGAATTAAGAAATGAACAATACCATGCTGCAGATGAACTTTTGTCACAGAATTTTCAGGAAACATGCACCATTCATTCTTTGCAAAAAACATTTCAGAACATTTTTCCCATTCAATCTATCACAAACACATGGAGCAAGACCATAGATATTAGTCCAGGAAAAACTTTGAATATTAGCACTCACCTAGACTCATCTCCGGAGGAAAAATTGATTCAATTATTGAGAAAATATCAGAAAGCATTTGCTTGGGATTACACCGATATGCACGGAATTCACCCTGAAACATGCACTCACCATATTTATACGGATAGTAATATCAAACCAGTGAGGCAATCGCAGAGAAGAATGAATCCCATGCTTCAGGATATTGTTAGAGATGAATTACAAAAACTATTGAAAGTCAATTTTATTTATCCTATCTCTGACAGACAGTGGGTATCCCCATTGGTAGTAGTGCCCAAAAAAATGGCAAGTGGAGAATTTATGTTGATTACAGACTATTGAACAAAGCAACCCTCCAATATTATTTCCCACTACCATTTATTGACCAAGTGCTAGACACATTAGCTGGGAAATCATGATTCTCTTTTCTTGATGGTTTCAGTGGCTATAACTAGATCAGGATAGCCTTAGAGGACTAGGACAAAACCACTTTTACTTGTCCCTGGGGCACTTATGCCTATAATATTTTACCATTTGGAATTTGCAATGCTCCAGCTACATTTCATAGAGCTGTATTAGCTATTTTTGCTGATTTAGTTCATGAATGTGTTGAAGTTTACATGGATGATTTTTCAGTGTATGGTAATTCATTTGAGCATTCATTAGAAAATCTTGAAAAAGTTTTGAAGAGATGTATTGAAGCTAATCTGTCCCTGAGCAATGAAAAGTGTTTTATGATGTTAAATGAAGGGATAGTATTAGGTCACTATATTTCTTCTCAAGGCATTAAAGTTGATTCATCAAAAATCCAGATCATTCTCAATTTGCCAATTCCGAAGACTCAAAAAGAGGTAAGAAGTTTTCTTGGGTATGCAAGCTATTACAGAAGGTTTATTGAACATTTTAGTAAAATAGCTTTACCTTTGTTTAAGCTTCTAGCAAAAGATACAACTTTCAACTGGAATGAGAATTGTCAGCAAGCTTTTGAAATACTAAAAGAAAAATTATGAACCACACCAGTTTTAAAAAGACCTAACTTGACCCTACCATTTCACATCTTTACAGATGCATCTGATACTACAGTAGGTGCCTCGTTGGGCCAAAAGGAACAATCTTTCAATTATGCCATCTATTTCATTAGTGAAAATCTAACACCTATAGAATTAAACTACACAGTCACTGAAAAAGAAATGCTTGCAATCATACATGATGTGAATAAATTCCAACATTATATAACTGGTTATGAGGTTTTTGTACATACTGACCACTTTTCCATTAAGTATTTAATGAATAAACCAATCACTAATGGAAGAGTTACCAGATGGTTGTTATTACTATAGGAATTTAATATTACAGTGTTAGATAAACCAGGTAAGGAGAATCAGGTCGTAGATTTTCTTTCTAGACTGCAAAATTCAGGTGAGGTTGTTCTGGTTGAAGATTCTTTTCCAGATGAAAATTTATTTGCAATTTCAATAGTGAATCCTTGGTATGCTGACTTAGCTAATTATTTGTCCACAGAAAAAACACCTCCATATTTTACTCCAAAGGAAAAGAAGAGGTTGATCAAACGAAGTGCTAGATATTCATGGGTTAATGGAGATTTATTTTACACCGGTTATGAGATGATTATTAGACGATGTGTAAGAAATGATGAAATAACTGATATTTTAAAATATTGTCATGATGAACCATATGGTGGGCATTTTGCAGCAAAAAGGACAACATTCAAGATTCTCAGTCTTGTCTACTATTGGCCATCTATTTTTAAGGATTTCAAGAAGTATGTGAAAAGTTGTGATAGCTATCAAAGAATGGGCAGACCAACAACTACAGATGAAATGCCACTTCAGCCTCAAGTACATTTGGAACCATTTGAGAAATGGACTCTAGATTTTGTAGGGCCCATCAATCCAACTTCCAAAGGAAAAAAGTACATCCTAGTATGTACTGATTACGTGACAAAATGGGCTGAAGCAAAAGAACTAGTTCGTGCAACTGAACAAACAATGTTAAACTTATTTTTTGAATAAATTTTTGTAAGGTATGGAGTACCTATGGAGATAGTGACAGATCAAGGTACTCAGTTTACTTCAAAGCTGGTCAAAGACATCACAGAAAAATATAAAATCAAGCACAGGAAAAGTACACCTTACCACCCACAGGCCAATGGCCAGGTGGAATCTACAAATAAAACATTGGAAGGAACCATCACTAAGACAGTAGCAATGAATAGACAGAATTGGGAAGAGAAGCTCAAAGACGCACTCTGGGCTTATAGAATCACGTGGAAAAACACTACAGGATTTACACCATATCAGTTGGTGTATGGAAAAAATGTAATGCTTCCTATTGAATTTCAAATACATACTTATAAGATGGCTGCAGATTTAGGAATTGATCTCAATGAAGCACAAAAAGAGAGAATTATGCAATTGAACCAGTTAGATGAAATGAGGCAACAAGCAGAGGAGAGAGCAATCCTAATACAACAACAAAGGAAGCAGTGGCATGATGCACACATAAAAAAGAAACACTTCAAAGAAGGAGACTGGGCTTTACTCTTTGACTCTAAATTCAGAGATCATAAAGCCAAATTTAAAACACATTGGATGGGCCCATATGAAATAGTTCAAGTATATGAAAATGGATCAATCAAGCTTACTACAATTGATGGAGAAGGCAACACCTTTATTTTCAATGGACATAGGTTGAAACTCTATCATAAGCCCATCAACAAAGCAGATTTTCTTCAAACTGTATCTCAACAAAGGGAGGTTGAGATATTGCAGCCTTCAGCTGTGATATCTCTACCTTAGTTCATTCAATTTCATTTTTGCTTTAATAATAAAATAAAATAAATCAATAAAAAAACAAAAAAAAATAATAATGGTTTAGATGTGAAAACCAGACTCTGGCACACTCTAAACCCGAATTCTTACTAGAAAACCATTCATTTGGCTGGTAAGAATTCCTTGTTCTACTTGTTTACTGTTTTTCATCAATTCAATAATGACTTGAGGACAAGTCAAAGACTTAGTGGGGGAGAAGAAATTGTGGTTTTTCCCTATCTCATCTCCTCATTTTTAAATCTTCAAGGGATTTGTTTCAGTAATTCAGTATTTCATTAAAAGAGTTGTTTTTGTTCTAATTAGAGGGACCTGTTCAAGCAATGAGATATGTAGTGGGACCTGTTCAGAAGACTGTGTCAACATTGAAGAAACAGTGAGGGACCTGTTCAAGCAATGAGATATGCAGTGGGATCTGTTCAGAAGACTATGTCAACATTATCAATATCAGAGGGACCTGTTCAAAAGGCTATATCAAACTCACCAATATCAGATGGACCTATTAAAGACTGCGTTCAAGATACATCAGGCTACTTCAACAAAGTTTTCAAAGGTTGCTTATCATCAGAATTATAATCAAGGCTACATCAACACCAAGGATAAAAGAAGCTTCACAAGCATGGTTCTTCAGAGTTCTTCAGATTTTAAAGGGACCTGTTATATTCAATTTCATTTCAAATGGACCTATTTTAGACAATGAAGATCAATAATACCTGTACAATGAAGATCAATCATACCTGTACAATTAATATCAATCATACCTGTGCACACCAATCAGCATTTTGTCAACCAACAAGTGTAATGTATTGTTGAAATTTTCATTTTTAACATTTAAAATTCTTAAATTATTTTAGTGTTAAAAATGATAATTATTATTTCTTGTATCAATTTCAAAAATCCTTATCCCCATAACCTTTGTCATATTCCTAAATACTCACCTCATTATCACTCTGCTTATCATTTCCTATCACACCTTAGCCTATTTTTATTCCTACTATGCTCTTCAAACCTTGTCATCAACTCATCATTTTTAAATCGGCCTTCTGGAAATCAAGTACCAACAAGTAGTGGATACTCAATGTACAAGTCCGTTAAATGGAAAGACAAGTGTTAAACCATCTGTCCTCAAATGATTTCATTGATTTCAACTGCTGGAGTTATAAAACAATATTTTGACCCAAGTCTGCTTATGAAATATATCTGTTATCATCACACGATTTGCATATTGTGTTATCATGATTATACCTCTGCAAATCAGTACTGATCCTATGTATTCATGATTTGAATACGCCTTCTGACTCTGCAAACAAACCTATGGCCCCTAATTGAAGACCCTGTTCTCTGCGTTATCATCATAGCAATCAAATTTTATGACGTCACGAAAAATGAAGGTCAGCTGTTGACTTTTATTTTAAAAAACTCTGAGTTTCTTAAAGAGGGCCGAGATAGTAGGTGCTGTAAAGGGAGAAAATATAGCAGACAGGCTTATCCAGAGTTTTTTTTTACTTCCGCCCAAAATTTGAGGATGTTAACTAGGTCAGTTCAGGCATTGAAGAAGTAAGCTCAGAATTGAGGATGTTAACCGGGTCAACACAGTGGAACGCAGGAAAAGAGGTAACAAGTTAAAAACCCTGATTGAATTTTTTAGCATAAAAAGAAGGGGTTAGAACAGAGATTTTTAACAAAATGACCAATAGAGCAGAGCCTGAAAAATTTGATAGTTCACAATATCATGAAGACTGTGTCACGATTTTAAGGGGAAAATATTGGTTGTCTTTTCTAGAGAAATTCAATGGAAACAATGAAGAAGTTATGAAGCAATTTGCATTTTCCTTCAAAGGAGAGAAAGCTTTAATACGAAATTTCTCTTTTAGAATTTTAGAGGATACAATAGCACAAACATTGGGAATCAGTCCAGAAGGGGAAAAGTATTTCAAAACGAAATAGTTTAGGGAAAAATCATGGACTTAGTTTATGTCTAGGTCAAGGGTTTCCTCTGTCAATTGGAAAAAGGGTGTTCCTAGAAGCTGGCTAATTCATCCATGGGACGAAATGGTATACATTATTCAGAAATTTGTTACATGTGAAGGACGTTACAGTATAGTATACCTGTATCACATAAAAATTCTGTTGCACTTAAAAGGTCAATGCACCATCAGTCTGCCCTATTTTCTCTTACATAGTTTCACTAAAATGTCGAAGACCATTCAGAAACAAAAAGGTAATGAAGATAGGTGTTTGTATCATTTTGGTTTGAACAAAATTCTAATTGAATTTGAGTTGCAGAGGAGAGGAAAAACATGCAAAGAATTTTTGATTGACAATCAAATTAAAATCAGAGAAGATGAAAAGGAACAACAAGAATGCACAGAGTTTATGATTGATATTGATGAGGAAACCCTTGAGCGTAAGTCAAGAAATGTTCCTCAACCCAACAATAGTGTAAGGATAAGAAGGATGAGGCAAGAAACTGCCAAGAAAATTGAAAAAGATAAAATCTTCACTACTTATAAGAGAAGATCAAGGAGAATAAAAAGGAATCAAACACAAGATGATCAACCAGAGCCGAATGCAAATGCACCAATGGAAATTGAAAACAGTACTAATTCACAGCCAGAACAGGAAGCAGAAATGGAAATTGAGAGTAACAAGGGAGAAAGTAAATAGCCAACACCTACAAACAAGAAACAGAGAAGGTTAGAGAAACAGATTGAACAGCTAAAAGAGGAATTGATGGAATCAAACATGTTAGAGAAGGTCATAAAGAAGGAAAATGAAATATTGAGAGCTCAGAGCAAGAAGATTCAGCAGGAAAATGAGAAACTGAAGAAGAAAATCAAAGAACTTAGGACTGATCAAACTGAAACGTGCAAATGGGCGACAAAATGGTACACTCAGAAAAAGGTTCTCAAAGAAAAATATAAGAATATGAAACATGAGTTCCAAGTTTAGAAGAATGCCCAAGTTTAGAGGAATATAGATGTATTGCTACAAGCGGCAGAGGCACAAGCAGGAACAAAATATAAAGGGAGCACATCAGGATTAGCATGAGGACATGCTAAATCATTGAGTTTGGGGGAGATGTTGGTACTATTTTATTGCCATTCTTTTCCTCTAAAAATCCATCATTTATCTATCATTTTCTTCCATAAACCCCTCATAGTCCATTGAAATTGATTAATGAAGCATTATAATTGTTATTTTACATTCAATTTAATTTATGGATTTTTATGTTAAAAATTGAAAATTTTCAACAAAAGTACGGGATGTCATGATTTCTTGTAATTGGTTTATGTTGTGACACGTGGCATGGCAGGAAAATCGAAAGAGAAGATAAGGACGTGATCTAGGATGTACATACATGGTGGAAAATCTATTTAGCATCGAATTTGGAGCTCCTGAATACATCGTCAATGCTGGTCAAACCCACCCTTTTTGGTTGTAAAAGCAGCAAAAATCTGAAGTTACCTAAACTGATTTCGTTTTTTTTTAGAAATCAGTTAGGATTAGGAAAAACGAAAATAGCCTTTTTGGTTGTAAAAGTAGAAAAATCGGAAGTGATGATGAATGTACATTTGGTTGTAAATTTTAATAAATAAGAGGAGGTAAGGAAAAGAGATCAGACAAGAGCAGACTTGAGACTGTAAGTGTATTCCAGAACTCTGTTTTGAATTTAATCGATTCTCAAAACTTAATCAAAAGGCAGAATTTCATATGGTGTTTATGACTTAGCGTTCTTATCATCTGAAGTTTTCTAAGTGTGCCATCAAAATGTGGAAGGTCCCTATGTGAATATTGGTACACTTTCATTTCTGTTTCATAGGATTTAGCCCTCAGATCTGAATAGCGTTTGATGTTATTTCATTGCTTGTGAGTTGATCAGTTTCATTAGAAGTTCTTGCCATGGTTATTTTATGATTCATAGTAGTACCTTGGAAATTCAATTGCAAAATTATTGAATCAAACTTTGTAAAAGGTTTAATTGAACATTGAATTTCAAGATATCTCTATGGACTCTGTTTTCATGAATTTGATATTTGGTATGCTTAGTGTGTTTTCTTGAAAGAGTTTTTGTGAATTATGTCCTTGTAAGAGGATTGAGAACTCAAACGAGTAACACTCTGTTTTTAGAACAGTTAATTAAATTAGATGATATAAGTGTTTAAATTGTGAAAGGAAACACATTTCAATCTCTTGTAAAAGAGTGTTGAAGCCTGTCACAATAGACACTTATTTAGATATATGAGATCCTTTTAGGTCTATAAACTTTATACACGTGCCTCTAAGTTTACCTACTTGGTTTACATTAAATTTAGTCTAATCTAGATCCTTGGATTGGTCTCTACAAAGACATCATAATATCAAGGAGGTTATGGGATGTGGACAACCATCAATGCTGGAGGGTAAGAGTACTAACATTTTGAAACTTTTGTAGGTGATCTTCAACTTGTATTCAGAAACAAAAAAGCTTTCATGAGTTATGTAATTCACCTCTACTAAATCTTGACTTTAGTACCAAAAGTGTAAATGTGAATAAAATATCAAAATTGACTCGGACCTATTCAAAATGGGAATAGGAAAAATACAATAGAAGTAGAAGATCAGGCCCTGAGAAGACCATGAGAAATAGAAATAGACCAATCCCTCAAAATTCTATGAGAAATAGTTTAGTTTGTACCAAATGGAAAAAATGATAGGAGTTGTAGTCACTACTAAATGAATGAAACAAAATAAGAAAAAAAGTCAACCCAAACAAAATTTTCATTTAAAATAAGTAATTAAAGTGTCATTGTACTTTAATATAGATAGAAAATGGTTGCATTAAAAGATGGAAGTTGACCCAAATTTGTCTAGAATGACCTCATGAAAAATGAAAAAAAAACATAGGAGGTCCTGAGAAGACTTTTAATGTCCATCCGAATATTCATACTTGTATGGGTCTATGAAGAATAAAATTTCCCACCCCATAGTCATTGATTCAATTAAGTCGTCCAAGCCATTAAAAAATTAGAATAATATGTATTTAATGTATATCTATTTAAAGAGCTAAGGAGAGACTATATCTTTGCTATTACATATATTATATAAAGGAGATATGTAAAATAAAATATTCATGGTAAATATCTACCTCGTGAGAGAGATATATGTTGGTATAAAAACACAATTATCTTTTAAAGGAGTTATAACTAATCACTTTTAAATCAACTGAAGTTTGAAACTTCTGGATAAAAATTACCTTTACAACCTCGTTAAATAAGAATACGAAACATAGTTATTTATGTTCATCGAAATATATGCATAAGAAATTAAAAAAATATATATATATCCATTACAACCATGTAAATGTACAATAATAGGAGCACCATCTGAATCATCCATAATATAATTATATGGATAAGGCGCTCTCTGTTGTAGAAGTGGACTTCAACAAAGTATTAGATATAACCTGAGATGATTTCCATGTTACCTAACTTGAATTACTCTTCTAATTTTTTCTTTCTTTCTCCTAACAATGGGATGACATAAATATATAAAAGAATATGAGAAGCTTCTTCACTGTACATGGCCAATCCTACTCATTCTAAGAGAAATAATCAACGATAAGACATGCACATCATTTTTTATTTCTAGAGATAATTCACATTCATTCACTTCATATACGAATGATAATGAGAATCATAAACATAGAAAAGGCTATCTAGCAATATAAGTGGAAATTTATCAATGCAATTAAATAGCATTTTCAACTTTTCTCTGCTCAGTGCTTCCACGTGAACAACTTCTTCACTAATTGTAAAAATCCACTAATCTGTTGAATTGGTGTGAAATGTGGCTTAGGTTGTGGCCTCCAGGAACCAAATCTTTATGGAGCATACATCAGGAGCCTGGTTAAATAGCTAGCCTCGTGTAGAAAGCATGTAAATCCTACAGGCTTGTACCCCAATCCAAAGCTCTGGTAAAAGAGGCTTTTATGATTCACACATGTGTTCAAGATCCGACATAGATTGATCAAGGAAAAGGAAAGATGATGAAGTTGTCATCCAACATAGATGAACATGGTAAGGAAACCATTAATCCAATTGTTCTACGTTAGAGGAAATAAGTCAAAAGGAGGCCTCATACTCGGAAACAATGACAGGAATGCCTTTAAATATTCCAAAAAAAGAAGGGAAATAGTTGTTTCATTGCATCTTCACAAAGCTGCTATTGGTTTTGTTGCAAAGGCACCTCCAAATCCCAACTTAAAACCTGCAAGGGTTAATACAATAAATAATCTATCAAGCAAGTATAACACTATTGCAAAGCAATTTACAGGTAATAACAATACAATATGTATCTCTTGCATGTCTAAGGTCATGACTTATAATGTTACACATAGCCCCTACAATGAAGCTAAATCCATAACAATGTGTGGCCATTATTCTATCTTGGGAAGCCATTATATATCCTTGTCGGCTACAACTTCAAGTAGGTATAACAGAGATGGAAGATATAAGTAGAAAGTGATTTGCAAAGAAAGATACAAGAAACGTGTTGATGAAGAAAGGAGACATCTTTCTGAGCTTGATTTGGAACGTGAAAAAGAGTGTGGAATATGTATGGAGACTCAGACCAAAGTTGTATTGCCTAACTGCAGTCATTCAATGTGTTTGAATTGCTATCGGGAATGGTAGGAGCAATGAATCCTAGTAATGTATTTTATTTTTTGTAGTTTCTTATTTTTCTAACAGCATAATTCTATTTTTGAGCTTGAAAGATCATCTTACCCCTAGTTTCAGGGTTAGGCACATTTACATGAGACAGGAGCATTGAAAGGTTTGACATATTTATAAGTAGCATTGTGAGTGATTCTTGTTGTGTTTTGTAGGCATGAATGATTAGAATCATTTCCTTTCTACAGGGATAGATTGAAAATAAATAGCTCAACGGACTTGTGGATGTACAAGCATTTTCAAAACTTTGTAGGAGATCTTCAACCTGAATTCAAAAACCAAAAAACATTCATGAGCTATGTAGTTTACCTCTACTAAATATTAAATTTAATACCAAAAGTGTACGTGTGAATAAAATATTGAAATTGACTCAAATATTTTCAAAATGGGCGCAAGTAAAATACAATAGAAGCATAGGATAAAACCCTGAGAAGACCATGAGCAATAAAAATAGACCATTCCTTGAGAATTCTATGAGAAATAGTTTAGTTTGTACCATATTTCAATGTAATAAATAAGGGATAGGAGTTGTAGTCACTACTGAATCAATGAAATATAATCAAAACAAAAGTCAATTCAAACAAAAATTACATGTAGAATAAGTAAATAAAGTGTCATTTTACATTACTCTAATATAGATAGAAAATTGTTGCAGTAAAAGATGAAAGTTGACCCAAATTTGTCTAAAATGAGTTCATGAAAAATACAACAAAAGCATAGGAGGTCCTAAGAAGACTTTCAATTTCAATCATGAGTAGAATTCCCTCTGTAATTTGGGAGAACTCTGCTCAGAGAGTGATTTTCTCAATGTTTGCAATCATTCTTAAGAAAATCTTAACTTCACTTTTCGAAACAACTAATGAAACATTTCAACAATACCCTATGTCCTAGGGTTGCGCATAAATATAAGAATGGAAATGTTTGTCATTTTATTTATATCATAAATTATAGATAAGTCATACTGCATTGGCCTTCCAACATACCTTCATACTTGAAGACTATCACATGGAAATTTCACTTTGAGGTGATCGCGTAAAATATGTTAACTACAAGATGGAAATTTTCTACCAAATGGATAAAACAAGGGATTCAAAAGCTCATTTTATTTATCATAGTATTAGAAGCAACCTAAGATTATTTCTACCTTAGCTAAACCAAATTATTCCTCCATAGTTTTCTTTCTTTCTGCTAACAATCAGAAGACATAAATATTTAAAAGCATATGAGAAGCTTCTTCATTGGGCATGATCAATCCTAACCATTCTAAGACAAAAAATCAATTATAAGACATGCATGATGTTGTTTATTTTCTAATGATAACTCACATTCATTCACTTAATATACGAATCATAATGAGAAAGCACCATATTTCCTAGTTCGAGCAATATAATTAGATGCGTGGAAGGAGGTAGCTTCTGATCTAGATCAAGATCCATAATCTGATCATTTTGACTAAGTTTATATATCATAGAATTCATAGCATCAATATCATTGAATCAATACTCTTCCTTCATACAACCCATTTTTAATGCTCTCTATAACACGCTTGAATCCACATACACTGGAGAGGGACTAGGTTCGCTAGGACTAGATCTGGAAGTCGATATGTTTCTGGTGGATTTGTTGGGGGAAATGTAATCTCAAGTTGCTTGAACAACAACTACCAAGTCCTACACTAGTGGATCAATGGGCGTTAACCCTATGCTTATTAGATACCCACATTCTTACCAATGGTTGGGAAGTCTCCACAAGTTGTTATAAGAGAACGTGTGTTAATATAGGAAAATCAGAATAATGATCATTGTAAAAGTAGTAATACAACAAATTATAATGACTAAGGCCTAGTTTGGACCAGTTATCTAAGAAAATTATAAGGTTGTTTCAAATTTGGTGACTATCTAGGAAAGAAAAAATCCAGGCACTTCATATGATATGTGATCATCTAGAGTAGAAAGATTGACAAGAGAAATTATCACATCATACAACAAACCAGATTGAATAGAAAACTTCACTCAAAACCTCCTGCAAAGTATATGATTAACTATGGGAAAATTTGTGGAAAAGTAAAGGCATCATATTCTTTGAAAATAGTTCAAATATTGATGCAAGAACAATTTTTTTACAGTTAAGAAAACCATGATCAACTAGCTACAAAAAAATTTCAAACAATACAAACATCTCAAGTGCATGGGAAAAACATATGATCATGTGCATGTGATTCCCCAACATAAGAAAAATGACTTGTTTGTATGGAGATATAAAGATCTTATGTTTTGGAAGAAGATATACTGAAGGGGCTCACTAGGGCTGGGTGGACCCAACTATATGATCTTGGTAGAATGACAACACAAAACTAGGAAACCTTTCTCTCCTATCATCCATGGTTAAGGGAAAGAACCCCCTCGTAGAGGCCCAACTACCCAACTTAAACTGGAGCGTAGTAGGAAGCATCCAAGAAAAACCAAATAAAACCAAAGATAAAATAAAATATAATAAACATGGACTTTCAACGTCAATCATGAGTAAAATTTCCCTTTGTAATTGAGGCACACTTTGCTGAGAGAGTACCCTGCTTAATGTTTGCAATCACTATTCTACAATTCTTAACTTCACTTTTCGAAACAACTAATGAAACATTTCAGCAATACCCTATGTCCTAGGGTTGCACATAAATATAAGAATGGAGATTATTTTCATTTTATTTAGATCATCAATGATAGATAATTCATACTTCCTTGGCCTTCCAACATACCTTATCATTGATGGCATATGTGAAGACCATCATTTGTTGTGGTAAGTGTTTTTTGAGTAAAATTTCACTTTTTTATAAGGTGATCGCGTAATATATATTAGTTGTAGGATGGCATTTTTCTACCAATAGACGAAACAAGGGAATCATAACTCATGTGATTTGTCATAGTATTATATACAACCTAAGATGATTTCCAAGTTAGCTAACTTGAATTCGTTTTCCACGTTTTTCTTTCTTTCTACTTACAATGAGAAGACATAAATATCTAAAAGGATATGAGAAGCTTCTTCAGTGGAAGTGACCAATAAAACACTCCCGCTAGATTGTTGGAATATAAGTGTTATGCTCCAAGAGCCTCAACATTACATAGAATTACAATTTCTTATATGACAACATCAAAATGGCTTGGAGGCCGAAAATATATGAGCCCTCCATTAGTTTTTAGTATACATATTCATGAATTTCCATAATGAATAATTCCTATAATTTCCTCCCCTAGTAATAGTATGTCACAACTTCATTCTTTCCATTCCTTTAAAGATGATCCGAAAGCATACTTCAAGATGCCAGCCATAGCAAGCCTGTTGGTTTAATCCTTTTGTTCGATTAATGTTGTGCAACTCTAGAAATTCATTCTTAAGTTAGTATGGACTTCTTACTTGGTTGAAGTGCCATCAACCACTTGTAAATCAAGCCAACCAACACATTCAAAATACATAAGAAATCAGGTCAGGAAAGACATCCAGAATCTATAAAAGTTTATAGAAATAAACTTCTAGTAATTCAAACAAAATTAACTAAATTAATAATAAAAATCCCCAAAAAGAAGTTCTAAATGCATCAACGATTCCATTTTAATAATATATGGAAAATTAAACCATAAAGCCTCAAAAATTGCCTATGCAAAATAGGTCCTAAATAGACTTTTTATTAATTAAAATTCCCTGAAGGGTGTTACAAACAACGATTACTAATCTTAACTAGAAAAAAGTTTCTCACCATGTAGAACCCAATCAATTTTGTGTGCATTGGTTGATCATTGGTTTGATATTCTCAAGATCCTATTATACAACCTGGAATCAAAGTAGGGCACTACTCTAAAAAATGTGAAATATATTTCCAAAACATAAACTGCACTTCTATTATAAAATTAAGCCCTAATCCCCAGAACCATTCACAATATAATAAATCTAGCATATACATAAATCCCATGTAACAAAATTCATATTTCCATTCAAACCATAAGAAACTAAAGTTAGAACACTTAAAGTTAAGGACCGGATAATATAACCAAGCCCCAAAATTGTATTGTAAACACTATGACACAACTTTAATATAACTACCGCATTGTATAGTGATCTACATGGAAAACCAAAATCAGTCAATTTGGTTTAAAAGTGTGTTCAAACCTACAACAAGAGTAATAGCAATGAAGGAATTCCTAAAGCCTCTCCTAAAAAGGAGCAGGAAAGATGAAAAATATACAACCACCTTAAATTGCACATTACAATAGATAAGCAATGAAGAAAGTAATGTCAAAGGAACAATTACTCTTAGCCAATAACAACTCCCAAAAAAGTTGAACATGTAATAAAGAAAAGTTACCTACTTGATTAAAAAACAAAATGAAGAAATATGGGAAAAAATAGTTCCGTGATTGATTCAGACAACGACATATTCATCTACTTTAAAAGGAGAAATAAGTTGTATTATTATCACAAGTATGGGAGTAAAAGTATAAATAGTTACCTGCAGCTTAGTCAGCTCCCATGTTGGATAGACGCTTTTCCCCAATATTTGTACTGCTACTTCAACCTAACACAAAAAGCTTATTGTTCAATCAATATTTAACTTTCATATCTTATGGGAAATAAACTTCTTGCACTATGTATTCCAAAAAAAATGAAAAATTAAAAACATAAATTGAAAATTGGCATTGCGAGTGCTACAAATCATGATACATAAAAATGATATTTACAAAATGTTTAGAGTAGGGACACTACTTTTGCATGTGATTCCCTAGTGTTTGCAACCCCATTTGCAGGAGGATTTTTGAAAACAAGGCTAAGCCCCTCCTTTGTGCATTGAAGACAAAGAATTACAAATTAGAGTTTTAACTGCAACACTTGTTAGAAGATTTTTGAAGGAATCACAATAATTTAGAATCATTTGTACTAAAAAAGAAGCAATGTGTCACTGATATGCATGGAAGCTTCATTCAATAATAAAAAAATAAAGAACATGTTACATTGAACAACTATTACTTTTATGATTTAATTTTGCTAAGGATCCTCATACCAACAAAGGATCTTGCTCAAACGTTGCGAGCCTCTTCCTTACCAAATTGGTTTTCTTGGGAGGATTGGTTGAATTCACTCATTGGGGATGAACGAATGGTTGGTATGCATGGTAATTCCCTTCCCCTTTTATTCTAAGTGCCTCAGTTTCTCCCTCAGCCGCTATATATGTTTATCATGTTATTTATTATATTGGCTTTGGGGTTTGCTATTTAATGGTGTCTAAGGTTTCAAGGGTTTCACCATTTGGTTTATTTTGTTATTTAATTTGTAAGTCTCTTCTGGAAATTTTTTTATTGATATAGGTATGCTTTGGATTATGGTTTTTGAGGGTTTACAGAGTTAGCCTGATATATAAGGGTTTTATTCTTAAGTTTTTAAGGTCTATTGGTGATTTTGTTACAGAATACACAGGCATGGAGATGGTCGAGTGGTTGTATTTTAATGGCATGAAAGACTTAAGAAAGCCACAAACAATTTTCATCGAGAAGGCCAAACTCAAATATCACATAAGAGTAAAACATGGTGATTTAGAGAGCTAGACCGTGCTCCTCAATGGGAACATTTAGGAGATAACTCCTGATAGTGAGATACCGTCTTCACTGGTAGTGACAGTTCTTGCTAATGGACCAATTATTTTTTATCCCTCTCTCTCTATTGCGTTTGTACAACTTCCTTATGTTCAATTCGTAGCATGTAGCTGATAGGAATTTGTTGTAGACCAAAGCTACCATTTTTTTGGTTATTTTCGTTGAAATTGAGTTGAATACTATTGTTGCGAATGATATTTTTGGTTGGTTCACCAAGAAACTATAGTCTAGGGCACCCATGATTAAATTCCAGATACTGCTTGTGGCAGCCTCTTTAAACTCATCTCAAATTCCTGTTATGATTGAACAAACTGGTGTAAACCATTTGAAACCTAAAACGCTAAGCAGATAGGGCTATGGTACTTACCCAATAGAACTTGCCATCATGGTATTTGTTCTTCTTTCTTGCAAGATATGAATTGACTGGAGTTATCTTGAGCAACCTTGGAGATGTAATCTTATTCTCCATCCTACCACTGAAACACGTCTTCACCCTCCCATGTTCCCTTCCCATCCTTCTTTTGGCCATTCTCATGGAAGTCTTGCCATAGAGGTGGATCTTCCCATCACCAAACCCCACAATGAAAATTCTTAACAACCTCAACTCCAGACTTTCTCACCAACAAACTGTGGTCCAGGGCACCCATGGTTAAACTCTAGATACAAACCCCTCTCAAATTCTTGGATGATTGAACAAACTAGTGTAAACCAAGGAGCTAGTTAAAGGTTCAAGGGTGAGATCCAACAATATAAGACATTTTAATTGTCTAACGCTCCATCCAACAATGCAAACCAGTATATAGTAACAACCAAAGAAATTTTTCTCAAAATAGAACACCTTAAAACATAATTATATTAGAAAGAGACATCAACTACCTCAATCTTAAGCTAGATAATCTTACCTCCTAACTCCATAGAAGTGATGCCATTCACAATTGAGCTAGATAATCTTACCTTCTAACTCCATAGAAGTGCCTTCATCCACAAGCCTTCAATGAATCATTAATTCAATTTGGAAAGTAATCCGTTGGAAAAGCCTCCGCTACTTGCACCATCCACATGCACTAATATAAATGAGAAATGACAGATCAATGAAAGGCAACCATCTATCGCTATTGGATGTCCAATGTAAACTGCTCTGCTTCTAAATTTTATTAAAAAGGAGCCCCCTATCTCTTTTTTTGATGACGTTTCTCGTTGCCACGCACATGTTCCCACATCTCCGCCTCAAAGTCTCCATTCGCAGTGCGTTGGTTTGACGCTACCTATTAGTAGATAACAACACAAGTGTGGACATTCAAACGCTCGCTTTTTCTTTCACTGGTTTAGTATACGTAAGGTAATCTATCGTATAAATTTAAGCAGGGAAGCCTTTTGAATTATTGATATTCGTAAAGAGGAATAACACTCGACTTTTCCACCATTTTCCGGCATTTCTACTCGGTTCCTTTTCACTAGAATACGTGGCATAGTCACTATTTTGGATAAGTAGCAACGTTTGGTTTTAGTGTCGTAACCTTTTTCTTTTATTGGTACACGAGTATTATGAGGCTATCAACTTTAAAATGAAAATATACTAGCATTTGCACCTGATGTTGCAAAGGAAACGCCGTAAGGCATAGAGTGTAGAAGAATAGGGACATGTGAATGGGAATTGTTGAAAGCAAGGGTGGATGATAAAGAGTTGCAATTGAAATTGTTAGTTATGTGTATGTTGAATATAGATATTTTATAAATAATAGTGTGTAGAAGAATAGTGACATGTGAATGGACATTGTTGAACGCAAGGGTGGATGATATTGAGTTACACTTGAAACTATTAGTGATGTGTGTTTTGAATATGGATAAGTAATAGTAGTGTGTGGAAGAATAGCAACATGCCGAAAATAAGGTCACTGCAGAAGAAACAAATTCCTGGTACACGTGAATTCACCCTGGCAAGCAATCCATTCAAACCTTCTATGCTGAGTTTTCTCCGTGCTAAATATTTATACTTTTCTGCCTTCCATAGTTCCAAGCGAACATTATGGTCAGAAAAATTGCTGCAATTAGGAAGGGACACCAACCTCCTTGTGGTACCTTATTCAATACAGATTATAGATAAACACCTTCAGAGATAGCAAAAAATAGAGTGAAGGGTAGTATAAGCAAAATATTTTGTGTAAAAGATGTCCCGTGCACTATTTGTCATAGATTATCCTTCTAATATTCTCACGAGTGAAGGAAACAAGTTTTTCCATGCCCCAAAAGTCAATAAAAACAACATGTTATCAATACAACAATGCAAAGGTTTCTATCTTCCTGTATTTTACATCACAACTGAGCATCAAGGGCTGGCACTTCCAAAGGAGCATGATCAATTCTTCTTAAAATTCGCCACAACCAAAACAACACCATCAAGACCAGTAACAATATAAGTAAGAAAAACAAAATATCTAACCATATATATGCTATTATTCTCCGCTGGTAATCCATAAGTGGTGACGTTTCAAGAGCTGATGCGAATTCAAGCAACAAGCTAGCCAATGTTGTCAATTTGCTGTAAAACATTTGGTAGACAAACTTTGAATCTCAAATTCACTAAACAATGAGTAGTATTAAATAGCTCTAATTATCTCCATATAGCCCAGCTCACATATCCACTATCAAAACTGAAGTAAATTGAAAACGCTATCAAAACTTTTATCTCTTCCAAAACATAATTTAAAAACACATTGTGATATCTTGTCCATCTTTTACCTATCTAATGATAACCTAAAAATCACAAAACTTTGGTATTCTTCTTCTACAATGCCAAGATTTCAAATCATGATTCATACGTAGATAATCTACCATAAATTCCATAAATTTAAAAATGAATGCATATTTAAAACATGGTAAATGCTTAGAATTTTCATTATATATTGAATATCAGTACATTATGATATGAAATAAGGCAACATTTTTCATCCCTGTGGTGGAAAATAAGATCGAGGGAAGCAGCTAAGAGCCATGGACTGTTTTATGATTGAGAATGTTGCTGTAATCAATGCTTGACTGGCTACAATGGCTGCTAAAGTGGCAACAATGAACATTAACCAATACACAGGCTGTAGTATTGCTTTGTAAAATTTAGAGCCTATGTCCCGTGGGTTTTCTATCAAATAAGTCACTTGTCTCGTATATGTGATAAGCAGAGATGGGTAAACCAACACACAGAAAGCAAGTTGCAACGAAAAACCCAAATTTCTCATTATGGTACTAAAACTTGAGGATGAAGCACGCAGGTATGATGAAATACTAATAATTATGTCCTTGACATATAGCTTGGACTTGGATTGATTTCCTGTTGAAATGGCCCAAGTCTGCAAACATGGCCTCGACACCTGGATCCAGTCAGAACAAAGCACCGATGTTAGTGTTTCTATTTGTATAGCTTTAACATAAATAATTGGGATGAAGTTACGAATTTTGTTTGAGAAAATCATTGGTATGGATTTATCAATTGAGTTAGAAAACAGTTCCAAGTATACTATATGATAAAATGAGACACACATCATCATGTGAATAATAAATACCTGTTATACATAAGACTACACCTGCAAGCATCACCCATCCTTATTAGTGATATTCATGAAAGTAATAGTATATATAATATGGGTTGAATGCCTTGAATGCTCTAGGATAATATTTCACAATATTATACTGTCCTATCACGATGTTGGTCACGAACAAGGCAATAATTATGGGTGAGAACATGAAGCTAACTTTACTTGTACCGAGTACTTACACTCTAGATGAAACACCAATGTATTCAAAATGCTTCTGAGTACTCTAGGTGAAATTCATAGCACTCAGTGCCATTCATTTCGATACAAAGACAAAACATGATTTCCAACTATGAAAATCTGAATAATGAGGAACTCGTTATCAGAAATTATGTAGCTTGCCTAACATCCCATGGCATAAATATCCAACTGTGGATCCTCTTTCCAACAACTTAATTAGTCTTCTCACTTTTGGATTTGGGTACAGCCTTGTATGGTATCTTGATTGCAGATTCCCCGAATATTTAGGGGAGCAGTTAAATATTTGACAACATTTTTTATGTCGATTGCAGATTCCCCAAATATTTGGAGGCGCAGTTAAATTTTTGACTAAGTGTTTTATCTGGATTGCAGATTCCCCAAATATTTAATAATCTGGCGGACATAAAAACCGTGAAATTTTTAACCGTGCCCATATCCTTGTCCATCCAATTGCCAAATATTCAGAAAATCGGCAATCAGAAAAGCTCCAGGATATGGTCGTGGATGCTATTTTCCAGGCCTTACATGGATACAACAAGAAGTCTTTACATCGGCTGGCGGGCTAAAATGAATGGCAGATAGAGAAGATAACGTTTGATCATCTTGAAGGGGCAATGCAGAAAATATTCTGTTGACTTAGCCTGAGGATATTCACACTCATAGAGATACGTACGATTTGGCATAATCTTTAAATGTTCAAATCAGTCATGAAAATAACTGAATCATTTTAAATAAGAATCATCGTTGTCTTTAATGAACTGTCCATATATATCAAAGCATTTCGAGGCCTATTAGAAGTGCACTCGAGAAATATATATGTATAGACACACTGTTTTCTTTTTAATTGAAGTGAGGTTGGGTGTATTTCCATAACAATGTCTTCCCTGACGAAGTCCATGCAATTTGTGGTTAATTTAATCACTACCCATGTAATTATATCTCTGATTATAACCTCACTTCAGCTGAATTGCAAGGCAGCACCTGCAAATGCCAGAGTGGAGTCCTTTCTAGGATATCATGGCAATATTAGTTATGAGATATATGCTGGGTAAGTGCCATATCTATCCAAGGTAAAGTATATTTATTCATGAATAAAGTCCATGTTCAATGTAACAATAATTGAAAGTAACAAATTCAAAGTGCCAGATTTTTCACTGGAAAGAATATTTATTCATTAACACAGTCATGTTCAAAAATAGCATGCATGAATTTCACTTTTGGATTTGGGTACAGCCTTGTATGGTATCTTGATTGCAGATTCCCCGAATATTTAGGGGAGCAGTTAAATATTTGACAGTGTTTTTTATGTCGATTGTAGATTCCCCAAATATTTGGAGGTGCAATTAAATTTTTGACTAAGTGTTTTATCTGGATTGCAGATTCCCCAAATATTTAATAATCTGGCGGACATAAAAACCGTGAAATTTTTAACCGTGCCCATATCCTTGTCCATCCAATTGCCAAATATTCAGAAAATCGGCAATCAGATAAGCTCCAGGATATGGTCGTGGATGCTATTTTCCAGGCATTACATGGATACAACAAGAAGTCTTTACACTGGCTGGCGGGCTGAAATGAATGGCAGATAGAGAAGATAACATTTGATCATCTTGAAGGGGCAATGCAGAAAATATTCTGTTGACTTAGCCTGAGGATATTCATACTAATAGAGATACGTACGATTTGACATAATCTTTAAATGTTCAAATGAGTCATGAAAATAACTGAATCATTTTAAATAAGAATCATCGTTGTCTTTAATGAACTGTCCATATATATCAAAGCATTTCGAGGCCTATTAGAAGTGCACTCAAGAAATATATATGTATAGACACACTGTTTTCTTTTTAATTGAAGTGAGGTTGGGTGTATTTCCATAACAATGTCTTCCCTGATGAAGTCCATGCAATTTGTGGTTAATTTATTCACTAACCATGTAATTATATCTCTGATTATCACCTCACTTCAGCTGAATTGCAAGGCAGCACCTGCAAATGCCAGAGTGGTGTCCTTTCCAGGATATCATGGCAATATTAATTATGAGATATATGTTGGGTAAGTGCCATATCTATCCAAGGTAAAGTATATTTATTCATGAATAAAGTCCATGTTCAAATGTAACAATAATTGAAAGTAACAAATTCAAAGTGCCAGATTTTTCACTGGAAAGAATATTTATTCATTAACACAGTCAAATTCAAAAATAGCATGCATGAATTTGCTCCTGTTTGTAAATAAACAATTATCTGTGTATTTATGCAAAGATTAAGAACATAACCAAAGAGTTCATAGCTTGTAGAATGTTCATAGCTTGTAGAATGCATGCTTATATGACAAAGAAAGACAAAAAAACATAAAAGATATACATATATCTAATTGTTATGCACAGACTGTGAATATGTTTGAACAGAGTTTAATTTCTATGGATACTTAATAAATTTGGTGACAATTGAAGCTAAAAAATATTAAAGTCAAAATTGTTGCATGGAGAGTTCAAAATATGTAAAAGACTAGGAGCGAAAATTGTTATATGGAGTGCTTAAAGATGTGATTCTACCACTCTTATATTCTATTGGATGACTAATTAACAGCATGAAAGTCTTTGTGTTTTCTTCATATTCATGCAGGTATGTGACAGTTAGTGAGGCCAATGGAAGATAACTTTTCTACTATTTTGTGAAGTTAGAAAGTAATCCAGCAAATGATCCACTTCTTCTTTGGCTTGAGGGAGATGCTGGTTGCACCGGTTTCACTGGATTTGTCTATGAGATTGGTCAGCTATGGGAATTCTTGCTCTTATTGTCTGTTTCAATGCTCAAAGTTGCTATTTACTGAATGAATTTTGATCTTGTACATATTAAGTTTTCAAATTGTGTAATCTGGCCATGGGAAAGGCTTGTTCAAATGGCTAACTGTAAGCTCACTTTTACCCATGTTGTTGGAATTGGCACCGAAAACCGAGTCAACTGGTGTTATAATTAGGCTTATGCAATACTAAGATATCATTGTAAACCAAAGAATAACGGAAATCGATAAATTATGGATTTCATACTCTTGAAACATTACCTATTCATTGTTCAGCATTGATCGTGAAAAGATAATGCACTTCCCAGACTTGCAAGGCTAGGCAGGGTGGAAGGCTATTTTGATGGAATCCTTGTGTACAGAAAAACAGAACATAATAGTGATTTTTAGAAATTTGTAAAATAAAATGATAGAGCTCTTCTTATATTTATCCCAAAGTTTTTCTCCTATTGCAGGTCCAATGAGTTTTGATCTCAGTAACAATTCTGGGAGTTTGCCCACGCTCATCCCCAATCCACACTCTTGGACTAAGGTTGGCGTTCAAGGCTCCTGCCTCTGCCACTATGGTTATAATGAAATGTTTTCAATTAGGGCACCAAATTTTTTTCCCTCTCTCAAACATTTGTCAAGTGAGCATACTAGATTATGTCACTGATAAAGCATCTCTGTTATCAACTTTTATGTTGTGTTGCTTTCATCACTTTGGAATTTGCCATTATTAAATTGTTTCTCATCCAACTTGGACTTAACTTGGATGCCACTGAATGTATAAATTTTTGTTGTAATGGATTAACCTTGAATGGTTTTTCACATGTAGGTCTCCAACCTTCTTTTTGTTGATTCTCCAGTTGGGACTGGTTTTTCTTACTCCAATACAGCTACAGATTACAAGACTGGAGATTTTAAGGCTGCTTCAGATATACATACTTTCCTCATAAAGGTTTTCAGCTCTATCACGCTACAAAAAATTAGCTTACAAGTGTAAAGATTTTTGTGAATCTCAGTACAGTTTATAATCTTGGATGTAGTGGTTTGAAGCATTCCCTGAGTTTCTATCTAATCCATTTTATGTCGGAGGGGAATACGTGTCACAGTCACTATTTTCCGGCGTTTCTACTCGGTTCCTTTTCACTGGAATACGTGGCACAGTCACTATTTTGGATAAGTAGCAACGTTTGGTTTTAGTGTCGTAACCTTTTTCTTTTATTGGTACACGAGTATTATGAGGCTATCAACTTTAAAATGAAAATATATAAATACTACTATTTGATTGTGTTTTTAATGCATGCTTGTGAAATGAATATACGTGTTTGCCATATAGTTTATGTTTTATGATAAATATTTAAATATGTTATATTTTTTTTATGTAACAAAATAATTTTTATTATTTTAAAATTCGTTCGACATTTCCTACGTCTCTTTTCAGTTTCGTTTTTCAGTCGAATTGATGGCGTATTCACTTTTTTTCTTTTTAGTGGAAACGTTTCAGGGTTTGGTTTTAATGTGTAAACTTTTTAGTGATACACGAGGATTATGACGCCATCGGCTCTGGAAGGAAAACATGGAAATGTTCACTATTTAAATGCTTTTTTAATATGCATAGATGTGAAATCACTATACGTGTCCTCCATAAAGTGTGTATTTTATGATACATATTTACATATGTTATATTTAATATATTAAAAATGATTTTATGGTTTTAAATAATTTTTATTTTTATTTATATTCGTAATTTAAATTTTTTATTTTTGTTTATTATGAAATTTATTTATTTTTTTGTAATGTTTGGGATGATTGTCCATTTTCTATTATGTATACAAGGTAAATTTACACCACATAGTTTTATCTAGTTGCCTTAACTTGTCCGAGGGGAAACCGAGTCTGAGTATTATACGTCATCCAGAAACATAACTTCTTCAGTCTGTCTAGCAAAGCTAGGTGTGTTTCAGTCTCATGATAATATACTATATAACTATAACAACTAAGATGGAAAATTGGAAATTGAACAAGTTACTATTCGACCAATGAAAGTCAGTGGATTTCTTCAATTTTCACTATAAGGAAAAGGAATGAGAATATTCATACTTGTGTGCACTTCCAAAGGCTCAGTTAGGTGATGATAATATATCCATCTCCAGATTCATTCACAAAAGAATTTGTTTAAGTAGTGTTTAGAAGATAAATACATTTCTTATTGGATGGTAAAACAAGATATAACAAAGTTTCTATCGGAAAGAAAGATCATTTCCTCACAATGCTTGTGATTGAGTGGAGAGAATATGCATATAGAAATATATTAGTTGAAATCACCATTGCACCAACATGTTTCTCAAAGATATTAATGAATATTTTGTAAGTACTTAATGCATTATTATTTAGAAGTGTACATGGATGACTGAGAATCACTTATCTATATAAGCAATCATAGAGTAGACTTGAGAACAATGACAAATGAGAGTGTTCAAGAATTTAAACAAGTCCCAATTTTTATATGACACATCATTTCAAGAGATGGAAGGTTGGTGAACCTAAATAAGGTGAAAGCAATGAAGGAGTTAGGTCATTTCTTGAACCTATCCAAGGTAATTATTTTTTGTGACACATTAAATATTACAATTTTTTTTAAATGTTATATATATATATATATATATATATATATATATATATATTTGTGCGTGTGTGTCTATATATATATATATATATATATATATAACTTGGATGTGCTTTTGAAAAGGCACAAAGCATTAAAGTGGACAGTTGAATGTCAAGAAAATTTTCAAACTTGAAAAGATAATTTTTTCCATATACCTAGATTGATTCCCCTAAATGAAACATTATTTTTCATTTCAATATAGACCCTTAAAGAATTATTATTGGTTCTAACTTATCATAGATAAGGGATAAGGATGTGCACCATCCGTTTTTTTTCTCAATAGAAAACTAGTTCTAATAAAGAAGAGATACACCATATTGGAGCAAGAAGCTTTATATGTACGATATGCATTATAGAAGGTTTTTTTTTTCTTTCTTGTGAATGAGTTCAATTGTTTTGTGGACCATTAAGATCTGAAGTATATCGAGTGATGTTGTGAGAAAGGCCAAGCATTTAGATCATGTTCTTCTCCGAGAAAAGAATTAAGAATTTTTTCAAAAGAATGAAAACTGATTTCGAACTAAACAACATGACATAGAAAATTATGAGCAGGAGAAAGAAGAGGTAGGGGAATTCTTGATGTGAGACTATTTTTTATATGGAAATATCCTAGTTGAGGGGAATTCTTGATGTGAGAATATTTTTTATATGAAAATATCCTAGTTGATATATATAGAATGTGCTCCTTTTAAAATATAATGGATAAATCCCAAGGGATTAGTCGAATTGGTCATCATCAATGTTGTTGGGAATTTCTCAATTTTCTTCTAGCATGTGCCTCATCAAATCTGCGAAAGTGACGTATATTAACCTACACCAATGGGTTTAATAGGGATGTCATACATGAATGTGGGGAAGCATCCCTTAAGTTTCAATGTCATTTTTTTCTCAAAAGAAAATTGAATGGAAAAGCACCAAATAAAATGTCTATAACATAGAGGAGAATTTCAATTAATATAACAATAATATTGAAGCTTCTTGTATGTGTCTTCAATAGGACAAAAATAAATGGAATATGCATCCCTCTATAAGACGAGAAGAATTCAATAATAGAAGCATATTATCAAGTCATCGAAGAACATTTATCGAAGACATAGAAAATAAATAAGATTTTATGTTTAGGACTATCATGGCTAACAAATTTCAAGAACCATTGCCAAAAATCATCTCACAGTGCTAAGTGGGAGATTTTAATCCACTCACTCCAGCTTGATGATGCAAATTCTAAGCTATGGGGACTATAAGGCTATAATAGTCCAATATTAACCATGATAATGGTGCATTCTACTTACGTCATTGTAGAAATCAACATCCATAGAGGAACCACAATAGTTATAGCAATTTTTATATTTAAATTTATGTTTTATAGGCTATATGTTTAACTAATATCACATTCAAAAGCAATGTGTATTTTAAAATGATTTTTTATCAAATATTTCATGAATATTTGAAATATTATGTATCATCAAATAAGTCCATATCTTGTAGGGTGAATAAGTAAGAAGTTAGGAGAATGAATAAGGTATTGGTAGGGACTTTATTGATGATTTAAGGAAAAAAATATTGAATGAACAAGCATCATGTTATAATCATAAATGCTCATTGAGTAGCATGAAAAAGATAATATTCACTATAATAACCATATCTTTGAAATTGACTCCTAACTTTATGGATTATCTTAGACTATGAAGACATTTAGATAACCTTCCATATCTCCTTAAATACAATTATACCTTATATTAAAATTAAACTAAACTGTAATTTCCTAAAAAAAAAAATTGAATATAATATTGTGAACTTCTAAAGAAACCATATCAAGTCTGGTTTATTTAAAAACTATCATCTATACTAATAGTACTATAATAAAATTTAACTCTTCTTCGCTAATTTTTATAACCATAATAAAATTTAACTCTCGTTCATTAGTTTTATATCTTTTCCTCTTCAATTTCTCCTCATTTACTTCTTTAAAATTAACAGCTCTATATAAATACTCATCTCTTCTATACTCATCTCTCCTCTATCTATATATATCTATATATTTACCGTGCCAACTCACTACTTTTTGCTATTCAATTTCACCATATTCCCCCTCTCAACCTAACATCTCAATTAGAAATACTTGTGTTGTTCTACAACTCATACCTTCTATCTTTTGATTCGAGTGTGCTCTCAAAAAAACCCCGATGGCACTGCCGGGAGTACCGAACCAATTACAAGTGCCACAAAGAAACCTAGGTTAGTGCATTATGATCAGTGGTATTATGATTACAGGTAGACACACCCAAGGCCATGCAGAATGTTAATTTATATCATGATCGACGCAAATGCAGAATGTTAATTTATATTTGTACACTAACAATAATTCACATATAACATTTGTTAATTTACATAATAGGAACCTTCTAATCATCACATTTGATGGTTACACCTGCATGCTTATGTGACAACTATATAAACTAAAATTTTGTTTCGGTCTATGATAACTACATGTCATCCTAATTTCTCTGCACGGCCAATATGATCAACAATTCACCACTCAGCAGGAGAATCTCTAACTGTAGTATACTCAAACAAACGAGTATTGCGGGTGAATTTGTGGAATGCTATGAATTGTTCATGGTGCTAGCAACTCCGTCTGTAGATTCCGCAGAGGCGATTCCAAGAATCCTCTCGCTGCATTTTCAGCTGCCGGTAGAAATCTCCTATGAATGATTCAGCCTTCACGTATAGTTCCTCCGCGCTCAATGCCATTCCCTCTTCCTCGCGATGCAATAGATTACACTCTTCATCACCTTCGACCATTGCTACTTCATGATTAAGGTGTGCTTCATTTCCCACATCAGTGGAAATCTCGAACACAACCAATTGAGGAGATATTTTAGGCGCGGCCAGAGTGCACGATTCGGGAGACTCTTTGGAAAAACTGGAAAGCTTTGTACTAGATCTTCTCACTACCGATTTCTTCGGATATAAAGTAGCAGCAGGGGTCAAAGTGGCGTTCAAATCATTGAAACTTCTGCTTCTGCGTTCAACTACGAGCGCAGCAGCTGGTTTCTGAAGTTCAGCTGGAGATGCAACCGGGCTGAAATCGTTATCTACTGGATCAGCTAAGTTAGGCTGACCAATAATATTGTTGTGATCGCCATCAGCATCAGGTTTGTTCTCAATAACCTCAGTTTCGGCACTCATTATGCCGTAATTATGAGATATATCATCGTTGGAGGCTGGGGGAGCTCGAGATATGAAACCAAGAGTGACAAGAGCAATGTTGAGAAGAACGTACAAGCAAGGGGCAGTGATCCAATTGGACACGGAATTCCAGAGCCTGGGAGAATAAACCAGCAAAACAAATTCTGCCGTGTGCTGGACGCGATCGGGGGCTGCGAGAAGTAAAGCGATGGGGATGGTGAATATAATGACCACTCCAGTCATAAGCACCAACTTCATACTCCATTTTGCAGAGGCTTTTTTCCCCAGCTCTGCTTGTGACCTAAGAAATTCAGCTCCCTCATCAATCATATTCTCAACAGAAATCTGAGCAACTTATAACACAGTTCTCTAAACACTTGTAATATCAAATCTAATTACTCCGAAAGGTTAATACGGGAGGATTAAACCCGTACATATAAATTCGGGGGAAAAGCACGATACAAAAGTTCCGTAGTTGGTTGACTCTGGAAAGACTAGTGCAGAGAAATCACTAAAACTGAAACTCCCGCAAGCAAGGCAGGGGGACAACTATGATGAGTGCTGTAACCACCGAGAAGAGAAAGGGCAATTTAAATTGATTCGAGGGAGAGGAGGCAGAGAAAATGGCGATATAATAGGAAAGAAAACTGTCCAAAAAAAAGCGAAGATGATGTGTCCAATTTAGGGATATCGTACAGTTGAGGATCAGGAGTCGGCGGGCAGTGCGGCCCATTTCTTACCATGTCGCATTTTTACTTCGAGTTGTCTATAACGCGACTTTTTGAAAGTTTTTCCTGCGGATTTTTCCGGTCGAAATTCGGCAGGAATTATTGGAATCGCAAGTTTGATAGCTAGTTTCTGCACAATGAAAACGTCCCAGGGGTTTTTCAGGGTGCTAAATCCAAATATGCAGTTAAAAAACCATTTTAACTGCAAGAAATCAAGATTTGACCTCAATTTCTTCCCGGATTCCGTCACCAGAATCTTCAAAAAATCGCATTATAGACAACTCCATTTTTACCTAGGCAAGATATATCGCATGTGAATCCTCTAACTTAAATTTCAACGAATTTCGATTGATTTCCGTGCTCATGTAATGAAATCTCATATCTTATAATGTGTCGTCACATTCTCTTGGCTGGAGCTCACTTTCACTCACACGCGGCCTATGGCTGTAGCCATCACTAATTCATTTATAAAAAATTGTTTATGGGCTTATTTGGGTACGGGTGGTTGGGGTACCATTTGGCTTTTCATCTATTCAAAGGATTTGTTTGTGTCTAATTGTGATTTGTTTTTTCATCTAGTGAAAGGATTTGTTTGGTCTAATTGTGATTTGTTTTTTCATCTAGTGAAAGGATTTGTTTGGTCTAATTGTGATTTGTTTTTTCATCTAGTGAAAGGATTTGTTTGGTCTAATTGTGATAAGGCTCTATATATTTTTATTTTTCATTTATGTTGAGTGTTAATATTTTTTAAGCTATAAATTATTGATATTTTTATTTTATATATTGTTAGATTTATTCTTAGTGTTATAGTGATAATTAGAAAATTTAATCACGAGTCTTGTTTATATTACTCCAATATGTTATCAATTCATTATAGTTAAAAAGAAATGGAGCAAATACCAATAATAAGACCACTAAAATATAAGCCAAATTTTTGAGGAGATAAGTGGAGGGTTATCTTATATACCTTATTCACTATTAATTTTGAGAAGAGGGTTCTTGTTTACTTGATACAAATAAGATCATTATATTATTTGTCATTTATTTTGAATTTTTTAAAACATACAAATTAGAAGAATTAGTTTACACGGTCAATTTTTTCTAAGAGTCCTACTTTGGAGAATTTACATATGAAACATTCCAAAGGAATTTTGAGGTCTTAAACAAAGTCTTTTGGTGTATGAAAAATCTAGCTTGCACCTAACCCCCTATCATTGTTTTAAACTCGAGGAATTAGTTGGCAAGGTTATTTTTCTGAAGGGTCTTTCTTTAATGAATCAAGGTCTAAAACATTCCAAAGGCATTTCGAAGTCTTAAGCAAATATTTTTTGTGTGTGAAAATTCTTGCTTCCACTTGACCCCTTATCGTTGTTTTAAACTCAAAATCCTTTCCAATAGTGTGAGAATAATGTGAAACAAAGTTTGTATGCAAAATTTATGCCTCTCCAAGTTAACTTATTGTGATTGATTACCATGGTATGAGTGTATGTCACACCAACCTTGTTAATCATGCATATGTGACTACCGACATGTGAACATTAAAGAATACTATAAAGGGTTCAAAATTATAAGTCTAGTTAAGAAAGTCAAACCTTACCTCTAGTTGGCTATTGAGCTATGTTATAGTCTATGTCATTAGAAGGAGTAGGGGTTCCATTTGATGTTATTGTGTTTTGTTCGATAATTGAGGAGAGAAGGTGGGAGTGAGAAGTAAGGGAATAAAATAGATGTGGTTAGGATTTCGTAATAGCCATAGAGGTTAAAGGCCCCAGGTAACTCTAATAGAGAATATCACTTCTTTGTACTTACTCCAACGTGTTATCAATTCATTATAGTTAAAAGGTAATGGAGCAAACTCCAGTAATAAGGCGTCTAAGATATAAGCCAAACTTTTAGGGACATCAGTGAGGAGTTACCTTATTTACCTTGTTCACTATTAATTTTGAGGAGAGGGTTCCTGTTTACCTCATACAAATTGGATCATTATATTATTTGTCATTTATTTTGATTTTTTTAGAGCTTAAAAATTAGAGGAATTAAAAGGGTCCTACTTTGGAGAATTGGCGTTTGAACAATTCCAAAGGAATTTTGAGGTCCTAAAAACAATATTTTGGGGTGTGAAAACTCTCGCTTGCACCTGACCCCTATCATTGTTTTAAACTCGAGGAATTAGTTTGCAAGGTCATTTTTCCCCAAGGGTCCTACTTTGGACATTGGGGTCTAAAACATTCCAAAGACATTTTGAGGCCTTAAACAAAGATTTTTTGGGTGTGAAAAAACTCGGTTGCACCTAACCACTTACCATTGTTTTAAATTCAAAAGCCTTTCCAACAGTGCGAGAGTCATGTCAAACAAAGTTTGTGTGCAAAAGTTATGCCTCCCCAAGTTAACTTATTATGATTGATGACCATGGTATGAGTGGATGCCACATGAGCCTCATCCATCATGTATATGGGGCTACCTACATCTAGACGTTGAAGAAGACTATAAAATATTCAAAATTACAACTCTACTTAAGAAAGTCAAATCTTATCTCTAATTGGTTGTTGAATTATGTTATATATTAAATTATTAAGAGTAGAGGTTCCATTCTTAAGAGACCAATTAAAAATAAAAAATAAAGGATTAAAATTTTGTAAAGATTTCTCAAAACAAACCATTAAAATTATTGTAAAAAATATTTGGATTTCTGTTTATTGTCTCTGTATCACATTTTAATTTAATACATTAAAGATAAATAAATATAAAATAGTAAAAAATTAACATGCTATCGTCGGAGATTCATCTTAAATTCCTTGTTAAGTCCTATTACGTTAACTTTTTCCATGTTTTCGTCGTTAACTGTCCTTGAGGACAATGAGAAGGAGCAGATGCCAAAAAATTCACCTTATGACCTTTAGTGAGCATCGCACAACCGATTAGCCCTTAAGAACCCTATCATGAAATTCCTTATCAAAGTTCTTCGAGAATTTCTTCTCTAGCTTTTTCCACTGAAATTTCTTTGCACGTTATTCTCTCTTGTAGTGTTGGGTCACCTGTAGATTTTAAGGGTTAGTTGAGGGCCGGTGGTGTACGTTGAGATGCAGCAACGTATACAAACACTTTATTCTTCCAACTTTATGTAGATACGGGATTCTCGTATATTGCAACAATTGATCGAGCCATCTTCACGAGCATAAACCATAAAGTTATTGAAATATAAATATTGGCGTGAAATTATGGTTACATCATCCTCTACAGTAAAGTAAATCGATTCCACATCACAAGACGGTGAATGATATTGGCGTGAATGTTGCACCCAGTCATTGGTAGTAGTTAGAGTAATAGTTGAGAAGATGGACCTTTGAAGAAGCCTATGCCCATAAAAGTAAGATAAGTCCACGATAAATCCATCGATATAAAATGTACAAGTCCATAATAAATCCATCGTTCCATTCACTCACTGGTATATTTATATGTTATTTTAAATCTAAGATTAATTAAATAAATAAATTATATTGGTAAATTATTAAATAATAAAAAAATATTTTTTATTATATATATATATATATATATATATATATATATATATATATATAATATTAAAATAATAAATTATAACCTAAAAAATACTATATATTATTTAATAATCCCTTTCTTTTTATATATATATATATATAATTTTGAAAATTTAACTTAGCTTTTCTAACCTGAATATATATATATATATATATATATATATATATATATAATATTAAAATAATAAATTTTATATATATATATATAATTTTGAGAATTTAACTTAGCTTTTCTAAGATGAGAATTTAATGTGGTTAAATACCTTTAATCATGTCAAAGAATATAGTTTTTTTGTTATTAATAAGTATTAAAGTAATGTTTAAATAGTAAAATAGATAGTTCTTAGAAAGAGGCAAGCTAACTTGTACAAATGGGTTTACTAGGGATGTGGGAAAGTATCTCTAAGATTTTGATGTAAGTATATTTTTTAAGAAGAAAATTGAATGGATAAGTAATAAATAAAATGTCTATAATATATAAGAGAAGTTTAATTAATGGAACAGTAAGATTTAGTTTCTTGTATGTGTCTTATGTAGCATTAGTATAATTAGAATATTATCAATATGTGTCTCTTTATAAAACATTAAAAATTTAATGAAGAAATAATATTATGGGGTCATGGAAGGACACTTTAAACAAAAAAAAATAAAAATCTTATGTTCATGAATATGGTGGCTAACAAATTTTAAAGAACATTTCACATTCAAGAGTGAGACATGCTAGAAAATATCTTACGAAGTGATAGGTGGGAGATTCTCATCCATTTACCGCATCTTGGAGATGCAACCTTTTAAGCAATAGGGAATATAATGTGACAATGGTCCAATGTTGACCATTAGAATGATGTAATCTAAGTGTATCATTGTGGAAATAACATCCATAAGAGATCAACAATAGTGATAACAAATTTTCTATTTAAACTCATGTTTTATACTTATATATGTTTTACTTATATCACATTGAAAAGTAGGGTGGATTTTATAATGAATTTTATTAAAGATTTGATAAAAAATTGCAACATTATGAATCATAAGATAAGTTCATATTATGTGAGGTGGATCAGTAGGAAGTTGAGAAAATGAGCAAGGTATTGGTAGAGGAATTAACATATATTTAAGATTTGAGGAGAAGATAATGAATGAATAAATATTCATGTTATAATTCTATGCGCTTATTGATTAGCATGGAAGAGATAATATTCATTACAATAATCATATCTTTCAAGTTGACTCCTAGCTTTATGGCTTATTTTAAACTATTGAGAAGTTGTGGGTAACCTTCCACGTTTTCCTCCATTGGCATGACTGTGATTTGAGTTGTTGTTCCTTTAGTGCAATTGTATTTTGTATTAGAGTTACATCAAAGTCTAGTTTCTATAATAGGAATGGATCTTGTATTGTGGGTGATCAAGTGCTCAAAAAAATAGCTCAAAATTCAAAGTTGTCAGACCAGTGTGGAACCTAAATGACTACATAGTGCTTGTGTTCCTGAATCTGCCACAACTTGTTTCACGCGAAACATACATCGTATGCTCCTAGAATTATGTTTTGTTCACTTTCCCAAACAAGCAAACTTTTGCAAAAGTTTGACAACCCAATCAACAGTCTATAATGCTGATGTGGTGCTGACTATGCATGTCTATGTGGTAGGTTGTTTGGTCAACATTCTCCAATGAATCATGTTGTGCCAAGTGGCACATTCTCATTGGCTGTAATTTGGCAGTTTTTGATTGGGTGGTTGGTGGCCAACCATAAGCTTAAACATGTCCCAGCCATGGGCCGCCACGTAGTAGCTCGAGGCCACAAAAATTTTGGGTCAAGGTCTGGGCAGCAATAGCAAGGGTCGAACATGTGACCACCAAGCAATGAGACAAGCCACATACCAACACGCAATTGCAAAGGTCTTAACCATATGGTCCCCATGTTTTATATGAATTTGATGAGCGGGCCAATCCCACGGGGCCTTCACTAGGGGAGAAATACCATACCACGTGGGTTTATATTGGGGGATATTTATTGAGGAAAAAATGACATAATATATTGAGTGATATATGGGGGGTAGATGGTTTTTATATTGGCAGGTATAAAAATGGAGCCCAAAGTTAATGAAAAAATATAAAGGGGTATAAAAAATGTTAATGAAAAATTGGATACCTCCAATATCTAGTGAAAGCAAAGGTTTTTTGATAAGGAAGGTGTATTGGGTTCATATTGGTAGGGGGTTAAATAATGTCCTTTTTAGAGGTAATTTCCAATATGTAGTCAAATTAAGGGTATTGTTTAATATGTCGCGAACACATGTGATATGTATGAGGTTCATTAAGTAAAGCCCCCATGGCCAATCCAGGGAGGGGCCAACCCACTGGGGGCCGACAGATGGGGCGAGTCGTTTGCCTTATTCCTGGGCATGTGGCCCCCATATGGCCACAATTTGTGGAATTAAGGTGTTAGAGGACATTTAAATTGTCTGGCAATTTCACCCGAAAATCAACGAAATTTTCACTCCGTTAGTGTGTTTTAGGGTGAATTTGTAGGATGGTGTTGGGGTTTGGGGAATTTGCAGTGTGATTAGCATAAAACTTGGAAAGTCCATAACTTGTTTAGCCTTTTACGAAATCAAGAGCAGAAAGAGGCTACACAGGCATTTTTGGGCATTCTGAAGCCATTGGAATGGGTTTTAGAGCTTTCTGAGAATTGTAAACTGATGTATTCACACTTTTGGGAATAATAGAGATGGTCAAGCCATTGCAAGCTAGACCAAGGAGACATACCCCAGGAGGGATGAACTCCTTCATCGTGTGCTACTGTGATACTATTTTTGGTGATGTTCATGTCTGTTATATGTTGTTGTTCATTTGTTTGTTTATGTTAATTTTCACATAAAATTTAAATAAAGGAACTCAAAAACTCATGTTTAAACTTGAAAGTATCCTCATGAATCCTTAAGCACTTGTAACATATTATGAAAAGGAATTAGCACAACAAAACTAATTTTCCTATTCAAATCAAGTTTGGTATCAGAAGCTGTGGTTTTCTTTATGCAAGGAGGATTTAAATATTTGCAAGTGAATGTCATATGCTTACAAGGTTGAGCTCAAGAGAGGAGAAGGGAATTTGGTTGAAAGCCCTGAAGTTGGGTCAAGGAGAAGGAGTGCAAGGTTGCCATAATCTCCACCATTAGTTCTTCCTCAAGTTTCAGTCGAGACTTCAGTGAGAATGTCTCATGAAGGAGAGCCTACAATCATGATAGAGGATGAGAAGGTATTTAAGAAGGATTTCCTTGACATGACAGAGATGGTGAAGATCCTCTATGAAGAGAGGAATACCAGACTGCAGGGTGAAAGCTCCAAGCCTCCCAAAGGAGAAGGTTCTTTAGGAGGAGGAGGTAATGGAAATGGAGTTAAACCTCCAGCCTCTCCACCATCTTCTTCATCTTCTTCACAGGCATATTCACCCACTTCCACTAATACAAACCTTACTCATACTCATCAACATACATCAAAAGGAACTGGTAAATCACCCCTGTTAAAACTTGATATTAAATTTGAACTGCCCATGTATAATGGTGAAGTGAATGCAAATAAGCTTAACAATTGGGTTCGTCATTTGGACATTTATTGCAAAATTCAAAACCTTCAAGAGGATTACATAAAAATTCAGCTAGCTTCCTTAAGGCTACAGGGTGCATCACTAGTATGGTGGGAATCAAAGATACAAGAAGAGATAAATAAAACATTGTAAGATCTCAATTTATTGGTCTAATGTCATTACCGCAATTAAAAGACAATTCTACACTCTAGTATATATGCAGAAATCCATCATGAATTTACAGAACTTTAGATAACTTAAAGGTCAAAATGTGTAATATTACACCCAAGAATTTAGGAAAGATGTCTCTAGTGTTAGGTGTAGATTTGCAATCACAAGACACATTGTTGAAGTACATAGGGTGCTTACACATTTAGCTTAGGCATGCTATCCTTATGTTTAATCGCAATAATCTAGATGAGGTGTGTGTGCAAGCCACTCATCTTGAGGCAAGAGGGAAAAATACTCCAAAAGACGGCAGTAAAAATCCATTCAAGGGTAAAACAATGTAAACTTTGAAATGAGAAGTATAAACTCAAAATGGGAACTCTAGCAAAAAAACCCAAAAAAACATGAAAATAGTGCTAAAAATGAAAAGTGTGTATACTGGAATGATGTTCTTTTTAGGGTCAATTTTCAAGATTTTAAAAAACTGGTAGTAAAAATGATTTTTTGGTGCAAAAAATAGTTGTTTTTGAGGAAAAAAACGCACTAATGTTTTTGGTAGAATAACATTTTTCTTTTCCAAGTACAATTTGAACATTTTTTAGTAATGACGATAAAAATAAAATAATGGGATCCGAAACACATTAAAATTTCATTAGTTTTCATCCATGTTGTTAAACATATAATAACATGACACTAAATATCGCTAAAATTATAATTGTTTTCAACAATAACATTAAGGATACAAAACAAATTGGAAAATTTTCAACCATAGAATTAAAAAACTCTAAGTTTTCAACACATTATGAACAAATTACATGAATAAATTAATCAAAATGTCAATACTTGTAGACTGAGTGAAACATAAATTATATCTCTAAGTTATTGTTGCATTGTAGATATTCTAAATAATAAAAATCATCATAATGAAAACATATAATCAAACAAACATAAAAATGACTCATAACTTCATTTAACACCATATGGCAATTTTTATTTCAAGATATGATGCAAACATCAGTTATATAAACTGTCTTAGACAACTATTCAAAATCAGTCATATTTTCTTGCACACCATCAGAGTTCACATCTTCAGATGAATGATTGGATGCAGATGAATATGTTCCATATTCTTTTCTTTCGTCAACTAGTACGCCACCTGATTCCACATGCATGCACACCATTTCAGGTTTCAAAATTATTCTGGATCTATGACTAGTTTTAGCAGACTCCCATCTTAACATTGTTCCTTCTGGTAACAACCTCTTAAGAATCTCCAACATTTTGAAGCGAAGAGTTCCGCTCTTTGTTAAATTGAAGCCATAAACAAGTATGTCAACATCCTCCAATTTTAAGAGTTCTGTGCGATGACGATCTATATTTGTACCCTTTATTTTTCTCTTTCCGCCAATTTTTTTATCAACTACCATCTTGGGCTTATACACACTGTTGAATGGGTGTGTATTTGTGGCATACCAATGTACTTCAACACCTGAAACATCTTCATTTTTTATAATGACCTTTATAACCATAGAAACCCAGAATGGATAGCCATTGGGATCTCCATCTGCTAGCACTGTGATCATGAAACCCTCCTTAATATCTTGTACTAAACCCCTATAAAGGTATTCCATGGCTTCGCATTGTGCATGATATCTTCTGGAACCAATATACATTTCTCTTTCCTCTCCCTGTGAAGAATTAATAATACCTTGAGATTGTTGATGTTCAACAATGTTTCTTTCCTCTTGTTCATTTGACACATTTTGTGGCCAAATAAATGGATTTTTCAAAGGTTTGTCTTCATTTGTTGTTCTTGAAATGATATCACTTTGATTATTAAAAAAAAACTCCCACCAAACTTAATCAAAAATATCAAAGTACTCATATGTATATCTAATACATTTTTTAATTTCTTCTAGGCAATCAAAATAATTTATATCTCTATTTTGCCTGCGTGCATTATGAACTTCAACAACTGATTGTAATAACAATATATTTGACGCAAATATTGGATGCTCTGGAATGAACTTCCAAAACTCCAAACCTAATAACACCACCCATTCTATAGTAGTTGGATACTTCTTTCCCCATATTAGTGTTTTCCCATCAATTTTTGTGATACGAAATTGATGTTGGAAGCTAATGTCATTAAGCTGTTCAATG
Source organism: Pinus tabuliformis (assembly GCA_031772625.1). Classification (NCBI taxonomy): domain Eukaryota; kingdom Viridiplantae; phylum Streptophyta; class Pinopsida; order Pinales; family Pinaceae; genus Pinus; species Pinus tabuliformis. The sequence goes on from CM062813.1 coordinate 225,808,610, forward strand.
CATTTTGTCCGACCATGCGATCCCAGAATAAGCCTTCGCATATCATGTTATGAAACCATATCACAAAAAGATAGAAAAGATAGATCAACGCCTTAGAATTCAACCTCTTCGAGGGGGTAACCTCCTTTACATTACACAAATGAACAATTCTTGGGTGATTCAATTGACAAAACCTCCTTTCTATATATAGGAGTCTAAGGGGTCACAATATAACCAAATCAACCTAACAATAATAATATAAAGGCACAAAAATAACAATAGAGGGATTCTATGGGGCACAATAACAATAATATGAGGATAATAGGGGCACAACAATAATAATAACGGATACAATGACAATAGTAATGGGGGAATCACTAGTATTATAGGGACCTAACATGCCCCTCTCCTTCAAAAAAGTGTTGTCCTCAATGCTTGAGTAGTTCTGGATGCTTCTGTATAAAATTCTCATCCTCCCATGTCGAATCTTCAGTAGGTAAGTTCTTGCACTTAATCAGATACTCTGAAATTGATCGATATCGTAGCTGTCAAGTTCTTTTCTCTGTGAATGCTTCCGGTTCCAATATAATTTTTCCTTCCACGCTAAGTTCTGGCAATATTTTTTTAACTTGGAGCTTGTCGCATATAACCTTCTTTAAACAGGAAACATGGAAAACTGGGTGCACTCGAGAAGCTGCAGGAAGCTCCAATTTGTATGCCATAGTACCAATCTTTTGCAACACCTTGTACGGACCATAATACTTTGGTGATAATTTATTATACTTCTTAGCTTGCTTGAGGGACATTTATTTATATGGTTGTAGCTGTAGGAATACCCAGTCACCTACATCAAAACTACTTTCATTGCGATGTCAATCTGCCTATTGTTTCATTTTATTCTACGCCAACACGAGGTTATCCTTTAAGAGTTGGAGAACTTGTTTTTGATGCTCAATGTGACATTCCGTTGCTTGAACCTTAGAATTTTCTCTTAAATATGATGTGATGGATCGTGGCTGATATCCATAAAGTGCCATAAATGGGGTCATTTTTGCTACATTATGGAAAGAAGTGTTATACCACCATTCAGCCAGAGGCAACCATTTGACCCATTGTGTCTGTTTATCATATACAATGCAACAAAGATTTCCTTCCAAACATCTATTTACTATCTCAGTTTTCCCATCAGATTGTGGATGATAAGATGAGCTATGAGCTAACTGAGTACCAAGACAAGAAAATAATTATGTCCAAAAATTTCCAGTGAAAATGGGATCTCTGCCACTTACGATAATCTTTGGGTTTCCATGTAGCTTTTGAATTGTTTCCGAAAATGCAATAGAAATTGTACTGGCTTTAAATGGATGTGATAATGCACAAAAGTGTGCATACTTGATAAGTCTGTCAACTACCACCATGATGACACTCTTTCCTTTAGAATTGGGTAAACCTGTGATAAAATCCATTGAAACCTCCTCCCAACGTTGGCTTGGAATGGATAAAGGTTGTAATGGACCTGGGGTCTTAACTGTTTCAACTTTATTTTGTTGGCAAACCAAACATTCCACCACAAAATTTTGAATATCTGATTTAAGACCATCCCAAAAAGATTCCTTCTTAACCATGTTGTAAGTTTTTAAAAATCCTGAGTGCCCTCCTAAGGGAGAAGTGTGCAATTCCATAAGAATATTTTGTTTGAGTAGGGAATTCTTACATAGGTATAAGAGATCTTTGTACAATAACAAATCATTTTTCCAGCTAAATGTATCAGATGTATTAGAATCTTGTTGTAACTTTTGAATAAGTTGCCACACTTCTTTTTCACTCTTCCATTCGTCCCTTGCTTCGTTTATCCAATCTGGTTGGATAATAAAAATGGTGCACAACATTGCTTCCACATCCCCATCCTTCCTTGAGAGTGCATCTGCCACAACATTTTGCTTCCTTTTTTTGTAGATGATTTCAAAGTCATAACCCAACATCTTTGTGACCCAATTTTGTTTCTCTTCAGAGGATAATCTTTGTTCTAAAAAGCATTTAACACTATCATGATCCGTTTTTACCTTGAAGTGTATTCCCATTAAGTAGGGTGGCCATTTATTAAGTGCATGTAGTATTGCCAACATTTCCTTCTCATAAATAGCTTTGTGTAAATACTTTCCCTTGATGGACGACTTTTGAAAGTGATGGGTCTTTCTTCTTGCATTGAAACATCACCAATTCCATTTCCTGAAGCATCACATTCCACAATAAAGGTTTTTGTGAAGTCGGTGTAGCTAAGACCGATGCTTGGCACATTGCCTCTTTAAGATGTTTGAAGGCCTTTGTTGCTTCTTGAGTCCATGAAAATGAATCTTTCTTTAATAATGTTGTCAGAGGTGCTGCTATTCTCCCTTAATTCTTAAGAAACTTACGATAATACCCTGTCGACCCGAGAAATCCTCGCAGATGCTTTATTGATGTGGGGATTTTCCATTCCTTAATGGCTTTAATTTTTCTACGGTGTACCTTAACACCTTCATGAGATACAATATGACCCACATATTCCACCTCTTGTACTCCAAAGAAACATTTGGAGATTTTCGCATATAATTGTTTCTCCTCCATAGCACCCTATCAACATGTTCAACATGATCCTTCCAAGACTTGTTGTAGATTAGTATATAATAAAAAAATACTAACGCAAATTTTCTAAGGAAGGGTTTGTAAATGGAATTCATCAAACCCTGAAATGTAGAAGGTGCATTGGCAAGGCCAAAATGCATGACCAAAAATTCATAATGACCCTCATGAGTTCTAAATGTTGTTTTTGGAATGTCTTCAGTCTTCATTATGATTTGATGATATCCTGAACAAAGATGCAACTTGGTGAAGTAAATTGATCCATGTAATTCATCCAATAATTCGTCAATGACAGGAATGGAAAATTTATATTTAATAGTGAGCTTGTTGAGCTCCCTATAATTCGAACACATACACCATCATCCATCCTTCTTGTGCACCAATACTATTGGAGCAAAGAAAGAACTTTGACTCGGTTGAATTATACCAGCCTCTAGCATTTCTACAACCATACATTCAATTTCACTCTTTTGGGCATAGGGATATTTGTATGGCCTAATGTTTGGAGGAACACTTCCCGGAATGAAATGAATAGCATGATCACGATCACGAATAGGTCAGAGACCTTTGGGAGTCTCAAATACCTTGGAATGATTGTCCAAACTTTTTGGAGATCTGGAGAAATAGATGAGTTCGATGTGGAAACATATAGCAAACATAATTGTGCAATTACACCTCATTGTTCATTTTTTAGAAGCTTTTTCATACCGTTAGAGCTAATTATCTCTCCCGGTTTCCCTGCAATACCCCTTAATTCAACTTCCTTTCCTTCCGTAGAAAATTTCATGAAAATTTCTTGAAAATTAAAAGCTATTGTACCCAAGGATTGTAGCCATTAGACTCCTGGTACAACATCAGCACCTCCCATTGGAATGGAAAGCATTGGGCTATTCAATACATATTCTCCCATTGATAGCTTGATATTATGGCACTTTCCAAAGAAATTTATGGTTCCTCCACTTGAAACCATCACTTGACACTCTAGTGCTGGATATAGGAAGCAATTCAATTCTTTTGTTATCTTACAATGAATAAAATTGTGGGTACTTCCTGACTCAATCAACACTATTACCTTTTTCTTCTTGATATGTCCTTCTATCTTGATAGTTTGAGGAGTTGTAATTCCAGCTAATGCATTACAAGATATGGTCGGATTCATTTCTTCTTTATTTGGGGTTTGTTCCTGGAGTATATCCTCTTCTTTTGACATTTATTGTTCCTTTTCTCCCTCCTCTTCACAATCTATGTAGAATAATTTCTTCTCAACACACTTATGACCTTTAGTGTATTTGCTATCACAACTGTAACAAAGCCCTTTTTCTCTTTTTTCTTCCAATTGTTGTGGTGTCAACCCTATAGGTTGTGGAGGGCTAGGGGCAACAACACTTCCATCTTTATAGTTGTGAGTGGTAGGCTTCCTCGTTTCCATAATTTTTCTTTCCATTTTTCTTGCTAACCTTAATGCCTTCTCCAATGAATCAGGTTCCCAAAGGAAAACCTCATGTTGGATATTATCCTTTAAAGTCCCTATAAACACATCAATCCTATGCTCCTCTACAATATCTTTTACCCTTATGTTCAATTTTTGGAAGTCTCCAATCTGGTCCATCATTGAACCCTTTTGTTTGAGACTTATCAATTGGCTAAAAGAGGTGTTTCTTTTTCTATCCTCATAATGTGCTATCATTTCCTCCATAAAAATTGCCCAAGTGACAATTTGTTTAGGAGAGCAAATCCATCGATACCATACAAACTGATTTGGTTCCAAATATAAAGTTGCAATACATACCTTTTGTGTGTTTTACACATTATGGAGATTGAAAAATGGCTCCATCTGTAGTATCCATGTTGTGGGATCCTTGCCATCAAACTTCCTCATATTGACTTTTGGAATATGGTGGGTCTTCAATCCAACATAAGAGTCTATGAAATCATGATTAACATTTCTTTTGTTCTCATCACAAGTTTTCTTTACTACCCTTTCACCATTAGTGACCATTTCTTGTAGCAACTTATTCAAATTTATCTTCAATTCTTTTATCTTATTGTCCATGCCATTCATCTTAGCTTCCATCTTAGCGTCTGTGCCATTCATCTTAGCTTCCATGCCATCCGTCTTAGCTTCCACATCATTCATATTAACTTGCTTGCCATTCATATTAGCTTCCATGCCATTAATCTTGGCCTCATTTACATTTAGTGAGAGTGAAATTTGTTGTACTTGGTCTTGTAATTTTGATATATCATGTTGCATTTCTTCCTCTTATTCACGAGTCATGCTAGAGATTTCATTTTGCCTACTAGGTGTTTCCATTTTCTTTCTTCGGGGCATTAATTAATGCTAATAATTCTTCACTATTCCCTTGAATTCCTTCAAACTAATTTTTTAAACCAAGCTTATGAAAAAATTTAAAAAAATCTACACACATTTTTTCACTTTATAGGAGCTCGATATTGCATCTGATGTATCTCTGTAATTTCAGATCTTCTAGTTTTGAAATTGTGACCTACAGTAGCCCTATGTGTCCTCTTTCCGATGCCACCAGTCTAATTGAATTTATATTCCCCAAGAAGGATTTATACACAATCTCCCAAGATGACCTGATTATATATCTTTTCAGAAGAGCGAACTTGTATGAAGTGCCACATGTCACTATTTCTACCTTAGGATCTATTTGGAATGTAATTTGGAAGGCTGCAAAATGGACAACTTCCTCAGATAATATCTCCACAAATATAGCGCGAAAACCTCTAAAATTTGAACCCAAGGTTCAGAACAATTTCAACCCAAATGGGCTTTTCTTTAAGCATCGGAAACGTTGCAGAAAAAAAGTTATAGCGCAAATGCCACGATGACCTGTTTGGAACAGCGGAACCCTAGAATCCAAAGCTCTGATACCAAATGTTATGAAACCAACTCATAAAAAGATAGAAAAGATAGATCAAAACCTTAGAATTTAGCCTCTTCGAGGGCGCAACCTCATTTACATTACACAAATGAACGATTCTTGGATGATTCAAATGACAAAACCTCCTTTCTATATATAAGAGTCTAAGGGGTCACACTATAACCAAGCTGACCTAACAATAATAATATTAAGGCACAAGAATAACAATAGAGGGATTCTATGGGCCACAATAATAACAATATGGGGACAATAGGGGCACAAAAATAATAATAAGGGATACAATCACAATAGTAATGGGGGAATCACTAGTATTATATGAACCTAACATGTCAACAGTTTCTTCCAACACATCAAAAGTAGGCTTTGGAATGTATGATTTCTTAATACATTCAATTAATGATGGCAAGCTCCGAACTTCCTTCCTCCTCAATGTGACTGAAAAACGACTGAACATATGATCAATATGGTAATGAGTGTGCAGAACAAGAAGGAAACCAGCTTTACCTTCTGAAAAATTCTCAATTCAACAACCATGTTTAGATATCCAAAAACAATCTATTTTTTTTTTCATGACAAGTGTTGTCCAATTGTAGATACAAAACTTCAGGAATATTACCAGACCAATGAGAAAGCACATCATGAATTATGGTTATTGTCATATTTGCATCATTATGAATATTTGGGGCTGTGAAGTATACCCTTGGCAACATTTTCCCATTGAAGACCATATAACTGACCAAGTGATGTTGAATACAAATTTCATCTTGTAAATTTTTGGGTGTGCGAACAAAATGTGGTAGAAGTGCTTTCTTCTGGTCCATACCATCAATTATCAAACCCAAATATTTATTTGGATTATCATAACACTTCTTTCGATGCTTTTACAACTTTTTCCTTTCACTCGTTTATTGTTCACGATGCTCTTGAAGTGCTTTGACAATGGAATCTACCAAGATAAAATAAAGTCATTAAGAAATATGTTTTCATATTTAATGACTATACAATTTTAAAAGTTAAAGTTATGAATGTTTACCTCTTTCTGACCCTTCACATGTATCCCTTTTTTATTTAAGAAAAACACATGTACCACAAATCCTCATCCTTGTATTCTTAGGAATATGAAAATTATTGAATTCTTTCTTACATATCTTCACAAAATATTGATATATAATAAATCGACCAAGTCCTTCAGCACCTTCTACATATTCTTTGTATAAGCTGTAGATTTATCATCTTGAGAAATTATCTGGAATATCTATTGTCTCTCTATTTGGCATACATGCTGCATGGTTTGAAAAGAAATATTTCATCCATGACATTGCAGTATTTGATAATGGCCGAAACTGTCGTTTATAATGTACTTCTGAATAAAATGTGGGGTCCTTTCCTAATTTTTCTTGGATTCTTGACAGACGAAAATTACCTATTGAATGAAACATTTTGAAAGCCTTTCTACAGATAAATAAAGACCCAATATGATAATCATAACCTGAAAATGTAGATTTCATGCACCCCACTAAATATGAATTTTACATGCTTTTATTAATTGACAAATATCTCTTCCTTTTCTCTAATGGAAACTTGAAATCCATATGTTTCAAGCAGTCTCTTTGACAACATTCACTTGAAATGAGAGCACTGATAGAAATTCTACTCATCAGATATTCTGCTCTACCCCTTGTATAACTAGAAAATCTTGGATAGATATGAAAAGGTTTGCTCCTACTCCTCGATACAATATTTCCTAGCAACATCTCCATCATTGGATCATCATTTGTATGAGAATTTCCATCATCATTATGAGGAATGTTATCCTCATTATGATCATATATTGTTTTGAAATACTGACTTGGAGGATATTCTTCATCTTTCCCTTCTTCAATGCTACCCTCATAGTCCTTAGAATTAGGACGAAATGGAAAATTTGACTTGATTTTTATTGGATATTCTTCACCATGTGCATTGTTAGTGCTACTCTCATAGTCCATATGATTAGGACTACATAAAAAATGTGACTCTTTTCTTATTGAAAACTCTTCATCCTCCCCTTCATCACTGATGCTCTCATAGTCCTTAGGATTAGGACTAAGTGCTTCATCCTATACTTTGTTACTGTTGCTCTCATAGTCCTTAAGATTCTGACTAAGTGGAAAATGTGACTCTAGATTTATTGGAACTTCTTCATCCTGGCCTGCATCACTACTGCTCTCATAGTCCATGGGATTAAGACTAAGTGGAAACTATGACTGTTTATTTATTTGAAAATATTCATCATGCTCTTCATCACTACTACTCTCATAGTCCATAGGATTAGGACTAAGTGGACATTGTGACAATTTATTCATTTGAAATTCTTCATCATTGCTGCTCTCATAGTCCATATGATTAGGACTAAGTGGACACCATGACACTATTAATTTAAAATTCTTGATCAAGCTCTTCATCATTGCTGCTCTCATAGTTCATAGGATTAGGACTAAGTGGACACTGTGACACTCTATTAATTTGAAATTCCTCTTCATGCTCTTCATCACTGCTACTCTGATAGTCCATAGGATTAGGACTAAGTGGACACCGTGACACTCTATTCATTTGAAATTCTTCATCATTCTCCTCATCACTACTGTTCTCATAGTCCATAGGATTACGGCTAAGTGGAAACCGCGACTCTTTATTTATTTGAAAATCTTCATCATGCTCTTCATCACTGGTACTCTCATAATCCATAGGATTATGACTAAGTGGAAACTGTGAATCTTTATTTATTTGAAATTCTTCATCCTTTCTTTCATCTATGCTGCTCTCATAGTCCTTAGGATTAGGAATAAGTAAAAGATTTGACACTCTATTCATAGTGGAATAATTTCCGTTATATTAAACAATATGAATAGAGTTGTTACGTGATGAATATGTCGATACTTCACAAAGCGAAACTTCACTATCAAAAGAGTCCATGCCTTTCAAACATAAGAGGTTGAATGGTACAAATGCACTCTGTAAAAATGATAATATATAGCTTAAAGAATGAAAATTTCCCTCTAAAGTTTCCCTCCAAAAATTTTGTTTCATGTATTTTCCTCCATAATTTTCTTCTACAATTTATTGAAAAAATTTAACTAAAATTTTCTTATGAAATTAATCTTTTAAAATAAATCTTTAAATTAATATGGTAAACTAAATCTTTTACCTAAATTAATTTTTTACTTAAACTATATAACATTTACTAGACAGTTGAATGGTTTTTTGTTTTTTTGTTTCTTTGGTTTTTTTTTTTTTAATTATATCTTTTATGACACATTTATAATAAATTGCTATCTGACCATAACATGATATATATGTTAAGTTTTTATAAAATAAAATTAATACCACATTCACCATGCGTTAAAACAATTCCCGTAATGTTCTCTTTATCATAATTTAGTATATCGCCATAACAAGATTTATATGTTAAAGTCTTTATAAAAACTAATTAATCTCACATTCACCGTGTGGTAAAACAATTCCATAATGTTCGTTTTCTCATAGTTCCCTATATCACCATAACAAAATTAACATGTTAAAGTTTTTATAAAAACAAATAAATCCCACATTAATCGTGCAGGAAAATAATTCCATACTTTCCGCTATATCATAAATTTCATTATCACTATTCCTCACATCACATCAAGGCTTTTCGAGGTTCATTAAAAGACTTGGAGAGAATTTGTAAAGAAACTACATTGTGATCGACAACATATTCAACAGAAGATTATCACATTTGAAAGGATAGTTTCCCTTTTTCTGTGTGCAAGTTTTAAAATTCAACAGGTTTAATGAAATTTAATTTTTTTCTAGAAATTAAAGATTTATATGAGCCAGGTTTACCTGATGGCCTCATGGTAGGCAAGAGGCCACTACGTCTGTAGTGGGCATGGTGGGTCCGATCGTGCTAGCCGGTGGCACCCACCTCTGCAGCTAAACGAGCTCATTGGGGTGGAGACCCGATTCTCAGAATTAGTCCTCTACCCCCATCGCCCATTGGGCTGCGAGGGAGGGGCAAGAGGGGGTTGCATGCAACACCTCCCACCCTACCCCGGCGGCCCAACGGACCCGTGTGGCTGTGGAAGTCGAGCTGGGAGGGCTGCATGCAACCCATCCTGCCCTAGCCCAGCAGCCCAACGACCCCATTGGGCCATCACGGGTGGAGACCTGATTCTAAGAATCATGCCTCCACCCCCAACATCTCATTGGGCCACAGGGGTGGGGCAGGGCAATGTGTTATCCCCTCTACCCCACCCCCAATTTTGAGAATCGGGCCTCCACTCCTGGCAGCTCATTGGGTCGTGGGGATGGGGTGGAGGGGCTAGGCACCAGTCCCTTTACCTCACCACCATGGCCCAATGGGCCGCTGGGGGTGGAGTCACATTGGGTTGTGGGTATGGGGCAAAAGGGCGCCGAACTAACCCCTCCACCACACCCCTAAGTCCCAACTGGTTGTTGGGGGTGGAGGCCCAATTCTGACCACCCCTGGCAGGAGGGGGCTGCATTTTTTTAATTTCTTATTTTTTTTAAAGGTTATGTTTTACAAAATTATTTATCATTTATTGTTTTGCTTATTAATTTAAGCTATTTCGTTTTTTGTAATTTACTGATTTACATATATGTGTCTTCTTTTTGTAGTAAAATGGCATCAAAGAAGATTTTTGTCAATCTTTCTGGACCAAAGATTGCTAAAATTAAAGATGGATCCTCAAAAAGCACTTTTGAATGAACCAAACCTGAGCTAATAACTACAAATCTATCAAGTGCCTCAAACAATAAGAAGATGATTTCATACTAGAAGAAATCAAAAGAAGTGAAGGCTACATAAAATGTGTGGTATGTGAAAGATAGAGAAGGTAAACATGTATATATATATATATATCCCTAATGATAGTGGAGTTTATGAGGTGCTGGGAAAGTTAATAAAAATCTGTTTGATACTGGACACTAGAGTTGTTTATGTACTTAGAAAACCGCCCAAGTCGCATGACAAGATTAAATACGGATATCATTGTCATTGTATGACACAACAGATGAATCTACAAAGTTTTGTAAACAAATTATAAACATCATTGCACATGATATGGTAAGTATTGTTATTTATATTTGTGTTTTACTTATTGTAACTGTCTCATTATATTTTTATAACTTAGTTTTTATTGACATATGATATTTTGTTTGATAGAATTTCATTGAAAATCTTTCAATTGTGTTGGGAGGCACTTATTTCATAGAGGAAGATATTATGAATGTTTTCAACAGTTTCTGCTCAGAGTCAGAAGAAGATATGGTGAACAAGAAAAAAGTAGTAATTCATGATGCTACAAAACTACATCCAAGGGATCAGAAAAAAATGTTTTTAGTGGATAAATCTAGAAAAGGTAGACATGTTACTTTTGAAGACAAGGAAGTTGAAACTGACACTGAATAATATGTTTCCATTACTGAGGATGACATAAGAACTGATATTAGAAAGGAGAAGAGCCATAAAAGACCAAAAGTAGCAATGCCTAGGAATATCTCTGTTCTAGTTAAATACAAGAATGTTAGGAGGAAGAAAATGAAAGTTGAACATTCTCAAGTAGTCATTGCCAACAGTGAAGATCCTAGTGAAAATTCAAAGAAGTTAGGGAAATAATTACACGAGGAGTTGATTTAGATGATGGCATTATTAAAACAAAACAAAATGAAATTCGACATAACTTGACAAATACATACTTAATTGAGGGTGGTCATACATTTCAGGTTAATATGAGATAAACCTATAAGCCAAGTGAACGACAATGTAAATATAAAATTAGAAAGCCACACCACCTACATGTTCACAACTTGAAGACATTGATGAGGTACAATCCATATGCACATGTGGTTAATTATGTGCTTCTTATTGATCCAATTCAAGTTCCCAATAAAAAAGGATTTGGTGCTTTGGGGGAACCATTCTGTACAAGCTCAAAGGAAATTGATGGAGGAATATCGCAATAACCTACGTTTTGAAACAATGAAATGTATCATTTATGTTGGATTCTCATATATAGAAGCAAAGTTATTGGCATAGGGTCATAATTCAGATAATGATTATAGGATGTCTATGGATTTCATCCAAAGTGTTAGATTTATTCATAATGAATTTGAAGAAACATGTGGTGGGGATAAGATAAATTTTACTATATAATTCCGAAAGGAATGTTGTATGGAAATAAGCTATCAAATTGAGGAGAAAATTAGTTCAAAATGTGACAAAGTAAATACTAATATATTCAAAAGTATTGATAAAATTTTCCAGTTGGAATTTAGAACTCGAGAGATATGGGAATTGATTAATGATATTTTTAGCATGTGGGAGAAAATTTGCATTAAAAACCATAAGGTCAAAATGTCTAAACCATTGATATGTAGCAACAGTAAATCAGGTACTGAAATGAAGAAGCCTCCAGAAGATATGATTATCACACTTAGAGAGCATTGCAAGGAGAGAAGGATGAAAAAATTGTTAAAGAAATATTATCTCATATGAGGTTAGGGGAAATATCATTGGAGGAATTTTTGAGGAATTTCAAAAGTAAGTTTGTTAAATTATTTTGTACTTATTTCTAGATTATAATTTTCTTTTAAATATAACATATTGTTCTTGGTAATATTTTTTATACATATCATTATATTAACTTTTTTTACTTTATCTATTCAGTCAAAAAGTTTACATGAAAATACAAGAACAAATGGTTAAATTGTTGAATGAAGATAGTTGGGATGATATTGTATGCAACTATCCAGATTCAAGTTCTACATCAACACTAAAAGATTTTTATCTTGCATTTAAAAAGGTATGTGTATTTATACATTAATTTTTATTCATATGTACACTATTTTTATTTTACTTATACATATATTTGTTTATTTTATTAAAGATGAGGAAGGATGCAAATGGAGCATGAGATATTTTCAAAACCTTTATTGAAAAAATTAAGATCGAAATATTGAAAAAGCAGCGTCTTAGGAATGTTGAACTTGATCCAACTCTTACTCATTTCATTTGGAAAGGGCTTGATACTAATCAATATCAAGTAATACAAGGTGACTGTGAAGACATTTCTAAACTGATACCTAAAATGGATTATTCCCTAGTTCTTGCAGATATTCCCCATGGTTTCAATATCCCAAACATTGACTATGATAATGACCCTTATACTTATCAAGATCTTAGTAAAGTGGTTACGAGAATTGTAGAAGTCACAACATCAACATTACACTGATTTGTGACATTTCATCAAGACACACAATTGGCAATGTTATTGTCAAGCTTCAAAGGGAAAAAAAAACTCAAAGATGTAGCTTACATGGTATGATGTTGAAAATGTATGTTTGATTAATGTTAGAAAACTCATTTATGTACACGTTAATTGAACTTTTACTATTTCATGTTATAGGAAAAAGTCAAATCTTCTTAACCGTGAAGATCAACCAATTATAAATGATTGTGAGTTCATCCATATTGATAGTTAGACAAAAGATGATGGCTATATGTCTATGTTTTTTAATTGGGTAGATGGAAAGAGTCATAGCTAAGTACTAGTTTATGATGTTGTTCTGAAAAAACTAGCATATGAAGATAAATAAAAAAAGGAGAGATAGTTAACATTTATCAAAAACCACAGTGATTGATTAACTATCTTACACACTTATGTTCAAATGAAAGAGATTGTGCTCTAGGTTTATTTTCTGGCTCAGGTAAGTTTTATTATATAGGATTGAATTTCGATATATTCTTTCTTAATTTGTATGTCATTACACTAATTTATTTCATTATTTCTTTTGTGCTTGATAATTAAGTACAACACTAGCACGTTGCCTACAAAAAGGAAGAAATTGCATTTCCATTGAAAAAGATCCAGTACACTGCAAATTTATTCAGCAAAGAATTAATGCTCTTCAATTTCTTCTAGATGCAATGCAAGAAATTGGGTTGAAGAGAGGGGATTTTAGAGAATTACGTGTGGCAAAAAAGGAAAAGTAACCTCAACCACCATTACATGGAATGATTGGAAATGCATATATTGGGAGATTCACAGACATCAAAGATCCATTACAAGAGGAAAATGAGAAAAATGAAGCAAAAAATATTTTGGAAGAAGACAGTGATGAAACTCTAGAGAACGAAAAGTTTGGATTACGTGTTATTGCTGATTAAATTTTAGTTATGCTTGGAAATTAAACTCATTTTTTGTAACTATTCATTAGCTATACTCATAATGTTTTGACTTTGACATTTTATGAGAAGAATAAGCATTCAATTAATGTTGTTATGTGTTCAATATTTGTATTATCCGATTTTCACTTCAATTTTTATGTCAATCGTTATTTTTTGAAAAAAACAATGATTATTATTATTTTTTGACATGAAATTCACAAAAAAAACTATTATTTAACCATTTTTTTGTTGAATTTTTCCTGTAAAAATTGTGATTTTGACATGTGATTTCTAACAAAAAATTATCAAAATGTGTAACTTTTTAGTTATATTTATGTTCAAAATGGTTATTTTTATGTCAATTGCTAAAAATTATTTTTTTTAGAGACAATTATTTGATGTGCATTGAAAATTAATTAGCGATATATAAATATGTCGAATATCGAAACTTTAAAATATCAACCTTCTTCTTTAACTATGCAAAAAAATAAAAACCTCGCTACAAAAAAAAAAGGAAAACAAGAAAATATGAAGAAGAAGAGCACTTCAAAAATTGTTAAATTTAGAAAATAATTATTCACGATTAATACATTATAAAATTTAAAATAACAAAATAGGTATTTTAAAAAAAGGGCCTCATGCAAAATCAACACTTTCTATAATCAACCTGAAAATCACTAACATTATAAAAACTAATGTACATAAAAAAACTTCATGTGTTAAAAACTACTAAAAAAACATGTGTATTCTGCATCACCACTTTTCAAAATCGGTTGACCTTTTTGCTAGCTCAATGAAACGGGTAATCGTATTAGTTCTTGTTTCAAAGTTTACATTTTTGTAAAAGAAAAGAAAAGGGTTTCAAAGGAAAGAAAAAGGCATCCATTAAAAAGGAAGGAGAGAAAAAATTATGTAAACATCATTCCAAAGAGGGTCACAATGAAGCTCAATGTTTGAAGCTTCATCCTGAGATGAAACCAAAGAAATTCAACAACAAAGGAGAAGAAAAAAAAACTACAATCATTCAAGAGGATTTGGGATCTAATTCAGGTGATGAAACTAAAATTACATCCATGGGTGTAAAAGGAAAAGAATCCATTGCTAGCATTAGTGTATCAAATTGTCACAGTAGCACTCCAAATGAAGAAACAAGGATTGAATTATTTCATGTGAGGGTAATATCAAAACATAAAAAAATCGACATACTATTTGATAGTGGGTCTCAAGCCAACTTGATATCTAATGATTTAGTCAAGAAAATTAATCTTGAAACCATTCTACATCCCAAGCCATATCCATTGGGTTCGATATGCAAGGACACAAACTTACAGGTTACAAGAAAATGTATTCTTTGGTTTGCAATCACAACAAACTTCATTGACAAAGTTAAATTAGATGTTGTCTCGCTTGATATTTAAGGAAATGTTTTAGGTAGTCCTTACCTCTATGATAGAAAATAAATCTTCTATCGTCATGAAAACAAGTACCACTTGTTCAAAGATGATGTGGAGTATATTGTGAGAGCTCATGGCAAGAAACTAAATCTTTCATTAGTTAATGCAGGGCAAATGAAAAGAGTAGTGAATTAAAGGAAGAATTTAGTGCTTCTTCTGATCAAACTCAATATTGATGTTGATTACGAAGCATTTGATGGTTGTAATTCAAAATTGAAAACTAATTTTGTTGATGCAGTTAACCATGATGATGAGGCGTTTCAGAAAGAAAAAGGATTTCCTCCCAAGGGGAGAATCCAACATGAAACACCAATGCAACAAAATTTTCTTCTTTCTAACATTGACATGCACTGGATGTCTAGAAGGGAAAGTGTAGAAATAACAAAGCAAATCCAAGGGTTGTTGAACAAAAGGATCATCCAACCATCTCATTCACCATGTGGTGCACCTATTGTTTTGGTGCCCAAGAATAATGGAAATCATTTCATTAAATGGGACTCAAGGAGTGGTTATCATCAAAGTAGAGTTGTTGAAGAAAACATAGGGAATAGGACATTCAAAACTAAGCAAGGTTTTTTTGAATGGCTTGTTATTCTTTTTGTTATTTTCCATGCTCCTACTACTTTCATGCATATGAAAAAAGATATATTAAAGCCATTTCTAGACATGATAGTCTATTTAGATGACATTTTCATTTTTAGAAAATTTCACTATGAACATGTCATGTATGAGAGAAAAGTACTTGATGTCCTAATTTGAGAACATTTGTTATTGAAGATGTCAAAGTATGAGTTGGGTAAAACTTCTTTGATATACTAGGGCCATAATATTGGAGAAGGTAAGCTGAAGTTAGACTGCTCCAAGATTGATTCCATTATGGATTGGTCAACTCTCAAGATAGTCATCTGGATAAGAGGCATTTTGGGAGAATCCCAATGTTGGAGGAAAACCTTCGTTAAATTTTCTTCTATAGCAGATCCTTTGCATGCATTGACTAGTGTGAAAGAGGTTTTCCAGTGGGGATGAAAATAGCAAAAGGCCTTTGATGCATTGAAGGAAAAAATTAGTTCAACTCCAGTACTTGCACTTCCAGACTTGAGATAGTCATTTGAGATCTAGACTAATGCTAGTGACTACGCCATGGATGTAGTATTTATACAACATGGTAAGCCCATTTCATTTCATTCATAAATTTTCAATGGTGCAATGATTAAGTTGCAGCGGAAATGACACTTTCATTGAATGGGTTTGCTTTTACTATTACACTTGGTCAAAATGAATACGAAAGGTATAAGCAACAGTTCTTTTAATATTCCTTCTACGCCTATTTTTGTGTAAATTTTATCCTCTAGCATCATATTGTTTTACATGAAAGTTATGATCAACAAAATACATACTTTCAAGATGTACATTCAAGCTTGAGTCAAAGGAATCAAGTAGAGGAATGCATTTACCATATGCATTAAAATGTATTGCATCATCTTGGTAAGAAGGATGTTGCTATTGATGGTAACATGGACAAAGCCAAGGAGTTCATTAAACAACTCCAAACTGTACATCAAACAGTGCAAGTTCAGTTAGAAAAGATCCAAGGCAAGTACAAAGCAAGACACGACAAGGATCATGTAGATCACAAGTTCCAAGTCAGTGATGAAGTTTGGCTTCACATTAGCAAAGAGACGCTCCAAGGAGAAGGTAAAAAACTAAAACCAATTAGATATGCTTCATTCAAAATTTTGGAAAAGATTGGTAACAATGCCTTCAGGTTGGATTTTCCTTCATATATGCAAATTTATGTTGTTGTTAACGTTGAGAACTTAATGTTGTATGCACCTCCTTTGATTGAAGATCAAGGAGAAAATGTCAAAATTTATTCCATTGAGGATTTTTTTCATGAATACCTTGATGAATTACAACAAGACACCATTCCTGACTAGAGAACAAGGTCCTCAAAACGAGGGAGTGTGGACGACCTTCGAGTGGGGCTCAAGGGAACAAATCCTTCAAAGGCCAAATAGATCAAGGTTGGAAAGGTGAGGGAACTATACCCTCACCTGTTGGATAACTGAAAGTGATCTTTTGGGGTCCAAAAGGCTTCTAGTGGGGAGGAATGATCAGGCACTAAAAACAATAGCTCAAAATTCAAAGTTGTCAGATCAATGTGGAACCTAAATGACCGTGTAGTGCTTGTCATCATGAATCCAGTGCAACTTATTTCACACAAAATGAACATCATATTCTCCCACAATAATGTTTTGTTCTCTTTCCCAAATAGGTGATTTTTCACAAAAAATTGATAGCCCAATCAGCATTCTGTACTGCTGACATGGCGCTGACTGTGTAGGTCTATGTCTCGGGTTGACTGGTCAAGATTCTTTGGTGAATCATGTTACACCAAGTGGCACATTTTTATTGGGCGCAATTTGGCATTTTTTGATTGGGTAAACACGGGTTGACACGTGGCCCAGCCAGGGCTGCTATGTGGTAGCCTGGGGGTCACCAAAATTTTGGGTCGAGGTTCAAGTAGCAATAGCAAGGTTAAAACCCACCATCACACAATCACAAAGGTATTAACCATATTAGTCCCCGGGTTTTATTTGAATTTGATGAGCATGCCAATCAAGGGAGGGGCGAGCCCACAGGGGGGCAGGTCCTTCGATGCACCACCACCATATAACCACCAATGGAGTGGTGCAGTGGCCTGACTGATGGGGGTGTGCCATTGGCCTCAGCTCCAGGCAAGTGGTCCCCATATGGCCACAATTTATGGAATTAAGGCATTAGAGGAAATTTAGCGTGTCCAACAAATTCGCTAGAAAATTGGTGAAATTATCACTTCGTTAGTGCATTTTGGGGAGAATTTGTAGGATGGTGCCATATTTTGGGGAATTTGTGGTGCAATTAGCAGAAAACATGGAAAGGCCATAACTTCTTCAGTTTTTGACCAAATTAGGAGCAGAAAGAGGCTACATAGGAATTTTTGGGCATTCTGAAGCCATTGGAACAGATTTCAGAGCTTTCTAAGCATCGTAAACTAATGTATTCACACTTTTGAGAATAATAGAGAGGGCCAAGCCATTGGAATCTAGACCAAGGAGACATAACCCAAGAGGGGTGAACTATTTCATCATGTGCAACTGTGATACTTTTTTTGGTGATGTTCATGTTTTTCATATGTTGTTGTTTAGTGATTTTTTTATGTTAATTTTCACATAAAACTTATATAAAAGTGCTCAAAAACTCATGTTTAAACTTGCAATTAACCTCATGAATCGTTAAGCACTTTTAACATATTGTAAATGGAATTTAGCACAATAAAACTAATTTTCCTATTCAGATCAATGGGCTTCTAAATAAACATTGTGTTAAGCCTTATTTGTTCACAATGACTCACATCTATGCTCAAAAATATGAATGTCCCTAAACATACTTCTACTCAACCAATGAAAATATTTGATTCTCTAACACGATTTGTATCACTTTATCTTTCATCAAGTTGCTCCTATATTTATTCCAATTCTCCATACTCCTCTTCTTTAAAGATGACATCTCAATTATAAGATTTTCATCTAAATCTAGAGCCCACACCTTGCATAACTTCATTCCATCCTAGCTTTCTAAAATATCTATTCATCGCAAAAAAATTGTTTCTTTTAATCCAATGTTTTCTTCTTTTCCCTAGGTATGTGGATATAATCCTTGCAAACAAATAATTTCATGTGAGAAATCAATTTCTTCTCCCATCTCAAGTTTCCTCTAGTGCCTTGTCGCCCATGGGTGAACTCAGTGTAGAAAATCATGTAGATTCACAAGCTAATGAAATTTGCTAAAGCAAGAGACAGGAATATACTTCTACTCTTTGCAACGGAAGCCCATAAACATAGAGCTAATAATAATCAATAGATGAAGATAATAAAAGGCACATAACACAATAAATATCCGAGGAAATCCACAACCCAAAACCCCATTATCTGTTTTGTATTAATCTGGAAAATCAAGATGAAATTACAATGCTTTCATTCTCTAGAACAATCCCAACACTCAATAAATTCAATCTCCAACTCATAAGAAAGATCAAGGCCAAATATTAGCCTCTTCACAAGCTCTCTAAGTCTTTATTCCAATGTGCCCTTGGTCAAAGAATTTGGATGAATACAATATGCTCTACTCAACCTTGAGCTTAACCTGCACAAGTATTTCCACCTCCCACCTTCTAATTCTTTGGAAAATTCCTTAGATAATTAGCCCATATTTAAATAGAAACTTCTCATCCATAACTGTGCAATCCCTTCTAGGTTCAGTTCGTGACTGCATGCACCATATGTACAACTCAAAAAATTATACAACAAATAGTACACTTTCCCTGCACTCTAGTCTCAATTGTGTCTTTCTCAGAATCGACATGCATGAGTTTCTGATGAGGGAATCTTCAGTTAACGAGAGTAGCACTATTTGAGTGCATTAGTTCACCAAATTACTATTAACTCACTTTTAATTCCTCAAACAATTTGGAACTAATTTAACTGGACTTAACTCAGTAAACTGAGCTAACTAATTACAACTCATACTTTTACAATATAGGGAGAACATATACATGTTTTCAGAATACTTCCAACTCAAAATTCCTAAGTAAACTAAGTAAACTCAATTTAGTTAACTATTACTAGTTGTTATGAGAATAAAATTCGATTTTAAATCTCAGTTTATTTCAAGGTCAAATTAATCTGAAATTTCAGGATTCTAGTTTTATCATTTCTTGTTGCTATTTTCAACACTCGCTCTCAATAAGAAAGGAATTCAATTCAATCTTGATCATGAACCTTTGGAATGTTCTACATGCAACACTTATCTCTAATGTTGTTGCTACAACAACCCCAGAAACCAAAAAACATCCAACCTGAATGAGAATGATGCCCCTGTCATCAAAGTCTTTGATTGCTATTTCCTTTGTCGATTGAAAACTCTGGGCTTCTATTGAATCTGCCTTTCTGCACTGTTTTTCAACCCTTCTCTATGCTTCTTCAGTATCTAATTGCTCTAGCCTTTGTCACTTTGATCTCTAACTGCATCAATCACACTCATTCCTCCTACCATTATGTACTTTGGGATCTCGTAGCAAGGTATGATCCATGAGGTAGAAACACTCAATGGACCCTTCCCAATTTCATCCCTCTTGGGACTAGCACTTCACATCACCCCACCTCCACCTAGAGGTATGGCTACATGTGCTCCCTCTACCCACTTGGCTTGAAATTCCCCCCTACTGGAGCTCTCTGCATGAGTGGACGCCTCCACTTAGTCTCTTCTCAGCTTCTCCAATTGTGGATGCTCCATAATTGTCTTAGAATACTTTTGAGACTCCTTCTTCTTTGCTTGAGTGGATCTCTCCATTGAGTCTCCTCTCAGCTTCTCCAGTTGTGGCTGCTCCCCAAGTTCCTGATGCTTCTTCTGGGGCTGCATGTTGAGAGGTAATTTACTTTCCCTCTAAACCACCAAGTATCTAACCTTTTCCTTTCTCCTCAAGGCTTTGCATGAATCTTGTACCTCAAGTGCATACAGGGTCTTTTCTAGCACACCAATCTATTTCATCTGTCCCATCATCACGAAATTTTCAGGAAAAAGAGTTGATTTTAAATCAGTGATATCTCTCTCATCTCAACTCCGATTCGGCCGATTTTTTTTGGAATTTGGGTATTGTTTTGCAAAGAATCCAAATATTCTATTTGTTTTTCAAATTTTTGCACAAATGTTTTTGGATCTTCTCTGCAAATTCACGGTCCAAAACTCAAAACTTCAAAAGCTCCTCTAGTGTATTGTTTTGAGCTTTGATATCATGTAGAAAATCTTGTATATTGACAATCTAATGCAATTTGCTAAAGAAAGAGACAAGAATCAACTTCTACTCTTTATATCAGAAGCCCATAAACATCGAGCAAACAATAATTTAATAAAGGAAGAGAATCAAAGGCACATAACAACAATAAGTATCCGGGGAACGCCATAGCTCAAAACCCCACTATCTGTTTCGTATTAATTTGGAAAATCAAGATGAAATTACAATGATTGTTCTCTCTAGAACAATCCCAACACTCAGAAAATTCAATATCCAACTCATAAGCAAGCTCAAGGACAAATCTTAGCCTCTTCACAAGGTCTGAATTCTATATTCCAGTGTGCCCTTAGTCAAAGAATTTGGATTAATACAATATGCTCTAATCAACCTTGAGCTTAACCTACACATGTATTTCCTATCCTCCACCTGATCACTTCCTTTGGCCAGTACTTATCCAATTCTCCAGCTCTCCAAGTCCCTATTTACTTATGCAATTCCTATGGCTGATTATCCCATCTTAAAGGGAAATCAGTGCATCAAAAACTACACAATTCTTTCTAGGTTCAGTTCCTCATTTCATGCACCATTTGTATAACTCAGAAATTAATACAATAAATATTACAATCTCCCTGCACTCTAGTCTCAACTAGGTCTTTCTCAGAATCGACATGCATGAGTTTCTGATGAGGGAATCTCTAGTTAATTGGAGTAGCACTAGTTGAGTGCATTAGTGCACTAACTGACTGTTAACTGACTATTAGTTCCTCAAACAATTTGGAACTAACTTCACTGGACTTAACTTAGTAAAATGAGTTAGGTAATTACAACTCATACTTCACTCATCCTAGACCCCTATAATATAGGAAAAAAATATACATGTCTTCATAAAGATTTCCAACTCGAAATTCTTAAGTTAACTAAGTCAACTCACTTTAGTTAACTATTACAAGTTTCTATGAGAATAAAAATCGATTTTAATTCTCAGTTTAATTCAAGGACAAATTAAACTAGAATTTCTAGATTCTATTTTTATCATTTCTTGTTGCTATTTTCAACACTAAGTAACAAATTGAGTGGTCAACACAAGGTTGCAAGTACTTCATTACAAAATGCTCTATTAATTTTGCACCAGATATCATGGGCCTTGAATTATCCACTTGGATTTGATTTTCCATTTATGCTTCTTTATATTTCTATGGAGAATATGGTATAACATTTTCCTTATAATCTGGCACTATTGAAGAACACACCAAACTATTTTTAACAAATTTCTCTATCGCCATAACAACAAAAATCCTAAACATTATAAATATCATAGTTTTCATAATCATAATCACAATCCATGTCTCTATACTAAAATTGTCATTCCTACAAGTGGTAGAGTATTAGACATGATCAATGGATATGGCATCTATACACTCATAAACCTATGAATACACTAAGTTTAATATCTATAACAATTTCTACAAGTCTAAAGAAATATTAATAACTTGGTGCGAGCTAGTGATGTTCTCTCATGACGAGTTAGTCGCAATTCAAACATGGAAAAACAACAATAAATTAAATTGGAGGGATGATTAGAGGTACTTGTAAACTAAATTCGAAGATGGTCTAGATAGATGAAATCTAAGAAAATGAATTAACCTTTTAGATATATAATTTTCATTTATAAAATTTATGTCTAACCAGGGAAAATTTTAAGAAGCCCCCCTAAATTTATATGTATAATAAATGGGCGAATCTCCATGGTATATAGGAAAAATGGAAGGCGATTTTATCAATAATATAATATGTATATATATATTTTTTGGCGAATCTCTCACCAGGCATGGCGAATATTTTACTCAATTATAAAATCTTGTAAGATCTTGGTGAGTCTTTCACTAAATAATAAAACTTTGTAAGGTCCTAGTGAATCTTAGCATTGTGAACTCTTAGAGAATTTTTTGAAAAAGTATAAAACCATATATGACAAGAGCCACATGATGGCAATATCACTGTTTTTTCACATTTCCACGAAATGGAACTTGTTTATAAAATTATAAAAAAGCCAACCAAGTCCCTTATAATATGCAGGTAAGCTTATAACAGAGTCTAATACATCTACTATGCTTGTCTCCATTCAAGTGTCATAGCTGCTATACTTAACACTGTGAATCACAACTCTCTCAGAACTCAACTCTATAGTGTAATTAAAACCTTTGGAAATTGAATCTAACAACTCTATAAAAAGGATTAGTGAAATAGAAGCTTTTGTGAATGAGCCCACTAATTATCATTGCTAAACAATCAATCTAGACTATAAATTATTCCATCTTGATCACAATCGTGCTCACGATCAACGGAGTGCGACCACCTAGCCTGACATAATGGCCATCGTAGCTTCCAATAATCAACAACCACCTTGCAAGGACATCCTAGCTCATGTCTCATGAATTTTATTCATCAATATTAACTAATATAAATCCTATAAAGATAATATTAGAATCCTCTCTGGATTTACTATTAATACAAGGGTAAAGGAAATGTTCTAGCTCAAGGCACTAGCCAATACCAACTTTGGTATTTGTGACCCCTTTGTGGGGATGCACCTGCCCTGCCCCGTTGGGTTTCTGCCTTGTAACATAGTTCAAGGATCACAAGACTTTCCAATCTTCCTACTCCATTAGACACACTTTATATGCTATACATAGTGAATGGAAAAGAAGCATTGTAGAAAACACAATTTCACAGAAGGAAGAAAAATCTTAGCCAGTTCAATATCAAAATCTTAACCACTGATTAATAAAGAATAACAAGTAGTGTAATGAATTGTTCCGAGTTATTTATTTATAATCTAGAAAGAATGTAGTGGAATGGAAAATATTACTTAGGCAACCCTTCAATATTTTCTACTAATATGTCTGTGCATGTACATCTGAAATTAAGAGCATTGTTGAATACAAAGTTTCCTTTTCTCATGCCTTAATTTTGACAAATCAGTTTGAAATCAGTGTCACTTTGAATCTCATTTCCTGTGTGGATTTTTTGACAAATCAATGTGAAATCAAAGTCACTTTGAATTTCGTTTCCTGCGATGGATCACATCCAAAGTTGATTAGTAAAATATAATCTAGTATATATTAGTTCAAGAAACTGACTGCAATCTATAGTGGAAACGAGACCTCAATTCTTATTCTGAATTTGAATATCTCAGGACAACATAAGAGATAAAAATGCATATGGCCTTAGTAGCTAGAAAACAAACACTCCATCATTACAAGACCACCTAGATTTCGGCACTTAATCTAAATAATGGCACTAGTTGAAGTGCTTATTTGCATTAACACCATGGAAAAGCAACAACAATGTTTCAAAGTACACTTACGAGAAAAGTTGTAACGTTTTGTGAATATTTAATGATAGCATCTGAACCTCATAGCTATGGTGGGGAAACTAGGGAACCCAAATATTGGAAGATATCTCATACCAAATCTGAGAAAAAATAAAAAAGGGAAAAAATCAAAATCTATAAATCAAGCAATGAATTGTTTACAAATCAAATACAATTCCTTTAACTAACAGTTAAATTGTGGTGACATATTTAAATATTTAGTAAGAGGGTAACTTCAAACCATGGAATATTACCTTTGTCATTACTGTCATCCCTCAGTGACTGAGATTACAAATCAATACTTATGGAAAGATTGTACGAAATTATGTGAAATAGTAAAGCGTAACCTCTATTTTCAAGCAAAAAAATCAAGACATTGTTACATCAAGAGCCATAATTGATACATAATCAATGAATCAAGTCCTTGTATGGCACAAGCTTGTTTCACAACCTCTATTTTCTCAATAACAAAATCAAGACATTGTATGTGGTTATTGCCAAAAGGAAATTGCGTTCTAATTTGGAAGAGGATCTTATCAAAAGACATGGATTTGTTCAAAGCTACAAAGCCTAATGGGTTACTGAAAAATAAGTTGGATAATGGGATCATGATACTTAAATTGAAAAAATATGCTTTCCTTTTAGAAACATTACAGTTATACAATGTTTTTTGAAAGCATTAGAATTTGAAATTGGGCCTTTCTATCAAGACAAATTTTCACTAACAGAATGTACTTTCCTACTTGAAACGTTGTAGATATCCAAGAAAAATTTGAAAAGCATAAGAGAACTTAGCATAATGTACTTTCTTTCCTTCCTTAACATTCTTAAAGAGTTGAGGTTCCCCAAGTCATCAGGTAACTTTCGAAGGAAATGACAGTTAGTAATAGTCCAATTCACAACTGAAGATGTGTCACAAATACGAGGGGGCATCTCCTCCAAATCACCAAAGTGCTCCAGGTTAAAATCTAGCGTTATTGGAAGCTTAATGCTCGACTGGTTGTTATTGAACCTAGACATTTTTCCATTCTTCACTAAAAGCTTAAAGATAGCTTCTCTAAGTTCTACATGACCTTACTATGCTCTTGAAGTTGGGGCACATGCAAGCTCTCCAAGTGAATAGTCTTAAAATAAGTGAAGATAAGGCCAATAAATCATTCAGTGTGGATCTCTTTAACCCATAAATGAATACTATGTCTCTCTTGAACCCATAATTGAATACTATTAGGACTTTCAAATTTTTCATGGAACTCAAAAATGTTGGGAGAAAGTATTTGCTTCCAAAAAGAGTAAAACTAAAGCCTCTGCTTCAGGACAATTGGTGTCACACCACTAACACTTCTCCAAGGAATATATATAGGTAAACCACAGATACAGAATTCCATTAGAATATTGTGTTTATTGAATACACAAATGAAATCATTGCATTTCTTTAAAATATCTTTTGAAATCAAAATTACTAAAATTACATATCGATAACCTAGCGGGTGTAGGATAAAATTCACCCATGTTATTCATAGAAAGCATGAGAAAAAACCTAATACTATATATAAAACCAAGAAAAATTCAAATTCATCACTTCTAGGGACCTCGTAACCACCCTACCAATACACGAGTATGTTCCTGTTTGCAGTTAGAAAAATTACCCAAATTACAAGCTGTTTACTCCAACATATGTTGGAAAGTTATAGAAGGATGACTAGTGCAATCAATCCATTCCTTTTAGCCTTGGATTTGTTTAAGTTTACAATAGAAGTATACAAATATTCTTGTCCAATGTCTATGTTTTAACCATTCACCTTAAGATGTTTTTACAATATAATTTCCTAAGTCTATTTAGTATCTTCATTATCATAAAAACCAACCTATATCCATCTTAACTCCACATCTACCACTCTTAGGGGGATGAAATCTATTTATCCCTCTGAGCACTTGGTAGACCCAGAATTAACATGGATCTAAGATGATAGAATTTCCCCTTTAAATAGTCTATGCTCACATGAATACCATGGTATTACCATGGGTCAATACCATGGGTTATCATCAACCTGGAGCTTAAAAATTACTATTAGTAATTTATAAAAATTAATAAAATCAATAGTTGAATTTTATTCTATTTTTTATTTTAACCAAGCTAAAATGTTTAACATACATTAAATTACAACATCCATTTTAACTCTTGATCCACCAAGCCCCGAGAGGGATCAAATATCTTTTCACTCTATGCTAGTTTGCATATCACGATATTTGATACCTCTCGAGGGTTAGTAGATCCATAGTAAAGATGGATCTATGATGGTTTAATTCCCCCATTTAAATAGGCTATATTGCAGGTGAATACCATGAGTCAATACCATGTGCCATTTTGGTGAATACCATGGGTCAATACCATGTGCCACTTTTATTTTTATTAATACTAATATTAGGGTTAATAATGTTTTTTTGCATGGTATTAATAACAATCTAGTCCATGGTATTTGTCCCATAGTATTTTCCCCATAGGTTTCACCTAAATATAATGCATTTTTTGAGTGTGCTTAAATATAAGGTGACTTATGGAGCAAATATAAAAAAAAAAAAAAAATTTTTTTACCATACCTCTCGTTTATTTATATTTTTATTAATTTACCATACCTCTTTTACAAATATGGTATTTGGCCCATAGGATTCCCTTAATTAAAACCTCTTTCTTGAGCCTTCATAAATAGAACGAGGGTTATGGACTAAATATAAAAATAGGTTTTATTTATTTACCATACGTCTAGTTTATTTATATTTATATTTATTTACCATACCTTTTGAGTAAGTATAAAAAGACGTTTTATTTATTTACCATACCTCCACTTTACTTATATTTTTATTTGTTTACACCCTTGCATTTATATAAGGCGACTTATGGAGTAAATATAAAAAATGTTTTATTTATTTACCATACCTCTCATTTATTTATATTTTTATTAATTTACCATACCTCTTTTATAAATATGGTATTTGGCCCACAGGATTCACTTAAATAAAACCTATTCTTGAAAATGGGCGAATGGAAGGTTGTAAATCCTAGTTTCAAGGGCTAAATTTACTTTTTTTACCCTCTCCCTTAAAATAAGGTGGGCTATTTGAGGTGATTTGTAAAAAATTGCTATGATACAAAATATTGGCCCACTAAAACTTTAAAACCCCTTAATTTCGCCAAAGGGTGAACATTCGCCCCTAAAATTTTCTATGTGTCTAACTATGTGAATTTTGAGTTTTCATAGCATTGGTATGTTATTGTTTATGCAAATTATAATGAATATGTTTATGTTATTACAAGATTCAAGGATCTAAATAATGGATCTTGCTTTAAAATATTGTAGACAATAGATTATTCTTGTTCACAACTATTGTGTGTGTCTGTGCGCAAAAGTCATTATATACTTGAAATTACAATTCATTCTATTAATGCAACCTAAAAGGGTCTTAACATTATCAAACAATCCATTTTTCTAGATTGCAAGTCCCATGTCCTCTAGTGCACCAGACCATTTTTTCCCAAATGGGTAAGGCGAAAAAGAGGAAAGAAATGAGGGATGTAACTTAACATTTTGTTACATCCTATGAGAAAAATGTATTAAAATAGTAGACACTACTTTTTAAATGATATATTTAAAATACACATGGATAAATCTATATGTGTCTATAATCTCATGGATAATGAATTTATGTAGCGTATAAAAAAATATTTTCAAAATAGAGAGATATATATGTTTTCTTAAAAGTTGATGCTTTTTTGTATTTGTGGCCCAAATTGTGACACCCACTTCCTTACCCCAAATTTTTCAATGTAAATAAGTACATGTAATGTTGGGCTGTCAACACTGATGATGTGACGTCAATCTCTATTGTATGATGTAATGTAAAATTTTATTAATAAAAATGCTAGAGCGGAAGAAAGGGGAGAACCAACATATTATGACGGTTGTGGGAGGGGAGAAAATTGACTTAAGAGGAAAAATATATCTTGGGTGAATATTTTACTTTTATGTGATGGTTAGTATTCCTAAGAAGTTGAAAGTTTGGGAAGTTGAAGGTTTAAAGTGTGAATGTAAAAATTAGAGGGAGGAGTGATCAAGGGGTTCTTCTTCTTAGTTCTTAAGCTTCTAGTTTTTCTCTCTTCTATTACCTTCTCATACATATCTCTCTCTAACATCCTAAATTATTCTTTGAATAGGTCATGTTGGAATTTCTACTATAAGTTTTCTTCTCGAAAGTTCAAGAAGATGAAACTCAGACCATAGTATGGGAAATCTCGTTGGTCCTATGATCCAAATTTCAAATCTTGGGTTGTGAAATTGTAGGAAATAGAACTAGAGGAAGTCGGGATTTTTAAATGGGTCATGTTGGGATTTCTGATAAAACTTTTCTTCATGGAGGTATTGAACCTCACAATTTCATCTTTTTGACATCCTTTTTCACCCTATCTATTTCCTTTTTTATCTTCATAATAACAAATTGGGCATAAAGTTACGGGAATTATGACATGGCAGGTATACAATTGTCTTTTATTTTATAAAATGATAATGTTATTTATTATTTAGTTTAATTTTTACTTCAGCTGCCAAATTACAATGATTTTGCAGCTAATACAAGATTTTGCAGCCAAGTCTGGGATTTGACAGGTTCCAAGGTGCTAGTTGGTAAGCGAAATATATGGCTAGGTAGAAATTGAGGCACTCAATGATTTCCTCATACTCTCATGAGCCAGAATGATGGAACATGTCCTAGCAATGTGGTTAAACGTGAATTCAACCTACGTAGTCTACAACAGGTGAACGAGAACGAGATTTATGCCTCATGATTTTCTTTGATAATAGCAAATCATGAGCGAATTGTGTGATGTTATTGTTTCAAGTTAAATTTCATTTCTATTGATAGGGATTAGGTATATAGCACTGAACAATTAATTTTTATGAGCTCTATAAATATGCCTCTTGGTAGAAATGAAAACAATTATAGTAAGGATGCAAGAGTGAGACTGAAACTCTATTATTAATACTCTGTTTTTAAAATAATCATTTCATTTTCTCAGTAAGAGTTAATGTGTGGTTAAGTGGTTTATCTATAGTGTAGTGATTACCTGCTTCTCATGGAGGGCCCCCTCAAGACAGTAAGGATTTCTATTTTGTTTTAGCAGTTAGAAATTAGCTTTATATTTGCCATAGATTTCTGTTTATTAGATTGAGTAATTACGTTTTCAATTTATTTTAGATTTAGGTTAAGACCATTCTACTAATCATTTCTATTTTTCAAATATTTTGGATGCACATGGATAAATCATAGTAGCAATTCTATAGTTTTACATTTCAATTAAATAGACAAAACTTTATCTCTCTTATAGACAGTGGATTTATTCGCAGAATTGAATGTTAAATTTCAAACATCTGTGATATTTAATTTAATAAAGTGTGAGTGTGTTTAAGTAAGAGTTGGTTTCATTTTAGTTTCATGAAAGAGTGATTCCTATTTATACATATTTGTGATAAGATTAGTAGTAGTTTTCATTTTTGCAAATGAGTGTGTATATAATGCAAAGTTTAGGATTAATTTTCATTTATGTCAAGTGTGAGATTGATTTGCATTTATGTTGAAGTGTGAGATTTTCATTTAAAGGTGTTACACAACATTTTTTCACTGTCCCTATACTCCCTGTCTACAATCCTAGAGGACCTATACAGTGTACCCACATGATTTCCCATCATGAAGAAACTCCTAGTATGTCCCTCCTCATGAGCAGAATAATTCCCCTTTGCATCATTTCCAAAGAATCTTCCTTCTATCCCAGTTTACAAGACTGATGCTACTAACCAGTTTTCTCTTCGCGTTGATTTATAGAGGTTAAAACTAGCCCTCGTGCTAATCGGATTGATTGAGCCCTTTTCCAGTCAGATTTTTTTTTTTTTTTTTTATTTATTTATTTATTTATTTATTTTTTTTTTTTCTAAATAAGGCTAATTCTATTATAATACAAAAAGGTCAAAAATTACATAGGAGTTACAAAAGGGCCATGGCTCAGAAATCCTGCCCAGAAATTGTTCATTTACCCAGTTTGCATCTTCCAAAATTGAACACCGTCAAAATTGAATTACTGTCTTCTGTTGTATCTACTGCCTCTATGACTCGAAACCATGACTCTAAACGGTACATAATAGGGACCCGTAGACATACAGACATATAAACCCAAACGGCCGACACATAGACGGATAGACCCATGCTGTCGAACTGATACATAGACACAGAAAACAAAGACAAAATATAGCTCTTACGGCCTAGGTTGCCGAGAGCAAATTTCTTGTCTTGCTCATTCATCGTCCGTGGTGTAGGGCGCTTCCTCAATTTGGCACCCAAAATGTAGAGAGTCATCAGAATCAGAGACAGGGATCATCACGCTGGAAGGCCGTCTCTGAACAGGCGCACCTGGACCTGCAAGAGCTGGTGGACAAGCTATGGGGGAGCTTTCCCTGTCAGGCTCGCTTGGACCTGCAAGAGCCGAAGGACTGGCTAAGGGGGAGCTTTCCCTGACAGGGCGTTGCAGGTCGATAATAGGCCCTGTCCCATGACCAGGAGGAGGAAAATCCAGCGTGGCTTCTGCCGGTTCTCGAAGAATATCACAATGCTCAACCGTTACAGAGATAATGAAAGTGGAATTATCGAGAGCGCAGGGAACCCAATACCTGACCATAGGATGCTCGTCATGCCCACAATCCATTCTTCGTTCGCTTTCCATTCCTTTGTCGTGCCCAGCTCGATTGCCATGGAAATGTTGCGGCTCAGAAGTGACTTCGACGGAGGAGGAAGGAGAAGTGGGTGCAGGCTGCTGGATGGTGGCCCTTCCGCGAGAGCCTCCGCGCCTACTGCACATTCTCTGTCGCTCAACCCGCATTTCTTAATTCCAAAAATGAACTCGCGTGCCGGAGCCTGGTGAGGAGGACTTAATTGGGACGAGGGTAGCCAAATTGAGCTCACGACGCCGATTTCTCAGGCGTATGGCAGTCCCTGAGTAGGCTGCAGAGCATGGATGCTCTGGTTCCCTTGCCCACTCCGCCGAGTGATGCACCAGTGAAGCGGCAGTATGCCAGGCGAATGCAGTGGTATGCACAAATGCCAGAGGTGTTCCGGGTATATTAATCTCCATCGCACAGTTAACCAGGCAGTGCAGTATGGACGACATGACCAGCATTAATGCCGACATTAGTTCTACAACATACGAGCCTCCTTTATCTACCGCGGGGTACTGCATGTCACTAATGGGATGACACCTGCCCATGTGACACCCCATCTGTCCGCTACTCTTATTAGACACCCGCATCCAGGAGGGAGAGATCTTTCTGCACCAAAGAAATGCAGTCCTGTTTGAGTTTATCATCATCTACCATATCAAGTGAACCTGAGAAGTATGGAATTAGCTAAGATGCTCCCTGGTTAGCCAGCCTGTCTACTACTTGGTTAGCTGTCCTTCTTACGTGCTGGAAGGCGATGCTTGGGGGATTTTTTAGTTTTTCCTCCAGAGATTCTAGCCGGCTCAGCAATCGCCAGCTTGAGGCGACCTTAACAGCTGGAGTACCTGCCTGTATTCTTTGTGCAACAGCTATAATAATGAGAGAGTCTCCTTCAACCTCCAGAGGGTAGAAATGTTTTTGTTCTGCTATGCATATGCCTGCCCAGAGTCCTTCCATTTCTGCTGCGTTGTTAGTATCTTTGCCAATCGATCCATAGAATATATGCAGTATTGCCCTGGTATGGCTTCTAAAAATTCCTCCAAAGCCCGTGGGTCCGGGATTTCCTTTAGCGGCCCCATCAAAGTTTAGCTTGTAGGAGTTGTTTTCCGGAGGGAGCCAGCTTGCTGATGAGGTGGGACTAATTGTAGGACGAATGCTGACCTTTGCTAGAATGGAGAGATCCAAATTCCATGCTTTCAGAATGTCGCATTCCCTTGGAGAGTCTGGCAGATCTGTAGCAGACCATGTTTTGATAGCAAGAGTTTCTTGTAAATTCTTTTTGAAGATGAGCCACAGAGCATCTATTGACCTGAAGGTATTATTGAAGATTCTATAGTTTCTTTCCTTCCAGAGAGTCCAGTATAGAAAGCCTGGTAAAAGACTCCACAAAGATTTGAGAAGCTGGATCTTAAAAGGGTTCTTGGTCCATTTCCTTATATTTTCTGTTACATCTTCCATCCTTGCTTCCGATCTCATGTTGCAGTTTTCAACTTTCTTCCAAAGTTGCGTAGCTAGCTGATAAGTTTCCATTAGGTGACTGATGGTCTCAGAGTGGAGGTTACAATTTGGGCATTGTGATGGCCCAATGAAACCGCGTTTTATCAGGTTGTCCCAAGTGAGTATGCGCCGTTTGCTGAGAAGCCATAAGAATGTTGAAATTTTGGGCCATAGTCCTGGCTGTCAGACCTTTTCCCAGATTCGGTCCCTGTTTTCCTGGATCTCTGAATACCTCAGCTGATGAGCTTCTTTTGTGGTGAATGTTCCTTTGGGCGTGTGACCCCATCTTAGTCGGTCCTGCTGGTTGGAGTATCAGATTCTTCTGTAGGAGAGTTCTTGATCTATGGCAGAGTGCGATTCTCCCTGCCAATCCATCTACCAAAGGCTGGTCTGCTTCCAGATTTGGAAGTCATGATTTGAGGATTGTTGCCAGAATTGATGCATGTAAGTAAGGTTTCCCTGCTGCATCTGCATTTGCCATAGAGGCTTTTGAAATAAAGTTGCCAGCTTTGGGAGTTGTTGCCATGAATCTTCCCAGAACCTTGCTGTTGTACCTGAGTGAATCTCCCAGAAACTGTGCTCTTGAATGAACTTGCTATGGAGCTTTGCAGTGTTCCATATTGGTGATCCTGAGGTTGAGGAATTGATTCTGATGAGATCTTTCCATTGACTACCCGAGACATATTTTGCTTGCCATAATCTGGCCCATGGTGAGTGTGGCTTGGTGATCCAATTCCACCACATTCGTGCTCCCATTGTATTATTGCTTTGAAGTGGATCTCACAAGCCTAAACCTCCCTCTGATTTGATTTTGCATACATATTTCCAGTTGACAAGAGCCCATTTTCTGTTTAAGCCAGAGGAACCCCAAAGGAAGTTGCATTGAAGGTTGCGAATGGTTTTGAGGACCCATTTTGGAGCAGCCATAATGGAAAAGAGATACAAAGGCATAGCCTGTAAAACCGATTTGATTAAGACCAGTCTACCAGCCATGTTGAGAGCCCGGAAAGTCCAAGAAGATAGCTTTGATTCTAATTTATCTAGAAGAGTCTTCCATGAGGCATGCTTGACTGCAGAGTCCGCGAGGGGAGCCCCAAGGTAAGTTGAAGGCAGCTTGGAAATGGTATAACCTAGAATTCTGGCAATGTTCCTTTGTGAAGGGGGGGGGGTGTTGAAGAAGAAGAGCTGAGACTTCGAGGCATTGATGGATGTGCCAGATGCTTCGGAGAAGATGGAAAGCAGGGATTTAAAAACGGAGGCTTCTTGTGAGGAAGGATGTCCAAATAACATGGTGTCATCAACAAACTGTTGATGTGACTGAGAAGGAAGACCATGAATAGAGATGTTTTTAGAGCTTGGGAGGAAACAACTGATTTAAGAAGTCTACTGAGACCTTCTGCCATTAGAACAAAGAGAAAAGGTGAGAGAGGATCCCCTTGTCTAATGCCCCGAGAGGGGCGAAACGGTTTGGAGGGCGAACCATTCAATAGGACTGAGAAGCTGGGAGAGGAAATAAGGTTCATAATTCATCTGGTCCAAGTAGAACTGAAACCAAAATCCAATAGCATTTTTTGAATGTAATTCCAACTGAGTTTGTCAAAGGCTTTAGAGAGATCCAGTTTTAGAAGCATACCTGGTTTTTTTAGAAGCTTTAATGAGTGAATCACCTCATTTGATAGAATAATACCGTCCATGATCTGCTGGCCTTCGACATATCTCGTTTGTTCTGGAGAAATGAGTAGTGGAAGGAGAGGTTTGAGCCTATTCGCTATGACCTTGCTGATAAGATTGTAAATTACATTGCATAGTGCTATAGGTCTGTAGTTTTCAGGGTTACTTGCTTCTTTACTTTTTGGAACCAATGCTATGAAGGTTGTATTGAGGGCCAGGAGTATCCAATGCATAATTCGTGATTCCTCCACAAGCTCCCAAACTTCAGCTTTGATGAGCTCCCAGAATTCATGGAAGAAATTGG
This sequence comes from Pinus tabuliformis, assembly GCA_031772625.1. Taxonomy (NCBI): domain Eukaryota; kingdom Viridiplantae; phylum Streptophyta; class Pinopsida; order Pinales; family Pinaceae; genus Pinus; species Pinus tabuliformis. Next base: position 225,843,216 of record CM062813.1, read on the forward strand.
ATGTGAAACCATCCGGCCCGGGAGCCTTTCCATCCTTAAGTTGGTTCATAGCTTCTTCAACATCCTTAAGTGATATATGTTGAAGCAGTTTATTGTTGTGGTCCTCTGTTATTATTCGAGGGATGTGTTGCGTTATCGTTCTGATTGCCTCATCTCTGTTACCTGTGGGCTCCCTGAGGATATCCTGAAAGTAGCCTGTGAATTCCTTCTCCATATATTCATGTGCTTCTATTCTTTCCCCATGTTGATTGTTTATGAACGTGATGTTGTTGTGCATACGCCTTTGGATGGCTGTTTTATGGAAAAATTTGGTGTTCTTTTCCCCATCTTTCAGCCAGTTGATTCTGGATTTTTGATGCCACAGAATTTCCTCTTGCCGCCTGCGTTCTTCTATTTGATTCCAAAGGATCTGCTCTTGTTGTGTCTGTTCCTCTGTTTTGCCTTCTCGAATGAGAGTTTGTTGAAGTGCTTCCATTTGCTTTTCCAGCCTCTGGCGATTCTCCTGAATGTTGCCAAATTGTGTGCGATTCCAGCTCTTGAGGACTTGTTTTAAGTTTTTCAACTTTTGTTGGAATTGATACATTTTAGCCCCCTCTGGCGGAATAAAGGACTTCCATGCTTCTTCTACCACTGTCTTGAATTTTGGATTTGTAAGCCAAAAGGCCTAGAATCAGAAGGGTCGATTGCAGCGAGTACCAGGCCTAGACCATTGTAGCATGATGGGCCAGGGATCAGATCCTCCTTGTGGTATGATTGATGCGTTAAAGTCCCCACCTAGATGTATTGCATTGTCCGATAGGAGGAACCTATCGAGTCTGGAGGTTATATGATGAATTCCCCTGCGTTTATTAGTCCAAGTAAAATTCCATTGGAGGTTGGAATGTCCATAAGTTGATTATTTTGGATAAATTCTCTAAGACCATTGCTGTCACTCTCTAGCCTAGTTCTGCCTCCTACTTTTTCTTCCATCGACTTTATGATATTGTAGTCTCCTCCTCCGATCCAGAGGGGGTACTGCCTGTTCTCGTTTAGAATAGAGATTGTTTCCAGCAGATCTAGTTTTTGCTGAATATTTTGCGGAAAGTACACATTTGAGAGATGCCCATGGATGTTAGTGCCAATGAGGTGGAAGGACGCTTGAATGAGGTGATGTGTTGCATGGAAGTCATTCAGTGTAAGAGTCTACGGATTCCATAGTATGGCAAGTCCGCCTGAGGCCCCTAAGGCGTCAACTGAGATTACGCTGCTACCTGCCCAAATCTTGTTTCGAACTTTTTCAATAGCTGTGTTGCTACTTTTGGTTTCTTGAAGAAAAACTATGGATGGTTTTTCTTGTTGAATCAGGTTTTTGATCATCCGGTGTTTTGAGGGGCTATTGAGTCCTCTCACATTCCAGGAGATGAGCTTCATGGAGACTGAGATTTAGGTTTATAAAACTTTGTCAACTTAGGGAATCACCCCGATTCCATAAGTAATTCTCCCACTAATATGGTCCTCTGTAGATCTGTCTTGCATCCCCTTTTCTTGGTTTCTTTGAGAGTTTTTTTTCCGTCCCAAGGGCTTCCTCCTTGTATACCAAGACTTTTATTGTGCTGCATTTTGGCCAAGACTCCTTTAAGCCTATCTATTTGCCAAGGGGGGATGGTGTTGAATTCTTTTTGTTTGCAGGCTGTCTCAAGTTTGAAGATATCTAGACCCTCAAGGGTAATATTCTCCGGATCTTCCTCCGTGATGATAGGGGAGCTCTGACCTTACTCATCTGCAGCTACCTGTAGACTTAGAGCTAGAGCTGCATCTATATCCATGGTTGAAGCCTGATGCTTAGGATCGAGAACGGCTTTTCCCTTGCCTGGGGGCAGGGGCTGATATCTGAAACCACTTTTGTGATGTCTTTCATTTGATGAGTTGAGGGGCGAGAGGAGTCTGGATCTGAAGCCTGCATGGCGGTTGAGGGTTTGAGGGAAGATGAAGGCAAAGAATTATTTTCCAGGGGATCAGAGCTATGCAAGTCCTGGGTAGCAAGAAGAGTAAATTGGTTCTGGGAATCCGATTTAGCGGTATTATCAAGGGCTGTCTGGCTTTTCTTTGCATTCCTACGGTGGTTAGGAACTTTGGTGAAGCCTTCCGAGTCTTTGGAGTTTTCAGTGGAGGAGGACTTAGACTGCATGTTAAGAGGACAGTCTCGGAAGAGGTGGCCATGCACATGGCATTTACGGCATCGAAAGGGGATATGCTCATAATCTATTGATTGCGTCCATTCAAAGTCATCATGATAGAGACTTACTGAGTCAGCTAAAGCCTTGGTCAGGTGCATCTGTACGTAGATCCTGGCGTACGAGGTGTATTTGCAGGACTTTGTTTCCTCCGCCACCTTGATGAAGAACCCAAGCTTGTTTCCAATGTCTGCCATCGTTTCTTCCTTCCAGTATTCCACTAGGAGGGAATACATTCGTATCCATACGGGTGCCCAACTGAAGTCTTCTTTATCAGGGTTGAATCTTGGTTTCCACTCCGTGAGATACAGTCCTGAGGAGTTAAAGAAGTATGGCCCGCCTTCAAATATCCTAGATTTGTCCTCCACACAATGGAAGATGGCTGTAAAGAAGCCTTTTGGTCCCAGTTGCAGAGTAACATGTCCTTTGGGTTTCCATTTTGATGCTATCCATCCCTGCAAGGTCTTTTCGGTAGGCCAGAAGCCAAGAAACTTTCCTATTAACGTGTGATCTTGCATATACTGGATTTATCCATTTATGCGATGACTTGGCAGATCAACCTTGATGCGTTCTGCAGCCTTCGGAATACAGGTTGCCAAGGTCACCTTTGGCTGTGACAAAGAGGCTTTTTGGTGCGCTTCTTTTTCTGTGTCCATTGCTTCAGGTTAAGCTGTGGGCATCTCTTTTCCGTTTGTTCCTTGTCCTTCCTGCTCAGATTCTTGGACCGTGCCAGAAGGGGTCAGTGGAGTCTTGTTTTGATTCGTGTCAGAGATTGGGGTGTTCAGAGGAGGGGGGGCAGAGCCCACCCCTCTGAGCTGCTTTGCCATTGAAGGCTTTCAGCAGTAGTTCGGTGGCGCAACTCGATCCGTCTGAAGCGATCAGGGTGAAGGGTTTGCAGAAGTTTTGTAGGCGGCATAAAAATCTTCATAGCGACCTAGGTCAAGCTCTCTTCACAACACATCTCTATCAAGTGCCCTTTTCCAGTCACATTGATCCTCTTTTGGAAGGTTTTTTAAATAAGGAGCCGAAGCTTCCATGTCTAGAAGCTTCGTAGCAAAAGTCTGGTAGATGGTTGGGCCAGATAGATCCAAGGAAATCAGTTTGGGCTCCTTTTCTCTATTACGATGGAACAAGCTAAAGAGATAAAACCTTCTCCCATGATGAGAGGAACCATTTCCCATCCATCCAAGCTATATAAACCTCTCTTTTTCCTAAGCAAAATCTAGTTGGCGTTTTGGAGCAAGTTTGAATAACCAACAAGTCATCTATAGCTTGTAGCTTTCTAGTGAACATTTGAGGAAGAATAGTGTGATTTTGGTTTGGTTTGAGACTAGAGGGAAAGAGGCCTTAAAACTTCCCTTGTTGGGGCTATCCATGAAGTGCTAGCGGAAGTGTGGGAACCCAGATATGTCGGAGGAGACCAACAACGTCAAGGCACTGGTTGTAATCTCTTTCTGGTTTATATTAATGCAATTATCAATTGATTTCCTACATGAAGTGTAATTTTACATCTTTTTGGCTTAATGTTCCTTGACCTATTAAGTAGCTTGAATACAATATTGTATGCTGTCACGTTTGTTGTTGTTGTTGTTTGCTTGTTTTATGTATTCGAAGGAAGGAAACAAAAGATATCTAGAGTGAGGAAGTAGGATCATCACCAAGCATAGTAGTGTTCTAAGAGGTAGGCCCTCTTAATTGATTCTAGATTTAGGAGGTTTTCCATAGATTGTTTATTTGTGTCTAGATCCACTCTCTCAGGCTAGAGGAATTGTTTGTGTCCGCACTGAGAATTTACCTGCACCACAGAAGCCAAAATGTTGAATTTTATAAACAATAGTATTTTTTGTTTGAAAGTAAGAGAGTGTGATAATCATTGTAGAGTTAATATTATTTTCTATGAATAACTAATTCACTCATAAAAGACATATGTGTTTTGATAACAGAATTTAATTTAGAATTTATGTGAGTAATAAAAGTATTCTAGCACTTATAGTGCACATAGACTTCATCAGTTTACTAGACCTGGTGGATAACTTATGTAAGGAATTTAAGATGAATTAAGTTAGCCAACATTTTGGCTCCATTTATGGGGAAGTGTATATAGGATTCCTTTTATTTTTACTTCAAAAAAACAACAACAAAAACAAACAAAAATGATATGCATAGAGAAATAGATTCTAGAGGTAGATTTGTAAGTAGAGTTAGAAGCTTAATCTCAACATCATCACTCACTCCACCAAAACCTCGTAGTGCCACACCATCCAACCAAACTCATATTCCATATACTACAAGCAAAAGCAAACTTCCTGAGGTAATTAGATCTGAAATCCAACCTAGAGATTCACACAATTCATCAACTTAAGTTGTAATAGAAGAAAAGGGTCCTGCATCCCCAACAGAAAGGGTAATTTTTATATCTTCAACTGGAGAGAAAATTCTAGGACAAGAACTAGAAGTCCCTAGTGAAGAAGAGGAGAAAGAAACTTATTTGAACCTACCATTGATAGAAGAACCAAAAGAACTAGGAGAGGAACTAGAAAATCCAATTTTGGAACCATACATTACTTTTGAAGAATCTACAATCACTGGAGAAGGGGAAGGAGAGGTACATAATGTGAACGGTGAACAACCTAGGATTACAGGACGAAGAGGAGGAAATAGGAGAGGTGGAAGAGGTGTGTTATAGACATTTTTGTGCCTTACAGCATGAAGCATGAAATGTCAATAATCAGAGGGATCCAAAGTCCCTAAACATGTTGTTCCTACCCCTAGAGGAACAAGGTCAGCAAACCACAGCACTAAATATCAGTTCTCCACCTGAAAACACTCAAAAACAAGCTAATTCTGGATCATGTCAACTGCTCCACTGAGCATCTGCGCTGAATGTCAACTGCTCCACTCTGTACCTGTGCTAAATGTCAATTGTAAAGAAGGCTACCTGCGCTGGGCGAGTTTGGCCAAGTGGCACAGTCATTCCTCAAGGTTTCAATGCCCAGGAAGCTTCCAAAATGACACTTGGATCAGGGAATTCACCTAGTGATGAGTAAGAGGGTCTAGATCTCCAAGTGGAAGCAAGAACCTCTAAGTGGACTCAAGAACTGAAGAATAACTGAAGTGGGAGAGGACACTAGTCAGCTTCATGCCAGCCTCAAGCTGACTCATCCTTTCTCCAAAACTCCTATATATAGAGCTCTCTCATGAGGTCTAGGGAGGCTGGAATCTTGTGAATGTAAGGAAGTGCTGTTGGTTTGAGTATAGAACTATTGGGTGATTTGCTTGGAGGAGGTGAAGAGGAGATTTCTTTCTGCTGGTAGGTGATGCTGGATTGGGTCTTTTATGGTTGTATCACTTCCTGAACTTTACTTCTTCCATTAATAAAGCATTTGAGGTTCTTCTATATGCATGTGTCTCAATGGCGTATTGATACTTGTATATTTGATTTATTCTAATCCTTGAATCAATTATGAATGTATGCTTCTTGTAGTTTCCCTCTCTTGCCATTTTGCAGGATCTTGGTGTAGCTGGGCCAGTGAAAGAGCAAGGAGCTGGGAACAAGCAGCAAAGAGGGAAGATTGGATCAATCATTAGCGGAAGACAACGGTTAGTGGATCTCTTTCTCTTCTCTCTTACATCTCATAAAGAAGTAATCTCGAATAGCTTTGCTTTGATTGTTGCTGAGGTACTATCACCCTTAGAGTGGGATAGGGTCATTCCGTATTGGATACTTTTCCCAACAACAAATTGGCGACTCCGCTGGGGATCGTATCTTGTTGGTTGTTTGTGTTTTTGCTATTCATTTCATAAACAAAGGGAGTACCGAATCGAACTGCATTTGGATCTTTCAAATGCAAAGTAGAGGGCAGCTACTCTAGCTCAGTTGCTGGGCAAGTTTATGATTTGAAGAGCTGATCCACAAGGACTCTAAATAGCTCTTAGTGATAGATTTTCATCCTCCTTTTCATCCCTTAGTGTGTACTTGACTGATAGCTTCTGATTTGGCCAAAAAATGTGAATTTTTGAGCAATCTATGACCCGGAAACTGAGAAAAACGAAAGTTTGAATCTTCAGTGCAGGCACTGTGAAGGCAGTCTGCATTTCAGCGCAGTTCCCGAAGGGGCTACCTACGCTGAAGGTCAAACTGCCAGTGTACTACCTGCGCTGAACCAGTTTTGCCTAGTGCTACTGGGGTTCCCTCCTGTTTATTGCCCTGTTTTCACCCTTGTTTTTGCAGCCTGTTACCAGTCAATGTACCTATCTGAAACCAACTTTCCTTGCCACTATTCCGCCTCGGTTGTATAAAGAAACTGTGTTTGTTCTTTGTGTATTTCTTATATCATTTACAGTTTCCCATAACGAAAGTGAACAAGTCTTGCTGTGACCTCTTAGATCTAGACCTGTGATTAGTGTCGTTTTGATCTTAAGAGTTAGTTTGTTTGCTGTTCATAGCTGATTGAGCTTTTGCTTTCGTAATATGGTTTGAATTTATATATTTCTAGTGTCGAAACAAGTAAATCAGAAGGTGTCTTTTGATTTTGGACAAGCTTGTTTGCTTTCACTTGAAATTGAATTCAAAGTTATACAACAGCTTTCTTTTTGTATTGCACCAACATTAAGAAAGAGAAAAGAAATACCTGCATTGTGCATGTGCATTTTGACAGTTTGCATGTCAATTTAGGGAAAAGTGCATTAGTGTGTGCTCTATGATCTGTGTGAAAAGATGTTGTCTTTCTTTTCCCTCAGTAGTTAAGATTTTCAAAGTTGAAAGATTGAAAAGCTTGCTTATCATCTTAGACTGCATTTAGGAGTGTTACTATACATCTCGTGGTGATCCATAAAAGGCAAACTGCTAAACAAGATCAACCTTAAAATAAATTGAATTTACATAACAATGCATTGAAACATAACGCAAACACATAGAGGTCTAAGCTAGAGACGTGTCCCGACATCGTTAAACGTGATATCTTAGCGTTGAGTGGTTGGGTGATTCCTCCACGGTGAAGCGATAAGTATCAATACGGACTTGTGCTCCCACGTACCGTCGCGTATATATTGGGAGACCCCTATAGGAACAAAGCCTTTATCCATAGGAAACCGTGTCGGCCGCCCTACTGATCGCAATGCAGTGAACACAACATTCACGAAGATCGACCACCCGTACCGTAAAACGTATTCTATGGTTTTGCGAAAAGTTTGGCACACCCTCTGCCTAGAACTCCAGAGTAGTTTCTTTTGGCCTTTTTCAAACTCTATAACTGAAAAAGTCCACCCGAGCATTTTCACTTCGGGCTCGTTAAAACATCGAAGGAGACTAGAGTCATCTTTAGCTTTTTCTCGACTCTTAAAAAGTGAAAAAGCAAGTTGTGTCTAAAGCGTCGTTATAAAATTTATTTTAAACGGAACATAATCACCTCCTATTCCTGCGTTGATCTGTAGGTTGAGAACATGGAACGCCCCAACCAAGGAATTCCACAAGATGGAAATCCTAGTCCTTTCTCCTCTTGGGGAGAAGTTGGTGCGCCCCACATGGCCACATTGTCGCTTCCAGGACTGACAATTGGCCTGCCTATTTGGCTGTTCTCAACCAATGTAGTTCAGAACACCATGGTTCCTGAACAGTCGAGTCAACAGTTAGATCAGTCTAGAACTACCCACCAGCCTTCTACTTCCTATAACTCTTCCTCCGATCCTTCATCTTCGCAAAGTAGAGCCGGCAAAAGCCAAGCTCCCATGGAGAAGAAGGAGAAGAAGAAGAGAGAGAAGAAGAAGAAGGAGCCTAAGGCGACTGGGGGCAAGCAAAAGACATCTGACAAAAATCCACACACAGCACAGACCGGGCCTAAATCGCCATGTGTCATATGTAGAGGAGACCACTTCCATAGAGATTGTCTCTGTATTCCCCGGATACTAAAGGACTGGTCCCCTCGGTTGCACAAGTCGGGAGCATCAACCTCTGATAGCCATGTTGAATGCTTACCATCAACCAGCGAAAGTGAAGGTTCAAGACAAAGAGGGGGAGCAAGATTCCCCTGCAGACTGTGTGAAGGCGATCATGCCATCCACTGTTGTCCCTTCTTAGACGAAGCGAAGAGAGTTTTGGAAGATCGCTCGGTTTCACCGTTGAGACTTCCTCCTGGATACAAAAAACTCGTGCCAAGTCCTTCGTTGGTTGAAAATACAGCTGGCCCGCTCAAGTGGTCAGCTGAAGCGCCAGTCATTGAAAATGAACCTACTGAATCCAGACCAGACGAAAGTCTAAAGGTCGATACGGCAGTTGACCCAGTTCTTCCTTCAGAGGTTTCATCCTCAAATGACACCGTCACTGAAGATTCATATTCAAATGACACCCTCACTGAAGAGAATAAGGATGACACCATCCAGATTCTTTTCATCAACACAGATTCTGATGAGCATCAGGGCAATGCACCCATTCCTTTATCGCAGGAAGGAACATCGTCAGGGTCATATCCGGCCGTGTATTCGGTCCCACCGCCAAGCAACCTAGTTGTTTCCTTTGATTGGAACCAACTAGGCAGACCCTGTTTGCCAGCCAGTATACCATTCAGAATCATAGTCCAAATTTATAGAATGGTAATGGCTGGAACTATCATTGATGAGGGGACATATGTGAGTATCCTTTCCTCTATTGCTTGGAAAGCACTGGGTTCCCCGGCGCTTTTGCCTGAGATAAGAAATCTCTCGGGTTTTGATAAAGGAACCAGTCGACCATTAGGGATCCTCCCCAATGTACCTGTTACATTGAAAGGGAAGACCGTTCAAATGAACGTGATGGTCGTTCAAGGACCCTTGGATTATAACCTACTCCTTGGACGAGACTATATATATTGCATGGGAGCTATAGTCTCCTCACTCTTTAGAGTAATGTGTTTTCCACACGAAGGAAGAATGGTCAAGCTCGTAGACCAACTTTCATTTCCGGGATCACACATCGCAAATAGTCACATACCAACCCTCAATGGTCTATTCACCCAAGAAATGTCTCCACCCCCAGTCCTCCTTCCCGATGAGTGCGAGTGATTCGGAAAGATGCGACTGGAACCCAGGGGGCATGCATCCTGGTCTGCTTCGGGCAGAGGAAACCTTGGGGATAAGGTAGAATTTCCGCGAAAGAATATGACTAGTCTGTACCCCATTCGTGGATGGAAGAGGGGTTGTTCTAGAACAGGATTCTTTTGTCAAGGTTACTTGTTTGACAATGGTCATTCACCATTGTCTACTTCGGTAGACAGTGCCGAGGAGATGTTTTCGTTTGATGGTGTTAACAAAACAATCTTTGGGTAACCAGAAAGAGGCAAGCCTCCCTCAATAACACCAATGTTTTATCTTTGAGTAGTGTTCTTCTCTTGTCGCAAGTAGCTGCTCTCTTGTCGCAAGTAGCTGTTCTCTTGCGATCTTGCAAAGAGCTGTCAAAAGTTGGGCTGACGGGAAGACAAGTACCGCATAAGACCTGTTAAAAATAACGAGAAGACAAGTATCATTAACATTAGACTAGCAAGACGACAAGTAGTTGTGAACACCCAAAGAAAAATAGAGGTGGGGGAGAGGAGGGGCAGCCTTGAAATTGTATTTTATACCTGGGGGCATGCAAACCTTTTGGAGTGCAAGCTAGGAGCGGTTATTTATCTATTTTTGGGATTAGCCGTGTTCGAACTTGCATAAAGAAAGGATGCGAGGGAGCATAGCTTATGTGAGGTGCGAGCTCTATAAAAAATGGAATCTTGTAGGAGACATTCTTATCTTATGACTGGTATATTGAGCAGTTTTACCGCGGAATTTATGCTCGTTAAAAAATAGAAAAGCGAGATCCGAGCAGTTTTAATACATAGTTCATGCTCGTTAAAAAATAAACATAAGATTGAGCAGTCAAGCTCATTAAAAAATGAACATACCCCGGTAAATAACCATTGTGATCGTAAATTTATTAGCCATGAAAAGCCTTGGTCATGTTTGCACCTGCCACCTCCATTCCATTTGGCCAATCGTTCACCTCCATATGATTGTTTACCTATTTTAAGGAACAACTGTGAAGAGTCATTTCACCTAGCCATCCTTGTGACACTGCCGTGATTGGAAAATTCCAACCTGTACCTAGAATTTGCTGCTATCCCTGTTTATCACTCGTTCCTCAAAAGACGAGTCTTCTTTGAGCTCTTTTCATCTGACTCGTAAAATATGAAAAGTTTGCCGAGTTTTGGCCTTCCAGCTCGTTAAAGTGACCGGAAGAGCTATCCCTCCTCTAGATTTTAATCTTTTTGGACCTGAGGGATTATTACACAAAAAAGTTGAGCGCTTGTTTTATTCGGCTCGTTAAAGTTATCGAAAACTCATCCCTTCTGTATTGTTTTATACTTTTTCGGACTTAAGGGATTAGATGACGAAAAAGGAATTTTGGAGTTAACTTTCTGTACCTTTTCAGGCTCTCTAAAAATGAAAAGGACCGAGTTTTCCTTGTCGTTAGACTCGTTAAAATGATTAAATAAGCGACAAACTTGTCTTTAGACGAGAACGAGTTTCCTTATCGCTAGGCTCGTTAAAACATAGCGATGGGCTTTCCCGAAGGGCAGGTTATAGAACAAGCATATGTTATCCTCCTCAAGCTTGACAAAAATAAAGAGGTACTGGTCAGAAATGACTGGGGAAAAATTGGGAGAACCTCAAAGCTTTAATGGTAGCAAGTCACTCTTGAACATGACACTTTTCCTCCGTATCACATCGGGTTGGGTTGTTTCATTCACCGGTCTCATCACCATGGTCTTCGCCAAACCATCCACATTTGGGGTAATGCTACCGATCCATCACATCAGTGTCATTATATGTTCAAGAGATGTCGTTCAGAAAGAGTCAACCGTATCCCATCCACTGCCATACATTATCCTTCATCCACCCATGATCGCCACCCTGAATCATATTTCACAGATTGGTTTCACCTCCACTAAAATCATTAGCTCCGTTCCGTGTCAATGATGTGGGATTCATTAAGGCCCTCCTTTGACGGATCGCTTCTTGTTGACTTCAGCTCATTATCCAAGAAGTTGATCTAGGAACAACCCCCTCAGTACTTTGAAGCTTGCATGCCTCAATGGCAAGTTTCTCACTTCCGGCGACAGGTATACATCAATGACCTTCGACCAGAAGATTTTGCGTGGTGTTCGACACCAAGTCCTTTATTCACACCACGTGAATTGTACTGCAGTACCTTGAGGGTCATTATCATTATCGGTGATTCCTCTCGCGCTTGTTAACGGTTTACATTATTGACCGGTAATCAAGCGATGTCTTTCCATGTTCGACTTCAGCGCAATTCTCACATGGATCGACTTGTACTTAGAGTGAAGATCGAACGAGTTTGAAGACCCCGGATCTAGTTTCATCCATCCGGGCTGTGATATATATTCAGGAAATATAAAGACATTTGATATGTACATTATTACAGCAGATGATCATCCTACTCAAAGGATGATAATTTCAGCAGAGAATTATCAGTCTATCATCAGACGATCGTCTGTTATATGTACCAAAATGAATTTATAAAGCTGAGCATGGGAATGCCCGCCTCAGCTAGATCATGAAAGCAGAATGAAAAATAATGTATTGTATTGTATTTTATTGTATTTTATTACAGGTCACCTCTCAGCGATTGAATGAACTTCGGATCCTCCTGATAAAGCATTTCACTCGATAAACGACCTCATACTTTAGGGGGCAACTGTTATAGACATTTTTGTGCCTTACAGCATGAAGCATGAAATGTCAATAATCTGAGGGATCCAAAGTCCCTAAACATGTTGTTCCTACCCCTAGAGGAACAAGGTCAGCAAACGACAGCACTAAATATCAGTTCTCCACCTGAAAGCACTCAAAAACAAGCTAATTCTGGATCATGTCAACTGCTCCACTGAGCATATGCGCTGAATGTCAACTGCTCCACTCTGTACCTACGCTGAATGTCAACTGTAAAGAAGGCTACCTGCGCTGGGCGAGTTTGGCCAAGTGGCACAGTCATTCCTCAAGGTGTCAATGCCCAGGAGGCTTCCAAAATGACACTTGGATCAGGGAATTCACCTAGTGATGAGTAAGAGGGTCTAGATCTCCAAGTGGAAGCAAGAACCTCCAAGTGGACTCAAGAACTGAAGAATAACTGAAGTGGGAGAGGACACTAGTCAGCTTCATGCTAGCCTCAAGCTGACTCATCCTTTCTCCAAAACTCCTATATATAGAGCTCTCTCATGAGGTCTAGGGAGGCTGGAATCTTGTGAATGTAAGGAAGTGCTGTTGGTTTGAGTATAGAACTATTGGGTGATTTGCTTGAAGGAGGTGAAGAGGAGATTTATTTCTGCTGGGAGGTGATGCTGGATTGGGCCTTTTATGGTTGTATCACTTCCTGAACTTTACTTCTTCCATTAATAAAGCATTTGAGGTTCTTCTATATGCATGTGTCTCAGTGGTGTATTGATACTTGTATATTTGATTTATTCTAATCCTTGAATCAATTATGAATGTATGCTTCTTGTAGTTTCCCTCTCTTGCCATTTTGCAGGATCTTGGTGTAGCTAGGCCAGTGAAAGAGCAAGGAGCTGGGAACAAGCAGCAAAGAGGGAAGATTGGATCAATCATTAGTGGAAGACAACGGTTAGTGGATCTCTTTCTCTTCTCTCTTACATCTCATAAAGAAGTAATCTCGAATAGCTTTGCTTTGATTGTTGCTGAGGTACTATCACCCTTAGAGTGGGATAGGGTCATTCCGTATTGGATACTTTTCCCAACAACAAGGTGGAGGAAGAGGAAGATGAGGTGGAAGAGGAGATCCATAACCCTTTGGATTTCCCGTCCTTGATGAGGATACCACAACCAAAATGAAAAATATCTCACCCTCCATCCTTCCAAATTTTCATGGATTAAGGAGTGAGGATCCTGAAATATTTCTCTTTGAATTTGATGTCTTGTGTAGATCTTATGACTACTTATTTGACAGTGAAAAGTTGAAATTGTTTCCAACAACTCTTAAGGATGCAGCATTAAAATGTTTCATGGGATTAGATGGACATTATATAAGAACATGGGAACAAATGAAAACTATATTCTTGGAGACTATTGTATGACGCATAATCTTAAAGACGTAGTCTTTAAAATTATGCAAAAAAAATGTGAAAATCTTGAAGATTTCATTGTAATATTTGCTTATAATATTAAAAGGGCCAAAATGCATCATCTAGATGAAGAAAATTTGAAAGCTCTCTTATTAAAATCCATCATATATGAGTCGACTAATATTCTCAATTTGATGGGTAAGGGAGATATTTCTCAGTTAACATTTCGAGATATTTGTGATTTATGCATACATGTTTTAAGAGGTAAAGCAAGAATTGGGAAAAATCCAAGAGACCTTGTCATGTATAGGATTAATAAATCTACAATTGGGACCATAAGTAGGGTTGAATTAGGTAACTTGCTTGACAATTTTAAACAAATATTTATGGGAGTCTTAGTGAACAAATAGATACCCTTAAGGTATAAAACAAGCAAAAGGATAAAAATGTTCTATTATCTATCTTTTGTCCCAAATGTAGAAAAAATCATGCTTTGAGGGAATTCCCTCTTAACTTGAAAAGTGTAGAAACTTGTGATATATGTTCAAAATATCATGACACAAATGAATGGGATTCAATACCAGGTCTTAAAGATTTTTATCAAGAGGAATTAATACCAAATAAAGTAGAAGACCTCTATTTTATTACTAAGAGACCATGGAAAAATTCACAAATAAATATGATTCAAGGCTTTAACACCCAAATATTTGCACAACCATCAAAAAGAAATTGGACTACACCCATGCCTTGTAAATATTGGCCTCAACCATGGGCATAGGGATGGAAAAATCCTTATGGAAAATACCCTCAATATCAAAAAACTTACCCTTTTTTTCCACCACAATATTTTCCTCACCCTGTTCAACCAACTCAACCTCAGAATCCAATTCCACAACGTGCATTACCAATTCCTCAAAGACAAAATAAATTGCCTTCCCAACCACCTCCAAATCCGAATAATAATAAAAAATCACAACTTGTTTACAATGTGAAGGGAAAAAACTTCCAAACCTACATGATAACTCCATTAGATATAAACAATTTCCAACTCAGATCTGCTTGAATATTACAAAACAAGTCACCATCAATTGTTATTCAAGAATGTGAAAAAGAAAATATCTCTGAGGAAGAGAAATCTCTTCATCAAGAGGAAAAATCTCAAAAACAAATCACCCCTACACATTCTAGTGATATTCCAATAAACTCAACTAACATTATAGAACGACCTTCAATATCTGTTCAAACACCACATTTTCCTGAAAGATTGAAAATTGATAAAGGGGTAGAAAAATAGTTTTTATTGCCTGATTATGATATGATAGATAAACTGGAGAATTTTTTCATAAAAATTCCTTTGTTACGAGCTATCAAAGAAATACCAATCTTTGCAAAGACAGTCATGGAGTTAAGTATTAAAAGACTAGGAAGAAAGAAAAAAGAATTCAAAAGAATTCAGTTGGTTGGAAAATTGTAGATATCATGATGGGAAAAAAATATTTCAGAAATATATTGATCCAAGAAGTCCCATTGTGAAAACAAACATCAAATGGTGTCAAAATTCCAAATACATTGATTGATTTAGGAGTAGCTATAAACATAATGAGAAAAAAAACTATGAGTCAATTGAAACTTCCTAATCTAGAATATACATCTACATTATTGTAATTAGGAGATAGATCTGTTATCAAACCTCATGGTGTGCTAGAAGATATATTTGTATCCTTATATTCTTGGGAATATCTTGTTGATTTTATGATTCTAATACCCAAGGATAATTTAGGGGGACATCCATTGTTTCTAGGAGACCATGGTTAGCTATAGCGGATGATTTTATAAGTTGCATATATGATGATATGTTTATTTATGATGGAAGTTAAAAAAATAAATTCACATTATATCCTCCTGCAAAAACAACAATAGAGGTAGAATGTGAAGAATGGATAGATGATGATATTGATATACGACAAATCTTTGTTACTTCAAAAATAGATGAAGAAGATCATATTTTGAATGTAATGGAAAATAATGATCCTTCCTCATTTTGTGAATCTAATCAAAGTTTTCAAGAACAATGTAATATTTAATATTTATCATCTCGTCAATTGTTTTTACATTCTATGGAAAAATTTGGCAATTATTTAATAGAAATCTTCCCCCCAAAAAAAAATGAATATCAACAATAATCTGGAAGAATTTCAAAATAATGAACTAATAAAAGTGTTACAAGAACATTCCTCTACTTATGCATGATAATACACTAACATGAAAGGAATTGTTCCCAATACTTACATACATAATATCTACATTGAAGAAAATGCCAAACCAATGTGACAACCTCAGAGAATAATGAATCTAAATTTAAGGGAAATTGTTAAGGAGGAACCATAAAAATTGTTAAATGTGAACTTCATTTATTCAATATCAGATAGCGAGTGGGTTTCACCATTTGTAATTATTCCTAAAAAGAATAGAAAATGGAGAGTATAAATTGACTATATGGAATTGAATAAAGCCACTTTAAAAGATCATTTTCCACTTCCTTTTATAGATAAAGATTTAGATACATTGGCAGGAAATAAATATTTTTCATTATTGGATGGTTTTAGTTGATATAACCAAATCCATGTAGCTCCATTTGTTGGCTTATTGGGGCCTGACCTAGGTTCATCAATGTTTAGCCAAACAAATCTCGACACTATCGGCCCTTTTGGCAATAGTTCGCGGAGTGTGGATTGAAGTCTCACCCGAGGTAGTATGGGAGGGTGCTGGAACCAGGTTACCGCATGCTGGGGATGTCTTCATGTGGTCTGGGGTTGTACGGAACGATCCTATGTGCTACGTACTTCCACGCACCTGTCTTTTCAAAGTAACTAGCTTAGACAAGCGTGAATGTAATTTACCCTTTTCTGTGCTTAATATTATTGTAGACCTTGTGCTAACTTACGAAGGCACAGTAATTTCAGTTACCATTTAACATAAACATACATGTACGTAATCATAAATCAGGAACAGATGCATAAACAAGAATCTAGAGTAGACACACCAAATTATGTTTATTAATGCCTTTATCTGGTTACAATCCACTTCCTTCCCTACGCACACAGCTACAGGGGTCCACACACTTACATGTGGACTCTAACTAGGCCTTCGTGCACATAGCTGCAGAGCCTCTATCTCCTATTACAACCCAGACTTTGGACTTACAGACTTGCTACTATCACCTTCAGACACCCATATTACTTCTTACATTATAAAAACTGAATTTTACATTTAGAGCCTTGCTCTTATTTATACATTCCCTTGGTCCACAGACCATGGGTATGCCAACACATTCTAGATTATTTACAATGTTTTAAGGTGGAATACCGTTAGACTTAAGCCATAACAATTCGTGCTCTGTGCACTTCGCGGAGATTTTACATTACAATACCCAAAAATGTGGTCTTTAAGCCCCAAAATCGTTACACGTGGGATCCACTACCCAGCACATCTCCACTTTTCAAACTAATTACAAAAGATTGTAAATTCATCTAAAATTTTGATTTCCAGAGAGCTTTTGAAACATTAAAATAAAACATTTCTGAAGCACCCATTCTAAGAGGACCAAATATGAAACTACCTTTTCGCATATCGATTGACGCTTCTGATACATCTTTAGGAGCTGTATTAGGACAACAAAATTTAATTCCTTATGCCAGTTACTACACCAATAAAAATTTGAATCCTGCTGAGTTGAATTAAATTATAATAGAAAAGGTATTATTAGTTGTTGTCCATGCCATAAATAATTTCAGACATCACATCACTAGTTAAACCTTTATACATATAGATAATTCAGCGATTAGATATTTAATGAATAAACCAATCAATAACGACATAATTACAGGATGGTTATTGTTGTTACAAGAATTCAATATTATTATTTTGGATCGACCTCGAAAATAAAATACAGTTGTTGATTTCTTATCTAGGATTCAAAATGATAATAATGATGTTCTCATAGAAGATGATTTTCTAGATGAACATATTTTTGCAGTATCTATTAAATATCCTTGGTTTGTAGATATTTCTAATTATTTGGCTACAAGGAAGTTACGAAAATACTCGTCTCCTCGAGAGAAAATAAAGGTTATTCAAACTAGTGCATCCTATTCATGGATAAATGAAGAGTTATACAAAACAAGACGTGATTTAATCATTCGGAGATGTGTCAGAGAAGATGATGTACCAGAGATATTAAAGGTTTTTCATGATGAACCATGTGGAGGACATTTCACTGATAAAAGACCTAATTGCAAAGACCTTCTCTTATGATATTATTGGCTTTTCCTTTTTAAGGATGTTGATGAATACGTTAAGGGACGTGATAGTTCTCAAAGAATGGGGAAACTTGTTCCTTTAGATGAAATTCCTCTACAACCTCGAGTACTCATTGGACCTTTTGAGAAATGGGCTCTGGATTTTGTTGGTCCAATTAATCCACCATCAAGACAAAAAAAGGTACATTCTTGTTTGCACTGATTATGTTACAAAATGGGTAGAGACTAAAGCACTTCATTTTGCTACTAAAAATGAAGTAGTATCATTTTTTTCGAGGATATTTTTACCTGCTTTGGTGTCCCAAGGGAAATTGTGACAGATCAAGGTACTCAATTTAAATCCAAGTTGGTACAAAAGATAATGGAGGAAACAAAATCAAACATCGAAATTCCACTCCATATCATCCAAAAGCAAATGGATAGGTGGAATTTACTAATAAAATAATTGAAGTAATTCTTACCAGTAGTGTGCATCTACATAGACGAAATTGGCCATAAAAGCTTCTAGAAGCTTTATGGGCATACCATACCACATGGAGAAACACCACATGACATACTCCCTATGAACTTGTTTATGGGAAGCAAGTCCTATTTCCTATTGAGTTTCAGGTGATGACCTTCAAGACAATAGTCAAATTGGGTCTTGATCTATGTGAAGCATAAAAACAAAGGATGGAGCAACTAAATGAACCTGATGAGATGAGACAGGATTTTATTCAAAGAACCAACATAGTTCAACAACAAAGATCTAGGTGGCATGACAAGTTCATAAAAGAAAGGAAATTTTAGCTAGGAGATTGGGAATTGCATTTTGACTCAAATTTTAAAGATTTTCAAGGAAAATTTAAAACTCATTGGCTTGGGCCTTATGAGATTGAAACTGTCTTTGATAATGGTGCAGTAAGGATTAGAAATATTAATAAAAGAAAAGTGACCTTCCTTGTAAATGGTCATCGATTGAGAATTTATCACAAACCATTGAAAAGGGAGGAGTTCGTTAAACATCTGCAAGACAATAATTATTTGCATCTGGTTAGGAAGTATTGCCCTTCCTCTCCAACTTGACTCACAAAAGCCTTTTGTTTTATAAAAAAAATTGAAAAAAAAATAAAAAATAAAAAATAAAATAAAAGAATAATAATCAAATTTTGTAAACATGAAAACGAACATTGTTGGCATGTTTATAAAGAAAATATAGGATGAAAACCAAGTACTCTTGCCACCCTAGATTTTATTTTTAAACCCTGTTTTAATCCGATTTTATTTGTAACCCTCTTTTTCTTTTCAAAATAAGTAGCTACAGAATTGTTGATAATCAAAAGCAATTTTAAAAAATTTTTGCAGTTGATATTGATGTGGATCAACTAGGACAATTGGAGATCTTGGCATAAGAATAAGATGATCAAACTTGCAGTTGAAGGCATCCAAGGAAAACCTACAAAAATCAGTCAAAACATCAGAATCATGAATCTAAAGGTATGCAAATATTAGATTAAATAATAAAGGTAAGAAACATTAGATTATGAAATAAAATAGATGTTTCTATAGCCACTTAGAGTAATCATTACTATTCCAACTTCAGACTTAACCATAAAAACTTTGTCTTTTCAACGAAGTTGGCCATAAGCCCATTTCTCACTCATCATTCTGCAGATACTCTACTCTATAAACCTTGTTCCATTGATAATTCCACCCTCATTCATACTTTGTTTTCCCAAAACCCTTTTCACTCCATTCCATTGACAATTTCACTCTCATCCATACTTTGATTTCCGAAGCCATTTTCACTCCATAACCTTGTCAAAAGAAGTAGTTGCAGGTTGAGACTTCTCCAACATGGGGGTTATTGTGAGGACAATGTCAGATGGAAAGAAATTCATGGAGGGTTATCCACAAGTTATATAGATGTTACAACAGGCACAATGGTTAGAGTTTATATAGAAAATTGATGGCTATGACAAAGAAGTTACAAAGTCATTTGCCCGAGCATTCAACGGAGTTGAGGCTGAAATTGGATATGTGAAGATAGTATCGACAGAATCCTTCATATCAGAAGTAACCGACCTACCTAGGATTGGTGAAAGATGGTTCAAGAACAACGGAACTGAAGGGAGTGAATGGAAAACATTTCTCAAAAACCTAGGCATGGACGCTTCAATCTTTAAGAAAGGAATCCCAAGTACAACTCTTAAAAACAAATAGATAAATTTTCTGTTGATTCAAAAATTTATTACTTGTGAAGGTAGATCGTAGTATGTTTTGCTATCATGTGTGTTTGATGATGAATTAATTAATTTTCCTTTTCTATTACTCATTAGTCCAAAGAAAATGACTGGTAATACTCATAGAAATATAAAATCTATTGAAAATACTATGTATCATCATGGTTTGATAAAATGTTGATTGAAGCCCACCTCAAAAATATAGGAGATGATTGGGAAAGTTTCCTAGTCAAAAACAACTTTAAAGAGGCAGAACAGGAAGAACCCAATGACAAAGTGATGAGAAGTAGAATAAGGTTATCTATAAATCCTAATGATGACCTACCTCCACAAGAAGAGAAACCCTTATAAGATGAAACTCCCCTTGCAGGTGTATTAGAGAATCTCAAAAAATAAAAATGTTAGAAGAAATAAAACCAGTGATGAGGAAGAAAGCACACCCAAAAGAAAAACAGAGGAAACAAGGAAAACAAAAACAAAACAAAGGAAAATTCAAAAGAAAATTCATCTTACTAAGACCTCATCCACTGTAAGGAGGATTGCAACATTCAATAAAACAGTGAAGGAACCATCTCGAAAGTCGACATAATTTTTCAATCTGGAGGAAGAAGAATAGCCAAGGGATCCATCACCAACCGTTTTGTCACCAATTTCTAGTCCATCAAGAATAACACTTGAAATTGAGCCAGTCCAACAAGAAATATATGATTATATAAAATATTTGGATAAAAGAGCTACAAAAAATGCCACCGCATGCTCTTCAAAGCAGGAAAAAGAAATTCATTCTAGTAGTCTGTAAGAACCTTCAATTATAAACACACTCAAACAAGATATTTATGAATTGGAGACACTAAAGAGGCACTTAAAACAGGAGCATGAAACATTAAAAGTGCAGAGTGAAATAGATAGAACAAAGAATTACAACATTCTCTTACATCTTGGTATATGGTATGAAAAGAATAGGAAGCTGAAAGTAAAGAAAAAATACCTTAAGACAAAAGTCATAAGTTTGAAGCATAATATTATGATGAAGAAACCAAGAATGGAAATCACTAAGAAGAAAACAAAAAAGACAAATCTAGATGTTTTGGCTCAAGTATACGAAGAAGTTCAGTAACATGAAGGGTTCATCAATTTTTAATTTTTGCATGAGGACATGCAATGACCATCGTATGGCGGAATGTTGAACCCCACAATTGCTTCTTTTTGAGATCCTTTTTGACCCTAACTATTTCCTTTTGATCTTCATAATCACACATTCGGCATCAATTTATAGAATTTATGACATGGCAGGTATACAATTGTATTTTATTTCATAAAATGATAATGTTCTTTATTTTTTAGTTTAATGTTTACTTCAACTACCGAATTATAATGATTCTGCAACTAATACACAATTCTACAATGAAGTATGTGGTTTGACAGGTTCCAAGGTGCTAGCTGGGAAGAGAAATATATGGGTAGGTGGAAATTGTGCACTCAACGATTTCCTCCTACTCTCATGAGCTATATCGATGGAAATAGGTCCTAGCAATGCGGTGAAAGGGGAAGTCAACCTCCATAGTCGGCAACAAGCGAGCGAGAATGATATTTATGCCTCATGATAAGCTTTGAAAATAGAAAATCATGAACGAATTATGTGATGCTATCTTTTCAAGTTAAATTTATTTTATGTTGATAGGGATTATGCATATAGCTTTGAACAATTAATTCCCAGATCTCTATAAATATGCCTCTTTCCATAAATGAAAACAGTGATAGGACAAGACAATGAGACTGAAAATATGTTATTAATACTTTGTTTTTAATAGAATCATTTCATTTCCTTACTAAGTGTTCATGCATGGTTAAGTGTTTGATCGATAGCGTAGTGATTACATGTTTCTCGTGGAGGGTGCCCTCAAGACAGTAAGGATTTCTATTTCGTTTTAGTAGTTAGAAATTAACTTTATATTTTCCATAGATTTATGTTTATTAGATTGAGTAATTTCGATTTCAATTTCTTTCAAATTTAAGTCAAGACCATTCTACTAATAATTTCTATTGTTTAAAGATTTTGGATGCACATGGATACAACAGAGTAGCGGTGATATAATTTTAAATTTCAATCAAATAAACAAAACTTTATCTTTCTTAAAGATAATCGATTTATTCGCAAAATTGAATATTAAATTTCAAACATGTGTAATATTTAATTTAAGCAAGTGTGAGTGTGTTTAAGTAAGAGTTGGTTTCATTTTATTTTCATGCAAGTGTGATTCCTATTGATACAAATGTGTGATGAGATTAATAGTAGTTTTCATTTCTACAAATGAGTGTGTATATAATGCAAAGAGTGGGATTAATTTTCATTTATGTCAAGTGTGATATTTATTTACATTTATGCTAAAGTGCGATATTTTTATTTCAAGGCAAAGTGTGGAATTTTGTAAACAATAGTAGTTTTTGTTTGAAAGCAAGAGAGTGTGATCATCATTGTAGAGTTAATCTTATTTTCTAGGAATAACTAGTTTACTCATAAAAGACATGTGGATTTCAATAACTAAATTTAATTTAGAATTTGTGTAAATAATAAAATACTTCTAGCACATATAGTGCACATACACTTCATCAGTTTACTAGGCCTGGCTGATAATTTATGTAAGTAATTTAAGATCAATTAAGTTACCAAACAGGAGGTTCCAGAAGCTGAAAATTGGATCATAGTGAGGGGAAATCATACTAATCATTTGCTCCAAATTTCAAATATTAGCTTGCGATATTTTAGGAGATATGATCAAAGGAATTTGAGCTTACTTAATGCTCCTAAAATCATTCATCGAACAAATCATGTTGGAATGCATGTTATAACTTTTTCTTTTTGAGGTTTCAGAAGCTAAAAATTAGACCAAGCTGAGAAGAAATCATGTTGAACATGTTATCCAACTTTCATATCTTGGGTAGTAATATTTTAGGAGATATGATCATAAGAAGGTGAGCTTCCTACATTGTCCTAAAATCGTGCATGAAACAAGTCATGTTGACATTTTCCCTATAATTTTTCATCTTGGAGGTTTCGAGAGGTTGAAACTTAGAACATACTGTGGGAAACTCCCATTGATCATATGCTTCAATTTTCATAAGTTTGAATTCTATAAATTAGGATTTATTCCCTAGGGATTTTTCTATATTAGTTTGCATGCAAAGTGTTTGCAGAAATGTCTAAATGTTTTAATGAATCATTACATACAAATTGCTTGATGAAATTCCCTAATGAAAATGTTGTTTTGTTGATGGCGATTGTATTGTTATATGTTAGTACTCTTATATTTGATATATGCTTATTTTCATGAAAATCAATTGAAGAAATGTGTTGAAGTGTTTTATTACAATTTTCATACAAACTATTTGATAAAATATATCAAAGAAAGAAATCAAAATTTTCATGTTTGAGTCATATATTTTAGTTAGTGTGTTACAAGTGGAATCAAATCAATGTCTCTTATTTAATTTCATACAAAATGTTTGACAACATGTGTCCAATAAAATACTACTTAACTGGTTCTATACAAAGTATTTGAAGAAAGGCTTGCATGTAAAGTACTTAACAAAATACGTGAGAGATGAAAATCAAGTTTTTGCAATCGTGGATAGGATAAATTTAGTAGAGATATGTGAAAAAGTGGTATCATATCATTTTGTCCAGCTAGTAAGAAGAAGAAGAAAAATGGGTACCCCGTAATGTCCATAACTCATTGAGGGAATTGGTAATGTGACAAAGTGTTATCAGAGCATGGTTCAAGACTAGACTTGGATGGGTTCAAGAACAAATGAAGTGGGAGCTTTGATACTATGTTATAAGGTGTTATTAGAGCTAGGTTCATCACTAAACTTGGATAGGCTCAGATATACGAAATAATTTAAGTGTTAAATTAATATCTATGCATTCATTTGTAATTATCTGAAATTATTTTGTTGTGTATGTGAATATGTTGATTTAAATTGAAAATTGACTTGAGTTTGCTGAAGTAAGATAAACATGTAGGGTTCTAACTAGATTCCCTAGAGAATCCCAACATAATTGCTAGAGTTTATGGACAAGTGATGCAACCATAAGTATTAGGTGGAATCAATTAACTTATCTCTTGCTAGTTTTAATAATTTTCTTTAAAATTTTGAGAAGTGTCCATATGGTGATAAATAATAGCATGGGCATGATTAAAATGCAAGAGATGAAATTGTTCAAGGTTGCATGTCATTCGAATAAACATTAAATAATGATATGCTATATGCATGGATACATGTAAGGGGCCCCAACTAAAATAAGGAGTTTTTAGGGTAGTTTAGTGGGACAACAATGATCATTAGGATACCCTAACCAGACCTAGCTTCATCAGTTGCATGCCATAATTACAATTGGGTCATCATCTTATTTAATACAACATACTGGATCTACAAAATTGGAAAGTCATTTTGACTTATTGTACTCTCTCTCTCTCTCTATTGAACACTTGATTTAAATAATAGGAATATTTGACCAAGGGTTTTCCCCATCTTGAGGTTTTACCCTAGCTTGAGCCAATTTCTTTGTTCCATTGTCTTGGCTTGTCTTCTACTTATGATTACTCATGTTGTTTATTCTTTTACTATTAATGGGTAATAATTTATGTGATTATTATCAAAGGAAATGAAATTAATCTTAGGGCTCATATGATTCATTGATGTAATATTCTAGGCAAAGTACATGATAGAATTAACATGGTATCAGAGTTCAGGTGAGGACAAGTCTAAGGAATATAAATCAATCACTAAATTTATGGATAAATCAAGTTCTCCTCTTTCTGCAAAGCCTGAAGTGACAAACTAAGGATTTATATTCTAAGGAGGAGTGTCCTTCAAAGTTGATATATTTATCAAGGTCTATAGGAGACTCTGAGGAGTAGTATCACAAGCATCATTAGAGGGATAAGTTTTGTCGTTTATTATGCTCTCTTAGAGGTTTGGTCTCTTTATATGATATCACTTTGTAGCGGCGTATGCATATGAAGAAGTCTTTATAATCTCATATAGTCTCACATATTCATTCCATGATCTCGTATTGTTGGTTTCCTCTACATCAACACATAGTTTATGATCAGTCTTGGCACAATAGTTTTTCTCCTCAACACAATAGTCTAGACATAGTAATTTTTGGCACAACGACTTGTATATGTGGTTTCTTGTATGTGTAATGGTGTATATAAGAAACATGTATGACAAAGCTGTATGCCATAGATAAGAACATTGTAGAAGTAACATCTATATCATGTGGCTCTTATATTATTGTTTATCGTAGTAGATGTATTTATATTTTATATTTTGTAGGAACTCTGAGATGTGTGTGGACACCTTGTCTCCTACAGAAACCCTAATTATTATATGCAGAGCCCTTGCTACTTATAACCCTGAAGAGTGTCAAAATCATTTCGATCTTTCTTTCAAAGCCTGAGGAGTGTCACAAGATTGAGTGATGTTAACATATTTTGATGATTTCAAAAGAATCATCTTGTGAGCATAAATGCTTCTACAATAGAAATATACACCATCGAATTGGAAGCCAGGGTATGGGAGCCTTTGATTATATCTTGAATTTAACACATCGATGTTGGATCATTCTAATAGCAACTACAAGAGTAAATGTTGCTTACACCCTTTCCAGGATTGTATGTTGCACTACTTCAAATGAAGGTATATCACAACCCACATAACCAGGGGTCACTCACAACATCAAGAATTATGAAGCATTGTGCATCTGTGTTACTATTTGAAGTATAATTTGAAGTTTCCCTCTCTAAAATAAGTTGAAAGGATATTTTAGAAGATTTTATTGAAAGAAATGAATCCAACTCTTCTGCATCAGATTATGAGCTTAATTATCACATGAAAGATCTACAAGAAGAACCCTCTAAAGAAGGTCGAGAACCTTAAAAGAGAGAATACTATTAGGTATATGTCTGTTCTAAGAAGGAAATATTAAACTTCATCTTGCAACCTTGTCGATAAGTGTAGAGGCCAAGATTTAGTGACTCTGTTTTGAGGCACTCATTTATACCCATTTCGAAGAGGCTCAGTCATCCTTAAAGCCAACCTTGAAATGAAAATATGACAAGATATAGGCTCTTATTCTGAATATCTCAACTCAAGTCTCTAGTAACATCATTCAAATCCTAACATTCATGTATTTCACTTAGAGAAAACAATGTAAACTTTGAAACGGGAACTATAAACTCAAAATGGGAACTCTGGCCAAAAAACGCCAAAAAAACATCAAAAACAGTGCTAGAAACGAAAAGTGTATATACTGGAACGATGGTTTTTTTTTTAGGGACAATTTTGAACATGTTTTAAAAATGGCAATGAAAACAAAAATTTTGTGCAAAATATAGTTTGAAAACAAAAAAGTGATTATACTAGAACGATGATTTTTTTTTTTAGGGTCAATCATCAAAATTTTAAAAAAATGCTAGTAAAATGATCCAACAACATAAAAATGACTCATAACTTCTCATTTAACACCATATGGAAATCAAAAATTTTATTTCAAGATACGATGCATACATCAGTTAGATAAATTGTCTTAGACAATTATTCAAAATCACTCATATTTTCTTGCACACCATCAAAAGTCACATCTTCAAATGAGTGACTAGATGCTGACGAAGATATTCCATATTGTTCTCTTTCATCAATTAGTGCCCCATCCGATTCCACATGCATGCCCATCATTTTAGGTTTCAAAATTTTTATAGATCTACGACTGGTTTCAGCAGACTCCCATCTCAACATTGTTCCTTCTAGTAACAACCTTTTAATAATCTCTATCATCTTGAAGCGAATAGTTCCTATCTTTGTTAAATTGAAGTCATAAACAAGTATGTCAACATCCTCCAATTTCAATATGTCTATGCAGAGACGATTTATATTCATACCCTTTATTTTTCTCTTTCCGCCATTTTTTTTGTCAACTACCATCTCTGGCTTATACATACCATTGAATGGGTGTGTATTTGTGGCATACCAATGTACTTCAACACCTGTAACATCCTCATTTTCTGTAAAGACCTTTATAACTTTAGCAACCCATAATGGATAGCCATTGGGATCTCCATCTGCTAGCACTGCGATCATGCAACCCTCCTTAATATCCTGTACTGAACCCCTGTAAAGGTATTCCATGGCTTCATGTTGTGCATGAGATCTTCTAGAACCAATATACATCTCTCTTTCCTTTGCCTGTGAAGAATTAATAATACCTTGAGATTGTTGCTGTTCAACAATGTTTATTTCCTCATGTGCATTCGACACATTTTATGGCCAAATAAATGGATTTTTCAAAGGTATATCTTCATTTGTTGTTGTTGAAATGATATCACTTTGATTATTGAAAAATGACTCCCACCAAACTGAATCAGTAATGTCAAAGTAATCATATGTATATCTAATACATTTTTTAATTTCTTCTAGGCAATCAGAATAATTTATATCGCTATTTTGTTTGCGTGCATTATGAACTTCACCAACTGATTGTAATAACAATATTTTTGATGCAAATATTGGATGATCTAGAATGAACTTCAGAAATTGCAAACCTGATGATGGTGTCCATTCTGCAGTAGTTGAATACTTCTTGCCCCATATTAGTGTTTTCCCTTCAATTTTTTTGATACGAAATTGATGTTGGAAGCTAATGTCATTAAGTTGTTCACTGCATTTCACCTCACCATATGATCCCATAATAAACCTTCGCATGTCAATAGTTTCTTTCAACACATCAAAATTAGGCTCTGGCATGTATGATTTCTTAATACATTCAATTAATGATGGCAAGCTCCCAACTTCCTTCCTCCTCAATGCAACTGAAAAATGACTAAACATCTGATAAATATGGTCATCAGTGTGCCCAACAAGAAGGAAACCAACCTTTACCTTCTGAAAAATTCTCAATTCAATAACCATGTTTAGATATCCAAAAGCAAATTGATTTTTGTTTTCACAGCAAGTGTTGTCCAATTGTATATACAAAACTTTAGGAAGATTACCAGACCAATGAGAAAGGACATCATGAATTATGGTTATGGTCAGATTTGCAACATTATGAATATTTGGAGCTGTGAAGTACACCTTTGGAAACATTTTCCCATTGAAAACCATACAATCGACCAAGTGATACTAAATAAAAATTTCCTCCTGTAAATTTTTGGGTGTGCGAACAAAATGTGGTAAAAGTGTTTTCTTCTGGTCCATACCATCAATTATCAAACCCAAATATTTATTCGGATTATCATAACACTTATTTCAATGCTTGTACAAGTTTTTCCTTTCATTTGTTTGTTGTCCGTGATGCTCCTGAAGTTATTTGACAATTGAATCTACACAACATAAAATAAATCCATTAAGAAATATGTTTTCATACTTGATGAATATACAATTTTAAAAGTTAAAGTTATGAATGCCTACCTCTTTCTGACCCTTCACATTTGTCCCTTTTTTATTTAAGAGAAGCACATGTACTGTAAATCCCCATCCTTGTCTTCTTAGAAATATGGACATTGTTGAGTTCTTTCTTCCATACCTTCTCAAAATATTGATACGTAATAAACCGGCCATGTCCCTCAGCACCTTCTGCATATTCTTTGTATAAGTTGTAGATTTCTCATCTTGAAAAATTATCTGGAATATGTATTGTCTCTTTATTTGGCATACATTCTCCATGCTTTGAAAAAAAATCTTTCATCCATGACATTGAAATACTTGATAATGGCCCAAACTGTCTTTTATGATGTACTTTAGAATAAAATGTGGGATCCTTTTCCAAATTTTCTTGAATTCTCAATAGACGAAAATTCCCAATCGAATGAAACACTTTGAAAGATTTTCTACAGATAAATAAAGTACTAATATGATAATCATAACCTAACAATGTAGATTGCATGCACCCAACTAAATATGAATTTTGCATGCTTTTATTCACTAACAAATATGTCTTCCTGCTCTCTAATGCAAATTTGAAATCCATATGTTTCAAGCAATAATTTTGGCAACATTCACTTGAAATGAGTGCGCTAATAGAACTTCTTCTCATCAGATATTCTGCTCTATCCCTTGTATAACTAGAACATCTTACATTGATACGAAAAGGTCTGCTCCTACTCCTCGATACAATATTTCTTGGAAACATCTCCATCATTGGGTCATCATTTGTATAAGGATTTTCATCATCATTAAGAGGAATGTTATCCACACTATGATCAACTGTTCTTTTCAAATGCTGACTTGGAGGATATTCTTCATCATCCCCTTCTTCAGTGCTACTGTCATAGTCCTTAGAATTCAAACTCAATGGAAAATTTGACTCGATTTTTATTGGATATTCTTCTTCATGTGCATTTTCAATGCTTCTCTCATAGTCCATAGGATTAGGACTAAGTGCATCATCCTGTCCTTCATCGCTGCTGCTCTCATAGTCCTTAGAATTAGGACTAAGAGGACATTGTGACACTACATTCTTTTGAAATTCATCATCATGCTCTTCATCATTGTTCCTATCATAGTCCTTAGAATTAGGACTAAGGTGACACATGACAGTCCATTCTTTTGAAATTCATTATCTTGCTCTTCATCACTGCTGTTGTCATAGTCCTTAGAATTAGTACTAACTGGACACCATGGCACTCCATACTTTTGAAATTCATCATCCAGCCCTTCATCAAAGCTGCTCTCATAGTCCTTAGAATTAGGACTAACTGGACACCATGACACTCCATACTTTTGAAATTCATCATCATGCACTTCATCACTGCTGCTCTCATAGTCCTTAGAATTAGAACTAAGTGGACACTTTGACACTCCATTCTTTTCAAGTTTGCTATCACGCTCTTCATCACTACTACTCTCATAGTCCTTAGAATTAGGACTAAGTGGACACCGTGACAATCCATTCTTTTGAAATTTGTCATCATGCTCTTAAACACTATTGCTCTCATAGTCCTTACAATTAGGAATAAGTGGACACCATGGCACTCCATTCTTTTGAAGTTCACCATCATGCTCTTCATCATTGTTACTTTCATAGTCCTTAGAATTAGGACTAAGTGGACACCGTGAGACTCCATTCTTTATAAATTTGTCTTCAAGCTCATAATCATTGCTGCTTTCATAGTCCTTCGAATTCAAACTAAGTGGAATCTGTGACACTTTATTTATTCGAAATTGTCCATCCCCTCTTTCATCAGGGCTGCTCTCATAGTCCTTAGGATCAGGACTAAGTGGAAGAATTGACTTCCTATTCATAGTGGAAGAATTCTTGCTATAGTCATCCATATGAATAGAGTTGTTACGCGATGCAGATGTTGATGTTGTCTAAATCGAAACTTCAATATCAGGACAATCCATCCCTTTCAAATAGAAGATGTTGAATGATAAAAACGGAGAGTCTCCTAAAGATATTATATAGCTTAGAGAATGAAATTTTCCCTCCAAAATTACCTCCCCCAAAAAATTTCGCGAAAATATTTCCCTCCAAAAATTTTCCTCCTAAAAAATTTAATAAAAATATTTCCCTCCTAAAAGTTTGTGAGATTTATTTCTCTTCATTATTTTATTCTACAATTTAATGAAAAATGTAAACTAAATTTTTTATGAAATAATCATTAAAGTTAAAATTGTAAACTACAACTTCTACCTAAATTATTTTAATAGTCAAAGTATATAATATTTATTAAATAATTGAATGTTTTTATTTTTTTTATTTTTATAATACATTCTGAAACAAATTAATCCCACATTCACCCCGCTGTGAAACAATTCCATAATATTCTCTTTATCATATTTTCCTTCATCGCCATAAAAAAATTAACATGTTAAAATTTATTAAAAATGATTAATCCCGCATTCACCGTACGGTAAAACATCTCCGTAATTTCACCTATATACTAAATTCCACTATCACTATTACTCATATTACATCAAGGTTTTCTGAGGTTTGTTGAAAGACTTGGAGCGAATTTGTGGAGAAGCTACATTAGTATCAACAACATATTCAACAAAGAATTCTCGCAATTGAAAGGTCATTTACATTTTTTTCCTTGAAAATTCTCATATTAAATTAGTTTAAAGAAGTAGATTTTTTTTTTTAACTTAATATATTTTATTAGCCAAATTAATCAATATTTCTATCGTGAGCATGGTGAGCCTGAGGCACCCCCATCTTGCAATCGGTCGGCCACCCACCCCCTCCGCACACCCTACCGGCCCCCTCCCCAAACTCACCCACCCCTTCCCCCCTACCCCCTACCCCCCACGTCCTCCCCCCTACCCCCATTCCCCACCACAGACACCCCCCAACCCCATGCCTACCCCTTTCCCATCTAGCCCCCCTCCCCCCCTCTAACCTCCCGCCCCTCAACCCCCATCCCACCCCAGCCCACCTCCCTACGCCACCTACCCCGCTACCCATCCCTCCTGCCCCCCACGGTCCACCCCCTCTACCCACTACCCCCCATCGCCTCGCCACCTCACCCCCTTGCCCCTCAACCCCCATCCCTCCCCACCCCCATCCCACCCCACCCCACCTCCCTACCCCCCTACCCCCCATGGTCCCCTCACCCCACTCCACTACCCCCTACCCGCCCCCCAGCCCGCCTCCCCCCTACCCCCCCCCCAGCCCGCCTCCCGCCTACCCCCATGGCCCGCTCACCCCACCCCCCAAGCCCCCTACTTGCCCCCCTACCCCCCACAACCCCCTCACCCCACCCCCCTACCTGATCCCACCCCACACCCCTACCTAGCCCCCCTTACCCCCCTCGGCACCCCCACTACCCCCCTCGACCCCCCCACCCTACCCCCCTACCTGACCCCCAGCCACACCCCCTCCCCACTCTCCCGCCCCCCCTAACCATCCCCCCTACCCCCTTAGCCCCATCGGCGCTCACACCCTACCCCCCTACCCAGCCCCTCACCCCACCCCCCTACCTGGCCCCCACTCACCCCCCCTCCCTTCCCCATCTCCCACCCACCCCCCCGTCCTCTGCCCCCCTGCAGGAATTGGACGGCCACCCGAGCAAGCGGGCAAGCCATCAAGGTAGCACGGGGTGGACGGCAACACCCCACCCTGTGCCACCCCGTGGCCTGCACGCCAACCCGTGGTACCCGTCCGATTCCTGGAATTGGATGGCCACCTTGGGCGGGTTGCCAGGGCCGCCGGGGTGGCGTCGCCCCAGCCCGCACCACCCCGCGCCACCCTGGCCGGCCCGAGGTGGCCATCCAATTTTGGGAATCAGACGGCCACCCCGGCCAAACTGGCGGACTGCCAGGGTGGCACGGGGTGGGCGGTTGCGCCCCACCCCGTGCCACCCCGTCGGCCCGGCCGCCCACCTGGGGTGCCCGAATCGGCCGGCCACCTGGGCAGGCGGGCGAGCCGCCAGGGTGGCATGGGGTGGGTGGTGGCACCCCACCCTGCGCCACCCGGGCGGCCTGCCTGCCCGCCTAGCTAGCCACCGAGGGGGTGGACGGCAAGGGGCGGAGGGCGAGGGTAGGGGTGGGCGAGGGAGTGGTGGAGGGGGGCAGAGGTGGGGGAAGGGGGGGCGGAGGGTAGGGTGGGTGTTATAGACATTTTTGTGCCTTACAGCATTGAGCATGAAATGCCCATAATCTAAGGGATCCAAAGTCCCTAAACATGTTGTTCCTACCCCTAGAGGAACAAGGCTAACAAACCACAGCAATTCACAGAAGTTCTCCACCAGAAACTGCTCAAAAACAAGTCAATTCAGGATCATTTCAGTGGCTACACTAGCTGTTTGCGCTGAATGTCAAAGCCAACACTGGATACCTGCGTTGAATGTCAAAGGGAACACTGGCTACCTGCACTGAATGAGAATGGACATGTGGCAAACTCATTTCTCAAGGTGTCAAAACCCAGGAAGCTTCCAAAATGACACTTGCCTCAGGCAATTCGACCGGTGATGAGTAAGAGGTTCCAAATCTCCAAGTGGAAGCAAGAACCTCCAAGTGGAATCAAGAACTGACAGAGGGAGAGGACACTAGTCAGATCTCAAGCTGACTCATCCTCTCTCCAAACATCTATATATGGATCTCTCCTCCATGAGATCTAGAGGCTGGAATTTTGTTATTGCAGAGAATTGCTGTTGGTTTGAGATTGGAATCATTGGGTGCTTAATGCTTTGAAGGGGGTGAAGATAGGAATTCCATTTGCTGGGAAGGAGATGCTGGATTGGAGCCCTCTGGGTTGTATCTCTTCCTGAACCTTGTTATTCATCAATAAAGCTATCTTGGTTTCTCCTATATACTGATGTATTCTTGATGTATGATTGCATTAGTGTATTTGGTTTATTTCTAATCCTAAACTAGTTATGAATGTGAATATCTGTCTTTGTGTAGTGTTCTTCTCTTGTCGCAAGTAGCTGTTCTCTTGTGATCTTGCATGAACCTGTTGAAGCTGGGCGAGTGAGAAGGCAAGTAGCTGTGAACTCCCAAAGAGAAGAGAGACCGGATCGAGGGACAAATGGAAGACACCGGTAAGTCTATTTATCTCTTTTCTTTCACATTTCATAAAGGAAGAAACCAGAATAGTTGTCCTTGTTTGTTGCTAAGGCACTGTCACACCTTAGGTGGATAGGATCGTCCTGCATAGGCATTTTTTCCCACAAAAAATTGGCGACTCCACTGGGGAGATCTGTTTAGTCATTTTATTTGTGTTTCTATCATTGTTTGTTTCATAGACTTGACAACAACAATCGAACTGCGTCTGCTTTTCCCGGATGCAAAGTAGACAGTTGCTGCTTTGATCCAATCACTGGACTTGTCTATGATCTGAACAATGGACTCACAAATGATTTGATGATCCTTTGTGATAGATCTTAGTACTCCCTCAAAGCATCCCTTTGATTACACCTTGCTTGTTGCTTTTATTTGGCCTAAAACAGTGAATCAAATAGCAATCTGTGACCCAGAACCTGTGAGAAACGAGAGTTTCTCCTTCAGCACAGACCCAGTGAAGGGATTCTGCATTTCAACGCAGGTCCCGTGAAGGCTACCTACGGTGAATGTCAAAACCCCTGTGTTGAGGTTGCGCTGAACCAGTTTGCCCTTGTGCAGCTGGGGTTCTCTGCTCTGTTTTGCCTTGTTTTGATCTCTGATTTTTGCAGGCTGTAACCAGCATAGGTACCAGTCTGATAACTCCTTTTCTCTGCTTAGATTCCGCCTCCTTTTGTACAAAAATACTGTGAGTGTTTTTATGTGTTTGTGGCGTCATTTACAGTTTTCCTTTGCATGAGTGAAATAGTCATCCTGTAGCCCTTGATTCAGATCTGTTGATTGTGATCTTAGGAGAGAGTTCATTGGCTGTTTACAGTTGATTATACATTTGCTTTTGCTTATTGGTTTGAGTTTGTCTCTTTTAAGTGTCAAAACAAGTATTCATTTCGAAAATCATTAAGTGTTGTAATCTCTTCTACCCTCTCTCATTTCGAAAAAGTAAACTTGTTTGTATTTGTCATTTAAAAGCAAATTCAAAGTTGTAAAAAAAGCTTTCTTTGTAGGCATCAATACTAAGAAAGCGGAAAACAAACACCTGCATTGTGCATTTTCATCTTGATAGTTTGCATGTCTGATTTAGGAAAAGTGCATTAGAGTGTGTTGATTGCTCTTTGAGAAAAGATGGTGTCTTTCTTTTCCCTTAGTAGCTACGATTTTCAAAGTTGAAAAGATATAAAGCTTGCTTATCATCTTTAGACTGCATTTAGGAATTGTATCATACATCTCGTGGTGAACCTTGAAAGACAAACTTCTAAAAAGATCAACCTAAAATAAATTGAATGAACTTAACAACGCTTTGCAACATAACGTACAACATAGAGGTCTAGGCTAGAGACGTGTTCCTGCGTCGTAAACCCTGGTGACTGTCGATCTCGTGGATGGTGGGTGATTCCTCCTGAGGGACGATAGCGCAAGTACGGATTGTGCTCCCACGTACCGTCGCGTATATATTGGGAGACCCCTATAGGCATAAAACCTTTATCCTTAGGAAGCTGTGTCGACCGCCCTACTGATCGCAATGCACTGAACACAGCATTCAGGAAGATCGACCGCCCGTACCCTAAAAAGTATTCTGCGGTTTTGCGAAAAGTTTGGCACACCCTCTGCCTAGAACTCCAGAGTAGTTCCTTTTGGCCTTTTTCAGACTCTATAACGGAAAAAGTCCATCCGAGCATTTGTCACTTCGGGCTCGTTAAAACATCGAAGGAGACTAGAGTCATCTTTAGCTTTTTCTCGACTCTTTAAAACTGAAAAAGCAAGTTGTGTCTAAAAGCGTCTAAAAAATTCATTTAATTCGGAAACACACTTTCCCCTTTTGTATTTTGGTTGATCGAGTAATCCGCAATCGTGGAAGAAAGTCAATTGAAACCCCGTCGTTTGTGGAGGCTTACGAGTCAACCGTCTTTGTCTCCGGAATCAAAAACAGTACGGACAAAGCGAACTCATTTAACCGGTTCGAAATCTCCTATCAAAGTTAGAACAAGTGTTCCAACAACATCTAAGATTCCGGTTACTCCAACACTTCTGGAAACCCTGCCTCTATAGAAGAAGTTCAACAACCACAGAGGGACAGTAACACTGATCCTAGTCTGGGGGCAAATACTTGCCTTACTGAACCAGTCCCATCTGTGACCGGTTCGGAGAGTCTTGCTCCTCAAACAACTATCGCTGTCGATTCAACCCCTTCTTCGGCACCAGAAATATTTTACGGACCTGACGGTCTTCCTCTTCCACCTGGTTTGATTGCGATAGAGGAAATTGTAGAGGATCCGCAGGCAAGTACTCCAACCCATTTTGGAGTCGGGGTCACTCTATTTCCTTCATCAGAAGTTAGTCCACCACAAGTGGAAGTTCCTGTAGAATCGCTAGGCAATCTATTGGATAGACTCAAAATGTTTGAACAACCATCAACATCTAGGACTATGTCGAACGACACAGCGACAGCAGAAGCCCCTGTCGTCACTCCGACAATGTTTTCCGGCATACCATCTGTCCCGACTAGCTCAGAACCGCTAGAAGGAGTCCACCAAGGGACTATTTCGACAGTGTGGTCCGTTCCAGTTTGTTCATTCGGAATAATATCCGGCAACTCTTATGTTGAGACTCGCCAAATTGATCCATTTGGAGGTCAATTTGGGCAATCCAGTCCCCAAGGACAAAAATCCCCTTGGGTTCTGGATTACTACCGTATGGGGGGCAGTATGCCCTTTCATTACCCCCTCCGGGAGGGTATCCATACGGGAGTTCACAACAGTATTCAGGTTATACTAGAATTACATCAAGTGGTTGGGTACCTATGCTACCTCAGCAACCAAGGGTTGTATATTCTATGCAACAATGTGTACCTATGTCGAACATCCCGACCACACCGACTATTGTGACAGTGTCGCAAGTTCAAACGTTGCTTGTTGTATGTCAACCTCAGATTTCTTAGGTTGTAATTCAACAACCCCTTGACCCTGGGACACAACCACAATCGCCAACTGGTGGGGCGACACAGGTCCAAACGGGTACAATTACCCCACACCTTGGTCCAACAGTTAGTATAGCACAATAGAACATGGCTTCACAACCATGGCTGGTGCAATACCAACAACCACAATTCCAGCAAGTGTACCAAGGTTCTGTGCAGCAGATCTTTGTGAACAGTGGACAGCCGTATATTCAAAACGGTCAAAACCAACCGCTTTACAGTGGTCAAGTCCACCAACCGTATCAGTCATACCAACATCAATTACATTATGCTGGTATGCAAAGGCCCACTGCTCAGGCAATTCCATCGTACCCCGGGTATGCCTCACCTAACCTGAATCAACAGTTACCATTCGTGGCAACTTTAGAGTTACCCGATTTACACTGGTTAACCAACGATCCGATTTCTTACGCCCCTTGGTGGCCAGCGATTCCTCACAAACTTCCATCTAACATTCCTAAATTCAATGGAAATCCACGTGAAGACCCATCGAATCACGTGATGACTTTTCATCTGTGGTGTTCATCAAACACCCTAAATGATGATTCGATAAGGCTTCGCCTTTTCCAGAGGACGTTAACGGGTCCAGCGGCAAAATGGTATATTGAATTACCTAGAGCCTCGTTTGACAATTTCAGCTCCCTAGCCACGACTTTCTTAACCCATTTTCAGTTACCGATAAGGTATGAAACGGGAACGGAAATCTTAACCAACTTCAAGCAGACAACTGCCACTCATATATCCGATCATATACATGAGTGGCGTCGTCGCCGTAGGATGGTGAAAACATACGTTCCCGATCAGCTGTTAGCTGAATGGTTTATAAAGTCGTTACTTCCTGCTATAACAGAAGATGTGACAAAGGGGGGAGTCGTAATAGAAGAGCAAGTTATTGCTCGTGCACAATATCTAGACTTAGTTTATACTCAGTCTGGCGTGCTCTACGACAAAATACCTGATGCCCCTAGACCGAAATTCTCAATTCGTCCTCCTCCTAAATCAAATAGTGACTCTCATGCCGGCGATGGTGTGATTGGCACGGCAAACGCGAAATCGACAAAGGCTTCGTCTAAGAAAGCCCGTAAGACTTTAGATCAAAATGCAAAAGAAGAAATTCTTTCTTCGGAAGTAAATGTCGTATCAGCAGATAAAGGCAAAGAAACCAATCAACCAGGAAGAAAGAAGAAGAAAAACAAAGGGAAGAAGAAGAAACAGGTTGAATCATCCCCTGGAAAAAC
Source organism: Pinus tabuliformis (assembly GCA_031772625.1). Lineage (NCBI taxonomy): Eukaryota > Viridiplantae > Streptophyta > Pinopsida > Pinales > Pinaceae > Pinus > Pinus tabuliformis. The sequence goes on from CM062813.1 coordinate 225,880,856, forward strand.
TTCTTCAAACCCTCCTGGGAAAGGGAAACCAAAAATTCCATGCATGATATGTGACGAGGATCATTGGACATGCAATTGTCCATACAGAGCTGAGCTTAAAAGATTCTTTAAGAGTTCGCAGACCTCAGCTGTGTTAACTAATCCATTCCCAAATCCAGGTCAAAATCTGGTTGATAGTGGAAATGCTTCCCTGTCGCAAGTGCTCATGTTGTCGGTTTCAAAACAGCAAAATGATGCTTTGATTTCAACAAGGAACAAAGATTACGGGAATCCGCAGCTGTCAAATGACAAAGGTAAAGATCAACCAAGTAGTTCGACAACAACTTCGACAGAAGTTGTTCCACCCATCATTCCTGAATTAACAATAAAACCGCCAAAGGGAGTAATACACAAGTCGACATTTAATCCTCGCGCCAAAGCGACGCAACATTATAACATAGTGGAGGATTTGGCCCAATCGCCATCCGCTATGTCGACTCTTGAAGTACTACAAAATTGCCCATCCCAAAGGCAGGCTTTGTTATCGACTATTGGTGGGGTTGATCCTAAGGATTCCAATCTTGTATCCTTCGACCATAAAGGATACGATCCTCAGTTACCAGCACAACTAGCTTTCCTTATTCAAGTGAAAGCCCTCAACAAAACTATTCACCGAACAATTATTGATGAGGGGGCATCTACATGTATTATGTCGATGAGTTGCTGGAAAACTTTAGGATCTCCAACCTTGTCGCGATCTTCGACAACATTAAAAGCATTCGACGGAAGGACATATACCCCGTGCGGTATCCTTAATAACTTGAAGGTTGAATTGGGATGAAAAACAGTAGAAATAGATGTTGAAGTCATCGATGGGAATCTTGACTACAACATCCTACTAGGAAGACCATGGATCTATGCCATGGCAGCTATTGTGTCGACTTATTTTTGGAAGATCGCATTCCCTTTTCAAGGGGGGATTACGATCGTCGACCAACAATACTTCCTCCCTAATGGTTCACAAGTTACGGGAAGCATTCCCATGATCCATGGAAGCAACCACTCGCTTCAAGACATCGGAGTAGGCCTACTGAAAGACCCCACCTTAATGGGAACTTTTGCACTTCCACCTCCAATCTATATAGGAGAAGTAGCGTTGGTAAGAGCCTGCAACATGATATCTTCCATGAAGATCTCAGAAGATGATATCGACATGGATCATGCAATGGTTTTGCCCCCAAGCCCTATAGAAATATTGTAGCAATCAATGTTTCGAGCATGGGAGGCAAACCCAAATCAACGCTCATCAAGCGTTTGGGTAGATAGGTCTAGATAATATGGTGCCCCGTTAGATCCTTGGTCGAAAGTACATGGGACTGACGAAGGATTCCTACAATCAATGTTGATTGAGGGGGCACCATGGAGTGATTGCCACCATCGTTCCCTTCTTCCAGAATATGAAGAAGATACTCAATACGACCTTTATCACCCTTCAGTTTTTGAATTCCTATCAAATACTGTAAATACGGTGGATTCCGAGCAAAACTTATCCAATATTGAAGAGACTGTAGCCATAAATATCTCGACTAAGACAAATGTTGTAGAGAATATTTATGTCGGCAAAGGATGTTCTCCCTCAAAACTGGAAATATATAACGCTCTTTTTCGCGAGTTCAGAGATGTCTTTGCTTGGTCATATGATGAAATGCCAGGCATTGACTCGAGTATCGTTGAACATGAAATTAAAATGTATCCTGATGTCAAACCAGTAAGACAACGGCTTCGACAGGTGCACCCCAAGAAAGTCCCTGCCATTAAAGCAGAAGTTGAGAAGCTCCTCCATGCTGGTTTCATCTACCCAGTTCCTCTAACCGATTGGGTATCGAATATTGTCCCTGTTATGAAGAAACAAGGGACAATTAGAGTGTGTGTCGATTATAGGGATGTAAACCAAGCTTGTCCGAAGGACAACTACCCTACACCCTTCATCGACCAGATAATTGATGAATGCGCCGGATGTGAAATCTTTTCATTCATGGATGGATTTTCCGGGTATAATCAAATAAATATCTGCCCACAGGACCAGTCAAAGACTGCATTCATCTTTCCGTGGGGCACATTCGCTTATCGAAAATTAACCTTTGGTTTAAAGAAGGCAGGGGCGACGTTTTAGAGGGCAATGAATTATGCCTTCCATGACATCAAGAACATCATTCAACCTTATCTCGACGACCTTCCGGCTCATTCGCGAAAGCGGACTGATCATCCGCAGCATTTAAGAGCGATATTTCTACGTTGCCGACACTACAAGATAAGACTCAATCCACACAAATGTGTGTTTTGCGTCGGTTCTGGTCGTTTACTTGGCTTTGTAGTCTCTAAGGATGGGATTCGTCTCGACCCTTGTAAGGTTCAGGCAATCATTAATTTGCCTCCACCTTCAAATTTGCTTCAGATTCAGAAACTCCAAGGGAAAGCAAACTTTCTGAGGAGGTTCATTCCAAATTACGCAGAACTTGCTAAAGGTTATACTCATCTTTTGAAAAAGGATGTACCTTTTGTCTGGGATCAGGTGGCGCAAGCTTCCTTTGATGCTCTGAAAGATTCTCTAGTAAAAGCATCATTAATGTATGCCTCGGACTATCAAAGAGATTTTAACCTGTACCTGGCTGCAACAGATACGACCATTGCGGTGGTTTTAGTTCAAGAAGTCGATGGAATTGAGCATCCTATATATTATTTAAGTAAAAACTTGAATGATACAGAAAGCAAATATTCTTATGTTGAAAAGCTAGCACTCGCTGCTGTTCAAGCGATACAAAGATTTCAACATTATGTCCTCTTTCGGAAAACTACCATTCTATCAGATTGCAACCCCATGACTTATATATTGTCACGACAGTTGCTGGGGGGCAAGTATTCAAAATGGATAGCGATCATTCAAGAGTTTGATCTAGAATTTGTCAAATCCAAATCAAAGAAAGCTTTAGTTTTCGCAGAATTATTGTGCGATCTCCCATCGTCATCCAACGATGAAACATCAGAAGAGTCAATCATGGACGAAATTTTGTTTCTGATATCTGCAAGCAATGAGTGGTATGGAGATATAATAATTTATCTCCAAACCCAAAAATTCAGGGCTGACACCTCTCACTCAGAACAGAAACGTATACGATACCAAGCGAAAGACTACATGATCGTCGGTGATACACTTTACCGTCGTGGTATCGATACAGTTCTGAGGAGGTGCCTCACCCATGAAGAGGCCGAAAAAGCCCTGAATGAGTGTCATTCAGGCGCGTGTGGGGGGCATCAATCTGGATATGCTACAACACAAAAAATCTTACGAGCAAGATACTTCTGGCCAACCATGTTCAAAGATTGCATAACCGCAGTCAGAAGTTGCCATGCTTGTCAAATTTTCGATAGCAAAACCAGAAGACCACCTGCACCTTTACAGCCAATAGTAGCTGTTGGGCCTTTCGCCAAATGGGGCATTGATTTCATGACATGTAACCCCACCTCGACCAGGGGGCATGGGTATATTATAGTCGCTGTTAACTATTTTACCAAATGGGTCGAGGCGATGCCTACATTAGATAACACTGGTGAAACAACTGCCCTTTTCTTTTTCAATCATATAGTCGCCAGGTTCGGCGTACCACAGGCTATAGTTACAGATCATGGGTCACATTTTCGCAATCACATGATGGTTGAATTAGTTGCCAAGCTAGGGCTATCTCACGACAGCTCTACCCCGTATTATCCGCAAGCCATCGGACAAGTTGAAGCAATCAACAAGGTCCTGAAGCGTATGTTGCAAAGGATGATCGGGGTTCACAAAAGAAGGTGGCACCTAATCTTGTACTCAGCCTTGTGGGCTTACCGAACATCGGTAAAGAACGCGACCGGGTTCACACCTTTCCAACTGGTGTATGGCCTCGAAGCAGTCTTGCCAATCCAGTGTGAAATTTCGTCGCTTAAACTCGCAATTGATCTCCTCCCCGGAACTTCAGAAGAAGAGGCCCATTTCTTGGAATTAATCCAATTGGATGAAACCCGTCGTGACGCCGCTCTGGCTAACGAAGCCCATAAGAAACGAGTCAAGGCGCAGTTCGACAAAAATGTCAAACCCCGTGTCTTCTCAGAAGGTGACTTGGTCTTGCTTTATGACCAAGAATCCGATAAATTGGGAGCAGGTAAATTTAATTCTTTATGGATGGGCCCCTATATTGTTAAACGAGTGTTAGCAAAAGGAGCCTACGAGTTAATGGATTATGACGGAATTCCACTGGCGCAACCCCGTAATGGGTTGTATCTCAAGCGTTACTATGCTTAAATAGTAACCTGTATGCTTTTGTTGTATTTTGTTTTCGCTAAAGTGTTTGTTTTGGTCGAGTAATCCACCTTTTTACATTTATTGCAGATGTCAAACCTTCTGGAGACATGTGTTGGATATGCCGACGGAGCGAGTCGTAGTTCGCGGAACCTGTCCTCCACAGCTTGGGCCATTTTTGATCCAAGCGGCGAGTTAGTGAGTTTCAGAGGAGTATGTATTGGGCAATCAACGAATAACATCGCTGAGTATGACGCGTTGATAGAACTACTCTCTGATGCCATCACCCATGGTATACGCCGACTAATCGTCAGGCTAGACTCACAACTCGTAATACTACAACTCAATGGTATATATTCCGTTCGCAACCCAGCTATTTATCGCATGTTCCTAAGGGTTAAGATTTTGGAAAGACAATTTGATTTAATTCAATATCAGCATATTTCCAGAAACTTAAACACATTAACCGACTCATTAGCAAACTATGTGTTAGATAGACATTTGCGACATTTATAAAAAGAGACACATCATCAATGTTGTACATATGGATCATATAACTCAACCAGAATAAACCCCGAAAATCAAAATATATATATAAGCTGTTTATTGTTTATACATAATGTTCTGTAACCAAGACAAAAATCGGTCGCATGACCCAAAAACTCAAAAATGCTAGGGGGTACCCTAGCCTAGTGATGCTCATGATAGCACGTCACGGCCTGTGCAATCATGCACAAGAGACGAGTCCATCGTCTAGGCACGCCAGTAGTATGCCGCTGCAACTGTAAAGGTAACTCATCAATCCTCACATCGGGAATGCCGAGAGTAAGGCTCTCAACCTGCTCCTGCATAGCTGTAAGGGTCTTGGCCACGTCAAGGTCGCAGAGAATAACCCTCCCAGCAGTCTCCCCTGCTGGGGCAGCAACTGGCGCTCTCGGGCGAACTGCTGGACGAACAAGACCAACATCTGCATGCACACATGAGTTTGATTAAAGTCTTGATAGAATAAACCGCAAGGACATTATAAATAAGAACAATAAACAGTAATATGGTCAAAGATTTTACCAATAGCACCCCACAGTTCGCCATCCGGCAGTACCAAGTCCGGATCACCTCGGAAATCCATACCAACATATGGATACTCGGAATAGACCATCTCCTGACGCTCGAACCACCTAAAGAAGGTATCAGTGAAAGAAATCTGAGATTGACCAGCATGCCTAGACATGTGATCAACCCATCTCTGCATGCGTGGCTCGGTAGGAGAAGGCAAGTCAAGTGCGATATACTGAGGCTGCATCAGTGGTATTTTCTCCACGGCAAAGGCAGTGAGAATAGAACCAAATCCAAAGTTCTTCAGCTTCCCGTCCTTTACCTTGTTCAACTGACTTTTCATCTGAAGAAGTACTGCATCACATCAGTTGAATATTTTCGGTTGGAGACACTCCAAGGCGTGCTGCACATAAGATCTGTTGGCAACATGAAGAGATGCACTACCGGCCATCCTACCAATAGTATACAGAATGGACCTGAGAGACCTCTCAGTAATCTCACGGATAACAACCTTGCCGTCTCTACTCGACTAGGATCCCTCCCTGCAATACTGGCGGACATAATCTCTCACAGAGTCATTCCCTCGGGCCGAACCTGACAAAGAAATGGGGGCACCCCGCCTCGTCAAACCAGTCAAGAAGTAAATGTCTACCACGGTCAAAGGGATGGATTTGCTCCTGATATGAAATACTTGGTTGATAGGATTCCAAGCATCAAGCATATACTGCAGTAAAGAGATCTGTGCTCTCATACTAGAGATACGGAAGAACTTCACCAGGCCACAGTTCCACAGCGCGTTCACCTTACAGGGTCATGGAGGGCAATCATGTCCTCTTCTTCATGTTCTCGTTCTCGCCATGTAAGGGTCATTTTGCTCAAGAATCCCTGCAAAACAAACAAGAGAAAGAGTAAGATCCTGGATTTGATGAAAAACTGGCAAAATTTACATCAAAAACTGTGCAACAGAACTATTTTTCTATGCTCAACGCAACTGGCTAGTGTCCCACCTGCGTTGAAGGTCAAACTGCCTTCATGTAGCTTGAAATTCAACGGAGGTTTCGAATGGACTGCCTGCGCTGATGGCAGAGCGCCCTAACAAAACCCCAGGGGCTCAGGGGAACAGGAAAATAGGCACAGAATGGAAAAAGGAAACCATGAAAAGAAAGAGCTAAGGTTTATCTCCTACCTGGTCCAGACAGCGTCGAAAATCGTCCGCAGAATCTCCCGGAATTAGCTGATGAAAATCAAGGGGGAAGAGGCACCTCCAAAGCTCCAACAAACCAAGTTCAAATGAAATGGTAAAATGAGAGGTAAAAACACCTTTTAATGGCTTTTTACGTAGTTCAAAGCAAAATATTAGGGTTCTAATCTCATTTTCAAGCAAATGTTATTCATTTCTAACTAGTTTGATGCAGCAATTGAGCATACAGTACTATCTTTGAAAAAGGCAAATCTAGTCATGGTAAAAATCAAAATTTGACCATATAATTTCGAGCAGTTTTAGCACACAGGTCATGCTCGTTAAAAAATAAACGCAAGATCTGAGCAGTTTTAGCACATAGTTCATGCTCGTTAAAAAATAAACATAAGACCGAGCAAATGTTTCCACCCGTGTTTAAGCTCGTTAAAAAATGAACTATCCTGGTAAATAACCACAGTGAATGTAATATCATCAGCCATTAAAGCCTTGGTCGTGTTTGCACCATCACCTCCACTTTTCATTTGGCCGATCGTTCACCTCCATATGATTGTTTACCCATTTTGAGGAACAGCTGCGAAGAGTGATTTCACCTAGCCATCCTTGTGACACTGCCGTGATTGGAAAATTCCAACCTATACCTGGAATTAGCTGCTAACCCTGTTTATCACTCGTTCCTCAAAAGACGAGTCTTCTTTAAGCTCTTTTCAACTGACTCGTAAAATATGAAAAGATTTCCAAGTCCTTGGCCTTCCAGCTCGTTAAAGGGACAGGAAGAGCTATCCCTCCTCTAGATTTTAATCTTTTTGGACCTGAGGGATTATTGCACAAAAAGATCGAGCGCTTGTTTTGTTCGGCTCGTTAAAACTATCGAAAACTCATCCCTTCTGTATTGTTTTACACTTTTTCGGACTTAAGGGATTAGATGACGAAAAAGGACTTTTGGAGTTAACTTTATGTACCTTTTCAGACTCCCTAAAAATGAAAAGGACCGAGTTATCCTTGTCGTTAGACTCGTTAAAATCATTAAATAGCGACAAACTTGTCTTTAGACGAGAACGAGTTTCACTATCGCTAGGCTCGTTAAAACATAGCGATGGGCTTGCCCGAAGGGCAGGTTATAGAACAAGCATATGTTATCCTCCTCAAGCTTGACAAAAATAAAGAGGTACTGGTCAGCAATGACTGGGGAAAAATTCGGAGAAACTAAAGAAAACTTTGATGGTAGCAAGTCGCTCTTGAACATGACACTTTTCCTCCGTACCACAATCGGGTTGGGTTGTTTCATTCACCGGTCACATCCATGGTCTCGCCATACCATCCATAAATGGGGTAATGCTACCGATCCATCGTATCAGTGTCGCCACATGTTCAACAGAAGTCGTTCAAAAAAGTCAACCGTGTCCCATCCACTGCCATACATTATCCTTCATCCTTTCATGACCGCCACCCTGAATCATATGTCACAGATCGTTTTCACCTCCATTAAAATCATTAGCTCTGTTCCGTGTCACTGATGTGGGATTCATTAAGGCCCTCCTTTGACGGATCGCTTCTTGTCGACATTAGCTCATTATCCAAGAAGTTGATCTAGGAACAACCCCTTCAGTACTTTGAAGCTTGCATGCCTCAATGGCAAGTTTCTCACTTCCGGCGACAGGTATATCTCAATGACCTTCGACCGAAATATTTTGCGTGGTGTTCGACGCCAAGTCCTTTATTCACACCACGTGAATTGTACTGCAATGCCTTGAGGGTCATTATCATTATCGGTGATTCCTCTCGCGCTTGTTAACGGTTTACGTCATTGACTGGTAATCAAGCGATGTCTTTCCATGTTCGACTTCAGAACATTTCTCACATGGATCGACTTGTACTTAGAGTGAAGATTGAACGAGTTTGAAGACCTCGGATCTAGTTTCATCCATCCAGGCTGCGATATATATTCAGGAAAAATAAAGACATTGACATGTACATCATTGCAGCAGATAATCATCCTACTCAAAGGATGATAATTTCATCAAAATTATTAGTCTACCATCAGACGATTGTCTGTTCTATGTACAGAAAAATGAATTTATAAAGCTGAGCATGGGAATGCCCGCCTCAGCTAGATCATGAAAGCAGTATGAAAAATAATGTATTGTATTGTATCTTATTATAGGTCTCCTCCCAGTATTGGATGAACTTCGGATCCCCTGATAAAGCATTTCACCCGATAAACGGCCTCATACTTTAGGGGGCAACTGTTATAGACATTTTTGTGCCTTACAGCATTGAGCATGAAATGTCCATAATCTAAGGGATCCAAAGTCCCTAAACATGTTGTTCCTACCCCTAGAGGAACAAGGCTAACAAACCACAGCAATTCACAGAAGTTCTCCACCAGAAACTGCTCAAAAACAAGTCAATTCAGGATCATTTCAGTGGCTACACTAGCTGTTTGCACTGAATGTCAAAGCCAACACTGGCTACCTGCGTTGAACGTCAAAGGGAACACTGGCTACCTGCGCTGAACGAGAATGGACATGTGGAAAACTCATTTCTCAAGGTGTCAAAACCCAGGAAGCTTCCAAAATGACACTTGCCTCAGGGAATTCGACTAGTGATGAGTAAGAGGTTCCAAATCTCCAAGTGGAAGCAAGAACCTCCAAGTGGAATCAAGAACTGACAGAGGGAGAGGACACTAGTCAGATCTCAAGCTGACTCATCCTCTCTCCAAACATCTATATATGGATCTCTCCTCCATGTGATCTAGAGGCTAGAATTCTGTTATTGCAGAGAATTGCTGTTGGTTTGAGATTGGAATCATTGGGTGCTTAATGCTTTGAAGGGGTGAAGATAGGAATTCCATTTGCTGGGAAGGAGATGCTGGATTGGAGCCCTCTGGGTTGTATCTCTTCCTGAACCTTGTTATTCATCAATAAAGCTATCTTGGTTTCTCCTATATACTGATGTATTCTTGATGTATGATTGCATTAGTGTATTTGGTTTATTTCTAATCCTAAACTAGTTATGAATGTGAATATCTACCTTTGTGTAGTGTTCTTCTCTTGTCGCAAGTAGCTGTTCTCTTGTGATCTTGCATGAACCTCTTGAAGCTGGGCGAGTGAGAAGGCAAGTAGCTGTGAACTCCCAAAGAGAAGAGAGACCGGATCGAGGGACAAACGGAAGACACCGGTAAGTCTATTTATCTCTTTTCTTTCACATTTCATAAAGGAAGAAACCAGAATAGCTGTCCTTGTTTGTTGCTAAGGCACTGTCACACCTTAGGTGGATAGGATCGTCCTGCATAGGCATTTTTCCCCACAACAGTGGGGTGGGGATGAGTGGACGGTGAGGTGGGGTGGCCGAGGGAGAGGGGGGTCGGAATCAGACGGCCACCCCGGGCGGGCTGGCGGGCTACGCCAGTGGCCCGCAGGCCCGCACAGGGTGGCCGTCCGATTCTGAGGGGTGGCGCGAGGTGGGCGGCCACGCCCCACGCCGCACCACCACGATGGCCCGCCGGCCCTCCCGGGGTAGCCATCTGATTCCGAGAATCAAACGGCCACCCGGGGTGGGGTAGTGGGGTGGCACAGGGTAGGCGACTGGACCCCACCCCACAGCACTCCAGCAGCCCACCCGCCCTCCCGGGGTGGCCGACCGTTTCCCAAATCGGCCGGCCACCCCGGCGTGCGGGCTCGCTGCCGGGGTGGGGCGGGGTGGGCATGGGTGGCCAGGCGGGTGGGCCACTAGGGTGGCGCGAGGTGGGTGGCGGCGCCCCACCCCGCGCCACCCTGGCAGCCCGCCCGCCTGCCCGCCCGGCTGGCCAACCAAGGGGGCGGAGGGCGAGGTTAGGGGTGGGGAAGGGAGTGGTGGAGGGGGGCAGAGGTGGGGGAAGGGGGGGCGGAGGGTATGGTTGGGTGGGGATGAGTAGACGGTGGGGTGGGGTGGCCGAGGGAGAGGGGTGGCGGGTGTGGTGGTGGGGAGGGCGGTGGAGGGGTGGGAGAAGGGGCAGCGGAGGGTGGGGTGGATGGGCCGAGGGGGGTAAGGGAGGTGAGGTGGGGGAGTCGGGAGAGTGGGGAGGAGGAAGGGACAGGGTGCGGGTTGGGGCTGGGTGGGGGGTAGGGTGGGGGTGTCGAGGGGTAGGCTGTTTGGGGGGGAAGGGATGGGGGAGGGCAGGGTAGGGGGTAGAGGTAGGGAGGGCGTGGGGGAGGGAGGGGGGAGGGCCGGGGGGTAGGAGGGAGGGGGGAGGGCCGATGGAGAGGGGGAGTGGGGGGGTAGGGGGGCGATAGGGGAGGGGGTTAGGAGGGAGGGCCGAGGGAGAGGGGGAGAGGGGGGTGGGTTAGGTGGGTAGGGGGGAGGGCCAGGGGAGAGGGGGGTGGGGGAGGGCCAGGGGAGAGGGGGGTGTAAGGGGTGCATTAGGGGGGTAGGAGGGAGGGCGGAGGGAGAGGGGTAGGGGTGAGGGGGTTGGCAGGGTAGGGAATAGGGGTAGGAGGGAGGGTCGGGGGAGAGGGGGTGATAGGGGGGAGGGCGTGGGGGGTGGGGGGGTAGGGGGGTAGGAGGGAGGGCATTGGGGGTGGGGGGGTAGGGGGGTGGGTTGGGGGACTAGGGGGGGAGTGGGTGGCATGGGGTTAGGGGTGGGCTGCTGTGGCGGAGGAGGGTAGGAGGGAGGGTTGGGGGGGTTGGGGGTGGGGGGAAGGGGTGGAAGGGGGGTAAGGGTGGGGTGGGTTGGCCATCCGATTATGGGGAGGGGTGGGTCGGTTGGGGGCATGGGGAGTGAGGAGGGTAGGGGGAATCGGTGGAAAGGGGGTAAGAGTGGGGTGGGGTGGAGTGGGGAGGCCATCTGATTGCGGGGTGGGGTGGCTCAGTGGGGAGGGGAAGGGGGGTAGGATATAAGGGGTTGGGGGGTGGAGGGGAAGGGGGTGTTATGGTGTGGGGTTTGGGGGTAGGGGGCGAAGGGGGGTGGGGGGGCATGGGGGGGTAGGCTGTAGGGGGTTGGGGCTTGTGGGGGAAGTGGTCGGGGGGTGGGGTGGTGTGGGGGTTGGGGGGCGGGGGGGTAGGGGGAGGGGTAGAAGGGGGGTAAGGGTGGGGCTAGATGGTCATCCGATTGTGGGGTGGGGTGGCGTGGCGTGGGTCGGTTGGGGGGGAAGAGGGGTAGGTGGAGCTTGGGGGGTAGGGGGTAAAGAAATCGCCCGCCACTCCGAGGATGGATAGGGTGGTGTCGGTGGGCTTATGCCATTTCTTAGTGTTAATATTTTTTTAATTTTAATGATCTGATTATACAAATTAAAAATTTATGATATATTTTCGTTTTGGATTTAAGTTAATATGTTTTCATTACTTACTGGTTTATGTGTTTCTATTTTTTAGGAAAATGGCATCAACGAAGATTTCTGTGAATCTTTTTGAACCAAAGACTCTTAAAGGTGCATCTTCAAAAAACATTGGTGAATGAACTCCACCTAAGCTCATGGCTACAAATCTTTCAAGTGCCTAAAATGATAAGAAGATGATTTTAGACTAGAAGAATTCAAAAGAGGTGAAATTCCCATTAAGAATCTGGTATGTGAAAGAAAGAGAAAGCCAAAATGTGAATATATATCTATATATTGATATACCGAATGAAAATGGAATTTTTGAGCTGATGGGAAGAGTCATAGATATGTGTTCGGTACCGGTCACTGAAGTTGTTTACATACTTACAAAAGCTCCCAAGTCACATGAAAAGACTAAATGTCGACTATCATATTCATTGTATGACACAATAGAGGTATCTACAAAGTTGTGTAAATAAATCATAAATGAGATGAAACAAAACATCGTAAGTATTGTTATTTATATTTGTATTTTTCTTTCTTGAAAGTGTCTCGCTATATTTTTTTAATTTTGTTTTTATTGACAGATGATCTTTTTTGGCAGAGTTTTGTTGAAAGTTGTTCAATTAGGTTGAGAGGCATTCATTTCATAGAGCATGATGTCATGAAATTTGTCAGTAGTTTTTACTCAGTGTCAAAAGAAGATATGGAAAACAATCAAAATGTAGTAATTGACGATGCTACAAAAATACATCCAAAGGATCAAAAAAACAAAAGGCCTCTAGTGGATAAATCTAGCAAGGGTAGACAAGTTACTTTTGAGGATGATGAAGTTGAAACTGACAGTGAAGCATATGTTTCCATTACTGAAGATGACATTGGAACTGAGAAGAGTCGTAAAAGACCAAAAGTAACAATGTCCAAGAATAAATCTGTTGAGAATGTTATGATGAAGAAAAGTAAAGTTGAAGATTTTGAAGTAGTGATTACTAGCAATCAAGAACCTAGTGAAACTTCAAAAGAAAACAGAGAAATCGTTACACCAAGAGCTAATTTAGAGGATGGCATTATTAAAACAAAACAAAATGCAATTCGACAGAATTTGACAAAGAAAAACTTAATTGATGGTGGTCATACATTTCAACTTAATGTCTGACAAACCTATAAGGAAAGTGAAGGACAATGTCAATATCAAGTCAGAAAGCCACACCATCTACATGTTCACAACTTGAAGACATTGATGAGGTACAATCCATATGCTCATGTGGGTAATTATGTGCTTCTTGTGGATCCAGTTCAAGTTCCCAACAAAGAAGCATTTGATAAGTCAAAATGTTTTGAATACAATTATTATGTGCTTGGGGGGAACCATTCTGTAGAAGCTCAAAGACAATTGATGGAGGAATATCCCAATAACCCATGTTTTGAAACAACGAAATGTATCATTTATGCTGGTTTATCAGATACAGAAGCAAAATTAGTGGCATGGGATCATAATTCAGATAATGAATATAGGATATCTATGACTTTCATCCAAAGGGTTATATTTATTCATAGTGAATTTCAAGAAAAAATTGGTGGGGATAGGATAAATGTTACTACAGTTTTTCGAAGGGAATGTTGTATGGAAATAGGCTATCAAATTGAAGAGAAACCCAATTCAAAAGGTGGAAAACATAACCTTCCTAGTGATATATTCAGAGGTGTTGATAACATTTTCCAATTGGCATTTAGAACTGGAGATGTTTGGAAGTTGATTGATGAGATTTTTAGCATGTGGAAAAACATTGGCATTAAAAACCATAAGGTCAAAAAGTCTAAGCCATTGATATGTGGCGGTAGTAAATCAAGTCCTGAATTGAAGCATCTTCCAGAAGATATGACTATCACAACTTAGAGAGCAATGCAAGGAGTGAAAGATGAAAAAATTGTCAAAACAATATTATCTCATGTGAAGTCAGGGGAATTATCATTGGAGGAAATGTTTGAGGAATTTCAAAAGTAAGTTGGTTGAATTATTTTTATTTATTTCTAGATTATAATTTTCTTTTAAATAAAACATGTTGTTCTTGGTAGTATTTTTTATACATATCATTATATTGACTTTTTGTTACTTTATCTATGCAGTCACAAAGTTTACATGAATATTCAAGAACAAATGGTTAAATTGTTGAATGAAGATAGTTGGGATGATGTTGTACACAACTATCCAGATTCAATTTCTACGTCAACATTAAAATTTTTTTATCTTGCATTTAAAAAGGTATCTTGATTTACACATTCATTTTTATTCATCTGTGTACTATTTTTATTTTATAACTTACACATATATTTGTTTATTTTATAAAAGACGAAGGATGATAATAGAGCACCAACTAGCTTCAGAACCTTTATTGAAAAAATAAAGATCGAAAGACTGAGGAAGCAACGTGTTAAGAATGTTGAACTTCATCCAACTCTTACTCATTTCATTTGGAATGGGCTAGACACTGTTCAATATCAAGTAATATAAGGCAACTGTGAAAACATTGCTAAACTCATACCTAAAAGGGAGTATGCCCTCGTTATTGCAGATATTCCCCATGGTTTCAATGTTCCAAATATTGGCGATGATAGTCACCCTTATACTTATCAAGCTTTTAGTAAACTGGTTGTGGGATGTGTAGAAGTCACGTCATCACCATTATGGGGATTTGTGAAATTTCATTCAGACACACAATTGGCAATGATATTGTTAAGCTTCAAAGGGAAAACAAATTCAAGGATGCAGTTTACATGGTAAGACGTTTAAAATGTATATTTGATTAATGTTGAAAAATTCATTTATGTACAAGTTGATTGAACTTTTACTATTTCATGTTACAAGCAAAAGTCAAATCTTCTTAACCATGACGATCAAGTATTTATAAATGATTGTGAGTTCATTCATATTGATAGTTGAGCAAAAGATGATAGCTATATGTCTATGATTTTTAATCAGGTAGACAGAAAGAGTCATAGCCAAATACTGACTTATGATGATGTTGTGAGAAAACTAACATATGAAAACAAAGAAGAAAAAGGAGAGATAGTTAACATTTATCAAAAACCACAATTATTGATTAACTATCTTATAGACATATGTTCAAATGAAGGATATTGGGTTCTGGATTTCTTTTCTGGCTCAAGTAAGTTTTATTATATAGAATTGAATTTCAATATGTTATTTTTTAAACTAATATGTCATTGTACTAATTTACTTCATTATTTCTTTTGTGCTTGATAATTAGGTACAACACTAGCATGTTGACTTCAAAAAGGAAGAAATTGCATTTCAATTGAAAAGATCCATTACAGTGCAATTTCATTCAGTAAAGAGTTAATGCTCTTCAATTTCTTCCAGATGCAATGCAAGAAATTAGGTTGAAGAAAGGGGACTTTAGTGAATAACGTGTGGCAGAAAAGGAAAAGGAACCTCAACCACCATTACATGGGATGTTTGGAAAGACATACATTGGGAGATTCGCAGACATCAAAGATCCATTAGAAGACGAAAATGAGCAAAAGGAAGTAGAAAATATTGTGGAAGAATTCAATGATGACACTCTAGAGGATGAAGAGTTTGGATTACGTGACATTGTTGATTAAATTTAAGTTATGCTTGGAAATCAAGCTCATTTTTTGTAACTATTAAGTAGTTATACTTGCAATGTTTTGACTTTGACATTTTATGAGAAGAATATACACTCAATTAAGGTTGTTATGCGTTCAATATTTGTAATAAGTGATTTTCGCATTAATTTTTAAGTTAATCATTATTTTTTGAAACAAAAGTGATTATTATTATTTTTTTGACATGAAATTCATAAAAAAAACTATTATTTAACTATTCTTAGTTAAAATTTTCATATAAAAATTGTGATTTTCACATTTCAATTGTAGAAAAACATTATCAAAACGTGTAGTTTTTTAATTATATTTATGTTAAAAATGGCTATTTTTATGTCCATTGTTAAAAAATATTGTTTTTTAGAAACAATTATTTCTTATGGATTGAAAAATTAATTAACGATGTATAAATATGTAGAATATTGAAAATTCAAAATATCAACCTTCTTTAAATATGCGAAACAATAAAAACCTCACTACAAAAAAAAAAAAATTAAAATAAAAACAAGAAAATATGCAGAAAAAGATTACTTCAAAAATTATTAAATTTACAAAATAATTATTTACATTTCATACATTAGAAAATTAAAAATTAAAAATAAAAAATAAAAAACATTTTAAAAAAAGGGTCTAGTGTAGAATTACCACGTTTTTAAATCAACATAAAAAACACTACCATTATAAAACACAATGTACATAAGAAAAATTATAGTTCCAAAAACTAAGCTCTAAAAAACACGTGCGTTTTGCATCACCCCTTCTCAAAATCGGGTCAATTTTTTGCTATCTCTACAAAACGGTAATAGTATGAGTTCCTGTTTCAAAGTTTACATTGTTAGAAAATATCATTTCAAAATTGAAAATATCTGCTCAAAATCCTCATTCATATATCTCAAGTCATGTGTTATTTTCACTCGAAATATTTAAAGAAATGAATGTGCATCTAAATTAAGACCTCATCATTTCCACAATAGTGGTATTTTCAAGTAGTCTTATTATATATATTTATTATCTTTTAGTAATAAACCTCTGGGTTTCATCACGATTTCCCTTCAGCAGTTTTTGAGTATACCATTATGACTCCTTGAAACATCACCCTAATAGCCGTTTGTCTGGTCTAGTGCAATATAGCTGTTTCTCAATCAATCCTAGTCGTTCGAAAGTCTAATATCCCTATTTAAGATATAGCCATGATCTGATTCTTCAACTTGTCTTGACGATGAACCACACTTTCTGGTTTGAAACGCGTTGACGAATGTACTATCATGTGATTTACGCCGAAATATTTTCTCATAAGTTGATATGGATCACAGAAGCCTCAATTCAACAATTATCCTTTTTATGACAGTTTTTGTAAAGTCTTCATGATGTTCCTCTTGTGAGCCTATCTGATGTATATGTGCGATGAATGATCATTTAACACAAAATTTTCTAGCATTATATTATTGTTATTTTCATTCTCTTATCTAAAAGCATGTAATACTTGGGATGTATTGTTGATAGCAAGAATATTCATTTAAAAGAGGCATCATTACAATTCAGGTGTAATTATCATGAACATACACAGATCATAGTATAGTAGGCAAGTTGTTTCAGATGCATTTGATCAATATATGATTCTAGACCCAATTTTTTTTTGGTTTGTTTAAACAAAGTGATAGAGACTCCTCTGGGAGTATCCATGACAATGATAAAGAAGATAGTATCTTTGACGTTAGTGTCTATAAGAACTTCATGGGATAAGGTATTAGCATAGTGTTTTTGAACTGATAAGTGTAAGTGGAGTCGAGGATAAATGACTATGGTCATTTGAAGAAATGATGGTAGTATCTATTATAGTAATGTGTAGCAAAAATTGTAAGAGAAATAATAGCATATGGAAGAATAAAAAATTATATCCTTACTAGCAGCTGGAGCAATGGAAGTCTATACATCACCTTTATTTTCATACCATTGAGGTTTGACAGCCAAAATAAAAAGTGCATGGAACTCTTGAAGAAGTTCCTTACATCAACCCTTATCAACATGAAAACTAAGGTAGCTTGAGGAAAGTGCATACCAGATCATATACCTTGGCAAGCACAATGAGAAAAGGAAATTGTGGGGATCCTAATTAGGTCGTTGGGCTCTTTAGTACATTGAGCATAAATACTATCTAATGAATATGAAACATGGAAGATCCCTCCTCATCATGGATGGGATAACTTAATGCCTTTGTCCCAGTCATCTAACAAAGAAAGACAATGCAGTTGTTTGAGGGACAATATCATTGTGCCCTGTGAAAGGTATTTCACATAAGAAGCTCATGAAGCAAGGATTTAGAGGGAGCCATAAAATCCATGATAGTACGACCTGATGATATGAAGTTTGACATATAGTCTTGGAAAATGATTATGATTAATCTTAAGAAAATGAATAGGTTTCAGGTGGGTTACAAATAATTTTTTTGACATAACCACCTTCCTTATATTTAAAGGGAGTAACATTTTTTTTAGAGCACTACTCCCTAGATCAGTGAGATAATGGAGTTGTTGATATACATATGCATATCATGGGGATCTGTAGTATTAGTCATGTTCCTTTCTCTGAATAAATCTATGATAAGCCCCATAATGGATGGATGTTTATTATTTTTGTAATTCTATGGTCTGAAGTACATTGCTGAAAATTGTTGATATGATAGTATGGTGAATGGATGGTCCACATCAAAGGTGCCATAACTCTTGGAATCCACCTTGCTTCATGGATGAATGAAAACTTGGAATCCAGGAGCACCATTGAGGCTGAGTGCATATTCCCTCTCAAAGCCTCTTGATTAAGTTCCTTAAGAGAAAAATAAGGAGTCATGGATAGACCCTATTAAGAGGGTACCTATTGAACATTGAGCTCTAAGAGCTCCTGAATACTTTGTGTACTTATTGATCTATGAGTGAACATAGGGTGAGTGGTTCACCTTCCCCTATAGGTACACGATGTACAGGTTGACTGGTTCACCTTCCCCTACTATTGATGACATATTCATAGGATGAGTCATTCACCTTCTCCTATGGGATATTATTAGGATTAGTTGTTCACCTTCTCCTGCGGATACCCCAGTGAGAGATGCATTCAGGAATCTTCTTGTGGACATGTTGGTGGGATGTAGTTCATCCTTTCTCCACATGTAGGATGATCATTCCCTACGATCGATGGTTGAAATGTCAATGGGATGTGGCTCATCCTTTCCCCACAAGTAGGATCCTTCCTATGATTTATTGGTTGGCATGCATGTAAGAAGTGGTTCATCCCTTCCCTACTCTCAGTTATTTGCATGCACATATGATGTGGTTCATCCTTTCCCTACGTATGGTTATGTTATGTGTTTGTAGGATGTTGTTCATCCTTTCCCTACATGTGGTTATGAAATGTGTTTCTAGGATGCGATTTCTCCTTTACCTACGTGTGGTTGTGAGAACGATGTGATATATTCTTTTCCTGCTAATCTTCTTGCATCATCCTACCCATGTAGTCTAGGACACATGGGAAGTACCTCTCATCTAGCCAATGAGTTGGGAAAAGCGCTTAGGGACCATACCACTACTGATGGACACATAAAAGTGGTATGTTCTTGGGGCGAACCATTTTGTAGAAGCTCAAAGGCATTTTATGAAGGAATATCCTAATAACCCACGTTTTGAAACAACGAAATGTATCATTTATGTTGGTTTATCATATACAAAAGCAAAGTTATTGGCATGGGGTCATAATTCAGATAATGAATATAGGATGTCTATGACTTTCATCCAAAGGGTTAGACTTATTCATAATTAATTTGAAGAAAAATGTGGTGTGGATAAGATAAATGTTACTATAGAATTCCGAAAGTAATGTTGTATGGAAATAGGTTACCAAATTAAGGAGAAAAACAGTTCAATAGGCAGTAGAGTAAATATTGGTATATTTACAACTATTGATAACATTCTAGTTGGCATTTAGAGCTAGAGAGACATGTGAATTGATTAATGTGAATTTTATCATGTGGGAGAACATTGGCATTAAAATCCATAAGGTCAAAATGTCTAAACCATTGATATGTAGCAAAAGTAAATCGGGTCCTCAAATGAAGCAGCTTCTACAAGATATGAGTCTCACACCTTAGAGAGCATTGTAAGGACAAAAGGATGAAAAACTTGTCAAAGCAATATCATCTCATGTGAAGTCAGGGGAATTATCAGTGGAGGAAATACTTAAGGAATTTCAAAAGTAAGTTTGTTAAATTATTTTTACTTATTTCTAGATTATAATTTTCTTTTAAATATACAATATTGTTCTTGGTAGTGCTTGTTATACATATCATTATATTAACTTTTCTATTTTATCTATTCAGTCACAAAGTTTACATGAAAATACAAGAACAAATGGTTAAATTGTTGAATGAAGATAGTTGTGGTAATGTTGTATGCAACTATCCAGATTCAAGTTCTACATCAACACTAAAAGATTTTTATCTTGCATTTAAAAAGGTATGTTGATTTATACATTCATTTTTATTCATATGTATATTATTTTTATTTTATAACTTATACATATATTTGTTTAGTTTATTAAAGATGAGGAAGGATGCAAATGGAGCACGAGATAGTTTCAGAACCTTTATTGAAAAACTTAAGAGCGAAAGACTGAAAAAGCAACGTCTTAGGAATGCTGAAGTGATCCAACTCTTACTCATTTCATTTGGAATGGGCTTGATACTATTCAATATCAAGTAATACAAGGTGATTGTGAAGACATTGCTAAAATCATCCCTAAAAGGGATTATCCCCTAGTTATTGTAGATATTCCCCATGGTTTCAATTTCCTAAACATTGATTATAATAGTGACCCTTATACTTATCAAGCTCTTAGTAAGGTGGTTGCAGGAATTGTAGAAGTCACATCATCACCATTATTGAGATTTTTCGCATTTCATTCAGACTCACAATTGGCAATGTTATTGTCAAGATTCAAACGGAAAACAAACTCAAGGATGTACCTTACATGGTAAGACGTTGAAAATGTATGTTTGATTAATGTTAAAAAACTCATTTATGTACAATTTAATTAAACTTTTACTATTTCATGTTACATGAAAAAGTCAAATCTTCTGAACCATGAAGATCAACCAATTATAAATGATTATGAGTTGATACATATTGATAGGTTGACAAAAGATGATGGCTATATGTCTATGTTTTTTAATCGGGTAGATTGAAAGAGTCATAGCCAAATACTAGTTTATGATGTTGTTGTGAAAAAACTAACATATGAAGATAAAGAAACAAAAGGAGAGATAGTTAAAATTTATCAAAAAACACAGTAATTGATTAACTATCTTATAGACTTGTGTTCAAATGAAGGAGATTGGGTTCTGGATTTATTTTCTGCCTCAGGTAAGTTTTATTATATAGAATTGAATTTCAACATATTTTTTCTTAATTTATATGTCATTATACTAATTTACTTCATTATTTATTTTGTGCTTGATAATTGGGTACAACACTAGCATGTTTCCTACAAAAAGGAAGAAATTGCATTTCCATTGAAAAAGATCCAGTACAGTGCAAATTTATTCAACAAAGAATTAGTGCTCTTCAATTTCTTCTAGATGCAATGCAAGAATTTGGTTTGAATAAAGGGGATTTTAGTGAATCACGTGTGGAAAAAAAGGGAAAGGAACCCCAACCACCATTCGTGGAATGATTGGAAACACATACATTGGGAGATTCGCAGACATCAAAGATCCATTAAAAGAGGAAAATGAGAAAAACGAAGCAGAAATTATTGTGGAAGAAGACAATGAAGAAACTCTAGAGGATGAAGAGTTTGGATTACATGATATTGTTGACTAAATTTAAGTTATTCTTGGAAATCAAAGTCACTTTTTGTAACTATTAATCAGTTCTACTTGTAATGTTTTGAATTTGACATTTTATGAGAGAATAAACATTCAATTAATGTTGTTATGTGTTCAATATTTCTATTATGTGTCTTTTTGCTTTAATTATGTGAATCATTATTTTTTGAAAAAAATAATGAATATTATTCTTTTTTGACATGAAATTCATAAAAAAATCTATTATTTAACCATTTTTTTGTTAAAATTTTCCTATAAAAATTGTGATTTTGACATGTCATTTCTAGCAAAAAATGATCAAAATGTGTAATTTTTTAGTTACATTTATGTTCAAAATGGTTTTTTTTATGTAAATTGTTAAAAATTATTGTTTTTTAGAGACAATTATTTGATGTGCGTTGAAAAATTAATTAACAATATATAAATATGTAGAATATCAAAACTTTAAAATATCGAGCTTCTTCTTTGACTAATGCACATAAAAAAAAAATCAAGTGTAAAAAACTATGCTAAAAAAAATGTGTATTCTGCATCACCACTTTTCCAAATTGGTTGACTTTTTTTGCTATTTCAACAAAAAGGGTAATCGTATCAGTTCCTATTCAAAGTTTACATTATCTTAAAGGAAAATAAAAGGGTTTCAAAGGAAAGAAAACGCATGCATTAAAAAGGAAGGATAGAAAAAAAAAAGTAAACGTTGTTCAAAAGAGGGTCACAATGACGCTCATTATTGGAAGCTTCATCGCAAGATGAAACCAAAGAAATTCAACAACAAAGGAAAAGACTGCAATCATTCAAGAGGATTTGGGATCCAATTCAGGTGATGAAACTAAAATTACATCCATGTGTATAAAAGGAAAAGAATCCATTGCTAGCACTAGTGTATCAGATTGTCACACTAGCACTCCCAATGAAGAAACAAGGATTGAATTATTTCATGTGAAGGTAATATCAAAACATACAAAAATTGACATAGTATTTGATAGTGGGTCTCAATCCAACTTGATATCTAATGATTTAGTTGAGAAACTAATCTTGAAACCATTCCACATCCCAAGCCATATCGATTGGGTTGGATATGCAAGGACACAAACTTATAGGTTACAAGAAAATGTATTCTTCAGTTTGCAATCACAACAAACTTCATTGACAAAGTTGAATTAGATGTTGTATCTCTTGATATTTCAGGAATTATTTTGGTTAGTCCTTACCTCTATGATAGAAAAGCAATCTTCTATCATCATGAAAACAAGTACCACTTGTTCAAAGATGGTGTGGAGTATATTGTAAGATATCATTGCAAGAAACTAAATCTTTCATTAGTTAATGGAGGGAAGGTGAAAAAACTAGTGAATTCAAGGAAGAATTTAGTGCTTCTTATGATCAAACCCAATATTGATGTTGATTATGAAGCATTTGATGGTTGTAATTAAAAACGGAAAACTGATTTTTTTGATGTAGATAACCATGATGATGAGGTGTTTCAGAAAGCAAAGGGATTTCCTCCCAAGGGAAGAATCCAACATGAAATACCATTGCAACAAAAGTGTCTTCTTTCTAACATTGACATGCACTGGATGTGAAGAAGGGAAAGTACATAAATAACAAAGCGAGTCCAAGGGTTGTTGAACAAAAGGATCATCCAACCATCTCCTTCACCATGTGGTGCACGTATTGTTTTGGTGCCCAAGAACAATGGAAGTCATTAAGAGGGACTCAAGGAGTGACTATCATGAAAGTAGAGTTGTTGAAGAAAACATAGGGAAGACCACATTTAAAACTAAGCAAGGTTTTTTGGAATGGCTTTTTATGCTTTTTGGTCCTTGCCATGCTCCTACTACTTTCATGCATACGAAGAAGGATATATTGAAGCCATTTCTAGACATGATAGTCTATTTAGATGACATTTTCATTTTCAGAAGATTTCATTATGAACATGTCATGTATGAGAGAAAAGTATTTGATGTCGTAATTCAAGAACATTTGTTATTGAAGATGTCAAAGTATGAGTTAATATTGAAGAAGGTAATATGAAGTTAGACCTCTCCAAGATTGATTCCATTATGGATTGGTCAACGCTCAAGGTAGTCATTTGGATAAGAGGTATTTTGGGAGAAACCCAATGTTGGAGGAAAAATTTTGTTAAATTTTCTTCTATAGCAGCTCCTTTGCATGCATTGACTAGTGTGAAAAAGGTTTTTTAGTGGGGATGGAAACAACAAAAGGCCTTTAATGCATTGAAGGAAAAGATTAGTTCAACTCTAGCACTTACACTTCTAGACTTGAGATAGTCATTTGAGATCCAGACTGATGCTAGTGACTACGCTATGGGTGCAGTCCTTATATAACATAGTAAGCCCATTTCTTTTCATTCATAAATTTTCAATGGTGCAGTGATTAATTTGCAGTGGAAATGGCACTTTCATTGGATGGGTTTTCTTCTACTAATCCACCTGGTCAATATGAATAAGAAAGGTATAAGCAACAAGTCTTTTGATATGCTTTCTAGGCCTATTGTTTGTATAAATTCTTTCCTCAAGCATCATTTTGTTTTACATGAAAGTTATGATTATCAAAATACATACTTTCAAGATGTACATTCAAGCTTGAGTCAAAGGAATCAAGTAGAGGAATGTGTTTACCATCTGCACTAAAATGTGTTGTATCATCTTGGTAAGAAGGATGTTTCCATTGATGGTAACATGCAAGGAAAATTTTAAGGATGGAAAATTTAATTGAAGTTTAAAAACATTGGCGAATCTCAATAATCCCTAATATTCAAAATATAAAATGTTTATTGATATATTTGTAAAATTATTCAAATTTATAATGATTTTATATTCTAAAATTTGGGTGAATCCTCTTTTATAAAAATTGGAAATTGGCGAATCCCTTTTGTGGAAAATCATGGAAAATTAGCCCACTGGGTGAACATTAGCCCCTAAAATTTTCCATGGTAACATGGACAAAGCTAAGGAGTTCATTAAAAAACTCCAAATCGTAGATCAAACAATGCAAGATTAGCTGGAAAAGAGCTAAGAAAAGTACAAAGCAATGCACAACAAGCACCGTGTACATCACAAGTTCCAAGTTGGTGATGAAGTTTGCTTCACATTACTAAAGAGAGGCTCCAAGGAGAAGGTGAAAAACTAAAACTAATTAGATATGGTCCATTCAAACGTTTGGAAAATACTGGTAACAATGCCTTTAGGTTGGATTTGCCTTCATATATGCAAATTTATATTCTTGTTAATGTTGTTGTTAATGTTGAGAACATAAGGTTGTATGAACCTCCTTTCATTGAAGATAAAGGAGAAAATGTCCAAATTCCATCCATTGAGGATTTTTCTCATGAACACCTTGATGAACTATAACAAGACATCATTCTTGATAGAAGAACAAGGTTTTCAAAACGAGGGAGTGTGGACTATGTTCGAGTGGGGCTCAAGGGAAAAAATCCTTCAAAGGACAAATGGATCAAGATTGGAAAGGTGAGGGAAATATACCCTCACCTGCTGGATAACTAAAAGTGATATTTTGGGGTCTAAAAGGCTTCCAGTGGGGAGGAATAATCAAGTGCTCAAAAAATAGCTCAAAATTCAAAGTTGTCAGATCAATTTGGAACCTAAATGGCCATATACTTCTTGTCATCCTGAATTTAGCGCAACTTGTTTCACACAAAATGGACACCGTATGCTCCCATAATCATATTTTGTTCACTTTCCCAAACAAGTGATTTTTTGCAAATATTTGACAGCCCAGTCAACATTTTGAAATGTTGACATGGCGCTGATTATGTAGGTCTATGTGGCAGGTTGACTGGTCAAGATTCTTAGCCAAATCAGGATGTTCCAAGTGGCACATTCTCATTGGGTGCATTTTGGCATTTTTCGATTGGGTGGTTGGTGGCCAACCACGGGTTGACATGTGGCCTAGCCAGGGCCCGCCACATGGCAGCCCGGGGCCACCAAAATTTTGGGTCGAGGTTCAACTAGCAGCAGTGGGGGTTGAGCCCGTGACCACCAAGCAATGAGACAAGCCACATACCAACACACCATCGCAGATGTCTTAACCATATTGGTCCTTATGTTTTATTTGAATTTGATGAGCACGCAAATCAGTGAGGGGCGAGCCCACGGGGGGCAGGCCCTTGGATGCACCACCACCATATGACCACCAATGGAGTGGTGCGTGTGCTCGACTGGTAGAGCTGGGGCATTGGCCTTAGCCCCGCGCACATAGACACCATATGGGCATAATCTATGGAATTAAGGCATTAGAGGACATTTAGAGTGTTCGGCAATTTTGCTTGAAAATCGGTGAAATTATCACTCCATTAGCATGTTTTAGGGGAGAATTTGTAGGATGGTGCCAGATTTCGGGGAATTTGTGGTGCAATTAGCAGAAAACTTGGAAAGGCCTTAAATTCGCCAGTTTTTTACCAAATTAGGAGTAGAAAGAGGCTACACAGGAAGTTCTGGGCATTCTGAAACCATTGGAATAGGTTCCAGAGCTTTTTGAGCATTGTAAATTGATGTCTTCACACTTTTGAGCATAATAGAGAGAGCGAAGCCATTGTAAGCTAGACCAAGGAGACATAACCCAGGAGGGGTGACCTCTTTCGTCATGTGCTGATATGATACTATTTTTGTTGATGTTCATGTTTGTTATATGTTTTTGTTCAATGATTTGTTTATGTTAATTTGCACACAAAATTTACGTAAAAGCACTCAAAAACTCATGTTTAAACTTGCAATTAACGTCATGAATCCTTAAGAACTTCTAACATATTGTAAAAGGAATTTAGCACAAAAAAACTAATTTTCCCATTCAGATCAGTGGGCTTCTAAATAAACATTGTGTTAAGCCTTATTTTTTCACAATGACTGGCATCTATGCTAAAAAATACAAATGTTCCTAAACATACTTCTACTCAACCAATTAAAATATTTGATTCTCTAACACTATTTGTATCACTTTATCCTTCATCAAGTTTCTCCTATTTTTATTCAAATTATACATACTCCTATTCTTTAAAGGTGACATCTCAATTATAAGATTTTCATCTTAATCTAGAGCCCACACCTTGCATAACTTGATTCGAGCCTAGCTTTCTAAAATATCTATTCATCGCAAAAATTTTGTTTCTCTTAATCCAAATTTTTCTTCTTTTCCCTAGGTATGTGGATATAATCATTGCAAACAAATAATTTCATGTGAGAAATCAATTTCTTCTGCCATCTCAAGTTTCCTCTAGTGCCTTGTCACCAATGGGTGAGCTCAATGTAGAAAATCATGTTGATTCACAAGCTAATGTAATTTGCTAAAGAAAGAGACAATACTATATTTCTACTCGTTACAACGAAAGCCAATAAACATCAAGACAATAATAATCAATAGAGGAAGAGAATCAAAGTCACATAAAATAATAAATATCCAGGGAATGCTGGAGCTCAAAACCCCATTATCTGTTTTGTATTAATCTGGAAAATCAAGATGAAATTATAATGCTTGCTCTCTCTAGAACAATCCCAGCACTCAACAAATTCAGTCTCCAAGTCATAAACAAGCTCAAGGCTAAATCTTAGCCTCTTCAAAAGCTCTCCAAGTCTCTATTCCAATGTGCCCTTGGTCAAAAAATTTGGATGAATATAATATGATCTGCTCAACCTTGAGCTTAACCCACACAAGTATTTCCTATCCTCCACCTGATGACTTCCGTTGGCCAATACTTAGCCACATTTCCAAGCCTCCAAGCTTCTAATTATTTGCACAATTCTTGAGAGAATTATCCCACATTTAAATGGAAATTCCTCATCCATAATTGTGCAATCCCTTCTAGGTTCAGTTAGCGATCGCATGCACCATCTATACAACTCATAAAACTATACAACAAATATTACACTGCACCTGCACTCTAGAGTAACACTATTTGAGTGCATTAGTGCACCAACTTACTGTTAACTCACTATTAGTTCCTCAAACAATTTGGAACTAATTTAACTGGACTTAACTCAGTAAACTGAGTTAACTAATTACAACTCATACTTAAGTAATCCTGGACCCCTATAATATAGGTAGAACATATACATGTCTTCAGAAAGGCTTCTAACTCAAAATTCCTAAGCTATGTAAGTCAATTCACTTTAGTTAACTATTACTATTTGCTATGAGAATAAAATTCGATTTTAATTCTTAGTTTAATTGAAGTACAAATTAAACTGGAATTTCTAGATTCTATTTTTATCATTTCTTGTTGCTATTTTCAACAATCACTCTCAACAAGAAAGGAATTCAACTTGATCCTGATCCTGAACCTTTGGAATGTTCTGCATGCACCACTACTCTTTAATTTTGTTGCTACAACAACTCTAGAAACAAAAAAAAAGATCCAACTTGAATGAGAATGATGCCTCTGTCATCAAAGTCTCTGATTGCTATTTCGTTTGTTGACTGAAAAATCTGCACTTCTATTGACTCTACCTTTCTACACTTTTGTCAACCCTTCTCTATGCTTCTTCAATATCTAACTGCTCTAGGCTTTGTCACTTTGATCTCTAACTACATCAATCCCACTGATTCCTCCCACTACTATGTACTTTGGGCTCCCGTAGCAAGCTACGATCCATGAGATAGAACCACTCAATGGACCCTTCCTAATTTCAGCCCTCTTGGGACTAGCACTTCACATCGCCCCACCTCACACCTGGAGGTATGGCTACATGTGCTCCCTTTACCCACTTGGCTCAAAATTCCCCCCTACTATAGGTCTCTACATGAGTGGACACCTCCAATTGGTCTCCTCTCAGCTTCTCGAATTGTGTCTACTCCACAATTGCTTTAGTCTATTTCTAAGACTTCTTCTTCCCTGCTTGAATGGATCTCTCCTCGGTCTCCTCTCAGCTTCTCTAGTTGTGGTTGCTCCACAACTTCCTGAAGCTTCTTCTGGGGCTACATGTTGAGAGGCAATTTACTCTACCTCTCAACCATCAAGTATCTAACATTTTCCTTGCTCCTTAAGGCTTTTTGTGCATCTTGTAACAAAATTTCATACAAGTTCTTTACTAGCACACCAATCTATTTCATGTCCTGATGTCACGAATTTTTTTGGAGAATGAGCTTATTTCAAATCAACAATATCTCTCTCATCCGAACTCTGATTTGGCCGATTTTATTTTGAATTTGGGTATTTGTCTGCAAAGAATCCAAATATTCTATTTGTTTTTGAAAAGTTTGTAGAAAAAAATTCAGATCTTCTCTGCAAACTCACTGCCCAAAACTCAAAACTTCAAAATATCCTCTAGTATATTGTTCTCAGCTCTGATTTCATGTAGAAAATCCTGTAGATTCACAAGCTAATGCAATTTGCTAAAGAAAGAGACAAGAATATACTTCTACTCTTTACAGTCGAAGCCAATAAACATCAAGAAAACAATAATCAATAGAGGAAGATAATCAAAGGCACATAACACAATAAATATCCAGGAAAATCCACAACTCGAAGCCCCACTATATATTTTGTATTAATTTGGAAAATCAAGATGAAATTACAATGCTTGTTCTCTCTGGAACAATCCCAGCACTCAGAAAATTCAATCTCCAACTCATAAGGAAGCTCAAGGACAAATCTTAGCCTCTTCACAAGATCTCCAATTCTCTATTCCGATGTGCCCTTGGTCAAAGAATTTGGATGAATACAATATGCTCTGCTCAACCTTGAACTTAACCTGCACAAGTATTTCCTATCCTCCACCTGATGACCTCCTTTGGCCAATACTTAGCGAATTATCTAGCTCTAAAATTCCCTATTTCCTAGTGCAATTCCTATGAACGATTAGCTCATCTTAAAGGGAAATCAGTGCATCCAAAACTGCACAATCCCTCTTAGGTTCAGTTCTTCATTGCATGCACCATTTGTACAACTCAGAAATTAATACAACAAATACTACATTGTCCTTGCACTGTAATCTTAACTGGGTCTTTCTCCAAATTGACATGCATGAGTTTCTGATGAGGGAATCTCCAGTTAACTAGAGTAGCACTAGTTGAGTGCATTAGTGCACCAATTGACTCTTAACTCACAATTAGTTCCTCAAACGATTTGGAACTATTTTAATTGGACTTAACTTAGTAAACTAAGTTAGCTAATTACAACTCATACTTAACTCATCCTAGACCCCTACAATATAGGGAGAAAATATACATGTCTTCAGAAAGACTTCCAACTCAAAATTCCTAAGTTAACTAAGTCAACTCACTTTAGTTAACTATTACAAGTTTCTATGAGAATAAAAATCGATTTTAATTCTCAGTGTAATTCAACGATAAATTAAACTAGAATTTCTGGATTCTATTTTTATCATTTCTTGTTGCTATTTTCAACACTAGGTAACAAATTGACTGGTCCACACAAGGTTGCAAGTACTTCATTACAAAATTCTCTATTAATTTTTCATCAGATATCATGGGCCTTTAATTCTCCACTTACATTTGATTTCTCCTTTATGTTTCTTTATATTTCTATGGAGCATATGGTATAACATATTCCCTATAATCCAGCGTTATTGAACAACACACCAAACTATTTTTAACAAATTTCTCTATCGCCATAACAAAAAAATTCCTAAAGATTGTAAATATTGTAGTTTTCATAATCATAATCACAATCCATGTCTCTCTACTAAAATTGGCATTCGTACAAGTGGTAGAGTATTACGCACGATCAATCAATATGGCATCTATACACTCATAAACCTATGAATGCACTAAGTCTAATATCTATAACACTTTCTACAAGCCTAAATAAATATTAACAACTTGGTTCAAGCTAATGATGCTCTCTGATGACGAGTCAGTCACAATTCAAACCTGGAAAAGCACCAATATACTAAATTGGAGGGATGATTAGAGGTACTTGCAGACTGAATTCGAGGATGGTCTAGATAGATGAAATCTAAGAAAATGAATTAACCTTTTAGATATATAATTTTCATTTATAAAAATGATGTCTAACAATGTGAATTTCGAGTTTTCATAAGATTGGTATGTTATTTTTTACGCAAATTATAATGAATATGTTTATGTTATTGTAAGATTCAAGGATCTAAATAATGGACCTTTCTTTAAAATGTTGTAGACAATAGATTATTCTTGTTCACAACTATTGTTTGTTGTGTTGTGTGTGTGTGTGTGTGAAATTCATTATATCCTTGAAATTACAATGCATTCTATTAGTGCAACCTAAAACGGTCTTAGCATTATCAAACAACCCATTTTCTAGATTGCAAGTCTCATGTCCTCTAGTGCACCATACCATTTTTTTCCAAATGGTTAAGTTGAAAAAAAGGAAATAAATGAGGGATGTAACTTAAGGTTTTGTTACATCCTATGAGAAAAATGTAATAAAAATAGTAGACACTATTTTTTAAATGATATATTTAAAATATGCATGGATGAATCTCTATTTGTCTATAGTTTCAAGGATAATGAATTTATCTAGTGTATAAAAAAAATATTGTGAAAATAGAGAGATATATGTTTTCTTAAAAGTTCATGCTTTTGTGTATTTGTAGCCCAAATTGTAACACCCCTTTCATTACCCCAAATTTTGCAATGTAAATAAGAACATGTAATGTTGGGGTCTCAACATTGATGATGTGATGTCAATCTATATTGTATGATGTAATGTAAAATTTTATTAATAAAAATGCTAGAGCTAAAGCAAGGGGACAACCAACATATTATGACACTTATGGGAGGGGAGAAAATTGACTTAAGAGGAAAAATATATCTTGGGTGAATATTTGAATTTTATGTGATGGTTAGTCTTCCTAAGAAGTTGAAAGTGTGGGAAGATGAAGGTTGAAAGTGTGAATGTAAAAATAAGAGGGACGAGTGATTAAGGGGTTCTTGTTCTTAGTTATTAAGCTTCTAATTTTCCTCTCTTCTATTACCTTCTCATATATATCTCTCTCTATCATCCTAAATTATTCTTCGAATAGGTCATGTTGGAATTTCTACTATAACTTTTCTTCTCGGATGTTCAAGAAGATGAAACTCAGACCATAGTCATTGGAAATCACGTTGGTCCCTGTTGATGCCTCGAAAATCGTTGTATCAACATTGGGGGATAACCACCCGGTTTAGACCTTAATTCAGCTCCTTTTCCATTTGGAATGGTGGCTCCGAATGGGGATAATGGGACCAGTTTCCCAGCAATGAGTAAACGGGATGAATGAATGACTGATTGACTAATCTAATGATAGGCGAATAACTTAATTTATCAGTGAAATAAAAGAACTACTACTAATCTTGGGAACTATTGTACTTTAAAGTGTAGCGCTTAATAATCTATGTTTATAAACAGGCATGTAGATGACTCTATTTAATAAACATGGACTTTTATTAATTCAAGGATTACTTTGCTTAAATCGTTAAACAAAGGGATTAGCGCAATATTGCTACACTTATATATCATCGATACATATACGATCAAAAGAAAAGCATCCCATAAACATCCAATAATGGAGGGAATAAAGAAATGCTATTAAAACACATACATATATTCGATAATATCAAAGGCAATCAAATAACAATTCATATGAAAAGAATGAATTCAGACATAGATAATAGTACCATATGAGCTGCTAGTCACTCCCAATATCAATTGCTATTTTAGATTCTTCTTCCAATGCAGAAATACTTCCAAACAAAGAAAATAGTGCACATTTGCAAAAAGGCTTCCTTGTCAAAATTAGAATAACTGGTCCAGTTTTATAAAAGAATATGGCTGAAGTACAGTAGTGCAACTTCAGCCTTTAAGTCAAGTACAAAACTTTACGACCCCTTCCAAAACAATGAAAGGGTCTATTAATACTTAATTAAGCTAACTATCTATGAAACTGAAATCCTACTTAATTGGTATCAATTGATTTTGATCATATTCTTCTCAACATCCTGGTAGTCGGCGTCATGAATAATCAAGTGGGTTGTTTGCCTTTAAACCTGAGCTGACTTATCGCAGGCATTGGCTTCACTTCAGGCGGTTTGGTGAGGCGAGAGCTAAGCTAGGCGGCATAGGTGGCATCCTGAATATCGGGGATAATATACCCGATTGCATCTGTAAGGCATTTGAGGGCGGCTCTTTGACTATGTGGTTTTACCAAGAAGAACCAATAGGTGTCCCATGTTAAACTGTTAATTCCAGCAATTAATCTCCCCTTTTCCTCTAGATCTGGATAACATGACTGCTCCAATGTTTTCATCGCTGTCAATTTTCCTGGAGTGCATTGGGAAATCATGTTTGACAAGTAGAGAGTATTATTAACCAATTCAACCAAATTTCTTGTAGTTGATTTTCAACTTGAAATTTCCCTCTCTGCTTTCATTAACTGGGACTGCCATTCTGTAAACAATATATCTTTATGTGACTCTAAAATTCTTGGTAAATTTGCCGCTTGTCCCTGATCAGTATTTTTCCAGTCAAGAAATGCAGCTATCGTTTCTTCAGTTTGATCCAATTCTGCTCTAGCCTTTTCTGTTTTTTCACTTATTGATGCCGTCAATTCGCATAGTGGTTCCGCCTGGCCGATTTGTTGACATAGAAGCTTGATTTGGCTATTAATGACGTATTTATCTGTAGTGCCTCTACTCTAAATTCAGTTATTTGTGGAACGCCCTTTGTCTTCTCAAGCTGTGCTGATAGTTGAGCAATCTGCTCATCTTTTGTTTTCAGCATTTGTTCATTTGCTGTCCTCAGTTGTGTTAAGGCTTCAGACAACTCTTTCTGCTTTTGGATTGCGCTGTGATCAATGCTTTGTTTCTCTGCCTGCAATTGTTGAATTAATTGATTATTTACTTGTTGTTGTGTCAACAATTGCAATTCTTCCTGCTCCACTTTCTGTTGTGCTTCTGTTAGATGTGCCTGCAGTAAAAAGATTTCCTGGTCTTTTGTTTTCAATAAAAGACTCACCTCTGATGCTTTGTCTATTGTTGCTGCTGAATAGGCTCCAACATATTGTGATAGTTTTGTTAGGTCATCAGAGGGGTCAAATTTCACCTTCCAAACCACATTGCCCGTGACCGTCTACTTTGGGAAAAGGGAAGGTTGATCAGTCCTTCTTCTCTTCCTCTATTGTTTTACTACAGCTTTATGCCTTGGGCTATAGAAGACATCCAAGGGAGGAATATCTTCTACCTGCAAAATGATTTGATCGGAGGGGTCCTTTGGTATTATTTCTACTTTGAACTGGGTAGGCCGCTGGTTCCACTTGGAACCTATTATGAAGTGGTTTCCTATGTGTCTGTTGCTTTCAAAGTTTCGGTGTCCTTTGAACATTCCAGACTGCTGATAATAGAATCAAATTGCTGCCATTCCTGGAGCAGTTTTGGATCAATATGAATATCCACATTTACTTCTATGTTGCTCTGCTTCTGCTCTTTAGTCTGGTTCTCCTCCCGCACTTTCTCCTGCTCTTTAGTCTGAGTTTCCTCCTGTGCTTTCTCTTGTTCTTTTGTTGTAACCGGAGGTTCCTTTAAATGTTGCCGTTCAGGTTTGCTTGATGCTATTGTTGGGGTTGTTGCTAACAGATCTAGAGGCAGAGTTTGCAACCTCTGTTCTCTAAGTCTGTTGAATTCAACCAACCCTTCATCCTCATATTTCATTCTGGCTAATGACTTAACCTGCATTATTGACTCGGCTGAGGAGAATAGGTCATCGAACATATCTTCTTTATGATCAAACTTTGCCAATTTGGACTGTTCAAGTGCATTATAGGCGACTTTGTTGGGATCAAATTGCCTATTAGGGAGAGTTTCTAGAGTTAATGATTTTATCTTTGTAGCTTCTTTCTCTGTGTGTTTGAAGTCATGCAATGTGTAGACACCACATCTCAGAGGAAAAGAGGGCCAGACCTGCTTCTTATTTTTCTTGAGAGTCTGTGTAACTCCCTCGGCAATGATCTGATAAGCTATTTCCCTCGCCAACAATTTATCAAGTATGTACAAAGGAAGGACATGAGGTTCGGCTTCGCTACCGAAAACGCTTATATAAGTGAACTTTTCCTCCCCGAACCATCTTCCTATTGATGTTAAATCAATCCCGGCTTGGTAGGAAATCTTGGGAGCAGGTTTATCAAAAATAGAGTAATGAATGGGTAACATAAAGCCATTGTAGACTTGGAATAAATGGTGCTTATAAGAAGATTTCCACAATTTCTGATGGTATATGTGAATAGGCATGGGGTCTTGTGATGTCCACCTCCAACCGAGCACAGGAAATTCATAATTAAAACACAGGGTATCTAGAATATAGGCACTTTAGTAGAATGGGGGAGTTAACCTTTCAGTAATGCGGGTCTTGTTTCTAAAATCAAGAACAACTGTTGCTAGTTTATCTGACAGTATAGTTGCCCAATCCATTATTTCACGGTTACATGCCGCTTCCATCAAGGGAACCATTTCTATAGTGAAATTAGAGGAATCGTGCAACCCCCACAGTCTACACATCATTATCCCAGCATAACAATAAGGATAACATAGGGAATCAACAGAGTACTTACTGGAAGATTCATGCTTGTGTTTTGCCGGATTTTGTCTCCAATCCTGGATGGGTTCAGATTCAACTTCGTTCTCTTTTCGGAATTTCTCCAAAAACGCCTTGTTGTACTTCTTTTCTGGCTCAGGCAAATGATACATTTGCCTTAAATCATCAGCCTTGAATGAACCGAAGATTCTCCCATCTCTGGTGCAGAAAGTTTTGTCTGTGATTGGAATTTCCTCAATTGCCCACATCACTACATCCGTATATGGGAGAATTTATTCCCGAGCTACTATCCGATGAAGGAAGGAATCGGCTAAGTCTTTTAAAGTAGCATCAGATTTTCGAGTCGCATCTGCAGTGGCTTGTACTGTTGTCACTTCAGGTTCTTCGGCCTCAATCAAATTATAGGTACTTTGCCAAGTAGTTTTGGCGAGACCAGAACATGTAGTATCAGATATCAATCATTTCTTTTTATTTTTTGGATCAGCGACAGCTTGTCCTGTGGCTGGCACAGCGGAAGCGACTGTGGTTTTCTTAGACTTCTTCCCCATTCTGCATGAGTTTTCTGCTTTGGAAGAATTCTGCACAGGAGTGAGAATAAGCATAACACAGAGAATTGGTAGTGAAAATCAAATATGAGAGAGATATATTGATCAATGTGTGATGAGGGATTAACTTTAAAGTGGCCGCGGATACAATCTATGAGAAGATTTTAGGACTTACTATTACATTAAATGGCCATTTAAAACCTGTCAATCGTTTAAATGGCCATCATATCATTAATCGGCCGAATGATTTGTTTAAGCGTGCCTTGGATGTTTTGGCGGTTGAGCGCAGGTAAATCAATGTTCCACAGATAAGGTCTTTAACATGAATTAATCGTAATATGCTTCTGTTTTAACGGCTTTTTTGAAGTTTGCGCTTTTGGCTTTATCGCAATCGGGCGTCGGGGAAAACTTAAATCCTTATATTGACACCTTTGGAAATCCCCAATCGCCGATAGCGATATCGCATCGCATTGGGAGTATGGGAACTTTAAGAAAGCATGGATGGTATATTGCCGATCGCCGATAGCGATATCGCATCGCATCGGGTGTATTACTTGGGGTGCTTTTAAAAACATGCATAGTATATCGCCGATCGTTGATAGCGATATCGCATCGCATCAGAGCGAAAGGAACTTTATCGCATCGGAGAAAACCAATGGGCCTTTAAAGTATGCCTCCTATGTCATTATGATATGCGATCTTGCGATCGCTTTATCGCAATGATAAAAGATTGATTATTTATATTATAAGACCAAAATTGGTTTGTCCAAAAGGTTTTTTATAATGTTTTCATTTTATTTTCGGACCTTTTTTGAATAATACAATGTTGATACCAATCAAAACTAAAAGGGACCCATTTCATATGATAGTTTTTGTGAATAAAAATGATATGAAATGGGGGGTTGTTGTAGAGCACAACAATTGGCGATTCGCTGGACGAAACAGTTATCTCTGAAAAGTATGGAAATACTTAAACTTTTTCAAAATAGAGTTCTCATTAAAGGGGAAAATTATAATATAACTAGGTATATATGCATTCTAAATAAAATGAATCTATCTTTGTTAATTTCCTCTCTTGTTTAATATTAGATACATTCTAAGTTTTAAATTGGCCTTTATTGGTTTATAATGATAAAACAAAGAACCTTTCCAAATCAGCTTTTAGAATTGACTCCTTTGTCACAGGTAGAGCCTCTGCTGCCAGCAAACGTTCATAGTTTCAACAGGGATACCTTTAAACCATATTATTATCCATTGTCCCATCCATTTAAGAGTGTGATTAACAGAATGAATTCAAAACATGTTTTCATATTTTGTATTTCCTTTCTTTTCTTGTTATTGCTAAGATAAAAAGCCGTTGTCCTGGTTTGGTGACCAGTTATTGAAAATGCCATTCACTGGTAGTAATCTAACCGAACAAGCTGGCTCGTGATGAGACCCCTTGTCTTATAATTCTAAGCCATTACCCTGTTTAGGTATGCAGTATTGGTAATTTCGGTTAAACTATTTCCCTATGAACATGGTAATCAGGCTTGTAATAAGACCTCTTATCTTTAATATCAGATATTTTAGAATTACACTCTGAGTAACCATAAACTTTGGTGAATGGGATGGACAATTTTCTCCTTAAGAGTAGATGGATGACAAGGTAAGAGTTAAAGATGCTGAAGTTGGATTAGTTTCTATTTTGATATTGATAACCTTTTTGTGACCAATCTGAAAACATAAAATGATTTACAATACTTCTAAACTTTGAGAAGGGTTCACAAAAAGTGAAGTGTGGTTTTGGAATGCAATTATACCTAGTTTCCTAGAAATTATCCCTCTTGTGTAAGACTTTTGTTATTTTAAAAGTAAATATCATCACTACTTCTGTTGAGCAAATTTTAAGTACAACAAAGGTCAATGGAAGATACCTTACAACATTATTTTCTAATGGTCCTACGAACTACAAAACTCTATTAAACTAAAAAGGAGAAGGGGTTACCTCCTCAATTAAAGAATTTCTTTAAGATAAGGCCATTAACAGGGAGAGAATCTCTCAAACCTGATAAATCTTGTAATATGAAGGTCGAATGGCCTATCTTCTCACAGATCTGAAATGGCCCAAGCCACATCTTCTGGAACTTGGTGTGTTTTCCCTTGTCCTCATGGGCTTTGTCCCATTTCAGAACTAAATCACCGACTTGAAATTGTTTTGAACCGGATGAGACTGAATCAAAGGACGACATGATGATTTGCTGATGTTTTGCATGAATAACCTTGGCTTTTTTGCTTTCCTCTTCTAATTTTAGAATTTGGTCATGTCTAAGTTGAATAGAAGAAGAAGGGTTTTCCTCAATAAACTGAACTAAGGCTAGGGAAGGAAGGACAAGATTTGTTGGTAACACTGCTTCTTTTCCATACACAAGGTTGAACGAAGAAGATCCTATGGAAGCCTTATGTGTTATCCTATCAGCCCATAGTGCGAATATTAAGGATTTGTGCCATGTTTTATGGTTATGTTTGATAGTTCGCTTAATAATTTTAATCAGATTTTTATTTGTAGACTCTGCTAAACCATTACCCTGAGGATAGTAATTAGCAGAATATTTTAATTTAAATCCTCTTTTAATAGCAAAATCAAACATAGCATTGCCTAAGAAGTAAGATGCATTATAAAAAACAAGAGCATTTGGGACACCAAACCTGGTAATGATGAATTGATCTATGAATTCAATGATTGCCTCAGAATTTGTCATCTTCAAAGGAATTGCTTCAACCCACTTAGTAAAATAATCAGTAGCAGTAAGGATATACTTATGCTGTTTGGAAGAATGTGGAGTAATTTCCCCAATGATGTCCAATCCCCATTGCTCAAATGGCTATTCAATGTTGACCGGTTGCAAAGGAAAAGCTGATTTTCTTTGTCTTCCACTAGAAGTTTGACAATTTCGGCATTTCCTTACATATTCATGAGCATCTCTAAACAGAGTGGGCCAATAATATCCAGCATGAATGATTTTATGGGCTGTTGTGTCAGCTCCAAAATGTCCTCCTGCTGGTCTATCATGTAATTCCTGCAAAACCTTTTGTGCTTCAGGTTTTTCTAGGCATCTTAATAAGATTGAATCATAATTTTGCCTAAAAAGCACATCATCAATAATTGTGAAATTTTTTGCTTTCAATCTAATGGCCCTTTTGTTTTTGTAAGAAAGGTTAGGAGGTGCATATCCATTTTTTAAATAAAATATTAAGTCAGCATATTGTGACTCAGAATCAGTAATACTTATCTGGTTGATTTCTTCGGTTTGATCTGTATCACCTGATTCTGGAATGTTGGATGCTCCTGCCAATAACCTGAAAAAACCTTGGCCTCTAACAATCTTTGCTGGTTTAATTTCTAAGTCATATTCTTGAAGTGATGTAACCCAATTTGCCCTTTTTTCACCTAGTTCCCTTTGGATCAATAGTTGCCTTACTGCAGGAAAAGGAACTACAACTTTTGTGTGGGTTTTTAAAAGGAAGGGTCTGTAATGTTTGACAACTTTATTTACACCAAAGGCTTGTTTTTCTACTTCGGAGTAATTCAATTCAGCACCCTGAAGATTTGAACTATAAAATGAAATGGGTGCTTCCAAA
Organism: Pinus tabuliformis; assembly: GCA_031772625.1. NCBI lineage: Eukaryota > Viridiplantae > Streptophyta > Pinopsida > Pinales > Pinaceae > Pinus > Pinus tabuliformis. Next base: position 225,919,948 of record CM062813.1, read on the forward strand.
TTGTGATCATTAAGCTGTGTGAGTATTGCTGCATAAGACAAGTTGGATGCAATAGTATACAGTGTGAAATGATTAGGAAAATTAGGAGTATTTAAGGCTGGGGCATTGATTATTGATTGTTTGATTAAATCAAACGCTTCCTTTTCTGCTGATCTCCACTTAAAGACTGAATTTTGCTTAATCATAGTTTGAAGTGGCAAAATTATTTGAGAAAAATCTAGAACAAATCTTTTGACAAAATTGATTTGGCCTAAAAATCACTGCATGGATTTTTTATTATGAGGGAAAGGGATTTCAGAGATTTCTTTGATCCTGTCAGGATCAATATAAATGCCATCTTTAGACACAATAAAGCCTAAGAGCTTTCCTTGATCAAGAGCGAAGAAAGATTTTTTAGGGTTAAGAGAAATACCATATCTTTTGCAGCGTTGAAAGATTTGATTTAAATCATGCAAATGATTGGACTTCTCCTTAGAGAATACAGTAATATTTTCTAGATAGATGACTACTGTTCTATTAATCAACCCTTTAAAAGCTATATCCATCACTCTTTGGAACGTCGCTCCTGCATTAATAAGTCCGAAAGGCATTTTCTGATACGCATATGTTCCCCATTTTGTTCTGAATGTGGTTTTGAGCTGGTCATCAGGATGGACCAAAACTTGGTTATATCCTGAGAAACTGTCTAGAAAGGACATTAACTCAGAGCCTGCTACTGATTGGAGTATTTGCTCCATAGTAGGTAATGGGAAATTATCTTTTAATCTCGCCTTGTTCAAATTTCTGAAATCGATACAAATCCTAATGTCGCCATTTTTCTTTCTGACTGGCACCATATTGGAGACCCAGTTTGAGTGCCAAACGGGAAAAATAATCTTAGCTTTCAAGAGTTTGTTAAGTTTGGATTTTATTTGACTCTCTAAGTTCAGATGTATTTTCCTCAACTTCTGCTGAATTGGTTTCTGTTCGGGAAGCATTGGAATGGTATGCTGGATGATGGATGTATCATATGTCTTTAAATCATCATATTTCCAAGCAAAAACCTATTTATTTTTCCTTAACAGTCTAATGAATGCCTCCTTTTCTTCCAAGGAAAGTCCTAATCCTAAATTAATGTTTTGAGGAGTTTGCTCAGTGCCAAGGTTTATCAGCTCAAACCTTAGGGTATAACTTTGGAGCTTTGCATTACTCACAGGTTTAAACCTGTCTTTAATATCATAAAGATCTTCAAGCTTCACCACAGGCTTAGGGATTGAATTTTCCTCAGGTTTACCTCTCATTTGAAGTTCATGCTCATTTTCCTCGATGATTTGATCATCATAGGACTTTTCAGAAGTTAAGAACTGTAAAATGTCTTCATCATGGTTGAATGCTCTCCAATTAGTGACATTGTCAGGAATTGATGGCCTAAAAAGCAATTCTACTGAAAATCTATCTAGGTTGTAGTCTTCGGAAGGTAGGAACTTGGAAGCAACATTGGCTAGCAGGTCAGCTGCCGAATTTTGAGACCTGGGAATAGAAGAAATATTGAATGCCAAAAAGTGGGAGGTGAGTTCCTGTATCAGTGATTGATAATGTTTAAGATGGGTGGAAAGACAATGAATTGTATTCCTTACCTGTTTGATAATAATTTCAGAATCTCCAAACACTTTCAAATATTGGACCTTAAGGCCAATAGCTTTATATAGTCCTTGGACTAAGGCTTCATACTCTGCTGTGTTATTTGTGCATTCAAATTCTAACCTACAGGACAACATTGTTTTTCCCCTTGTGGGCTAATCAAAATACATCCTGCTCCTGAGCCCTCACTAGATTTGGACTCATCGAAATATAACGACCAAAATAAAGAAGTATTAACAATTTTATTTACATTTTTCTCAGTATCATTGAAACATCCTGACCTATCTGTTTGTGAAAAATCCTCAATCTGAGATGTAAAATGGTTTACTGAGAAAGGGGATGGCTGGGCAGCAAAGTTACCAAAGAATGACTCTGATGAATAATTCCCCAAAATGTTGTTATTAAATGCTATTGTTTGGTTTTCTTGTTCAAATTCAGTAACCGTATGGGCCATATTTTTTTCTCGATCGATCCTTATTTGATTTGGCTTACCCTTATAGGGAAGCCACATATGTGACCAATCATTAGAAATATACCCATGTAGTTTCTCAGACCAATCCCTACTGAAGATTAAACCATAAAATTCAGGTATATCGGCTATTAGGATATCAATCCTTTGTACTATTCTGGGATTAGCAGATAACCTGATAGTTACGGAATTAATCTCTCCCAAAACATGTACTTTATTCCTGTCCAACTGTACAATATGAATAGCAGACTTCTGGGGTTCAATGTTCAGTTTGGAACAAACTGAAGCTGGCATTATGTTAGAAGATGCCCCTGAGTCAATCAAGTAGTTGTGCAGGTTTCTATTGTAGATCTCATAGGTTAGAAGGAAAGGTGGAGTATGAGAGTTTGATCTATCTCCTATTAGGACTGCATCAGTAGCTTCAACCATACCAGAAGGTGGTTGACCTGTATCATTTGCAGCTTTAGCACTGGGAAGAGGTGAAGTAGGAACAACATTTAATTCTTTGAGAAGCAATTTCTGCTGATGTTTTAATTTGCTAAGTTCAAACATGGTAATGTTTGCCTTAGTTTTCTTCATATCATCAACAATATTGTAATCCATTGAATCCTATACTACCAAAGTTATAGATGTTGAAGGAGTATTTGAGGTTGAAGGTTGGTTTTGAGGAACTGCTGCAGGTGGCTTCTTTGTAGATACTTTTTCCTTTGTTGTAGCAGCACCTGCACTCCTTTTCTTTGAAGTTGCCTGAACAGGTTCGGAAGTACTTTTACTCCTAGTAGTGACAGGAAACGCTTCTTCTTCATTATTTGTATCGGAGTTAGGCAGTATGAAATCCCACATTCCATGACATTCAACAACTTCCTCTTCTTCATCAGTAGGTGTAGCTGTTTCTTCTTCTCCTTCTTCAAGATCTGAATCTGCATTTGATATAACATTTGGTGGTTTTGATTCAGTTTTCTTATAATTTCTAAAGGGTCTTTTGGTCGAGCTTTCGGCTACTTGTTTTTTGATTTCAACCATTTCGTTTGACATAGTCTTGAGGACCTTTTGCAGACCCTCCATGTCATATGGATCTTTTGGGGTTTTCTTCTTTGAATCATCTTTAAAAGAAATTTTTTTGGCTTTTTTGTCTTCCAGAGCAGCTTTCTTTTCTAGAGCATTAATGCGTTTCTCCACAACAAGTGCGTCTTTCATGTTTTCAGCTAAAGTAGGTTTCCCAGCCCTATCTATAAAAATAGCTATATTGGCAGGTAGGGCAGTTATATACCATTCACTTCGGATTTTCTCACTTGGTTTGGAGGCCGTTGGGATTTTATTCAAGATTTTATTGAATCGGGCGTTAAATTCCTTAATTGGTTCCCTATGTTCTATCCTAAGATTGGAGAGATCGTTTATTAGTGTAGCCAAAGACCTATCATCTCCATACTTAGTAAGAAACTCTTCTTGGCAAGTGTTCCAACTGGTAATGGAACCAGAAGGTAAAGAAAAATACCAAGATCCTGCTGATCCTTGCAAAGTATAAGGGAAAAGTCTAACAACAACATGTTGCTCTGTGACTCCCTTCAAGTTGACTTCCAACATGAAGTTATTAATATGTTCCTCAGCTTATGTTCCATCATCTTGGTTAAACTTGGGTAGCCATTTTTCAGGAGCATCAGGTAATGCATGCAATGGTGCAGGCATGTTGACTGCACCAGGCCTGGTCCATGGATCTGCCATTATAACAGCAATAGTAGATGATACTACTGTTGAAATTCCAAATGTCTGGGAAGGAAATGGTGTTGCGGAGTGAGCAGGTTGGGATGTTAAAGTTCCTAATCCCTGATGAACAACAATATCTAATGGGGGAGTGGATGGTTGACTTCGCACAGGGGAAGGTGAGATGGAGGATGTAGATGAAAGCTCTTCACTGTCAGATCCCTCAGTATATTTCATTGCCTTTTTCCTTTTGGGTAAAGGTAACTCAGTGGGTTCAATACCGAGCTTTCCGCTCTGAAATCTGGTGAGAGGGCGAGCTAAATTGAACTGCGAAGTCGCACTGCTTTGTGATACCTCAGATTTCTGTGGTGAAATCGAGAAGCTCTGAAGTTTGTGGATAAGAGACTGGACTTCAGGGGATTCAAGACTTAATTATTCTGGAGTATGATGGGTTTGAGCAGTGGTAGTTGATTCCTCTTCTTCCTGTTTGGATACTAGAGAACCAACATGCAATTGGGAAGTACGAGGTGATACGGAGGGAGAATTACTCTTAGAATGGCCTGTAGATTTGGGTTTGCTTGCCATTCACAGTTGTCCCTCCTTCTAGCGCCAAAAATGTTGATGCCCTGAAAATCGTTTTATCAACATTGGGGGATAACCACCCGGTCCGGACCTTAATACAGCTCCTTTTCCATTTCGAATGGTGGCTCCGACTGGGGATAATGGGACCAGTTTCCCAGCAATGAGTAAATGGGATGAATGAATGATTGATTGACTAATCTAATGATAGGCGAATAACTTAATTTATCAGTGAAATAAAAGAACTACTACTAATCCCGGGAACTATTGTACTTTAAAGTGTAGCACTTAATAATCTATGTTTATAAACATGCATGTAGATGACTCTATTTAATAAACATGGACTTTTATTAATTCAAGGATTACTTTGCTTAAATCGTTAAAAAAAGGGATTAGCGCAATATTGCTACACTTATATATCATCGATACATATACGATCAAAAGAAAAGCATCCCATAAACATCCAATAATGGAGGGAATAAAGAAATGCTTTTAAAACACATACATATATTCGATAATAGCAAAGGCAATCAAATAACAATTCATATGAAAAGAATGAATTCAGACATAGATAATAGTACCATATGAGCTGCTAGTCACTCCCAATATCAATCGCTATTTGAGATTCTTCTTCCAATGCATAAATACTTTCAAACAAAGACAATAGTGCACATTTGCATAAAAGCTTCCTTGTCAAAATTAGAATAACTGGTCCAGTTTTATAAAAGAATATGGCTGAAGTACAGTAATGCAACTTCAGTCTTTAAGTCAAGTACAAAACTTTACGACCCCTTCCAAAACAATGAAAGGGTTTATAAATACTTAATTAAGCTAACTATCTATGAAACTGCAATCCTACTTAATTGGTATCAATTGATTTTGATCATATTCTTCTCAGCAACCTGGCAGTCGGCGGCATGAATCATCAAGTAGGCTGTTTGCCTTTAAACCTGAGCTGACTTATCGCAAGCATTGGCTCCACTTTGGGTGGTCTGTTGAGGCGAGAGCTAAGCTGGGCGGCATAGGTGGCATCCTGAATATCGGGGATAATATACCCTATTGCATCTGTAAGGCATTTGAGGGCGGCTCTTTGACTATGTGGTTTTACCAAGAAGAACCAATAGGTGTCCCATGTTAAACTGTTAATTCCAGCAATTAATCTCCCCTTTTCCTCTAGATCTGGATAACATGACTGCTCCAATGTTTTCATCGCTGTCAATTTTCCTGGAGTGCATTGGGAAATCATGTTTGACAAGTAGAGAGTATTATTAACCAATTCAACCAAATTTCTTGTAGTTGATTTGCAACTTGAAATTGCCCTCTTTGCTTTCATTAACTGGGACTGCCATTCTATAAACAATATATCTTTATGTGACTCTAAAATTCTTGGTAAATTTGCCGCTTGTCCCTGATCAATATCTTGCCAGTCAAGAAATGCAGCTATCGTTTCTTCAACTTGATCATATTCCGCTCTAGCCTTTTCTATTTTTTCACTTATTGATGCCGTCAATTCGCATAGTGGTTCCGCCTGGGTGATTTGTTGACATAGAAGCTTGATTTGGGCTATTAATGCCGTCTTTATCTGTATTGCCTCTACTCTGAATTCAGTTATTTGTGGAATGCCCTTTGTCTTCTCAAGCTGTGCTGATAGCTGAGTAATATGCTCATCTTTTGTTTTTAGCATTTGTTCATTTGCTGTCCTCAGTTGTGCCAAGGCTTCAGACAACTCTTTCTACTTCTGGATTGCGTTGTGATCAATCCATTGCTTCTCTGCCTGCAATTGTTGAGTTAATTGATTATTTACTTGCTGTTGTGTCAACAATTGCTGTTCTGCCTGCTCCGCTTTCTCCTGTGCTTCTGTTAGTTGTGCCTACAATAAAAAGATTTCCTGGTCTTTTGTTTTCAATAAAAGACTCACCTCTGATGCTTTGTCTATTGTTGCTGCCGAATAGGCTCCAGCATATTGTGATAGTTTTGTTGGGTCATCAGAGGGGTCAAATTCCTCCTTCCAAAACACATTGCCCGCGACCGTTTGTTCTAGGAAAAGGGAAGGTTGATCAGTCCTTCTTCTCTTCCTTTGTCGTTTTACTACAGCTTTATGCCTTGCGCTATAGAAGACATCCAAGGGAGGAATCTCTTCTACCTGCAAAATGATTTGATCGGAGGGGTCCTTTGGTATTATTTCTAATTCCTTTGAACTGGGTAGGCCGCTGGTTCCACATGGAAACTGTTGTGAAGTTGTTTCCTATGTGTCTGTTGCTTTCGAAGTTTCAGTGTCCTTTGAACATTCCATACTGCTGATAATAGAATCAAATTGCTGCCATTCCTGGAGCAGTTTTGGATCAATATGAGTATCCACATTTACTTCTATGTTGCTCTTCTTCTGCTCTTTAGTCTGGGTCTCCTCTCGCACTTTCTCCTGCTCTTTAGTCTGAGTTTCCTCCTGTGCTTTCTCTTGTTCTTTTGTTGTAACCGGAGGTTCCTTTGAATGTTGTCGTTCAGGTTCGCTTGATGCTGTTGTTGGGGTTGTTGCTAACAGATCTAGAGGCAGAGTTTGCAACCTCTGTTCTCTAAGTCTGTTGAATTCAACCAACCCTTCATCCTGATATTTCATTCTGGCTAATGACTTAACCTGCATTATTGACTCGGCTGAGGAGAACAGGTCATCGAACATATCTTCTTTATGATCAAACTTTGCCAATTTGGCCTGTTCAAGTGCATTATAGGCGACTTTGTTGGGATCAAATTGCCTATTAGGGAGAGTTGCTAGAGTTAATGATTTTATCTTTGTAGCTTCTTTCTCTGCATGTTTGAAGTCATGCAATGTGTAGACACCACATCTCAGAGGAAAAGAGGGCCAGACCTGCTTCTTATTTTTCTTGAGAGTCTGTGTAACTCCCTCGGCAATGATCTGATAAGCTATTTCCCTCGCCAACAATTTATCAAGTATGTACAAAGGAAGGACATGAGGTTCAGCTTGGCTACCGAAAACTCTTATATAAGTGAACTTTTCCTCCCCGAACCATATTCCTATTGATGTTAAATCAATCCCGGCTTGGTAGGAAATCTTGGGAGCAGGTTTATCAAAAATAGAGTAATGAATGGGTAACATAAAGCCATTGTAGACTTGGTATAAATGGTGCTTATAAGAAGATTTCCACAATTTCTGATGGTATATGTGAATAGGCATGGGGTCTTTTGATGTCCACCTCCAACCGAGCACGGGAAATTCATAATTAAAACACAGGGTATCTAGAATATAGGCACTTTAGTAGAACGGGGGAATTAACCTTTCAGTAATGCGGGTCTTGTTTCTAAAATCAAGAACAACTGTTGCTAGTTTATCTGACAGTATAGTTGCCCAATCCATTATTTCACGGTTACACGCCGCTTCCATCAAGGGAACCATTTCTATAGTGAAATTAGACGAATCGTGCAACCCCCACAATCTTCACATCATTATCCCAGCATAACAATAAGGAGAACATAGGGAATCAACAGAGTACTTACCGGAAGATTCATGCTTGTGTTTTGCCAGATTTTGTCTCCAATCCCGGATGGGTTCGGATTCAACTTCATTCTCTTTTCAGAATTTCTCCAAAAACACCTTGGTGTACTTCTTCTCTGGCTCAGGCAAATGATACATTTGCCTTAAATCATCAGCCTTGAATGAACCGAATATTCTCCCATCTCTGGTGCAGAAAGTTTTGTCTGTGATTGGAATTTCCTCAATTGCCCACCTCACTACATCCGTATATGGGAGAATTTGTTCCCGAGCTGCTATCCGATGAAGGAAGGAATCGGCTAAGTCCTTTAAAGTACCATCAGATTTCTGAGTTGCATCTGCAGTGGCTTGTACTATTGTCACTTCAGGTTCATCGGCCTCAATCAAATTATAGGTACTTTGCCAAGTAGTTTTGCCAAGACCGGAACATGTAGTATCAGATATCAATCCTTTCTTTTTATTTGTTGGATCAGCGACGGCTTGTCCTGTGGCTGGCACAGCGAAAGCGACTGTGGTTTTCTTAGACTTCTTCCCCATTCTGCTTGAGTTTTCTGCTTTGAAAGAATTCTGTACAGGAGTGAAAATAAGCGTAACACAGAGTATTAGTAGTGAAAATCAAATATGAGCGAGATATATTGATCAATGCGTGATGAGGGATTAACTTTAAAGTGGTCGTGGATACCATCTATGAGAAGATTTTAGGACTTACTATTACATTAAATGGCCGTTTAAAACTTGCCAATCCTTTAAATGCCAATCATATCATTAATGGGCTGAATGATTTGTTTAAGCATGCCTTGGATGTTTTGGTGGTTGAGCGCAGGTAAATCACTGTTCGACAGATAAGGTATTTAATATGAATTAATCGTAATATGCTTTTGTTTTAACGGCTTTTTTGAAGTTTGCGCTTTTGGATTTATCGCAATCGGGCGTCGGGGGAAACTTAAATCCTTATATTGACACCTTTGGAAATCCTCGATCGTCGATAGCGATATCGCATCGCATCGGGAGTATGGGCACTTTTAGAAAGCATGGATGCTATATTGCCGATCGTCGATAGCGATATCGCATCGCATCGGGCGTATTACCTGGGGTGCTTTTAAAAACATGCATAGTATATCGCCGATCGCTAATAGCGATATCGCATCGCATCGGAGCGAAAGGAACTTTATCGCATCAGAGAAAACCAATGGGCCTCTAAAGTATGCCTCCTATGTCATTGCGATATGCGATCTTGCGATCGCTTTATCGCAATGATAAAAGATTGATTATTAATATTATAAGACAAAAATTGGTTTGTCCAAAAGGTTTTTTATAATGTTTTCATTTTGTTTTCGGACCTTTTTTGAATAATACAATGTTGATACCAATCAAAACTAAAAGGGACCCATTTCATATGATAGTTTTTGTGAACAAAAATGATATGAAATGGGGGGTTGTTGTAGAGCACAACAGTCCCATGATCCAATTTTCAAATCTTGGGTTGTGAAATTGTAGGAAATAGAACTAGAGGAATTCTAGATTTTTAAATGCCTTTTTAAATGGGTCGTGTTGCAATTTCTGATAAAACTTTTCTTCTGGGAGGTGTTGAACCTCACAATTGCTTCTTTTTGGCATCCTTTTTCACCCTGTCTATTTCATTTTTTATCTTCATAATAACACAATGGGCATAAATTTACAGGAATTAGGACATGGCATGTATACAATTGTCTTTTATTCCGTAAAATGATAATATTATTTATTATTTAGTTTAATTTTTACTTCAGCTACTGAATTACAATGATTATGTAGCTAATACAAGATTTTGCAGGCAAGTTCTTGGTTTGACAGGTTAGAAGGTACCAGTTGGGAAGCAAAATATATGGGTAGGTAGCAATTGAGGCACTCAATTATTTCCTCATACTCTCATGAGCCAGATCAATGGAAACATGTCCTAGCAATGCGGTCAAACATGAATTCAACCTACGTAGTCTACAACATGTGAGAAAGAACAAGATTTATGCCTCATGATTTGATTTGATAATAGAAAATCATGAGCAAATTATGTGATGTTCTCTTTTCAAGTTAAATTTAGTTTCCATTGATAGGGATTAGGCATATGGCTCTGAATAATTAATTGTTATGAGCTCTATAAATATGCCTCTCGATAGAAATGAAAACAATGATAGTAAGGACATGAGAGTGAGACTGAAACTCTATTATTAATAACCTATTTTTAAAAGAATCATTTCATTTTCTCAGCAAGAGTTCATGTGTGGTTAAGTGTTTTATCTATAGAGTAGTGATTTCTTGCTTCTTGTGGAGGGACCCCTCGAGACAATAAGGATTTCTATTTTGTTTTAGCAGTTAGAAATTAGCTTTATATTTTCCATAGATTTCTGTTTATTAGATTGAGTAATTGGATTTTCTATTTCTTTTAGATTTAAGTCAAGACCATTCTACTAATCATTTCTATTTTTCAAATATTTTGGATGCACATGGATAAAGCATAGTAGCAGTGCTATAGTTCTACATTTCAATTAAATAGACAAAACTTTATCTTTCTTATAGACAATGGATTTATTCGTAGAATTGAATGTTAAATTTCAAACATGTGTGATCTTTAATTTAAGAAAGTGTGAGTGTGTTTAAGTAAGAGTTGGTTTCATTTAATTTTCATGCAAGTGTTATTTCTATTTATACAAATGTCTGGTGAGGTTAATAGTGGTTTTCATTTTTGCAAATAAGTGTGTATATAATACAAAGTGTGGGATTAATTTTCATTTATGTCAAGTGCGATTGATTTACATTTATGCTAAAGTGTGAGATTTTTATTTCAAGGAAAACTATGGAATTTTATAAACAAATTTATTTTTTGTTTGAAAGTAAGAGAGTGTGATCATCATTGTAGAGTTAATATTATTTTCTAGTAATAACTAATTTACTCATAAAATACATGTGCATTTCGATAACTCAATTTAATTTAGAATTTGGGTGAGTAATAAAAGACTTCAAGCACATACAATGCACATACACTTCATCATTTTACTAGACCTGGTTGATAATTTATGTGAGGAATTTAAGATGAATTATGTTACCAAACATTTTTGCTCTATTTATGAGGACGTGTATATAGGAGCCTTTTTCTTTTTACTTAAAAAAACAACAACAACAATAACAAAAAAAAATGATATGCATAGAGAAAGAGATTCTAGAGGTAGATTTGTAAGTAGAGTTAGAAGCTTAATACCAACATCATCACTTGCCCCACCACAACCTTGTAGTGCCACACCACCTAACCAAACTCATATTCCATATACTGCAGGCAAAAACGAACTTCCTGAGGTAATTAAATCTCAAATCTAACCTAGAGATTCACAAAATTCATTAGCTGAAGCTGTAATAGAAGAACAGGATCCTACATCCCCAACAGAAAGAGTAATTTTTATATCTTCAACTGGAGAGAAAATTATAGGACAAGAACTAGAAGTCCCTATTAAAGAAGAGGAGAAAGAAACTTATTTTAACCTACCATCGATAGAAGAACCAGAAGAACTAGAAGAGGAAATACAAAATCCAATTTTGGAACCATACATTACTTTTTAAGAATCTACAATGGTTGGAGAAGGGGAAGGATGGGTACATAATCTGAATGGTGAACAACATAGGATTGGAGGAGGAAGAGGAGGAAATAGGAGAGGTGGAAGAGGTGGACGAAGAGGAAGATGAGGTGGAGGAGGATATACATAACCCTTCGGATTTCTCATCCTTGATGAGGATACCACAACCACTATGAAAAATATCTCACCCTCCATCCTTCCAAATTTTCATGGATTAAGGAATGAAGATCCTAAAATATTTCTCTTTGAATTTGAAGTCTTGTGTAGGTCTTATGAATACTTGTTTGACACTCAAAAGTTGAAATTATTTCCAACAACTCTTAAGGATGCAACATTAAAATGGTTCATGGCACTAGAAGCACATTCTATAAGAACATGGGAACAAATGAAAACTATGTTCTTAGAGAAATATAAAGACTACTGTATGCCCCATAATCTTAAAGATGGAGTCTTTAAAATGATGCAAAAAGAAGATGAAAATATTGAATATTTCATTGAAATGTTTGCTTATAATATTAAAACGGCTCAAATGCATGATCTAGATGAAGAAAAATTGAAAGCTCTCTTATTAACATCCATCACAGATGAGTGGACTAATCTTCTCAATTTGATGGGTAAGGGAGATATTTCTCAGTTAACATTTGGAGATATTTGTTGTTTATGCATACATGTTTTAAGAGGTAAAGCAAGAATGGGGAAAAATCCAAGATACCCTGTCATGTATAGGATTAATAAATCTACAACTCGGACAACAAGTAGGGTTGAATTGGGTAATTTTCTTGACAATTTTAAAACAAATATTTTGGGGAGTCTTAGTAAACAAATAGATACCCTTAAAGTATAAAATAAGAAAAAGGATAAAAGTTTTTCATTATCTATCTTTTGTCCCAAATGTAGAAAAAATCATGCTTTGAGAGAATGCCCTCTTGACTTGAAAAGTGTAGAAACCTGTATGATATGTTCAGAAAATCATGACACAAAGTAATGTCCTTCAATACCATGTCTTAAATATTCTTATCAAGAGGAAGTAATACCAAATCAAGTACAACACCTCTATTTTATTGCTAAGAGACCATGGAAAAATTCACAAACAAATATGACTCAAGGTTTTAACACCCAAACATTTGCACAACCATCAAAAAGAAATTGGGCTTCTCCCATGCCTTGGAAATATTGGCCTCATCCTTGGGCATAGGGATGGAGAAATACTTATCGAAAATACCCTCAATATCAACAACCTTACCCTGTTTTTCCACCACAATATTTTCCTCAGCCTGTTCAACCAACTGAACCTTAGAATCTAATTCCACAACTTGCATTACCATTTTCTCAAAGACCAAATCAATTGCCTGCCCAACCACTTCCAAACCTGAATAATAATAAAAAATCTCAACTTGTTTACAATGCGGAAGAAAAAAAATTCCAAACCTACATGATAACTCCATTACATCTAAACAATGTCCAACTTAGATCTGGTTGAATATTAGAAAATAAGTCACCATCAGTTGTTGTTCAGGAATATGAAAAGAAAAATATCTCTGAGGAAGAGAAATCTCTTCATCAAGAGGCAAAATCTCAAAAACAAACCACCCTTGCACATTCTGATGATATTCCAATAAACTCAATTACCATTATAGAACAACCTTCAATATTTGCTCAAACACCACATTTTCTCAAAAGATTGAAAATTGATAAAGGGGTAGAAAAATAGATTTTATTCCCTGATTATGATATGATAGATAAATTGGAGAATATTTTCATAAAAAATTTGTTTGTTGCAAGCTATCAAAGAAATACCAATATTTGCAAAGACAGTCAGGGAGCTTAGTATTAAAAGACTAGGAAGAAAGAGAAAAGAAGTCAAAGAATTCAGTTAGTTGGAAAATTGTAGATATGATGATGGGAAAAACAACAATTTAGAAATATCTTGATCCAGGAAGTTCTATTGTGAAAACACACATCAATGGTGTCAAAATTCCAAATACATTGATTGATTTAGGAGCAACTATAAAGATAATGAGAAAACAAACTATGAATCAATTGAAACCTCCTAATCTTCAATATACATCTACATTATTGTAATTAGCAAATAGATCTGTTATCGAACCTAATGGTCTGCAAGAAGATATATTCGTATCCTTAGATTCTTGGGAATATCTTGTTAATTTTATGATTCTAACACCGAAGAATAATTTAGGGTTACATCCATTGATTCTAGGAATACCATGGTTAGCTATAGCGGATGATTTTATAAGTTGTAGATGTGGTGTTATGTTTATTTATGATGGAATTTAAACAAAGAAATTCACATTATATCCTCCTACAAAAACAACAATAGAGGTAGAAAGTGATGAATGGATAGATGAAGATATTGATCTATGAAAATCTTTGTTACTTCATAGATAGATGAAGAAGATCAGATTTTGAATTTATTGTAAAATAATGATTCTTCCTCATATTGTGAATTTAATAAAAGTTTTCAAGAACAATGTAATATTGAATATTTATCATCTCATCAATTGTATTTACATTCTATGGAAAAATTTGGAAATTCTTTAAATAGAAATCCTTCCAAGAAAAACTTTGAATATCAATAATCTCGAAGAATTTCAAAAGAAAGAACTAATAAAAGTGTTACAAGAATATTCCTCTACTTATGCATGAGAATACACTGGAATTAAAGGAATTGATTCCAATACTTGCATACATAATATCCACATTAAATAAAATTCCAAACCAATCCGACAATCTCAGAGAATAATGAGTTCAAATTTAAGGGAAATTGTTAAGGAATAACAACAAAAATTGTTAAATGTGAACTTCATTTATCCAATATCAGATAGATAATGGGTTTCACCATTGATAATTATTCCTAAAAATAATTGAAAATGGAGAGTATTCATTGACTATAGGGATTTGAATAAAGCCACTTTAAAATATCATTTTCCACTTCCTTTTATAGATAAAGTTTTAGATACATTGGCGGGAAATAAATATTTTTCATTATTGGATGGTTTTAGTAGATATAACCAGATCCAAGTAGCTCCAAAAGATCAATATAAACCACTTTTACATGTCCATGGGGAACTTATGCCTACCAATTACTTCCTTCTGGATTATGCAATGCACCTGCAACATTCCAAAGGGAAGTTTTAATCATTTTCTCTGATCTAATTCATGATTGTGTGGAAGTCTATATGGATGATTTTATTGTCTATGGAAATTCCTTTGAAGAAGCTCTTAAAAATTTCGAAAATGTTCTCATTAAATGTAAAGAAGAAAATCTCTCATGAAATCATGAAAATTTTTTATGATGTTTACTGAGGGAATTGTTTTAGGACACCATATTTCAAGGAATGGAATTAGAATTGATACATATAAAGTAGAAGTTATTTCTAAATTATCAATTCCAACATGTCAATGAGATCTTAGAATTTTTCTTGGTTGTACTAGTTACTATAGAAGATTCATAGAAAACTTTACAAAAATTGCCTCTCCACTTTTCAAATTTATTACAAAAGATTGTGAATTCATCTAAAATTTTTATTGCCAAAAATATTTTGAAACATAAAAAGAAAATATTTCTGAAACACCCATTCTAAGAGAACCAAATTGGAAACTACCATTTCAAATACTGACTGATGCTTCTAATACAGTTTTAGGAGTTGTATTAGGACAAAAGAATTTAACTCCTTTTGTCATTTACTATATCAGTAAAAATTTCACTCCTGTTGGGTTAAATTACACTATAACAGAAAAGGAGTTTTTAGTTGTGGTCCATGACATAAATTACACCTTGGTATATGGTATGAAAAGAATAAGAAGTTGAAAGAAAAGAACAAATCCCTTAAGACAAAATTCATAAGCCTGAAGTATAATATTTTGATGAAGAAACGGAAAATGGAAATCACCAAGAAGAACACAAGGAAGAGAAATTTAGATGTTTTGCCTCAAGTATATAAAGAAGTTCGATAACAGGAAGTGTTCATCAATTTTGAAATTTTGCATGTGGACATGCAATGACCTCCGTGTGGGGGAATGTTGAACCTCACAATTTCTTCTTTTTGACATCCTTTTTCATCCTATCTATTTCCTTTTGATCTTCATGATAGCACATTGGGTATCAAATTATAGGAATTATGACATGGAAGGTATACAATTGTATTTTATTTCATAAAATGATAATGTTCTTTATTATTTAGTTTAATGTTTACTTCAACTACCGAATTATAATGATTCTGCAGCTAATACATGATTCTACAACCAAGTCTGTGGTTTGACAGGTTCCAAGGTGCCAACTGGGAAGCGAAATATATGGGTAGGCGGAAATTGATGCACTCAAAAATTAGCTCCTACTCTCATGAGCTATATTGATGGAAAAAGGTCCTAGCAATGTGGTCAAAGTTGAAAACAACCTCCATAGTCGGCAATAGGCGAGTGAGAATGATATTTATGCCTCATGATAAGCTTTGAAAATAGAAAATCATGAAAAAATTATGTGATGTTATATTTTCAATTGAAATTTAGTTTATGTTGATAGGGATTAGGCATATAACTCTGAACAATTAATTGCAATGAGCTTTATAAATATGCCTCTTGGAAGAAATTAAAATGGTGATAGTAAGGATGCAACAATGAGATTGAAAATATGTTATTAATACTTTTTTTTAAAAGAATGATTTCATTTTCTTAGTAAGTGTTCATGCGTGGTTAAGTGTTTGATCGATAGCGTAGTGATTGCATGCTTCTCGTGGAGGGTGCCTTCGAGATAGTAAGGATTTCTATTTTGTTTTAGTAGTTAGAAATTAGATTTATATTTTCCATAGATTTCTGTTTATTAGATTGAGTAATTTCGATTTCGATTTCTTTCATATTTAAGTCAATACCATTCTACTAATCATTTCTATTGTTCAAATATTTTGGATGCACATGGATAGACCATAGTAGCAGTGATATAGTTTTACATTTCAATTAAATAAACAAAACTTTATCTTTCTTATAAACAATCAATTTGTTCACAAAATTTAATGTTAAATTTCAAACATGTGTGATCTTTAATTTAAGCAAGTGTGAGTGTGTTTAAGTAAGATTTGGTTTCATTTTATTTTCATGCAAGTGTGATTTCTATTTATACAGATGTGTGATGAGATTAATAGTAGTTTTCATTTCTGCAAATGAGTGTGTATATAATGCAAAGTGTGGGATTAATTTTCATTTATGTCATGTTTGAGATTGATTTAGATTTATGCTAAAGTGTGATATTTTTATTTGAAGGCAAAGTGTAGAATTCTATAAACAAAAGTAGTTTTTGGTTGAAAGGAAGAGAGTGTGATCATCATTGTAGAGTTAATCTTATTTTCTAGGAATAACTAATTTACTCATAAAAGACATGTGGATTTCGATAAATAAATTTAATTTAGAATTTGTGTGAGTAATAAAAGACTTCTAGCACATACAGTGCACATACACTTCATCAGTTTAGTAGCCCAGGTCGATAATTTATGTAAGTAATTTAAGATCAATTAAGATACCAAACAGGAGGTTTCAGAAGCTGAAAATTGGAGCATAGTGCATAGTGAAGGGAAATCCTACTGGTCATTTTATCAAATTTTCAAATATTAGGTTGTGATATTTTAGCAGATTTGATCAAAGGAATTTGAGCTTCCTTAATCCTCCTAAAATCATGCATCAAACAAATCATGTTGGAATGTATGCTATAACTTTTTTTTTTCTCTGAGGTTTCAAAAGCTAAAAATTACACCAAGATGAGAAGAAATCATGTTGAACATCTTATCCAACTTTCATATCTTGGGTATTAATATTTTAGGATATATGATCATAGGAAGGTGAGGTTCCTAGATTTTCCTAAAATCATGCATCAAACAAGTCATGTTGCCATTTTCCCTATAAATTTTCATCTTCGAGGTTTTGAGAGGCTGAAACTTAGAATATAGTGTGGGGAACTCCCATTGATCATATGGTTCAATTTTTATAAGTCTGAATTCTATAAATTAGGATATATTCCCTAGGTATTTTTCAATATTAGTTTGCACGCAAAGTGTTTGAAGAAATCTATAAATGTTTTAATGAATCATTACATAAAAATTGTTTGATGAAATTCCCTAATGAAAATGTTATTTTGTGGATGGAGATTGTATTGTTGTATGATAGTACTCTTGTATTTGATATATGCCTATTTGCATGAAAATCAATTGAAGAAATGTGTTAAGGTGTTTTATTACAATTTGCATACAAACTATTTGATAAAATATATCAAAGAAAGAAATCAAAATTTGCATTTTGATTCATATATTTTATTTAGTGTGTTACAATTGGAATCAAATCAGTGTCTCTTATTTATGTTAGATTTTAGGCTTCTGTGGGAGTTTTTTGATTGCTGATCCGGATTAACCACAATCTTCACTTCATTCTGCCAACGTTTCAAACCCCAAAGGGGGTCCATCATCAGGACACATAAGAAAGAATAATAATCTCTCATTATTATTCTTTCTTATTTGTCCTGATGATGGACCCCCTTTGGGGTTTGAAACGTTGGCAGAATGAAGTGAAGACTGTGGTCTCTTATTTAATTTCATACAAAATGTTTGACAACATGTCTACAAGAAAACACTACTTAATTGGTTCTATACAAAGTATTTGAAGAAAGGCTTGCATGTAAAGTATTTAACAAAATATGTGAGAGATGAAAATCAAGTTTTTGCAACTGTGGATAGGATAAATTTAGTAGGGGTATGTGAAAAATGGGTATCATATCATTTTTTCCAGCTAGCAAGAAGAAGAAGAAAAATGAGTACCCTATAACATCCATAATTCATTGACGGAATTGGTGATATGACAAAGTGTTATCAGAGCATCGTTCAAAACTAGACTTGGATGGGTTCAATAACAGATGAGGTGGGAGCTTTGATACTATGTTATAAGGTATTATTAGAGCTAGGTTCATCACTAAACTTGGAAAGGCTCGGGTATAAGAAATAATTTAAGTTTTAAATTAATATCTATGAATGCATGTGTAATTATGTGAAATTATTTTGTTGTGTATGCACATACATTGATTTAAATTGAAAATTGACTTGAGTTTGCTGAAGTAAGATAAACATGTAGGATTCTAACTAGATTCCCTAGATAATCCAAATATAATTGCTAGAGTTTATGGACAAGTGATGAAACCATAACTATAAGGTGGAATCACTTAACTTATCTCTCACTAGTTTTAGTAATTTTCTTTAATTTTTTGAGAAGTTTCCATATGGTGATAAATAACAACATATGCATGATTAAAATGCAAGAGATGAAATTGTTCAAGGTTGCGTGTCATTTGAATAGTTATCAAATAATGATATGCTATATGCATGGAGACATGTCAAGTGCATAGAATAATGGATGTGCATGCATAAAGACTCACAATAGTATGTTTTTGTAACATGATTCAAATGACTAATAGTGGTTAATGGTGAACATGTAACCAAGAGTAGGTTGATATCATGATTGGTAACCCAAAGAATGTGTTTCAAGGATTCTTGTGGAATCAAGGATGGAAGATAAGGTATTGATGAGAGAATCATACAAGTTGAATCTATGCATGTTGTAACAGCATTGTGAGTGCACTTTTCCTTGGGTTTATTTTAAAAATGGAAACTATGGCCAAAATACACTTCAGATAGAATCTTTGGGGAACATAATTCTGGCACTGAATTCCTCTTTGTTGGGTCCCTAGAATACTAGTGATTACCCTATTACTATTATAATTATACCCCTTATTTATATTGTTGTGCCCCTATTACCCTCATATTGTTATTTCTGTGCCGCATAGAATCCCTCTATTGCTATTTTTGTGGCTTTATATTATTATTGTTAGGTCGTCTGGATTATATTGTGACTCCTTAGACTCCTATATATAGAAAGGAGGTTTTGTCATTTGAATCATCAAAGAATTGTTCATTTATGTAATGTAAAGGAGGTTGCCCCCTCGAAGAGGCTGAATTCTAAGGCGTTGATCTATCTTTTCTATCTTTTCTTGAGCTGGTTTCATAACATTTGGTATCAGAGCTTTGGATTCTAGGGTTTCGCTGCTCCAAACAGGTCATCGTGGAATTTTCGCTATAACGTTTTTTCTATGACGTTTCAGAAGTCGCAAAAAAAACCCATTTGAGAAGAAATCGCGCTGAACCTTGGGTCCGAATTTCAGAGCTTTTTGCACGATATTTCGGAGATATGATCTGAGGAAGTTGGTATTTTTGCAGACTCCTGAATTACATTCAAAACAGGTGACCTAGGGAAAATCGTCATAACTTTCTCTCTGGGAATCAGATTGAAATTTCATAAGAAGGTACAGAAAGAGGACAGAATGTAGTTTCTTGTATATCATTTTTAGGACCAAATATCGAAAATTGTACACGTGGCACTTCATACAAGTTCGCTCTACTGAAAGTCTATAATCAGGTCATCTTGGGAGATTGTGCATAACTCTTTCTTGGAGAATCCAATTTGGATCAGACTGGTGGCATTGGAAAGAGGACACAGAGAGCTACTATAGGTCGCCAATTTAAAACTAGATGATTGGAAAGCACAGAGATAAATCAGAGGCAATATTTAGCTCCTACAAAGTGAAAAAGGTGTGTAGATTTTTTTAAATTTTTGCTTAAGCTTGGTTTGAAAATTTATTTTGAAGGAATTCAAAGGGCATAGTAGAGCATTATTATCGGTAACTGATGCCCCAAGGAAAGAAAATGCAAACACCTAGTAAGGAACCTGAAAGCTCTAGCATGACTCATGAAGAAGAGGAAGAAATGCTACATGATATATCAAAATTACAAGAACAAGTGCAACAAATGTCACGCTCACAAAAGTTAACAGATGCTAAGATAAATGGCGTGGAAGCTAAGATGGACAATTTGAAGATAGATTTGAACACAAATTTGAAGACAGGCATGGCAGATTTGAAGACAGATTTGACAAATTTTCTACAAGAAATACTTACTAATGGTGAAAAGGTAGTAAAGGAAACTCATGATGAGAACAAAAGAAATGTTAATCATGATTCCATAGACGCTAATGTTGGATCGAAGAATCACCATATTCCAAAAATCGATATGAGGAAGTTTGATGGCAAGGATCCCGCCACATGGATATTACAGATGGAGCAATTCTTCGATCTCAATAATGTGCAAAACGCACAAAAGGTACGTATGGCAACTGTATATTTGGAACCAAATCAGTTTGTATGGTATCAATGGCTTTGTTCTCGTAAACAATTTATCACTTGGGCAATTTTTACGGAAGAATTGATAGCACATTATGAGGATACAAAAAGCAACACTTTTTTTAGCCAATTGATAAGTCTCAAACAAAAGGGTTCAATAATGGAGCACATTGAGGAGTTCCAAAAATTGAACATAAGGGTAAAAGATATTCCAGAGGAGCATAGGATTGATGTGTTCATAGGGTCTTTAAAGGATAATATCCAACATGATGTTCGCCTTTGGGAACCTGATTCATTAGAGAAGGCATTCAGGTTAGCAAGAAAAATGGAAAGCAAAATTATGGCAACTAGGAAGCATACCACTCACAACTATAAAGACGGAAGTGTTGTTGCCCCTAGTCTTCCACAACCTACAAGGTTGACACCACAACAATTGGAAGAAAAAAGAGCAAAAGGGCTTTGTTACAATTGTGATAGCAAATACACAAAAGGTCATAAGTGTGCTGAGAAGAAATTATTCTACATAGATTGTGAAGAGGAAGAAGAAAAGGAGCAAGAAAGGTCAAAAGAAGAGGATATATTCCAGGAACAAAGCCTAGATGAAGA
This sequence comes from Pinus tabuliformis, assembly GCA_031772625.1. NCBI lineage: Eukaryota > Viridiplantae > Streptophyta > Pinopsida > Pinales > Pinaceae > Pinus > Pinus tabuliformis. The sequence goes on from CM062813.1 coordinate 225,941,250, forward strand.
ACAAATAAATCCGACCATATCTTGTAATGCATTGGCGGGAATTACCACTCCTCAAACCATCAAGATAGAAGGACAAATCAAGAAGAAAAAGGTAATAGTGTTGATTGATTCAGGAAGCACCCACAATTTTATTCATTGTAGGGTAGCAAAAGAATTGAATTGCTTCCTATATCCAGCACCAGAGTGTCAAGTGATGATTGCAAATGGAGGAACAATAAATTGCTCTGGAAAGTGCCATAATATCAAGCTATCCATGGGAGAATATGTATTGACTAGCCCAATGCTTTCCATTCCAATGGGAGGTGCTGATGTTGTACTAGGAGTCCAATGGCTACAATCCTTGGGTACAATAGCTTTTAATTTTCAAGAACTTTTCATCAAATTTTCTACGGAAGGAAAGGAAGTTGAATTAAGGGGTATTGCAGGGAAACCAGGAAAGATAATCAGCTCTAATGGCATGACAAAGCTTCTAAAAAAGGAGCAAAGAGGTGTAATTGCACAATTATGTTCGCTAGATGTTTCCACATTGGAATCATCTATTTCTCCAGATCTCCAAAAAGTCCTGGACAATCATTCCAAGGTATTTGAGACTCCCAAAGGTCTCCCACCTATGCGTGATCATGATCATGCTATTCATCTGATTCCAGGAAGTGTTCCTCCAAACATCAGGCCGTACAGATATCCCTATGTCCAAAAAAGTGAAATTGAACGTATGGTTGCAGAAATGCTAGAGGCTGGTATAATTCAACCGAGTCAAAGTTCTTTCTCAGCTCCAGTAGTATTGGTGCACAAGAAGGATGGATCATGGCGCATGTGTCCGGATTATAGGGAGCTCAACAAGCTCACTATTAAAGATAAGTTCCCCATTCCTGTCATTGATGAATTACTGGATGAATTGCATGGATCAATTTACTTCACCAAGTTGGATCTTCGTTCGGGATATCATCAAATCAGAATGAAGATTGAAGACATTCCGAAAACGGCATTTAGAACTCATGAGGGTCATTATGAATTTTTGGTCATGCCTTTTGGCCTTACCAATGCACCTTCAACATTTCAAGGTTTGATGAATTCAATTTTCAAACCATTCCTTAGAAAATTTGTGTTAGTATTTTTTGATGATATACTAATCTACAACAAGTCTTGGAAGGATCATGTTGAACATGTTGACAGGGTGCTACAACTATTGGAGGAGAAACAATTATATGCAAAAAGATCCAAATGTTTCTTTGGAGTCCAGGAGGTGGAATATTTGGGTCATATTGTATCTCATGAAGGAGTTAAGGTAGACCCTAGCAAAATTAAAGCCATTAAGGAATGGAAAATCCCCACATCCATAAAGCATCTGCGAGGATTTCTTGGGTTGACAGGGTATTATCGCAAGTTTGTTAAGAATTATGGGAGAATAGCAGCACCTCTAACAACATTATTGAAGAAAGATTCATTTTCATGGACTCCGGAAGCAACAAAGGCCTTTGAACATCTTAAAGAGGCAATGTGCCAAGCACCGGTCTTAGCTACACCGGACTTCACAAAAACCTTTATTGTGGAATGTGATGCTTCAGGAAATGGAATTGGTGCTGTTCTAATGCAAGATGAAAGACCCATTGCTTTTGAAAGTCGTCCAATCAAGGGAAAGTTTTTAAGCAAAGCTATTTATGAGAAGGAAATGTTGGCAATACTCCATGCACTTAAGAAATGGCGACCCTACCTAATGGGAAGACACTTCAAGGTAAAAACGGATCATGATAGCCTTAAATACTTTTTAGAACAAAGATTATCCTCTGAAGAGCAACAAAAGTGGGTCACAAAGATGTTGGGTTATGACTTTGAAATCATCTACAAAAAAGGGAAGCAAAATGTGGTGGCAGATGCACTCTCAAGAAAGGATGAGGATGTGGAAGCATTGTTGTGTGCCATTTCTATTATCCAACCAGATTGGATAAACGAAGCAAGGGAGGAATGGAAGAATGACGAAGAAGTGTGGGCACTTATTCGAAAGCTACAACAAGATTCCAGTACTTCTGATACATTTAGCTGGCAAAATGATTCGTTATGGTACAAAGATCGCTTATACCTCTGTAAGAATTCCCAGCTAAAACAAAAGATTCTTATGGAATTGCACACTTCTCCCTTAGGAGGGCACTCAGGATTTTTAAAAACTTACCACAGGGTTAAGAAGGAATTTTTTTGGGATGGCCTTAAATCAGATATTCAAAAGTTTGTGGCGGAATGTTTGGTTTGCCAACAAAATAAAGTTGAAACAATTAAGACACCGGGTCTATTACAACCTTTATCCATTCCAAGCCAACGTTGGGAGGAGGTTTCAATGGATTTTATCACAGGTTTACCCAAGTCTGAGGGAAAGAGTGTCATCATGGTGGTAGTTGACAGACTTACCAAGTATGCACACTTTTGTGCATTATCACATCCATTTAAAGCCAGTACAGTTTCTACTGCATTTATGGAAACAGTTCAAAAGCTACATGGAAACCCAAAGATTATTGTAAGTGACAGAGATCCCATTTTCACTGGAAATTTTTGGACAGAATTATTTTCTTGTCTTGGTACTCAGTTAGCTCATAGCTCATCTTATCATCCTCAATCTGATGGGCAAACTGAGATAGTAAACAAATGTTTGGAAGGATATCTTCGTTGCTTTGTATCTGATAAACAGACACAATGGGTCAAATGGTTGCCTCTGGCTGAATGGTGGTATAACACTTCCTTCCATACAGCAACAAAAATGACCCCATTTATGGCACTTTATGGGTATCAACCACCATCCATCACATCATATTTAAGAGAAAATTCTAAGGTTCAGGCAGTGGAACATCACATCGAACATCAACAACAAGTCCTCCAACTCTTAAAGGATAACCTCGTGTTGGCACAAAATAGAATGAAACAACAGGCAGATCAACATCGCAGTGAAAGAAGTTTTGATGTAGGTGATTGGGTATTCCTACGGCTACAACCATATAAGCAAATGTCCCTAAAGCAAGCTAAGAAGGATAATAAATTATCACCAAAGTATTATGGTCCGTACAAGGTGTTGCAAAAGATTGGTACTATGGCATACAAATTGGAGCTTCCTGCAGCTTCTCGATTGCACCCAGTTTTCCATGTTTCATGTTTAAAGAAGGTTATAGGCGACAAGCTCCCAATTCAAACAATATTGCCAGAACTTGACGAGGAAGGAAAAATTATATTGGAACCGGAAGCAGTCACAGAAACAAGAACTCGACAGCTACGAAATCGATCAATTTCAGAGTATCTTATCAAGTGGAAGAACTTATCCGCTGAAGATTCCACATGGGAGGATGAGAATTTTATGCAGAAGTATCCAGAACTACTCAAGCGTTGAGGACAACACTTTTTTGAAGGAGAGGGGCATGTTGGGTCCCTATAATACTAGTGATTACCCCATTACTATTGTAGTTATACCCCTTATTTATATTGTTGTGCCCCTATTACCCCCATATTGTTATTTCTGTGCCCCATAGAATCCCTCTATTGTTATTTTTGTGGCTTTATATTATTATTGTTAGGTCGGCTGGATTATATTGTGACTCCTTAGACTCCTATATATAGAAAGGAGGTTTTGTCATTTGAATCATCAACGAATTGTTCATTTATGTAATGTAAAGGAGGTTGCCCCCTCGAAGAGGCTGAATTCTAAGGCATTGATCTATCTTTTCTATCTTTTCTTGAGCTGGTTTCATAACAATCTTTTCGAGAGGACCACAATCAACCTAAATATCAACAAATTTGGATAATGAGAAATGGGTTTTCGAATTTATGTTCACTCTCATTTAAATTATCAAGGTCGACCTTTCCTATAAGTTGGATCATCAAGCCCAATAGTCCTGTCCCTTCAAACCTAATCGACTAGTATATATAGAGATGCCTATATCCTCATTTCACACATCTATCTCATGATTCTTCTCTCTTAAATAGCTGCAGAATATCCTCAACGAAGGAAGAAAGGATTGGACGTCATATTTAGAGGGTTGTTTTCCTCTAGAAGGAGGTTGAGGCTACTAAGGGAAGTTTGGGATATTCTAAGGATTGTTCTAGGCTAAGTCGATTTTGTTTTGTAGGCTGAGAGACATCATATAGAAGACACATGACTTGATGAAATCTTTGGGCCACTTGTTTTGGTAGTTCTATCTTTTATGGTCTGATTTCAACCTCAACAAGTGAGGTTAAGTTTGGGTATTGTATACAGGCTAATATATGATCAATTTGAGCAATATATTATCCCTTTATGTGGCCACACTTCAGATATATTGATTCAGGTAGGCTCGTAGGCATGCACTAGTTTAGTTAGAGTAAACGAGAAAGGGTTCAAATCAGTTATAAAGGGAATCACCATACATTCCCTGTGGGGCCCCAACTAAAATAAATAGTTTCTAGGACAGTTTAGTGGGACAACAATGATCTTCAGGAAACCCTAACGAGTCCTAGCTTCATCAGTTGCATACCATAATTGCAGTTGGCTCATCAACTTATTTAAGACAACATGTTGGATCTACAAAATTGGAAAATCATTTTGACTTATTGTACTCTCTTCCTCTCTATTGAAAACTTGATTTAAATAATAAGAAGATTCGACCAAGGGTTTTCCCCATCTTGGGGTTTTACCCTGGCTTGATCCAATTTCTGTGTTCCCTTGTCTTGTCTTTTCTTCTGCTTATGATTACTCATGTTGTTTATTCTTTTACTATCAATGGGTAATAATTTATGTGATTTTTCTGAAAGGAAATGGAATTAATCTTGGGGCTCATATCATTCATTGATGTAATATTCCAAGTAAATAGCATGCTAAAATTAACATGGTATCAGAGCTCAAGTGAGGACAAGTATAAGGAATAGAAATCAATCCCTAAATTTATGGACAAATCTCCATGTTCTCCACTTTCGACAAAGCCTGAAGTGACAAACTAAGGATTTCTATTCTAAGGAGGAGTTTCCTTCAAAGTTGATATCTTTATCAAGGTCTATAAGACACCCTGAGGAGTAGTATCACAAGCATCATTAGAGGGATAAGTTTTCTCGTTTATTATGCTCTCTTAGAGGTTTGGTCACATTATATGATCTCACTTTGTAGTGTCGTATGCATATGAAGAAGTCTTTATAATCTCATATAGTCTCACATCTTCATTCTATGATCTCTTATAGTTGGTTTCCTCTACATCACCACATAGTTTATGATCTGTCTTGGCGCAATAGTTTTTCTCCTCGACACAGTAGTCTAGACATAGTAATTTTTGGCACAATGACTTGTGTATGTGGTTTCTTGTACATGTGATGGTGTATATATGAAACATGTATGACAAAGCGGTATGACATAGATAAAATCATTGTAACAGTAACATCTATATCTTGTGGATCTTATATTATTATCTATTGTAGTAGATGTATTTATATTTCATATTTTGTAGGAACTCTGAGATGTGTGTGGACACCTTGTCTCCTAGCGAAACCCTAATCATTATATGCAAAGCCCTTGTTACTTATAACCTTGAAGAGTGTCAAAATAATTTTGATCTTTCTTTCAAACCCTGAAGAGTGTCACAAGATTGAGTGATGTTAACATATTTTGATGATTTTGAAAGAATCATATTGTGAGCATAAATGTTTCTACAATAGATTTATACACCAGTGAATTGGAAGCTAGGGTATGGGAGCCTTTGAGTATATCTCAAATTTAACACATCGATGTTGGATCACTCTAATAGGAACTACAAGAGAAAATATTTCTTTCACCCTTTCCAAGATTGTATGTAGCACTACTTCAAATGAAGTTATATTAGAACACACATAACCAGGGGTCACTCAAAACGTCGAGAATTCTGAAGCACTGTGCATCCAAGTTACTATTTGAAGTATATTTTGAAGTTGTCCTCTCTAAACTAAGATGAAAGGATATTTTATAAGATTTTATTGAAAGAAATGAATCCAACTCTCATTCATATATGTCAAGTCATTTGTTACTTTCACCTGACATATTTAAAGAAATGAATGGGAATCTAAATTAAGACCTCATCATTTCCACAACTTTCGTATTTTCAAGAAGTCTTATTGTATAGATTTATTACCTTTTAGAAATAAACATGAGGGTTTCATCACCATTTCCCTTAAGCATTTTTTGAGTCTACCATTGTGACTCCTTGAAATGTCACCCTTATAACAATTATCCTTTTTATGATATTTTTCCTAAAGTCTTCATGTTGTTCCTCCCATCAGCCAATCTGATGTATACGTGCAGTGAATGATCATTCAACACAAAATTTTGTAGCATGATATCATTGTTATTTTCATTGTATAATCTAAAAGCATGTAATATTTGGGATGTATTGTTGGTAGTAGGAATATTCATTTAGAAAAGGCATCATTACACTTCAGGTGTAATTACCATGAACATACACAGATCAGAGTATAGTAGGCAAGTTGTTTCAGATGCATTTGATCAATATATGATTCTAGACCCAGTTGTTTTTCTGATTTTTTTAAACAAAGATGATAGAGACTCCTCTAGGAGTATCCATGTCAATAATATATAAGATAGTATCTCTGACTTTAGTGTCTATAAGAACATGATGGGTTAAGAAATTAGCAATTTTTTTTTGAACTGATAAGTGCAATCGAAGTCGAGGAGTAATGACTCTAGTCATTTGAAGAAATAATGGTAGTATATATTATAGCAAATTGTAGCAATAATTGTCAGAGAAATAATAGCATATGAAAGAAAAAAATATATCCTTATCTAGCAGCTGGAGTAATAGAAGCTTATACATCATCTTTATTTCGGTACCCTTGAGGTCTGGTAATCAAAATTAAAACTACATGGTACCCATGAAGTAGTTCCTTACATCAACCCTTATCAACCTGAAAACTGAGGTACCTTGAAGAAAGTGCATAACAGATCATATACCTTGGCAAGCACAATGAGAAAAGGAAATTGTGAGGATCCTGATTAGGTGATTGGGATCTTTAGTAAATTGAGCCTAAAGACTGTCCGATGAATACCAAACATGGAAGATCCCTCCTCATCATGAATGGGATAACTTAATGCTTTTGTCTCTGTCATCTAACAAAGGAAGACAATATAGTTGTTTTAGGGACAATATCAGCATGCCCCATGAAAGGTATTTCACATAAGAAGCTCATGAAGCAAGGCTTTAGAGGGAGCCTTAAGATCCCTGATAGTATGACCTGATGATCTGATGTTTGTTGATAAATACAGTCTTGGAAGATGATTATGATTAACCTTATGAAAACGAATAAGTTTCAAGTGGAATGGTGATAATGTTTTTGACATAACCACCTTCCTTATATTTATAGGGAGTCACATTTTTTTTAGAGCAGTACTCCCTAGATCAGCGAGATAATGGAGTTTTTGATCTCCATATGCATATCATGGGGATCTCTAGTAATGGTCATGTTCCTTTCCCTGAATAAATTTGTGATAAGCCCCATAATGGATGGATGTTTATTATTTTTGTAATTCTATGGTCTAAAGTACATTGTTGAAAATTGTTGATCTAATAGTATGGTGAATGGAAAGTGCACATCAAAGGTGCCATAACTCTTGGAATCTACCTTACTTAATGGATGAATGAAAACTTGGAATATAGGAGCACCATTAAGGCTGGGTGTAGATTCCCTCTCAAATCCTCTTGATTATGTTCCTTAAGAGATAAACAAGGAGTCATGGATAGACCCTATTAGGAGGGTCCTTATTGAAGATGGAGCTCTAGGATCTCCTAAAGACTTGGGGTACTTATTGATCTATGAGCGAACATAGGGTGAGTGGTTCACCTTCCCCTATAGGCACACGATGTACATGGTGACTGGTTCACCTTTCCCTATGACATATGGCATGTGTGTAGGGTGAGTGGTTCACCTTCCCTTACAATTGGTGATACATGTGTAGGGTGAGTGGTTCACCTTCCCCTACTGTTGATGACATATGCATAAGATGAGTCATTCACCTTCTCCTATGGCATATGAGAAGGATGAGTTGTTAACCTTCTCTTGCGAATACCCCAGTGAGAGATGCATTCAGGAATCTTCTTGTGGGCATGTTGGTGGGATGTGGTTCATCTTTTCCCCACATGTAGGATGGTCATTCCCTACGATCCATGGTTGACATGTCAGTGGGAGGTGGTTCATCCTTTCCCCATAATTATGATCCTTCCTATGATTGATTGGTTGGCATGCATGTCAGAAGTGGTTCATCCTTTCCCTACGTATGGTTATGTCATGTGTTTGTAGGATATCTTGGAAATAATACTGAGAGGGGGGGTGAATCAGTATTATCAAGTCAATTATTTTCTTTTTAAAACCCAGATTATATACGCTACGTCAGTTAGTGAAAACAGTGTATATACGCAACTACAGATAAGGAAACCCGAGTATATCATGTAAACTTATAATTAATTTATCTTAGAGATGTTGATCATTAATATGTGTATCAGAATCAAATAAATAGTAACCAGAAACAGTGAAATAGAGCATAAGACAATCACACACAAGAACACAAGATATAAGGTGGAAACTCAATGTGGGTGAAAACCACCTGCTGCAATTCGTCTCTATATTCTTTAATTAGAAACTTATTTTTACAATGATTTTGTATTGGTGCAGTCCTTTACTAGTACGTAGGCTGCAACCTGCAGAGAGCTACAACCCTCTCTCGTTCTCCAGCTTCTCCTAGAAGGGAGCTACAATCCCCTTAGCTCTTGCACTAGCCAACATACTAGTACGTAGGTGCTGGCCTACAGAAGGCTACAACCTTCTCTTTCTTCCAGGGACCACGTTTCATAAATTTTCAGACTGGATCCATGAACATCAATCAATCATCAAGAATTTCTGCATCAAACAATCTCCTTTTCACCAATTAGAACTGAATCAAGTAGACAATTTTTTGACAGTTGTACCCAGAACACAGTAACAGTAACCACTCACCAAATTCTGAACCCAGAGCACTACAGCAATAAACATAAACACAACTCAAGAGATATACGCTACTTCAATAATCAGAAACCTGCATGCATACACTTCTGTGTTTGGACCAACCTGCGTATACGTTGTTTTTATTCACAGAACGAGCGTGTATACATGCCTTTGCTTCACTGAACCTGCTTATAGATCTATAAAGGATAATTCACTATTTCAAATATTCAGACCTTAATTAACGCAGATTACCATATTTATAGATCAAGCATGCGCCACATATAACAAATCAAAATCATACAAAGATACTATTATTCAAGCCTTAATATTATGACCCATCAATAGAACTTATCCTTCTCTTTGAGCTAAGGTTCCTCCTTCATTCAGATCCAGATCTGCACCATAACCCCAATCACCAATATTTCATATCTTGCACTTTATCAAATATTGAATAATTCAGATGATCCTTTGCCAAATGATCTCCTTCCTCTTTTATAGTCTTAGGCCTTCCACAATACCACGGTCCAAAACCATAACAAAACAATAACATGGACCCAATACTTGGGATCAACACTCTTGACAAGATACCATGGCCCAAAACCATAGGTTCAATTACCAAGGACTAAATACCACGGACCAAAAAATAAGTTCTCCCTCATGTACGCGCTTTTCCTTGCATGAAAGTGCGTGTATATGCATACGCGACTTCGGAACGTCTAACCCGCGTGTATACGCGGCTTCGTCAAGGTGAAACTGCGTATATATCTTTTTCTTCTTTCTGAGTGCCTGAACTGTGATCTGTCACCAGAGTGAGTTGCCATCAAGGACAACACCTGTGCCATAGCGCCAAACCTGCATCATAATGCCAACAATATCCCCCTTTGGACTTGATGGCAACCCCAAGATCCTCAAAGTCATTCTCCCCCTTTGTCATCAAGGGAAAAGGGTTATGCTCCCCCTGAGTACATGCTAAAATCTCTGCTCTGCTGTGCTGAACATGCTCCCCCTGACTGTAGGCAAGATCTGCAAAAAGATGTTCTTCAAGAAGAACCATGACTCATACATCATAAATGACCTTCCTATCACCAAAAAGACTCTATTCATACATCCATCACCCAACCAAGTGGGGATACATCAGAAATTTACATATGACAACCAAGTACATTACATCATTCATCCCAGGCATAGCAGGGAAACCAAAATAGGCCGTTACATGACCTTGACACCATAAAAGAGATACATGACATAGAGACAAAATATCTAGAGCAAGACTTATGAAAGTCACCAATAACTGATAGCAGTAGCATCTGGCAATCACTATTCAGATCAGCAACCATGTTTTCCTTTTGTTCTCCCTCTTCATTTGTTCCACCTGAAACCAACAACAGTTGTGTACTAGAACCAAAAGCTTCTAAGATAATGCCAACAATGCATTATTAGAAGATTATCTGCCCCCCTGAAGCTATGCCAGATGATCTCTGTCAGACCCATATCAGACTCTTTTCAGCCAAAGTTTGTCCCCACTAATTTCCTTCAAACTACCATATACGCAACTGTCTCTACATAAATCGGCGTATGTACGCAGAGCCTCCTCAGGCAACTCGCGTACACCCAGTTTTCTCTGAAACAGACAAGTTTCAACAGCAAGATGATGATCAACTACTCCCAGCTTCTGTCTGAGGTATTGAAAAGTTTCCCTGGGTAGTGGTTTGGTGAGAATATCAGCAACTTGTTCTTTAGAGGGAACATACTCCAATTTGACCTTTTGTTCCAATACTTGTTCCCGGAGAAAATGGTACTTGATCGGTATGTTCTTAGTCTTTGAATGCATGAAAGGATTCTTTGAGATACTGATAGCACTTGTATTATCACATCAGATGGGGATAGGTGGAGTACGAATGATTTGAAAATCCTACAAGGTTTGCATCATCCAAAGGAGTTGAGTGCAACAAGATGTAACAGCCACATATTCTGCTTCAGCTGTAGATAATGCAATTGGGCTTTGTTTCTTGCTGAACCAAGATACTAATATGGAACCCATAAAGAATGCACCACCACTAGTGCTTTTCCTATCATCCACGCTTCCAGCCCAATCTGCATCCATATAAGCATGAAGAGTGAGATCTGTATCTCTAGGATACCATAGGCCATAGTTTTGAGTTCGTTGAAGATACTTGAAAATTCTCTTTACTACCTGAAGATGAGTTTCCTTATAATTTGCCTGAAATCTTCCAATCATTCCCATTGCATGCATGATGTCTGGTCGGGTACATGTTAAATAGAGCAGACTTCCAATCATGGATCTATAAGTTGGTTGATGCACTACTGCTGATTCATCATTTGCACTGAGGCTGCGTCCTGTAACCATAGGGGTATATACTGGTTTTGAATCTTTCATGCCATACTTCTTCAAAATCTGCTTGAGGTACTTGGTTTGAGATAAAAAGATACCGCCTTCATTTTGTTGGATTTGTAATCCAAGAAAATATGTTAGTTCTCCAAGCAAGGACATTTCAAATTCTTTCTGCATCACCAAGGCAAAGTTTTGACTCATAGCTTCTTCATTGTTGCCAAAGATGATATCATCAACATACACAACAAGTATTAGAAATTTGTTATTTTCAATTTTTATATAAATATTTCTATCTGCTGATCCTTTTGAGAAACCTTGTTAATGAAGATATTTGTCCAGCCGATAGTAGCAAGCCCTTGGAGCCTGTTTAAGACCATAGAGAGCCTTCTTAAGTCTGCATACAAGTTTTGGATCATTTCCAAGGATGAATCCATCTGGTTTCTCAATGTACACTTCTTCTTCTAAGTCTCCATTCAGAAAGGCAGATTTCACGTCCATTTGAAATACTTTGAACTGCTGAAAGTTAGAGAGAGCAAGGAACATTCGGATGGCCTCAAGTCTAGTAACGGGAGCAAAATTTTCTTCAAAGTCTATTCCTTCTTGTTGAGCATACCCTTTACAAACAAGTCTGGCCTTGTTTCTAATAACTTCCCCATTTTCATTCAACTTGTTTTTGAATATCCATTTTGTCCCTATGACATTCTTATCTTTTGGTCTATGAACCAACTCCTAAGTGTTGTTCTTTTCAATCTGCTCAAGTTCTTGATCCATTGCTTTGACCCAGCGTTCATCTTTGCATGCTTCTCTTAGATTTTTTGGTTTAGTGGAGGACAGCAATGCCAAATAGCTTGAAGCTTATGCAATTGTTCTTCTTGTTTTTATACCTGCCTCTTTCTGCCCCAAGATTTGAGATTCTGAATGATTCTTTTGAACGTACCTAGATGGAGTCTTTTCTTCTACCCTTATCTGTTCTTCTGGTGCCCCATGGGTTTCTTGTTCTTCATGAATCTAATTTGATGTTGATGGATAGTCCTCATCATCTTCGAAATCTTCAGATCTTACATGCCTAGGAGTGTTTTCTTCTTCATCAACCACTACATCAATACTTTCAACAATTTTTCCAAGCCTTTTATTGTAACACTTGTAAGCATTGTTGTGGGGAGAGTAACCAATAAGAATGCCTTCATCTGATCTAGGTTCAAACTTTCCAAGATTTTCATCAGTATTTTTGATATAGCATTTGCTTCCAAAAATTTTGAAATATTTTACCGAAGGAGTCTCACCATACCAGAGCTCATGAGGAGTTTGAGTGTTGTTCACCCGGACATTTGTCTTGTTGAGAATAACAACTGCAGCAAATGTGGTTTCACCCCAGAAGGTTGCGGAAGTTCCAGACTCATCAAGCATAGCACGAGCCACTTGTTGAACTGTTCTATTCCTCCTTTCCACTACTCCATTTTGCTTAGGAGTCCTAGCTGTAGAGAATTCCCTTCTTATTCCATGTTCATCACAAAAATCGAAAAATTCATTTGAGGTAAATTCTCCTCCTCGATCAAACTTGAGGCATTTGATTCTGTGATCTGATTCGTTCTCCACCAAGGCTTTGAATGATTTGAACTTTTCAAAGGCTTCGTCTTTGTGCTTCATAAGTCCTATCCAACACATCCTGGAATAGTCATCAATGAATAATATAAAGTATTCTTCTCCTCGAGGTGACCTTTTCCTAGATGGACGACATACATCAGTATGGACAAGTTCAAGCGACCCGCTGGCTGATCCTTCATTCTTAGGGAAGTTAGTTCTAGTTTTCTTACCAAACTGACATGATTTGCATATTGTATTGTCTGGAACTCTGATGTCTGGAAGACCACGAACTGCCTGGTATTTGCATGCTTTCCTTTTCTGTGAGAAGCTAAGATGCCCCAATCTTCTGTGCCATAGCCAGTGTTCATCATTCTTGCTTAGATAGCATTGATGTTGTCCTTCTTTGAATATGTATAAATTATTTGGAGTTCTTATGCCTTTGATCACTGTTTTTCCTGTATCAAGATCACGAACGCTACATCCATTTGATCGAAATATAAACTCAGTTCCTTGATCACACATTTGACTGAAACTTAGTAGATTATGCTTTAAGCCATCAACATACATAAAATTTCCAGCTTTGACCCTTTCTTTCAACTGAACAAAACCTTTACCTTTTATGAACGCAGGGGTGTCATTTCCAAATGATACCTTCTTCTCCTTCTCTAAGGAACAATATGACTGAAGTTTTTCTTTATCACCTGTCATATGTTTTGAACATCCACTGTCGATGTACCATTGATTTTCCTGCCCTTCCGCATATAAAGTTATACCACATCTCTCTGGTTGTGGTCCCTTCATTCTCCATGTTTTGGCACTTAAGGCTTGCTCCTTCTGAGTTGTCTGCCGAAACCTTCTCCTGCATTCAGAATATTCATGACCGAAATTGTTACAAATAGAACATTCTATCTCACTTTCAAGAGCAGAAAATTTATTGTAGGTTCTTTTCATGATCCCAGTCATACTCCTCTGTTTTTGAGCTTCTCTAGTCATGATTGTCTTATAGGCAACACATTGAGTTGCTTTGTGACCAAAGTTATGACAAGAGAAACATTGGCCATTGAAGAAACTCCTGTGATTATCAAATCTACTAGACAAATGATTGTAGTTTCTATTGACATCCATTCTTGAGGCAAATTGAGAAGGTTTTACCTGTGGCTAGTTGTAGCTTCTGTTTGTCCTTAAAGTAGATTGCCCCCGATTTACCTGGTAGTCTTTGTTCATTCTTGAGGTAAATTGTCCCTGATTTACCTGGTGATTTCCATTGGGTCTTTGTTCACTTCTCCTTGTTGCATCAAGATAACTTTTGGAGGTAGATGGTTTCTGCGCTTGAGTTGTTTCTTCATTATATCCCAGACCTGTCTTGATTAGTGGAGAACGCTGCACTTTGATAATCTCATCTAAAGTGTCAGATCCTTTAACAAATCTAAGATTAAGAGCTTATGTTTTCTCAATTTCTTTTCTAAGTCCCACAATTTCACATTCTAAATTTTCATGATGTTTTTCCTTTTCAGCAAGTTGGAATTGAAGAGTATCTATGATCACATTCTTCTCTTCTAAACAAATTTTGAGTCTAGAAATCTCTTCATAAAGACCTTCTTCATTTATAGCATCAAAAAAATCATCATCTTCAAAAGCCATTAAAAGTTTATAATTATAACCTTATTCATCTTCATCACTATTTGAAAGTCCATCACTATCTTCATGAGTGTAATAGCTTTTCTTATTTACATTTTGTTTCTTGTTCCATCTAATAGGTTCCTTACCTTTGTCAAGCTTATCTTTATGAGGACACTTGGCAGCATAGTGATCGACTCTTCCACAAGCAAAGCATTTGAAAGGTAACTTACCTCTGAGTCTTCCAGCACCTCGTTGAAGGTTTTTGACGAAATTTGATTCTTCCTCTTCTTCTGACATATGTCCTGACTCATAGTAATCTCCTTTGCCTAAATCCTTGAAAGCAGCTTCTCTCCTGTCTGATGCTCTTCCTTTCCTCATTTCGTAAGCAGTAAGAATTTCTTGCAACTGTGACATGGTAAGATTCTATAGATTGTGTTTTTCTTCTATTGCAGAAACTTTTGATTCAAACATAGAGGACAAAGATATTAGAACCTTTTCGACCACAATAGCCTCTTTTATTTCTTCAGCCAAAATTTTCATACAATTAACAATCTCATCTATACGTAGGAAATAGTTAGCCACACTTTCATCATTGTACATTCTGAGATTTTCATATTGAATTCTGAGGGTTTGAAGTTTTGTTCGTTTTACCTGTTCATCTCCTTCATAGCTCAGAACGATCTTGTCCCATATTTATTTTGCGGATTTATACTGCATAACCTTGATGAATTCTGATTGAGATAGACATCCTAATAGAGTATTGATAGCCTTTGTATTTGATTCATATTGCTTTTTACCAGTCGGATCTGTAGGAGTTTCTGAAGGAAAAATGTACCCTGTATCTATGATATCCCAGACTTCTGTGAAAAGAGATTGAAGATAGGCTGTAACTCTTACCTTCCAATAGACGAAGTTGGTCCCATCAAAAATTGGTGGCCTGATTGATGCTTCTCTCTCGTAGTTGCTCATGATGATAGATCTTCCTTCAAGTGATCAAGCTTCTTCTGAAGAACTTGGCTCTGATACCAATTGTTGGAAATAATACTGAGAGGGGGGGTGAATCAGTATTATCAAGTCAATTTTTTTCTTTTTAAACCCAGATTATATACGCTACCTCAGTTAGTGAAAACCGCGTATATACACAACTAAAGATAAGGAAACCCGCGTATATCATGCAAAATTATAATTAATTTATCTTACAGATGTTGATCATTAATCGGTGTATTATAATCAAATAAACAGTAACCAGAAACAATGAAACATAGCAGAAGACAATCACACACAAGAACACAAGATATAAGGTGGAAACCCAATGTGGGTGAAAACCACTTGCTGCAATTCATCTCTATCTTCTTTAATTTGAAACTTCTTTTTACAATGATTATGTACTAGTGCAGTCCTTTACCAGTACGCAGGCTGCAACCTGCAAAGAGCTACAACCCTCTCTCATTCTCCAGCTTCTCCTGGAAGGGAGATACAACCCCCTTAGCTCTTGCACTAGCCAAGATACTAGTACGTAGGTGCTGGCCTACAGAAGGCTACAACCTTCTCTTTCTTCCAGGGACCACGTTTCATAAATTTTCAGACTGGATCCATGAACATCAATCAATCATCAAGAATTTATGCATCAAACAATCTCCTTTTCACCAATTAGAACTGAATCAAGTAGACACTTTTCTGACAGCTGTACCCAGAACATAGAAATAGTAACCACTCACCAAATTCTGAACCCAGAGCACTGCATCAATAAACAGAAACACAACTCAAGAGATATACACTACTTCAATAATCAAAAACCTGCATGCATATGCTTCTATGTTTGGACCAACCTACGTATACGTTGTTTTTACTCATAGAACCAGCGTGTATACGCGCCTTTGCTTCACTGAACCTGTGTACAGATCTATAAAGGATAATTCACTCTTTCAAATATCAGACCTTAATTAACCCAGATTACCAGATTTATAGATCAAGCATGTGCCACATATAATGGATCAAAATCATACAAAGATACTATTATTCAAGCCTTAAGATTATGACCCATCAGTAGAACTTATCCTTCTCTTTGCGCTAAGTTTCCTCCTTCATTCACATCCAAATCTGCACCATAACCCCAATCACCAATATTTCAAATCTAGAACTTTATCGGATATTCAATAATTCAGATGATCCTTTGCTAAATGATTTCCTTCCTCTTTTATAGTCTTAGGCCTTCCACAATACCACAGTCCAAAACCATAACAAAACAATACCATGGACCCAATACTTGGGATCAACACTCTTGATGAGATACCATGGCCCAAAACCATAGGTTCAATTACCAATGACTAAATACCACGGACCAAAAAATAAGTTCTCCCTCATGTACACACTTTTCCTTGCGTGAAAGTGCATGTATACGCATACGCGACTTCGGAATGTCTAACCCGCGTGTATACGCAGCTTCGTCAAGGTGAAACCACGTATATATCTTTTTCTTCTTTCTGAGTGCCTGAACTGTGATCTGTCACCAGAGTGAGTTGCCATCAAGGACAACACCTGTGCCATAGTGTCAAACCTGTGTCATAATTCCAATAGGATATCATTCATCCTTTCCCTACATGTGGTTATGGCATGTGTTTATAGAGTGTGGTTTCTCCTTTACCTACGTGTGGTTGTGAGAAAGATGTGATATATTATTTCCCTGATAATGCTCTTGCATCATCCTACCCATGTAGTCTAGTACACATGGTAAGTACCTCTCATCTGGTTAATGAGTTAGGAAAAGTGGTTTGGGACCATAGCAATACCAATGGACACATCATGTACTGTCATACTCCCTATGTCTAGGATGCATCGTGTTCAAAAACGTCATCTAGGATAAAACCTTATTGAGGTTCTACATCTAGACTAACTTTTGTCATTAGAGAGTGGGAAGGTCTTGTGACTCACTCTTGATTGATTCTTCTTCATTATCTCTATCGGTGTTTAGCAGACTTGAGCCAAGATCTAGAGATGGTTGATGGAATCATAATGACATGATGATTGGTGATAATGGCTAATGGTTTGTTAGGTGGAATTCTCCCTAGTTGAGAGGGAGTGTTAAAATTGGCAACTACATCAAAATTCTACTTTAGATAACATCTTTAGTGAAGATAGTTGTGGCATTGAATTCCTCTTTTTGAGAGGACCAATATCGACCTAAATATCATCAAATTTGGATAAGGAGAAATGAATTTTTAAATTTATGTTCGCTCTCATATAAATTATCAATGTCGACCTCTCCTATAAGTTGGCTCATCAAGCCCATTAGTCATGTCCCTTAAACCCCAATCAACTAGTATATATAGAGGTGCCTACATCCTCATTTCACACATCTATCTCATGATTCTTCTCTATGAAATAACCATAGAATATCCTTAGTGAAGGAAGAAAGGCTTGGACATCATCTTTAGTGGGTTGTTTTCCTCTAGCAGGAGGCCGAGATTGTTAAGGGAAGTTTGGGATAATCTAAGGACTATTATGGGCCAAGTTCATTCCCTGTTATAGGCTAAGATACCTCAAATAGGAAGACACATAACTTGATGAAATCTCTTGGTCACTTGTTTGGGTAATTATGTCTTTGCTAGTCTGAATTCAACCTCATAAAGTCAGGCCAAGTTTGCGTATTGTCTCCAGGCTGATTTATGATCAATTTGAGGAAGATATTCTCCCTTTCTGTGGCCACACTTCTGATATATTTCTTCAGGTAGGTCTGTAGGCATGCACCAGTTTAGTTAGAGTAAACGAGAAAGGGTTTAGATTAGTTCTAAAGGTCATCACCATACATTCCCTATGAGTCTGTAGCTAAAATAAGGAGTTTCTAGGGTTGTTTAGTGGGACAATAATGATCTTCAAGAAAACCTAAGCAGTCCTAGCCTCATGAGTTACATGCCATTATTGCACTTGGGTCATCAGCTTGTTTAAGACAACATATTGGATCTACAAAATTGGCAAGTCATTTTGAATTATTGTACTCTCTCTCTCTGTTGTTCACTTGATTTAAATAATAAGAATATTCAATCAAGGGTTTTCCCCATGTTATGGTTTTTCCTTGGCTTGAGAAAATTTCTATGTTCTCTTGTCTTGGCTTCTCTTTTTCTTATGATTACTCGTGTTCTTTCTTCTTTTACTATCAGTGGGTAATAATTTATGTGATTTCTATAAAAGGAAATGGAATTAATCTTGGGACTCATATTATTCATTGATGTAATTGTCCAAGTAAGGAACATGTTAAAATTAACAGTTTCCTTGTGGAAGGTTGGTGCCCCGAAGGGAGGAGTATAGAGAAAACTGTTAGTGTGTGGAATATAGAGAGTACCAAGATCCCCAAAGGTAGATGAAACTCCTATAAGCCATAGATATTTGAGATAGCCCTGACCAACCCAAGTTGGAGACCCTATAAGTATAATGGCACAACCCGAGGGACTATTTTCATCAAATAATGGTTGTTCACTACCTAAAGTTGAGTGGACTGGTGGAGGGATGTTAGAATATTCATTAGAGGTTGTCAGGGTTATTCTGTTGACCTTGTTTGTGTTCAATATTGGTTATGTACCATATTTTCTTTCTGGAGTCATGGCCCAACCAAGAATGACCCAGTGTTGAATGAAACATGTGCAAAGTAACTTATAGTTACGTGAAAAGAAGAGGTTTGCTTCCTGTTAGTGATTTTCTCATGATAAGTGTTCTAAAAATTATTAATTATGACTCTTGAATTTTATGCACATATATAATTGTTAAAATGTTTGATTAAGTGCATGATATCAGTATATTCTTGTGAGATTGCATGAAGCAATGATCATGTTTTAAGACATTGTACTGGAGTAATATATGTTGAGAAAGATGGTATGCATAAGACTACAAGGGGAGGGACCCCATAGTTGTTACAAGGAAGAAATTTGGGTTGGGAACTTGCTAAGAATTTGAGAATTTTTTTATTTTATTTTTTAATAAAATTGTTATGTTTATTCATGTGATGAAATTCATAATGATAATGAAAGCCCACCTTGTAGAGTTGTATTACATGGCATATGTGGATAAGGGATCAGTAAAGGAGGGCTTGAATGGGTCAATATGAACTAGATGGATAATGAAGTCAAATCTGTGAAAATGTCTTAAGATGGGAGTCGCCCTTATGTGCTTGTATGATATATTTTAATTATGAAAATAATATGAATGTGCGAATTGTAAGAAAATAGAAGTTGGTACTTGATATGTTTTGGGTAATATAGTAAGGTTACCTAATGAATTCCATGTCACATGTAATGTCCATATGGAATATGTGCAAGAGGGATATATTGTTGTTAACTACAAAATGAAAGAAAGTAGTGTGCTTATGCTTATAAGACTTCTCAGGTGAATCATTGGAAGCAAGAGAGGTTGAGAATTAAATTTAAAAATATATGTTCTTGAATAGATTGCAATATGTGCAAGTATGGCATGTGCATGACAAGGTGTATATGCACATGTTTGGGTGCATCATTGAAGGCATTGTTTGAATTTTTAAATATGATACACAATACAAATTCACTTTATGAATATTCATTGAAAATTGTGTGTAAGAAGATGAAATGGTAGGGTTGTGACTAATACGTGAGGTTGAGATGATTTGATGGGTTGCTAAAAGCTGTAACATCAAGTATGGTAGGAGGTCAGTTTATCTTCTTAAAAGGATATTAGTTAAGATTGCACGTGATGACAAGCAACTAAGTAGGGCAAGTAGTGAGAAAAGGTAGAAAGGTAAAGGAATTTAGTAAGAATTCCTTTCAGCTCCCTTTCATATCTTTGTTTTTCCAAATTAATGTATATGTTGCATGAATTCCAAACAATGGGCATGTTTAAGGGATAAAATTGTAAACACAACAATATTTAGTAAAATATTAATAATGTGTGCATTCATTGTTCTGCCATGTTGAGCAAAGGTTGAATGAATGAATAATAAAATGATGAGATAAAATATGTTTAGTAATGCACTCAAAGAATGAATGAAAATATGGGATGTTTGAAGAAAATATACGATATGAAATTATGTTCATGAGTCCATGGGTATTTTTCCTAATAGGTTCTAATATTGAGACAAGTGATTCTATCATAAAATTTTGAGATTTTTCATAAGGATCATGTAAATTGAAGGATTTATTTTTCCTATTTAATGTGAAAATTGTATTCAATTGTTGATATCTGAAAGCAAGTTTGTCATTAAAACGTAGGGGATTATAACAAAGGCAAGAAGCCTTCAGTGTGGAAAGACTGCTAGAATATTTTTGATGCATCCATTAGTTTCTATGGCATGATTTCATCATGAAACTAATATTATGAATTATGGTGATCCATATACATGGTGCATTGAGTGCATGCATGCTTTTATGAGAAAATCAAATGCATGATTGAATGTCATGAAAAGAAATAACTTCTAATAATTGTGAGGAATTTTTGAGTATTGGAATGAGTGGCATGAATCCTTGATCCTAAAAATAAAAGTGGAAGCCAATTACTCATGAATTTAAATATATGTATATTTTAGTTTTTATCTGTTGGTTGTTAGAATAAATGTTTGAATGCATTATGGAATGCGTCTTGGAATCATTGTGAAGCAAATAAACAATGAAATTAGAGATCCATTTCAATTTATTTTAAATCAATTGATAATGATTGAATTATTATTTGTATAATAATTCTGAGATCACTTCAAGGGATGTTATAAATCTTGCAATGAAAATACTTTATGTATGGGAAATTACCATTGTTTGGTTGATTGAAAGTATAGTTTGCAATTGAAATGAATTTGGTTATGATAATGCAGGTTGAGTACAACCATATGAAAGATCCAAACATCATGAGAAGAATCTCATATTATGAAATTTGATTCCTATATGAAGCAAGTTTGGAAAAGAAAAGAAAAAGAAAGAATATTTAATTTAAATTATTATGATTAATCTGATGGAAACTCTATTCTTGTGATATAGGTGAGATGATTATCTATCTAGGAAGGATAGATGATAGTTTTGAAGTTGAAAATCTCAGGGACAAGTCCTTTGTTGTAACATTAGTAACCTATAGCATATATTGATCACCATGAGTTATGTTATGAAAAATGTGCTTTTTTATTTAGAACAAGCTAGAGGAATGTCTTTCCTATATGACTCCATAAGTCTCAAGAGTCTTCCTATGCAAGGAATTCTGATGAAAAAATAGATCGACCAAGGAATTGGGGAGGAAAAGAGGGGGGGTGTATGAAATTGGAAGGTGTGTGACAGCTACAAGGAAGGGGAGACTTGAATAAAATGGTTTTCAAATATTCATGTACATACTCATTGGGATCATGAATGGATTGGTTGTTTTTAAGAAAAAAATTAGTTCAACTTGTTCCCTATGGAAGCCTTGTGAAGCAATGAATAACCATGCAGGAATATGTTGGAATTATAGGAGGTACAGAGCTAACTAGTCCAAGAATAATGAATTCCACTGCTCAAAGTAGAAACTAAGGACATGAAAAATGTTGTTGATATGAAAGTGGCATATACCTTATTTTGCAAAGAATGTTTCTACATATAGTAGAACATCAAGGACAATGTTCCTCAAAGGGGGAGGGGATTGTGACATCCCTTTCATTATCCCACATTTTGTAATGTAATTAATAACATATAATGTTGGGGTGCCAAAATTGATCTATGATGTGAAGCTATATTATATGATGTAAATTTATTTTTACTTGTAAAAACACTAGATTTGAAGAAAGGGGAAAACCAATAGTGTTGGCTTATGGGGGGCCTAACCCAGGTTCAAAGTTATTTAGCCAAACAAATCCAGACACTAATGGCCCTTTCAGCATCATCCTACGAAGTTGAAAGTTAGCGACAGGGGTGCGCGACGACAGAAATGGCGACGCTCCTTACCCTTTCGCCATTTCTATTGTGATTGTGGTGGTACATTGTTCTCGGACCTCCGGTAGAGTTGAAGGATGGGACTTCAACTGCAGTTCTACTATCTAAAGGCTTAGCTCCAGCTAAAACTTGTCCATTTCTGCTCTGGCATCACGCACCCCTATTGCTAACTATCAAACGCGCGCCTCCACCATTCCTCTACTTGGATGGCCAACTCCGGGACCATCTGGCAGGCTTCCTCCACAACTTGCACTATCATTCTATTCTACGCCATTACCTCATTGCGCTCCCAGCTCAACTGATCAATGTTGATGTGCTTCTCACTCATTACTTGTATAGCGTGGCTCTACGTGACTCCATCCTACAAAAGATAGAGCATCTCCCGAGGGAGTGCAGCCATGTTTAATCTGACCCCTTTCAAACTGTTGACCATAGGCCTGTCGACCTCATTCTCTATAACGAGTGCTCCATCTTGCATCACTATTGTGTTGGTCATCTTCCCGCACAACATTTCCTCCGTTGCTAAAGTGCCAACTGCGAGGCTGGTTGACACTGTGCCAGCATGTGGAGTGCGCACCTACAACTCCTGTATTTGTGTCCAGAGGACCCTCAATACAAACTTGTATTGCTCCTCAAACTGTTGGAGGGCCTCCGCGATGACATCCCTCACCATTTTTCCGATATCATGTAGATCCCTCTCAGTAAGGGTGATTGGGTCGAACAAAGTCTTTAAGGCCTTTGTCTTATTTCGCAGCCCTACTTGCTCTCGTGGTCGCGGACGTTTTAGCTGGGTGGAAGTTGTCTGTAAGTCCTCACCACCTTGTTCTGTATCTGTCTCTAGTTTGAGCGAAGGTGACTTCTATCCTTCGTGCTCCTCATCTGTTATTTTTTGTTGCTCCGCCAAATGCACAGCATCACGTGCTGCTTGGGCCTTAACCGCTACTGCTTCTTTCCTACGCTTTTCTACTAGCTGTGCCATCCGCAGTTTTATTGCTTCCTTCTTCCGCTGCACAACAGACTTCTCTACTTCCACTATAGAGCCAGCTGGAGCGTGCCACTCCGATGGCAAAGACTCAAGGACCATGAATATCACATCATCGATCGCCAAATACGGTAACTCATGCCACATCTTCGTAGGGTCCTCCCATGATGAAGACATGGTGGAAGTCTACTTTGAACTTCGCGAAGCTTTGCAGACTATTATAGATAGTAGGTGATAACTATAGCTTGAAATTGATCCCCATATTGATGTTCATCTCCATGAGCACCCAAAATATTTTTCTCTCCCTTATCCTCTGTGCATCCTTGGTTGCCCATAGCGAAGCATACTTCGCTGCCTCTAGAAGGTCGTGCGTGATCGACGGGAACTGGTTATCTTCAGGAAACTCCCATGCCACTAGTACTATTGACAGCAGGAGAAATGCATAATCGAATGTTTTTCCTTGCTCCTGTGCCTCACAGCACTTAGCAAGGAACTCACCGCATAGATAGTTTTCCCAATTGAACCAGACCCCTTCTGCACATTGCGCTACTAGTGCAACCATTGGCATGAGCACCTCATCTGCACAGCACTTCTGCATCACCTTCCCTTCCAATACCTGTGTTGCGACCTTAACTGCAGGGTTGTTGATGTTGGAGATGGCATACCCTCGCTTCTTCTTCTCTAACTTAAATTTCTTTTTCATGGACTTTGCAATGGCCAAGTCATCACTTTTTCCCTCTGAAATGTTTGCTAGGTCCTCCCCTGTGCAAGGGAGCCGTGTAATCCTGTGAATTAGATGGTCTGTGATGGGGATGGGCTCCTCCAGCCACAAGCACCCATCATGCACCAAGCAGAGTAGCTGCTTGATGATGAAAATGGTCACTGGGGTGCGATGGTAATGCAACACCCAGAGTAGGTTTAGCAACCCTGCTTTCTCAACACCTCTCAACCATTTGCATGACTCCAACTCTATCATTCTAGTTGGCACATCTTTCTTCTGGCACATTAGCTGCACGGTCACTAAATGCAGGAACTTCTCGTGGTCTGCGAGGTCCCAATCTTCAAATTTCAGCACAGGAACCCATCCCAAGTGCACTCCCTCAAACACAATATCATCTGGGAGCAGCGGAGTTTGCAGAGAGCTCTTGCTCTCATCTATATCCTTGGGCACCTTGGCTTTACCCTTCCGCAGAGGAACATATGCAGGCAGCCTGGTGAGAGGGTCCGCACCCTGGGTTTCGACTTCCATCTCTACATCCTCCTCCTCCACCAGGATTTCTTCAAACTCTTCCTCCTCATCAGCCTCCAAATTGATGGCCTTCCCCTTTTCCTCCATTGTGAGCTTGGCCCTTAGTGGATTTCTAGGCGAGACACACACCGGTATCATGGCCTGCTTATCCTTCTTAGGTCTTGACGTGTGCAGTGATTTAGGGACCTCTACGATTATTCTGGCACTCTCTAGGGCTTCTACTTTCGCAATTTCCTATGCGGCTTCCTCGGCTATCACTACTCTGGTATCCATGACTTCTTCATGTGTTGCCATAGTGTGATTCCATAGTTCTTTCAGTGTCTCTGGTAATTGCTCAAGTAGCGAATTCACTTTTAGAATATCGAATAAGTCTCAGTTCATGATTATTTGAGCGCACAACAACTCACTTCTCAAATTTCCAAGTGTTGTTTGTTGGACATTCATTTGTAATTTATACCACCTTTTGAACTTGAATTCAACCATTGCCCCCACATTCAGTCCATTAATGCTAGATTGGCAGTAGATTTTCAAGAATCTAGTTGATAAAGTTTGCCTTAAATGCCTGCCGCCCACTCCATTTGGTCTCAAACCAAGCATCACATTGTGAATAGTGATTTTAACGGTCACTTTCCAGTTGACCCGCATGGCAGCACAACTGTCCTCACGTTGTCACGGACCCTGTGACACTTTGCTACTGTGCGCAGTCCTGATATCGTGCAGCTCCCGGGCAGTGTAGTTTATAGTCTTGTGCCTCCTTTCAGCTGCCTGGAGCACTAAGACTGTTCTTACATCGGCTAGTCAGATGGTCAGGCCACGTATGTATGGCTTCAAACGACTGCCATTTACTTTTCTTGGGAAGGAATCTCCATTCAACTTAACCAACTGGATCGCGCCACCATTTGTAATCTCCTTGAAAACATATGGTCCCAGCCAATGCATTCTGAGTTTCCATGGAAATTTATCAAACTTACTATCATACAAAAACACCAAATCATTCACCTTAAAGGTGCACAACTTAATATGTTGATTGCGCCATGCATTTTCACGCTACTTTTGGACCTACTGGTTAAATCTTTCCGAAAATATTTCTTCTTCCAACTCATCCAACTGCGCGATCATCTCCTCCATGGCCCCATGATCCATCATACCTATGAGAGTTGTTATTCACATACTAAGCATGATGTATTCCATAGGAATTATGGCTTCCTCTCCATAGACAATCCTGAAATTTGTCTATCCCATCAGTTTCTTGGACGTCGCTCGATAAGCCCATAACACTGCAGGTATGCGCAGGTCCCAATCACTTCACTTCTGATTAGATACCTTGGTCAGTGTGGTTTCTAGTAAATTTTTCAATGCTTCTATGCGTAAAATCTTCTACGCAATTTCTCTTTCTTCATAATTTCATCCCAGCATTAAGAGCCACCTGCAAGTTTGCCCCCCCAACACATGCTTATTGACCATAATTTTAGCGCATAGTACATGTGCCTCTGCGCAGGTTGGGGTTCTCCTTCATAGGCCTGCATCAACTTGGCCAGATGTGTGTGCGCGTCATCTTATCCATTGTACCTATTTTTTAGTCGCATCTTAGGCTTTCCGAAGCATGTTCTCATCATTCTCCTACATTCACGCCAATCGTCAAATCTTCCTTTGTGCGTACCCCACCATCTCGCGGGCATAGCGCGCTGTACCAAGGCCTAGAAGCGTTGTTTTTCTAGCACCTCCCTTTCAAATGCATCTAAGGAGGTATATACCTCATTTAGACCATCATAAGTAGGCATATCTCTTACCTCTGTCGACACGCAGTGCAACGACCTGGTCATCATATTGCAATTCAGCGTATTTACCTCATGTAACCGATTATGCCATCATTTTATTTCTTCGTCAGAATCTGAAGTGCAGGAGCTTTCTTGCTCCCATGTAATTCGCCCATCCATGGTGGGATTTACCCAGTCTTAGTCTCGCGCTGTTATCATATATATGCAGTCCAAATCATCATCACTCTCATAGTCGTGAACTAGTTTCGTATAGCGTGATCCTTCAACAGGGTCAATGGGTATAATTACGCAGAGTGATTTATTCTCAAAGATATTTTTATACTTCTTTAGATTAATTACCCCGTTCATGTCAGTGGCCCAGTCAATTCCCAAGAGCGTGGGGTAGGGATTGCTATCATCAACAATCTCTATCACTTTGAAATCTGCCAGCGTGCTTACTCCCTCAATATCCATAGTTATTCCCTGCAATTGCCCCATGGGTATTATTTTCTGCTAGTTCTCCATTCTTATCTAAATTGGAGAACATTGTATCATAGGTCGCCCCATTCACTCCCTTTTCTATTTTGGTAGAACATTTTCATCTAATCCAAAATCCAGGATGACTTGATCCATTTCGTATTCTTCGATTTTCGTGGTAAGTCTCATTTCTCATCACGTTCTTGTCTTATGTTTTCCGATCTTCCGGACTATGCGCGGCTCTCCTAGCGTGGTCCCAATGCATCTGTTGATGAGTTCCTGTAACCCTTTCACATTCTTACTATCGTGCAGTAACTTCATACAGGTTTCAAAGAATTTCGTGAGCATAGATGGGTCCTTCTCTAGGTCGAGTCTATCTTTGCTTCCTAAAGCGGAGGCATCAGTGAAGCACTTCTTAGCTTTGATAAAGGTTTCCCGAGCATGATCCAAATCAAACTCAGATTCTTTCATTGGAGCTTTGCGAACACAAGTACTATCTTCTGGTTGTTTGCCTTTGTCATCTCCCTTCATGATTCCACTTCGGAGCACAATGTTTACATTTGGGTCTTCCTCATGCATCTCGGACCTAATCATCTGGAAGTTCTGAGTCACAGAAGGCGGTAGTGCTTCTTTGTCGTGTATCCTAGCTATCAGCGTAGGACAATCTTCTATCTCATGATCAAACAACGTGCAATACTTACACAACGTGCACGTTGGTTTTGTGCAATCGTGGGCATAATGTCGTGGCCCTCCGCAATTGTAACAAATCAACTGTTTGCGACCTCTACTAGGTCCTCCTCCACCTCGGCCTCATTCGCGCCCCTGAAATCTTGTCCACACCATCCCTGCATTCTGATCAAGGGGCCACGTCTCAGCCTGAACCCCATAGGTGGGAGTTCTAGCCATAATCAACTCATAGCTTCTGTAAGTACGCTCATCATGTCTCACCGACCTACAAAGTTGTTGAACAGCTGTTGCGAATTTTGCGTATACTTCTGTAACAAGTGACAATTGTCTATGGCATGTTTTCCATCTATTTGATAGATCACACACCACAAAGTAAGCATCACGCTAGGTCCTGCTTGAACTTCTGGCCTTAAAGTCATCGGTCCTCCTCCTACAAGGTAATTTGTAAAAATCGAGCAGTGGTATTTGTCATGACCCTAACCCTTGCATTTCACACACCACACTTCTTCGCACACTTCTAGTCAAACTATCCTATCCTGTTTCAGACTCTACATCTCAAGGCACAGATTCTTCAACTGCACGTGGATCTGTTGAACCCCTAGGATAGGATCCTACATTGAGGTCTCATGAAGCCTCATAGCAATATCCAGGGCCTCTGCCTGAGTTGTTATCTTCTGTTGTGATAGCACACTATTTAAGTGCGGTAGTAGCGAAGCTACAAACCACTCACGATGTTGTCCATCTATCAGATTCATATTAGCTTCACGAATCATACATTTCAGCCTCTGAACTAGTTCCCAAGGAGTCTCTCCTGGTAGCATTGCGATCTCTTTTAAACCCACAATCGACTGCGCTTTAGATTTATGCTTGCTAAATTCTCTATTTAGCACTGTTTAGATATCCGTGACTCTCGCATTTGGGTTATCATTGGAGTACTTAATATACTAGGTTAGCGCGCAATACTCCCGGGCGCTAACCAATGTCGCTTTCTTGATATGGTCATCTGTCACACCCTCCGCTTCCTGTACAACCCTTATAATGAACCAAAATTGGTCCGGATCCTCATTCCCAAACCTTTGAACACAGGCAGCTTCACTGTGTTTTCCATAATGAATCATGGTGGTGGTGGAGTTGGTATGGGAGAAGATGGAGGTGATGGTGATGAAGCTAGGGTAGTGTGGGTGGAGGTGGTATTCGCGGAATTCTTTGTCTTATTAGCTGAATAGCACTTCGCTGAGAGACCTTCACGAGCCCTTCCTTGTCCCCTCACGGAGGTGAAATCAAGGGGTTGTTTTCTGGACCCTTATTTCCTTCATTTCTATAAACCTTTCCACTTCATGTAGCTCTGAACATCATGGTAACTACATAACCCATTTTTCGCACAACAACATTTTAATCCAAGTATTCAAAGACTTTACGTACTTACCTCACGGTCATTTGAGAAAGCGTCGCTATAGCTGACTAAGGTGTCAACTGCAAACTCAGTAACAAATCCTCCTATAATGAGATCGAGCTAATGATCGATGGTGTGCATGATCTTATCCTCCAATGATTCTAACCTTCAACTAGCTTTGAGGTACACACAATAGTACCGTCAAGTTTCCACCTTCCTTGGCTATCTGCTGGCTTCGTGATCCACTCATATAGCTCAGTAGGGAAGGACACGAAAAATATTTCATGGATCTCCGTATACAGGTAGCTATCTAACCACTCTTCTTATGACAGTCGTGGGTTTCCGTTCTCCTGTGCCGCGAACTCGTGAATTCTTCTATCCAACCAGCCTTCAATTTCCTTCTTAGCTGGATTCCAATGATATGATATCACACATCTATTATGCTGATTTTGGTCCCGGCAACAGAACCATTTGTTGGCTTATGGGGGCCTGACCCAGGTTCAAAGTTATTTAGGCAAACAAATCCCTACACTATTGGCCCTTTCGGCATCAGCGCGTGGAGCGTGGACTGAAGTCTCACTCGAAGCAGTATGGGGGAATGCTAGAACCAAGTTTCTGCACCCTTGATATGGATGTGATGTCGATTTGGTCCACCTAGACCTTCCTTTGCATAGGTTGCTTCATACTCTATTCTAACCTTCAGTACCTTCGCAATCTATTAAAATCGGCCTTCACATAGCCCTAACCAGGGGCTAAGATGCTTTCGTGCTACTATGGCAGCAAACTACGCTATTTCCCAAACTACGCCAAGTATCTTACTTATCTTAGTGATAGATCTTAATTATCTTCACGTAAACAGATATTATAACTTGCATTCACTTAACTAATAGAATTATATATGTTCGTGCATCATATAAGCATTAGAAATGAAATTCATACCCAATATAACATATGCACAAAATAGGAAATAAAGATACAAAATTGATAAGAACTTCTCTTTATTAATACTTCCGACTGGTTGCAGACTCGACCCACCCTGCGCACTCAATGGCAGGGGTCCGCGCACTCAGTTGCGGGCTACTAGGCCTCTACACACTCAGCTGCAGAGCCTCTACCTATGCTACAACCCAAAACTAGACTTTACACTTCAGATCTATCTTGCATACATTATTTTTCCTTATACATTATGTAATTAGTTTCCTTAACTACTTAGAGTTTCGTGCTATTTATATAATCCCATGGTTTGTGGACCATCGGTAGATCTTCTACAACCAACATTACATTATCAAAATAAGGGCAGACAACCCTATGACTCTTTACAACTATGTGCTCTACACCCACAAAATGCGGAGTATTTACATTGGAATTACAAACTTGGACCAAAATCTGGGCTCTCAACCCCTAGACTGCCCTTAGGGGATCCCGTGCCCAAAAAATAGATTATGATACCTTGGGGAGGGGGGAACTTTAATCTAGAGGAACAATATACCTTGGGTGAATATTTCCCTTTGATGTGATCATTAGTCTTCCAAGGAAGCTAAAAGGTAGGGAAGATGGAGGTTCAAGGTGCGATTATAAAAATAAGAGGGAGGAGTGATCAAGGGGTTCTTCGTTTTGGTTTTTTATTTTATATCTTTCTCTTTCCTATTACTCTCTCATAAATCTCTCTCTCTCTCTCTCTCTCTCTCTCTAACAGAATATTGAAATTGGAAAAAGGATTGGTGATAAAGCCCAAAGAGTTTTGGACCTTATGATTGGTTAAGAGACGTGAGTGATAACTTATGTCACAAGATATGAATTTTTTGTAGTGTTTTTTCCTTGGACTAGATGGTTTTGATGATTGGGAATGGTCATGTTCGTGTGTGGCACATACAACACTAAATAGGGGAGGGGCAAGTGATTATAGAGATAATATAAGGACTCCCTTTTTTTATGCACACTTGCATGGTATTTTTGTGAATGTGAGCCTAAACAAAGATTGAAAGGTTGATGACTAATGTTTCTTGTGTGTGTATGAAAGCTAATGACCTTCACTTCTAGTTTTAAAATATGATATGAATATGAGCATACCCCTGAGTCAAGTTCTCCTCAAGGAATCAAGATCTCACATGGGGTTAGCCATCTGTGAGAAAATATTGTTCAATACTTGAGCCTATGTTTGGGTGGAATGTGGCTCACACTACTTCAATTTGTAGTATTTTCTGGTTGCAATAGATGGATATTTATTTTTTTGTTAATGATATTTTTGGCATAGATGTTTTAGTGACATGCATGACTATTTTATTTCTTTTTTAAACCAATTTATGGATAAATGCATTTACCCATTATAAAAAAATATCATGGTTGTAGCTATTATTATATTTTATTATAGCTTCTTATATGTATTAACTTTTGTAATAACATTGATTGAAAAACATAGGCTTACTAAATTTTTCATGAAATAGGTCATGTTAGGTCCCTATAATACTAGTGATTCCTCCATTACTATTGTCATTGTATCCTTTATTGTTATTATTGTGCCCCATAGAAGCCCACTATTGTTATTGTTGAGCCCTTATATTATTATCGTTATGTCGACTTTGATTATATTGTGACCCCTTAGATTCCTATATGTAGAAAGGAGGTTTTGTCATTTGTATCATCCAAGAATTGTTCATTTGTGTAATGTAAAGTAGGTTCCCCCCTCCAAGAGGCTGATTTTGAAGTCGTTTATCTATCTTTTTTTCTATTTTGTGAGTTGGTTACATAACATTTGGTATCAGAGCTTTGCATTCTAGGGTTTCATTGCTCCAAACAGGTCATGGTGGAATTTTCTCTATAATTATTTTTATACGACATTTCAAAAGCTGAAATTAAAACCCATTTGATCCACAATCTCGATGAACCTTAGGTTTGAATTTTAGATATTTTATGACTATATTTGTGGAGTTAGGATCCAAGGAAGTTAAGGTTTTTGAAGGATCATGAATTATATCGAAAACAGGTGACCTGGGGAAATCATCATAACTTTCTCTCTGAGAATCAAATCAAAATTTAATAAAAGTTTACAAAAATATGACAGTTTGTAATTTTCTATGTATCGGTTTCAGGTCCTAAGGTCGAAATAGTGACACGTGGAACTTCGTACAAGTTTTCTCTACCGAACCAGTCTATAATACAGTCATCGTGGGATATTTGGCATAACCCTTCCTTGGAGAATCCAATCTCAATCCGACTTGCGGGGTTGGAAAGAGGACTCCGAGAGATAGCATGGGACACAATTATAGACCTTGTAGATCCAAAATTACATAGATACAACATATTCAATATCGAGCTCCTACAAAGTGATAAAAGGTGTGTCATTTTTTTTAAATTTTGCATAAGTTTGGTTTGAAAAAATAGTTTAAATGAATTCAAAGGGAATAGTGAAGAATAATTATCATTATTTGATTCCCTGAAGAAATAAAATGGAAACACCTAGTAAGCCACCTGAAAGCTCTATCATGACTCATGAATAAGAGGAAGAAATGCAACATGATATATCAAGATTATAAGACCAAGTGCAACAAAATTCACTCTCACAAAAAGTAACAGAAGCTAAGATGGATGGTTTAAAGAAAGGCATGAAAGCTAATATGGATGGCATGGAAGCTAAGATGGTGGTTTAAAGAGAGGCATGGAAGCTAAAATGAATGATGTGTAAGATAAGATGGATGGTATAGAGGAAAAACTTAAAGGAAACATGGAATATTTGAAGACATATTTGACAAAGTTGCTAGAAGAAATTCTTACTAATGGCAAAAGGGTAGTAAAGAAAATTCATGATGATAACAAAAGAAATTTTAATCATGATTTCATAGAATCTAACATTGAATTGAACACCCACCATGTTCCAAAGATCGATATGGGGAAGTTTGATGGCAAGGATCTCGTAACATGGATACTACAAATGGAGCAATATTTTGATCTCCATAATGTGAAAAACACAAGAAAGGTACACATTGCAACTTTATATTTGGAACCAAATCAATTTGTATGTTAACGATGGATTTTCTCTCGTAAACAAATTCTCACTTGGGAAATTTTTATGGAAGAAGTGATAACACATTATGAGGATACAAAAAGCAGCACCTTTTTTAGCCAATTGATAAATACAAAACAAAAGGGTTCAATGATGGATCACATTGAGGACTTCCAAAAATTGAATATAAGGGTAAAAGATATTCCATAGGAGCATAGGATTGATGTGTTCATAGGGACTTTAAATGATAACATCCAACATGAGTTTCACCTTTGGGAACTTGATTCATTGGAGAAGGCATTCAAGTTGGCAAGAAAAATGGAAAGAAAAATCATGGAAACAAGGAAGCCTACCATTCACAACTAGAAAGAGGGAAGTGTTGTTGCCCCTAGCCTTCCACAACCTACAAGTTTTACACCACAATAGTTGGAAGAGAAAATAGAAAAATGGCTTTATTACGGTTTTGATAAAAAATACACTAAAGGTCATAAGTGTGCTAAGAAGAAATTATTTTACATAGATTGTGAAGAGGAGGAAGAAAATGAACAAGAAATGTCAAAAGAAGAGGATATACACCACGAACAAACCCTAGAGAAAGAAGAAATGAATCCGACCATATCTTGTAATGCATTGGCCAGAATTACCATTGCTCAAACTATCAAGATAAAAGGACATAAAAATAAGTAAAAGGTAGTAGTTTTGTTTGATTCAGGTAGTACCCATAATTTTATTCATTATAAGATAGCCAAGGAATTGAATCGCTTCCTATATCCAGCACTAGAGTGTCAAGTGATGGTTGCAAGTGGAGGAACCATAAATTACTCTGGAAAGTGCCATAATATTAAGCTTTCCATGGGAGAATATGTATTGAATAGCCCAATCCTTTCCATTGGAATGGGTGGTGCAGATGTTGTACTAGGAGTCCAATGGCTACAATCATTGGGTACAATAGCTTTTAATTTTTAATAAATTTTCATGATATATTTTCGAAAGGAAAGGAAGTTGAATTAAGGGGTATCTAGGGAAATCGGGAGATATAATTAGCTCTAACGAAACGAAAAAGCTTATAAAGAAAGAACAACGAGGCATAATTACAAAATAATTTTCGCTAGAGGTTCCCACACCGAAATCATCTATTTCTTTGAATCTCGAAAAAGTCTTCGACAATCACTACAAGGTATTTTAGACTCCCAAAGGTGTCCCACCTATTCGTTATTATAATCATGCTATTCATGTGATTCCAGGAAGTGTTCCTCCAAACATCAGGCCTAAAGATATACCTATGCCCAAAAGAGTGAAATTTAACATATGGTTGTAGAAAAGCTAGATGCTGGTATAATTCAACCTAGTCAAATTTCTTTCTCTAGTCTAGTAGTATTCATGCATAAGAAGGATGGATCATGGTGCATGTGTCTGAATTTTATGGAACTCAACAAGCTCACTATTAAAGATAAATTTACCATTCTTGTCATTGATTAATGATTGGATGAATTACATGGATCAATTTATTTCACCAAGTTGGATCTTCGTTCAGGATATCATCAAATCAGAATGAAGATTGAAGACATTCTGAAAACGACATTTAGAACTCATGAGGGTCATTATGAATATTTGGTCATGCCTTTTTCCCTTACCAATGCACCTTCTACATTTCAAGTTTTGATGAATTCCATTTTCAAACCCTTCCTTAGAAAATTTGTATTAGTATTTTTTGATGATATACTAATCTACAACAAGTCTTGGAAGGATCATGTTCAACATGTTGAGAAGGTGCTCAAACTCTTGGAGGAGAAACAATTATATGAAAAAATCTCTAAATGTTTCTTTGGAGTACAAGAGGTCGAATATCTGGGTCATATTATATCTCATGAAGGTGTTAAGGTAGGCCCTAGAAAAATTAAGTCAGTACATGTTCTACTGCATTTATGGAAATAATTTAAAAGCTACATGGAAACCCAAAGATTATTTTAAGTGACACAGATCCCATTTTCACTGGAAATTTTTGGACATAATTATTTTATTCTCTTGGTACTCAGTTAGCTCATAGCTCTTCTTATCATCATCAATATGATGGGAAAAAAGATATAGTAAACAAATCTTTGGAAGGAGATCTTCGTTGCTTTGTATTTAATGAACAAACACAATGGGTGAAATGGTTGCCTTTAGCTGAACGGTGGTATAACACTTCCTTCCATATTGCAGCAAAAATGACCCCATTTATGGCACGTTATGGATATCATCCACCATCCATCACATCATATTTGAGAGAAAATTTTAAGTTTCAAGCAGTGGAAGATCACATCGAGCATCAACAACAAGTTCTCCAAATCTTAAAGGATAACCTCACTTTGGCGCATAATAGAATGAAACAGCAAGCAGATCAACATCGCAGCGAAAGAAGTTTTCATGTATGTGACTGGGAATTCCTATGGCTACAACCATATAAACAAATGTCCCTCAATCAAGCTAAGAAGGATAATAAATTATCACCGAAGTGTTATGGTCCATACACGGTGTTGCAAAATATTGGTACTATGGCATACAAATTGGAGCTTCCCGGAGCTTCTCGAGTGCACCCATTTTTCCATGTTTCATGCTTAGAAAAGGTTATAGGTGACAAGCTCCCAGTTCAACAATATTTCCAGAACTTTATGAGGATGGAAAAATCATATTGAAACCTAAATAAATCAGAGAAACAAGAACTCGACAGCTACGAAATCGTTCAATTTCAGAGCATATCATCAAGTGGAAGAGCTTACCCACTAAAGATTCCACATGGAAGGATTAGAATTTTATACAAAAGCATCCAAAACTACTCAAGCATTAAGGAAAACACTTTTTTTAAGGAGAGGGGCATGTTAGGTCCCTATACTACTAGTGATTCCCCCATTACTATTATCATTCTAGCCCTTATTTTTATTATCATGCCCCTATTGTCCCCATATTGTTATTATTGTGCCCCATATAAGCCCACTATTTTTATTGTTGTGCCCTTATATTATTATTTTTATGTCGACTTTGATTATATTATGACACCTTAGACTCCTACATATAGAAAGGAGGTTTTTTCATTAGTATCATCCAAGAATTGTTAATTTGTGTAATGTAAATGTGGTTTCTCCCATGAAGAGGTTGATTTTGAAGTCATTGATCTATATTCTCTTCTATTTTGTGAGATCATTACATAAAATAGATGTTTTAGTGACACGTATGATTATTTAATTTCTCCTTTAAACCAATTTACATGTAAATGCATTTACCTGTTAGAAATGATTGTATCTATTATACTATTTGATTCTAGCTTATTATATGTATTAAATTTTGTAATAGCACTGATTGAGAAAGATAGGCTTACTAAATTATTCATTAAATAGGTCATATTGGAATTTCAACTATAAATTTCCTTCTCCGAGGTTCTAAAATTTGAGACTTGGGTCATAATGAGGGGAATTACCATGTATTCTCTGGTCCAACTTTGAGATCTTTGGTCGCAAAATTTTAGGAAATATGATGAAAGGAACATTAGCTCCCTAAATACATCTTTAATAGGCCATGTTGGAATTTATGCTATAACTATTCTTATGGATGGTTCCAAAAGTTGCAACTTATATCATAGTGAGGGGAAATGCTACTAATCATTGGTCCAAATTTTAGATTTTGGGTCGCAATATTTTAGGATATATGATAAGGGGAATTTTAGCTTCATGGATGCTCCCAAAATCATGCACTAAACAATTCATGATGGAATTTTTTCTATAACATTTCTTTTGAAGGTTCCAAAAGCTTAAACTTGGAACATAGTGAGGGGAAATCTCATTGATCATCTAATCCAACTTTCAAATCTTGGGTGATTATATTTTAAGAGATATGATAATAGGAATTCAAGATTCATGGATTCTTCTAAAATAATGCATCAACAAGCCATGTTGGAATTGTTTCTTTAACATTTCATATGGGAGGTTCCAGGGGCTTAAAATTAGACCATAGTGAGGGGAACTACCATTTATCATCTGGTTTAGTTTTCAAAAATTGGAATTCTATAAATTAGGAGATATGCCTTGATGAAATTACTATATTAGTTTGCATGAAAATTGTTTGAATAAATTCCTAAATGTTTAATGATGCATTGCATGCAAACCATTTGATGAATTGCACCAATGAAAATGTTTTTTTGTGGATGGGGATAGTATTGCTATAAGTTAGGATTGTGGTATGAAATCATTGTTGTAGATGATCTATGCCTATTTGCATGCAAAGCATTTGAAGAAATGTGTTAAAGGTGTTTTATTACAATTTGCATACAAACTATTTGATAAAATACCTTAAAGATAGAAACAAAAAGTTGCATGTTTGAGTGATATATTTCAATTAATGTGCTATAACTGGAATCAGAGCAATGTTTCTTATTTAAATACAAAATTTTTGGAAAAATTTTTG
Organism: Pinus tabuliformis; assembly: GCA_031772625.1. Lineage (NCBI taxonomy): Eukaryota > Viridiplantae > Streptophyta > Pinopsida > Pinales > Pinaceae > Pinus > Pinus tabuliformis. Next base: position 225,978,657 of record CM062813.1, read on the forward strand.
CAAGAAAAAGACTACTTAATTGGTTGTATACAAAGTATTTGAAGAAAGGATAACATGTAAAGTGTTTGACAAAGTGTGTGAGAGATGAAAATCAAGTTTTTGCAAGTGTCGTTCTGATAAATTTAGTAGGGGTATGTTACAAAGTGGTAACAAAGCTTATTCTCAAGGTACTAAAAATAAAAGTAAAATTGTGGGTACCCCATAACCTATGTAAGTTATTAAGGGAGTTAGGTATGTGACAGAAGCCACCAAATTTGTGATTCCTAACCTATATCCCAGGAAACCAACTCATTATTCACCTAAACTTCTGAGGGGGTCAAAATTCAAATTCAAAATAATTTTTGTGCATTCCTAACACTAAAGACGCACACATTTCTAGTGGTGGAAATGTATGTGTGTTGCTACTGCTAAGAATGAACATGTGTTCCTGTTATTGGGAATGTTCACCCAATCAGATTAAGGAAACCCCTTTATAGTTTTCCTACAATGTATTGTTCATTTGTTAACATCTTCTCCTTATACACTTCATTCAAATAATCCACAATTTTTTCATTTGCATATGCCTTCTCATATGCACATTAGTTTCTCTTATGTTAGTGAAACTGTTGTTTTTCACACTTGGCATTATTAGCCGTAATCTCTACAAAATTTATCTCTCTTTTCAATTTTGAAAGTTAGTGTTATTCTTCCTTCTTAATCTCATATTTAGCCCCCATATTTTAGTACAATCTAGGACAAGTGATTCTATACAAGCCCTTGATAGGAATCCACCAAAATAACAAACCTTAGCCACCAACTAAGGTTTTCAATTTCCATATTACTAGGCTTTTTATTTTCCACAAAATTATTGATTTTTCAAATTCCACAAAACTAGGGTTTTCCAAATCCCACTTCAGTATACATAAAAAAAATCTCTAAATAGTGACATTATGATCTACATACCTATTACAAATCCTAGCATCAGATTATCAAACTATAGGATCATTGGATTATAGCTTTCGTTCACTTCCTAAGAAAAAATGAGGTGTTCCACCCTTAGCTTGCCATCAATTAGGTTTTCAACAATTAACCATTTCCATCAATTATCTTTCCCACTTCAATATGCATCGGTGAACATTGTTAGCTTGTGATGTTATGTCATTATTGTGTGTCTACTTACATTGTCTAATTATACACTAAAATTTGAATTCACTATGTTGGAGTTTTGGCACCCAACTCTTCGCATTCTACATTCTATTCTCTCCACCTTCTCATATTCACACTTATACTACATTTTTTCATAAATATTTACATCAACCTCTTTTCAAAAGTGCAGATTTGTTAATAGAAGGTAAATATTCCTTACATGTCCTTTCATATATTGCAACCACTATGTAAAATGGTCAATTTAGATTATGTGTCACTTCTGGTCTATCATATATATGCATCAATAAATATGTGTTGATGGTGAATCACTTATATGTGACACCTAATACGGTGTATCATTTATTGTGTTCATTACTTGAGTGACTTTATGCTTAACTATGTTCATATAGTATTTCATCATTTCATAACATTCACAAAGATAATGAAAAAATACAACATCCCAAGGAACATGCGTAAAAGAAAGCTTATGTTGGCTTCCTAGAACAAAATGAGGTTTTCCAATAGCAACATAAAATTCATATGAAAATGAGGTCTTCCATATTTATGAAAAATCACCACACTTATTTTAACTTTGATGCAAAAAACTATCTTTATGCAAAGTAGAATTCAATATTTCAAGCGCAAAAATGTTGAGTCAAAGTCAAAAAAATTATTATTGTTTTAATTATTGTTTTATCTCTTTAAGTATCAATATGTGGATGTTAAAATCCAATTAAATAAGGAAAACCATTTGTTAAATCCAAATAAACAAGAGAGGATTGAAGAGAAATAATGCATCTTAGTTTTGATTACTAGGCATTCTTTAGATTTATTATGCATAATTTTAATTAATGATTGACTTATTTATTAGTGTCCTCACATCATTTATCATCCAAAATAGTGTCTTTGTAACATCTTAGTTGTGTCCTTATATTGCATTTATTTTCTCTAGATTCTTGTTTCTGGTTTATATAACCCCGGGCAATATTTAAAACATGTCCTTGGATGACTCCGTGAAGCAAGACGTAACTAGCCATAAAATACAATTTGGGACTTGAATGGGTAAACTATTATTCTGTTGGATTCTTGGTATTGGGTTATAACTAGAGACACACCTCTCCTAGGACTTCATAAGAAGAAAATTGACTTATTTGAGAATCTTTGGATATAGGTTTTCTCTCAATAAAGACCAATGCAAATTTTTCACAAGGCAAACAATTTCGAAAAACCCTAGCTTGAGTCATTATGGGTAGTGTGTTCACATGGACCTTGGCCAAACACACATTCAAAAGCTTATGGAACTCAAATTTTCTACTTGGTTTTGTTTGTATACCACCAAACAAAATTCACAATATGTTATTGAGTGGATCCCGAAAATGAGTTGCAACTTTCCATAAAATTTAGACTCAGACTCATATGGGTAAACAATTGATTTCGTTGGAATTTGAGCACAAGATATAGCTAGGGACACTACCATCCTTGGAATCCACAGGTAGAAAAATTATTTTGTTTAGGATATCTGAAGCTACAATTTCACTTAATAAAGATCAATGCATATCTTGCAAAATGGGGTAGATTTTGAATAACCCATGCTTTTGTAATTTTGATTTGTGTGGTCACAAGGGCCCTATCCAAAACACACATGTTGAAGCTTAAAAAACTAATTGATGCTACTTGGATTGGTTTTTATATCCATAGAACAAATTCACAATGTGTTCTTGAATGACTCTTGGCAACGAGTTGTAACTCACCATAAAACTAAAACTGGGACTCAAATGGGACATCCATTAATATCGTTGGATTACTAACACTAGGTTGTAGCTAGGGACACCGCCATCCTATGGAAAATGACCCACTTGAGGATAATCATAGCTAGGGTTTTGTTCAATAAAGGTCAAGCAAACTTCATACAAGGGGTTGGATTTTGTAAAATATTGCCTTCAGTGATTGTGTGTAGCATGCTCACATGGGAATTTCCCATAATACTTTCCATAGCCTATGAAACTAACTTTTTATTTTTGGTTTGGTTTTTATACCCCCAATCAAAATTCAACACATTCACATGAACAACTCTAGAGAATGAGACAGAATTGCCATAAAACTCAAACTAGGAATTATATTGGAAAATCATTGATTCCATCGAAATCTTTTCTCTAAGTTACAACTAGGGGAACCTCCCTCCTAGGACTCCATAGGTTATATTTATTTGAGGGTATTTATATGTATTTTATTAGCAAATACCAATGTGAATTTTCCACAAGGGGGTGGATTTTGAAAAAAATTGTATGTGTCATTGTAGGTAAAGTGTTCATGTGGGCCTTAGGAAAACACATCTGATGGATCCATGAAACTCATTTTTTCGATTGAATTTGATTTTTAAAACATCATACCAAATTCATATTGTGTTCCTAAATGGATCTTGGAAACAAGCTGTAACTCATTGTAAAGCACCAACTAGGAGATGGATGGCTGAACCATAGATTTTTTTTTCACTAGGCTTGGTGTGGACCTGTAGCTAGGGGCATCCCTATCGTATGATTCCATTGGCCAAAAATTGAATTATTCAAGGATCTCTAAATCTTGGATTTTTATTACTAAGGATTATGTAAAAGTACTTTAACAAATAGATAATGATATTCTAAGCTATAAATTTTGGTTGACGAATAATGTTTAAAGAATTTGTAAATTTCGTGAGTTTCGTATGGTTCTCAAGAAACACATAGAGTCATTTAAATATATTAGTATTTTGTTTAATGGATTCTCACGAGTTTAAAGTCTAGTTATAGCTTGTAACTGAAGAAAAAATACATTAATGATTCAGAAATCGACATGCCCTCTTCTTTTTAGAAAATCTAAGTCTATAACATCAAAAGAGCCCCCCCAAAAGCTAGTAACGTATGCATTCATGAAAACCATAAGAATTAGAATAAAGCATATGCAAAATTAAAAATATGTTTTTTATAAAATTGGTGAATTATTAAGACAAAGAATTTGGTTAGTCTTTAAAAGCATTATTGAGTACATGGAGTATTAAGTGCTCAAGTAACTGACCAGCATGAAACACATTATACACCATTAGATTTATTTACATTATCTTTCGTGAGGTTATTTTCACTAATATGATCAACTATGCTACTAAATCAATAGACATTTATTTCCTTTGTATATTATTTTTTTCTTAGTTCTAATGTGAAATATCACATTTCCAATGTTTTAGTTAATGTGTATATAGAAATATGGTTAAATAAGTATTATAAAATATTTCATGAAGACTAATAGAGATGTAACATAATAGATGTAACATAATAGAAAATCATTGGCATTTATAGAAATTATTCAAGTTATCTCTTCATGAGGTTTTTAATTATAAAGTGTGGAAGAATTCCAATGAATGGAGATAATGATCCACGAGGATCCAAAAAGTATTAAAATTTTAAGTCCTCAAATCTTAGAAAAATCAAACCAAGTCATAGATCTCATCGAGATGATTCCAACAACATCAAAGAAACCTAAAACCAAGTTTGTATGAAAAAGTTATGCTCATCTAAAGTTTTTGGCAAACAAAAAAAAATGAGCATTGGTAGTGCCACGTGGCATCACCAGAAGGCACCATGGGTCACCAATAAGAGGCTGCCACATGCCACCCACTAGACATGCCATATTCGATGACGTGGCATCCAAATGGAAGTTGGCATGGTAGACATAGGGATTATTGGGCATTAAGGTGGACCAATCCACAAGAGTCGTGTGGCCTAATAACTAGGTACCACGTAGGACCCTGCGGATGGCTACATGTGTTTACCCTATTATAAAAAATTATTGTAATGGTCAAGGGTTGAACCCCTAAACACAGTAGACCAAATCGGACACCGCACTGTTATGCCAACACCAAAAGGTCCAAAAGACAAGGGGGAGGCCAATACTTATGGCAATGTGTGTGTGTGTGTGTGTGTGTATACATCCATGGGTTTGACCCTAAGATCCCCATACGTGCCAACGTTAAAAATCAAAATATGTCCAAACTATACGTTACCGTGGTTATAACGGTAACCATTTGCAAAACTAAGTTGTCGATGGGTCTGACACACACACACACACATGTTGTGGTTCATTTGTATGGGTATGACAAAGTAGAGCACGAGTGTACCAAAGCTCAGCACGTGGGCCGAGAGGGAACCTGTGCCTAAGCAAGGACAAAATTTGAAGAAGGTTCTGGGGCATATTCTATAGGAATATTCCTAGAATATTTGGATATGTTGAGGTTGTCTTGAATATTCCTCAAGTGGTCCAAAGGAAACGGTGACAAAACCATATGAAGTTTATAGTTATTTTTCACAAAATTATAAGATGAATCCATTGGTATAGTTCAAATTGGGATCAAAGAAGAGGGTTTTTGGTTCATCCTTAGAAGTTACGTGATGCCATGTATTTCACCATATATTTTCCTTTATTTTTATGATATTATAGAGTGGCCTCTCCACTTTAAATCTTGGTCTAGAGATGTAGCTTACATATTGTGAGTGAAATCCGTTAACAAAACCTGGTGAATTGTCTATATTTTCTTGCTTTCTTATTTCTTCTTCATGGATGTTGCATTTATGGTATTTTTATGTTGTTGAAACAATTATTTTTAACATCACCAAAGTAAAGATCCTAAATCATGTTGGTATCAGAGTTGTCTTCTTTTATGTGAACTGTGAGTGTGGATTCTTACCAAGGCCATACTCAAAGGGGATGAAGGAAAAGTAAAGTCTTTTAACCTTGAGATTGCATGCACAACTCGAAGAAATAATATGGAGGATAATGACATGCACACAAATAATGAGCATGCTTTCCAAAAGGCCTTCTACCAGATGGCAAATACAGTGGTAAAGTTGTTTTTTAGATTACAGAAGGAGAATGGAAAAAAAGGGAAAGAAATAGAGAGAAACAAAAAACGATAATGTGTTAGTACACTAAGGAGGTCGAGGAGAACACCCTGAATCTCCTTCTTTAAGTTCAAGCTCTTCCTCTTCCCCTCATTCTCATCATTCAAATAGTCATATAAAATGCTTCTTAAAATCCATTGTTAAAGATAGATGTGAAATTTGATTTTCCCATGTTTAATGGAGAACTGAATGCAGAGAAGCTAAACAATTGGATTAGACAAATCGATGTCTATTATTGTATACAACATATCGAAGAATATGAAGCAAAGATTCAGTTGGAATCTCTTTGGGTGGTAGGCACAAATCTTGTAAGGTGGGAGGGAAAACTTCATAAAGGTAGTAAGCATAATGATAAACTCCTTTCATCATGGTATTAGTTTTTTTTTGCATTAAGAGGGCAATTTTACCCATTAGGTTATAGGAAAAAATCCATGATGGAGTGGAAAAACTTGATACAAGGTAAACTTCAGAATGTTCTAATTTTTACAATGGAATTTAGCAAAATAAGAATTGGCATTGAATATTCCTTTAGACTCACTAGATACTTTGATAAAAACATTATCACTTTACATAGTTATATTAATAACTCATTGTTTTTGTTTTATCCCAATAATATAGATGAAGCTAGTGTGAAAGAAACTCATCTTGAAAATAGGGGAAAGCAAGGATAGAAAGATAACCCAAAGAAGCCTCCATCCAAGACCTAAAACAACAAGTATGAATGGAAACAAAAGGTAAAAAATACAATTCAAACAAATAAATAGGAAGAAAATATTTCTTGCACCCATTGCAAGAAATATGGGCACAATGAGGAGCATTGTTGGAAACTACATCCACAGTTAAAGCCTAGGAAGTTTGGTGGAAAAGGGAAGTAGAAGACAGTTTCTACAATGCAACGTGGCCTAGGTTCTAATTCTAGTGATGATATGCATGTCATAGTCATTGGGGCACAAGGTAAAAACTCCTTTCATGCTAGTTTGAGTTTTGAAAATAAATCTCATGATGATGAAAGAAAAAGAAGTGAATTGTTTCATATAAGAGTTGTGTCTAAGCACAAAAAATAGATCCACTATTTGATCTAAGTTCTCAAGTCAAATTTATCTCAGAATCAGTTACTAAGAAAATGGGTTTGGAGATGAGACCTCATTTGAAACCCTACCCTCTTGGTTGGGTGTCATGTGACAATACAAAACTCAATGTCACTAAGAAATGTAGGGTCTGGTTTGTTATTACTTCACAATCAATAGATGAGATTGATTTTTATATTGTACCATTTGAAATCTGTGGCATAGTCTTAGGGAGCCCATACTTATATGACAGGAAGTAATTTTCTTTTAGTTATGAGATAAAGTACCACCTCACCAAAGATGAGTTGAAATATATTGTCAGAGGTCACGACATGAAATTTAATTCAACTATTGTCAATGAAGGACAAATGAATATACTAATCAACTCCAGCAAGAAGTGTACAATCATTGTTGTGAGGGAAAAATATGTTGAGGCATATGATTATTTCAATGGTTGTAATCCTTATCACAGGAGATAAATGTTTGATATTGTTTCTAACTATGATGCGATTTTTTAGGAACTACGTTGATTGCCTCTCAAGGGGGAAATTTAGCATGAGATCCATCTTCAAAAATATTCCTCTATTATAAATGTGGGCATGTGCACAATGTCAGTTGTGGAAATGAAAGAAATAAATAAGTAGGTTCAATAATTCTTGGACTAAGGAGTCATCAGACCTAACTCATCCTCATGTGGTTCTCCAGTTGTGTTGGCGCCAAAGAAAGATGGTGAATGGAGAATGTGTGTCAATTATCAGGATCTCAACATGATCACGATGAAAAATTGATATCCTCTCCAATCTATCTGATCTTCTTGATAAATTAAATAATGTTGTTTATTTCACTAAGTTGGATTTATGTAATCGTTACCATAAAACCAGGACTTTAGAAAATCATGTGTGGGAAACTGCTTTCAATACCAAGAAAGGAATTTTTGAGTGGTTGGTGATGTCATTTGGGGTTTGGAATTTCTTGGATACATTCATTCATGTAATTAATTATGTATTTCAACTATTCTTATATTATTTTGGGCTTGTATACTTAAATGGTATACTTTTCTTTAGTAAAACTTAGGATGATCATGGAAAACATGTTAAGAAACACTGGATGCTTCGCAAAGGTAGAAATTTCATATTAAGTTGTCCAAATGTGTATTTGTAAAAATTTCATTGGTGTATTTTGGTCATGTTGTTGGAGGAGGTCAACTAATGATTGGTCCTTCCAAAGTTGATGTAATTGTAAAATGGCCTAAAACTAAAAATGTAATAGAAGTGAGAATCTTGTTTGGAGTAGTTCAGTACTCGAGAAGATTCATAAATAACTTGTCATTCATCCCATATCCTTTGCATTCCATAAATAGTGTAAACAAGGTATTTCAATGGGGATGACAGCAGCATAAGGCTTTCAAACATTTGAAGGAAAATATCATAACAATGCCAACACTAGCCTTGCCATACCTTCAACAGTCATTTGAGATCACGATGGATGGTAGTGGATATTCCATGGGTGGATTATTGATGCAACATAATAAGCATATTTTTTACCACTATAATACTTTCTCTTGAGCTATTATTACCTATACCACGCATGAAAAAGAGTTGTATTCCTTAGTTCAAAGTGTCAAGAAATGCAAACATTACTTGATAGGTAAGATAATTAACATACACACAGAACAATAACCCTTACAGTAACTCCTCTCATAGACCAAGTTGCAACAATATCATCACTATAAGTGGATGTGAACCTTCAATGGTTCTATTTGGTAATCAAGTACAAGAAGGGTACAAGTAACAAAGTGGTAGATATTCCTTATAGACCTATTTTTTCTACATCTATTTTTTGGAAGAATGCTTCTTTATCTCATGGTAGCTATGTTGAATAGTATGCTACTGATGAATATTTTAAAGATGTTTATGATAGGCTAACTGATGGATCATAGGTGGAGATCTATCATTTCCAAGGAAATATACTCTCCTATCTTGGAAAATATTGTATTCCTACAAGTGAAAGAGTCTGTGTAATTCAAGAAGCTGAAACTTCTCTTGTGTCTGGGTAGTTTTGGGTAGAAAAATTCTAGATCATTTGTAGAGGTTTTTCTATTGGTCTTGGATGAAAGAAATTGTAACTAAGTATGTAAAGGTGTGTGTAACGTGTTGTACTTATAAGATCACTGATAGAAAATTAGGGATGTATGCACCAATTGCTATTCCTTCTCATCCTTGGGAAAGTGTATCAATGAATTTTGTAGGGGATTTCCTTTATAAAAAATGGGCCATGACTACTTGTATAAAATAGTAGATAGGTTTATCAAGATGTGTGTATTGACGCCATGTAAAAAGAATATTACTGTTGAGTAAACTACTCATCTTTTCTTTAAGTAGAATGTTGGGCAAAGATCCTAGTGGGAATCACTTCTTGTGTTTTATGGCTAAGGGGAAATTGGAAAAGGAAATGAATAAGTATTTGGAAAGGAAAAGAGGTATTTTTGGCACATTTTTTATGAAAATAATCAAATTAGGATGAAAATAAGGTGAAAGGTCACAGGTTGCATGTGAGGAGGAAAATAATGGAAAATTGAAGAAACTAGAGGCCTTCTCAATAAAATACCTCAGAGCATCAATGGGTAGCTTCTAAAAGTCTTTTGTTAGTTTAGTGTTAGAATTTTTCTAAAAGAGGATAAATCACCAAGAGGAGAAGAAAGTAATCAAGCATGGAAAGGAAAGGAAAGCAATGGAAAGAAGGAGAAGGAAAGGATCAAGCAGTGTTAGCATGAATACTTACAGGTAGCAGATTGCATGCCTGATCTCCTAGCTGGTTTTGACATGCATGATATGTGCATGTTGGTATTTGGTTATTTTCCTGTCATTGGAATGAATTTCGTTGGGTTTCGGAAGTGGATTTTGGCCTAGCCTTGCCATTTCTGGATAGCCATGGTGTGATGGGATTATTCTTGGTTTGAGCATTGGATTGCCAGATGGTTTTGGAATCCGGGGTTAGGTGGTATCATGAAAATTCCCAAAGGCCTATAAATCCCTTCATCGATAATGGTGGGCTGGATGGTAAAGCCTAAGGGCGGAGATAGTGAAATTCATTAAAGATTGTGAAGAAATTTTGATGCATCCAAGCTCGATTCGGTTTTGTGATCTCGTCACAGGTTTAGCTGTGATCTCGGTATGGAGAGGGTGGAGTTGGTTTAACCTCTAGATTCCCTTGGTTGTCTTTGGATTGGTTTATACCATGAAATCCCACATTCATGCTTCGAATATGGCATGGGGTTGATTGGTTGAAAGAAAGATCGGGTTCAACCAATCTATGGTCAAGTGGAAGGTGGAAGTCCCAAACACAATTGGTAATTGCCTATCTTTAATAAAAGCTAAGTTTCTCTTGCTTTGATGAGTAAATGTACTTGTTATTATGTGTCTTTAATTGTTTTTCTCATATGGTTATTTATTTAGGTATATGTTGGTTATAAGCATGGTTTTATGAGAGTTCTCAGTCATGCCTCTACTCATGTTTTTACTTGTAATTGAGTAAATAATGAATGCAAGACATAATTGATGTTATGAAAACTAATGTGAGATGGTAGAGACCCTTCTTCTTAGAAATTAAATAAATCTTCATTCTCTTATGTTCAAACTTGTATTCACGACCTGCAGGTAGCATATCTACCAAGTCTTTGACAAAATGTCAGTCCAGGTTGGGGATGGTTAGGTCAAGCCCTCATTCTAGTTTTTGGTTTACAATAATTGTATTCATGTCTTTTAAGAGTTATGGAAATTTTTTAGCTTTGTCGGAAGAGCCTAAGAAGTAGCCCTAGAAAGTAGCCTTAATTCTTATAGTTGTTGGCACAACACTGGGAGAAAAATGCCACAGTCGTACTGATGCAGCCCTAAGGGAGAGACTGGGAACCCATAGTCACATGGAGGCCTTTTCAAGGGAGTGACTGAGCTCTAGGTTAGGGAAAAGGTTAGTTGTCCTAAGGTTTGGACACCTGTAGGGGTTGGGTTACTCATGAAGATCCTGTGGCACATGAGGGAAGTTAGTAAAGTCTTGTTGTGTCAACTCCATTTCCTTAAGGTCATCTAGGAGGTTGAGTCATGTCATAGTAACCCCTAATCTCATGTTTACCCTGGGTAAGATCGTGAAAGTGGGTAGATGTGAGAGGATGCGACATGACAGGGTGTTATCAGAGTGGTTTTCACTCTCTTTGGGTCATATATGAAACAACAAGGTGGTTTAAGAGCATGGTTTCACTCTCTTTGGGTAATTCTACTATTGTCAAGGTTATGGTTGTCATGCATGGGATTACGGTATACAATTTGTGTGATCATGCATGATGTTGTTGTGATGTTATATTAATTACATGGATATGGTTATGATTATACATGTACATGCTAATGTGGACTAATCTTGCAAATGAGACAAGTCTCTGCTGAACATCATAGAGATATGGATTTGGTTTTGGTATCTATTTGGTTTATCTGACATGGTATGATTGCAGGAAGTAAGAATACAAGATGACAGGAAAAATGGTAGACTATATTTCCCATGACGCTCCCTACAGATCAGTAGGGTAGCAAGGAGAGGAGTATTCTCTTGGTATAGCAGATACATTGAGGAGCATGAGAGTAGAGATCATAATTTTCAAAGAGGGCAATCACAGGTTGCTTGAGGATCAGGAAATAATTGCAATGGCTCAGTAGGTACATGTTAATGCAGTAATCCTTCATAGCTTGTCAGAGTTACAGAGATAGGGGAAGTTGAGGATCAGTCAAGAGAAGGAAGAGAAAACAAATGGATCATATGGTAGCAGGGTACGATACGAATACATGATGGACAGATGGGACACAATTAGAGGTGGAAAATCCTTGGATACAGCTAACAAGAGGCTTGGTATGTATTGGCATCATTCTAGTTCCTAATCCAGGAGACATCATCACAGTCATCAGTGTCATCATCCTTATAGGAGGGGTGATTAGTTTCCCGAGGAGTTAAAGAAGTTTAAGCCTCCTATATTTTATGGAGATATAAAAAATCTAGAAGATGCAGAGGCATGGTTGCTTGGAATGAAGGCATTATTCAGATTACGTAGTTATTTAGAGAACATGAAAGATAAGATAGCCACATTCAATCCTTAAGGGAAGGAAAATATCTAGTGGGAGGATGTAAAGAATGTCAAAGGTATTCGGGAAGAATAATTGATTTAGGATGAGTTCGAGAGGTTCTTACGAAAGAAGTACTTGTTGGAGAGGTACTATGATGCTGGAGATAAGGAGTTTTATGAGCTTAAAATGGGTTCTATGACAAATGATGAGTATATTAGAAGATTTTGGAGTTCTTGAGGTATGTGTCGTATCTTAAGGAGGAGAAGGCTAAGATTCTAAGATTCATCAGTGGATTTCTTGCAGCATATTGAGACTGAATTGATTTTGATGAGCCTAGATTGTTAGAGAAAGACATATGTAAATTGAAGCATTGTTATGAGCAGTCAAACAGAAAATTTTAGCCTAAATGTGACATGAAGGGAAATGAGAAAGTAAAAGGAAATTTTCCACTAAAGTAGGGAAGACCTCAAGATGCAGGTGAGAAATTAAATGTTGCTCCTTACAATAAGTTCAATACAGTTGAGAAGGTACATGTGTTTCATCCTAGAGAGAAAGAGACTAGAGGTGATAACAGAGCACCACTGTAGTGTTAGATATGTGGAAAACATCATCGTAAGAAGGATTGTCCATTGTACCAGGGCGGCAAGCTTGACATCTATGGTGCTTAGGAGGCACAGGTAGTCGGGGATGTTGGTCATATTATTCCTCGTATTTATGTGTAGGTGGACAATAGGCAGGAGGATCACCAAACATCTATCATTGGCATGGACAGTAAGGTTTGTGATCAAGATATTTCTATTTTGAGTTATCCTATCTATAATTATAGTTATGTTAATCATGACCTGGTGGATAAGTGTGGCTTGAGAAAATAAGTGCATACAGAGTCTTGGTTGGTGCAGTTGGCTACAGGTATGAAGAAGAGAGTTCATCATTAGGTAAGAGGTTATGCATTTGAGTTGAGTGGTATTCCTACAACAACACATTTGAATGTACTGCCATTGGGATTGTATAATATGATTTTGGGTATGGATTGTATATATCTTCTTAGGACCAAAAAATATTTCTATGACAAGGCTATTGAGTGCCAAGATGACAACGAAGAGAAGAGAATATTGTAGAGGAAGAAGAAGACTACATTAGAGAGTATGGTCACAATTATGCATGCTAAGCATAGTTGAAAAAAAGGGTGTGTGATGGTTGTAGTTCATATTTCTAGTGACAAGGGTAAGGAATTTTAGGATGCATAAATATTTAAGAGGTACCCTATATTGAAATAGTTTCAGGATGTGCTTCCAGCAGAGATTCCAAAGTTTCCTCTGCACAGGGAATTAGACGTTTCTATTGAGATTGCTAAGAGGGCATAAGTTGTATGCTAATCTTAGCAAGTGCATTTTTTCGGACATAATTACACTACTTGGGACATGTTTTTTCCAAGAATGGCATAGAAATAGATCTAGAGAAGACAAAGGTTATCATGGAGTGGGAAGATCCTAGAAATGTGGAGGAAGTCAAAATATTCATGGGCTTACCAGGTTACTATAGGAGGTTCGTCAAGAACTTCTCACATATTTCATATCGTATTACATCATTACAGAGGAAAGGTAAAAAATTTGAATGGATAGAGGAGTGTGCAGCTAATTTTGGGTAGTTGAAGTAGTTGTTCACAAATGCTCCAGTATTGAAGAATGTATATTCAAATAAAGAGTTTCTAGTATGTACAGATGATTTCAAAAGAGGGTTTCATGGAGTCCTTACGGAGAAGGGACAAGTGATATGCTATGAGTCTAGGAAACTGAATGAGCATGATAAAAACTATGTGACTCATGATCTTTCGTTGGAAGCTATTATACATGCCTTGAATATGTGAAGACAATATCTTCTTGGAAAGAGGTTTGTGTTAATGAGTGATCATAATTCATTGAGATATCTGTTTGACTAGCCAAATATGAATGCCATGCTAGCTAGATGGCTGGCTTCCCTTCGTGAGATTGACTTTGAGATCAAGTACATTAAGAGAAAGGAGAACACAGTTGCAGATGCTCTCAGCAGGAAAGTGAAGTTGAACCATGTCACAATACTGAGTTCATATGGGATAGATTTACAGGATTAGAGCATACCAAAAGGACAACAGGATGACATGTACAGAGAGCTTATGCTCAATTTATAGTAGGGTACATGTGATCAAGATGTGGATAATAATATTACAGCAGATGGCTTGGTGAGATTTAGGGATAGGATCTATGTGCTAGATGACGATGAACTCAAGAAGCTTATCTTGAGGGAGATTCATGAAAAACAATATACTTGTCACCCAAGATATCAAAAGACGTTGACAACAATTAAGAAGTCCTCCTACTGGCCGAATCTGAAGAAGGAAGTGGTAGCATTTGTGGTGATATGTTTGGACTGTCAGTAGGTCAAAGCATAGTGTAAGCATCCAGGTGGGTTTCTTTAGCCTATTCTGATTCCAGAGTGGAAATGGGAGGTTATTTCCATGGATTTCATTACGAGTCTTCTGATGAAATCAAGGCAGCATGATTCTATCATGGTTGTAGTGGACAGGTTGAGCAAGGTAGCTCACTTCATTCTAGTGAAGACTACCTATTTAACTAGTGAGGTAGCACAGGTCTTCATAAGGGAGATCCTAAAATTTCATGGTGTTCTGAAGAAGATTGTGTCAGACAAGGATGCCAAGTTCAGTTCCAAGTTTTGGAAGGAGTTGTTTGCAAGGCTGGGGATTGAGTTGGTCTTCAACACAACTTATCACCCACAAACGTATGGATATACAGACAAGGTCAATAGGATAATAGAGGACATGTTGAGGATGTATGTCATGCATCAGTAGAGAAGATGGAAGTAGTATCTTCCATTGGTTGAGTTTGCATACAAAAACAATTATCAGGTGTTAGTAAGGATGAGTCCATTTAAGGCACTATATGGGCCGACTTGTAATGCTCCCATTAGCTAGAGTGATCTAGTGAACATGGTACTTATTGGACTTGACATGTTGGAAGACATGGAACATGAAATGCAAGTTATAAAGAAGATTCTAAAGGCAACACGTGACATACAAAAAAGTTATGCAGACCAACATAGGGAATTTAAAAAGTTTTAGGTTGGGGAGCATGTGTATTTATGCATCAAACCCAAGAAGATATCCTTGAGGATTGGATCATGTTCCAAGTTGGCACCACAATATTGTGGGACTTTTGACATCCTTGAGAGGATTGGACCAGTGGCCTATAGACTTGCACTACCTCCGATGGTGAAAGTCCATGTTATTTTACATGTTTCATTGCTTAAAAGATATGTAAAGGATGTTGTTCATTTTATTGATTGGTATGTATTGCGAGTGGAGAAAGAAGGATAATTCCATCTAGAACCCCAATGCATATTGTAGCGGAAACATCTTGTGCTCCGGCACAAAGCACTTGAGTAGGTTAAAATGCAGTGGAAGCACTTTGGTCCCGATGAAGCTACATGGGAGATGGTTGATCATATGCAGGATATGTATTCTTCATTGTTTTCCAATGAAGGAAAATTAGTCTTAGTATTTGTACATATTTAAGTATAGTTTCTATTGTAAATACAGCAATGAGCTAAGTTATAAAGCTCCAATAACTAGTATGGTTGTCATGTTGTTATATTTTACATGATGGTTTTGCTTTTGAGCAGGATGTTATTGTAAATATTGCAATGAGTTGGGTTATAAAGCTTCATAGGAAGTATGTTTTTCTCTTCCGAGATTCTGTTATTCTAGGTGTGGTTTAACACCGAGGAAAGTGTTCCCCTAAGGGGGAGGGGTTTCTAACATCCCCAAGTTTAAAGTTCATGTAATAAAAGTTAATAATGGTAAAATAAGTCCACGTGAAAGGGACACTTATTCCAAGCTGAATGTTGGGAAAAAGATCCTAGTGGGCATCGCTTGTTGTGTTTTATGGCTAAGGGGAAATTGACAAAGAAAATGTCTAAGGCTTTGGAAAGGAAAAAAGGTAATTTTGGCACATTATTTATAAAAATAGTGGAAATTAGAAGGAAGGTGAAAGGTCATAGGTTGCATGTGAGGAGGAACATGAAGGAAAATAATGGAAAATTGAAGAAATTAGAGGCCTCATTAATAAAATAACTCAAAGCATCAGTTGGTAGCTTTTGTTATCCCTTTGTCAGTTTAGTGTTAGAATTTGTCTCAAAGGGGAGAAAGCATTAAGAGGAGAAGAAAGTAGGCAAGCAAGTAAAGTAAAGGACACACAAGGCAAGAAAAGGAAAGCAAAGAAGGACAAGGGAATAAAAGGAAGGCAAGGATCAAGTAGCTTCAATGGGAATACTTGTAGGTAATAGATTGCATGTGTGATTTCCTATATGGTTTTGATATGCTTGGTTTGTGCATGTTGGTATTTGGTTATTTTGTTGTCATTGACATGGATTTTAACCTAGTATTCCCATTTATGGATAAACATGGTGTGATGGGATTGTTCTTGGTTTGAGATTTGGATTACATTATGGTTTTGGAATCTGGGTTGAGGTGCTCTTTGGAAAATTCCCAAATTCTTACGAATCCATTGACAAGTAATTGCGGGGTACATGGTAAAGCATGAGGGTCGAGACAAGAAAATTCCTCAGGGATGATGAATAAATTCTAAGGCATCCAAGATTGGTTCAATTTTGTGATCTCAACATTGGTTTAGGTGTGATCACAGTATGGAGAGGGTGGAGGTGGTTTAACCTTTGGATTCCCTTGGTTTTATTTGGAGTGGTTTATCCCATGAGATCCGACGTTCATGCTTCGAATATGGCACAGGGATGATTGGCTGAAAGAAAGATCTAGTTCAACCAATCTATGGACAGGTGGAATGCAAAGTCCCAAACCTAGTTGGTATTTTCCTATGTTTAATAAAAGTTAAGATTCTCTTGCTTTGATGAGTAAATGCACTTGTTATTATGTGGATTTAATGTTTTTTCTCTTATGGTTATTTATCTGGTTGTATGATGGTTATAAGCATGGTTTTATGACAATTCTCAATCATGGCTATATTCATCTTTTTAATTTTAACTGAATAAATAACGAATGGAAGACCTAATTGATGTTATGACAACTAATGTGAGAAGTTAGAGACCCTTCTTGTTAAACCTCACAAATGTTTTCAGTCCCTTATGTTTAGACTTGCACTCATGACTTGTAGGTGGCATATCTACCGAGAGTTTGACAGAATGTGAGTCCCAGTTGGGGACGCTAAGGTCAAGTCATGGTTCTAGTTTTTGGTTTACAAGTATTGCCTTCATGTCTTTTATGAGTTCGGGAAGATTCATAGCTTTCCAGAGAGAGCCTATGTCCCAGCCCTGGAAAGTAGACTTAATTATCACATTCATTGGCACAACACTAGCAGAAAAAGGCCACAGTCACACTGATGCAGGCTTATGGGAGTGACATGGAACCCGTAGTTGCATGGAGGCTTTGGAAAGGGAGCTATAGGTTAGGGAAAAGGTGAGTTGTCTCAGGGGTTGGATACCTGGAGGAGTTGGATTACTCCTAGAGGTCTTGTGGCACCCGAGGGAAGTTAGTAAATTCTTGTTGTGCCGACTCCATCTCCTTAAGGTCATCTAGGAGGTTGAGTCATGTCATTGTAACCCACATCTCATGATTACCTCAGGTAAGCCGATGAAAGTGGGTAGATGTGAGAGGAGATGATGTTACATTTATCTTATCTATTAGGCCTTAACTTTAATATATATGTTTAATCCTTTATAATAAGGTTTGCAAAAAAATATATTGTATTAAAAGGATAAAGCTTCTCTCACCTGACCCTAGGGTTTGGAGTTCAATGGTTTTTACAGTGATTGACAGTGGTAAAAAGGGGCATAATTATGTTTTGGAAGGCCTTCACATCTTTCAACACTTCTTATGGTCATATTTAGTAGTCAGAGAATGGGAGGTGGAGGATGCTATGAGGGTAAGGAGGAGCTGGTGGATTTCTCGCTCAACCTCGATGCCATTGTTGCATTCTATGATAACATGAAACCTCAATGTCATACATCTTTTGTAGGCCAGCCAACTGGAGATCCATTTTTGGAAATTGAAGAAGTGAGGGATGGGTCTAGTGGAATGAAATTTTCCATTGCATCTCCTCAAAATGAAACCTTGGAACGAGGTAGTTTCTCATCGACTTTTTCCGATATTCTAGTTTCATTTCTTGTAGGAGTGACTCGAGAAGGGTTTTTCTATATCACATATGTTAGGGCCCCAAGTTGAAGGTTCTTTTAGAGGTTTTCTTTGTCCATACTTGTCCATTATCCTTGATCAATCTGTGACCCCTCAAATCGGTCAAGGGTTTGCACATCTAGGGTTGGATGTTGAACCATTGGTGCAATTAGGCCCCCCTCTAATCTAGTTTGTAGAAAATAACCCTTATTTTTCACAGGGGCTTCGAGGGCATTGAAATAATTTTTCATCATTTATTTGAACCACTTGATGTCGTTCAAGGGGATATTACTTCTCTTATTGGCGGTCAATCAATGCAAGCAAAAACCCTAGAGGGGGACCATAATATTTATTAAACCCTATTTCATTATAAAATTCACCCTGCTTTTCAACTTTATACAATTAAAACATATAGACCTATAAAACACAAATCCAAATAGATAAATTGTTGTCATGACCATTATGTCCTTATGAATGCTGATTTCCACATTATATACTTAGATTACATCCTTCTCATATCCAATAATGGACCATTATATCCTTTTAGTACCTGTGATGCAGGAAAGTGTTCCCTCTGCGGACAGAGGCAACCCCTCTAGCCCTAGAGTAGGTCTAGTCACAAACAAGGACAAATCAACAACAATTTTCCTTAAATAGTTCAAGTTGGAGGCCTACCTCAACCGGTGGTCGATGGAGTTCCATTGCACTGCTCCAGATTCCGCTTCCTTCTCCTAATGAGTAATTAACCTGAAACAAAGCAAAGGAAATACAACAAAGCACGTAACCGGATACAACAAAGAACTATTTACTCATAAAGTCAAGAAATCAAGAAATCATGAGCTATCTAGTACATTGCACACAAGACATAGGAAAAGATCATTGATTGCATTAAATATAAAATAGAGTAAGCTTACAACCCAAGTCTTGACGTCACAAGCCTTCTCAGGAGGGTCCAGCGAGCATGTTCCTCAAGCATTCACCCTTGAAGATAGATCTCCCAATACAAGTCTCTCTCACTCACATGTTTCACACAAGATAAAAGCACTTCACAAACTTCCTCAAGCTCTCAAACAATCCCACACTTGTCACACCAGCTATCTAACAAGCTCACAATACTATCAGCAACACTCCAAAGACTAAGAATTCCAAACTAGCAGCCATAGCAATGGTGAGAGCTTAAATAGGAGAAGGAGTCTCCATGAATGATGGGACAATGAGCTTATCTCCAAGGAGGGTAGCACAAATGACGGAACATCCACGCCAGAGAAAGGAGGGTGACATAAGCAAGGCCAACAACCAGGTTTGGAGTCATCTGGAAGGTCGACTGTTGGAAACAACTCGCCCAAACTGGATCATCACGGGCACATAACTGGTCTGCCATGCTCACATAGCTATTACATAACGGAGCTAGTCATGCCATCTCGGGAAAATACAAACAACAGTTGCGCTGTTACTTGAAATTCGACCATCACGGGAATCACGTGTACTTCCGCGACGACAGTGCTTGTGGACTGTTTTGGAGCACCCTTCAGCGCGTTTATTTGGCCAACAGACGTGATGAGGCAGAAACTTTGGCAAAGTGGGTCATTTGGCAACATCAGAGAGCATGAGAATGAATGATTTTGGACTCATGACACAGTAGGAAGACTGGGAGGAAGACAGTGACAAATTACTGTGTAACAGATGCCCCCTAAAGTATGAAGCCTGAGAGAGTAGGAGGGGTTAAATGCTTTACGAAACTGACTGAACTAGAACACCATCTGGAAGAACCTGCATGCAAGTACAACTGACATTTCCAATAATGAATTACATGTAGTGTAGGCATGGGCACAACTATCGAAAAGACATACGACATAGGTCTGTGGTATGGACACAACCACCCAGCTAATGAGACCATGATGATAATAAAGGTATGGTTGCGGCCATCCATGAAGACTCAGGTATGGTCACAGCCATCCATCAATGAGTCATGTAATCATAAAACCAATCCACGCAGCCTGAACATGTGTAAGCTGAGTTCGGTGTCTTGAACCCATCCGATCATAGTACAAATACTAACATGCGAATAGATGTGCTGAGGTCGAGCATGATAGAAAATCGCTTGATTACCGGTCAATGATGAAAACTGTTAACAAGCGCGAGAGAAACCACCAACAATGCCAATGGCTCTCAAGGTATTGTCCAGCACAATCCACGAGGTGTGAAAAAGGAGCTGAAGTCGAACACACGTGGAATCACCTAATCGACGACCAATGATGAAAGTCGACCGTCAGGTGCGAAGAACTTGCCATTGAGGCATGCAAGCTCTAATGTACCAAAGGGGATCTCTAGATCAATCTCCTAGATAATGAGCTGAAGTCGACAAGAGATGACCCATCGCAGGAGGGCCATAATGTTCCCCCATCAACAACATGAGATAAGGAACAAATGGTAGATGGCGAAACAGAGTACCAGAGGAGAAGGCGAGGGTGTAAACTGCAGAAGGATTATACGCTTGAACATATCGGTGACACGACTCCAGAGGGGGGTGTGGCAGCATTTAGGCATCAATGGATCAGAGGCTCGAAGGAGACGGCATGAATCGATTGGAATGAGGCTAGAATGATAACCCAAACCCGCGGAAGGCCAAATGACGATGTATGGATTTCCCAACCTGACAAGAGGAAAAAGTCTCGATGTTCAAGAGTGACTAGCTGCCATAGACAAGCAATGACAAACCTGTTGTTGAGTCCAACCTAGTAATAGTTTAATGAACCCTAGGAAGGAGAAGCTCGAGTCTCGTCATGGTGACGAGTCCAATGTCGTCAGGGTTTAACGAGTCCGACATAGGGAAAACTCGGAGTCTTTTTCATGTTTAGAGGGTTTGAAAAAGACACGGAAAAGAAAACTCTAGGGGGGTCCTTTTCATAGAGTTGTGTCTCTCGAGCCTGAAAAAGTATAAAATGATACTCGAAAGAACCGCCCGACCATTACGATCGAGGAGTACTTTTCGTATCTAGTGACTTCGACCCGAAAAAGTAGAAAAGCGGTCATAAGTACGTCATTTCGGAACCAATAACAAGCATGAAACGACAAAGGCCCAGAAATCTTTTTGTGTTTACACGATCGGAAAAGAGCTTAAAGGTGACTGCCTCTTGTTTCTTTTTAACGAGTCAAGAGGGAAAACTCGGCAATCTTTTCGTCTATAAAAGGTCAGAAAAGTGCTGAAAGTCGACCTCCATTATTATTTTCTTTAACGAGTCAAAAAGGGAAAATTACTCGGTAATCTTTTCATCTTTTACGAGTCAGAAAAGAGCTTAAAGGAGACTCGTCCTAGAGGAACGACTGGTATAAAGGGTAGCAACTGGTTCCGACAATGTTCTAACTGCTTAAAACATGTAATGGTTAAGAGGCTGGCTAATAAAACCACTCATTGTTGTGGTTCCTTAGGAAAGGAAAAACAACCAAGTGAAAGCGTATGATCGGCCAAAGAGATGGTGGCAATGGAATGAAACAGCCAAGGCTCATCTAGCAGAATTTAGCGGATAAAAACGACAATCATGAGATCTAAATCAGGTATGGGTTCATTTTTACACAAGCTTGAACCATGGAGAACTCTGCTTGGATTCGGTTTCATGTTTATACAAGCTTGAAACGAAAAACTCTGCTTGTTATGAGTTTGCATGCCCCTAGCATAATGACGCAAATCGAGGTACATGCCCCCCAAACTTCATTGCATTCAACGAGGTGGATGGAATGAAGGTTCACTTTCGAGATCTTGGAAAGACTCGACTTGGATTTTACGAGATCTTAATCGAGGACTTGATTTCGAAAAGGAGGAGTTGTTTCATTTTTTAATGAGGTTGACACAGTAAAAGAACTATGCTCATAAACCTTGTTTCATTTTTTAACGAGCTTGACACAAGATCAGGAACTATGCTCGAGACTCCTTGTTTCATTTTTAAACGAGGTTGAGATAGGAACAAACTATCCTCGTGACACCTTGTTTCATTTTTTAACGAGGTTGACACAAGATCAAATCTATCCTCAGGACTCTGTTCATGGGCCATACGAGAACATGGCTCCCAAGAGGTCTTCGCAGGATGGAAGAAACACACTCTGGGAGGAAGACATATCATGATGCACCAATGACAGAGCAGTTTCCAATGCCCCCAATACATGATGTACGAGACCATCTGAATGATCATCAGCAGAGGCGGAGACGAAACGGGTAGCCACATAATTGACCTATGGCAAAAAGGTACTGCTTGTGAGCAAGAACCGAGAGGGGATGACCATTGCGTAGGAGGCACTGAGGGACTAAAGAACGATAATTGATATATGGTTACCATTCTTCCGTCGTGTGCAAAACAAACCACACGGAAAAGGGAAGAAATGAGGGCCCCCATGGCATAAATATAATCACGGCCAAGGAGAAGATTGAAATTCGCACCTTGGACAACCATGACGTCTATATAGACGGTTTTGCCCCCCAAAGTAACAGGAAATTTTGGGAGGATACCGAGAGGTTGACAAGGTTCTCCATCGAATGCCAAGAGATTCTGTGTGACCGGCACAAGCTGTGGGGAGCTCAAAGCTTGCCAAGTAGTGGAAGGCATAATTCTAATAGATGCACCCTCATCCAAGACAGTGCTAGGTACTGCCTTATCGTAGGCATATACTGTAATCTCGAAAGGCACATAGGATGGAAGGTGTAAAGTAGTCAAGTGACTCCAATCGAAAGTAGCGGCCAAACTACTTGGTGGGGGAATCGTATGATTGCCCCACTGCCCCCCAGGAACCTTAAAAGGACTCTCGGGATTAGCTGGAATAGGAGAGTCATTTTTAGACGCTGGAGAATTTGATGAGATGAGAAGAACATGAGCACAACGCTCTTCTGAAGCAGAGTGATCAAAAAGCGATGGACCCGATTTGACACTCTCTCCGACCAATGGTTAGTCTGGAGCAGGCTTAGCGCAGCCAGGCTCGGAAGGAGGAGGACGGACAAGAGAAGAATCTAAGTCATTCTCTTTATCAATGGAGGGAGGGTCTGAAGAGAGCCGCTGATAACCAACGGGAAGATGGGGTGAAGAAGATGTAAGACTTTCCAAAACGGCAGAAGCTTTATCCACGAGCAGACAAAGTTGAAGGGGGTGGATGCCTTCACACAGTCTACAGGGGAATCGAATCTTCCCTTCCTTCTTATTGTTGCGAGTTACTAGGATAGCACTGCCTTGAGCTTCAAAGGACGATGAGGGACGAACCAGATCGTGAGACCATACTTCTAGGATCCTTGGAATTCGAAGACAATCACGAAGAAGATGGTCACCCTTACATAATTTACAAGGAAACTTAACCTTCCGCAGAGGAGCAGAAGGTGGTCCGACCTGGGGCAGACTCGGAGCGGTAACTGCACAGGTGCCCTTGGATTTATCGGACTTCTTCTTCTTCTTCGTCTTCTTCTTCTTCTTCTTAGGTTCCTGGTTACTAGATGTGAAACTTTCACCAGGCGAAGGAGGAGAGGAGGAGGAAGCAACAGGGGAAGAAGGCATAGGCTCAACCTTGGAATTAACATGTCTTGGTTCAGACAAAGGAGACAGTGGAATAGGAGTCACGACACTCGGGACTATCGAGGTTGAAAACAACCATACGGGCAAACCGATGGTTAACCCAGGCAAAGACAATGTTGTCATATACGGAGCACCGCATTTCCAAATGAAGGACTTGGCCGGTAGACTCAGGCAATGTTGCCATCGAGAATGAGAAAGAACCCTACTCAAGCTAACACAAAAAAGATCTAACAGGGCAAATGTGAATTGTGGCCGAATAAATTTTAAGACACGGTAACAAAACTTGACCTTTTCATTTTTAAAGAGTCGAGAAAAGGACAAAAGATGACTCTAGTCGCCTTTGAATATTTAATGAGCCTGAAGTGACAAGTGCTCAGATGGACCATTTCTTTTAGGGAGTCCGAAAAGGAACGAAAGTGACTACTCTGGAGAACTAGGCAAAAGGTTTACCAGACAAATCCGTAAAACTGCATATACACCTTGGCAGTCATATGAAAACCTAGGACCTTCCGTACATCAGTAAATCTTCCTGAATGCTGTGTTCGGTGCGTTACGGCTTGTAAGGCGGTAGAAATGGCTTCCTATGGATAAAGGATGATAACCTAGTGGGGTCTACCCATATACTCGACGGTACGTGGGAGCACAAATCCATGCTAGACCACTATTGAGTCACAGAAGGAGGAATCACCCAACCTTAAGTGGAAACAAAAGTGACTAGGTTTAACGACGTCGGAGCACGTCTCTAGCCTAGACCTCTAAATGTGTGTGTTATGTTCTAATCAGTAGTTAGATTTATTTAGTTCATTTTAAAGTTGATCTTGGATTATGTTTCAGTTTTCAGGCCTTACCGTATGTATATATCAAAGCCTAGGATGCAGCTAAAATGAATGAAGTATCCTTTCTCTTCAATGAACACCTACCTATGGGAGGGTAGAGAGATCATTCCCAAACCAAGAAAACCAAGGCAACAAACAATCACTCAATGCAAGCAGACATCAATTCTTAAAATGCACTGATACTACTAATGAGAGATCTAATCATTCGCTTTTCAATATGCAACTTGAAATGAAAATTTACTTTCACTTTCGCATGCTAAATGAAATGCAATCTTTTTTATTTTGATGCCTTTAATCTAAAGAAACCAATAAGCAACAAACAAATGTGGAAAACCGGTTGATCCAAACAATTGTAATCTATGTCCGGGTAGTGAAGAGAAATCGAAACAATGACAAGATTGGTTCAACAATGGTCACTAAATAATCAACCAAAAGTAAGCAAAGGGGAAGGCTCAATCAAACCAACAGCAAGCAGCAAACGAAACTTTGCAAACAAGCAACCAAGCAGAACTGATCCAAAGGACATGAAACAATAAAACTAGGTCATAAAGAAAAAAGGCAAGATTCATCCAACAAAGCTCACAAGAGAGTGCCTCAACCTCTAGACAATGAAAAACAAGTTATCAACCAAGTGAGAATAGCAGGGACTAGCAAGACTGACGGATTCAAGAGGCAGAATTGAAAAAATTCAATTCTACAGCAATCAGCGCAGGCAATACACAGCAACAAAGCGCTGATAAAGAACGACACGTAGCAACAAAGTGATGTCAACACGGAAGTACACGCCTTTTCCGCGATGGTCCGATTCACAGAACCGTTGCGACTGTTAGGTGTAATAACATGATGGACAGGAAATTACAAAAAGGGTGACGCGACGACAGTGCGACTGTTAAATTAAAAAACGCGATGATGTTCAAAAACAGCCATAGGCAAGCCAAAAACTCCCAAACCAAAATAGTCAGTCTTTAAACAAATAAAGCATTTCCCATACCAGGCCAGGAAACTCAAAAAACAGAGAACTAATCCCCAAAAGCTTGAAAAGAGACCAAAATGAAAACTCAAGGCAAGAGTGGACAAGAAAAGAACAAAGGCCAGCTCCCCAGTGGAGTCGCCAATTTGTGATGCAGGAAAGTGTTCCCTCTGCGGATAGAGGCAACCCCTCTAGCCCTAGAGTGGGTCTAGTCACAAACAAGGACAAATCAACAACAATTTTCCTTAAATAGTTCAAGTTGGAGGCCTACCTCAACCAGTGGTCGATGGAGTTCCATTGCGCTGCTCCAGCTTCCGCTTCCTTCTCCTAATGAGTAATCAACCTGAAACAAAGCAAAGGAAATACAACAAAGCACGTAACCGGATACAACAAAGAACTATTTACTCATAAAGTCAAGAAATCATGAGCTATCTAGTACATTGCATACAAGACATAGGAAAACATCATTGATTGCATTAAATATAAAATAGAGTAAGCTTACAACCTAGGTCTTGACGTCACAAGCCTTCTCAGGAGGGTCCAACCAGCATGTTCCTCAAGCATTCACCCTTGAAGATGGATCTCCCAATACAAGTCTCTCTCACTCACAAGTTTCACACAAGATAAAAGCACTTCACAACCTTCCTCAAGCTCTCAAACAATCCCACACTTGTCACACCAACTATCTAACAAGCTCACAATACTATCAGCAACACTCCAAAGACTAAGAATTCCAAACTAGCAGCTCATAGCAATGGTGAGAGCTTAAATAGGAGAAGGAGTCTCCATGAATGGTGGGAGGATGAGCTTATCTCCAAGGAGGGTCGCACTAATGACAAAACAGCCACGCCAGAAAGGAGGGCGACATAAACAAGGCCAACAACCAGGTTTGGAGTCATCTGGAAGGCCGAATGTTGGAACAAACTCGCCCAAACTAGATCATCGCGGGCACATAACTGGTCTACCGCATTGACATCGCTATTACATAACGGAGCTAGTCATGTCATCGCGGGAAAATACAAAAAACAGTTGCACTGTTACTTGAAATTCGACCATCGCGCGAATCACATGTACTTCCGTGATGGCAGTGCTTGTGGACTATTTTGGAGCGCCCTTCAGCGCGTTTATTTGGACAACAGATGTGATGAGGCAGAAACTTTGGCAAAGTGGGTCATTTCGCAACATCAGAGAGCATGATCATGAATGATTTTGGACTCATGACACAGTAGGAAGACTGGGAGGAAGACAGTGACAAATTACTGTGTAACAGTACCCTTTATTGAAAATGTTGCATGATAAATGTGGGGAAAATGGATGAATGCCTTCCTACTATCACTTGTGAGATAATTTCTAAAACTTCTCACATTATTCTATGAATATAAAGTGGCCTTTTAAATTTGTTAGCCACCATATTCCTAAACATAATATATTGTTTGTTTTAATTGTACTAGAGAAGTGTCTTCCCATGACTCTATAATATGCTTCCATCATAAAATTCTTAATGTCTTATAGTGGGACACATATTGTCAATATTCCATTTATTTTAATCCAACAAAAGACACCTACAGGAAGCTCAGATATTGTTGTTCTATTGATTGGTCTTCAATGTTATAGACATTCCATTTGGTGCTTATTCATTCAATTTTTTTCCAAGAAAAATATTGCATCAAAACACAAGGGATGCTTCCCGACATTCATAGATGTTCTCCCCAGCAAAGCCATTGATGCAGGTTAATTTTCCTCACCTAGGTCGATTTGACAAGGCACATGTTGGAAGAAAATTGAGAAATGCCCAACAACATTGGGAGATGACCAGTTAATAAACCCTTGGGTTTTATCCCTTTTACTTTAAAATAAGAATGCTCTCTATATATCAAATAGGATATCCTTGTACACAAAATAGGCTCACATGAAGAATCTCCATCCCCCTTCTTTCTCTTACTCATAGTCTTCTATGTAAGACATCTAGTTTAGTTCCATAGGAGATTTTATTTTCTTAAAAAAATTCTCAAAATAATTGTTAGAATAACATGAGACACATGCTTGGCCTTCCTCAGAACATCACCATATTAAAAATATACTTCAAAGCATTATGGTCCACAAAAAAAATGGAAAATAGATCTTTTGTTTTTGTACCATAGGAACCCAGCAACCCACCTGACACATAACTACTAGTAAACATGTAGGGGTTTAAGCGTTTCTCTCCTTCAGGTAAATTGGGATAATTGTAGGGGGGATTTGAACCTAGGTCTTCCTTGTATCAACAATTTAATGAACTTAAAACTAACTAATTGATTTTCCCCCGAGGGGAAAAAAATGGAATTTATTCACATGAACAATGCAAAACCTTCTATGATGTATAGAACAGACATTACACCTCTAGCTCCACTATGGTGTAACTCTTTTTTATTACAAATGGTTTTCTATTAAAAAATGTGGATGGTACATATCCCTATCCTTATGATAAATCAACTCTAATCACAATCCCTAGAGATTCCACATGGAAATAAAAATTGTGTTTCAAAATGTGACATGTGGCAAACTGTGATATGGGCAAAAAACATTGTACCAAACACTTTTGTTATTTTTTCGATTAGGTTGCTAAACTTACCATGATGATTATGAATCATTAGTTTAAAACATTAGGAGTCGCTAAATTTTCCTATGGGTTACATTTTATGGCCAAATGTGGTGATGAGATTTGAAACTTTTCCTCTTTTATCTAATTGAAGCACTCAAAATTCATAGAAGCATTGTGAATTTTGATTCGGTGTAAAAAGTAAATATGTGGAGAATTGTTTTGTCGTCCTAATGATATTTAAAAAAAATTAAGTGTCATATAATCTCTCAATTTTCCATTAAACTTGTCCTTACAAAATTTCACCCATCTTAAGAGGTATGCGCGTGTTCACGTAACATAAATTAGTATTAAATGTGTAATTAATATATATATATATATATATACACACACACACACACACACACACACACACACACACACACTAGCATGGTCTACATGGAGAGAACTGAGTTTTTCATATTAAAATTTTATTTTTTTATGCAAAATTATATATTTTTATTATTTTTTGAAGTTGGTGAAGTAATATTTCAATTGCGTTTTGGAGACACATGTGTTCGCGTAATATTTTCTTCAACTCTTTAAATAAATTGAAAATATAAGAGTACCCTTTCGAGGAGGACTCATAAACAAAGATAGTGGTATATTTTGAAAAAAGTTCATTGTGTATATTTTATGTTATTGAATTTTTATTCATCCCCTTTGAAATTATCCAAAACAATTTCAAGCGTTATGTTTAAAAGAAATTAGATGATAAATACCATATGAATTCGAAAGTGTCAAACTAATATCCCATTGGATAGAGGATTCTTTCACAAATCCAACATGATCAACTACGCCACTGAAAGACAAATTTTTCCCTAAATCTGCGAGGGTACAAAATGGGGTTGTAGAGAAATTTGCAAAAGCGGTGTTGAAACTATGATATTTAGGACCTCGGGAGCTCTATCGAGTGCTTAAAATGCATGATTGAGCATTTAAATTTAAAATCCAAATTGCTCAATCAAGCAATAAATAAACCTCGATTTAGTCGTATAGGTGGTTAACCAATGGCTCAATCAAGGCTATAGCTCGATCGAGCTATTAAAAGGATACCCACCACCAATGGCCTATCAACTTTTATTAATGTTATTTATGTAAAATGATATGTCTTAAGGGCTCGATTGAGCCTCCATTATCAACCCAAAAGAAAGAAAATTGTCTAAATTCGAATGTAAAAAAAATAACAACAAACATTCGTTCATAGAGAGATGATAAAAAAAAGTTAGAGAATGGATGAGAAAAAAATGCTAGTCATTGAGAGAACAAGAAGATCATGTAATTCAATAAATTCATGCAAATACATGTAATTCAAATTGTCTCACTTCTCATATTACTTGCTCCATATTGTATGCATTAGTAAATATGATTGATAACCATAAACAATTGGAGAATGAAATAATAAAACTAAGATACAATAAGCATTGAAATTAATACTATGTAGCTAAAAATTGAGATGTAATAACAACTAAACAAAACCACTTGAAACCATGCAAATTATTTAAAACTACCTGAAACCATGGTTTATTGAAATTTTCTGAAACCACTTGAATTCATGCAAATTATAAACCACCTTCAAATTGTAATGGTTTAGGATAACCCATAAAAACTAAGGATGTGATTTAACCAAATAAAACCATTGTAATGTAATTTCCATATATTATTTACATGACTTACAATTGATGGAAATTTATTTACAAGAGGGATTAGCAAAAATGGTCGTCACATAATTGCTCCAAAATGTAGAAAATCCTGTAGATTCACAAGCTCATGTAATCTACTCAAACAAGAGACAAGAATCTACTTCTAATCTTTACAATGGAAGCCCATAAACATTGGGCAAAAAAAATCAATAGAGGAAGATAATCAAAGGCACATAATACAAGAAATATCGAGGGAAAGCAAAAGCTCAAAACCCTAATATTTGTTTTTTATTAATCCAGAAAATCAAGATGAAATTACAATGCTTGTTCTCTATAGATAAATCCCAACACTTAACAAATTCAATTTCCAACTCATAAGCAAGCTCAAGGCCAAATCTTAGCCTCTTCACAAGCTCTCCAAGTCTCTATTCCAATGCCTAATTCTTATGGGGGATAACTTGTATTTAAAGGGAATTAAAGCCTCTAAAAACTACACAATCCCTCAAGGATCAATTCCTGATTACATGCACTATCAGTGCAACTCAAAAAAATCTAAAACAAATAGTACAAGGTCCCTACACTCTAATCTCAACTAGGTATTTCTTAGAATCGATATGCATGAGTTTCTGATAAGTAAATATCTAGTTAACTAAAGTAGCACTAGTGGAGTTCATCAGTGACACTAGTGATTGTTAACTCACTATTAGTTCTCTCAATCGGTTTGAGAACTAATTTAGCTGAACTGACTCATGAAAATGAGTCTTCTATTTTACAACTCATACCAGACTCCTACAAGGTAGGTAGAACATACACATGACGATATAAAGACTTCCAACTCAAATTTCCTAAGTTAAGTAAGTTTAATAAACTTAATTAACTAACTTTACGTTCTTTGAGAATAGAATTCAAATTTAATTCATAGTTTAATTCAAGGACAAATTAAACTGGAATTTCTTGTTGCCATTTATCAACACTCCCTCTCAACAAGAAAGGGATTATCAACTACCTCGATCCTGTCTCTGGGAAACTCGCATTTACATATTGACAATGCCTTTGTCAAGATAGCATCTTGCTCCTCTCTGGGAGTGTAATCTAACAACCTGATTCACCTTAATACACAATCATTGATATGATGATGCCATATATCAATATGCTTCGATCGATCATGAAAGGTTGGAATTTTTAGAGAGTTTGATACAACTTTGATTATCACAATAAATAATTGTCGGATCCATCTTCTAACCAAACAAACCAACCAGGATCTTCCTCATCCAGATAGCCTCACATGTTGCCTGAATTGGAGCCATGTACTCTGCCTCTGCCGAACTGAGTGCAACCGATCTTTGTTTCCTGTTGTACCAAGAAACTGTCACTGACCCAATACTAAATATCTCTCCTGATGTTCTCTTCCTGTAGGATGGACTCCCTTCCCAATCTGCATCGATGAAGCATTGAAGCTTCACTCCCTCTGTCCATCTATACCATAACCCAAACTGAGTAGTGCCTCTGAGGTATTTGAATATATGCTTTGACTCCTTCCAATACAACTTGGTAGGCCTAACCATCACTTGACTATGTTGGTTAACTGCATAGCACATATTCATTCATGTGTTCACCAAGTACATGAGTGAACCCACAAGCTACCTGTCAATAGTAGCTTCCACTACTTCCCCTGAAGTAGCATCCTCCTTCCTCTAGTTACCAGCTAAAGGAGTCTCTATGGCTTTACTGCTCTCCATGCAGAATCTCTTGAGTATCTCATTGGCATACTTGCTCTGAGATACAAACAACTCCCCATCTCCCTACCATACCTCCATGCCAAGAAAGTAATGCATGAGCCCCATGTCCTTCATGTCAAACTATTTGCAAGGTCCTCCTTGCAAGATTTGATGAGCTTCTCATCACCTGTCAGTATAATATCATCTACATAAAGAACAATGATCAACAACTTACCTTCCACCACTATGTGATACATGTTCGCATCCTCTTCACTCTTCGAGAATCCCAACCCAGTGAAGTAGCTATCTATCGTGGTGTACCAAGCACGAGGTGCTTTCTTCAACCCATAAAATTCTCCCTGGAGTCGACACACATGCGACTCATGGTACAAGGTTTCGAAACCTTCGGGATACTCTATGTACAACTCTTCCTCAATCATGCCATTGAGGAAGGCAATATTCAAATCCATTTAATGGATCTTCCAACCCATTTGTGTTGATAGTACCAAAATAGATCTGATTGACGAGTACCTTGAAACAGTACAAAAGGTCTCATCATAGTCAATCATCTCTACCTGTGAAAAGTCACGGGCCAGAAATCTGGCCTTATGCTTCTCCACACTACCATACACAGCTTGATTTACCTTGTAAAGCCAATAAGAGCTCACAACTAACTTGTCCTCCAGTCTCAGGACCACATCCCAAACACTATTTCGAACTATGGAGTCATACTCCTCCACCATCGCATCAACCCAACCTAGCTGTTGCACTACTTCTTGAAAGGAAGATGTCTCTGTCACAACACATGCACCCATAAGTTCCATGTATCCAGTGTACCTATCTAGTGACCTCCTCTGTCTGTGCTGAGAAGTGGGTGCTCCCACATTCTCCCGTGCATCATCCAAGAATTTTTCAGCCTCTCTAGTGCACTTTCTTCCCTCTCGAGGATACTCTACTTGAGTGGATGTCTCCACTCTTTGAACCTATACATGTGGCTGCACCACATCAAATTAGGGCCCCTCAACCTTAGGAGCTAAAATCTCCTCATTAGCATGTAGCTCAAGCTTCGTCTTAAGGGATACTCACATGGACTTCTCCTCATCAAACCTGATATCCCTGCGAACCACTATCATCGAACTAGTCGGCATGTACACCTGATAGTTTAGGGGTGTGTCAGTGTACCCCACAAAGATCCCCAACTCTGTTGTTGGCTCAAGATTCTTTCATGCATCTTTGGTTACATGGAAATAAACCAATGACCCAAAAGTCCTGAAGTGACCAACATCTGGCCTCTTATCAGAATAAGCCTTCTCTGGTGTCTTCATCTCAAGTGTCCGATGTGGGATACGGTTATGAAAAAAAACCGTTGTGTTGCATGCCTTAGAACACAAGGGTAGTGGTAGGCCATGATCATGCAACATCGCCCTTGCTGCCCCTACTATGCACATGTTCTTGCTCTCGTCAACCCCATTTTGTTGAGGGTTATGGGGTGCCGTCAACTCTCATTTAATCCCTTCTGCTGCACAGAAGTTCTTAAACTCATTGGAGACATACTCACCACTGTTATCACTTCGTAGAGCTTTAACCTTATTTCCAGACTCTTTCGCTAAGAATGCTTTGAACTTGAAAATCTTTGAGAAACTTTGATCCTTTTTTTGCATAAAAATTACCCATCATTTACAATAATAGTCATCAAAAAATATAACATAATACCTCTATTTGGTTGTGGATGCCATGAAGAATGGTCAACACACATCTGAATGAACTCTCTCCAGAATAGACTCTGCTCAACTGTCTCTGTCTCCAAAGGAAGGCTTGGTGTATTTTCCCAAAGTACAAGCCTTGTATGTATCAACTTGTTCAAGTGTACCCTTGGGAAGACCGGTAGAGATTTGCTACAATATCTTCAAAACCCCCTGATGCAAGTGGCCCAATAACCTATGCCACAACTCGCCAACGTCTTGGCTCAACATATTTTCTTCTTTTGAACTCAAAGCAGCACAATCCTCAACATCTATCTTATAGATATTTTTAACTCAAATCCCTATCTTCTTTACTTGGCCCATGGCTATGTGTCGAAGGAATGCCTTTCCTTTCAAAAATATCACATCATAGCTCGTATCCTCAAGCATGGAAATGGATACCAAGTTCTTCGTCAGTCCAGGTACATGCATCACATTATTCAAGGTGAGTGGACCCACATGCTCCCTCTGAAAAGTAATAGTGCCCACACTAGTAACAATATACTTACCGTCATCAACCATCTCGATATTCATCTTGAGATCTTTCTCCTCCAGTTCACTGAATAACTCTTTGTCACCAGTCACGTGGAAATAAGCTCCATTTTCTAAGTACCAAACACATCCCATCATTGAAGACACCATACATGTAATGAGGGAAAAGTCCAATTCGAAATGGGAGGCCAAAGCCTCACCTGCCGCTCCTCCTGAGGACTTCTCCTTGGACAACTTCAATGGACGATTTGTAGCAAAGTGACCCATCTTGTGACAATAAAAGCATTTAACTTTCGTCATGTCCTTCTTCTTACCTCCATGATAACAATCTGATTTGCAATGGGAAATTTTACCTTTCCCCTATCTCACCTTAATTGCTAAGGCACAGTTCGCTTCATCATCAGTCTTTGATGAAGATCCATCCCTAGTGTTCCTCGTGTTCTCAACCTACATCAAATCTGACCATAGTCATTCCCAATCTAACAGCTTCTCCCGACCATTGATAGAGTCCTCATAACTATGCCAACTCTTTGGGAGTCCAAGAAGAGCAAGGCCGACCATATCCTCCTCGGCATACGTGATTCCAACAATTCCAATTTCATCTCAACATTTGAGTGAACTTGTTCAAGTACTTTGGAATCATCTCACCTTACTCCATATTTATTTTACAAAGTTTATACTTCAGTGTCAACTTCCTTAGATCACTACTATTCTGATACAAGTTTGTCAATGTTTTTCACATAGCATGTGGGGTTTCCTTTCCATGGAGACTCGAGACAATATGATCTTGAACTCCATCAAGGATTATTTGCATTGCCTTTGCCACACACTTCTTCCACTCGGCCAAGTTCTATGCACCAATAGTTGTTGGCTTAGGAATTCCTTGTTCAACAATTTCCTTCAAGTCATTGTCCTCTAGAACAACCTCCATCATGTCCCTCCAAGCTATGAAATTCAAGCTACCTTCCAAGGAATACTCAAGCCTCAACCCATGGAATTCCATCTACCAATCCTGAAGTATGTATTGCAAATTCGATTTCTACCTGTAACCTAGAAACTCAAAACATATATCTACAATTTGGGTATCTTTTCCCAAGGAATCGAGATCCAGAATTTTTTTCTGAAAATTTTGCACAAAAATTTTTAGATGAGCTCTTCAAACTCTCAACCCAAAAAACAATATTGCTCTGATACCATGTAGAAAATCCTGTAGATTCACAATCTCATGTAATCTATTAAAACAAAAGACAAGAATCTACTTCTACTCTTTACAATGGAAGCCCATAAACATTGAGCAAACAATACTCAATATAGGAAGAGAATCAAAGGCACATAATACAATAAATATCCAAGGGAAAGCCATAGCTCAAAACCCCACTATATGTTTTGTATAAATCAATAAAATCCAGATGAAATTACAATGCTTGTTCTCTCTAGAACAATCTTAGCAGATTCAATCTCCAACTCATAAGCAAGTTCAAGGCCAAAGCTTAGCCTCTTCATAAGCTCTCCAAGTCTCTATTCCAATGCCTACTTCCTATGGAGGATAGCTTGTATTTAAAGGGAATAGAGCCTCTAAAAAATGCACAATACCTCAAGGATCAATTCCTGATTGCATGCACTATCAATGCAACTCACAAAAATCTAAAACAAAGTGTAC
Source organism: Pinus tabuliformis (assembly GCA_031772625.1). Classification (NCBI taxonomy): domain Eukaryota; kingdom Viridiplantae; phylum Streptophyta; class Pinopsida; order Pinales; family Pinaceae; genus Pinus; species Pinus tabuliformis. Next base: position 226,014,305 of record CM062813.1, read on the forward strand.
ATTGTCCCTGCACTCTACTCTCAATTGGGTCTTTCTCAGAATCGACATGCAAGAGTTTTTGATAAGTAAATATTCAGTTAACTAGAGTAGCACTGGTGGAGTTCATTAATGACACCACTGACTCTTAACTCACTATTAGTTCTCTCAATCGGTTTGAGAACTAATTTAACTGAACTGAATCATGAAAGAGAGTCTTTTATTTTACAACTCACAATTAACTCACACTGGACTCCTATAAAGTAGGGGTAATATACACATGACGCCAGAAAGACTTCCAACTCAAATTTCCTAAGTTGTAAGTTTAATAAACTTAATTAACTAATTTTAAGTTGCTATGAGAATATATTTTGAATTTAATTCACAATTTAATTCAAGGAAAAATTAAACTGGAATTTCTTGTTGCCATTTCTCAACACAAAACCTATAAACATTAGTTTCATTAATTCTTAATATCCTTGTATGAGTTAAAAGAGAGAAAATGTGTCAAGATATAGAAGGAGAAAGAATATCCCTCCTTCCAATATGCATGTTGAGAAGACATTTTTTGTTAAACATAGATAAAAACATTAAATTTTCATAAAATTCATCATCATATATAACATTCAATGGTTCCTTGAATCATAAATGATAATCCCTAGCTCGAACTTGAACTTATAGCAATGATTATAACAATGTACATTAATTGTTGATAAGACCTTGAAGCATCTTCCTTGTTCTCTATATCCACTAAAACCTTTATCTCTTCATTTCTTTTTGTTTCCTTATCAACAATTTCATTGGCCTTCTCATACTTCTCATCCCACATTTCTTCCACTTTTTATATGGAATTGTGAAATTATTTGTAGTTATGATAATTTTTTCCTTCAAGAAAGTTCTTGTTACTATTGTTTTATGGTAATTTTAGTTACACTTTTTGAAACGCTAAATGATATCATGCTTCTAATGAAGAAAAACTTTTCTAACTAAGTTGATTTTGTATAGTAGGATTTCAAATATTAACATACTTAAAAATTAGTTGAATATGTTCCTTATTCTATCATGGAGTGTGTATTTATGTACTATATGGTTTTTTAGTCACAAATTATCTTATAGTTGATTAATTTGTATAAATTTATAGATATAGATTTTTTTTCTCTCATGAAATAAACTTGGCCCTTCAATTTGGTAATCACTAGCTTGATTATTGAAGAATATCACATTCTCTCAAATGCAAAAGATTCACCATATCATTAAGTTCTAGGTAATAATTCCCTTTGAAATATGTATTTAGACTTCCTATATGAGAATTTAAAATTAATTTCTCTTAGTCTTTTGTTCAACAACCTTGTAAATTATTATATAATATCTTGTTCACCAATTTTACTAGATTTTCACTAGCTTCTCATTTTTTAGACACTCTCTTTGACTTATTTAGTAAACTCTCCAAACCTTCTAATTGTATTCCTAACACCTATTCTATTTTAGTGATATCCATAGTAGTGATCATATTTTTTTGACATTTCGAATCCCAGAAAAGATCCATCATCAGGACTTCTTGAAAGAATGGATATTCTGGAATTTAACTCAATGAAAACTAACCACAGAAATTTAAAATCCAAAATATGTATTCCTTTTTAATCACTTATACATAGTTCATTCTCTTCTCACAATACTTTTAATTGATATTGGATTTAAATAATTGAAATGTTTGGTAAATGAGATATATGAACAAAAACATAATATTATCCTTGTTAGAGTAGGCATCACTTTTGGTTTGGGATTTATATAGTCTTTTGAATAAATGGAAAATTGTTGCTAAGAATAAATAATTTTGGAAAAGGTCTTCAAATGCTTCACTTGGTAAATGTTATTTATTTTGAAACCAAAAAAAGCTTCAAACCTAGATTCACTAGTAAAATTTTGGGGTTATATCTAGCAATATATCATATTTATCACACACCCTTCAATCCTATACCCAAGTGGTTTTAACTTTTTTCATTTCTCAAACATGTGTTGGGGGGAGAGTGACAATAGATTATTGCTTGTAAGACTAGATTACTTGGGAAATATGTATATTTTTACAATTTACCCTCCAATTTCATTAATTTTATTGTTAACACCTATTCTTTTTAAATCATTTTTCTCTTTCCTTCTGTTCTCACAATCCATTTTAGTTGGCATTGAATTTTTATTGAAATATTTGGTGAAGGAGATGTGTGAACAAAAATATAACACCATCTTTATTGTAGAGATCACTTTTAAAAATAGCGATCATCAGGAAACGAATCATTAACCATGTCTTCATGAGTGAGTTAGGGAGTATTGAATATTAACTCATTCCAATCAAACAATTTCCTAGACTTTGAAGTTACAAAATTTGAAATTAAAGTTTTATAAGATAAGAATCCATTTTTAGTACTTGTCCCTAATGATCTTATGACCAAGAATGTGTTAGATGGGGTTGGAATCTACGATGACTACGTTTTTTCGCAAAAGTATGTAACGCCATAATTTTTGGAAGGATGAACAACTACTAATGTCAACTTCTTAACTTGTGAATAATGAATTTTGGGTCCAATAATGTGTTCCTTTTGCATATCATATTATTGAACCAAGAATCATAATCTATGGTGGATTTAGATGCCGCAAGATATAATAGAATATATTAAATATAATGAAGAAGGATCAATAGTAGTGTTGACATCAAGGAGTTATTTAAGACAACAAAAGATCTATGTGCTGGGTTATCTCATATGAAACGCCTAGCCTTCTTCAATATGTGCATGAATCCCTTCATTGTCTCATCATAGTTGGCAATGAATCTATTCCAGATTTTTTCCTTCCCTTAGAAACTTTGAAGTTGGAGACCAAGGAGGAGGAAAGTTAAGAATAACCTCAAGCTTCAAGGGATCTACAAGAGTCCCATACTTGGACACAATAAAAACAAGTAAAATCTTAGACACCACACAAAATATGCACTTATGTGGGTTCAAACAAATGTTATAGTATCAACATCAAGTAAAACTTTCTTGAATATGGACAAGATAATCTTCACACCATTGATATGAAGTAGAAATAGCATCAAGAAATGCCTCTATTGTCGATTTGATGTCATAGGAAAGAATACAACATGGCATGTCAGACGTTGGCCCTAACGTTTTAAGACTAAATGACATATTATTATAAGAAAATGTACCCCAAGGACATGTAAAATTCATTTTGTGCCGATTCTCTTATTAGAGTTGCAATTGATTATGACCAAAGAAGCCATCTCTAAATGAGAGAACCAACCTTCGACACATTCATCAATTATCAAGTTAGTGGATGGGATTGGATAATTATCATTTGGATATGCTTTGTTCAAAGCTATGATAATGAACACAAACAAAAATAGTACCCTATTTTTTGGTGGTTGAAATGAGATTAGATACTCATTCCATCAAGGAAACCAAATAAATGAAACCAACCTCAAGCAATTTCTTAACTTCTTCCTTAATGGTGGCTTCTTTGTGAGGTTTCATTGGTCGAAACTTCTACTAAATAGGTTTTGGTGTTGTCATACACCTTTATCTCATGTTCTACAATTTCAGGGTCAATACTTGACACTCAATTGTATGACCAAGAAAATACATCATGAAATTCAGTAAACAGGTGAGTGTATAGTTGAATTTCTTAAGGAAAATAGTCTACATCTATTAGAATGTTTGTAGGACATTTGGATTCTTAGAAATGTTGATGGATATTGTCTTTGAGATGTTAGCCAAATTCATCTCAAATTAAATATCATGTAAACTGACGATGGGATTGGTGACACTCGACATTGCTAAAGGAAACAATGTTCTTAAAATTTTCATTGATGTGTTCCAAGCAAGAGGAACTAAATATGATTGATGATGAAGCTCATCCCAAGGATGTTCCTAAATAAACATGGGCTCTAAGATGACCTCATTAGAAGACATCATAATATCAAGGAGGTCATAGGATGTGGACAACCGACTATATTGGAGGGTAAAGAGTATTGATCAAGCTCCACAACCTGTGGAGAATTGAATCATAATTAGCAAATACCAACTAGGTTGTTTGGTAGGAAATCTTAATCATTGTGAGTGGCATCTGTGTTTTATAAGAATGAACCTCTAATGAAGAGGGCACCACCCAAAAATGGTAAGCCTCAGGGGATTTATGGTTGATGGAATATATCATATTAATAAGTTTGATAATGTGAAAGGTGTTTAGTGGGGGAAGAAAGAACGTGCTTATTAGTGAAGAATCTTTAAACAACCTTATCCCAAAACTATCATAATATTGTAAAGAGCCACTCACCAATGGTACAATATACCAACATTGGTCCTTATACGTGGTATGTAGAAAGAAAGTTGGTTGATGGTCAAATGTACAAAGTGGAGAACTTATAAGACTAGTGAGGCTATAGTTATCATTGTGTAGAATCAACTACGCCAAGGAGTAAATTATATTCGAAAGAGGCATCGACTACCTCAATCTTGAGCAAGATAATCTTACCTCCTAACTCCATGAGGAATGCGCTGAGAATTCCCTTAATTTGGAAAGTACGTAAGTCAAAAGCCTAGAATGTGGTATTAGATGGCACAATTATTGGAAAACCAATAACCCGACGTGGACATTACACAAGTAGAAGTGCCTTCATCCACAAGCCTTCAATGAATCATTACTTCAATTTGGAAGGTAATCCGTTGGCAAAGCCTCCGATACTTGCATCATCCACATCCACTAATATAAATGAGAAATGACAGATCAGAAAGGCAGCCATCGATCGCTATTGGATGTCCAATGTAAACTGCTCTGCTTCTAAATTTCATTAAAAAGGAGGCCCCCTATGTCTTTTTATTCATGTCGCTTCTCGTTGCCACGCACATGTTTCCCTTTGCGGGGCGTAGGTTTTACGCTACCTACAAGTGGATAAAAACAACACGAGTGTGGACTTTCAAACGCTTACTCGCTTTTTCTTTCACCGGTTTAGGATGCCTAAGATAATTTGTCGAATAGATTTAAGCAAGGAACTCTCTTGAATTATTTATTTTCGTTAAGGAGGAATAGCGCAGTTTTCCGACATTTTCAGGCGTCTACTCAGTTCCTTTTCACTGAATTCGTGGCATTCACTATTTTGGATAAGTAGCAACGTTTTAGGTTTTGGTTTTAGTGTCGTACCCTTTTTATTATACTGGTAGCACGAGTTTTATGAGGCTATGAACAAATGAAAATATATAAATACTCTATTCGATTGTCTTGTTGTGAAATGAGTATACGTATTTGACATATAGTTTATATTTTACGATAAATATTTTATATTTGTTATTTAACAAAATATTTTTTATTATTTTAAAGTTGGTTAGAGATTTCTTGTCTATTTTCAGTTTTGTTTTTCAATGGAATTATGGCATATTCATTTTTTATGAAAGTGAAAACGTTTAAAGTTCTGGTTTTATATGTAAACTTTTTTTTTAATGATACAAGAGGATTATGAGGTCATCGATTTGGAAGGAAAATTTAGAAATTTTTTTAAGTAATACTATTTTATTGATATGAAACAAAATAAAAATATAACGAAATGTTGGTTTTTACAGTGCTGAAGAGAGTTTGTCAAAAAATATCACAGCCTAAACACGACTGTCCCATCGAGGTAGAAACCAATTCGTGAAACCAGATAAAAAAACCCACGGAGGGTTCATAAGTTTTGACATCGAAACCCTGCATAGGGGATCTAGATTGAAAACTAGCAAATCAAACGAGAAGGAAAGTTTTCAAAAACAAAACATAGCAAAAATCAAACAACAGCATACGAACCTCCAGCTGGTAGAAGGCTGACACCTGCCAGCCCAGTGGTCAATCACTCTGCTAATGTGTCACGTAGTATTCTACAAACTGGTTGAGTGCCAGCAGAGCTACCCTCTACTGCATGCTTGCCTGACGTGTCACCCTGGGCGACACCGGTTGCCTTTGTGTCTCCTGCTCTGCCTTCGGTGGTCGGCTGGCTGCCAACCAGCTCCTCTCCATGCAGGGTGGTAGAGTTCTCAACCATCTGCTGCTTTCCTGGGTCTCGGGCATTCCTGTTCCACTGAGCGGCCCTCTGCTGCTCACCTCTGTTCCCTGGTTGAGCTTCCTGCGGGTCAATTTCCTCAGTGAAGGTGATGGTGACAATGGCGGTGATGACGGGCCGATGTAGAGTGCTATGGAAGCAGAATTGAGTCGTATGAGGAGCAGGGTGAGGGGGAAGGGGAAAATTGGCAGTATGGATGGCTGCGTTCATTCTGCGGTCACCCTGGAGCTGAGCCCGCCCTCTGCCACTGCGCATGTCTGGATACCTGCCGGAGAAGGTGCCATGGGGATGAGTAATGTCTGGAGTAGAGGAGGGAGAAGCAGATTCAGGGCTGGGCGTAGCGGGAGGACGAATGCTTCCACCACGACTGCCCCCTCTTCTGCTGCGCATGCGGTGTCGGATGCGCACCATGACTGAATTAGTCTCAGAGCTAACACTTGGGGAATCAGAGGAATTACTGGGACTGGAATGGTTGTTCAAAGGGAAAACAAAGGGGTTTTGAGCTTGAATCAACTTACAGTGCATCATTTGGGAGAAATGATACCCATTTCCCACATCCACGCAGCTGAGCAACCAGCATCGTCTACTAGTGATGGTGCGAGAGCATGGCTCCGCAGCCTTAGGAGGGCAAGTGTTGTTCATTAGAGGAGGGAACACTGAGTTATGGTCTGTGGATGTCATTTCCTTATGCTTGTTACAAAATTCTCGACTTGAGCACCATATTAATGGTGCCTGCAAGTCGCCATGAATTCGCCTTACTCTGGCCTGGGAGGGGACGCGGGCGGCCATGTGGCCAAGCCTCCTGTCGTCCTTCCATCTAATCAGCATTAATGGTATTATGATCAACCGCATCCAGGAGAAAATATAGAAATGTTCACTATTGAAATGGTTTTTTAATATCCATGGATGTGAAATGACTATACTTATGTTCACTATTGAAATGGTTTTTCTATATCCATGGATGTGAAATGACTATACGTGTCTTCCATGAAGTGTGTATTTTATGATACATGTTTAAATGTTATATTTAATATATCTATATATATATATATATATATATATATATATATATATATAATTGTAAGTTTGGTAATATTATATTTTTATCATGTTTAATATATCACTCTATTTGGGGAGGGCAGGCAGAAGGGTGAGCAATAGAATCACTAACTTCACATCAAGGAGATCATCATTTATCCAAGACCCCTTGCACATAGGCTTACTATTTTTTTGTAAGCTTGGTACGACTACATTTTCATCTTATTCAATATATCACCCCAATTAGAGATTTTTTTATTTAATTATATATATATATATATATTTAAAAATAATGTGTTTTTCCATTCATTATTTTTTATATTTTTTTTTTGTAAGGCTAGGGTGGGACTCTCCGATTTACATGTCCATTATGTACCCCTCTACGGGGGCAGGGTAGCCCAAGATTTGAACCCAAGACTTCCGGTTCGGTGAGACTTCATTTCCATGGCCCTTGCCGCTTGAGCTACCCCATGTGGACATTCATTATTTTTTATATTAATAATATAAAATAAAGTATTTTTTTCATTTTATTTAAATGAATCATCTCATAATTTTATTTGGAAAACAAATTAAAAGACAAAGAAAAATAGAAAAAAAAAATGATAATAAATTTATACAACCTTTAGAATTCATTCAATGTCATCTGATATAATATATTACATACTATTTGTTATGACTAAATATTTATTAATATCAATTATTAGATTAGATAATATTTATTATGACTAAATATTTATTAATATCAACTATTATATTAGATAATATTTATTATGACTAAATATTTATTAATATTAACTTTTTAAGATGCCTTTTTTAGAATTTTAACTTCTAAATCATAATAGTATAAGAATGTGTTAAATTATCATAATTATTTTTAAATATATTTTAGATTTATATATAATTATTTATTTCCAAAATTATTTATAATTACTAAAAAAATATTTTATTAATTTTTTTTTTATATTTAACAAAATAATAAAATTATATTAAATTATGTGTTTCTTTTATTACTCTATGTTTTAATATTTTTTATTAGGTTTATTTATAAAATAAAACTCTTAAAAAACGGGGTATATGGTTTTAATATTAAATAATGATTTTATAGGATATGAATATGAGTATTCAAAAGACATTTAGAGAAAAGAGGAAGGAAGGACCCCATCTCACACACTAAGTTAATTAAGTTATGTCAAAGAACAATATAAAATAAGTGAATTGAAGGGTAGTCCACATATAAATATAAGATATGTGAGATAAAAGAGAAGAAAACGAAGATTAATATAGCAAAGAAATGTGAAGAACTTAGGTACATTGATGTTGGTGAGTTTTGAGATCATATTCCTCTTGTTAAAGTAGTTTTGGAGCCTAAGGAGTTTTAAGATGTCTTCGTATATATTAATCTCATGACTTAAAAAGCATTTTAATGGAATTTAGTGAATTAAAAATTGTAAATTGGTTGGATTTGATATTTATAAAAATGAGATTATACAATGTGGATCCAAAGTATAGAGTGAAGGTTAAAAAAGAATTGAACAAGTTACTATTTGACCAATGAAAGTCCATGGATTTCATCAATTTTCAATGTAAGGAAAGGGAATGGGAATATTCATACTTGTGTGGACTTCCAAAGGCTCAATTAGATGATGGTAATATATCCATATCTAGATTCATTCACAAAGGAATTTGTTGAAGTAGTGTTTAGATGATAAATACATTCCTTATTCGATGGTAAAACAAGATATAATCAAGTTTCTATTGGAGAGAAAGATCAATTGCTCACATGTTCGTGATTGAGTGGGGAGAATATGCATATAGAAATATGTTAGTTGGACGCATCAATGCATCAACATGTTTTTCAAATATATTAATAAAGATTTTGTAAGTACTTAATGCATTAGTATTTAGAAGTGTACATGGATGATTGGGAATTGCTTGTCTATATAAGCAATCACATATAGTAGACTTGAGAATGGTGAGAATGGGAGTGGTCAAGGATCTAAACAAGTCTCAAGTTTTATATGACACATAATTTCAAGTGATGGAAGGTTGGTGAACATAAATATGGTGAAAGGAATAAAGGAGTTAGGTCCTTTCTTGAATTATTTTTTTGTGACACATTAAATATTATATATATATATATATATATATATATATATATATATATATATATATATATATATATATATATATATATATATATATATAACTTGGACATGCTTTTGAAAAGGGACAAAACATTAAAGTGGACAGTTGATTGTCAAGAAACTTTTCAAACTTGAAAGGATAATTTTTTCAATATACCTATATTGATTTCCCTAATTGAAATGAGATTTTTCATTTCAATATAGACCCTTAAAGAATTATTATTGGATCTAATTTATCATAGATAAGGGATAAGGATCTGCACCATCAAATTTTTTTTCTCAATAGTGTTACACTAAAAAATGTCACCATGGCTATTTACAGTTAGTATGGCTCTATCAACAGTCATGCTATCCTCCTGGGCAAGTCTTATGCCTCTGCTCTCCATGTCAAACTCCAAAAAGAGAGAAAGTCTTTATAAATGTATTTATCTCTGGGTACGCAGGTTCTCTCAACCTTACCTGCAGGTACGCACCCAATGTTCACAAAAGTTGCGTACTTGTACGCTCTGTATGTAAAGGGGCAGGTGCGTCCACCTGTAAAGGTCAAAATGCGCAAGTTTCATCTTTAAAAAGTTACTTGTGGTCATTTCTAGAGCATTCTAGAAGATTGTTCGACGTGTATTGAGTGCCTCCAGATGGTTCATGTACCCCTACCAAAGAGGAACTTATCCCATCAATGAGGGAGTTATCCCATCCAAAGAGGGGATTATCCCATTGATGGTGGACCTGAATAACTTCCTCTAGACCACTATAAATACAGGCATTGGGCCAGAAGGAGGGGAGGTTGGAAGCTAAACATTTCTAAGGGTAGATGCTGCAGGAATTAGGACTCCCATTTAGAAGCTTGTGAGGAGAGATTGCCATCTTTGCTTGTTCTATTTGGAAGTGGGTGAGCTTTGTCAAAGTAAAGGAGAACTCTTGATGGACCCTGGGAGGGACTTGCACAACACCAAGGCTCAGGTTGTATTTGTTCCTTTTGTTACCTATTAATGAAAATGAGTCCATTCTTCTCAATAACTTGTTATTTATGAGTTGTTTCATGTACTCCTTGGTCTCTGTGTTAAATATGTTTTATTCTATGAGATTATCAAGTGCTATTTAATCGTTTGATTGTTAGTCGATGCAGGTTTCAAAGTGAAGAAGGAGCTCATCCAGATCAGCGGAGCTGGACTTCTACAACAGCGTTGGACTACAGGTAGGATCTAAACACTTGATTTCTTATATAGTAAATGCATGTTTAGAGAAGGATTGTTCTTGTTTGTCTTGTTTGTCACTAGAGAGTCTTAGGCTCCTAGGGAGGTTGGTTGTGTCCGCACAATCGACTCTTTCCGCCTAACAAATAGAAAACTAGTTCTAGTAGAGAAGAGATACACCATATTGGAGCAAGAAGCTTTATGTGTACTATATGCATTATAGAAGGCTCATTGTTTATTTCCCATGAATGAGTTCCATTTTTTTTTGTAAACCATCAAGATTTGAAGTATATCATGAGTATGGTAGGTTGCTAGAAAGGCTAAGCATTTGGCTCATGTTATTCTAAGAGAAAAAAATTAAGAATTTTTTTTGGAAGAATGAAAACCCATGCGGAACTAAGCGCATGTCTTGCATAGAAAATTATCAGCATGGGAAAGAAGGGCGAGGGAAATTCTTGATGTGAGCCCCTTTTTTATATAGCAATATCCTAGTCGATATATATAGAATGTTCTCCTTTTAAAATATAATGGATAAATCCCAAGGTATTAGTTAAATTGGTCACCACCAATGTTGTTGGGAATTTCTCAATTTTGTTCTAACATGTGCCTCATCAAATCTCCCAAAGTGAGGTGCACTAACTCGCACCAATTGGTTTACTAAGAATGTCATACATGAATGTGGGGAAACATCCCTTAAGTTTTGATGTCATTTTTTTCTCATAAGAAAATTGAATGGAAAAGAACCAAATAAAATATCTATAACATTGAGGAGAAGTTCAATTAATAGAATAATAATATTGAAGGTTATTGTATGTGCCTTGTGTAGGACTAAAATAAATGGAATATGTATCCTTCTATAAGACAACAAGAATTCAATAATGGAAGCATATTGTTAAGTCATGGAAGAACACTTCTCCAAGACATAGAAAATAAATAAGATTTTATGTTTAGGCCTACCATGGCTAACAAATTTCAATAACCATTTCCAAAAAGCATCTCACAGTGCGCAAGTGGGAGATTTTCATCCATTCACTCCATCTTGATGATGCAATTTTCTGAGCAATGGGAACTATAAGGCTACAATGGTCCAATATTAACCATAATAATGATTCATTCTACTTATGTCATTGTAGAAATCAACATCCATAAAGGAACCACAATAGTGATAGCCATTTTTCTATTTAAATTTATGTTTTATAGGCTATATGTTTAACTAATATCACATTCAAAAGAAACATTCATTTTAAAATGATTTTTTTATCAAAGATTTCATAAATATTTGAAACATTATTTATCATCAAATAAATCCATATCATGTAGGGTGAATAAATAGGAAGTTACAAGAATGAATAAGGTATTGGTAGGGATATTAACAAATATTGAAGATTTAAAGATAAAATATTGAATGAATACGCATCATGTTATAATTATAAAGGCTCATTCAGTAGTATAAAAGAGATAATCTTCACTACAATAACCATGTCTTTCAAATTGACTGCTAAATTTATGGCTTATCTTAGACTCTAGAGATATTTTGGGTAACCTTCCATTTTCTCCTTAAATGAAATTATACCTTGTATTAGAATTGAATTAAACTACAATTTCACCAATAAAATTGAATATTTTATTATGGGCTTCTAAATAAACGATATCAAGTCTGGTTTATTTAAAAACTATCATCTACACTAAAAAAAATATAAATAGTTCTAACCATACTATAATAAAATTTAACTCTCTTTCACTAATTTTTATAACCATGATGAAATTTAACTCTCTTTCACTGGTTTTCATAATATTTGATCAAATTATACCTTTTTCTATTCAATTTCTCCTCATCTTCTTCTTTAATATTAACAGCTCTATATGAATACTCATCTCTCCTGTATATATCATACCAACTCACTATTTTTTGCTATTCAATTTCACCATATTCCTCCTCCTCTCAACCTACCATCTCAATTATAGATACTTATGTGCCATTCTACAACCCATGTCTTTATCTTTTGATTCCAATGTGGTCTTCCAAAAACCCATTGGTTGATGAACAATGGCACTATCGGGACTTATCGAACCAATTACAAGTGAAACGAAGAAACCTAGGACAGTGAATTATGATCAGTGGTATTATGATTACAAGTAGACACACCCAAGGCCATGCAGAATGTTAATTTATATCATGATGGACGCAAATGCATAGCATGAACCATTTGTACACTAACAATAATTCACATCTAACATTGGTTAATTTGCATAATGGTAATCCTTCTAATCATCACATTTGATGGCTACACCTGCATGCTTATGTGACGACTATATAAACTCAAATTTTATTTAGGTCTCTGATAACTACATTTCATCCTAATTTTCTTACATGGCCAATATGATCAACAATACACCAATCAACAAGGGAATCTGTAACTGTAGTATACTCAAACAAACGAGTACTGCAGATATTTGTGGAATGCTATCAATTGTTCATTATGCTAGCAACTCCGTCCGTAGATTCTGCAGAGGAGATTCCAAGAGTCCTCTCGCTGCATTTTCAACTAGCAGTAGAAATCTCCTATGAATGATTCAGCCTTCACGTACAGTTCCGCGGCACTCAATGCCATTGCCTCTTTCTTGCGTTGCAATATATTACACTCTCCATCACCTTTGACCATTGCTACTTCATCATTAAGGTGCCCTTCATTTCGCACATCAGTGGAAATCTCAAACACAACCAATTGAGGAGGAGATGTTTTGGGCACCATGAGAGTGCACGATTCAGGAGACTCTTTGGAAAGACTAGAAATATTTGTCGTAGATATTCTCAGTATTGATATCTTTGGATATAAAGCAGCAAGGTCAAAGTGGCCTTCAAATATTTGAAAGTTCTGCTTCTGCGGTCAACTACGAGCACAGTAGTTGGTTTCTAAAGTTCAGCTGGAGATGCAACTGGGCTAAAATCATTATCTACTAAAAAGAGGCACACATTTGTATTTGAAAAAATGGTTTCTTACACATTTGTATTTGAAAAATGGTTTCTTCTAGTGCTTTGTCACACACTTTGACTTTTTTGGCAAAAATTATAAGTTTTGGTCTTTGGGAATAAAGACATTTCTGCAAGCCCAAGAGTGTTGTGATACACTTCAGATGGCCTATGTAGAGGCGATCCAAGAAACATTAGCGGCCATGTCCAATAACCAAAGGAGTTCCACTATTGAACTCAAAAAGAAAGAACATAGAGCCAAATGTTGGATACAAAACTCAGTCGATGACTCTATTTTCGAAAAGATAACTAGCGCATCAAAAACACATGAAGCTTGGGAAATCTTGAAATTTGTGTATCAAGGTGATGATACAGTGAAGACAGTTAAATTACAGAAATTGACATCACAATTTGAAACCATAAAGATGACTCACACAGAAAATGTGGATCAACTCATGATTAGAGTCATGAGAATAGTCAATTAGACCAAGCTCATCACTGAAACCATTTCAAATCATAAAACTGTTCAAAAGGTCATTCAAACTCTACCCAAGAAATATGACATGATTGTAACAACCATTCTAGAATCTAAAGATTTTAAAACTTTCTCAGTAGAACAGTTGACTCAATCACTTCTGGCACACGAAACAAGACTCAACTTGGCAAAAGATTCCATGGAACAAGCTTTCAAAGCACAACTCTCTTTTGGCAGAGGCAAAGGCAGAGGATATAGAGGCGGAAACAAGCGAGGCAGATCATAACATCATCATGCAACAAAGAAGTGGAGACCTCCACAAAACCAAACTCAAAGAAGCAGACCATGGAGAAAATATAATGTCTAATGTTATTACTGCAAGAAATTTGGGCATTATGAACATGAATGTAGAAAGAAACAGTCAGATCAACAAAGAGGCAATGTCCATCTCTCCAACAATGAAGGAGAATCCTCTAAAACAATGTTTATTTCCTGCCATCTTTTTGAAGACACTCACAACAAGGATCTTTGGTTGCTAGATAGTGGGTGCATCAATCATATGACAGGTAACAAAATCTGCATTCTTTTATTAATGTGTCCATAACATCAAATATTACTCTTGCAATTTGTTCTTGCATTAAAGTTGAAGGAAAAGGTATTGACCCTATTCTTACCAAACAGAATCAAAAGAAATATATTCCTACGTTTATTATGTTCGAAAGCTTAAGCATAAGCTCATTAGCGTAGACAATTGATGGAACATGGTTATGATGTAATATTTCAAGGAAACAAATGTTATATCTATGAAAGACCTCCCAGTATAAGACTGATAACAAAGGTTGAAAAAACCAAGAATAGGATGTTTCGTTTAACTCTTAGAAGTCAAAATATCTCACAGTCTTTAGTCCACAATGTGTTAAGAATAGATGAATTTCAGCTATGGCGTTCTAGATATGGCCATATCCCATTCAAGACTCTAAGTCAACTTCAGAAACAATCAATCGTCATTGGTCTCCCTACTATGAATGAAAATGACTCTAATTGTGAAATTTGTGTTATGTCCAAGCATAAAAGAGATAGCTTTCCTACATCTTCCTCTAGAGAAAAAGAGCCTTTAGAGCTTGTTCATACACATTTATGTGGTCCAATGCAGACATAGTCCATTGGTGGTAGTCTTTATTTTCTGACATTCATTAATGATTATGGAAGGAATACATGGGTGTATTTTCTTAGAAATAAATCAGGTACAATCTCAAGGTTCAAAGAATCCAAAGAAGAAGCAAAAAATTAGATTGAAAAGCCTTTGAAATTACTCAAATCTAACAGAGGAGGAGAGTATAACTCCAATGACGTCAAATATTTTGGTCAACAACAAGGAATCATATTGCAGAATACAACAATATATACTCCACAGCAGAAAGGAAAAAATAGTCAATCATGACTAAGGTCAAATGTATGCTTTGTGAGAAGAAGTTGTCAAATAACTACTAGGCTGAAGTAGTTTCAACAACATGTTATGTTCTCAACAGATCTCCAACAACCAGTCTCCAAGATACAGTAACTCAAGAAGCATGGGATGGTAAAAAGGTAAATATCTCACTTTAGAATTTTTGGATCAATAGCATTTTCACATGTTCCTGAGTAGCTAAGAAAGAAACTTGATGATAGGAGTGAAAAATGTATTTTCGTAGGCTATAGTGAGAATTCAAAGGCCTATAGGCTTTATAATCCAGTTACCAAGAAGTTTGTTTTCAAAAGAGATGTAAAGTTTTTTGAAAATAAATCTTAGTTTGATCAAGTTGATGAAGCTTCAAATGAGTCTTTTTATCCACCACGACCTTCAAGATTGCAGGTTGAAAAAGAACCATACCATTTTGAAAATGCTACATCTTCAAGTAATGAATCCATCAGTGATTCAACATCTTCAGAAGACAATCAGAAAACAAGAAGCATCAAAGAAATATATCAACATGAGCATGAGTTTGACCAACATAATATGTTTGCATCTTTTCATCTCAACCAACTCATTTTGAAGAAGCAGTTAAAGAAAGTCATTGGGTAGATGTAATGAACCAAGAAATTACTACCATAGAGAAGAACAAGACTTGGGAAATAGCTTATCTCCCAAAAGACAAAACCAGAATTAATGTAAAATGGCTATATAAGATAAAGCTGAATGAGAAAGGAGAGATTGAGAAAAATAAGGCAAGGTTGGTTGCCAAAGGATTCTCACAACAGTTTGGTTTTGATTATGATGAAACCTTTGCTCTTGTAGTAAGGTCAGATATTGTTAGAACCATTTTGTCCATAGAAGCTCAACAAAAATATAAAGTCTATCAACTTGATGTAAAATCTCCTTCCTAAATGGTATATTGCAGGAAGAAGTTTTTATAGATAAGCCTTCTGGCTTTGAAGTTTTAGGACAGGAGCATAAGGTATACAGATTGAAGAAAGCCTTGTATGGTTTGAAACAAGCTCCAAAAGCTTGGTACAGTCGCATTGAAACCTATCTCATCAAAATTGGTTTTTGCAGGAGAAATCATGGGCCAAATTTGTATACCAAAATGCATGAAGGTAAAATTCTTATTGTATGCCTTTATGTAGATAATGTTCTTTATACAGGAAACGTGATGTGACAATATTGCAAAGCAGCAATGTAGACAAAGTTCGATATGACAGATCTAGGAGTCATGAAATACTTCTTAGGCATTGAAATTCACTAATATTCTAATGGAAGTTTTGTTGGTCAACAAAAATATGCCACTGATATCATCTAAAAGTTTAGAATGATAAATTTCAAACCTGAAGATACACCAGTTTCTCAAGGCACAAAACCGAGAAAAGAATATGTAGCACCACCAGTTGATTCCACAATGTATAAAAGTCTAGTTGGTAGTTTGTTGTGTCTAAGTGGAACTAGACCTAACATTATGTTTGCAGCAAGTTTTGTCTCCAGGTTTATGAAGTCACCTAAGATCACTCATTGGAAGGTTGAAAAAAGGATCTTAAGGTATATTGCAGGGACAATAGACTATGGTTTGTTCTATACACATTTTGAAAATTGTTCACTTTCAGGTTATACAGACAACAATTATGCAGGGAGTTTAGATGATCGCAAAAGCACTTCAGGGTATGTTTTTCATCTTGGAACCAATATGATTTCATGGGCATCCAAGAAACAACCAATCATTTCAATATCTTCTGCAGAGGTAGAATATGTAGCAACAAATTCAACAACTTGTCAAGTTGTGTGGTTGAGAAGATTATTGAAATATATTTCAAATATTCAGAAGGAGCCAACTCCTATCTACTGCGATAATGGTTCGACAATTTCTTTATAAAAAAATTATGTTTTCTACAAAAAGAGCAAGCAAATTGACACCCGTTTTGATTTGATCTGTGAGCTTGTCAATGATGGTGACATAGTACTTTCTTTTTGTGGTTCCAAAGATCAACTAGAATATATTTTCACAAAGCCATTGGGCAAGAATGTATTTGAATTTCAAAGAGAACAATTAGGCATTGTAAGTGTCTCTAAATTTAACAATTGAGATTAGGAGGGGATGTTGAGATATTAATCTCACTGTCAGTTAGGTGCCATCTCATTTGATTTTTTTGTCTACTAGGTTTCATAGACAATTCAAGTTTACTTCAATTCTACTCCATAGGTGTCGAGTTCTACTTCGGCCATTTATTGTTGATGTTTACAATGTAATCTATTTAACCATTTTGAATATTGAGAAGAGCGATCTTTGCTCAATCCTTTTTCTCATTTTTTCTCACTCAACTCTTTTTAAGCGATAAGTTATTGATATATCTAGCTTGCAAATTGTTTGTTATACTCTTGGTGTTATAGCGGCAGCTAGAAACATTAATCACAATCCTTGCCCATATTACTCCAATGTGTTATGAAATCATTATAGTTAAAAAGAATGAAGACAACTCCAATAATAAGGTGACTAAGATATAAACCAAACTTTTGAGTATATGAGTGGAGGGTTCTTATTTACCTTGTTCACTAATAATTTAGAGGAGACAAATTGGATCGTTATATTATTTTTCATTTATTTTTATTCATTTAGAACCTAAAAATTAGAGGAATTAGTTTGTAGGGTCAATTTTACCTCAGGGTCCTACTTTGGAGAATTGGCATATGAAACATTCCAAAGGAATTTTGAAATTTTAAACAAAATGATTTGGTGTGTGAAAACTCTAGCTTGCACATAACCCCCTATCATTGTTTTAAACTTGAGGAATTATTTTGCAGGGTCATTTTTTCCCAAGGGTCTTACTTTAAAGAATCGGGGTCTAAAAAATTCAAAAGGCATTTTGAGGTCTTAAACAAAACAAAAAAAATTGGGTGTGAAGACTCTTACTTCCACCTAACCCCTATCGTTGTTTTAAACTCAAAATCCTTTCCAACAGTGCAAGAATCATGTCAAACAGAGTTTGTATGCCTCTCCAAGTTAACTTATTGTGATTGATGACCATGGTATGAGTGTATGCCATACCGACCTCGTTAACATGCATATGCGACTACCCACATATGGACAGTAAAGAATACTATAAAGGGTTCAAAATTATAACTCTATTTAAGAAAGTCAGACCTTACCTCTAGTTGGCTATTGAGCTATGTTATATTCTAGGTCATTAGGAGGAGTAGGGGTTCCATTTGATGTTATCGTGTTTTGTTTGATAATTGAGGAGAGAATATAGGAGTGAGAAGTAAGGGAGTAAAATAGATGGGGTTAGTATTTTGTAATAGCCATATAGGTTAAAGGTCCCAAGTAACTCTATAGAGAATATCACTTCTTTGTAATTACTCCAATGTGTTATCAATTCATTATAGTTAAAAAGTAATGGAACAAACACCAGTAATAAGGAGACTTAGATATAAGCCAAATTTTTGCGGACATCAATGGAGGGTTATCGTATTTACCTTGTTCATTATTAATTTAGAGGAGAGGGTTCCTATTTACCTCATACAAATTGGATCATTATATTATTTGTCATTTAGTTTGATTTTTTAGAGCCTAAAAATTAGAGGAATTAGAAGTGTCCTACTTTGGATAATTTTCATTTGAAACTTTCCAAAGGAGATTTGAGGTCCTAAACACAATTTTTTGGGGTGTGAAAACTGCCACTTGCACCTCACCCCCTATCATTGTTTTAAACTCGAGGAATTAGTTTGCAAGGCCATTTTTTCCCAAGGGTCCTAATTTGGAGAATTGGGGTCTAAAACATTCTAAAGGCATTTAGAGGTCTTAAACAAATATTTTTTGGGTGTGAAAACTCTAGCTCGTACCTGACCGCCTATCATTGTTTTAAACTCAAAAGCATTTCAAATTGTGCGAGAATCATGTCAAACAAAGTTTGTACACAAAAGTTATGCCTCCCCAAGTTAACGTATTATGATTGATGACTATGGTATGAGTGGATGCCACATCAACCTCATTCGTCATGTATATGGGGTTGCATACATATACACATTGAAGAAGACTATAAAATATTCAAAATTATAACTCTAGTTAAGAAAGTCAAATCTTACCTCTAATTGGTTATAGAGTTATGTTATATATTAGGTCATTAGGAGGAGTAGAGGTTGCATTCGATGTTATTGTGATTTGTTCCATAGTTGAGGAGAGAATAAGAAGTAAGAGAGAAAAACATATAGACTTTCCGAAAATAAGAAGTAAGGGAGAAAAACAGATAAGCTTAGGATTTTATAATATCCATACAGGCTAAAAGTCCCAAGTAACACTATAGAGAATATCACATTTTTGTTCTTACACATTTTCCGTATTATAAAAAAAACTTCATCTTCCACTTAAATTTTATCACGTAAGGGTTTCTCCAGATGAATCATTACATTTATTGTAAAAAGAATTTTCATTTCTCTTTATTGTATCTGTATCACATTTTAATTTAATGAATTAAAAATAAATATATATATAAAAAATAAATATAAAATATAAAAAAATTAACAATTAAAATTAACTATTTCAGTAAAATATCACACCAACACATTGCATATCATTACCTTATAAAGAGCTAACTTTGGAGATTCATCTTGTTTACGTGGTTAAGTCCTATTAATTTTTTTTGTGTTTTGGTTTCCAATGTCCTTGAAGACAATGAGAAGGAGCCGAGGGAAAAAAACTCACCATAAAACCTTTAGTGAGCGTCACATAACCGATTAGGCACTAAGAACGCTATCATGAAATTCCTTCTCAAAGTTCTTCAAAAAAAATTTCTCTAATATTTTCCACTGAAATTTATTCACACGTTATTCTCATAAAGTAGTGTTGGGTCACTTGTTGTTGTTGGGAAAAGTATCCAATACGGAATGACCCTATCCCACTCTAAGGGTGATAGTTCCTTAGCAACAATCAAAGAAACGCTATCTGAGATTACTTCTTTATGAGATGTAAGAGAGGGGAGAAAGAGATCCACTAACCGATGTCTTCCGATAATGATTGATCCAATCTTCTCTCTTTGTTGCTTGCCCTCAGTTCCTTGGTCTTCCACTGGCCCAGCTACACCAAGATCCTGCAAAATGGCAAGACAGGGAAACTACAAGAAGCATACATTCATAATTGATTCAAGGATTAGAATAAATCAAATATACAAGCATAACAATACAATTGAGACACATGCATATAGAAGAACCTCAAATGCTTTATTAATGGAAGAAGTAAGGTTCAGGAAGTGATACAACCATAAAAGGCCCAATCCAGCATCACCTTCCTAGCAGAAAGAAATCTCCTCTTCACCTCCTTCAAAGCAAATCACCCAATAGTTCTAAACTCAAACCAACAGCACTTCCTTACATTCACAAGATTCCAACCTCCCTAGACCTCATGAGAGAGATCTATATATAGGAGTTTTGGAGAAAGGATGAGTCAGCTTGAGAGCTGACTAGCGTCCTCTCTCACTTCAGTTATTCTTCAGTTCTTGAGTCCACTTGGAGGTTCTTGCTTCCACTTGGAGATCTAGAACCTCTTACTCATCACCAGTCGAATTCCCTGATCCAAGTGTCATTTTGGAAGCTTCCTAGGCATTGATACCTTGAGGAATGACTGTGCCACATGTCCCAACTCGCCCAGCGCAGGTAGCCTTCTTTTCAGTTGACATTCAACGCAAGTAGACAGTGGAGCAGTTGACATTCAGCGCAGATGCTCAGTGGAGCAGTTGCCATGATCCAGAATTGCCTTGTTTTTGAGTGTTTTCAGGTGGAGAACTTTTATTCAGTGCTGTGGTTTGCTGACCTTGTTCCTCTAGGGGTAGGAACAACATGTTTAGGGACTTTGGATCCCTTAGATTATGGACATTTCATGCTTCATGCTGTAAGGCACAAAAATTTCTATAACAGTTGCCCCCTAAAGTATGAGGTCGTTTATCGGGTGAAATGCTTTATCAGGAGGATCCGAAGTTCATTCAATCGCTGAGAGGTGACCTGTAATAAGATACAATACAATACATTATTTTTCATACTGCTTTCATGATCTAGCTGAGGCGGGCATTCCCATGCTCAGCTTTGTAAATTCATTTTGGTACATAGAACAGACGATCGTCTGATGGTAGACTGATAATTTTGGCGAAAATTATCATCCTTTGAGTAGGATGATCATCTGCTGGAATGATGTATATGTCAAATGTCTTTATATTTCCTGAATATATATCGCAGCCCGGATGGATGAAACTAGATCCGGGGTCTTCAAACGCGTTCGATCTTCACTCTAAGTACAAGTCGATCCATGTGAGAATTGCGCTGAAGTCGAACATGGAAAGACATCGCTTGATTACCGGTCAATGATGTAAACCGTTAACAAGCGCGAGAGGAATCACCGATAATGATAATGACCCTCAAGGTACTGCAGTACAATTCACGTGGTGTGAATAAAGGACTTGGCGTCGAACACCACGCAAAATCTTCTGGTCGAAGGTCATTGATGTATACCTGTCGCCGGAAGTGAGAAACTTGCCATTGAGGCATGCAAGCTTCAAAGTACTGAGGGGGTTGTTCCTAGATCAACTTCTTGGATATTGAGCTGAAGTCGACAAGAAGCGATCTGTCAAAGGAGGGCCTTAATGAATCCCACATCAGTGACACGGAACGGAGCTAATGATTTTAATGGAGGTGAAAACAATCTGTCACATATGATTCAGGGTGGCGGTCATGAATGCATGAAGGATAATGTATGGCAGTGGATGGGACACGGTTGACTCTTTCTGAACAACATCTCTTGAACATATAACGACACTGATGCGATGGATCGGTAGCATTACCCCAAATGTGGATGGTTTGGCGAGACCATGGTGATGAGACCGGTGAATGAAACAACCCAACCCGATGCGGTACGGAGGAAAAGTGTCATGTTCAAGAGCGACTTGCTACCATTAAAGCTTTGAGGTTCTCCCAATTTTTCCCCAGTCATTTCTGACCAGTACCTCTTTATTTTTGTCAAGCTTGGGGAGGATAACATATGCTTGTTCTATAACTTGCCCTTCGGGCAAGCCCATCGCTATGTTTTAACGAGCCTAGCGATAGGGAAACTCGTTCTCGTCTAAAGACAAGTTTGTCACTATTTAATCATTTTAACGAGTCTAACGACAAGGAAAACTCGGTCCTTTTCATTTTTAGAGAGTCTGAAAAGGTACAAAAAGTTAACTCCAAGATTCCTTTTTTGTCATCTAATCCCTTAAGTCCGAAAAAGTAAAAAACAATACAGAAGGGATGAGTTTTCGATAACTTTAACGAGCCGAATAAAACAAGCACTCGACCTTTTTGTGCAATAATCCCTCAGGTCCAAAAAGATTAAAATCTAGAGGAGGGATAGCTCTTCCGGTCCTTTTAACGAGCTGGAAGGCCAAAACTCGGCAAACTTTTCATATTTTACGAGTCAGTTGAAAAGAGCTTAAAGAAGACTCGTCTTTTGAGGAATGAGTGATAAACAGGGATAGCAACTGATTCCAGGTACAGGTTGGAATTTTCCAATCACGGCAGTGTCACAAGGATGGCTAGGTGAAATCACTCTTCGCAGCTGTTCCTCAAAATAGGTAAACAATCATATGGAGGTGAACGATCGGCCAAATGACGGTGGAGGTGGCAGGTGCAAACACGACCAAGGCTTTTATGGCTGATAAATTTACGATCACAGCGGTTATTTACCGGGATAGGTTCATTTTTTATTTAAAAATGAGCTTAAACTCTGGAGGAAACATTGCTCACTGCTTATATTTATTTTTTAACGAGCATGAAGACCGCGTTAAAACTGCTCGGATCTTGCGTTTATTTTTTAACGAGCATGAACTTTATGCTAAAACTGCTCAAATATATGGTCAAATTTTGATTTTTTACCATTACTAGCTTTTCTCTTTTCAAGGATAGTACTGCATTCTCAATTGCTGCAACAAACTTTGTTCGAAATACATAATCATGAGATGAAAACCCTAATATTTTGCTTTGAACTACGTAAAAAGCTATTAAAAAGTGTTTTTACCTCTCATTTTACCATTTCATTTGCATTTGGTTTGTTGGAGCTCTGGAGGTGCCTCTTCCCCCTTGATTTTCACCAGCTGATTCCGGGAGATTCTGCGGACGATTTTTGGCGCCGTCTAGACTAGGTAGGAGCTAAACCCTAGCTCTTTCTTTTCATGGTTCCCTTTTCCAGTTCTGTGCCTGTTTTTCAGCTTTTCTGAGCCCCAAGGGTTTTGCCAGGGCGCCCTAACTTCAGCGCAGGTTTCCCATTCGAAACCTGCGTTGAATGTCAAGCTGCCTTAAGGCAGCCTGACCTTCAACGCAGGTGGGACACTCTCTGCCTGCGTTGGGCTCAGAAAACTGAGTTTTCAGCTCATTTTTTGATGAATTTTCGCCAGTTTCTCATCAAATTCAGGAACTTACTTTTTCTCTTGTTTGTTTTGCAGGGAACTTTGAACAAAATGTCCCTTACATGGCGAGAACGAGAACATGAAGAGGAGGACATGATTGCCCTCCATGACCCTGTCACGGTGAACGCGCTGCGGGACTATGGCCTGCTGAAGTTTTTCCGTATCTCTAGCATGAGAGCACAGATCACTTTGCTGCAGTATATGCTTGATGCTTGGGATCCCATTAACCAAGTATTCCAGATTAGGGGAAAGTCCATCCCCTTGACCATAGAGGACATTTACTTCTTGACTGGATTGTCAAGGCGAAGTGCCCCCATTTCTTTGTCAGGTACGGCCCGGGGGACCGACTCCGTGAGAGATTATGTCTGCCAGTATTGCAGGGAAGGTTCCCAGCCGAGCAGAGACGGCAAGGTTGTTATCCGTGAGATTACTGACAGGTCTCTCAGGTCCATTCTATATACCATTGGTAGGATGGCCAGTAGCGCAGCTCTACATGTTGCGAACAGATCTTACGTGCAGCACGCCTTGGAGTGTCTCCAACCAAAAGTATTCAACTGGTGTGATGCAGTACTTGTTCAGATGAAAAGTCAATTGACCAAGGTAAAGGACGGGAAGCTGAAGAACTTTGGATTTGGTTCTATTCTGACTGCCTTCGCCTTGGAGAAAATCCCACTGATGCAGCCTCAGTATATTATACTCGACTTGCCTTCTCCGACCGAGCCACGCATGCAGAGGTGGGTCGATCACATGTCTGGGCATGCTGGTCAACCTCAGATTACTTTTACTGATGCCTTCTTCAGGTGGTTCGAGCACCAGGAGATGGTCTTTTCCGAGTATCCATATGTGGGTATGGATTTCCGAGGTGATCCGGATTTGGTGTTATCGGATGGCGAACAGTGGGGCATTATTGGTAAACTCTTTGACCATATCACTGCTTACTGCTTTATTCATAATGTTGCTGTGCTTTATTCTATCGAGACTTTTAATCATACTCTTGGGTGCATGCAGATGTTGGTCCTGTTCGTTCAGCAGTTCGTCTGAGACCACCAGTTGCTGCCCCGGTAGTGGAGCCTGCTAGGAGAGTTATTCTTCACGACCTTGATGATACTGAGACCCTTACAGCTGTGCAGGAGCAGGTTGAGAGCCTTACTCTCGGTATTCCGGATGTACGGATCGATGAGTTACCTTTACAGCTGCAGCGGCATACTACTGGCGTGCCTAGATGATGGACTCGTCTCTTGCGCATGATTGCACAGGCCGTGACGTGCTATCATGAGCACCACTAGGCTAGGGTGCCCCCTAGCACTTTTTGAGTTTTAGGTCATATGACCAATTTTTGTCTTGGTTACAGAACATTATGTATGAACTATAAACAGCTTATATATATTTTGATTTTCGAGTTTTATTCTGGTTGAGTTATATGATCCATATGTACAATCATTGATGATGGTTTCTTTTATAAATGTCGCAAATGTCTATCTAACACATAATTTGCTAATGAGTCGGTTAATGTGTTTAAGTGTCTGGAAATATGTTGATATTGAATTGAATCAAATTTCCTTTCCAAAATCTTAACCTTTAGGAACATGCGATAAATAGCTGGATTGCGAACGGAATATATACCATTGAGTTGTAGTATTACGAGCTGTGAGTCTAGCCTGACAATTAGTCAGCATATGCCACGTGTGATGGCATCAGAGAGTAGTTTTATCAACGCGCTATACTCAGCGATGTTATTCGTTGATTTCCCAATACATACACCTCTGAAACTTACTAACTCGCCGCTTGGATAAAAAATGGCCCAGGCTGCGGAGGATAGGTTCCGCGAACTACGACTCGCTCCGTCGGCATATCCAACACATGTCTCCAGAAGGTTCGACATCTGCAACAAATGAAAAAAGGTGGATCACTTGACCAGAACAAATACTTTAGCAAAAACAAAATACAACAAAAGCATGCAGGTTACTATTTAAGCATAGTAACGCTTGAGGTACAGCCCGTTACGGGGCTGCGCCAGTGGAATTCCGTCATAATCCATTAACTCGTAGGCTCCTTTTGCTAACACCCTTTTAACAATATAGGGGCCCATCCATAAGGATTTGAATTTACCTGCTCCCAATTTATCGGATTCTTGGTCATAAAGCAAGACCAAATCACCTTTTGAGAAGACACGGGGTTTGACACTTTTGTCGAACTGAGCCTTGACTCGTTTCTTATGGGCTTCGTTAGCCAAAGCGGCATCACGACGGGTTTCATCCAATTGGATTAATTCCAAGAAACGAGCCTCTTCTTCTAAAGTTCCGGGGAGGAGATCAATTGCGAGTTTAAGTGACGAAATTTCGCACTGGATCGGCAAGACTGCTTCCAGGCCATACACCAGTTGAAAAGGTGTGAACCCGGTCGCATTCTTTACTGACGTTCGGTAAGCCCACAAAGCTGAGTACAAGATTAGGTGCCACCTTCTTTTATGAACTCCGATCATCCTTTGCAACATACGCTTCAAGACCTTGTTGATTGCTTCAACTTGTCCATTGGCTTGCGGATAATACGGGGTAGAGCTGTCGTGAGATAGTCCTAGCTTGGCAGCTAATTCGACCATCATGTGATTGCGGAAATGCGATCCATGATCTGTAACTATAGCCTGTGGTACGCCAAACCTGGCGACTACATGATTGAAAAAGAAAAGGGCAGTTGTTTCACCAGTGTTATCCAATGTAGGCATCGCCTCGGCCCATTTGGTAAAATAGTCAACAGCGACTATAATATACCCATGCCCCCCGGTCGAGGTGGGGTTACATTGCATGAAATCGATGCCCCACTTGGCAAAGGGCCCAACAGCAACTATCGGCTGTAAAGGTGTGGGTGGTCGTCTGGTTTTGCTATCAAAAATTTGACAAGCATGGCAACTTCTGACTGCGGTTATGTAATCTTTGAACATGGTTGGCCAGAAGTATCCTGCTCGTAAGATTTTTTTGTGCTATTGCATATCCAGATTGATGCCCTCCACACGCGCCTGAATGACATTCATTCAGGGCTTTTTCGGCCTCCTCATGGGTAAGGCACCTCCTAAGAACTGTATCGATACCACGACGGTAAAGTGTATCACCGACGATCATGTAGTCTTTTGCTTGGTATCGTATACGTTTTTGTTCAGAGTGAGAAGTGTTAGGCCTGAATTTCTGGGTTTGGAGATAAAATATGATATCTCCATACCACTCATTGCTTGTAGATATCAGAAACAAACTTTCGTCCACGATTGACTCTTCTGATTTTTCATCATTGGACGACGATGGGAGATCGCACAATAATTCTGCGAAAACTAGAGCTTTCTTTGATTTGGATTTTACAAATTCCAAATCAAACACTTGAAGGATCGCTATCCATTTTGAATATTTGCCCCCCAGCAACTGTCGCGACAGTATATAAGTCATGGGGTTGCAATCTGACAAGATGGTAGTTTTCCGAAAGAGGACATAATGTCGAAACCTTTGAATCGCTTGAACAACTGCAAGCACTAGTTTTTCAACATAAGAATATTTACTTTCTGTATCATTTAAGTTTTTACTTAAATAATATATAGGATGTTCAATTCCATCGACTTCTTGAACTAAAACCATCGCAATGGTCGTATCTGCTGCAGCCAGATACAGGTTAAAATCTCTTTGATAGTCTGGGGCGTACATTAATGATGTTTTTACTAGACAATCTTTCAGAGCATCAAAGGAAGCTTGCGCCACTTGGTCCCAGACGAAAGGTACATCCTTTTTCAAAAGACGAGTATAACCTTTAGCAAGTTTTGCGTAATTTGGAATGAACCTCCTCAGAAAGTTTGCTTTCCCTTGGAGTTTCTGAATCTGAAGCAAATTTGAAGGTGGAGGCAGATTAATGATTGCCTGAACCTTGTAGGGATCGAGACGAATCCCATCCTTAGAGACTACAAAGCCAAGTAAATGACCAGAACCGACGCAAAACACACATTTGTGCGGATTGAGTCTTATCTTGTAGTGTCGGCAATGTAGAAATATCGCTCTTAAATGCTGCGGATGATCAGTCCGCTTTCGCGAATGAGCCAGAAGGTCGTCGAGATAAGGTTGAACAATGTTCTTGATGTCGTGGAAGGCATAATTCATTGCCCTCTGAAACATCGCCCCTGCGTTCTTTAAACCAAAGGGTAATTTTCGATAAGCGAATGTGCCCCACGGACAAATAAATGTAGTCTTTGACTGGTCCTGTGGGCGGATATTTATTTGATTATACCCGGAAAATCCATCCATAAATGAAAAGATTTCACATCCGGTGCATTCATCAATTATCTGGTCAATGAAGGGTGTAGGGTAGTTTTCCTTTGGAAAGCTTGGTTTACATCCCTATAATCGACGCACACTCTAATCGTCCCCTGTTTTTTCATAACAGGGACAATATTCGATACCCAATCGGTTAGAAGAACCGGGTAGATGAATCCAGCATGGAGAAGTTTTTCGACTTCCGCCTTAATGGCAGCGGCTTTCTTGGGGTGCACCTACCGAAGCCGTTGTCTTACTGGTTTGACATCAGGATACATTTTAATTTCATGTTCAACGATACTCGAGTCAATGCCTGGCATCTCAGCATATGACCAAGCAAAGACATCTCTAAATTCGCGAAAAAGAGCGTTATATATTTCCAGTTCTGAAGGGGAACATCCTTTGCCGACATAAATATTCTCTACAACATCTGTTTTAGTCGAGATATTTATGGCTATAGTCTCTTCAATATTGGATAAGTTTCGCTCGGAATCCACCGTATTTACAGTATTTGTTAGGAATTCAAAAACTGAAGGGTGATAAAGGTCACATTGAGTATCTTCTTCGTATTCTAGAAGAAGGGAACGATGGTGGTGATCATTCCATGGTGCCCCCTCAATCAACATTGATTGTAAGATTCCTTTGTCAGTCCCATGTACTTTCGACCAAGGATCTAATGGGGTTCCATATTCTCTAGACCTATCTACCCAAACGCTTGACGAGCGTTGATTTGGGTTCGCCTCCCATGCTTGAAACATTGATTGCTACAATATTTCTAAAGGGCTTGGGGGCAAAACAACTGCATGATCCATGTTGACATTGTCTTTTGCAACCTTCGTGGAAGATACCATGTTGCAGGTTGCTACAAACGGTATATTTCCTATGTGAATAGGAGGTGGTAGTGCGAAAGTTCCCATCAATGTGGGGTCTTTCAATAATCCTACTCCGATATCTTGAAGCGAATGGTTGCTCTCATGGATCATGGGAATGCTTCCTGTAACTTGTGAACCATTAGGGAGGAAGTTCTATTGGTCGACGACCGTAATCCCTCCTTCAAATGGGAATGCGATCTTCCTAAAATAAGTCGACACAACAGCTGCCATGGCATAAATCCATGGTCTACCGAGTAGGATGTTGTAGTCAAGATTTCCATCGATGACCTCAACATCAATTTCTACTGTTTTTCCTCCCAGTTCAACCTTTAAGTTATTAAGGATACCATACGGGGTATAAGTCCTTCCGTTGAAAGCTTTTAATGTCGTCGAAGATCGCGACAAGGTTGGAGATCCTAAAGTTTTCCAGCAACTCATCGACATAATACATGTAGATGCTCCCTCATCAATAATTGTTCTGTGAACAGTTTTGTTGAGGGCTTTCACTTGAATAAGGAAAGCTAGTTGAGCTGGTAACTGAGGATCGTATCTTTTGTGATCAAAGGATACAAGATTGGAATCCTTAGGATCAACCCCACCAATAGCTGATAACAATGCCTGCCTTTGGGATGGACAATTTTGTAATACTTCAAGAGTCGACATAGCGGATGGCGATTGTGCCAAATCTTCCACTATGTTATAATGCTGCGCCTCTCTGGCGCGAGGATTAAATGTTGACTTGTGTACTACACCCTTTGGCGGTTTTATTGTTAATTCAGGAATGATGGGTGGTACAACTTCTGTCAAAGTTGTTGTTGAACTACTTGGTTGATCTTTACCTTTTTCGTTCGACAGCTGACGATTCCTGTAATATTTGTTCCTTGTCGAAATCAAAGCATCATTCTGCTGTTTTGAAACCGACAACATAAGTACTTGCGACAGGGAAGAATTTCCACTATCAACCATATTTTGACCTGGGTTGGGAAATGGATCAGTTAACACAGCTGAGGTTTGGGAACTTTTAAAGAACCTCTTCAACTCAGCTTTGAATGGGAAATTCTTTGTGTAATGATCCTCTTCATCGCATATTTGACATGGATAATTCTGTTTCCCTTGCCCAGGAGGGTTCGAAGAATTTTTTCGAGGAGATGATTCACCTTGTTTCTTCTTCTTCCCTTTGTTTTGTTTCTTCTTGCTTCCTGGTTGATTGGTTTCTTTGCCCTTATCTGCTGATACGACATTTACTTCCGAAGCAAGAATTTGTTCTTTTGCATTTTGATCCGAATTCTTACGGGCTTTCTTTGACGAAGCCTTTATCGATTTCGCGTTTGCCGTGCCAATCACGCCATCACTGGCATGCGAGTCACTATTGGATTTGGGAGGAGGAGGAATTGAAAATTCTGGTCTAGGAGCGTAAGGTATTTTGTCGTAGAGTGTGCCGGACTGAGTATAAACTAAGTCCAAATACTGTGCATGAGCGATAACTTGCTCCTCTGTTACGACCCCCCCCTTTGCCACATCTTCCGTTATAGCAGGAAGTAACGACTTTATAAACCATTCAGCTAACAGCTGATCGGGAACTTATGTTTTCACCATCCTACGACGACGACGCCACTCATGTATATGATCAGATATATGGGTGGCAGTTGTCTGCTTGAAGTTGGTTAATATTTTTGTTCCCGTTTCATACCTTATCGGTAATTGAAAATGGGTTAAGAAAGTCGTGGCTAGGGAACTAAAATTGTCGAAAGAGGCTCTAGGTAATTCAATATACCATTTAGCCGCTGGACCTGTCAATGTCCTCTGAAAAAGGCGAAGCCTTATCGAATCGTCGTTTAGGGTGTTCGACGAACACCACAGATGAAAAGTCATCACGTGATTCGATGGGTCTTCACCTGGATTTCCATTGAATTTAGGAATGTCAGATGGAAGTTTATGAGGAATCGCTGGCCACCAAGGGGCATAAGCAATCGGATCGTTGGTTAACCGGTGTAAATCGGGAAACTCTAAAGTCGCCACGAATGGTAACTGTTGATTCAGGTTTGGCGAAGCATAACCAAGGTACGATGGAATCGCTTGAGCAGTGGGCCTTTGCATACCAGCATAATGTAATTGATGTTGGTATGACTGATACGGTTGATGGACTTGACCACTGTAAAGTGGTTGGTTTTGACTGTTTTGGATATACGGTTGTCCACTGTTCGCAAAGATCTGCTGCTCAGAACCTTGGTACACCTGCTGGAATTGTGGTTGTTGGTATTGCGCTAGCCACGGTTGTGAAGCCATGTTCTGTTGTGCTATGCTAACCGTTGGACCAAGGTGTGGGGTAATTGTACCCGTTTGGACCTGTGTCGCCCCACTAGTTGGCGATTGTGGTTGTGACCCAAGGTCAAGGGGCTGTTGCATTACAACCTTAGGTTGACATGCAACAGGCATCGCTTGAACTTGTGACACTG
The DNA here is from genome assembly GCA_031772625.1 of Pinus tabuliformis. Classification (NCBI taxonomy): domain Eukaryota; kingdom Viridiplantae; phylum Streptophyta; class Pinopsida; order Pinales; family Pinaceae; genus Pinus; species Pinus tabuliformis. Next base: position 226,045,683 of record CM062813.1, read on the forward strand.
TTACAATAGCCGGTGTGGTTGGGATGTTCGTCATAGGTACATACAACCCTTGGTTGTTGAGGTAGCATAGGTACCCAACTACTTGATGCAATTCCATTATAACCTGAATACTGTTGTGAACTCCCGTATGGATACCCTCCCGGAGGGTGTAATGAAAGGGCATACTGCCCCCCATACGGTAGCAATCCGGAACTCAAGGGGATTGATTGTCCTTGGGGATTGGATTGCCCAAATTGACCTCCAAATGGATCAATTTGGCGAGTCTCAACATAAGAGTTGCCGGATATTACTCCGGATGAACAAACTGGAACATACCATACTGTCGAAATAGTCCCTTGGTGGACTCCTTCTAGCGGTTGTGAGCTAGTTGGGATAGATGGTATGCTGGCAAACATTGTTGGAGTGACGGCAGGGGCTTCTGCTGTCACTGTGTCGTTTGACACAGTCCTAGATGATGACGGTTGTTCAGACATTTTAAGTCTATCCAATAGATTACCTAGCGATTCTACAGGAACCTCCACTTGTGGTGGATTAACTTCTGATGAAGGAAATAGAGTGACCCCGACTCCAAAATGGGTTGGAGTACTTTCTTGCGGATCCTCTGCAATTTCCTCTATCGCAATCAAACCCGGTGGAAGAGGAAGACCGTCAGGTCCGTAAAATATTTTTGGTGCCGAAGAAGTGGTTGTTTCGACAGCGACAGTTGTTTGAGGAACAAAACTCTCTGGACCGGTTACAGATGGAACTGGTTCAGTTATACAAGTATTTTCCCCCAGACTAGGATCAGTATTACTGTCCTTCTGTGGCTGTTGAACTTCTTCTATAGAGGCAGGGTTTCCAGAAATGTTTGGAGTAACCGGAACCTCAGATGTAGTTGGAACACTTGTTCTAACTTTTATAGGAGATTTTGAACCGGTTAAACAAGTTCGCTTTGTCCGTACTGTTTTCGATTCCGGAGACAAAGACGGTTGACTCGTAAGCCTCCGCGAACAACGGGGTTTCAATTGACTTTCTTCCACGATTGCGGATTACTCGATCAACCAAAATATTAAAAGGGGAAATTTGTGTTTCCGAATTGAATGAATTTTATTAGACGCTTTTAGACACAACTTGCTTTTTCACTTTTTAAGAGTCGAGAAAAAGCTAAAGATGACTCTAGTCTCCTTCGATGTTTTAACGAGCCCGAAGTGACAAATGCTAGGATGGACTTTTTCAGTTATAGAGTTTGAAAAAGGCCAAAAGAAACTACTCTGGAGATCTAGGCAGAGGGTGTGCCAAACCTTTCGCAAAACCACAGAATACGTTTTACGGTACGGGTGGTCGATCTTCGTGAATGTTGTGTTCACTGCATTGCGATCAGTAGGGCGGCCGACACGGCTTCCTATGGATAAAGGCTTTGTTCCTATAGGGGTCTCCCAATATATACGCGACGGTACGTGGGAGCACAAGTCCGTGTTAGTGCCACCGACTCTCAGGAGGAATCACCCACCTTCTTCGAGATCGACAGTCACTATGTTTAACGACACCGGAACACGTCTCTACCTTAGACCTCTATGTGTTTGCGTTATGTTTCAAAGAGTTGTTAGGTTCATTCAATATATTTTAAGTTGATCTTTTTAAAGTTTTCCTTTCAAGGTTCACCACGAGATGTATGATACAAATTCCCAAATGCAGTCTAAGATGATAAGCAAGCTTTTCAATCTTTCAACTTTGAAAATCTTAACTATTGAGGGAAAAGAAAGACATCATCTTTTCACACAGATCATAGAGCACACACTCATGCACTTTTTCCTAAATCCACATGCAGACTTATCAAATGCAAAATGCACAATGCAGGTATTTCTTTTCTCTTTCTTAATGTTGGTGTACTACAAAAGAAAGCTGTTGTATAACTTTGAATTCAATTTCAAGTGAAAGCAAACAAGCTTTTGTCCAAAATCAAAAGACACCCTAAGATTTACTTGTTTCAACACTAGAAATACATAAATTCAAACCATATGACGAAAGAAAAAGCTCAATCAGCTATGAACAGCAAACAAACTAACTCTTAAGATCAAAACGACACTTATCACAGGTCTAGATCTAAGAGGCCACAGCAAGACTAGTTCACTTTCGTTATGGGAAACTACAAATGATGTAAGAAATACACAAAGAACAAATACATTTTCTTTATACAACCGAGGTGGAATAGTGGCAAAGAAAGGTGGTTTCAGATAGGTACATTGACCGATAACAGGCTGCAAAAACAGGGATGAAAACAGGGCAACAGAGAGCAGAGAACCCCAGTTGCACAAGGCCACACTAGTTCAGCGCAGGTAGAACACTGTCAGTTTGACATTCAGCGCAGGTAGCCCCTTCGGGACCTGCGATGAAATGCAGACTGCCTTCACAGTGCCTGCACTGAAGAGAGAAACTCTCGTTTCTCTTGGTTTTCGGGTTACAGATTGCTCAAAAATCAACAGTTTTTTGCCAAATCAAAGCTATCAATCAAGTACACACTAAAGGATGAAAAGGAGGATGAAAAGCTATCACTAAGAGCTGTTCAGAGTCCTTGTGGACCAGCTCTTCAAATCATAAACATGCCCAGAAACTGAGCTAGAGTAGCTGCCCTCTACTTTGCATTTGAAAGATCCAAATGCAGTTCGATTCGATACTCCCTGTGTTTAGGAAATGAGTAGCAAAAACACAAACAACCAACAAGATACGATCCCCAGTGGAGTCGCCAATTTGTTGTTGGGAAAAGTATCCAATACGGAATGACCCTATCCCACTCTAAGGGTGATAGTTCCTTAGCAACAATCAAAGAAAAGCTATCTGAGATTACTTCTTTATGAGATGTAAGAGAGGGGAGAAAGAGATCCACTAACCAATGTCTTCCGCTAATGATTGATCCAATCTTCTCTCTTTGCTGCTTGCCCTCAGTTCCTTGCTCTTTCACTGGACCAGCTACACCAAGATCCTGCAAAATGGCAAGACAGGGAAACTACAAGAAGCATACATTCATAATTGATTCAAGGATTAGAATAAATCAAATATACAAGCATAACAATACAATTAAGACACATGCATATAGAAGAACCTCAAATGCTTTATTAATGGAAGAAGTAAGGTTCAGGAAGTGATACAACCATAAAAGGCCCAATCCAGCATCACCTTCCCAGCAGAAAGAAATCTCCTCTTCACCTCCTTCAAAGCAAATCACCCAATAGTTCTAAACTCAAACCAACAGAACTTCCTTACATTCACAAGATTCCAGCCTCCCTAGACCTCATGAGAGAGATCTATATATAGGATTTTTGGAGAAAGGATGAGTCAGCTTGAGAGCTGACTAGTGTCCTCTCTCACTTCAGTTATTCTTCAGTTCTTGAGTCCACTTGGAGGTTCTTTCTTCCACTTGGAGATCTAGAACCTCTTACTCATCACCAGTCGAATTCCCTGATCCAAGTGTCATTTTGGAAGCTTCCTGGGCATTGACACCTTGAGGAATGACTGTGCCACATGTCCCAACTCGCCCAGTGCAGATAGCCTTCTTTGCAGTTGACATTCAACGCAGGTAGACAGTGGAGCAGTTGACATTCAGCGCAGATGCTCAGTGGAGCAGTTGACATGATCCAGAATTGCCTTGTTTTTGAGTGTTTTCAGGTGGAGAACTTTTATTCAGTGCTGTAGTTTGCTGACCTTGTTCCTCTAGGGGTAGGAACAACATGTTTAGGGACTTTGGATCCCTTAGATTATGGACATTTCATGCTTCATGCTGTAAGGCACAAAAATGTCTATAACACTTGTAGATTATAAGGGTTAGTTTAGGGTCCGTGGTGTATGTTGACATGCAACAATGTATATAAACACTTTATATTGCATAATATTATACTTCCAACTTTTAGTATATATGAGATTCTCATATATTGCCATGACTGGTCAAGCCATATTCATGAGAATTAAACTTTATATTGCATAATATTATTCTTCCAACAATTAGTAGATACGTGATTCTCATATATTATAAAGATTGATGAAGCCATGTAAACTATAGGTACAAAGAAGAGAGTTCATTATTGGGTAAGATATTTTGGCATTATGATACAGGTGTTGTCCTTGATGGCAACTCACTCAGAGGTATGATATAGGTGGCAACTCAATTAGATGACAGATCATAGTACAGCAGGTCAAGAGAGAGGTATATTCATGTTAACCTTGATGAAAGTGTGTATATACGCGGATGAGCAGAACAGAAGACGCGTATGCGTGCACACGCAGGATCACAGAAGGAAACGCGTGTACATGTCGGAAAACTAAGTTTTGGTCTGTGGTATTTGGTCCATGGTATTTTGGTATTGGTCCATGGTATTTGGTCCGAAGTGTTGACCATAGGTATTGGGTCCAAGGTATTGGTTCTACATGGTTTTGGACCATGGTATTGAGAGAAGCCTAAACCTATATAAGGAGAAGATCATTAGGCCAAGGAGTAGGTGTGCAAGTGATCAATATCTGATGAAGTGTGAGAGCTAGTATGTTGGTTATGGGTTTGTGATGCTTTTCCTGATCTGAACTAAGGATGCACTCATGTTGATGATGATGAACGATGGATCGGGATCTTAAGGCTTGGAATTTTTATCATTATATGGTTTGATATGGATAGACTAGATCTGAATTACTGATGCATGTTTTATTGTATGAATGTTATGATCTGGGTATGACTGATGTCTGGAAAAGCTGCAAAGTTATGAGTAAATATTTGCAGATCTATACACGGGTTGGCTTTGGTGAAAGCGCGTATGTACGCTGGATTGGTTCTTCATAGTAGCGTATACATTATGAGATATGATATTTGAAGTTGCAGTTGGATCTGGTTATAGTTGCAGAGTTGTATTGTCTGTTCTGTGTTCTAGTGACTGTGTTGTTGACAGGGTTTCAGTGTTTCATTATTGGGTGATTCAGAGATTGATGATGTGGGTGTAGTTGATGGGTGTATTGTTGTGATCATTAATTTTGTGCTTCAATGTTTTTGATGGGTCCAGTATGAAAATCGGATGAAACGTGGCCTTGAGATTATGGTGTTGTGCTTCAGGAGTATCCAGTATGAAAATTTATGAAACGTGGTCCCTGGAGGAAGAGAGAAGATCGTATAGTTCTGTAGGCTGGCGCCTACGTACTGGTAAACATATCAGCCAGTACAAGAGCCAAGGGGTTGTAGCTCCATTCCAGGAGCAGTTGGAAAACGAGTGAAGGTTGGAGCCTTTAATAGGCCGGCGCCTACGTACTAGTAAATGGATCGACTAGTACAAGAGCTAAGAAGGTTGTAGCCTTCTGCAGGTAGAAGCCTTGGTACTGGTATAAGACTGCACTAGTACTTAAATATTGTAAAAATAAGTTTCTTATTAAAGGAAGATAGAGAGGAATTGCAGCAGGTGGTTTTCACCCACATTGGGTTTCCACCTTATATCATGGTGTTCATGTGTGCTCCTTATGTGTGATGATCTGTTCTGTTTTACTGCACCTGTTTACTGTTAATATGGTTAATAATGTTTTGATGCACTCATTGAAGATCAACTAAATGAATCATAATTTTACTGGATATACTCTACTTTCAATTAACACAGTTGCGTATATACGCGGGTATCATTAATTGAAGTAGCGTATATGAATCTGAGTATGAAAATGAAAAAGTGTTTGATTTGATAATACTGATTCACCCCCTCCTCCCAAGATTATTTCCAACAATTGGAATCAGAGCAGGTCCTTCGGTAGAAGCTTGATCGCTTGAAGGAGATCTGTAGAACAATGGGAAAGAAAGCGCGTCAAAAGAAGAAGACAGGTCAAAGGAACAATGACAACCTGTCGTTGAGTGGAAGCAAGTATTTAGATCCTGAATCACCTCAGATTGAAGATGGACAAGCAAATGAAGCATTAGATAAATTCATAGATCAAAAAGATCTACCTAGCAAAAGGGTGAGTGCCCTTAAAGAAGAAATTATCAGCTTAAAAGCTCAGCTGGAATGTGCCTTCAGAGTTCGTCAAATGCTACAGGAGCTGAGTGAAGAACAAGAAAAGGAGATTCTCAAAATAAGGCAACAAATGGAAGAAAGAAGAAAGTCTGAGGAAATTTCGAAGAAGCAATGTCTGGAAAAGGAAGAACAACATCAGGATGAGGTAAATATCTTGAAAGGTAAATTAGAAGAAAAGGATAAACTATTACGATTTCAAGACAGTACTAAGATTTTGGATGATATTCTTAGTAGTCAAAGGTCACCTGCTATCAAAACGGGTCTTGGTTTTTATGAATCTGTTGAAGATAAGACAAGGAACTCTAATGCACAATCTGAAATACTCAACAAAGAGATGAGAGGTCAATCCCATCAACAACCAAGGAAATAAATTCTTCAAACAAAATATTTTACTCCTCTGATGAATAATGTTGAATGTTATGTATGTCATAATCTTGGACATGTTGCAGCCAGATGCAGATGTAGAATGGTTCAAGACCATCACTTAGAAAGATCATCATGTTCCAGATATTTTAAGGGATATTGTTTCTCTTGTAATATGTTTGGTCACAAAGCCATTGACTGCTATAGGAGGAATATGAGACATGTAAGATGTTATGCATGTAACAAGCCTGGACATATAGCAAAGGAATGCAGGAGAATATTTTGGACACCATACCAGAAGGAGAAAACATCATCACAGTTGAAGATATGGAAGAAAGAGGAAGTACAGCCAGAAAGATGTGGCATAGCAGAATATACAGACATCACAGACTTAGAGGAAGCGGAAAGTGTGGAACATCCATGTTCTAAATCTCATACGCAGGTTTCATGAAGATAAGTCACGTATATACGCGAGTTAGACGCTGCACAGTCGCGTATATGGAGCTCTGAAGAAAAACAGCAGAACAGACTCAGGAAATGGTTTTGTCGTGGTATATGATGGTTGGCACAGGCTCAGGGGGAGCATATGCTTCGAATAATGCATTGTTGGCATTATGGTTAGAAAGTCCTTGGTGATGATGCTTATTGACATATCTTGCTACTAATTATTGATTGACCAAGAGAATGGATTGCAGGTTAAGATGCTTATAGTGCAGATCATATAGTGTATGATAGCTGCTGATAACTGTCATGGTCTTGTCTAGGTACTTGGTCTTTGTGAGTCATATGATGTATCTTGTTACCCCACTATGCATGGGATGGATGATGTAATGGTTCTTGTGTTTGAGTCAAAAATGGTGTATCCCCACTTGGTTGGGAGATTGATGTATGTATGAGTCTTTAGGAGGGTCATTGGAAATGTATGTATAGAGTCATATTATGCTTTTGTAGACCTTGCATGTGCTCAAGGGGAGCATGGACAGATTGGTACAAATTGGCATGTACAAAGGGGAGCTCAATAAGAAACTTCACCATGTACTCAGGGGGAGCATGGACAACAAAATGTATACCAAAGAAGAGAATATCTTGGTCTAACCTTTGCCCTTGATGTCAAAGGGGGAGAGTGACTTGGTGTGGTGGTTGCCATCAAGTCCAAAGGGGGATATTGTTGGCATTATGATACAGGTGTTGTCCTTGATGGAAACTCACTCAAAGGTATGATACAGGTGGCAACTCAATCAGATGATAGATCATAGTATAGTAGGTCAGGAGAGAGGTATATGCATGTTAACCTTGATGAAAGTGTGTATACATGCGGATGAGCAGAAGAGAAGACGCGTATTCATACACACGCAGGTTCACAAAAGGAAAGGCGCGTACATGTCGGAAAACTAAGTTTTGGTCCGTGGTATTTGGTCCATGGTATTTGGTCCGAAGTGTTGACCTCAGGTATTGGGTCCAAGGTATTGTTTCTACATGGTTTTGGACCATGGTATTGAGAGAAGACTAAATCTATATAAGGAGAAGATCATTAGGCCAAGGAGTAGGTGCGCAAGTGATGAATATCTGAAGATCATTATGGGTTTGTGATGCTTTTCTTGATCTGAACTAAGGATGCACTCATGTCGATAATGATGAACAATTGATCGGGATCTTAAGGCTTGGAATGTTTATCATTATATTGTTTGATTATGGATAGACTAGATCTGAATTATTGACGCATGTTTTATTGTATGAATGTTATGATCTGTGTATGACTCATGTCTAGAACCGCTGCAAAGTTATGAGTAAATATTTGCAGATCTGTACGCAGGTTGGCTTTGGTGAAAGTGGGTATGTACGCTGGATTGGTTCTTCATAGTAGCCTATACATTATGAGATATGATATTTGAAGTTGCAGTTGGATCTGGTTATAGTTGCAGAGTTCTGTTGTCTGTTCTGTGTTCTAGTGACTTTGTTGTTGACAGGGTTTCAGTGTTTCAGTATTGGGTGATTTAGAGATTGATGATGTGGGTGTAGTTTATGGGTGTATTGTTGTGATCATTAATTTTGTGCTTCAATGTTTTTGATGGGTCCAGTATGAAAATCGGATGAAACGTGGCCTTGAGATTATGGTGTTGTGCTTCAGGAGTATCCAGTATGAAAATTTATGAAACGTGGTCCCTGGAGGAAGAGAGAAGATCGTATAGTTCTGTAGGCTGGCGCCTACGTACTGGTAAACATATCAGCCAGTACAAGAGCCAAGGGGTTGTAGCTCCCTTCCAGGAGCAGTTGGAAAACGAGTGAAGGTTGGAGCCTTTAATAGGCCGGCGCCTACGTACTAGTAAATGGATCGACTAGTACAAGAGCTAAGAAGGTTGTAGCCTTATGCAGGTAGAAGCCTGAGTACTAGTATAAGACTGCACCAATACATAAATATTGTAAAAAGAAGTCTCTTATTAAAGGAAGATAGAGAGGAATTGCAGCAGGTGGTTTTCACCCACATTGGGTTTCCACCTTATATCATTGTGTTCATGTGTGCTCCTTATGTGTGATGATCTATTCTGTTTTACGGCACCTGTTTACTATTAATATGGTTAATAATGTTCTTCTGCACTCATTGAAGATCAACTAACTAAATCATAAGTTTACTAGATATACGCTAGTTGCAATTAAAACAGTTGCGTATATACGCGGGTATCATTAATTGAAGAAGCGTATATGAATCTTAGTATGGAAATGAAAAAGTGTTTGATTTGATAATACTGATTCGCCCCCCCCCCCCCCCCCCCCCCCCCCCTTCTCAGTATTATTTCCAACAAGATCTTGTGCATTTGAGTTGAATGTATTGCCATTAGGATTGTATAATATGATTTTGGGTATGGATTGGCTATATCTTAACAGGACCAAAGAAAATTTCTATGGCAAGGCTATTGAGTGCATGGATGGTAATGGAGAGAAGAGAATCTTGCAGGGGAAGAAGAAACCTACATTAGTGAGGATGTTCACAGGTATGCAGGCTAAGCGCATTTGCAGAGAAGGGTGTGTGATGTTTGTAGTTCATATTTCTAGTGACAAGGGTAAGGATTTTTATTATGTAGAAATATTCAAGAGGTAGCCTAAATTGTAACAGTTTCAAGATGTGTTTCCAGTAGATATTCCAAAGTTTCCTTCGCACAAGGAATTAGATGTCTCTATTGATATTGTTAAGAGGGTATCAGTTGTATGCTAAACTTAGCAAGTACATTTTTTTCAGACATAAGTACACTACTTGGGATATGTTGTTTCCAAGAATGGCATAGCAATAGATCTAGAGAAGATAAAGGCTCTCATGGAGTGGGAAGCTCCTAGAAATGTGGAGGAATTCAAAACATTCATGAGCTTAACAGGTTACTACAGGAGGTCCATCAGGAACTACTTGTGCATTTCATATCCTATTGCATCATTACAGAAGAAAGGTAAGAAGTTTGAATGGACAGAGGAGTGTGCATCCAATTTTGAATTGGTGAAGGAGTTGTTGACAAATGATCTAGTATTGAAGAATGTGTATCCAGATAAAGAGTTTGTAGTACATATAGGTGAGGGATTCGTGGAGTCCTTATGCAGAAGGGACAAGCGATATGTTGTGAGTCTAGGAAACTGAATGAGCATGAGAAAAACTACGTGACTCGTGATCTTGCATTGGAAGCTACTATTCATGCCTTGAATATGTGGAGACATTATCTTCTTGGTAAGAGGTTTGTGTTAATGAGCGATCAAAGTGGGTTGAGATATCTGTTTGACTAGCCGAATCATAATGCCATGCTAGCTAGATGGTTGGCTACCCTTAGTGAGATTTAGTTTGAGATCAAGTACATTAAGAGAAAGGATAACAAGGTTGCAAATTCTCTCATCAAGAAACTGCAGTTGAACCATGTCACAATAGTGAGCTCATATGGGACATATTTACAAGATTGGATCTTATATGTAGGAAAACATGATGACATGTACAGGGACCTTATGCTCAAGTTACAACAGGATATAGGTGATGAGGATGTGGATTATCATCTTACATCAGATGGATTGGTGAGATTTAGGGATAGGATCTATGTGTCAGATGACAGTGAACTAAAGAAGCTTATCTTGAGGGAGTTTCGTGAAAAACCATATACAGGTCACCCAATTTATCAAAAGATGTTGATAACAATTAAGAAGTCCTACTATTGGCCGAATCTGAAGAAGGAAGTGGCAAAGTTCGTGGTTAGATGTTTGGACGATTAGTAGGTCAAAGTAGAGTGTAAGTATCCAGATTGGTTGCTTTAGCCTATTCTGATTCCATAATGGAAATGGGAGGTTATTTCCATGGATTTCATTATAGGTATTCTGAGGAAATCAAGGTAGCATGATTCTATAATGGTTGTGGTAGACAAGTTGAGCAAGGTAACTCACTTCATTCTAGTGAATACTACATATTCAGCTAGTGAGGTAGCACCAGTCTTCATCAAGGAGATCCTAAAATTTCATGGTGTTCCGAAGAAGATTGTGTCAAACATGGATGCCAAGTTCACTTCCATGTTTTGGATGGATTTTTTTGCAGGATTTGGGATAGAGTTGGCCTTTAACACTACTTATCATCCACAGACAGATGGAAAGACAGAGAGGGTCAATAGGATATTGGAGGACATGTTGAGGATGTATGTCATGCATCAGTAGAGAATATGGGAGGAGTAAATTCCATTGGTTGAGTTTTCACACAACAATGGTTATCAGGAGTCATCGAGGATGATTCCATTGGAGGCACTATATGGGCAAAGTTGTAATGCTCCCATCAGCTCGATTGATCTAGTGAACATGGTATTTATTGGAGTGGACATGTTGGTAGACATGGAATAGGAAATGAAAGTTATAAAGAAGATTCTAAAGGCATCACACGACATACAAAAAAGTTATACAAACCAACACAACACATTTAAGGAGTTTTAGGTTGGGGAGCATGTGTATTTGTGCATCAAACCCAAGATGAGATCCTTGAGGATTGAATCATGTTCCAAGTTGGCATCACGATATTGTGGGCCTTTTGAGATCCTTGAGAGGAGTGGATAAGTGGCCTATAGACTTGCATTGCCTCGAACGGTGAAAGTCCATGTTGTTTTTCATGTTTCATTGCTTAAAAGATATGCAAAGGATGTTGATCATTTTATTGATTGGTTTATATTGCGAGTGCAGAAAGAAGGATAATTACAACCAGAACCCAAATGCATATTGTAGCGAAAACATCTTGTGCTCTAAAACAAAGCACTTGAGTAGGTTAAAGTGCAGTGGAAGCACCTTGGCCCGATGAAGCTACATGGCAGATGGATGATCATATGCAAGCTATGTATTCTTCATTATTTTTCAGTGAAGGAAAATGAGTCTTGGTATTTGAACATGTTTATGTATTGTTTCTATTGTAAATACTACAATGAGATAAGTTATAAAGCTCCAGTAAGTGGTATGGTTGTCATGTTGTTATATTTTACATGGTGGTTTTTCTTTTTATTAGGATGTTTGTAAACACTACAATGAGCTGGGTTATAAAGATTCATACGAAGTACCTTTCTTCTCTTCAGCGGTTCTACTATTCTAGGTGTGGTTTAACACTGAGGAAGGTGTTCCCCTAAGGGGGAGGGGTTTTTAATAGCCCTAGGTTTAAAGTTCATGTAATAAAAGTTAATAAAGGTAAAATAAGTCCACGGGAAAGGGACACTGATTCCAAGGTAAATGTTTGGAAAAAGATCATAGTGGGCATCACTTGTGTTTTATGGCTAAGGCAAAATTGGCAAAGAAAATGGCTAAGCCTTTGGAAAGGCAAAAGGGTATTTTTGGCACATTATCTATAAAAATAGTGGAAATTAGGAGGAAAGGAAGGTGAACGGTCATAGGTTGCATGTGAGGACAAAAATAATGGAAAATTGAAGAAATTAGAGGCATCGTCAATAAAATGCCTTAGAGCATCAGTTGGTAGCTTTTGTTAGCCTCTTGTCAGTTTAGTGTTAGAATTTGTCTCAAATAGGAGAAACCGCTAAGAGGAGAAGAAATTAAGAAAACAAGTAATGGAAAGGAAACACAAGGAAATAAAATGAAAGCAAATAAGGACAAGGAAAGCAAAGGAAGGGAAGGATCAAGTAGCTTCAGTGGGAATACTTGCAGGTAACATATTGCATGTGTGATTTCCTAGATGGCTTTGATATGCTTGATTTGTGCATGTTGGTATTTGGTTCTTTTGTTGTCATATTTTAGCCTATTGTTGCCGTTTTTGGATAATCATGGTGTGATGGGATTATTCTTGGTTTGAGATTTGGATTAGATTATGGTTTTGGAATCCGGGGTGAGGTAGTCTCTAGAAAATTCCCAAATGCTTAGGAATCCATTAACCGGTAATGGCAGGATACACGGTAAAGCATGAGGGTGGAGACAAGAGAATTCCTTAGGGATGGTGAAGAAATTCTGAGGCATCCAAGCTCGGTTTAGTTTTGTGATCTTGACACCGGTTTATGTGTGATCACGGTATGGAGAGGGTGTAGGTAGTTTAACCTTTGGATTCCATTGGTTTTATTTGGAGTGGTTTATCCCATGAGATCCCACTTTCATGCTTGGAATATGGAACGGGGATGATTGGCTGAAAGAAAGATATACTTCAACCAATCTATGAATCGGTGGAATGTGGAAGTCCCAAACCTAGTTGGTATTTGCCTATATTTCATAAAAGCTAAGTTTCTCTTGCTTTGATGAGTAAATGTACTTGTTATTATGTGGATTTAATGGTTGTTAGCTTATGGTTATTAATCACATTTTATGTTGGTTATAAGCATGTTTTTATGACAGTTCTCAGTCATGGCTATATTCATGTTTTTAATTGTAACTGCATAAATAATGAATGCAAGACCTGATTGATGTTATGAAAACTAATGTGAGAAGGTAGAGACCCTTCTTGTTAAACCTCAAATAATTTTTCAGTGCCTTATGTTTATACTTTCATTCATGACCTGTAGGTGGCATATCTACCAAGTGTTTGATAGAATGTCAGTCCTAGTTGGGGATGGCCAGGTAAAGTCATGGTTCTAGTTTTTGGTTTACAAGTATTGTCTTCATGTCTTTTATGAGTCTGGGTAGATTCATATATTTCCAGGGAGAGCCTAAGTCCCAACCTTGGAAAGTATACTTAAATATTGTAGTCGCACGAATGCAGGCCTATGGAAGTGACAATGAACTCATAGTCTCATGGAGTCCTTGGAAAGGGAGCTCTAGGTTAGGGAAAAGGTGAGTTTTCTTAGGGGTTGGATACTTGGAGAGGTTTGATTACTCCTGGAGGTCTTGTGGCACCTGAGGGAAGTTAGTAAATTCTTGTTTTTCCGACTCCATTTCCTTAAGGTCATCTAGGAGGTTGACTCATGTCACAGTAACCCCTCATCTCATGTTTACCTCCGGTAGGTTGGTGAAAGTGGGTAGATGTGAGAGGAGGTGATGTTACAATTTTCTTATATATTAGGCTTTAATTTTAATAGATATGTTTACTCCTTTATGATAAGGTTTTCGAAAAAATACAAAGTTTATGAAAAGGATAGAGCTTCTCTCACCTGTCACTAGGGTTTGGAGTACAATGGTTTTTACAGTGATTTACAGTGGTAAAAAGGGGCATAAATATGTTTTGGAAGGCCTTGTCATCTTTCAATTCTTCTTGTGGTCATAGATATTAGTCAGAGAATGGCAGGTGAAGGCTCCTATGAGGGTATGGAGGAGCTGGTGGATTTCTCACTAGACCTCGATGACATTATTGCATTCTATGATAACATTCCACCTCAATTTCATGCATATTTTGTAGGCCAACCAAGTGGATATCCTTTTTTGGAAAGTGAAGTAGTGAGGGATGGTCTAGTGGAACGAAATTTTCGATTTCATTTCCTCAAAGCACAACCTCAGAACGAGGTAGTTTCTAATTGACTTTTTTTGATATTCTAGTTTCTTTTTCTAGGTAGGCATGACTCGAGAAGGGTTTTTCTAGACCACATATATTAGGGCCCCAAGTTGAAGGTTGTTTTAAAGGTTTTTTTGGCCCATACTCAGCCACTATCCTTGATCAATCCGTGACCCTCAAATTGGTCTAGTTTTTTCACATCCATGGTTGGATGTGAACCATTGGTGTAGTTAGGTTCCCATTTGATCTAGTTTGTTGAAAATAACCCTTATTTTGTGCAGGCGCTTTGAGTCTAATGAAATAATTTTTCATCATTTATTTGAACCTTCTGAAGTCATTCAAGGGGCTACTGTTGCTCCTGTTGGCGGTCAGTCAATGTAAGCAGAAACCCTAGTGGGGGACCCTAATATTTATCAAACCCTAATTAATTATAAAATGCATCCTACTTTTCAGCATTATACAATTAAAACATATAGACCTATAAAACACAAATCCAAATAGATAAATTGTTTTCATGACTATTATGTCATTATGAATGTTGATTTACACAATGATATACTTAGATTAAATCCTTCTCATATCCAATAATGGACCATTATATCCTTTTAGTACCCATTATTGAAATTGTTGCATGATAAATATGGGGCAAATGGATGAATGGCTTCCTACTATCACTTGTGAGATACTTTCTAACACTTCTCGCATTATTCTATGAATATAAAGTGGCCTTTTAAAATTGTTAGCCACCATATTCCTGAACATGATATCTTGCTTGTTTTAATTGTACTAGAGAAGTGTCTTCCCATGACTCTAAAATATGCTTCCATAATAAAATTCTTAATGTCTTCTAGTGGGAACATATTGTTAATGTTCCATTTATTTTAATCCAACAAAAGACACCTACAAGAAGCTCAGATATTGTTGTTCTATTAACTGGACTTCTCTTCAATGTTATAGACATTCCATTTGGTGCTTATTCATTCAATTTTTTTCCAAGGAAAAGATTACATAAAAACCCAAGGGATGCTTCCTGAAATTTTTTGATGTTATCCCCAGTAAATCCCTTGATGCAGGTTACTTTTTTCTCACCTAGGGTAATTTGACAAGGCACATGTTGGAACAAAAATGTGAAATGCCCAACAACGTTGGGAAATGACCAGTTAACAAACCCTTGGGTTTTATCCATTTTACTTTAAAATAAGCATGTTGTCTATATATCAAATAGGATATCCTTGTACATAAGTTAGACTCATATAAAGAATCTCCCTCCACCTTATTTCTCTTACTAATACTTTTCTATGTAAGACATCTAGCTTAGTTCCATAGGAGCTTTTATTTTCTTAATAAAATTCTCAAAATAGTTGTTAGAATAACATGAGACACATGCTTGGCATTCCTGATAACATCACCATATTGTTATAGACATTTTTGTGCCTTACAGCTATAAGCATGAAATGTCCATAATTCAAGAGATCCAAAGTCCCTAAAGATGTTGTTACATCTCCTAAAGGAACAAGGTCAACCAATGACAGCTTCTCCCAGAAGTTCTCCACCAAAAACCACTTAGAAATAGTCAATTCAGGATCAATTCAGAGGCTCCACTAGCTGCCTGCGTTGAAATGCAGAGGCTACACTGGCTAGGTGCACTGCAATGCAGGTGGAAGCACTACCAGGGTGCGCTGAGCGGCAAATGACAAATGGCAAACTCATTCAACGAGGTGGAAAGACCTTGGAAGCTTCCAGAATCTTCTCCAATGGCACTTGCCTCAATGAATTTGACTAGTGATGAGTAAGAGGCTCTCAACCTCCAAGTGGAAGCAAGAACTGAGAGAGAGAAGCCACAAGTCAAAACATGAGCTGACTCATCCTCTCTGCTTACATCCATATATGGATCTCTCACCCAGAGGTTCAAGAGGCTGGAATTTTGTACTTTGCAGAGAATTGTTGTTGGTTTGAGATTGAGATTAGTACATTGGGTGATTTATGCTTTGTTGGAGGAGAGGAAGGGATTCCTTTGCTAGGAGGTAGATGCTGGATCGAAACTCACTTGGCTGTATCTCCTCTTGGACTTTCTTATTCTATCAATAAACTATTTGAGTTTCTCCTACATGTTGTGTACAAATGATGTTTTGTTATGCTTACATGTTTAGCTTAATCTGATCTTGAGCTTTTTATGAATGTATATCTGTATCTTTGTGTAGGTTCTCTCTCTTGTGATCTTGCAGGAATTCGGTGAAGCTAGACCGGTGAAGGAGCAAGAAGCTGGGATCTACTGAAGAGAGGAGTGATTTGGATCGACAAACTAGCGGAAGACACAGGTTAGTTACATCCTTCTTCCTCATTTACATTTCATAAAGAAGAATACTCAATTAGTTTACCTTGTTTGTTGCTAAGGCACTATCACACCTTAGAGTGGGATAGGGGCATTCCGAATGGATACTTTTCCCAACAACAAATTGGCGACTCCACTGGGGAACGTATCTTGTTAGTTTATTTGTGTTTCTATTGTTGTTCTTCTCATAAACTCAGGAGTGTCGAATCGAAATGCATTTGCCATTTTCAAATGCAAAGTAGAGATCTACCACTCTAGTCCACTCACTGGGCCTGTTTTTATGATCTGAACAACTGATCCACAAGTGCTCTAACAGCCCTTTGTGATAGATCTTAGTCCTCCTTTAAATCATCCTCCTAATTGTACCTAATTGATAGCTTTTATCCGGCCAAAAACTGTAGATTAAACTGCAAACCATGACCCAGAACCCAGAGACAATTCTCGTTTCTGCTTCAACGCAGACTCTGTGAAGAGGTTCTGCATTTCAACACAGGTCCCGTGAAGGATACCTGCACTGAAGTTCAGTTTCTCTGTGCTGAGGGTGCGCTGATCAGCCTTTGCCTTGTGTAGCTGTGGTTCCCTACTTCCTTTTGCTCAGTTTTGTCTCTGTTTTTGCAGCCTGTTATCAGTCAGTGTACCTATCTGAAACCCCTTTTCTTTGCCTTAATTCTATCTGAGTTGTATAAAGGAACTGTATTTGTTCTTTGTGTATTTGTTACATCATTTGCAGTTTCCCATTACAAACGTAAACTAGTCATATTGTCGCCCTTAGATCTAGACCTGTCGTAAGTGTCGTTTTGATCTTAGGAGTGAGTTTGTTTGCTGTTCACAGTTGATTAAGCTTTTACTTTTGTCGTTTGGTTTGAATCTATGCATTTCTAGTGTCGAAACAAGTGTTTACTTCAAAATCATAAAGTGTCGTAATCGTCTTTTTATTTTCAAAAGGAAACTTGTTTATGTTTTCAGTTGAAATCGAATTCAAATTTGTACAACAGCTTTCTTTTTAGGCATCAATATTAAGAAAGCGAAAACAAGTACATGCATATGTGCATTTGCATTTTGATAGTTTGCATGCTTTGATTTAGGAAAAGTTCATTTACAGTGTGCTCTATGCTCTTTGAGAAAAGATTGTGTCTTTCTTTTCCCCTTCTAGCTAGGATTTTCATTGTTGAAAAGATATAAAAGCTTGCTTATCATCTTTAGACTGCATTTAGGAATTGTATCATACATCTCGTGGTGATCCAAAAAGGAAAACTTCTAAGAAAGATCAACCTAAAATAAATTGAATGAACTTAACAATGCTTTGTAACTTAACGCAAAACATAGAGGTTTAGGCTAGAGACGTGTTCCGACGTCGTAAAACCTGGCGACTGTCGATCTCGCTGATGGTTGGGTGATTCCTCCTGAGAGACGATAGCGCCAGTACGGATTGTTCTCCCACGTACCGTCGAGTATATATTGGGAGACCCCTACAGGAATAAAACCTTTATCCTTAGGAAGCCGTGTCGGCCGCCCTACTGATCACATTGCACTGAACACAACATTCGGGAAGATTGACTGCCCGTACCTTAAAAAGTATTTTGCGGTTTTGCGAAAAGTTTGGCACACCCTCTAACTAAAACTCCAGAGCAGTTTCTTTTGGCCTTTTTCAGACTCTATAACGGAAAAAGTCCATCCGAGCATTTGTCACTTCGGGCTCGTTAAAACATCGAAGGAGACTAGAGTCATCTTTTGCTTTTTCTCGACTCTTTAAAATTGAAAAAGCAAGTTGTGTCTAAAGCGTCTAAAAATTCATTTAATTCGGAAACACACTTTCCCCTTTTAGTATTTTGGTTGATCGAGTAATCCAAAATCGTGGAAGAAAGTCAATTGAAACCCCGTCGTTCACGGAGGCTTACGAGTCAACCATCTTTGTCTCCGGAATCGAAAACAGTACATACAAAGCGAACTCGTTTAACCGGTTCGAAATCTCCTATCAAAGTTAGAACAAGTGTTCCAACAACATCTGAGATTCCGGTTACTCCAAACATTTCTGGAAACCCTGCCTCTACAGAAGAAGTTCAACAGCCACAGAGGGATAGTGATACTGATCCTAGTCTGAGGGAAAACACTTGTGTTACTGAACCAGTTCCATCTGTAACCGGTTTTGAGAGTCTTGTTCCTCAAACATCTCTCGCTGTTGATTCAACCCCTTCTTCGGCACTAGAAATATTTTACGGACCTAACGGTATTCCCCTTCCACCTGGTTTGATTGCGATAGAGGAAATTGTAGAAGATCCGCAAGCAAGTACTCCAACACATTTTGGATTCGGGGTCACTCTATTTCCTTCGACATCAGAAGTTGGTCTACCACCAGCGGAAGTTCCTGTAGAATCACTAGGCAATCTTTTGGATAGACTCCAAATGTCTGAACAACCGTCGACATCCAGGACTGTGTCGTCCGACACAACAGTGGCACAACCTCCTACTGCTACTCCAACGATGTTCAATGGTATACCATCTGTCCCGGCAAGTTATCAACAACAAGTCGGAGTCCCATCAGGGACTGCTTCGACGACATGGTTAGTTCCTATTTCCTCATCCGGATTATCATCTGGTATTTCTTATGTTGAAACTCAACAAATTGATCTAATGTGTCTTCAAAGGCCAATCTACCCTTTAAGTACTGGATTGCCAACATATGGAGGGCAGTATGCCTTTTCATTGTTCCCTCCCGGAGAACAACCATATGGGAGTTTACAAAAAAGTTCAGGTCAAACTGGAATTGCATCCAGCGGTTGGGTACCAATACTACCTCAGCAACCAAGGGTTGCATATTCAATGCAACCAGTCCACCCTGTGTCGAATATTCCCACTATACCTGGTATGGTGATTGCGTCGCAAGTACAAGCGCTACCTGTTGTATGTCAACCCCAAGTTTCTCAGGTTGAAATACAACAACCTCTTGTCTCGACAACTCAATCACAACCTCAGGTTAGTGCCTCCTTATCTGGAGCAACTCAGGCTCAAACAAGTACTATGACTCCTCATCTTGGTCAATCATCCAGTATTGGACAACAGCAAATGGTCCAACAACCAGGGCTGGTTCAATCTCAACAACCGCAATTCCAGCAATCATATCAAGGGCCTGAGCAACAAGTCTTTGTAAGTAATGGGAAACTGCATTTCCAAATCGGTTATCAACAACCATACTATAATGGTTATGCCCATCAACCTTGTCAAAGTTGCCAGCATCAAATACATTATGCTGGTATGCAAAGACCCACTGCTCAGGCGATTCCATCTTATCCTGGGTATGCTTCGCCTAACCTGAATCAACAGTTGCCCTTTGTAGCAACTCTAGAATTACCAGATCTAAACTGGCTGACGAATGATCCAATTGCTTATGCCCCTTGGTGGACAGCGATTCCGCATAAACTTCCGTCAGATATTCCTAAATTTAATGGAGATTCGGGTGAAGATCCATCGAATCATGTGATGACATTTCATCTGTGGTGTTCATCAAACACCCTCAATGATGATTCGATAAGACTTCGCCTTTTTCAGAGGATGTTAATTGGTCCGGCGGCAAAATGGTACATCGAATTGCCCAGAGCTTCATTCGACAACTTCAGTACCTTAGCCACGACTTTATTAACCCATTTTCAATTACCGATAAGGTATGAAACGGGAACGGAACTCCTAACCAACTTCAAATAGACAACGGCCACTCACATATCTGATCATATACATGAGTGGCGACGTCATCGTAGGATGGTAAAAACGTACGTTCCTGATCAGCTATTAGCTGAATGGTTTATCAAGTCCTTACTTCCTACAATCACGGAAGATGTGGCAAAGGGGGGAGTCGTAACGGAAGAGCAAGTCATCGCTCGTGCGCAATCTCTAGACTTGGTCTATACTCAGTCTGGCACGCTCTACGACAAAATACCTGATGCCCCTAGACCAGAATTCTCAATTCCTCCTCCTTCTAAATCAAACAATGACTCTCACGCCGCCGATGGCGTGATTGGCACGACAAACGCGAAATCGACAAAGGCTACATACAAGGAAGCCCGTAAGATTTCAGATCAAAATGCAAAAGACGAACTTCTCGCCTCGGAAGTAAATGCTGACAAGGGCAAACAATGGAAACAACCAGGGGGCAAGAAGAGAAAGAAAGGGAGAAAAAAGAAGCACGATAAAGCTTCTACAAACCCTTCTGGGAAAAGGAAACCCCCTACGGGGTGTCATATATGCGATGAGGATCATCGGACAAGAGATTGTCCACATAACACTGAAGTTAAGAAACTCTTTAAGAGTTCAAAAACCTCAGCAGTATTAACTGATCCGTTTCCAAACCCGGGAACCAAACTGGTTGCTAATCAAAATGCTTCTCGATCCCAAGTTCTTATGTTGTCTATTTCGAAGCAACAAAATGATGCTTTGATTTCAACAAGGAACAAAGATTACGGGAATCTGCAGCTGTCGAACGGCAAGGAAAAAGATCAACCAAGCAGTTCGACAACAACTTCGACAGAAATTGTACCACCCATCATTCCTGAATTAACAATAAAACCGCCAAAGGGAGTAGTACACAAGTCGACATTTAATCCTCGCGCCAGAGTAGCGCATCATTATAACATAGTGGAAGATTTGGCCCAATCGCCATCCGCTATGTCGACTCTTGAAGTACTACAAAATTGTCCATCCCAAAGACAGGCTTTATTATCAGCCATTGGTGGGGTTGATTCTAAGGATTCCAATCTTGTATCCTTTGACCACAAAGGATACGATCCTCAGTTACCAGCTCAACTAGCTTTCCTTATCCAAGTGAAAGCCCTCAACAAAACTGTTCATCGAACAATTATTGATTAGGGGGCATCTACATGTATTATGTCGATGAGTTGCTGGAAAACTTTAGGATCTCCAACCTTGTCGCGATCCTCGACAACATTAAAAGCATTCGACGAAAGGACATATACCCCATATGGTATCCTAAATAACTTGAAGGTTGAACTAGGGGGGAAAACAGTAGAAATAGATGTTGAAGTCATCGATGGGAATCTTGATTACAACATCCTACTAGGAAGACCGTGGATCTATGCCATGGCAGCTGTTGTGTCGACCTATTCTAGAAAGATTGAATTCCCCTTTCAAGGGGGGATTACGATCGTCGACCAGCAAAACTTCCTCCCTAATGGTTCACAAGTTACAGGAAGCATCCCCATGATCCATGGAAGCCCCCATTCGCTTCAAAATATCGGAGTAGGCCTACTAAAAGATCCTATACTAATGGGAACTTTCGCTCTTCCACCTCCAATCGACTTGGCGGAAGTAGCGTCGATAGGTACCTGCAATATGATATCTTCCACGAAGATCTCAAAAGACGATATCAACATGGATCATGCAATGGTTTTGCCCCCAAGCCCAATAGAAATATTGTAGCAATCAATGTTTTTGGCATGGGAGGCGAACCCAAATCAACGCTCATCAAGCATTTGGGTAGATAGGTCTAGAGAATATGGTACCCCTTTAGATCCTTGGTCGAGAGTGCATGGAACCGACGAAGGAATTCTACAATCAATGTTGATTGAAGGGACACCATGGAATGATTGCCACCATCGTTCCCTTCTTCCAGAATATGAAGAAGATACTCAAGATGACCTTTATCACCCTACAGTTTTTGAATTCCTATCAAATACTGTGAATACGGTGGATTCCGAGCGAAACTTATCCAATATTGAAGAGACTATAGCCATAAATATCTCAACTAAAACAAATGTTGTAGAGAATATTTATGTCGGCAAAGGTTGTTCTCCTTCAGAACTGGAAATATATAACGCTCTTTTTCGCGAGTTCAGAGATGTCTTTGCTTGGTCATATGATGAAATTCCAGGCATTGACTCGAGTATTGTTGAACACGAAATTAAGATGTATCCAGATGTCAAACTAGTACGACAACGGCTCAGGCAGGTGCACCCCAAGAAAGCCGCTGCCATTAAGGTAGAAGTTGAAAAACTTCTCCATGCCGGTTTCATCTACCCGGTTCCTCTAACCGATTGGGTATCGAATATTGTCCCTGTTATGAAGAAACAAGGGACAATTAGAGTGTGTGTCGATTATAGGGACGTAAACCAAGCTTGTCCAAAAGACAACTACCCTACATCCTTCATCGACCAGATAATTGATGAATGCACCGGATGTGAAATCTTTTCATTCATGGATGGATTTTCCGGGTATAATCAAATAAATATCTGCCCACAGGACCAGTCAAAACCTGCATTCATTTGTCCGTGGGGCACATTCGCATATAGAAAATTACCATTTGGTTTAAAGAATGCAGGGGCGATGTTTCAGAGGGCAATGAATTATGCCTTCCATGACATCAAGAACATCGTTCAACCATACCTCGATGACCTTCCGGCTCATTCGCGAAAGCGGACTGATCATCCGCAGCATTTAAGAGCGATATTTCTACGTTGTCGACACTACAAGATACGACTCAATCCGCACAAATGTGTATTTTGCGTCAGTTCTGGTCGTTTACTTAGCTTTGTAGTCTCCAAGGATGGGATTCGTCTCGACCCTTGCAAGGTCCAGGCAATCATCAATTTGCCTCCACCTTCGAATTTGCTTCAGATTCAAAAACTCCAGGGAAAAGCAAACTTTCTGAGGAGGTTCATTCCAAATTACGCCGAACTTGCTAAAGGTTATACACGTATTTTGAAAAAGGAGGTACCCTTCATCTGGGATCAGGTTGCGCAAGATTCCTTTGATTCTTTAAAGGATTCCTTAATAAAAGCATCATTAATGTACACACCCGATTATCAAAGAGACTTTAACCTGTATCTAGCTGCAGCAGATACAACCATCGCAATGGTTTTAGTTCAAGAAGTCGATGGAGTTGAACACCCTATATATTATTTAAGTAGAAACTTAAATGATACAGAAAGTAAATATTCTTATGTTGAAAAACTAGCGCTTGCAGCTGTTCAAGCGATACAAAGGTTTTGACACTATGTCCTCTTTTGGAAAACTACCATTCTGTCTGATTGCAACCCCATGACTTATATATTGTCGCGACAGTTGCTGGGGGGAAAATATTCAAAATAGATAGCAATCCTTCAAGAGTTTGATCTGGTATTCATAAAATCCAAATCAAAGAAAGCTCTAGTTTTCGCAGAATTATTGTGCGATCTCCCATCATCGTCCAACGATGAAACATCTGAAGAATCAATCGTGGACGAGAATTTGTTTCTGATATCCACAAGCAATGAGTGGTATGCAGATATAATAATTTATCTCCAGACCCAAAAATTCAGGCCAAATACCTCTCACTCTGAACAAAAACGTATACGATACCAAGCAAAAGACTACATGATCGTCGGTGATACACTTTACCGTCGTGGTATCGATACAGTTCTGAGAAGGTGCCTCACCCATGAGGAGGCCGAAAAAGCCCTGAATGAGTGTCATTCAGGCGCGTGTGGGGGGCATCAATCTGGATATGCTACAGCGCAAAAAATCTTACGAGCAGGATACTTCTGGCCAACCATGTTCAAAGATTGCATCACCGCAGTCAGAAGTTTCCATGCTTGTCAAATTTTTGATAGCAAAACTAGAAGACCACCCGCACCTTTACAACCAATAGTTTCTGTTGGGCCTTTTGCCAAATGGGGCATCGATTTCATGACATGTAACCCCACCTTGACCGGGGGGCTGTTATAGACATTTTTGTGCCTCGCGTCAAGGAGCAGGAAATGTCGATAATTACAGGGATCCTCAGTCCCTAAACATGTTGTTCTTACCCCTAAAAGAACAAGGTCATCAATCAACAGCACTTCCAATCAGTTCTCCACCTGAAAACACTTCAGAACAGGCTTATTTTGGATCATGTCAGCTGCTTAACTGAGCTTATGCGCTGTATTGCAACTGTCCCACTCTGTACCTGTGCTGGAAGTCAAAAACAATGAAGGCTACCTGCGCTGGGCGAGATTGGCCAAGTGGCACAGTCCTCCTGCAAGGTGTCAATTGCCCAGGAAGCTTCCAAACTGACACTTGGGTCATGAGATTCGCCCTGTGATGAGTAAGAGGTACTTGATCACCATGTGTAAGCAAGGATCTCCAAGTGGACACAGGAACTGAAGATTAACTGGAGATGGAGAGGACACAAGGCAGCTTCATGTCAGTCTCAAGCTGACTCATCCTTTTCTCTTCTCTCCTATATATAGAGCTCTTCTATGAGGTCTATGGAGGCTGGAATTTTGGTATAAGCAAGGAGGTGCTGTTGGTATACTGCCAGGATTATTGGGTGATTGTTTTACTAGAGGTGAAGAAGAGAGTTCTTGCTGCCGAGGAGGTGCTGCTGGATTGGGGCCAACATCATTGGTTGTAACTTCCTCTGGAACCCTGTTACTTTCTATCAATAAAGTTTGCATGTTCTTCTATATACTTGTTTTACATAGATGCTTTTGTGTTTACATGTATATTTGATGCAACCTAATCCATGCTTCAATTATGATTGCTTGTATCTCGTAGTTTGCTCCCTTTTGTTGTGCAGATTCTGTGTGTAGCTGGATCGGCTTGGAGAGTAAAGAGCTGGGAACGGGATACAAAGCGAGAAGGACAAGGATCGACTAAGCGCAAGACACCAGGTTGGTTGATCCTCTTTCTATTCTCTCTGTGCTTTCATAAAGATGAACATGAAAACTTTGTCATTCAGTTGTTGCTAAAGTCTGTCACCTTTAGAAAGGGTTAGTGTCATCCGCATCGGATACTTTTCCCCACAACAAACTGGCGACTCCGCTGGGGAGATCCTAGTATCTTGTTGTTGTAGTATTTTGCTATTCATTTCTTGAAGAAAGGAGTACCGAATCGAAAAGCTTTTGACTCTATCAAAAGCGAAGTAGAGGGTTTTTGCTACTCTTGCTCCTTTGCTGAGAAAATTCAAGATTTAAAGAGCTAATCTACAGATGAATCCTTACTCTTTGTGATAGATCTTTATCCTCTTGATCATCCCTTAGCCTGTACTTAACCCATAGCATTTTATTTCAGTCAAAACAGTACATTTTTGAGCTTTTTATGACCCGGAATTCTTAGCAGACGTAACTCTCGTAAGTCAGTGCAGGCTGTCCACAGGCAGTCTGCATTACAGCGCAGGTGCTCCCTTCGGGAACTGCGCTGAGAGTGAAACTGGCAGACCAGTGCCTGCGCTGGTCCAGTTGGCCTTAGTCTAGCTCAGCTCTTCCTTTGTGTCTTGGCCCTGTTTGCACTTGTTTTTTGGCTGATTGCTTGCTGGTTATTGTATTTGCTGTAGACCTTATCTCCTTGACGTTATTCCGCCTCAATTGTGTGATGAAATTGTAAACGTTCTTTCAGTATTTCTTGTTTCAGTTACAATTTCCCATTGTGAAAAGCGAACCTAGTAGCTGTGGCCTCTTAGATTGCGATCTTATGAGTTAGTGTTATTACTGTTCATAGCTGTTTAAGTTGGTTTGTTTTCACTTTATGGTTTTAATTCATATATTTTTGGTGTAAAACAAGTACCTGTAAAGCGTCTTTTCATTTAGACAATACTTGTTTGTTTACGCTTCAAATTGAATTCGAAAGTCATACAACAGTTTTCCTTTTGTTAAGCATCAACATTAAAGGAAAAGAAAAGAAATACATGCATCTTGCATTTGCATTTTTGATAAGTTTGGGTGTCTGATCTAGGAGAAAGTGCATTAGTTTGTGCTTTGTGCTCTGTGTGGAAAGATATTGTTTTTCTCTCCCCTCAGTAGTTAGGATTTTCAAAGCTAAAAGGATTGTGAAAGCTTGCTTATCATTTTAGCTGCATTTAGGAATTTGTACCAATACATCTCGTGGTGAACCTGAAAGACAAACTGATAAACAAGATCAACTTAAAATATATTGAATGAATCTAAAAACGCATTGTAACATAACGCTCACAATAGAGGTCTAGGTAGAGACGTGTTCCGGCGTCGTTAAACGTAGTGACTGTCGATCTCTACGAAGGTGGGTGATTCCTCCTGAGGGACGATAGCACTAATACGGATTTGAGCTCCCGCGTACCGTCGCGTATATTGGGAGACCCCTATAGGCAATTATCCTTTATCCTTAGGAAGCCGTGTCGACCGCCCTACTGATCGCGATGCAGTGAACACAGCATTCACGAAGATCGACCACCCGTACCGTAAAACGTATTCTGTGGTTTCGCGAAAGGTTTGGCACACCCTCTGCCTAGATCTCCAGAGCAGTTTCTTTTGGCCCTTTTCAAACTCTATAACTGAAAAGGTCCAACCGAGCATTTGTCACTTCGGGCTCGTTAATACATCGAAGGCGACTAGAGTCATCTTTAGCTTTTTCTCGACTCTTAAAACATGAAAAAGCAAAGTTGTGTCTAAAAGCGTCTAATAAAATTCATTCAATACGGAAACATAATTCCCCTTTTTTGTATTTTAGTTGATCAAGTAATCCGCAATCGTGGAGGAAAGTCAATTAAAACCCCGTCGTTCAGGGAGGCTTGCAGGTCGACCATCTTTGTCTCCGGAACCGAAAGTAGTACGAGCAAAGCGATCTCGCTGGACCAGGTCAAAATCTCCTTTTAAAGTTAGAACGGAAGTTCCAACAACATCTGAGATTCTGGTCACTCCCAATATTTCTGGAATCTCTGCCTCTATTGAAGAAGTTCAACGGCAACAGAAGGACAATTGTATTGATCCTAGTCTGAAAACAAGTACTTGTTTAACTGAACCAGTTCCATTTGAAACCGGTCCACAGAGTCTTGTTGTTCAAACAACTGTCGCTGTCGAAACAACCCCTTCTTCGGCACCAGAAATCTATTACGGACCTGACGGTCTGCCTCTTCCTCCTGGTCTGATCGCAATAGAAGAAATCGTAGAGGACCAGCAAGCGAATACTCCAATTCATTTTGGAGTAGGTTCCACTCTTTTCCCTTCTGCATCAGAAGTTTGTCTATCGCCACAAGAAGTTCCTGAAGAATCGTTAGGAAGTTTATTGGATAGACTTAAAATGTCTGAACAACCGTCGACATCTAGAACTATGCCAAACGACACGGCGACAGCAGAAGCTCCTGCTGCCATTCCAACGATGTTTGCCGGCATACCATCTGTCCCAACTAGTTCTCATCAACTAGAAGGAGTCCACCCAGGGACTATTATGACAACTTGGTCTGTTCCAGTTTGCTCTTCCGGTATAATACCCGGTAATTCTTATGTTGAAACTAGACAAATTGATCCCTTTGGGAATCATTTTGGGCCATCCAGTCCTCAAAGGCCATCTATACCCTTGAGCTCCGGATTGTTACCGTATGGGGGGCAATATGCCCTTTCACTTCCTCTTTCGGGAGGATACCCATATGGCAGTTTTCAACCACATTCAGGTTTGACTGAAGTAACGACGAGTGGTTGGGTACCTATGTTACCCCAACAACCAAGAGTTGTATATTCTATGCAACAAAGTGTACCTATGTCTCATATCCCGACGACGCCAGCAATTGTAACCGTGTCGCAAGTTCAATCGATGCCTGTTGTATGTCAACCCCAAGTTGTAATGCAACAGCCAATTGACCCTGCAACACAACCACAATCGCCGACTGCCGGGACGACACAGATACAAACGGGGACCATTACCCCGCATCTTGGGCCATCGGTTAGTGTTGCACAACAAAACATGGCTTCACAACCATGGATGGTGCAATACCAACAACCTCAGTTTCAACAGGTATACCAGGGATCTGAGCAGCAGATCTTTGCGAATAGTGGGCAACCCTATATTCAGAACGGGTTAAACCAACCACTTTACAGTGGCCAAGCCCACCAACCATATCAGTCATATCAACATCAGTTGCATTATACTGGTATGCAAAGACCTACTGCTCAGGCGATTCCATCGTACCCTGGGTACGCCTCGCCAAACCTGAATCAACAGTTGCCATTCTTGGCGACTTTAGAATTACCAGATTTACATCGATTGATGAACGATCCAATCGCCTATGCCCATTGGTGGCCAGCGATTCCTCACAAACTTCCTTCGGACATTCCTAAATTCAATGGAAATCCGGGCGAAGACCTGTCGAATCATGTGATGACATTCCATCTGTGGTGTTCGTCGAATACCTTGAATGATGATTCAATAAGGCTTCGTCTTTTCTAGAGGACATTGACTGGTCTGGCGGCCAAATGGTATATTGAATTACCTAGAGCCTCTTTCGACAATTTTAGTTCCCTAGCCACGACTTTCTTGACACACTTTCAGTTACCTATAAGGTATGAAACTGGAACAGAAATCTTAACTAATTTCAAGCAGACAACCGCCACACATATATCTGATCATATACATGAGTGGCGTCGTCGTCGCAGAATGGTAAAGACCTATGTTCCAGATCAGCTATTAGCTGAGTGGTTTATAAAGTCGCTTCTGCCGGCAATTACAGAAGATGTGGCCAAGGGGGGCGTCGTAACAGAGGAGCAGGTTATTGCTCGTGCTCAGTATTTGGACTTAGTGTATACTTAGTCGGGCACGCTCTATGATAAGATACCTGATGCCCCCAGACCGGAATTTTCAATCCCTCCTCCTCCCGGATCGAATAGTGACTCTCATGCCGGTGATGGCGTGATTGGAACTGCAAACGCTAAGTCGACAAGGGATTCGAATAAGAAAGCCCGTAAGACTTCGAATCAAAAAGCAAATCAAGAGATTCTTGCTTCGGAGGTAAATGCTGTATCTACAGATAAAGACAAAAACTCCAATCAACCAGGAAGCAAGAAGAAACAAAACAAAGGGAAGAAGAAGAAACAAGGTGGATCATCCCCTCAAAAAACTTCTTCAAACCCTCCTGGGCAAAAGAAACAATTTCCTCCATGTCAAATATGTGATGAAAATCATTCAACAAAGAACTGTCCGTTCAAAGCTGAGTTGAAGAGGTTCCTGAAAAGTTCCCAAACTTCAGTTGTGTTGACTGATCCGTTTCCTGCCCCAGGTCAGAATATGGTTGATAGTGGAAATGCTTCCCCGTCACAAGTGCTTATGCTGTCGGTTTCTAAGCAAAGTGATGCTTTGATATCGACTAGGAATAAAGATTATGGAAATCCGCCGGTGTCGAACGACAAAGGGAAAGATCAACCCAGTAGTTCGACAACAACTTCGGCAGAAGTTGTACCCCCCCTCACGCATGAATTAACAATAAAGCCACCTAAGGGAGTAGTCCACAAGTCGACATTCAACCCTCGCGCCAGAGCGGCGCAACACTATAATGTAGTGGAGGATTTGGCCCAATCGCCATCTGCTATGTCGACTCTTGAGGTACTACAAAATTGCCCATCCCAAAGACAGGCATTGTTATCAGCAATTGGTGGAGTGGATCCTAAAGATTCCAATCTTGTATCCTTTGATCACAAAGGATATGATCCTCAGTTACCAGCGCAATTAGCTTTCCTTATTCAAGTGAAAGCACTCAACAAAACTGTTCATAGAACGATTATTGATGAGGGCGCATCGACATGTATCATGTCGATGAGTTGCTGGAAAACTCTTGGATCTCCAACATTGTCGCGATCTTCGACGACATTGAAAGCATTTGACGGTAGGACGTACACTCCGTACGGAATCCTAAATAACTTTAAGGTTGAACTAGGAGGAAAAACAGTAGAGATTGATGTTGAAGTCATTGATGGCAATCTTGACTATAACATTCTACTGGGAAGACCATGGACATATGCCATGGCAGCTGTAGTGTCGACATATTTTAGGAAGATCGCATTCCCGTTTGAAGGAGGGATTACGATCATCGACCAACAGAATTTCCTCCCTAATGGTTCACAAGTTATTGGAAGCATTCCCCTGATCCATGGGAGCGACCATTCAATAAAAGATATAGGAGTAGGCTTGCTAAAAGATCCCACAATGATGGGAACTTTCGCGTTGCCACCTCCGTTCCATGAAGGGAATATCCCGTTTGTAGCAACATGCAACATGGTATCTTCGTCGAAGGTCGCAGAAGACAAAGTCGTCATGGATCATCAAATGGTTTTGCCCCCTAGCCCTATTGAAATATTGTAGCAATCAATGTTTCAGGCATGGGAGGCGAGCCCAAAAGAACGCTCGTCAAGCGTTTGGGTAGATAGGTCCGAAGAATATGGTACCCCATTAGATCCATGGTCAAAAGTTCATGGGACTGACGAAGGAATCTTGCAATCAATGATGATTAAGGGGGCACCATGGAATGATAACCACCATCGTTCCCTTCTTCCAGAGTGTGAAGAAGAAACTCATCACGACCTATACCACCCTTCAGTGTTTGAATTCCTAACAAATACTGTAAATACGGTGGATTCAGAAAGAAACCTATCCAATATTGAAGAGACCATAGCCATAAATATCTCGACAAAATCTGATGTTGTTGAGAATATTCATGTCGGCAAAAGTTGTTCCCCTTCAGAACTAGAAATATATAGTGCTCTCTTTCGCGAATTTAGAGATGTCTTTGCATGGTCATATGATGAAATGCCAGGCATTGACTCGAGCATAGTTGAACATGAAATTAAAATGTATCCTGATGTCAAACCAGTAAGACAACGGCTTCGGCAGGTACATCCGAAGAAATCCGCTGCCATTAAGGCGGAAGTTGAAAAACTCCTCCATGCTGGATTCATCTACCCAGTTCCTCTAACCGATTGGGTATCGAATATTGTCCCTGTTATGAAAAAACAAGGGACGATAAGAGTGTGCGTCGACTATAGGGATGTAAACAGAGCTTGTCCAAAGGACAACTACCCTACACCCTTCATCGACCAGATAATTGATGAATGCGCCGGATGTGAAATCTTTTCATTTATGGATGGATTTTCCGGGTATAATCAAATAAATATCCGCCCACAGGACCAGTCTAAGACTGCATTCATCTGTCCGTGGGGCACATTCGCTTATCGAAAATTACCCTTTGGTTTAAAGAACGCAGGGGCGACGTTTCAGAGGGCAATGAATTATGCCTTCCATGACATCAAGAAAATCGTTCAACCTTACCTCGACGATCTTCCGGCTCATTCGCGGAAGCGGACTGATCATCCGCGGCATTTGAGAGCAATATTTCTACGTTGCCGACATTACAAGATAAGACTCAATCCGCATAAGTGTGTGTTTTGCGTCGGCTCTGGTCGCTTACTTGGATTTGTAGTTTCTAAGGACGGGATTCGTCTCGACCCCTGTAAGGTTCAGGCAATCATTAATTTGCCTCCACCTTCAAATTTCCTTCAGATTCAGAAACTCCAAGGGAAAGCAAACTTTCTGAGGAGGTTCATTCCTAATTACGCAGAACTTGCCAAAGGTTATACTCGTCTTTTGAAAAAGGATGTACCTTTTGTCTGGGACCAGGTTGCGCAAGCTTCCTTTGACGCTCTGAAAGATTGTCTAATAAGAGCATCATTAATGTACGCCCCGGACTATCAAAGAGATTTTAACCTGTACATTGCTGCAGCAGATACGACCATTGCGATGGTCTTAGTGCAAGAAGTCGATGGAATTGAACATCCTATTTATTATTTAAGTAAAAACTTAAATGACACAGAAAGTAAATATTCCTATGTTGAAAAACTAGCGCTTGCTGCTGTTCAAGCGATTCAAAGGTTTCGACATTATGTCCTCTTTAGGAAAACTACCGTTTTGTCAGATTGCAATCCCATGACATATATACTGTCGCGACAGTTGCTTGGGGGCAAATATTCAAAATGGATAGCCATCCTTCAAGAGTTTGATTTAGATTTTGTAAAATCCAAATCGAAGAAAGCCCTAGTTTTCGCGGAATTATTATGCGATCTCCCATCGTCGTCCAACGATGATACATCAGAAGAGTCAATCGTGGATGAAAATTTGTTTCTGATATCAGTAAGCGATGAGTGGTATGGAGACATCATTGTTTATCTCCAAACCCAAAAATTTAGGCCTAATACCTCACACTCGGAACGAAAACGTATACGATACCAATCAAAAGACTACATGATCGTCGGTGATACACTTTACCGTCGTGGCATCGATACGGTTCTGAGGAGGTGCCTTACCCATGAGGAGGCCGAAAAAGCCCTGAATGATTGTCATTCAGGCGCGTGCGGGGGGCATCAATCTGGATATGCGACAGCACAAAGAATCTTACGAGCAGGATATTTCTGGCCAACTATGTTTAAAGATTGCATAATAGCTGTCAGAAGTTTCCATGCATGTCAGATCTTTGATAGCAAAACCAGAAGACCACCCGCACCCTTACAGCCGATAGTTGCTGTTGGGCCCTTCGCCAAGTGGGGCATCGATTTCATGCAATGTAACCCCACCTCGACCGGGGGGCATGGGTATATTATAGTCCCTGTTGACTATTTTACCAAATGGGCCAAGGCGATGCCTACATTGGATAACACTGGTGAAACAGCTGCCCTTTTCTTTTTCAATCATGTAGTCGCCAGGTTCGGCGTACCGCAAACTATAGTGACAGATCATGGATCGCATTTTCGCAATCACATGATGATCGAATTAGCTGCCAAATTAGGGCTATCTCACGACAGCTCTACTCCGTATTATCCACAAGCCAACGGACAAGTTGAGGCAATCAACAAGGTCCTGAAGCGTATGTTGCAAAGGATGATCGGGGTTCATAAAAGAAGATGGCATCTAATCCTGTACTCAGCACTATGGGCTTACCGAACCTCGGTAAAAAACGCCACTGGGTTCACACCATTCCAATTGGTGTATGGCCTGGAGGCAGTTTTACCGATCCAGTGCGAAATTTCGTCACTTAAACTCGCAATTGACCTCCTCCCCGGAACCTCAGAAGAAGAGGCTCGTTTCCTGGAATTGATCCAGTTGGATGAAAACCGTCATGACGCCGCTTTGGCGAACGAGGCTCATAAGAAACAAGTCAAAGCACAGTTCGATAAGAATGTCAAACCGCGCAACTTCTCTGAGGGTGACTTGGTTTTGCTTTACGACCAAGAATCCGATAAATTAGGAGCAGGAAAATTTCAGTCCTTATGGATGGGTCCTTATATTGTTAAAAGGGTGTTAGCAAAAGGAGCCTACGAGTTAATGGATTATGACGGAATACCACTGGCGCAACCCCGTAACGGGTTGTACCTCAAGCGTTACTATGCCTAAATAGTAACCTGAGTGCTTTTGTTGTATTTTGTTTTCGCTAAAATGTTTGTTTCGGTAGTAATCCACCCTTCTCGTTTGTTGCAGATGTCGAATTATTCTGAAACATATGTGGGATATGCCGACGGAGCGAGTCGTAGTACGCGGAATTTGTCCTCCGCTGCCTGGGCCATTTTTGATCCAAGTGGCGAGTTAGTGAGTTTCAGAGGTGTGTGTATTGGACGGTCGACAAACAATATCGCTAAGTATAGTGCGTTGATCGAACTCCTCTCTGATACCATTGCTCATGGTATACGCCGACTAATTGTCAGGCTAGACTCACAACTTGTGATACTACAGCTCACTGGTATATACTCAGTCCGCAATCCAGCTATTTATCGTATGTTTCTAAGAGTTAAGATTTTGGAAAGAGAGTTTGATTCAATTCAATACCAGCATATTTCCAGAAACTTGAACACATTAACAGATTCATTGGCAAACTATGTATTAGATAGACATTTACAACATATATAAAAAGAGATGCATCGGTGCTATGTAAGTGGATCACAAATAAACCGAAATAAACTCCGAAAATCAAAATATATAAAGCTGTTTATAGTTTGTACATAATGTGCTGTAATCAAAACAAAATTGGTCATACGACCTAGAACTCAAAAAAGATGCTAGGGGGCACCCTAGCCTAATGGTGCTCATGAAAGTACGTCACGGTCTGTGCGATCATGCGCAAGAGACGAGTCCATCGTCTAGGCACGCCGATGGTGTGTCGCTGCAACTGTAAAGGTAACTCGTCAATCTGTACATCCGGAAGGCCACGAGTAAGGCTCTCAACCTGCTCCTGCACAGCTGCAAGTATCTCAGTATCACCAAGGTCGCGAATAACAACTCTCCTAGCAGGCTCTGCTGCTGGGGCAGCAACTGGCGACCGTGGACGAGCTACTGGACGAACAGGACCAACATCTGCATGCACCCAAGAGTTTGATCAGTTTTGAACAGTAAACATCATGAATGAAAACAATAAACAGTGATATGGTCAGAGATTTTACCAATAGCACCCCATTGCTCGCCATCCGGAAGCACCAAGTCCGGATCACCTCGGTAGTCCATACCCACGTATGGATACTCAGAAAATGCCATCTCCTGACGCTCGAACCACCTAAAGAAGGACTCAGTGAATGTAATATGAGGTTGACCAGCATGCCGGGACATATGGTCGACCCACCTCTGCATGCGTGGCTCGGTCGGAGAAGGCATATCAAGCAAGATGTACTGAGGTTGCATCAATGGGATTTTCTCCAAGACAAAGGCAGTAAGAATAGAACCAAATCCAAAGTTCTTCAGCCCCCCGTCCTTTACCTTGGTCAATTGACTTTTCATCTGAACAAGTACTGCGTCACACCAGTTAAACACTTTCGGTTGGAGACACTCCAAGGCGTGCTGCATATAAGATCTGTTGGCAACATGCAAAGCTGCGCTACCGGCCATCCTACCAATAGTAAACAGAATGGATCTGAGAGACCTGTCAGTGATGTCACGGATATTGATCTTGCCGTCTTTGCTCGGCTATGAACCTTCCCGGCAATACTGACGTATATAGTCTCTGGTGGAAGTAGTCCCTCGAGCCGTACCTGACAAAGAAATGGGAGCACCCCGCCTTGACAACCCAGTCAAGAAGTACATGTCCTCTATGGTCAAGGGAAAGGACTTCCCCCTAATCTGGAATACTTGGTTAACAGGATCCCAAGCATCAAGCATATACTGCAGTAAAGAAATCTGTGCTCTCATGCTAGAGATACGGAAGAACTTCAGCAGGCCACAGTTCCGAAGCGCGTTCACCGTGACTGGGTCATGGAGTGCAACCATGTCCTCTGCTTCATGTTCTCGTTCTCGCCATGTAAGGGACATTTTGTCCAAAGTTCCCTACAATCAAACAAGAGAATGAGTAAGTTCCTGAATTTGATGAAAATCTGGCGAAAAAACATCAAAAAACTCATGCAAACTCAGTCTTTTAGGCCCAGCGCAGGCAGAGAGTGTTCCCCCTGCTCTGTAATTCAGTTTGCCTCAAAGCTGACTGGAATACAGCGCAGGTTTCGAAAGGGGAACCTACGCTGATGCCAGGGCGCCCTAATGGAACCCCTGGGGCCCAGAAACACTGAAAAACAGGCATGAAACTGAAAAAGGAAACCATGAAAGTGAAGGGCTGAAGTTTAGCTCCTACCTGGTCCAAACGGCGCCGAAAATCGTCCACAGAATCTCCCGGAATCAGCTGGTGAAAATCAAGGAAGAAGAGGCACCTCCAGAGCTCCAACAAGCAAAATACAAATGAAATGGTAAATGAGAGGTAAAAACCCCTTTTTATGACTTTTTACACCGTTTAAAGTTAAATATTAGGGTTATATTCTCGTTTTCATGCAATTATTATCCATTTCTAACAAAATTTGTTGCAGCAATTGATAATAAAGTACTACATTTGAAAAGAGAAAAGCTAATGAAAGTAAATTTGACCATGAATCGAGCAGTTTTACCACGGAATTTATGCTCGTTAAAAAATAGAAAAGTGTGAGCAAGGTTTTTCGCCAAAGTTCAAGCTCATTAAGAAATGAACCTGTCTCGGTAAATAACCATTGCGATCGTAAATTTATAAGCCTTAAAAGCCTTGGTCGTGTTCTCATCCATCACCTCCATTTCATTTGGCCGATCGTTCACCCCCATGTGTGTTTACCTATTTTGAGGAACGGCTGCGAAGAGTGATTTCACCTAGCCCTCCTTGTAACACTACCGTGATTGGAAAATTCCAATTTGTACCTGGAATCAGTTGCTATCCTTGTTTATCACTCGTTCCTCAAAAGACGAGTCTTCTTTGAGCTCTTTTCACTGACTCGTAAAATATGAAAAGTTTGCCGAGTTTTTTGCCTTCTAGCTCGTTAAACGACCGAAAGCTATCCCTCCTCTAGATTTTAATCTTTTTGGACATGAGGGATTATTACACAAAAAGATCGAGCGCTTGTCTTGTTCGGCTCGTAAAAGTACCGAATAGCCATCCCTTCTGTATTGTTTTATACTTTTTCGGACTTAAGGGATTAGATGACGAAAAAGGAATTATGGAGTTGACTTTCTGTACCTTTTTAGACTCTCTAAAAATGAAAAGGACCGAGTTTTCCTTGTCGTTAGACTCGTTAAAATAATTAAATAGCGACAAACTTGTCTTTAGACGAGAACGAGTTTCCCTATCGCTAGGCTCGTTAAATCTTAGCGATGGGCTTGCCCGAAGGGCAGGTTATAGAACAAGCATATGTTATCCTCCTCAAGCTTGACAAAAATAAAGAGGTACTGGTCAGAAATGACTGGGGAAAAATTGGGAGAACATCAAAGTTTAGAGGTAGCAAGTCACTCTTGAACATGACACTTTTCTTCCGTATCACATCGGGTTGGGTTGTCTCATTCACCGGTTTCATCACCATGGTCCTCGCCACACCATCCATTCGGGGTAATGCTACCGATCCATCACATCAGTGTCGTTATATGTTCAAGAGGGGTCATTCAGAAAGTGTCAACCGTGTCCCATCCACTACCATACATTTTCCTTCATCCATTTCATGATCGCCACCCTGAATCATATGTCACAGTTTGTTTCACCTCCACTAAATCATTAGCTCCGTTCCGTGTCATTGATGTGGGATTCATCAAGGCCCTCCTTTGACGGATCACTTCTTGTCGACTTCAGCTCATTATCCAAGAAGTCGATCTAGGAACACCCCCATCAGTACTTTGAAGCTTGCATGCCTCAATGGCAAGTTTCTCACTTCCGGCGACAGGTATACATCAATGACCTTCGACCAGTAGATTTTGCGTGGCGTTCGACGCCAAGTCCTTTATTCACGCCACGTGAATTGTACTGCCGTACCTTGAGGGTCATCGTCATTATTGGTGATTCCTCTCGCGCTTGTTAACGGTTTTCATTATTGACCGGTAATCAAGCGATGTCTTTCCATGTTCGACTTTAGCGTAATTCTCACATGGATCGACTTGTACTTAGAGTGAAGATCGAACAAGTTTGAAGACCCCGGATCTAGTTTCATCCATCCGGGCTGCGATATATATTCAGGAAATATAAAAGCATTTGCCATGTACATCATTGCAGCAGATGATCATCCTCCTCAAAGGATGATAATTTTAGCGGAAGATTATCAGTCTGTCTTCAGACGATCGTCTGTCATATGTACCAAAATGTATTTATAGAAAGCTGAGCATGGGAATACCCGCCTCAGCTAGATCATGAGAATAATGATGAATGAAAGATAATGTATTGTATTGTATTGTATTACAGGGCACTCTCCTCAGCACTGGAACGAACTTCGGACCCTCTAGCTAAAGCATTTCACCCGATTAACGGCCTCATACTTTAGGGGGCAACTGTTATAGACATTTTTGTGCCTCGCGTCAAGGAGCAGGAAATGTCGATAATTACAGGGATCCTCAGTCCCTAAACATGTTGTTCTTACCCCTAAAAGAACAAGGTCATCAATCAACAGCACTTCCAATCAGTTCTCCACCTGAAAACACTTCAGAACAGGCTTATTTTGGATCATGTCAGCTGCTTAACTGAGCTTCTGCGCTGTATTGCAACTGTCCCACTCTGTACCTGCGCTGGAAGTCAAAAACAATGAAGGCTACCTGCGCTGGGCGAGATTGGCCAAGTGGCACAGTCCTCCTGCAAGGTGTCAATTGCCCAGGAAGCTTCCAAACTGACGCTTGGGTCATGAGATTCGCCCTGTGATGAGTAAGAGGTACTTGATCACCATGTGTAAGCAAGGATCTCCAAGTGGACACAGGAACTGAAGATTAACTGGAGATGGAGAGGACACAAGGCAGCTTCATGTCAGTCTCAAGCTGACTCATCCTTTTCTCTTCTCTCCTATATATAGAGCTCTTCTATGAGGTCTATGGAGGCTGGAATTTTGGTATAAGCAAGGAGGTGCTGTTGGTATACTGCCAGGATTATTGGGTGATTGTTTTACTAGAGGTGAAGAAGAGAGTTCTTGCTGCCGAGGAGGTGCTGCTGGATTGGGGCCAACATCATTGGTTGTAACTTCCTCTGGAACCCTGTTACTTTCTATCAATAAAGTTTGCATGTTCTTCTATATACTTGTTTTACATAGATGCTTTTGTGTTTACATGTATATTTGATGCAACCTAATCCATGCTTCAATTATGATTGCTTGTATCTCGTAGTTTGCTCCCTTTTGTTGTGCAGATTCTGTGTGTAGCTGGATCGGCTTGGAGAGTAAAGAGCTGGGAACGGGATACAAAGCGAGAAGGACAAGGATCGACTAAGCGCAAGACACCAAGTTGGTTGATCCTCTTTCTATTCTCTCTGTGCTTTCATAAAGATGAACATGAAAACTTTGTCATTCAGTTGTTGCTAAAGTCTATCACCTTTAGAAAGGGTTAGTGTCATCCGCATCGGATACTTTTCCCCACAACAGGGGCATGGGTATATTATAGTCGCCGTTGACTATTTTACCAAATGGGCCGAGGTGATGCCTACATTAGATAACACTGGTGAAACAAATGCCCTTTTCTTTTTCAATCATGTAGTCACCAGATTCGGCGTACCACAGGCTATAGTCACGGATCATGGATCGCATTTTCGCAATCACATGATGGTTGAATTAGCTACCAAGCTAGGGCTATTTCATGACAGCTCTACCCCGTATTATCCGCAAGCCAACGGACAAGTTGAAGCGATCAACAAGGTCCTGAAGCGTATGTTGCAAAGGATGATCGGAGTTCACAAAAGAAGGTGGCACCTAATCCTATACTCAGCCTTGCGGTCTTACCGAACATCGGTAAGGAATGCGACCGGGTTCACGCCTTTCCAACTGGTATATGGCCTGGAAGCAGTCTTAGCAGTCCAGTGTGAAATCTCGTCTCTTAAACTCGCAATCGATCTCCTCCCCTGAACTTCGGGAGAAGAGGCCCGTTTCTTGGAATTAATCCAATTGGATGAAACCCGTCGTGATGCCGCTTTAGCTAACGAAGCCCATAAGAAACGAGTCAAGGCGCAGTTCGACAAAAATGTCAAACCCCGTGTCTTCTCAGAAGGTGACTTAGTCTTGCTTTACGACCAAGAATCCGATAAATTGGGAGCAGGTAAATTTAATTCTTTATGGATGGGCCCCTATATTGTTAAACGAGTGTTAGCAAAAGGAGCCTACGAGTTAATGGATTATGACGGAATTCCACTGGCGCAACCCCGTAATGGGTTGTACCTCAAGCGTTACTATGCTTAAATAGTAACCAATATGCTTTTGTTGTATTTTGTTTTCGCTAAAGTGGTCGTTTGGTCGAGTAATCCACCTTTTTACATTTATTGCAGATTTCAAACCTCTTGGAGACATGTGTTGGATATGCCGATGGAGCGAGTCGTAGTTCGCGGAACCTGTCTTCCGCAGCCTGGGCCATTTTTTATCCAAGCGGCGAGTTAGTAAGTTTCAGAGGTGTATGTATTGGGCAATCAACGAATAACATCTTTGAGTATAGCGTGTTGATATAAATTCTCTCTGATGCCATCACCCATGGTATACGCCGACTAATCGTCAGGCTAGACCCACAACTCGTAATACTACAACTCAATGGTATATATTCCGTCCGAAATCCAGCCATTTATCGCATGTTTCTAAGGGTTAAGATTTTGGAAAGACGGTTTGATTTAATTCAATACCAACATATTTCCAGAAACTTAAACACATTAACCGACTCATTAGCAAACTATGTGTTAGATAGACATTTGCGACATTTATAAAAGAAACACATCAGCAATGTTGTACATGTGGATCACATAACTCAACCAGAATAAAACCCCGAAAATCAAAATATATATATATAAGTTGTTTATCGTTTACATATAATGTTCTGTAACCAAGACAAAATCGATCACATGACCCAAAAATTCAAAATGCTAGGGGCACCCTAGTCTAGTGATGCTCGTGATAGCACGTCACAGCCTGTGTGATCATGCGTAAGAGACGAGTCCATCGTCTAGGCACACCAGTAGTATGCCGCTGCAACTGTAAAGGTAACTCATCGATCCTCACATCTGGAATACCGAGAGTAAGGATCTCAACCTGCTCCTGCACAGCTGTAAGGGTCTCGGCCACATCAAGGTCACGAAGGATAACCCTCCCGGTGGCCTCTCCTGCTGGGGCAGCGGCTGGCACTCTCAGGCGAACTACTAGACGAACAGGACCAACATCTGCATGCACACATGAGTTTGATTAAAGTCTTGATAGAATAAAGCACAAGGACATTATGAATAAAAATAGTAAACAGTGATATGG
This sequence comes from Pinus tabuliformis, assembly GCA_031772625.1. Taxonomy (NCBI): domain Eukaryota; kingdom Viridiplantae; phylum Streptophyta; class Pinopsida; order Pinales; family Pinaceae; genus Pinus; species Pinus tabuliformis. The sequence continues at coordinate 226,086,771 of CM062813.1, forward strand.
TCGAAGATTTTACCAATAGCGCCCCACTACTCGCCGTCCGGCAGTACTAAATCCGGATCACCCCGGAAGTCCATGCCAACATATGGATACTCGGAATAGACCATCTCCTGACGCTCAAACCACCTGAAGAAGGTATCAGAAAAAGAAATCTGAGATTGACCAGCATGCCTAGACATGTGGTCAACCCATCTCTGCATGCGTGGCTCGGTAGGAGAAGGCAAGTCGAGTGCAATGTACTGTGGCTGCATCAGTGGTATCTTCTCCAAAGCAAAGGTGGTCAAAATAGAACCGAACCCAAAGTTCTTCAGCCTCCCGTCCTTTACCTTGGTCAACTGACTTTTCATCTGAAGAAGTATTGCATCACACCAGTTGAATATTTTCGGTTGGAGGCACTCCAAGGCATGCTGCATATAAGATCTGTTGGCTACATGAAGAGACGCACTACCGGCCATCCTACCAATGGTGTACAGGATAGACCTAAGGGACCTGTCAGCAACCTCACGGATAATGATCTTGCCGTCTTTACTCGGTTGAGATCCTTCCTTGCAATACTGGCGGACATAATCTCTCACAGAGTCACTCCCTCGGGCCGAACCTGATAAAGAGATGGGGGCACCCCGCCTCGACAAGCCAGTCAAGAAGTAAATGTTTACTGCGGTCAAGGGGATAGATTTTCCCCTAATCTGGAAAACTTGGTTGATAGGATCCCAAGCATCAAGCAAATACTGCAGTAGGTTGATCTGTTGTCTCATGCTAGAGATGCGGAAGAACTTTAGCAGACCACAGTTCCGCAGCCCGTTCACCGTAACTGGATCATGTAGGGCAATCATGTCCTCTTCTTCATGTTCTCGTTCTCGCCATGTAAGGGTCATTTTGCTCCAATATCTCTGAAAAACAAACATGAGATGAGTTAGATCCTGGTTTTAATGAGAAACAAGAAAAAAATTTCATCAAAAAATGTGCAACAAAATCCTTTTCTGCGCCCAACGCACATGCACAGTGTTCCACCTGCGTTGAAGGTCAATCTGCCTTCATACTACTTGACATTCAGCACAGGTTTCGAGTGCCCAAGGTGCGCTGATGGCATAGCAACCCCATCAAACCCCAGGGGCTTAGAAAAATAGGAAATCAAGCACAGAATGCAGAAAGGAAACCATGAAATGAAAGAGCTCAGGTTTAGCTCCTACCTGGTCCAGACGGTGCCGAGAATTGTCCACAGAATCTCCCGAAATCAACTGATGAAAAGCAAGGGGGAAGAGGCACCTCCAAAGCTCCAACAAACCAAGTTCAAATGAAATGGTAAAATGAGAGGTAAAAACACTTTTTAATTGCTTTTTACGTAGTTCAAAGTGAAATATTAATGTTTTAATCTCATTTTCAAGCAAATGTTATTCATTTCTAACTAGTTTGATGCAGAAATTGAGGGTACAGTACTATCTTTGAAAAGAGAAAAGCTATTTATGGTAAAAATCAAAACAAGACCATGTTATCGAGCAGTTTTAGCACATACTTCATGCTCATTAAAAAATAAACATAAGATCGAGCAGTTTTAGCACATAGTTCATGCTCGTTAAAAAATAAACATAAGACCGAGCAGTGTTTTTCCGCGTTTAAGCTCATTAAAAAAATGAACTACCCTCTGGTAAATAACCACCGTGAATATAACATTATCAGCCACTAAAGCCTTGGACGTGTTTGCACCGTCACCTCCACTTTTCCATTGGCCGATCATTCACCTCCATTTGATTGTTTACCCATTTTGAGGAACAGTTGCGAAGAGTGATTTCACTAGCCATCCTTGTGACACTGCCGTGATTGGAAAATTCCAACCCGTACCTGGAATCAGCTGCTACCCGTTTTATCACTCGTTCCTCAAAATACGAGTCTTCTTTAAGCTCTTTTCATCTGACTCGTAAAATATGAAAAGATTGCCGAGTTTTGGCCTTCCAGCTCGTTAAAGCGACCGGAAGTGCTATCCCTCCTTTAGATTTTAATCTTTTTGGACCTGAGGGATTATTGCACAAAAAGATCGAGCGCTTGTTTTTTTCGGCTCGTTAAAACTATCGAAAATTCATCCCTTCTATATTCTTTTATACTTTTTCGGACTTAAGGGATTAGATGACGAAAAAGGACTTTCGAATTTGACTTTACGTACCTTTTCAGACTCTCTAAAAATGAAAAGGACCGAGTTATCTTTGTCGTTAGACTCGTTAAAAACATTAAATAGCGACAAACTTGTCTTTATACGAGAACAAGTCTCACTATCGCTAGGCTCGTTAAAACATAGCGATGGGTTTGCCCGAAGGGAAAATTATAGAACAAGCATATGTTATCCTCCTCAAGCTTGACAAAAATAAAGAGGTACTGGTCAGCAATGACTGGGGAAAAATTGGGTAGAAACTCAAAGAACTTTATTGGTAGCAAGTCGCTCTTGAACATGACACTTCCACTCCGTGCCTGAGTCGGGTTGGGTTGTTTCATTCACCGGTCACGTCGCCATGGTCTCGCCATACCATCCATATTTGGGGTAAATGCTACCAATCCATCACATAAGTGTCACCGATATGTTCAAGAGAAGTCATCCAGAGAAGTCAACCGTGTCCCATCCACTACCATACATTATCCTTCATTCTTTCATGACCGCCACCCTGAACCATATATCATCAGATCGTTTTCACCTCCATCAAAATCATTTGCTCCGTTTCGTGTCACTGATGTGGGATACATTAAGGCCCTCCTTTGATGGATCGCTTTTTGTTGACATCAGCTCATTATCCAAGAAGTTGATCTATGGACACCCCCTTCAGTACTTTGAAGCTTGCATGCCTCAATGGCAAGTTTCTCACTTCCGGAGACAGGTATACATCAATGACCTTCGACCGAAAGATTTTGCGTGGTGTTCGACGCCAAGTCCTTTATTCACACCACGTGAATTGTACTGCAGTACCTTGAGGGTCATTATCATTATCGATGATTCCTCTCGCGCTTGTTAACGATTTACATCATTGACTGGTAATCAAGCGATGTCTTTCCATGTTCGACTTCAGAACATTTCTCACATGGATCAACTTGTACTTAGAGTGAAGATCGAACGAGTTTGAAGACCCCGGATCTAGTTTCATCCATTCGGGCTGCGATATATATTCAGGAAAAATAAAGACATTGACATGTACAGCATTGCAACACAGACAATCATACTACCAAAGGATGATGATTTCAGCAGGATGATCAGTCTATCATCAGACAATTGTCTGTCCTATGTACATAAAAATGAATTTATAAAGCTGAGCATGGGAATGCCCTCCTCAGCTAGACCATGAAAATAGTATGAAAAATAATGTATTGTATTGTATCTTATTACAGGTCTCCTCCCAGCATTGAATAAACTTCGGATCCTCCTAATAAAGCATTTCATCCGATAAATGGCCTCATACTTTAGGGGGCAACTGTTATAGACATTTTTGTGCCTTACAGCTATAAGCATGAAATGCCCATAATTCAAGGGATCCAAAGTCCCTAAAGATGTTGTTATAGGTCCTAAAGGAGCAAGGTCAACCAATGACAGCTTCTCCCAGAAGTTCTCCACCAAAAACCACTCAGAAACAGTCAATTCAGGATCAATTCAGAGGCTCCACTAGCTGCCTGCGTTGAAATGTAGAGGCTACACTGGCTAGGTGCACTGCAACGCAGGTGGAAGCACTACCAGGGTGCGCTGAGCGGCAAATGACAAATGGCAAACTCATTCAACGAGGTGGAAAGGCCCTGGAAGCTTCCAGAATCTTCTCCAATGGCACTTGCCTCAATGAATTCGACTAGTGATGAGTAAGAGGCTCTCAACCTCCAAGTGGAAGGAAGAACTGACAGACAGAAGCCACAAGTCAAAACATAAGCTGACTCATCCTCTCTGCTTACATCTATATATGGATCTCTCACCCAGAGGTTCAGGAGGCTGGAATTTTGTACTTTGCAGAGAATTGTTGTTGGTTTGAGATTGAGATTAGTACATTGGGTGATTTATGCTTTGTTGGAGGAGAGGAAGGGATTCCTTTGCTCGAAGGGAGATGCTGGATCGGAACTCACTTGGTTGTATCTCCTCTTGGACTTTCTTATTCTATCAATAAACTATTTGAGTTTCTCCTACATGCTGTGTATCAATGATGTTTTGTTATGCTTACATGTTTAGCTTAATCTGATCTTGAGGTTTTTATGAATGTATATCTGTATCTTTGCGTAGATTCATAAGATCATGCAATCTACTAAAACAAGAGACAAGAATCTACTTGTACCTTTTACAACGGAATCCCATAAACATCGAACAAACAATAATCAATAGAGGAAGAGAACCAAAGGCACATAATACAATAAATATCTAGGGAAATCCATAGCTCAAATCCCCACTATCTGTTTTGTATTAATCCAAAAAATCAAAATGAAATTGCAATGCTCGTTCTCTCTAAAACAATCTCGGCACTTAACAAATTCAATCTCCAACTCATAAGAAGGCTCAAGGCTAAAGCTTAGCCTCTTCACAAGCTCTCCAAGTCTCTATTCCAATGCCTAATTCCTATGGAGGATAGCTTGTATTTAAAGGGAAATAACACCTCTAAAAATTGCACAATCCCTCAAGGTTCAGTTCCTGATTGCATGCACTATCAGTGCAACTTAGAAAAATCTAAAATGAATAGTACATTGTCCCTGTGCTATAGTCTCAACTGGGTCCTTCTCAGAAATGACATGCATGAGTTCCTGGTAAGTAAATATTCAGTTAACTAGAGTAGCACTGGCGGAGTTCATTAGTGACACCATTGAGTGTTAACTCACTATTAGTTCTCTCAATTGGTTTGAGAACTAATTTAACTGAACTGACTCATGAAACTAAGTCTTCTATTTTACAACTTACAATTAACTCACACTGGACTCCTACAAATTATAGAGAACATACACATGACGATAGGAAGACTTCAAGCTCGAATTCCCTAAGTTTAGTAAGTTTAATAATCTTAATTAACTAATTTTAATTTGCTATGAGAATACAATTCGCATTTATTTCAAAGTCTAATTCAAGGACAAAATAAACTGAAATTTCTTGTTGCCATTTCTCAATGCTCACTCTCAACAAGAAAGGGATTATCAACCACCCTGATCTTGTCTCTGTGAAACTCGAATTTACATCTTGACAATGCCTTTGTCAAGATGTCAACATCTTACTCCTCTGTGGGAGTGTAATCTAACAATGTGATTTGCCTCAATACACAATCTCTAAGATGATGATTCTGGATATCAATATGCTTGGACCGATCATGAAAGATTGGATTTTCATAGAGTTTGATACAACTATGATTATCGCAATAAATAATTGTCAGATCCATCTATTGACCAAACAAACCAACCAAGATCTTCCTCATCCATATAGCCTCACATGCTACCTGACTTATAGTCATGTACTCTGCCTCTACCAAATTGAGTGCAACTGATCTCTATTTCCTATTGTACCAAGGAACTATCACTGAACCAATACTAAAGATCCCTCCTAATGTTCTCTTCCTGTCAGATGGACTCCCTTCCTAATCTACGTCAGTGAAGGCTTGAAGCTTCACTCCCTCTATCCATCTGTAAAATAACCCAAACTAAGTAGTGCCTCTGAGGTATCTCAGTACACTCTTCACCACCTTCCAATACAACTTGTTAGGCATAACCACCACTTGACTAAGCTGGTTAACTGCATAGCACATATCCAATCGCATGTTCACCAAGCACATGAGTGAACCCACAAGTTGCCTGTAAACAATAGCTTCCACTACTTCCCCTGAAGTAGCATCTTATTTCCTCTAGTTACCAACTAGAGGAGCTTCCATGGATTTACTTGTCTCCATGTAGAATCTCTTGAGTATCTCATTGGCATACTTGCCTTGGGATATAAAAAACACACCATATCCTTGCCATACCTCCATGCCAAGAAAGTAATGCATGATCATGCCTCATGTCCTTCATCTCAAACTCTCTTGCAAGGTCCTCCTTGCAAGATTTGATGAGTTCTCATCACCTGTCAGTATAAGATCATCCATAAAGTAAAATGATCAACAACTTATCTGCCCCCACTATGTCATACAGGTTCGCATCTGCTTCACTCTTCACAAAGCCCAACCTAGTGAAGTAGTTATCTATCCTGGTGTACCAAGCACGGGGTGCTTGCTTCAACCCATACAATGCTCTCTTGAATCGAAACACATGTGACTTATGGTCCAAGGTTTCAAAACCTTCGGGATGCTCTATGTACACATCTTCCTCAATCATTCCATTGAGGAAGGTAGCCTTCACATCCATCTCATGGATCTTCCAACCCATCTGTGCTGATATTGCCAAAATAGATGTGATAGATGAGTACCTTCCAACAAGAGAAAAGGTCTCATCATATTCAATCCCCTCTACCTGTGAAAAGCCACGGGACACAAATATGGCCTTATGCTTCTGCACACTACCATTCGTAACTTTCTTTACCTTGTAAATCCAACGAGAGCTCACAACCGACTTGTCCTCCGGTCTCGGGACCACATTCCAAACATTGTTTCAAACTATGGAGTCATACTCCTCCACCATCGCATCAACCCAAACCGGCTGTTGCACTACTTCCTGAAAGGAAGATGCTTCTATCACAACACATGCACCCATAAGTTCCATGTATCTAGTGTACTTCTCTAGTGACCTCCTCTGTCTACCCTGAGAAGTGGGTTCTCCCACATTCTCCCATGCATCATCCAACAATTTCTAAGCCTCTCTAGCTTGCTTTCTTCCCTCTCTGGAAGACTCTTCTTGATTGGATTTCTCCACTCTCTGAACCTTTGCATGTGGCTACTCCACATTAATTTAAGGCCCCTCAACCTTAGGAGCTAAATCTCCTCATCTGAATGTTGCTGAAGCCCACTCTCAAGGGATACTTGCATGGCCTTCCCTTCATCAAACCTGATATCCCTACGAACCACTATCATCTGACTGGTCGACCTGTACACCAGATAGCTGTGGGGTGTATCATTGTACCCCACTAAGATCCCCAACTCTAATATTGGGTCAAGCTTCTTCCGTGCATCTTTGTTCACATGGCAATAAACCTATGACCCAAAATTCCTGAAGTGACCAACATCTGGCATCTTACCGGAATAAGCCTCCTTTGGTGTCTTCATCTCAAGTATCTGATGTTGGCTACAGTTTTGAACATAAACCACTGTGTTGCATGCCTCATCACACAAGTGTAGTGGTATGCCTTGATCATGCAACATCACCCTTTCTTCCCGTACTCTGCTCCTATTCTTCCTCTCAGAAACCCCATTCTATTGAGGGTTATGGGGTGCCATCAAATCTCATTTAATCCCTTCATCTACATAGAAGTTCTTAAATGCATTGGAGACATACTGACCATCATTATCACTGCGTAGAGCTTTGACATTCTTGCTAGACTCTTTCTCTACCAATGCTTTGAACTCACAAAACTTTGTGAAAGTTTGATCCTTTTTCTGCATAAAATATAGCCATCATTTATGAGAATAGTCATCAACAAATATAACATAATACCTTTGTTTGGCCATGGATGCTGTTGAGAATAGTCCACACACATATGAATGGACTCTCTCCAGAATAGATTGTGCTCGATTGTCTTTATCTCTGTTATTCTCTTAACCTGCAAGACGATACAAGAATACCAAATATGCGTAGAAATATACCCAGAACATAGAACAGTGAGAAATAACAACAGGTATTTTATTATTCAGAAAGCAATGTTCACTTGCCTCTTCGAGGGGGCAACCTCCAATAGAGAAAAGTTCGATTACAAAATAAGACATGATGCTCCTCGCAGGGAGTCTCTATCATTTATATATGACTCATACATGCAATACCATGGAGCAATACCATGGTTCTTATTAATACCATCTATCTAATACCATGGCCCATTTGTAACTAACTGTGGTCCCGTCATTAAATGCGATTTAACCACTTACAATTATTAATATGGGCTTTATTGACTCTTTACTTAACTATAACTTTGACTCGATCCTACTACATAAATAAGAGGGTTAGGGTGGGACCCTAACATGCCCTCCCCCATAAGAATAGCCTTTTCCTCAAGGTTGAAGTTGCGGAAATTGCTGAAGAATAGTGGCTGGTTCCCAAGTTGCATCTTCCGGAGTGGTGTCTTTCCACTTGACGAGGACTTCCTTGATCCTGTGGCCATGCAGGTGTCATTCTCGTGTGTCTAGGACCTGTTCAGGTTGGAGCTAGATTGACCCTTCTTCATCCAATTCAAGTAGACTGGTTTGAATTATGCAATTGTTCCCAACCACTTTCTTGAGGCATGAGACGTGGAAAACTAGATGGATTTTTTCAGTGGGTGGCAAAGCTAGCTTGTAGGCCACTTCTCCAATGCGCTGAAGTACTTGATACGATCCGCAGAATTTTGGAGATAGTTTTTGACAACCCTTGTCTTTGAGTAATGTTTGCTTATATGATTGCAGCCTCAAAAATACCTGATCCCCTTCTTGAAATTGGCGTTGTGAGCGATGTTGATCTACCTGTTGCTTCATGCGGTTTTGAGCTTGATGAAGATTCTCTCTAAGATGGGCGAGCATGGTTGTGCAGTTCTGTAGGAGTTGATCCACTGCTTGTACCTTTGAGAACCCCTTGATATAAGAAGTAGGGGAAGGAGGTAGTTGACCATAAACTTCTTCATAGGGAGTCACTTTGGTGGTGGCATGATAGTTGGTGTTATACCACCATTCAGCTAGAGGTAACCACTGTACCCAAAGATGTTTCTTTTCTGAAGTGAAACACCTAAGGTAGGTTTCCAGAAATTTGTTGACTGCTTCAGTTTGACCATCCATTTGTGGATGATAGGAAGTACTGAGTTTTAGTTGGGTACCTTGTAGCTTGAAGAGTTCCTGCCAAAAATTACTGGTGAAGATTGGGTCACGATCAGACACAATAGAAGTGGGCATGCCATGCAATTTTAAGATTTGATCCATGAAAGATTGAGTGACCAAAGTCGGTGTAAAAGGGTGGGGTAGGGCGCAAAAATGAGCATACTTAGAAAGTCGGTCGACAACCACCATGATGACAGACTTGTTTCCTGACTTTTGAAGACCTATAATTAAATACATAGAAACCTCCATCCATATTGATGTTGGGATGGGCAGTGGTTGTAATGTGCCTGGTGCTTTGACTGTCTCCCCTTTGTGGCGCTGACAGAAATCACATTCTGCTACAAAAGTAAGAATGTCCTTTTTCATGCCTAACCAAAAAAATGATCTTCTAGTGCGAGCATACGTCTTCTGAAAGCTTGAATGTCCTACAGTGGGGGATGAGTGCAACTCCACCAAAATGCGGCTTTTGAGGGTGGATGTTGGTGATATTACGACTCTGTCCTTGTAGCGAAGAATCTCATCTTGCCACGAGTAGCCCTTGGTGGAATTTGGATCCTCCTGCAATTGAGTAATGAGTTGGGAGAGCTAGGGATGTGAAAACCATTCCCTGCGAGCCTCTTCAATCCATTCTAGAATGGGAAGGGAAATTGCTAGTAGGGTACTTTTCTCCTCAAATTGGCGAGATAATGCATGTGCTACAATATTTTCGCGCCCTTTCTCGTAAATGATCTCATAATCATATCACAACATTTTGGCGAGCAATTTATTTTGTTGTGGGGAGGATAGGCGTTGCTCCAAAAAATATTTAAGACTGTGATGGTCTATGCAGATTTGGAAACGTCACCCCAATAAGTAAGGTCGCCAGGTATCTACTGCATGTAAGATGGCCATCATTTCCTTCTCATAGGTAGATTGTCCCAGATTCTTCCCACTTAGTTGTTGGCTTGTGAAGGCCAAGGGTTGACCTTCCTGCATTAAGACCACCCCAATACCCATACCCGAAGCATCACATTCAATGACAAAAGATTTGGTGAAGTCGGGTAGTGCTAAGACTGGAGTGGAACACATGGCATTTTTTAGAGCTGTAAAGGCCTGTTGTGGTTCATCATTCCAGAGGAATGAATTTTTCTTGAGGAGTTGAGTGAGGAGCTTCGCAATGCGACCATAATTGCAGAAAAATTTGCGATAGTAGCCCATGAGACCCAAAAATCCTCTCAGGCCCTTCAAGGTCTTAGGTTGAGGCCAATCCTGCATTGCCTGGATCTTTTTGGGGTCCACCCTAACAGCTTCATGCCCCACAATGTGGCCCAAATACTCAACTTCTTCCATGCCGAAAGAACACTTGGACATCTTAACAAATAATTTATGCTTGCAGAGCAGTTGCAAGAGAAGATCTACATGCTGAAGATGTGCGACCCAAGTGCGACTGTAGATGAGGATGTCATCGAAGAAAACAAGGACAAATTTTCTGAGATATGGTTTGAGGAGGTGGTTCATAAGGCTCTGAAAAGTAGATGGGGCATTACAAAGACCAAATGGCATGACCAAGAACTCATAATGGCCTTCATGAGTTTTTAAAGCAGTCTTTTGAATGTCAACTTCTTTCATGCGAATTTGGTGGTAGCCTAAGCGAAGATCCAGCTTAGTGAAGAATTGAGCCCCATTTAGTTCATCTAGCAAATCATCAACAACCGGGATGGGAAATTTATCTTTGACTGTCAACTTATTGAGGGCCCTGAAGTCTGGACACATACGCCAGTACCCATCTTTCTTGAGCACCATGACCACCGGTGATGAATAAGGACTAATGTTGGGACGAATGATGCTTGCTTCCAAAAGTTCCTTGATTATTTTTTCTGTTTCATTCTTTTGGGCGAACGGATATATGGCTGCACATTTGGTGGTTGGGCCCCTAGGACCAAAGTGATGCTATGATCATGTTCGCCTCTCGAGGGTGGAAGCTCATGAGGCTTGTCAAAGACTGACAGATGGTTATTTAAAATCTGTTGCATCTCAAGATGAATCAGAAGAGAATTGGGTTCGACGCCTTGGATGGCTTTAAATTGAGGTATAACTCCATGATGGCCCTTTTTTAACAATTTTTCCATCCTATGTGATCTGATGATAGAGGGAGCTCCTGCCTGGAGTCCGCAGAGGGTATGTGTGTAGTTGTTCTGCTTAAAGCTCATATATAACTCCTGGAAATCCATTGTGATTGGCCCAAGTGTGCAAAGCCATTCAGCACCGAGGACAATGTTGCACCCTCCCATGTGTATGGAAAACATGTGGGTTTTCATTTGATAATCCCCCATTTGAAGTTTGAAATTTTCACAGCGGTCGTCACATTTCATTGTTCCCCCGTCCGCAATTTGGACTTGGAAGTTAGAAACTGCTCGTACAAAACAATGCACTGCTTCCGCGACTCTTATTTGGATAAAATTATGTGTACTTCCACTATCAATCAAGACTACTACTGGGCGATGCTAAATAAAACCTCTGATTTTGAGAGTTTGAGGTGAAGAAATCCCTGCCAAAGCATGCAGCGAAATAACTGGTTCGTCAGGGACATTGTCCTTTTGGTTGTCCTCTTCTTCCTCCTCTAGTTCCTCAAGTGGTGGGGCTTCCTCTGATGAGTTGTAATCAGTAGCATCAATTTGAAAGAATTTGGGCTACTTGCATTTATGACCGGGGGAGTATTTTTCATCACAGTAGTAACATAATCCTTGCTTTCTTCTTTCTTCCATTTCTGCAGGTGACACCTTTTGAACCTTAAGTGTTTGAGTAGTGCTATGAGCTTGTGGGGGGCGACCCTTAGCGGTGAAATTTGGGCGATTGGACTGGGCCGCTAATGCACGTTCAACTTTATGAGCTACCTTGCAAGCCTCTGACCATGTGGGAGGGTGGTGTAGTCAGACGTGAGCTTGTATGGCCTCTTTAAGACAACTGATAAAAAATTCCATGTAGAATTCATCTTAGAGACCCATAGTGGAGAAAGCTAAGGCTTCAAAGGCTGTAATATATTCATCCACTGTGCCAATCTATCGGTGCTTACTAAGATGACCCAAAAAAGCAGAGTCATGGTCAAAGCGCTCTATAAGAGCTTTTTTGAAGGTGTCCCAAGTCAAGGGCCTTTCATTGCAATGTTGATGCCATTGCCACCATTACCATCTTTCATTGTCCAAGTACATGCTCCCCACCATAATCTGAGTCTCATTATCCAAGATGTAATTCATATTGAAATACTGCTCCATTTGTGCTATCCATGTTGTCGGGTGAGAACCATCAAATTTATGCATATCCAGCTTGGGTGGTCACGGACAGGATTGTTGGTGGGTGCCCCAGAGGTGAAGAGAGTGCCTAGACTCACCCTCACTATGTTCATTGCCAATATATGCCTCCTCACGGGCTTCCACCTTGCCCTTAGAGAGTGTGTTAGTTATTTGCGCCCGCTGGTCTTGGATGTCTTTCAAGGATTCTTCAAGATTGTCGATCTTCTCATTGGCCATAGCTTGAGCTCTAGTTTCTACCATGCACCGATCCGATGTACTTGAAATTTGGGACCGCCCAAATTTTTTTTTGGCACTAACAATTGAATGGTACTACCTTGCTCATCTCGTCGTCCTGATTCTTATGTGCTAGGTCACCAATAAGTGCCCTGGGGGGTCTCGAACTTTTTTTTTTTAACGGAGTTTTACTCCTTGCTTAGGAATACTGCAATAGCCGAATCCCTGAAATGTCAATGCTGCTAGAAGTCTTGCGAAAATCACACCTCGGTATAGGAACCCACACAACTACTCAGATCTGGATGGTGGATCTGAGAGATCTGAATGGCTGATCAGATAGATCTGAGCGGCGGAATAGATCGCTGTTGTGGATCTAATGGATCTAATAGATCTGAATGGTTGTTCTGTTAAATCTGAACTGCGGGACTGATTTCTGCTGCTGCTGCAAAACCCCACTTGTGAGATCTGATCTAGCAGAGATTATGCATGATCCAGAGATAGAAAAGGGAACTACAGTCTCAAGGAGTGTCAGGTGCTACAGATCGCAATATACATAAGGGTCTGACAGTAGTACTCAGCCAAATTTTTCAGGGCACTAACCAAGGATGATCAACCGTACCCTTAGCCGTACAACCCGACTACCCTATCGTACGAGTGAGTAATCTCTCCAATTGTTGTTCTTGGTGTACTGTAGCAGCAAGATGGCCGACGGTTTATCTATGGCGAGGTTTCAAGGGAGCTAGGGGGCTTCCGATATACCAAAGGGTACTTGGAAGACAGTCCGTGTGCGGTTCTGTCTAATGCGCTACTACTCGAAGGGGTACCCACAGGGGTTACAAGGGAGTCCAACAAGCGTGACCACCTCTTGTATTTCCTGCATGCATGCCTCCCTAAATCTGTAGGTTGATGCGCTCAACGACAGATCTCGTGGTTTAAAGACGTCAGAACACGTCTCTAGCCCAAAAAAAAAAAAATTGCTAAGAAATGGAGATCCCATCAGCCCTGGAAAGCGCTCTGATACCACTTGTTATGCTCTTAACCTACAAGACGATACAAGAATACCAAATATGCGCAGAAATATATCTAGAACATAAAACAGTGAGCAATAACAACAGGTATTTTATTATTCAGAAAGTAATTTTCACTTGCCCCTTCAAGGGGGCAACCTCTAATAGAGTAGAGCTCGATTACAAAATAAGACATGATGGTCCTCCGAGGGAGTCTCTATCCTTTATAAATGACTCATACATGGAATACCATGGAGCAATACCATGGTTCTTATTAATACCATCTATCTAATACCATGGCCCATTTGCAACTAACTGTGGTCCCATCATTAAATGTTGATTAACCACTTACAATTATTAATATGGGCTTTATTGACTCTTTACTTAACTATAACTATGACTCGATCCTACTACATAAATAAGGGGGTTAGGGTGGGACCCTAACAATCTCCAAAGGAAGACTTGGTGTATTTTACCAAAGTACAACCCTTTCATGTATCAACTTGCTCAAGTGTACTTTGGGAAGGCCGGTAAAGATTTGCTACAATATCTTCAAATCCCCATGATGCAAGTGGCCCAATCACCTGTGCCACAACTTTTTGATGTCTCGGCTCAACATCTTTTACGCTTTTCGACTCAAAGCAGCACAATCCTCTACCTCTAACTTATAACGATTCTAAACTTGAATCCCTATCTTCTTTACTTGACTCATGGCTAGGTGTCGAAGGAAAGCCTTTCCTTTCGAAAAGATCACATCATAGCCTCTATCCTCAAGCATGGCAACAGATACCAAGTTCTTCGTTAGTCCCATTACATGCATGAAATTCTTCAATGTGAGTGGAGCCATATGCTCCCTTTGAAAAGTAATAGTGCCCACACCAGTAACACTATCCTTAACATCATCACCCATCTCGATATGTATCTTGAGATCCTTCTCCTCTAGTTCACTCAATAACTCTTTGTCGCCAGTCATGTGGAAAGAAGCTCCATTGTCTAAGTACGAGAAACTTCCCATCATTGAAGACACCATGCATGCAATGAGGGAAAAGTCCAATTCGAATTGGGAGGCCAAAGCCTCACCTGTTTCTCCTCCTGAGGACTTCTCCTTGGACTTCTTCAATGGAAAATTTGTAGCAAGGTGTTGGGCCGCCAAATTAACATCAATTTTCACTCCATTTTCACCTTTATCCTCATTTTGTCACCCCATTTCGTCATATTATCATTACATAACCCTATATTTCCATTACCATATGAGTTTATATTTTCATTTTCCAAAGTTATTAATTTCATGTATTTAGAGTGAATTTATGATTAAAAGTTATAGAAATAACATGTATTTGCTTATACCTAAAAGTGGCTTGAGTTTGATGACATGTGTAGATCATTTGGAAGCTTCCAAGGCACCCTTATGTGGCCTCCCAAGATCAAATTCGAATTTCAACTCAAGAGGTGGACCATATTCCAAGGAGAAAGATCATGGAGATTTTAATGTGTCATGGGATTTGTATCTAATATTTAGGGATAAGTTGAGACAAGTATGGGTCTAGTAGATATTTAAGGGATCTACATTTATTGAGTAGATATCCCTAATTCATGTATAAATAAGAGGAGCATCCTTCAAAGGAAAAGGGGGAGGAGAGAGAACAATTATCAGTTATTCATTAGCATCAGATTTATGTTCATTCAACATGAATAATACCACTTTCTCCAAATCATGAGTTATGAGTGTTGTTTGATTCTTAAGGTGTGATAGTTGTTCATGTGTGCTCATTGAGGAATGGAAGGATCCCCATACTGAGATAAGTACACTTTGTTGTAGAGTAATGTTGTGAATATACTAATTTTAATTATGATGTTCATCTTATTTCTTTGCTGTAAATACTTGTAGATAATTTCAGTATGAATTCATGTTATGGCCATGTTTTTTTTGTGTGAAGGTTGATCTCCTTTCAGTAGCTAGTTTTCATATGAGAAGGGCAACCAAGATCTCCTTAGTTAGGAGTCTCTTCTCCATGAGCTAGACTGAACTGAAACAAGATTTACATTCTCATATGCTTTCCTAGATTACATTTATGTGAATATTGATTTCCTTTCAGTATATAGTTTTTATGTGAGAAGGGCAATCAAGTCCTCCTAAGTTAGGAGACTCTTCTCCATGAGCTAAGAACTGAACTGAAAACAATATTTACTTGCTTTCATTTATATGCTTTCTTTCCTGCTTTCTTAGGTGTTTGGCAATGTTATTATAGGAAGATTGTAGAAGGACAATCAAGACTCTTGAACAAGAGACTCTTCTCTATATTCTAAAGTAAAATAATTCCATTGATCAAACATTTTTATGTTTTTATAAAATAGATCTGATAGTTTAGATTTGTAATATGCATTTCCATTCTAAACAAACTTCCTACACCTGTTTCATCTGAGGTCCCATATATTTTGGTTTGCTTCTAAGTTTACGAAACCCCGGGTTGACAAATTAAATGACAGGGATTTAACAGACAATTAAATGCCCAACACAAGGTGACCCATCTTGTGACAATGAAAGCATTTAACTTTCGTCATGTCCTTCTTCTTACCTCCATGATAAGAGTCTGATTTGGAATCAGAAATTTTACCTTTCCCCTTCCTCACCTTAATCTCTAAGGCATAGTTCTGTTCATCATCAGTATTTTATGAAGATCCATCCCTGGTGTTCCTCCTGATCTCATCCTACATCAAATCCGACCATAGTCATTCCTAATCTGGCAACTTCTCCTGACCATTGATAGAGTCTTGATAACTATGCCAGCTCTTTGGGATTCCAAGGAGAGAAAGGCTCACCATATCCTCCTTGGCAATCCTGATTTGAAAAATTCCAAGTTCATCCTGACATTTGAGTGAATTTGGTCAAGTACTTTGGAATCGTCTCGCCTTTCTCCATCTTGATTTTACGAAGTTTATCCTTCAGTGCTAACTTCCTTTGATCACTGCTATTTTGATACAAGTTCATCAATGTTTTCCACATAGCATGTGGGGTTTCCTTTCAAAGGATACTCAAGACAAAATTATCTCGAACTCCCCCAAGGATTATCTTCCTTGCCTTTGCCACACACTTCTTCCACTCGGCCAAGTTCTGTGCATCAATAGCTACTAGCTTAGGAATTACTTCTTCAACAAATTGCTTCAAGCCATTGTCCTCTAGCACAACCTCCATCTTGTCCCTCTAGGCTATGAAATTCAAGTTGCCTTCCAAGGCATACTCAAGCTTCAACCCATGGAACACCATCATCCGATCTTGAAGTATGTGTTGCAAATTTGACTTTCACAAGTAACCCAGAAACTCAAAACTTCGAAATCTCCTCTACAGAGCTGATTTTAAATCAGCGATATCTCCCTCATACGAACTCTGATTCAGCCAATTTTTTTTGAATTTGGGTATCTTTTCCCAAGGAATCCAGATCTGCAATTTGTTTCTAAAAAATTTGCACAAAAAAATTCAAATATGCTCTATAAACTCTCGACCCAAAAAACAATCTTGCTCTGATACCATGTAGAAAATCATGTAGATTCACAAGCTCATGTAATCTACTAAAACAAGAGATAAGAATCTACCTCTACTCTTTACAATGGAATCCCATAAAAATCGAGCAAACAATAATCAATAGAGGAATAGAATCAAAAGCACATAATACAATAAATATCTGGGGAAAGCCATAACTCAAAACCCCACTATTTGTTTTGTATTAATCCAGAAAATCAAGATGAAATTACAATGCTTGTTCTCTCTAGAACAATCCTAGCACTTAGCAACTTCAATCTCCAACTCATAAGAAAGATCAAGGCCAAATCGTAGCCTCTTCAAAAGCTCTCCAAGTCGCTATTCCAATGCCTAATTCCTATGGAGGATAGCTTGTATTTGAAGGGAAATAAAGCCTCTAAAAACTACACAATCCCTCAAGGATGAGTACCTGATTGCATGCACTATTAGTGCAACTCAGAAAAATCTAAAACAAATAGTACATTGTCCCTGCACTCTATTCTCAATCGGGTCTTTCTTAGAAATGACATGCATGAGTTTCTGATAAGTAAATATTCATTTAACTAGAGTAGCACTAGCGGAGTTCATTAGTGACACCATTGACTGCTAACTCACTATTAGTTCTCTCAATCGGTTTGAGAACTAATTTAACTGAATTGACTCATGAAACTAAGTCTTCTATTTTAGAACTCACAATTATCTCACACTGGACTCCTACAAAGTAGGGAGAACATAGACATGACAACAGAAAGACTTCCAACTCGAATTTCCTAATTTAAGTAAGTTTAATAAACTTCATTAACTAATTTTAAGTTTCTATAAGAATAGAATTCGAATTTAATTCACAATTTAATTCAAGGACAAATTAAACTGGAATTTCTTTTTTAACATTTCTCAACACAGAACCTATAAACATTAGTTTGATCAATGCTTAATATCCTTGTAGGAGTTAAAAGAGAGAAAATGTGTCAAGATCTAGAAGGAGCAAGAATATCCCTCCTTCCAATGTGCATGTTGAGAAGACATTTTTTGTTAAAAATAGATAAAAACATTAAATTATCATAACATTCATCATCGTATATAACATTCAATGGTTCCTTGAATCATAAATGATGATCCCTACCTCGAACTTGAATTTATAACAATGATTATAAGAATGCATATTCATTATTGATAAGACCTTGAAGCATCTTCATTGTTCTCTAAATCCACTAAAACCTTTATCTCTCCATTTCTTTTTGCTTCCTTATCAACAATATCGTAGTCCTTCTCATACTTCTCATCCCACATTTCTTCCACTTTTTCTATGGAATTGTGAAATCCTTTATAGTTATGATAATTTTTTCCTTCAATAAATTTCTTCTTACTATTGCTTTATGGTAATTTTAGTTACACTTTTTGAAACGCTAAATGATATTTTTCTTCTAATGAAGAAAAACTTTTCTAACTAATTTGATTTTGTATAGTAGGCTTTCAAATATTAACATACCTAAAAACTAGTTGAATACGTTCCTTATTCTATCATGGAGTGTGTATTTGTGTATTATATGGTTTTTTAGTCACAAATTATCTTTATTTGATTAAATTTGTATAAATTTATAGATATAGATTTTGTTTTCTCTCATGAAATACACTTGGCCCTTCAATTTGGTAATCACTAGCTTGATTATTCAAGAATCTCTCATTCTCTCAAATTCAAAGGACTCACCATATCGTTAAGTTCTAAGTAATAATTCCCTTTGGAATATGTATTTAGACTTCCTATATGAGAATTTAAACTTAATTTCTATTAGTCTTTAGTTCAAAAACCTTGTAAATTATTATAAAATATCTTGTTCACCAATTTTACTAGATCTTCACCATCTTCTCATTTTTGAGACACCCTCTATGGCTTCTTTAGTAAACTCTCCAAATATTATAATTGTATTCCTAACACCTATTTTATTTGAGTAATATCCACAATAGTGATCATATTTTGTCGAAATTTCGAATCCCAAAGGGGATCCATCATCAGAACTCCTTGAAAGAATGGATATTCCAGATTTTAACTCAACAAAAATTAACCAGAGAAATTTAAAATCCAAAACAGGTATTCCTTTTTAATAACTTAAATATAGTTCATTCTCTTCTCACAATCCTTTTACTTGATATTGGATTTAAATAATTGAAATGTTTGGTAAAAGGCATATATGAACAAAAATATAATATTATCCTTGTTAGAGTATGGATCAATTTTAATTTTAGATTTATATATTCTTTTGAATAAATGGAAAATTGTTGCTAAGAATAAGTAATTTTGGAAAAGGCCTTGAAATGCTTCACTTGGTAAATATTATTTATTGTGAAACCAAAAAAAGCTTCAAACCTCTTGATTCACTAGTAAAATTTTGGGGTTATATCTAACAATATATCATCTTTATCACACACCCTTCAATCCTATACCCAAATGGCTTTAAGTTTTTTCATTTCTCAAACATGTGTTGCGGGGAGATTGAAGATGGATTATTGCTTGTAGGACTAGACTACTTCGGAAATAGGTATATTGACAATTTACTCACAAATTTCTCTAATTTTATTGTCAACACCCTTTCTTTTTAATCATTTTTCTCTTTCCTTCTACTCTCAGAATCCGTTTTAGTTGGCATTGGATTTTAATTCAAATGTTTGGTGAATGATATGTATGAACAAAAATATCACACCATCTTTGTTGTAGATCACTTTTAAAAATAACGATCATCAATAAATGAATCATTAACCATGTCTTCATCAGTGAGTTAGGGAATATTGAACACGAACTCATTGAAATCAAACCATTTCTTAGACTTTGAAGTTACAAAATTTGAAATCAAACCATTATAAGACAAGAATCCAATTTTAGTACTTGTCCCTAATGATCTTATGAACAAGAATGTGTTGCATGGAGTTGGAATCTGCAATGGCTATGTTTTTTGCAAGAGTATGTAACGTCATAATTTCTGGAAAGGATGAACAACTACTAATGTCAACTTCTTCACTTGTAAATAATGAAGTTTGGGTCCAATAATGTGTTCCTTTTGCATATCATCTTATTGAACATGAATCATAATCTATGGTGGATTTAGATGCCACAAGATATAATAGAATATCTTAAATATAATAAAAGAGGATCAATAATAGTGTTTAAATCAAGGAATTATTTAAGACAACAAAAGATCTATGTGCTTGGTTATCTCATGTGAAATGCATAAACTTCTTCAATATGTGCATGAATCCCTACATTGTCTCATCATAGTTGGCAATGAATCTACGCCAGATTTTTTTCCTTCCCTTAGAAAAATTGAAGTTGGAGACCGAGGAGGAGGAAAGTTAAGAATAATGCCAAGCTTCAAGGGATCTACAAGAGTCCCATACTTGGACACAATAAAACCAAGTAAAATCCTAGACACCACACAAAAGATGCACTTATGTGGGTTCAAACAAATGTTATAGTATCAAAATCATCTAAAACTTTCTTGAATATGGGCAAGGTGATCTTCACACTGTTGATACCAAGTAGAAAGAGCATCAATAAATGCCTCAATGTTTGATTTGATGTCATAGGAAAGAATACAACATGGCATGCTAGAAGTCGTCCCTAACATTTTTAAGAATAAATGACAAAATATTATAAGAAAATGTACCCCAAGGACAGATAAAATTCATTTTGTGTCGGTCCTCTTATTAGAGTTTTAATTGATTATGGCCAAATAAGCCATCTCTACATGAGAGAACTAACCTTCGAATTCATCAATTATCTAGTTAGTGGATGGGGTTGGATAATTATGTTTTGGATATGCTTTGTTCAAAGCTATGATAATCAACACAAACACAAATCGTACCCTATTTTTTGGTGACTGAAATGAGATTAGATATTTATTCCATCAAGGAAACCACATAAATGAAACCAACCTCAAGCAATTTCTTAACCTCTTCCTTAATGGTGGCTTCTTTGTGAGGGTTCATTCAAAACTTTTGCTAAATAGGTTTTGGCATTATCATACACCTTTATCTCATGTTCTACAATTTAAGGGTCGGTACTTGACATTGCATAGTATGACCAAGAAAATACATCATGAAATTTAGTAAACAGGTGAGTGTATAGTAATAATCTACATCTATTAGAATGTTTCGTAGGACATTTGGCTTCTTTGAAATGTTGATGGATATTGTCTTTGAGATGTTTGCCAAAATCATCTCAAAATAAACGTCATGTAACCTTACGATGGGATTGGTGACACTCGACATTGCTGAGTGAAACAATGTTCTTAAAAATGTCATTGATGTTTTCCAAGCAAGAGGAACTAAAGATAATTGATGGTGAAGCTCATCCCATGGATGTTCCTGAATCAACATGGCCTCTAAGATGGCCTCATTAGAAGACATCATAATATCAAGGAGGACATAGGATGTGGACAACCGACTATGCTCAAGGGTAAAGAGTATTAATCAAGCTCCACATCCTGTGGAGAAGTGAATCATAATTAGCTAATACCAAGTAGGTTGTTTGGTAGGAAATTTTGATCATTTTGAGTGGCATCTATGTTTTATAAGAATCAACCTCTAATGAAGAGGGCACCACCCAAAGATTACAAGCCTCGAGGGATTTATTGTTGATAGAAGATATCATATTAATAAGTTTGATAATGTGAAAGGTGTTTAGCGAGGGAAGAGGGAATGTGCTTATTAGTCAAAAAAAAAAAAAGAAGAAAAAACTTATCCCAAAACTATCATAATAGTGTAAAGAGTCACTCAACAATGATACAATTATACCAACATTGGTCCTTATAACTGATATGTAAAAAGCAAGTTGGTTGATAGTCAAATGTACAAAGTGAAGAACTTATAAGACTAATGAGGCTATAGTTATCATTGTGTAGAATCCATTACGCGAAGGAGTAAATTATATTCGAAAGAGGCATCAACTACCTCAACCTTGAGCGAGATAATCTTACCTCCTAACTCCATGAGGAATGCGGTGAGAATTCCCTTAATTTCGAAAGTACGTAAGTCAAAAGAATGTGGGATTAGATGGCACAATTATTGAAAAACCAATAACCCGCCGTGGATATTACATAAGTAGAAGTGCCTTCATCTACAAGCCTTCAATGAATCATTAATTCAATTTGGAAGGTAATCCGTTGGAAAAGCCTCCGCTACTTGCATCATCCACATCCACTAGTATAAATGAGAAATGACACATCAAAGAAAGGCAGCTATCGATCGCTATTGGATGTCCAATGTAAACTGCTAGGATTCTAAATTTAATTAAAAAGGGGCCTCCCTATGTCTTTTTATTCATGTCGCTTCTCGTTGCCACGCACATGTGGCCCACGTCTCCACCCTCGAAGTCTCCTTTTGCAGTGCGTAGGTTTTACGCTACCTAGAAGTGGATAACAACAACACCAGTATGGACTGTCAAACGCTTATTGGCTTTTTCTTTCACTGGTTTAGGATATGTAAGATAATCTGTCGTATAAATTTAAGCAGGCAATTATTTATATTCGTTAAGAGGAATAGCCCACTTTTCCTACATTTTCAGGCGTTTCTATTCAGTGCCTTTTCACTGGAATTCGTGGCACATTCATTATTTTGGATAAGTACCCTTTTTATTTAAGTTTTGGTTTTCGTGTCGTACCCTTTTTATTACACTGGTACCACGAGTATTATGAGGATATGAACTCTCAAATGAAAATATATAGATATTACTATTCGATTGTCTTTTGGTGAAATGAGTATACGTGTTTGCCATGTAGTTTATATTTTATGTTAAATATTTAAATATGTTATATTTATTATATAAGAAAATAATCTTTATTATTTTAACATTTGTTAGAGCTTTTCTATGTCTCTTTTCAGTCGAATTGATGGCATATTCATTTTTTTTAATGGCATATTCATTTTTGTTTAAGAGTGAAAACGTTTAAAGTTTTGGTTTTATATGTAAAACTTTTTTAATGATACACGAGGATTATGAGGCCATTGATGAGGCCATGGACTGGAAGGAAAATATAGAAATGTTCACTATTTTAATGTTTTTTGAAAATCGATGGATGTGAAATACGTATTTTCCCTGTGTGCATTATATATGCGTGTTAGGTTTGATAATATTATATTTTTATTAGGTTTAATATTTTATTTTAATTAGGGAAGGTGGGGATTTGAATTTTTGACTTCACATTAAGCAATGCTTTAACAGAGCACTCATCATCATTTATTTAAGATTTTTTGAACATAGATTTATTATTTTTTTTGTAAACTTGATATGACTATATTTTCATCATATCCAATCTATCACTACAATTATATATATTAAAAAAAATTGTGTGTTTTTCCATTAAAAAATAAAAACTATTAATAATATAAAATATTGTATTTTTTTTTTCTTTTATTAAAATGAACCATCTCATAATTTCATTTGGAAAACAAAGTAAAAGACAAGGAATACAAGAAAATTGATAATAAATTTATATAACTTTTAGAATTCATTCAATGTCACATGATATATTAGATAATATTTATCATGACTAAATATTTATTAATATCAACTTTTTAAGATGGATTTTTTGGAATTTTGACTTCTAAATCATAATAGTATAAATATGTGTTAAATTATTATAATAATTTTTAAATATATTTTAGATTTACATATAATTATTTATTTTCAAATTATTTATAATTACTAAAAAATATTTTATCAAATTAATTTATGTTATATTTAATAAAATAATAAAATTATATTGATTTATGTGTTTCTTTTATTACTCTAAGTTTCAAGATTTTTTATTAGGTTTATTTATAAAATAAAACTCTTAGGAAATGTGGTATATGGTTTTAATATTAAATAATGATTTTATAAGATATGTATAGAGTGTTCAAAGAACATTTAAAGAAAGATATTGTTAATAATATTGCACAATTTAATAAAAGAGGAAGAACCCCATCTCACAAACTAAGTTAGCTAAGTTATGTCCAAGCACAATATAAAATAAGTGAATGGAAGGGTAGTCTACATACAAATATAAGATATGTGAGATAAAAGAGAAGAAAAAGAAGATTAATATAGCAAAGAAATGTGAAGAGCTTAAGTACATTGATGTTGGTGAGTTTTGAGATCATATTCCTATTGTTGAAGTAGTTTTGGTGCCTAAGGAGTTTTAAGATGTCTCATGACTTAAACAACATTTTAATGGAATTTAGTGAATTAAAATTTGTAAATTGGTTGGATTTGAGATTTGTACAATGGAGATTATACAAGATGGATACAAAGTATAGAGTGAAGGTTAAAAAAGAATTGAACAAGTTACTATTTTACCAATGAAAGTCCATGGATTTCGTCAATTTTCACTGTAAGGAAAGGAAATGGGAATTTTCATACTTGTGCGGACTTCCAAAGGCTCAATCAAGTGATGATAATATATCCATATCTAGATTTATTCACAAATGAATTTGTTGAAGAAGTGTTTAGAAGATAAATACATTCCTTATTGGATGGTAAAACAAGATATAATCAAGTTTCTAGTGGAGAGAAAGATCAATTGCTCACAATGTTTTTGATTGAGTGGGGAGAATATGCATATAGAAATATGGTACTTGGACTCATCAATGCACCAACATGTTTTTCAAAGATATTAATAAAGATTTTGTAAGTACTTCATGCATTAGTATTTAGAAGTGTACATGGATGATTGGGAATTGCGTGTCTATATAAGCAATCATATATAGTAGACTTGAGAACGGTGATGAATGAGAGTGGTCAATGATCTAAAAAAGTCTCAAGTGTTATATGACACGTCATTTTAAGGGATGGAAGGTTGGTGAACATAAATACGGTGAAAGGAATCAATGAGTTGTGTCCTTTCTTGAATTATTTTTTTGCGACACATTAAATATTACAATTTTTTTTGAAATGCTCTCTCTCTCTCTCTCTCTCTCTCTCTCTCTAGATATATATATATATATATATATATATATATATATATATATATATATATATAACTTGGACATGCTTTTGAAAAGGGACAAAACATTAAATTGGATAGTTGAATGTCAAGCAACTTTTCAAACTTGAAAGCATAATTTTTTCCATATACCTATATTGATTTCCCTAATTGAAACGAGCTTTTTCATTTCAATATAGACCCTTAAGGAATTTTTATTGGATCTAACTTATCATAGATAAGGGATAAGGATGTGCGCCATCCAATTTTTTTTTCTCAATAGAAAACTAGTTCTAATAGAGAATAGATACACCATATTAGAGGAAGAAACTTTATGTGTACTGTATGCAATATAGAAGGATTTTTTTTTCTTTCTTGTAAATGAGTTCCATTTTTTTGTGAACCATCAAGATTTGAAGTATATCATGAGTATGGTGATGTCGCTAGAAAGGCTAAGCATTTGGCTCATGTTATTATAGGAGAAAAAAAATTAAGATTTTTTTCGAAAGAACGAAAACCCATGTGGAACTAAACCACATGTCTTGCATAGAAAATTATGAGCAGGAGAAAGAAGGGGGGGAAGGGGAATTCTTGATGTGAGTCCATTTTTTATATAGCAATATCCTAGTTGATATATATATATAATGTTCTCCTTTTAAAATATAATGGATAAATTCCAAGGGATTAGCTTAATTGGTCACCACCAATGTTGTTAGGAATTTCCTCAATTTTGTTCTACCATGTGCCTCATCAAATATCCGAAAGTGAGGCACACTACCTTGCACCAAATGATTTACTAGGGGTGTCATACACGAATGTGGGGAAACATCTCTTAAGTTTTGATGTCACTTTTTTTCTCATAAGAAATTGAATGGAAAAGAAACAAATAAAATGTCTATAACATAGAGGAGAAGTTCAATGAATATAACAATAATATTGTATGTGCCTTGTGTAGGACTAAAATAAATGGAATATGTATCCTTCTATAAGACAACAAGAATTCAATAATGGAAGCATATTATGGAAGAACACTTCTCCAAGACATAGAAAATAAATAAGATTTTATGTTTAGGCCTACCATGGCTAATAAATTTCAATAACCATTGCCGAAAAGCATCTCATAGTGCTAGGTGGGAGATTTTCATCCATTCACTCCATCTTGATGATGCAATTTTCTAAGCAATGGGAACTATAAGGCTACAATGGTCCAATATTGACCATGATAATGATGCATTCTACTTATGTCATTGTAGAAATCAACATCCATAAAGGAATCACAATAGTGATAGCAATATTTCTATTTAAATTTATGTTTTATAAGTTATATGTTTAACTAATATCACATTCAAAAGAAACATGCATTTGTGAAAGATTTCATAAATATTTAAAACATTATTTATCATCAAATAAATACATATCATGTTAGGATGAATAAGTAGGAAGTTACATGAATGAATAAGGTATTGGTAGGGATATTAACAAATATTGAAGATTTAAAGATAAAATATTGAATGAATAAGCATGATGTTATAATCATAAAGGCTCATTGAGTAGCATAAAAGAGATAATGTTCACTACAATAACCATGTCTTTCAAATTGACTCCTAACTTTATGGCTTATAGTAGACTATACAGACATTTTGGGTAACCTTCCATATTCTCCTTAAATGCAAATATACCTTATATTAGAGTTAACTTAAACTGTAGTTTCACCTATAAAATTAAATATTATATAATGAGCTTCTAAATAAACCATATCAAATCTAGTTTATTTAAAAACTATCATCTATACTTAATAAAATATAAATATTTTTAACCATACTATAATAAAATTATACCTTTTCCTATTTAATTTCTCCTCATCTTCTTCTTTAAAATTAACAACTCTATATGAATACTCATCTCCCCTATATATTGTACCAATACACTACTTTCTACTATTCAATTTCACCTTATTCCTGCTCTCAACCTTCCATCTCTATTATAGATACTTATGTGTCGTTCTACAACCCATGTCTTTATCTTTTGATTCCAATGTGGTCTCCCAAAAACCCCATTGGTTGATGACCAATGGCACTGCTGGGAGTATTGAACCAATTACAAGTGCCACAAAGAAACCTAGGACAGTGCATTATGATCAGTGGTATTATGATTATAGGTAGACACACCCAAGGCCATGCAGAATGTTAATTTATATCATGATGGACACAAATGCATAGCCTGAACCATTTGTACACTAACAATAATTCACATCTAACATTGGTTAATTTGCATAATGGTAATCCTTCTAATCATCACACTTGCATGCTTGTGTAACAACTATATAAACTCAAATTTTATTTTGGTCTCTGATAACTACATGTCATCCTAATTTCTTTTCACGACCAATATGATCGGCAATCCACCAATCAACAAGAGAATCTGTAACTGTAGTATACTCAAACAAACTAGTATTGTAGATGAATTTGTGGAATGTTGTGAATTGTTCATGATGCTAGCAACTCCGTCTGTAGATTCCGTAGAGGTGATTCCAAGAGTCCTCTCGTTGCATTTTTAGCTGACGGTAGAAATCTCCTACGAATGACTCAGCCTTCACATACAGTTCCTCGATGCTCAATGTCATTGCCTCTTCCTCGTGTTGCAATATATTACACTCTTCATCACCTTCAACCATTGCTACTTCATCATTAAGGTGTGGTTCATTTCCCACATCAGTTGAAATCTCGAAAACAACCAATTGAGGAGGAGATGTTTTGGGTGCCGCCAGAGTGCACAATGCGGTAGACTCTTTGGAAAGATTGGAAAGCTTTGTCGTAGATCTTCTCAGTACTAATTTCTTCGGATATAAAGTAGCAGCAAGGATCAAAGTGGCCTTCAAATATTTGAAACTTCTACTTTTGTGTTTAACAACGAGTGCAGCAGCTGGTTTCTGAAATTCAACTGGAGATGCAACTGGGCTAAAATCATTAGGGTGACCAATAATATTGTTGTGATGGCCATCAGCATCAAGTTTGTTCTCAATAGCCTCAGTTTCGGCACTGATTATGTAAGGACCTACGGTTCTTGCGAAGGGCAGGGCAACTCCACCATGCAAAGGACTTGTGAAAAATGCAAAGTGAAAGCCTTGGGCGAGTTCATATAGGCATTGGGCGAGTGTTGAGAGGGCGGTCCCATGAGTTGGGCGAGCCACCCTTCTCTTGGGCGAGACAACACATTTTGAATGACTCGGCTGGGCATTTGGCGTGGGTCGGCCGGATGACACAACCTACCACCCTCTCATATAGATAGGCGAATGGTTTGTGGAGGCAAACCATCATTCCAGCGACACAGATCATCTACGAGCTAAGGTTGGAGAGCGAGTTAGGCACAGGTTGAGAAGTGCGAAGGGCACAGGGAGATGTGCCCGCACTTTGGGCAAACTTAACGTTCAGAAAACTCATGCAGAAAACTCGTGCAAGAAACTCGGGCAGAAAACTTGGGTGAGGTCATTCGGGCGAACCGAGCGAGGTCGTTGAGCAACCTAGGCGAAGTCGTTCGGGCGAGTCAGGTGAGGTCGTCGAGCGACCCAGGTGAAGTCGTTGGGGCAAGCCGGGTGAAGTCGTCGGGCGACCCGGGGGAAGTCGTTCGGGTGAGCCGGGTGAAGTCGTCGGGCGACTAGGGTGAAGTTGTGTGGCAACTCGGGTGAACGAGTTTGGGTGAAGGCGTTCTGGTGGACTCGAGTGAGCCTTGCGAAGGCAACTCGGGTGAGTCGTGCGAAGATGCGGGTGAACATGCAGACAAGCAACTGGGTGAGGGCGCGTTGTGCATGCCGAAATGAAGGTTGGAACCGAAGGTCGTGAATGAGAGTTGGGCAGGGGGGACTGCATGTGGTCCACCGAAGAAAGGTCGGGTAGGATAGCACGATTTTGGTGTTTGCTTAACAAATGGAGAGCGAGTCAGGTGAAGATGTCCGACGAGGTGAACGAAGGGTTAGTGAGTCGTGCGCCAACCGTGCGGAGGCACCGATGAATTGGGCAACCGAGTTTGCCGAAGTTGGAAATTTGGCTAAGTGTAAATTTGGGGTTTCCCAAGATTTAACTTGTACTTATAAAAGAAGATTATATATATTGATTCGAGCAAACTCATATTGCAGGGAGTTTCCCCTCCCTTTATACTGTTGTGCAATTGTATATGTGTTAATTGCTATTGATGATGAATGTGTATGGGTTTTCATCTGTATAAAGGAGAAATATAATACTTGGTAACGAAAAAAGACTATGTATGGAATGTTAGGCGCAGTCCAAGAACATAAGTATTGGTGAAAAGAAAGTGTTTGGTGGTGCCGCACCTCGTTACAAGTGGTTGGAAGATTACCGCTAGTGTAGGGGCGTGATAGATGGTATCAAAGTAGGTTCATAGTTGGTGAAGCTGGCATATGACGAAGAGCTGATACACACTTTCACTTCGTGACAAGTGGTATCAGAGCTGGTCCAGGTTTTGCAGGAAACCTGGTGAAGTGCAAGGGGGATTTGCGGAAGGAGCTTATCCCACAGTCATTTCGTGACAAGTTGTATCAGAGCCTGATTCAGGTGGAGTGCAAGTGAAGGAAGCTAATCTCACCGATAGGTGGAATCAAGAGCTGGTTCGATTTTGCCAGAAGAACTTGGTGAATGAAGAAATCTGAAGGGTGATTCAGGTTGTAGGAAAGTGGATGGCCAAGACGGTAGGAGAACCTATGGTAGGTGAATCTAGCCATGATTCAGGTGAAGCTTTCTAATATAAGGTATTGGAACAAATGAGCAGATGGAGTTTTGAATGGGCTTCGATGAAGGATGAGAACATGATGATTCAGGAGAGTTGTTCGAAGATCAAAGAAGAACCTGAAGAACTCAAGGGCCAATACAAGGATGTTACAAATGTGACAACGATGAAGGTTGAACTTGACATTGATCAAGTTGGACCAGGATTGTGCAATTTGTAGACATGGATGGATGAGGATACTCATATGGAGGAGCCTCATGATGATGATGTAAGTACTATTGATACTTGTGTTTCACTTGAGCATTTGGTAGATGAACCATATGCAGGGAAGAGCAACACCAGTTTTTCGATGCAAGGGAGCATATTATGATGGATGTCTACAATAAGACCTTGTATGGAGAAGCAAGGATTGTTGACTGTTGCAGAACTTGTTGGGGTTTTTGTGACCTTATGGTAGAAGGTACAAGGGCCTGTGACAAGGGAGGAACATGATGATCATTGCGGAGGATTGGATCATGCTTCAGCCACATGGAGAATTGGCTAATTGCCTGGCATGACTCATGGACAAATTGGAGAAGGGCACACGCTTGAGTTGCTTGGGTGAACTTCTCATGGCTGAGACCAGGAGCAAGTCTTGGTGGATCCTTTAGTGGGGGAGCTATGATGGAGAGACTTATGTGATGATGATATGGTTGGGTGACCGAGTTCACGACCAAAGATTGCAGGCTTGTAAGAGGATGACCAATTGTTGTGATGGGTCTACTTGGTTGGAATACATGGGCAACTTAGGCATGGACATCATGTTGGAGACATGGAGCTTGGTAGTCTATGCAGGGACATTGTGCAGGAGCACTTATAGAGGTGTCACTTATGGGCATCCAATGAGGAGTGCCAAGGCAGGGATGTTGTGCAGGTAGATTTGCTAGTGTGACATGGAAATGTTTTGTTTGTGAGCCGATGGAGAGGTTGTGCACTCTTGTACAACAAGGCCATGGACTTCGATGGAGTTGTGAGCAAACTATGGAGCATTCCTACTACTTGGAGAGCTGAGGCATCTTGCAGAGACCCTTAGGCCGAGACTTGTATGCTTGCTAGGATGTTGGTTGGAGGTGATTCATGGAGCCTATGATGACATGAGGTTGTGACTTTTGGAGACTTCATATATGGTGGACTTGGAGGATCTGATGCATTGAGGAGCTGAGGTCAGAGACTTTGATGTAGGATGGGGTGCATACTTTCGAGCACATGTATGGGTGTCACTTGAAAGAGTTAATTGATGTGGAGGATCGATATGAGACACTTTGGAGTGATGGAGTTACAACGATGATGATGCATTAGTGGCAACACTTGGGCATGGGTTGAGTCGAGCCTTAACCACTTTTGACACATGGGAGCTGATTGATCTATGATCATGGGAAGCACATGGATAGATGAGATATGTGTATACTTGTTTCTATGGCAGACTTGAGGGATGGTACATTACATATGTGATGGGGGTTGCTTCATGGGCCTGGATGTGGCACATCGAGAGTCAGAGTTTGATGGGATGGTCTCTTCATATTGAGGAGATACACATATGGATGATGTTGGGATAGATGCGGCTGATTTCATATAGCAAATTGACACCAAACATCATGGACAACATGTTGCAGATGAGATGGAGTTTACTTCATGGACCTGAGCATGGCTTACACTTATATAGAGATGGATTCTTGATTGAGTTGATGATGTGACAGGATGTTCTGAGAAATGAATAATGATGGCATGAGGATGTGCATCCTCATGGTTTGAGCATGATAGTTGAACTGATCACCCGACTAGTTCGAGTCATGGAGGTCGACAATGTACATAGATGTGTTAGCATTATGTTGGAGTATCATGACAACAGTTCACACGACGACAACACATGATGAGATCGACACAAGATGTTGCAGTGGGCATGTAGCTTAAGATGGAGGGGCCAACCTTCTATGATGGGAGCAGCATGTGGAGATTGTGACGAGGTGGTTGACGATCATGGATTGAGCTTATTTTATGATATATGACATACCGATGGGGTGTATGCCTTGGTATGGATATTTTGGTAACAGATGATTGTCAGGATGAGATATTTTCAAGGACGACAATGATTTCAAGTGGGGAAGGATGTAAGGACCTGCGGTCCATGCGACACGTAGGGCAACTCGACCATGCGAAGGACTTGTGAAAAATGTGAAGTGAAAGCCTTGGATGAGTTCATATAGGCGTTGGGCGAGCGTTGAGGGGGCGGTCCCACGAGTTGGGCGGGCTGACCCTCCTCCTCGACGAGACAACACATTGTGAATAAGTCGGATGGGCGTTTGGCATGGCTCAGCCGGGTGACACAACCTGCCACCCGCTCATATACATAGGTGAACGGTTTGTGGAGGAAAACCATTATTCCAACAACATAGTTCATCTATGAGCTAAGGTTGGGGAGCGAGTTAGGCACAGGTTGAGAAGTGCGAAGGGCGCAGGGAGATGTGCCTGCACTTCAGGAAAAATTAGTGTGCAAAAAACTCATGCAGAAATCCCGTGCAAGAAACTCGGGCAGAAAACTCAGGTGAGGTCGTTCGGGCAAACCGAGTGAGGTCGTCGGGCGACCCGGGCGAAGTCGTTTGGGTGAGTCGGGTGAGGTTGTTGGGCGACCCAGGTGAAGTCATTTGGGTGAGCTAGTGAGGTCGTCGGGCGACTCGAGTGACGTCGTTCAGGTGAGCCGGGTGAAGTCGTCGGGCGACTAGGGTGAAGTCGTGTGGCGACTCGGGTGAACGAGTTTGGGTGAAGGCATTCGAGCGGATTCGGGTGAGTCATGAGAAGGTGACTCGGGTGAGTCGTGTGAAGGCGCAGGTGAACGTGTAGATGGGCGACCAGGTGAGGGCACGTCGTTCAGGCCGAAACGAAGGTCATGAACGAGAGTCGGGCAAGCGGGACTGCATGTGGTCCACCGAACAAGGTCGGGCAGGATAGCACGATTTGGGAATTTGCTGAACAAAGGGAGAGCGAGTCGGGTGAAGACATGTGACGCGCTGAACGAAGGGTTGGTGAGTCGTGCGGCGACCATCGAGAGGCGCTGACGAGCAGGGCAACCGAGTTTGCCGAAGTTAGAAACTTGGCTAACTGTAAATTTGGGGTTTCCCAATATTTAACTTGTACTTATAAAAGAATATTATGTATATTGATTTGCGCAAACTCATATTGTAGGGACTTGCCTCTCCCTTTATACTGTTCTGCAATTGTATATGTGTTAATTATTGTTGATGATGAATGTGTATAGGTTTTCATCTGTATAAAAGACAAAGATAATACTTGGTAACGAAAGTTTTCATCTGTATAAAAGACAAAGATAATACTTGGTAACGAAAAATAAACTAAGTATGGTTAGGCGTAGTCCATGAACATAAGTATTGGTGAAAAGAAAGTGTTCAGTGGTGCCACACCTAGCTACAAGTGGTTGGAAGATTACCGCTAGTGTAAGGGCGTGACCGATTATGCTGAAATTATGAAATCGATCGTGGTTGGGTATTGGGGGAGCTCGGGATATGAAACCTACAGTGGCAAGAACAATGTTGAGAAGAAAGTACAAGCAAGGAACAATGATCCAAGTGAACACATAATTCCAAAGCCCGGGAGCAACAACCAGCAAAACAAATTCGTCCGTGGGATACACGAGACCGGGGGCTGCGAGAAGCAAAGTGATGGCGATGGTGAATATAATGACCACTCCAGTCATAAGCAACAACGTCACACTCTATTTTGTAGAGCCTTTTTTCCCAGCTCTGCCTGTGACCTAAGAAATTCACCTCCCTCACAAATCATATTCTCAACAAAAATCTGAGCAACTTATAACACAGTTCTCTAAACACTATTAATCTCAATCTAAATACTCCAAAAGGTCAATGCCGAAGGATTAAACCAGTACATATAAATTCGGGGAAAAAATGCCATACAAATGTTCCGTAGTTGGCTGACTCTAGAAAGATTAGTGCAGAGAAATCACTAAAACTGAAACTCCCGCAAGGAAGGCAGAGGGACAACGTATGATGAGTGCTGTAACCACCCAGAAGAGAAAGGGCAATTTAAATGGATTCGAGGGAGAGGAGGAAGGGAAATGGCGATTTAAAAGGAAAAAATGTGTAAAAATTGGCGAAGATGATGTTAGGAATATCGTACAGTTGAGGATCAGGAGGCTGCCGGCACTGGGCAGTGCAGTTCATTTCTTATCATCTCGCAATTTTTCGTAGGCAAGATACATCGCATGTAACATGAAATCTCATGTCTTATCATGTGTCGTCGGTGAACAATAGGTCGTCACATTCTCTTGGCTGGAGCTCACTTTCACTCACAGGCGGCCTATGGCTGTAGCCATCACTAATTCATTTATAAAAGAATTGTTTATGGGGTTGGAGTACCATTTGTTTTTTCATTTATCTGGATTCAAGGATTTGTTTTACGTAGTTGTGATATTCCATTCCAAAGGATTTTTTTTACGTAGGTGTGATATTCTATTCCAAAGGATTTTTTTTACGTATTTCTGAGAAGGCTGGAAGCATTTTCATCCATATTAAATCTCAATGTTGAGATATTAATCTCATTGTGGGTTATGTGTTATTTTATTTGATTTTATTTTTTGTTAGGTGTGATAAACAGTTTAGTTTTACTTTATTTATAAATTTTCCTTCAATTATTTATCGTTAATGTTTACAATGTGAAAACCAAGTTCTCTTCCACTTTTTTATTATTTCTCACGAAATCAAAACACCGAATGGCATAAGACTCCACAAATAACAGCGTTTCCAATCTTCAGGACGTGCAAAGAAAAAGCGTGAGAAGCGGAAGAGAGAGAAACAATTATAAAAAAAATGTGAGAAGCCGAATAGAAAAAAGCAATTGTGCAATCGTAAAAAAAAAAATCTAAACCCGTCGTATTCGCAGGTTAGCCAAAACAAACTACGCACGAAATCATAAAAGTGCGTTAAAGAACTCGCACAACTGGGCGCAGCACATCCCGTCGGAGCTGCGCACACGGCAAAAGTTAAAATTTTGAAGGCTCGGCTCACCGAAATCGAAAACTCGTGCAAAATGACAAACGAGTTTGAAAGAATTTGGTCGAAGCAAGGTTCGTGTGTGCACGGGAGCGATTTTAAAAGAGGTTTGTAATTAACGATTTATATGAAGGATTCGCACCTCTTTTAATTTGTTTTAAAAAGGATTTTCGCAATTCTTAAAAAAGTGAGATTTTGAATGATTCTAAAAGGAATGTTGTTTTTTTTGTTTTGTTTGGTTTTTTTTGTTTATTTTATTTTATTTTATTTTTTTATTTTATAAATACCTTTAAAATATAAGGAATTTGATGAGTGGTTGCATAACAAAGAGACCCGTAAAAGTTTTTTTTTTTTTAAGATTTCTTGGCAAACGATTTAAGGTGTTTTAAACAAATAAGTTTTATTTAAGAATATTTTTGGAGGAGGAGTGGAGCGAAGAGCTTTTTTTTATAAAAAGATTTCTTGTGAAAGGATTTTTTTTAGTAAAAGAGGTGTCTAAAAAAAATGTTTAAGAATATTTTTCAAGGAGGAGTTGAGCAGGGTCCATTTTATTGAAAAAAAGTTTTTTTTTTAAAAGAGGTACACATTCGTATTTGAAGAAATGACTCCATTGCTTTGTCACAGATCTTGAATCTCTTGGCAAAAATTACTAGTTTTGGTCTTTGAGAATAAAGACATTTCTACAAGCCCAAGAGTGTTGGGATAAATTTGAGGTTGCTTATGTAGAGCCGACCCAAGAAGCACACTGGCATCCATGTCCAATAATGAGAGAAATGCAACTATTGAACTCGAAAGGAAAGAACACAGAACCAAATGTTGGATACAAAACTCAGTCGATGACTCTATTTTCGACAAGATAACTGGCGCATCAACAACACATGACCCTTGGTAAATCTCGAAAGTTGCGTATCAAGGTAATGATATAGTGAAGACAGTGAAATTACAGACATTTAGATCACAGTTTGAAACCCTAAAGATGACTGACACAGAAAATGTGGATCAATTCATGACTAGAGTCGTGGGAATAGTCAATCAGACGAAGTTCATCGTTGAAACCATTTAAGATCATAAATTGTTCGAAAATGCATTCAAAGTATTCCCAAGAAATATGACATGATTGTCACAACCATTCTGGAATCTAAAGATTTTACAACATTCTCAGTAGAACAATTGATAGGATCACTTCTGGCACACGAAACAAGACTCAACTTCGCAAAAGATTCCATGAAACAAGATTTCAAAGCACAACTATCTTTTGGCAGAGGTAGAGGCAGAGAATATAGAGGAAAAAACAAACGAGGCAGATCATAGCATCATCATGCAACAAAGAAGTGGAGACATCCACAAAACCAAACTTAGAGAAGCAGACCATGGAGAAAATCTAATGTCTAATGGTATTACTGCAAGAAATTTGGGTATTATGAACACGAATGTAGAAAGAAATAGTCATATCAGCAAAGAGGCAATGCCCATCTATCCAAGAATGAAGGAGAATCCTCTCAAACAATGTTTATTTCCCGCCATCCTTTTGAAGACACACACAAAAAGGATCTTTGGCTGTTGGATAGTGGCAGCAGCGATCATATGACAAGTAACAAAAATCTGCGTTCTTATCTTGACGCATCCACAACATCAAAAATTACTCTTGGAGATCATTCTTGCATTAAAGTTGAAGGAAAAGGTATTGTCCCTATTATTACTAAATAGAATCAACATAAATACATTCCTGATGTTTATCATGTTGCAAATATGAAGCATAACATCATTAGTGTAGGACAACTGATGGAACATGGTTATGATGTAATATCTCAAGGAAACATATGTTATATATTTGACAAACCTACCAATAGAAGACTGATAACAAAGGTTGAAAAAACCAAGAATAGGATGTTTCCTTTTACTCTTAGAAGTCGAAATATCTCATAGTCTTTAGTCCACAATGTGTCAAGAATAGATGAATCTCAGCTATGGCATTCTAGATATGGCCATATCCCATTCAAGACTCTCAGTCAACTTCAGAAAAAATCAATCATCATTGGTCTCCCTACTATGAATGAAAAAGAGTATAATTGTGAAATTTGTGTTATGTCCAAGTATTAAAGAGATAGCTTTCCCACATCTTCCTATAGAGCAAAAGAACCTTTAGAGCTTGTTCATACATATTTATGTGGTCCAATGCAGACATAGTCCATTGGTGGTAGTCTTTATTTTCTGACATTCATTGATGATTATAGCAGGAAGACATGGGTGTATTTTCTCAAAAATAAATCAGATACATTCTCAAGGTTCAAAGAATTCAAAGCAAAAGCAACAAATCAGAGTGGAAAGCCTTTGAAAGTACTCAGATCTGATAGAGGAGGAGAGTACAACTCCAATGACTTCAAAGCTTTTTGTCAACAAAAAGGAATCATAATGTAGAATACAACAAGATATACTCCACAACGGAATGGAGTAGTAGAAAGGAAAAATCAGTCAATCATGAATATGGTCAGATGTATGCTTCGTGAGAAGAAGTTGTCAAATAACTACTGGGCTGAAGCAGTTTCGACAACAGTGTATGTTCTCAACAGATATCCAACAACCAGTCTCCAAGATACAGTACCTCAAGAAGCATAGGATGGTAAAAAGGTAAATGCATCTCACTTTAGAATTTTGGATCAATAGCATTTTCACATGTTCCTAAGTAGCTAAGAAAGAAACTTGGCAATAGGAGTGAAAGATGTATTTTTGTAAGCTATAGTGAGAATTCAAAGATCTACAGGATGTATAATCTAGTTACCAAGTTTGTTTGAAGTAGAGATGTAATTTTTTTAAAAAATAAATCTTGGTTTGATCAAGTTGATGAAGGTTCAAATCAATATTTTTATCCACCAAAACCACCAAGATTGCGGGTTGAAGAAGAACCATACCATTTTGAAAATGCTACATCTTAAAGTGGTGAATCCACCAGTGATTAAAGATCTTCAGAAGAAAATCATAAAACAAGGAGCATTAGAGAAATATATGAGCAGGAGCATGAGTTTGACTAAAAGAATATGTTTGCATTTCTTTCATCTCAACCAACTCATTTTGAAGAAGAAGTTAAATAAAAGCATTGGGTAGATGCAATGAATCAATAAATTTATACCATAGAGAAGAACTAGACTTGGGAATTAGCTAATCTCCCAAAAGACAAAACTAGAATTGGTGTAAAATGGGTATATAAGACCAAGCTAAATGAAAAATCAGAGATTGAGAAATATAAGGCAAGGTTGGTTGCCAAAGGATTCTCACAAAAGTTTGGTGTCGATTATGGTGAAACCTTTGCTCTAGTGGCAAGGTTAGATACTTTTAGAACCATTTTATCCACAACAACTCAAAAAAAATTGAAAGTCTATCAACATGATGTAAAATCTTCCTTCCTAAATGGTATATTGCAGGAAGAAGTTTCCATAGAGTAGCCTCTTACCTTTGAAGTTTAAGGACAAGAGCATAAGGTGTACATATTGAAGAAAGCTTTGTATGGTTTGAAACAAGCTCCAAGAGCTTGGTACAGTTGCATTGACACCTATGTCATCAAAATTGGTTTTTGCAAAAGAAATCATGGGCCAACTTTGTATACCAAAATGCATGAAGGTAAAATTATTATTGTATTCCTTTACATAGATGATATTCTTTATAGAAGAAACATAATGTTAGAATATTTCAAAGCAGTAATGTAAACAAAGTTTGATATGAAATATCTAGGAGTCGTGAAATACTTCTTATGCATTGAAATTCACCAATCTGCTAATGGTAGTTTTGTTAGTCAAAAAACATATGCCACTGATATCATCCAAAAATTTAGAATGACCAATTGCAAACCTGCAGATACACCAATTTTTCAAGGCACAAAATTGAGCAAGGAAGATGTAGCACCACCAGTTGATTCCACAATGTATAAAAGTCTAGTTGGTAGTTTGTTGTATCTAACTACAACTAGACTTGACATTATGTTTGTAGCAAGTTTTGTCTCCAGGTTTATGTAATCACCTAAGATCACTCATTGGAAGGTTGCAAAAAGGATCTTAAGGTATATTGCAGGGACAATAGACTATGGCTTGTTCTATACACATTCTGAAGATTGTTCACTTTCAGGTTATATAGACAATGATTATGCAGGGAGTTTAGATTATCGCAAAAGCACTTCAAGGTATGTTTTTCATCTTGGAACCAATTTGATTTCATGGGCATCCAAGAAACAATCAATCGTTTCAATATCTTCTGCAAAGGAAAAATATGTAGCAACAAATTCAACATCTTGTCAAGTTCTGTGGTTGAGAAGATTATTGAAATATATTTCAAATATTCAGAAGGATCCAACTCCTATTTACTGTGATAATAGTTCAACAATTTATTTATCAAAAAAACATGTTTTCCACAAAAAGAGCAAGCACATTGACACCCATTTTCATTTCATCCATGGGCTTGTCAATGATGGGGATATAGTACTTTATTTTTGTGGTTCCAAAGATCAACTAGAAGATATTTTCACAAAGCCATTGGGCAA
Source organism: Pinus tabuliformis (assembly GCA_031772625.1). Lineage (NCBI taxonomy): Eukaryota > Viridiplantae > Streptophyta > Pinopsida > Pinales > Pinaceae > Pinus > Pinus tabuliformis. The sequence continues at coordinate 226,125,990 of CM062813.1, forward strand.
GAATGTATTTTAATTTTAAAGAGAACAATTAGGCATTGTAAGTTTCTCTAAATGTAACAATTGAGATTAGGAGGGGATGTTGAGATTTTAATCCCACTGTCGGTTAGGTGTCATCTCATTTGATTTTGTTGCCTGCTAGTTGTCATAGACAATTCAATCTTACTTCAGTTCTACTCCATAAGTTTCGAGTTCTACTTCAGTCATTTATTGTTTATGTTTACAATGTAATCTATTTAACCATTTTGAGTATTGAGAAGAAAAATCTCTGCTCCATGTTTTTTCTAATTCTTTCTCACTCAACTCTTTTTAAGCCATAAGTTATTGATATATCTAGCTTGCAGATTGTTGGGTATATTCTTCATGTTATAGTGGCAACTAGAAAATTTGATCACAAGCCTTGCCCATATTACTCCAATGTGTTATCAATTCATTATAGTTAAAAAGAAATGAAGCAAACTCCAATAACAAGGTGACTAAGATATAAACCAAAATCTCGAGGATATGAGTGGAGGGTTATCTTATTTATCTTATTCACTACTAATTTTGAGAAGGAAAATTGGATCATTATATAATTTTTCATTTATTTTGAATCATTTAGAACCTAAAAATTAGAGGAATTAGTTTGTAGGGTCAATTTTTCCTAAGTGCCCTACTTTGGAGAATTGGCGTATGAAACGTTCCAAAGGAATTATGAGGTCTTAAACAAAGTGATTTGTTGTGTGAAAACTCTAGCTGACACCTAACCCACTAACAATTGTTTTAAATTCGAGGAATTAGTTTGCAAGGTCATTTTTTCCCAAGGGTATTACTTTAAATAATTGGGGTCTAAAAAATTCGAAAGGCATATTGAGGTATTAAACAAACAAAAAATTGGGTGTGAAAACTCTTGCTTCCACCTAACACCCTATCGTTGTTTTAAACTCAAAATCCTTTCCAACAGTGTGAGAATCATGTCAAACAGAGTTTGTATGAAAAATTTATGCCTCTCCAAGTTAACTTATTGTGATTGATGACCATGGTATGAGTGTATGCCACACAATCCTTGTTAACATGAATATGCGACCACCCACATGTGGACACTAAAGAACACTATAAAGTGTTCAACATTATAATTCTAGTTAAGAAAGTCAAACCTTAACTCTACTTGGCTATTGAGTTGTGTTATATTCTAGTTCATTAGGAAGAGTAGGGGTTCCATTTGATGTTATTGTGTTTTGTTTGATAGTTGAGGAGAGAAGATGGGAGCGAGAAGTAAGTGAGTAAAATATCTGGGGTTAGTATTTTGTAATAGCCATAGAGGTTAAAGGCCCCAAGTAACTCTATAGAGAATATCACTTCTTTGTACTTACTCCAATGTGTTATCAATTCATTATAGCTAAAAATTAATGGAAAAAACGCCAGTAATAAGGAGACTTAAAGTAATGTTCTTAGAGGCACACTAGTTTGTACAAATAGGTTTACTAGGGATCTCATACATGAATGTGGGAAAGCATCTTTTAGATTTTGATGCAAGTATTTTTCCTGAGAATAAAATTGAATGGATAAGAACCAAATAGAATGTCTATAACATCTAAGAGAAGTTTAATTAATAGAACAATACAATTCTAGCTTCTTGTATTCGTCTTATGTAACATTAGAATAATTAGAATATTATCAATATATATCCGTCTATAAAACGTTAAAAATTCAATGACAGAAGCATACTATGGAGTCATGGAAGAACACTTTTCTTAAAAAAAAGAAAATACATAAGATTTTATGTTCATGAATATGGTGGCTAACAAATTTCAAAGAACATTTCACATTCCAGAGTGAGACGTGCTAGAAAATATCTTACAAAGTGATAGGTAGGAGATTCTCATCCATTTACCCCATCTTGGAGATGCAACCTATTAAGCAATGGGGACTATAATATTACAATGGTCCAATATCGACTATAAGAATGATGTAATCTAAGTATATCACTGTGCAGATAACATCCATAAGAGAGCAACAATAGTGATAGCAATTTTTCTATTTAAATCCATGTTTTATAGTTTTATATGTTTTACTTATATCACATTGAAAAGTAGGGTGGATTTTATAATGAATTTTATTAAGGATTTGATAAAAAATTGCAACATTGTGAATTATAAGATAAGCTCATAGTAGGGTGGATTTTATAATGAATTTTATTAAGGATTTGATAAAAAATTTCAACATTATGAATTATAAGATAAGCGCATATTATGTGAGGTGGGTCAGGAAGTTGAGCAAATGAGTAAGGTATTGGTAGAGGAATTAACAAATATTTATGATTTGAGGAGAACATACTAAATGAATAAAGATTCATGTTATAATCCTACGTGCTTATTGAATACAATGGAAGAGATAATATTCACTACAATAACCATATCTTTCAAGTTGACCCCTAGCTTTATGTCTTATTTTAAACTATTGATAAGTTGTGGGAAACCTTCCATGTTCTCCTCCATTAGCATGATTGTGATTTAAATTGTTATTACTTTAGTGCGATTTTATTTTGTATCAGAGTTGCACCAAAGTCTAGTTTATACAATAGTAATGGATCTTGCATTATGGGCTTCTAAATAAACACTTTGTTAAGCCTTATTTTTTCACAATGATTTTCATTTACACTAAAAAAATATGAATGTTCCTAAGCATACTTCTATTCAACCAATAACAAAATTTGATTCTGTAACACTATTTGTATCACTTGATCTTTCATCAAGTTGCTCCTTTTTTATTCAAATCTCCATATTATTCTTCTTTGAAGATGACATCTCAATTATAAGATTTTCATCCTAATCTAGAATCTATAGATTGTATAACTTGATTATAGCATATATTTCTAAAATATGTAATCATCACAAAACATTGTTTTCTTTTCATCCAACTTTTTCTTCTTTTTCCTATATATGTGGATATAATCCTTGCAAACAAATAATATCAAGTGGGAAATTAATTTCCTCTCCCATCTCAAGCTTCCTCTATTGCCTTGTCACCCATGGGTAAATTAGGTAACGAATTGACCAATCGACACAAGGTTGCAAGTGCTTCATTGCAAAATGCTTTATCAATTTTGCATTGGATATCTTTAGCCTTGAATTTTCCACTTGGATTTGATTTTCCCTTTATGTTTCTTTATCTTTCTATGGATAATATGGTACAACATTTTCCTTATAATCTGGTGCTATTGAACAACATGCCAAACTCTTTTTACCAAATTTCTCTATCACCATAGCAACAAAATTCCTAAAGATTTTAAAGATCATAGTTTTCATAATCATAATCACAATTCATGTCTCTCTACTAAAATTTCCATTTCTAAAAGTGGTAGAATATTAATCATAGTCAATGGAGATGGCATATATACACTCATAAATCTATGAATGAACTAAATTCGATAACTATAACAATTTCTCCAAGCTTAAAGAAATATTAACAAGTGGGTGCAAGGTAATGATGGTCTCTCATGATGAGTTAGTCGCAATTCAAACCCATAAAGGAAACAATATATTAAATTGTAGGGATGATTAGAGGTACTTGTAGATTAAATTCAAAGATGTTCTAAATAGATGAAATGTAGGAAAATGAAATAACTTTCTAGGCATATATTTTTCATTTATAAAAATTGTGTCTAACTATGTGAATTTTGAGTTTTCAAAACATTGGTATGTTATTTTTTATACAAAAAATAATGAATATGTTTATGTTATTGCAATACTTGAGTATCTAAATAGTGAATCTTGCTATAAAAATTGTAGACAATAGATTATTCTTGTGCACAACTATTGTGTGTGTGTGTGTGTGTGTAAGTCATTATATCCTTGAAATTGGAAGGCATTCTGTTAGTGCAACCTAAAAGGATCTTATAATTATCAAACAACCCATTTTTCTAGATTGCAAATCTCATGTCCTTTAGTACATAATACCATTTTTTTTTTCTCCAAATGGTTAAGGCCAAAAAGAGGAAATAAATGAGGGATGTAACTTAAGGTTTTGATACATCCTATGAGAAAAATATATTAAAAATAGTAACACCATTTTCTCAATTATATATTTAGAATACACATGGATGACTTTATATGTTTCTATAGTTTCATCGATAATGAATTTGTCTAGCGTATAGAAAAATAGTTTCAAAATAGAGAGATATATATGTTTTCTTAAAACTTGATGCTTTCATGTATTTGTAGCCCAAATTGTGACACCCCTTTCATTGCCCCAAATTTTTAAATGTAAATAAGAACATGTAATGTTGGGGTGTCAACATTGATGCTATGATTTCAAACACTATTATATGAAGTAATGTATAATTTTATTAATAAAAATGAAAAAGCTAAAAGAAAGGGGACAACCAACATATTATGATGCCTTTGGGAGGGGGAAAAATTGACTTAAGAGGAAAAATATCTCTTGGGTTAATATTTGAGTTTAATGTGATGGTTAGTCTTCCCAAGAATTTGAAAGGTTGGGAATATGAAGGATCAAAGTGTGATTGTGAAAATAAGAGGGAGGAGAGATCAAGGGGTTCTTGTTTTTAATTCTTAAGCTTATAGTTTTGTCTCTTCTATTCCTTTCTCATACATATCTTTATCACTTAGAAAATTTGAATTAGAAAAAGGATTGGTGACAAAACTGAGATAGGTTCAGACATTAAGACTAGTTAAAAGTTGTGAGTGACAACTTATGTGACAAGAAATGAATGTGTTGCAACACTTTTTCTCTAGACTAGATGGCTTTGGGAACTGAAGAGTGGAGGGGGGAGGGACTGCAAAGATCAGAGAAGGACTCCCTTATGCTATGAAGAACTGCATGGTATTTTTTTGATGTGAGGCTTGTCAAAGATGGAAAGGATGATCATTAAGTTTTCATGTGTGTGTTTGAAGGAGAATGTCCTTCACTATTGGTATTAAAATACGGACTACATCTAAGTGTGTGAAATACCCCTGAGTTAAGTTCTCCTCAAAGCATCAACATCTGGCATGGAGGTCACCATCTGACAAACATTGTAGCAGCGATGAGCCTATGGTGGTGTGGAACGCGGCTCACCCTAATTTATTTTCTAGTATTTTTTTGGTTGCAATAGATAAATATTTATTTTGCGTTAATCATATATTTATGACATATATGGTTTAGTAATGTGCATGATTATTCAATTTTTATTTTCAGCAAGTTTATACGTACATGCATTTAACCTTCAACAAATTTATCATGATCGTAGTTGTTATAATATTTGGATGTAGCTCTCTATATGTAATAAATTTTTCAATGGCACTAGTCGAAGAAGATAGGCATCCTAAATTCTTCTTTAAATAGGTCATGTTGGAATTTCTACTATAACTTTTCTTCTAGGAGATTCCAGAAGCTAAAACTAGGACCATAGTGAGGGGATATCACATTGATCCTATGATCCAATTTTCAGATCTTCAATCATGAAATTATACAAAATACAACTAGAGGAAGTTAGGCTCTTTAAATTCATTTTTAAATGGGAAATTTTGGGATTTCTTATATAGCATTTCTTCTAGGAGGTTCCAAAAGTTGAAAATTGGATCATAGTGAGGGGAAATCCTATTGATCACTTGGTCCAACTTTCAAATATTAGATTATGATATTTTAGGAGATATGAAAAAAGGAATTTGAGCTTCCTTAATGCTCCTAAAATCATGCATAAAACAAATAATGTTGGAATGCATGTTATAATTTTATTTATTTTATTTTAATTTTTCCATTTTTTTCTTTTTTTGAGGTTTCAGAAGCTAAAACTTAGACCACATTGAGAAGAAATATTTTTGAACATCTTCTCCAACTCTCATATCTTGGGTAGTAATTTTTTAGGAGATATGATCATATGAAGGCGAGCTTGCTATATTTTCCTAAAATCATGCATCAAGAAAGTCATGTTGAAATTTTCACTATAAATTTTCATCTTGGAGGTTTAGAGAGGGTGAAAGTTAGAAAATTGTGTGGGTAACTCCCAATGAACATCCACTTCAATTTTCATAAGTTTGAGTCTATAAATAGGAGATATCCCCTAGGGATTTTCCTATATTATTTTGCATGGAAAGTGTTTGAAGAAATGTCTAAATGTTTTAATGAATCACTACATACAAATTGTTTGATTAAATGCCCTGATGAAAATTTTATTTTAGGGATGATGATATTGTTATTGTATGATAGTATTATCATAGTTCATATATGCTTATTTTCATGCAACAAGATAAACATGTAGGATTCTACCTAGATTCCCTAGAGCATCCCAACATGATTGCTAGAATTTATGGCTAAGTGATGCAACCATAACTATTAGGGGGAATGACTTAACTTATCTCTTGCTAGTTTTAGTAAATTTCTTTAATGTTTTGAGAAGTTTTCGTATGGTGATAAATAATAGCATAGGCATGATAAAAAAGCATGAGATGAAATTGTTCAAGGTTGCTTGTCATTTGAATAGATATTAAGAAATGATATGCTATATGCATGAAGATATGTTGGGTGCATATAGTAATGGATGTGCATGCATAAAGACACAGAGAAATTTGTTTTCATAACTTGATTCAAATGACTATAGTGATTAATGGTGAACATGTAACAAGGAATAGGTTGATATAACGATTGGGAACATAATGAATGTGTTGCAAGTAGTCTTGTGGAATTAAGGATATGGAAGTTAAGGTGTTAATGAGAGAATGGTACAAGTGGAACCTATGCATGTTGTCACAATTTAGTGAGTGCACTTCTCCTTGAGTTGTATTGTGGAAGGTTAGTGACATGGAGGGAGGAGTATAGGGAAAAGCGTTCGTGTGTGGGATCTAGAGAGTACATAAAGACCCAAAGGTAGATGAAACTTCTATAAGCCATAAAGATTTGAGACATCCCTAGCCAACCAAAATTGGATACCCTAGAAGTATAGTGGCACAACCCAAGGGAATTTATTGGTTATAGAAGGGTTATGCACTACCTTAAGTTGAGTGGACTGATGGAGGGATGTTATATTATTCATTGTAGGTTTTTGTTGAATAATCTAGGGCAATTTTAACATTAATGATTCTTATTTATAGGATAACTCCTTTTGACGTGTTCATATTATAATTAACTTCTTTATGTTAGTTTGTTATTCAATCATCAAAAAGATTATCAAAACAAGAAAATCAACAAAATACAAGTGCACAAGATGTAGGCTCCATGACAGGTAAAAACCTCGCCTCTTGAGAGGAAAACCCTTCAATCTCTTGTTATAGATATCTATTTGATGAATACCAAGACCATTGAAAAAATCCCTTGACTCAAAATTACTTTCAATATTTTTTACTATTTCATTCATTCACAGTCATCCTTTTTCACACGTCTCTGAGATTCTTCTTCTTTCTTACTATTGTAGCACCATTGTAAGGATTGTCTCAGTCTCCTTTTATTACTTTGACACAGTTCTTAAGCATATTTTTTGTCTCCTTCCTCCCAATAAATTCCACAGTCTAGGGCTACTGATAATCATCTTCACATGACAAGATAACTCCCCTCTCTTCGATTCTTCTCTATCTCGAACCCAATGTTAAAATGGATTCTTGTTGTATGAGTCCTATCCTAGGACAATGACTAGTTCTTCACAAAAACAGTGAGACTGGGATAGCCTTGATTCGAAACCTTGACAAATATATATGAGATAGAGATAGCCTTAGTACGAAACTATGATGGATGTATTTCAGACTTATTTTCATCGTTGAGATTCATATGTAAATTACAAAGATACCTCAGAGCCTTATTTTCATTATGAGGTGAGATCAAGTTCATACTTATAGTGACTTATGCGTTTCCAGTAGGCCGACAGGAAGTCCTTGAACTGAGCCGACATATCCTTATGAAGATAGATGTGCTCGTTGAGCTTATTGTAAGAGAGATAGTGACAATGACTTGGAGTAGGGGTTTGACATGTGTAACATGACTTTGTAATTATATTAATAAATCCTAAAGATATCAAGAAGAAGTCATTGACCTAAGGTACACACATCTTGCTCATGAAACCCATGATGCAAGGAATACTATAAATATTTGTTTCTTCTTTATAATTTCAATTTGTGACGAAAACCAAACCTAGTTACACTTTTCTTCAACACTCCCTCTTAACTAGGGAGGTTTTCATAAATGGTACATGGATATTCTCATTATTGAAGAGATATCATAAAAAAAGTTGGATTGGCAACCCATATGTATAGCATCATAGTAACCAACATTGTTTCCATAGTAAGGCCTTGACTGACAACTCTATCTCTCATTAGATCAGAGCAAAATGTTGCGGAGACCAATACTATAGACACCTTCATCATTGTCTCTCGAGGTATATACCCACCCAGGTATTCACTAAGTATGACATTCTAGGACTATTCTTATCTTGGGTTCCTAGCCGTCAAAGAATATTAGACCTCTTGCCTGCTCTTATCGTGGATGCCCTACACATCCTTAAAGACCACCAGATGCTAGATGATTACCCAATCCTCCATTCTTTCTTCCCAAGTGAAGACAAGAATGTTGTGTCTATATCTCCCTATGAACTTGGGGAAGATATGCCTAAGTTTCCTCTGAGAAGAAACTTCCCCAAGCTCCCTTTTACTCAGGAACTTGTCAGAGCTCCCTCTTAGCTGGGGACTCATCTATACATTAGCAAATTCTTCTTTCTGGTCCTTCAGTTGCTTTATTAACTTCTCTCCTTGATGTCATGAAATTTAGTTGAGCTTCTTCCTTGAAGGGAAATATCCATCTATCACTTTCTTATTACATCATGTCATTCCTTTCTTCTTGGAAAGTGGCATTCTTGGTACATATCTGGAACGTTCTTCATATGGATACTTCTTTTCTCTTCATGCTTCTTTAAGGATTTTCCATCCACCGCGTGAATGTTGGTTGTACTTGTACTTACAAATCTTGTTCTCGTAGCCCTGCATGAATTCATCTAGATATTATTCAAGAAAAAAAACATCATATTAAATAAAATCATACGTTACGAGATGGATCTTCATCAGGATGTCTTCTTGTAAGTATCAACATCCTACACACATACTAACATATCTCCCAAAGATATCAATTGTCAAGAATCTTCATCTTTTACAGACTTTCATTAGAGTCTTCATATCTTTCCGAGATATTTTCTAGTAAAATATTCTTGGTCTTCATATCTTCAATGTCCAATGAGGTTCCGAAGAACTATATCCTTTATGTTTGACTGCCATGGATTTTGTCCTTCATGATTCCAATGATGTGCCACAAGCTCTTGCTCCTAATACTTTGATGATGCTACGATGCATCTTAATATTATGGTTATATCAAAAGATTTAGGAACTTATGATAGGACTCCTTTTTGTGAGAGATTTGTTTCTCCCTCTTTCTTTGGCCCTTTTCTTCAACTTCCTCCATCTTTCTGGTGATATGAGATTCTATTCACATTCTTTCCATAGTATTGAATATTATACTATCTTTCTCTATCTAGCATAGAGGCCATAGATTGTTGAATGAGGTACCCTTCTTCTTATCATCTTTCCTAGATCTCCCGATAGAGATCGCATGAAGATATTTCTTTGTTCTTAGATAACATTGCTTATGTGTAGGTTTAAGTGATGTGACCTTCTTTGCTATAATTTTAGAGAATATATCTTCTAGCATTTCATATATCTCTTTATGTCTCTTATTCTTGATAAATAGTCATGGGGGGACCTTTGAGTGATTTCATATGAATCCTATGAGTCTCTTGATGCATTCAAGAACCGCTTGACCTACAGAGACCTTTCCATAGACATCAATGACTTCTCTTTTCTATGAGGATTATGGAAATCCTCCTTATTCTATGCAAGGACCTTTTTCATGACGACTATGAATTTCCTCCATTATTTCTATTTCCTTGCAAAATAAAGTCATTAAACCAAAAATTGGTTAAACATGAAGGATACTTACTTGGCATGTGAAGAGGAGATATTCACCTCAATGCTTCCTTTGCTTGAGTCGCCCATCACCAGTATCCTTCTTGCACTGTTCAACACAAAGCATGACAAAAACTACTTCAGACTATATGTTATTACAGTTTTCGAAACATCTTTATCATATTAAATCCTAAGGTATATTGACTCCTTATCAAGTCTTTATTATGTACCTCAAATGGCACTGAGACCTAGCACGAAGTGGTATGAAATACTTAGCATACTGTGTTATCTCTAAGACTTCATGCTTCACTGAGAGTTGATACACCTTCACTAGAGTCATTGGGATCAGCATTATACCAACAAAATCTATATTGAGGAATTTATCTATCCATGAGATCGGTACTGAGATTTGTAGCTCTTCCTTTATTAAGATCATGACTGCGTTTATACGATTTCTTGTATGTCGAGACAGAGGATATCACCGAGACCCTTATCATCATAATTATGCTAAGAAAATATGATCCTATTTGTAATATGTATGTCAAGGCTTTGTGTACTTTTGTGTGATCCTCATTAAACATGCCAAGATAGTAAGCCTATGATTATAGTTGGGCGTTCAAAATGTCGAGGCCAAGACTCTGATTTTATTCCTGCATTAATATCTTCATCATGATAGATATGTTTCATTTGTTCAGTATGGTGAGAGAGAGTATGCACCAAGAGTATGATTTTGTTGAATCACATATACGTCGAGACAAGGTATGCTGAGAGTGTATCACCGTGTCTTCTTAGTTATGCAGGAACAAAGAACACTGAGAGAGTATCACCAAGATCAAGACTGAATGCTAAGAATGTGATGTGATCCTTATATTTTTTGCTATGTTAAGATGATATAGAGATTGCATCTAGGATGTCGAGAGTGCATTTAGTATGCTCAGACTACGTTTAGTATGCCTGCACCAAAATCCTCAGTATATTACTCATCAAAGAACAAAGACCTTATGATATTGCAATATATTTTTGAACTTACTCACTATTATTATTATCGAGGATTTCAGAGATATTAGAGATCCTTTGTATAATGAGACCAACTCCAAAATTCCTGAATTGGTCATGTATTAAGGTCTGATGGTGGCACCCAGTTGTTATATGTTACTGCACTGAGGTAATACTTTACCAACAATGTAGATGAATCCAAGACTGACGATAACCTTCAAACTGAATAAGTTTCACTTAAATACTAATGATGAGAATTTCTTCGCAAGCCTCTTCGTGGTATAGTTGATCTTATTCAGGCCCTATACGAACCATAACTCTGATTCCATGTTGAAAAATCTAGGGAAATTTTTAACATTATTGATTCCACTTTCTAGGATAACTAGATGTGATGTATTCTTATTAGAATTAACTTATTTATGTTAGTGTTTCCTTCAATCATCAAACAACTTATCAAAACAAAACAAACAATTACAAGTGCACAAGATGTAGGCTGCAAGCCAGGGCAAAACCTCTCCTCTTGAGAGGAAAACCCTTCAATCTCTTACTATAGAGATCTATTTGCCAAATAACAAGACCATTGACAAAATTCCTTGATTCAAACTTAATTTCAATAATTGTCACTATCTCATTCATTCACAGTCATCCTTCTTCACATGTCTCTGAGATTTTTCCTCTTTCTTACTATCGTAGCATTTTTGTAAGCAGAGTCTCGGTCTCCTTTCATTACCTTGACATAGTTCTTAAGGAGAGTCTTTGTCTCCTTCCTCGCAACATAGTCCACATTCCAGGGCTACTGATAATCTTCTTCGCATGACAAGATATCTTATATATCTTCAGTTCTTCTCTATCTTGGACCCAAGCTTAACATGGCTTCTCACTGTATGAGCCTTGTCATAGGACATTGACTGGTTCTTTGCACAAATGATGAGACTGAGATATCCTTGATTCAAAACCTTGATATATATATATATATATATATATATATATATATATATATATATATATATATATATATATACATACATATATATATATATATATATATATATATCTATATATATATATATATATATATATATATATATATATATATATATATATATATATATATATATATATATATATATATATATATAGATATATATATATATATGTATGTATATATATATATATATATATATATATATATATATATATATATGAGACAGAGATAATCTTAGTATGAAACTTTGATGGATGTATTTCAGACTTATCTTCCTCGTTGAGATTTCTATGTAAATTATAGAGATACCCAATAGCCTTCTTTTCATTATGAAGTGGGATCACATTCATTCTTATAGTGACTTATGTGTTTCCACTAGGTCGACATGAGGTCCATGAACTGAGCTGACATATCATTATGAAGATATATGTGTTTGTTGAGCTGACTATAAGAGAGATAGTGACAATGTCTTGGAGTAGGGGTTTGACATGTGTAACATGACTTTGTGATTATATTAATAAATATTAAAGACATCAAGAAGAATTATTTGACCTATCGTAAATACATCTTTCTTATGAAACCCATGATGAAAGGAATAATATAAATATTTGTTTCTTCTTTATAATTACAATTAGTGATGAAAACAAAACCTAGTTACACTTTTGTTCAACAATTTTTCGGGTTGGTGCCTTGACCTTATTTGCATTAAATATTGGTTATATATCATATTTTCTTTCTTGAGTCATGGCCCAAACTAAGAATGACCCAATGTTAAAAAAAATAGGAGCAACATATCCTATGGTTAAGAGAAAATAAGAGGTTTTCTTCAAGGTAAAGGTTTTCTCCAGATAAGTGTTGTAAAAATTATTAATTATGACACTTGAATTTTATTCACACTTAGAGATTTGTTTAAATGTATGATTAAGTGCATGATATGAGTATATTCTTGTGAGATTTCATGAAGCTGTGATCATGTTTTAAGACATTGTACTGAAACAATTTGTGTTGATATAACCGATATGCATAAGGGTGCAAGGGAGAGGGACCACATAGTTGTTACAAGGAATAATTTTGGGTTGTGAACTTGCTACGAATTTGACAAAAAAATATTTGTTTGTTTGATCAAATTGTTATTTTTATTCATGTGATGAAATTCATAATGATCTCAAAATACCACCTTTTAGAGTTGTATTAGAGGGCATGTGTGGATAAAGGGTCAGTAAAGGAGGGCTTGAATGGTTCAATATGAACTTGCTAGATAATAAAGTCAAATCTATGAAAATGGCTTAAGAAAGGAGTTTCATTTATCTGTTTGGAAGATATATTTGATCTATGAAAATAATATGAATGTGTGAATGGTAAGAAAGTACAAGATGATACTTGCTATGTTTTGGGCAATATAGTAAGGTTACCTAGTGAATCCAATGTCACATGGAATTTCCATATGGAAAATGTGCAAGAGGGATATCATGTTGTTAACTACCACCTCAAAGAAAGTAGTGCGCTTATGCTTATAAGACTTCTCATGTGAATTATTGGAAACAAGAGAGCTTGAGAATTAATTTTAAAAATATATGTTACTGAATAGCATGCAATATGTGCAAGTATGGCATGTGAATGACAAGGTGTATATGCACATGTTTGGGTGCATCATTGAAGGCATTGTTTGAATTTGTAAATTAGATACATAGTGCAAATTCCCTTTATGAATATTCATTGAAAATTGTGTGTAAGAAAATGAAATGATGGGGTTGTGACTAATATCTGAGGTTGATATCATTTCATGGGTTGCTAAATGTTGCAACATCAAGTATGCTAAGAAGTTAGTTGAACTTGTAAAAAATTTCTTAGTTGAGATTGCATGTGATGACAACAAAATAAGTAGGGAAAGTAGCAAGAAAGGTACAAAGGTAAAGGAATTGGTTAAGAATTCCTTTGAACTCGCTAATTGATATTATTTTTTTCCAAATTAATGTATATGTTGCATGGATTCCAAACAAGGGGTATGGTTAAGGAACAAAATTGTAAACACACAAGTATTTAGTAAAATATTAATAATAAGTGATGCATTGATCTTCCATGTTGAGAAAAGATTAAATTAATGAATAATACACTGATGAGATAAAATATGTTTAGTGATGCACCTAGAGAGCGCATGAATATGTGGGATGTATGAAGAAAATGTACAATATGCAATTGTGTTCATGAGTCCCTGGGTATTTGGCCCAATAGGTTCTAATATTGAGACAAGTGATTCTATCATAAAATGTTGATATTTTTCATAAGGATCATGTAAATCGAAGGATTTATTTTTCCTATTTAATTTGAAAATTGTATTGAATTATTGATATATGAAAAAAATGTTTTCATTAATACCTAGTGGGTTATAACAAAGGAAAGAATCCTTCAGGGTGGAAAGAGTGCTAGAATGTTTGTGAGGCATCCATGAGTTTCTATGGCATGATTTGGTTATGAAACTCATATTATGAATTATGATGGTACATATACATGATGAATTGAGTGAATAAATGCTTGTATGAAATAATCAATTGCATGATTGAATGTCATGAAAACAAATAACTTCTAATAATTTTGAGGAATTTTTTAGTAGTGGAATGAGCGACATGAATCCCTCGTCTTGCAAAGCAAAGTGGAAGTCAATTACTCATGAATTTAAAGATATGTATCTTCTATATTTTACCCTTTAGTTGTTGGAATAAATGTTTCAATGCATTACAAAATGCAGATTGGAATCTTTGTGAAGCAAATATACATTGAAATGATAGCTTCATTTCAATTTATTTTAAATCAATTAAAAGTGATTGAATTATTATTTGTATAATAATTATAAGATCACTTCAAGGGATGTTATAAATCTTGCAATGAAAATATTTTATGTATGATAACCTACCACTGTTTAGTTGATTGAAAGTATAGATTGTAGTTGAAATGAATTTGGTTATGATAAGGGGCATTGAGTACTACCATATGCAAGAGCCAAGCATCATCGGAAGAATCTCATATTATGAAATATGATTCCTATATGAAGCAACTTTGGAAAAGAAAATAAAAACTAAGGATATTTGATTTAAATTATTATTATTAATCTCATGGAAACTATATGCTTGTGATATAGGTGAGATGATGATCTATCTAGGAATGATAGATGATTGTTTTGAAGTGGAAAATCCTAGGGACAAATCCATTGTGGTGACACTGATAACCTTTGCCATACATTCATCACCATGAGTTATGTAATGAAAATGTGTTGTGTTATCTATAGAAAGCCAAAGGTATTCCTTGGCTATACGACTCCATAACTTTCAAGAATCTTCTTGTGCAAGGAAGTCTTATGAAGGAACAAATCGACCAAGGAACTAACGAGGAAAAGAGGGGGATGAATGATATTGAAAGGTTTATGCCTACAAAGAAGGGGATACTTGAATAAATTGGTTTTCAAATATTCATGTACGTACCCATTGGGATCATGAATGGATTGGGTGAGTCTAAGAAAATAATGAGTTGGACTTTTTCCCATGTGGAAGCCTTGTAAAGTAATGAAAAACCATGTAGGAATGTGTTGGAATTCTAGGAGGTATAGAGGTAACTAGTCCAAGAAAAATGAATTACATTGCTTGAAGCGACAAATCAGGTGTTATGCAACCAGCTCACAAAATAGAAGAAATGATATAGCAACAAATTCAAAATAAACCTCTTCGAGGGGGAAACCTCCTTTATATTACACAAATGAGAAATTCTTCGATGATACAAATGGTAAAACCTCCTTTCTATATATAGGAGTCTAAGGGGTCACAATATAATCAAAGCTGACATAACAATAATAATATAAGAGCACAACAATAACAATAGGCGCTACAATGACAATATTAACAGGGGAATCATTAGTATTATAGGGACCTAACATGCCCCTCTCCTTCAAAAAAGTGTTGTCGTCAATGCTTAAGTAGTTATGGATGCTTCTGTATAAAATTTTCATCCTCCCATGTGGAATGTTCAATGGGTAAGTCCTTCCACTTGATGAGATACTCCGAAATTGATCGATTTCGTAGATGTCGAGTTCTTGTTTTTGTGACTACTATAAGGTTCCAATATGATATTTCCTTCCTTGTCAAGTTCTGGAAATATTGTTTTAACTAGGGGCTTGTCACTTATAACCTTCTTTAAGAATGAAACATGGAAAACTAGGTGCACTCAAGAAGCTGCAAGGATCTCCAATTTGTATGCCATAATACCAATCTTTTGCGGCACCATGTATGAACCATAATTCATTGCTGATAATTTATTATCCTTCTTAGCTTTCTTGAGGGAAATTTGTTTATATGGTTGTAGTCGTAGGAATACCAAATCACCTACATCAAAAATTATTTCACTGCGTTGTTGGTCTACCTATTGTTTCGTTCTATTCTGTGCCAAAGTGAGGTTATCCTTTAATAATTAGAGAACTTTTTGTTAATGCCCAATGTGATCCTCCACTACTTGAACCTTATAATTTTCTCTTAAATATGATGTGATGGACAGTGGATGATATGTATAAAGTGCCATAAATGGGGTCATTTTTGCTGTAGTATGGAAGGAAGTGCTATATCACCATTCAACTAGAGGCAACCATTTGACCCATTGTGTCTGTTTATCAGATACAAAGGAACGAAGATATCCTTCCAAACATATATTTACTCTCTCAGTTTGCCCATCAGATTGAGGATGATAAGATGAGTTATGAGCTAACTGAGTATGAAGAGAAGAAAATAATTTTGTCCAAAAATTTCCAGTGAAAATGGGATTTCTCTTGCTTACAATAATATTTTTGTTTCCATGTAGCTTTTGATTTGTTTCCATAAATGAAGTCGAAGATGTACTGGCTTTAAATGGATGAGATAATGCACAAAAGTGTGCATACTTGGTAATTTTTTTAACTACCACCATGATGACGCTCTTTCCTTCGGACTTGGGTAAACTTGTGATAAAATCCATTGAAACCTCCTCCCAGCATTGGCTTGGAATGGATAAAGGTTGTAATAGACCTAGGGTCTTAATTGTTTCAACTTTACTTTTTTGGCAAACCAAACATTCCGCCACAAATTTTTGAATATTCGATTTAAGGCCATCCCAAAAAAAATCCTTCTTAACCCTGTAGTAGGTTTTTAAAAATCCCGAGTGCCCCCCTAAGGGAGAGGTGTGCAATTCCATAAGAATATTTTTTTTGATTTGGGAATTCTTACATAGGTATAAGTGATGTTTGTACCATAACAAATAAATTTCCAGCTAAATGCATCATATGTACTGGGATCTTGTTGTAAATTTTGAATGAGTTCCCACACTTCTTCATCATTCTCCCATTCATCCCTTTGCTTTGTTTATACAATCTGGTTGGATAATAGAAATGGCACAAATAAATGATTCCACATCCTCATCCTTTCTTGAGAGTGCATATTCCACAACATTTTGTTTCCCTTTTTTGTAGATGATTTCAAAGTCATAACCCAACATCTTTGTGACCCATTTTTGCTGCTTTTCTAAAGATAATATTTGTTCTAAAAAGTATTTAAGACTATCATGATCCATTTTTACCTTAAAGTGTCTTCCCATTAGGTAGGGTCCCCATTTCTTAAGTGAATCTAGTATTTCCAACATTTCCTTCTCATAAATAGCTTTCTGTAAATACTTTACTTTGATTGGACAACTTGCAAAAGTAATGGGTCTTTCTTCTTGCATTAAAATAAAACCAATTTCATTTCCCGAGGAATAACATTACATAATAAAGGTTTTTGTGAAGTCCGGCATAGCTAAGACTGGTGCTTGGAACATTGCCTCTTTAATATGTTGAAAGACCTTCGTTGCTTCTAGAGTCCATGAAAATGCATCTTTCTTCAATAATATTGTTAGAGGTGTTGCGATTCTCCCATAATTCTAAACAAACTTGCGATAATACCTTGTCAACTCAAGAAATCCTCACAGATGCTTTATGGATGTGGAGATTTTCCATTCCTTAATGGCTTTAATTTTGCTAGGGTCTACCTTAACACCTTCATGAGATACAATATGACCTAGATATTCCACCTCTTGTACTCCAAAGAAACATTTGGAGCTTTTTGCATATAATTGTTTCTCCTCCAATAGTCTGAGCACCCTATCAACATATTGAACATGATCCTTCCAAGACTTGATGTAGATTAGTATATCATCAAAAAATACTAACACAAATTTTCTAAGGAAGGGTTTGAAAAAGGAATTCATTAAACCTTGAAATGTAGAAGGTGCATTGGTAAGGCCAAAAGGCATCACCAAAAATTTCATAATGACCCTCGTGAGTTCTAAAAGTTTTTTTTGGAATTTCTTCAGTCTTCATTCTAATTTGATGATATCTTAAACAAAGATACAACTTGGTGAAGTAAATTGATCAATGCAATTCATCAAATAGTTCATCAATTACATGGATGGGAAATTTATCTTTAATAGTGAGCTTGTTGATCTCACTATAATCTAGACACATACGCGATGATCCATCCTTCTTGTGAACCAATACTACTGGAGCAAAGAAAGAACTTTGACTAGGTTGAATTATACCAGCCTCTAGCATTTCTCCAACCATACATTACATTTCACTCTTCTGGGCATAAGGATATATGTAAGCCCTGATGTTTGGAGGAATACTTCCTAGAATCAAATGAATAGCATGATCATGATCATGAATAGGTGGGACGCCTTTGGGAGTCTCAAATACCTTGGAATGATTGTCCAAGACTTTCTGGAGATCTAGAGAAATAAATGATTTCGATGTGGGAACCTCTAGAGAACATAATTGTGAAATTATGCCTTTTTGTTCTTTCTTTAGAAGCTTTATCATTCTGATATAGTTGGCTATCTTTCCCAATTTCCCTGTGATACCCCTTAATTCAACTTCCTTTCCTTCCGAAACAAATTTCATGAAAAGTTCTTGAAAATTAAAAGCTATTGTACCCAAGGATTGTAGCCACTAGACTCCTAGTACAACATCAGCACCACCCATTGGAATGGAAAGCATTGAGCTATTAAATACATATTCTCCCATGGATAGCTTGATATTATGGCACTTTCGAGAGAAATTTATGGTTCCTCCACTTGCAACCATCACTTGACACTCTAGTGCTGGATATAGGAATAAATTCAATTCCTTAGCTTTCTTACAATGAATAAAATTATGGGTATTGCCTGATTCAATCAATAGTATTACCTTTTCCTTCTTGATATGTACTTCTATCTTGATAGTTTGAGGAGTGGTAATTCTAGCCAATGCATTACAAGATATGGTTGGATTCATTTCTTCTTTCTCTAGGGTTTGTTCCTGGTGTATATCCTCTTCTTTTGAAATTTCATGTTCTTTTTCTTCCTCCTCTTCACAATCTATGTAAAATAATTTCTTCTTAGAACATTTATGACCTTTAGTGTATTTTCTATCACAATTGTAACAAAGCCATTTTGATATTTTTTCTTCCAATTGTTTTGGTGTAAACATTGTCGGTTGTGGAAGGCTAGGGGAAACAACACTTCCATATTTATAGTTGTAAGTGGTAGGTTTACTTGTTGCCATATATATATATATATATATATATATATATATATATATATATATATATATATATTTCCGTTTTTCTTTCCAACCTGAATTCCTTCTCTAATGAATCAGGTTCCCAAAGGTGAACCTCATGTTCGATTTTATCCTTTAAAGTCCCTATGAAAACATCAATCCTATGCTCCTCTGGAATATATGTTACCCTTATATTCAATTTCTGGAAGTCCTCAATGTTCTCCATCATTGAACCCTTTTCTTTGAGATTTATCAATTGGCTAAAAAAAGTGTTTCATTTTGTATCCTCATAATGTGCTATCATTTCTTCCGTACAAATTTCCCAAGTGATAATTTTTTTACGAAACTAGAGCCATCAATACCATACAAACTGATTTGGTTCCAAATATAAAGTTTCAATGCATACCTTTTGTGTGTTTTTCACATTATGGAGATCGAAATATTTCTCCATCTGTAGTATCCATGTTACGGGATCCTTGCCAAAACTTCCTCATATCGATCTTTGGAACATGGTGGGTCTTCAATACAATTTTAGGGTCTATGAAATCGTGATTAACATTTCTTTTTTCTCATCATGAGTTTCATTTACTACCTTTTTTCCATTAGTAAGCCTTTCTTGTAGCAACTTTGTCAAATCTGTGTTCAAACCCTCCATGTTTCCTTTAAGTTTTTCTTCTATATCATCCATCTTAGCTTCCACGTCATTCATCTTAGCTTCTACACCTTTATTTAGACCATCCATCTTAGCTTCCATGACTTTTTTTAAACCATCCATCTTAGCTTTTGTTTCTTTTTGTGAGAGTGAATTTTGTTTCCCTTGGTCTCGTAATTTTGATATATCATGTTTCATTTCTTCCTCTTCTTCATGAGTCATGCTAGAGATTTCAAGTTGCTTACTAGGTGTTTCCATTTTCTTTCTTTGGGGCATCAATTAATGATAATAATGCTTCACTATGGCCTTTGAATTCCTTCAAACTATTTTTTCAACCAAACTTATGCGAAATTTGAAAAAAAGTACACACTTTTTTTTTCTCTTTGTAGGATCTCAATATTGAATCTGTTGTATCTCTATAATTTCAAATCTCCAAGGTATGAAATTTCAGTCTTGCGGTAGCCCTCTGAGTCCTCTTTCCAACCAACAAGTCTGATCAATATTGGATTCCCCAAGCTAGAGTTATGCCAAATCTCCCATGATGACCTGATTATAGACTCGTTCCATAGAGAGAACTTGTATGAAGCACCACGTGTCACTGTTTCAAACTTAGGACCTAAGAATGATACATAGGAAACTTCAGGTTGTTCTCTTTCTGTAAATTTTTATGAAATTTCAATCTGATACTAAGAGAAAAAGTTATCACGCGTTTCCCCAAGTCACCTGTTTGAGATATAATTTGGGAGCCTGCAAAAACCCTAACTTTCATGGATCCTATGTCAGAAAATATAGTGAGACAAGATCTGACATTTGGACCCGAGATTCACTGTGATTTCTGCTCAAATGGGTTTTAGTTTTAGCATCTGAAACATCGTACAAAAAACATTATAGATAACATTCCATGATGGCCTATTTGGAGCAACGAAACCCTAGAATCCAAAGCTCTGATACCAATTGTTATGCAACCAGATCACAAAATAGAAGAAAAGATAGAGAAATGACATCAAAATCAGACTATTTGACGCGGAACCTCTTTTACATTACACAAATGAACAATTATTCGATGATACAAATGACAAAACCTCCTTTCTATATATAGGAGTCTAAGGGGCCACAATATAATCAAAGCTGACATAATAGTAATAATATAAGGGAACAAAAATAGCAATAGTGGGCTTCTATGGGGCATAATAATCTCCATATTCAAGTTCAAGCTCTTCCTCTTCTCCTCATTTTCATCATTCAAATAGTCATAGAAAAATGCTTCTAAAAATCCATTGTTAAAGATAGATGTCAAATTTGATTTTCCCATGTTTAATGGAGAAGTGAATGTAGAGAAGCTAAACAATTGGATTATACAAATCTATGCTTGTTTTTGTACAAAACATATCGAAGAGGATGGTAAAAGATTCAGTTGTCATCTCTTTGGATGGGAGGCAAATATCTTGTAAGGTGGGAGGGAAAAATTCAGAAAGGTAGTAAGCATAATGATAAAATCCTTTGATCATAGTCTCAATTTGTTTGTTCATTAAGAGGGTTGTTTTAACCATTAGGTTACAGGAAAAAATCCATGATGGAGTGGAAAAACTTGAGAGATGGTAAAGGTCTGAATGTTCAAATTTTCGCAATAGACTTTAGGAGATAAGCATTGGAATTGAATATTTCTTTAGACTCACAGGAAATTTTGATGAAATACATTGGATCTTTACATAGTTATCTTCATAACTCATTTTTGTTGTTTGATCCCAATGATCTAGGTTAATCTAGTGTGAAAGCAATTCATCTTGAAAACAGAGGAAAGCAAGGACAAAAATATCACCCAAAGAAGCCTCCATCCAA
Organism: Pinus tabuliformis; assembly: GCA_031772625.1. Classification (NCBI taxonomy): domain Eukaryota; kingdom Viridiplantae; phylum Streptophyta; class Pinopsida; order Pinales; family Pinaceae; genus Pinus; species Pinus tabuliformis. The sequence goes on from CM062813.1 coordinate 226,147,961, forward strand.
GCCCTAGAAAAACAAGTTTGAAGGGAAATGAAACGGAAAGAAGACAACAACAACAAAGAAAGAGGAAGAATATCCATGTTGCACTCATTGCAAGAAATATGGGTACAATGAGGACCATTGTTGGAAATTGCATCCATAGTTAAAGCCTAAAAAGATTGGTGGAAAAGGGAAGTAGAAGACGGTGCTACAATACAACATGACCTAGGTTCTGACTCTAGTGATGAGATACAAATCATAGTCATTGGGGTACAAGGTAAAAGTTCCTTTCATACTAGTTCAAGTTTTGAAAATAAATATCATGATTATGAAAGAAAAAGAAGTTAATTGTTTCATATAAGAGTTGTATCTTATATACTTAGGAAAGCACTATGTTTTTCATGAGAATAAGCACCATCTCACTGAGTGAAATATATTGTTGGAGCTCACTGCATGAAAGTAAATTCAACTCTCATGAATGTAGGACAAATGGAGATACTATTCCACTCCAATGAGAAGTGTACACTCATGGTTGTGAGGGAAAAATATGTTGAGGCATATGATTCATTCAAAGGTTTTAATCCTTCTCATAGGAGAGAAATGTTTGATATTGTTTCTAACTATGATGATATTTTTTAGGAACTGGTGGATTGTGTGTCAAGAGGGATATTTAGCATGAGATCCATCTTTAACAAGATTCCCCTATTCCAAATGTGGGCATGTGTAGGATGTCCATTTTGGAAATGGAAGAAACAAAGAAGTAGGTGCAATACTTGTTGGACCAAGGAGTCATCCAACCTAGCTCATCCCCATTTGGTTTTGCAGTTGTGTTAGTGTCAAAGAAAGATGGCACATGGAGAGTGTATGTTAATTATTACGATCTCAACAAGATTATGGTGAAAAACAGATATCCTCTCCCCTGTATATATGATTTGCTTGATCAATTAAATAATTTTGTTTATTTCACTAAGTTGGAATTATGCATTGGTTACCATAAAATTTGGATTGCAGAAAATGATGTGTGGAAAACTTCTTTCAAGACCAAGGAAGGACTCTTTGAGTGGTTGGTGATTCCATTTAGGCTTTGAAATTCCTCGGTTACGTTTATTCATGTAATGAATTATGTATTTCGACTATTCTTAGATGATTTTGTTCTTGTATACATAGATTATATACTTGTCTTTATTAAAACATAGGATGATCATGGAAAACATGTTAAGCAACATTAGATACTTCCCATAGGTATAAATTGTATATTATGTTATCCAAATTTGAATTTGGAAAAATGTGTTTGGTTTATTTAGGTCATATTGTTGGAGGAGGTCAACTAAAGATTGATCCTTACAAAGTTGATGTAATTGTAAAATGGCATAAACCTACAAATGCAACAAAAGTGAGAAGCTTCTTCAGAGCAATTCAATAATGGAGAAGATTCATAACTAACTTATCATTCATCCCATATCCTTTTCATTCCCTCAACAGTTTAAATAAGTCCTTTTAGCAGGGATGAAATCACTAGAATGATTTTGAACATTTGAAGGAAAAGATCATCACAACGCCAACAATAGCCTTGAGATACCTTCAATATTAATTCAAGATCGAGATGGATGGTAGCGGATATGCCATGGGTGCAGTATTGATGCAACATTGTAAGCCTATTTATTACCACTCTAATACTTTCTCTCATGATATTCGTAACTATCCCACGCATGACAAAGAATTGTGTGCCTTAGTTCAAAGTCTCAAGAAATGGAAGCATTACTTGATAGGTATTGATACTATCATACATACAGACCATTATCCCTTACAGTACCTCCTGTCACATACCAAGTTGCAACATTATCATCCCTTCAGGTGGATGGGGACCTTCAACAATTGTATTTGTCAATAAATTACAAGAAGGCTACAAGTAACAAAGTGGCAAATATTCTTTATACACTTCTTGTTTTTACATCTATTGTTTTGAAGAATGCTTCTTTATATCTTGATAGCTATGGTGAATAGTATGCTATTGATGAATATTCTAAAGGTGTTTATGAGATGCTAATTGATGGATGGCATGTGGAGAACTATCATTTGCAAGGAAATTTACTTTGCCATCATGGAAAAACTATTCCTACAAGTAAAAGAGTCCATGTAATTGAAGAAGCTTACACTTCTCTTGTGTCTAGGCATTTATGGGTACGAAAAACTATGGATCATTTGTAGAGGTTTTGATATTAGCCTCAAATGAAATAAATTGTAACTAAGTATGTAAAGGGGTGTGTGATTTGTTATAATCATAAGCCCACTAATAGAAAATTAAGGTTGTACACACCACCCCCAATTCCGTGTCATCCCTGAGAAAGTGTCTCCATGGATTTTGTAGGGGGTTTCCTTTATCAAAAATGGGTCATGATTACTCATATGTAATAGTAGAGAAGTTTAGCAAGACATGTGTCTTGATGCCATGTAAAAAGAAGATTACTTCTTAGCAAATTACTCATATTTTATTTCAACATGTATGGGTCCATTTTAAACTACCCATATCCATTGTCTTGGATTGATATTCTAGATTTATTAGAGAGTTTTGAACAAGCTTGTGGAGGATGATGGACACCAAGCTAAATAGGAGTATGAGTTCCCATCGATAGACCAATGGGAAGATAGAGGTTATGAATAGAACAGTGATTCATTTTCTTTGAGGGTATTGGAGCAACCATCATAAGTTGTGGGATGAACAAATACATTATATTCAACATGCATACAACTAATACACTTTGCGCTCTTCCACCCAAATTTCACCATTTGATACATGATTTAGGTACCTGCCAAAGTCACCCTTAGATTTGGTCTTTGGGTAAGATGAGGATTACAATGAACAATGTGATGAAGATAGAGCTCTCAAGTTCATTTAGAGGATTGAGATGATACATCAAGCAATGCACCAAAATTTAGAGAAGAGTCAAGAATGATGTAAAGCCTGGCATGGAAAGCATAGGGTTGATCATCAATTCTAGGTTGGATATTGAGTATAGATTAATAATAGTAAGGAAAGGATGAATGGTTAAGGAAAAAAAGTTAAAACTAATCATATTTTTTCCATTCACCATATTAGAAAATATTGTAAGAAATTCTTTCCACCTTGATATTTCAACTTATATGAAAATGTATTATGTACTAAACATAGAGAACTCGAAACTTTATGAACCTCCCATGATCATGGATCTATAGGAGAGTGGTCAAGTTCCATCAGTGGATGGTTTTCTCCAAAGTATTCGGATAAGATACTAGAAGACATCATCATAGACAGAAGAACTAGGAATTCATGTCGAGGAGATGCGGATTATCTTCAAGTGGGTTTCAAAGGAATACATCCCAACAAGGCATGATGGATTGAAAAAGAGAAAGTGAGGGAGAAATACCTTCACTTACCTATTTATTGATAAGGATTTTTGGAGGCACAAAAGCTTCTCAGTGGGGAGGATTGATCTAGGAGGATCCAAAAGGACTCAAAATTTGATGTCCTAAAATCTCAACAAAATCAACATCAAGTCATAGATCTTATCAAGACGATTACAATGGCATGAATGACACATCATTCTATATGTAAAAATTATTCTCATCCGACATTTTTGGCAAACAATCAAATTTTGGACACTAATATTGTCATATGGCCTCACCAGAAGGCACCAAATGGCACTTGTTATGAAACCAACTCACAAAAAGATAGAAAAGATAGATCAATGACTTCAAAATCAACCTCTTTGAGGGGGAAAACTCCTTTACATTACACAAATGAACAATTATTTGGATGATACAAATTAATAAACCTCCCTTCTATATATAGGAGTCTAAGGGGTTACAATATAATCAAAGCCGACATATCAATAATAATATAAGGGCACAACAATAATAATATTGGCCTTCTATGGGGCACACTAATAACAATATGGGGACAATAACGACACAATAATAACAATAAGGGCTACAATGACAATAGTAATGGGGGAATCACTAGTATTATATGGACCTAACATGCTCCTCTCTTTCAAAAAGTGTTGTCCTCAATGCTTGAGTAGTTCTGGATGCTTCTGTATAAAATTCTCATCATCCCATGTGGAATCTCTAGTGGGTAAGATTTTCCACTTGATGAGATACTCTGAAATTAATCGATTTCATAGTTGTCGAGTTCATGTTTCTATGACTGCTTTAGGTTCCAATATTATTTTTCCTTCCTCGTCAAGTTCTAGAAATATTGTTTGAATTGGTAGCTTGTCACCTGTAACCTTCTTTAAACATGAAACATGGAAAACTGGGTGCACTCAGGAAGCTGTAGGAAGCTCCAATTTGTATGCCATAGTACTAATCCTTCGCAACACCTTGTATGGATCATAATACTTTGGTGATAATTTATTATCCTTCTTAGCTTTTTTGAGGGAATTTTGTTTATATGGTTGTAGCTATACGAATACCTAGTCACCTACATCAAAACTTATTTTGCTACGATGTTGATCTGCGTGTTGTTTCGTTATATTCTGCGCCAAAGTGAGGTTATCCTTTAAGAGTTGGAGAACTTGTTGTTGATGCTCGATTTGATCTTCCACTGCTTGAACCTTAGAATTTTCTCTTAAATATCATGTGGTGGATGGTGGATGATATCCATAAAGTGACATAAATCGGGTCATTTTTGTTGTAGTATGGAAGGAAATGTTATACCACCATTCAGCTAGAGGCCACCATTTGACCCATTGTGTCTATTTATCAAAGACAAAGAAATGAATATATCCATTCAGACATTTTTTTACTGTCCTAGTTTTCCCATCAGATTGAGGATGACAAGATGAGCTATGAGCTAACTGAGTACCAAGCCAAGAAAACAATTCTGTCCAAAAATTTTGGGTGAAAATGGGATCTCTATCACTTACAACAATATTTGGGTTTCCATGTAGCTTTTGAATTGTTTCCATAAATGTAGTAGAAACTGTACTAGCTTTAAATGGATGAGGTAATGCACAAAAGTGTGCATACTTGGTAAGTCTATCAACTACCACCATGCTGACACTCTTTCCTTCGGACTTGGGTAAAACTGTGATAAAATCCATTGAAACCTCCTCCCAACGTTGGCTTGGAATGGATAAAGGTTGTAATAGACCTAGGGTCTTAATTGGTTCAAGTTTATTTTGTTGGCAAACCAAACATTCTGGCACAAAATTTTGAATATCTGATTTAAGGCCATCCCAAAAAAAAAATTCTTTTTTAACCCTATAGTAAGTTTTTAAAAATCCCGAGTGCCCTCCTAAGGGAGATGTGAGCAATTCCATAAGAATAATTTTTTTCAATTGGGAATTCTTACATAGATATAAGCGCTCTTTGTACCATAGCGAATCATTTTTCCAGCTAAATGTATCAAAGGTAGTAGGATCTTGTTGTAACATTTGAATGAGTGCCCATACTTCTTCTTCATTCTTCCATTCATCCATTTATTCGTTTATCCAATCTAGTTGGATAATAGAAATGGCACAAAGCAATGCTTCCACATCGTCATCATTTCTTGAGAATACATCTGCCACAACATTTTGGTTCGCTTTTTTGTAGATTATTTCAAAGTCATAACCAACATCTTTGTCACCCATTTTTGCTGCTCTTCTAAAGATAATATTTGTTCTAAAAATTATTTAAGACTATCATGATCCATTTTTACCTTTAAGTGTCTTCCTATTAGGTAGGGTCACCATACCTTAAGTGCATGTAGTATGGCCAACATGTCCTCCTCATAAATAGGTTTGTGTAAATACTTTCCTTTGATTGGATGAATTTTGAAAGGAATGGGTCTTTCTTCTCGCATTAAAGCAACACCAATTCCATTTCCTAAGGCATCACATTCCATAATAAAGGTTTTTGTGAAGTCCAACATAGCTAAGACTAGTGCTTGGCACATTGCCTCTTTAAGATGTTCAAAGGCCTTTGTTGCTTTTGGAGTCCATGAAAATGCATCTTTCTTCAATAATGTTGTTAGAGGAGCTACTATTCTCCAATAAATCTTAATAAACCTGCGATAATACCATGTCGACCCGAGAAATCCTCGCAGATGTTTTATGGATGTGGGTATTTTCCATTCCGTAATGGCTTTAATTTTTCTAGGGTCTACCTTAACACCTTCATGAGGTAAAATATGACCCATATATTCCACCTTGTACTTCGAAGAAAAATTTGGAGCTTTGTGCATATAATTATTTCTCCTCCAATAGTTTGAGCACCCTGTCAACATGTTGAACATGATCCTTCCAAGACTTATTGTAGATTAGTATATCATAAAAAAAATACTAACAATTTTTTTCTAAGGGTTTGAAAATTCATCAAACCTTGAAATGTAGAAGGTGCATTGGTAAGGCCAAAATGCATGACAAAAAATTCATAATGACCCTCATGAGTTCTAAATGTTGTTTTTGGAATGTCTTCAGTCTTCATTCTGATTTGATGATATCCTGAACGAAGATCCAACTTGGTGAAGTAAATTGATCCATGTAATTCATCTAATAATTCATTAATGATAGGACTGGAAATTTATATATAATAGTGAGCCTGTTCAACTCCCCATAAGCCAAACACATGTGCCATGATCCATCCTTCTTGTGTACCAATACTACTCGAGAAGAGAAAGAACTTTGACTAGGTTGAATTATAACAACCTCTACAATTTTTGCAACCATACATTCAATTTCACTCTTTTGGGCATAGGGATATCTGTAAGCCCTAATGTTTGGAGGAACACTTCCTACAATCAAATGAATAGTATGATCATGATCACGAATAGGTGGGAGGCCTTTGGGAGTCTCAAATACCTTGGAATGATTGTCTAAGACTTTTTGGAGATATGGAGAAATAAATGATTTCGATGTGGGAACCTCTAGTGAACATAATTGTGAAATTAGGCCTTGTTGTCCTTTATTTAGAAGCTTTTTCATTCTGTTAGAGATGATTATCTTTCCTGGTTTACCCACAATACCCTTTAATTCAACTTCCTTTCCTTTTGAACAAAATTTCATGAAAAGTTATTGAAAATTATAAGCTATTGTACCCAAGGATTGTAGCCATTAGACTCCTAGTACAACATCAACACCACCCATTGGAATGGAAATAATTTGGCTATTCAATACATATTATCCCATGGATAGCTTGATATTATGACACTTTCCAGACCAATTTATGGTTCCTCCACTTGCAACCATCACTTGAAACTCTGGTGCTGGATATAGGAAGCAATTCAATTCCTTGGCTATCTTACAATGAACAAAATTATGGGTACTTCCCGAATCAATCAACACTATTACCTTTTTCTTCTTGATATGTCCTTCTATCTTGATAGATTGAGGAGTGGTAATTCCAACCAATTCATTACAAGATATGGTCAGATTCATTTCTTCTTTTGATGTTTCTTGTTCCTTTTCTTCCTCCTCTTCACAATCTATGTAAAATAATTTCTTCTCAGCACACTTATGACCTTTATTATTTGCTATCACATTGACTGTAACAAAGCTCTTTTGCTCTTTTTTCTTCGAATTGTTGTGGTGTCAACCTTGTAGGCTGTGGAAGGCTAGGGACAAAAACACTTCCATATTTATAGTTGTGAGTGGTAGGCTTCATGGTTGCCATAATTTTTCTTTCCATTTTTCTTTCCAAGCTGAATGCATTCTCTAATGAATCAGGTTCCCAAAGGCGAACCTCATGTTGGATGTTATCCTTTAACGTCCTTATTAACGCATAAATCTTATGCTCCTCTAGAATATATTTTACCCTTATATTCAATTTTTGGAAGTCCTCAATGTGCTCCATCATTGAACCGTTTTGTTTGAGATTTATCAATTGGCTAAACTAGGTGTTTCTTTTTGTATCCTCATAATGTTCTATTAATTCTTCCCTAAAAATTGCACAAGTGACAATTTGTTTATGAGAGCAAATCCATCAATACCATACAAACTGATTTGGTTCCAAATATAAAGTTGCAATGCGTACCTTTTGTGTGTTTTTCACATTATGGAGATCGAAGTATTGCTCCATATGTGGTATCCATGTTACATTATCCTTGCCATCAAACTTCCTCATATATTTCTTTGGAACATGGTGGGTCTTCAATCCAATGTTAGTGTCTATGGAATCATGATTAACATTTATTTTGTTCTCATCATGAGTTTCTTTTACTACCCTTTCACCATTAGTAAACATTTCTTGTAGCAACTTTGTCAAATTTGTCTCCAAATATTCCATTTTACCTTCCATATTAGCTTCCATGTCATTGATCTTAGCTTCCACACCATCCATCTTAGATTCCATGTGTTTCTTTAAACCATCCATCTTAGCTTCTATTACTTTTTGTGAGAGTGAATTTTGTTGCACTTGCTGTCATAATTTTGATATATCATGTTGCATTTCTACCTCCTCTTCATGAGTCATGCTAGAGATTTCAGGTTGCTTACTAGTTTTTTTCCATTTTCTTTCTTCAGGGCATCAATTAATGATAATTATGCTTGACCAAGCCCTTTCAATTCCTTCAAAAAAATTTCATATCAAACTTATGCAAAGATTAAAAAAAAAATACGCACCTTTTTTCACATTGTAGGATCTCGATATTGAATCTGATGCATCTCTGAAACTTCGAATCTCCAAGGTCTAAAATTAAGAACTATGGTATCCCTCTGATTCCTATTTTGAACGCCACCAATCTTATCAAATTTGGATTCTCCAAGAACGATTTATGCCCAATCTCCCAAGATGACTTTATTATACATTTCTTTAATAGAGAGAACTTGTACGAAGTGCCACGTGTCACAGTTTCAACCTTCGGACTTGAAAATTATGCAAAAAAAACTAAATTCCATCCTCTTTCTGTAACTCTGGACAAAATTTCAATCTGATACTTAGAGAGAAAGTTATGACAATTTTCCCAAGGTCACCTATTTGGGATGTAATTCAGGAGCCTGCACAAACCCTAACTTCCTTAGATCATATCTTGGAAAATATAGCGAGACAAGATCTGAAATTTGAACTCGAGGATCATAGAGATTTCAACGCAAATGGTATTTTTTTTAGCTTCTGAAATGTCGCAGAAAAAAATTTACAGAAAAAATGCCACGATGACTTGTTTGGAGCAACAAAACCCTAGAATCCAAATCTCTGATACCAAATGTTATGGAACCAACTCACAAAAGTATAGAAAAGATAGATCAATGACTTCAAAATCAACCTCTTTGAGGGGGAAACTTCCTTTACATTACACTAATGAACAATTATTTTGATGATACAAATGACTAAACCTCATTTCTATATATCAGAGTCTAATCACTAGTATTATAGGGACCTAACAACATCAACCATAAGGCACCACATGTGACCCACTAGATGTACCATGTGGCATGATGTGGCATCCCAGTGGCGGTTGATGGTGGAGGACATAAGTCTGATTGGGCATTGATGTAGGACAATATGTAGGTGCCATGTGGCTTAATCACTACGCACCATGTGGGACCCTAAAGATGCCTATATGGGTTTCCCTATTATAAAAAATTGTTACACTACCTAGGGGTTGAACCCCCAAACTCAGCAGACAAAATCAGACACCACAGAATTATGCCAACAAAAAAGGTCATAAATGGTAATGTGGAGCCAAATTCTTATGGAAATGTGAGTGTATATATATATATATATATATATATATATATATATATATATATATATATATATATATATATATATAGATATATCTATATATATCACTGTATGCACCAATCTTAAAAATCAAAATATTTCCAAACTGTATGTTACAGTGGTTATAACCATATCCATTTTCAAAACCATGTGAGAAACAGATCTTACACCCCCCGACATGTGATGCTCTTTAAACAATTTATTTTAACATCATGAAGTAAATATCTCACATCAGAAAATATCACTATAGTTCATGGATATGGACTGGAAATATCTAAATCCACCAATTATCATATTCCAATTTGTAATTCATAGAGAGTTCAATTTTTCTTTGAGAGAAAATGTGCTTCTATATGAAAGGATTCAAAACGCTTTACAAAGTACATAGTTAACTTTTATAGCTTATTAATACAAATAGTTATTTCATCATATGTTGAATTTAGATTTATTTTATTTATGATAAAATCTAATCCTAGAAAGTTAATTTCAGGTGTGGAAATGATTAATCATGAAATGTACATGAAAATTTTATACAGAATATTATTACTTTATCAAAAACAAGTTGCACTAATATCTATATATATGTATATGTATATGTATATGTATATGTATATGTATATATATATATATATATATATATATATATATATATATATATATATATATATATATATACCCACAATAAAACATATATTCCACTTTTAAACAAATTTTCTTATTGAAATCAAGTCTTTTCTTTTATGTAATTTCTTCTTACCTCGCTGTTTTTAATTTCTTACACTTAGTCGTAAAATAAGTGATAAATATTCAAAAAATATTTTAATAGTGATGGAAAATTTGATCTAGATGATGACTATTGGAAAAAGGTAATTCAAATTACATTAAGAGTAAAGAACTTAAGTTAAACACAACACGTATTTTATTGGATGAGGTTAGACTTTTCATTTCACTTGATAGTCCCATACTATTGAAGAAGCCTAGTCACGATGCATCATTGGTGCGACCTTTTTAGTTTTGCATGACCATCAACTACATGTATCACCAGGAATAAGCCTAACTAACATGTCCTAGAAAATCCAAGCCAAGCCCCTTCAACTATGCAACATGTGAAAGCTCTCACTTCACCATAAGTGATATTACAACATCACAATAGAGATTTCAATTTGACCTATCAATCTAACACTTCAACATCAAATAATTAAATACTTCAATTCATAAAAAATTTCCATGAAATGTTTGTATGTACACACACGCGCACACACATATCACACACTTAAAATTATCCCAATCCTACATTTTTTTATAATATGATACAATGTGCCCAATATACAAAATGACAACTTATGTGAAAACACGGAAGTGTGGCATATAATCCCATATATACAAAATGGCTCTCATTGGTCACTCATTGACCAATACCATGCTCACCACCATCATTTGCATCCTATAAGTTGATATTTCTCCTCTTACTAGAAGAAGGTGCTTGAGTTTTTTTCTTTTTGGGTATGCTTCATCTCTTTGGATACAACACAAAGAAGCAAAATTATCATAAGACATTTTCCACATTAAATTAGCACACTTAAAAATTTATACTTTATAATTAAACCCAATAAAATTCACCACAAATGATAGATTTTTTGGTGAGGGTGTTTCCCTCAACCATAACCTGAACCGCTCTGTTATACCACCCTGTAGCATTTACAACATTCAAAGCAGTTAATTTAAAAAAAATGCATAAAATCAATTCCAATCATGATACATATGAAATTAATCAATGAATGATCTCACTATTAATGTCTTGGGAAATGATGGATATTCACTAACAGATGGAGCAGTTGGATGCACAACATGCTTAGAGGAAACTTTTATTATTGCATCCACTAAGCTTCCATCATGGGATGATGGTCAGGAGTACATGGGTGGCTATGTGGAGAAAACATCAAGGTTGAAATAATGGTATTGAAAATGGACACTATTATTCGATGGTCTATGGATGCAAACTTTGTGGGTAGATGGGATGGTGGACATAGTGGAAATGGGCGGACATTAATCCCTATGATTTTTGGAAGTCCTTAAGAGAGGTATGATAGATAAAAGAAATTAGGGCAGTGTCACAATAATGAGGGACAACAAATTGGGGAATAATGAATAGTATTGATTGATATTATGGTGACATAGTGGAGAAATGGGAAATGTACCAACCTACATATACATTTCTAATATTTTAATTAGTTAACAAACATATGGTAACAAAATAAACATTTAGACAAAACTTATGCTAACACATGATACCTAGGAAGTATATTATATGTCCAACTGAGGTGGGCATGAATCCTCACCTAGGGTAACCCCAATATATAGAAACATTAAAGAAACATCAATATGATACCCAAAATCTAAAAAAATATATAATAGGGACTAAAAACATACGAAATTATTTGTAGGGAGGGATGATTTTAGCTCACCATACCTGAGTATGTGGCAAATCAATTCAAAAGCATACTTCGCTACAACATCAATGATGGAAATTGACATTGATTCATTTTTCATGGTAGAGGGAGTCCTATAAGAGTGTAGAAACTACAAATAATATATATATATATATATATATATATATATATATATATGTGTGTGTGTGTGTGTGTGTGTGTGTGTGTGTGTATGTATGTATATACTATATATATAGACACACACACACACACACATAAGAAATTGTGTCTGTGTGTGTGTTTTAATGAAAAATGTAGAGATAGTCAATATAATAGCCACCTCCATAAAACTATATTGTCTACTAGTCTCCATTGGCCCATAACAAGTCTATCTGTATCTAGTACATCTATGAGGCTCACTTCAGCCTCCATGTGGCCTCTCTTAGTCAAAATTTGTTTTGGAATCTGATGGCCCAACCCCTCTTACAACATCATTCATTATTTTCTATTAACGTGATAATGCTACCAAGGTGCCATGTTGGACTAGGGTGTGAGTTAAGGTGGCTATTGTGGTCTAGGTTTCAATAATGTTATTCACAATTGGAGGATGTTAGGGGGGCAGGGGGGGTAGGATGTTAGGGGGGGCAGGGGGGGTAGCATTCTCTTTATCGTGCACATACCCATGACCCACCACCTTGAATTATTCCATGTCAAAGTAGTTGTGATGGAGTTTGAGCTTGAACCCTTCCCACAATTTCCTCAAGAAACATAGAGGTGCCTCCCTAGTATTACAAGGTCGTTTATCAGAAACCATGAACTACCTATCCATTTAATGGTCACAAAATGATTCATAGGTGAACCATTCCATACAAGTGTATTTCTTGTTGACTAATTTTATGTTTACATAGACCCATTCTATAGCATCATACATCCTACCCCTGTCATTGGAAATATTAATTAGTTGGTATTTGGAATTAGAAATGGATGACATGGTTGAATTTAGAAAACTATCCAGAGTCCATCGTGAGGGATGTATAATCTTTTATAGGTCATGTATGAGTGCCATCAATGTATACAATGACTCATCAATTTTTGAATTGGGGTTTCTTTGTTCGAGGTTAGATTTTGGGTGTTTTGAGTTGTGGTTTAGTGATGGTGGGTTTGGGTTCCCATTATGCTCCATTTTAACCAAGTGTCCTACAATTCAATAAGTTGCTTGTGCTTAGGGCATCACTTTTTTTGTCCCTAATTTAAAAATAAAAATCAAATAATGTTAATTGAAATGCTTACCGAGAATCCAAACAAGATTAATGTCATTGAATTGGCACTCAATGCAGACTAGGGAGGCAATATTTTCCGTAGTGGAATTCTAAAAACATGACCCATGGTACAAAATGAAGGAAAAATGGCCCCATATGTGTAAAAGATATGTCACACTCAGAATGCATGTGCGTTATTATAAACATGTGCGCGTTCCTGAGTCATGGATACCTAGTGCTTTAGGTGACATCCTAGTTGGCAGTTGGGGATCTTGATGATCTTGATGTCTAGGAACACAAACACTTCCCTAGGAATGTCATGAATTCCTATGGGTGCATGTTCTTGATGGGCCCATTGCCACTTTTTGGGTCATCATTATTGATCTAGGTTCCTTCAGCTATCAGAATCATCAAAGATCTTTTACTTATGCGTTATTGTTAGAATTTCATTTTAAAGAGCATAAAAGAGCATATGTGCATGATAAACAATAGGAAACATGACAAGCTAAATACATCTCACATAATGTGGCAAATCGATCCCACAACATAACATCAAACAGGGATCTCAAAACATAATACATCATCTCAACAATTATTAAGGAAAACATGATATGACTGATTCATGTACCTTCACCTCTGAATTTGGCCAAGCAATGGAAGCCTCAACTGCAAAAACTAACTACACCACTGAGTTTCTGCCATCGATATGTGTAAAATTGACTATCCATTTGTCAAATTCTCACATCGTTAAAATTTGGGCCTCTAGGAATCTTTTAGATTCCCCCTAGATTCTCCAAAGATTTTGTTCTTTGGGATGACTAGAGATTGGAAACTCAGATAAAAAATCTAATCTTTCCATCATGATCCTTGCGAGATTCTGAGACTTTTGAGTATAAAGTTGGCTGCATTCTGACTCTGGCGAATTTCGACATTCAAGGAATTTGGAAGATTCCTTTAAGATTCTTCAAAGATTATTCTCATCCTAGAATTTGCAAATTTGCTGCTCAGATGGTGATTCTAATTTCACCATTGCGTTCCCTGCGAAATTCTAGTAAAAATGACTGTAAACTTCATATCCTTTTGATAAAATGAAAATTTACCTCCCCATGGAATCTTTTACCTCCCCATGGAAAATTTACCTCCATCATGGTTCTTCCTTTGTAGACTTTCATGGTTCCACCTCGAAATTCATCCATGATTCCGCTGCATTCCGTCACCTCTCGATTTTGGTCTCCATGCTCTGTATGTTCTCTCTCTCTGTTCCACCTCTTCTATGTGCAAATAATGCAACACTTAATTCCCTGTGAGGAGGAAGAAATAACAATGAGGACCATTTGGTCCGTTGGTAGAAAGATTTGAAAAGTGGCGAGAAGGTCAGGGGTTCCAACCACACCAACCCCTACCATGGTGCATATCTTAACAACCCTATTATTTAGCACTTAAATTAAGTGTTGGTAGTTTCATTTGTTGTCTCTACGGTTGTTTGTTGCACGTATTGCGGGGCCACCCATTAGGGGCCAGCCCACATGGGCCGAGCGGGTTCAACCTTCGTAGGTCCCATCAACTAATACCATATGGCCTACCTTGGTGCATATCTTAACAACCCTATTATTTGGTACTTAAATTAAGTGTTGACAGTTTAATTTGGTGTCTCCGTGGTGGTTTGTTGCACGTATTACGGGTTTGCTTATTGGGGGCCGACCTACATCGGTTAGGCAGGTTCAACCCCCGCTGGCCCAATCAAATAATACCATATGACAGTTGGGGGGGTGGTGGGGTTGGTGCCCCACCACCCCATAACTTTAAGTATTTTTTTGTTTTTCTTTGGAACTATAGCCCAAATTTAAATAAATATCGAAACTAGAGGTTACTGGGTAAATTGAAGATACCACAATTTTTCCTAGAAACCAAACAGATTTTGGGGCCATATTTCAACCACTTTGCTGCCTCCTTAGTCTGCCACTTGTCCAGGGCAACACTCAACTTTGATTGGTCGTATCTCCTCCATACAACCTCATATTTCGTTACCTTTTGCACCGTTGGAAACAAGGTGGCGAGCAATTTGATATGGTTTTGGTTTGAGAGAAATATGACCACTTTGAATTTTGACCATTTCTGAGCCCTCTTGGACTTCTGCATGTGTTTGGAGCCACCTAGATCAATTATTATGCAAGCACCATAACCGTTTCATGCGTTATTCAATATGTATGAATCAAAAAACTCAAATTAATCAAGACTAAAATTCATACCTTTGACTATTTGTTTGTTCTACATGTCTTGTAGACTAAGTAACTTATTCAAATGTACCATCCTCCTATGCCAAAGCATGCATGACGTGAACAATTTAAATAATTCCTTAGGTGTTGACTCTTCTCAATGGTTTCATAATTATTATTAAGCTCAACATGAGTACTAACATCCAATATGTAGGGAGCACCAACCATGATTCCCTTAAAAAATATTAATGCACCTCCAACACACTTATATGTATGCCTTGTGAAAATCATAGCAACCCCAACATTTGGTTATCTCTCTTATTGAAAGAAGATTCATCTCCATCCCAAGCACATGTCTCATAACATGAAAATACATGGTTCTTAGATCTTTATATCTTATTACAACGGATCTTTATCATTCCTTAAGAAAATGCTCTCTTCTTCTAATTCTTCATAGGAATCAAGCAATTCCCTATGTGGAATCATATGGAATGACACTTTAGATTACATAAACCATGATTATTTGTAGCATTGAGTAGATAAATAAGATATGGTAGAATGCGTACCCTTTTTTTTCCACATTGTCCTTGTTAGTAGAGACTACCACAATGGTATCCTCTTTCTTATTTCTTTTGCAGAGAGGGATGTGATTCTTTACATGTCCCTTTTGATTTCATTTCTAGCACACCACTTTAACTTTCCTCGACCTATTCACTCATTGATCTACGTTTGGACATTAATTTCCATGAAATTCATTGAATTTCCTATATAGAGTGGCCTATTATAAATAATCATTTGAATATAAATAAAATCCTTACAATAATTTCTTTGTCTCATCATTCAGTTGTTATTACATAATGCCCTCAACCGTGGGATTATTGTTGCAAGTTAAATTCATTATTATACCATGTTATCCCATGGATCTAAAATATTATTTATGAGATTAATCCATTGATCCCACAATGGTCTCAATCTCGAGATTATCCCCACAAGTTCTATTGATTATTATATCAGATTCTCCCAATTGAATCTTGCATACTATTGAGGAGAACAATACATTGGTCCTCCATAATGCAGTGATCTCCAATGAAACAAACTCTACAATCAATGTGCTCAACTCATTTAAATGTTTAACAAACTTTGCTCAATTTTTCATCTTTTTCTTCATATAAACATCTTAATGAAAAAACACTTGGAAGCGTATAAAGTAATTAGCTTTTCCCATATTTCATTTTGTAATGATTTTTGAAAACTTTGAAAATCACAAAATCTACAAGGTAAAACTAGATGATTCTCTTATATGAACATCTTTCTCATTTCTAACCACTTATATTCACCAAAAACATACCCAAAAAATAATATATATATATATATATATATATATATATTCTTTATTTTAAATTTAATAATATACATTAAATCTCTTATCATAATTCACCAATCATTTTTCAACTGTCTTCCATTATATTTTCTTAAATTCAATTCTATTAATGAAAATAAGAACTTTTGTCATATACCATTAACAGATTTAATGAACTATACAACACAACTCAAAAATCTATCTATCATTTTTATATTAATGATTATATAAAAACTACCAATAAAATAATACTTTTTTCATTCCTAAAACCAGAAAGCCGCTTGAACAATTCTTTATACATGTTATTTTTACACCTAAAAGCTTGTATAAAAAATTAATGTTACTGAACTTCATAACGTAACTCTAAAACTTATATAATTATATAAAATATACAATTTGAATAAACTTTTTCACTCTTAAAACTACAAATCCACTTTAAGAATTCCTTATATATTTTATTTTTAAAACTAAAAATATGATAAAAAGTATTGCCACATTGTTACCAACTGCAACAATGAATTTCAAAGTAAATTCTAATATATGTTGTTATATATATTCACGCTACTTGTAATATTTATTAATGTGTTTATTTGTTTGAAATATAATTTATAATAAAATTAAGTTATTAAGAAAAGTCAAAGTTAAATTAATTATTTGACGTTACTTCTATTTATTAAACTTTAAAATATTTCCAATATCAAGATAAAACTGAAACATAATTTACGAGTAAAAAGATTTTCCCCGGACTCCGGATTCCCTCCTGGAGGTACCGGAGGGAGGGAAAAGGCATACTCCAAGGACAGAAAAGTCTCCAAAAAAGGGAGATGATGCGTCTAATTTAGGAATATGGTATACGTGAGGATAATAAATAGGTGTTTGGTTTGAGTGGTAAGGATGGTTGCTTGTTATTTTATTTATTTGGGTTTAAGTTTTAAAAATTGTAGCTTATCATGGTAAGCCGGGAGAAAAATACGTTTGTTAATCTGTGCTTTAATTACGAGTTCTTGAAATATATGGTTTATAAGCTATTACATATTTCTAGAAAAACCACTAATTCCATATCCAAATAATTTAAAAAAAAACGGTTGTGAACCCATAGCTTAGACATCTCCAAATTTTCCACGAGAGTAGACATCGCATATGAATATTGTAACATGAACTTTCAACCAATTTCCATAGACGTCGGCTGTCGTGCAATAAAATCTCATAACGTATCATACGTTGTTGGTGCTTTGAGAAAGAGCTGATCATATGTTCTTGGCTGGCGTCCACTTTGACTCACAACCGGCCTATAGTTGTAGTCCTCACCAATTCATTCCAAAATATTCGGGCATGACGTACTAAAATATTTGGGCTGTATAACCATAACCATACAAGTAGAAACCCTCGTAATTAGGCGACTAAGGTATCAACTAAGCTTGTGAGGAGGATTATCTTGTTTATTCGCCAAGGTAGAGTCCTGTTTAGTTAATCTCTGTGGGTTTTAGTTGTAAAATGCCAGAGGATTATTCGCCAAGGCAGAGTCCTATTTAGTTAACCTGTGTGGGTTTTAGTTGTAAAACGCGTAAGGAAATAATCAGAGGGTTTGTAAAGCAAACGTATGAGGTATTAGGAAGCATCCCATGCAATTTATTCCAAGTTGTTTTGGGTCCACGTGTAGACTTTGAGGGTTTGTTGAGTATTATTCGTGGTTTATTCTCGGATTAGGTCTATTTTCGACTAGATTATTTACTTTTCCTTAATTCCTCCAAATAACCAGAGAGATATATATGTATAAAAAAATTATATGATGGTATTCTTCCAACTTAACTTAAGGTGCTGACGCGCTATGAGGTATGCAAACCTTTATATTATATGATATTATTCTTCCAAATGGGAGTACGTACTCTGATTTTCAGAATAATGCGACAATTAACTGAATGTAAGATGTTTTCTTGGCCGTGTACTCTCTCTCTCAAAAACATATCACGATTTTTGGTCGATAATGATATGATGGACTATCCAAAAACATCTTTCCATGGATGAAATTGGTGTGAGTAATTCGAATAAGCGTTGAGAGGATAGAAATGTGAAAACAAAAAATAAAATAACTGTAATATTTAGAGTTGTAGTTTACTTTTTGTTTTTAGGTAAAAAAAAAAAATTAATAAAAAAATTAAGTTATAAATAGGAAAAATTAATATTATTGATTTTTAGATTTATTAGTTTGGTAAAGATATTGGATGCCTCTCACAAGTATTAAAATTGTTTGTATTTTGTTGATTATTTGTAGTTTCAGGATTGTCTTAGTTGGCACTTCCGCTAGTTCACTCTTACAGACTCAAGTGAATATTTCTCGACCATGGTGAGCTAAGCACGATAACCCTCCACTCATCTCCTCTATACTGATTTACTCGTATACTTACACTGCCCAACTAATTGAGGTAAGCAGGATAACCTTCCACTCATCTCCTTATACTGATTTACTCATATAGTTACAGTGCCCAAACAATTTTTGAAAACATTAATTCCTATCAACCGATGTCATGCATGAATGGAATTAGGTAGGAGGATTGTCTTGAGGTGTCTGGAGACTTCAAATAGCTTCCTGAAGAAGTCACTATCACCGACAACTAGAATCAAGAAAGTTCATAAAGAAGTTGTAAAAGTCTTAACTTACAGCCCAAAGATCATCAATACCGAATATTTCACAAACAGAACTTTATGTGAGATGACATACCTTGATCAACAGCGGAAGATGTAATGGCTGCCATCTACTTTGATCTGACTCTTGACTGTTCCTCTTCTTCAGAATTCGGTTTCTCTCCTCTTGCCCTCACTTTCTTTATGTGCTTCTTGATGGAGAAGAATGCAACTCTTGTGTGTGGGAGAGAGAGGACCCAATCCTTTATATAGTATTTAACTCTAATCTGGTACGTCCATCATATACCAATTCAACGCTTAAGATCTAATGCTTTAGATTAGAAACTGCTTTAGGATAAAATCTAAATGCTTTAAGATTAGATCGGGTCACATTAAGATTAGAAACTGCTTTAACGTTAAAAAGCAATGAGCCTTTTGCTGTTTCTAATAGCAGTTTCTAACATTCTCCCACTTGACCCGACTATTCATAATATTAAGTGTTGAACATCATACTATGATAAATTGCTGAGAGTTATGGCGGTTGTGCACTATTAATTCAATGCATTCCCTTCCATATACTACAATACCAGCAATCCATCAATTCATACTCATAATTTATATAAAACAGCATAATGGTCCACATAATGTCTTATATCATAATGATTAAACATAATATCTTTATAAGACTCTTTCTTGTTTAAAATTACATAAAATATGTATTACTAAATTAAAACAAGAAACACATGATTGTATATCAGAAACACATAAAAGAGCTCAGAATGTCACACATCAATTATCATTAATACAACCAAGACCCATTCTTTGAACATGTTCCTTAAATTCTCTTGGTTGTAACCCTTTCGTCAAAGGGTCTGTAATCATAAGTTCTGTCCTGATGTGCATGATTGACATTCTTTGTTTCTGAACCTCATCTTTCACAACAAGATACTTCAGTTCCATATGTTTGGCACCTTTAGAGTACTTGTCGTTCTTTGAGAAAAATACTGCTGCAGAGTTATCACAATAAATTTTCAGCGGCTTGCTAATGGTGTCGACAACCGCAAGTCCTGAAATAAAGTTCCGCAACCATAATGCATGAATTGTGGCTTCAAAATATGCCACAAATTCTGCCTCCATAGTGGATGAAGCAACGATAGTCTGTTTCGCACTTTTCCATGATATGGCACCTTGAGCAAACATAAACAGGTAACCAAAAGTCGATTTTCTAGTATCGATGCATCCAGCAAAATCTGAATCGCTATATCCAATCACTTCCGATTCATTGGATGAGCATGTAATCTTTCGTTGAGAGAAATTCCTTAGTCTCATGCAATATACTTAAATTATTTGCAGCAAGCAAGACGTCATCAACATAAAGGACCTGATAAATAAACTTGCTCCCACTGATCTTTCGGTATATACAGTGATCAACCGTATTTTCCTTAAAACCAAAAGATGTAATAATGGTATTGAACTTAATATACCACTGCCGGGATGCTTGTTTAAGCCCATATATTGACTTCTTAAGTTTACACACCAATTGTTCTTTACTTTCTACAGAAAAACCCTCAGGTTGATCCATATAAACATCCTCATCAATATCTCCATTCAGAAAAGCTGTTTTCACATCCATTTGATGCAACTCCAAATCATAATGAGCTACTAATGTCATTATTATTCTTAGTGAGTCCTTTTTCGAAACAGGAGAAAATGTCTCCTTGTTATCAACACCATCTTTCTGAGTGTAACCCTTAGCAACAAGTCTAGCTTTATACCATTTGATATTACCACTAGAGTCGTGTTTGGTTTTAAAAACCCATTTGCATCCGACTCTTTTACAGCCATGTGGTAACTCAACGAGATCCCAAACTTCATTCTGTTGCATGGATTTCAGTTCTTCTTTCATGGCATTAATCCATTCCTTTGACTCTTTACTTTCTACAGCATGTGAAAACGAAACTGGATCCTTATTGATTCCAATATCATAATCTGATTCTTGCATATAAACCACATAATCATTAGAAATAGCTGACCTACGATTTCTTTGAGGTCTTCTTAATGCTACTTGTTGTGGTTCATGCATATCAGCATTATGTAAGTCATTTACTTCAGGAAGTAGTTCTTCATTTATATGTTGTTCATTATCATCATGCTGTTATACAACAGCTGGAACAACATTTGGAGTAATAGTAGATGGAGGAACTATTCTAGGTAATGTAACATTTACCCTTGTTTCCTTTATTTCTACTATTTCTCTTCTAGTACTCCCACTGACTTCACCATTCTCAATGAATCTTGCATTACCAGTTTCTAATTGCCTCTCAACTTCATTTACAAACGTCTCAAGGACATTCACAAATATCAGTGTGTATTAGTTCAAGAAGCTGGCTGCTTCTAGTGGCTCCTTTCTTATTATGTTATTATGTTTGGTTTGTTTACCTTTAATACAATCCACACATAATTCTAGATCACTAAAGTCCAAATTTGACAAAATTTCATTACTTACTAATCTCATCATTCTTTCTTTGGATATATGACCTAGTCGTTTATGCCACAAGAAAGCAGAATTTTCATTCAACATGCTACGTTTTCATCCAACATTATTTACTACATTCAACAAGGAATTTGCATAAGTGTCATTCAGTTTCAATTTATATAAATCATCAATTAGAATACCAGAACCAACATTATCAGCATTCTTATATAAATCGAAACAACCAGATCCAATCATACATCTAAAACCAGAAATATCCATTTTACTTGCGGAAATAAGGTTTCTAGATAATGAAGGTACATAAAGGGTACTGTATAAGTTTAATACATATCCACTTTCTAGAATTAGACGATAAGTCTCTTTTTACAGATACGACATCGAACACTCTTTAGTTCCTCCTTTTCCTCATCCTGCCCATTCTTAGCAGGTGCCTTTTTCTTCTTGAAATGACTTGATTTTCCTTTCTTTTCTTTACCAGCTTTATTACTCACAAAACTTACTGAGTGATTCACTTGATTTTTCAAACGTCCTTCTTCCTGAACAAGACTACTGGCCAATTCATTAACATTCCACTTATCCTTTATAGTGTTATAGTTAATCTGAAAAGGTCCATATTCAGAAGGTAGCGAGTTCAGGATGAACTGGACAAGAAAAGAATCCTCTACTGTAAGTCCCAGGGAGTTTAACCTTGCTGCAATATTAGTCATTTCTATAATGTTCTCTTGCATAGTTCGCGACCCATCAAACTTCATGGTCGTGAGTTCTGCCATAAGAGTACCAGCGAGTGACTTATCAGCTGAACGAAAACGCTCTTCCACAGAGTGCATATATTCCTTAGCACTTCCTGTTTGTGGAATTGTTGACTTGATGTTGTTAGCAACAATCATCTTTATAAACATAAGGCTCAATCTGTTACTGCGTTCCCATGCTTTATGGTGTGATTTTTCTGCCTCAGTACTATCTCTTGTAAGAGCAGCAGGCTTATCCACAAGGAGTGCCAAGTCAAGATCCTGAATACCTAAATGGAAATTGACTTGTTCTTTCCATTCAGAAAAATTAACACCAGTGAACAATGTAACAGATGAAGCATGTGTATTCATGGTAAATCCTGCAAATTAAAAATGAAATCACTATAAGCTCATAACTAACGTGATTCAGATGTAGACATAATGGTATAATATAGCACTCCTTTGGGTAGATACTATCTTATACTTAACATAATTAAATACCAAAACATAAGGAGGTAATAAATATATTCAATCAAATAGAACTGACATCTTTGGATGATCAATATTTATTTAATCAAAATATCTATTAAACCTCATGTCAACTAGTTATAGAACAAGACTTTCCTTTGGGTAAGTTCTCAGGTTCTATCATTAGTGACGCCAGCTTTAATTGGTATTTTTATAACTCGCAATTTCTATCAATAATCGTTATGTCAATTATGCACTAAATGATTATTCTGATTTTGACCACTTTGGTGATCATAAATCTCATGTGCATAAATAATTTATAGCACATACCTTATGCAAAACAATCAGTCATAGAGCAATTACTTTTATGCCCAAATTTCAAATTCAATCGAAACTGTAACTTTCCTACAGGAGTTCTACTCAACTCTGTACAAAAATGATTGCTTTGTTAGTCTTCTTACAGTGCACAAATTTGACTATCTACTAGGATTCAATAACGTATATTCACCGCATATTCATTCCAATATACACAGCGAACACACAATGATGCGGCAATTTTCTAGGTGACCTGGATCCATCATTATATGGCATCTCGAAAATACAAAGAGCATCGAAACCCAAGGATCACCGCGGAGCATAATTCAGAGTTCTAGTCCAAGCAAGAATTTGTGCAATGTATGGAAGCTAAAGGCTCTGACGTTATGGTTATGTGACATGCAATAGGGTTGTGACAACCGAACAATGATACAGTTCCAAGGATGAGTTTTCCTTCGAGGCGATGATTGTCGAATTAAATTGAGCGTGCTCCGGGCTATCAAACGAATTACAATGGAGAAGCTCAAGGAAATGACCACCTTAGTGACATGATAAGAGACAGTAACACACGCACTGATCTATTCAACAGAGCACGGTGTATGGCGACCTCTGTAGCGAACAAATGACTGGCGCAACGGCTGTTCTCAAGCTAATCCTTATTGAACTCGGATGGGAGCTCATAAACAAATACTGCAAGGACTATCCTCATCGAATGGTCATACACGCACTCGTATGCAGAAGATAACTATAAAAATTCAAGTCATTTCCTTGATGGGTGAATGTCGAAACATACATTAGCAATACGCTGCTGTTACCAGGCAAGACTCTTTGGAATCGACTTTAGCCGTTACTATGAATGGGAGAATACCGGGTGGACACAAGAAGGCGTGAATTCTCAAAGCCATTTGGAAAACAGAAATGAGGAAGCAACCAGTTGATGAGAAATCCTTTCCTCAAACATGAAAATTCATAGTGTTAAAATCAAACGAAGGAAACCCATTGTTGGGAATAATCAAAAAGCTGTTTACGGTTTGGCGTGCTCTAGTACATACAGAACAACATTGATACCATTCATGAAACCCCACAATTTCCCGAAGGCTCAATCACATGAGTAAAGCTCAAAACAGATCAATTGCAATCATAGGAAATATTCAGTTATTGATTGGCTCCGATACCAAATGTAAAAGTCTTAACTTACAGCCCAAAGATCATCAATACCGAATATTTCACAAACAGAACTTTATGTGAGATGACATACCTTGATCAACAGCGGAAGATGTAATGGCTGCCATCTACTTTGATCTGACTCTTGACTGTTCCTCTTCTTCAGAATTCGGTTTCTCTCCTCTTGCCCTCACTTTCTTTATGTGCTTCTTGATGGAGAAGAATGCAACTCTTGTGTGTGGGAGAGAGAGGACCCAATCCTTTATATATTATTTAACTCTAATCTGGTACGTCCATCATATACCAATTCAACGCTTAAGATCTAATGCTTTAGATTAGAAACTGCTTTAGGATAAAATCTAAATGCTTTAAGATTAGATCGGGTCACATTAAGATTAGAAACTGCTTTAACGTTAAAAAGCAATGAGCCTTTTGATGTTTCTAATAGCAGTTTCTAACATTGCTCCGATACCAAATGTAAAAGTCTTAACTTACAGCCCAAAGATCATCAATACCGAATATTTCACAAACAGAACTTTATGTGAGATGACATACCTTGATCAACAGCGGAAGATGTAATGGCTGCCATCTACTTTGATCTGACTCTTGACTGTTCCTCTTCTTCAGAATTCGGTTTCTCTCCTCTTGCCCTCACTTTCTTTATGTGCTTCTTGATGGAGAAGAATGCAACTCTTGTGTGTGGGAGAGAGAGGACCCAATCCTTTATATATTATTTAACTCTAATCTGGTACGTCCATCATATACCAATTCAACGCTTAAGATCTAATGCTTTAGATTAGAAACTGCTTTAGGATAAAATCTAAATGCTTTAAGATTAGATCGGGTCACATTAAGATTAGAAACTGCTTTAACATTAAAAAGCAATGAGCCTTTTGCTGTTTCTAATAGCAGTTTCTAACAGAAGTCACTATCACCGACAACTAGAATCAAGAAAGTTCATAAAGTAGGTATAAAAGTCATCTGGTGGTCATGTAAAGTTCAAGTTGTGTTGTGTTCAGTTCTGTGTTCTTTGATTCGGTATCAGAGTGAGGTGAGGTTGAGTGGTCAGAATGTAAGGTTCTTTTGTGAGTGATCAGAGTGTGAGATCACTGAGGGTGTGTTGCAGAGTGTCTCTTTTGCAGAGTGATCGTGTGCAAGACATTAACTTGCATAGTGTCTGTTGTAGAGTGTCCATGTTGCAAAGGGATTGTGTGGAGCAAATTAAGCTTTGGAGGAAGGAGTTACAAGGAGAAGCAGAGTGTGATTGAAGTTTGGGTGTAGGGGCATTGACCAGAAGTTTGAGAGAGTCGCCGAAGGAAAAGATTGTTGTGAGAGCTTTTCGCTGTAAGTGGCGCTGCAAGGAAAAATTACTTGTGTGCTGGTAGAAGAGGGCATGTTGGCTGGAGGGGGAGTTTTTTGTTCCACTAAGTTTCAAGAAGGCGAGATCTGAAGGAGGCCTGTGATCACAATATGTTTTGTATGCTTAAAGAAGCCTTTGCTGGTATAGGTCGTTTGTAAGGGTAAAACTATATTCCCAATTTTTTTATAAATTCGCTGCAGAGTATTTAATCCAAAACTTATGTTATATTGGGTGATAAATTTGGTATTTTAAAAGGAAAAAAAATCCAAGTTTTTTTTTTGGTTTTGAAGATTCGATTTTCTAAAAGTGTGATATTTTATATTTTGGAGTTATTTGTGGTGATTGGAGTCAATATTTTTAAAGTGGCTTATTTTACAAACTGGTGAAAAGTATTTTTATTAATATTTATGGTTAGTACACAACTGCAAGTTCGAACTACCTCAAATAAGTTTGTGAAATAAGTTTGTGGTAGTTGTTATGGGTTCCTAAATTCATGGAAATATCTAACTAAGTAAAAATTAAATTGTGGTCATGAAATAACCTTGTGGTCATTATTTGTGAAAATTAGTATCTTGGTGGTTGGCACTTGAGGATTCATAAGTTTATAGACAATGGCTAATGTAATGGGGGAATTTTATTTATTTGACTCTAACAAGCTAGATGGTGAAAACTATGCAAATTAAAATTTTAAGCTGCAGGTTTAATGGAAGACATATATGGATGCTTGTGTCTGGAGATGAAGTCAAGCCAATGTCCCCTCAAGCCACAGATGATGCAATTCAAGATTGGGAACAACGACAGAACAAAGCAAAGGTGCTCTTGTGGATGTCCGTTACGGACAATATTATTCCACACATCAGAGAGTGCAAAACATCCAAGGAGACATGAGATGCTCTGAAAACTTTGTATGAAATGAAGACTACATATCAAATATTGTATTTAAAGAGTAAACTTATTTCAATTAAGATGGAAGAATAAGAAAGTGTAATAATTTTACATCTAGAATCTAAGGATCTAAAAGATAACTTAGGTGACATTGGTGAAACAATATCTAGTACATATTTGGTTACTATGACATTAAATGATATGTTTGATGAATATAAAATGTCTATGACTAGTCTTTTAGCTATACAGAAGGCTCCTACTTTTAATGAGTTGGCAAGTACACTTATGTAGGAAGAAGAGCGGAGAAGAAGTCTTAAACAAAAATCTTTCAATTCATATTTAGCATTGATGGCTAAAGGAAAAAAATGGGAGAAAAATAAAGGTAAAAATCCACAGGTAAAATCATTCCAAGGTACACCTTTACCAAGGACAAATACCAAATAAACTAGAGATGATGTGTGTTATTACTATGGAAAACCTTGTCATTTTGCTAAGAATTGTATGAAAAAAAGGTCTCATCAATTTAAACAAAGAAGACATTCAGGATATTATGTTGATATAGATGAAGCAATTAGTCACGACTTTAGCAATCTTAAGTTGTTTGTGTTCAATGATGCTTTATCCACAAAAACTAATGATGATAATGGTTGGTTTATAGATTATGGTGCAACGATCCACATGTCATGCACAAGAAATTGGTTTGATACTTATCATGAAGTTAATAATGGTGCACACATCTATTTAGGAGATAATAGATCACATGAAATTAAAGGATATGGTGATAGAAGTGTTATGATGCCTAATGGACAAGAAAAACAAATTCAAAATGTGGTGTATGTTCTAGGATTAAATAAGAACTTAATTTCTATCTCCACTATTACAGATCAAAATTTAAAAGTGGAATTGGTGAAATTGCATTGTTTGGTAAAGGATGTGCATGAAAACTACAATGTTGTTGCAAAAGGAATGAGATTTGGAGCATTATACAAGTTGGACGTAATGAAGAATGGGCATCAAGCTTTGGCATCAATAGGCATGTCAAATATAGAGCTTTAGCATCAAATGTATGGACACTTAAATCATAATGACCTAATGTTACTATAAAATAAATTGACGGTAGAAGGCCTTCCAAATATTAAGGGTGAACACATTGAATGTGAAGGTTGTGCACTAGGAAAACAACATAGGGAAGAATATCCTATGCATGAAAATAGAATAAAACATGAAATACTTGAACTAGTCCACATTGACGTATGTGGTCCAATGCAAACTAAGTCACTTGGTGGAGCATATTACTTTCTTATATTTATTGATGATAATATTAGATACACCTAGGCGTACTTAATAAAAGTGATGTGTTTGAATACTTTAAATAATTCAAGAATATGGTTGAAAAGCAAACAGGAAAGAGCATTAAAATTCTTCAATTGGATAAAGGTGATGAGTACACTTCAGGATCTTTTGTTAAATATTGTAAGTAAAATGGAATTATGCAACAATTTACAGTACCACATACACCTCAGCAAAACAGACTATCTGAGAGAAAGAATAGAACATTAGTTGAATGTGCACGTAGTATGTTAACAAGTAAAAGACCTTCTAATAGTTTTTGGGCTGAAGCGATTAATATAACTGTATATGTCAAAAATAGAAGACCTACAAAGTATCTTGAGCACAAAACACCATTTCACACATTTTATGGTTTTAAACCTAAAGTAAGTCATTTAAGGATATTTGTAAGCAAGGCCTTTGCTCATATTCCTAAAGAAGATAAGATAAAATTAGATGCCAAAACAGTCAAATGCATTTTTATTGGATATTGTACTGATAAAAAATCATATAAATGTATGATCCAAGTTCTAACAAGGTCCTTGAAAGTAGAGATGTTATATTTAATGAGCATGTAGATAGATATATAAAACAATATGAACATAATGTATGGTAGCCTCCTTATGACAACTTTAAGGAAGAAGAAGAAGTTGTGGAATCATCTCAAGCTCAAGAAAGCATGGACACTCCAGAAGACATGTCAAGAAGTCAAAGTCCACAAAGAAGCGATGAAGGCACTCCCCAGAGAAGAAGAATAAGAGAAGGTGCTCCATAGTGTAAAGAACCTATAAGAAGGTCAACACGACAGGTTCAAACCCCTATCAGGTATAAAGATTATGATTTAATGTCTCAAGTAATGACTAATTTTTAGCCTTTAAATTATGAACAATCTAAAAATCATAAATAATGGATGGAAGCTATGAAATAAGAATATGACTCTATAATGAAAAATGAAACTTGGGAATTAACAAAATTACCTAAAAATAAAGTTCCCATAGGATCAAAATGTGTGTACAAGACAAAATTTAATGTAGATGGTAACGTAGACAAGTATAAAGCAAGATTGGTTGCAAAAGGTTATTCAGAAAAGAAAGGTATAGATTATGAAGATATCTTTGCTCCAGTTGCAAAAATGAACAGAATCAGAATAATGATAGCATTGGAAACTAAATATGTTTGGAAGTTACATAAATTAGATGTGAAGTCAACTTTTATAAATGGGGACTTAAAAGAGGAGATTTATCTTGTTCATCCAGAAGGATTTGTAAACAAGGGATAAGAACATCTTGTATGCAAGTTAAAAAAAGTCCTTATATGGACTAAAATAGACACCTAGATCTCAGTATCAGAAAATCGATAAATTCCTCTTTCATCAAGGATTTAACAGAAGCAAAAATGAGCCTAATTTGTATATCAAGACAGATAGAAATGGAGATATAGTATTAACCTCTATATATGTTGATGATCTAATAATAACATGTAGTGTTAATAAATTGATTAAAGATATAAAAAGGAAGTTATCGCGGGAATTTGAGATAAAGGATATTGGATAGATGCACTATTGTATAGGTCTTGAAGTATGGAGAGATGATGGAAGCACTTTAATCACACAAAGAAGATATACAAATGAAGTACTAAAGAGATTTCATATGAATGGATTTAAAGTAGTGAGTACTCCATTGGAACAAAATATCAAATTAAGAAGTAATGATGGACCAAAAGAGGTGAATGGAACATTGTATCGATAATTAGTGGGAAATCTGAATTATCTCACTACCAATAGACCATACATTGCTTATGAAATAAGCATACTTAGTCAATTCATGGCTAATCCTCATGAACGCCATTAGATAGCTGGAAAAAGGGTCCTTCGATATTTAAAGGGTACTATCAATTTTGGTATTTAATATACTAATGATTGTAATGTTGAATTGACCTTCTGATTTTGACTCGGCTGGAAATACATATGATAGGAAATCTGCCACTAGGTACATGTTCAATATAGGATCAAGAGCTATATCATGGAGAAATAAGAAAAAACCAACAATTTCCTTGTCATGAAATGGATCAGACTATAAAGCATTTTATAGTGCCACCTGTGAAGCTATATGGATCAGAAGGATACTTGAAGATGTTGGTGAAGGTCAAAAAGAACCTACAGTGATCATATGTGATAATTAAAGCACCATCAAATTGGCAAACAATCATGTATATCATGCAATGTCAAAGCATATAGACACACAATATCATTTGGTAAGGGAAAAATACCAATCAAAGGAAATTGACTTAATACACTGTAATACAAATGAGAATGTAGCTGGCATATTCACTAAGCCTCTTGGGAAGGCCAAATTTGAGTTTTGTAGAAGTAAATTATGTGTTGTAGAAAATCCAGTCTATGGTGTAAGCCTAGCTAAGACTTATAATAGTAGGCATGCCAATTAAGAGGTCATTTGTATCTTATGTATTATGCTATAGGATGTTTTGTGTGTTTATCTTATGATTGGAATTAAGGGGGAGTGTTGGAAAACATTAATTCCAACAAACCCCTCATGCATTAATGGAATTAGGTAGGAGGATTATCTAGAGGCTTTTGGAGACTTCAAATAGCTTCTTGAAGAAGCCACTGTCACTGAAAAATAAAATTGAGAAACTTCATCAATCATATATAAAAGTCACTCGCTCACAATGTAAACTTTAAATTGTGTTGTGTTCAGTTCTTCTTTCTCTCATTATAACTGACATCATGTGCCAAAATTTAGGAATGAAAACGCAGCGAAAGGACTCTTGGAATCACCTCTCCGAAATTTACAGACTGACGAAGTTGCAGTAGCATGAAGTACAATTCATATAATTCGATAAAATCATTTTCATTAATGGTTTGTTTGGTTATATTTAATTTAGACATTCCCATGTTGATTTGTGGATCGTTGATCATATCGACCATGCTAGGAAATTAGGATGACATATTGTTCTCAGAATCAGAAATAAAAAATTAGTTTAAATAGTAGTGATACAAGCAGGCATGTGTAGCCGTCAAATATGATAATCTAACTAATAGTATGTTAAGTGCGAATTATTGTTAGTTTACAGATGGTTCAGGCTATGTGTTTGCATCGATCATGATATATATGTTAAGACTACATCGCATTGGGTGTGTCTAACTAAATAATAATGCACTGCCATAAGTTTCTTTAATGGAAAAGTAACATGGATTCGTTATTGTATGGATTTATGTGAGAATAAAAGAAGTAAGAAACATGTCCTAACAGTTCTATTACGAAAAGGGTCTATTTTTTGGTTTTATATCATATTTATATTTGTAACTATAAGATAATTAGAACTATATTTATATAGATATATAGTCATGCGTTCCTTTGCAGATTGATAGTTTTTATTTTTTTTATTTTTTTTAGGAATTGGATGTTGGTTTGCGATTATAGGATCTTCTTAGCAGCAATATGATCTCTGACTTCTTTGTGAGTACTTTTTAACTTATAACTTGGTTTTGAGTTAGTAGTTTAAGTAATTGAGAATATTGTTTGTTTTTTTATTTATTAGGTTTTAATTTTAAGAAATAGATTTGGTTTTTCATAATAAGGTTTTAAAAAAATAAGTAATTTTATAATAGATGTTACTCTTATAGAGTTGGAAAGTCTAAAGGCTTATTAATTTATAAATTATTGATATATATTACCGGTTAACTATTAAATATATTTTTTATATCATAATGAAAAAATAATAATAATTATAAACTTTAATCGAATTACTAATTCATTAGCATATATAAAAAAAAAAACAAAATGGGCAACCACCTTTCCACTCGTAATAATTTCTCAAAGCAAATGCTAGGAGGAACCTAATAATTTCGCAAAAGAAAATGCAATAAGGGGCATGCATGGATGTGTAGATAGTAACTTGGTAAAAGCACAATAAATGCTCGAAGTAGCATGAATGTGTTACGAAAACTTATACAAATTTGCTTGTAAAGAAATCTTTCCGATAGTGAGTAAATTTAATAATTTGTCAATACGAA
This sequence comes from Pinus tabuliformis, assembly GCA_031772625.1. Classification (NCBI taxonomy): domain Eukaryota; kingdom Viridiplantae; phylum Streptophyta; class Pinopsida; order Pinales; family Pinaceae; genus Pinus; species Pinus tabuliformis. Next base: position 226,180,286 of record CM062813.1, read on the forward strand.
TTTTCTTAGTCAAAAATTTTGGTACCAACTTTAAGTAGAGTAACATGAAGGTATATAATAATTTTTCAATGGTATCCATAAAGTTAATAATTTGTCAATATTATGAGTGATCTTTTAAGTGTCAAAAAATTTTGGTAACAATTTCAAGTAGAATGAAGGTGTGTATAATACTTTATAAATAGTATAAATTGAATATGTTGCGCGAATTTTTGGTAGGTGGGATATTTGGGTATGGGGAATAAGTATTTTGTATGGTTAGAAGTTTTATTCAAAATTATAGGAAATGTCAATTTGGGAGCGACAGTAATATAATATATTAAAATTCCCGGATCCGGGTGTCTGACTGTAGTAAAGGTACGTGGCGCGTGGTTTGGATGGCCGCGCGGTTGATCTTCACCGCCACAAAACCTCTCACAGCTCCGGTCATAACTCCCCCTGTGATCTAGATTAATGAAACTTTAATGATGCCTATACATCCTCCTTTGCCGGTTAATTTCTTGATCATGGTGCTATCAACTTGCCATAATCGCGTTTCTCCCTTCCGCTTTGGCTCCTCCTCCTTTACAGATGCATCGGTTTTCTCTCGACCTCTCTCAGGAGTAAACTGGGCTTTGGTTCGTTTGAGGAACTTCTGGCTATGCCCTCAAGCTGCCCTCTATTTCCCCTGCTCTTTCGCATGCCACCCGCTTGCTGCTCTCCCTTTTAGCATTCTGAGCGTTGAAGCCAAGTTTGTTTTCATCCTTTACTGCTTCCATCATTTACCAAGTAGCTCGGATCCCCCTTCTCCTCCAGCTATGCAGAAAGTACGACAGTGGATGAGCTGCAGAAGAGGGAGCTCTCGAGGTCAAATTGGATGCCAGGCTGTCTCCTCCATGACGGACTCCTCAACCTCCTGCTCAGACTTCCGCTCAGACAAGTACCCAGCTACTCAGAGCGGAAAGGGTAGGGGTAGAGGATTGCAAATTGTAGCACCGAGCTCCTTCCAATCCATGACTAACTCCGCTCGGTTACAATTCCCCTGTAGTCATGGCACTTTTTCCTTTACAACCATGGTCACCATTGAGCTTAGCGAGCTCAATTCTGGTCAAGAAGTTGGTTCTCTCAGGGTGACTACGGACAGGTCGGCGGAAGACAGACCAGGCTCCGTCCAAACAAACCTCGACCAAAGCAGAGCTTCAAGCTCTGGAAAAAGCAAAGCTTCTCAAAGCATGAAGAATAAGGCGGGCTCCTCTGATGACGACGATGTTTACAAGTACGGATGCCGCATCACTGAGGAGGCGCCTGATCCCTCTCTTGATGTTTAAACAAGTTGGTTCTTTCTGGTTTTCTTGGAATTTAGCAAGCTCGAGAAGGTTCACTCATCACCGTCCTAGATATTATGATATATGCATTAGCTCATATTGCCAGTTTTTCATACGAAAGGGGCATTCTGCTAGCCTTAAGTTTTCAGTTTTGGTCACAGTCATAGCTACCTCTGTATTCAGTAATGGGTTGTCACGTAGTTGGTCACAACTAACCAGTCTAGTTTCAATGTTTTGGTTGTCACATAGCTCTGGTTTAATTCTCAGTTCCACGTACAACTATGGGGTTTTCTGGATTTTTGCATACTGATATGCCATGCTTGTAATCATGCCACATCTTTGGGCTAGCTCTGCGAGGCCATGGCCTCAGTGTAAATTATTTTTGTATTAATATAGAAGTAGCTATACTCAGAAAATAAAATAAAATATATATATATCTATGTATATATATATATATATATATATATATATATATATATATATATATATATATATATATTAAAATGTAATATATATTAAAAATAAAAATAAAATAACTAATTTATTTCCATCTAAAACTTGCCAATCAAATTTCATCGTGCAAATTCCATCTTGCAATAAAATATGTAGAACATTGAACTTTGAAACACTACAAGAAAAATTGAAAATATTAGTCCATCAACAATTTGCCAATCAAATTTCTTGCCAACAAAGAAATGTGTGGAACCCCCAAACCGGAAAAAAAGTTGTTATTACTCGATTATGATGTGATTTCAAGCAACACTATATTATATTCAACCTTGAGATTCAAGTTTGGAAATTTATAAAATGAGACTGACTAACATGCTACTTTCTCTTTGTGACCATCATTGTAATTCATTAAATCTTATCATTAAAGCTTCAAGATAGGCTTCAAGAAAGTAGACTTGTTTGCAATTGTTGAACTTCAAGATTTGCAACAGAAGCTGCCAAGGAATGACTAAAAATTGTCTGTATTTTGTTGAAACCCTTTCTACATTTCCATGTCTCAGTTGCTTTATAGAGCTCATGTGGGCCAACCCCCTGACGTGGCATGTATCACTTATAAAATAAAAAAATGGTACCTTTGTATGCTAAAAATAGGTTGCCAAAACGTGAAATTATCCTCAAAAACAGGGACTCGAAATGTCAAAATATGTTGCAATGAAGCTCCCGAAAAACTCCAAAGTACACGTTGAATTTGGTGATTTTGGAGAGTTTCCTAGTAGCTCCAAGGCTCCGAGGAGGGCGGGCTACGTGCTTTTTAATGCGTGGTAGTAGTACTTGTCTAACTATGATACATTTTAAGTAGCATGAACGTATGTATAATAATTTGTTACAAGTAAATTTTTTTTATGTTATATGCAGATTATTGTTAGTTTATAGATGGTTTAGGATATGCATTTACGATGATCATGCTATATATTAGTGTTACACATGGCCTTGGGTATGTCTAACTTAATCATAATTCACTGTCATAGGTTTCTTTCATGGTTCTTATAATTGGTTCTTTTGGGTTTTTGGCAGCGCCATTGGCCACAAATTGATTTTCTTAATAATCTTTGTTTTAATTAATAAAACGATAAGATGTATGCATTCGATCATTTGAAAGCCAGGCTTTGGTGTGCTAGGCTTTAACGGATTTAGCTTAGACTCAGTCTCAACACATTATTATATGGATTTTATAAGAGATTAGCGTAAGCAACTTGTCGTAGGGGTTCTGGTACGGAATGGTCTATTCTTTGGGTTTTATATTATATTTACAAGATAATTAAAACTATGCTTACATACATATAGTAATATGTTTCTTTGCAGCTTGATACTCTCTAATTTTTAATTCTTTTGACATTTTGTGAAGGCGTTGGATGTTGATTTGCGATTGTCAAATCTTCTTAGCAACTACCTGATTTCTAACTTCTTAGTGAATGTCTCTTAAATTATAACTTGTTTTTGGGTTAGTGGTATGAGTAATTGGAAGTATAGTTTGTTTTCTTATGTGTCAACCTCTGACTTCTTAACGGATATCTTTTAAATTATAGCTTGGTTTTTTATTAGTATATTAAGCATTAGGAGTGTGATTTGTTTTCTTATATACTAGGCTATAATTTTAATAGATATGTTTACTCCTTTATGATAAGGTTTGCAAAAAAAATACGAAGTATATGAAAAGGATGGAGCTTCTCTCGCCTGCCGCTAGGGTTTGGAGTTCAATGGTTTTTATAGTGATTTACAGTGGTAAACAAGTGTCGAAAATAAACTTTGGAAGGCATTGTCATCTTTCAACACTTCTTGTGGTCACAGTTAGTAGTCAGAGAATGGGAGGTGCAAGATCTTATGAGCGTAAGGAGGGGATGGTGGATTTCTCACTTGACCTCCATGAAATTATTGCATTCTAGGTTGATAAGCCACCTCAACGTCATGCATTTTTTCAGGCCAGCCAATTGGAGATCCATTTTTGGAAACTGAAGTGATGAGGGATGGGTTTGGTGACCTGAAATTTTCCATTGCATTTCCTCAAATCTCGACGTTAGCACAAGGTAGTTTCTCATCGAATTTTTCTGATATTCTAGTTTATTTTTCTTATAGGCTTGTCTCGAGAAGGGTTTTTCTAGATGACATCTCTTAGGGCCCCAAGTTGAAGGTTGTTTCAGAGGTTTTTCTGGACTATACTCGACCTCCATCCTTGATCAATTTGCGAATCCTTAAATGAGTCAAGGGTTTTTACATTTGGAAGTGGATATTGAACCATTGGTGTAGTGATGTGCCCCTTCGATCTATTTTCTAGAAAATAACCCTTATATATCGCATGGAATTTGAGGGTATTGAAAGAATTTTTCATCATTTATTTGAACCTCCTGAAGTCGCTCAAGAGGCTACTGCCACTCCTATTGGTGGTTAGTTAGTTCAAGACAAAACCCCAGTGGCAGAACCTATAAATAAAAGTTCCACAACCAGTGGAAAGAAGGTAAAGAAGAGAAAGAGTATGTGGTCAAGAACAAGCGAAGAAAATTTGGTTCTCGGAGAACACTTATAAATGGGTGAAGTAGTGGAGGCTTCAGAATCTGTGGTGGTTGGGCATGTCACAAGAATACTTTTCATAGTTGAATTTATCAAAGCATGGTATGAAAAAGAATAGAATGGGGAGCTATTCGAGTTGGTGCAAATCAAAATCTAGATGCAGGGCTAGTTTACTCTCAGACTTGAATCAGAAAAGATTGTGGGTAAGCTTCTATACAAACCATGAAGCATAAATTCTACACCAACTGTCCTAAAGAAAGGGTCCCCTTTGTTCAATGCCAAGAGAAAAAATATCGGTAATGCTTTGCTATGGGTCTAGCTGGCAGTATTGCCTCTTCATTACTGGTCTGAGGATGTTTTCAAGAGAATTGGGGACCGCCTGGGGGGTTATGTAGACATGGATTGTTCCTTCAAAGTTATGGGGAGGATGGTTGTAGCTCTAATTCTGGAACATTGAGAGGCGGAGGACCTGTACCTCGACATTAATTTGACCTTTAGTGGGATCAACCAAAAATAGAGTTGGATTATGAAGGTGCCTTGTATAGATGTTGTTTGGTAATTTGATTGATGTTAAATTACTTACATAAATTGTCAACCAGGGCTAGTATACTGATGAAGTGTATGTGCACTGTATGTGCTAGAAGTTCTTATTATTCAAGAAATTCCTAAATTAAATTGAGATGTTGGGATGCACATGTTAACTATGAAAATATATATGTTATTCTGAAAATCAAAATGATCACACTTGCTTAAAAAAGTTATTTGCAAACTAAAATCACCATAAAATTATCACACTTGATCAAAATAAAGATCACACTTTACACAAATAAATATCACTCTGGCTTAAAAGGAAAACACGCTTCACTCATGTTTGAAATAAATCACACTTGATAATGAAACTAAATTCAAATTACTAAAAAAATATTAACTCTAAATTAAAATCCTACTCATACAACTATACTACAAATCTATATCAATCTCGCTTTACTCAACAACAAAATGATTAAGAAATCTCAATAAAACAATCCTAAGCATTCATTCAAAAATCAATACTTAACATTTAAACAAACTAATGAAATTCTACAACAAAACAAAGAATTGAAATGCTATCTACAATTAATGAAAAATTACAACTCGAATCTTTTATTGTATTTTCAATAGCATAGTTTTCAAACAATAATCTCCCTCTCATCAAATAAATTACAATGGTTTTATAAATATCTGAAGAAACTAGAAATTCAGAATTTCATTGAATGAATTCTGCCATGAGATAAAATAAAATATTCTTTAAAGGATTTTATGATAAAAGATGAGCCCAAATATGTTCATAATAACTTCTTGCCACAAATTTGCTAAAGAAAAGCTCGCTTTGGCTTATTTGTTGACTTAACATTAAATGACAATTTGAAAAACGGTATATCCACATAATCTACAAAATGAGGCTTCAAAGATCTTCATAAATCTCTCAAATGGTAATGTATTTGAGAAAACAGCTCAAGAAAAACTTAATCGGACCCATGCTGAACAAAACCCATGTTATCGCTTTCCAAAATTCGCTTTCATTTGCTCAGAAAATGCGGTTGAAGCTGACTGCTCAAAACTTCAATGTTTTTCCCCTGATTTTATGATGGAGATCCACATGTGTGAGTTGGGTGGTATTTTACCAATGTAAATCCATACTAGAACATTTAGGAAAAATGTCCATGTGCCAGATTTCATTCTAGAGTGGTGCTACTACCTCAACCATGGAGGTAGATACAGAAAATTGACAAAATTGTAGAAACTTGAACTTGCTAAATTGTCATTAGTTAAAACCATGCAAAATTCTTCTTAATATACTAAAAATAAAGGAAAAAAATGTTAATTAACCACTTAGACATATGGAGACACATCATGAAGAATTATGGTAAAAATGGTGGCAATTGAGTGAAATGGTGCAATGGATGGTTAGAAGTAATAGCTTAATGAATGACAAACACAAGTGAAAATGAGGAAAAGTCCGTGACCCAATAGATGTTGATGTTTTCATAAAGTGGGAAACTTGTGGCGATATTTCCCGCTCAATTTTAAAGGCAATAGGGCTAACAATACAAGCAACATAGAAGATATTTGGCTGGAGGAAGTGTCGATTTCAACGGAACAAGGTCATCCAGCTCCTCCTCTAGGAATTGTTGGGTTTGAATATGCTCTAGATTTGATGGTGGAGACTAGAGAATAGGCATATCATCAATAACCACCTTAGGAGCTAGGAGATGAAAGAATCATTCGTACACCCCTAGTGGAAGCGGAAACTAGGGGTATCAATGGCCTTGAACGCTATGAAAATCTATGGCCCCCATCAGTACAAGATGGAGTTTTTGGACTACCTTCCTGGTTGATCTTTTATGAAGGAGCAAACACTAGTGATGGGTGGAGATGTCAATTTTTGTATTGGGATGTCCAAGATTTGGGGCCCTTGTGACTGTCCAAAACATTGTTTAGACCTTCTATCTCATAATATGGAAGAGAGTTGTCTTTGTGATGTTGATATGGTCTGTAACACCCTCCTCCCACGTCTACCCAAGTAACCGTCCAACTGGGGTAAACATGTGACGAGAAGTTACTATGATATGATTCAACCTCGTATGTCACCTTAAGGAAGTGGAACCAATGGAAACACACCATGCATACCTTCCACAACAACAATAAGATGCTCAGGAACCATCCTAACCTCTTAGGTAACCAATGCGTGGGTCCCACTGAGTTTTTAGATTGTTAGACTCTCGGACTGTTACTGGGAAAAGTGTCTATTTAGAACTGCTCTATCCCACTAAGGTGTGACAGCTGCCTTAGAAACAAACAGAGAAAACTACTTTTGTATTTCCTTTATGAATTAAAGATAGAAGGGGATAGAAAGAACCGACCTGTGTCTTGCGCTAGTCCTTTGATCCAATCCCTCTCTTCTTTGACAGCTTCCAGCTACCTGCTCCCTTACTCACCCAGCTTCACCAAGTTCCTGTGAGATCACAGAAGAAGAAAACTACACAAAGACATGGATCTATATTCATAAAAAACTTAGGATCAGATTTAAGCTAAACATACAAATGTAACAAGCATCAATGATACACAACCATGTAGGAGAAACTCAAATAGTTTTATTGATATAACAAGAAGATCCAGGAGGAGTTACAACCGATGATTCCTGATCCAGCATCAACCTCCCAGCAAAGAAGCCCCTTCTTCACCTCCAACAAAGCATAAATCACCCAATACTCTGATATCTATCTCAAAACCAACAGCAATTCTTTGCAATGTACAAAATTCTAGCCTCTGGATCTCTGGGATGAGGGATCCATATATAGATGTATGCAAGGAGGATGAGTCAGCTTATGATTTGACTAGTGTCTTCTCTCTGTCAATTCTTGCTTCCACTTGGAGACTAAGAGCCTCTTACTCATCCTTGGTTGAATTCAGTGAGGCAAGTGTCATTGGAGAAGATTCTGGAAGCTTCCATTGTCTTTCCACCTCGCGGAATGGCACTGCCATTTGTCATTTCCCGCTCAACGCAGCCTGATAGTGCATTTAGGTGCGTTGCAACACACCTAGCTAGTGTATTTAGGTGCTATGCAACGCAGCTAGCCAGTGGAGCAGCTGAAATGATCCTGATTTGACTGATTCTGAGCAGTTTTTGGTGGAGAACTTCTGGGAGAAGCTGTAATTTGTTGACCTTGTTCCTTTAGGGGTTGGAACAACACTTTTAGGGACTTAGGAGCCCTTGGTTTATGGACATTTCATGCTTGGTGCTGCAAGGCACAAAAATGTCTATAACAGTTGCCCCCTAAAGTATGAGGCCGTTAATCGGGTGAAATGCTTTATTATGAGGATCCGAAGTTCTTTCAATGCTGGGAGGAGACTTGTAATAAGATACAATACAATACATTATCTTCATACTGTTTTTCATGATCTAGCTGAGGCGGGCATTCCCATGCTCAGCATTATAAATTCATTTTCATGTACATAGGACAGACAATCGTCTGAGTGTAGACTGATGATTCTGATAGAGCCATCATCCTTTTGGGGTTCACCACGAGATGTAGATGTAATTCCTAAAATGCAATCTAAATATGATAAGCAAACTTTTATCTCTTTTCAGCAATGAAAATCCTAGCTACTAGGGGAAAAGAAAGACACAATCTTTTCACAAAGAGCAAAGAGCACACTGTAAATGCACTTTCCTAAATCAAGCCAAACAGACTGTCAATATGCAAATGCACATGTGCATGTATTTGTTTTCGACTTTCTTAATATTGATGCTAAAAAGAAAGTTGATGTACAAATTTGAATTTGCTTTCAAGCGACAAACACAAACAAGCTTCTTTTCGAAATCAAAAGATAAAGACGATTACGACGCTTTACGATTTTGAAATAAACACTCGTTTTTGACACTATAAAAAAACAAATTCAGACCAAAGGCAAAAGTAAAAGTATAGTCAACTATCAACAGCAATCAAACTTTCTCCTATGATCGAAATCGACACTTGCGACAGATCTAAATCAAAGGACGACAGTACGACTATTCTACTTTTGCAATGGAAAACTGTAAACGACTCAACAAACACACAAAAACATCTACAGTTCTTTTGTACAAAGGAGGCAGAATTACAACAAGGAAAAGGGGTTTTTAAACAGACACATACACTGATCACAGGCTGCAAAAATCAAAGACAAAACTGGAAAGAATGAAGCACAAGAACCTCAGTTGCACAGGGCTAGTCTGATCAGCGCACCTGTAACACAGAGAAACTGGATTGCTGCGCAGGTTGCCCTCACGGGAACTGCGCTGAAATGCAGGAACTCTTCATAGTACCTGCGTTGGGGTAGAAACGAAAATTCTATCCAGGTTCTGGGTCACGGTTTGCAGTTTAGTCTTTGGTTTTTGGCCGAGTAAAAGCAATCAGTAATGCACAATCAGGGGGTAGATCTAAGGAGGGTCTAAGAGCTATCACAAAGGGCAATCAGATCATTTTTGAATCAGCTATTCAAATCATAAACAGATCCAGTGAATGGATTTAAGTAGCAGATGTCTACTTTGCATTTGTTATGGCAAATGCAGTTCGAATGCTACTTATAATCTTATGAAACAAACAACAAAAAGATACAAAAACAAACTAATTAGACAATCTTCCCCAGTGGAGTCGCCATTTTGTTACCGGGAAAAGTGTCTATTTAGAACTGCTCTATCCCACTAAGGTGTGACAGTTGCCTTAGAAACAAACAGAGAAAACTACTTTTTTATTTCCTTTATGAATTAAAGATAGAAGGGGATAGAAAGAACCGACATGTGTCTTGCGCTAGTCCTTTGATCCAATCCCTCTCTTCTTTGACAACTTCCAGCGACCTGCTCCCTTACTCGCCCAGCTTCACCAAGTTCCTGTAAGATCACAAAAGAAGAAAACTACACAAAGACATGGATCTATATTCATAAAAATATTAGGATCAAATTTAAGCTAAACATACAAATGTAACAATCATCAATGATACACAAGCATGTAGGAGAAACTAAAATAGTTTTATTGATATAACAAGAAGATCCAGGAGTAGTTACAACCGATGATTCCTGATCCAGCATCAACCTCCCAGCAAAGAAGCCCCTTCTTCACCTCCAACAAAGCATAAATCACCCAATACTCTGATATCTATCTCAAAACCAACAACAATTCTTTGCAATGTACAAAATTCCAGCCTCTGGATCTCTGGGATGAGGGATCCATATATAGATGTATGCAAGGAGGATGAGTCAGCTTATGATTTGACTAGTGTCTTCTCTCTGTCAGTTCTTGCTTCCACTTCGAGACTGAGAGCCTCTTACTCATCCTTGGTCGAATTCAGTGAGGCAAGTGTCATTGGAGAAGATTCTGGAAGCTTCCATTGTCTTTCCACCTCGTGGAATGGCACTGCCACTTGTCATTTCCCGCTCAATGCACCCTGATAGTGCATTTAGGTGCGTTACAACGCACCTAGCTAGTGTATTTAGGTTCTATGCAACGCAGCTAGCCAGTGGAGCAGCTGAAATGATCCTGATTTGACTGATTCTGAGAAGTTTCTGGTGGAGAACTTCTGGGAGAAGCTTTAATTTGTTGACCTTGTTCCTTTAGGGGTTGGAACAACACTTTTAGGGACTTAGGAGCCCTTGGTTTATGGAAATTTCATGCTTGGTGCTGCAAGGCACAAAAATGTCTATAACACAGACGCTCCCTTGATATGGGAATGCATGCATCGAGAGGGATCTAGACTCTCCCACAGCATGGAATGCCACTGTCCAGTGAATGTTTTGCCCATTTTCGTACCTGTGTCCCAAGGATTTGAGCCACTTTCTTAAGCAAAAAACCTAGGTCACTTCCAAGAACTAAATGACACCTTCAGAAAAAAAAGATAAGAATGGAATGATGATATGAATGCAATTACTTTAACAAGTTCTTGATTGGACCCCTACTATCCATGCCAAACATTTTGTCAAACATGTCACAAATATGTAAACTACAGATGAAAAAATTAGATCTAAGCATAGGGTTTTCATACTCATCTGAGAATCACTAAGAAGCATTGATGCCTCAACAAATCAGTTGGTGTTTCATCCATTAGGCCACAGATACATTGTTCATCATTTACAAGTGAAAACATGATGACATCCATACATAGCCACTGTAATAATACGTATTGATAACCTGCATAATAACAACATAAATACCAAGGAAGGAATATCCATATAATGCACATATAACCCAATACAATACTCATGAATTAACGAAGAGAAATAACCCCATATTAATGATGCAAAGGCCAACCAGCTGTGGGGCTTACACGAACCACCTGACCGTAGACATGGTTGAGCCAAAAATCTCTTCATCTAGTCACCCCCATGCCATATTCCAAGCATGTATGTGGGATCTCATAAAAACATCAATCCAAAACCATCAAGGGCTTCCAGAGGCCAACCACCTCAACTCATCAAAAAGTGATTCAACCTCATGGTTGGACATCACAAAGCCATCACCAGATTGGTCTCTACCAAAGCCTTCCATGGCTCTAAAGAATTTGTTCCAACCAAGGCTTCGAGGACTAATAATGCAACCCACATTTGTCGTCGGGATTCCAGACCTTTTTTCCAACCAAGGCTTCCAAGGCTAATAAATCAACCAACCAAGGGATTCTAGACTGTTTATCCAACCAAGGTTTCTAGGAATAGTAACATAACCAAAGTTGTTACAGGGCTTCCAAATCATTTGCCTAACGAGGTATTCCAGGAAATAGTAACTCAAACCAAGCTAAATGAAACATGAGAACCAACCAAAAAAACAAATGAACCCACAACACCATGGCTATCTAGGAAATGTCAAAGCTAGGCAAATCCATTTTCAATCTAGGCAATCCTCCATGCCAATGGCCATTTATAACCAATAAACCACATGCATATTCCATGCATGCCAAAAATAGTGAGTAAAACATACATGAAACTTGGTACCTGCAAGGAAAACCCAGTGTAGTTGCTGATGTCGATGTCCTGTTGCACTTTCTTGCTCTTCCTTTTCCTTCTTGATCCAAAATTCCAAGTTTTCCACACTCTTCAAGTTTGCTCCAAGAAAAATATGTGTACACGAGTATAAGAGATAGAGAGAGATAATAGAGAGAGAGCACCAAAACTGAACTGACAAAAATCTATGTATAGATCCTCAGAAGCCTTTTTATTAATGAGGTCTTTATTTTCTTCATTTTTCATTATTTTCCTTCATTTTCTTCCTCACACGCTACCTATTACCTTTCACCTCAATTTTATCCTAATTTCAATTATCTTCATAAATAAATGTGCCAAAATTCCATATTTCCTGTCCAAAGCCTTTGCCATTTCCTTTGCAATTTCCTCAGCCATTAATTAACAACAAGTGATCCCTAGCACTATGCTTTTGTCCAAAATTCATCTTGGAATACATGTTCCATCAATTGTGGTTATTATTTTGCCTTTATTAATTTTTATTACATATAATTTTCACCATTGCTATTATAGAACCCTCTCCCTTGTGGGAACACCATCCTTAGTGTTCAAAAACACCTACAGCTTAAATATTGTTGTAAACAACACATACTACCCATGGAGTTTTATAAGTTAGCTTGATGCAGTATTTACAGTGATCATCCTGTGAAGAAAACCAACATGAAAACGTAACAAGTATAACATCATAATTACATGACAGTCATACTACTTATTGGATCTTTATAACATAGCTCATGGTAGTATTTACATCCATATACATATGTACATATACCAAACATCAACAAAACATGTAGCAAAAACATATACCAAATACATATACCAAATTTTTTTCTCAACTAATGAATAAGGAAGGATAAATAGGCTGCATATGATCTATCATCTTCCATGTAGCTTCATCAGGCCCAAAGTGATTGCGTTACACCTTAAACTAATCGATTTCTTAGTTTCAGAGCATGATCATCTTTCTCTGCAAAATGCACTACAGTTCCGACTGGAATTATCCTTTTCGCTCCACCAGCAATAAAAACTAGTCAATCACATGATCACTGTCAAAGGAAGTGAAATTCGATAGGCCACTGGCCCAATCCTCTCAATAATCCTGAAAGGTCCACAAAACTAGGGTGCCATCTTGGTACATGATCTAATCCACAAGGAGCTATTCTTTGGTTTGATGCGCAAGTACACCTATTACCCAACCTGGAACTCCATGAGCAACCTATTCTGATCTACATAGATCTTCTTCCTATCTCGTGCTGCTTTAAAATTCTTCTTGGCTGCCTGCATTTCCTGCTCCATTTCTTCCAACATGTTCAGTCCAATCAACACCTTGTTATTTGGAATACTCCAACTGATGGGAGTACTACAACTCCTTCCATACAATTCCTCAAACATAATCATCCTCAGTGACTCATGGTACTCATTGTTGTAAGTGAACTCTACTAGTTAAAGGTACTCTTCCCACTTCCGTTGCTAGTGCATCACATACATCCTCAACATGTATTCTAATTTCCAGCTGACCCAATCTATCTATCCATCTATCTATGGATGATAATTTGTATTGAATGCCAACTCTATGCCCAAACCTGCAAACAACTCCTTCCAAAACTTGAAATTGAACTTTGTATCCTTATTTGACACAATCTTCTTCGGAACACCATGCAATCTGACCACGTCCATGATGAGGACATGTTCTACATCACTCACTGAGAATATAGACTTCATTGGAATGAAGTGATCTACCTTTATCAACCAGTCCACCACTACCATGATGGAATCACGCGTCTCACTGTCCTTAGAAAACCTGTGATAAAGTCTATGGAAATGACCTCCCATTTCCACTCTAGAATCCCAGGAGGTTGTAGCAGTCCCTCTGGGTGCTTACACTCTACCTTCACTAGCTGACAATCCAAGCACCTAGCCACGAAATTTGCCACATCTCTCTTTAAATTCATCTAATAATAGAACTTATTTGCCATTGTCAGCGTCTTCCAATAACCTGGGTGACCTTAACATGGCTTTGCATGAAACTCCGTCAAGATAACCTTCTTGAGCACACTATTATCCTTCACATATATCTTGTCTCTAAATCTAAACAATCCATATGTCATGAGAGGATACTCCACATCCTGTGCACCTACATCTGTACCTGTACCTATACCACTACATGTACCTGTACATATACCACCACCTATACATGTACATGTACCTACACCTATACCACTACCACTACCTGTAACTATAACTATGCCATGATTTGAACGCTGTTGCAACTTGTGCACGATCTTCATATACCTGAAATCTTGCTGATCTACCTACAAGATCCTATCATATAAGTTTGTCCCATAGGAGCTCATAGCTACTAAGTGATTTACTTGTATCTTCCTGCTAAGAGAATCTCCCACCTTATTCTCTTTACCCTTGATATACCTTATCTCAAAGTTGAATTCATTGATCACAGAAAACCATTGATCCTACCTACCATTCAATTTCGGTTAGTCAAATAGATAATGAAAACCATTGTGATCACTTATTAATACAAACGTCCTGCCCAAAATATAGTGCCTCCACATCTTTAATGCATGTATGATCATTGCCAACTCAAGATGATGTGTGGGGTAGTTCCAGTCATGCTCATTCAGTTTTCATGACTCATAGAATACCACTTATCCATCTTGCATAAGGACTCCACCAAGTCCTATCTTGCAAGCATCTGTACATACTACAAACTCTTTATCTAGATCTTCAATCTTTAACACTAGTGCATGTGTTAAAAACTGCTTGAGGTGCTCAAAATTGGCCGCATAATCCTCTGTCCATTAAAACTTCTTACCTTTCCTCTGCAATGACTTGATAGGATAAGTAATTTGCAATAATTTCCCCATGAACCTCCTGTAGTAACATTATAATCCCATGAAATATATCACCTCATCCACATTCGTAGGAGCTACCCATTCCATGATAGCTCTTACCTTTTTTGTGTCCACTACTGTGCCATCCTTAGAACAACATGTGCCAAGCAATGTACCTCAGTCTGAAATAAACTGCACTTGCTAATATTAGTATACAATTGATGCTCTCTCAACAATATCAACGTGTTATGAAACCAACTCACAAAAATATAGAAAAGAGAGATGAACGCCTTAGAAATAAGCCTCTTCGATGGGGCAACCTCCTTTACAATACACAAATGAACATTTCTTGGATGATACAAATGACAAGACCTCCTTTCTATATATAGGAGTCTAAGGGGTCATAATATAATCAGAGTCGACATAACAATAATAATGTAAGGGCACAATAATAACAATAGTGGGCTTCTATGGGGCACAATAATAACAATATGGGGACTACATGGGCACAACAATATAATAAGGGGGTTGTACTAATAACAATAAGGGGTTACACTAGTAGTATAGGGACGTAACATGCCCCTTTCCTTCAAAAAGTGTTGTCCTCAACAATTGAGCAATTCTTGATGCTTCTATATAAATTATTGTCCTCCCATGTGGAATCTTCAGAGGGTAAGTTCTTCCACTTGATGAGATACTCTGAAATTGATCTATTTCGTAGCTTTTGATTTCTCGGTTCTGTGACCGCTTCAGGTTCCAATATGATTTTTCCTTCCTTGTCATGTTCTGGAAATATTGTTTGAACTAGGATCTTCTGCAACTTTTGAATGAGTGGCCACACTTCTTTGTCCTTCTTCCATTCATACCTTGCTTTGTTTATCCAATCTGGTTGGATAATAAAAATGGCGCACAACAATGCTTCCACATCCTCATCCTTTCTTGAGAGTGCATCTACCACAACATTTTGCATCCCCTTTTTGTAGATGATTTCAAAGTCATAACCACACATCTTTGTGACCCATTTTTGTTTCTCTTTAGAGGATAATCTTTGTTCTAAAAATTATTTGATACTATCATGATCCATTTTTACCTTGAAGTGTCTTCCCATTAGGTAAGGTCGCCATTTCTTAAGTGTGTGTAGTATTGCCAAAATTTCCTTCTCATAAATATCTTTCTTGAGGAACATTTGTTTGTATGTATGTAACCATAAAAATACCCAATCACCTACATCAAAAATTCTTTCATTGCAATGTTGATATGCCTGCTGTTTCTTTTGATTCTGCACCAAAGTGACGTTGTCCTTTAAAACTTCGATAACTTGTTGTTTATGCTCGATGTGATCTTTCACTGTTTGAACCTTTTTCTTCTTGATATGTCCTTCTATATTGATAGTTTGAGTGGTAATTCCATCCAATGCATTACAAGATATAGTTGGATTCATTTCTTCTTTCTCGATGTGATCTTTCACTTCTTGAACCTTTTTCTTCTTCATATGTCCTTCTATCTTGAGAGTTTTAAGAGTAGTAATTCTTTCCAATGCTTTACAAGATATGGTTGGATTCATTTCTTCTTTCTCTGAGGGTTGGTTCTTGGTGTGTATACTCTTCTTTTGACGTTTCTTGATCCTTTTATTCCTCTTGCACACAATCAATGTGTTAGGCCCCTATACTACTAGTGTAACCCCTTATTGTTATTAGTACAACCCACTTATTATATTGATGTACCCATGTAGTGCCCATATTGTTACTATTGTGCCCCATTGAAGCCCACTATTGTTATTATTGCGCCCTTACATTATTATTGTTATGTCGGCTCTCATTATGTTATGACCCCTTAGACTCCTCTATATAGAAAGGAGGTCTTTTCATTTGTATCATCCAATAATTGTTCATTTATGTAATGTAAAGGAGGTTGCCCCCTCGAAGAGGCTGAATTATAAGGCATTGATCTATCTTTTTTATCTTTTCTTGAGCTGGTTTCATAACATTTGGTATCAGAGCTTTGGATTCTAGGGTTTCGCTGCTCCAAACAGGTCATCGTGGCATTTTCGCTATAACGTTTTTTCTGTGACATTTCAGAAATCGCAAAAAGAACCCATTTGAGAAGAAATCGCGCTAAATCTTGGGTCCAAATTTCAGAGCTTTTCACGTGATATTTGCGGAGATATGATCTGAGGAAGTTGGTCTTTTTGCAGACTCCTGAATTTCATTCCAAACAGGTGACTTGGGGAAAATAGTCATAACTTTCTATCTGGGGATTGGATTGAAATTTTGTAAAAAGGTACAGAAAGAGGACGGACTGTAGTTTCTTTTATGCATTTTAAAGATCCAAAGGTCGAAACAGTGACTCATGGCACGTCGTACAAGTTCGCTCTACTGAACTAGTCTATAATCAAGTCACTGTGGGAGATTTCGCATAACGCTTCCTTGGAGAATCCAAATTGTGTCAGACTTGTGGCATTGGAAAGAGGACAGAGAGGGCTATTGTAGGCGGAAATGTTAGAACTTAAAGATCTGAAAGTATAGAGTTACATTCGTTTCAAGATCGAGCTCCTAAAATCAAGAAAAAGCGAGATGAGGAAGTTTGATGGCAAGGATCCGGTAAATTGGATACTACAGATGGAGAAATATTTCGATCTACATGAGGTGCAACTGTTACAAAAGGTATGTATTGCATCTTCATATTTAGAACCGGATCAATTTTTATGGTATGAAGGGCTCTGTTCTCGTAAAAAACTTGTTACGTGGTCAATTTTCACAGAGGAAATGATAGCACATTATGAGGATACAAAGAGCAACGCCTTCTTTAAAGAAACACCACAAAAATTGGAAAGAGTAAATGGGCTTTGTGACATAATGGAAAGAAAAATTATGGAAACCAGGAAGCATACCCCTTACAACTATAAAGATGGAAGTGTTGTTCCTCCTAGCCTTCCACAACCTACAAGGGTTACACCATAAAAATTGGAAGAAAAAAGAGAAAAAGGGCTTTGTTACAATTGTGATAGAAAATGCATTAAAGGTCATAAGTGTGCTGAGAAGAAATTATTTTACATAGAAAATGAAGAAGAGGAAGACAAGGATCAAGAAACATCAAAAGAAGAAGATATGCGGCAGGACCCCACCCCAGAGAAAGAAGAAATGAATCAGACGACATCTTGTAAAGCATTGGCAAGAATTACCACTTCTCAAACTCTCAAGATAGAAGGACATATCAAGAAGAAAAAGGTGCAAGAAGTGAAAGATCACATCGAGAAAGAAGAAATGAATCCAACCATATCTTGTAATTCATTGGTCAAAATTACTACTCCTCAAACTATCAAGATAGAAGGACATATCAAGAAGAAAAATGTTCCAGAAGTGAAAAATCACATCGAGCATCAAGAAATGAATCCGACCATATCTTGTAAAGGATTGGAAGAAATTACCACTCCTCAAACTCTAGATATAGAAGGACATATCAAGAAGAAAAAGGTTCAAGTAGTGAAAGATCAAATCGAGCATCAACAACAGGTTCTCCAACTTTTAAAGGATAATGCCACTTCGGTGCAAAATCAAATGAAACAACAGGTAGATCAACATTGTAGTGAAAAATGTTTTGATGTAGGTGATTGGGTATTTTCATTGCTACATCTCAAGCAAGCTATTTATGAGAAGGAAATGTTGGCAATACTACATGCACTTAAAAAATGGCGACCTTACCGAATGGGAAGACTCTTCAAAGATGAGGATGTGGAAGCATTGTTTTGTGCTATTTCTATTATCCAACTAGATTGGGTAAATGAAGCAAGGGATGAATGGAAGAAGGATAAAGAAGTATGGCCACTTATTCAAAAGTTGCAAAAGATCCCAATTCAAACAATATTGCCAAAAATTGAAGAGGAAGGAAAAATCATATTGGAACCTGGAGCAGTCACAGAAACAAGAACTCGACAGCTACAAAATCGATCAATTTCAGAGTATCTCATCAAGTGGAAGAACTTACCCACTGGAGATTCCACATGGGAAGACAAGAATTTTATACAGAAGGATCAAGAACTACTTAAGCGTTGAGGACAATGATTTTTGAAGGAGAGGGGCATGTTAGGCCCCTATACTACTAGTGTAACCCCTTATTGTTATTAGTACAACCCACTTATTATATTCATGTACCCATGTAGTGCCCATATTGTTACTATTGTTCCCTATATAAGCCCACTATTGTTACTATTGTGCCCTTACATTATTATTGTTATGTCGGCTCTGATTATGTTATGACCCCTTAGACTCCTATATACAGAAAGGAGGTCTTTTCATTTGTATCATCCAAGAATTGTTCATTTATGTAATGTAAAGGAGGTTGCCCCCTCGAAGAGGATGAATTATAAGGCTTTGATCTATCTTTTCTATCTTTTCTTGAGCTGGTTTCATAACACAATATAAAATAATTTCTTCTCAGCACACTTATGACCTCTAATCTATTTGTTATCAAAATTGTAACAAAGCCCTTTTTCTCTTTTTTCTTCCAATTTTTGTGGTGTAACCCTTGTAGGTTGTGGAAATTTAGGAGAAAAAACACTTCCATATTTATAGTTGTGAGGGGTATACTTCCTTGTTGCCATAATTTTTCTTTCAATTATTCTTTGCCAACTTGAATGCCTCCTCCAATGAATCAGGTTCCCAAAAACAAACCTCATGTTGAAAGTTATCATTTAAAGTCCCTATGAAGACATCAACCCTTTTCTTCTCTGGAATATCATTTATCCTTATATTCAATTTTTTAAAGTACTCAATGTGCTCTACCATTGAACACTTTTGTTTGAGATTTATCAATTGGCTAAAGAAGGTGTTTTCCATTGTATCCTCATAATGTGCTATCATTTCCTCCGTGAAAATTGACCAGGTAACAAGTTGTTTACGACAACAAAGCCCTTTATACCATAAAAATTGATTTCGTTCTAAATATGAATATGCAATGCATACCTTTTGTAACAGTGGTACACCGATTAAAATATTGCTCCATCTGAAGTATCCAATTTACCGGATCCTTGCCATCAAACTTCTTCATATTGCATTTTCTTGATTTTAGGAGTTAGATCATGAAACAACTATAACTCTATAATTTCAGCTCTTCCATCTCTAAAATTTTGACCTGCAGTAGCCCTTTGTGTCCTCTTACCAATGCCACCAGTCTGATCAAAATTGGATTCTCTAAGAAAGAGTTATGCACAATCTCCCAAGATGGCCTGATTATATACCTTTTCAGAAGAGCTAACTTGTATGAAGTGCCACGTGTCACTGTTTTGACCTTCGAATCTGAAAAATATACACAGGAAACTACAGTCCATCCTCTTTCTATAACTCCTAACGAAATTTCAAACTGATTCTCAAAACAAAAGTTATGATGATTTTCCCGAGGTCACCGGTTTGGAATGTAACTCAGGAGTCTACAAAAAGGTGAACTTCCTCAGATTATATCTCCACAAATATAGTGCGAAAAGATCTTAAAATAGGACCCACGGTTCCGAACGATTTCAGCCCAAATGTTTTTTTTTGTAGCATCTGAAATGTCGTAGAAAAAAAGTTATAGCGCAAATTCCATGATGACCTATTTGGAGTAGCGAAACCCTAGAATCCAAAGCCCTGATACCAAATGTTATGAAACCAGCTCACAAAAAGATAGAAAAGAGAGATGAACACCTTAGAAATAAGCCTCTTCGAGGGGGCAACCTCCTTTACATTACACAAATGAACAATTCTTGGATGATACAAATGACAAAACCACCTTTCTATATATAGGAGTATAATACAATCAGAGCCGACATAACAATAATAAAGTAAGGGCACAATAATAACAATAGTGGGCTTCTACGTGGCACAATAATAACAATATGGGGACTACATGGGCACAACAATATGATAAGGGGGTTGTACTAATAACAATAAGGGGTTACACTAGTAGTATAGGGACCTTACACAACGCTACTGCTAAAAGCTCAACATGCTCTTCTTCATTTTTAGAATATACCAATATGTCATTAATGAACACAATAACAAACTTGTCCAAATACGAACAAAACAAACTATTCATCAAGCACATAATGGTAGATTGAGCCTTAGTTAAACCAAATGGAACTGCAACAAACTCATAATGTCCATACTTGGTCTGGAAAGTTGTCTTGTATATGTCATCCTCTTTAATGTATACCTGATGATATCTGGATCTCAAGTCAATCTTTGAGAACACTAATGCTCCCTTCAACTAATCGAACAGGTCATCAATACTCGGTAGCGGATAACTGTTCTCGATGGTCACTTTTTCCAATTGCTTATAGTCAATGCATAATTTGAGAATACCATCTTTCTTCTTCACAAATAGTACCAATGTTCCCCATGGTGATACACTTGGCCTAATGTATCCCTTGTCCAACATTTCCTTCAACTGCAACTTCAACTCTACCAACTCTGGTGTACTCATACAGTAAGGTGCCTATGATGCTAGAACTACTCGTGGCACTAAATCAATAGAAACGTTTAGTTCCCTATGAGGTGTAAACTATGAAATATCCTCAGGAAATATATCCTAAAACCACTGTAAAACTAGGTACCTGTTCAAAACATCCTCATCCTCAACTTCCTTACCTTTTTCACTAGAAATGTGCATTGCAAATAACACGCATCCTTTTCTGTGACTAAGCTTTTCCTGCATAGTTGTCACCATCCAAACTAATGTTTCTTTCTTCTTACCTCGCAAAAATCTTTGTTCCCCATTATTATCCAAGAACTCAATGGATTTGTCATAAAAATCCGCCTTGGTTCTATAAAGGTACCATCAATCCGTGCCCAACACCATACAGTATGATCCTAATAGTAAGACATTCAAATGTGTTGTTGTAGGCATACCATTCGAAACAAATGCACAAACTCTTACGGAATGATGAACTCACTTCCTTGTACATGTATACAACTGCACTAACCAAGAGTTTGCATGCAATTATTTATTCAAGCCACACTTATCCACCAAGTTAGGACTAACATAGCTATAATTAGATCTAGGGTCAATGAAAATAGAAACAAAGTGATCACAAAACTTACCATCCATCTCAATGATGGATGCCTCATGATATACATGTTTGTTATCCAGTGCTGCATAGATCCTAGGAATACTCTGCCCAATATTCCCAACATGTTGTGCCTCCTATGCACTATATATCTAAGGCCTACCACCCTTATTCTATGGACAATATCTCCTGTGATGATCTTTTCCACAATTCCAACACTCTATAGGCTTCCATCTTGCATCCTTGTTCTTCCCCTTAGATTGATGTCCCTGTCCTCTGTTAGATGCATTAAACTTGTTTAATGGCGTTACATTCTCTTTATTACCTATACCATGAGGTATTGTTTTATTCTTGTCCCATTTTCCTTTGTTCCTTGAATTACCTTTCCAGTCCATCTTAGTCTCATATCTGCGCTTCGATTGCTCATAGAAATGATTTAGCTTTGAGATGGCCTCCTCCAATGATCTAGGCTCATTGAATTGAATCCTATCTTTTAATGCAATCGATAATCCACTAATGATATCTGAATCTTGGCCTTCTCCTCCTTGAGGTAAGGCATATACCTCAACACCTCCATGAACCTACTAGTGTACTCCTCATTTGTCATTGATCCCATCTTTAGCTCATAGAATTCTTTTGCCATGTCATGAAAGTATCTCTCTGTTAAACACTTCTTCTTGAATAGCCTCTTGAACTCACTCCAAGCTAAGCCATCCTCATGAATACCTCTAACATTCTTCACATCTTCCCACTAAATATCTGCTTTACCTTTGAAACTGAATGTAGCTATTTTGGCTTTCATGTCCTCTGACTAATCATGCAACTTGAAGAACTTACTCATACCAAGAAACCCTTGCCTCTGCATCTTGTGATTTCTTCATCTCTCCATCGAATGTATGTGGTTTTTCTTTCTTAAACTCATCTCACAAATATCCACTACCACTCCTCCTATAAAAATAATAACAATGATGATCATATTTTATATCTCAACCATAACTAGAATAGTACATGTGTCCATCGCCTCCCCTATCTGAAGTATCTAACAACCTACCATCTCTCACCATGTCATCTCTATCCAAACTATGACCACCATGAGACATACTGCCATATTCCCCATTAGTTCTTTCCTCCTTCTCATGATTGATCTAAATTTGTCAGTGTCGCTGCAATTCTAACAAACACCGAAGTATTAATGCATTTACTTCTACTTGTTTCTCCTATTCCTGCATGATTGTATCATTATCTGTCTTACAACTCCTTATTTCTGCCTTTAACCTTTTCAATGTGTCTACCAAATATGAAGAGTTCCCAGCACCATGCTACTCATCTGATCCATAGGGAGAGTCTCAGGAACTGTAGTCTACCATCTTGCTAGTCATCTTTGATTTTCTTCCTGCAACTTATATCATGTCAGCGAAACCAAATCGCAATAAACCAACGTATCTTATCATAATTTAGTGAGGATACCTCATCTGCAATATCAACAAATCAGTGTAATACATGTATAACATAATCATGAAAGCATATGTACATATAATACATATGAATATAACCATATAACCATCATTCTAGCTAGAGTCCAGTCATCAATGCATAGCCTTGTCGACAACACATACTGTGACCTCATGCATGAAAATAACCACCACATCACAATACACTTGACCACATGTGAAAGCTAATATGCATGAAAAATGCATAATCAACCACATAGTCATGATACCATGCTCTGGTACCACTCTGTAACACCCTCCTCCCACATCTACCCAAGTAACCAGCCAACCAGGGTAAACATGTGGCGAGAAGTTACTATGATATGATTTGAATTCCTAAGTCACCTTAAGGAAGTGGAACCGACGGAAACACACCATATCTTAGAAAATTATATATTACAGAGCAATGGAACACATAAAATATTGCAGAAATATAAACATAGAAAACGCACAAAACAAGAGAGACACAGATATACATGGTTCACCCAGTTTGGGCTACATCCACCCCGAACAGCCAGTCCTTCCTTTCTATTATCTAGCAAAATGAAGAGACATAACCTACAGCAAATCCGCTGTAATATCCTCTGTTTTCTCTGACAGTCTCACCTCTCTGTTTCTCGCTCACCTGATACACATATATCACACAGCCTCAAATACAATACCCTCATACAAAGAGAGGGGTTGCCTTCTAGGGAAAAAGACCCTAAACTAAACATAAGTTATAACTGGGGTCCTATGTGGCAATACCTTTGAATATAGAAGATAATCAGGCTCCACACCCAACAATCTCCCACTTGGAGACTGATTGTATTAACTCCACCACTGCTCCATTTGTTGGACAATGACTCCTCTTTGGACCTGACTGTTTCTCATCTTCATCGTCATCCTTGAAGACCAAATGAAACTGAGCATATTCTCAGTTTCTCCCTGGTTACAACTTTTGTTAGCATATCTGCAGGATTCTGGCTAGTGTGTATCTTTTCCAGCTTCAACTCTCCATCTTCCAACACTGATCATATGAAATGGTACTTGAGTTGTATGTGTTTAGTCCTGGAATGAAATGTTGAGTTCTTTGCAAGATGAATGGCAGTTTGGCTATCACTGTATAACGTGCCCATATCATGCTCCTTACCCAATTCACCCATAAACCTTTGTAACCAGATCATTTCTTTACTAGCTTCTGTAGCAGCTACATACTCTGCTTCTATTGTTGAAAGTGCAACAACACTTTGGATTTTTGAAACCCAACTTACAGCTTCTCCTCCAACAGTAAATACATATCTTGTAGTGCTCCTCCTGTTATCTCTGTCACCTGCCATATCTGCATCAACATATCTTTGTAGGGATATGTTTGAACCACTAAAGCATAATGCTTTATTTGTGGTACCTTTCAAATATCTGAGAATCCATTTCACTGCCATCCAATGTTCCTTTCCTGGATTGTTCATGTACCTGCTTACAACTCCCACTGCATGTGCAATATAAGGCCTTGTGCAGACCATTGCATACATTAAGCTTCCAACTGCTGAACTTTAGACATATAATCCATGTCTTCTTGGGTCTTTGGGCACATTTCCTTGCTAAGTTTGAAATGGCTAGCAAAAGGTGTACTAACTGGTTTTGCATTGTGCATGTTAAATCTTTTCAACACCTTTTGTATGTACTCATTCTGAGACAATATTAATTTACGATTTTTCCTGTCTCTAGTTATTCTCATACCAAGGATTTGTTTTGCAGCTCCCAAATCCTTCATTGCAAATGAATTTGCCAATTTTCTTTTGAGCACATTTATTTCCTGCATGTTAGATCCTGCAACAAGCATGTCATCTACGTACAATAACAATATAATATAGCTGCCATCATTTTTCTTTTTCAAATAAACACAATTATCAGAGTGACATCTAGTATAACCTTGTTCAGACATAAACTTGTCAAATTTTAGATACCACTGCATTGGAGCCCGTTTTAAGCCATACAAGCTCTTCTTCAACCTGCACACTAGTTTCTCCTTCCCTTTCACCTCATATCCTTGTGGCTGCTGCATATATATCTCTTCCTCCAAATCCCCATGGAGAAAGGTTGTCTTTACATCTAACTGCTCAAGATGCAAATCTTCAGCTGCTACAAGACTTAAAATAGTTCTGATTGAAGTCATTTTTAACAACAGGAGAAAATATTTCATCAAAATCAATACCTTTCTTCTGTGCAAACCCCTTCACCACAAGTCTAGCTTTATACCTTTGTTTTCCTCCATCTTCTTCCTTCAGCCCGTAAACCCATTTATTCTTCAATGTAGTTTTTCCTATATGCAACCTGACTAAATCCCAAGTCTGGTTATGCATTAAGGAGTCCATCTCTTCTTCCATGGCTACCTCCCACTTCTTCCTGCTTTCAACTTGCATTGCTTCTTCATAACATTCGGGTTCACCAAAATCAGTCAACAATAAATAATATAATGAAGGAGAGTATCGTTCAGGGGGTCTACTTATCCTGGTAGATCTTCTAAAACCACTTTCAGGTTTTTGGGGTGCCTGTTGTTGTTGTGGTGGTTTTTGTTGTTGTGGTTGTTGATTATTATTATTTTCAGGCACCTTTACTTTTTCAGTGATTTCATCAAGAACTGCGTATTCCTTGTTTTCCTTTTCCTGTTTCTTTTCCTGCAACTGATTCTTATACAAGACCCTTTCATTGAATATTACATCTCTGCTCCTAATGATTTTTTGATTTTCATAATGATATAAGCGATAACCAAAATCATTAACATCATATCCAATAAAGGTACATTTCTTTGACTTTGCCTCAAGCTTTGTTCTATTTTCTTTATCAATATGGACAAAGGCCTCACAACCAAAAGGCTTTAAAATAGAGTAGTTTACCTTTTTACCTATCCATGCTTCCTCTAGAACACCACCATCCAAGGAACTTGAAGGCCCTCTGTTTATTAGATAAACAGCAGTATCTACAGCATCTGCCCAAAATTGTAAAGGCAATCCTGCATGCAATCTCATGCACCTTGCACGCTCCATGATTGTTCTGTTCATCCTTTCTGACACACCATTTTCTTGTGGTGTTCTTGGAACTTTCTTCTCTCTGCAAATTCCATGCTCTGAACAGTACCTATCAAACTCTTTGCTGCAATATTCACCTCCATTTTTTGATCTAAGACACTTCAATTTCTTTCCTGTCTCAATCTCAACCAAAGCTTTCCATTTCTTGAAAGTATCAAATACATCAGATTTATTCTTAATACAATAAATCCAAGTTTTTCTAGTTGCATCATCAATAAAAGTAACATAATAATGAGAGCCACCGAGAGATGATACCTGAGCAGGTCCCCATACGTCTGTATGCACAAGCTCTAATTTTTCGTTCTTCTTTTCATTCCCAACTCTGAGAAATCTGACTCTCTTTTGTTTTCCATAAATGCAATTCCCACAGAAGTCCAAATCAACATTCTTCAAACCCGACAACAAATTCCTTGAGTGAAGAATATTCATCCCCTTTTCACTCATGTGTCTGAGCCTATGATTCCATAATGCTGCATCTGCTCCTTTGGAAGTTAAAGCATTAACAGAGTTATAAATACCATTGCATAAATACAATGTACCAACCTTTTCTCCTTTTGCTATTACTAGGGCTCCTTTAGTGACCTTCCAAGCTTTATCTGTGAAATTTGTCACACAACCTTCACTGCCTAACTACCCTGTTGAAATCAGATTTTTCTTTAGATCTGGAACATGCCTTACCTCCTTTAATAGACATTGGTTTCCATTTTGATGTTTTGCAAGAACCTTACCCATTCCAACGATTTTACAGGGTTTATCATCACCCAGACGAACTTGTCCAAAATCTCCTTGAACATAGTCATGAAAGTATTTCTTATCAGGTGTGGCATGGAATGAAGCCCCTGAATCTACCACCTAGGAATCAATAATATTTTCTAAAGAAAGAATCAAAGCATCTTGTAACACCTCACCTGTCACATTTGCTTCATGATTGTTTTCTTGTTGTGCATCTCCTTCTTTTCCCTTCCGAGATCTACTGTCTTTCTTTAGGTGTCCTTTCTTTCCACATTTCCAGCACACTATCCCCGATCTGGACTTGGATCTGCCTTTCCTTGATTTACTGCGATATCCTGAGCTCTTTCCTCTTTCCATTTTTCTTCCTCTAGACTCTGCACTCAAAGCATTTCCTGATGTCTCACCGGAGCTTTTCCGTCGGATTTCCTCGCTAAGGATAGCACCGAAAACATCATAAAACTTCAAAGTACTAGATCTAGAAACGGAGTTACTAATGGCCATTACCAAACCATTCCAAATTTCTGGTAATGAGCATAAGAACAACAGAGCTCTAACTTCAT
The DNA here is from genome assembly GCA_031772625.1 of Pinus tabuliformis. NCBI lineage: Eukaryota > Viridiplantae > Streptophyta > Pinopsida > Pinales > Pinaceae > Pinus > Pinus tabuliformis. The sequence continues at coordinate 226,207,868 of CM062813.1, forward strand.
CATCAAAGTTTACCCCTACAGAACTTAACTAACTTGTAACTGTATTAAAATCATTTAAATGGTTTGCAACAGATCCACCTTCCGACATATTCATATTAAATAACTGTTTCATAAGAAATACCTTGTTTGAGGCCCAGGGTTTTTCATATAGTTTTGACAACGTCTGCATCAAACCCTCTATCGTGGTTTCCTTCGAAATGTTGAAGGCAACTGATGCAGCAAGGCATAACCATATTGTTCCGAGTGCCTTTCTATCGAGAAGGTTCCATTCTTTGTCTTTCATACCCGTCAGCGTCTTTGTTTTTCTGCCCAATGGTAGGTATAGATCTTTCTGATACATATAATCTTCCATCTGCATCTTCCACAGCGAGAAGTTTTGGCCGTTAAATTTCTCAACCCTAAACTTACCATCTTCTGCCATTGCTCCCACTCGAACCAGGAACCCTTCTTTCCTGTGAGTTTATTAGCCAAATAGACCTTCGACTCTGATACCAGTTGTTAGAAAATTATATATTACAGAGCAATGGAACACATAAAATATTGCAGAAATATAAACACAGAAAATGCAAAAAACAAGAGAGACACAGATATACATGGTTCACCCAGTTTGGCCTACGTCCACCCTGAACAGCCAGTCCTTCCTTTCTATTATCCAGCAAAATGAAGAGACACAACCTACAGCAAATCCGCTGTAATATCCTCTGTTTTCTCTCATAGTCTCACCTCTTTGTTTCTCGCTCACCTGATACACATCTATCACACAGCCTCAAATACAATACCCTCATACAAAGAGAGGGGTTGCCTTCTAGGGCAAAAAACCCTAAACTAAACATAAGTTCTACCGTCAGATCATCTGCTTAATGAACGGCCCAGATTGACTAGAAATTACTATACTTTTACAAGGCAATTTTACAGTTGTTTTTAGCTTCGGGGGCGCTGCCCCCGAAACCCCCCGCCTCCCCTGGGCCCTTCCTGCAGCGAATATTTTACGGGCGGCGTTGCCGCCCCCTTTTCGAACTGGGGTCCTATGTGGCGATACCTTTGAATATAGAAGATAATCAGGCTCCACACCCAACACCATAATGACCTTCCACATCAGCAACAAGAATCTAAGGAACCATCCCAACCTCTCAAGTAACCATCCCTTGGGTCCCACTGAGTTTTTATACCATTAGACTCTCAAATAATCCCTTCATATGGGCATGCATGCGTCTAGAGGGCTCTGCACACTCCCACAACATGGTATGTCAGCGTCTAGGGACTTTTCTACCTAGTGTTGTGCCTCCATCCTCAAGGTTTGAGCCACTTTTTCAGGCCCAGAGCCCAGGTCATTGCCCAAAACTAAATGACACCTTCAGAATAGAAAGATAACAATGGAATGATGATACAAATGAAATTACTTGAACAAGCCCTTGATTGGACCCCTACTAGCCATGATAGGCATTTCATCAAACATGTCATAAATATGTAATCTACACATGTAAACAACAGATTTAAGCATATGGTTCTCATACTCATCTAAGAATCACTAAGAAGCATTGATGCCTCATGACATTAGCTAAAGTTTCATCCATTAGGCTATAGATATATTGTTCATTCATTTACAAGTGAAAACATGATGAGAGACATACATAGCCACTATAATAATACATATTCATAAACAACATAATAACAACACAAATACCAAGGAAACAACAACCGTATAATCCACATATAGCTCAGTATAATACTAATGAATTAACAAGGAGAAAAAAACTCATATTAATGATGCAAATGCCAAACAATTGTGGGACTTCCATGGACCACCCAACCGTAGACATGGATGAGCCAAAATTCTCTTCAGTGGTAACCCTCGTGTCATATTCAAAGCATGAATGTGGGATCTCATAAAACACATCAATCAAAACCATATAGGGCTTCCAGAGGCCAACCACCTCAACCCATCAAATAGTGATTCAAAATCACGGCCGGACATCACAAAAACATCATCATATTGGTCTCTACCCAAACCTTCCATGGGTCCATAGTGTTTATTCCAACCAGGTCTTCCAGGACTAGTAACTCAACCCACAACTATCACTGAGCTTCTAGAGCATTTTTCCAACCAGGGCTTCCAAGACTAGTAACTCAACCCACCAAGGGCTTCTACAATCTTTTTCCAAACAAAGCTTCCATGACTAGTAACTCAACACAAGTTGTTACTTTGCTTCAAGAGTGTTTGTCCAACCAAGGCTTCCAGGAAATAGTAACTCAACCCAAGCTAAAGGAAACATGAGAACCAACTAGGAAAACAAAAAAATTAACCCACAACAGCATGGATATATGGGAAATGGAAAGGCTAGGAAAATTCATTCTCAATCCAGGAAATCCTCCATGCCAGTGAGATATCATGACCAATAAATCACATGCATATTCCATGCATGCCAAAACTAGTGAGGAAAGCATACATGAAACTTGGTACCATCAATAGTTGTTGATCCCGATGTCCTCTTCCAATATCCTACTCTTCCTTTTCCTTCTTGCTCCAAAACTCCATGTATATCGCACTCTCCAAGAGTGCTCAAAGAAAAATCTAAGTGTCCAAGAGTATGAGAGAGAGAGCTCCAAAAATGAACTCACAAAATTTTGTGTACCGATCCTCATAAGCCTTTTTATTAAGAGGTCTCTATTTTCTTCATTTTCCATTTTTTCCCTTCATTTTCCTCCTCATATTCAACCTGTGACCTTTCACCTCCCTTTTATCCTAATTTCCAATATTTTCATAAATAAATATGTGAAAATACCATTTTTCCTTTCCAAAGCATTTTCTATTGCCTTTGCGAATTTCCTTAGCCATTAATCAACAACAATTAATCCCCACCACTATGCTTTTGCCCAATATTCAACTTGGAATACATGTCCCATCAACCGTGGTTATTATTTTTCCTTTATTAACTTCTATTACATGGAATTTTCACTAGGGTTGTTACATCGTGAAGAATAATCCCACATATAGGAATAAGAGGACGGGGGAGACCAGAATTTCTAGAAGAATACAATGATTTTTTATAACAAACTCCTTAACTAAGAAAATCCATTTATTTCAACAATGTAATAGGAAAGGAGGTCAGTCATATCATCATCCAATCTTTTTGGAATTGAAAGGAGGCTGCACTAAACCGGGAAGACCCTACAAATTCAACTCCTCTCTGTTGAAAGAGGAGTCTTTCCAAAATTTGGTAGCGGAAAATAGGTCCCATTATAATCTTTAGGTCGATGGTATGGAAACATTAAATTTGTCGAAAAGCTTAAAAGGATAAAACAAAATACCATTTCTTAGGCCTCGGAAAAAATGAAAAGGGTTAAAGTGGAGCTTAAAACTATAGAAGATGAACTAGAAAGTCTAGAATATCTAGAAGGAGGGGATACATTTTAGATGAATCTAAACAAAGAATGATCTAGCTTCAATCATCCAAAAGGAAAATATTCACAGCTTACAAGGAATGTGGCACCTCAAGAGCATAATTCAATAATATCCAAAGGGTAAGAAAGTTTGAAATACTATTTGGGAACTAGAAGACCCTATAGGTGGCAAGTTGTTTATTTCTGGGAATTAGCCAAGTTAGGAATAAATCACTCCATGAGGATTTTTAAGGTTCCCCATAGGGCTTGTTTATTAGAAATTATTGTGTTGGCTAGGATTTTCCCTAACTTCATTGAAGAAGGAGAGAATGAATCCTTGATGGATCCAATATCTAAAAAGGAACTTCAAAAAGCTCTCCAAAATTTCCAAAGGGAAAAAAGCTCTGACCATATGGATGGTCAGTTGAATTTTTCACAGATTTATATGAGATTCTTGGTCATGACCTTCTAAAATTTGTTGACTAGTCAAGCGTTAGTGGTCAAATTCATGATTCTTTCAATGCCACTTTGATTTCTCTAATCCTAAAAACTGACACCCATACAAATTTTGATGGTTTTAGGCCTATATCTTTGTGCAATGTTACACATAAGATTATTGTTAAGATCATTGCAAACATTCTAAATCTATTTTCTTATGGAGTATTTCAAAGGAACAAATTTATTTTCTGGAAGGATTGAAAATCCACGAGGCCATTGGGGTGGTGCAAGAAGGTCTCCATAGTATGAAGACCCTTAATAAAAAAGGTTCACAAATAAATATGTATCTCTAAAAAGCATATGATAGGTTTAGTTCAGTCTATCTGTAGATCACGCTGACTCATAATGGTTTCAAAGTTCCTTTCATTAACTAAGTGATGAGTTTCATAGCTTATATATCTTTTATTGTGCTTATAAATGGAGAAGTGACATCCTTTTTTCATGCAAAATGAGGACTTTGTCAATGATTCCCTCTTTTCCTGTTGTTGTTCTTACTTGTAGCTTAGGGGCTAAGTAGACTATTAGCTTATGCAAGAATAAGGGGAGATGTAAAAGGTATTGCTGTTGTTGATCTTTGCGAGACCACCCATTTATTATTCATAGAAGATGTCTTGTTGTTTTGTGATGGATCTTGGTAGGATGTGCCGACCATAAAGGAAATACTCTCATTATTTGAAACAACTACAGTAATGTAAACAAAGCAGGTGAAATTATCAGTCACTTTCAATGGTCTATCTAGGGAATATTGAAGGATTGTCTGGCATACATTTCAATTCCAATTAACCCCCCTAGACGAAGGGCTCAAGTATTTGGGTTTTTATCTCAAGCCAAATGAATATTAGAAGGTAATTAGAAAGGGATCCAAGAAAAAATTGAAAACATGGTAAAGTATTAGATCTTTAGACAACTCTTGCAGGTTGCAAGACTGATACTCACCAAATTAGTCCTTGAGGCAATCCCCTTTTTCTGGTCATCCCTCTCTTTGATTCCAAAAGGAACCCTTTCTCGAGTCTAGAAAATATGTTGTCAATCTCTATGGGCTAGTCCAAAGGAGGGCAAGTTATTTTCTTGGGTCAAATGGGATAGGTCTGCCCTACTGCTATCAGGAAATCTAGTGTCTGTGCAGAGCTGCTAGTCCCACTAAGACTAGTAGCTATCTTAGAAACAAACAAACTAAAACTACTTTTGTTTTCCTTTATGAGAAGTAGATAAGAGGGAAACAAAGGAGACCAACCTCTGTCTTGTGCTTGGTTCCTTACTTGGTTCCTCTCCCTTCTGATAGATCTTCGCCACTCGCTTCCTCATCTACCCATCTTCAAAGAGCACCTGTGGAATCAAAGCAGCATAACACTATCCAAGAACAGAGATCTACTATCATAAACAATATAGGGCCAGATATATATTGACCACACAAATGCATATATCATCAACCATACAAGAATGTGGAGGAAAACTTGAATAGCTTTATTAATATAAAGAAAAATGAAGAGGATTACAACCAATTGTTCTGACCGAGTGTCATCCTCTCAGCAAGAAAGCCCTTCTTCACCTCATGAAAAGCTTAGATCACCCAACACTATGATGTTACACCAAGAAACCAGCAGCACTTCCTTACAAGATACAAAATTCCAGCCTCTTCGACCTTTGGGATGAGGGATCCATATATAGATGTTTGCAAGGGGGGTGAGTCAGCTTCTGATATTTGATTTGTGTCCTCTCTCTGATAGTTCTTGATTCCACTTGGAGATTGATGATCTCTTACTCATCCCTGGGCGAATGCAGAGAGGCAAGTGTCACAGGAGAAGTTTCTGGAAGATTCCATGATTATCCACCTCGCAAATTGACTCTGCCATTTGTCAAATCTCACCCATCGCACCCCATAGAAGGGCTTTTCAGTATGCATCGCACCTCCCGTGTGCATTTAGGTGGGATGCAGCGCACTTTGACCATGGAGCAGGTGAGGTGGTCCAACTTTGACCAGTTCTGAGTAGTTTTTCATGGAGAACTTCTGGGAGATGATGTAATCAGCTGACCTTGTTCTTTTACGGAATGGACCAACACTTTTAGGGACTTAGGAGCCCTTGGTTTATGGACATGTTTGATTGGGGTTGCAGTGCCCAAAAATTTCTATAACAGTTGCCCCCTAAAGCATGAGGTCGTTAATCTTTTGATGTTGGGTGAAATGCTTTATCATTAGGATCCAAAGTTTTTTCGAGATGGAAGGCGACCTGTAATAAGATACAATACAATACATTATCTTCATAATATTTTCATGATCTAGCTGACGCGGGCAGTACCATGCTCAGCTTTATAAATTCATTTTCATGTACATAAAACATACAATCGTCTGTGTGTAGACTGATGATTCTGGTAGAGCCATCATCCCTTAGGTTGGATGATTATCTATGCAGCAATGATCTACATTTGATGTCTTTATTTTCCTGAATATATATCGCAGCCCAGATGGATGAACTAGATCCGGGGTCTTCAATATCGTTCGATCTTCACTCAAAGTACAAGTCGATCCATGTGAGAGATGTTCTGGAGTCGAACATGGAAAGACATCGCCTGATTACCAACCAATGATGTAAGCCGTTAACAGCCGTGAGAGGAATCACCGATAATGATGATGACCCTCAAGGTACTACAGTACAATTCACGTGCTGTGAATAAGGGACTTGGCATTGAACACCACGCAAAAGCTTTCGGTCGAAGGCCATTGATGTAAACCTATCGCCGGAAGTGAGAAACTTGCCATTGAGGCATGCAAGCTTCAAAGTACTGAAAGGGTTGTTCCTAGATTGACTTCGTGGATAAAGAGTTGATGTCGACAAGAAGCGATCTCTCATAGGAGGGCCTTAATGAATCCCACATCTATGACACGGAACAGAGCAAATGATTTTGGAGGTGAAAACGGTCTGATGATACAGGGTTCACGGTGGCAGTCATGAAAGAATGGAGCGTGAATGTATTACAATGGATGAGACACAGGTGAATTATTTGAGCGACTTCTCTTGAACATATCGGTGACACTGACATGATGGATTGGTAGCGTTAACCACAAATATGGATGGTGTGAAGGACCAATGGTGATATGACTAGTGAACGGAACAACCCAACCCGACTCGGATGCGGAGTGAAAGTGTCATGTTCAAGAGCGACTTGCTACCAATAAAGTTTCTTCAAGTTTTCTTCCCAATTTTGCCCTAGTCATTGCTGACCAGTACCTCTTTATTTTTGTCAAGCTTGAGGAGGATAACATATGCTTGTTCTATAATTTTCCCTGTCGGCAAACCCATCGCTATGTTTTAACGAGCCTAGCGATAGTGAAACTCATTCTTGTCTATACGAACAAGTTTGTCGCTCTTTGGTTTTAACGAGTTTAACGACAAAGATAACTCGGTCCTTTTCAATTTTAGAGAGTCTGAAAGGGACGTAAAGAAAACTCCAACAATCCTTTTTCGTCATATAATCCCATAAGTCCGAAAAAGTATAAAATAATACAAAATGGATGAGTTTTTGGTAATTTTAACGAGCCGAACAAAATAAGCGCTCAATCCTTTTGTGTAATAATCCCTCAGGTCCAAAAAGATTAAAATCTAAAGGAGGGATAGAACTTCCAGTCACTTTAACGAGCTGGAGAGGACAATTACTCGACAATCTTTTCATATTTTACGAGTCAGATGAAAAGAACTTAAAGGAGACTCGTTTTTCGAGGAACGAGTGATAAATTCGGGTAGCAGCTAATTCCAGGTAAGGTTTGGAATTTTCCAATCACGGTAGTGTTACAAGGATGGCTAACAGGATCACTCTTCGCAGCTATTCCTCAAAAAGGGTAAACAATCAAGTGGAGTTGAAGGATTGGCCAATACAGAGTGGAGGTGATGATGAGAACACGACCAAGGCTTCAAAGGCTGATGATAATGCATTCACGATGGTTATTTACTGGAAATTGGTTCATTTTTTAATGAATGAGCTTAAACTCTGGGGGAAACATTTGCTCATTGCTTATGTTTAATTTTTAACGAGCTTGAACTCCACATAAAAACTGCTCGATATAATGGTCATTGATTACCTTGATTTTACCATTGACAACTTTGTTCCTTCAAAGGTTGTACTACCTATTCAATTGCTTCATCAAACTAGTTAGAAACGAATAATATATGCTTGAAAAATGAGTCAAAACAATAATATTTTACTTGAATTACGTGAAAAGTAATTTAAAAGTGGTTTTTACCTCTCATTTTACCATTTCATTTGAACTTTGGTTTGTTGGAGCTTTGGAGGCGCTTTCCCCATTGATTTTCACTAGCTGATTCCGAGAGATTCTATGGATGATTCTTGGCACCGTCTGGACCAGGTAAGAGCTAAACCTGAGCTCCTCAGTTTCATTCTTTCCTTTTTGAATTCTGAGCATGTTTTCTGGTTTTTCTGAGCCTCTGGGATTTGAAAAGCTTTCCTTGGCTCCATTGCACCCTTTCTATATCAAAAGGTGCAATGCATGCTGGCTTGGCCATTGGCCAGTCAGCATACATCCCACCCAGAACAATGTTGGGGGTGTGATGGGCGCACGGAGGGAAATTTGTGCATAGTTTTTCATGGAAATTTTTGCCCGTTTTTCACCAAATCAGGATCCTGACTCTCCTCTTGATTATTTTCAGAGATTCATCAGAGCAAAATGCCTGTTACATGGTGAGAACATGAGCATGAAGAAAATGACTTGCTTGCTTTACATGATCCGGTTACGGTAAATGCACTGCGGAACTGTGGCCTGTTCAAGTTTTTCCGCATCTCTAGCATGAGGCAACAAATCAACTTGTTGCAATATTTTCTCGATGCATGCGATCTTACCAACCAGGTGTTCTAGATTAGGGGAAAATCTATCCCTTTGACTGTCGTGGACATGTATTTTTTGACCGGCTTATCGAGGCGTGGTGCCCCTATCTCATTATCAGGTTTGGCCTGTGGGGGTGAATCCGTGAGAGATTACATTCGCCGGTATTGCAGAGAGAGATCCCAGCCAAGTAAGGACGGCAAGATCAACATCCGAGATGTCATTGACAGGTCCTTGAGGACCATTCTGTTCACTTTTTCTAGACTGGCTGGTAGTGTGGCTCTTAATGTGGCCAACAGATCTTATATGCAGTATGCCTTGGAATGCCTTGAACCAAAGGTGTTCAACCGGTGTGATGCAATACTCTCTATGATGAAAGAACAACTGACCAAGGTTAAAAACAGAAGATTGAAGAACTTTGGATATGGTTCTATTTTGATCGCTTTTGACTTGGAAAAGATCCCGCTGATGCAGCCGCAATATGTTTCACTTGGTTTACCTGCACCGACTGAGCCACGGTTGCAGATATGGGTCGACCTTATGGCCAGACATGTTGGTCAGTCCTAGGTTTCCTTTCCTGATACCTTCTTCGAGTGGTTCAATTGTCAGGAGATGGTTTTTTCTGAGCATTCATATGCTGGTATGGATTTCCGGGGTGACCCGGATTTGGTGCTGTCGGCTGGCAAGCAGTGGGGTGCTATCGGTAAATTCTCTGACCATATCTCTATTTATCGTTTCTTTTTATAATGTTATTGTGCTTTGTTCTATCAAGACTAATCAAAACTCATGTGCTCATGCAGATGTCAGACCAGTTCGGCCAGTAGTACACCTGAGAGTGCCAGCTACCGCTCCAGCAGGAGAGGCTGTGGGAAGGGCTATCCGTCGCGACCTTGATGTCGCCAAGACTCTTTCAGCATTGCAGGATTAGGTCAAGGGCCTCACTCTTGGTATTCCAGACGTGAGTATTGACAAGATGCCTCTGAGGTTGAAGCGACATAATACCGGCGTGCCGAGTCGATGGACTAGGCTATTACGCATGATTGAACAGGCGGTGACTTGTTATCACCAGCATCATTAGACTAGGGTGCCCCTTAGCGTTTTGCGTTTTGGGTCATCTGACCAATTTTGTCTTGGTTACAGAACATTATGTGTAAACCATAAAGAGTTATATACATATTTTTGATTTTCGGAGTTTTATTTTGGTTAAGTTACATGATCGTGATGCAAATATTGATGAAATGCTTCTTTTTATAAATGTTGCAAATGTCTATCTAACACATAATTTGCCAATGAGTCTGTTAATGTTTTTAAGTTTCTGGAAATATGCTGATATTGAATAAAATCAAATTGCCTTTCCAAAATCTTGACCCTTAGGAACATGCGATAGATAGCTGGATTTTGGACGGAGTAGATACCAGTGAGTTGTGGGATGACGGGTTGTGAGTCTAGCCTAACGACAAGTCGGCGTATGCCATGTGTGATGGCATCAGAGAGAAGTTCTATCAACGCCATATATTCAGTGATGTTATTTGTTGACCAACAAATACATACCCCTCTGAAACTTACTAACTCGTTGCTTGGATAAAAAATGGCCCAGGCTGCAGAAGATAGGTTCTGCGAACTACGACTCGCTCCGTCGGCATATCCAACAAATGATTCCATAGGTTCGACATCTGCAACAAATGTAAAAAGTGGATTACTTGACCAAAACAACTACCCTTAGCAAAAACAAAAATGTAACAAAAGCAGAGGGGCTAATACAATGAATCATGCGTAGTAACGCTTAAGGTACAACCCGTTACGGGGTTGCGACATTGGAATCCCATCATAATCCACTAACTCGTAGGCCCCTTTTGCTAATACACATTTAAAAATATAGGGGCCCATCCAAAAAGACTTGAATTTACCTGCTCCCAATTTATCAGATTCCTGGCCGTAAAGTAAGACCAAGTCACCTTCTGAGAGGACACGGGGTTTGACATTCTTGTCGAACTGCGCATTGACTCATTTCCTATGGGCTTCGTTAGCCAAAGCGGCATCACAATGGGTTCCATCCAATTGGATTAGTTCCAAGAAACGAGCCTCCTCTTCTGAAGTTCCTAGGAGAAGGTCAACTGCGAGTTTGAGGGACGAGATTTCACACTGAACTGGTAAGATTGCTTCTAGGACCAGTTGAAAGGGTGTAAACTCACTTGCATTCCTTACCGACATTCGGTATGCCCACAAGGCTGAGTACAGGATCAGGTGCCAACTCCTTTTGTGGACTCCAATCATCCTTTGTAGCATCCGCTTCAAGACTTTGTTGATTGCTTCAACTTGTCCATTAGCCTGCCGGGTAATATGGAGTAGAGCTGTCGTGGGACAACCCCAATTTGGCAGCCAATTCAACCATCATGTGATTGCGAAAATGCGATCCATGATCTATGACTATGGCCTGTGGAATGCCGAATCTGGCGACCACATGATTGAAAAAGAAAAGGGCAGCTGTTTCACCGGTGTTGTTTAATGTAGGCATCACCTCGACCCACTTGGTAAAATAGTCTACCGTGACTATGATATACCCATGCCCCCCGGTCGAAGTGGGGTTACATGTCATTAAATCTATGCCCCATTTGGCGAATGGCCCAACAACAACTATTGGTTGCAGGGGTGCGGGTGGTCTTCTGGTTTTGCTATCGAAAATTTGACATGCATGGCAACTTCTGACTGCGGTTATGCAATCTTTGAACATTGTTGGCCAGAAGTATCCTGCTCGTAAAAATTTTTGCACCATAGCGTAACCAGATTGATTCCCCCCACATGCGGCTCAATGGCAATCATTCATGACTTTTTCAGTCTCCTCATGGGTGAACACCTCCTCAGAACTATATCGACACCATGACGGTAAAGCGTATCACCGACGATCATGTTGTCTTTTGATTGGTATCGAATACGTTTTTGTTCCGAGTGAGAGGTATTACACCTATATTTTTGGGTTTGGAGATAGACGATTATATCTCCATACCACAGATTGTTTGAAGATATCAGAAACAAAGTTTCATCCACGATGGTTTCTTCGGATGTTTCATCGTTGGACGACGATGGGAGATCGCATTGTAATTCCGCGAAAACCAGGGATTTCTTCGATTTGGATTTTACAAATTCCAGATCAAATTCTTGAAGAATTTCTATCCATTTTGAATATTTTCCCCCCAGCAACTATCGCGACAATATATAAGTCATGGGGTTGCAATCTGATGAAATGGTATTTTTTCGAAAGAGGACATAGTGTTGAAATCTTTGTATCGCTTGAACAACTGCGAGAGCCAGCTTTTCAACATAGAAATACTTGCTGTTATAGACATTTTTGGGCACTGCAACCCCAATAATAAATGTCCATAAACCAAGGGCTCTTAAGTCCCTAAAAGTGTTGTTCCAACCCCTAAAAGAACAAGGTCAGCTGATTACATCATCTCCCAGAAGTTCTCCATGAAAAACTACTCAGAACTGGTCAAAATTGGACCATCTCACCTGCTCCATGGTCAAAGTGCACTGCATCCCACCTAAATGCACACGGGAAGTGCGATGCATACTGAAAATCCCTTCTATGGGGTGCGATGGGCAAGAGTGGACAAATGGCAGGGTCAATCTATGAGGTGGAGGATCATGGAATCTTCCAGAAACTTCTCCTGTGACACTTGCCTCTCTGCATTCACCCAGGGATGAGTAAGAGATCATCAATCTCCAAGTGGAATCAAGAACTATCAGAGAGAGTACACTAATCAAATCTCGAAAGATGACTCACCCCACTTGCAAACATCTATATATGGATCCCTCATCCCATAGATCTAGAGGGCTGGAATTTTGTATCTTGTAAGGAAGTGCTGTTGGTTTCTTGGTGTAACATCATAGTGTTGGGTGATCTAAGCTTTTCATGAGGTGAAGAAGGGCTTTCTTGCTGAGAGGATGATGTTGGGTCAGAACAATTGGTTGTAATCCTCTTTGCTATTCTTGATTATTAATAAAGCTATTCAAGTTTTCCTCCACATTCTTGTATGATTGATGATATATGCTTTTGTGTGGTCAATATACATCTGGTCCTATATTGTTTATGATAGTATATCTCTGTTCTTGGATAGTGTTAGGATGCTTTGATTCTACAGGTGCTCTTTGAAGCTGGGTAGACGAGGAAGCGAGTGGCAAAGATCTATCAGAATGGAGAGAAATCAAGCAAGTAACCAAGCGCAAGACAGAGGTTGGTCTCCTTTTTTCCCCTCTTATCTACTTCTCATAAGGGAAAACGAAAGTAGTTTTAGTTTGTTTGTTTCTAAGATAGCTACCAGTCTTAGTGGGACTAGCAGCTCTGCATAGACACTAGATTTCCCGATAACAAAATGGTGACTCCACTGGGGAGTGAATAGATTTTTTTTTTGTCTATATTTGTTTACTTTATAAACTTACAGACGGAGCCTAAAGTTAAGCCAGCTAGCCTTCGAACTGCATTTTCTATGCAAGTGCAAAGTAGATCAATGCTGCTTCAGTCTATCTCCGGGTTATGTTTATAAATTGAACAATAAATTTACAAACTTTCTAATTGCCCTTGTGGTGGCTCTAGCAACCTCCTTAGATCTACCCCTGTGATTCATTTACTGATTATCACTTGCTCGGCCTAAATCCCTGAACTGTGCTGCAAACTGTGATCAAGACCTGGATCAAAAGTATCGCACTGTAACATCGCAAAATCTCTTCAAGGATATCAGTATGCATCGCACTTCCCATGTGCTATAGGTGGGATGCATACTAGAATCCCTGTGTAACGAGTGCGCTAATCAGAAAGGGCTAGTTTTTCCTTTAGACTTTGGTTTTTTTCTCTCTTTTCAGCTCTATTCAGGAGTTTTTCTATTTATAGTTGGTATACCTCTGTTGGAAACCCCCTTCCTTTCCATTATTCCACCTCCATTGTGCAAAGAACTGTAAATGTTTTTATGTGTTGTGAGCCATTTTTAGTTCTCTTTTACAAGGAAGTAGCGTAATTGAACATTTGTTTGTTGATTTGGAAGTGTTGAAAGTGTCATTTTCAGTCATAGAAGAGAATCCAATTGTTCTTGATAGTCAATTACACTGTTACTCTTGTATTTGATTTGAATTAATAATTTTTCAAGTGTCAAAAGCAAGTTTTCAATTCCAAATAACAAAGTGTCGTCATTGTCTTCATTTTGTCTTGAAAAGAAACTTGTTAGTAATGTCGCTTTGAAAAATAATTCAGATTTGCGCTTAGCTTTATTTTTATCATTCACACATTAAGAAGGCTGAAAAAGATACATGTATGTGCATTTGCATTTAGAATCTTTGTTGGTTTGATCTAGGACAGTGCATATAGTGTGTGCTCTCTGCTCTATGTTGAAAGAATATCTTCTCTCTTTCCTTAGTAGCTAGGATTTTCATTGCAAAAAGAAGATTAAATGATTGTTTATCATCTTAGATTGCATTTTAGGAATTGTATATCTACATCATGCGGTAAACCTAAAAGGCAAATTTCTTAAGCAAGATCAATTGTAAAATAAATTTAATGAATCTAAAAACGCTTTGGAAACTAACGCACAACATTTAGAAGTCTAGGCTAGAGACGTATTCCGGCATCGTAAAGCCCGGTAACTATTGTTTTCATTGCTGGTTGGGTGATTCCTCCACTTTGAGATGATAAGTGCCAGTACGAACTTGTGCTCCCATGTACCGTCGAGTATATATTGGGAGACCACAATAGGCTTTATCCTTTATCCATAGGAAGCCGTGTGAGCCGCCCTATCGATCGCAATGCACTGAACACAGCATTCAGGAAGATTGACTGTCGTACCGTAAAAAGTATTCTGTAGTTTTGCAATTGGTTTGGTAATCCCTCTGTCTAGATTTCTAGAGTAGTCTCTTTCATTCCTTTTCAGACTCCTTAAAGGAAAAGGTCCATCTGAGCACTTCTCACTTCAAGCTCATTAAAAATCGAAGGTAACTAAAGTCACCTTTTATTTTTTCTCGACTCTTAAAATTTGAAAAAACAAGTTGTGTCAAAGCGTCTAAAATTCATTTAATTCGGAAACATATTTCCCCTTGATTTTTAGTTGATCGAGTAATCCGCAATCGTGGAAGAAATTCAATTGAAACCCCGTCATTCGCGGAGGCTTACGAGTCAACCGTCTTTGTCTCCAAAATCAAAACTATTACGGACGAAGCGAACTCGTTTAACCGGTTCCAAATCCCTTGCTAAAGTTAGAGCAAGTGTTCCAACACCATCGGAGACTCCGGTTACTCCAAACATTTCTGGTATCCCTACCTTTACAGAAGAAGTTCCGCAGCCACTAAAGGACAGTAGAACGGATCCTAGTGTGGAGGTAAACACTTGTATTACTGAACCAGCTCCATCTACAGCTGATTCCGAAGGTGTTACTCTCCTAACATCTGTCGCTACAGATTCTATACCTTCTTCGGCACCAGAAATATTTTACGGACCTGACGGTCTACCTCTTCCACCATGTCTGATTGCTATAGAAGAGACTGTGGAAGATCCTCCATCTAGTACTCCATCGAAATTTGGAGTCATGATCAACCTATCTCCTTCTTCATCAGAAATTAGTCTACCGTTATCGAAAGCTCCTATAGAATCACTAGGAAATCTTTTGGATAGACTAGAAATGTCTGAACAACTGTCGACATCTAGGACTGTGTCATCTGACATAGCAACGGCAGAACTTCCCGCTGTCACTCCAACAATTTTCGCCGGAATACGATCTGTCCCAACTAGCTCTCAACCGCTAAATGGGGCCCACTCAGGGCTATTTCGACAGTATGGTCCGTTCCTGTTTGTTCATCTGGAATAATATCCGGGAACTATTATGTTGAGTCTCAGCAAATTGATCCTTCACGGTGTCAATTTGGGTAGTCCGGTCCTCAAGGAAAAACCATTCCTTTGAGTACCAGATTACCAGCGTATGGGGGGCAATATACCCTTTCATTATCTCCTCCGGGAGGACAACCATACGAGAGTTCACAACAAAATTTAGGTTATGCTGGAATTACATCTAGCGGTTGGGTGCCAATATTGCCTCAACAACAAAGAGTTGTATATTCGATGCAACAATGTTTACCTATGTCAAATATACCAACTACGCCGGCTATTATGACGGTGTCACAAGTACAAGCGTTGCCTGTTGTATGCCAACTTCAAGATTCTCAGGTTGTAATGCAACAGCCTCTTATCCCTGCGACTCAACCACATCGCCAACTAGTGGAATGACATAGGCCCAAACAAGTACAATTACCCCTCATCTTGGTCAAACAACCATATTGGACAACAACACATGGCTTCACAACCATGGCTGGTGCAATATCAACAACCGCAATTCCAACAAGTTTACCAAGGATTTGAGCAACAAATCTTTGCAAATAATGGGCAACCGTATATTCAAAACGGTCAAAATCAACCATTCTACAATGGTTATGCCCATCAACCTTATCAAAGTTACCAACATCAAATGCATTATGCTGGTATGCAAAGACCAACTGCCCAGGAAATTCCATCTTATCCTGGGCATGCTTCACGAAACCTAAATAAAGGGCATAGATGTTGAAGTAATCGATGGAAACCTCGATTACAACATCCTACTGGGAAGGCCTTGGATATATGATATGGCTGCGGTTGTGTCGGCCTACTTTAGGAAGATTGCATTTCCTTTTCAAGGATTAATTACAATCGTCGACCAACAAACATTTCTCCCCAATAGTTCCCAAGTTATGGGAAGCATTCTCATGATCCATGGAAGCCCTCATTCGCTTCAAAATATAGGAGTAGGCCTACTAAAAGACCCTATATTAATGGGGACTTTTTCCCTCCCGCCTCCAATAAATCTGGGAGAAGTGGCGCGACGGTAGGAACCTGCAATATGATATATTCTATTCAAAAGATCTCAGAAAACGATATTAACATGGATCATCTGCAGGTATTGCCTCCAAGCCCAATAGAAATATTGTAGCAATCAATGTTTTTGGCATGGGAGGCAGACTCGAATCAATGCTCATCAAGCGTTTGGATAGATAGGTGTAAGGAATATGACACCCCTTCAGATCCTTGGTCACAAGTGCATTACACCGACGAAGGAATTGTTCAGTCAATGATAATTGACGGGGCGCCATGGGAAAATTACCACCATCGTTCCCATCTTCCGGATTGTCAAGAAGATACTCCTGATGACCTTCATCATCCTTCAGTTTTTGATTTCCTATCAAATACTGTAAACACGGTGGATTCTGAGTGAAACTTGTCCAATATTGAAGAGACTATCTCCATAAATATCTCGACCAAAACAGATGTTGTAGAGAATATTTATGTTGGCAAATGTTGTTCTCCTTCAGGACTGGAAATATACAAAGTTCTTTTTCACGAATTTAGAGATGTCTTTGCCTGGTCATATGATGAAATGCCATGCATTAACTCGAGTATAGTTGAACACGAAATAAAGATGTATCCAGATGTCAAACCAGTACGACAATGGCTACGGTAGGTGCACCCCAAGAAAGCCGCTGCCATCAAGGGAGAAGTTGAAAAACTTCTCCATGCAGTTTTATTTACCCGGTTCCACTAACCGATTGGGTATCAAAAATTGTTCCTGTAATTAAAAAATAAGGAACGATTAGAGTGTGCATCGATTATAAGGATGTAAATCAAGCTTGTCCAAAAGACAACTACCCTGCACCCTTTATTGACCAGATAATTGATGAATGCGCCGGATGTGAAATCGTTTCATTTATGGATGGATTCTCTAGGTATAATCAAATAAATATCCACCCATAGGACGAATCAAAGACTGCATTTATTTTTCCGTGGGGCACATTTGCATATCGCAAGTTACCATTTGGTTTAAAGAACGCAGGAGCAACATTTCAGTGGGCAATGAATTATTCCTTTCATGGCATCAAAAACATCATTCAACCATATCTCGATGATCTTCCGGCTCATTTGCGAAAGCGGACTCAACATCTGCAGCATTTAAGAGCGATATTTCTACGTTGCCGACACTACAAGATACGACTCAATCCACACAAATGTGTGTTCTGTGATAGTTCTGGTCATTTACTTGGCTTTGTAGTCTCAAAGGACGGGATTCGTCTCGACCCATGCAAGGTTCAGTCAATCATAAATTTGCCTCCACCTTCAAATCTGCTTCAGATTCAGAAACGCCAAGCGAAAGCAAACTTTCTGAGGAGGTTCATTCCAAATTACGCCGAACTTGCTAAAGGTTATACACGTCTATTGAAAAAAGAAGTACCCTTAATATGGGATTAGGTCGTGCAAGCTTCCTTTGATGCCTTAAAGAATCCTTAATGAAAGCATCATTAATGTACGCTCCTGATTATCAAAAAGACTTTAACTTGTAACTAGCTGCAGCGGATACAACCATCGCAATGGTTTTAGTTCAAGAAGACAACGGAATTGAACATCCTATATATTATTTGAGTAGAAAATTAAATGATACAGAAAGCAAGTATTCCTATGTTGAAAAGCTGGCTCTTGCAGCTGTTCAAGTGATACAGAGATTTCGATACTATGTCCTTTTTCGAAAAACTAAAATTTTGTCAGATTGCAACCCCATGACTTATATATTGTCACGACAGTTGCTAGGGGGAAAATATTTAAAATGGATAGCAATTCTTCAAGAGTTTGATCTGGAATTTGTAAAATCCAAATCGAAGAAATCCCTGGTATTCGCGGAATTACTATGCGATGTCCCATCGTCGTCCAATGATGAAACATTCGAAGAAACCATCGTGGATGAATCTTTGTTTCTGATATCTTCAAGCAATCCATGGTATGGAGATATAATCATATATCTCCAAACCCAAAAATATAGGTCTAATACCTCTTGCTCGGAACAAAAACGTATTTGATACCAATCAAAAGACTACATGATCGTCGGTGATACGCTTTACCATCGTGGTGTCGATACAGTTCTGAGGAGGTGCCTCACCCATGAGGAGGCCGAAAAAGTCCTGAATGATTACCATTCAAGCGCGTGTGGAGGGAATCAATCTGGTTACACTACGGTGCAAAAATTTTTACGAGCAGGATACTTCTGGCCAACAATGTTCAAAGATTGCATAATCGCAGTCAGAAGTTGCCATGCATGTCAAATTTTCTATAGCAAAACTAGAAGACCACCTGCACCCCTGCAACCAATAGTTGTTGTTGGGCTATTCGGAAAATGGGGCATAGATTTCATGACATGTAACCAAACCTCGACCGGGGGGAATGGGTATATCATAGTCGCGGTAGACTATTTTAAGAAATGGGCCGAGGCGATGCCTACATTAAACAACACTTGTGAAACAGCTGCCCTTTTCGTTTTCAATCATGTAGTCGCCAAATTAGGCGTTCCACAGGCCATAGTCATAAATCATGGATCACATTTTCGTAATAACATGATGGTTGAATTGGATGCCAAATTGGGGTTGTCACATGACAGCTCTACTCCATATTACCTGCAGGCCAACGGACAAGTTGAAGCA
The DNA here is from genome assembly GCA_031772625.1 of Pinus tabuliformis. Classification (NCBI taxonomy): domain Eukaryota; kingdom Viridiplantae; phylum Streptophyta; class Pinopsida; order Pinales; family Pinaceae; genus Pinus; species Pinus tabuliformis. The sequence continues at coordinate 226,227,111 of CM062813.1, forward strand.
ATCAACAAAGTCCTGAAGCGGATCCTGCAAAGGATGATTGGAGTCCACAAAAGGAGTTGGCACCTGATCCGGTACTCAGCCTTGTGGGCATACTGAACATCGGTAAGGAATGCAACTAGGTTTATACTGTTTCAACTGGTGTATGGCCTAGAAGCAATCTTACCTATTCAGTGTGAGATCTCATCCCTCAAACTCACAGTCGACCTTCTCCCCGGAACTTCAGAAGAGGAGGCTCGTTTCTTGGAACTAATCCAATTGGATGAAACTGGTGGTGATGCCACTTTGGCTAATGAAGCCCATAAGAAACGAGTCAAGGTGTAGTTCGACAAAAATTTCAAACCCCGTCTCTCCTCAGAAGGTGACTTGGTCTTACTTTACGACCATGAATCCGATAAATTGGGAGCAGGTAAATTCGAGTCTTTGTGGATGGGCCCCTATATTGTTAAACGTGTTTTAGAAAAAGGTGCCTACGAGTTAGTGGATTCTGATGGGATTCCACTGGCGCAACCCCATAACGGGTTGTACCATAAGCGTTACTACGCATGATTCATTGTAGTAACCCCTATGCTTTTGTTACATTTTTGTTTTCGCTAAGGGTAATTTTTTTGGTCAAGTAATCCACTTTTTACAATTGTCACAGATGTCGAACCTATTAGAATCATTTTTTGGATATGCCAACGGAGCGAGTCGTAGTTTGCGGACGTTATCTTCTGCGGTCTGGGCCATTTTTGATCCAAGTGGCGAGTTAGTAAGTTTCAGAGGGGTATGTATTGGTCGGTCAACAAATAACATCACTGAATATAGCGCGCTGATAGAACTTCTCTCTGATGCCATCTCACATGGAATAAGCTAACTTGTCGTCAGGCTAGACTCACAACTCGTCATCCTACAACTCAATGGTATCTACTCCATCCGAAATCCATCTTTCTATCGCATGTTCCTAAGGGTCAAGATTTTGGAAAGGAAATTTGATTTTATTCAATATTAGCATATTTCCAGAAACTTAAACACATTAACAGACTCATTGGCAAATTATGTGTTAGATAGACATATGCAACATTTATAAAAGGAAGCATTTCATCAATATTTGCATCAGGATAATGTAACTTAACGAAAATAAAACTTTGAAAATAAAAAATATATATATAACTGTTTATGGTTTACATATAATGTTCTGTAACTAAGACAAAATTGGTCAAATGACCCAAAACTCAAAACAGTAGGGGGCACCCTAGTGTAATGATGCTGGTGAAAACAAGTCACCACCTGTGCAATCATGTGTAAAAGCCTAGTCCATCGACTCGGCACGCTGGTAGTATGTCGCTGCAACCTCAGAGGCAGCTCATCAGTCCTCATGTCCAGAATACCAAGAGTGAGGCCTTCGACCTGATCCTGCAATGCTGAAAGAGTCTCGGGCACATCAAGGTCGCGAAGGATAGCCCTTTCCACAGCCTCTCGTGCTGGAGCAGCAGCTGGCACTCTCAGGCGTACTACTGGCTGAACTGGTCCAACATCTCTATGAGCACATGAGTTTTGATTAGTCCTGATAGAAGAAAGCACAAGAACATTATAAAAGAAACGATAAATAGAGATATGGTCAGAGAATTTACCGATGACACCCCACTGCTCGCCAGCTGGCAGTACCAAATCCGGATCACCCCGGAAATCCATGCCATCATATGGATACTGAGAAAAAACCATCTCCTGATGATTGAACCAGTTGAAGAAGGTATCGAAAAAGGAAACCTGGGACTGACCAGCATGCCTAGCCATTAGGTCGACCCATCTCTGCATCCGTGGCTGAGTCAGTGGAGGTAAACCAAGTGAAACATACTGTGGCTGCATCAGCGGGATCTTTTCCAAGGAAAAAGCGGTCAAAATAGAACCATATCCAAAGTTCTTCAATCTTCCATTTTTTACCTTGTTCAGTTGTTCTTTCATCACAAAGAGTACTGCATCACACCAATTGAACACCTTTGGTTCAAGGCATTCCAAGGCGTACTGCATATAAGACTTATTGGCCACATGAAGAGCTACACTACCAGCCAGTCTAGCAAAAGTAAACAGAATGGTCCTCAAGGACCGGTCAGTGACATCTCATATATTTATCTTGCCGTCCTTACTCAGCTGAGATCCCTCTCTGCAATACCGACAAATGTAATCTCTCACAGATTCAACCCCACAGGCCGAGCCTGATAATGAGATACGGGCACCCCGCCTTGATAAGCCGGTCAAAAAATAGATGTCCATGATAGTCAAGGGGATGGACTTGCCCCTAATCTGGAACACCTGGTTGGTAAGATCCCATGCATCGAGAAAATATTGTAGCAAGTTGATTTGTTGCCTCATGCTAGAGATGCGGAAAAAGTTTGACAGGCCACAGTTCCATAGTGAATTTACCGTAACTAGATCATGTAAAGCAAGCATGTCCTCTTCTTCATGCTCACGTTCTCGCCATGCAACAGGCATTTTGCTCCGATGAATCTCTGAAAATAAAAAAGAGGAGAGTTAGGATCCTGATTTGGTGAAAAATAGGCAAAAAATTCCATGAAAAACTATGCACAAATTTCCTTCCTTGCACCCATCGCACCCCCAGCATTGTTCTGGGTGGGATGCATGCTGACTGGCCAATGGCCAAGCCAGCATGCATCGCACCTTTTGATATAGAAAGAATGAAATGGAGCCAGGGCAAGTTTTTCAAACCCCAGAGGCTCAGAAAAACCAGAAAACATGCTCAGAATTCTAAAAGGAAAGAATGAAACTGAAGAGCTCATGTTTAGCTCTTACATGGTCCAGACGGTGCCAAGAATCGTCCACAGAATCTCTCGGAATCAGCTAGTGAAAATCAAGGGGGAAAGCACCTCCAAAGCTCCAACAAACCAAAGTTAAAATGAAATGGTAAAATGAGAGGTAAAAAAAACTTTTAAATTACTTTTCACGTAATTCAAGTAAAATATTAGTGTTTTGGGTAATTTTTCAAGCGTATATTATTCGTTTCTAACTAGTTTGATGAAGCAACTGAATAGGCAGTACAACCTTTGAAGGATCAAAGTTGTCAGTGGTAAAATCAAAGTAATCAATGACCATTATATCGAGCAGTTTTAACGCGGAATTCAAGCTCGTTAAAAAATAAACATAAGCAATGAGCAAATGTTCCCCCAGAGTTTAAGCTTATTAAAAAATGAACGAATTTCTGGTAAATAACCATCGTGAATGCATTATCATCAGCCTTTGAAGCCTTGGTCGTGTTCTCATCATCACCTCCACTCTGTATTGGCGGATCATTCATCTCCATTTGATTGTTTACCCTTTTTGAGGAATAGCTGCGAAGAGTGATCTTGTTAGCCATCCTTGTGACACTGCTGTGATTGGAAGATTCCAAACCTTATCTGGAATTAGCTGCTACCCAAATTTATCACTCGTTCCTCGAAAAACGAGTCTATTTTAAGCTCTTTTCATCTCACTCGTAAAATATGAAAAGATTGTTGAGAAATTGGCCTCTCCAGCTCGTTAAAGTGACCGGAAGTGCTATCCCTCCTTTAGATTTCAAACTTTTTGGACCTGAGGGATTATTACACAAAAAGATCGAGCGCTTGTTTTGTTCGGCTCGTTAAAATTACCGAAAATCCATCACTTTTGTATTATTTTATACCTTTTCGGACTCAAGGGATTATATGATGAAAAAGGATTATTGGAGTTTTCTTTACGTCCCCTTTCAGACTCTCTAAAATTGAAAAGGACCGAGTTATCTTTGTCATTAAACTCGTTAAAACCGAATAGCGACAAACTTATCCATACAGACAATAACGAGTTTCACTATTGCTAGGCTCATTAAAACATAGCGATGGGTTTGCCAGAAGGGCAAATTATAGAACAAGCATATGTTATCCTCCTCAAGCTTGACAAAAATAAAGAGGTACTATTCAACAATGACTGGGGAAAAATTGGGAAGAAAACTTGAAGAAACTTTATTGGTAGCAAGTCGCTCTTGAACATGAAACTTTCGCTTGCATCCGAGTTGGGTTGGGTTGTTCCGTTCACTAGTCATATCACCATTGGTCCATCACACCATCCATATTTTGGGTTGACACTACCAATCCATTATGTCAGTGTCACCAATATGTTCAAGAGAAGTCGCTCAGAGAATTAACCTGTGTCTCATCCACTAGAATACATTTACGCTCCATTCTTTCATGACCGCCACCCTGAAACTTATATCATCAGATCGTTTTCACCTCCATTAAAATCATTTGCTCCGTTCCATGTCATTGATGTGGGATTCACTAAGGCCCTCCTATGACGGATCGCTTCTTGCCGACATCAGCTCATTATCTAGGAAGTCGATCTAGGAACAATCCTTTCAGTACTGTGAAGCTTGCATGCCTCAATGGCAAGTTTCTCACTTCCAGAAACAGGTTTACATCAATGACCTTCGACCGAAAGATTTTGTATAGTGTTCGACGCCAAGTCCTCTATTCACACCACGTGAATTGTACTGTAGTACCTTGAGGGTCATCATCATTATCGGTGATTCCTCTCGCGCTTGTTAACAGCTTACATCATTGGCTGGTAATCAAGCGATATCTTTCCATGTTCGACTCCAGAACATCTCTCACATGGATCGACTTCTACTTTGATTGAAGATCGAATGAGATTGAAGACCCCGGATCTAGTTTCATCCATCCGGGCTATGATATATATTCAGGAAGATAAATACATCAAATGTACATCATTGCTGGACAGATAATCATCCAACCCAAGGGATGATGGCTCTACCAGAATCATCAGTCTGTACACAGACGATTGTCTGTCTTATGTACATGAAAATGAATTTATAAAACTGAGCATGGGAATGCCCGCCTCAGCTAGATCATGAAAATATTATGAAGATAATGTAATGTATTGTATTGTATCTTATTACAGGTCGCTTTCCAGCTTGAAAAAACTTTGGATCCTTATGATAAAGCATTTCACCCGACATCAAAAGAATAACGACCTCATGCTTTAGGGGGCAACTGTTATAGAAATTTTTGGGCACTGCAAACCCAATCATAAATGTCCATAAAACAAGGTCTCATAAGTCCCTAAAAGTCTTGTTCCAACCCCTAAAAGAACAAGGTCAGCGGATTATATCATCTCCTAGAAGTTCTCCATGTAAAACTACTCAGAACTAGTCGAAATTGGACCATCTCACCTGCTCCATGGTCAAAGTACGCTGCATCCCACCTAAATGCACACGAGAAGTGCGATGCATACTGAAAAACCCTTCTATGGGGTGCAATGGGCGAGAGTGGAAAAATGGCAGGGTCAATCTGTGAGGTGGAGGATCATGGAATCTTCCAGAAACTTCTCCTGTGACACTTGCCTCTCTGCATTCGCCCAGGGATGAGTAAGAGATCATCAATCTCCAAGTGGAATCAAGAACTATCAGAGAGAGGACGCTAATCAAATCTCAAAATCTGACTCACCCCCCTTGCAAACATCTATATATGGATCCCTCATCCCAGAGATCCAGAGGGCTGGAATTTTGTATCTTGTAAGGAAGTGCTACTGGTTTCTTGGTGTAACATCATAGTGTTGGGTGATCTAAGCTATTCATGAGGTGAAGAAGGGCTTTCTTGCTGAGAGGATGACGTTGGGTTAGAATAATTGGTTGTAATCCTCTTTGCTATTCTTGATTATTAATAAAGCTATTCAAGTTTTCCTCCACATTCTTGTATGATTGATGATATATGCTTTTGTGTGGTCAATATATATCTGGTCCTATATTGTTTATGGTAGCAGATCTCTATTCTTGGATAGTGTTATGCTGCTTTGATTCTACAGGTGCTTTTTGAAGCTGGGTAGATGAGGAAGCGAGTGGAAAAGATCTATCATAAGGGAGAGGAATCAAGCAAGGAACCAAGTGCAAGACAGAGGTCGGTCTCCTTTGTTCCCCTCTTATCTACTTCTCATAAAGGAAAACGAAAGTAGTTTTAGTTTGTTTGTTTCTAAGATAACTACCAGTCTTAGTGGGACTAGCAGCTTTGCATAGACACTAGATTTCCCGATAACACTTGCTTTCTGTATCATTTAAGTTTCTACTCAAATAATACATGGGATGTTCAATTGCATTGTCTTCTTGAACTAAAACCATTGCGATGGTTGTATCCGCTGCAGCCAGATACAGGTTAAAGTCTTTTTGATAATCAGGAGTGTACATTAATGATGCTTTCATTAGGGATTCTTTTAAAGCATCAAAGGAAGCTTGCGCGACCTGATCCCAGACGAAGGGTACTTCTTTTTTCAATAGACGTGTATAACCTTTAGCAAGTTCTGCGTAATTTGGAATGAACCTCTTTAGAAATTTTGCTTTCCCTTGGAGTTTCTGAATCTGAAGCAAATTTGAAGGTGGAGGCAAATTTATGATTGCCTAAACCTTACATGGGTCGAGACGAATCCCATCCTTTGAGACTACAAAGCCAAGAAAATGACCAAAACTGACACAGAACACACATTTGTGTGGATTGAGTCGTATCTTGTAGTGTCGGTAACGTAGAAATATCCCTCTCAAATGCTGCGGATGATCGGTCCGCTTTCGCGAATGAACCGGAAGATCGTCAAGATATGGTTGAATGATGTTTTTGATGTCATGTAAGGCATAATTCATTACCCTCTAAAATGTTTCCCCTACGTTCTTTAAACCAAAGGGTAACTTGCGATATGCAAATGTGCCCCACGGACAAATAAATGTAGTCTTTGACTGGTCCTGTGGGCGGATATTTATTTGATTATACCTGGAGAATCCATCCATAAATGAAAATATTTCACATCCGGCGCATTCATCAATTATCTGGTCAATAAAGGGTGTAGGGTAGTTGTCTTTTGAACAAGCTTGATTTACATCCCTATAATCAATGCACGCTCTAATCTTTCCTGGTTTTTTCATTACAGGAACAATGTTCGATATCCAATCGGTTAGAGGAACCTGTCACCTGTTGTAGCCGTTTTCGTATTGGTTTGACATCTGGACACATCTTTATTTCGTGTTCAACTATACTCGAGTCAATGCCTGGCATTTCATCATATGACCAAGCAAAGACATCTCTGAATTCACGAAAAAGAACTTTGTATATTTCCAGTTCTGAAGGAGAACAACATTTGCCAACATAAATATTCTCTACAACATCTGTTTTGGTCAAGATATTTATGGCAATAGTCTCTTTGATATTGGACAAGTTTCGCTCGGAATCCACCGTGTTTACAGTATTTGATAGGAAATAAAAAACTGAAGGATGATGAAGGTTATCAAGAGTATCTTCTTGACAATCCAGAAGATGGGAACGATGGTGGTAATCTTCCCATGGTGTCCCGTCAATTATCATTGACTGAACAATTCCTTCGTCAGTGTAATGTACTTGCGACCAAGGATCTAAAGGGGTGCCATATTACTTATGCCTATCTATCCAAACACTTGATGAGAGCTAATTTGGGTTTGCCTCCCATGCGAGAAACATTGATTGCTACAATATTTCTATTGGGCTTGGAGGAAATACCTGCAGATGATCCATGCTAATATAGATTTCTGAGATCTTTTGGATAGAAGATATCATATTGCAGGTTCCTACCGTTGCCACTTCCACAAGATTGATTGGAGGTGGGAGGGCAAAAGTCCCCATTAATATAGGGTCTTTTAGTAGGCCTACTATGATATTTTGAAGCGAATGGGGGCTTCCATGGTTCATCGGAATGATTCCCGTAAGTTGGGAACTATTTGGGAGAAATGTTTGTTGGTCGACGATTGTAATTCCTCCTTGAAAGGGAAATGCAATCTTCCTCAAGTAGGTCGACACAACAGCAGCCATAGCATATATCCAGGGCCTTCCCAGTAGGATGTTGTAATCGAGGTTTCCATCGATTACTTCAACATCTATTTCTACCGTTTTCCCCCCCAGTTTAACTTTCAAGTTACTTAAAATCCCATATGGGGTATATGTTCATCCATCAAATGCTTTTAATGTCGTCGAAGATCATGACAAGGTTGGAGATCCTAAAGTTTTACAGCAACTTATCGACGTAATACATGTAGATGCCCCCTCATCAATAATTGTTCGATGAACAATTTTGTTGAGGGCTTTCACTTGAATGAGGAAAGCTAGTTGAGCTAGTAACTGAGGATCATATCCTTTGTGATTAAAGGACACAAGATTAGAATCCTTTAGGTCAATCCCACCTATTGCTGATAATAAAGCCTGCTTTTGGGAGGGGCAATTTTGCAGTACCTCGAGTGTCGACATAACAGATGGTGATTGGGCCAGATCTTCCACTATATTATAATGTTGTGCTACTCTGGCACAAGGATTAAATGTCGACTTGTGTACTACTCCCTTTGGCGGTTTTATTGTTAGTTTGGAATGATGGGCGGCGCAACTTCTGTCGAAGTTGTTGTCGAACTACTGGGTTGATCTTTATCTTTGTTGTTCGACAGCTGTGGATTCCCGTAATCTTTATTCCTTGTCGTTATCAAAGCATCATTTTTCTGTTTCGAAACTGACAACATCAGCACTTGGGATGGGGAAGCATTATCACTGGCAACCAAATTTGTTCCTGGATTTGGAAACAGATCAGTTAATACCGCTGAGGTTTTCGAATTCTTGAAGAATTTTTTAAGCTCAGCTTTATATGGACAATATTTTACCCAATGATCCTCATCACATATAAGACATGGACGACTTGGTTTCTTATCTCTAGAAGGGTTTGTAGAAGATTTTTCAGGTGATGATTCCTCGTTTTTCTTCTTCTTCCCTTTGTTTTCTTCTTTCCTCCTGGTTTCTTGGTTTGTTTGCCTTTGTCTATTGAGAAGGCATTTACTTCCGAGGCAAGAAGTTCTTCTTTTGAATTTTGACTAGAAATCTTACGAGCCTTTTTAGATGTAGCCTTTGTTGATTTCGTGTCTGTCGTACCAATCACGCCATCGCCGACATGAGAGTCATTGTTCAATTTAGGAGGAGGAGGAACGGAAAATTCCGGTCTGGGAGCGTCAGGGATTTTATCATAGAGCGTGCCAGACTCAGTATAAATCAAGTCTAAATATTGCGCACGAGCAATAACTTGCTCTTCAATGATGACTCCTCCCTTTGCCACATCTTCTGTAATGGAGGGTAATAATGACTTAATAAACCATTCAGTTAAAAGCTGATCAGGAACGTACGTTTTTACCATTCTATGACGACATCGCCACTCATGTATATGATCGAATATGTGAGTGGACGTCATTTGTTTGAAATTGGTAAGAAGTTCTATTCCTATTTCGTACCTTATGGGTAACTAAAAATGGGTTAAAAAGGTTGTGGCTAGGGAACTGAAGTTATCAAACAAAGCTCTTGGTAATTCGATATACCATTTTGCTGCCAGACCTGTTAACGTTCTCTAAAAAAGGCAAAGCCTAATTGAATCATCATTTAGGGTGTTTGATGAACACCACATATGAAAGGTCATCACATGATTCAACAGGTCTTCCGCCAGATTTCCATTAAATTTAGGAATATCCGACGGAAGTTTATGTGGAATCACTGGCCACCAAGGGGCGTAAGCAATTGGATCGTTCGTTAGCCGATTTAGATCCGGTAACTCTAACGTTGCCACAAAGGGTAACTGCTGATTCAGGTTTGGCGAAGCATACCTAGGATAAGATGGAATTGCCTGAGTAGTTGGTCTTTGCATACCAGCATAATGCATTTGATGCTGGTAACTTTGGTAAGGTTGATGGGCATAACCATTATAGAATGGTTGATTTTGGCCGTTTTGAATATACAACTGTCCATTATTTGCAAATATTTGTTGCTTAGATCCTTGGTAAACTTGTTGGAATTGCGGTTGTTGATATTGCACCAGCCATGGTTGTGAAGCCATGTGCTGTTGTCCAATACTGGCTGTTTGACCAAGATGAGGGGTAATTGTACCCGTTTGGGCCTATGTCATTCCACTAGTTGGTGATTGTGGTTGAGTCGTGGGGATAAGAGGTTGTTGCAGTACAACCTGAGAAACCTGAGGTTGGCATACAATAGGGAATGCTTGTACTTGCGACACCATCACAATAGTCGGCGTAGTTGGTATATTTGACATATGTAAACATTGTTGCATCGAGTATACAACTCTTGCTTGTTGAGGTAGTATTGGCACCCAACCGCTAGATGTAATTCCAACATAACCTGAATTTTGTTGTGAACTCTCGTATGGTTGTCCTCCCGGAGGAGACAATGAAGGGGTATATTGCCCCCCATACGGCAGTAATCTGGTACTTAAAGGAATGGTTTGCCCTTGAGGACCAGACTGCCCAAATTGACACCGTGAAGGATCAATTTTCTGAGACTCAGCATAAGAGTTCCCAGATATTATTCCGGATGAACAAACAGGAATGGACCATACTGTAGAAATAGCCCCTGAGTGGGCACCATCTAGCGATTGAGAGCTATTTGGGACAGATGGTATGTTGGCAAACATTGTTGGAGTGAAAGCAGGAAGTTTTGCCGTCACTGTGTCAGATGACACAGTCCTAGATGTTGACGGTTGTTCATACATTTATAGTCTATCCAAAATATTTACTAGCGATTCTACAGGAGCTTCCGATAACGGTAGACTAATTTATGATGAAGAAGGATATAGGGTGATCCCGACTCCAAATTGCGACGGAGTACTAGATGGAGGATCCTCCACAATCTCTTCTATAGAAATCAGACCAAGTGGATTAGGTAGACCGTCAAGTCCGTAAAATATTTTCGGTGTCGAAGAAGGTATAGATTCTGCAGCGACTGATGTTTGGGTAATAACACCTTCCGAATCAGCTGTAGATGGAGCTGGTTCAGTAATACAAGTGTTTACCTTCACACTAGGATCAACTCTACTGTCCTTTGGTGGCTGCGGAACTTCTTCTATAAAGGTAGGGATACCAGAAATGTTTGGAGTAACCAGAGTGTCCGATGGTGTTGGAACACTTGTTCTAACTTTACCAGGGGATTTCGAACCGGTTAAACAAGTTTGCTTCGTCCGTAACAGTTTTCAATCTGAAGACAAAGATGGTTGACTCATAAGCCTCTGCGAAAGACAGGGTTCCAATTGAATTTCTTCCACGGTTGCGGATTACTCGATCAACTAAAAATCAAGGGGAAATATGTTTCTGAATTAAATGTATTTTAGATGCTTTGACATAACTTTTTTTTTCAATTTTTAATAGTCGAGAAAAAACAAAAGATGACTCTAGTCGCCTTCGATTTTTAATGAGCTTGAAGTGAAAAGTGCTTAGATGGACCTTTTCCTTTAAGGAGTCTAAAAAGGAACAAAAGGGACTACTCTGGAAATCTAGACAGAGGGATTACGAAACCAATCGTGAAAGTGTAGAATACTTTTTACGGTACGACAGTCAATCTTCTCAAATGTTGTGTTCAGTGCATTGCGATCGATAGGGTGGCAGACACGGCTTCCTATGGATAAAGGATATAGCCTATTGTGGCCTCCCAATATATACTCGACGGTACGTGGGAGCACAAGTCCGTACTGGCACTTATCGTCTCAAAGTGGAGGAATCACCCAACCAGCAATGAAAACAACAGTTACCAGGCTTTACGACACTGAAATACGTCTCTAGCCTAGACTTCTAAATGTTGTGCATTAGGTTCCAAAGCGTTTTTAGATTTATTAAATTTATTTTACATTTGAACTTGCTTAAGAAATTTTCCTTCCAGGTTCACTGCGTGATGGAGATATACAATTCCTAAAATGCAATCTAAGATGATAAACAATTGTTTAATCTTCTTTTTGCAATGAAAATCCTAGCTACTAAAGAAAGAGAGATGATATTCTTTCAACATAGAGCAGAGAGCACACACTATATGCATTATCCTAAATCAAACCAACAAACAGTCTAAATGCAAATGCACATGCATGTATTTGTTTTCAGCCTTCTTAATGTGTGAATGATAAAAAGAAAGCTAAGCACAAATCTAAATTATTTTTCAAAGCGACATTACTAACAAGCTTCTTTTCAAGACAAAATGAAGACAATGATGACACTTTGCGATTTGGAATTGAAAACTTGCTTTCGACACTTGAAAAACTACCAATTCAAATCAAATACAAGAGTAACAGTGTAATCAACTATCAAGAACAATCAGATTCTCTTTTATGACTGAAAACGAAACTTGTGACACTTCCAAATCAAGAAACGACAGTTCAATTACACTACTTATTTGTAAAAGAGAACTGAAAATGGCTCACAATACATAAAAATATTTACAGTTCTTTGCACAATGGAGGTGGAATAATGGCAAGGAAGGGGGGTTTCCAACAGAGGTATACTGACTACAGACAGAAAAACTCCTGAATAGAGCTAAAAAGAGTGAAGAAAAACCAATGTCTGGAGGCAAAATTAGCCTTTTCTGATCAGCGCACTTGTTACACAGGGATTCCAGTATGCATCCCACTTACAGCACACGGGAAGTGCGATGCATACTGATATCCTTGAAGAGAGGTTGCGATGGTACAGTGCGAGACTTTTGATCTAGTTCTTGATCACAGTTTGCAGCACAGTCCAAGGATTTAGGGCGAGCAAGTGATAATCAGTAAATAAATCACAAGGGCAGATCTAAGGAGGTTACTAGAGCCACCATAAGGGAAATTAGAGAGTTTGTAAATCGATTGTTCAATTCATAAACAAAACCCGGAGATAGACTGAAGTAGCATTGATCTACTTTGCACTTGCATAGCAAATGCAGTTCGAAGGTTAGCTGGCTTGACTTTAGGCTTCGTTTGTAAGCTTATAAAGCAAACAAATATAGACAAAAAAACAATCTATTCGCTCCTTAGCGGAGTCACCATTTTGTTATCGGGAAATATAGTGTCTATGCAGAGCTACTAGTCCCACTAAGATTGGTAGCTATATTAGAAACAAACAAACTAAAACTACTTTCGTTTTCCTTTATGAGAAGTAGATAAGAGGGGAATAAAGGAGACCAACCTCTGTCTTGCGCTTGGTTCCTTACTTGGTTCCTCTCCCTTCTGATAGATCTTCGCCACTCGCTTCCTTGTCTACCCAGCCTCAAAGAGCACCTGTGGAATCAAAGCAGCATAACACCATCCAAGAACAGAGATCTACTATCATAAACAATATAGGACCAGATATATATTGACCACACAAATGCATATATCATCAATCATACAAGAATGTGGAGGAAAACTTGAATAGCTTTATTAATATCAAGAAAAGCAAAGAGGATTACAACCAATTGTTCTGACCCAGCGTCATCCTCTCAGCAAGAAAGCCCTTCTTCACCTCATGAAAAGCTTAGATCACCCAACACTATGATGTTACACCGAGAAACCAGCAGCACTTCCTTACAAGATACAAAATTCCAGCCTCTTTGATCTCTGGGATGAGGGATCCATATATAGATGTTTGCAAGGGGGGTGAGTCAGCTTCTGAGATTTGATTAGTGTCCTCTTTTCAATAGTTCTTCATTCCACTTGGAGATTGATGATCTCTTACTCATCCCTGGGTGAATGCAGAGAGGCAAGTGTCACAGGAGAAGATTATGGAAGATTCCATGATCATCCACCTCGCAAATTGACTCTGCCATTTGTCCACTCTCGCCCATCGCACCCCATAGAAGGGTTTTTCAATATGCATCGCACCTCCCGTTCGCATTTAGGTTGGATGCAACACACTTTGACCATGGGTCAGGTGAGATGGTCCAACTTTGACTAGTTCTGAGTAGTTTTTCGTGGAGAACTTATGGGAGATGATGTAATCAGCTGGCCTTGTTCTTTTAGGGGATGGAACAACACTTTTAGGGACTTAGGAGCCCTTGGTTTATGGACATGTTTGATTGGGGTTGCAGTGCCCAAAAATTTCTATAACACCTATCAAAGGAATGGGGTGGTTGGGGTTTGAAGAATATTCATTTGTTTGCAAGGACTATGCTAGCAAAGATGGGATGGCTCCTTAAACGTTTTGGACCTGAGGGATTATTACACAAAATGATCGAGTGCTTGTTTTGTTCGGCTCATTAAAATTACCAAAAATCCATCACTTTTGTATTATTTTATACCTTTTCGGACTCAAGGGATTATATGATGAAAAAGGATTATTGGAGTTTTCTTTACGTCCCCTTTCAGACTCTCTAAAATTGAAAAGGACCGAGTTATCTTTGTCATTAAACTCGTTAAAACCGAATAGCGACAAACTTATCCATACAGACAATAACGAGTTTCACTATTGCTAGGCTCATTAAAACATAGCGATGGGTTTGCCCGAAGGGGAAATTATAGAACAAGCATATGTTATCCTCCTCATGCTTGACAAAAATAAAGAGGTACTATTCAGCAATGACTGGGGAAAAATTGGGAAGAAAACTTGAAGAAACTTTAATGGTAGCAAGTCGCTCTTGAACATGACACTTTCGCTTGCATTCGAGTTGGGTTGGGTTGTTCCGTTCACTAGTCATATCACCATTGGTCCATCACACCATCCATATTTTGGGTTAACACTACCAATCCATTATGTCAGTGTCACCAATATGTTCAAGAGAAGTCACTCAGAGAATTAACCTGTGTCTCATCCACTACAATACATTTACGCTCCATTCTTTCATGACCGCGACCCTGAACCTTATATCATCAGATCGTTTTCACCTCCATTAAAATCATTTGCTCCATTCCATGTCATTGATGTGGGATTCACTAAGGCCCTCCTATGACGGATCACTTCTTGTCGACATCATCTCATTATCTAGGAAGTCGATCTAGGAACAACCCTTTCAGTACTTTGAAGCTTGCATGCCTCAATGGCAAGTTTCTCACTTCCAGAAACAGGTTTACATCAATGACCTTTGACCGAAAGATTTTGCATAGTGTTCGACGCCAACTCCTCTATTCACACCACGTGAATTATACTGTAGTACCTTGAGGGTCATCATCATTATCGGTGATTCCTCTCGCACCCGTTAACAACTTACATCATTGGCTGGTAATCAAGCGATATCTTTCCTAGTTCGACTCCAGAACATCTCTCACATGGATCAACTTGTACTTTGAGTGAAGATCGAATGAGATTGAAGACCCCGGATCTAGTTTCATCCATCTGGGCTACGATATATATTCAGGAAGATAAAGAAACCAAATTTACATCATTGCTGGACAGATAATCATCCAACCCAAGGGATGATGGCTCTACCAGAATCATCAGTCTGTACAGAGACGATTGTCTGTCTTATGTACATGAAAATGAATTTATAAAGCTGAGCATGGGAATGCCCGCCTCAACTAGATCATGAAAATATTATGAAGATAATGTAATGTATTGTATTGTATCTTATTACAGGTCGCTTTCCAGCTTGGAAAAACTTCGGATCCTTATGATAAAGCATTTCACCCGACATCAAAAGATTAACGACCTCATGCTTTAGGGGGCAACTGTTATAGACATTTTTGGGCACTGCAACCGCAATCATAAATGTCCATAAACCAAGGTCTCATAAGTCCCTAAAAGTGTTGTTGCAACACCTAAAAGAACAAGGTCAGCTTATTACATCATCTCCTAGAAGTTCTCCATGAAAAACTACTCAGAACTAGTCGAAATTGGACCATCTCACCTGCTCCATGGTCAAAGTGCGCTGCATCCCACCTAAATGCACACGAGAAGTGTGATGCATACTGAAAAGCCCTTCTATGGGGTGCAATGAGCGAGAGTGGAAAAATGGCAGGGTCAATCTGTGAGGTGGAGGATCATGGAATCTTCCAGAAACTTCTCCTGTGACACTTGCCTCTCTGCATTTGCCCAAGGATGAGTAAGAGATCATCAATCTCCAAGTGGAATCAAGAACTATCAGAGAGAGGACACTAATCAAATCTCAAAATCTGACTCACCCCCCTTGCAAACATCTATATATGGATCCCTCATCCGAGAGATCCAGAGGGCTGGAATTTTGTATCTTGTAAGGAAGTGCTACTGGTTTCTTGGTGTAACATCATTGTGTTGGGTGATCTAAGCTTTTCATGAGGTGAAGAAGGGCTTTCTTGCTGAGAGGATGACGTTGGGCTAGAATAATTGGTTGTAATCCTCTTTGCTATTCTTGATTATTAATAAAGCTATTCAAGTTTTCCTCCACATTCTTGTATGATTGATGATATATGATTTTGTGTGGTCAATATATATCTGGTCCTATATTGTTTATGGTAGTAGATCTCTATTCTTGGATAGTGTTATGCTGCTTTGATTCTACACGTGCTCTTTGAAGCTGGGTAGATGAGGAAGCGAGTGGAAAAGATATATCAGAAGGGAGAGGAATCAAGCAAGGAACCAAGCGCAAGACAGAGGCTGGTCTCCTTTGTTCTCCTCTTATCTACTTCTCATAAAGGAAAACGAAAGTAGTTTTAGTTTGTTTGTTTCTAAGACAACTACCAGTCTTAGTGGGACTAGCAGCTCTGCATAGACACTAGATTTCCCGATAGCACTTGCTTTTTGTATCATTTAAGTTTCTACTCAAATAACATATGGGATGTTCAATTGCATTGTCTTCTTGAACTAAAACCATTGCGATGGTTGTATCCGCTGCAGCCAGATACAGGTTAAAGTATTTTTGATAATCAGGAGTGTACATTAATGATGCTTTCATTAGGGATTCTTTTAAAGCATCAAAGGAAGCTTGCGCGACCTGATCCCAGACGAAGGGTACTTCTTTTTTCAATAGACGTGTATAACCTTTAGCAAGTTCGGCGTAATTTGGAATGAACCTCCTCAGAAATTTTGCTTTCCCTTGGAGTTTCTGAATCTAAAGCAAATTTGAAGGTGGAGGCAAATTTATGATTGCCTGAACCTTACATGGGTCGAGACGAATCCCGTCCTTTGAGACTACAAAGCCAAGAAAATGACCAGAACTGACACAGAACACACATTTGTGTGGATTGAGTCGTATCTTGTAGTGTCGGTAACGTAGAAATATCGCTCTCAAATGCTACGGATGATCGGTCCGCTTTCGCGAATGAGCTGGAAGATTGTCAAGATATGGTTGAATGATGTTTTTGATGTCATGTAAGGCATAATTCATTACCCTCTGAAATGTTGCCCCTTCGTTCTTTAAACCAAAGGGTAACTTTCGATATGCAAATGTGCCCCACAGACAAATAAATGTAGTCTTTGACTGGTCCTGTGGGCGGATATTTATTTGATTATACCCGGAGAATCCATCCATAAATGAAAAGATTTCACATCCGACGCATTCATCAATTATCTGGTCAATAAAGGGTGTAGGGTAGTTGTATTTTGAACAAGCTTGATTTACATCCCTATAATCAACGAACACTCTAATCGTTCCTGGTTTTTTCATTACAGGAACAATGTTCGATATCCAATCGGTTAGAGGAACCGAGTAAATAAAACCAGCATGGAGAAGTTTTTCAACTTCTCCCTTGATGGCAACGACTTTCTTGGGGTGCACCTATCGTAGCCGTTTTCGTACTGGTTTGACATCTGGTCACATCTTTATTTCGTGTTCAACTATACTCGAGTCAATGCCTGGCATTTCATCATATGACCAAGAAAAGACATCTCTGAATTCACGAAAAAGAACTTTGTATATTTCCAGTTCTGAAGGAGAACAACATTTGCCAACATAAATATTCTCTACAACATCTGTTTTGGTCCAGATATTTATGGCGATAGTCTCTTCGATATTGGACAAGTTTCGCTCGGAATCCACTGTGTTTACAGTATTTGATAGGAAATAAAAAACTGAAGGATGATGAAGGTTATCAAGAGTATCTTCTTGACAATCCAGAAGATGGGAACGATGGTGGTAATCCTCCCATGGTATCCCGTCAATTATCATTGACTGAACAATTCCTTCGTCAGTGTAATGTACTTGTGACCAAGGATCTGAAGGGGTGCCATATTACTTACACCGATCTATCCAAACACTTGATGAGAGCTGATTTGGGTTTGCCTCCCATGCCAGAAACATTGATTGCTACAATATTTCTATTGGGCTTGGAGGCAATACCTGCAGATGATCCATGCTAATATCGATTTCTGAGATCTTTTGGATAGAAGATATCATATTGCAGTTTCCTACTGTTTCCACTTCCACCAGATTGATTGGAGGTGGGAGGGAAAAAGTACCCATTAATATAGGGTCTTTTAGTAGGCCTACTATGATATTTTGAAGCAAATGAGGGCTTCCATGGATCATCAGAATGATTCCCGTAAGTTGGGAACTATTTGGGAGAAATGTTTGTTGGTCGACGATTGTAATTCCTCCTTGAAAGGGAAATGCAATCTTCCTCAAGTAGGTCGACACAACAGCAGCCATAGCATATATCCAGGGCCTTCCCAGTAGGATGTTGTAATCGAGGTTTCCATCGATTACTTCAACATCTATTTCTACCGTTTTCCCCCCCAGTTCAACTTTCAAGTTACTTAAAATCACATATGGGGTATATGTTCATCCATCAAATGCTTTTAATGTCGTCGAAGATCATGACAAGGTTGGAGATCCTAAAGTTTTCCAGCAACTCATCGACGTAATACATGTAGATGCCCCCTCATCAATAATTGTTCGATGAACAATTTTGTTGAGGGCTTTCACTTGAATGAGGAAAGCTAGTTGAGCTGGTAACTGAGGATCATATCCTTTGTGATTAAAGGACACAAGATTAGAATCCTTTGGGTCAATCCCACCTATTGTTGATAATAAAGCCTGCTTGTGGGAGGGGCAATTTTGCAGTACCTCGAGTGTCGACATAGCGGATGGTGATTGGGCCAGATCTTCCACTATATTATAATGTTGTGCCACTATGGCACAAGGATTAAATGTCGACTTGTGTACTACTCCCTTTGGCGGTTTTATTGTTAGTTTGGAATGATGGGCGGCACAACTTCTGTCGAAGTTGTTGTCAAACTACTGGGTTGATCTTTATCTTTGTTGTTCGACAGCTGTGGATTCCCGTAATCTTTATTCCTTGTCGTTATCAAAGCATCATTTTGCTGTTTCGAAACTGACAACATCAGCACTTGGGATGGGGAATCATTATCACTGGCAACCAGATTTGTTCCTGGATTTGGAAACGGATCAGTTAATACCGCTGAGGTTTTCGAATTCTTGAAGAATTTTTTAAGCTCAGCTTTATATGGACAATATTTTACCCAATGATCCTCATCACGTATAAGACATGGACGACTTGGTTTCTTATCTCTAGAAGGGTTTGTAGAAGATTTTTCAAGTGATGATTCCTCGTTTTTCTTCTTGTTCCCTTTGTTTTCTTCTTTCCTCCTGGTTGCTTGGTTTCTTTGCCTTTGTCTGTTGAGACGACATTTACTTCTGAGGCGAGAAGTTCTTCTTTTGAATTTTGACTAGAAATCTTACGGGCCTTTTTAGATGTAGCCTTTGTTGATTTTGTGTCTGTCGTACCAATCACGCCATCGACGACATGAGAGTCATTGTTCAATTTAGGAGGAGGAGGAACGAAAAATTCCGATCTGGGAGCGTCAGGGATTTTATGAGAGAGCGTGCCAGACTGAGTATAAATCAAGTCTAAATATTGCGCACGAGCAATAACTTGCTCTTCACTGACGACTCCTCCCTTTGCCACATCTTCTGTAATGGAAGGTAATAATGACTTAATAAACCATTCAGTTAAAAGCTGATCAGGAACGTACGTTTTTACCATTATATGACGACATCGCCACTCATGAATATGATCGAATATGTGAATGGCCATCGTTTGTTTGAAATTGGTAAGAAGTTCTGTTCCCTTTTCGTACCTTATGGGTAACTGAAAATGGGTTAAAAAGGTTGTGGCTAAGGAGCTGAAGTTATCAAATGAAGCTCTTGGTAATTCGATATACCATTTTGCTGCCGGACCTGTTAACGTTCTCTAAAAAAGGCAAAGCCTAATTGAATCATTGTTTAGGGTGTTTGATGAACATCACAGACGAAAGGTCATCACATGATTCGACGGGTCTTCTGCCGGATTTCCATTAAATTTAGGAATATCCGACGAAAGTTTATGTGGAATCACTAGCCACCAAGGGGCGTAAGCAATTGGATCGTTCGTTAGCCGATTTAGATCCGGTAACTCTAAAGTCGCCACAAAGGGTAACTGCTGATTCAGGTTTGGCGAAGCATACCCAGGATAAGATGGAATTGCCTGAGCAGTTGGTATTTGCATACCAGCATAATGCATTTGATGCTGGTAACTTTGGTAAAGTTGATGGGCATAACCATTATAGAATGGTTGATTTTGGCCGTTTTGAATATACAACTGTCCATTATTTGCAAAGATGTGTTGCTTAGATCCTTGGTAAACTTGTTGGAATTACGGTTGTTGATATTGCACCAGCCATGGTTGTGAAGCCATGTGTTGTTGTCCAATACTGGCTATTTGACCAAGATGAGGGGTAATTGTACCCGTTTGGGCCTATGTCATTCCACTAGTTGGTGATTGTGGTTGAGTCGCGGGGATAAGAGGTTGTTGCATTACAACTTGAGAAACCTGAGGTTGGCATACAACAGGGAATGCTTGTACTTGCGACACCATCACAATAGTCGGCGTAGTTGGTATATTTGACATAGGTAAACATTGTTGCATCGAGTATACAACTCTTGGTTGTTGAGGTAGTATTGGCACCCAACCGCTAGATGTAATTCCAACATAACCTGAATTTTGTTGTGAACTCTTGTATGGTTGTCCTCCCGGAGGAGACAATGAAGGGGTATCTTGCCCCCCATATGGCGGTAATCTGGTACCTAAAGGAATGGTTTGCCCTTGAGGATCGGATTGCCCAAATTGACATCGTGAAGGATCAATTTGCTGAGACGCAGCATAAGAGTTCCCAAATATTATTCCGGATGAACAAAAAAGAATGGACCATACTGTCGAAATAGCCCCTGAGTGGGCCCCATCTAGCGATTGAGAGCTAGTTGGGACAGATGGTATGTCGACGAACATTGTTGGAGTGACAACAGGAAGTTTTGCCGTCACTGTGTCAGATGACACAGTCCTAGATGTCGACGGTTGTTCAGACATTTCTAGTCTATCCAAAAGATTTACTAGCGATTCTACAGGAGCTTCCGATAACGGTAGACTAATTTATGATGAAGAAGGATATAGGGTGATCCCGACTCCAAATTGCAACAGAGTACTAGATGGAGGATCCTCCACAATCTCTTCTATAGCAATCAGATTAGGTGGAAGAGGTAGACCGTCAGGTCCGTAAAATATTTCCGGTGTTGAAGAAGGTATAGATTCTGCAGTGACAAATGTTTGGGGAATAACACCTTCCGAATCAGCTGTAGATGGAGCTGGTTCAGTAATACAAGTGTTTACCTTCACACTAGGATCAACTCTACTGTCCTTTGGTGGCTGTGGAACTTCTTCTATAAAGGTAGGGATACCAGAAATGTTTGGAGCAACCGGAGTCTCCGATGGTGTTGAAACACTTGTTCTAACTTTACCAGGGGATTTCTAACCGGTTAAACGAGTTTGCTTCTTCCGTAACAGTTTTCAATCTGGAGACAAAGATGGTTGACTCGTAAGCCTCTGTGAACGACGGGGTTTCAATTGAATTTCGTCCACGGTTGTGGATTACTCGATCAACTAAAAATCAAGGGGAAATATGTTTCCGAATTAAATGCATTTTAGATGCTTTGACACAACTTTTTTTTTTCAATTTTTAAGATTCGAGAAAAAACAAAAGATGACTCTAGTCGCCTTCGATTTTTAATGAGCTTGAAGTGACAAGTGCTCAGATGGAACTTTTCCTTTAAGGAGGCTAAAAAGGAACAAAAGAGACTGCTCTGGAAATCTAGAGAGAGGGATTACCAAACCAATCACGAAACTGCAGAATACGTTTTACGGTATGACAATCAATCTTCTCAAAGGTTGTGTTCAGTGCATTGCGATCGATAGGGTGGCAGACACGGCTTCCTATGGATAAAGCATATAGCCTATTGTGGTCTCCCAATATATACTCGACGGTACGTGGGAGCACAAGTCCGTACTGGCACTTGTCGTCTCAAAGTGGAGGAATCACCCAACCAGCAATGAAAACAATAGTTACCAGGCTTTACGACACTGAAATACGTCTCTAGCCTAGACTTCTAAATGTTGTGCATTAGGTTACAAAGTGTTTTTAGATTTATTAAATTTATTTTACAGTTGATCTTGCTTAAGAAATTTTCCTTTCAAGTTCACTGCGTGATGGAGATATACAATTCCTAAAATGCAATCTAAGATGATAAACAATTGTTTAATCTTCTTTTTGCAATGAAAATCCTAGCTACTAAAGAAAGAGAGATGATATTCTTTCAACATAGAGCAGAGAGCACACACTATATGCAATATCCTAAATCAAACCAACAAATAGTCTAAATGCAAATGCACATGCATGTATTTGTTTTCAGCCTTCTTAATGTGTGAATGATAAAAAGAAAGCTAAGCGCAAATCTGAATTATTTTTCAAAGCGACATTACTAACAAGCTTCTTATCAAGACAAAATGAAGACAATGATGACACTTTGCGATTTGGAATTGAAAACTTGCTTTCGACACTTGAAAAACTACCAATTCAAATCAAATACAAGAGTAACAATGTAATCGACTATCAAGAACAAACAGATTCTCTTTTATGACTAAAAACGACACTTGCGACACTTCCAAATCAAGAAACGACAGTTCAATTACACTACTTCTTTGTAAAAGAGAACTGAAAATGGCTCACAATACATAAAAATATTTATAGTTCTTTGCACAATGGAGGCAGAATAATGGCAAGGAAGGGGGTTTCCAACAGAGGTATACTGACTACAGACAGCAAAACTCCTGAATAGAGCTAAAAAGAGTGAAGAAAAACCAATGTCTGGAGGCAAAATTAGCCTTTTCTGATCAGCGCACTTGTTACACAAGGATTCCAGTATGCATCCCACCTACAACACACAGGAAGTGAGATGCATACTGATATCCTTGAAGAGAGGGTGTGATGGTACAGTACGAGAGTTTTGATCTAGTTCTTGATCACAGTTTGTAGCACAGTTCAAGGATTTAGGGCGAGCAAGTGATAATCAGTAAATAAATCACAAGGGTAGATCTAAGGAGGTTACTAGAGCCACCACAAGGGCAATCAAAGAGTTTTTAAATAGATTGTTGAATTCATAAACAAAACCCGGAGATAGACTGAAGTAGCATTGATCTACTTTGCACTTGCATAGCAAATGCAGTTCGAAGGTTAGCTGGCTTGACTTCAAGCTCCGTTTGTAACTTTATAAAGCAAACAAATATAGACAAAAAAACAATCTATTCGCTCCTTAGCGGAGTCACCATTTTTTTATCGGGAAACCTAGTGTCTATGCAGAGCTACTAGTCCCACTAAGACTGGTAGCTATATTAGAAACAAACAAACTAAAACTAATTTCGTTTTCCTTTATGAGAAGTAGATAAGAGGGGAACAAAGGAGACCAACCTCTGTCTTGCGCTTGGTTCCTTACTTGGTTCCTCTCCCTTCTGATAAATCTTCGCCACTCGCTTCCTTGTCTACCCAGCCTCAAAGAGCACCTGTGGAATCAAAGCAACATAACACTATCCAAGAACAAAGATCTACTATAATAAACAATATAGGACCAGATATATATTGACCACACAAATGCATATATCATCAATCATACAAGAATGTGGAGGAAAACTTGAATATCTTTATTAATATCAAGAAAAGCAAAGAGGATTACAACCAATTGTTCTGACCTAGTGTCATCCTCTCAGCAAGAAAGCCCTTCTTCACCTCATGAAAAGCTTAGATCACCCAACACTATGATGTTACACCGAGAAACCAGCAGCACTTCCTTACAAGATACAAAATTCCAGCCTCTTGGATCTCTGGGATGAGGGATCCATATATAGATGTTTGCAAGGGGGGTGAGTCAGCTTCTGAGATTTGATTAGTGTCCTCTCTCCGATACTTCTTCATTCCACTTGGAGATTGATGATCTCTTACTCATCCCTGGGTGAATGCAGAGAGGCAAGTGTCACAGGAGAAGTTTCTGGAAGATTCCATGATCATCCACCTCGCAAATTGACTCTGCCATTTGTCCACTCTCACCCATCGCAACCCATAGAAGGGCTTTTCAGTATGCATCGCACCTCTTGTTCACATTTAGGTTGGATGCAGCGCACTTTGACCATGGATTAGGTGAGATGGTCCAACTTTGACCAGTTCTGAGTAGTTTTTCATGGAGAAATTATGGGAGATGATGTAATCAGCTACCCTTGTTCTTTTAGGGGATGGAACAACAGTTTTAGGGACTTAGGAGCCCTTGGTTTATGCACATGTTTGATTGGGGTTGCAGTGCCCAAAATTTTCTATAACACCTATCAAAGGAATGGGGTGGTTGGGGTTTGAAGAATATTCATTTGTTTGCAAGGACTATGCTAGCAAAGATGGGATGGCTCCTTATTTCAACCAAAAACTTGTGGATAAAGGTCATATATCATAAATACATCATGCCTTGTACCAACATGGAATGGATTTGGGTCCCTATTTACATCAAACCAAATGCATCTGTAATATGGAAGCCAATTCTTGACTCCTTCCAGGTAATCGAAAAATGACTTGTTTAGAAAGTTGGGAATGGAACACAGGTTCCTATAGGCTGAGACTGTTGGGTGGGATGAGGACCTATTTATAATCTAATATCTAAATTAATTGATCTTCTTCAGGAACATGGTTGTCATACTTTATCTCAAATTGGAGATGAGGACAACCTAACACCATCGAGTCAAGTTTGGATGTCTCCTCAACAACTAAATATCTCAGAGCAATAGTCTACTATTTGGCATGGTTTCATTGTTAGCCTAAATGTGACCCATGTTTGAATAAGAGATAGGGATAAATCCTTGATTTGGGCACACACCTCATCTGGAAATTACTCAATGAAATCTAGCTATGTATTTATTATTGAAGAAAAGAAGCCACCCAATTTTTCATGGTGGTGGAAGAAGCTACGTAAAATTGGTTGTCTATCCAAATTGAGGCCCTTCCAATGGTGCATTTTGGAAAAGAGGGTGCCCATTGGTGATATCCTCTTGATGTGCATCATCATCATCAGGCTAAACCGGTTCCCTGTATGCAAAAAAATGTTGAATCTATAAGTCACCTCTTCCTCCTATGTCCTTTCTCTGTCACAGTTTGGGATTCAACCCAAGTGCCACTGGAACTAAATTTTCACTGGAATAGTGAACCTTACCAAGAAGCATGATAACACTGGTGCAATTATGTGCACCCAAGAAATATCAGAGAATTTCCATTATTGATATTATAGGCAATATGGTTGGCCTAAAATGTTGAAGTATTTTGGAATAGGTCTATGATTCTAGATAAGGTGGTAGCATATGCTTTGTCCATTTATGCCTTAATTTTAGATCCTAAGTATATCCCTCTCTAGCAGAATATAATTCAAGAAGTCATTGACTTCTCCTACTCGTGGGCATATCGCGATGGGTCTACTTCTGCTAAAGGAATATATGGAGGAGGAGTATTTCTTCATTTGACTTAAAACCACTCTTTCAAGATGAAATTCAGTCTAGGACAGTGAACAAATAATTATGTTGAAATCATGAGCCTAAATTTGTTATTTGTGTTTGCAATTGAAAAGGGAATCCATCAAATCCAGATATATGGGGACTCTCAGATTGTTTTAAATTGGTTTTCTAACACTTCCAGGTGTCATATTTCTCACTCAATCCTATCTCGGAGGATATGTCCTTGTCACATAAATCATTTTATGTTATCTCTGTATGTCACAATTTCAGGGAAAGAAACATTGAGGCCAATGATCTGTCTAAAGAAGGTGTTTCATTGGCTTTGGGCACTTGGCACATAGTGGAGCAGAAAAATGGTTGGGAACAACCTTTAAATATCACAGGCCTTTATTGAGGGAAGTACTGTTGAAGAATTTTTTTTATTATATCTGTATCCTGCTGGAAACTATATACGATAACCTGCACAAAGATATATGATCTTTGTTTTTTTTTTTTCTCAGGCACATGCTATATGATGTACCTATGTACATATATTAGCCAAATATGTTGCAAATAATGATATGTCTTTTTAACCTATGTTAATTCACAGAATGCGCATAGCCTCGGCTATGCTCAGCTATACATCAATGAAAAGTTTTTGGTACAATCAAGGAGGACTGCTTTCATTATGATCTCTATAGCATAGAATTCTCTAGGATTATCATAATATCATAGACATAATTGGTTTTTCAATTAGTTTTTTTTTAATGCCATGGCTCGCCAATGTAACTGAAATAATATTTTAGTATAAGTCCTCTAGATGAATGGATTTTATAGTTATAGAGTTTCTTTAGCACATAGAAAATCTAATTTTCAAAATATAATGGAAAATTAAGATTTTTTTATTTGGGAAAATACATTATAAGTTTTGAAAAATATAGGTATTTTTGGGATAGATCTCACTCTTGTAAAGGAACATCTAGACTCAGGTTAATTACAAGTTATTGATATCTCTAACTAGTCGAATATTGACATTATTAATATTATAATAATAACAACAAAAATTTATTATAATTCCCTATCACATAACAATAAAATAAAAATAAAGAAAAAACGTGGAAACCACCTTTCCACTTATAATATTTTCTCAAATAAAATGCTATAAGTAGCATGGATGGATGGATGTGTAAAAGGTAACTTGGTAGAAGCACAATAAATGCTGGAAGTAGCATGAAGGTGTTATGAAAAATTATCAAAATCTGTTTGTAAAGCAATGCTGAAAAAAATCTAGTAAGAGTGTTAACTACCATGAAGGCATGTAATAATTTGTGAGTAGTATGAGTAAACTCATGCAATAATTTGTGAGTAGCATGAGTAAACTTTTTAAGTAGTAAAAAACTTTGGTAAATGAGTACAATTTTTAAGTAGCCAAAAACTTTGGTAAATGACTAAAATTTTTAAGTAGCCAAAAACATTGGTAACATCTTTAAGTAGCATGAAGGTGTCTATAATAATTTGTCAACAGTATATAATTTTAAGTAGTATGAAGGTATATATAGTAATTTGGTATAAGAAAAATTTTCGAATAGTATAAAGTTGTATGTGACAAGTTATTTGGTAATACAAGTTAATGTTTTACATAGTATGAAGCTGTATATAATATCTTATTATAATTTATTTGGAAATGTATTGTTGGAAAAATCACGATAATAGTTTAGTTTTTCTATGAGGTTTTTTTCTATAAATAAAATGTATAAGGAATTTGTTAAACGGGGTTGTTTCGATTATTTAATTTATATTTTTTTATAAAATATTTTAGATGAATAAAGATGGATGAATAATGGTCCAAGAAAATCTATGTTTGTCTAAAGGATCATGGTTGATACTCTTAATATTCATATAAATAAATATGGACAAAATTTGCTCCCAGAAAATTTGTATTTGTCTAGGGAGTTATGGTTGGTATCTTGTACAAATTGGATGATACTATTTATAGATTTGTATTGTCAAGGTGTATTGTTATTTTCTTAGGGAACCATCATTGGTATTCTTACAAATTGGATTTTATTAATCATGTTGAGGCTAATGGTAATTGCAGAACCATTAAGAAGAGTCAAAATCCAAGGAAGAATATAAAATATTGCAACCCCAAAGATGTCATTTAGGAGATGGAAGAAAACATGGAGGAGGAATATTGAAATTTATTCTGATTGTACATGTGCATATAATGCACTAAGGATAGTGCCTAAATAAGGGGGAAGAGAATGTAACACCTCTGAATACCCTTGTGTTATACTATAGATATTTCTCTATAAGATGTTGAGCTAAGTTTTGTTGGGCCTACATGGTTATGTTATGGGGTTTAAGGCCAGAGTGGAAACAGAGCTAAGACCCATGAGCTCAAGGACATGTTGTAAATAATTGTACAAGTAATAAGATATCAGTACTACAAATTGAGTCCAGCATGAGGATATGGGAATAGAAATCCACAAGATGAAAGAAAAGGGGGGATGGAACCCATGACTAAGTTTTCAAACCATAACATACCAAAAGTCACCTAGGAATATAAAACCTTTAATACATATATTGAGGAAAGGAGGAAGTCTCCAAGTAGTGGGTATAGTACTTCCCCATTTAACACTTGGAGAGTTTTAGACATGCATACAAAAGGTTATCATTTCCTTGTCCCAACCATTTCATCTTGTGTGAATCAACCTATATTATCTATAAGTAACCTAGTGGAAGCTATCCTAAAGTGATTTTTATTCTTTGTGAGTGGAGTTCTTAGTGTGAGAAGGTACATGTTGGAGAAATAATGACTGTCATTATGGGAATTGGATAAAATATCAAATGTAAGAGTCTAATTTAACCCAACCTTATAACCGAATAATTAGACATGAAAAACCTTAATAAATTTCTATGTCCAAAGTTCATTTCTCACCTAGGGTAAGGGTGGAGTTGAAAGGGAAAGTGGTGGGTAGAATTTCGTAGTATAAGACAAAGGGAGTTCATGAGATATTTCTAATGGTAGCTAGGACTCTTGGGGCCACCATATTTTGATATTTCTTGATTTTTTTGCATTTGAAGCCCATAATGAAGTAGCGACACAACCTAGTGGATTGTAAACTAAGTGAAAGGGTGCATAATTCCATAACCTGATGAACTACATATGTAGCGAAAGTGTGCACTATATTGGGTGTATAGGGTGGAGAGATGTGATACTATGTTTAAGGATGTTGTTGGAGTTGGAAACTTCCCTAGTACCTCAATAATATTGACTACATAATGAATTTTAATCTAAGTGAGCCTTTACCCTTGTGGAGTGATGGAACCATCTCAGGGTTGACCTGTTACTATGATCGAGGTGGATGTTGTTGGCCAAACACCTATCCCACTTGGACCCCCACAACTGTCTCTTTCAACTTTTCAATTTCCGTAATTGTAGCACAATTTACTATTTTTAGTAGTTTTTGGGTCCTGAGCTTCCGAAGCCATTTTAAGGCCCTAAATGACATTTCTTAGGAAATGTGGGAGCAACATGGGTCCATTGACTAATCTTCCTCTTCCCAAAGTTGTAGTAACCAAATAGATCTTTCTAATGAGCTATTGTTCACATCAAACGGAGATCGTATGTCAACGTTACAACCCTAGGATGTTGATGTACCAATTTACCCAAATAGGGCCCACAGTTTGGCGTTTCATCTTCTAGCGTTAGATTTTTGGATGTTTAGGGTTTTCCATTGTTTCTTAACCATAAATAGGCCTTTGAGCCTCATTGTAACACAGTTCAGAGGCATGTAGCCACCACATCTCTTCTCAGAGATAAGCTACCACTGCCCTAGCTGGTTTATTTCCATTTTTGTTTGTAAGCATATTTCAGTATTTTAGAGTAATGAAGTGAAGTATTATTTCCGCTGCATATTGTATTTATGGCTACATCTATAATTTGTTATGTTCCTACTTAAATCTGGATCAGTGGTATCAGAGTGGTCTGCTCTTTCGCTATCTTTATTTGCATGTCCCCAACGAGGTCGGGATATAAGAAGTTACGGCTTGAACTAGTACAATCTTTGCAAGACCAGCCTCGCAAGTCTCGACAACTTCACATGGAGGATGAAAATAAATACGAGGGGGTAGGAGATCCTATCAAAATATTTCACAAAGAAGCCCTCGAGTGATAAAGGAATGCGATGATGGACAACTTTGCCCAAATCCTTCAGTGGCTACCCAGAGGTGACGCATTGGATTCCAACAACTACTCTGGAAACGCCACACCCTTTAAGGTACAAGTTCATTTTGAAATCCCTATCTTCAAGGATTAGATAGATGCAGATGTCGTAGATAAATGGTTAAATCTATTAGAAGGGTATTTTTCTGTTCATGATTTTTCTAGTCAGGAAAATATTATTTTCGCTATTCTCAAAGCAGCCCCCCATGTCAAGGACTAGTGGGAAACGTATTGCGAGCAGAAGGATGAAAGTACGGGATCACTATTTTTAGCCGCACCCACATGGAATTCAGTCTGGGATGCCGTCAAGGAGCAGTACTACTCTGTCAAAAGCTATTAGGACAAATACATAAAGTGGACCACGCTGCGGGAGGAAAGGGACCAAGATGTGCTAGAGTTCATCAACATTTTTCATACCCTTCGCACACAGTTGGGTATCAAAGATTTTGAGTTGAATCTGGTACTCAAATACTGTGGCTACCTACATAGATACATCTAGGACGAGATAGAGTTCCTGAACATCTCATCACTTGACACGACATACTGATACAGTGTCAAACTCCAGTAGAAGTTTAAACAAAATAAGTGATACTTTGGATGTGTAAATCCGAAGACCAAAGGACAAAGCTAAGGCGGGGTGAACCAATACAACCCATCGAAGCTGCAAGAAAAGAACAACACCAAAAAGTTGAAGAATTACATAGGAAAGTGGTGTGAGTTCCATAAGAGCCCCACGCAGAACACAAGTGAGTGCTAGACCGGGCTGTCACTGGTGGCTGAGTTGAACGCTTCAAAATCAGATGCATATTCCGACCTTAATTCAGAACTCAACAAGGGGAATGGTAGAGGGAAGCAGATCATTGATGTGGATCCCAGCACCATTTTTGCCACCACCAAGATCCAGAAGAATAAGTCCGAAGATCTAGAGGAGGGAGAGCGTCTTTTCCACTCACAGATGCGGGTGAAGGGTTCGTCGCTGCAATTAATTGTTGACAGTGGGAGCCAAAAGAACCTCATTTCAGCAATCGTTTTGAAGGAGTTGGGCCTACTGACTACACCACACCCACAACCATACAGTATCGGGTGGCTTCACCAAGGATGATATCTCTAAGTCTGCGAGGAGTGTCGCCTTCCCTACAACATCAAACCCTTCACATACGAGGTATTGTGTGACATTGCACCTCTGGATGTTTGTGATGTATTATTAGGCCAACCATACTTGTGGAGGTGACATGTTGTGTATGAGTCAAGGCCTCGCACTATAATTATTTCTTTGTGTAATTCATTATACAGGATACTAGAGGTTGCCACACCTACCGCCACATCTTTGATCACTACTAAGAAAGGCATCAAGCTCATCTCCCAGACTAGGAAATTCATTTTCTGTTTGGTTTGCTCCCAAAGTAAGGGGAAGATCTTCGCCACATCCATGATCCCCGTGAAGGGTTCCTCCATGTAGCAGCAAATGAATATGGTCATGAAAGTAGACAGGAACAAATTCTCCTCACCCACAAGGGTACCACACAAGTTTTAGGTGGGCAACAAAGTCTAGTTGCATCGGTAGAAAGAAGGCCTTACCAGAACCCATCAGAAGCTCAGACCACTCCGACATGGTCCTTACACCATTTCCAAGGCTGTGGGAAACAATACTTTGGAGCATAGCATTCTCTCATTCCATTGCCTACACCAAGTATTCAATGTGTACTGCCCTTAACCATGCTTCCCACCATTACTGGACATATCCAAGATTGTAGAACAACTCACCAGAGACCAAGGTCGGCAGATGGAGGAACTCAACGCAATGGGGAAAATTGCTTCCTAAGGGGGGAGGAATGATCCAAGTGGATGTTTGTGGCCACCCACCTATCCCACTTGGACCACCGCAACTGTCTCTTTCAATTTTTCATTTTCCGTAATTGTAGCACAATTTGCTATCTTTAGCAGTTTTTTGGGTCCTAAACTTTCGGAGCCGTTTTGAGGCCCTAAACGATGTTTTTTGAGAAATCTAGGAGAAAAACGGGCCCATCATCTATTCTTTCTCTTCCCAAAGTTGTAGTACTCAGATATATCTTTCTAACGAGCTATTGTGCGTGTCAAACGAAGATCGTATGCCAAAGTTATGACCCCGGTAAGTTGATGTACCAATTTACCCAAACGGGGCCCGCGGTTTGGCGTTTCATCTTCTAGGGTTAGGTTTTTGGATGTTTAGGGTTTTCCATTGTTTCTCAACAATAAATAGGCCTTCAATCCACATTGTAACACATTTTATAGGCATGTAGCCACCACATCTCTTCTCAGAGATAAGCTACCATCGCCCTAGCTGGTTTATTTCCAATTTTGTTTGTAAGCATATTTAGATATTTTACAGTAATGAAATGAAGTATTATTTCTGCTTCATATCTATATTTATGGTTACCTCTGTAATTTGTTGCATTCCTGTTTAAATTTGGGTCAATGTTTTCAGAGCGGTCTCATCTTTCTCTGTCTTTATTTGTACGTCCCCAACGAGGTCACGATATAAGGAGTTAGGGCTTGAACTGGTCGAACCTTTGCAAGACCAGCCTCGCAAATCCTAATGGCCTCCTATGGCAGATGAAAAGAAAGACAGGGGGGGAGGAGATCCTATCAAAATCTTGCTGGAAGAAGCCCTCGAGCGAAAAAGGAACACGACGATGGACAACTTTTCCCAGATCCTTCAGCGGCTACCTAGAGGCGACACATCGACTTCCAACAGCTAATCTGGAAACGCCACACCATTTACGGTACAATTTAATTTTGAAATCCCCATCTTCGAGGGTGAAATAGGCGCAGATGTCGCAGATGAATGGTTAAATCTGTTAGAATAGTATTTTTCTATAAATGATTTTTCCAGTCAGGAAAAGATTATTTTCGCTCTACTTAAAGCAGCTCCCCACATCAAGGATTGGTGGGAAACCTACTGGGCGCAGAAGGATGAAAGTACGGGCACACTATTTTCAACCACACCCACTTGGAATTCATTCTGGGTTTTCCATTAAGGAGCAGTACTACTTTGTCAAAAGCTATGAGGACAAATATATAAAGTGGACCACGCTGCGACAGAGAAGGGACCAAGATGTGCTAGAGTTCACCAACATTTTTCATACCCTTCGCACACAGTTAGGTATCAAATATTATGAGCTGCATCTGGTACTCAAATACTGGGGTTACCTACACAGATACATCCAGGATGAGATGGAGTTCCTAAACCTCTCCTCGCTCGGCACGACGTACCAATACACTGTCAAAATCGAGCATAAGTTTAAAAAAAAGAAGTGAGACTTTAGATCTGCAAATCCAAAGAACAAAGGACAAAGCCAAGGCAGGGTGACCCAAGACAACCCATCGAAGCTGCAAGAAAAGAACAATACCACGAAGTCAAAGAAGGACATAGGAAGGTGGTGTAATTTCCATGAGAGCACCATTCATAACACAAGTGAGTGCCAGACCAAGTAGTCGTTGGTGGCCGAGTTGAAGGCTTCAGAATCAGATGCATGTTCCGTCCGTGAGTCAGAACCCAACAAGGGGAACGTTAAAGGGAAGGAGATCATTGAAGCAGATCCTAGCGCGACTGTTGCCACTGCCAAGATCCAAAGGAATGAGCCCAAATATCCATAGGAGGTAGAGTGTCTTTTCCACTGACAGATGTGGGTGAAGGGTTCGGTGCTGCAATTCATTATTGACAGTGGGAGCCAAAAGAACCTCACTTCAGTAGAGGTCATGAAGCAGTTGGGCCTACAGACTACACCACACCTGCAGGGGTACAATATCGCATGGCTTCACCAAGGACGAGATCTCTGAGTCTTCCAGTAGTGATGCCTTCACCACAGCATCAAACCCTTCACAAATGAGGTATTGTGTGATGTTGCACCTTTGGATGTTTGTGATGTATTATTAGGCTAGCCATACTTGTGGAGGTGACATGCTATTTGAGTCAAGGCCTCACGCTGTCATTATTTCTTTTTGTAATTCATTATACAGGATATCGGAGGTAGCCCCACCTATCGCTACCTCTTTGATCACTCCTAAGAAAGGCAACAAGCTCATCTCCCAGACTAGGAAATTCATTTTTTATCTGGTTTGCTCCCAAAATAAGGGGAAGATCGTCGCAACATCCATGATCCCCACGAAGGGTTCCTCCACGCAATAGCAACAACAGCAGATGGATACAGTCATGAAAGTAGACATGAACAACTTCTCCTCACCCACAGGGGTACCACACAAGTTTCAAGTGGGCAATAAAGTCTAGTTTCATCGGCAGAAAGTATGCCTTACCAGAACCCATCAGAAGCTCAGACCACTCCGACATGGTCCTTACACCATTACCAAGGTTGTGGGAAACAATTATTTGGAGCAAAACATTCCTCATTCCTTCACCTACACCAAGTATTCAATGTGTATTGCCCTTGACCATGCATCCCACCAATACTGGACACATCTAAGATTGCAGAACAGCTCACTAGGGACCAAGTTCAACAGATGGAGGAACTCAATGCAATGGGGACCATTACTTCCTAAAGGGGGAGGAATGATCCAGGTGAATGTTGGTGGCCACCCACCTATCCCAATTGGACCCCAACAACTATCTCTTTTAGTTTTTCAGTTTCCACAATTGTAGCACAATTTACTATTTTTAGTAGTTTTTCGAGTCCTCAACTTCTAGAGCCATTTTGAGGCCCTTAATGGCGTTTTTTGGGAAATATTGGAGAAAAATGGATTGTTGTCCAAATATTTCTCTTCCCAAAGTTGTAGTACTTAAATACATCTTTCTAACGAGCTATTGTGTGCATCAAATGGAGATCATATGCCAAAGTTATGACCTCGGGAAGTTAATGAATCAATTTACCCAAACAGGGCCCGCAGTTTGGTGTTGCATCTTCTAGGGTTAGGTTTTTCGATATTTAGGGTTTTCCATTATTTCTCAACAATAAATAGGCCTTCGAGCCTCATTGTAACATAGTTTAGAGGCATGTAGCTGCCACATCTCTTCTCAGAGATAAGCTACCATCACCCTAGCTGGTTTATTTCCATTTATGTTTGTAAGCATATTTCAGTATTTTACAGTAATGAAATTAAGTATTATTTCCATTGCATATCTGTATTTATGGTTACCTCTATAATTTGTTTTGTTCCTCTTTAAATCTGGATCGGTGGTATCAGAGCAGTCTGCTCTTTCTCTATCTTTATTTGCATGTCCCAAAGACGTCGAGATATAAGGAGTTAGGGCTTGAACTGGTTGAACCTTTGCAAGACCATCCTCACAAATACCAACTTCCTCCTATGGCGGATGAAAAGAAGGACAAGGGGGTAGGATATCTTATCAAAATCTTGCTCGAAGAAGCCCTCAAGCGACAAAGGAATGCGATATTGAACAGATTTGCCCAAATCCTTCATCGGCTACCCAAAGGCGAAGCATCGACTTCCAACAGCTACTCTAGAAACACCACACCCTTTAAGGTACAAGTTAATTTTGAAATCCCCATATTCAAGGGTTAGATAGATTTAGATTCCATAGATAAATTGTTAAATCTGTTAGAAGGGTATTTTTCTGTTCATGATTTTTCTAGTCGGGAAAAGATCATCTTCGCTCTTCTCAAAGCAAACCCCATGTCAAGCACTGATGGGAAACCTGTTGCGAGCAGAAGGATGAAAGTACGGGCTCACTATTTTCAGCTGCAC
The DNA here is from genome assembly GCA_031772625.1 of Pinus tabuliformis. Lineage (NCBI taxonomy): Eukaryota > Viridiplantae > Streptophyta > Pinopsida > Pinales > Pinaceae > Pinus > Pinus tabuliformis. The sequence goes on from CM062813.1 coordinate 226,262,572, forward strand.
CTACTTGGAATTCATTCCATGATGCCGTCAAGGGGAAGTATTACTCTATAAAAAGATATGAGTACAAATACATAAAGTGGACTCTGCTTCGGCAGGGAAGGGACGAAGATGTACCAGAGTTCACTAACATTTTTAATTCCCTTCGCACACAGTTGGGTATCAAAGATTCTGAGCTACATCTAGTACTCAAATACTGTGGCTGCCTACACAGATACATCTAGGACAATATGGAGTTCCTGAACATCTCCTCACTTGACACGATGTACCAATACACTGTCAAAATTGAGCAGAAGTTTAAACAAAAGAAGCAAGAGTTTGGATATGCAAATTTGAAGACTAAAGGACAAAGCCAAGGTAGGGTGACCCAAGGCAACCCATCGAAGATGCAAGAAAATAAGAATACCATGAAGTCAAAGAAGGACACAGGAAAGTGGTATGAGTTCCATAAGAGCCCCACCCATAACACAAGTGAGTGTCAGACCAAGCAGTCATTCGTGGCCGAGTTGAAGGCTTCATAATCAGATGCATGTTCCACCCATGAGTCAAAACCCAACAAGGGGAATGGCAAAGGGAAACATATCATTGATGCAGACCCCAACACCACTGTTGCCACCGCCAAGATCCAGAATAATGAGCCCGAAGATCGAGAGGAGGGAGAGTATCTTTTCCACTCACAGATGTGGGTGAAGGGTTCACTGCTGCAATTCATTGTTGACAATGGGATCCAAAAGAACCTCATTACAGCAAAGGTCATGAAATGGTGGGGCTTATTGACTACACCACACCCACAATAGTATATTATCAGGTGGCTTTGCCAAGGATGAAATCTCCAAGTCCACTGGCAGTGTGACGTTGCACGTCTAGATGTTTGTGATGTATTATTAGGCCAGCCATACTTGTGGAGGCGACATGTTGTGTGAGTCAAGGCTTGGCACTGTCATTATTTCTTTATGTAATTCATTATATAGGATACTGAAGGTATCCCCAGCAACCGCCACCTCTTTGATTACTGCTAAGAAGGGCAGGAAGCTCATCTTCGAGACTAGGAAATTCATTTTCTGTTTGGTTCGATCCCAAAGTAAGGGGAAGATCATCGCCACATGAATGACCCCCACAAAGGGTTCCTCCATGCAGCAGCAAATGGATACGGTCATGCAAGTAGACAAGAACAACTTCTCCTCACACACAGCGCTGCCATACAAGTTTTAGGTGGGGAACAAAATTTGGTTGCCTCAGCAGAAAGAACGCCTTACTGGAACCCATCAGAATCTCAGACCGTTCCGACATGGTCCTTACACCATTACCAAGGCTATGGGAAATAATTATTTGGAGCAAAACTTTCCCTCATTCCTTTGGCTGCGCCAAGTATTCAATGTGTACCACCCTCGACCATACTTCCCACCATTACTGGACAAATCCGAGATTGCAGAACGACTCACCAGGGACCAAGTTCAGTAGATGGAGAAACTCGACGCAATGGGGACCATTTCTTCTTAAGGGGGGAGGAATGATCTAGGTGGATGTTGGTGGCCACTGGCCTATCCCACTTGCACCCCCACAACTGTCCCTTTCAGTTTTTCAGTTTTTGTAATTGTAGCATAATTTACTATTTTTAGTAGTTTTTCGTGTCCTGAACTTCTGGAGTCGTTTCGAGACTCTAAGTGATGTTTCTTGGGAAATCTATGAGAAACAAGGGGCCATGAACCAATGTTTGTCATTGCAAAGTTTTAGTACTCAGATATATCTTTCTAACGAGCTATTGTGCGTGTCAAACAGAGATCGTATGCCAAATTTACGACCCTGGGAAGTTGATGTACCAATTTACCCAAATGGGGCCCATAATTTGGCATTTCATTTTCCAGGGTTAGGTTTTTGGATGTTTATGTTTTTCCATTGTTTCTCAACAATAAATAGCCCTTCGAGCCTCATTGTAACACAGTTCAAAGGCATGTAGCCACCACATCTCTTCTCAGAGATAAGCTACCATCGCCCTAGCTCATTTATTTCCATTTCTGTTTGTAAGCATATTTTAGTATTTTACATTAATGAAATGAAGTATTATATCCATTGCATATTTGTATTTATGGTTACCTCTATAATTTATTGAGTTCCTGTTTAAATCTAGATTAGTGGTATCAGAGCGGTCTTCTCTTTCTCTGTCTTTATTTACATGTCCCCAATCAAGTCAGGATATAAGGAGTTTGGGCTTGAACTCGTCGAACCTTTCCAAGACCAGCCTCGCAAATCCAAACAACCTCACATGCAGATGAAAAGAAAGACGAGGGGGTAGTAGATCCTATTAAAATCTTGCTCGAAGAAGCCCTCGAGTGACAAAGGAACGCAATGATGGACAACTTTGCCCAGATCATTCAGCGGCTACCTAGAGGCGATGCATCAGCTTCCAACAGCTACTCTGGAAACGCCACACCCTTTAAGGTACAAGTTAATTTTGAAGTCCACATATTCGAGGGTCAGATAGACGCAAATGCCATAGATAAATGGTTAAATCTGTTAGAAGGTTATTTTTTTTTTCATTATTTCTTAAGTTGGAAAAAGATTATTTTTGCTCCTCAAAGTAGCCTGCCACGTCAAGGACAGTGGGAAACCTACTATGAGTAGAAGGATGAAAGTACGGGCTCATTGTTTTCAGACGCACCCACATGGAATTCATTCTAGGATGTCGTGAAGGAGTAGTACTACCTTGTAAAAAGCTATGAGGACAAACACATAACATGGACCATGCTGTGGCAAGGAAGGGACCAAGATGTGCCAGAGTTCACCAACATTTTTCATACCCTTCGCACACGGTTGGGTATCAAAGATTCTGAATTTCATCGAGTACTCAAATATCATAGCTGCCTACACAAATACATCCAGGATGAGATGGAGTTCCTGAACATCTCCTCGCTCGGTAGGGCTTACTGATACGCTGTCCAAATCGAGCAAAAGTTTAAACAAAAGAAGCGAGACTTTGGATCTGCAAATCTGAAGACCAAAGGACAAAGCCAAGGTGGGGTGACCCAAGACAACCCGTCTAAGAAACAAGAAAAGAGCAACACCACTAAGTCGAAGAACGACATAGGAAAGTGGTGTGAGTTCCATAAGAGCCCCACTCATAACACAAGTGAGTGTCATACCAAGCAGTCGCTGGTGGCCGAGTTAAACGCTTTAGAATCAGATGCATGCTCTGACCCTGAGTCAGAACCAAATAAGGGAAATGGTAAAGGGAAAAAAATCATTGATCCAGAGCCCAATGCCATTGTTGACACCGAAAAGATCCAGAAGAATGAGCCTGAAGATCTACAGGAGGGATAATGTCATTTCCACTCACAGATGTGGGTGAAGGGTTCGCCACTGCAATTCATTGTTGACAGTGGGAGCCAAAAGAACCCCATTTCAGTAGAGGTCGTGAAGCGGCTAGGCCTTTCGACTACACCACACCCATAGTCATACAGTATCGGGTGGGTTCACCAAGGACAAGATCTCCGAGTCCACTAGCAGTACCGCCTTCCCTACAGCATCAAACCCTTCACATAAGAGGTATTGTGTGACGTTGCACCTTTGGATGTTTGTGATGCATTGTTAGGCCAACCATACTTGTGGAGGCAACATGTTTTGTATGAGTCAAGGCCTCACGTAGTAATTATTTGTTTGTGTAATTCATTATACAGGATACTGGAGGTAACCCCACTAAGACAGCCTCCCTGATCACTATTAAGAAAGGCAGCAAGCTCATCTCCCAGACTAGGAAATTCATTTTCTGTCTGGTTTGCTCCCAAAGTGAGGGGAAGATCGTCGCCACATCCATGACCCCAACGAAGGGTTCCTCCACACAGCAACAACAACAACAGGTGGATATGATCATGAAAGTAGATAGGAACAACTTCTCCTCACCCATAGGGGTACCACACAAGTTTCAGGTGGGCAACAAAGTCTGGTTGCATCGGCAGGAAGAACGCCTTACCAGAAGCCATCAGAAGCTCAGACCACTCTGACATGGTCCTTACACCATTACCAAGGCTATGGGAAACAATTCTTGGGAGCACAACATTCTGTCATTCCTTCACTTGCACCAAGTATTCAATTTGTACCACCGTTGACTATGCTTCCCACCATTACTGGACACATCTGAGATTGCAGAATAGCTCACCAGTGTTAGGCCCCTATACTACTAGTGTAACCCCTTATTGTTATTAGTACAACCCACTTATTATATTAATGTACCCATGTAGTGCCCATATTGTTACTATTGTGCCCCATAGAAGCCCACTATTGTTATTATTGTGCCCTTACATTATTATTGTTATGTCGGCTCTGATTATGTTATGACCCCTTAGACTCGTATATAAAGAAAGGAGGTCTTTTCATTTGTTTCATCCAAGAATTGTTCATTTATGTAATGTAAAGGAGGTTTCCCCCTCGAAGAGGCTGAATTCTAAGGCGTTGATCTATCTTTCCTATCTTTTTGTGAGCTGGTTTCATAACATTTGGTATCAGAGCTTTGGATTCTAGGGTTTCACTGATCCAAACAGGTCATCATGGATTTTTCTCTATAACTTTTTTCCACAACATTTCAGAAGCTAAAAACAAAACCCATTTGAGAAGACATCACACTAAAGCTCGGGTCTGAATTTCAGAGCTTTTCGCTCTATATTTGCAGAGATATGATCTGAGGAAGTAGGTCTTTTTGCAGACTCCTGAATTACATTCCAAACAGGTGACCTGGAGAAAATCGTCATAACTTTCTCTCTGAGCATCGGATTGAAATTTCATAAGAAGGTATAGAAAGAGGACAAAATGTAGTTTCTTGTATATATTTTTCAGTGCCAAAGGTCGAAACAGTGACACGTGGCACTTCATACAAGTTCGATCTTCTTGAAAGGTATATAATCAGGTCATCTTGGGAGATTGTGCATAACTCTTTCTTGGAGAATCCAATTTGGATCAGACTGGTGGCATTGGAAAGAGGACGCAAAGGGCTACTACAGGTCGCAATTTTAGAACTTAAAGATCTGAAAGTACAAAGTTAGAGTTGTTTCAAGATCGAGCTCCTAAAATCAAGAAAAAACAAGATGAGGAAGTTTGATGGCAAGGATTCGGTAAATTGGATACTTCAGATGGAGAAATATTTTGATCTACATGGTGTAACACTACTACAAAAGGTATGTATTGCATCTTCATATTTAGAACTGGATCAATTTTTATGGTATGAAGGGCTTTGTTCTCATAATCAACTTGTTATGTGGTCAATTTTCATGGAGGAAATGGTAGCACATTATGAGGATACAAAGAGCAACACCTTCTTTAGAGAAACACCACAACAATTGGAATTGGTAAAAGGGCTTTGTGACATAGTGGAAAGCAAAATTATGGAAACTAGAAAGCATACCCCTCACAACTATAAAGATGGAAGTGTTGTTTCTCCAACCCTTCCACAACCTACAAGGGTTACACCACAACAATTGGAAGAAAAAAGAGAAAAAGGGCTTTGTTACAATTGTGATAGCAAATGCACTAAAGGTCATAAGTGTGCTGAGAAGAAATTATTTTACATAGAATATGAAGAGGATGAAGAAAAGGATCAAGAAACGTCAAAAGAAGAGGATATACATTAGGACCCCACCCCAAAGAAAGAAGAAAGGAATCAGACCATATCTTGTGAAGCATTAGCAAGAATTACCACTCCTCAAACTCTCAAGATAGAAGGACATATCAAGAAGAAAAAGGTGCAAGAAGTGAAAGATCACATCGAGAAAGAAGAAATAAATCCAACCATATCTTGTAATTCATTGGTCGAAATTACCACTCCTCAAGCTATCAAGATAGATGGACATATCAAGAAGAAAAATGTTCAAGAAGTGAAAGATCACATCGAGCATCAAGAAATGAATCTGACCATATCTTGTAAAGGATTGGAAGAAATTGCCACTCCTCAAACTATTGAGATAAAAGGACATATCAATAAGAAAAATGTTCAAGCAGTGAAATATCACATTGAGCATCAACAACAAGTTCTCCAACTTTTAAAGGATAACGCCACTTCGGTGCAAAATCAAACGAAACAACAGGTAGATCAACATCGTAGTGAAAAATGTTTTGATGTAGGTGATTGGGTATTTTTACTACTGCATCTCAAGCAAGTTATTTATGAGAAGGAAATGTTGGCAATACAACATGCACTTAAAAAATGGCGAGCTTACCGAATGGGAAGACTCTTCAAGGATGAGGATGCGGAAGCATTGTTTTGTACTATTTCTATTATCCAACCAGATTGGATAAACGAAGCGAGGAATGAATGGAAGAAGGAAAAAGAAGTATGGCCACTTATTCAAAAGTTGCAAAAGATCCCAATTCAAACAATATTGCCATAAATTGAAGAGGAAGGAAAAATCATATTGGAACCTGGAGCAGTCATAGAAACAAGAACCCGACAGCTATGAAATCGATCAATTTCAGAGTATCTCATCAAGTGCAAGAACTTACCCATTGAAGATTCCACATGGGAGGACAAGAATTTTATACAGAAGCATCAAGAACTACTCAAGCATTGAGGACAACGCTTTTTGGAGAGGGACATGTTAGGCCCCTATACTACTAGTGTAACCCCTTATTATTACTAGTACAACCCACTTATTATATTGATGTACCCATGTAGTGCCCATATTGTTACTATTGTGCCCCATAGAAGCCCACTATTGTTATTATTTTGCCCTTACATTATTATTGTTATGTCGGCTCTGATTATGTTATGACCCCTTCAACTCATATATATAGAAAGGAGGTCTTTTCATTTGTATCATCCAAGAATTGTTCATTTATGTAATGTAAAGGATGTTTCCTCCTCGAAGAAGCTAAATTCTAATGCGTTGATCTATCTTTTCTATCTTTTTGTGAGCTGGTACATTATTATTGTTATGTCGGCTCTGATTATGTTATGACCCCTTAGACTCCTATATATAGAAAGGAGGTCTTTTCATTTGTATCATCCAAGAATTGTTTATTTATGTAATGTGAAGGAGGTTGCCCCCTCGAAGAGGCTGAATTCTAAGGCATTGATCTATCTTTTCTATCATTTTGTGAGCTGGTTCCATAACAACCAGGGACCAAGTTCAGCAGATGGAGGAAGTCAACGGAATGGGGACCATTGCTTCCTAAGGGGGTAGGAATGATTCGGATGGATTTTGGTGGCCACCCACCTATGCCACTTGGACACCCACATCTATCTCTTTCAGTTTTTCAGTTTCCGTAATTGTAGCACAATTTACTATTTTTAGCAGTTTTTTAGGTGTTGAACTTCCGGAGTCATTTTGAGGCCGTAAACAACGTTTTTTGGGAAATTTGGGAGAAGAAAGTAACAATGGCTCAATGTTTCTCTTCCTAAAGTTGTATTACTCGGATATATATTTGTAACGAGCTATTGTGTGCATCAAACGGAGATCGTATGCCAAAGTTATGACCTCGGGAAGTTGATGTACAAATTTACCCAAATAGGGCCCACAGTTTGGTGTTTCATCTTCTAGGCTTAGTTTTTTCGATGTTTAGGGTTTTCCATTGTTGCTCACCAATAAATAGGCCTTCAAGCCTCATTGTAACACAGTTCAGAGGCATGTAGCTACAACATCTTTTCTCAGAGATAAGCTACCATCGCCCTAGCTGGTTTATTTCCATTTCTTCTTCTAAGAATATTTCAGTATTTTATAGTAATGAAATTAAATATTATTTCCATTGCATATCTGTATTTATGGTTACCTGTGTAATTTGTTGTGTTCCTGTTTAAATTAGGATTTGTGGTATCAGAGCGTTCTGCTCTTTCTCTGTCTTTATTTGCATGTCCCCAACGAAGTCAGGATATAAGGAGTTAGGGCTTGCGCTGGTCGAACCTTTGCAAGACTAGCCTCACAAATCCCGACAACCTCCCATGGTGGATGAAAATAAAGACGAGGGGGCAAAATATCCTATCAAAATCTTGCTCTAAGAAGTTGTTGAGTGACAAAGGAATGTGATGATGGACAACTTTTCCCAGATCCTTCAACGACTACCCAGAGGCGACGCATCGACTTCCAACAGCTACACTATAAATGCCACACCCTTTAAGGTACAAGTTTATTTTGAAATCCCCATCTTCGAGGGTCAGATAGATGCAGACGCCATAGATAAATGGTTAAATCTGTTAGAATGGTATTTTTCTATTCATGATTTTTCCAGTCGGGAAAATATTATTTTTGCTCTTCTCAAAGTATCCCCCCATGTTAAGGACTAGTGGCAAACCTACTGCGCGCAGAAGGATGAAAGTACGAGCTTACTATTTTCAGTTGCACCCACTTGGAATTCATTTCTAGATATTGTCAAGGAGCAGTACTACTCTGTCAAAATCTATAAGGAAAATAACATAAAGTGGACCACGTTGTGGCAGAGAAGGGACCAAGATGTGCCGGAGTTCACCAACATTTTTCATACCCTTCTCACACAGTCGGGTATCAAAGATTCTGAGCTGCATCTGGTACTTAAATACCATGGCTGCCTACATAGATACATCGAGGATGAGATGGATTTCTTGAATATCTCTTCGTTCGGCACGACATACCGATACGTTGTCAAAATCGAGCAGAAGTTTAAACAAAAGAAGCGAGACTTCAGATCTGCAAATCTAAAGACCAAAGGAAAAAGCCAAGGCGGGGTGACCTAACACAACTCGTCGAAGCCACAAGTAAAGAACAACACCACAAAGTTGAAGAAGGGCACAAGAAAGTGGTGTGTGTTATAGACATTTTTGTGCCTTACAACATTGAGCATGAAATGTCCATAATCCAAGGGATCCAAAGTCCCTAAATGAGTTGTTCCTACCCCTAAAGGAACAAGGTCAACCAATGACAGCTTCTCCCAGAAGTTCTCCACCAATAACCACTCAGAAACAGTCAATTCATGATCAATTCAGAGGCTCCACTAGCTGTCTGCGCTGAAATGCAGAGATTACACTGGCTAGGTGCACTGTAACGCAGGTAGAAGCACTACCAGGGTGTGCTGAGCGGGAAATGACAAATGGCAAGTTCATTCAACGAGGTGGAAAGACCCTGGAAGCTTCCAGAATCTTCTCCCATGACACTTGCCTCAATGAATTCGACTAGTGATGAGTAAGAGGTTCTCAACCTCCAAGTGGAAGCAAGAACTGACAGAGAGAAGCCACAAGTCAAAACATGAGCTGACTCATCCTCTCTGCTCACATCTATATATGGATCTCTCACCCAGAGGTTCAGGAGGCTGGAATTTTGTATTTTGCAGAGAATTGCTGTTGGTTTGAGATTGACATTAGCACATTGGGTGATTTATGCTTTGTTGGAGGAGAGGAAGGGACTCCTTTGCTGGGAGGTAGATGCTGGATCGGAACTCACTTGGTTTTATCTCCTCTCAGACTTTATTATCTTATCAATAAACTATTTGAGTTTCTCCTACATGTTGTATACCAATGATGTTTTGTTATGCTTACATGTTTAGCTTAATCTGATCTTGAGCTTTTTATGAATGTATATCTGTATCTTTGTGTAGTTTCTCTTTCTTGTGATCTTGCAGGAATTCGGTGAAGCTGGGCCGGTGAAGGAGCAAGAAGCTGGGAGCTACTGAAGAGAGGAGTGATTTGGATCGACAAACTAGCGGAAGATACAGGTTAGTTAGATCCTTCTTCCTCACTTGCATTCCATAAAGAAGAATACTCGAATAAGTTTACCTGTTTGTTGCTAAGGCACTATCACCTCTTAGAGTGGGATAGGGGCATTCCGTATTGGATACTTTTCCCAACAACAGTGTGAGTTCCATAAGAGCCCCACTCATAACACAAGTGAGTGTCGGACTAAGCAGTCATTGGTGGCTGAGTTGAAGGCTTCGGAATTAGATGCATGTTCTGACCCTGAGTCAGAACCCGACAAGGGGAATGGAAAAGGGAAGGAGATCATTGATGCAGATCCCAATGCCACTGTTACCACCACCAAGATCCAGAAGAATGAGCCCAAAGATCCAAAGGAGGGAGAGCATCTTTTCCACTCACAGATGTGGGTGAGGGGTTTACCGCTACAATTCATTCTTGACAACGGGAGCCAAAAGAACCTCATTTCAATAGAGGTCGTGAAGTGGTTGGGCCTACTAAATACACCACACCTGCAACCGTATACTATCAGGTGGCTTCACCAAGGACAAGATCTCTGAGTCTTCCAGTAGTGTCGCCTCCCCAACAGCATCAAACCCTTCACAAATGGGGTATTGTGTGACGTTGCACCTCTGGATATTTGTGATGTATTATTAGGCCAGCCATAGTTGTGGAGACGACATGCTGTGTATGAGTCAAGGCCTCGTGCTGCCATTATTTATTTGTGTAATTAATTAGATAGGATACCAGTGGTAGCCCCACCTACTGCCACCTCTTTGATCACTGCTAAGAAAGGCAGCAAGCTTTAGGTGGGCAAAAAAGTTTGGTTGCATTGGCAGAAAGAATGCCTTACTAGAACCCATTAGAAGCTCATACCACACCGACATGGTCCTTACACCATTACGAAGGCTGTGGGAAACAATTCTTTGGAGCAAAAAATTCCCTCATTCCTTCACCTATGCTAAGTATTCAATGTGTACTGCCCTCAACCTTACTTCCCACCATTACTTGACACATCCGAGATTGCAAAACAACTCACGAGGGACCAAGTTCAGCAGATCGAGGAACTCAACACAATGGGAACCATTGCTTCTTAAGGTGGGAGGAATGATCGAGGTGGATTTTGGTGGCCACCTACCTATCCCACTTGGACCCCCACAACTGTCTCTTTCAGTTTTGCAGTTTCCGTAATTGTAGCACAATTTATTATTTTTAGCCGTTTTTCGGGTCCTAAACTTCTTGAATTGTTTTGAGGCCCTAAATGATGTTTTTTGAGAAATATGGGAGAAAAATAGGACAATTTACCAATTTTTCTCTTCCAAAAGTTGTAGTACATGGATATATCTTTCTAACGAGCTATTATGCGCGTCAAATGGAGATCGTATGCCAAAGTTACGACCTTGGGAAGTTGATGTACCAATTTACCCAAATGGGGCCCACAATTTGGCATTTCATCTTGTAGGGTTAGGTTTTTGGATGTTTAGTGTTTTCCATTGTTTCTCAACAATAAATAGGCCTTCAAGCCTCATTGTAACACATTTCAGAGGCATGTAGCCACCACATCTCTTCTCATAGATAAGCTACCATCGCTCTAGCTGGTTTATTTCCATTTCTTTTGTAAACATTTCAGTAATTTACAGTAATGAAATGAAGTATTATTTCTGCTACATATTTGTATTTATGGTTACCTATGTAATTTGTTTCATTCTTTTTTAAATCTAGATCAGTGGTACCAGAGCGGTATGCTCTTTCTCTGTCTTTATTTGCATGTCCCCAACAAGGTCGAGATATAAGGAGTTAGGGCTTGAATTGGTAGAACCTTTGCAAGACTAGCCTCACAAATCCCAACGGCCTCCCATGGCGAATGAATATAAAGACGAGGCAGCAAGAGATCCTATCAAAATCTTGCTCGAAGAAGCCCTCGAGCGACAAAGGAACATGATGATGGACAACTTTGCCTACATCCTTCAACGACTACCCAAAGGTGACGCATGGGCTTCCAACAGCTACTTTGGAAACGCCACACCCTTTAAGGTACAAGTTAATTTTGAAATCCCCATCTTCGAGGGTTAGATAGACGTAGATGTCATAGCTAAATGGTTAATCTGTTATAAGGGTATTTTTATGTTCATGATTTTTCCAATTGGAAATGATTATTTTCGCTATTCTCAAAGCAGGCCCTCACATCAAGGACTGCTGGGAAACCTACTACCAATAGAAGGATGAAAGTACGGGCTCACTATTTTTAGCCGCACCCACTTGGAATTCATTGCGGGATGGCATCAAGGAGCAGTAATACTCTATCAAAATCAATGAGGACAAATACATCAAGTGGACCACGCTGTGGTAGGGAAGGGATCAAGATGTGTCGGAGTTCACCAACATTTTTCATACCTTTTGCACATAGTTGGGTATCAAAGATTCTGAGCTTCATTTGGTACTCAAATACCGTGACTGCCTACACAGATACATCCAGGACAAGATGGAGTTCCTAAACATATCCTCACTCCACATGGCGTACCGATACACTGTCAAAATCGAGTAGAATTTTAAACAAAATAGGCGAGACTTTGGATCTACAAATCTGAAGACCAAAGGACAAAGCCAAGGCGGGGTGACCCAAGGAAACCCGTCGAAGCCGCAAGAAAAGAACAACACCACGAAGTCAAAGAAGGACACAAGAAAGTGGTGTGAGTTCCATAATAGCTCCCACTCATAATAGAAGTGAGTGTCGGACCAAGCAGTTGTTGTGGCCGAGTTGAAGGTTTTAGAATCAGATTCATGTTCCGACCCTAAGTCGGAACCCGACACGGGGAATGAAAAAGGGAAGTAGATCATTCATGTAGAGCCCAATGCCACTGTTGCCACTGCCAAGATCCGGAAGAATGAGCCCGAAGATCCAAAGGAGGGAGAGCATCTTTTCCACTCATAGATGTGGGTGAAGGGTTCGTCGCTGCAATTCATTGTTGACAGTGGGAGCCAAAAGAACCTCATTTCAGCAGAGGTCATGAAGTGGTTGGGCCTATGGACTACACCACACCTGCATCCGTATAGTATCAGGTGGCTTCACCAAGGACGAGATCTTCAAGTCTGCTAGTAGTGCCACCTTCCCTACAACATCAAACCCTTCATAGACGAGGTGTTGTGTGACATAGGACCTCTGCATGTTTGTGATGTATTATTAGGCTAGCCATACTTGTGGAGGCGACATGCTGTGTATGAGTCAAGTCCTCGTGCTATCATTATTTCTTTGTGAAATTCATTATACAGGATACTGGAGGTAGCCCCACCTACCGCCACCTCTTTGATCACTACTAAGAAAGGCAACAAGCTCATCTCCAAGACTAGGAAATTCATTCTCTGTCTGGTTTGCTCCCAAAGTAAGGGGATGATTGTCACCACATCCATGACCCCCACGAAGGGTTTCTCCACGCAGCAACAACAAGAGCAGATGGATATGGTCATGAAAGTAGACAGGAACAACTTCTCCTCACCCACAGGGGTACCACACAAGTTTCAGGTGGGCAACAAAGTTTGGTTGCATTGGTAGAAAGAACGCCTTACCAGAACCCATTAGAAGCTCAGACCACTTCGACATGGTCCTTACACCACTACCAAGGCTGTGGGAAGCAATGCTTTGGAGCACAAAATTCACTCATTCCTTCACCTACACCAAGTATTCAATGTGTACCACCCTTGACCATGCTTCTGACCATTATTGGACACATCCGAGTTTGCAGAATAGCTCACCAGGGACCAAGTTTAATAGATGGAGGAACTCAACACAATGGGGACCATTGCTTCCTAAGGGGCAAGGAATGATCCTAGTGGATGTTGGTGGTCAACCACCTATCCAAGTTGGAACCTGACAACTGTCTCTTTCAGTTTTTCAGTTTCCGTAATTGTAGCGCAATTTACAATTTTTAGCAGTTTTTTGGGTCCTAAACTTCCAAAGCCGTTTTGAGGCCCTAAACGACATTTTTTGGCAAATATGGGAGAAACATGGGGCCATTGACCAATATTTCTCTTGCCAAAGTTTTAATACTCAGATAGATGTTTCTAACGAGCTATTGTGTGCATCAAACGAAGATTGTATGCAAAGTTACGACCCTGGGAAGTTGATGTACCAATTTACCCAAACGTGGCACATAGTTTGGTGTTTCATCTTCTAGGGTTAGATTTTTGGATGTTTAGGGTTTTCCATTGTTTTTCAACAATAAAGAGGCCTTTGAGCCTCATTGTAACATAGTTTAGAGGCATTTAGCCGCCACATCTTTTCTCATAGATCAGCTACCATCACCCTAGCTGGTTTATTTCCATTTCTATTTGTTATTATATTTCAGTATTTTACAGTAATGAAATGAAGTATTATTCCACTACATATCTATACTTATGGTTACCTCTGTAATTTGTTGCGTTCATGTTTAAATCTAGATCAGTGGTACTAGAGCGGTCTACTCTTTCTCTATCTTTATTTGAATGTCCCCAACGAGGTCGTGATATAAGGAGTTAGTGCTTGAACTGGTCAAACCTTTGCAAGACCAGCCTCACAAATCCCAATGGCCTCCCATGGCAGATGAAAAAAAGGATGAGGGGGAAGAATATCCTATCAAAATCTTGCTCGAAGAAGCCCTTGAGTGACAAAGGAATGCGATGATGGACATCTTTGCCCAGATCCTTCAGCGGCTACCCAGAGGCGACGCATCGGCTTCCAACAGCTACTCTGGAAACGCCACACCCTTTAAGGTACAAGTTAATTTTGAAATCCCCATCTTCGAGGGTTAGATAGATGCAGATGTTGTAGGTAAATGGTTGAATCTATTAGAAGGGTATTTTTAAATTCATGATTTTTCCAGTTGGGAAAATATTATTTTCGCTCTTCTCAAAGCATCCCCCCACATCAAGTACTGGTGGGAAACCTACTGCGAGCAGAAGGATGAAAGTGCAGACTCACTATTTTCAGCTGCAGCCACTTGGAATTCATTTTGGGATGCTATCAAGGAGCAATACTATCCTGTTAAAAGCTATGATGACAAATACATAAATTGGACAATGCTGCAACAGGGAAGGGACCAAGATGTGTCAGAGTTCACCAACATTTCTCATACCCTTCACACACAGTTGGGTATCAAAGATTCTGAGCTGCATCTAGTACTTAAATACCGTGACTACCTACACAGATACATCCAGGATGAGATGGATTTCTTGCACATTTCCTCAGTCAGCACAGCGTACCGATAAACTTTCAAAATCGAGCAGAAATTTAAACAATAGAAGTGAGACTTTGGATCTGCAAATCCGAAGACCAAAGGGAAAAGCCAAGGTGGGGTAACCCAAGACAACCCGTCGAAGCCGCAAGAAAAGAACAACAACAAAAAGTTGAAGAAGGACATAGGAAAGTGGTGTGAATTCCATAAGAGGCACACTCATAACACAAGTGAGTGTCGGACCAAGCAGTCGTTGGTGGCCAAATTGAAGGCTTCAGAATCAGATGCATGTTTCGACCCTGAGTCAGAACCCGACAAGGGGGATAGCAAAATGAAGCAGGTCATTGATGCAGAGCCCAGCGCCATTGTTTCCACCGCCAAGATCCAGAAGAATGAGCCCAAAGATCCAAAAGGGGGAGAGCATCTTTTCCATTCACAGATGTGGGTGAAGGGTTCGTCGCTGCAATTCATTGTTGATAGTGGGAGCCAAAATAACCTCATTTCAACAAAGGTCGTGAAGCAGTGGGGCCTATTGACTACACCACACCCGCAACTGTATAGTATTGGGTGGCTTCACCAAGGATGAGATCTCCAAGTCTGTCTGCAGTTCCGCCTTCCCTACAACATGAAACCCTTCACAGATGAGTTATTTTGAGACGTTGCACCTTTGTATGTTTGTGATGTATTGTTAGGCCAACGATACTTGTGGAGGCGACATGTTGTGTATGAGTCAAGGCCTTGTACTGTCATTATTTCTTTGTGTAATTCATTATACAGGATACTAGAGGTAGCCCCACCTACCACCACCTCTTTGATCACTGCTAAGAAAGACAACAAGCTCATCTCCCAGACTAGGAAGTTCATTTTTTGTCTGGTTCGCTCCCAAAGTGAGGGCAAGATTTTCACCACATCCGTGACCCCCACGAAGGGTTCCTCCACACAGTAGAAACAATATTAGATGGATACGGTCATGAAAGTAGACAAGAACAACTTCTCCTCACCCACAGGGGTACCACACAAGTTTCAGGTGGCCAACAAAGTCTAGTTGCATCGGCAGAAAGAATGCCTTACCAGAACCCATCAGAAGCTCAGACCACTTGGACATCGTCCTTACACCATTACCAAGGTTGTGGGAAACAATGCTTTAGAGGACAACATTCCCTAATTCCTTGGCTTGCACCAAGTATTCAATGTGTACCACCCTCGATTATGCTTCCCACTGTTACTGGACACATCCGAGATTGTAGAACAACTCACCAGGGACCAAGTTCAGCAGATGAAGGAACTCAATGCAATGTGGACCATTGCTCCTTGGGGGGAGGAATGGTCCACGTGGATGTTGGTGGCCACCCACCTATCCCACATGGACCCCCACAACTGTCTCTTTCATTTTTTCATTTTTTCGGGTCATGAACTTCCAGAACCGTTTTGAGGCCCAAAACGATGTTTTTTGGGAAATCTGGGAGCAACATGGGTGAATGGATTGATGTTTCTCTTCCCAAAGTTTTAGTACTTAGATAGATCTTTCTAATGAGCTATTTTCCACGTCAAATAGAGATTGTATGCCAAAGTAAATACCCCGGGAAGTTGATGTACCAATTAACCCAAACGGGGCCCACAATTCGGAGTTTCATCTTCTAGGGTTAGGTTTTTGGATGTTCAAATTTTTCCATTTATCTCAACAAAAAATAGGCCTTCAAGCCTCATTGTAACATAGTTCAGAGGCATGTAGCTGCCACATCTTTTCTTAGAGATAAGCTACCATTGCCCTAGATGGTTTATTTCCATTTCTGCTTGTAAGCGTATTTCAGTGTTTTACAGTAATGAAGTGAAGTATTATTTCCGCTGCATGTCCCCAACGAGGTTGGGATATAATGAGTTAGGGCTTGAACTGGTTGAACCTTTTCAAGACCAGCCTCACAAATTCCCATGGCCTCTCATGGCGGACGAAAAGAAAGATGAGGGGGTAGGAGATCCTATCAAAATCCTTCTCGAGGAAGCCCTCGAGTGACAAAGGAACGCAATGATGGATCCCTTTGCCCATATCCTTCAGTGGCTACCTAGAGGCGATGCAACGACTTCTAACAACTACTATGGAAACATCACACCCTTTAAGGTACAAGTAATTTTGAAATCCCCATCTTCGATGGTCAGATAGACGCAAATGTTGTAGATAAATGGTTAAATCTATTAGAAGGGTATTTTTTTGTTCATAATTTTTCCAGTCCGAAAAATATTATTTCCACTCTCCTCAAAGCAGCCCCCCACGTCAAGAGCTGGTGGGAAACCTACTACGAGGAGAAGGATGCAATTACGGGCTCACTATTTTTAGCCATGCCCACTTTGAATTCATTCTGGGATGCCATCAAGGAGTAGTACTACCCTATCAAAAGCTATGAGGACAAATACATAAATTGGACCACGTTGTAGCAGGGAAGGGACCAAGATGTGTCGATGTTAACCAACATTTTTCATACCCTACACACATAGTTGGGTGTCAAAGATTCTGAGCTGCATTTGGTGCTGAAATACTGCCACTGCCTACACAGATACATCCAGGATGAGATGGAGTTCCTGAACATCACCTCACTTGGCACGGCGTACCGATATGCTGTCAAAATCAAGAAAAATTTTAAACGAAAGAAGCAAGACTTTGGATCTGAAAATCCAAAGACCAAAGGACAAAGCCAAGCTATGGTGACCCAAGACAAACCGTCAAAGCCACAAGGAAAGAAAAAAAGCACAAAGTCGAATAAGGACACAGGAAAGTGGTGTGATTACCATAAGATCCCCACACATAACACAAGTGAGTTTCAGACCAAGCAGTCACTAGAGGCTGAGTTGAAGGCTTCAGAATCAGATGCATGTTCTGATCTTGAGTCAGAACCCGACAAGAGGAATGGAAAAGGGAAGCAGATCATTGATGTGGAGGAATGAGCCCGAAGATCCAAAGGAGGGAGAGTGTCTTTTCCACTCACAGATGTGGGTGAAGGGTTCACCGCTGCAATTCATTGTTGACACTGGGAGATAAAAGAACCTCATTTCAGCAAAGGTCGTGAAGCAGTTGGGCCTACTGACTACACCACACCTGCAGCCATATAGTATCAGGGGGCTTCACCAAGGACAAGATCTTTGAGTCCTCCAGTAGTGCCACCTTCCCTACAACATCAAACCCTTCACAGACGAGGTATTGTGTGATATTGCACCTCTGGATGTTTGTGATGTATGATTAGGCCAACCATACTTGTTGAGGCAACATGTTATGTATGAGTCAAGGCCTCGCACTATCATTATTTATTTGTGTAATTCATTATATAGGATACCAGAGATAGCCCCACCTACCACCACCTCTTTGATCACTGCTAAGAAATGCAACAAGCTCATCTCCCAGACTAGGAAATTCATTTTCTGTCTAGTTCGCTCCCAAAGTAAGGGGAAGATCGCCGCCACATCCATGACCCTTGTGAAGGATTCCTCCATGCAGCAACATATGGATACGGTTCTAAAAGTAGATAGGAAACACTTCTCCTCACCCAAAGAGGTACCACACAAGTTTCATGTGGGCAACAAAGTCTGGTTGCATCGGCAGAAAGAATGCCTTACCAGAACCCATCAGAAGCTCAAACCAGTCCAACATGGTCCTTACACCATTACAAAGGTTGTGGGAAACAATTCTTTGCAGCACAAAATTCCCTCATTCCTTCACTTGGACCGAGTATTCAATGTGTACTGATCTTTACCATGCTTCCCACCATTACTAGACACATCTGAGATTGCATAACAGCTCACCAGGGACCAAGTTCAGTAGATGGAGGAACTCAATGCAATGGGGAACATTGCTTCCTAAGGGGGGAGGAATGATCGAGGTGGATGTTGGTGGCCACCCACCTATCCCACTTGGACCCTCACAACTATCTCTTTTAGTTTTTTGGTTTTCGTAATTGTAGCACAATTTACTATTTTTAGCAGTTTTTCGGGTCTTGAACTTCTGGAGCCAGTTTGAGGCCCTAAACGATGTTTTCTGGGAAATCTCTGAGCAACAGGGCTCCATGATTCAAAATTTCTCTTCCGAAAGTTTTAGTACTTGGATAGGTATTTAAAACGAGCTATTGTGCATGTCAAACGGATATCGTATGCCAAAGTTACAACCCTGGGAAGTTTATGTACCAATTTACCAAAACAGGCCCCACAGTTTGGCGTTTCATCTTCTAGGGTTAGGTTTTCAGATGTTTATGGTTTTCCACTCTTTCTCAATAATAAATAGGCCTTTGAGCCTCATTGTAACACAATTCAGAGGCATGTAGCCACCACATCTCTTCTCAAAGATAAACTACCATCGCCCTAGTTTGTTTATTTCCATTTCTGTTTGTAAGCATATTTTAGTATTTTACAGTAATGAAATGAAGTATTATTTCTACTGCATATATGTATTTATGGTTACCTCTATAATTTGTTGTGTTCCTATTTAAATCTGGATCACACTAAGAGTTCTAGAGAAATGTGGTCTATGGTTGGGAGGAAAATTTAAGGTCTTCAGCTAGTCAGTGATAAATTAGGCTTCCCAAATTTATGTGCATAATTCATTGATATTGGACATTGTAAGTGGGTACCTGTTATGTGTGATTTTGTAACTACTTGTATTTAACATTGAATATATGTTATGTGAAGTTATTGTGTGGAATATTGAATACATTATGGTACTTACATATTTTTAAATGAAGTGAGGTTAGGAATGTTTGAAAAAATAACCTAAGTATGCTTAGTAATAGATTACTCGTTGTACTCATAGGGAAATTGAACCCTCAAATGAATATTCTTATACATATTAAGAGGGGAAATTTGCTTGGATTCCTTATGACATCAGCTTGAGGGGTAATAACAAACATATGCCCTATAGGGATTGGCTAACCTACATGATTTTCCTTGACTAGAGCCTTAATGTGTAGCTACCTAAACTAAGTTAGCTAGGAACCCTTCCATAATTGCCAGACAATGTACAAGGTCCCTTTAGTTTTTCTGAATTTGTAAATTGCATGTATGTTTGTATAGGGATGAAATACCAGTGGATGGAATTCTATGGGGCACTGACTTAGGGTAAATCTACCATAGTTTGGGCCTCTCAAATTAAAGTGAATAGGGTATAAGGCCTATTTTTTCTATTCTAAAAGGAGTGAGAGGTATCACTCAGATAGGTGGATTGAGTAGGATGCCTATGGATTTTGTCCCATGAAATATTTAGGTTAATGGCTTGAGCTATCTAAGAAATGGGTGTTCTTCTTAGGCTTGGGAGGAATGAAGTTCCTTTAAAGAATTTTGTAGTAAACATAAGCCAATCAAACTTAGAAACTTTGAAGGAACCAATAAGGATAAGATGGTGAAATTTTTTGTAATACTTTGAATATTTATAAATTTCAAGGATTAGATTTAAGGGATTTAGGGATAAATGGTCTAACCCCCAACCCTTGGTCACATGGGTTGTGACTGAGGCTTACTTGGAAAATGGGCTTAATTGTGGTAGACTGGACTACTAAGAATTCCTTTAGTGTAAGAATGGTTTAGGGTGGTCCAATGGAAGTTTACTCAGACTGGCCAAAAATTCCATAAATTGATGATAATATTATTCTCCTTGTGGCTCAATGCCTTGTGGGTAGATGTATTCGTTAACTAGATCAAGAATATCCTTGCAAATTTTATTTTTTATTCTTCTAAAGGTTAATTCCTTGTTGATAAAAATTACAAATACTGGAGAGAGGAGTTGAACATATATCATCTAGACTAGACCAAGTAGATCAAGGTAAGGTGTTAGAAAATATGGTGGCCCAGTTCCCAGTGAATAAAATTTGATGCCCATTTAATAGAACTTTTACTTGACAACAATTACAAGTCATTAGATGGCAATTCAGTCAACCAGAACAAACCCACGTTAAAAACATGTTGTGTTTTGTGTGTATCTTGGTGGTTAATGGTCTTGTTAGAAGCAAAGGAATATATATATATGGAGTCTCCTTAAAAGGGGATAGTAAATATTTTCTCCATATCTAGATGATAAAACCCCTTTCAATGCACCCCTAAGTCACATATGCCAATAATCCGATACCATGAGCTTAATCAAGGTATGGACAAGGAGTTGAGATATGGAAGTCCTACTTTTCACAAATAGACCACTTGGTGTTTTATATGGAACCGAATGAGAACCATCAACTATACTTGTCACAGATCCTAATAGAATATAGATGTTTTTTTGGTACTAGATTTTGGTAATATCTCTAATGGTGTTTATGTCAATTCACATAACTCATATAAGGGGGACCAAATGTCCAAGTCTGAAAATATGGAATTATTAAAAAATACGAGAACCATCAACTATACTTGTCACAGATCCTAATAGAATATAGATGTTTTTTTGGTACTAGATTTTGGTAATATCTCTAATGGTGTTTATGTCAATTCACATAACTCATATAAGGAGGACCAAATGTCCAAGTCTGAAGATATGGAATTATTAAAAAATGGCATTTTTAGAAAGACCTATATTTCAATGCAAGTGTGGCATGTTGGCATGGCTAGTGACATGGCATATGACATGGCATTCTTATTGGTCATGTGCTATATTATTTTGTTTACTAACCACATATATTATCCACTATACTGGGTGCATCACCCTCGTAAAAAAATGGGTGGTTTTCTGCATCTATTTTCGGCACACACTTTTCACCTTTAGTGGTTTTTGGTGTATGTGGTTTAGCCCATGGTTTTGTAGTTTTAGTTAAGGAAATTCATTTGTATTCTAATCTAGGGTAAATTTGTTGGCATTTTATGGATGTTGGGGTATATATATATATATATACATACATACATATATATATTGTGTGTGTGTGTGTGTATGTATGTATGTATGTATGGATGTATATATGTATATATATATATATATATATATATATATATATATATATATATATATATATATATATATATATATATATATATATATATATAGATATATATATAATGAAGAATATAGTGAAAAAACTTTTTAGTTTTCCTAATTTAGGTTTTAGGGGTAAAATATTCGTGTTAATATGCTTGTTTTCCATTGGATCATTTCTAATTTACTAAGAATTCATTTAAAATAATTAGATATTTAGGGTTAAAACCTACATTCGGTACTAGAATAGTTTTGGCGTAAAGGGGATGCTTTTGTGGCTAAGGAGTTTTGCTTAGGCCCGTGATTGGACATGTCTTAATGGAAGATCTATAGAATCAATTATTGTAGTGAAAGAAAATGGTGAGTAGTTTAAAAATATAGATCAAGAAATTCAATGGGCAGAGATTTGAGCTATGGAAGCTTAAAATGGCAGATT
Organism: Pinus tabuliformis; assembly: GCA_031772625.1. Taxonomy (NCBI): domain Eukaryota; kingdom Viridiplantae; phylum Streptophyta; class Pinopsida; order Pinales; family Pinaceae; genus Pinus; species Pinus tabuliformis. The sequence goes on from CM062813.1 coordinate 226,284,777, forward strand.
TGTTGATGGAAAAATAGCAGTGGATCATTGTGGATCTAGGTAATGCACCAACAAGGATGTCGACAAAAGATTGGAACAAGTTGGATCGACAGGAAAATAATGCAATAATATTTTTTCTCTAAGATTCAATATTACTATATGTTTCATAAGAAACTGTAATGAAGGAAGTTTGGAACAAGTTTGGGACTTTATATAAGTATAAGTCCCTATTGAACAAATTGTTCCTATGGAAAAACCCGTAACATGAGGATGAAGGGTGGAGACTCAGTGAAAAATCATTTAAACACCTTCAATACTATTGTCAGTGAGCTATTATTCTTGGTACTAATATTTTAGATGAAGATAAGTGTATTATTTTGTTGTGCTATTTATTAGAATCGTGGGATAGTTTGACTTCCACCATTGTAGTAATGAAATTTCTCTAAGTTTTCATGATATGTTATCATCCTTGTTATCAAAGGTAATGAGAAGGAGAAATAAGGAAATTCAAAACATAGATGTCTTTTCTATAAGAGGAACCTACGATAATAGAAATGAAAATAATTCATCAAGTGGCATATCTAAAACTAGAGGAAGATCTAAACCTCATTTAAATTTTTTAAACCTACATTAGAGACAAACAAGGGAATTATAAGAAAGTATGTAAATCCAAAATTGTTGAGAAAAGGAATGGATCTGATGATGATCCATCTATAGAAGTAAAAACCTCTAAAAATGAAGGAAGGGATGTGTATTTGTATTCTTCAAGTACACATGTAGATCATGAGGCATGAATGGTCAATTCAGGCACATCCTTTCATACAACTCTCCATAAGGAGAAATTTGTAGGTATGAAAGATATGATGGTAGTGATGTTTTCTTAGGAGATGACTGTTGACCAAAATAATAGGAAAATGAAAATTCAAGTTGAATCTCATGGGTAGAAGGATTAGAACACTCCTTAAGGTTTTTCACATCAAGGATTGACTATAAATTTTATTTATGTAAGAAAGATGAGTGATGAAAGTGTAAAATAATGTTTGAATATGATAGTTGTAGGATTTTTATAAGAGAAATGGTATTCCTTAGGGAAATTTGGATTGGAACTATGTATAAGATGTTAGGAAGAAGTATTAGTGATGGGTGAAATGATTCCATTGTTCATGAGAGTGGAGCTAAAGAAGGAAAACATCTGACAGTCTCTCCAGCGAATACTATGTTGTGGTATCAAATACTAGGACACATCATAGAGAAGGGCATTTGAGTGCTACATGGTATTGGTATGGTAGAAGGCATATTTAATTTCTCTCTATATTTTGATTTATGTGGACATTTATTATATGGGAAATGGAATGGGTTAAATTGTTCCTCTAGTTAATGACAGATAGAATATTTTATTGGTACATAGTGATGTGTTTGGACCTATGCCAATTCCAGTAATAATTAAATTTGTGGACTATGTCTCCCTTATAGATGAATTCCCAAGGAATACATGGATTTATTTCTTCAGGAAGAAATCTAAAGTCTTTGTAAAATTCAAAAAGTTGAGGGATATTGTTGATAAATAGAAAGATAAGAAAATTAATGTGTTGAGGATAGATTATGGTGGAGAATGTGTAAGAATGAATTTGGAGAATTTTGTAAGAAGTCGAGTATAGAAAGGAAGAATACTACTCCATACACACCTAAACAAAATGGACATTGGACATTGTGTGTTACCTTATAAATAGATCAACCTCATCATTGTTAGATGAAAATAATCTACATGAGCTATGGACTAGTAAGAAACCTTCTCTTGAACATCTTAGGTTATTTGGTTGTGATGCTTATGTACACATTCCAAAGTAGAATAGGTTCAAGCTAGATAAGAAAGTCCAAAAGTGTTTCTTTATTGGAGATAAAGAGGTCTAAAAGTTTATAGAAATCAAAGATGTGGTATTTACAAAAATCAAAGATGTTGTCAAATAGGAAGTCCTACTAAGGGAGGAAGCACTAGAAAAGAATGATTATGAATTTAATGACGAAGAATGAGACTCTATAGACAATAGAGGAAATTTCAGCCTAAAAGTGACCTCCTAAGGAAAAATAATAAAATAATAGCTAAAATAATAAAATATGAGTTATGAATATTGGAGGGAAAAAAAGAAAACTACCTTTTGAATTGTATTTTTTTATTATCTCCTTATATTTTTACTCTAATTTCAAGTGTAGATCACAGTTGTTGGATGAAAAATTAAATTCCACACCCAACGAGTACCGATTATGCATAATTTTAAGAAGACCCACATTGATAAAAATTGCAGATACATTAAAAAAGTGTTTTGAACACGTTTTTTTAATGTATCTTCGATTTTCATCAATGTGGGTCTTCTAAAAATTATGCATAATGGTTACATATTGGATGTGGAATTTAATTATGCATCCCATGAGTTTTACACTTGAAATTTGAGTAAACCTATATGGAGATAAGCTAAAAATACAACTAAAAAACTTTCTTTTTTCTTTTCCCTCCAAAATATTTACATATACCTGATTTTAAATTTAAAGGATTTTGATTGGTTTACATATTACGACATGGAAATTACATTAATATTTCATGGGAACTTTTAGGTTAAAATTTCCTCTAATGAGAATATGAATCAAAAGAATAAGAGCCACATACTCTAGCGTTGAGGAGATTGGTTCATTAAAGAAGGAAACTATATTGTTATGCTTCACTTGATTTCTATTCCAATTTTTCTTTGTTTGTTATTAATGATCTTAGAACTGTTAGGGAGGCAATGTATTCAGAGGATGGAAAACTCTAGAAAAAATTTCATGGTTGAATAAATGGTACCCTTAGACAAAATGAGGTTTGGGATTTAGTGGAGTTGTTGGATGGAAAAAATGCCATTGTCAACAAATGAATATTTAGTAAGAAATTCAACACAAAAACCATAGTGGAGAGATGAAAATCTTGGTTAGTATTAAAATCTTATTCCCAAGTACAGGAATTAACTTTGGTAATATTTTTATCTCTTGTTTCCAAGTTAGATATTATTATATTTATTTTGTTGTTATTTCCGTTGATTTTGAATTAGAATACATAGATGTGCAAACAAAATTCACATAGGGATGTAGAAGAATAAATTTACTTGAAGCAACTAGAAGTTTTTGTTGTTAAAGGAAATTAAGAGTTGTTATGTAGGCTTAAAAATTCCTTGTATGGGTTAAATCATCATGAAGGATGTGGAATTGACACGAGGGCTTCATTGGGGGATCAATACCATACCATGTGCGTTCATAACGGGGGATATATATTGAGGAAAAAATGACATAATAGATTAAGCATATATTAGGGGGTAAAGGGTTTTTATATTGTCAAGTATAAAAATTGGAGCACAAAGTTAATGAAAAAATGGATATTTACAATATCTAATGAAAGTAGAGGTTTTCTAAATTGGGAAGGTCTATTGGATTCATATTGGTAGGGGGTTAAATAATGTGATTTTTAGATTTATTTTCCAATGTGTGGTCAAATTAGGGGTATTATTAGTATTTCATGAACACACGTGATATGTCATAGCTTCATTGTGTTAAGCCACCTTGGGTATCAAAAAATTCATACTTATATATTGGGACTTGGCTTCATAATTAGTAAACTCGATCATTATGTGTATTTTAAATTAGTTGGTAATCATATTATTTATTTGGCGTTGAATGTGGATGATATGTTGTTGATTAAAAAACAAATGACAAGGAAATTATCCAAGAAGTGAAAACTCACTTGTCATCTAAAATTGACATGAAGGATCTTGGAGCCACAAATTTCATTTCTTTCATGGAAATTAAGAAGAAATTGGCAAACAAGTAACTGTGGTTAAATTAGGAGAAGTATGTTGAGACAATTTTACAAAGGTTTAATAAATGGGTATGTAAACTGGTAAAGGTCCCTATTCTTGTAGGTTTAAATATATCTATAGGAAAATGTCGTGAGGCATAGGAAGAGGAAGAGGACATGTCAATGTTCCACATTCTAGTGTAGTTGGAAGTTTGACGTATGCAATGTCTTGTACTAGACCATGAATTTCACATGTAGTGTGAGTGTTGAGCAGGTGTATAGCAAAATTTGGGAAGGAGAATTGGACAATATTAAAGAGTGTTTTCAAGTACTTAAATGGCACTACTAGTTATGGATTGTGCTACCAAGGAAGACCAAGACTAGGTAAAGTGTTAGACATAAATAACTTTGTTGATGTAGATTGGGATAAAGATATGGATCATAGAAGATCTAGAAGTGCATATGTGTTTAACCTATTTAGAGGACTAATCAATTGGATGATAAAGAGATAGTCTATAGCAGCACTGTCAACTACAAAATTTGAATACATGGAAGCCATTCATGTAATCAAGGAAACAATATGGTTGCACATATTGTGTTTAGGTATTGGGATGGTACAATGAGTTGTGACAATAGATTGTGACATTCATAGTGCAATCTTCCTAGTGAAGAACCCAATGTATCATTCTAACACAAAGCATATTTATGTTTAATGTCACTTTGTGAGAGACATGGTTGAGGAAAAGAAGGTTTTTCTAGTGAAGGTGGACACTTTGAATAACGTTTCAAATTCATTAACAAAATGTGTGAGAGCTAAAAAGTTCTCTTACTATAGAGAAATAATGGGAATTTTTGTCTTGGATTGATGATTGTGTGCTCGTGTGACCCCATGTGTGAAATGGAAAAAGAAAAGTGGTAGAATGTTGGTTATGTGTTATATTATTTACACGAATACCCCCATGTGTTATAAACTATGTTAGAAACAACAGGATGTTGAAACCTCCCCTATGAGGGAGTTTAGGAGAGGCACCCCTGATTTCTTTTTACATTGTTTTTTGAATCCATTTTTGGTAGTTTTCAACACATGGTTTTCACATTTAGCGATTTTGTGGCACATGGTGGTTTATCCCATATTTTTGTAGTTTCACATCATCAACTATATATTTATTATAATATACAGTAAATGGATATATTAAAAGATTTTATAGTTTTCCTGGTTTGGTTTTTTAGGGTAAAATATCTAGTTAATATGTTTGTTTTCCATTAAATGTTTTCTGTTTTATTAAGAATCTGTTTGTATCAATTAATTGTATAAGGTGAAAACCTATAATACTATCATGGAAATATGATAGGGTGGAATGTTATGGCATGCCATGTGGTTTTTGATGTGTCATGTCGACATGGAAAGATGATATGGCACATATGTTAGTATATATTTGAGGTAGTAGTTATGCTGGAACATGACATGGAATCTAAATGGTTGATTTTTTGACCCTAGTGGAAGTCCTCAAGTCTAGAACTTCCATTAACAAGCATTTTTAGAAAAAAATGGATGTGGATAAACTTAGGTCAAAGTTATTTGTTGAAAAACTAATAGGTGTTGAATATCTTCCATCTCAAAAGAGATTCAAGATTGAAACAATAAAAAATCTATAGTTTTTTGTTTCCATCATCATATTTTTCTTTCCAAACAAATGTTGGATCCAAACTCTATTAAATATAGAAGTTTCAATAACTTTACCTTTACAAAACATCCAGGTCCAGATGTGACGCAACATTCGATGTGTCTATCTTGGAGAGGTGGCATGCTTTGATGTCAACACATGGGAAAATGACTACCGCGTGCTAGCCATGTGTTTAATGATGTAGCATAGTGTGGTGGTGACATGTGGAGATATTGCCACATGTCAACCACATGTTAGCTGTATAGACGTTGATTGGTCATGAATTGGTAAAATATACCAAAGGCCATAAATTTGCACTCATATTTCATAATGATGTAAAATTTATATCATTAGAAATACCTCGACTAGTGGAAGATGATGGTGACCTTAGAAATGAGGTCCAAGATAATTATAGGAAGAGAAAAAAAATACCACACCTCCATAAACTCACCTTGGGGTTGGGTATGTTAAAATCACATATCAAATAGGTATGCTAAAGCATATTTGCTTTGTTTTAGCTTGAGAAGAATGGCCATAAGGTTGATAATTGTTGGTGCTCTAGTGTATTTTCCTTTTGTGGTATGAGAGGCCACCAAGTTTTTTCTTTCTAAAATAAGTAATCCATGATGAAAGAAGGAGAATGCAAGAAAAGGGAATGAAAAGCATCCCATGTAGCCATAGGAATTTTTAACATCATTGCAAGTTAATTGGAGATTTAAAACCTAAGCCTTGGAATTGAACATAGAAAATTTTGGGAAGTCATGGTTGGGGAAAAAGAAGTTATCTCTTTAATTGAAAAATGAGGAGAAACAAATGCTAAAGCAAATATATCACTTATGATATTTCTTTAAGCCTATATGTTTTTTTGCAAAACTGCCAAGAATATAGTGTGTTGGATTAACATGCTAAGTGTTCAGGTTAAATAATTTTTGGACCAAAGTATTGTCAATTCGGAGGCAAGATCTAAATATAATCATCATTCCAAACATTCTAAGAAATACTTTGTTGAAAAAAATTGTGGTCCACATTCAATTTGAAGACAAAAGACTAAGAGGCCTTCAAAAATTGAAATTACTCACCTTGATGGTTGGTCTTCCAAGGAAATTATATAAAAAAGGAGGGCCTTATTTAGATGAGAAAGAACCACAACTAGGGGAGATCTAGAGGAAATGGAGAAGAAGGGTAGCTATAAAGGCATGGAGAACTTGGGAGAAGAATCCTACTTGAAGTTCAAAAGTTGGGATTGAGCCAAGGCAATCTACTATATTGCCAATGAGTAATAATATGAATAATATATGTATAGTCAACATCTTTGTAATTGTTTCATTAGCCTAATAAAATATCGATCAAAATTTGATTTGTATATATTATTATGAATATTTTACAATATTAATTGGAGATTAAATTCCCAAAATCCACTTAATAATTATTGTGCCATAAGGCATTCCCTTGGAGAAGAACTACCCTCCCATTGTCAATGTGCATTATCGATCATGTGTTAGATGATTGAACTATCATCTATTGTCATATTGAGATTTTGATGCGGCACAGTTCTCTAAAACCACCAACGAAAATGCTACGAGTGCCTTCATCATGCGATATAGACCTCCATGACTTTGAGATGGCTGAGAAAAGTTTGTTACACTACTTCCACCACTAAGCATTGATCTCGAAGACTTGAGGGATATGCTTTACTACTGAGCATTGATTTCTATTTTGTAGGTGCCATTAATGCCCTTATTCTGAGCACAATAAGTCCCCTCCATGATCGTGAGATTTAGTCTCATATTATTTAGTTACAAAGAAAAAGGCTTTCTTTCTCTGTGTATGATATTATTCAATTGGGTGCCCCAAAAGAAACAACTAAGCTCATTTTCCTCTCGATAACTTTCAAGGGATTGTTGGGTTCTAGAGTTGTGAATCTTCAGTTCATTCAAAGGAAGCCTTCCTCTTTGTAAGTAAACTTCCAAGTGTTTTTCATTCTTTATTTTATATTTTCGGCTTGAACAATAAAGTTTTAATGAAATCCTGCAACATTTCTAACATTTTTAATCATATTGAGGTAGTTTTTTCCTTGACACTATGCAGTTTTGAACTATTGTCTTAGTAATTTTGGTACTTTGTGGCATTTGGGTGATTTTTGCATTGCTCTGTAGTTATATATGTAATAATTTACATAACAGATATCATTTATTCTGTTGGTTTTATAAGAAATGTGTGTTGATTTTAATCGCACCGAGGGAAAGAATTTCTCCTTGGGAGGTTGTCACACGGTGCCCTAGATGAACAAATTTTTCCCCGTTGTTTACCTTTGGATAACTTACCACCTTCAAGGGAAATGTTTTTTGAAATCCTCCAGTTTTTTGAATTTTTTTTATCATGTCGAGGCAATTTGTTCCCTATTACTGTGCGATTTTGAACTATTTCCACGGTAATTTTGGTGCTCAGTGGCATTTGGGTGATTTTTGCATTGTGAAATGAGATATCTAGGGTTTCTCAACGTGTTGTTGAGTTTGTATGAGGGGGTTATGGGGTAATGTTTCATGTATCTAGGTGTTATGACTTATTCAATGATGTTACAGAGGTTATTGATTCACTCTTCATAGAGATCATGGATTCTTTGGTCTTCTAGTATCACCAAGGTTGTTATGAACAAAATTGTAAGTAGGTATGGTGATTAAAAATTTGTAAGCCACACCACTTGGTTTTCTATGGTCACAAGTACTCTTATGAGTGAAATTATAAGCCTATAAAGTACAATAATTGAAAATATGTAAGTCACAAGTGAAATCTTCCAAACCATATTGAAAACGTTGATGCCTTCGAGATACTACATTTAGGCTCTATGTTTTGTTGATTCAAAATCAAAATGAGAATCCAATTTATCATATTCAAGCCATTCATTGGCATTTTTTTATTCCTTAATCTCACATTCTTTCTCTTGTCTCCTTGATGAATCCTTAAGCCTTTTGCGTATCTATACACCTTGTAATTCATATTCAAACTCTTTGATGTTTAGTCGTTTTTTGTTGTTATTGTTTATCATTTTCAACTTTTCATAGACTTTTTTTTACCACTTATAGTTTCACTTTACAACCTTTTTTCACGTGTTTCCAGAAGGATTCCATCAAGCTTTTCCATATTTGTGCACCTTGGAAATAATTATCAAACCCTTTCATGAGCGGACTTTCTTTTTCCATTTTTTGTTTTTCAATTTTCAGTTCCTATAATAGAAGAGGACCAAATTAGTACCAACCTTCCATTTTAGAGCTCAACCACAACATGTAATAATAATTAAAAAAACTTCAAGTAGAAATTACAAACCTTTACAAATCGTGTTAGTCGGCTACTTGGAGTATGGAAACTAGTTAATGGAATTTTTGGATCATTTTGAGTTGTATATGAATATTCATCATCAATGTGGGTTTTCAATATTGCCACATTCATAGGAAAAATAAAAATCACCTAGCATAACAAACTGATATTGGTTGTAAGATAGTCATCCCAATGTTTTATATATTGCATCAAACTGAACAAAAAAAATTGAATTATATCTCATATTGTATATGTAGAATGGCATTTAGTATTATGGTGAAGGGATAAGGTTGTAACATTAGTAGGATTCAAGTTAGTGGTATGGAAACTGAGTGGCCATTTTATGTTCTTCTGTCAATATCATTCTCTCTGATAAATTCGTTGTTACAAAACTCACCATCTTAATAGATAGAATTAAATATGCGAGTGGATTGATGTTGCAGGAACTGTAACCCTTAGTTGGAAACTACCAAGTCACAATCATGACCTTTACAAATGGATTTCTTTATAGATGTTAACAAGAATGCTTTTTATGAAATGAGTAAATTGAGATTGGACTTTCCTTGTCCCATTTTTCCTGACTTTTGTAGCTTTTTCATACTATGAAAGGGTGAAATCGCTTTGGCGCCCTTCAAGATTCCTTGAATATTGAACATAAAATCCTTCTAAAGAACTATTAATCGAAGAAATAGAAACATGTTTCCTTTCAACATTGTACCAATGATTTAACATTGGGATGGACGTTACTTGAACGAGACAATATGAAGACAACAAGATGAAGGGATTTGTATAGTGGGAAAAGATTTTGTTACACACCTAATCCCTTTGGATTATGAGGAATATGAACTGTCATCAGGAGTCCAAAAGACTTTGGAATATAAATCCAAAAGTAATAAACATGTATATTTAGGCCTATAATTTAATGATAGAGTAATTCATGTTTATCTTTCACACTAGTGTGAAGTCCAATGGTGGTGTCAGAGTAGGGAATGCATTCAACTACACAGTTCCCATTACTAAAAAATTCCCTAGGTTATTCTGACCTATGCTAATATCTATGCATGTTGTCTATTGTATTTAAGAACAGATTCTATATGGTAATCCATGCCCATTGCTGCAGCTAGTCATTTAATTGGTCCCTATTCACTGTTTCATTTGTTACGTTAGGAATCCCTCATGGCAGAAACCCTTGTCTTCTCTATCTCCTTTACACCCTTTTGAGTGGTATTTTCTCCATCTCTTCTGCACCGTTTTGAGTGGCATATCTAGTCTGCATGGCATATCCCATTTGCATGCATGTAAATGGCCTCTCAAATTTCTAGGGAGGGTTCTTATTTGATTCTCTATTTCTACAACATTCAAACTCTCAGTTGGGATTTAGGGTTTTTAAGGTGCCTCACTTTGATGAAATTCCTCTAATCTCTAGAGGTTGCAAGGAGAATAAAATGCATAGAAGAAAGATATTCAATTTCCTTCATTTTACAAGACAAAAAGGATGAAATGCGATTAATTTGAGTTGATTGGAAATATAAAAATATGGGTATTCACCAACATATAAATATTCAAGCGTGTTCCTCTATTCACCAACATATTTAATTCTAAAGGAACATTGTCAAAAAATCACAATTTTAAGACTTTGTATTGCACACACCATTTAGATAATCTCTAGAACTTCTAGTATCACGTACACAAATATTGGTGTTTGAATTCTCAAACTTGCTTCTCTTTTAGGTTTCTATGATAAGAAAGATGTATTTAAAGGGATTTCGAAGATATGTTCATGCCATTTTATGATTATTCAGTGATTAGTTGTGATGAAATTTCACCTTTGGATTTTACACTAAGTGACTTATGTTGAACCATGTCTTGAAGAATACAATCATACTTTGATGGTGGTTTAATCATATATGTGAACATGTACCATATTGTTGTTAGTCTTTTTATATTGATGATCAAAATTGTTTATGTTTGTTCTTTTCTTGACAAAACACATAAATTCTATTGACAATGTTCATTAATTAAGTTTTTAATATTAATATTATAGTAATGGTTGAATAGGGTTGACAAGTTGACCATTATTGACCATGGAAGAGATTTTTTGACTTCTCAAGAAAGAAAAATAAAGTTTAATGAAATATGTTTCGATTCAATTTCCGGACTTGATCGAGTTCTAAGTGGGTTATTTACACATTTATATCCAATTCAAATCTCTTCACAAAATTTACCTTCATATCTTTGTAGTTTATTTTCATTTAATGTTATTTCATTTATACTCAAACTAACATCATAGATTATGGTCTGATAAATCTACAACAAATTGGACTTTAACAGTTAGTTACTATCAAAATTTTAGATGGGTTTCTTGAGAAGTGGACGAGGATCCCTTTGGTGGCTTCATGCTTTGGTTGTAAATAATTTGGCATGGTTTCGATGGTTGTCTATTGTGTGGTCACAACTTGAATTAATCGATGAAATGAATAAATCAATGAGTTTCTTGGATGCGAGGGTTGTGTCATTAGGCCACATAGTCATCCTCACCACTAGAATTATGATAGGAAGGGTTGATATCGAGATGGTTGTAAGGGATGTCGTGGATACAATAAGAGGCACTAAACTGTAGGAAGTGGAGGATATAAATGGTTTTGGACTAACCTTAGATATTGATATGAGATTTGTTTCAGTTGTGAATTTTTCCACACAGTTACCCACTTCTTCCATGAAGCAATTTATGAGATATATATCCACTTCACATGACATGGATTCAAATATCCTTAAATTTTTCACATTGAAATTTGCACCAGTCACCACAAAAGTATTCCAATGCAACAAGCCATGCCATTATTGTTAAATTGTAGCAAGAAAAGGCTTCATTTGACTTTTTCCTTAGTCAAATGGAGAAATTTGAATTTCCACATCAACTAGATGACTTGAGTTGCAGTTAGCACTAGTGACATGGTAAAATCACTTAGTTAACTTAGCAATTTGAGTTTGTGGGAAAGAAGTAGAGTTGTGCATGAGTTGATTGCTAAGATATAGAAATATAGTGGAGTTATTGTTAGTGAAACTCAGTTATCTGAGTTCTAGTCATGAATAGAATTAGTAGGTATTCATTTGAGTAGTTGTATTGTTCTTAACTCATTGATCTCTCAGATAGCTAGTCAATTTACTAAAAATAGGCCTAGTCATTGGTGCAATTCGAATCGCCTAGTTGAGTGGAGGGAAAATGAATAATTGTATTTATTATTGTACATTAATGAGTGTATATGGTTTGCATGTAGTAGGTGATTAGTTCTCATGGTATTGCACAAGAAAATAAGGGTTCTTCCTATTCCTTAGGAGATAGGATTGAGAAAGGAAATAGGAAGAACTTTGAGGTCTATTTTGGCTAAGTATTGACTAGAGAAGACTCATGAGGAGATCAATATTGAAGTTTTCATTGTAATAGATATATATTCTAATCTGATATAATATAGAAAGAGAAGGGGTTTTTCCTAGTTGGGTTCCCCAGTGAAAATATTTATATTATATGTTTTCCTTTCCACAGATTGAGTATAAAAAATTTGTGTTGATTTCAATATGATTTCACTAGCAAAGGCAAACTTCAAGTTATTTCTACATGGTATCAAAGTTATTGAATGTTGTATAGAAACCAGGTTCTTGATCTTCTCTAAAAGAAATTTTGAATAGCATATTTGTGGTGTAGATATTTCTCTAGTGCAAGAAAAATGTCTTTCTATGGATTGAGGATTGAGTATGAATTGGAGGGAACTTCAAATCTCATACCTCAGAAAGACATAATGGAAGTTGTGCTGGATGAAAATGGAGTATTGGAGTACACACACAAACTAATATTCCAAAACCAACAACATCAGATGCACAATAGTTGGCTTAGTGGAAGAAAGATACAACAAAACCCTAGAGGATTATCTTGGAGGGAGTTAGAGACCATGTAGTTTCAAGTTTTCATGGAAATACTACTTATGCAATGTGGAAAACCCTGACAGAGATATTCAAAAGCAGCAGTGATGACAGGAAATTGGCATCGAAAGGTAAGTTTGGGAACATTCGGATGTAGAAAAATGAAACCATTGTTCAACACATATCCAGATTCACTCAGGTTAGATATGAACTTGGAGTACGAGAGACTATGCCGCTATCTGAACTTGTGAGTTTAACACTCCTTAGTCTTCCGAAGTCCTAGCATAGCTATCAAGATTCAGTTAATGGAAGAGACAAGCTCCCAAATTGGGAGACAGTTTGGTCTGACTTGGTGCAGGAGGAGATTAGAAGAAAAACTAGAGATGGATTCTCATCTAGATCTGATGAGGAAAAATATTGTGCTCTAGTTGGTAAAGGAAATAATGGCAATAGAAAGAAGGCGCAAGGAAAGGCTGAATCCTTCTAGAACCATGGAAGGAAGAAAACCTGAGGAAAATAAATGCTTTCTCTACCATGAGTATGGAGACTATGAAACCAAGTATCCACAAAAGAAATCCAGTAAGGAACATGTAGCAGAAATAGGAGAAGATACTCTCACATCACAATTCAAGTTGTATTTCACCCTCATTGTTTGCACGGAAAGCACAGTAAGAGGGAGTGAGTGGTACCTAGACTCTGGTGCTTCATTTCATATGATAGGAAATAAGGAGTTATTCATCAACCTAGAGGAGAAGGACCTACAATTACCATAGATCTTGGAGATTATGGGACATATAGAACCAACGGGAATTTCACTATCACCTTTAAGAGGGAGTTAGGCACCCATCTTCACCTAGAGAATGTAATGTATGTGCCTAATCTATAGAAAATCTAGTTTATGTAGATGTACTTCAAGACAAAATATATGATGTGGTGTTTAGTAGAGGGAAGGCATATCTGAAGCGTGTTCCTACTGGACAAGTAAAACAACTTGATGTTCGAGTTAAAAAATCTCTACAAGCTAGAGGTAGATTTCACCATGCATGTAGCTATACCTCTAAGAGTGAGATGGGGCAATGTAGAGCCTTAGTCCTATAGTTGCAAATATTTGGGCAAGGTCCATAAGAGAGCAGTAGCAGTTGTAGTATACTCTTCTCATGCATCATTACCCTTGCTACAGAAGCCCACAATATTCAGTAGTAGAAGGATCAATGTAAGTTGATGCAATCAGATCTTGAGTGAGAATTGTAGAGGCTAGTAACAATCAGAGGCTAAAGAGACAGTTGTAGCTCAAAGACATAGTTGATTCAATATTTTGGATTCTCTCAGTTGCAGTTTTTGCAGTAGCAACATCAATAGTGAGAGGGAGTGTTAGTTGTGTTACAATACATTCCTCCATAGGAGCAGGATTGGGGTTGTGCAAAACCTTTTTCTTGCTAAGAGGGAGTGTTAAATTGTAGCAAGAAAAGGCTTCATTGGGCTTATTCCTTACTCAAATGGAGAAATTAAAATTTCCACATCATTATAATGCTTTGAGTTGCAGTTAGCAAAAGTGACATAGCCAAATCACTTAGTTAAGTTAGTCAATTTGAGTTTGTGGGAAAGAAGCAAAGTTGTGCATGAGTTGACTGCTAAGATCTAGCAGTCTAGTAGAGTTATAGTTAGTGAAACTCAGTTATATAAGCTCTAGCCATGAATAGAGTTAGTAGGAGTTTAGTTGAGTAGTTGTAGTCATTATTAACTCACTCATATTTTAGTTAACTAGAAAATTTACTAAAAATAACCTTAGTCATGCATGAAATTAGAATTGCCTAGTTAAGTGGAGGGAAAAGGCATACTTTTATTTATTTTTGTATAATATTGAGTGTATAGAGTTTGCATGTAGCAGATGAGTAATTCTCTTGGGATTGCGCAAGAAAATAGGGGCTCTTCTTATTCTTTAGGGAAAATAATTGCTGAAGGAAATAGGAGGAAGACAAAGGCCCATTTTGGGTAAGTATTGGACAGAGAAGACTCAGGAGGAGATCCTTATTGCAATCTATATTGAGCTTCAAGGATTGAATCAATCATTGTAATAGACATATATTCCCGTATGATAGAATATAAACATAGGAGGGGTTTTTCCCAGTTGGGTTCCCCAGTAGAAATATTATTTTCATTGTGCTTGAATGATTGTGTGTGTTTCTATTGTATGGTTTGATTTCCTTGGATTGAGTAGAAGACACCTGTGTCTATTGATTTTAGTCTAATTTCATTAACAACAACAAATTTCAAGCTATTTCTACAATTGTGTTGTGTTTTGGTTAGTGGAGATCATCACAACCTAGCTTGCTGCAAGAATGTCTCGGACACTGAAGAATATATCACATTTTTTGTGCCTCTTTCCATCTCTCCTTTGCCTTAGCAATGGCTTCCATGGTTGCAATGTTGGAGCTATGCATATTGAGGTTGATGAATATGCAAAGTGGAGGATGATTAAGCGTGCAGCCCAGTTGGATAGCCTTTCTGCTATCTGTGAAATGTTGGATATCATTTCATGATCAATCAAAGAAGGGCCAACTTTTATTTGCATCTCGATTCTTCTTATGGTGCATGATTCCTTGACATGGTTGTTGATTAGATTTTTCAAGGTTTGAGATGAAGAAGCTCAGGGTACAAGAATTATTACAACAGAAGCTCTTAAGACCTACTTGGATGGCCCCAGAGTGGCTACTTATGTTGAAAGAGTTAAATACAACACCACATATTTAATTCTTCCCATATTCAAGTCAGAGATCTTGATAAACTCTGTACTAACTGGCCTTTTCAAAGTAGATGGATTTTCTAATGCCCTAATAACAAGAAGAGAAATCAGAGATTACATTATGGACAACAAAGGTAATGGATTCCTTATCAATGTTTTTCTTACCAAAGCTATTTTCAATGCAAGTGTTACCAATAGTCACATATGGCAAGCTTTAGCATCTATAGAATTGCAAACTGAACTCGATTTTCAAATGGAAATGAGATTTTTTTTTTAGCTACTATTTGTGAATGCACTTTGGTTTTTTATTTAATGGAAAATTTAGATAATAAACTATTAGTGATATCTAAATGGGTAGACTTTTGTCTCTGTGACATGATTTAAACTTTCACATTTTTTGGGACATCTAAGTTTTGAAAAGTCTTAACTAAACAAACCAGTTGTTAAATTTTACTCCAAAAATTTAAAAATATCTTTTTAATAAAACAAAATATTAATTTTATTTAAAATGTTTTATTTGATTTGTATGATCGCTATTGTATTTCCACTTCTTTAAATTTGGATTGATTTACTCCTATAGAACTCAATATACTTGTACAAATACTTGGTTTCTAATTTTAATTTGAATTCTTCAATATGCTACACATTGTTGTATTTTCTAACTTGATTAACTTTAGACCAGTTTCTTCCATGTCTTACAAAATCATCTCCTTATATTTTTTATTTAGTTTCTAAATTAGATTTGAATTCTTCAATATTTATATATGTAATTAATATATATATATATTTTTAATAAAAGATTAAAATAAGTAATTTAAAAAATTCATAAAAGTTCAATTTAATTAAATTATATTTATAAAAAAATTAAATTAAAATTTATTATTTTCTTTTTATATTATAAATAAAATTTAAAATATGATCATTATTTTTTTATTTTAAAAGTATCTTTCAATAAGAATACTTTCAGAATCAACCCCATGTAGTGCGAGTCGCAAGGCTGCCCATGTTGCCGATTCCTCTGTATACAAAACAAATAACACTTCGCTCTCCGAAAAATCCCAAACATCACAAATCACCAGACAAAAATAAAATGATAATTGTAACGTAAACGAACTCAAGTGATTGTATCATCCTGCACATCTATTAATAAGTCAAATGTTTCACCTCGTCTCTTGGGATGTTATATATATTTATTTATTTAAAAAAATAAATCACCAGACAAAAATAAAATGATAATTGTATCGTTCTAAACGAACTCAAGTGATTGTATCATCCTGCACATCTATTAATAAGTCAAATGTTTCACCTCGTCTCTTGGGATGTTATATATATATTTATTTATTTAAAAAAAATATTTATGTTTTATTTTCCAAATATACATAATATGGTTTATAAGTACTGTTTTAATATACTGATATCTATGGTTTATAAGTACTGTTTTAAGATACTGATATCTAAACTTGAAAGTTATTTACTCTTAAGTCTTCACGACTTTTACAAAAAAATTCAAATCATTCTTCATGAAATTAAAAATGAAATTTTGTTTCATTGATTTTTTTGATAATCCCATGCTCATATTGTTTAAAAAATCCCATTGGTAATTGTAATGCTTCTTTTGTCAACTTGTACACATTCTATTTTCGGTAATTGTAATGCTTCTTTGGACGATTTGCCAACTTCTACACATTCTATTCTCGGTAAATATGCATGTAAGAGGTCCTTTTGAAACTCACCATCTCGAGAGTAATTTCCTGAAATATATGTAAACTTTTTCCTCAACTTTACTGTTAGCCTAATTAATCACAAGTTTAGAGTCGCACAAAACATGAAATTTTTTTTACTCCAAAGATGATGAGCTTGTAGGATAGAATCCATAAACCTGTGAACAATAGAATCCATAAACCTGTGAATGCAATTGGCATATTGGTAACTCGCCTAGAAGCATATATGAAAAAGGTATGGGTGATTTTGATTAATAAACAGTATTTCTCCAACATGACATTAATCCAAGCATATGTACATCTATCTTTTACCGTTTTCAATAAAATATAATGTATATAATTTTTAAATTTTTTAAATAAAATATTTAATATTTTTATTAACTGAAAGTGCAGATAAATCTCATCCTGAATGGGTGTTAGTTAATATATGCACCTTATTGGCATTGCGTTGGGATTGTCACCATTGTGCTATGTTCATGCTAAAAAAATTCAGCTAAGTATTTATGATCTAGGTTTCAAGTTGAACAGTTGAATAAATATGTAGCACAAAAACATGTTTTTAGAGAATTGTTTTGTTTTTTATTTGTATTTTCACTATTGAGTTTTGGTGTTATTTAGCAAAATATCATTGTGTGTGTTGAAGTCTATCATTAGAATATGGTACACTTTACATCATAGCAAGAAGACATAGATATATCTACATAAAGAATAAAAGAGTATTGGGAAAGGAATTTGAATCCACTTTTGTATTAGTCTTTAATGTATATTTATACATGAGATATGTGGTTGGAGTGGTTATACTCACTCTCAAATTTCTATTTACTTTACATTACATGTTTACCAAAGTTTAATGACAATTACATGATATATGATGTATGGTGGTAACATAGGTATCAAGATCCTTAAAAATTCTCCCCCACCCTCAATGCCTTGCTTGTCATGAGCAAGGATGCATCAATGTCTTGGACTACTACTTGATGTAGAAGTATCCATATTGTACATCCACCATGTGTACCGGTTTGCATAGATAACTCAGCCGCAACAACCACTAGCTAGATAGGAAGATGCACATATAGAAGTTTTACTGTAGCTTTTTCATGTCGGATGGTCACTTTTACATATTTCCATTGTTCATATTCTCTGCAGTCTTCTCTACCATATGGATTGTTTCACTCAACCAAGAACAATAGAGCAGCTTCTCTCAGGTTCGGGGTGTCCTCTTCGCTCTCTCTACAGATGAGTCTAATGCATGATTGGCATTCCTAGGGGTCCTCCAGCTAAACATAAAATAAGTGAAATGTCTTCTGAAGAACCATCCCTTTTCTTCTTCTGCCACAATCTAAAAACAATTCTGCAGTACTGGGGAATTTAGCAATATGGCATAAAGTTGTCACCATCTTTAGCCTTCACCCTTTTGTGTGTGTTATGATGGCACAATTTCATGTTCTTGAATATTATTATTATTATGATTATTATTTGTGTTGCTACTACTTTAGTTATGCTTAAAAATTATATGTTTTGGATCTAAAGAATGCTCTATTGTTCTATCTTAATCTCCTATATAACTTTCTTGTTGAGTCTCCGATTTTATTTTTGAAGGACAAATCTAACAATTATATTTTTTGTTGACAAGGTTGTTTACAATAATTTTCAATCAGCAAGAAATTGATCTCAATAAGGTTTATGACTTTCAATCTTAATAATTTACAATGTCAAATTAACAATATGTAATGCAAGCAATGAAATAAGATTAGAAAACAACATCTACACTGAAATCAATGCGTCTAATGCAAGAAACCAAATGAGATTAGAAATAAACATCTACACTAAAATCAATGCATCGAGTGAAAGCAATCAAATAGGATTAGAAATCCAAATCTATGCTAAAATAAATGCATGTAGTAAAGCAATAAAAAAGGATTAGAAATCAACATCTACACTGAAATCAATGCATATAAAGCAAGCAATCAAATAAGATTATGAATCTGCATCTACAATTAAATTAATGCATATAGTGCAAGCAATTGAATATAATTGTAATAAAACATCATCCACAGTGAAATTAATGCATCTAGTGCAAGAAATATTCTTCTCTCTCTCCCCCCTCCATCTAATCTCAAGAAATATTTTTAATAATTGACAGTCTCAAGATTAACAACATCCAATCCATCTAATGCAAGAAATCAAATAGGATTAGAAAGCAACATCTACATTGAAATTAATGTGTCTAATGCAAGAAATCAAATAAAATTAGAAATCGATATCTACATTGAAATCAATGCATCTAGTGCAAGCAATCAAATATAATTATAAATCAACATCTACATTCAAATCAATGCATCTAGTGCAAGCAATCAAATATGATTAGAAATCACCATCTACTCTGAAATCAATGCATCTAGAGCAAGCCATCAAATATAATTAGAAATCAATATCTACACTGAAATAGTGCAAAAAATCAAATATGATTATAAATCATCATCTACACTGAAATCAGTGCATATTGTGCAAGAAATCTTCTTCCCTCTTCCCCCCCTCCCATCATCTATATCTATATCTCCCTTCATCTCTCCTTCTTTGTCTCTCCATCTCACTCCCCCAAACACACAAACACTCTCTTTCTCCATATATATCTACCTCTCTCTCCCTCTCTCTCTCTCTCCCTCCCTCTCTTCTTCCATCTGTTCACCTGCCATCTATATCTTTATTTCCCTTTGCCTCTCCTTTGTCTCTCTATATCACCTGAAAAACATATGAATTCTTTCTGTATATATATCTACCTCTCGTCCCTCTTACTCTTCCTCTCCCTCTCCCTTTCCACCCTTCTTTTTCTCTTCTCTCCTACTCTCCTCCCTCTCCCTCTCTCTCTCCACTTTTCTCTCTTTATGCTTTTCTTCTTACCTACCTCTTTCTCCCCCTCTAACTCCCTCTCTATCCCTCCCTCTCTCCTTTCTGGCATGTCCTCTCTCTCTTCCTTCCTTATTGTCCCTTTCTCTTCCACCTCATTCTATCCCCCTCCCCCCCCTCTCTTCGCCCTCCAACTCTGTCACTATCTACCTCCCTCTATCCTTTCTCCTTCTTTGTCTCTTTATCTCACTTCAAAACATAAACACTCTCTCTCCATCTCTCCTCTGTCACTCGCTCTCTCTCCCTCTCCACTTTTCTCTCTCAATGTCTTTCTTCTTCACCCCCTCTCTCATCCTCCAACTCCATCTCTATGTCTTCCCTTCCCTCCTCCTCTTTCTAGTCCTTCCCCTTTCACCCTTTCCCT
Organism: Pinus tabuliformis; assembly: GCA_031772625.1. Lineage (NCBI taxonomy): Eukaryota > Viridiplantae > Streptophyta > Pinopsida > Pinales > Pinaceae > Pinus > Pinus tabuliformis. The sequence goes on from CM062813.1 coordinate 226,305,208, forward strand.
CCTAACTCCCTCTCTCCCCTCTCTCACTCCCTCTCTCTCTCTCTCTCTCTAACCTTGTCCCACACGCCCTCCACCCCTCCTCTCTCTCCCTCTCTATCTTCCCTCTATCCTTGTCGCTATCTATCCCTACCTCTATCTTTGTGTGTCCCCCCTCTCTCTCTCTTACCCTTCTCTCCCTCTCTCACTCCTCTCTTTCTCTCTCTCTTCATTCCTCCTCTTCCCTCTCCTTCATTATATCTCCTCCTTTCATTATATCTCCTCCTCTCCCTTGCCAGTGCCCCTATCTCTCCACCTATATCACTATATGTCTTTGTTCTTCCTTCTATAGAGTTAATATATTTCATGATATATTAATATGTATTATAATATAACAAATTGAATATTATATTAAATTTAATATTGCATTAATCTAAAGTTATTAAACTTATAATATCAATATTAGATTTAATGATGTTTTTTTATAGGGCATGATAACAAATTTTATAATAAAACTACATGAAATTAGTATTTTCAAATATTACAATTTTGATGAGGAAATATTTATGTCTTTTAAGATTAATATATCCTAGGAGATGGTTTTTCTTTTTAAAGATTCATTTTACAAATGTTTAGTTAAAATAAATACTAAAATATTTTGGAGCATGATTTTAGATTCTTTGTGTTGAATTAATCTTTTTCCTTGGATTTAAGAAATGACATTAGCTTTAGTAAAGAGTAAAAATATTTAAAGTTTTACTCAATTTGGAATTTTAATGTGCTAATTTTTTCTTAAAGGTAGATTTATAATCCATTTAAATTCACTTATATGATAAATGAACTATTAAAAGTATGAGATAATTTACTATACATTCAAATTCATTGTTATATTTTAATAATAAATCTTATTCCAGTAATAAAATTTAAAAGTTATATATAATTTTTTTTTCTGAGTAAAGACTATTCTATTAAGTTAAAGAAAAGAGAAAAATATTTACAAAGAGGTAGCAACCTCTGAGGGGGCAAAAACCAGCCCTCTGTCAGAAAAACTCCGGCCCTCGGCACTTGACTGATTGTTTACATAAATAGAGACGAGAGCCCAGGACTCATAATCCCTATACAACATCACCAAAAAGCACAGACAAGAAGACGATAGATCAGTACAATGACACAGGACTGACGGGAACATTCGCAGCAACACAAAACTGCGTAACAAAAACCACCATGTTATCGGACTGTCGTCGACCAAAAAGCGGTTTCCGTAAGGACAAGCCCGATAAAGCCTCCTGTTGGCGTGTGGCGTCCGCCTGACGTCATCCAGTCTGGCTTTTCGGGGCGTAAAGTTCCGCCAAAAAAGGCCTTCCGAAATCCTCCTCCGCCGTTCGATCGTCTCCATCAATCCTCGCCGTTGATTGATTCTGCCCGCGGTGGTAACTCTGCGTCATCGCTGTGGGCCTTGCCCGGAGAACTGACCCATTCAATCATTATATTGTCTTCAACGTCCGTGATACTGCGCCCAGGTGGCATCACCGGATACAGAACAGTGTCGGAGAACTGCGCCGGCCCGCAGAAAATGACCTCCTCGTGTGAGGAAGTTTGCTGAAGACCTTCATCCTCTTCATGAATTTCATCTTGCTGCATCTCTGGAAGATTGGGGGAAACCTCTACCCTGCCTCCTTGAGTGTCCTCGGAATTCTGGGAGAGATTTCGATCAATTGAATGTTCGGCAGAGCCAGGAGGGTCATCTTCTTCCTCTGAGAAGTTGACCGTGATAGTGGCAGTGATATTAGGCTTGTGAAGCTTGCTCTTGAAAGTTAAGCGGGAGGTGCGGAAAGAGCTTGAGCGGGATGGACCAGAGTGATCGGAAGGTGGAGAAGCAGGTGAGACTGAGACCAGCCTGGAGAAGCGTCAAGGAGCAGGACCTCCCCTTCCTCTACCCCTCCCCCGTGTGCCTGAATGTCTTCCCCTTCGGGAGCCACCGCGAGGTCGAACCATACTAGCAAGAAGAGGTAAGCAGATGAGGCCGACCTGTTGCAGGTTTCGGTGGAGTGCCGATGGCCTCCAAATGCTTATCTCTGTGCCTAACTCCTGAGAATCAATACTACCTGGGATATCTCTACTAGAATGAGCCAGAGAGAGTGCTGGGCTCTGGGCAATTGATATAGATCTTGATATCATCCTGAGGTACTTACCGCACTTGCTGTTCACCCAATTCTCCCTTAATGGGATTTGATGTTCTGACAAAAATCGCCTACTTGCTCTACGCTAGCATCCCACTCCAGCGTCGCTCGTATTGATCTCCTCCCTCAGCATAGCTTGATAGCATGCTAGCATTAATGAACCATAAATGCTCCTCTTATGCCGCTTGCACCAGTCTTTCACCTCGCCCGCTACCATCTGCTCATGTGGCGACATTAACTTCTCATATTGACACCCGCATCCGGGTAAAAGTTATATATAATTTAAGATTGACCAACATTAACCAAATTATTTTACACATCAGGGTCATACTAATTGTAGAATGTGCCTCTCGACACAACAAGGTGTTATTACTATCAAGCAATAGTTTGGATTAACCACTAAATACATCATGCTCGGTTACTCAGTAGCACCAAGAAATAGTTTGGATTAACCACTAAATACACCACGCTCAATTACTCAATGGCAACAATGTTAATATTATTTCTCTTTCATTCCAATGGACTACATTTATATCACGTATACATTTCCATTTATACATATTATATAATTGCTAATTAATATTAAATTAAAATTTTAAAAATCCAATTCCATATTTTTTTAAATATATTTTTCTCTAATTTCTTCATAAAAGTAACTTTCTTCATAGTTGATACCCTCACGTACTCCCAACTACATGATGCACGACTTCCGGATCAATCTCGTTCACCGATTGTTTATATGGATTGGATTTACCCTACTTTCAAGAGATTGTGTAACCATAATTGTTCTTCGTTACCCACCTTTGAGCTCGACACGGAACTTTATAGAAGAAAAAAAAAAGACTCTGATTTTCCTGAATGCTTTGTTAGTTCAATATCTAGCGAAACCCTTTTCTTACATCAAATTTATCAAAGGTGGCAATATTTATATAGTCATATTGATTCGCCATGATCTATTTATTTAACTGTGTAGCTTTGTAGTTTATCCATTTTGCCAAATATGTTTTGAAACATCTCCTGTAGTTATGTGGAGTGTCACTATCTGCTTTTGAGAGTAAGAAAGTCCAAACCAAAAGGCATCTTGCATCCAGGGAATATTTAAGCAGTATATGATAATCTGGTACTTGCTCCAAATTGGAAAAATAATATTATAAAATGTAAAGTTTGTACATGTCTAATTGTATGTTAAGTTTCAGCACTGTCCTTAACAAACTTTCAACAAACTTTCTGAGCGCTACTTGAAGAACTCACTGAGTATTGGAAGAATCACTGCATTTTTATGGAATCTGTAATTTCCACTCTAAGGATCCTAGTTAGTGGTTTGGAAAGTTTATTAACATCTACGGGTTTTTGTGTAATGGTAAACTTCTCCATGGAATAATTTACACTCTAAGGATCCTAGTTACTGGTTTTGGAAGTTTATTAACACCTATGGGTTTCTATGTAATGTTAAACTTCTCCATGGAATGAGACCCTCGACCAGGTTTGGGTTTTGATGTAAAGGTAAAATTCTTCGTGAAATCAGACTCTGGACCAAGTTTGATTCCCCCGAGCTGAGTCTCAAGGGGGGTGTTGGAAGAATCACCACACCTCTATCGAGTCCCTAATTTCCATCTTGGGGAGCTGCATTGGAAGGGGGTGTTGGAGGAATCACCCCACCTCTATGAATTCCCTAGTTTCCACATTGGGGATCCTAGTTACCTATTTGGTTTGGAAATGTTACCAACACCCTACACCTCTATAATTTCCACCTTGCCGATCCTAGTTACCAATTTGGTTTGGAAAGTGTTATCTCAAAATCAAGCCCTGGAAGGCTGCAAACCAGGAAGACTTCAAGTAACTGTTTCAAACCAATCTTTTGACTAAGGCTTAGCCTCCTTAGCCTGAGAGGGCTCTCTCAAAGGGTTATTGATTTTGATTAAGAATAAGATGGCTAACTCTTGTGAAATAACAGTGATAAATATGAAGGTTGGACAAACATTTCATAAGTTTCCATTGGGCCTATGGAGTCAATCACACTTCAGTAAACAATGATACTGCCTTTACATAGAAGTCAGGGCACTTAGCATTTGAAAATTCAGAACACAACACATATGGAGCCACAGCTCGTAAATGCACACAGGAAATCAGAGAACAATCAGTGAATTCTGAGGGATTGTACACCTATGCAACTATAAAGACATTAAGGAAAAGATAAAATCATACATTCTGAACATAGAAATCCTTCATGAATCCTGAGAAGAAAAGCAGCCAAATTATATTACTGAACTCTGTCTTTACATAAGCCAAAACAGTACTCTGTTATAAAATTTCCAACCCTCATTACATTGTTGTTTCAGCTATATATAGAAACCTTATTCTAACTAAATCGAGCTTCCTCCTCCAGCATGAGGGGAATTCGATAACTACCTCTAATGACACCTATCAGCTATTTAACCAACTAATAAATACAATAAAGTGCTGACTGGAGTTTTTAAAGAGTTCTAAATTAACTATAACTCTAACTCCTTTTTCCATGCATATGGCTTCTCCTTGTTCTTTGACACCTGGTCTTCTTTTCGATTTGGCTGAGCTGGATGTTTAATACTCCATATCGACCTTGAACACTGAATCTTTTAACTGCTCAGAAGTATTAGGAGATTTCCCTTACTTCTCGGTTCCAGTTTTCCTCAAATTGCTCGAATGTACAGAAGTATGTCTTCTAGCCTTTATTAACCCAAAATATGGACCACTGCCACGTTCTTGATGTGTTGTAAGCTGCATCGATGGACATGTGTGCAGGCAAAAGTTCCTTGTATGCAAATCATTTGATACCTCTTGAACGGTGATAAAGGGACTTTACAACAAAAATTTAAAATTGGGTCGAAATATTCCACCTTTTTAAAGCATCCACCTGTCTTGATCTGATTTACTATTGTTGCTCCAGCTGATGTCTTGCATACCCTTTTGGCATTTCCCTTTCAAAATTCCCGCTCATAATACAAAACTGCCTGTCTGCATTAAAATCATCACCTACAGCAGTTTCGTAGCGCTACGAAACTGCTGAATTATTTGAAAAAGCTTGTCTTTGACCCGAGATCTTTATCACCCAAACATTTGATTGCCAAAAACTCCCTTCGACTTTTCATATGTATAACAGGGATTTACATTTCTTCAAAACAATAAGACCAAGCAAATTTGACAAAATTTGGAACAAAACTTTTCTTGCAAAGAAAATTCATTTAGCAGGTAACTGGCCTAGCTGTGCCTTCAGGTCTTCAATTTTCTTCTTCATAGCTTTATTTCCAGCTCTTAGTTGCATATTTATCCTTCTAATGTACCTGGCCTCTCTGATTGCTAGTACTGTCCAGGTGTGAAATTGTGCATGGCCATCAACTACTGAATTCAACTGGTTTTCTAGGGTTTCAATCCCTTTCCACAGAGCTTTACGATAATTTGGATACATGATTGCACGTTTTCTAACAGCTTTCTTCAATTTGGCAATCTCATATCTAGCTGCTTCTAATTGGCTCTTTATGGCTACTATATTATCTCCTTGAGATGTGGTGACTGTTCTGCTTGTATCTTTTTGCCTAGCTTTCCCGGTTTCCTCTGTTCTTGGCAGCGCTTCTTTTACTTGCTTCCTTGTAATAGGTCTTCTGGGTTTAAAAATAAATTCTTCACCTGGCTCATCAAATTTAAGCCTTTTTGAGGCCTTAGGCTTCTTGGTACCTTCTTGCGGTGACTGTGTCAAATCAATATGAACTGGTTCAGACTGCTCGAATTCAATGGCCTGTAATAAATCATTCAAGCTTGCCTTAGACACTGGGCTCTCTTCAACAACTATGGCTTTACCCTTTTCCTTCTTTATCTAGCTTCTTGTCCTTACCCTTGAGACTGCTTCAGCTCTGCTTATTTCAAGTATAGTCTTCTTATCTAGAGTTTTTTCTTTTATTGATTGTTGAGGTTGATCTTGAATGATTAGTGGCTTCACTGGTTTCCTTTGCTGTGACTTGATTTTCCTTTTAGCTCTTGCTTCTTTTTGGAGCTCAGCTATTGTGAATTCTTTCGCTGGTTGTGGAGTAAGGCCAGTCTTGCTTTGGAATCCAACCATGAAAATAAATGAATTCCAGTCTCTGCCTATCTTTTGGAGGCCATCTAAAATTAACAACTTAATCAAACCATGATGAAACAAAGAGGTTTCACAGTCCTCTTTCCTCAACTGCACCTTGTCACACATCTTACTCAAACTGCGAAATAAATAAAAAGGAATGTCTATGGAGACTTTCCCAGTGAAATGCAAAAGCAGTTTGAAATGGTAAGAATAAACCTTATTGTACCTTCCTTCACAGGTCAAGTATTTCTGTATGCAGGTGAGAAGAAGAGCATAATGTTCCTTGACATAATTCCTGGGCACTGCTTTTGTTAAATCTTCGTTTACATATGCCTCCTTTAAAAACTCCTTACAAGGATTCATATCAAACTTAAAATTTTTAAACCATTCTTCTTGTCCTCTTGGGATCTCTGTCACATCAGATATTGCTTCTGGAGAAACTTTTACTTCTAACATGACTACCTTTGAATTTAAACAAGTGAAGTTTAGCGCAAATTCTTTAGTTACCTGCGCATGTCCTCCTTGTAGCTTTTTACAAAAGCTCTAGCACCCGACATCTTTGAACGATTTCTTCACACCTTCATCCCTCAGTGTTATGTCCAAGCCCTCAGGTTCAGTCCTCTGGCATTTACCGGATCTGTGCTCTTTTTTCTCCATTTTTCCTTCGAGATCTTCACACACAAAGTCTAACAGCTATGGTTGCAATGGTGATTCAACTCCTTTTTAATTCAGCCTCGCTCGAAATCAGCCTCGCTTGAAATCAGCCTCGCTTGAAATTCAAATTCTTTCATTTAAAACTCTTCAATACATAATCAGGCAGATTTGTCACTCATGCAGCACTTACGACTATCGTTAAGGTCTATGCACGGTCAAATCCCTTGGGAATGATATTTCTGTGCATATCAATAGATCTAGTGGTATGGTAGTGGCAAATAAGCGTTGAAACATGATACGAGAGGTACATAAACTGACATGAGTAGACACAACTGGTGACTCACCTATCGGACTTGACATTTCGGGAAAGATTCGTTGCGAAATGCACGAATCCACGATTTCGTAGCGCTATTAGTTTTAAATTCTAATGATGCGCTGCGAAACGGCCTAATCATGACGCGCTTCGAAATTGCTTAACCATAATTGCGCTGCGAAACTGGCAAATGGGATTACGCTGCGAAATCACTAAAAGACACGGTGACTCGGATAAGACAAGACATGGCTATGGAATAATGATGGGTGGAGGAGGACCAATAGGAGTCGAGTATGGTTTGAGTTAAAAACTTTTAGAACTCCAAATCCTAAGTGAGGAAAAATAAAATGAAATCAACTTAACAGAGACCTTTGACATCGGACTAGGACAAACAATTATATGCATCAAATTTTTAGTTCTAAGTGATAACAGAAAGGTTACCAAAACCCTACACTTCTATGCAATCGGTAATTTCCATCCTCGGAATACTAGTTACTGGTTTGGAAAGTTTACCAACACCTGCAGATTTTGGTGTAATGACAAACCTCTTCATGGTATCAGTTCTTGAACCCTAATTTGATTCCTCTTAATTGTGTTTAAGAGAGATATTAGAAGAATCACCACATCTCTATAGAATCTGTAATTTCCACTCTAAAAATCCTAATTACCCATTTTAATGTAACGGCAAAACATCATAAAATTCTTAATGCGTTGTGTGACACCCCCTATCCAGTTCACAACCAAAACCGACACAAACTCAACTGAAGATTTCTCTACCTTGGTGAGGTAAAGAGGGTAACCCTCCGCCCATCTTACCCACCAGACTTATTCTTCTCGTATAGTTACATTGCCAAAATAGCTCTATTTTAGTACATCATGCGCCAAAATTCAAGAATCAGTTGGTGGGCGCTACGTGAAGGATGAATCATTCTTACGGGATTTATAAAAAATATTTTATAACAAACTCATTTCAAGTTTACAAAGGATTTTTCGGCGAAGATCACATGAGACATCATTTGTCGACGCGTTTCGAACCAACCAGTGTGGTTCATCCTCAGGACAAGTTGAAGAAACAGATCCAGCTTAGCAGGTTAAATAGACAGAGCAAAGCCTCCAACGGCTAAAAAGACAACAACTACTTTTGACTAGGTCCAGGGATCAAAAACCCTATTTACTAAAAAAGTTAACCTAGGGGGGCTAGTCCTTTAAATAAAATAATAGTGTGATAAAAAATATTAATAGATAATTAAAATATTAAAAATAATTAAACAGTTATGTTCGATTAGTACCTAAAAATAATTCCTAATAATAATTAGTTAAAGATAAATAATTAAAAATTATATCTAAAAGAAAAAATTAATCTAGAGAAGAACAAGTCCCTTAAAAATAATATTATGATAATAGTTAAATACCAATAAATAATTAAAATTTTAATAAATAATCACGGTCGTTTTGACAGTCCGATCCGAGTGGCAGATAAAAGGTATGATAAATGGATAGCCCTGTAATTTCTCCTCTCCACTGCTCTGCAGCAGCCCCTCAAGGCCCACGTTAAAAAAACAGATCGACAACTTGGTTTACACCACAGGTTTGTTGTTTTGTTCTTTAACAGTTTGGCCCTGAGATAAAAGCCCAGTTTTTTTTATAGGAATTTGTACCTATAATGTGGTCACAAAAATTGGAACACATTTTCACTATTATAATTTATAATCCAAAAGCATTATGATTTAAACATAAGCCAATTGAGGATTTTAGATATTTGCGCTATTTGAGTACAAAATTGAAACCTGTAGGGACGTTATCGGTATAATCTGAATTTAGTATAGTTAAAAAGAGAAGAGACCATGAATGATCTGAGTTTTATGAAATGATGAGAATTTAGTATAGTTAAAAAGAGAAGAGACCATGAATGATCTGAGTTTTATGAAATGATGAGAATATGTTATGATTTAGGTAAGTATTAAAATTATCTACTTAACTACATTATAATGTATTTTTATCTTTTAATAAAACTCATGTTATTTTTGGATTTTAAATTTATATTATATACATTGAAAATAAAGTAAATTATATAATTAGTATTTTATATGTATATATGTTTATGGGGCTTTGGATTGACAATGAATGGGTGCATTATTAAGCTACTCTTTACGATAGGTTACTGGTTCAAATCCCTTGTGGGTACTTACATATAAAAATATATATATATATGCTTTTGTTCTAAAAAATAAAAATAAAATAATTTTTTTCAAAAACATAATATATAATTTATTTTTTAGGTTACAATTAAGTTAGAAATAAAATTGGTGTATGAAACTTTGTAAAACGAGACTCTCCTTCCTTATATAAATAAATTTATAATTTCATAAAACACATATTTATAACTATTTAACCCACCTAAAATAATATTAAATATTTAACATTATAAAATTTTTAATATAAATAAATTTATAAATTTTAAATTAAATTTAATATTTAATATAAGTAAAAATAATTTTAAATTTAAAAAATTGAAAATTTTTATCACATAATAATTGTAACTCATATATATCTATATATACGATTATTGTATATATTTTGTATACTACAAAATCAATAAAAGTCATTATAACATAAAATTAAAGAAAACAAAAAAAATATCTTTCATCATAAATTTAATTATACTTATCTTTCATTATACTTATAATAATTTTACCTAATTACATGTCATAGTTATACTTGCTTTTTATTTCCATGTTATAGTGATGCAATTTTTTTGGGTAGTTATTGATATAGTTTACATTGTCAAAAAAGTGCATTATTTTTGGCCAAAAGAAATTATGCTTATATTTCAAAATTTGTTTACTATACTCAAAATTTTTATGAAGAAATGAGTTGAGAGAACTTCATAGAACACATAAAATTGTTTTAAAAAGAATAAAATTCTGGTATAGATATATAAATTTTAATTAAAACTTAAAATATTTTAAAATAAAACTAAAATTGTTAATGAAAAGAAACTTTAAGAGAAAAAAATTTCAGTATAAATCATATGGTAATACATTTGTCAACGCGTTTGGAACCAACAAGTGTGGTTCATCATCAAGACAAGTTGAATAATCAGATCATGGCTACAAAATTAAATAGGGAGAGCAGATCTTCCAATGGCTAGAATAACAACTATAATAGATCATACTGGAAAAAAACGGCTAATATAGACTTGACTATTCAAATTGAATAATTAATATGTTAAAAATATTATTTTAATACCCAGATACTACTGGGGAATATTTATAAAATTGATAAAAATGATAACTTAAAATAATGGAACTAGGAAAATTAACAGTTATTAATCAAGAGGATATGATAATAATTCATAAAATATTATTATAATAATAAGGTTAATTTATTAATAATGGCAAGGTAACTAATCAATAAATTTAATAGAAATGTTATTTAATGGGTCAGAGTATCAATAGATCTAGGGATATTAGTAATTGAAAGTATTTAATATTAACAAAAATATTATTAATTATTGTTATACTATATATATTCGACTAGTGAGGTAATAATAGATACTATTATATTCATGTTGAAGTATTATTCTAATAATTAATGGTTAGGGTAACTAGGGAAATTAGTAATAATAAGGATTTATTGTATTATTATTATTACTATAATAGTGTTATAATAATAGTATTATTATTGAAGGTAACTAAATTATATGGATTTATTGGTAAAGTTGTCTAATTTAGCTATAAGAGTATAGATAGTCAGGGAAAGGATAGTCACTCAAAAATAAGAAATCAAGGGAGATTCCTAAAGAGGATCAAAGGATTAAGGCTAAAGAGAGCAGGTTAAGAAAATATTAATATAAGAAAATTATAACCAGCTATAAATAGAGGGAGGGGAGGAAGGGGAAGAAACGATTAGGAAGAGAGGGCTGGAATCTAGCAACTGCTGATCTTCCAACCGTCATCCCTATTGAGATTACTTGGTCTTCTTTTGATCTCAATGGCTTCCCTAAATTTTCGGTGATGGAACTGTGCAACTTTAGCAATAACATTGGCCTCCTCAATACACACATGATGTTTGGTCTTCTCCGCATGCTCTGCAAGTGCGGAAGACTTGGTTCTCCTATGTTTTAGGTCAACTGTGTGCTCATTAATCCTTTGATTAATAAAGCGTTCAATTTCACCAATATAAGGGGTCCCACAGGAACAAGGAATAATATAAACACCCTTCATGTCCTTAGAGTTGATAGGATCCTTCACTAAACATAGGGATTCACGAATGGTGTTAAGGGGTCTGAAGGTCGAGGGAACATTATGCTTCTTGAGAATCCTAGCGATCTTATCAGTGGTCCCTTGAACAAAGGGTAGGTGGACCCCTCAGATTCGATCTTTAGGTTCTTTTTTAACAATCGAATTCCTGGAAGCTTTATAATCTTCTCAAATTATAAAGTAAATTACAAGATCAGTAAAATTACCAAAAATATTTCAAAATTACTGTAAAATATTTCAAATATATTGTCATAAATTTTATTATCTTAGAGGAAATATACATTTGGAATGTTTAATATTAAGTAACGCTAATATCATATGACCTTAAACTATTTAGTAAGCTATACATCCCACTTAGCACCCCATGCATCCTCTCTTCACCTTCATGTTACCTTCATTCACCAAATTCCATCCTTTGGTTTCGCCACGTCATCTTCTCTTGACCATGTTGATCACTCTGTCTTCTTCTTCTTCTATCCCTCTAAATAAGTCATAATCACATATCTATGACTACTATAAGTGGGCATGGAGTTATAAGAATATTGAAAATATTTCATTTTTGAGGCTTCGATGTTTAAAATTAGGTAACTATTTACGCAATGAAAAAGTATTAAGGAATCATTAAAATTAATTGGAAATTCATCTACGGATTTCATGTTGATTAATAAGGTTGGGAGAAATGTGTGGAGAGTTGGAAATGATTATTCATTTTTATAAGTTTAGAATGTTAATTGTACATAGGAAAAATTTATATAGACCAACTTGCAGCCTTTGAATAGTGCAAAGTGTAACTTTGATCACAATTCAATCAAATCACTATCATTCCCTTGACCTCTAATTTGAGTTTGTTTATTATGTTTCACAATTGAGCATATTATAACTTGAGTTCTCTTTTATTATTTTAATTTATAATTTTATGGGATTGTTTATTCCACACGTTTACCCCTTCATGTGGTGGGTTACTTCTAGATTTAGGACATGGTTCAAGAAATATGGTGATTTATGCATTTTAAGGCCCTTATATCTTTCCCACTCACCCCAAATATATATTTCATGGATAATGGATGGTTGTCACAATTTGGTTCTATGTTCTATGATTTTATGCCATCATAGATTTGCTAGCACTTCTCATTATCTAATAGAATTTTATAATACATTGACAAAAAATCATACATGTAAATTTAGATTAAATATTGAAAAATAAGATAAATCCATGTTGAATGGGGTCATGTTTGATATAATTTCCCTTATTTTGGTGTTTGATTAAAGATTGTAGATAGCTATTTTCAACTTAATTTATATAATTGAACATAATTTGTTAAGTGTTGAATGGTATTGTACCCATTCTTTTCATTGGCCATATAACATAAGAATGCATTTTAATCTAAAAATTCATTTAAATCTTCAACATTGAAATATTGTTTCATATACAAAAACCTTATAATATTGACAAGCTTGGTTTTTACAATATCATTTTTGGTTTTATGAATATGTAGATCGATTGTGAGTTTTTACAAATTGTGATTGTATAAATGAATCATAAGTTCCACGAATGTAATTGATTCTATTAGATCCTCTTTATATTTAATTGGTTGCGTGTTTTTAAAAATAATGATGGAAGAAAGAGAACAATGAAGTTTACTTTAGTTCTATTACATTAAAGTATAACATTCCATAAGTACAATAAAATTATACTAACTCAGTCATGTTTTACTTTAGGCTTAATGTCCATTTTGTTAATTTTTTGTTATATAAAATTTAAATTTATAAAAATATATTACATATTTATATTTCAAGTGAGAATCCTTTTGATGTAGCAAAGATCTTAAGTAGCGCCTGTATGGGAATATTGGGCAATGGTCATCAAGGGGGTTCAACTATGCTAGGTTAGGCTTGGCTTATTTGATTTTTTTTTAAATCCAAAGAGAACTCACAACCTAAAGTGGGGAGGTACATAATTATTTAGGCCATGGTGAAAGAAATAGTGAAACTAACAAGCAACGAACCCATAAACACATTGACTCATTCAATCGACCAATAATTTTTCACCCAAACTAAGAGGGAACCAAATTGTAATCATGTGACTTGTAGCTAACCATTTCATGGTTAGAGGTAATTCATGGATTCAAGAGCATACTTCATGTTCTTATATGCCTACTAATAGCCAAGGGTTGAATAACCCTATCTAAATCATAAGCTTGTATCCCCAATGAGAATGATATAGATTTGAATGACTTCAATAATAGAGACTAAGGTTAGCATTATTTGTTCATGGAATAAAAGAAATGGGAATGGGACTAAAATAAAGGTAGGCTAATGGGATTCCCATTAAACATCACTACCAAATGCAGAATGATGAGACATGGAGCATATAGAAAAATGTGAATACTGAGAACCAAAAATTTTCATAGTTGACCTAGAGGAATCAAATAAAAGATAGAGATAACTCACAAACTAATGCTAGGAGGGATATACTTATTCATGAAATGGTGTGAGTAGTAATGAAACATGTAAACATGGAATAAACAAACATTCCCAGTTGTTGATCTAGCCATGAATTCTATGCCCAAACTAAGATGGAGTCCAATTGTACATGTGTGACCTATAGCTAAGCATTTTATGGTTTGAGGTACTTCATGCCTTAAAGAGGAAACATCATGTTTTGAGGTTTAATATATAGCTAAGGATAGACCTGCATGGAAACAATACAAACAATACATATTTAGTAACCACTAGTATTCATTGATGTTGTTAAGAAAGTACCACAATTTCCTCTTTATTCTTAAGCCAATAATCCATTTCTGCATCTCCTCAAACTAATGGAATGTAGAGAAATTAGATGGAAACTAGGTGAAGGGCACTCGATTTTTTTGTTTAATTCATACATCATCTATTTCAATTAATATAATGGTGTTCCATTGGTGTTCAAGGAATCATTATTCTCTTGGAATATTACTTTCAATAGATAATCAACATGTATAAACCCATTTATGGTGATATGCAAATTTGAAAGACCCACACTAATCTCTCACCCATATTCTCTCATGAGAACAACTGACATATGATTATTGTTTGTGTTTAACCCTTAACTGATGTTACATAGACATGTGAAAATTCTTTTGTATATGCTTAGAAGTCAACTATGACAATGCTTAACTATATGTAAAAGAATTTAGATATATTATTCTTGGAACTCCTTCAATGTGTTGGGTTGTGTTATATTCTTTCAATGACTAACCTATGTAGTGAACCGGGGGGTTAGAAGGGGGGCGTAACCCCCCTTTGTTGCGTTGATTGCACAGTGGGCGGATCACAGGGGGAGTGGCAGCCCCCCCTTTCCGGGGGGTTTGATGGGGATGGGTAGCCCCACTCTATGGGGTTCGGGGCAACGCCCCGGGAAATTTTTTTTGGACTCTATATTAGGTTGGGCGAACCTACCTATTGTTTTCGGTCCATGGTATTGGATGCTTCGGCATGTATAAATATGTATTGTAACATTGAAAGGAAAACAATGCAAAATCAAGCTGGTAGTCCCAGTTTTGGGATCCAGGGGAAATCTCTGTGTATATGTGTTTTATGTGTTATGCTCACGCATTGTTTATTTTCTATGTTTTAGAATTCATATGCAGGTAATTTCTGTACATGGTTAAAACCTACACAATGAACCCTTTATTAGTTATTAATGAACTATCCAACACGCTTCTCTTATCTTCAAACAAGGTATAGTCCTAATTCATTTCAACTTTCTCTTTGCCCCCACTTTCGAAGCATGCTAGACTATAGATGTTTCAGGCTATGTGTTTGTGTCGATCATGATATATTAGCATTCTACATGGCCTTGGGTGTGTCTTAATTCTAATCATACTTCACTATCATATGTTTCTTTCATGGAACTTATAATTGATTATTTTGGTCTTTTGGCAGTACCATTCATTATAGATGTTTCTTCCCAATAAATTTTATAGTTTTCTTTTGTGGCACTAATAATTGATTCTTTTGGTAGGGCCATTGGTCATGGATGGTTTTTCCCAATAATTTTTTTAAGTATACAAAATGATAAAATTTATGCATTTGTTTTTTAAAGGTATGGTTGGCTTTGTCTTTTCGGGGTTTAGCGGAATTAACTTAGACTCAGACACAACACCTTATAGTATGTATATTATGTGAGAATAAAAAAATTAATCAACATGTTGTAGGAGTGCTGATATGGAAGGGTGTATTATTTAGGTTTTATATCATATTTATAAGATAATTAGAACTATAGCTACATACATATAATTTACGTTTTTCTGCAAATTGTTAGTTTCACATTTTTTATTCTTTCAACATTTTGTGAGCCCAATGTTAGTTTGCGATTGTAGGATCTTTTTAGCAACCACTTGATCACTTTTTATTGAATACTGTTTAAATTTTAATTTGGTTTTGAATTAATAGTTTGAGTGATTGCCAATATAGTTTGTTTTTTTTTATTTATTAGACATTAATTTTAAGAGATATATTTGGTTCTTTAAAGGTTGAAGAAAATAAGTAATATTGAAAAAAATTTCATATGCGGAATTAGAATATTTAAACTTTCAATAAATTATAATTTATTGATATATCTAATTTGTTAACTATTAAATATATTCTTAATATAATAATAATAATAAGAAGTCATTATAAACTTTAACTAAGATACTAATTCACTATGAAATAAAAAATAAAATAAAAATAAAACACAACAACCTTTCCACTCGTAATAAAATTTCGAAGAAAATGCTCAAAGGAGCATGGATGTATGTGTACACAATAACTTGGTAGTAGCAGAATAAATTTTCGAAGTAGCATGAAGGTGTTATGAAAATTTATCGAAATGTTCTTGTAAAGCAATGCTAGAAAAACTCCGGTCAGAGTTTTAAGTATCATGAATGTGTATGTATAATTTCTTAGTAGTATGAATAAATTATTAGCATATAATAATTTGTCAATACTATGTAATTTTAAGTAGCATGAAGGTATATACAATAATTTGTTATGAGTAAACTTTTTGAATAGTATGAAGGTGTATGTGACTATTTATTTGATAATTTTTTTAAATAGTATGAACGTGTATAAGATAATTTTATTAGAATTTATTTGGGAATACATTGTTGGGAAAATGGGTAATATTTTAGTTTTTTTACAAGTTTTAGTTTTAAAAATAAAATGTAGAAAAAAAATGTCAAATCGGTTTGGTTGGTATTACTTAATTTGTATTTATTTATTTTTATGAAATATTTCATATAAATAAATATGGATGAATATTTTCTCCAAGAAAATATGTATTTATTTAGAAAATCATAATTGGTATTTTCTGCAAATTAAATGTTACTATTTATAAAATCCTATTTTCAAAGTGTATTTTTATTTTTTTAGGGAACCATCATTAATATTTTTTACAAATTGGATGTTGAGGCTAATGGTAAGTGTGGAACCATTAAGAAGAATCAAACTTCAAGGAATAATATAAAGGATTTGTTGAAAAATATAGCAAGAAATTTTCAATTTGATTTTATTTTGATTAAATTGAGAAAATTTGAATTTCCACATCATAGATAACTTGGATGATATTAACTTGTGCGACATGGCTTGTGTCGCCCAATTTACTCAGTAAATTCGAGTTGGAGGAGTTAGAGTTCAGTTTTGCATGTGTGATTGCTAATTTGTAGTAATCAAGGTTAGTTATCTCATGTTGTTTTTAGTTAAACTAGTTCCAAGTTTTGGAGGAACAAGTGGAAGGTCAGTTAAGCAGTGGGACTTCAGTAAAACTCGGTGATCATCCAGTTATCTAATCAACCAACCAAAAATATCTAGTGCATGAAGATAATTTTAGTTACTGATTTGAGGTGGAAATTCCAAGGCAGTGTAACATCAATTGTAGACTAGTCTTGAGTGTACATGTGTTGCATGCAATTAGATGATTGTCCTAAAGGAATTATGCAATTCAATTGAGGAAATTTCCTAAATAACAAGGGATCTTTCCTCAAGGAAAAATGCGAGGAAATAGGAGTTCAAGCCGAGGAAAAATTTGGCTAATTCTAGGTCAGAGGGCTTCAATCAACAGAGAGATAGGTTGTGCACTTGCAAGGTGAGCTCAATTGAGCAAAGAAATTGTAATACATCTCTATTCATTTGATTAATGCAAGAAAACATTGGGGTTTTTTGCAGTTTTATCTCCTGAGATCGAAATATTTTTTGCATATGTATTATTATTTCTTGCATGTCTAAGAATTTTTGTTCTAAATTGTGAATTAATGTCCGATAAATTATGAGAGATATTGAACTTAGTTCATTCATAGATACATGGTTGTATGCATATGATATCTATTGGTGGTGGTTAAGCCTGTCATTTTTATAAATGCCAAATTTAGTAGAAAGACACATGTTGTGATTATGATTATGAAAATTAAGATATTTAACTCCTTTATGAATTTTGTTGTTGTGGTGGACAAAAAAACTAGTAAAGAGAGTTTGATGTGGTATTTAAAATTTGATGGGATTATAAGGGAGAAATATACACTATATTGTGCATAGAAAGAAAAAACAAGATAAAGGGGTAAGCATACCCAAGTAGAGATTTCAAGTCCCATAATATCTAATGCAAAATTGAGTAGAAATTTTTGGGATGAAGCACTTGCAACGTTTTGTCACTAGGTTTATTTATTACCTAGTTCACTCACGGGTGACAAGAAGCTAGAGGAATATTGAAGTGGAAGAAATATATGTATTTGTCACTAAAGGTTATTTCTTTGAGAATCTTATAGACATGCAACTAGAGAAAACAAGATTTTTTTTATCAAAATATATAATTTGTGTGTTGATTGGATATATTGGTCAAATGACTTCTATATGAGCACATGAGTAATTATAATTTAGATTTGATTTTCAATGAAGAGGGACATGGAGAAACTGAATAGAAAATAAGCCACTTGATGTAAGACATGTGCTACAAATAGTGGAAATAAATAAAATTATGTCATTATTAGAGAAGAAGAATGCTTAGGAATATATATATTTTTCAACATACATGATAGCCACATTGAACAAAAATACATGATATACAATCTATTTAGAAGTCCACAACACAAGGTTCAATCCCAATCGATAATATAGAGCTTGGTTCAACTCTAACACAAAATATAATTGCACATAAGGATCACATAATTTAAATCACAATCATGCTAGTCGAGGAGGACATGCAAGGTTTCCCAAAACATCTCAACAATCTAGGATAAGCCATAAATATAAGAGTCAATTTGAAAGACATGGTTATGGTAGTGAATATTTTCTCCTCCGTGCTATTAGTAAGGCCACATGATTATAATATGAATCTTTTTCATTCAATATATTCTCCTCAGATCGTAAAAAAATGTTAATGCCCCTGCCAACACCTTATTTATTCTCTCAAACTCCTACCTATTCACTGAACATAATATGTGGACTTATCTTATGATTCATAATGTTATTATATTATCAAACCCTAATTCATTTTAAAATTGACCCTACTTTTGAACACTATACAAGTCAAACATATAGACCTATAAAGCACAAAACCAAATAGAGAAATTGTTTTCATTATTGTTATGTCCTTATGAATTTTGATTTCCACAATGATATACTTAGATCGCATCATTCTCTTGTCCAGTAATGTACCACTATAGCCTTATAGTACCCATTATTCAAAATGTTACATGATAATAATGGAGCAAATGGATGAATGTCTTCCAACTATCACTTGTGAGATACTTTCTAACAGTTCTTGCATTACCCTATGAATATAAAGTGGCCCTTGAAATTTATTATCCACCATATTCCTAAACATAATATATTTATTGTTTTCATTGTGTTACAGAAGTGTCTTCCCATGACTATATAATATGCCTCCATCATAAAATTCTTAATTTCTTATAATGGGATGCATATTATCAATATTCCATTTATTCTAATCCTACAAAAGACACCTACAAGAAGCTCATATATTGTTGTTCTATTGATGAACTTTTGTTCCATGTTATAGGCATTATGTTTGGTGGGTATTCATTCAATTTTTTTCCAAGGAAAATATTGCATAAAAACCCAAGGGGTGCTTCCCCACATTCATGAATGTTATCCCCTATAAAGCCATTGATGCATGTTACTTTTCCTCACCTAGGGAGATTTGACAAGACACATGTTGGAACAAAGTTGAGAAATTCCCAACAACATTGGGTGATGACCAGTTAATAAACCCTTGGGTTCTATCCCTTTTAGTTTAAACTAAGCATGTTCTTTATATATCAAATAATATATCCTTGTACACAAATTAGACTCAGGCAAAGAATCTCCCTCCCCCTTATTTCTCTTAGTCATAGTTTTCTAAGGCATCTAGTTTAGTTCCATAGGAGCTTTTATTTTCTTACAAAAATTCCCAAAATCATTGTTAGAATAACATGAGACACATGATTGGCCTTCCTAGTAAGATCACCATATTCAAAATATATTTCAAAGCTTGATGGTCCACAAAAATTTGCAAAATGGAACTTTTGTTTTGTATCAGAGGAACCCTATAGCTGACTTGACACATAGCTACCTGTAAACCTCTGGGGGTTTACGCGTTGTCCTCCTTCATCTAAACTAGGTTCAGTACAAGGGGGATTTGAACCTGGATCTTCCTTGTATCAACAATTTAACAAACTTCAGATTAACCATTTAAGTTTCCCCCTAGGGGAAAAAATGGTACTTATTCACACGAAAACAATGCAAAATTTTTTATGATGCATATAATCACCAAAACACTTCTTGCTCCACTATAGTGTAACTATTATCTATTGGAAATGTTTTTCTATTGAAAAAAATGGATGGTACACATACCTATCATTTTCCTATGGTAGGTAAAATCTAATCACAATCCGTAAACATTCCACAAATAAAAATTGTGTTTCAAAATGTGACATGTGGCAAACTACGATATGGGCCAAAACAATTCATTCAAACACTTTTGTTATTTTTTCAATCACGTTGCTAAATTTACCATGATGATTATGAACCATTGGTTCAAAACATTAGGATTCGCTAAATTTAGTCTATGTGTGAATGCACGAAAATGTGTTACAATTTTGGGTCAAATGTGGCGATGAAATTTCAAGTTTTTCCTCTTTTATCGAATTGAAGCACACAAAATTCATATAAGCACTGTGAATTTTGATTTATAGTAAAAAGGCAATATGTGGAGAATAGTTTTATTGTCATAATGATATTTTTTGCAAAAAAAATAATATCGTATAATCTCTCAATTTTCCATTAAACGCAATACGAGTCCTTGCAATTTTTAGCACATCTTAAGAGGTATGCTTGTGTAATTTAAATAAATTGAAAAACTACGAGTACCCTTTTGAAGAGGACTCGTAAACAAAGATAATGGTATTTTTTGAAACTTTTTCATTGTGTGTATGATGCAGGAGCATTCAGGCCTAGTCAGCAATGTGATGGCATGATCACATGTT
Source organism: Pinus tabuliformis (assembly GCA_031772625.1). NCBI lineage: Eukaryota > Viridiplantae > Streptophyta > Pinopsida > Pinales > Pinaceae > Pinus > Pinus tabuliformis. The sequence goes on from CM062813.1 coordinate 226,326,186, forward strand.
GTGACTAACAAAGGCTTGGAAGACAATAGTTTAGTTAATTTTATTTATTTCAATGTATGAGAGTGTTTATTTATTGTAAAATATGAGAAAAAGGGTATAGTGGTTGATTGATCCTCCCTGTGTGGAGATCAAGCCAAGCAGTTAGATTTATTTTGTTTTGAATAGGATATGAGGGATTTGAAAGCTTAATTTAGCATTTGTTTTAGAAAAGAGTGGATTTGAAGAGATTCCTTAGGAGAAAGCGAGATATTTCCGGATCTAAACCAAAATCGGTTCATGAATCCACTTTTGTATAAATATAGTCTTTTGTATAATTCAGGGGTTAGCTAGGTTAGCTGAAGAGATCAGCTAAAGGTTAGGAGAAAGAGGTTAGCTAGGTTGGAGTCGAGTAAGAGAGAGCGAGGATTTCAAGAAAGAAACAGGGGGTTTCTTTATTGTTGTAATCGAGCCAGAGGGCGAGACCCTGTAACTGTATTGTATTGAATAAATAATTTTGTGTGCATGAATGTGTTATTTCTCTTGAAACCCTTCACTTGCCTCTATATATTTGCCTGAGGAAAAATTTGAGCATTCTTCTATGTTTTTATGTCTTAAGTTATAAATCGTAGCATTCAATGCTTGATTGCGGTCCATAGTGTTATGCAGTGTTTGAATCGCCTTTAACCCCAATCATTTATCCAAATATATCATGGAGAGTTTATATATGGAGTTATGGTTGTCAAATAGAGTATGGCAGAGAATCGTTTTGAACGCAAAGTCCACTAAAAACAAGGTAGATCAGAACAAGAGGGAATAGATGCAAGAAGGCACAGTAGTCGTTGGATCTTTAAGATCAATGGACTAGATATAATCGGGGAAAGTAGAGCCACCTATTCGCATTGTTGGAAACGACAGGTTGACAACTAATATTTAAGCACAAACCACATGTTTTATCGTTTAATACCTCACAAGTCAATAGTCACCAGAGTCTTGTGATCGTTGATAAAAGGAGTTATACAGTCATCAGGTAGTGAAGACATGCACACATTAACCAGAAGAGCAGTTTCCCAAAGGTGGTAACAGGATTATCGGACGGCCTTAAAAGCCGTAAGCAGTTTCCAAAAAATGGACCTGATGAGGTTATGAGATGAGATTTAATTGAGTTGAAATTTGGAGGTGATCGGACTGTCCGTCGAATGGATGATCGGGCAGATATCGGGTGCGAACAAGCGAGGAGGTTAATTCGTATTTTGAACCCGATGGGGGATTATATAACAAAGTTTAACCGTCGTTGAAGTCCGACCATCTAGACAATTCGTTGGATGTTGGATTGGACGTGATCGCACGAGAATGTGCGCGCAAGTTAATGGTTGAGCAGACCCGATAAAGTTATCAACACAAGTTTAATTCTATTTGAAGTCTGGGTTTATGCATCTACGTGGGACCAACGCTCATTGACGGGTAGTTTTGTATTCTGATTTGTTTGGTTGGTTGCAGGTGTTATGTGAATGACACTTTTAATAGCGCTTCCGATGCAAATGTGGGTCTGACTCATAGGCTACACGTGGACATTTAAAAAGACACAGCTTTTCTACGTCATTTTTGGTATCAGAGGTAGATCAATTCTATCTAGAGATTGTTTGAGAGACTGAATTTTAATTCCAGCATATGTATAATTTCACTGAAGTGAATTTGATATAGGTGGGGATCATATTACAAAAGACACTGAGATCAGAATGGGGAAGTAGTGAGATTCTATTGAAGGTCTGGTAAGAATGTTTATTTTGATAATTGTAGAGATTGTTTTAAATGTCTAAAGAACAACAAGGGATTGAAATTTCAAAGGACAAGATGTTTTCCTTTCAGAAAAATGAAATTTCCATGTAAGTTTATTGAATGATTGGTTTGATTAAAAGAAAAATTGAAGTAGAAGGTTTGGAATTTAAATCTAAATAGAAGAGTGGTTTGATATGGTATTGAAGTCATTTAAATGATTTGAAGAATTTTTTGAAAACTGAGAATGATTGAGGATTGCTTAAAGAATTGTTGAAGATGATGATATCGATAGATAAAGGAACAATTAGACTAAAGGTTGGATTCAATAGATCTGAAAAGAGAGTTAGTACAAGGAATGAATTTTGGAATTTGTAGAAGAAAAATAGGATTTGCTTATAAATAGGTTATCAGAAGGAATTGATAGTGTATGTCATGAATTGGTAAAAATAATTGAAATTCAGATCTAATCTTAATTGATCTTGAAAGTTGAAGAGTCCATTATGAAAAGTAAAATGGGAAATAGTTGTTGGCTGTATGGAGTCTTTTGAATGGAAAGTCTAAATGAAATAGTGAATAGATGAATCTTTTGGAAAATATTTAACTGATGGAATGGGAATTAGTTCTAAGACATATTTGAAGGAAAAGTTGCATATTTAAAAGGTTGCTTTGATGTATCTTGAGATAAGATTGTGCAGATCAATAGAAGCAATGGAATTGCAGAAAGGTAGAATGAGTTGTACCAGCATCATAGCATTTGAGCTATGTTAAAGAAGAAAGAGAAAGAAGAACTCTCATATGAGTAAAGGTGACAGTACGTGACAATAAATGAAATTACTGAACGAAAGAATGAAGTGAGCAATTGAAGATGTAGAGCCTAAAGCAAAGAATGTTCGAGAGAAGTTGAGAACAACTTCCAACTGTGGTTGGTCGAAGTTGTTGAGGTAGTTCCACAATTGTGATTATGGTAGAGTTGTCTTAAAGATAACAATTCCAGCAAGAGTAGTGCTGGGTAGAATTGTTAATCAGTGAAAGGTTCAATGAAAGAACCAATAGGTGCCAAAAGGCTAAACTCAGGAAAGCTTGATGAGGCATGAAGGAGACTTGCTACCGATGAAAAAGGCTAGTTGCAGCTCACTAGTGAACAAGGAAAGTTCACCAAAGGAAGAAATGGAACTGGCTATTGTTAGTCATGGCAGGGGTACAGAGGAAAGTCAGAAGCAGAGGAAAAAGAGTGATGAAGCAGTTGGACTCAAAGGAATGAGTAAATAAGAAAGGAACATAGAGTTGGCTGAGATGAGGGAAAAACTCAGTCGTTTGAAGAAGTTGGTATTGAAAATAATTAGAGAAAAATGGAAACAAGGATTTTATGTGGGAAAAAGGGTTAAATGGCCTGTCAGAGAATTGTTTGCTAAGAAATTAATACTCTGAATAGTTGAGAATGAGAGGAATGTGCTGGTAGCATCCTCATAGAAAGGAGAATATCATATTTTTGGGACTAATTATTTCTGTGAATGTAAAATTGCAGGTATGCAACCTAATGAATTTGAACCTGTGTATGAAAAGGTGAAAAAGGCAGAGGCAAGAAAACCATAAGATGAGATACATAAAGACTTTCAAGACTTTAATTGGTGGGGGAAATTAAAAGGTATGGATGAGTGGTTGTGTCTTCTCTTATTGAAAACTTATTGGATCATGTTAGAAGGAATTTTAGCATGGATATAAGACCAATGGGAAATGGAAAAAGCAAAGGAAACAGATGCATTGCAGATTTGTGAAGTGAAGAGAAGAGAAGCTGACACAGAGAACTTAGCTGAAGAAGTTAAGTCAAGGAAATCTTTGAAAGATCAAAGACTTGTCACAGAAGAGGAGGAGGCATTGTTGTCTTATTTGGACAGATTGAGTGTTGGGGAAAATTGTGTAGAACAGAAAGGTATTCTACAAACCTATGATGAAGTTGCCAAGAATAGTCAAGAAGTTGCAGTCCCAATTTTTTTTTTTGATGAGGAAGAAATCAGAGATGTTGAGGAAGAATTTCTCAATAACTTAGTGAACTATCAGAATAGTTTAGAGAAACATGAGGAACTGATCATTGAGGATTCAAATGAAGAGCCTTGTATTTTTGAAACTGACATGTTGTGTATGTTTTCAGGTTTGACAGGTAATGAACAACAATTGGACATTGTGCTTATGCATATTGATGAACAAGTGAGATTACTGGAAGAAATGGCTCAAAGAGAAAGATATTTTGAGCATGTATTTAATAATTTTGAGAATGACGCTATTGAGAGGGAAATTTTCATGATTAAAGAAGCTAAAGATAAGAAAATGAAAGTTTGTGATGATAACCAGAACAAAGTATTTTTAGTCGAAAATCAAAATGAAAGTACTATGGAAATTATGAAGGAATATAAGATGATGTTGACAGATACAAAAGTTCAGGAATTCTGTAATTTTAAAGTGGATTATTTTTATGAATCTGTAAACCATGAAGAAGTCTTAGAAAACCAAAATTGTGTTTCTGATGTAGGAGAAGATGAAACAACATCATTTTGTTGAAATAGTGTAAGTATAGAAGAGGAAAGGGTACTTCATAATGATATGGTCCAAGAAATCCTAGCTATTGAAATGTTGAATGATAGTCTTATGTCAAAACAAGGAACATTGTGTAATGCAAAGGAATGTATTGGAATGAGAAGTGATGAAAGTTTCATAACTTTTGCAGAAGGACAGTATAAATATTTAATGGCATAATTATCTATGAAGATCAAAAACCATAGTTATTTTCAAACTGACATTTGTGATGGAAATTTTATTTTATACAGGAAGGAGAATTCATATGTAAATGACATGCTTATTGAATATGAAGGAATTGGCATTTTGCTGGAAAAGTTATTAGATGAACCTGATAACATAGAGGAAAATATTATCTTTAATGATAGTGAAGGGGAAGCTGTAGAGTAAAAACAACAGTTTGTAAATGACAGGGGCGAAGAATAATTGGACGGAAATTTCATAATTTCTATGGTGAGGAGAAATGTACATCAGGAAAATTTCAGTGGAGTTCAGTTGAGAACAAATTGTAAAGGGGAATTTGAGAAATTTTTGGAAGATGGAGACAGTTAAAAAGAGGGACGGCAAAGAAGAGAAATTAACAAATGGAATTTGTATCAACAAGGAAAGAGGACAACAAAAAAATAACATTTGGAAACCTGGAGGAACAGAAGTGACAATGGAGGAAGAATTGAATTAGCAGCATGGTGAAAGTGATGACCAGTTACAAAGTAAAGTTTGGGATACTGGATGATCAATAGAAGAAACAATGACCAGGAGGTCATGAAAACTTTCAAATTTGTGGGTCTGATGCAGGAGTATTTAGGCCTAGTTAGCAATGTGATGGCATGATCACATGTTGTGACTAACAAAGGGTTGGAAGACAATAGTTTAATCAATTTTATTTATTTAAATGTATGAGAGTGTTTATTTACTGCAAAATATGAGAAAAAGGGTATAGTGACTGACTGATCCTCCATGTGTGGAGATCAAGCCAACCAATTAGATTTATTTGGTTTTGAATAGGATATGGGGGATTTGAAAGCTTAATTTAGCATTTGTTTTAGAAAAGGGTGGAGTTGAAGAGATTCCTCAGGAGAGAGCAAGAGATTTCTGGATCTAAACCAAAATTGGTTCATGAATCCACTTTTATATAAATATAGTCTTTTGTATAATTTAGGGGTTAGCTAGGGTAGTTGAAGAGATCAGCTAAAGGTTAGGAGAAATAGGTTAGATAGGTTGGAGTCGAGTAAGAGAGAGCATGAATTTCAAGAAAGAAACGGAGGGTTTCTTTATTGCTGTAATTTAGCCAGAGGGCGAGACCCTGTAACTGTATTGTATTGAATAAATGATTCTATGTGCATGAATGTGTTATTTCCCTTGAAACCCTCTGCTTGTCTCTGTATATTTTCCTGAGGAATAATTTGAGCATTCTTCTCTGTTTTTATGTCTTAAGTTATAAATCACAGTATTCAATGCTTGATATCAGTCCATAGTGTTATGCAGTGTTTGAACTGGCTTAAACCCTAGCCATTTATCCAAAGATATCACAGAGATTTTTTATATGGAGTTATGGTTATGAAACAAAGTATGGCAGAGAATCATTTTTAACGCAGAGTCCATCAAAAATAGGCGAGATCAAGACAAGAGGGAATAGATGCAAGAAGACACAGTAGTCGTTGGATCTGTAAGATCAATAGACCAGATCTAATTGAGGAAAGCATAGCCACCTATTCACATTGTTCGAAACAGAGGATGGACAACTCATATTTAAGCACATACCACATGTTTTATTGTTTAATTCCTCACAAGTCAACAGTCGCAAGAGTGTTGTGATCATTGATCAAAGGAGATCTATGGTCATTTTGTAGTGAAGACGTGCACGCATTAACCAGAAGAGCAATTTCCCAAAGATGGTATGAAAATTATCGGGCGACCTTAAAAGTCGTAAGTGTTTTCAAAAAGACGAACCCAATGAGGTTATGAGATGATATTTATTTGAGTTGAAATCTGGAGCTGATTGCACCATCCGTCAAATGGATGATTGGGTGGATATCAGGTGCGAACAAGCGAGGAGGTTAATTTGGATTTCAGACCTGATGGGGTTTTATATAACAAAGTTTAACCATCGTTGAATTCTGACCATCCAGACCATTTGTTGGATGCTAGATTGGATGATGATCGCGCGAAAATGTGCGCACGAGCTAATGGTTGAGCGGACCGGATAAAGTTATCAATGCAAGTTTAATTCTATTTGAAGTCAAGGTTTATGCATCCAAGTGGGACCAACGCTCATTGACGGGTTGTTTTGTATTCCCACTTGTTTGGTTGGTTGTGGGTGTTATGTGAATCAAGCTTATAATAGCGCTTCCGATGAAAATGTGGGCTTGACTCATAGGCTACACATGTACATTTGAATGGATGGAGTTTTGATACGTTAGTGTATTTTATGTTATTGAATTTTTATTCATCCCCATTGAAACTGTCCAAAAAAAATTCAAGCATTATGTTTAAAAGAAATTAGATGAAAAATATCATATGAACTTGAAAGTTTCAAACTCATATGCAATTAGATAGAGGATTCTTTCATAAATCTAACATGATAAACTCTGTCACTTAAGGACAAATTCTACCCTAAATCCGCTAGGGTACAAAATGGTGTTGTAGAGAAATTTGTAGAAGGGGTGCTAAAACTATGATATTGAGGACCTCGGGAGCTCGATCGAGCGCTTAAATTAAAAATTCAAATTTCTCAATCGAGCATTAAATAAACCCTCGATTGAGCCGTATAGGTGGTTAACCAGTGGCTCGATCGAGCCATTAGAAGGCTACCCACCACCAACAACCTACCAACTTTTATTAATGTTATTTATGTAAAATATTGTCTTAAGGGCTAGACTGAGCCTCTGTTGTTGTCCAAAAACAAATAAAATAGTCTAAACTTGAATGTAAAAAAATAACAACAAACATTCATTCATAGAGAAATATGATATCGTGAAAATTAAACAAGGATTCACAACAAACATGGAAAATTCGATATTCAGATCTAGAAAAGGAAAGGAATTGCCATTCACAGAGGAAATGTGAGCAAAAACTAGAGAAAAGATGAGAAAAAAAATGTCATACATTGAGAGAACAAGAAGATCATGCAATTCAAGAAATTCATGCAAATAAATGTAATTCAAATTGTCTCACTTCTCATATTACTTGCTCCATATTGTATACATTAGGAAATATGATTGAAAACCATAAACAATTGGACAATGAAACAATAAAACTAAGATAAAATAAGAATTGAAAGTAATACCATGTAGTTAAAAATAGAGATGTGAAAACAACTAAACAAAACCACTTGAAACCATCGTTTATTGGAATTTTCTAAAACCACTTGAATTCATGAAAATTATGAACCACCTTTGAATTGTAATGGTTAAGGATAACCCAAAAAAACTGAGGAAGTTATTCAACGAAAGAAAAATATTGTAACATAATTTCCATATATTAATTACATGAGTTACAATTCATGGAATTTTTTTTACTAGCAAAAACTGGTTGTCACATAGGTGCTACAAAACCTATAAACATTAGTTTGATTAACATTTGATATACTTGTAGGAGTTAAAAGAGAGAAAATGTGGTAAGATATAGAAGGAGAAAAAATATCCCACCTTCCAATGTGCATTTTGAGAAGACATTGTTTGTTAAACATAGATAAAAACATTAAATTTTCATAATATTCATCATTATATATAACATCTAATGGTTCCTTGAATCCTATGTGATGATCCCTACCTTGAACTTCAACTTATAACAATTATGATAACAATGTATATTCATTGTTGATAAGACCTTGACACATGTTCCTTGTTCTCTAAATCCACTAAAACCTCTATCTCTTGATTTCTTTTTGTTTCTTTATCAACAATTTCGTTGGCTTTCTCATACTTCTCATCCCACATTTCTTCCATTTTTTATATGGAATTGTGAAATTCTTTGTAGTTATGATAAGTTCTTCCTTTAAGAAAGTTATTCTCACTATTGTTTTATGGTTATTTTAGTTACACATTTTGAGAGCAAAATGATATGGTTCTTCTAATGAAGAATTTTTTTTATAACTAATTTGATTGTGTATAGTAGGCTTTCAAATATTAAAATACTTAAAAACTAGTTGAATAAGTTCCTTATTGTATCATGGAGTGTGTATTTATGTACAACACGGATTTTTTGTCACAAATTATCTTATAGTTGATTAAATTGTCTTATCTTAGAATAACATGAGACACATGCTTTGCCTTCCTAAGAATATTGCCATATTCAAAATATACTTCAAAGCTTGATAGTCCACAAAAAAGTGGAAAATGGAACCTTTTCTTTATACCAGAGGAATCAAGTAGCCCACCTGACACATAACTACTAGGGAAACTCTGGGGGTTTATGCGTTGTCCTTCTTCATGTAAATTGGGCTCACTACAAGGGGTATTTGAACCTGGGTCTTCCTTGTACCAACAATTTCATGAACATCAAATTAACCATCTGAATTTCCTCCTAGGGAAAAGAAATGGTACTTATTCACATGAAAGCAATGGAAAACCTTTTGTGATGCATATAATAGACACAACACTTCTTGCTCCACTATGGTGTAACTATTCTCTATTGGAATGGTTTTCTATTGAAAAAAATGGATGGTACACATCCCGATCCTTTGCCTACCACAGGTCAACTCTAATCACAATCCCTAAATATTCCACATGGAAATAAAAATTGTGTTTCAAAATGTGACATGTGGAAAATTGGGATATGGGCCAAAACCATTGTATCAAATACTTTTGTTATTTTTTTAATAACATTGCTAAACTTACTGTGATGATTATAAACCATTGGTTCAAAATATTAGGATTCTCTAGATTTGGTCTTTTCGTGAATGCATGAAGATGGGTTACAATTTTGGTCCAAATGTGGCGATAAAATCTCAAGTTTTTCCTCTTTTATCGAATTGAAGCACTCAAAATTCATATACGATTTGTGAATTTTGTTTTCTAGTAAAAAGAAAATATGTGGATAATTGCTTTGTTTTCCTAATGATATTAAAAAAAAATAAAAAATCAATGTCATATAATCTCTCAATTTTCCATGAAATGCTACACTCTCCCTTGCAAATTTCTGCACATCTTAACAGGTATGCGTGTGTTCACGTAACATAACTTGGTCTAAAATGTGTATATATATATTATAGCATGGTCTACATGGAGGGAACTAAACTTTTAATATTAAAATTTTATTTTTTATGCAAAATTATATTTTTTTATTATTTTTCGAAGTTGGCGAAGTAATATTTCAATTACATTTTGGAGACAGATTTGTTCACGTAATATTTCTTCAACTCTTTAAATAAATTTAAAAACTAAGAGTACCCTTTTGAAGAGGACTCATAAACAAGGATAGTTGTACTATACGATTTTTTTTCATTGTGTGTCTTTTATGTTAATGAACTTTTATTCATCACCTTTCAAATTGTTCAAAAAATTTTCAAGCGCTATGTTTAAAAGAAATTAGATTAAAAATATCACATGAATTCGAAAGTGTCAAACTCGTATGTCATTGGATAGAGGATTCTTTCACAAATCCAACATGATAAACTCTACCACTTAAGGACAAAATCTTCCCTAAATCGCAGGGTACAAAATGGGGTTGCAGAGAAATCTATAGAAGGGGTGCTAAAACTATGATATTGAGGACATGAGGAGCTCGATCGAGCTCTTGAATTAAAAATTCAAATCCCTCGATCAAGCATTAAGGAAACCCTCGATTGAGTCATATAGGTGGTTAACTAATGGCTCTATTAAGGCTATAGTTGAATCGAGCCATTAAAAGGTTACCCACCACCAACCACCTACCAGCTTTTATTAATGTTATTTATGTAAAATGCTATGTCTTAAGTGTCAATTGAGCCTTTGTTTTTAGCCCAAAAGAAACAAAATAGTCTAAATTTGAATGTAAAAAAAGCAATGAACATTCATTCATAGAGAAATATCAAAGCGTGAAAATTACAAAAGGATTCACAACAAGCATGGGAAATTTGAGATTTGGATCTAGAAAAGGAAGAAATTTCCATCCACAGAGGAAATGCAAGAAAATGATGGGGTTAGAAAAAAATGTCATACATTGAGATAAAAGATCATGCAATTCAATAAATTCATGCAAATACATGTAATTCAAATTGTCTCACTTCTCATATTACTTTCTCCATATTGTATGCATTAAGAAATATTATTCAAAACCAGAAACAATTGGAAAATGAAATAATAATTCTAAGATAAAATAAGCATTGAAATTAATTCCATGTAGTTAAAAATATAGATGTAACAACAACTAAACAAAACCACTTGAAACCATGAAAATGATTGAAAACCATTTCAAACCATCCAAATTATTGAAAACCACTTGAAACCATGCAAATTATTTAAAACGACTGGAAACCATTGTTAATTGGATTTTTCTAAAACCACTTGAATTCATTCAAATTATGAACCACCTTCGAATTGTAATTGTTTAGGATAACGCAAAAAAAGTAAGGATGTGATTAAACCGAAGGAAAATATTGTAACATAATTTCCATATATTAGTTACATGACTTACAATTCATGGAATTTTCTTCCAGGAGGAATTAGCAAAAATGGTTGTCACATAGGTGCTACAAAAACTATAAACATTAGTTTGAATAATGTTTGATATCCTTGTAGGGGTTAAAAGAGAGAAAATGTGTTAATATCTAGAAGGAGAAAAAATATCCCACCTTCCAATGTGCATGTTGAGAAGACATTCTTTTTTAAAAATATATAAAAACATTAATTTTTCATAACATTCATCATCATATATAACATCTAATGGTTCCTTGAATCCTAAATGATGATCCCTACCTTGAACTTGAACTTGTAACAATGATGATAACAATGTATATTCATTGTTTTTTTCCCTTGGAAAAATCTGGGCAGATCAACCCCGAAGGGAAACTTTTAAAGCCTGTTATCCAGACTAGCAAGCCTAACCCCAAGGGCGTCAAGGATAATTGACCCTGTGACCTACAGATTGGCGAGGTACTTAAGAATAGGGACTTGACCAGTTGAGTTAACCCTTGGGGCTTAATGTATATTCATTGTTGATTAGACGTTGAAGCATATTCCTTGTTCTCTAAATCCACTAAAACCTCTATCTCTTCATTCCTTTTTGTTTCTCTATCAACGATTTCTTTGGCTTTCTCATGCTTCTCATCCCACATTTCTTCCACTTTTTATATGGAATTATGAAATTCTCTGTAGTTTCTTCATTTAATAAAGTTATTCTTACTATTGCTTTATGGAAATTTTAGTTACACATTTTGAAATGCTAAACGATATGGTGTTTCTAATGAAGAAAAAAATTTCTAACTAAATTGATTTTGTATAGTAGGATTTCAAATATTAAAATACTTAAAAACTAGTTGAACACCTTCCTTATTGTCTCATGGAGTGTGTATTTATGTATTGTATGGTTTTTTTGTCACAAATTATCTTATATATATATATATATATATATATATATATATATATATATATATATATATATATATATATATATATATATATATATATATATATATATATATATATATATATATATATATATATATATATATATATATATATATATATATATATATATATATATATATATATATATATATATATATATATATATATATATATATTTATATATATATATATATATATATATATATATATATATATATATATATATATATATATATATATATATATATATTTATATATATATATATATATATATATATATATATATATATGTTTTGTAAAAACGGATAGTGCTAACATGATTCGGTGTGATAGAAGCACCACCAGCACCGGTGCATTAGATTACACAAGGCGTACCACGAAACCGACATTGTTTTTTAAAAAGTGGATTGGGTATTTAATTGCTCGAAATGCTTAGCGAAAAGTAATTTCTTAAAATAATTTGAAATTATAATAGTGTTATTTTGCAGAGGCACTCCACTGGATGGTAGAGAGATCCCTTGGCAGGACAAGAAGAGGAGATGGAGAAGGAGGGTTTCGATCCTGGAACCCTAGGCCCTAGGCCTAGGTGATGCAGTACTATGCAGGTGACACGCAGGTACGGGGCCTGCAGAGCTGGCGGCAGCACAGAGGTTTGCTTAGCTGCGCGGGTCAAAGGTGCTGTTGACGGCTGGGTAAAGGAAACTTACTATCAGGCAGGCGGTTTTTGCTTTCGGTTTTGTTGGTGCGAGGGTGGTTTCAGGCATTTTCAACCCCGTGAGTTTTCCTTGGAGGTTTGTGGTCCCGGCGTAGCTGCTTTAGTCTGTGCTTTTTGCCTGTAGGAGGTTCTCCCAGCGCCTGTCTCGGGTAACGGTTGCAAGGTGCTATTTCCGGTTTTCATCTTCTACCATGGTAATTTCGAATGAGTCGGTGGAGCTCGACCCATCTCCAGAAGATCTGCTTACGGTTTTGGGAAAGGAGATCAATGCACAGACCCTTGGAGAGCTTTTCGCCAAGTCTGAAGGTCATGGAACTGTTACAGCCGCGGGGACTGTCTCAAGAGTCTCAAGCTATGCGAAGGGTTTGTTGGACGAGAGCTGGGATCTGTCGGGGAACCTGGGCTTTCCAGAAAAAGAACCAGTGAAGGACATCATCAACACAGAGCCAAACGCTTGGGGAGGTAGGGGTTTTTCTACGCCGACTGGTAAGTCTTTTTCGCCTTCAAAAATCTTCTGCCCATCTGGGGGTTTAGAAGATATCATTAATTCGGTGCAAAACGTAGGGGTTTGGAGACCCGTAGGGGGCTTAAAAAACTCAAGGAATGAAGCCGGAGGGAATTCTCATCTGTTGTCGGTTAGCAGAGGCCTTTTTGCTAAGGAATCCTCTCAGGACATTGCTGGGTCGGAGGGTTTGGAATCGGACAGGAGTGCTAAGCAGGGTTTTGGAGTAAGTGAAGGAGTAGCGAATGACCTCTTGGTGGCAGGGAAGGTTGACAGCCCGATAGAAGGACTTATCGAGCCCTCGACAAGCAAGGGGTTTGAACATGCAGAAGGAGCAGAAGATGGGGCGCGGAGGGGAGTTGGAGAACAAACCCATGCTCCCGGGGCTAAGACTGTCGAGCCGGAATTGAGAAGGAAAGGGGAAAAGAGAAAGAAATCAAAGCCTTTGAAGACAAAGTGCTTTGCGGAGCTGGTTCTGGGCATGGATGTGCAGGTGGAGGATGTGCTTGATGTGGCTGAGGTCACGCTTGTGGGCAGGATCAGAGGGAGGCCTGTCTTAGGCAAAGCCCTAAGGCAGTGGGCGGAAAGTCAGTGGGCGGGCACTCCAGCGGCTTCTTTCAAATCAAATGCCCTGGTCAAAGGATGGTTCATGGCCAGCTTTGACAGCAAGGAGGCATTAGAGTGGGTCGAAGGGCGGAATTGGGCTTATGGGAACAGGCCGGTATTCTTCAAAAGATGGACGCCACTTTTCGATGTTGAAACAGAGAAGGTGGACGAGTTCCCTGTTTGGGTTAGGGCACCAAGTTTACCCCCGTTTCTATGGGCGGATTCCATCTTCAAGTCGATAGGGAACCTGTTGGGTACATATCTGGATGCCGACAGATCATATCTACATACTTATGAGAAAGGAGTGGCAAGAATCTTGGTAAGGCTCAATCCCAAGGAAGGCTTAGCAAAATCTATTCCCCTGCGATATAAGGAGTATAAATTCGAACAGAAACTTGATTATGAACTCCTCCCATTCCGATGTCACCGCTGTCATGAGTACGGGCACCTGGCGAGGGACTGTCCGCTGGGAAGGCGAAGGAGGAGGACGCAAAAGGATGATGAGGGGTGGGAAGGATTCAAGAGGCAGGATGAAATCCAGGTGGAGGAGCATAACCATATGGGAGCAAATGCGGATGAGCATCTGTATCAGGCGGAGGAAGGTAAACCGAAGGAGGATGGCGACCCGTTGCGCCCCTCAGATGATCAGCCGATGATGGACTCTCCCCCTCTTGAGCCGGATGCCGTCGTCGACGATGATCAACCAGGTATGCAGTCTTCTCCTCCGAAAAATTCTGCCTTCTTGTCTGATTCTTTTGTCGGGGATATTTCTCTGTTGAATAAATGTAATGATGTAATGCATAAAATTGATAATCTATCTATCAATTCGACCTCCATAAATCTGAACTGTGAGGATTTCCCCCCTCTGGGTAATGGGGCTGGGCCTTCTTCTGTTGCTCGGCATTATAGCCTGAGATCTTTAAGTAAGAAGTCGGTTGTTTCGACTGTGACCGTGGAACCTGTGGGAGGATTAGGGATTGAGACTCCTAAGAGCCATTCTAAGAAGAGTAGAGGGCGAAAATCGATGCTATCTAAAACTCAAGCTAAAGCCATTTTTGATGTTGCTGATGGGAAACAGATGACAATTCCTGGGGCGCTTAGAGCAGCAAAACCCCCTGAGACGGTTATTAAATGATCTGTCTTTCTTGGAATTGTAGGGGTTTAGCTAGTAAGCCCAAAAAACTAGCTCTTAAAGACCTCATCACGCGTAGTAACCCAGACATAGTTTTTCTTCAAGAGACATTGGGCAAAAGCACGGATATTGAATCGTCTCTTTGCTCTCTTTTTCCGGGCTGGGAATTCATAGCTGTGGATGCTTCAGGTCACTCGGGAGGACTAGCCACAGGTTTTAAAAAAGGAAAGCTGAAAGTGTTAAACACATGGGGATTATCGAATGCACTGGGAATGGAGGTTGTGTCACCTGACTTCGATTTCCCATTGTCAATTGTCAATGTTTACGGCCCATGTCAGGGAAGGGCTCCTTTCTGGAATGATCTTCTCTCAAAAAGTCTGTTAAAAGATAAGAATCTCATCTTAGGGGGAGACCTAAATTTCTCTCTAGGGTCCTCCGAAGCTTGGGGGCCTCTCGCAAGGGAGGATCCCCTGACAGATTTCTTTTCAAGCGCTCTTCTGGCTCATCAGCTGATTGATGTAAACATTATTAAAGCCAAACCAACATGGAGGAACAGAAGGACGGGGGAGCATAGAATCGCCAAAAGGTTGGATAGATTTCTTATCAGCGAAAGGTTGGTGTCCATGGTTCCGTTGTTTAGGCACTGGGTTGGTGAAGGAGGAAACTCGGACCATTTACCCATTCTTCTAGAATTCTCTAAACCCCCTCCAAAGCCAGCCGCACCTTTCAAATTCAATGCTCAATGGCTACAGGAGGACTCTTTCATAAAACTCTTCAATGAAACCTGGAGACACCAGGGGTCGGAACAGGTGGGGAACAAAGCTGGTCACTTCATGGAAAATCTTAAAAGACTCAAGAAAGCAGCCATTGAATGGGCTTCAGCTAGAAGGAAAAAACAAATTGAAGAGCTAGTAAGTATTGATGAGGCCTTGAGGGTTCTTGAAGACCCAGAGTCTGATGCTTATGCATCTCTGGAATCAAAAGATAAAATCCTGGCATTAGAAAAGGAAAAAGCGAAGATTTTATTGGACAGAGAAGAAGAGTGGAGATTAAAAAGCAGAGCTATCTGGTTGAAAGCAGGGGACGAAAACACAAAATTTTTTCACAACTATGCAAAAGGCAGGAGGAATGCAAATACTATTTGGAAGCTGAGGGACTCGGAAGGCAGGGAGGCTTCCTCATTTGAAGACCTGTCTGCAATGGGAAAAAATCACTTTCAGTCTCTTTTCTCTGATCCTGGGGGGATTAATTTGCCTGAAATAATCAGAACTGCCCAGGCTTTTCCACGTTTTGTGGAGGAGGAGGAAGCTGAAGACCTCTTTAGAGAAGTGACAAAGGAGGAGGTGGAGAGCGTGATAAAGTCTATGGCGAAAGACAAAAGTCCAGGTCCTGATGGTTGGACCATAGAACTCTTCACACACTTTTTTGAGTCCATCGGGTCAGAACTTACTGAAGTCGTGGAGGAGTCTAGAGTGAAAGGAGAAATCTATGGACCTTTTAATGCAACATTCATTGCTATGATCCCAAAAACAGAAGATCCTGGCTCTTTCGAAGACTTCAGGCCTATCTCCCTGTGCAATACCATTTACAAGATTATAGAAAAGATTATTGCGGTTCGCCTGAAACCCATCTTATCCTGTTATATTTCAAAGGAACAATTTGGATTCCTGGATGGGAGGCAAATTCATGAAGCCATCAGGGTAGCTCAGGAAACTATTCACAGTCTCAGGCAAGCAAACAGGAAAGGGGCAGTGCTCAAAATTGACCTATCCAAAGCATATGATAGGGTCAGTTGGACATATCTAAAGATGCTCTTGACACATCTTGGCTTCCAGGTGGGCTTCATAAAATGGATTATGGGGTGTATCACAAATGTAAATTTTGTTGTTCTGATAAACGGAGCTGCTTCTCAATTTTTTAAGAGTCAAAGAGGTCTTCGCCAAGGGTGCCCACTCTCCCCTCTGCTCTTCCTCCTTGCTGCAGAAGGCTTAAGCAGGCTCATCTCAAAGGCAAAAAGTTCAGGTTTGGTCAAAGGTTTGGAAGTTGTTGTTAACCTGTTCATTACTCATCTTCTTTTTGTTGATGACATTCTGTTGTTTTCAAATGGGAACTTATCTGAGATAATAGAAATTAAGCTCATTCTTGATCAGTTCCTGAAAGCTACAGGGCTTCAAATAAATGATAGAAAATCTCAATTAATATTTGAAGGCTTTAGTAGACAAGAGGAGACTTCAATTGCTGCTCATCTACCCTTTGGGACATGTAATATGGAGCAGCCTTTCAAATATCTTGGTTTTTGGCTAAAACCATCCTCTTACAGGAAGCAGGACTGGAACTGGCTAATAGCAAAGATTGAACAAAAAATATCCCATTGGAGTTTCAAGTGGCTGTCCAGGGCAGGAAGACTTACCTTGATAAATTCTGTACGTCAGGCTATTCCAGTTTTTTGGGCAGCTTTGACCTGGATACCCAAAGGGATACTTCACAAAATAAAACAGATTTGCGGTAGATTTCTGTGGTCAGGGTCTAAGGAGGAGTCTGTCCTCCCATGGGTGGCGTGGGATAAGATTGCAAGACCAAAAGACTGGGGAGGATGGGGTTTGAAAAGTCCCTGCGACTTTAGCCAAGCTTTAGCAGCAAAATCAGGATGGCGAATCATATCTTCGGAGAATCTCTGGACTAAGGTGGTAAAAAGAAAGTACATTGACCCCACCCCGCTCGAAGATTGGATAAGAACCCCAAATAAGAAAGGGAGAAACTGTTCGGTCATCTGGAAAGCCACTTCTGAGGCTTTTAAGGTAATTGAACAAGGACTGGCATGGCGGGTTGGAAATGGAGAAAGCCTGAGGATTGGCAGGGACCCGTGGGTTGGATGCAGCGAAGGTTTTGCTCTCCCCCCAGGACTGCTTACTCATTTGGATGATATAGGAATTAGAAGCCTAAGGCAGATTGCTAGTATGGAACAATCATCTATTTGGGGGCAGGCTTGGAAGTCTGAAGCTGAGCTAGGAATAAATCCCACCTGGAGAAATGATTGGCAGCGTTTTATTCAGGAGTTGAGAAGATCAAATGTCAGATTAAAGGATAGGCCGGATTCGCTGGTGTGGGCACATGCTGAGATAGGGCACTATTCTCCAAAGGCAGGTTACAATTTCTTGATGAAGAATAAAGGATGGAATCCTCCTGTTTGGTGGTCAAAACCATTGTTCAAATTAAAGTGCCCTAAAAAATCTAGAATTTTCTTCTGGTGTGCCTTAAATCATAAGATCCCTACATGGGAAGTACTACAAGCCCGTTTTAAGCAGGGACCCGGAAGATGCCCTCTGTGTTTTGCGGATTCTGAAACCATTTCCCATCTTTTTTTATCATGTCCGTTTACAAAACAGGTTTGGACTGAAGCGGAAAGGATCTTAAATATAAAATTAAGATGGGAAGGGGTTAGTTTGACCGCAGTCTGGGAATATTGGTGGAACCACTTTCAAGAGAGGAACCTGAGGAATTTGCCTCCCATCATATGTTGGGGTATCTGGCTTGCAAGAAATCGTAGCATCTTCAGAGAAAAGTCGACCCCCGTGGCTGCTGTTGCCATTCAAAGTAATGCTATTCTAGACAGCATCCCTTTACAGGAGGAACCTGCAAATCATAATCAGCGAAAAGAGTTTCGTATTAGAGACGGGATTCCGTGGGCCTTTTTTGACGGTGCTACCCAAAACAATTACACGGGTGCTGGGTTATGCATTCACCTTAGTAATTCACACTCTCTCAAGGCTTCAGTAGGAATTGGAATGGGCTCAAATAATTTTGCTGAACTCTCTGCATTAAAGCTTCTGCTCTGTTAGCTCATTCACAAAAATATCCTTATAGTTCAGATTTTTGGAGACTCTATGAATGTTGTAAACTGGGTTATTGGGAAATTCAGATGCCAGCACTATATGTTGATGCCTCTATTAGAAGAAATACATTCACTAAAACAGCAGTTTAATGTTTTTTCCATTGATCACATATACAGGGAATTCAACGAAGAAGCAGATGGGCTTTCTAAAGCTGGTCTGCAACAAGTTGTGGGCGCGTGGAGAGTAACCGAACAGATTCAGGATCAGATCCGTGTGTCGGATCTCCCTCCATATGTATAGTGATACTTGCTTTTATCTATATGCACTAGTTTATCTGTGTTCCATATGATAACAGGTGGCATATGTATATCTCTTTTGACTTTGATATTTTCCTATATATGTTGATGCTCTGTTTTGATGGAGCGGACTGTGGATTTATCTCTTTGTATGGGTTTCGCTGGGTTGTTTTCCTCTTGAAAGGAGGCCCAGTTGTTACTCGGACATCAGTTTATGTCTTTACTGGTTACGGCTATACAGGCCGAGTTCTGGTGTTTTTTGACCAACACTGTGTAGGGGTGCTGACGATCCTCTTTAGAGGAGACGGGCCTTGCCAGGTAGTCCTTTTCAGAATGTTAACTCATATGCTTTGTAACTTTTTTACCTCTTATAAAAAAGTTCGCTTTTTTCCTTGGAAAAAAAAAAAAAAATATATATATATATATATATATTTTATTTTTTTCTCTCATGAAATAAACTTGGCCCTTCAATTTGGTAATCACTAGCTTGATTTTTCAAGAGTCTCTCATTCTCTCAAATTCAAAAGATTCACCATATCATTAAATTATAAGTAATAATTTCCTTTGAAATATGTATTTAGACTTCCTTTATAAGAATTTAAAATTAATTTTTATTAGTGTTTTGTTCAACAACCTTGCAAATTATTATATAATATCTTCTTCATCAATTTTACTAGATCTTCATCCTCTTCTCATTTTTTTGACACGCTCTATGGCTTCTTTAGTAAACTCTCCAAATCTTCTAATTTATTCCTAACACCTATTATTTTTTAATCACTTAAATCTAGTTCATTCACTTCTCACAATCCCTTTTACTTGACATTGGATTTAAATAATTGAAATGTTTGGTAAATGAGATATATGAAAAGAAAATATTATACCATCCTTGTTACAATAGGGATCACTTTTAGTTTGGGATTTATATAATCTTTTGAATAAATGGAAAATTGTTGTTAAGAAGAAGTAATTTTGGAAAAGGTCTTGAAATGCTTCACTTGGTAAATGTTATTTGTTGTGAAACCAAACAAAGCTTCAAACCTACATTCACTAGTAAAATTTTGTGGTTATATCTAACATTAGATCACCTTTATCACACACCCTTCAATCCTATACCCAAATGGTTTTAACATTTTTCATTTCTTAGACATGTGTTGGGAGGAGAGTGAAGAGTGATTATCGATTATGGGACTAGATTACTTGGGAAATAGGTATATATTGACAATTCACTCTCTAATTTCCCTAATTTTATTGTTAACACCTATTCTTTTCAAATTGTTCTTCTCTTTCCTTGTACTCACAATCTCTTTTAGTTGGCATTTGATATTAATTCAAATGTTTTGTGAATGAGATGCATGAAAAAAAATATAACACCATCTATGTTGTAGAGATGACTTTTAAAAATAATGATCATGAGGAAACAAATCATTAATGATGTCTTCATCAGTTACTTAGGGAATATTGAACATTAAACCAAAGAAAGCCAACAATTTCTTAGAATTTGAAATTACAAAATTTCAAATGAAACTCTTATAAGATAAGAATCCATTTTTAATACTTGCCCCTAATGATCTTATGACCAAGAATGTGCTCCATGGGGTTGGAATCTGCAATGACTATGTTTTTCGCAAGAGTACATAATGCCATAATTTTTGGAAAGCATGAACAACTACTAATGCCAACTTCTTAACTTGTGAAGACCTTTGATAATATAATAGATCATGTGTTCCTTCTGCATATCATCTTACTTAACAAACATCATAATCTATGGTGGATTTAGATGGCGCAAGATAGAATAAAATATCGTAATGTAATGAAAAATGCTCAATGGTAGTGTTGACATCAAGGAATTATTTAAGACAAAAAAAGATCTATGTGCTTGGTTATCTCATATGAAACACATAGCCTTCTTCAATATGTGCACGAATCCCTCCATTGTCTCGTCATAGTTGGGAAGGAATCTATGCAAGAATTTTCCCCTCCCTTAGAAACTTTGAAGTTGGAGACCAAGAAAGAGGAAATTTAAGAATAACCTCAACCTTTAAGGGATCTACAAGAGTCCCACACTTGGACACAATAAACCCAAGTAAAATACTAGACACCACACAGAAAATACACTTATGTGGGTTCAAACAAATGTTATAGTATCAACAATAAGTAAAAATTTCTTGAATATGGATAGGATGATCCTCACACCTTTGAGATCAAGTAGCAAGAGAATCAAGAAATGCCTCTATTTTCGATTTGATGTCATAGGAAAGAATACAACATGGCATGCTAGAAGTTGGCCCTAACATTTTTAAGACCAAATGACAAATTGTTATAAGCAAATGTATCCCAACGACACACAATTCATTTTGTGTCAATCCTCTTATTAGAGTTGCATTTGATTATGGTGAAAGAAGCCATTCCTACATGAGAACTAACCTTCGATGCATTCATCAATTATCTAGTTAGTGGGAAGGGTGTGGATAATTATGTTTTGGATATGCTTCGTTCAAATCTATTATAATCAACACAAACCGAAATATTACCCTATTTTTGGGTGACTAAAATGAGATTACATACTCATTCCGTCAAGGAAACCAAATAAATGAAACCAACCTCAAGCAATTTCTTAACCTATTCATTAATGGTGACTTCCTTGACAGGGTTCATTGGTCAAAACTTCTATTAAATAGGTTTTGGCGTTGTCCTACACCTTTATCTCATGTTCAAAAATTTGAGGGTCAATACTTGACATTGCGTTGTATGACCAAGAAAATATATCATGAAATTCAGTAAATAGGTGAGTGTATAGTTCAATTTCTGAAGGAAAATAGTCTACATCTATTATAATGTTTTGCAAGACATTTGGCTTTTTAAAATGTTGACGGATATTGTCTTTCATATGTTTTACAGATTCATATCAAAATAAACTTCATGTAACCTGATGATGGGATTGGTGCCACTCGACATTGCTAAAAGAAACAATGTTCTTAAAATTGTCATCGATGTGTTCTAAGCAAGAGGAGCTGAAGATGATTGATAATGAAGCTCATCCCAAGGATGTTCCTAAATCAACATGGTCTCTAAGATGGCCTCATTAGAAGTCATCATAATATCAAGGAGGTCACAAGATGTGGACAACTGACAACGCTGGAGGGTAATGAGTATTGATCAAGCTCTACATCCTGCGGAGAATTGAGTCATAATTAGCTAATGACAACTAGGTCATTTGCTACACAATGTTGATCGTTGTGAGTGCCATTTATGTTTTATAAGAATCAACCTCTCATGAATAGGGCACCACCCAAAGATTATAAGCCTCAAGGAATTTTTTTATTGATAAAAAATACCATATTAATAAGTTTGATAATATAAACGATATTTAGTGGAGAAAGAGGAAACATGCTTATTACGTAAGAATCTTTAAACAACCCTATCCCAAAACTATCATGATGTTGTAAAGAGTCACCCACCAATTGTACCAACATAGGTACTTGTACGCGATATGTAGACAACAAGTTGGTTAATAGTCACCACATTTACTTTGTAAATCAGAAGCCCGGAATGTGGTATTAGATGGCGCAATAACTGGAAACCCAATAACCCGACGTGGACATTACACAAGTAGAAGTGCCTTCATCCACAAGCCTTCAATGAATCATTAATTCAATCCGTTGGAAAAGCCTCTGCTACTTGTATCATCCACATCCACTAATATAAGTGAGAAATGACAGATCAAAGAAAGGCAGCCATCGATCGCTATTGGATGTCCAATGTAAACTGTTCTGCTTCTAAATTTCATTAAACAGGAGCTCCCCTGTCTTTTTTATTCATGTCGCTTCTCGTTGCCACGCAAATGTTCCCATATCTCTGCCCTCGACGTCCCCTTTTGCGGTGCGTTGGTTTTACGCTACCTATAAGTGGATAACAACTACACGAGTGTGGACTTTCAAACGCTTTTCCTTTCAATGGTTTCGGATACGTAAGGTAATCTGTCGTTTAAATTTAAGCAGGGAACCCTTTTGAGTTATTTATATTCGTAAAGAGGAATAGCCCTCGACTTTTCTGACATTTTCCGGCGTTTCTACTCAGTTCCTTTCCACTGGAATTCGTGGCACAGTCACTATTTTGGATAAGTAGCAACGTTTGGTTCTAGTGTCGTAACCTTTTTCTTTTATTAGTACCACGACTATCTCAAATGAAAATATTTGATTGTGTTTTTAATGCATGCTTGTGAAATGCATATACGTGTTTGCCATATAGTTTATATTTTATGATAAATATTTAAATATGTTATATTTATTATATAACAAAATAATATTTATTATTTTAAAATTTGTTAGAGATTTCCTATGTCTCTTTTCAGTCGAATTGATGGCATGTTCATTTTTTTTAAACTGGGAACGTTTTAAGCTTTGGTTTTAACGTGTCAACGTTTTTTAACGATACACTACGATTATGAGGCCATCCACTCGCGAAGGAAAATATAGAAATGTTCGCTATTTAAATGTTTTTTTAATGTCCATGGATGTGAAATGACTATACGTGTTTTCCATAATTACATATTTAAATATGTTATGTTTAATATATTAAAAACCATTTCATTATCTTATATACATATTTAAATATGTTATATTTAATCTACTAAAAACCATTTCGTTATTTTATGTACGTATTTAAATATGTTATATTTAATATATATATACTATATCTATCTATATATAAAATTATAATATGCATGGAAAAAAATAAAAAATAAAAGGAGAAATATATAAATTAGAATTTAAAGTCACGTGATATAGCACATATTATCATAATATTTATTATGACTTATTTATTAATATCAAATTTTTCGAAATAGATTTTTTTATTTATTATGAAATTTTAAAATATGATAATGTAAAGAATTTTAAATTCTAAATCATAGTAGTGTAAATATGTGTTAAATTATCATGTTTTAGACTTATGTATAATTATTTATTTATAAAAGCTTATTATTATTAAAAAATTATTTATCAAATTAATTTATGTTACTTTTAACAAAATAATAAAGTTGTATTAATTAGCTTTACCGAATTTTATGTGTTTTTTCTACTACTCTAAGTTTCAAGATTTTATGTTAGGTCCCTATAATACTAGTGATTACCCCATTACTATTGTAGTTGTATCCCTTATTAATATTGTTGTGCCCTTATTGTCCCCATATTGTTATTACTCTGTCCCATAGAATCCTTCTATTGTTATTTTTGTGCCTTTATATTATTATTGTTAGGTCGGCTGGGTTATATTGTGACTCCTTAGACTCCTGTATATAGAAAGGAGGTTTTGTCATTTGAATCATCAAAGAGTCATTCATTTGTGTAATGTAAAGGAGGTTTCCCCCTCAAAGAGGCTGAATTCTAAAGCGTTGATCTATCTTTTCTATCTTTTTGTGAGCTGATTTCATAACATTTGGTATTGGAGCTTTGAATTCTAAGGTTTCGCTGCTCCAAATAGGTCCTCGTGTAATTTTTGCTATAACTTTTTTTTTACGACGTTCTAGAAGCGAAAAAACCCATTTGAGACGAAATCGCACTGAACCTCGAGTCCGAATTCAAAGCTTTTCGCGCTATATTTGCGGAGATATGATATGAGGAAGTTGGTCTTTTTTGCAGACTCCTGAGTTACATTCCAAACAAGTGACCTGGGGAAAATCATCATAACTTTCTCTCTGAGCATCAGATTGAAATTTAGTAAGAAGGTACAGAAAGAGGACGGACTGTAGTTTCTTGTATATATTTTTCAGAGCCAAAAGTGGAAACAGGGACACGTGGCATGTCGTACAAGTTCGCTCTACTAAACTAGTCTATAATCTGGTCACTGTGGGAGATTTGGCATAACTCTTCCTTGGAGAATCTAATTTGAATCAGACTGGTGGCATTGAAAAGAGGCCACATAGGGCTACTACAAGTCGCATTTTCAGAACTGAATGATCCGAAATTACAGAGATACATCAAAGGTAATATCGAGCTCTTACAAAGTGAAAAAAGGTGTGTAGATTTTTTTAAATTTTAGCTTAAGCTTGGTTTGAAAATTTATTTTGAAGCAATTCAAAGGGCATAATAGAGCATCATTATAGGTAACTGATGCCCCGAGGAAAGAGAATGCAAACACCTAGTAAGCAACCTGAAAGCTCTAGCATGACTCATGAAGAAGGGGAAGAAATGCTACATGATATATCAAAATTACAAGACCAAGTGCAACAAATGTCACTCTCACAAAAACTAACAGAAGGTAAGATAAATGGCGTGGAATCTAGGATAAAGGGCGTGGAAGCTGAGATGAATGGCGTGGAAGCTAAGATGGACGATTTGAAGATAGATTTGAAGACAAGCATGGCAGATTTGAAGACAGATTTGACAAATTTTCTACAAGAAATACTTACTAATGGTGAAAGGGTAGTAAAGGAAACTCATGATGTGAACAAAATAAATGTTAATCATGATTTCATAGACTCTAATGTTGGATCGAAGACCCACCATATTCCAAAAATCGATATGAGGAACTTTGATGGCAAGGATCCCGCAACATGGATATTACAGATGGAGAAATTTTTTGATCTCAATAATGTGAAAAACACACAAAAGGTACGTATTGCAACTTTATATTTGGAACCAAATCGTTTTGTATGGTATCAATGGATTTACTCTCATAAACAAATTATTACTTGGGCAATTTTTACGGAAGAATTGACAGCACATTATGAGGATACAAAAAGAAACACTTTTTTTATCCAATTGATAACTCTCAAACAAAAGGGTTGAATAATGGAGCACATTGGGGAGTTCCAAAAATTGAACGTAAGGGTAAAAAATATTGTAGAGGAGCATAGGATTGATGTGTTCATAGGGACTTTAAAGGATAATATCCAACATGATGTTCGCCTTTGGGAACCTGATTCATTAGAGAAGGCATTCAGGTTAGCAAGAAAAATGGAAAGCAAAATTATGGAAACCAGGAAGCATACCACTCACAACTATAAAGATGGAAGTGTTGTTGACCCTAGTCTTCCACAACCTGTAAGGTTGACACCACAACAATTGGAAGAAAAAAGAGTAAAAGTGCTTTGTTACAGTTGTGATAGAAAATACACTAAAGGTCGTAAGTGTGCTAAGAAGA
Organism: Pinus tabuliformis; assembly: GCA_031772625.1. Taxonomy (NCBI): domain Eukaryota; kingdom Viridiplantae; phylum Streptophyta; class Pinopsida; order Pinales; family Pinaceae; genus Pinus; species Pinus tabuliformis. The sequence continues at coordinate 226,352,286 of CM062813.1, forward strand.
AATAATTCTACATAGATTGTGAAGAAGAAGAAGAAATGGAGCAAGAAATGTCAAAAGAAGAGGATATACTCCAGGAACAAAGCCTAGATAAAGAAGAAATGAATCCGACCATATCTTGTAATGCATTGGCTGGAATTACCACTCCTCAAACCATCAAGATAGAAGGAAAAATCAAGAAGAAAAAGGTAATAGTTTTGATTGATTCAGGAAGTACCCACAATTTTATTCATTGTAAGATAGCAAAAGAATTGACTTGCTTCCCATATCCAGCACCAGAGTGTTAAGTGATGGTTGCAAATGGAGGAACGATAAATTGCTCTAGAAAGTGCCCTAATATCAAGCTATCCATGGGAGAATATGTATTGACTAGCCCAATGCTTTCCATTCCAATGGTAGGTGTTGATGTTGTACTAGGAGTCCAATGGCTACAATCCTTGGGTACAATAGCTTTTAATTTTCAAGAACTTTTCATGAAATTTTCGGCAGAAGGAAAGGAAGTTGAATTAAGGGGTATTGTAGGGAAATTGAGAAAGATAATTAGCTCTAACGGTATGACAAAGCTTCTAAAAAAGGAACAAAGAGGTGTAATTGCACAATTATGTTTGCTAGATGTTTCCACATCGAAATCATCTATTTCTCCAGATTTCGAAAAAGTGTTGGACAATCATTCCAAGGTATTTGAGACTCCCAATGGTCTCCCACCTATTCGTGATCATGATCATGCTATTCATCTGATTCCAAGAAGTGTTCCTCCAAACATCAGGCCGTACAAATATCCCTATGCCCAAAAGAGTGAAATTGAATGTATGGTTGCAGAAATGCTAGAGGCTAGTATAATTCAACCTAGTCAAAGTTCTTTCTCTGCTCCAGTAGTATTGGTGCACAAGAAGGATGGATCATGGCGCATGTGTCCGGATTATAGGGAGCTCAACAAGCTCACTATTAAAGATAAGTTTCCCATTCCTGTCATTGATGAATTACTGGATGAATTGCATGGATCAATTTACTTCACCAAGTTGGATCTTCATTCAGGATATCATCAAATCATAATGAAGAGTGAAGACATTTTGAAAACAACATTTAGAACTCATGAGGGTCGTTATGAATTTTTGGTCATGCCTTTTGGCCTTACCAATGCACCTTCTACATTTCAAGGTTTGATGAATTCTATTTTCAAACCCTTCCTTAGAAAACTTGTGTTAGTATTTTTTTACGATATACTAATCTAAAGCAAGTCTTGGAAGGATCATGTTGAACATGTTGACATGGTGCTACAACTATTGGAGGAGAAACAATTATATACAAAAATATCCAAATATTTCTTTGGAGTACAAGAGGTGGAATATCTAGGTCATATTGTATCTCATGAAGGAGTTAAGGTAGACCCTAACAAAATTAAAGCCATTAAGGAATGGAAAATCCCCACATCCATAAAGCATATGTGAGGATTTCTTGGGTTGACAGGGTATTATCGCAAGTTTGTTAAGAATTATGGGAGAATAACAACACCTCTAACAACATTATTCAAGAAAGATGCATTTTCATGGACACTAGAATCAACAAAGGCCTTCGAACATCTTAAAGATGCAATGTGCCAAGCACCGGTCTTAGCTACACCGGACTTCACAAAAACCTTTATTGTGGAATGTGATGCTTCAGGAAATGGAATTGGTGTTGTTTTAATGCAAGATAAAAGACCCATTGCTTTTGAAAGTCGTCCAATCAAGGGAAAGTTTTTACACAAAGCTATTTATGAGAAGGAAATGTTGGCAATACTACATGCACTTAAGAAATGGCGACCCTACCTAATGGGAAGACACTTCAAGGTAAAAACGGATTATGATAGCCTTAAATACTTTTTAGAACAAATATTATCCTTTGAAGAGCAAAAAAGGTGGGTCACAAAGATGTTGGGTTATGACTTTGAAATCATCTACAAAAAAGGGAAGCAAATCTGGTGGCAAATGCACTCTCAAGAAAGGATGAGGATGTGGAAGCATTGTTGTGCGCCATTTCTATTATCCAACCAGATTGGATAAACGAAGCAAGGGAGGAATGGAAGAATGATGAAGAAGTGTGGGCACTTATTCGAAAGTTACAACAAGATTCCAGTACATCTGATACATTTAGCTGCCAAAATGATTCATTATGGTACAAAGATCGCTTATACCTCTGTAAAAAAATTTCCCAACTCAAACATAAGATTCTTATGGAATTGCACACTTCTCCCCTAGGAGGGCACTCAGGATTTTTAAAAACTTACCACAGGGTTAAGAAGGAATTTTTTTGGGATGGCCTTAAATCAGATATTCAAAAGTTTGTGGCAGAATGTTTGGTTTGCCAACAAAATAAAGTTGAAACAATTAAAGCCCCGGGTCTATTACAACCTTTATCCATTCCAAGCCAATGTTGGGAGGAGGTTTCAATGGATTTGATCACAAGTTCACCAAAGTTTGAGGGAAAGAGTGTCATCATGGTGGTAGCTGACAGACTTACCAAGTATGCACACTTTTGTGCATTATCACATCCATTTAAAGCCAGTACAATTACTAATTCCTTTATGGAAACAATTCAAAAGCTACATGGAAACCCAAAGATTATTGTAAGTGACAGAGATCCCATTTTAACTAGAAATGTTTCGATAGAATTATTTTCTTGTCTCGGTACTCAGTTAGCTCATAGCTCATCTTATCATCCTCAATCTGATGGGAAAACTGATATAGTAAACAAATGTTTGGAAGGATATATTCGTTGCTTTTTATCTGCTAAAAAGACACAATGGGTCAAATGGTTGCCTCTGGCTGAATGGTGGTATAACACTTGCTTCCATACAACAACAAAAATTTCCCCATCTATGGCACTTTATGGATATCAGCCACCATCCATCACATCATATTTAAGAGAAAAGTGTAAGGTTCAAGCAGTGGAAAATCACATCGAGCATCAACAACAACTCCTCCAACTCTTAAAGGACAACCTCGTGTTGGCATAGAATAGAATGAAACAACAAGCAGATCAACATCGCAGCGAAAGAAGTTTTGATGTAGGTGATTGGGTATTCCTACAACTACAACCATATAAAAAAATGTCCCTCATGAAAGCTAAGAAGGATAATAAATTATCACCAAAGTATTATGGTCCATACAAGGTTTTGCAAAATATTGGTACTATGGCATACAAATTGGAGCTTCCTGCAGCTTCTCGAGTGCACCTATTTTTCCATGTTTCATGTTTAAAGAAGGTTATAGGCGACAAGCTCCCAGTTCAAACAATATTGCCAGAACATGACGAGGAAGGAAAAATTATATTGGAATTGGAAGCATTCACAGAAAGAAGAACTCGACAGCTACGAAATTGATCAATTTCGAAGTATCTCATCAAGTGGAAGAACTTATCCGCTGAAGATTCCACATGGGAGGATGAGAATTTTATACAGAAGCATCCAGAACTACTCAAGCGTTGAGGACAACACTTTTTTGAAGGAGAGGGACATGTTAGGTCCCTATAATACTAGTGATTACCCCATTACTATTGTAGTTGTATCCCATATTAATATTGTTGTTCCCCTATTGTCCCCATATTGTTATTACTATGCCCCACAGAATCTCTCTATTGTTATTTTTGTGCTTTATATTATTATTATTAGGTCGGTTGGGTTATATTGTGACTCCTTAGACTCATATATATAGAAAGGAGGTCTTTTCATTTGAATCATCAAAGAATCATTCATTTGTGTAATGTAAAGGAGGTTGCCCCCTAGAAGAGGCTGAATTCTAAGGTGTTGATCTATATTTTCTATCTTTTTGTGAGCTGGTTTCATAACATTTTATATTAGGTTTATTTATGATTTTTTTGTTAATTGGATATACTATTTTTTTGAGTTATTTAATATTTAATAGTGATTTTCTATAATATGTACAGGAGAGGTCAAAGGATATGTAGAGAAAGACATTGTTAAAAATATTGCATAACTTAATAAAAGAGGAGATATTGTTGGAATATTAATTCCTACTTGTCTCAGTTGTGGCTTTCTATGTGAAGAGTCTATTCCTATACTATAGGAGTGGTTTCCCTAGTTTGGTGTGTGGTTGAGATATTCTCTCAACCAACAGATTGTATACATGTGCAAGATAGTTTTCCTATCTTGAGACAATACTCTTGTATATATGTAATTGCATATCTCATTAATGAATATAGAGTCCTTTCTGAAATCTTGACATGGTATTAGAGCCCAGAGGGCCTAGCCCCTCGTGGGCTTGGTCTGTCCTGGGCTGAGGGAAATGTGTCAAGGAAAATAATAGTGAGAATATATCTTGTTTTGGTTTTTAAGTTTTTCCATCCTCCTTTCTTCAAAGATGCTGCAACAATGCATGTTTATAACTCGGTGTTGCATGGATTCTTAGCAAGGTTGTAGGAGGAGGAAGTCGTTAAGATGCAAAAAAAACGTCGGGCATTCTGGCATCTGGCCGGAACGGTGGAGCTTCAATGATCAGGGCATAGGCCATGCAAGTATATCTGGTTAAAGTAAAGTAATTTGTTCTCTTTATTCACATTTCGCAAAGCATGTCATTCTATTAGCAGAAAATTGTGTGGGAGAAATGCATCAACGTCGGAATATCCTTAGGCAGGAAGACAGTTTCTGTTGCAAGACGTGTCAACGTTCAACCCAGCGGGTCCCCTCTTGAATCCCTTTCGCACAAGTTGACCCTCCTTTTCGTGGACATTGTTCGTGCTGTGAAGTTGGGCCGACTGAGGCGGTCAATTACTGGAAAGGCAAATGCGACAGTGAGGAGAGGTTCCCCAAGACCCTTTGCAATCTGAAGCTGGTGGGAGTGCATTTTTTTCTACGAAGAATATGAAGCGGTGAACGGTCCCCGAACGAGACTCAGGAGATCCATTCAGCATGGGATTCGAGCGGCCATGGCACTCACATCGCCTCCACTGCCGCTGATGATTCGTTGATAGAGCCAACACGTTGCAGTACGCGAAGGGAACCGCAAAAGGAATAGCACCCAAGGCATGTATTGTGGTCTACAAGGTTTGTTGGGACTTTGGTTGCATGGAATCAGACATACTCTCTTCACTCGACAAGGCGGTAGACGACAGAGTAAACGTTATATAATTGTCGATCGAAGGACCCATCTGTCCTTATAACCAAGTTGGCTTTGTGATTGGCACCTTCGAGGTAGTGAAGCGGGGGGTGTTCATTTCTATGTCAGTGGGAAACAATGGCCTGAGTGCTCCGATAGTGTCAAACGTTGCCCCTTGGATCACCACAGTGGGACTCGACACTCTCGATCGTGAATTCCCCACCAATGTCTGTCGAGGCGGGCATTAGTGGCGTGTCGTTGTACAGTGGAAAGGGCTTGAACATGCAACGTCTCGTGCCTCTTGTCTGTGGTGTCGATGTTACTTCGGATGGCAACGGTAACAAATATTCGTCTGATTTGTGCACAGAGCGGTCATTGGATCCTAAGATCGTCAAAGGCAAGATCGTGTTGTGTGACCCTGTGACTGGTCTTTGTGAACAAGATCGGTCGACGATGATTGTGGCGTGTTATGCACTACTTGTGCATTGTGCTGTTGGAACCGTGGATCCGTTGTGTTGGTTGGTGGAGCCATTTGAAGTTCTCCGGACACCTTTAATCGTTGAGGAACATACACGCTTTGTTCTGATCCATCGAAGAGTTAGTGTGGGCAGCGTCTCCATGTGAGAGTCGCCTCACCATTTGAACTTCCACTATTCCATGAATTAGTATTTGTTTGGTAAAATGAATTTTTCTTGAATTATTTTTGGGTTTTATAACTGAGACATGTTGAGCCTAGTCAACTTAACATGTAAATGCTATTTGTTAGAACTGATCAATCTAACAATGACGAATTGAAGTTGGAAAGATTCAAGAGGAAGACACCAAGCTTGGATATGTTTCTTTTTAGAAGAAATTGGTGAAGTGTGACCCTAGCGGTGGATATTAATTGGGTGATGCAACAACAAAAGGACAAACAAGGTAAAATATTGTGTGTTGAAACAAAGAAAACTCATAATATATGTCACATACATTAGTAAGCAAGTCTAGAATGTTTGTAAAGTATGTACCTGGTAACTCCAAGAGATGGAGCGTGAAATGTAAGCCTTGTAAGGCATGTGTATCCCCATACAGTTCGTGGTAATCTAAAAACCACTTTGTATTTGCAGTGTCGGTTTTTGGTAAGCCAGAAACGACATGTAAGAGTGAAGTGGGATAGAGATTCCTGTTGGCATGGTTTAGGGTTAACCGGGAAAACCCTTGCCCTCGTTGAGTCAAGTCTTTAGTGAGCCTTAGTGGCAGGCCTGTAGCCCAGAGTGGCTAGAGTTCCCTAGTGGTAGATTTGTGGCCCATAGAGGCTGAGGTGAGCCTTCGGGGCTGTGTTTAGCCTTGGTGGCTGAGAGCCCTTGGAGGCATGGTTGAGGGTGATCCGACAAAACCCAATGCATGGTTACGGGTAATCTGACAAAACCCAGGTTAACAATGATGGAGGGGGATTTACACTTACAAGTACATGTATGCAGTTATAATGGTTGATAGAACCATGTATGTGAAGTACATCCTACAAGACTGGTGGTTGCAGCGTTGGCACCCATGCAATCCGATAGATGGTTGTTCATTTATATGGACGTTGACATATTCTTTTTGGTATATTTGACCACAACTAGATTTTGCAGATTGATATGGAGACAAGTACTCATTAAGGGGGAGTGTTGGAATATCTAATTCCTACTTGTCTCAGTTGTGATTCTTACTATGTAAAGGAGTTTGTTCCTAGTAATTAGGGTCTATTTCCTACATTGGTGTGTGGTTGAGATATTCCCTCAACCAACATATTGTGTGTCCAAGATAGCGTACCTATATTGAGACAACACTTCCTGTATATATGTAATTTCATTTGATTAATAGATTAATCTAGATTCTCATATTTTATCATGTTATCAGAGCCCTTGGTGGCATGGTTACAGGTAATTCGATAAAACCCCTGATGATATTGGAGGGGGCTTTACAGGTACAGGTGCAAGCATGCAATTATAATGGTTGAAAGAACCATGGATGCGAAGGACATCTTACAAGACTGGCGGTTGCAGCGGTTAGTACCATGCATTCCGGTGGATGGTTGCTCCTTTATATGGACATCAACATATTCTTTTATGATTGATCAGAACTAGACTTTGCAAATTGATATCGAGACAAGTACTCATTAAGGGGGTGTGTTGGAATATTAATTCCTACTTGTCGTAGTTGTGGCTTTCTATGTAAAGTGTTTGTTCATATTCTATAGGAGTGGTTTCCCTAGTTTGGTGTGTGGTTAAGATATTCTCTCAACCAATAGATTGTATGTCCAAGATAGTTTTCCTATCTTGAGACAATATTCCTGTATATATGTAATTGCATATCTGATTAATGAGTATAGATTCCTTTCTGAAATCTTGACAGATACCTCATCCCAAAAATAAAGTTACATAAAAAAAAATATAAAATAAGTTAATTGAAGGGTAGCTTACATTAAGATATGAGATATGTGAGATAAAAGAGAAGAAAAAAAGATTAATAAAGAAAAGAAATGTGAAGAACTTAGGTATATTGAGATCGGTAAGTTTCTAGATCACATTCTTATTGTTGATGTAGTTTTGGTGTCTAAAGAGTTTGAATATGTTTTCATATATATTAATCTCATGACTTAAAAATCATTTTAAAGTAATATAGTGGATTAAAATTTTTAAATTAGTTGGATGTGATATTTGTAAGATGGAGATTATTCGAGATGGATCCAAAGTATAAAGTGGAGATTAAAAAATAATTGAACAAGTTACTATTTGACTAATGAAACTCCTTTATTCAATTTTGGCTATAAGGAAAAGGAATGTGAATATTCATACTTGTATGGAATTTTAAAGTCTCAATCAAGTGACGATAATATCCCTATCTCTAGATTCATTCACAAAGGAATTTATTGAAATAGTAAAAAATGATAAATACATTCCGTATTGGATGGAAAAATGAGATATAATCAAGTTTCTATTTGAGACAAAGATCAACTACTAACAATGTTTGTGATTGAGTGGAGAAAATCTGCATATTAAAAGATGTTAGTTGGACTCATCAATGCACCAACATGTTTTTCAAAGATATTATTAAATATTTTCTAAGAAATCAACGAATTAGTATTAAGAAGTGTGCATGGATGATTGGGAGTTCTTTGTCTATATAAGCCATCATTTAGTAGACTTGAGAACGATGATGAATAGGTGCAAGGAAATGAGAGTGCTCAAGAATATAAACAAGCCTCAATTTATATATTCATTTGGGAAGCTACTAAAACACATCATTGCAAGGGATGGAAAGTTGGTGAATCTAAACAAGGTGAAAGCAATCAAGCAGTTGGATCCTTTCTTGAACCTATTCTAAGTAAATGTTTTTTTGTGATACATTAAATATTAAAAAAAATGAAAATTTATAGATGTATAGAAAATAACTTAGACATGCTTTTGAAAAGGCATAATGATAAAATTTAACTCCCTTTCACTATTTTTTATCTATCAGCTACATTGTATCAGCTTATACCTTTTTAGCTATTCAATTTCCTCATCCTCGGCTTTAAAAATAAAAACTACATATCGTACTAACACACTACATTTTGCTATTAAAATTCACTCTCTCTCTCTCTCTCTCTCTCTCTCTCTCTCTCTCTCTCTCTCTCTCTCTATATATATATATATATATATATATATATATAGTACCAACACACTACCTTTTAGCTACTCAATTTCACCGTATTCCTCTTTCTCCGAACCTAACATCTCAATTATTAATACTTATGTGGTCTTCTACACCCATATCTTGTATCCCTTGATTCCAGTGGGCTCTCCAAAAAAAACCTATTGGTTGGTGACCAATGACACTGGCGGGAGAATTGAACCAATTACAAGTGACACGAAGAAACCTAGCATAGTGCATTATGACTAGCAATTGTCCCAAAAGGTACAAAGAGAGGCTGATAGGATTATTAAGTTGGAATTGTTGAATTTTTCTAGAAGAGTTAATTGGTTTGTGGAAAACCTTGTTTTCTTGGACTGGATCATTGTGCAATTACTTTTCTTTAGATGTTTTGTTTATATTTATATTACAAGGAACACATTGAATGTCTTATTTCATTTCTTCTATCCTTACTAATATTCTTTCCGTGCTTTTTCTTGATCAATTTGATGAAATATTCCATTATCCTTTGGTCAAAGTCCTCACCTGCATATTAGTGTACATCTCGATAAGTTCAAAGCTCGAAAGCCAACCAAAAAAGTCAATGATAACCACCATGCACATATTCAAATTCGTAATGTATAACTGCCAGACAGAGTTCAGACATATTACCTTCAAGATTGGTATCACCGTTTGTAGCCAAAACCTCAAAAACTCTGTTGTCAATAGTTAGAACGCTGACATCAAACGTGCCACTGCCAAGATAAAAAACAAGAATAAATTTCTCTCCACCCTTCCTGTCCAAGCCATAAGCTATTGCTGCAGTTGTGGGTTCGTTGATAATACGAGCTACATTCAATCCAGCAATAAGACCAGCGTCCTCGCAGTCAAAAATTGGTTACCCACAACCTCATAAAGAAAAAGGTTGAAAAGAAAGCATACCAGGGACAGTCACCACAGCATCCTTTATAGTCTTGCCAAGGAATGCTTCTGCAGTCTCCTTCATCTTAGTCAAAATCATAGCACTAAATTCCTCAGGGCTAAATACCTTTGTCTCTCCATCTCATACCTGAAGTTGAATATAAGGTTTCCCATCTTTGTTCACAATATTGTATGGTAGCAGTTTCATATCCTTCTGAACTTCTTTGTCTTCAAACCTATATAAAACAAATGTTTTCATTTAATTGTGAAACTCAAAATGCAGCAATAAACAGGGGAAATGACTTCGATCGCTCAAAACAAAGAAGCAGAATTTAAACCAACATGAGGGGAAAGAACCGCCTACCTGCAATGATAAAAACTATGTGCTATGAAGAATTTGAAAATTAAGGGGTTGGGTGTCAGCAATGTCATTGCCAAAGTGTCATCGTCTAATGAGATTCCTCCACTTGCAATGGGTATGTATTCCATTCATATTATTCATCAAGGGAACCTATAGCTACCCCTCATTCATTTTTATGGGTGTTTTTCATCCACTATTGACACAGATGTGCTAATATTAATAGAAAAATATTTTTTAATCATAATTGAAATTTACATGATAAATTAGCAAGACATTGTAAACTTAATCAATATCATAACCTCGCAAACATTATTAAGAATATTTTTGTGAAATTGATGTGTATCATGTTGATTAACTTTTATATCAATTTTTCTAATATTTATAAAAGATGTTTTATAACAAACCTCCAAACTCACATGATAAATTACTAAGACATTGTAAACTTAATCAAAACCATAACCTCAAGCTCATCATAAATATTGGTTCAAATTTACATAATAAATTAACAAGGCATTGTAAACTTAACCAATGTCATATCCTCACACATTATTAAGAATAGTTTTGTAAAATTGATATGTATCATTTTAATTAACTTTTACATAAATTTTTCTAATATTTATAAAAGATGGTTTTTAACCAACCTCCAAATTTACATAATAAGTTGTTTTTACATCATTTTTTTCTAATATTTGTAAAAAATGTTTTATAAAGAACCTCCAAATTTATATAATAAATTGTTGAGACATTGCAAACTTATTTGATAAATATTTAAAATACTTGTTTATTTAATTGAACCATAATATTAACCCAAAAAAATTTATTTTAAATATATCCATTTAAATATATTTATCTTTTATTTTTTAAATTATTGACAATTTTAAAAATATAATTAATTTTCTTCCTAAAATATTATATCCATTTATAATTCTATAAATCAATTTTAATTTTTAATAAAAATTAATATTTAAATCAATTAAATTAAACCGTTGTAATATAATTCAAAGACCTTTTATATAACGAAATTTATTTTATCTTCTAATGTGGAAAAAAACAAACAAAACAGAAATTTAAGTACGAAGAGACTTGGAATCCAACTTTACATTTGAACATAAACTCAAAATCAATGAAGTTGTTTTTATACATACCTTTTATATAACGAAATTTATTTTATCCACTAATGTGAAAAAAACAAACAAAACAGAAATTCGGTACTAAGAGACCTGGAATCCAACTTTACATTTGAACATAAACTCAAAATCAATGAAGTTATTTTTATACATAAAGGTACAAAAATATAAATATGGAGCTACTTGGAATTTCTTGGAATTTCAACTTGAGGTTAAAACAAACTTATAAATAATGATACAGATGGGAAATAAAAAATTATTGGCTCTAACATCGAGCAACGGCGAATCACAAAGTGTAAACGGTGAACTGGGCGGGCAGCTTATTGTTGCAAGGGGTCCCGAGCTCGAAACTCGTCCCGCCAGCTTATTATTGCGAGGGGTCTCGTGATCGAAACTCATCCCGCCAACGATGTATTGACAATTCCAAGCGTACAACAATGAGATGTTTACAAATGATGCGCTCAGGAGCAGAAGAGAGCTGATAAAGGAGCTTACAAATGATGAGATCAGGCGCAGAAGAGAGCCGAATAAAGGAGCTTGGGATCAGGGGTAGAAGAGAGCCGAGTAAATGATCTCATTCCAGATATCAGGAAGCCCAGGCAGACACCAGTGGCTACAATCTGCATAGCGCTGGGGATTTTTCCGTTGCCCGACTGTCAAATCGTTGCTGTATATCGAAGGGGGCGCGTCCTGCCTGAGCAACGACAGCGTCGTGATGTTGAGAAACGACACAGGCGATCTCATAGCTCTCACAACGCTTTCCGCCGCATGGAATTGGGGAGAATAGGCTCCCAGATACGAACTCCCCGCCGTAGGTTCTTTCTCGGAGTAACAGTTACCGCCATTCATAGTACTGCAAAGCACAAAGATTCATTAAAATATCACGCAAACGCCATTCATGAGAAGCATTTTTTTCCCATTTTCAACCGGATCTGGGATTACTAAACCTGGAATGCGAGGGCGAGAAACTGCGGAAAAGGACTTTCGTTCTGCTCGTATCGATGTTGGAATCAATCCAGTTTGCCCAGGTAGTCATTCATTTCCGGTAAGCCACCATGAAATCCATGTTCGTGTATAAAGTATTCCCTTCTTGCAGGTAATCCCAACTGTTTTGTTTTTTAACCCGAACAAAGTGTCGGTCATTCAGTCCGCCATTAAAGATCACAGTGCCATAAGAGATCACAGTGAAAAATCTAACATTATCATTAATGACTTGCATAAAAGTACCCTCTGAGATTGCCTGTGTGAGTCCACCAATGGCCGGAGTTAAAAACAAGAATATCGGTCTTTCCATTCTGTGCCATTACTCTCGGCCGAGTCTAGACGAAGCACCACTTTCTGCTGTCCTTGAACAGTAGTGGTCACCATATCCACCACGTACGGAGCTCGATAAATCGACACTGTAACTCCGTAATCCTGCCAATACCCAAATCATAAGAATTTAGCTTAATACAATAAAATCAGAGAGATCATATTAACTAAGCTACCAGTACCCACCATGGCTCTGAAACTGGAAAGAGTATCTCCACAAACCACGTATGTTCTGCCTCGCGGCAACGCTGCGTGAAGAAAACAAGGGCATTTACTCCAATCATACAGCGGGTACGATAAATCCTGAACCCAGTGCTCAGAGAATATATTGCATCTGGTTCCAATAGCTACATCCGACATTGTGAGGTTTTGGGATGGATTTAACTTTTCTTTGCATAACAGGTCAGGTTCAATGCACAGAAGAACTCGGAGGTGAAAAGAAGGCAACTCAACTAATATTAGGAAAAAACAATCAAAGTGCAGTGCATCCACACTTTAAATCAACAATTGAAAGTGTCTCAATTGATATAATAGAGCAAGGTAAAAGTGTTGACGGTTAATGCATAAAAAGTCCTGTCGACCTAATTAGAGGTAGACACACCCAATGCCACGCAGAATGTTAATTTATATCGACGGAAATGCATTTGTACACTGAAAATAATTTACATAACATTTGTTAATTTGCATAATGGGAATCCTTCTGATCATCACATTTCATGGCTACACATGCATGCTTATATCACAACTATATAAACTAGAATTTTATTTCGGTCTCTGATAACTACATGTTATCTTAATTTCCTTGCACGGCCAATATGATCCACAATCCACCAATCAACATGGGAATTCCTAACTGCACCATTACCCAAATCCACCAATCAACATGGGAATTCCTAACTGCACCATTACCCAAAAAAACGAGTATTGCACATGAATTTGTGGATTGCTATGAATTGTTCATGACGCTAGCAACTTCGTCTGTAGATTCCGCAGAGGCTATTCCAAGAGTCCTCTCGCTGCATTTTCAGCTGGCGGTAGAAATCTCCTATGAATGATTCAGCCTTCACGTACAGTTCCTCGGCGCTCAATGGGATACCCTCTTGCTCGCCATGCAATATATTACTCTCTTCATCACCTTCCACCATTACGACTTCATCATTAAGGTGCGCTTCATTTCCCATATGAGTGGAAATCTCGAACACAACCAATTGAGGAGCAGGAGATGTTTTGGGCGCCGCCAGAGTGCAGGATCCAGTAGTTGTCATCTCCCTGCTCTCGGGAGACTCTTTGGAAACACTGGAAACCTTTGTCGTAGATCTTCTCAATAATGATTTCTTCGGATATAAAACAGCGGCAGGGGTCAAAGTGGCCTTCAAATCTTTGAAGCTTCTGCTTCTGCGTTCAACTATGAGCGCAGCAGCTGGTTTTTGAAGTTCAGCTGGAGATTCAACCGGGTTGAAATTGTTATCTAGTGGATCAGCTAAGTTAGGCTGACCAATAATATTGTTGTGATTGCCATCAGTATCAGGTTTGTTCTCAATAACCTCAGTTACGGCACTAATTATGCCGGAAATATGAGATTGATCGTCGTTGGGTGTTGGGGTTGCTCGGGATATGAAAGCAAGAGTGACGAGAACAATGTTGAGAAGAACGTACCAGCAAGGAACAGTGATCCAAGTCGACACAGAATTCCAAAGCCCGGGAGCAACAACCAGCAAAAGAAATTCTGCCGTGGGATGGACGCGACCGGGGGCTTCGAGAAGCAAAGCGATGGGGATGGTGAATATAATGACCACTCCAGTCATAAGCACCAACCTCACACTCCATTTTGCAGAGGATTTTTTCCCCAGCTCTGCCTGTGACATAAGAAATTCACCTCCCTCACCAGTCATATTTTCAACAGAAATCTGAGCAACTTATATCACAGTTCTCTAAACACTAGTAATCTCGGGGAAAAACAGGATACATATGTTCCGTAGTTGGTCGAATCGAAAGACTAGTGCAGAGAAATCACTAAACCTGAAACTCCCGCAAGGAAGCCAGAGGGATAACTATGATGAGTGCTGTAACCGCCGAGAAGAGAAAGGGCAATTTAAATGGATTCAAGGGAGAGGAGGCAGGGAAATGGCGATTTAAAAGGAAAGAAAAGTGTCCCAGAAAAACGAAGATCATGTGTCCAATTTAGGGATATCGTACAGTTGAGGATCAGAAGGCGGCCGGCAGTACAGCTCATTTCTTACCATTTCGCAATTTTTTCTAGCCAAGATACATCGCATGTAAAACTTGTAACATGAAGTTTCAACGAATTTAGATAGACATCTTTGCTGATGTAATCAAATCTCAGATCTTATCATGCGTCGTCGGTGCTTAAAACAAAAGAGGTACATGCTCTTGGGTGGAGCTCACTTTTACTCACAGGCGGCTTATGTCTGTAGCCATCAGTAATTCATTTATAAAAAAATTGCTTATGGGGTTATTCGGGTTTGAGTAGTTGGAGTAAAATTTGTATTTTCATTTATCCCGATTTAATTTCAAAGGATTTGTTTGGTTTAATTGTTCTAAAGTTTTTAGTTGTGATAAAGTTTAGTTGTGATAAAGTTTGAAGAGTAGACAGTTTTATTTGTGTTGTGTTAAGAAGTTTTAATTTTTTAAGGTACAAGTTATTGATATATCTAGCTTGTAGCTTGTTGGGTATATTTTTGATGTTATAGTGATATCTAGAAAATTTGAGCACACGTGTTTCTCATATTACTTCAATGTGTTATCAATTCATTATAGTTAAAAAGAAATGGAGCAAACTCCAAAAATAAGAGGACTAGCATATAAACCCAACTTTTGAGGACATGAGTGGAAGGTTATCTTATTTACCTTACTCACTACTAATTTTGAGGAGAGGGTTCTTGTTTACTTGATACAAATTGGATCATTATATTATTTGTATTTTATTTTGATTGTTTTAGAATCTAAAAATTAGAGGGATTAGTTTGCAGGGTCAATTTTTCCTAAGGTTCCTACTTTGGAGAATTGACGTATGGAACATTCCAAAGGAATTTTGACATCCTAAACAAAGTGTTTTGGTGTGTGAAAACTCTAGCGTGCACCTAACCCCCTATCATTGTTTTAAACTCGAGGAATTCGTTTGCAAGGTCATTTTTTCCCAAGGGTCTTACTTAAAGAATCAGGGTCTAAAACATTCCAAAGAAATTTTGAGGTCTTAAACAAAGAGTTTTTGGATGTAAAAACTCTCGCTTCCACATGACAAAACAGTGTGAGAATCATGTCAAACATAGCCTGTATGCAAAATTTATGCCTCTACAAATTAACTTATTGTCATTGATGACCATGGTATGAGTGTATGCCACACCGACCTTATTAATCATGCATATGCGACTACCCACATATGGACATTAAAGAATACTATAAAGGGTTCAAAATTATAACTCTAGTTAAGAAAGTCAAATCTTACCTCTAGTTGGCTATTGAGCTATGTTATATTATAGGTCATTAGGAGGAGTAGGGGTTCCATTCAATGTTATTGTGTTTTTCGATAATTGAGGAAAGAAGCCGAGAGTAGAAGTAAGGGAGTAAAATAGATGGGGTTAGGCCATAAAGGTTAAAGGCCCCAAGTAACTCCATAGAGAATATCACTTCTTTGTACTTTCTTCAATGTGTTATTGACTTATTATAGTTAAAAAATAATGGAGTAAACTCCCGTAATAAGGCGAGTAAGATATAAGCCAAACTTCTGGGGACATGAGTGGAGGGTTATCTTATTTACGTTGTTCACTATTAATTTGGAGGAGAGGGTTCTTGTTTATGTAATACAAACTGGATAATTACATTATTTGTCATTTATTTTGATTTGTTTAGAGACTAAAAATTAGAGGAATCATAATGGTTCTACATTGGAAAATTGGCGTTTGAAACATTCAAAAGGAATTTTGAGGTCCTAAACACAATTTTTTTGGATGTGAAAACTCTCTTTTGCACCTGACCACCTATCATTCCTTTAAACTCGAGGAATTAGTTTGCAAGGTGACTTTTTTCCCAAGGGCCCGACTTTGGAGAATTGGGGTCTTAAAACATTGGAAAGGTATTTTGAGGTCTTAAACAAAGAGATTTTGCATGTGAAAAATCGCGCTTGCACGTGACCACCTATCGTTGTTTTAAACTCAAAATCCTTTCCAAGAGTGCGAGAATCATGTCAAACAGCGTTTGTATGAAATATTTATGCCTTCTAAAGTTAACTTATTATGATTGATGATCATGGTATGAGTAGATTCCACATGAGCCTCGTTAATCATGCATATGCGACTGCCCACATGTGGACATTAAAGGATACTATAAAGGATTCAAAATTATAACTCTAGTTAAGAAAGTCAAACCTTACCTCTAGTTGGTTGTTGAGTTATGTTATATATTAGGTCATTAGGAGGAGTAGAGGTTTCATTCCCACATGTGGACATTAAAGAATACTATAAAGGGTTCAAAATTATAACCCTAGTTAAGAAAGTCAGACCTTACGTCTAGTTGGTTGTTGAGTTATGTTATATATTAGATCATTATGAGGAGTAGAGGTTTCATTCAATGTTATTGTATTTTATTACATAGTTAAGGAGGGAAACATAGAATGAGAAGTAAGGGAGCAAAACAAATGGGTTTAGCATTTTGTAATACCCATACAAACCAAAGATCCCAAATAACACTATAGAAAATATCATTTTTTTGTTCTTGCACATTTTCCCTATAAAAAAAGGAATTTCATCTTCCACTTAAATTTTATCTCGTGAAGATTTCCTCAGACAATCCATTAAATTTATTGTAAAAAATATTTGCATTTCTCTTTATTTTTTTGTATTTCACATTTTATCTCAATAAAACATCACATCAACTCATTACATATCATTACCTTGTAAAGAGCAAACTCTGGAGATTCATCGTGTTTACGTTGTTAAGTCCTATTAAGTTAACCTTTTTTGTGTTTTGGTTGTCCAATGTCCTTTAGTGAGCAGGAAAAATTAACCATAAAACCATTAGTGAGCGTCGCACAACCGATTAGGCATTAAGAACCCTATCATGAAATTCCTTTTCAAAGTTCTTAGAAAATTTCTTCTCACGTTATTCTCTTAAACTAGTGTTGGGTCACCTGTAGATTGTAAGGGTTAGTTGAGCGTCGGTGGTGTACGTTGACATGCAACAACGTATATAAACACTTTATATTGCATAATATTATTCTTCCAACTTTTAGTAGTTACGGGATTCTCATATATTGCAACGATTGATCAAGCCATCTTCACGAGCATTAAACTTTATATTATATAATATTATTCTTCCAACTCTTAGTAGATACGCGATTCTCATATATTACAACGATGGATGAAGCCATCAGCACGAGCATAAACTATAAAGTTCTAGACAATATCCACTTTTTTTATTAGTCCCTGCCTGGGACTAATAGCGATCGATCTATCGTTGACCTACTATTACTTGATACTTTGACCAGTTTTATTTTCCGTGTTTTCACATTTTAACCTAAGTTTGATGCTCCCAATTTTATTCAACAAAATTTTATCCAAAATTTTTGGTTCGGAAAATTATTGAGGTCTTAAATTTTATCCAAAATTTTTGGTTCGGAAAATTATTGAGGTCTTATTGCAGCCTTCACGTTGACCGATGCAAAAATATTGAGACAATCTCATCTTATCCAAAGTAGGCTGTGGTTATTTTATCCATATCACTTGTTCAATGGATTTTGATGTAAAAAGTTTATTTGATTTTGCACCCTTTTGCATGGTAGAAAAAAATCATAGGGGCAAATTTGAGTTATAGATAGGTATGGAAAACTTTCATGTTTAGAGAATAATTAGTTATTTTTTTCCAATTTTAAATCGTAAAAATATATAGTTAATTTTATTTTTTTAATTTTAAATAGTAAATGGTAAAAGTATAATATTAATTTTACTTTTTATTTTATAAAGATCATCAAATTGACTCTTCTACTGTACGTTTTCTAAAATTAAATAATATATAATTTATTTTATTTTTTTATTAAATAATTTTTAATTTTAATTAATTAAAATATTATATTTTTATTTTTCCCTCTTTGACCTTGATATATTTTTAATATATTTTACATCTTAAAAAACAATCATACTGTATGTTTTCCAAAATTAAATAATATATAATTTATTTTATTTTTTTATTAAATAATTTTTAATTTTAATTAATTAAAATATTATATTTTTATTTTTCCCTCTTTGACCTTGATATATTTTTAATATATTTTACATCTTAAAAAACAATCATACCCTTAATGTTTAACTATATAAAAAAAGGATATACAACAACCTACAATGTTGCTTTTTAAATTTATAGTTTTTTCTTAATTTTAAATAATTAAAAAGTATGACTATTTTATTAAAAGAATATTTTTAGAACTATGGAAATGAAAAAAGGGCCTATGACAATTTATAAAATAATTAATTTATTAAAATTTATAGTTTTTTCTTAATTTTAAATAATTAAAAAGTATGACTATTTTATTAAAAGAATATTTTTAGAACTATGGAAATGAAAAAAGGGCCTATGACAATTTATAAAATAATTAATTAAATTTAATAAATGATAGGGAAAAATGTGAATACTGCGGCAATACAATTTTATCCAAAGTTCAGAGAGAGAGCCAATATACTTCGAAGCTAGTAGCCCTTTCGAGGTCCTTTCCACATGTATATCAAGGCTCCTTCCACATGGCTATTAGCATGCAAGGCCCCTTCCATATGGCTATTAGCATGCAACTCTGGTATGGTATGGTAAAAGATAGTCGCGGCCTGCCCAGAAGGGTCTGCAAGATTACAATTGCAGTCTTTGGATGTGCTCAGAGGAGTCTGCAAGATTACAATTGCAGTCTTTGGACGTGCTCTGTTATGACTATCTTTATGTATTTGGGCAGATGCAGCTAACTCCGGAGAAGTACCTTACTTGTTATTTTGTGTTATTACGCTAGCTGCAAGGGATCTACCTGCAGAGGATCATGGAGAACCTGTTAATTTAAAGTAGGATCATGGAGAACTTGTTAATTTAAAGCATGAATTTAGCACCGTGGCTTCAAGGTGAAATTACCAAAACCTTAATAAAAAACTCAACGAGAAATGCATCCATTTTGTGCTTTAATTTCCTCTGCTTTAAATGCATCGTTTTTTTCTTTAACTGTTTTTATTTAACTGTTTTTATTTACTGCAGGCGATATTAATGATATTGAACATGAAAAACTTACTCAAAAACTCAACGGTAAATAACGGTAAATGCCTAATTTAGTATTCTCATTTAGTATTCTCAAGATCTTTAAGGTGTTCTGGTGCATTCGAGAGAATGAGCCGAAATATTCTGCAAAACAAGTAGAGTTTTTATTGAATTAACGGTAAATGTCTAATTTAGTATTCTCATTTAGTATTCTCAAGATCTTTAAGGTGTTCTGGTGCATTCGAGAGAATGAGCCGAAATATTCTGCAAAACTGGAAAAGTAGAGTTTTTATTGAATTACAATTTCATATTTTATTATAATTTAAGTTTATTTAAATGGAACAAAACTGTTGGGTGCTCAAAAAATTGATTATATTTCGACCATAGTTGGGATTCTACCCAATTCTTATCAAATTTGTAACTGACAAAAAAATATATACTGTAGAAAAGTCTGTTTTCTACATCTGTGTATAGTAAACTGTAACAAAGAAAACATCTTTCAAATCATTAATTAAATGCAAATTATAATTAGGAGGTTTTTCAATCACATACCTGAACTGCAAGCAAAGGAAGAGACTGGCCGTCTGCACAAATAGAATGGTTCAGAGGAAACAACGGTTCCTGAATATAGCGAGGACTTTTGTGAAGGAGAATCTGGTCAAGGGTGGCGTCTGCAACGACCTCTGTAAATTGGGCACCCTCGTCATTGCATTCCATATTTACAAAACCGTCGGGAGAGTCGACCAATCTGCCAGCGAAAAGGTAGAAATGAAGGAGCACCTTTTCCAGGCTCATGGATGAATTCGTTCGGAAGCAGTGGTGTACCACAAGCCTCCATACAAAGCCACCGTTCTTCGACTTGAATCTGCTCTACGCAGAAATGTTCAGATATATACGATGTTGTGTGCAGTTTTGAGTAAGAAACACAACAGTTGTTGTATTGAAAAAACGTCAGGTAGAGGATCAGAGAAGCTGTGGGATCGACACAGAAGTTGTTGTATTGAGAAAACCCCAGGTGGAGTGCACACGTGGTGCATGCATACCAGGCATGCTACCCAAAAGTTTTTTACTCTTTTACCTTTTTAATATTTTATTTCAATTATTAATATTTAATATTTTATTTTATTTCAATTATTAAGATTTAATATTTTATTTAAATAAATAAGTAAATATATTAAATATTTTTGCAGCGACTTGAATTTATTAAGATTTAATATTTTATTTAAATAAATAAGTAAATATATTAAAGCTTTTAGTAGCGACTTGAATTTGGATTTTCTTGAATTGAATCTTTGGATTGACTGGAATATAGTGCTCCTAAAGAAGCAGTGATGCATTTAATTTTTTCCGTGTGAGTTATCATTGCAACATGCATACATATTCTCTCTTACAATCGTCAGCAACAAGAAGAAATGATAAGATCAGAAAGACAATTATAAAATTAATGACAAGCGGGGGAGCTGCAATTTGAAAGGCCTCCTGATGCCAAGATTTCAAATTGAGAAGATCCAATTTAAGACTCTTCAAAAATACTCCATTTCCATGGTTTCAACAAAAAATGATCCTGTCTGCTCATGAGACTTGACTTTATCCCCAAATTCCTTTATAATGTTTTTTCTTCTTATAATAAACTTATGAGAATCATATATATATATATATATATATATACACTTTTCCTTTCAAATTATTATATTTAATATTTATAAATTAGTGAAATATATTAAAAAAAATTACATCTATTTCATAAAAATAATTTTATAGTTAAAAACATTTAATTGAAAAACAATACTTTATATATATATATATATATATATATATATATATATATATATATATATTTTATTTTAATGAAATATAATGAAATATATTTGTCTTAGACGTTTTGATGGGTGGTTATTTAATTTTCGAATATTTTCTGATTAAATTTATCTACGCAATAATTTTTCTATTTATTGAGCCGAGAGGCTATGAGGAGTTCGTTCATCCCTGCCCCTCTAAAAATAAAAATGATAAAATATGTTTTAAATAGAAAAATAATGTTAGTTATAATTAAAAAAATGAATATGCTCTAAAGTAATTAGAGGTAAAAAAATGTGTGAATCTGATCTTTAAATATTATACTTTCCAAAAATATTTTAACAAGAGATTTCAATAAACTATTTGAAGATTTATGTTACCTAACTTCATATATATTAATATATAGAAAAAAAATTATTTGAACTTATATATACGCTATTTAGTATTCAAAAATACAATTTAAACAACTAATTATATTTTACATTTTAAAAAAAATTACACGTGAAAAAATTTGATGCCTCTCAGCTCATGTCAGATCTATACTTAAAAAGAATCTATACTAGTATATTTAAATGTCTTCTATCATAATAAATAAAATACATATTTTAATATTTTATGATATGTTGTATTCTAATAAATAAAATAAATAATTTTATATTTTATAACTCTAAATAACTTTATATATATAGTCCTATCTTTTCCAATGTTATTGTACTAAATTGAAAAATAAAAATACTTTATTTATTCTCAAAAATTCAAAGTTATTATTGTAATTTTTAATAAATTTTATTAAGGAAATATATATTAAAAAAGCTCTTTTTCTACAAATTATTACGTTACCCTTCAAGTATATCCAAGGATGGGTATCTATTTCATGAACATCGTTATAGGAATGGTATTTAGTTTCATGAAAAATGATATGATTAAGTATAAAAAGAAAATGGGTATTTTTATTTATTTTTTAGATTTTGGGATATATTTTAAAATTTATATGGTAGATTTTGTAATATTTTTTAAAATTTATATTGTAGATTTTTGGATATTCTAAAGTTTTAAGGGTATGTGAAACGTTAAATAACTTATTTAGCTCTTTAATAAACATGTAATTGGTTCATTTATAACCTTTTTAAAATGTTTAAAAATATATATATAATAATAATAACTAATATAGATGTATCTGATTCTATAAAAAATTTATTCCATTAAAAATAATAAAAATAAATAAATAAATCCTAAAATCTATACTTGAGTTTTAAAAATAAATGCAAAAAATTGGTTTATTGTAAAGTGAAAAAATAGTGCATAAGCAAAGAGGCTGAAATGAATTTTAAGGACATCTGAATTTTGGACTTCGAATATAACAAAATGTTTTGGTTTACTGGAGATGATTGTAATGGCTCAAAAATTTGATTGGGATAGAATCTCTACCTTGAGGACATTTTAAAATAAAATAAATAAGGCGGGCAACAAAAGTAAATAAACTCCAATTATTCGAATACAAGAATAATGTTTATTAATAATTTGCATGAAAAATATAACTATAAGTGCTTTCTAAAATTAATAATTACGAGAAATTCAGGGAAGGAGAGCTGAATCGGGTTCGTTAGAGCATTGCAGCATAGATAGGATTATGGAATTGGGTTCGTTACAGCGCTGCATCATAGATATGATTAATAATTGGGTTAGTTACAACGCTGCATCATTGTTATCATCCTTCATTGACCAAAACATAAAAATATTTAATTATCTAAACCATTTTTAAATTTATTTAAAAACATAACTTTATCAATAAATATAAACTATTAATATTGGCCATTTCGCCATACTTCAGTGAATCTTAAAAACTACCAGTGATGAACAAACTAAACATAAGGTCTAACGAATCTGAATAAGTTTTTACTTCTATGACGAGGAGGTTGTATTTGTCACTTTGGAGGGGGCTCCGTGCATCAACAGTCATCGGTGTTGAGAATAATAACAGTGTGGGATAAATAGTGTCCAGTGTTAATCCTGCTTTGTATGGTCTTAAATTTAGTTATTTAAAATTACTTTGGAAGTCAATCTTTTACCTATGTAATAAGAAGACTGCTTTTGAGTTTGTTTTTAAAATTTTTGGTTAAGTATTAAATTTAAAAAGAGAAAGGTGTGCAGAAATATTAATTTATGCTTATGAAGTTAGGATTTTCTGACATATTAACGCGATAGCATTTTTGTTTCAGCGATTATAGTATAATCTACAGTTAGTGTCTATCAACTGCGTTACAGAAGGGGCCATTTATAATATCAATCTTGGAGGTTTATTGCTTATCGAAGCAGACCTGCGAATGCTAATAAAATAGATCGCCCATATCTTGTTGTTCTTGCATATCTGATATTCCATATTTTAAATTATCACAATCCATAACAGAGATCTGCATTAGGCTTGTGATAGTTATTATAAAAAGAAGGGACAAGGGATCTGCACAGGCCTTTGGATAAGCAAGAACGATAACTTTAGTACCCTTTCAGAAGGATGGTGCAGACATCAAGCAAGGTGACCAAAATGAAGTGTATTTTCAAGAAGTAGCAGAGCTTCGGCGGCAGGACAAAACGTTCATATAGCAACCTCACTCGGAACCCTTCATTCAATGATCCATCGGATCGTGTTGCAGGACAACACCTTCCATCAATTTTGAGATTGTATCCTACACCGATATGCTAGTCAAAATAATTTTTCTGTAAGCTTGTAAGAGAATTGTATTGGCTCAATTTCATGCCCAATCCTCAATACAGGCACCATGAACGATCCTTTCAAGGTTGCAAAATCACCGGAGAGCCATAGGGAGATGAAGAGGGATGGATGTAGCCATCTCGGAACAACTCTTCTGATGTCTTTGTATTTCTGCATGCTACAAGACATTGTGCATGTCTTGTACATCTTCTGACTGTCTTTGTATTTCTGCATGCTACAAGACAAGTTGCACAAAGCGTTTGTACTGTGTTGTTGTGGCAGACCTCGGCAGGGACTACAGCCACGGCAGTGGCTCCCTTGTTATATAATGAAAGCTACTTTACTTCAATATAAACTACAAAGTTATAGATAATACTTGTACCCAGTGGCTGCGAGTAGTTAAAGAGTTGAGAAGACAGACCTGTGAAGACGCCTATGCCCATAAAGTAAGATAAGTCCACGGTAAATCCGTCGATATGAAAAGTATAAGTACATGATAAATCCATCGTTCAAGTATATATATCTATTTATATATAAAATTAATTAAATGAATAAATTATATTGCTAAAGATTATTAAATAATATACAATTATGTAATATATAAATATATAATTTCTCATATGTATTTAAAATATAATTGAATAGTTTTTTTAAGTCAAAACTTAGTTTTTTTAAGTCAAAACTTAGGTTTTTAACATGAGAATTTACTTGTGTTAAATATCTTTAAACATGTTAAAGAATATGGTTTAGTATTGTTGAATAAGTATTAAAGTAAGGTTTAAAAAACTAGAGAGTTTTTAGAAGCACACTAATTTGAGCAAATAAGTTTACTAGGGATGTCATACATGAATATGGGAAAGCATCCTTTAGATTTTAATATTTTTCCTTAGAAGAAAATTGAGTGGATAAGAACCAAATAGAATGTCTACAACATATAAGAGAAGTTTAATTAATAGAAGAGTAAGATTCTAGCTTCTTGTATGTCTCTTATGTTGTATTAGAATAATTAGAATATTATCAATATATATCCATCTATAAAACATTAAAAATTCAAAGATGGAAGCATACTATGGAGTCATGGAAGAACACCTTTCTTTAAAAAATAAAAAAATAAAAAAATTATGTTGATGAATATGGTGGCTAACAAATTTCAAAGAACATTTCACATTCAAGAGTGAGGCGCGCTAGAAAATATCTTACAAAATGATAGATGGGAGATTCTCATCCATTTACCCCATCTTGGAGATGCAACCTTTTAAGCAATGGGGACTATAACGCTACAACCGTCCAATCTGGACTATAAGAATGATGTAATCTAAGTATCATTGTGGAAATAAAAAACCATAACAGAGCAACAATAGTGATATCAATTTTTCTATTTAAATTCGGTTTTATAGTTTTAAATGTTTTACTTATATCACATTGAAAAGTAGGGTGAATTTTATAATGAATTTTATTAAGGATTTGATAAAAATTTGCAACATTACGAATCATAAGATAAGTTCATATTATGTGAGGTTGATAAGTAGGAAGTTGAGTGAATGAGTAAGGTATTGGTAGAGGAATTAACATATATTTAATATTTGAGGAGAAGATACTAAATGAATAAAGATTCATGTTATAATCCTATTCATTTATTGAATAGCATGGAAGAGATAATATTCACTACAATAACCATATCTTTCAAGTCAACTCCTAGCTTTATGGATTATTTTAAACTATTGAGAAGTTGTGGGTAACCCTACATGTTCTCCTCCATTGGCACGACTGTGATTTGAATTGTTGTTCCTTTAGTGCAATTGTATTTTTGTATTAGTGTTGCACCAAAGTCTAGTTTATACAATAGAATGGATCTTGTATTATGGGCTTCTAAATAAACATTGTGTTAAGCCTTGTTTGTTCACAATGACTACCATCTATGCTAAAAAATATGAATGTTCCTAAGCATACTTCTACTCACCCAATGAAAACAATTGATTCTCTAACACTATTTGTATCACTTGATATTTCATCAAGTTGCTCCTTTTTTAATTCAAATTCTCCATATTCCTCTTCTTTAAAGATCACATCACAATTATAAGATTTGCATCCTAATCTATAATCCATACGTCGTATAACTTGATTCTAGCCTAGCTTTCTAAATATCTAATCATCACAAAACTTTTGTTTTCTCTTTTTAATCATACTTTTTCTTCTTTTCCCTAGGTATGTGGATATCATCCTTGCAAAAAAATAATCTCAAGTGAGAAATTAATTTGTTCTCCCATCTCAAGTTTCCTATAGTGCCTTCTCACCCATGGGTGAAATAGGTAACAAATTCATCGGTTGACACAAGGTTGCAAGCACTTGATTGGAAAACGCGTTATCAATTTTGCATTAGATATCATGGGCCTCGAATTCTTCACTTGGATTTGATTTTCCATTTATGTTTCTTTATCCTTCTATGGATAATATGTTATAACATTTTCCTTATAATCTAGCACTATTTAACAACATGCCAAGTTCTTTTTACCAAATTTCTCTATTGCCATAACAACAAAATTCATAAAGATTGTAAATATCATAGTTTTCATAATCATAATCACAATCCATGTCTCTCTACTAAAAATGTCATTTCTAAAAGTGGTATAGTATTAAGCATGAACAATGGAGATGGCATCTATACACTCATAAATCTATGAATGCACTAAGTTCAATATCTATAACACTTTCCCCAAGGTTAAAGAAATGTTAATAGGTGGGTACAAGGTAATGATTGGTTCTCATGACAAGTTAGTCGCAATTCAAACCCGAAAAAACAAAAATATATTAAATTGGAGGGATGATTAGAGGTACTTGCAGTTTAAATTCGAAAATGGTCTAAATAGATGAAATGTAGGATAATGAATTAACTTTCTAGATATATAATTTTCATTTATAAAAAATATGTCTATATTAATATTGAGTTTTCATAACACTCGTATGCTATCTTTTATGTGATGCAGGAGCATCCAGCTCCGAGGAGACAGAAGAAGGTTGACTGTCTTTGGAGGGAACCAGGTTAACAGAAGTTGTCATTTGTTTTAAATTTTCTTTACTAGTTGTTTGTTTTTCCCAGAAGGTCATTTAGAGAACATGGTAATTGAAACTATATCTTGTTTTTAAGTTTGGAAATTAGTTAACTGTAGATTGGTCTTTAATATAAGAAACTGTTACTTAGTTAGGATGAATTCTGGTAAACAGTTTAACCGCAAGTGGGAGCAGTTACGCTACCCAGATGTAAAACAGAGGGAAAAGAGCAATGAAAACTCTCTCCGGGAATAAGAAATAGACAGATACTTTTTCCTCAAAAAGAAAGAAAAGCTGTATTGATTACGAAAAAAACTCACTGTCACATAAACATATTGTTACTATTTTCTGTAATAACATTTTACTGTAATAGGGCTATAACAGACATAGCTAAAAACTGGCATACTGTGAATTATTTGATTAATGTTATTTGCTTAAGAAACCATACAGTTCTTGTACAACAAGCTTACAGATGAGAAACAAAATATTGAGCACATACTGGAATTAGCAGACAGCAAGGAGAAGGCGTTGCTACGGGCAGCCATCCCACACAGAGAAGAGCAAACTAACGACCATCGATGTCACAGTAAAGCAGGTACAAGCACAACAAACTTAAATGATTTCCATTAGATCTATAAATGCTGGATACACAGTATTCAAAAGGTTTAATTAATGAAACCCTTATGTACAAAAGAAACGCACCATAAGAACGCTCAGGAAGTACTGTTCCTTTATCATTGAAATTATTGTAAGAAAACAAGAACAGCGATTAAACAAACCCACGGAATCACAGCAACAAGATGGACCAGGTCATTACAGGTCAAAAACGACAGTCAGGGAAAATTTTAAGAACCCCCCCCAAATTTATAAATATAATAATTGGGCGAATCTCCATGGTATATAGGAAAAATGGAAGGCGATTTTATCAATAATATAATATGTATATATAATTTTCTGGCGAATCTCTCACCAGGCATGGCGAATATTTTACTCAATTATAAAATCTTGTAAGAACTTGGCAAGTCTTTCACTAAATAATAAAACTTTGTAAAGTCCTAGTGAATTTTAGCATTGTGAACTCTTAGAGAATTTTTTGAAGAAGTATAAAACCATATATGATAAGAGCCACATGGTGGCAATATCACTATCTTTTTTCACATTTCCACGACATGGAACTTGTCTATAAAATTATAAAAAAACCAACCAGGAACAGGAACAACTCAAATGCTGTGTGAGAGCTAGTCTAGAAAAAAGCAACAAATAACATGTCGGCAGAATTGTTCATCGGTGAGCCGCTATTTCGTGGGCAATCTGTAAAGGAGTAGTTGGATATCATATTTCCAAATCCGCGAAAGCCTTTCCCATCCCTCACAAGATTTGTTAAAAATGTTGGGTGTCTAGAAGGTGTGGATTTGCTGAAGCAAATGTTACAAGTGGATGGAAACAAAAGAATAACAGCTAATGAAGCTTTGAAACATCCATACGTTCAGTCCTACAGGACTATAAACAGCTGCCATAAAGATTAAAAATGGAAATCAGCTACAAATCTCTTGATGACAACACTATCAAGATAGAGGTCGATGCTCTCTTAAAGACAGAGCTGCTGGAAATGGAAGCAGGTGCTATGAAGCTAACACTAGTAAAATATGGGACAGCACAGCTTCCCATAGTGCATCCCACTCTGGGACAATCAGTTTTTTGATGTTTTGCAGATTGGGTTACAGTCTTGCAACTTGTTTTGGATTTGTCACCAACCTGATGTTTTGCTTCTAATTTATTTTCATCTGGTGATAAACAAAGTGTCAATCTTTTCTTAGGATAAAATAGTATTCTTTACAGACATATTAACTTGGCTAAAAAGTCCAGGACAATATGAACAGGACAGCTTCCAGGTTTTTTTGAAGATTTATCCTATCAATTTACTGCCGAAGGGTTTTCTGTGATTTCTTGCACTTTTGAAATTTAATCAAATTTCTACTTGAAATAAAAGTTCAGAAGAGACTATATCACTAATGCTAAACACACATAATTGAGAAGCCGATATGAAGCATTGTTTTTTTGGGTGTGTTACAACTTTGGTGACCATGCAGCTCAGTCATTGCATGTTCAGTTTGTAACTCCACCTTG
This sequence comes from Pinus tabuliformis, assembly GCA_031772625.1. Classification (NCBI taxonomy): domain Eukaryota; kingdom Viridiplantae; phylum Streptophyta; class Pinopsida; order Pinales; family Pinaceae; genus Pinus; species Pinus tabuliformis. The sequence continues at coordinate 226,381,656 of CM062813.1, forward strand.
AAAGAGTGAAATGTGTGGTGTAGGATAAGAAGCTCTCTGTTAAGGCACAATTGTTTTTCCCCAAAATTCTAATATCTAGATTCTATCTTGTTCATGTCTGTGTCAGGTGATGTTTCTTTTCACGTGCATGTGTTTAGTCAGATATAAAATACTCAAGTTCTCACCAGCCTGGGCTACAGTGGCCATTCTGATGATCTATTTCATACTCATTGCATTTTACTAATAAAATGACATTATATTCATTTAAATTATGTGATTGAAATAGGGATACAAGAGCTTATTTGTATTTGAAGGTCTATAAGGCAGAGTATAAGCTCACACCAATCCTTGTTATTCTCTGCAAGAGAAAATCAGTTTCTATTTCACTCCTCAATAACACTGACTAAATCTCAGTTTGAAAATCAGTTAAATTAAGAAGACTAAATCCCAGTTTGAAAATCAGTTAAATTTAGATGAAATTACTCATTCAAAATCATTTGGATGAGGAAATTGTCAAATAATTGTAAGTTGTCGTCTTAGAGAACATGAAGGGAGCACATTCGTCATATTCTACCAACTGCAACATACCTACCTTCAATGCACTCTCTGTAAGGACCATAACGGGAGCAAATGTGGACCCATGTACAAATTTTTACTGCCTCAGGGTTTGTTTCGTCCTGTGACTACTAGGTTCATTACTCCTTCACATAACTCTCAAACAAAATGAATCCAAGAGTGGAATATAGACTCTTTACACGCAATTTATTTTCTAGAAAGTCTATACAGAGAAATGAAAGTTGCAAGTATAAGAATTATGCTTCAAAAATGAATTTTCTTGTGTAGTGAGCTATACCAAGGGTATGCTTTTGCAAAGTTTTATAACAGAAAAATTTGTCAAGAGGAATTTATTAAGGAAATCTCTTGTTAGAAATGAAATCCAGTTGAGTTGAGATAAAGTCCATAGTTACAAAGAAGTATTGTTGTGGAAAGCAATTCCACTATGACATTCCTGTACATTTTAATACAATATAAAAGGAAATTGATGTGATTTCCAAGCTACTTGAATCCATTGAACACAGAGAGAATCAGTTGAGAACTGATGAATGAACATGGAAATCGATGTAATTCCTAAGCTACTTGAATCCATTTTGAACACAGAGAGAATCAATTGAGAACTGATGAATGAACATGAGCTGAAGCAAAAGGACACTATCATTAAGCTAGTCGACCCTGAAATTGAAGAAAATGATCATGTCAAACAAATCTACTAGCAGTGTACTAATAACGGTAAAATCGACTTGCAAGAAGAAAGTAACTTAAATACCACATTTGTTGGCAAATGAAATCAATCAACATCTAATCTTCTTCTGGAAAAAAACTAAAAGAGCTTTATTTCACTTTGAATTTCAAATGCTTGTTAAATGATCAAGTGGTAGTTGCAAAGAACAACTCAAACTGGGTGATACCAAAACAAAATAATTTAGTATTTCCAAGACAAAATAACATTACTGATGTATCTTTGGATTCCATGAAAACAAAGCAATTTGATGTATTGAAATGATATTAGGAGATTAGTAAAGAGGATCAAATTAAGTGATGTTATGGCCATACCATTGTATCCATTTACGCTTCGAGCGAAGAGACTCAGCAACACCAAGAACATCGAGTGCCCTCCAAGAAAATGTAGTCCTTGTGGTTTGTAGAGAGTCTTCACACTCTAACATCGGGCTCTTCAAACCATCTCTGCACAAGGTCATTACAAATGTAAAAAATCAGCAAGACACAAATTTGGTAGTAAATATGACCAAAAGAAGAACTAGTGCAAACAATTTTCACAATCCTGTTTTTGAAACCAACATTATAATCTCCTTAGCATTATGATCAGCTGTCAGTGTTCTTCCCAAGTCAGCAAACTCAGCTCCGCCTTGAAAAAGTGTAATTGCATAAAAGGAATGTCGGTCTCATGCCAATAGGTCTCCTACGATGAATGCGCAGGAACCTAGTACATAGACCATTTTTCTCTTCGCTTAGCTACCTAGGGCTTATTTCCCTTTCCAAATATCAATAATTCTTTTCCAAGAAAACATAAAATAAGAATAATATTTTACTATATTCTAAAAGGTGAAGATGTTGAAATCATGCCACAAAGTGAAAGGAAATCAAATATCTTTCCTCAAACCACCAAATATATAAAGAAAACAACAATAATTATAAAAATAAAACTAGATCTGTCGATCTATGCATGAAATAAGTCAAGCGACTAAAAAACTATGACCAAAATAAACCAAAAATTTCAAACTTGACAAAATCCTCTAAACAAGCAGCAAACAAACTGCTAAAATTTTCTAAGATATTAGAGCTAGACATCAACGCAATTTCATGTACTTGAATAAGCCCATTGTTGCTTAGTGTTAGACTTCTTAAATTAGTTATTTATCATTTAATACTAGGACACTGTCTATGTGAAAAGAAATAGGTCCCAGCTTCATCAAATCTGACTTCATTTCAAATCAAAGATCAAATCCAAAGAACACTAACTCGTTACTCTTGGATGGTACTAATGTTAAATACACAAAATAACAAAAAATAAAGATATGATAAAAAAGTAGACCTGCAAGATTATATTGGTCGAGTGTGACAGGGACACAAATAACTGAGACTAGAGAGATTTATAGAAGGCAGTAGTTACTATTGTGTGATTAGTGGTATGGTGGAGAGACCTACCAAGAAGGGACGTTGGTCTCGGAAAAGTATAGTAGGGAGATCCATAGAGCATTTATGTAAAAGGAAGATGAGAAGTGTCGTCTTCAAGTTGGTTTATGTTATGGTAGAATTTTGTTGGTGATAAGTGGTAACAAAACACTTACATCAATAGGTAAAAAGTAAATTCGGGGCATGAGTTGGACTGACTCATGTTATCTCATCCCTTAATGGTCCTAAGGACATGTGGGGACCCGAACAACTTAGTACCTAAAAGACTTGAAAACATGGCTGACAAATCACTGACAAGAAATGGCTAGCAAATGAAAAGAAATAGGTCCCAACCTCACCAAATCCAGCTTTATTTCCTGTCACAAATAAGAAACAAACAATGTAATGATTAAATTTGAAACATCAATCTTAAAATAACACACATCAAAATAATGTTGCTGCAATGTTACAATGAAAAATACAAATATAGAACCTATTTTTACCTGAAGTTGACATATAGTAATTTTGCATGATCAATGGAACATGTATACCAAAATAAGAGTCCTAGGGTAGTTCAATTTCCCAGTTCTCATCTTGGTCCTCATTTTCTAAATTGTGAACATGATCTTCTCTAAATGAACTGTCATTATGCGCCTCCAAAACATTATGTTCTATATCAAGTTCATTAGATAGATTTATTATATTGTTTTCTCCCCTTCTATCACAATCTGATCGCTAAAGAGTTAGCGCTCTTTCATATGGAAAATTGTCAATGTCAAACTTTGTTACATATAATCTTAAACATGTATCCACATGTTTATCAAGCTTGTTCCTCAACTTTGACTTCAAGAATGATAATGCACTAAACATTCTCTCATCCTCCACTGATCCCAAAATCATGGTTTGACACAAATCTGCTAATTTGAAATATTCTGATATGTTTTCTTGCAGGTATTGGCTAGCACTTAAAGTAGTCCATAATCTTGTTATAGCACCATTTTCATTAGGATTCTCCCAAAAAGGATATTGCTTCCACATTGTTTCAGCAAAGCGTCCACCTTGTTGATACAATTTTGATGAATCTAAAATACCTTCAATTTGTTCTCCATGTATCCAGACTTTCTTGCAAAAATGGTCTACTAAACATTTTAATCTTTTTTGAAAATCAGCTTTTAAAGTTCTTCGACATTGACAATTGTTCCAATATTGAGGGTATACCACACACATGGCCTCCAACAATTCATCTCGAGGAAATCGTTCTCTTATCTCTAATGATAGTGATCTTGCAATTTCTATCAAATTTTGTCTCACTGAAATCACAATATTATCAAATTGGTCTCTTGACACGGGGCAATCTTTGGTGATTCGTCCTGTCTTACTAATATAATGAAAGGGAACCATATACCCACGCACTACGATACATAGTATCCCTTTTTCATCAAAGGTCAATTTTTTTTTAGTATTTTCTATATTGATGATCTCAGTCCAACTTTTAAACTCTAGACCAGTAAAAGAGTCTGGCATCATATACAAATTATCCAATGCAAGACATGCTGACTTTCTTGCATTTGTGTATTCCGCAATATACATTGTGTGATTCTGAGACATTTTCACGAGGACATTCATTTCATGTAGCATAGGAAGAATTTCAGCCAATGTCAATAATGTCTCTATATTAGTTAGTTGAAAAAGAAGATCTTGAGCTTTGTCTACATTATAGCGATTTTCATACATCAACCCTACCAAAGATTTGAACTCACTAAATAGTCTTTGAGCTGGTCCATTTAATGAGATCCATCTTGTATCAACATCTTTCAGTAGTTTTTTTCCATCCGTAATACCATCTGCAAATTGTTGAAACTCTAAATATCGTTTGGGACTACGAGAAAAGTATGCATGAGTCTCACGTACAAGATCTTCAACTTTTGAAACTGATGGAAACTTGCTTACTATTTTAAATGCAAGATTCATCCTATGAGCCATACAATGAATATTAAGCATATATGGTGAAGCTGATAGTTATAGCCTAACACAAAGGCCATTCCTTTGTCCTTGCATTACCGCTGCTCCATCTGCTCCAACACATACCAACTTTTTTGCAATCATTAATTCATCCATACCACTTTCCTTCAATCCATTAAGAACAAGTTCATAAATATTTTCAGCTGTAGAAGTCTCTCTCATCTTATTAATCCCAAGTAGATAGGAATGTCTAATATGGTCATTAACCATATAAATGCTCATGCAAATCCATGAAGTATTATCTATAGCTGTAACCTCATGTAAAGACAATGCCAAAAACCTAGCATTTGCAATCTTCTCTTTCAAATCATCCTTTTCTACTTGAGCTAGATATCCTGCCCATCCCCAACCACTAGTTACAGACCAATGAGAAGATGGAAAGTTTGGCACTTGAAGAAAAGATAGTAATTTCATGTGATCTGGATAATCTGTCATAGGACGACCTTTAGATAAGATGTGAAATACAGTGCTCACTTGTATCGTCTTGGATAACAAATTTCTTTCCATCGTCTTTTCAAATAGAGATATGATGGTTCCTCCGTCCGCCTCAAGTTTCCTCTTACATAATAAATATTTTTTATATTCTTCTGCATATTCAACATGTCGACATTCCTCGGAAGATTTCCATCTAACAATAGATTTCTCTTTACCATTTACAATTTTCTTTTCATACACCTTTCCTGCATGCTTTTGTACCGTATCTAGCTTCATCTGAAATTTCACTTCCTTTTGAGTTTTCCAACTACACGCAATACATCTAACTTGTCGGAAAAGCTCTTTCTCATTTGTAGGAGGTATTTCTTCAATAAATGGAAAACTTGAGACCCAATTTTCTTGGAATCGTCTTCCTATGGCCCACTGGCCTCTTTTCCTTTTCCGCGAATGGATTGTGTCACTTTCCAAGGAAAAATCTTTAACATTTTCATCACCAATTTCTGTTGAAACTGCATTTATCTCACCCTGACCACTTGAGGAACCTATTTCTTCATCCATCGTATGGATATCAAATGCATTTCCACAAGAGTTAACCTCTCTCTCAGTAACAGATTGTTCAAAGGAGCTTGAATCGTGAAGAGGATGTGTATTTTAGGATGGAGCCTTTTGAAAGTATGATAATACATCTGTTTGCCTTGATGGTTTCTTCCCATGATTATCTTTTGACATCTCACTAAATATTCCACAAGTAAAATTTCCAATCGATCTGCAAACCTGCATCAACAGTTTTCAAGCGTTGAGATATGCTTCATATAAATTCACTTGTTCATAGAAAATAGAATTATACTTTGTAAAATAATTGTTGAGTCAACATTGAAAGAACATATATCAGAAATTGAATTTTGAGGCAAAATGGAATTTCACAAAAATTATTTAACAATGATAATGGGAAACTATTAAATTTTAAGACATAAAATATAATAATTCATTTGTATAACATTGAAACAACATCACTTTATTTGAATTATTCCTAATTTCCTACAGAAGTTGGTTGACGGATTCAGGACCTGGTCCCCTCCTCCCAAGCTAGCTTACAGTATGTCTACCATGCCCAAAACTCAAAAGCTAATGCTAAGCCAAATGAAAGGGTATTGCTACCTGAGGAAGAAATTTGAACAACCAGAAATCTAAGTATGGAAAGGGTAGAGCCTCCATCCCTTAGCATGTGAAAAATAAATGGTTAAAATATAATAAGATGGAAAGCTTAATTTGGAAGTCTTGACAGGGTCAAGGAAAGCCACTATTACTTCCACATCAAGAGGTTTGTTTAGAGAAAAGCTCATCTACTGAAAGTCAAGGCTTCTTTCTGACCAATCACTAGCCTTCGGAAGATGAGACTTCAAGAGAAACAATCAAGTATGAAGATATAGGAGTTGATGAATGCCATTGCTCAGTTGGCTTGGCATTCTCTGTTTTATAAATCAAACAGTGTAAGCGGAACTATTTTGAGGAGTGCAGAAGGTTTAAGCATGTCTAGTTCCAGTTTTTCCATTTTGCAGCATTCTCAGAAATTTTATAGTCTGGAGTATCAAAGAAAGTTATCTCAGGAATGTTCTCAACTATGATCAAAAGTCTAAAGACCTACCTGTTTTTACTGACATCTAAGTGACAACAATTTTCTCATGTAATTCTTCTTAAAGTCGAATTTTTCAAGGGGTTGTGCTCCAAGTGGGCTATTAGAGCCTGCCAACCCACAACTTCAATGACCAAAATATTCTAGGCAATACAGTTAGTACAGAAGAAATATATTTTATAGATATAGTATCATCGTTCAATACCTGCCAACAAAAAAATTTAAGCCTGACCAACTTGTAGGATGCTGCAAGTCAAGACTCAGATTGAAAGGTTGTCCTGCCTTTATTACAAAGTTCTATCTAATTTTGTAGCATAAGATATAAGGCTGAGAAACAATGTAGATAAGGCAAGATAATTTTATTTAAGTCTAAATAAAGCCTGACACATAGGTAAATGGGACTACAAAGTACAACTAGTGATGCTAATATGTAGGGGAACCCTTATATGGTCTGGTTAAGAATTTAGAAAAATATTCAAATTCTACCCGGACTGTGGTAGGTATCCTAGGTTTATATCCTCAGTTAAATTTCAATATCTTTTTTCTAAACAACTTAGTTTTGACTTCGTCTTTGATTTTCCATATGCTTCTCTACCAGCATACTGGCTCCCCTTGTGTTTTCTCTGTGAGCACTGCTTTGTAACCAAGCTTTGCTGTGTAGCCGACTGAATCAAGGTTGTTAGACCAATTTAATTCATCCTCCTTATCTCTAATTTTGATTGTACTTAGTTGCAACAATGCAATATGTTAAGTTGTTAACATAGCCAACTCGATTTTCAAACGAATATCCTTCCAAACCTGTTGACCTTGTTGATATCTAGTGCTGTTTCTGCATGGTGGTCAAATTTGGATCCACAATATCAGCTTGATTGTGTGCCATTGTTATGCAGGGTCTCAATAGTTTCTTCATTAATCTCCTGGAGCCTTTTAAACCTCACCTAGGGATCTTCACTTATTCTCACTTTCTCTCCATTTCCTATTCTCCACATTGTACTTAGTTGTAATATATAGACTGTTGTATAGACACTCTATATAACAGTGCAATTTGTCTTATAGCTTTACTAATTCTTTAGCAACAGTGCAATTTGTCTTCTTACCCTCCACAAGTCTTAACAATCAATTCTTCAATTATATGTTTAGCACCCTTCACTTGAAGATAGGATAATTCTTCCCATCAAGCTTAACGTTGGGTAGAGGGATGCTTTAAGATGAAGCTATCCTCCCCCTTGCTCAACAATTCTCTACAGATCTCAGAACAGAACCAAAGGTAATCTCAGGAACAGCGTACTATACTACTATGACAAAATTATACATAGAAAATATTAGCTATAAAACAATAATGACAGTAGAATCATGAAGAGACAATCAATCATAAGAGACACAATTTTACCCTGGGAAAACCCTAACTAGGGAAAACCCAACAATCTTTTCTTAGAGAAATTATCCAATTCAACAAGAGATACAATCTGATTTTTCCATACAAATAAAGTCAAACTAATCACAAATCCAATGAGTTAAACCTGGTCGAACATACTACATTTTTGGCCTTCTGTACTTCTTATGAAATTTGGTCAACTTTGGTCAAGAGGACTGAATTTCGGCCTCTTGCAATTTCCTCAGAAACCCTAGTCAACTGCAGTCAAACTTCCCAGAAAGCCCTGGTCAACGTAGGTCAGGGTTCAGTCTTCTTGACTTTTCTCAACTACTCGAAGCTTGTCCTTCAAGTATACAATCTTCACTCTGGGACAGAGGCTTTGTGAGAATGTTAGCGACATGCTTATTTGTAGAAATGCATAGGAGCCTCACTATTCCTTTTGTACCATGTTCCACATTTGGTGGTACCATGATCTCAATGTGCTTTGATCGATTGTCTCTGTTGCCATGTACAACATACTTCATCTTGTAGATCCATTTGGAAGTCACCAATGACTTCTCTTTGGCACAATTTCCTTCATTATAGCATCCTTCAAACTTGTTGGCCTTCCCTGTTCCCTCTGAACTAGGAGCTCTTCCGGTCATCAGGCACGGTTCTAAATGTCAATACAATTTCTCCTCTTGAACACAAATCACTCTGGGAAAATCTTCTTGTCAGAAGCTTTGCTTCGTTCTTCCCAATGCTTCCATCTGCTGCTAAAGCCTTGGCAACCTTCATGATGTGCCTGCAAACCTCATTAGGAAGTCATGTAAGAAACGATTATAACGAAGCAAAAGAAACAAAGACAAGAGGCTAACCAGAATTAAATTAATAATAATAATCAAGGAATAAAGATATGAAGTACTTATATTTTGAGGATTGTAGGGAATTGTCAACTCCCTCTTGATCTTTTCCTTCTTGCAGAAATCATTGAAATCCATCTGCAAACTCATCATCCCTATTGTCGTCATCAGCATGTTGCTTTCCTTTCCTTCCTTGCATGAGCTAGGGTTTCTTCTTTCAGCGGAAACATCGATCTAGGTCTAGCTCTAAGGCTTTATCCACAAACTCTAGGGCTTTCTCATCCAAGACTTCTAGTCTTCTAGGGTTTACAAACCCTAGATTTCCAATTTTCATCTACACTTTTGTAAGTCCAACATAGTTTGTCATATGCAAATTTTCTTTCATTATCCAAATGTCCAAAACCCTAGAGTCCCCATGCCTTTGCACATGTGATGAAATCTCATCAATCAATCAAGGATGTTACATCCATTATAGCTTTTGTAGAGCTTGTGTTCTGCTTCTTTCTAGCATTGTAAAGAAAAAAACACCCTCCAACTGTCATCAACAAGGACAAAATATAGCAGGTCGAATGAACGTAAGGAGTCTTCAAAGAAGGGAATAGGACCATGGCATTTCATTGTCCTCTATAGAATCTTACAAGAGAACTTACTCCCTCAACCAAAAACCTTAATAAATGAACAATCTTCAAGTGGCATGAGCAACTTCCGGACTTCGTTTAGAGTCAATAGCAAATTCTGTCCACAGGATTTGTTCACAGAGATGATTGCTCTCGACCCTTTCAAACTAAGTAGCTCAGCCTCTTCAAAAACAATTATAGCAATAGCAACAATATGTCCTTTACAAGGACAATCTTCAGTTCTGAAAATGACTCGTCTTTCACAAGAGAATTTCGGTCTCCAAAAACTGATGAGGAACTTGTCATCTTCTTCACTGTAAACTTATGAATGCCCTTTCAAAAACTGAACTCAACCCCTGTGCATGATCAGCATACCACATTGATAAACATCAAAACATGAATTCTTTTACTTTCAAATTCAAATCATGAAGCTAGTGGAGTGGGTCTGTATTCAATCATCAATATGCTTTAACAGTTCATGACACTTGAATCAAGTGTATCCAATGTCCATTCTGCCTCAACAAATGTCTATAGCCAATACTCTCACTATATTTAATGGCATCAATATGAGCTAAACTCAGCCATGGCAAGTTAAACATCAGTTCAAGAAACAGCTATCAATGCTTTGACACTCTTAGTAGCTTTAGTAATGAACCCTCGTGGTCAGCAACAAGCACCATCTTGCCACAATAAAGGTCTAAAGATCAACTTAGAATGGAGCTTAGGTTTTACTTCAAAAAATTCGAGTGTATACCACAGCTTCAATACCGCCACAAACTTCAGAATTCACTCAGGATCATGCTTCAGGTCTTCTAGGGTTTAAGCCCAAAAATTTATGTGCAAATTATCCTGCTGTAGTCAAGTGTCCAAAATCATAAAAAAATGTGTCATAGGATCTCCATGCCTCTGCATTCACACTGTTTGTCACTATATCAGTGATGTTTCAATGGCACAAGTCATTTGACAATCTGATCTCAATTGACTCTTGGAGCTTGCTAAATTTGATAATGAATTGTTTTGTTATCTTCATGGAATTATTGGATTCTGTTGTTGTAATGGAAGCATAAGTAAATGTCAGAGATCTTTTTGCACCATTGGGTAAAACACCATCTTTAGAAGGCAGTTATTAGAAATAGCTCCTGTACTTTCTGCCTCTGCCAAAGACTTCTGAGAAAGGATCAGATAGTGTACAACTGACCAGATTACAAAGCTTAGAGGCACTTGGTCCTCCATGAATATTTCCGGCCTACTTAATCATCCTGTGAACCTGAACCTAGGGCTAGGGTAGCCTGCAGCCAGCCCTAATCTTGACACAGACCCTTAATCTTGGAGGGCCATGAACAGGCCTCAAACCAACCTTGGCCTGTCTAGAATTAACTCGGTCTTCACAACAGAAGGATTCTAGACCAAAGCTCCTACTTGGCCTTCTTCTTCCTTGCTTTATATCTCAATGTTACTTCAATGGCTGGTCTTTTTAAGCTAGCTCTTTATACAACGATCCATACAAAGTTCTTCTAGTCAGAATCAAAACCATCCTTGACTTGACCAGGGCTACACTTTTAATGGTTGCTCTTTGACCATGACTCTGATACCATGTTGATTTTTCATGATCTTCTAGTTTGATAATTACTTCCAATGATTTCTTAATTAATTCTTCTTGTGTCACATTTATCGTTAAGTAATTATACATAGAAAATCTCAACTATAAAACAATAATGACATTAGAATCATGAAGAGACAGTCAATCACAAGAGACACAAAATTTTACGCTGGAAAAACCCTAACTAGGGAAAAACACAGAAACCTTTTCTTAGAGAAATTATTCAATTCAACAAGAGATACAATCTGATTTTTCCAGACAAATAAAGTCAAACTGATTGCAAATCCAATGAGTCAAACCTGGTCAAACAGACCACATTTTCGGCCTTCTGCACTTCTTCTGAAATTTGGTCAACTCTGGTCAACAGGGCTGAATTTCAGCCTCCTGCAATTTCCTCAGAAAACCTAGTCAACTGTGGTAAAACTGCCCAAAAAAGCTTGGTCAACGCTGCCCAGAACTCAGTCAAACAGATCAGAAGGAGGCTTTGTCAGATTTTGGTCTTCTCGACTCTTTCTCCTTCGTACATGTGGACAGAAAACAGAAGAAATTGAGTGATCCGAATTGCTTCAAGTGATGAGGTCGAATGGCAATATATAGTGGAGGCAATTTCAAAATTCAAAATTTCCCTCCTTTTATTTTTTTGGCAGCTGAGTTGAACATAAATTTGAATTTTTGCTTTTAAATTTGTGGGCTAATGTAATTGAAGAATACCAACCACAGCTACCAAAATTCAACAGTTTGTTTAGTTTCGCTTGTCTTTTTATCTATCCCTGTGGTCAATGTTGAAACAAATAATTTCTTAATTAAAACAAACTATTCAGCTTGCTATTCAAGTGAAAGGTTGACAGATGGGTTTTATAATTTTATACAATTCCCGATAGTGATGAGAATCGTTGTAAACTAATAGAATTCAAATCAATGAAAGTTTAAGCAAGTCAAGGTTGTACATTAGGTATTTTGAAGGACATTCTCTTACATTTGGCCGTTTGATTATGTGTTTGTTTATCAATGGCAGGTTCTCCATGGGTTGTACTCAGTCGAAGTTTCATGGAGTATTGTGTTGTTGGATGGGATAATCTACCAAGAACAGTGTTGATGTATTTTTCAAATGTTGTGCTAGCACAGGAAGGATACTTTCACACTGTTGTTTGCAATGCCCCAGGATTCAAAAACACGACTGTAAACAGTGATCTGCACTATCTAGTTTGGGATGTGCCTCCAAAACCAGAGCCTCATTATCTTGAGCTAAGTGATTTTCAGGCCATAGAAGAGAATGGTGCTGCTTTTGCTAGGCAGTTTCATCAAGATGATCCAGTGCTTGACAAAATTGACAGAGTTTTTTTGAAACGGAGGCAAGGTCGAGTTACTCCTGGTGGTTGGTGTGCCAGGAAATTTAGCAAAAGAAAAGATCCCTGCTGTTCAATTGAGCCAAGGAAATGTATTAAAGGCTATGAGAGAGCTTCAAGATGTAATTTTGGTTAGGATCTTCAAACATTGTGGTTCAAAGATCCCTGATGTTCAATTGAGCCAAGGAAATGTATTAAAGGCTATGAGAGAGCTTCAAGATGTAATTTTGCGCTACCAACCAACAATCCAATTGTGTATTGACTATCTATTTGCCTTCGGGTATTTATCCAACGCTTTTTATGAACAAGAGTTGGCATTACCACTCTAGAAATATTCTATCATCCTGGACTCCATCTTTTTGGAGGTATAGAATAACCTGGGTGATGCATTGAAAATTTATGGGGAAAGTGGACGAAGAAATTGCTTGTTACCAGAACTACCTTAAAATTTAGGAAAATCATCCTCAGGCTCTGACAAATTCTGGGGGTATTTATATGGAATGGAATATGGTAAATTTGGTTGCTGCTCCTTTTTGTGGGATCCAACTGATATATAATGCAGGGGATGTCAAAGGTTCTCAAACAGTTTCCTTCAATTTTCCAAATGATAAGAAAACAATAAACGAGGTGGGAATTGCCATGGTCATGCTCAAAAATGTTGCAGAGGCTAAATTGAGGTCTATTGCAGGTACATGCATTTCTGAAGAACAAAATCAATATGTGGATTCTGAATCCATGTTCACACATATGGTTTTCAAAGAACATTGTCATGGGATTAAGCTTTCCAATAACAAGCAGTCACTTGAGAATAGAACAAAAGGATAACTTCTTATAGCTCCAGATGAAGATGCACTAAATGTTTTGGCAAACTTCATGGCTAATGAACAACGATATGTTGTATAAATTCTACATATTTACAACGTAGAACCAGATTATATTAACACAACATTGGTAACTGTCTTCCATAATTTTATAAGGGAGGATTTTGGTGACATTGTTGTATTCTTAATGAGGCAAGAGAGAATTGAAAGACTCCTGCAAAAGTAGGCTACACATTTGTTTGAGAAAATACCACAATTATCTGTTGTTGTCGGAGTAGAAAATTTCCTTGGGATAATGGAGGTCCTTCCAAGTCCATGGTTGAACTCATTTCCACCAGCTATTCTGTGCTTATAGATACTACTCCAAGGGAACATAGCCTGGTCATTTCACATCCAAAGTTAACAATCGTGCAAAAAGAATCTTCAGACATAGAGCTGGATTTTGCAAATCTGAGTTTTGAGGTAGTCTCACAACTGGTAGGTTGGTTCGATGAACTAGCCAATGAGATTAATTCAAGTAGAAGGCCAATTAGTATACTTGATAATGAAGATCTTCAGACAACTAATCCTTATATAAAAAGTCTAGTGCGCCAGGTGGATGAGAATTGTCTTTCAGTGACATTAGATTGGCCTAGTCCTAATGCCATTAATAGAATGAGGCAGCCGAGAATGGAAGAACAACGAATAAGGCAATGGAACATCAGTTTCATTGTTTTCATGACGAAAGCAGATGGTAAGGCAGCCGAGGATGAAATGCAAGAGTTTAGCTAGGGTGAATTGGTTACACGTCCTTTCCAAGACGATGAGCATCAAATGAACATGATCGACACCATGGCAATGTGTGTGGTTGATTGTAGTTGTGCTTATAAGCAAGAAATAATGGGAAGGGGACGTGACCTTCAATTGATGAATTTCTTAGTTGACCTTAGATTAAAGGAGCATACATACTACATTTTTCCGACCTATTCATTTTCTCAAGAAAAACTACTTCAAACACCGTAGACAAGGCTTTTCACCATGGTAACTGAAAGTGGACAATGGATACCACCACTTTTATCCCAACAGGAAGGCATGAGAAGTCTAGAAAAGGAGAAAGGTTGTAGTGCAACTTATACTGCTGGAAAGAGTGGGTGGGTTGATCTAGAGCGCTCCTCAATTGACAAACAAAAAGGCGGATTTGAAGACACATTGAAAGCCTTCACCCTGGAAAGAAATCAGATAAAAGAAGCTATGGATTTTTCCTTGGATAACATTGATGCCTCAGGGTTTGATGAGACTTGTGCATTATTGTGGGATATAGATACTTCTGTAAAGATGGGAAAATTTCCATATTCAAATACTTCTAGTGAATCTGACCCGAACAACAAAGATGACATTGTCTTAATTGATTCTGTAAGGGTAATTTTGTGGATAATAAGGAGAAATCTAATATTGGGAATGGAAACGCTTCTAGAGTCTATGGATGCCAAGCAAGGCTACGAGGAAATTTTGTTGCATGCTCAATCTGCTCACATGCTTCACTCTGGAATAAAACCAAGTTCAAATTTTGATCATACTATGTATGAAGATGTTATAGTCAAAGATATTATTTTGTGTTTGAAAGCAGCAAGCGAAGAGCAGTGGGAACAAATTGAGTGTGCAATCGATGATGGTACTGGGATTAACTTTTGATATGCACATGGATGGACTTTCTTTCATTGGACTGCAGATTCTTAAGGAAATTCTACTATTCATAGGGCATTGTGTGACCATCGTTACCAAGAATTAGTTGAAGTAGTTATTTCAATGGGCAAAGGAGATTTATCAACACAAGAACCACAATAGTAGTATAGTACGCTGTAGAATTTCTTCCATCAGAGATTATTAGGGATAGAAATATCATTGCATATTAACTTGAGCTCACAATATGATACACCAAAATTATGTGACAAGGCCACTCGATGCATATGTTTGCGATTTCCTATGTTGAAGGTTCCAACAATCATTGCCGGCACCAACTGCTCTGGCCCTTATCACCGCAAGAAACAATATGACGTACTGTGCCAAAGAAGCACAACATATTCAACGAATTGAAATTTGAAATTAACCTATCATCTAATAACCCTGAAAATAAAAATGACCGCGTATTTTGACATTAAACACCCAAGAACACATCTGGATTGCACAAAAATGAGCACAATCTACAGCTATAAGAACAGAATGAAAGGGAACACCAAAGGAAAAAGAAACAGACATTTAACGAAATAGGCGTGATATAAGCAACAGATAAAACAGCAATGAACAGAAAGTTACTGCAAAAATGGTGCAGATCACGGCTACTTATCCCATGCTTGAATATCAACAGAGTTAATATACCTTTTACACGAACATGAGAATAAAGGGGCCTAATTTCTCGCGCTCAGCCAACAAAAGTACCGACTGTTGTTGTTGCTGCTGCAGTGGCATGAGCCATTCAAATCCAAGAAACAATGGATACCGAAACCAGAGAAGAATAAGCGGATTGAAATCTGAAAATGCAAGAATATCCCACCGAAACTGCTGCTGCTAGATTTGTGAACTAGGATGAAAAAACCTATTTCAAAACCATTTTTATACAAGAACCCAGGGAGCCATATACACCAAAACAGCGGGCTGAATCCGTCAAAACAGGGAGCCGCCCTCCATTTCAAAATAAATCTAACATCCCATGACCAAATCAACCCTCACAAACCACTCCCGGGACCAAATCGACCCTCACAAACCACTCCCAAACCAGAAAATCCAAACTGTAAATCAAAATGGGGGCGATTTTGATCAAATACCATTCCACAAATATCAAAATGGGGCTATTTTGATCAAATACAATTCGGTTAGTTTATCCGCCCTGGGCTAAAATAAAAAAATAAATTAATTTTTAAATAAAATATGGGCTAATTATATAAAAAAAAAAATATTATTTTAATTAAAAATTCGCCCCATTAAAATATAAAAAGCCTTAAATTTCGCCTTTGGGCGATTATTCGCCCCTAAAATTAACCTTGACGACAGTCACCATATATATAACAGTCCTCGGGAAAGAAGGAAACAAATAATAAAGTTCGATTAGAGATACAGAAAACCCCACAAAGCGCTTGCACTTCCAGCAAACGAAGCGAGTTCATTAAATACAGAAACTAAAAATTAATTATAACACTAGCAACAGAGCCAAGCTCATTTAAAGCACAAACCCTCATACTATTTACAAATTGAATAAGCAGACCTGAACTGGACGAGATCCTACCCGATTACACCAAAGTTGGAAGGGGTTTAGGGTTCCATCCAAAACGCACAGGGAGCACGAGCCACGGCGGCCAACCGCCCAAGTAACCTGCAAAAACATATCGACATGGGTCAGCGCTGAGACAAGGGCAACGATAAGAAATATCTGTAGATGAACAGGCAACCGCATTGGACTTTGTTTTTATTACCTGGGTTTGAAGTGAGGCATTGCAAACGACCAACATAATACCCTGAAGAGCAGAGGAGCGGATCTGTTAGGATCTGAAAGATGTGGAGAAGCAGGGTTTAACATAGAACCCTAACTTACCTTGAAACCCGGATTGAGGCGGAGCGACTCGCTGGAGCTCGAACCGAGAGAACCTGCCATAATAACCGAGGTGAGTTGACAGAGTGAAAACAAACTTAGTTGCAGCAGAAAAATAACCAGAGGAACAGTAAGTTAATCGATTTACAGAGAGGAGTAATAACAGCTGGATACTCTCACCATACCAACGAATAGAGGAGCAGAAAAGTCGGAGGCATCAGAAGAATCCGCGCCGGAGCGAGGAGCAGAGGCGCCAAGAAAACTCGCAGAGCAGAACTGAGAAATTGCATAGTGAAAATGACAAAGTAAGTGGACTAGGGTTAGTGACAAAAGGCGGGAGGAGGTCAAGACCTGAACCGGCAGGTGGCGTTGATAACTTGTACCACAGGTAAACCAACACGAAATATCCCGAAGCTGTACAATCCCAAGTTAATTCGCATTTACATTCGTACGGTGAATACAGAGTCGACAGGTGGAAGAAGGGCTGGGCCATCAAAAGTGGTATCAGAGCAGGTTGACAAATAGGAAGAATGGAGGGTGGTAGAGGAAGAGGAAGAGGAAGAGCGATCCGGAGAATAGCAGAAGAGGGACTCCGTGAGGAGATCCGCGTTTTGCGAGAAAGATTGGCAGTGGTAGAAGCTGGGGGAAGAAGGAACCCAGCAGATGAAAGTGATGAGGATGTGGCAGAACCAGAAGATGAGGTTGAAGGGGTGACACCGGAACTCCGGTTATTAAAGTCAGTTTT
This sequence comes from Pinus tabuliformis, assembly GCA_031772625.1. Classification (NCBI taxonomy): domain Eukaryota; kingdom Viridiplantae; phylum Streptophyta; class Pinopsida; order Pinales; family Pinaceae; genus Pinus; species Pinus tabuliformis. Next base: position 226,399,324 of record CM062813.1, read on the forward strand.
GCTGTCTAGTCATAAGCCGAAGCATGAGCTATCCACTTATGACGGAAGTCTGTCTGCAGACGTGTTATTGGATTGGATAAGTGAAGTAAACAAATATTTTGAGTTTGAGGAAACCAGTGAGGACAAACAGGTGAAGTTCGCCGCCACAAAGCTGAAAGGACATGCGTCCTTGTGGTGGGACAGCGTGCAGGCGGAAAGAAAGAGGCAACACAAACAGCCTATAAAGAAGTGGGCCCGAATGGAGGCCAAACTGAAGGAAAAATTCCTACCAAAAGATTATCAGATTATGTTGTACAGACAGGTACAGAATTTGAAACAAAGAGGAATGACTGTTAAGGAGTTTACAGAGGAGTTCTATAAGTTGAATTTGCGGGCAGGGTATGTGGAAGATACCCCAGAAAAAACAGCCAGATTTGTGAATGGTTTGAGGGGGGAAATACTGGATGAAATCGGTATCCTTTCACCCCGAACATTGGATGAAGCCTACCAGTTTGCACTGAAGGCAGAGGAGAAAATTAACCGGAAGCAAAACGCCAGGAGAGGAGGTGGAACTGGCAGGGGAAAAGGTAAGGTTTTTGGTAGAGGTAGAAGTGCAGGTTCCAACGAAGAAGGCAGCAGCTCTAAGTCTGCTGGCACAGCAGAGAGGGACAATAGCACTAGAGGAGGACGACCAGCTCAGCAAGGGCGAGGAAGTGGTCAGGGCAGGGGAACTGTCCAGTGCTATCGTTTCCATAAGTTGGGACACAAGTCATATGACTGTCCTGAGGGTGAACCTGTAGGTGGAAGAGGAGCTTATGTTGCTCATTCAGAGGATGTTGAAGCAGCACCTCAAGAAGTGGAAAATGCCCCAGAGACAGGCGAGGCTTTGGTATTGAATAAGGTGCTGTTAAAACCAGCAAAAGAAATTGCAGAACCTGATCAGCGAAAAGCTCTATTTCGGACTGTTTGCAAGTCACAGGGCAAGTGTTGCAAGCTGATCATCGATAGTGGAAGTACCGACAACTTGGTAGCAGTAGAGATGGTGGAAAAACTTGGTCTGACAAAGCTGAAACATCCCACTCCGTATAAGGTGTCATGGCTGCAGAAGGGACACCAACTGTTGGTGGATGAACAGTGTGAGGTGGAGTTTCAGATAGGCAAGTACAAAGACAAAATCATCTGCGATGTTATGCCGATGGATGTCTGTCATATTTTGCTAGGACGACCCTGGCAGTTTGACAGGAGCGCAGTCCATGATGGGAAAAGAAATTGTTACAGGTTTGTCAAAGATGAGGTCAAGCACACACTTGTACCCATCAAAGAGGAAAATACAACAGAAGCTAGTGGAGTGAAAGCATTACTGATGGGCGGAAAAGAATTTATAAAACAGATGGAGGACAGTGAAGTAAATTTTGCTGTCATACGAAGACCAAAAGCGGTGATATTACATACACAGATTGCAGATTTGCCCGAGGAAATCCAGAAGCTTTTGCAGGAATTTGGGGACATTGTGGTGGATGACCTTCCGGATGAACTTCCACCCAGGAGAGGTATTAGTCACTGCATTGACTTTATACCAGGGGCAAGTCTGCCAAACAAAGCAGCTTATCGAATGAGTCCTAAGGACCATGAGGAAATCAGGAAGCAGGTCCAGGAGTTATTAGACAAAGGGTTGATTCGAGAGAGCATGAGCCCCTGTGCAGTACCAACCGTGCTGGCTCCAAAGAAGGGAGGCGAATGGCGAATGTGCACAGATTCCAGAGCCATAAACAAAATTACAGTTAGGTACAGATTTCCCTTACCAAGAATGGACGATATGATGGATTGTCTGAGCGGGGCAGCTTATTTCTCGAAAATTGACTTAAAAAGTGGATATCACCAGATTCGAATTCGAGAAGGAGATGAGTGGAAGACAGCTTTCAAGACGAACGAAGGCTTATATGAGTGGCTGGTGATGCCATTTGGGTTGAGCAATGCTCCCAGTACGTTCATGCGTTTGATGAATGAAGTGCTGAAGGAGTTTATTGGAAAATCTGTGATAGTTTACTTGGACGACATCTTGATTTTTAGTAAAACTAAAGAAGAACATTTCAGGCATGTACGCAATGTGTTGAGGAAGTTGCAGCAGAATAAACTGCTGATCAATCTGAAAAAGTGTACTTTTTTTCAGCGGGAGTTAATATATCTGGGCTTTGTAATTGCAGAAAATGAGCTGAAAATGGACCCAGAAAAGGTGGCAGCTATAGTTAGCTGGCCTTCACCGGGAAGTTTATTTGAAGTCCGCAGTTTTCATGGATTAGCGAGCTTCTACAGGAAATTCATCAGGAATTTCAGCGAGATTTGCGCACCTATGCTGGATACGATCAAGAAGACAAATCAGCCATTTCACTGGACTGAGGCAGCGGAAAGAGGTTTCCAGACTTTGAAGAGGAAGATTACTGAAAGGCCGATATTGAGGCTGCCTGACTTTAACAAACCTTTTCAGGTTCGTTGTGATGCTAGTAATACAGCCATTGGGGCAGTATTAAGTCAGGAGGATAGACCAGTTGCATATTTCAGTGAAAAGCTGAACGAGAGTAGACAGAAATACTCAACCTATGACAAGGAATTTTATGCAATTGTTCAGGCGTTAAAACATTGGAGGCACTATCTGTTGGGTAATGAGTTTGTTCTGTTTACAGATAACTCTGCGTTACAGTACATTATGCAGCAACATAAATTGAACCACAAGCACGCAGCATGGGTGGAATATTTACAAAATTTTACGTTTGTACTGAAACATATCAGTGGGCAAGCAAACAAGGTGGCAGATGCGCTGAGTAGAAGGATACTACTCTTGCAGGAAGGTACGATGCAGGTTCTAGGCTTTGAACACCTGAAAGAGCTGTATCAAACAGATGCTGATTTTAAAGAAGCCTATGAGGCTTGTCAAAACCCTCTGTTAAGGAACAACAGTCTGTGGTTGGATTATAATTTACAGGAGGGATTGCTGTTTAAAGGCGGGCAGCTGTGTATTCCCCACTGCTCTATGCGAGAAAACATAATTCAGGAGAAACATAGCGGGGGTTTGGCTGGACACTTCGGTGTAGATAAGACGGTAGCACAGGTACGACATTTTTATTTCTGGCCGAAATTACAGCGGGATGTACAAAGGTACGTGAGTAGGTGCAAGATTTGCCAACTAGCAAAGGGCCACAGTCAGAATACAGGTTTGTATTTACCATTGCCCATTCCGAACCGACCATGGGACTCCGTCAGTTTAGATTTTGTTTTGGGTTTGCCTAAAACACAGCGGGGTTTCGATTCAGTGATGGTTGTGGTAGATCGATTTTCAAAAATGGCACACTTTGTACCTTGCAGGAAGACCAGCGATGCTACTTATGTAGCACATCTGTTTTTCAATGAGATTGTTCGACTACATGGACTTCCAAGGTCCATCATCTCCGACAGGGATGTGAAATTCACCGGTCATTTTTGGCGAACCCTGTGGAAAAAGTTGAACACTCAGCTACAGTTCAGTTCCGCTTATCACCCGCAGACCGACGGCCAAACGGAGGTTGTGAACCGGAGTTTGGGGAACTTACTTCGGAGCTTAACAGGTGAGAATTCCCGGACATGGGACCGTGTACTAGCTCAGGCGGAATTCGCATACAACGACTCACCTAACCGCAGCACTGGTTACAGTCCGTTCCAGATTTTGTACGGCATGCATCCGCGAGGCGTGCATGAGTTACGAGATTTGGGAAAGCTTGAGAAACGAAGTGCGGATGGTGAAGATTTCGCTCAAGCAATGAGTAATCTTCATGAGCAGGTTAAGCTGAAGTTACAGGACAGCAGTCACAAATATAAGCAACGGGCAGACACCAAGCGCCGGGAAGTTCAGTTCAACGTTGGGGACGAAGTCCTTGCGTATTTACGTAAGGAGCGTTTTCCAAAACGGGGATACAACAAACTAAAGTTCAAGAAGATTGGTCCCTGTAAAATCCTTCGGAAATTTTCTGCGAATGCCTACGAGTTACAGTTGCCGCCCGGGATTGGTATTTCTCCCATATTTAATGTGGCAGATCTGTTTCCCTATGTCGCAGATTCGGGAGACAATGCAGCAGCAGAGCCACCGCGGGACACCGGTTGTGAGGAACATTCGTGGATAAGACAGATGCCGATGGCACCACCTCTTGAGATCGAAGGAATTCTGGACACACAGGTAGCTAAGCGCACGCGCAGGAAGGAATATCTGCGGTATTTGGTCAAGTGGAAGAACCGTCCGATAGAGGACAGTTCGTGGCTGAATGCGACGCAGATACAGAAGGCAGGCTATTCTGTCGACGACCTCATGGAACGGAGCCATGACTTCTTGCCACCCCGGGAGCCTGATGCAGGAGCATCCAGCTCCGAGGAGACAGAAGAAGGTTGACTGTCTTATGGAGGGAACCAGGTTAACAGAAGTTGTCATTTGTTTTAAATTTTCTTTACTAGTTGTTTGTTTTTCCCAGAAGGTCATTTAGAGACCATGGTAATTGAAACTGTATCTTGTTTTTAAGTTTGGAAATTAGTTAACTGTAGATTAGTCTTTAATATAAGAAACTGTTACTTAGTTAGGATGAATTCTGGTAAACAGTTTAACCGCAAGTGGGAGCAGTTACGCTACCCAGATGTAAAACAGAGGGAAAAGGGCAATGAAAACTCTCTCCGGAAATAAGAAACAGACAGATACTTTTTCCTCAAAAAGAAAGCAAAGCTGTATTGTTTACAAAAAAAAACCACTGTCACATAAACATATTGTTACTATTTTCTGTAATAACATTTTACTGTAAGAGGGCTATAACAGACATAGCTAAAACTGGCATACTGTGAATTATTTGATTAATGTTATTTGCTTAAGAAACCATTACAGTTCTTGTACAGCAAGCTTACGGATGAGAAACAAAATATTGAGCACATACTGGAATTAGCAGACAGCAAGGAGAAGGCGCTGCTACGGGGAGCCATCCCACGCAGAGAAGAGCAAACTAACGACCATCGATATCACAGTAAAGCAGGTACAAGCATAACAAACTTAACTGTTTTCCATTAGATTTATAAATGCTGGATACACAGTATACAAAAGGTTTATTTAATGAAACCCTTATGCACAAAAGAAACGCACCATAAGAACGCTCAGTAAGTACTGTTCCTTTATCATTGAAGTCATTGTAAGAAAACAAGAACAGCGATTAAACAAACCCACGGAATCACAGCAACAAGACGGACCAGGTCGATTACAGGTCAAAAACGACAGTCACCATATATATAACGGTCCTCAGGAAAAAGGAAACAAATAATAAAGTTCGTTTACAGATACAGAAAACCCCACAGAGTGCTTGCACATTCAGCAAACGAAGCCGAGTTCATTAAATACAGAAAACTACAGATTGTTTACAACACTAGCAACAGAGCCGAGCTCATTTAAAGCACAAACCCTCAGACTATTTACAAATTGAACAAGCAGACCCGAGCTGGACAAGATCCTACCCGGTTACACCAAAGTTGGAAGGGGTTTAGGGTTCCATCCAAAACGCACAGGGAGCACGAGCCACGGCGGCCAACCGCCCAAGTAACCTGCAAAAACATATCGACATGGGTCAGCGCTGAGACAAGGGCAACGATGAGGAAAATCTGTAGATGAACAGGCAACCGCATTGGACTTTGTTTTTATTACCTGGGTTTGAAGTGAGGCATTGCAAACGACCAACATAATACCCTGAAGAGCAGAGGAGCAGAACTGTTAGGGTCTGAAAGATGTGGAGAAGCAGGGTTTAACATAGAACCCTAACTTACCTTGAAACCTGGATTGAGGCGGAGCGACTCGCTGGAGCTCGAAACGAGAGAACCTGCCATAATAACCGAGGTGAGTTGACAGAGTGAAAACAAACTTAGTTGCAGCAGAAAAATAACCAGACGAACAGTAAGTTAATCGATTTACAGAGAGGAGTAATAACAGCTGGATACTCTCACCATAGCAACAAATAGAAGAGCAGAAAAGTCGGAGGCATCAGAAGAATCCGCGCCGGAGCGAGGAGCAGAGGCGCCAAGAAAACCCGCAGAGCGGAACTGAGAAATTGCATAGTGAAAATGACAAAGTAAGTGGACTAGGGTTAGTGAAAAAAGGCGGGAGGAGGTCAAGACTTGAACCGGCAGGTGGCGTTGATAACTTGTACCACAGGTAAACCAAAACGAAATATCCCGAAGCTATACAATCCCAAGTTAATTCGCCTTTACTTTCGTACGGTGGAATCAGAGTTGACAGGTGGAAGAAGGGCTGGGCCATCATTATGCAAAATATAATGAATATGTTTATTTTATTTCAAGATTTGACGATCTAAATAATGGATCTTGCTATAAAATATTGTAGACAATAGATTATTCTTGTGAACAACTATTGTGTGTGTGTGTGTGTGTGTGTGTGTGAAAGTCATTATATCATTTAAACTACAAGGAATTCTGTTAATGCAACCTAAAAGCGTCTTAACATATCAAAGAACCCATTTTTCTAGATTGCAAGTCTCATGTCTTCTAGTGCACCATACTAGTTTTTTTGCCAAATGGCTAAATCCGAAAAAAGGAAATAAATGAGGGATGTAAATTAATGTTTTGATACATCCTATGAGAAAGATGTATTAAAAATAGTAAACACCATTTTTCGAATTATATATTTAAAATACACATGGATGAATCTATATGAGTCTATAGTTTCATGAATAATGAATTTGTCTAGCGTATAGAGAAATATTGTAAAAATAGAGAGATATATATGTTTTCTTAAGAGTTGATGCTTCACGTATTTGTAGCCCAAATTGTGACACCTCTTTCATTACCCCAAATTTTCAATGTAAATAAGAATATGTAATGTTGGGGTGTCAATATTGATGCTACGATGTCAAACTCTATTATATGATGTAATGTATAATTGTGCAATGTGATTTTCACATTAAATTAGGAAAACAAGAAGAGTTCATAGATCAACAATTGTCAGCTCAAAATGCCTCTAAATAATAACTTAATAATGTGTAAAATGAATAATAATGATTATAAACACTTAGTACAAGCATAAAATTTCAGTTAAATCATGAAAATTTGGACAAAATGGAGGCTCAACACACCTCCACACTGGCCTTCTTGCATGTACTCATGCAAGCCAAACCATAAGATTATAAAACCATGGAAGGTGGGGAGGATGTTTAAAGATAATACCAGCCTTCCCGATAAAAATGTCAGCAAGAAATATCGGCAAGGAAATATGAAGATATCATCGTATGTCGTCATTTTTAAAGCATTCATTAAGTTTGTAACATCAATATTACAGTGCCAACTAAAACCATGTTACAAACCTTATCAAAATATCAAGTGCATGAATGATAAAATTGCAACAATATAAGGTACTGGAAAGCAATGGTTTGTACCATACATTATGGAAAAAGAGTATTGCACCTTTATGATAGACATCACATACTTGATGTCCTGTTTCAAATGAATTCCCTGCTTTTCATAGATTTTAGAGCTCTTATTTCTATCGAGAGTCTTATTAACAACCATGATAAAAAATTAAATCTTTGTTGAAAATGTGTAATTTCAAGAAAATTACCATATGATTCTTGCACCTAATACAACAATCATGTACCTAGGTCACATAGTGCTTATTTAGAGGCAACCACAATCAATAGACATTGTTTTCTATCAACACCTGTTGAGTAATCATCGCTGAGTAATTCATCACTCTAAATAAGATAAAATTAAGTGAGTTATGATACCAGAAAAGAGAGATAAAAATAGAAAAAATGACACCTTCCTAGACCAATCAATAAATTGAGCACTCTAAATTTTGTTGTCATCCAGATGCAAAAAATTAATTTCTTCTTAATTTAGTTCAAAGAATTACCTTCACTAAGGGTACCACATCATTAAAGATTTCTAGTTTTTGAAAGATAGAACTCAAGGCATCATGCTCAAATCATCTTAAAACCATTATCCAAGAAATAAAATGATGAGTTTTAGAGAAAGAGAAAGATAATCAAATAAGTCCTAGTATGCAATTAACTTTAATACCACAAATATGGCCTTTCAACCCACAGGCGTCTATAGCCTCGATAGGGATGTCTTTTACACAATGGAATGGTTGCATCCCACTTACTAGATATAGATTCCGAGTTAGCTTATTTAATTTTAAAAATTAGATGAAGGCCATTGTCCTAGCTTGGTAACTAGCTGATGGAAGTGCCACTCACAAGAAGTAACATGGATGAATAGGCCAGCTCGTGATGAGACCTCCTGTCTTCCAGCTTTTCAGCTGAAAGCCATTACTCTGGCTTGGTGACCATCATAATAATGTCATGCATTTTAGTTCTCATGATCGCGGTAGGTCGGGTCATCATGAGACCTCCTATCCTCCCCTAAATCTTTTGTAAATTCTGATTGTAATTAACCTTAAAGGTTACTTAATAAGTGGGGAGGCAGATCTACTCCTTAAGAGTACGAGATGGCATGAAAAGTTTTTAATGAGTAATCATTATTGGCTAGTTCCTCTACCCTAAATACTTATTAAAAATATCCCATATAATGAGTGAAAGATTCTTTAATTTAATAATGCTAGTATTCTCATGAATAGCTTATTATGATCTTTACAAGAGTGGTCCATCATAGGGGGCTCTCCAATAGTACGTTCTAAGGGAAACAGAAAATATATACCTCAGATGAAAACTTCATTAGAGTGGTTAATCATGGTTACCTTTGCAAAATCGTAAGGTATAAGAGTGAATCATACTCAACAAGATTTGTCACAGATGTGTGTGTTAACAATCGATGCCAATCAAAAGTAGTTTCAGTGGCTATGATTTGGAAGCCAAAACTGCAATTGCATTGTTGTAACAACTTTATTCATGGCATTTATTTATTCTTCTACTCTACTCTACCCTAAGAAGTAGAAGAATCTCTCTTAAATATATGAGGACATCCAATGCAACCAAGTGCACAAAAAGAGGATAATCATGTTCAAATTTAGAAAGTATATGTGCGAAAATACCAGCACATGAGGTACTAGCTGCATTAACTGATGTGATGCTACAAATTGTTGAATGATAAGGGAGGGATGAATACTAATAGTCATCTGAAACCAAGATTCTATGGGATCCATACACTCTTGGTCATTTGATTCATGGGCAATATATGATGAATCATGCAAATCCTCTAATTTTCTTTTTTCATCCTCTAAAGTGCACGCTAGATCAGGTTGGTGTTCTTCAATCTCTCCTTCTGATGGCTTCTCCTCATCATGCATGATCCATAGCTTCTCGGTCTCCCTAGGAAGATCTTCCCGTTCTTCATGATTCTCTTATTCCATAGGAGTAGACTGATTTCTAATTGCTAACAAGATGTGTTCTTTCTGTGAGTAAGAGACCCTGGCTTCTACCAGAATTTGAGATAGTTCTTTGAATAACATCACACTTCCTGGAATTTTCCTGCTAGCTGGAAAGTCTTTTCAGGACCTGGGTTGAGAGCGGGGGCTTATTTTAGCACCTGAAAAAACTCAAAAGATCAATTGCAATAAAAATAACAAACCAAGATTGTAAACTAAGGAAATCAAACTTGTGGAAATTAAATAACCTCTATTGCAGAAAAAAAGAAGAAGAAAAAGTAACACACTTTGCAGTAAAAGAAATTTATCATAAAAAACTCAATTGCAGTAAATCAAGCATCACACTTTGTAGAAAGAAGAATTACTCATAAAAACTAAATTGTAGTAAAAGAAACAAATCAGGGATCACATTTTCCAGTAAAGAAAATCACTCATTTTCAGAAAGGAAAACCTAGCTTGTGAGCTCTTTGGAAATGTTGTCCAATACGCTTCAGTAAGCAAGGGGTATCTCGTTAATATAGAAATTTAATTGCGAAGGAAACGAAAAAGCATGACAAATCAAGAGGCCTTATCCTACAACGCCTCCCCGACAACGATGCCAAAATGTCACGTGGTATAAATGCAATATTTACACCAACATTTAATTTGTCAATCTAGGTAAGTAAACTTAGAGGCATAACACAATATATGCTAGAATATGACCTTAGGGATATGTCACATAAAAACAAAGCTTTTGAAAGAAATTCAAAAGAAGAATCATTCAGGAAAAAGGAACAAGACTCTTCAAAACACACTCCAAGAATCTACTTCTGGCTCCTCTTCTGGGTTGAGTTGACTCCTGCAGTAAGTCTTCCTGAGTTATCCATGGGACAAAGGAATGTAGGCCCATTCAAAAGAATGTGATTCAAGAAATAAAGAATGAAAAACCTTTTATAAATTACTACTATGTTGCAAGCATGAAACTAGAAATCACATGACAACTTCATTCCAACTAATCTAAGGAAAGAATCAAGATAATAATGCACTACTTCTCTTAAAGACAATTCAGTACTTTAGTTGTAAGAGAAATATGAAATAAGAACCAATATATAATTCGTGTTGTTTACCCTAATCTTATTAAATACTTCCTTATAATATATGTATCATTTAATTATAATGAAGAATTCTGTGAGCGTTTTCTCAACAAGATTCACAATATTTCCTTATGCTGATCCTGGAATTTTCTTGCAAAAGTGCTAGAATAAATGTTTTTCTGCAAAAGTGCAAGAATCAGTCTCATATAATATTCAAATTCAATCATGAATACATGTTAAGTTAAGTTAACCAGAATTCTTGTTCAACAATTATTTCACCATTGCGTTCTGGAAATAAACTTTTTTATGTAGCAATGAGATTAGGGTAAATCTTTGTAATAATAAATAAGAGAAGCAGTTAAAACATTCAACGTTTACTTTAGTTCAGCCTTTATGAAAATACATCCAAAAGCATTGATATTAAACTTAAATAACTAGACTAGTAAAATAAAGCTTTTGGAATGCAATTTAAAATTAAATGACTGAAAGAAGAACTATGAAATGAAATTGAAGAACCAAAGATGCATTAGTGCAGGAAGCGTGCTTAGACTGGCAGCGTACTTGGACTGGTCGCATGATTGTACTCATCTTGCAGAAAGGAAATCAATCATGAAAATAAAAGCTTATGTAAATTGTAATCAAATACTTATAAGCATTATGCAAAGAAAAATGAAGCAAAAGGAATTAAGAGGTTTGGGGCAACGGAATGGAAGGTGGGCCCAACCACCCATCTCGTTGCCCTTGCAGCAATTTAAAGCACAATCTTCAGAACATTATGGAGAAACAAAGACGCAGAATCAAATGCCAATTCAAATTACTGTTGAATCATGTTACATAGTTTTAGAGTGATGCAGCGCCGGCTCCAATGGTCCCCTCCAAGGATCATCCCATTGAGCACGCAGCTCCTCCCCTCCTACCGGAAACTCGATCCCCTATTCTACAACGAAATGCGATCTACAAGATGTAATCTGCCATCCTCCTTACATCTACGTAACTCCTCTCTTTTATATTGTTTTTACATGATAGTTTCCTTAGAAAATATCATGGGGATTGAATCCCAACAGATATTCATCAATAGAATATCAGTACAACCATTTACCGATTGAAGGAATGAATATCTGACATGAATTTCCCAAATCTCGTCGTTTTCTACAATTCTAGAAAAATCAGTTTTTTTAACAAAATGCCTCCAAAGAACTCTGCATATGTCCTTAACCATTACGAATTTGTGAAAGTTGTTTGGAGGAAACCTGGCGTGTTATATTTAAAACAATAAACTCTCTCATAAATTTCTAGTCCACCTCCACTACCTTAGAAATCATGCCTAAAATTCACTGCTTGAAATCTCAGATCCTAATATTATGGAAATACAGTCTATTTTTATAAAACTGCCTCAAAGACCGTTATGTAACTTTTATACCATTACGAATTTTAGAAATCAGTTTGAGGCTTAGTCAATTTACTATACTGGGACCAAAACCCATGTTCTTGAGTTTCTCTATTCACCTTCACGTGCACATACATCGAGGCAGAAGTTGGCAGTATGGAAACTGCTGTGAATTTGGGGCTAAGGCATTAATTATTTCCTAAACATAATTGCGTACGACCTCGTCATATCTTAGCTTATGTGAAAGTGTTAAAACACCATTTTGAACAAAAACCTCTTTCATATTTGCCTAGAAATGTGTCAATGTATGAAAGCCTCAAATTAGTGCAGGCATGTTGGTGCAGGTAAAGCTGGTGCACGAATGTTGGTGCAGGCACAACTAGTATAGGAACTGCTACTACAATAATGTTAGCACCTGCCACAAAAGAGTCTGACATTAATGAAATTTTCACATTAAATTAAAAAAACAAAATGAGTTCATAGATCAACAACTATGAGCTCTAAATGCCTCTAGATAATAACTTAATAATGCGTAAAATGAATAATAATGATTATAGACACTTAGTATAGGCATAAAATTATTCAGTTAAATCATGAAAATTTTGACAAAATGGAGGCTCAACACTCCCCAACACCGAGCTTCTTACATGTCCTCATGCAAGCCAAACGATAAGATTATAAAACCATGGAAGAAGGCAGGTGGGGATGTTTAAAGATCATACTATGCTTCCTGATAAAAATGTCAGCAAGAAATGTTAGCAAGGAAATATGAAGATATCATGGTATGTCATCATTTTTAAAGCATTCATTAAGTCTACAACATCACTATTACAATTCCAACTAAAACCATGTTACAACCCTTATGAAAGTATCGAGTGCAGGAATGATAAAATTGCAACAATATCAGGTACATGAAAGCAATGCTTTGTACCACACATTATGGAAAAAGAGCACTGCACCTTTATGATAGACATCACATACCTGTTTTCCTGTTTCAAATGAATTCCCTGCTTGTCATAGATTTCAGAGCTCTTATTTCTGTCCAGAGTCTTATTAACAATCATGATAAAAAATCAAATCTTTGTTGAAAGTGTGCAATTTCAATAAAATTACCATAAGATTCCCACACCTAATATAAGAATCACATGCCTAGGTCACATAGTGCTTATTTAGAGGCAACCACAATCAATAGATATTGTTTTCCATCAATACATGGTGAGTAATCATGACTGAGTAATTCATCACTCTAAATACCATAAAAATTAAGTGAGTTATGATACCAGAAAAGGGAGATAAAAATCGAACAAAATGACACCTTCGTGGACCAATCAACAAATTGAACACTCTAAATTTTGTTGTCATCTAGATGCAAAAAATGAATTTCTTCTTAATTCAGTACAAAGAATTACCTTCACTGAGGGTATCACATCATTAAATATTCATAATTTTTGAAAGATAGAACTGAAAGTGTCATGCTCAAATCAGCTTAAAACCGTTGTCCAAGAAATAAAATGATGAGTTTTAGGGAAAGAGAAAGATAACCAAGTAATTCATAGTATACAATTAACTCTAATACCATAGAGATGGCCCTAATACCCACAGTCGTCTATAGCCTCAACAGAGATGTCTTTTAACCCAGAAAAGTGCCTGTATCCCACTTACTAGATATAGATTTAGAGTTAGCTTATTTAATTTTAAAAATTAGATGAAGGCCACTCTCTGGGCATGGTAACCAGCTGATGGCAATGCCACTCACAGTAAGTAACATGGATGAATAGGTTTGCTCATGATGAGACCTCATATCTTCCAGCTTTTCGGCTGAAAGCCATTACTTTGGCTTGGTGACCAGCATAGTAATGTCATGCATGTTAGGTCTCATGATCGTGGTAGGTCAGCTCATCACGAGACCTCCTATCCTCCCCTAAATCTTTTAAAAATTCTGATTGTAATTAACCTTGAAGGTTACTTAATAAGTGGGGAGGAAGATCTACTCCTTAAGAGTATGAGATGGCGTGAAAAGTTTTTAATGACTAATCATTACTAGCTAGTTCCTCTACCCTAAAGACTGATTAAAAATATCCCAGATAATGATTGAAAGATTCTTTAAGTTAATACTGCTAGTGTTCTCATGAATATCTTATTATTCCACCATAGGGGGCTCTCCAACACTACCTTCTAAGGGAAATTGAAAATATATATCTTAGATGACAACTTCATTAGAGTGGTTAATCATGGTTACTTTTGCAAAATCATAAGTTATTAGAGCGAATCATACTCAACAAGATTTGTCACAGATGTGTGTGTTAACAATCGATGTAGATCAAAAGCAGTTTCAGTGGCTATGCTTTGAAAGTCAAAACCCCAATTGCATTGTTGTAACAACTTTATTCATGGCATTTATTTATTCTTCTACCCTACTCTACCCTAAGAAGCATAAGACACTCTTTTAAGTATAGGACTTCCAATGCAACCAAGTGGGCGAAGAGGATAATCATATACATGTTAAAATTTAGAAAGTATATGCGAGAAAATACCAGAACATGAAGTAGCAGCTGCATTAACTAATGTGATGCTATAGATTGTTTAATGATAAGGGAGGGATGAATACTGATAGTCAACCGAAACCAAGATTCTATGGGATCCATACGCTCTTGGTCATTTGATTCATGGGCAACATATGCTGCATCATGCAAATCCTCCAATTTTCTTTGTTCATCCTCTAAAGTGCACGCTGGATCAGGTTGGTGTTCTTCAATCTCTCCTCATGATGGTTTCTCCTCATCATGCATGATCTGTAGCTTCTCATTCTCCCTAGGAAAATCTTCCTGTTCTTCATGATTCTCTTATTTCAGAGGACTAGACTGATTTCTAATTGATGCCAAGATGTGTTCTTTATGTGAAGCAGAGACCCGGACTTCTACCAGAATTTGAGATAGTTCTCTGAATAATATCACACTTCCTGGAATTTTCTTGCTAGATGGAAAGTCTTGTCAGCACCTGGATTGAGAGTGGTGGGATATTTTAGCACCTAAAAAACTCAAAATATCAATTGCAATAGAAATAACAAACCAAGATTGTAAACTAAGGGAATCAAACTTGAGGAAATTAAATAACCTCTATTGCAAAAAAAAATTAACACTCTTTGCAATAAAATAAATTTCTCATAAAAAACTCAATTGTAGTAAATGAAGCATAACACTTTGTAGAAAGAAAAATTATTCTTAAAAACTAAATTGCAGTAAAAGAGACAAATCAGGCATCACACGTTCCAGTAAAGGAGATCACTCATTTGTAGAAAGGAAAACCTCGCTTGTGAGCTCTCTAGGAATATCGTCTAGTATGCTTCAGCAAGAAAGGGGAATCTCGTTAATCTAGAAATTCAGATCCAAAGGAAAGGGAAAAGCATGAAAAATCATGAGGCTTATCCTACAACGCCTCCCCAACAATGACGCCAAAATGTCAGGTGGTATAAATGCAATATTTACACCAAAATTTAATTTGTCGATCCAGGTAAGTAAACTTAGAGGCATAGCACAATATATGGCAAGATACAACCTTAGGGATCTATTAAATAAAAACCAAGGTTTTGCAACAAATTCAAAAGAAGCATCATTCAAGAAAAAGGAACAAGACTCTTCAAACACACTTTGGGAATCCACTTCTAGCTCCTCTTCTGGGTTGAGTTGACTCTTGGATTAAGTCTTCCTGAGTTGTCCAAGGGACAAAGGAATGTAGGCCCGTTCAAAAGAATGCAATTGAAGAATTAAAGAATGAAAAGCCTCTTAAAATTACTCCTATGTTGCAAGCATGAAACTAGAAATCACACAACAACTTCATTCCAACTAATCTAAGGAAAGAATCAAGATGATAATGCACTGCTTCTCTTAAACACAATTCAGTACTTTAGTTGTAAGAGAAATATGCAATAAGAACCAATATATAATTCATGTTGTTTACCCTGATCTTATTAAATACTTCCTCATAATATATGCAACATTTGATTATAATGAAGATTTTTTTGAGCTTTTTTCCAACAATATTCACAATATTTCCTTATGTTGGTCATGGCATTTGCTTGCAAAAGTGCAGGAATAAATGTTTTTTCTGCAAAAGTGTAGGAATCAGTCTCATATAATATTCAAAGGAAATCATGAATACATGTTAAGTTAAGTTAACTAGAATTCTTGCTCAACAATTATTTCACCATTGCGTTCTGGAAATAAATTTTTTTATGCAGCAATGAGATCAGGGTAAATATTTGTAATAATAAATAAGAGACACAGTTAAAACATTCATCGTTTACTTTAGTTCAGCCTTTATGAAAATACATCCAAAAGCATTGATATTAAACTTAATAACCAGAGCAATAAAATAAAGCTTTTGGAATGAAATTGAAAATTAAATGACTGAAATAAGAGCTATGAAATGAAATTGCAAAATCAGAAATGCACTAGTATGGGAAACGTGCTTGGATTGGCAATGTGCTTGTACTGTCCGCACGCTTGTACTCATCTTACAGAAATGAAATCAATCATGAAAATAAAAGCTTATGTAAATTGAAATCAAATACTTCTAATCATTATGCAAAGCAAAATGAAGCAAAAGGAATTAAGAGGTTTGGGGCAATGGAATGGATGGTGGGCCCAACGACCAATCTCGTTTCCCTTGCAACAATTTAAATCACAATCTTCATAACAATATGGAGAAACAAAGATGCAGAATCGAATGCCAATTTAAATTATTGATGAATCCTGTTACATAGTTATAGAATGATGCAACGCCGACTCCAGTGGTCCCCTCCAAGGATCATCCAATTGAGTGCACAACTCCTCCCCTATTACCAAAAACTCGATCCACTATTCTGCAATAAAATATGATTTACAAGATGTAATTTTCCATCCTCCTCGCACCTACGTAAATCCTCTCTTTTATATTGTTTTTACATTATAGTTTCCATAGACAATATCATGGGGATTAAATCCCCATTGATATTCATCAATATAATATCAGTACAACCATTTACCCATTGAAGGAATGAAGATCTGACATGAATTTCCCAAATCTGGTCATTTTCTATAATTCTCGAAAAATCATTTTTTTTAACAAAATGCCTCCAAAGAACTCTGCATATCTCCTTAACCATTACGAATTTGGGAAATTTGTTTGGAGGAAACCTGGTGTGATATATTCACAACAATAATCTCTCTCATAATTTTCTGGTTCAACTCCACTACCTCAGAAATCGTGACCGAAATTGACTATTTGAAATCTCAGATCCTAAAATTCTAGAAAAATAGTCTATTTTTATAAAACTTCCTCAGAGACCATTATGTAACCTTTAGACCATTAAAAATTTTAGAAATTAGTTTGAGGCTTAGTTAATTTGACATATAGGGACCAAAACTCATGTTCCAGAATTTCTCTATTCACCTTCACCTGCATGGAAATCGAGGTGGAAGTTGGCAGTATGGAAACTGCTACAAATTTGGGGCTCATGCATTAATTATTGCCTAAACATAAATGCATACAACCTATGTGGAAGTGTTCAAACACCATTTTGAACAAAAACCTCTTTCATATTTTCTTAGAAATGTGTCAATGTATGAAAGCCCCAAATTAGTGTAGGCATGTTGGTGTAGGCAGAGCTGGTGCACGAATGTTGGCATTAGGCACAGCTGGTATAGGAACTGCTACTATAGAAATGTTAGCACCTGCCACAAAAGAGCCTGACATTAACGACATTTTCACATTAAATTAACAAAAAAAGAAGAGTTCATAGATCAACAACTGTCAGCTCTAAATGCCTCTAAATAATAACTTAATAATGCATAAAACAAATAATAATGATTATCGACACTTAGTACAAGCATAAAATTATTTAGTTAAATCATGAAAATTTGGACAAAATGGAGGCTCAACAATAATTTTATTAATAAAAATGGGGAAAACCAACATATTATGACTC
Organism: Pinus tabuliformis; assembly: GCA_031772625.1. Taxonomy (NCBI): domain Eukaryota; kingdom Viridiplantae; phylum Streptophyta; class Pinopsida; order Pinales; family Pinaceae; genus Pinus; species Pinus tabuliformis. The sequence goes on from CM062813.1 coordinate 226,417,116, forward strand.
CTTTGGGGGGGGGGGTGGAAAATTGACTTAAGAGGAAAAATATATGTTGGGCCAATATTTGACTTTTATGTGATGATTAGACTTCCCAAGAAGTTGAAAGGTTGAGAATATGAAGGTCAAAGTGTGAATGTAAAAATAAGAGGGATTATGAAGGTTCTAGTTCTTAGGCTTCTAGTTTTTGTCTCTTCTATTACTTTCTCATACACCTTTCTATCACTTAGAAAAAATGAATTAGCAAAAGGATTGATGAGAAAACCCAGGTAGGTTCAGACCTTATGACTAGTTAAAAATTGTGAATGACATATTATGTGACAGGAATGAATGTGTTGCAACATGTTTTCTCTAAACTAGATTTCTTTGAGAACTAAAGAAGGGAGGGACAAGGGACTACAAAGATTAGAGAACGACTCCCTTGTGTTATGCATACCTGCATGGTATTTTTGTGAATGTGAGCCTTGTAAAATATGGAAAGGATGATCATTGATTTTTCCTATGTGTGTTTATAGGAGAATGACCTTCACTTTTGGTGTTAAAATATGATATAAATCTAAGTGTGTCAAATACCTCGATGTTAAATTCTCATCAAGGAACCAAGATCTGGCATGGAGGTCACTAACTGAGAAACATTGTAGCGGCGCTGACCCTATGGTGGGGTGGAACGTGGATAACCCTAATTTAGTTTCTAGTATTTTTTTTGGTTGTAGTAGACAAATATTTATTTTTTGTTAATCATATATTTATGACATATATGGTTTAGTAACATGCAATATTATTCAATTGTTATTTTCAACAGCTTTATATGTACATGCATTTACCCTTCAACAAATTTATCATGATCGTAGTTGTTATAATATTTGGATGTAGCTTTCTATATGTAATAAATTTTTCAACAACACTAATTGAAGAAGATAATCATCCTAAATTCTTCGTTAAATAGGTCATGCTGGAATTTATACTATAACATTTCTTCTCGGAGGTTCAAAAAACTGAAACTTAGACCATAGTGAGGGGAAATCTTGTTGATCCTATGATACAATTTTCAGATCTTTGGTTGTGAAATTGTAGGAAATAGAACTAGAGGAAGTTTGTATTTTTTAAATGCATTTTAAATGGGTCATGTTGGGATTTATGATATAACATTTCTTCAGGGAGGCACTAGAAGCTGAAAATTGGATCATAGTGATGGGAAATCCTACTAATAGTTTGGTCCAACGTTCAAATATTGTGTTGTGATATTTTAGGAGATATGATTAAAGGAAGTTGAGCTTCCTTAATGCTCCTAGAACCACATACAAAATAGATCATGTTGGAATGTTATAACCTTTTTTCCTGAGGTTTCTGAAGCTAAAACATATACCACAATGAGAAGAAATATTGTTGAAAATCTTGTCCAACTTTCACTGTGGAAAGTTGGTTCCCTAGAGGGAGGAGTATAGGGAGAAGTGTTGCTTTTTGGGATCTAGTGAGTACCTAAAGCTCCAACGGTGGATGAAAGTCTTATAAGCCATAGGGATTTGAGACATCCCTGACCAACGCATGTTGGAGACGCTAGAAGTATAGTGGCACAACTCGAGGGACTGTTTTGATTATAGAAGGGTTATGCACTACCTTAAGTTGAGTGATGGAGGGATGTTAGACTATTCATTGGAAGTTGCCAGGGTTGGTGCCTTGACCTTTTTCGTGTTCAATATTGGTTATGTATCATATTTTATTTTTGGAGTCATGGCCCCACCTAAGAATGACCCAATGTTGAACAAAACATGAGAAACATAGCCTATGGTTGAAAGAAAAGAACATCTTTGCTTCCGGTTAGTGGTTTTATCTAGATAAGTGTTATGGAAATTATTAATTATGACTCTTGAATTTTACTCACACTTATATAATTGTTTAAATATTTTATTAAGTGCATGATATGAGTATATTCTTATGAGATTTCATGAAACAATGATAATGTTTTAAGACATTGTACTAACATAATGTGTGTTGAGATAGTCGATATGCATAGGAGTGCAAGGGGGAGGGACCACATAGTTGTTACAAGGAAGAAATTTGGGTTGTGAACGTGATAAGAATTTGAGAAAAAATATTTATTTGTTTAATAAATTTTTTATGTTTATTCATGTGATGAAGTTCCCAATGATCTCAAATCCCACCTTACAAAGTTGTATTAGAGAGAATATGTGGATAAAGGACCAGTAAAGGAGGACTTGAATGGGTCAATATGAACTAGATGGATAATGAATTCAAATCTGTGAAAATGGATTAATAAGGGAGTTTCGCTTAACTATTTGGATGTTATATTTTGTTTATGAAAATAATATGAATGTGTGAATGGTAAGCAAATAAAAGCCAATACTTTTTACGTTTCGGGTAATATATTAAGGTTACCTAATGAGTTCTGTGTCACATGGAATATCCATATAGAAAATATGTAAGAGGGATCTCTTGTTGTTAACTACCACATGAATTAAGGTAGTATGCTTATGCTTATAAGACTTCTCATGTGAATGATTGGAAACAAGGTTGAGAATTAAATTTAAAAATGTATGTTCTTGAATTGCATGAAATATGTGCGAGTAGCCATGTGCATGACAAGGTGTATATGCACATGTTTGGGTGCATTGTTTGAATTTGTAAACTGGATACATACTGCGAATTCCCTTTATGAATATTCATTGAAAATTGTGTGTAAGCAAATGAAATGATAGGGTTGTGACTAGTATGTGAGGTTGACATCATTTAATGGGTTGCTAAATGTTGTAACATCAAGTATGCTAAGAATTTAGTTGAACTTCTTAAAAATATCTTAGTTGAGATTGCATGTGATAACAACCAATTAAGTAGGGCAAGTAACAATCAAAGGTAGGAAGGTAAAGGAATTGGGTAAGAATTCCTTTCAGTTGACTTTGATATCTTATTTTAAAAATTAATGTATGTATTGCATGGATTCAAAACAAGGGGTATGATTAAGGCATAAAATTGTAAACACGAAAATATTTAGTAAAATATTAATAATGTGTGCATGCATTGATCTGCCATGTTGAAAAAATATTAAATGAATGAATAATAAATTGATAATATCAAATATGTTTAGTAATGCACTTAGAGAATGCATGAAAATGTGGAATGTATGAAGAAAATGTGCGATATGAAATTGTGTTTATGAGTCCAAGGGTATTTGGACCAATCGGTTCTAATATTGAGACAAGTGATTCTATCATAAAATGTTGAGTTTTTTCCATAAGGATCATGTAAATTGAAGGATTTATTTTTCCTATTTAATGTGAAAATTGAATGGAATTAATGATATATGAAAGAAAATTGGTCATTAATAGCTAGTGGGTTTTAATGAAAGCAAGAAGCCTTCTGTGTGGAAATAATGGTAGAATACTTATGATGCCTCCATGAGTTTCTATGGCATGGTTTGTTCATGAAACTCATATTATGAATTATTATGGTACATATACATGGTGCATTGAGTGCATGCATGCTTGTATGAGACAATCAATTGCATGATTGCATGTCATGAAAAGAAATAACTTCTAATAATTTTGAGGAATTGTTGAGTAGTGGAATGAGTGACATGAAACCCTCATGTTGCAAAGAAAAGTGGAAGCCAATTACTCATGAATTTAAAGATATGTATATTTTAGTTTTGACCCTTTAGTTGTTAGAATAAATTTTTCAATGCATTATGGAATGTTGCTTGGAATCATTGTGAAGAAAATAAACAATGAAATGATAGCTTCATCTAAATTTATTTTAGATCAATTGAAAGTGATTGAATTATTATTTGTATAATAATTCTGAGATTACTTCAAGGGATGTTATAAATCTTGCATTGAAAATATTTTATGTATGAGAACTTACCACTATTTGGCTGATTGAAAGTATAGATTTCAGCTGAAATGAATTCTCTTATGCTAATGAATGTTTAGTACTACCATATTCAAAAGCCAAACATCATGAGAATAATCTCATATTATGAAATTTTATTCCTATGTGAAGCAATTTTGGAAAAGGAAAGAAAATCAAAGAATATTTGATTTAAATTATTATGATTAATCTCATGGAAACAATATGCTTGTGATATAGTTGAGATAATGATATATCTAGGAAGGATAGATGACAGTTTAAAGTTGAAAATCCCAGTGTCAAGTCCATTGTGGTGGCACTGGTAACGTAATTCATATATTGACCACCATGGGTTATGTTATGAAAAATGTGTTGTGTTATTTAGAGAAAATCCAAAGGGATGCTTCAGATATATGATTCGATAAGTCTCAAGACTCTTCTTGTGCAAGGATGTCTTATGAAGGAATAGATCTAGCAAGAAACTGGGAAGGAAAAGAGGGGTATGCATGAACTTGGAAGGTGTGTGACTGCAAGGAAGGGGAGACTTGAATAAATTGGTTTTCAAATATTCATGTACATACTCATTGGGATCATGAATGGATTGGGTGTGTCTAAGAAAACAATGAGTTGATATTGTTCCCCATGGAAGCCTTGTGAAGTAATGAACAACCATGCAATAATGTATAGGAATTCTAGGATGTATATAGGTAACTAGTCCAAGAAAAATGGATTACGTTGTTTGAAGTGGAAACTAAGCACATGAAAAATTTTGTTTATATGAAACTGGCATATCCCTTATTTTACATAGAATGGTTCTACATATAGTAGAACAAAAAGGACAATGTTCCTGAAAGGGGGAGGGGTTTGGGACATCCTTTTCATTACCCCAAATTTTCTAATGTAATTAAGAACATATAATTTAAGGTGCCAAAATTGATATATGATGTGAAACTATACTATATGATGTACATTTATTTTTATTTATAAAAACTCTAGAGTTGAAGAAAGGGGACAACCAATAGATTATGATTCCTCGGGGAGGGGGAAATTTGAATCAAGAGGAAAAATATACCTTGGTTGAATATTTCCCTTTGATGTGATTGGTAGTCTTCCAAATAATCTGAAAGGTTGGGAAGATGGAGGGTTAAGGTGTGATTATAAAAGTAAGAGGGAGGAGTGATCAAGGGGTTCTTCTTCTTGGTTTTTTAGCTTCCAATTTTTCTCTCTAGTCTCTCATAAATCTCTCTCCCTTTAATAGAAAACTCAAATTGGATAAATGATTGGTGATAGATACTACAGAGATTTGGACCTAATGATTGGTTAAGAGATGTTAGTGACAACTTATGTCACAAGATATGAATTTATTGTAGTGCGTTTTCCTTGGACTAGATGGCTTTGAGGATTAGGAATGGTCATGTTTATCTGTGGCACATTTAACACTAAAGATGGGATGGACAAGCAATTATAGAGATAATAAAATGAGTCCCTTGTGCTATGCAAACTTGCATGGTGTTTTTGTGAATTTGAGCCTAAATAAAGATTGGAAGATTGATCAGTGAGATTTCCTATGTGTGTATGAGGTATAATCGCCTTCACTTCTAGTCTTAAAATATGGTATGAAGACGAGCATACCCTTGAGTTAATTTCTCCACAAGGCATCAAGATCTTGCCTGGGGGTAGCAAGCTGTGAGAAAATTTGTCAAATATTTGAGCCTATGTTTGGGTGGAATGTGGCTCACACTACTTTAGTTTCTAGTATTTTTTTGGTTGCAATAGATATATATTTATTTTTTTGTTAATGATATTTTTGGCATAGATGTTTTAGTGAAATGCATGACTATTTAATTTCTCTTTTCAACTAATTTACATGTACATGTCCCGGATGCGGGTGCCACGTTAGGGGAGGGTAGTACGCCACATGGTTTACATGGGCGGGCTCAAGCGTAAACTTCACCTTAAATGCTCTACGCCGCCCTGGCCAGCGAGCGTGAGAGCAATAGAGCGAAGGGACGGCCATTTATGGTTTCAGATGAGCCTTAGACGCAGTGGCAGAGGCGAGTTATGGCGCACCAGAACCAATGCCAACAACCGCAGCATAAGACTGGAGAGAATGGGGAATGTTTGTCTGTTCGAATTGAGGAGGTGGGTCTCTGGGTTTCAAGGCTCAGAGAGGGAACACGAAGCCACCTTCAGGCTCACTGGAACGGTGAAAAAGCAGCGAAAGGAAGTGCTGGTCGTTTGGAAGTCATGCCGCCAAGACAGAGGCCCTTCAGTCGACGCGGCACCGGAAGAGGAGGAGCCTCACGCCCCCCTGTCAATCCGTCGTCAAATTGCTGCCGCTGTCTGTGCCACAGGGTGGAGGAAGCCAACCCCATCCAATCGCAGCAATTCATGGATGCCAGGCCACAGAACCCAGGAGTTGCTCCGCTACCGGCGTTTGGCTCAGCGATTTTCTCTGTCAGCAATGACCAAGGTAATTCAAGCATTCAAGCTCATGTTTCAGTATTATTCATGGAAGAGGCGAAAGAAGAAGGGGGGGAGCAACCCAATGCCCCAATTCATCCTACGGGAGGGGAGCTACCCCGTGCCCCAATTCAGCATGCAGAGAGTTCCAAAGCTGCTGAGGAAAAAGCTGGGGCACAATCCGAGCCAGGAGCTGTTCCACCAGCCCCTCAACCGGCACCTGCAAAGGGCAAGGCCAAGTATGACTGGGGACCTCCACCAGAAGGTGAATACTAGATCTATCCAGAAGACTCGGAGGAAGACTCAGATGAATAGTCGCGGCTCAGCCCAGCTCCAGTTCTCAGCTCGAGTTCAGGTTTTTTTTGTATGCCGTTTACCCTTCCACCAATGCATAATGTATGGCATTAATATTTTTGTTTGGTTAGACAATTATGCTGTTCAGTGCGTGTCCTGTCCCCTGCGTGGGACTCTGATGAATTTCCTACAGGTCTCTTTTTTGCCCCTGCGTGGGAAAGGTACTTTTGTTTGGTTTCGTTTTCATAGCTCCTCTGCCATTGCATGGGCTTCCAGTTTTAGTAGAGGTCACAATGATATAACCCCTGCGTGGGCGCTTAGTCACAGGAAGAAGGCCCCTGCGCGGGTAATTGACTTAATGAAGCTATATGAGCAAGAGCGCCAACCCAGGCCTCTGGCGACTTGTAAACCTGAATGTAACTGTTCACTGTTGTTAATGTAAATAATAGAAGTAGTGTAGTTTCAACGATAAGAAAAAAAAAAATTACATGTACATGCATTTATCCATAAGAACATTTATCATTGTTGTACCTATTATAATATCTGGTTGTATCTTTTTATATGTATTATCTTTTGTAATAACATTGATTGAGGAAGATAGGATTACTAAATTATTCATTAAATAGGTTGTGTTGGCATTTCAGTTATAAATTTCCTTCTGGGAGGTTCTAGAAGTTAAGAATTGGATCATAATGAGGGGAACTTCCCTGAATTCCCTTGTCGAACTTTGAGATCTTAGATCATAGAATTTTATGAAATATGAGTAAAGGATGTTTGGCTCCCTAAATGCGTCTTTAATTGGTCATGTTGGAAATTTTGCTATAACGTTTCATATGGAAGGTTCCTCAAGCTTAAAATATAGATCATAGTGAGGGGAAATCTTGCTAATCATTGGTACAACTTTCAGATTTTGGGTCACAATATTCTAGGATATATAATCAAAGGAATTTTAGCCTCATGGATGCTCCTAAAATCATGCATTAAACAAGTCATGATGGAATTTATGATATAACATTTCTTCTAGAAGGTTCCCAAAACTAAAACTTGGAGCATAGTGAGGGGAATATCATTGATCATCTAGTCCAACTTTCAAATCTTGGGTCATGATTTTTTAGGAGATATGATTAGAGGAATTCAATATTCCTATATGATCCTAAAATCATGCATCAAACAAGACATGTTGGAATTGTTTCTATAGCATTTTATATGGGAGGTTCCAGAGGATAGAACTTGGACCATAGTGGGGGACTCCCATTTATCATTTGGGTAAATTTTCAAATATTGGAATGCTATAAATTAGGAGATATTCCATCAGGAATTTACTGTATTAGTTTTGATGAAAAGTGTTTCAAGAAATGCCTAAATGGTTTAATGACACATTGCATGTAAATTATTTGATGAATTACACCAATGAAAATGTTTTGTTTTGTTCTTTGTTTTTTTTTTTTTTTTGGATGGAGATAATATTGCTATAAGTTATCATTATGGTATGAAAGTAATGTTGTAGATGATCTATGCCTATCTGCATGCAAAGTATTTGAAGAAATGTGTTAAAGGTGTTTTATTACAATTTTCATGCAAACTATTTGATAAAATACCTCAAATATAGAAATAAAAAGTTGCATGATTGAGTGATATATTTCAATTAATACGTTAGAAGTGGAGTGAGAGAAATGTGTCCTATTTTCACACAAAATGTTTGAAAAAATGTCCACAAGAGAAAATACTACTTAATTGGTTGTATACAAATTATTTGAAGAAATGTTCACATGTAAAGTGTTTGAAAAAGAGAGATGAAAATCAAGTTTTCGCAAGTGTTGTGTAACAACCTTGGTTAAAAAAAATCATGTAAAAATATATAATACCTTCGTCATGGGTCACGTATTCCAAGCTGAATGGTGGGAAAAACATCCTAGTGGGTGTTCATTTGGTTTATTATAGCTAAGGAAATTGGCAAAGGAAAAGGCTTTGAAAAGGCTTGAGGCATTTATTGGCAATTTATTTATGAAAATAATGAAAATTAAGAGAAAAGGAAGGTGAAAGGACACATGTTGCAAGTGAGGAGTAAATTGAAGGAAAATAATGGAAAATTGAAGAAATTAGAGGCCTCATTAATAAAAGGGCTTTTGAGGATCAATTGGAAATTTTTTGATAGGTTTTGGTGAAGTTCTCTTCTATTCTCTCTCTCTCATACTCTTGGATACTTAGATTTTCTTGGAGAGCTCTTGGAGGAGTGTGTCATACTTGGAATTTGGAGCAAGAAGGCAAAGGAAAATAAGTAAAGTTTAAGAATGCATTGGGATCAACAATGAAAACAGGTTTTTCTTGCAGGTATGGAGTTTCATCTATGATTTCCATGCTAGTTTTGGCATGCATGTGGCTTATTGGCTATGATCTATCATTTCCATGGATGAATCCCTGGACTGGCAGTGGATTTTCTTAGCCTTTCCATTTCCTAGATGGCCATGGTGTTGTTGGGTTTAATTTTTATTTCTAGTTGGTTCTCATGTTCCTTTGGCTATGGGTTGAGTTATTAGTTCCTATTACAGCCTTGGTTGGAAAAAATCTCTAGAAGCCCTGTACCGACCTGGGTTGAGTTACTAGTCCTCAAGATTTGGTTGGATAAATGCTTTGTAAGCCCTTCAACAACTTGGGTTGAGTTACTACTCCAAGAGGCTTCGTTGGAAAAATGCTTTGGAGCCCTTGGCGGGTTGAGTTACTAGTCCTGGAGCCTTGGTTGGAGAAACACTCTAGAGACTGACACCAATTATGTGTTGGGTTACTAGTCCTAGAAGCCAAGTTCGAACAAACACTCTAGAGCCCTAGATATCTTAGGTAGAGACCAATCTGGTGATGGTTAGTGATGTGTGACTGTGACGTGGAATCACTAGTTGAGGGTTGAGGTGGCTTTTCCTTTGGAAGCCCTGGTTTGGTTTTGATGGATTTGTCTCATGAGGTCCCACATTCATGCTTGGACTATGGAATGGGGGTGATTGGCTAAAAAGAGATTTGGTTTAGCCAACCTATGGTCGGGTGGAATGTGGATGTCCCAGACTTGGTTTCATTTTGCATATGTTAATAAGAGCTTATTTCCTTGGTATATTTATGAGTAAAGGTACTTTATGTTATGTGTCTTTAATGGTTATTTCGTAATTGATATATCTCTGTTTATTTGATGGTTATAAGCATGTTTTATGATTGTGATGATGTATGGATCTCATCATGTTTTGATGTGTAAATGAATGAATAATTAATATGTGACATAATATATTATAATGAATCTAACATGATAAGGCATCAATTATTCTTAGTGATTCTCAAATAAGTATGAGACCCCTATGCTCAAATATGTTTTTATGACCTGTATATTTCATATTTGTGATATGTTTAACGAAATGATTGTCATTTTTGGGCTTGGTTAGGTCAAGTCCTTGATCACGTTTTGTGTTAGAGGCTTTGTCTTGGAAAGTCTCATCAAGTTCCCAGCAGTGGTTGGAGACTAGCCTTGAAAAAGTGGCTTAAATCTCACTGTCTCTAGCACAAGGCTGGCTGAAAAAGACTACAGTATCTCCCTTGTAGGCATTATGGGAGTGGCTAAAGGGTCCCACTTGCATGCAGGCTTAGGTCATGGGAGCAACTAGGGGTTTTTTTAGTGAAAATGCAATCTGACTCAAGGCTTGGGCACTTGTAGGGGTGGTTTAGCTTCTATGGGGCATGTAGTTTCTAAGGAAGGTCAGTAAGGTTTCCTTGCATCAATTCCACTTCCTTAAGGTGATTTAGGAGGTTGAATCATATCATAGTAACTCTTCGTCACATGTTTACCCCGATTGGACGGTTACTTGGGTAGATGAGGGAGGAGGATCTTACATGTTGTTTTGATAACTTTAGTAGGGTTATGTTACAAAGTGGTAACAAAGATTATTTTCAAGGTAGTAAAAAGAAAAAGAAAAACTAGGGTAACCCATAACCTTTGTAAGTTATTGAGGGAACTAGGTATGTCAAAAAAACCACTAGATTTGTGATTCCGAACCTATATCCACTGGATTTTTGATTCCAAACCTATATCCAAAGAAACCAACTCATTATGCACCTAAATTTCCCATTGGGTCAAAATTTAGATTCTAAAAAATGCATGTGCATTCGTAACAGTAAAAGCACACACATTTCTAGCTATTAGGTCCCTATAATACTAGCGATTCCCCCATTACTATTGTCATTGTTATTATTATGGTTGTGCCCCTATTGTCCCCATATTGTTATTATTGTGCCCCATAGAAGCCCATTGTTGTTATTGTTGTGCCCTTATATTATGATTATTATGTCGACTTTGATTGTATTATGACCCCTTAGACTCCTATATATGGAAAGGAGGTTTTCTCATTTGTATTATCCAAGAATTGTTCATTTGTGTAATGTAAATGAGGTTCCCCCTCAAAGATGCTAATTTCTAAGGCGTTGATCTCTCTTTTCTATCTTTTTGTGAGCCAGTTTCATAACATTTGGTATCAGAGCTTTGGATTCTAGGTTTTTTCGGATCCAAACAGGTTTTCGTGGAAATTTCTCTATAACTTTTTTTGTGACATTTCAAAAGCTAAAAAAAGCCCATTTGAGATGAAATTGATATGCACCTTTGCTCGGAATTTCAGATCTTGTCTCTATATTAACGGATATATGATCTGAGGAAGTTATGCTTTTTGCAGACTCCCGAATTATATTCCAAATAGGTGACCTTGGGAAAATCATCATAACTTTCTCTTTGAGCATCAGAGTGAAATTTCGTAAGAAGTGACAGAAAGAGGATGGACTCTAGTTTTATTTATATCATTTTCAGACTCGAAGGGTGAAACAATAACACGTGGCGCATAATACAAGTTTGCTCTACTGAAAACTTATATAATCAAGTCATATTGGGAGATTGGGCATAACACTTACTTGGAGAATCCAATTTTGATCAGACTGGTGGCATTGGGAAGAGGCCACAAAGGGCTACCACAAGAAGAAATTTTAGACCTTGGAGATCTGCAATTACAGAGATACAACAAATTCCATATCGAGCTTCTACAAAGCGAAAAAAGGTGTGTGATTTTTTTAAATTTTTGCATAAGTTTGGGTTGAAAAAATAGTTTGTAGTTCAAACGACATAGTGAAGAATAACTATCATTAATTGATGCCTCCAAGAAAGAAAATGGAAAAACCTAGTAAGCAACATGAAAGATATATCATGACTCAAGAAGAAGAGGAAGAAATGCAACATGATATATCAAAATTACGAGACCAGGTGCAACAAATTTCACTCTCACAAAAGGTAATAGAAGCTAAGATTGATGGTTTAAAGAAAGAAGTAGAAGCTAAGATGAATGATGTGGAAGCTAATATGAATGGTTTGCAAGTTAATATGGATGGCATGGAAGCTAAGATGGATGGAATGGAAGCTAAGATGAATGGCATGGATGCTAAGATGGAAGATTTGAAGATAGATTTGACTAAGTTGCTATAAGAAATGATTACTAATGGTGAAAGGGTAGTAAATGAAACTCATGATGAGAACAAAAGAAATGTTAATCATGGTTTCATAGAATCTAACGTTGGATTGAAGACCAACCATCTTCAAAAGTTCGATATGAGGAAGTTTGATGGCAAGGATCCCGTAACATGGATACTACAAATGGAGCAATTTTTCGATCTCCATAATGTGAAAAACACACAAAAGGTACGCATTGCAACTTTATATTTCGAACCAAATCAGTTTTTATGGTATCGATGGCTTTGCTCTCATAAATAAATTTCACTTGGGGAATTTTACAGAAGAAATGATAGCACATTATGAGCATACAAAAGAAACACTTTCTTTAGCCCATTGATAAAACTCAAACAAAAGTGTTCAATGACGGAGCACATTGATGACTTCCAAAAATTGAATATAAGGTTAAAAGATATTCTACACGAGCATAGGATTGATGTGTTCATAGGGACTTTAAAGGATAACATCCAGCATGAGGTTATCCTTTGGGAACCTAACTCATTAGAGAAGGCATTCAGGTTGGAAAGAAAAATGGAAAGAAAATTTATGGCAACAAGGAAGCCTACCAGTCACAACTATAAGGATGGAAGTGTTGTTTCCCCTAGCCTTCCACAACCTTCAATTTTGACACCCCAACTATTGAAAGAAAAAATAGAAAAAGGGCTTTGTTACAATTGTGATATCAAATACACTAAAGGTCATAAGTGTGCTGAGAATAACTTATTCTACATAGATAGTGAAAAGGAGGAAGAAAAGGGACAAGAAATGTCAAAAGAAGAAGATATACACCAGGAACAAACCCTAGAGAAAGAAGAAATGAATCTGACCATATCTTTTAATGCATTGGCCGGAATTACCACTCCTCAAGATATCAAGATAGAAGGACATATCAAGAAGAAAAAGTTAATAGTGTTGATTGATTCGGGAAGTACCAATAATTTTGTTCATTGTACGATAGCCAAGGAATTGAATTGCTTCCTATATCCAGCACCAGAGTGTCAAGGGATGGTTGCAAGTGGAGGAACCATAAATTTCTTCGGAAAGTGCCACAATATCAAGTTATCCATGGGATAATATGTATTGAATAGCCCAATGTTGTCCATTCCAATGGGTGGCGCTGATGTTGTACTAGGAGTCGAGTGGCTACAATCCTTGGGTACAATAGCTTTTAATTTTCAAGAACTTTCCATGAAATTTTATTTGGAAGGAAAGGAAGTTGAATTAAGAGGTATCACAGGAAAACAAGGAAAGATAATCAACTCTAATGAAATGACAAAGATTCTAAATAAAGAACAACGAGGCATAATTTCACAATTATGTTCGCTAGAGATTCCCACATCGAAATCATATATTTCTTAAGATCTCCAAAAAGTCTTGGAAAATCATTCCAAGGTATTTGAGACTCCCAAAGGTCTCCCACCTATTTGTGATCTTGATCATGCTATTCATTTGATTCCAGGAAGTGTTCCTGCAAACATCAAGCCTTACAGATATCCCTATGCCCAAAAGAGTGAAATTGAACATATTGTTGTAGAAATGCTAGAGGCTAGTATAATTCATCCTAGTCAAAGTTCTTTCTTTACTCCAGTAGTATTGGTGCACAAGAAGGATGGATCATGTAGCATGTGTCCATATTACAGGGAGCTCAACAAGCTCACTATTAAAGACAAATTTCCCATTCCTTTCATTGATGAACTATTGGATGAATTTTATGGATCAATTTACTTCAGCAAGTTGGATCTTCATTCAGGATATCATCAAATTAGAATGAAGATTGAAGACATTCTGAAAACAACATTTAGAACTCATGAGGGTCATTATGAATTTTTGGTCATGCCTTTTGGCCCTACCAATGCACTTTCTACATTTCAAGGTTTTTTTAATTACATTTTCAAACCCTTAGAAAATTTGTGTTAGTATTTTTTTATGATATACTAATCTATAACAAGACTTGGAAGGATCATGTTCAACATGTTGACACGGTGCTTAAACTATTGGAGGAGAAAATATTATATGCAAAAAGCTCCAAATGTTTCTTTGGAGTACAAGAGGTGGAATATCTGGGTCATATTGTATCTCATGAAGGAGGTAAGGTAGACCCTAGAAAAAATAAAGCCATTAAGGAATGGAAAATCCCCACATCCATAAAGCATCTGCGAGGACTTCTCAGGTTGATAGGTTATTATCGCAAGTTTGTTAGGAATTATGGGAGAATAGAAACACCTCTAACAACATTATTGAAGAAATATGCATTTTTATGGACTCCAGAAGCAGCGAAGGCCTTTGAACATCTTAAAGAGGAAATGTCCCAAGCACCGGTGTTAGCTACACTGGAATTCACAAAAACCTTTATTATGGAATGTGATGCCTCAAGAAATGGAATTGGTGTTGTTTTAATACAAGAAAAAAGACCCATTTCTTTTGAAAGTCATCCAATCAAAGGAAAGTATTTACACAAAGCTATTTATGAGAAGGAAATGTTGGCAATACTACATGCACTTAAGAAATGGCAACCCTACCTAATGGGAAGACACTTCAAGGTAAAAACAGATCATGATAGTCTTAAATACCTTTTAGAACAAAAATTATCTTTAGAAGAGCAACAAAAATGGGTCACAAAGATGTTGGGTTATGACTTTGAAATCATATACGAAAAGGGAAGAAAAATGTTGTGGTAGATGCACTCTCAAGAAAGGATGAGGATGTGGAAGCATTGTTTTGTGCCATTTCTATTATCCAATTAGATTGGATAAATGAAGCAAGGGATGAATGGAAGAATGACGAAGAAGTGTGTGCACTCATTCAAAAGTTACAATAAGATCCCAGTACATCTGATACATTTAGTTGGGAAAATGATTCGTTATGGTACAAAGATCGTTTATACCTATGTCAGAATCCCCAACTCAAACAAAAGATTCTTATGGAATTGCACGCATGTCCCTTAGGAGTGCACTCGAGATCTTTAAAAACTTACCATCGAGTTAAGAAGGAATTTTTTTGGGATGGCCTTAAATCTGATATTCAAAAGTTTGTGGAAGAATTTTTGGTTTGCCAACAAAATAAAGTTGAAACAATTAAGACCTTGGGTCTATTACAACCTTCATCCATTCCAAGTCAACGTTTGGAGGAGGTTTCAATGGATTTTATCATAGGTTTATCCAAGTCATAAGGAAAAAGTGTAACCATGGTGGTATTTGATAGAATTACCAGGTATGCACACTTTTGTGCATTATCTAATCCATTTAAAGCAAGTACAGTTTCTACTGCATTTATGAAAACAATTCAAAAGCTACATGGAAACCCAAAGATCATTGTAAGCGACAAAGATCCCATTTTCACTGGAAATTTTTGGACATAATTATTTTCTTTTCTTGGTACTCAATTAGCTCATAACTCATCTTATCATCCTCAATCTAATGGGAAAATTGAGACAGTAAACAAATGTTTGGAAGGATATCTTTGTTGCTTTGTAATTCATAAACAAACACAATGGGTCAAATGGTTTCCTTTGGCTGAATTGTGGTATAACACTTCCTTCCATACTGCAGCAAAAATGACCCCATTTATGGCACTTTATGAATATCACCCACCATCCATCACATCATATTTAAGAGAAAATTCTAAGGTTCAACCAGTGGAAGATCGCATTGAGCATCAACAACAAGTTCTCCAACTCTTAAATGATAACCTAACTTTGACACAAAATAGAATTAAACAACATGCATATCAACATCGCAGTGAAAGAATTTTGATATAAGGGACTAGGTATTTCTACGGCTACAACCATATAAAAAATTTCCCTCAAGCAAGCTAAGAAGGATAATAAACTATCACCAAAGTATTATGGTTTGTACAAGGTGTTGCAAAAGATTGGTACTATGGCATACAAACTAGAGCTTCCTGCAGCTTCTCGAGTGCACCCAGTTTTCCATGTTTCGTGCTTAAAGAAGGTTTTTGGTGACAGGATCCCAGTTCAAACAATATTGACAGAACTTGACGAGGAAGGAAAAATCATATTCGAACCTAAAGCAGTCATAAAAACAAGAACTCAAAAGCTACTAAATCAATCAATTTCGGAGTATCTTTTCAAGTTGAAGAACTCACCTGCTGAAGGTTCCACATGGGAGGATGATAATTTTATACAAAAGCATCCAAAACTACTCAAGCATTGAGGACAACACTTTTGTGAAGGAGAGGGGCATGTTAGGTCCCTATAATACTAGTGATTCCCCCATTACTATTGTCATTTTATCCCTTATTATTATGGTTGTGCCACTATTGTCCCCATATTGTTATTATTATTCCCCATAGAAGCCACTATTGTTATTGTTGTGCCATTATATTATTATTGTTATGCCAACTTTGATTATATTGTGACCCCTTAGACTCCTATATATAGAAAGGAGGTTTTGTCATTTGTATCATCCAAGAATTGTTCATTTGTGTAATGTAAAGGAGGTTGCCCCCTCGAAAGAGGCTGATTTCTAAGATGTTCATCTTTCTTTTCTATATTTTTGTGAGTTGGTTTCATAACACTAGCGGTAGAAATGCATGTGTGTCCCTACTGCTACAAATTCACATGTGTTCCTATTATTTGGAATGCGCACCCAATCAGCTTAAGGAAACCCTTTTGTAATTTTCCTACAATCTATTCTTCATTTGTTATCAACTTCTCCTTATACACTTCATTCAAATTATCCATAATTTTTTCATTTGCATGTACCTTCTCATATGCACATTAGTTTCTATTATGTCAGTGAAACTATCATTTTCCACGTTTATAATTAGCCATAAAATCTATAGAATTTGCCTCTATCTTCAATTTTGCAAGTTAATGTTATTCTTCCTTATTATCATCTTTAGCTCCCATATTTTATTAAAAGATAGGACAAGTGAGACTCTCCAAACCCTTGATAGGAATCCACAAAAATAACAAACCTTAGTCACCAACTGGGATTTTCAATTTTCAAATTACTAGGGTTTTCAAGTTTCCACAAAACTATTGATTTTTCAAATTCCACAAAAGTAGGGTTTTCAAATTTCCACTTCAATATACATTAACACATATTTCTAAATAGTGATGTTATGATTTACATATCTATTACAAATCCTAAAATCATATTATCAAACTATATGATCATTGGACTCTAGCTTTTGTTCACTTCTTAAGACAAAATGAGGTGTTCCACCCTTATCTTATCAACAATTAGGGTTTTGACACTTAGCCATTGCCACCAATTACATTTCCCACTTAAATATTCATCAACGAACATAGCCAACTTGTGATGCTATGTCGTTATTATGTGTCTACTTACATTGTTTACTTATGCACTCAAATTTCAATTCACTATGTTGGAGTTTTGGCACCAAACTTTTGGCATTCTACATTCTATTATGTCCACCTTCTCATCTTCACAGTTATACTACATTTTTCATAAAGATAGACATCAACCTCTTGTCAAAAGTGGTGATTTGTTAATAGAAGGTAAATTTTCCTTACATATCCTTTCATATATTGTAACCACTATGTACATTGGTCAATTTATATTATGTTTCACTTATGGTACATCATATATATGCATAAAAAAATATGTGTTGATGGTGCATCACTTATATGTGACACCTAATACAATGTATTATGGATTGTGTTCATTACTTGAGTGCATTGATGGTTAACTATGTTCATATAACATTTCATTAGTTCATAACATTCACAAATACAATGAACAAATATAAAATTAGAAGGAACATGCATAAAAGAAAGGGTATGTTGACTTCCTAGGACAAAATGAGGTTTTCCAATAGAAACATACAATTTATATGAAAATGAGGTCTTACACCTTTATGAAAAATGTCCACACTTATTTTAAATTTGATATAAAAAGCCATCTGTATTCAAAGTAGAATTCACTATTGCAAGCATAAAAATGTTGATTCAAAGTCATATATACTTCAATTTTTTTCTTATTGTTTTAATTACTATTTTATCAATTTTGGAATAAATCTGTGGATGTTTAAATCAAAATAAATTAGGAAAATATTTTGTGAAATCCAAATAAACAAGAGAGGCTTGAAGAGAAATGATGCATCTTAGTTTTTATTAGTAGGCATTCTTTAGATTTATATACATCATTTTCAGTAATGATTGCTTTATTTATTAGTGCCCTCACATCATTTATCATCCACATTAGTGTCTTTGTAGCATCTTAGTTGTTTCCTTAGATTACATCTATTTTCTCTAGATTGTTGTTTTGGTTTATATACCACCAAACAATATTTAAGACATGCCCTTGGATGGCTCCAGGAAGCAATATGCATCTACCCATAAAATGAAAATTGGGACTTGGATGGGTGAACTATCAATTCTATTAGATTCTTAACACTTGGTTATAACTAAAGCCACACCCATCTTAGGACTCCATAAGATGAAAATTTACTTATTTGAGGATATCTGGATATAGGTTTTTGCTTAATAAAGGCCAATGGAAATTTTGCACAATGGAAAAAAAATTCCGAAAAACATAGCTTGAGTCATTGTGGGTAGTGTGCTCATATGGGCCTTGGCAAAACATCCTTTCTAGAGCTTATGCAACTAAAAAATTCTACTCGGTTTGGTTTTTATACCATCGAACATATTTCACAGTATGTCCTTGAGTGGATCCCAAAAATGAGATGCAACGTTCCATAAAAATTAGATTAGGATTTTGATGGATGTTGTGTTGTGTTATCTTCTTTCCACGACTAGCCCACGTAGTTAACCGAGGGGTTAGAGCGGGGACAATGTAGCCCCTTCATTGCGTCGATTGTGTAGCTAGGGGGGGGTCATAGGGGGTTTGAGGTGTACCTGTAACCCCACTTTATGGGGTCCGGGGTAGCGCCCTGGAAAATTTTGGTTTTGGACCGTATGTTAGGTTGGGCGGACCCACCTATGGTTTTGTGCATGATTTTCGCACATGTTTTTTTGGATGCGATGGTTGTCGGTCCATGGTTTTGGACGCAATGGTTTTCAGTCCATGGTTTTGGATGCTTCGGCATGTATAAATATGTCTTGTAACATTGAAAGGAATATAATGAAAAGTCAAGCTGGTAGTCACGATTTTGGGATCCAGGGGAAATCTCTGTGTATATGTGTTTTATGTGTTATGCTCTCGCATTGTTTATTTTCTCTGTTTAAGAATTTGTATGCAGGTAATTTCTGTATGGGGTTAAAACCTACATTTGGTATCGGAGCAGTTTTGGCTTCAAGGGGACACCTTTGTTGTTGAGGGGTTTTGCTCGGGCCTGTGGTAGACCCTGTTCAGTGGGAGATCTGTTAGATCAATTCTGGTGGTGAAAGAAGATGGCGAGCAGTGGAAAGATAGAGATCGAGAAATTTAATGGTCAGAGTTTTGAGTTGTGGAAGCTCAAGATGGAGGATTTGTTGGTGGATAAAGATCAGTGGATCGTGGTAAATCTGGGTACTAAACCAACAAGAGTGTCTGATGAAGAATGGAAGAAGTTGGGTCGGAAGGCAAAGAGCACAATACAATTGTGTGTCTCCGATTCAGTATTATTGAATGTATCAAGGGAAGCTATGGCAAAGGCTTTGTGGGACAACTTAGGGACTTTGTACCAATCTAAATCTCTGGTGAATAAACTATTCCTGCTGAAAAAGTTGTATAACCTGAGGATGAAAGATGGAGACTCGGTGACAGAGCATCTGAACGCATTTAATACTGTGGTAAGTTAGTTAGCATCTGTTGATATTAAAATTTCGGATGAAGATAAGTGTATTAGTTTGTTGTGTTCTCTACCAGATTCGTGGGGTAGTCTAGTTATTGCAATAGGTAGCAATGCAACTACCTTGCAGTTTGATGAAATAGTCTCATCCTTACTGATGGAGGAGATGAGATGGAAAAATATGGAGAGCCAGAATGGTGATGCCTTGTCTATACGAGGATGGTCCCAGAACAGAAACAAAAATAAATCATCGAGTGGGATATCTAAATCTAGAGGGAGATCTAAATCTCTAGGAAAACATATAAAGGTGGTGTGCTGGAAATGTGGAAAGGAAGGTCACTTCAAAAGGGACTGTGAATCTAAAGCTCCTGACAAAGGAAAGGGATCTGATGAGGCTCCTTCTGCAGAGGCAAAAACCACCTCAGATGATGGTGGGGATGTGTACTTGGCTTCTTCAAGTACACATGTAGATCATGATGCATGGTTGATTGACTAAGTTGCATCCTTTCACTTCACTCCCCATAGAGAGTGGTTCTGTGAGTATGAGAAATATGATGGTGGCGATGTCTTCTTGGGGGATGATAGGAAGGATAGAATCATTGGTTGTGGAAAATTAAAGTTGAAGCTGTAAGGTGGAAGGGTTAGAACACTTTCGGGTGTTCTACATATTCTTGCATTAGTGAGAAATCTGATTTCTATTAGCAAGTTGGATGATGAAGGTGTAAAAACAGTGTTTGAGAAGGATACCTGCAAGATGGTTCGGGAGCACTAGTATTGATGCAGGGAGTTCGGATTGGAACTCTGTACAAGCTGCAAGGTAGCACTGTTGTTGATGGGTGCAACACTTCCATGGTTCTTGAAAGTGGAGAAAAAATTTAGTGGTCACTGGAGAAAAGACCATGTTGTGGCATCAAAGGCTCGGACATATTAGAGAGAAGGGCCTTAGAATACTTCATGGTAAAGGTATGGTAGAAGGTATAAGTAATATCTCTTTGGATTTTGATTTCTGTGAAAATTGTGTATACCGAAAGTAGAATCGGGCAAGTTTGCCCTCTGGTGGTAAGAGGGCGAAACATATATTAGAGCTTGTGCACAGTGATGTGTTTGGACCTGTGAAGGTTCCATCCCTGGGTAATTCTATGTATTATGTATCATTTATAGATTACTTCTAAAGGAATACATTTATATATTTCCTTAAGAAGAAATTTGAAGCCTTTGACAGGTTTAAAGAATTTAACGCTTTCGTGGAAAATCAGACAGATAAGAAGATAAAGGTGTTGAGGACAGATAATGGTAGAGAGTTTTGCAGTAAGGAATTTGAAGAATTCTATAAGAAGTGTGGTATAGCACAACATAAGACTACTCCATATACACCTTAGCAAAATGGAGTTGCAGAAAGAATGAATAAGACGTTGATGGAAAGGGAAAGAAGCATGCTTAGTGGTGCCAGGTTAGGACAAGAATTTTGGGCAGAGGCAGTGGATACTGCATGTTACCTAGTCAATAGGTCACCTTCATTAGCATTGGAGGATAAGACTCCACAAGAGTTATGGACTGGTAAGAAACCCTCTCTTTCACATCTATGGGTACTTGGTTGTGATGCATATGTACACGTTCCAAAGGAGAAACGAACCATGTTGGATAGTAAATCTGAAAAGTGCATCTTTATTGGGTATAAGGATGGTTTAAAGGGTTATAAGCTTTGGAACCCAGTAACAAGGAAGGTTGTGTACACCGAAGATGTGGTGTTCAAAGAGGTGAAAGATGTGATTAAACATGAAGTCCAACCAAAGGAACTTGAGAAGATAGAATCTGAGCTAAAGGAGGAAGAATCAGACTCTACAGTAGAGGAGGAATCGGAAGATGAAGAGCCACAAACTTTGGTTGTGAGAAGATCAGTTCGATAAGAAGTCAGCCAAAAAGGTATAGTCCATCTAATTTCTGTTCAAATTTTGCTTTGTCTGTTATTGATGATGATCCTAAAACTGTGAAGGAAGCAATGGACTCAGAGGATGGAAAACTCTGGAAAGAGGCCATGGTTGATGAAATGACATCTTTGCACAAAAATGAGGCTTGGGATCTGGTGGAGTTACCAGCTGGAAGGAAACCCATTGGTAGAAAATGTGTGTTCAAAAAGAAGACAAATGTAGAAGGAAAAGTGGAGAAATACAAAGCTCAGTTGGTAGAAAAAGGTTATTCCCAGTTGTTGGGAATTGATTTTGGTAATATTTTTTCTCCTGTTAAGGTAACTTCTATTAGATTACTTTTATCTATTGCTGCTGATTTTGATTTTGAGGTAGAATAGATGGATGTGAAGACAACATTTCTTCACGGGGATATGGAAGAGGAGATCTACATGAAGCTACCTGAAGGCTTTGCAATGAAGGGTAAGAAAGAACTTGTATGTAAGTTAAAGAAGTCTCTGTATGGGTTAAAACAGTCACCAAGGATGTGGTATCAGAAATTTGATACATTTATACGAGGACTTGGCTTCACCAGAAGCAAAGCAGATCATTGTGTGTATTTTAAATTCACTGGTGACTATGTTATTTATTTTGTCTTGTATGTGGATGATATGTTGCTAGTTGGAAATGACAAAGAAATTATCTAGTATTTGAAGACCCAATTGCCCTCCAAATTCGACATGAAAGATCTTGGTGCTGCAAACTATATTTTGGGCATGGAAATTAAAAGAGATCGTACAAAGAGAAAGCTCTAGTTAAACCAGAGGAAGTATGTCGAGACAATACTGTAGAGGTTTAATATGTAGGATAGTAAACCGGTGAAGGTTCCTATTCCTGTAGGTGTGAGGTTATCTGCTCAACAGTGTCCCAAGACACAAGAAGAGGAAGAGGATATGTCTCGTGTTCCATATGCAAGTGCAGTCGGTAGCTTGATGTATGCAATGGTCTGTACTAGAGCAGACATTGCACATGCAGTGGGAGTATTGAGCTAGTTTATGGCAAAACCAGGGAAGGAGCACTGGACAACAGTGAAGCAGGTTTTCAGGTATTTGCGTGGTACTAGTGATTATGGTTTGTGCTACCAAGGAAGACTAGGATTGGACAGAGTGTTGGATATTCATGACTTTGTTGATGCAGACTGGGCTGCAGATTTGGATCGGAGAAGATCTACAAGTGGGTATGTGTTTAGCCTATTTGGAGGTGCAGTCAGTTGGATGAGTAAGAAAAAATCTATAGTGGCACTATCAACTATAGATGCAGAATACATGGCAGCCACTCATGCAAGCATGGAAGCAGTTTGGTTGTAGAGATTGTGTTCAAGTATGGGGTTAGTACAGTAAGCTATAAAGATAGACTGTGACAGCCAAAGTGTAATTTTCTTGGCAAAGAACCCTGCATAGCATTCAAAGACAAAGCACATTGATGTTCAGTATCACTTTGTGAGGGATATGATAGAAGACAAAAAGGTGTTGCTGGTAAAGGTGGACACTTTGAAGAATATTGCAGATGCATTGACATAATCTGTGAGCTCTGAGAAGTTCTCTTGGTGTAGAGAAACAATGGGCATTTCAGGGCTGGAAAAATGACTAAGCTTTCTTGTGGCCCCTGTGGAAAGAAAACAACAAGTGGGAGAATGTTGGGTTGTGTTATATTCTTTCCATGACTAGCCCACGTAGTTAACCGGGGGGTTAGAAGGGGGACGGAGCACCCCCTTCGTTGTGCCGATTATGTAGTGGGGGGGGGGGGGGGGGTCACAAAGGGTTTGAGGTGTACCCGTAACCCCACTTTATGGTGTCCGGGGCAGCACCCCAACAAATTTTGGTTTTGGACCCTATGTTAGGTTGGGCGGACCCACCTATGGTTTTGTGCATGATTTTCGCACATGTTTTTTTTTGATGCGATGGTTTTTGGTCTATGGTTTTGGACGCGATGGTTTTCTGTCCATGGTATTGGATGCTTCGGCATGTATAAATATATATTGTAACATTGAAAGGAATATAATGAAAAATCACGCCGGTAGTCCCAGTTTTGGGATCCAGAGGAAATCTCTGTGTATATGTGTTTTACGTGTTATGCTCTCGCATTGTTTATTTTCTGTGTTTAAGAATTCGTATGCAGGTAATTTATGTACGGGGTTAAAACCTACATTTGGTATCAGAGTAGTTTTGGTTATAACTAAAGCCACACCCCTCCTAGGACTCCATAAGATGAAAATTTATTTATTTGAGGATATTTGGATATAGGTTTTCACTTAATACATACCAATGGAAATTTTTCACAAGCGAAAAAATTTCGAAAAAACATAGCTTGAGTCATTGTGGGTAGTGTGCTCATATGGGCCTTGGAAAAACATCCTTTCTAGAGCTTATGCAACTAAAATTTTCTACGCGGTTTGGTTTTTATACCATCGAACATATTTCACAATATGTCCTTGAGTGGATCCCAAAAATGAGATGCAACTTGCCATATAAATTAGACTAGGACTCTGATGGATATATCATTGATTTCATTGGAATCCAAACATAAGATATAGCTAGGGACACTAACATTCTTGGAATCCATAGGTATAAAACTGATTTGTTGAGGATATTTGAAGCTACGATTTCATTTAATAAAGACAAATGCATATTTTGCCAAAGGAGGTGGATTTTAAATAGCTTGCACTTCAGTAATTTTGAGTAGTGTGGTCACATGGACCATGTCCAAAACACACATGTTGAAGCAGGATTGGTTTTGTAGCCCTAGAACAAATTGACAATGTGTTCTTGAATGACTCTTGGCAATGAGTTGTAACTCACTATAAAAATAAAACTAGGACTTGAATGGGAAATCCATTGATATTTTTCGATTCCTATCACTAGGTTATAGCTAGGGACATTCCTTTCCTATGGAAAATGACCCACTTGAGGATCATCATAGCTATGGTTCTGTTTAATAAATGTCAAAAAAAACTTCACAGAAGTGGTTGGATTCCATAAAATATTGGATTGAGTGGTTGTGGTTAGCATGCTCACATGGGAATTTCCCAAAACACTTTCCATGGCCTATGAATCTCATTTTTCATGTGTGGCTTGGTTTTTATACCCCCAAATAAAATTCACTACATGCCCATGAATAACTCTAGGGAATGAGATGGAATTTCCATAAAAATAAAACTAGGAATTATATGGGAGAATTGTTGATTCCATTGGAATCTTGGCTCTAAGTTACAACTATGGAAACCTCCCTCCTAGGACTCCATAGGTCATTCATTTTAGAGTCTTTGGATCTATATGCTTAGCAAAGGGAAATGTGTATTTTTCACAAGGGAGTAGATTTTGAAAAAAATGGCATGTGTCATTGTGGGTAAAGTGTTCAAATGGGCCTTAGCAAACCACATGTGACGAAACTCAATCATGCTATTGAATTTTATTTTTAAAACATCATACGAAATTCATAATGTGTTCTTAAATGGATCTTGGAAACAAGTTGTAACTCATTGTAAAACTTCAAATAGGAAATGGATGGGTGAACTATAGATTTTTTTTTTATTACCGGTGTGAACTTGTAGCTAGGGGCATCCCTCTCCTATGATTCCATTGGCCAAAAATTGACTTATTAAGGGCTCTCTAAATCTAGGGTTTTAATTACTATGGACCATGGAAAAGTACTTTAACAAATAGAGAATGATATGCTAGGATATAAATTAGAGTTGACGAATAATGTTTGAAGCATTTATAACTTTGGTGAGTTTCATATGGTTCTCAAGAAGCTCATAAATTTATTTAAAGATATTAGGGTTTTGTTTAATTGATTCCCATGAGTTCAAAGTCTTGTGCTAGCTTGTATGTGAAGAAAAAATACATGAGTGATTTGGAACGCCACATGACCTCTTATATTCAAAAAATATACATCTATAATACCAAAAGAGCCCCCAGTAAGCTGTTAAGCTATGCATTCATGAAAACCATAAGAATTGGAATAAACTAGATGAAAAATAAAAGAAATATGTTTTTTATCAAATTGGTGTATTCTTAAGAGAGACAATTTGGTCAGTGTCTAAAAACATTATTGTGTACATGGAGGATTAAGTGCTTAAGGAAGTGACTAGCATGAAACACATTATACAACATTAACTTTATTTATGTTATCTTTCGTGAGCTTGTTTTCACTAATATGATCAAATATGATACTAAATGAATAGATGTTGATTTTCTTTGTATATTAGTTTTCCTTAGTTCTAATGTGTAATGACACATTTTTGGTTTTTTAGTTAATATGTATATAGAAAATATTGTTAAATAAGCATTATCAAATATTGCATAAAGAGTAATAGAGATTTAACGCAATAGCCAATCATTGTCATTTATAGAAATTATTCAAGTTATCTCTTCATGAGATTTTTTATTATAAAGTGTGAAAGAATTCCACTGAATGGGGGTAATGATCGACGAGGATCAAAAAAGGCTCAAAATTTGAAGTGCTAAAATCTTAGCAAAACCGCACCAAGTGGTAGTTCTCATCAATATGAATCCACCAAAGTGAAAAAAACCTAAAACCAAGTCCATATGACAAAGGTATGCTCATATGAATTTTGTGGAAAGAAATAGTTTTTTTAGCATTGGTAGTGCGACGTGGCATCACCAGAAGGCACCATGTGACACTGGCTAGTGGATGCCACATGCCACCCACCAGAAACACCATGTGGCATGATGTGGCATCCCAATGGTAGTTAATACGGTAGGACGTAGGGCTGACTAGGCATTAAGGTGGACTAATCCACAAGAGCCATGTGGCCCAATCACTAGGTGCCATGTAGCACCCCGTGGATGGCTAGATGGGTTTACACTATTATAAAAAAAATATTGTAATGGTCGAGGGTCGAACCCTATATCTCAGCAGACGAAATCTGACACTGCGTTATTATGCGAACACCACAATGCCAAAATGAGAAGGGGGAGGCCAATACTTATCGCAATGTATGCGTGCACGCACGTGTGTGTGTGTGTGTGTGTGTGTGTGTGTGTGTTTATGGGTCCATGTGTTTGACCCTAGGATCCCCATACGTGCCAACGTTAAAAATCAAAATATGTCCAAACTATATGTTACACTGGTTATCATCGTAACCATTTCCAAAACCAAGTGACCGATGGGTCACACACACAAACACACACACATGTTGTGTTTCATTCGTATGGGGATGACATAGTAGAGGTTGGGTGTACAGAAAATCATCATATAGGCTGAGAGGGAACCTGCGATCAAGTAAGCACAAAATTTAAAGAATATTTTAGAGCATATTCTATAGGATATTCCAAGGAATATTTTGATATGTTGTGGTAGTCTTGAAAATTCCTTGAGGGGTCCAAAGGCAAAGGTGATAAAACCTTATGAAGTTTACATTATTTTTTCACAAAGATCAAAGATCAATCCATTGGTATAGTCATAATTGGGATCTAAGAGGGGGACTTTTGGGGCATCCCCAAAAGTGGGGTATTACCATGTATTTTACCATATATTTTCCATTCTTTTGCTGAGATTATAGAGGCGCCTCTCACTTTGAATCTAGGTCTAAAGATGTAGCTAACATATTGTGAGTGAACTCCATTAATTATTTTTTGGTGAATTGTCTATATTTTCTTGTTTTTGTGCTTCTTCTTCATGGATATTGAATTTTTATGGTACTTTTATGCTCTTTAAACAATTATATTTAAAATCACCAAAGAAAATATCCTAAATCATGTTGGTATCAGAGTGGTCTTCTTTGATGTGAATCGTGAGTGTGGATGCTTATCAGGTCCATAATTAAAGGGGATGAAGGAAAACTAAAGTATTTTAACCTTGAGATTAGACGTGAAATTCTAAGAAAAAAATGGAGTATAATGACATGCACACAAAGAATGAGCATGCTTTCTAGAATTCCTTCCGATGAGATGATAGATAGGGTGGTAAAGGTGTCTTAAGATTACGAAAGGATAATGGAAAAGGAGGGAAAGAAATAGGGATCACCAACATAAGATAATGCTTCATTACACCAAGGAGGTGGAGGAGAACCCCTGAATCTCCATATTCAAGTTCAAGCTCTTCCTCTTCCCCTCATTCACATAATTCAAATAGTCATAGAAAAATTCTTCTAAAAATCCATTGTTAAAGATAGATGTGAAATTTGATTTCCCCGTGATTAATGTGGAAGTGAATGCAGAGAGGCCAAAAAATTGGATTAGACAAATCGATGTCTACTGTTGTAAACAACAGATCTAATAGGACAAAGAAAATATCTAGTTGGCATCTCTTTGGCTTGGGTGAAAACATCTTGTAAGGTGGGAGGGAAAACTTCAAAAATGTAGTAAGCATAATGATAAACTCCTTTCATCATGGTATCCATTTGTTTTTATGCTAAAAGGTAAATTTTACGGATTAGGTTAAAGGAAAGAATCCATGATGGAGTAGCAAAACGTGAGGCATGGCAAAGGTCAGAAGTTGAAAGTTTTACAATAGACTTTAGGAGATAGGAATTGGCCTTGAATATTCCTTGACAATCACAAGAAAATTTGATGAAATACAATGGCTCTTTGCATATTTATCTTGATAACTCATTGTTGTTGTTTGATACCACTAATATAGATGAATCAAGTGTGAAATAAATTCATCTTGAAAATAGGGGAAAGAAAGGAAAGAAAGATCACCCAAATAAGCCTCCATCCAAACCCTAGAACAAGAAGTATGAAGGGAAAGGAAAGGGCAAGAAGAAAACAAAAATGAAGAGAGAGGAAGAAAATACCTCTTGCACTCATTACAAGAAATATGGGCACACTGAGGAGAACTGGAAACAACATCCATAGTTAACGCCTAAGAAGTTTGTTGGAAAAGGGAAGCAACAAATGATTGTTACAATGCAACATGAACTAGGTTCTCATTCCAGTGATGAGATGATGATCATAGTCATTGGGGTACAAGGTAAAACGTCCTTTCATGATAGTTCAAGTTTTGAAAATAAATTTCATGATGATGAAAGAAAACGAAGTGAATTGTTTCATATAAGAGTTGTATCTAAGCACACAAAAATAGATCCACTATTTGGTCTGAGTTCTCAAGTTAAATTTATCTTAGAATCAATTATTAAGAAGATGGGTTTCGAGATGAGATCTCATTTTAAACCCTATCCTCTTTGTTGGGTGTCACGTGACAATGCAAAACTCAATGTCACCAAGAAATGTAGGGTCAGATTTGTTATTGCTTCAAAGTTAATATATGAGGTTGATTTTGATATTGTCCCACTTGACACTTGTGGCATACTCTTAG
The DNA here is from genome assembly GCA_031772625.1 of Pinus tabuliformis. Taxonomy (NCBI): domain Eukaryota; kingdom Viridiplantae; phylum Streptophyta; class Pinopsida; order Pinales; family Pinaceae; genus Pinus; species Pinus tabuliformis. Next base: position 226,446,213 of record CM062813.1, read on the forward strand.
GGAGTCTATATATGGTAGGAAGACAGTCTGTTTCAGTCATGCAAAAAAGTACAATCTCACCAAAGATGGGATGAGATATATTGTCGGAGCTCACCACATGAAATTCAATTCAACTCTTTTCAATGGAGGACGAATGAAGATACTAATAAACTCCGGTAATAAGTGTACACTCAAGGATGTGAAGGAAAAAATATCTTGAGGCATATTATGCTTTTAAAGGTTGTAATCCTTCTCATATGAGAGAAATTTTCGATATTGTTTCTAACTATCAAGATATTTTTTAGGAAATAGGTGGATTTCCTCTGAAGAGGGAAATTTAGCGCGAGATCCATATTAAACAAGATTCCCATATTCCAAATGTGGGCATGTGCAGGATGTCAATTTTGAAAATGAAAGAAATAAAAAAGTAGGTCAAAGACTTGTTGGAACAAGGATTCATCAAACCTAGCTCATCCCCATGTGGTTCGACAGTTGTCTTGGTGCCAAAGAAAGATAGCACATGGAGAATGTACGTCGATTATTAGGATCTCAACAAGATCGCGGTGAAAAAATGATATCATCTCCCTTGTATATATGATTTTCTTTATCAATTAAATAATTTTTTTTATTTCACTAAATTGGATTTATGCAGTGGTTACCTTAAAATCGGGATTGTAGAAAATGATGTGTGGAAAACCACATTCAAGACCAATCAAGGACTCTTTGAGTGGTTGGTGATTCCATTTGGGATTTCCAATTCCTTGGTTACATTCATTCATGTAATGAATTATTTATTTCGACTATTCTTAGATGATTTTGTGCTTGTATACTTAAATGATATATTTGTCTTTAGTAAAACTTAGGATGATGATGGAAAACATGCTAAGAAACACTAGATACTTCACAAAGGAAGAAATTGTATATTAAGTTGTCCAAATGTGAGTTTGGGAAAATTTATTTTGTGTATTTCGGTCATATTGTTGGGGGAGGTCAACTGATCATTGATCCTTACAAAGTTAATGTAATTTTAAAATGGCCAATCCTACAAATGCAACAAAAGTGAGAAGCTTCTTCAAAGAAGTTCATTACTGGAGAAGATTCATAACTATCTTGTCATTCATCCTATCTCCTTTGCATTCCCTAACCAATGTAAAGAAGGCCTTTCAGTGAGGATGAAAGTAACATAAGGCTTTCTAACATTTCAAAGGAAATATCATCACAATGCCAGTACTAGCCGTGCCATACCTTCAATAGTCATTCGAGATCGATATGGATGGTAGTGGATATTCCATGGGTGCAGTATTGATGCAACATCATAAGCCTATTTATTACCACTCTAAGAATTTCTCTCAAGCTATTGTTAAATATCCCACATGAAAAAGGGTTGTATGCCTTAGTTCAAAGTGTCAATAAATGGAAGCATTACTTGATAGGTAAGGATATTACCATACATACATATCATTATCACTTACAGTACCTCCTGTCACAGACCAAGTTGCAACAATCTCATCACTTCAGGTGGATGGGAACCTTCAACAATTCTATTTGATAATGAAGTACAAGAAGGGTATAAGTAACAAAGTGGTAGATATTCTTTCTAGACCTCTTGTTTCTACATCTATTGTTTTGAAGAATTATTTTTATCTCATGATAGCTATGTTGAGTAGTTTTCTATTGATGAATATTTTAAAGTTGTTTATGAGAAGATAATTAATGGATCACAAGTGGAGAACTATCATTTGCATGGCAAGTTACTCTGCCATCCTAGAAAGCTATGTATTCCTACAAGTGAAAGAGTCCATGTGAGTCAAGAAGCTCACACTTCTCTTGTGTCTAGGAATTTTTGGGAAGGAAAAATTTTTGATCATTTGTAGAAGTTTTGTTATTGGCCTCAAATGAAATAAATTGTAACTAAGTATTTAAAGGTGTGTGTGAGGTGTTGTACTTATAAGCCCACTGATAGAAAATTAGGTATGTACACACTAGTCCCTATTCATTCTCATCCTTGGAAGAGTGTCTCCATGGATTTTGTAGGGAGTTTCCTTTGTCAAAAAGGGGTCATGGATGCTTGTATGTAATAGTAGATATGTTTGGCAAGATGTGTGTCTTGATGCCATGTAAAAATAAGATTACTTCTTAGAAACATACTCATATTTTCTTTCAGCATGTATGGGTCCATTTTGAACTACCCACATCCATTGTCTTGGATCGAGATTATAGATTTCTTAGAGAGTTTCAAAAAACCTTGTGTAGGATGATGGACACCAAGCTAAAGAGGAGTATGAATTCCCATCCACAGACCGATGGGCAGATAGAGGTCATCAACAGAAAAATGATTCATTTTCTTTGAGGCTATTGTAGAAATCATCCTAAGTTGTGGGATGAATAAATACGTTATATTCAACATGCATAAAACCAATATAATTTGTGCTCTTCCACGAAAATTTCACCATTTGAAACATGCTTTGGGTACCTGTAAAATTCACCGTTATATGTGGTCTTTGGGAAAGATTATCATTTTAATGAATGAAGTGATGAAGACAGGCTCTCAAGTTCATTAATAGGATCCAAATGATACATCAAGGAATGCAAGAAAATTTAGAGAAGAGTTAGGAAAAATATAGAGCCTTACATGGAAAACACAAGGTTGATCATCAATTCCAGGTTAGAGACTGAGTATGGATTAACATAAAGAAAGGGAGAATCAATGGTGAAGGAAAAAGGTTAAAACCGATTAGATATTTTCCACCTTGATCTCGGCTTATATGGAAATGTATTATGCAATCAACGTAGAGAACTCGAAATTTTATGAACCTCTCATGATCATGGATCCATAGGAGAGTAGTTAAGTTCCATCAGTGAATGGTTTTGTCCCAAAGTATTTGGAAAATATACTAGAAGACATCATCCTAGACAGAAGAACCAAGAATTCATTACAGGGAGATGTGGAGTACCTTCAAGTGGGTTTCAAAGAAATGCATCCTAGAAGGCATGATGGACTAAAAATGAGAAAGTGAGGGGGAAATTCCTTCACGTACCTATTTATTGATAAGGATTTTGGAGGCCCAAAGGATTCTCAGTGAGGAGGATTGATCTAGGAGGATCCAAAATACCTCAAAATTTTAAATCCTCAATTCTCAGCAAAATTGACATCAAGTCATAGATCTTATCTAGATGATTCTAATGGCACAAAGGATACCTCAAACTAAGTCTCTATGAAAAAGTTATTCCCATATCAATTTTTTGGCAAATAATAAAAATTTGGGCACTAATAGTGCCATAAGGCACCACATGGCACCAACCATAAGGCATCACATGTCACCCACCCACCAGATGCACCATGTGGCATGACATGGCATACTAGTGGTGGTTGACATTGAAGGACACAATTCTGACTGGGCATTGAGGTGGACCAATCTATAGGTGTCATGTGGCCTAATGAATGGGAACCATGTGGCACCCTACAGATGGCTAGATGGGTTTACCCTATTATAAAAATTTGTTGAACCCCCAAACTCGGCAAAGAATCTTAGACATCATACCATTATGCCAACACAACAAGTCATAACTGATAATGTGGAGGCCAATACTTATGGAAATGAGAGTGTACACACACACACACACACACACACACACACATACACACACCCACACACACATATATAGTTATAAGGGCCCACGGGTTTGAACTTGGGACCACTATATGCATCAACGTTAAAAATAAAAATATTTCCAAACTTTGTGTGACGGTGGTTATAACCATAATTGTTTGCAAAACCATGCGATCAATGGATCTGTACCACACACACACTCAAAGATATATATATATATATATATATATATATATATATATATATATATATATATATATATATATATATATATATATATATATATATATATATATATATAAAATGAAGGTTGAGCATACCAGAACTCATCACCCATGTCGAGATGGGATTTGTGCCCATGTAAGCACAAAATTTGACAAAGATTTTTTAGAATATTTTGTAGCATATTCTAGGGAATATTTTTTACGAATATTCCTAGAATATTTGAATATATTGTGGAAATCTTGAAGATTCTACAAGGGGTCTAGATGTGAAGACGTCAGAACCTTATAAACTTTATAGTCACTTTTCACAAAATTTCAAGACAAATTCATTGGTGCAGTTAGAATTGGGATTCAAATAGCATATTTTTGGGTCATCCCCAAAAATGATGTTTTTCAATGTATTTGCCATAATTTTTCTAAGATAATAGAGAGGCCTCTCCACTTTTAAGCAGGGCCTAAATATGTAGCTCACACATTGTGAGTGAACTTCGTTAACAAATCTTGGTGCATTTGTCTATATTGTCTTATTTTTTTGTTTCTTCTTCATGGATGTTTCATTTATGGTATTTTCATGCTCTTTAAACAATTTGTTTTAACATCATTGAAGGAAAGATCTCATATTAGGAAATATCACTATAGTTCATGGAGATGGAATGGAAAGATTTAAATCCACCAATTATCATATTCCAATTTGTAATTTGTAGAGAGTTCATTTTTTCTTTGAGAGAAAATGTGCTTATATATGAAAGGATCCAATGCTTTACAAAGTACATAATTGAATTTTATATATCATTACTACAAATAGTTCTTTCATCATATGTTGAATGTAGATTTGTTTTATCTATGATAAGATATAATCCTAGAAAGTTAATTTCAAGTGTTGAAATGATTAATCATGAAATGTACATGTAACGTTTATAAAAAATATTATTACTTTATCAAAAAAGAGTTGTACTAATATTTTTTTTAAAACCCGCAATAAAACATATATGCCACTTTTAAACAAAATTTGTTATTGCAATTAAGTCTTTTCTTTTATGCGGTTTATTCTTACCTCATTGTTTTTACGTTCTTACACTTAGTTGTAAAATAAGTGGTAAATATTCACAACATATTTAATAGTAATGGAAAATTTGATATAGATGATGAATATTAGAAAAATGTAATTCATATTCCATTTAGAATAAATTACTTAAGTTAAACACAACACTTACTGTTCTGGATGATAATGAGATTGAAGGAAAGTTTCCACAATGTTAGACTTTTCATTTCACTTGGTAATCCCATACTATTGAAGAAACCTAGTCACGATGCATCATTGGTGCAACCTGCCTAGCTTTTTATGACCATAAAGTACATATATCACGAGGAATATGCCTAACAAACATGTCCTAGAAAATCCAAGCCAAGCACCTTAAACTATGCAACATGTAAGAGTTCTCACTTCACCCTAAGTGATATTACATCATTACAATAGATAGGTGAATTCAACCTATCAATCTACCTCTTCAACATCAAATAATCTAATACTTCAATTCACAAAAGTGTTCCATGAAAATTTTGTATGTACACACACAAAGACACACACACACACACACAAAAATAATCAAATACTTCAATTCATAAAAGTGTTCCATGAAAATTTTGTATGTACACACACACACACACTCAAAATTGTCCCAATTGTACATTTCCAATAGTATGACACAATGTTCCAAATATACAAAATGAAACCTCATGTGAAAACATGGAAGTATAGCATATGATGTCCTATATAGAAAATGGAGCTAATATAGAAATGATGTCTTATCCCCAAATTGAAAATATGGCATATGATCCCATATATACAAAATGGTGCTCATTGATCACTCATTGACCACTACCACACTCACCACCAACATTTTCATCCTTGAAGTCAACCTTTCTCGTCTTATTAGAACAAGGTTCTTGCGTTTTTTTGTTTCTGGGTATGCTTGATATCTTTGGAGTATCTGCAAAGAAACCAAATTATCATAATAGATTTTCCACATTAAATTAGCACACTTACAAATTCATATAATTAAATCCAGGAAAATTCACCACAAATGATAGAATCATTTGCGGGGATCTTTCCCTCCATCATAACCACAAACTCTTTGTTATACCACCCTATAGTATTTACAAGATTCAAATCATGACATTTAAATAAAATACATAAAATCAATTCCATTCATGATACATAAGAAATTAATCAATGAATGATATAACTATGAATGTCTTGCACAATGATGCATATTCACTAACACAAGGACCAGTTGGATGCACACCTTTCTCATAGGAAACATCTATTATTGCATCCACTAAACTTCCATCATGGGATGATGATTGGGGAGTGCGTGGGGGATATGTGGAGAAAACATCGAGCTTTAAATAGTGGTAGTGAAAATGGAGGGTATTGTTGGATGGTCTATGGATGCAAACATTGTGGGTGGAGGTGATGGTGGAGATGGTGGAAATGGGTGGAAATTAACCCGTATGATTTTTGGAAGTCCTTATGAGAGGTATGATGGATAAAAAACATTAGGGAAATGTGATGATAATGAGGGATTACAAATTGGGGAATATCGAATACTATTGAATGTTATGATGTTGACACAGTGAAGAGATGAGAAATAACCTAGCCTACATATACATTTATAATATTTTAATTAGTTAACAAAAATAAGGTAACAAAATAAAAATTTAAACACAATTTATACTAACACGTGATACTTAGGAAGTATATGATATGTCCATCCCATGTCAGCATGGATCCTCCCCTAGGGTCAACACAATATGTAGAAACATTAAAGGAACACCAATATTCTACCAAAAATCTAAAAAAAAATATATAATAGGGACTAAAAACATACGAAAAATGTTGCACGAAGAGATTATTTTAATTCACCATACTTGAGTTTGCGGCAAACCAATTCAAAAACCTACTTTGGCTACAACATCAATGGTTGAAATTGACATTGAAGCATTTTTCATGGTAGGGAGAGTGTTAGAAGGGTGTAGAAACTACAAATAACATATATATATGTATATATAAAAAACACACAAGCAACTATGTGTGTGTGTGTGTGTGTTCTAATGAACAATGTAGATATTGTCAATATAATAACCTCCTCCATTAAACTATATTGTCTACCAGTCTCCATTAGCCCATAACAGGTATTTTTGTGTCTAGTACATCTATGAGGCTCACATGAGCCTCCATGTGGCCTCTCCTAATCTAAAATTCTTACAAAATCTGATGGCCTAGCCCCATTTGCAACATCATCTATTATTTTCTATTGGCGTGTGTCGATGGTGCTGGACCCACCAACATGTCAAGGGGATATCCTTGGTAAGAAGTCCCAATTAGACCTCAGATCTTTTTGTGTAGGAGTCCTAGTAGTGGGTCGTAAGGTAATGCCTTGACCACGATGTTGCACAGAGGCAAGTAAGATACGTTTGTCCACAACAAGGGTGTGACCACTGCAGTGAGTCAAGGAAGGTGAATGAGAGGTTCTAACACATGGGGGTGAGATGAGTGCGCCCCTTAGCAACCTGTAGCAATACTCAGTTGAGAAGGGAACACACCAGCGAAGATGCATCACAAGCAAAGTGATGGTGAAACCAACAACACATATGCAACAAGATTCATATAATCGCATACGAAGCAATTCATACACAACTACCTAAGTTAAACAACATATATTGCTAAGCAACCGGAATAGTCCAGCTACAATAACAACATATGCATGAAAATGTGTTGGCTCTTATTATATAAATAAGTGTAAGTCCCAATCATACAATACGTCCATGTAAACCTGCTAGCCTCAACAATGGAATGTTACAGCCACATTTTCCATCTCCTCCAAAAAGATGAACTAGCTCCATGCAGTGGAGAAGCCAAGGCATGTTACAACACTGTCCAAGATTTCTCCAAGATAGACTTATACAAAGCTTGGCTGACCAAAAGCCTATAAAATGAGTTATGAGGGACTATTTATAGCAAAGGGTGGGGTGGCCCTTGACATTCCCCTTTGTGGCTGTTCAACTACCCTCATGACTTTTCACCTACTCTAAGACAGTTACATCCACTATTGACACTTGACTGACACTTGACATGACTCAACATTACAATGCACATGTACCCATGTGAACACAGTTGCTTGAGCAAGCCAAACTAGACATCACTTTGACTTAGACAACTATAGAATTCCAACTGCTCAACATCCTCATGCTGATCAACAGTAACATATTGATGCCAAGATCTATAGTCTCTGATACTGTCCGTGTGTTCTTGCATTGACATCCGTTTGAAACCTGACCTTTGCCTCCATAGCATCTGGGTACACTACTCGGGCTCCTCTGTTAAACTCATCTGAAAGAATGCACATCATTGTCTTCAATGTGGTCAGACCAGAAACATACTTGTGCATGATGTTTGCACTAATAGGTAAGTATGGGCTGGTGGTGATGCACATCAACTCGTCGAAGTACGTGTCAAGCTCTAGCTCGACCTGCTTCGTGGTCTTCGCCTGGGTGAGATTCCCAAGTGATGGGATCGCATGTGTGTGCACAACATCCATGCTCTTGAATACTCGTGCACGAGAAGCCTGTATGCTAGTGATGAGTTGTGGGAGATCCTCATATTTCTAGATCTTACTCTCAATATGTGATTTCAGCTCGACCACAATTGGCCTCATCATCTTTTGGCAAGTGAAGTGGGGCTACCTTGTACTTCATCATGCATGTTTTCATGTCATCACCAGCACCATGTATGTTCCCCAAGATGCATTCTCTCCTAGCACATCGCTACTGCCATCCGTTGAGATGGATGACTTCCTTGTGCACGGTACCAATCTTGGAGTACAATGCTCACATAACTGCGTCAAGAGACAATACTTCATCTAGTATTACCTTCTTCAGTTCAACTAGGGTGGACATTCTCACCAAGTCTCCTCCTTTCTTGGCCACCTGTAGTTCCTTTTCCATTCGCTCATTCTCGAGAATAAGAAAATGAATACTTGAGCTAGTGGCTTCAACATACACTATGGTTGCATCGTCCAAAGCAGTTGAATGTTTTCATACATCAGTCATGATCACTCGTTCTTCAACTTGTGTAGGAGATGTTTGATCCTCTGGAGTTGATGCTCTGCGAGATTGCACAACTGTATGTTGGGATTCATCAAATGAGATGTTATGCATATCTTCTTCCAGCTAATCACTAAGGATCTTTCTCTACTTCAAGATGCATTGAAGTAGGTGAGTCGACCTATTTTTGGTGAGGCATGAGGTCGGTGTCCTATTCCAACTCATGCTGCTCCATGTCTACGTCCAACTATTGAAGTGCCTATTTGTCTTATGAGCAAAGTCTTACCCCTACAATGGTTCACCCTCTTCGCCTGATGGCAGTTGTTCAGATGAATCAACTACTTGTACGGGTGCTTCTTCATCTGTTTGCACATGATGCGCCCCCTGCAGTATCTACTACTGCTCCACTTCACTCTTCTGTTTGCACAGCTCGTGTTCCTTTCAGAGTTGCTCTCTCGGCTCATGCAACTCCTTATCTACTTCTTCCATTCTCTTCTTATCCTTCTACCTTCGCGTGATTTGCTTGAGACACTGTTGCGTCTTTGCCTTGTAGCCATAGTTGCTTTCTCTACAAGTGCTTCTGCTCAAAACTTGCAGCTTTGCTCCTCCTCCATGTGATTGACAATCTTCCTCTTCCCTTTGTCTCAAACTGGTATGCTTGTCTCTGTTGCCATTGCTGCTACAGTTGTTACTCTCCGTGATGCTACTTCACACTGCTTCGCTCCGTGATGCTACTTCACACTGCTTCGCTAACCACTCAACAACAAATCTGACCGGTTCGTTGCGTATGGTGAAACTGTAGTAATATCTTCGTAGGTCCTTCTCGGCCCAATGAGATTCCTTGTAGATCCAGTTGAATTGAAATCTCGTGTAGTGATCCTTCACAATTCAATGTGCGTCATACAAATTGTAGCTTCGGAGGTCGAACGGGTACTTCTTCATTAGTTCTACTACGACATCTACTTGCTTGATACTCTGGATCCCATATAACCCAATCCGTAATTGGAAAGTGGGCCAAGGTCCCTTCTTCTTCCACTGCAATCTAGATCTCAATGCCACCAAGATGTGATAGGCTACTTCCTGCATGACAGGTACATCCAAGGAAAAATTTGGCAGAACATGCGGAGGCTTCTCCGCACTGAACATTCGGATGAAATTGTCGGATGGTGAGGCATACCAATTTGCAATGCCTATCAATGTCTCCATCGCTTCCTTTGACGTGCAGGGTGGATCTTGTTCGAATATCATCTTGTATACAGGGACGACAAAATGATTTGACAAACATGTGATTACTCCTTTGAAGCTGCATTTGGACAACAACTTGAAATATTTGTTCACAGTAGTCTCTGCCGATGATCATGCCCACTCCAAGCCTGAGAACTCATGTCGGGCACAAACTGCATCTAGGATGTAGGAGGACATGTAAATCTCTGCACGCATACCTCCAGGTGACTATCGAGCCTTCATTACTTGCTCCTTCAGCTAATGAGCCAGTATCCCGGACCAGTTACATGGTTTTCCTTCTCTAGCCACTTGGTCCAGAGCAACCACCCAACTCTGTGGGAAGGTTTCCGTGCTCGCTTGGCCATAAAGGCGATAAGAAAATATGATCAAGTATTGGTAGGTATTCCTCAGTATATTTGTCTTGTAGACCTGGTTGGGTGTCATCCTGAAACAAGTTGGATCCTTTACCCAATCCTTCAGAATGTCTTTAGAGTTAGCATTACTGTTGGGTAAGATGAATGGAGTCTCCATGACAGTCACAGGCTTTGACATCTGATACATCTCATCATAATCCTGTTCCTAGTAGCTCGCAAGCTTCATCCCACTGACGTTGCTCAAGGTCATTGTCTCAGGATCAGTGTGAGAGAAGATCCAGTGTATCATGTCCGTGCATGGAAACACGGGATATCTGAATGCAATCTAGTAAAAGTTGGACTCGTGAATTTTCACGTACACCTGAAAGTCTTCGAGATGTTCCCCAAAATTTCCAGCGAATGTTTCATTGGCTTCTTGGCACTTCAGTTTGATGTCCTTGTCTAGATATAGCTTTGTATCTTCGTAGATTGACAGACTAGAGGATAGTTGCTCAACTGCTGCTCCAGCTACATTTCCATTAGTGTTATGAGATCCTATTCTCTTGGAATCCATTGAGATAGACGAACACCTGAAAAATATGCAGACAATAAGCATGCATGGCAAGAAATATGTCAGCAAAAAAAGAAAATTCTGGGTAATGACACAACACATAGCTAGGAAATTGATGAGCAAGATTGCACAATTTCTTCTGGGAGGCTGGGTGACTAGCTACTAGAACTACACAAAAGGTAGTCTGGGCTATCTAGGAGGTAGGACTAGCTGCTGGATCTACGCAATGTGCAATCCAGACTGGCTACTGGCTGCTGGGATTGCGCAATGCGCAATTCTAGTTGGGAAGGACTACAGGCCCAAGACTGAATTATGTAATTTCCTGGGCCAACAGTCACTATCCTCCAGAAATGCACAAAATAATCCGAGAGGCTAGTATTGGCAAAAATTGCACATTTCTTGAGAGGAAGGCAAAGCCTTCTTTCCCCAGATTACGCAATGTAGTCGAAGTGAGGGAGAGTCTAGGCCAAGGTTGGGCCGAATTGCCAATGGGAAACTAGAAGAAAATAAGATATTGACTGCATGGAGACACTAAGTTATAGCAGAAGTGATTGACAGTGCATGCAAAACATGAATGAAAGATTCAACAAACTGATCAACATGCATGTGGGTGAAGCAGTTCGTCAGTTAGGCAAGCCTTTGTGCAAAACTGTTTCATGCATGCGACAACAGTGAGATAGCAACAAAAACTGAAATAGAGATAGGGCAAGCTAGTATACATGTAAAATATAACAAGCGTTCAAAAAAAGCAAGCAAACAACAGTCACATAAGCGAATACGCAAAAAGCAACAAAAATGTTGAAAAAGACAAGTTGAGGAACTTACCCGTGAATAACTAAGCCAGATGTGTTGAAGAGTTCTGGATGTGCTATGGGATGTCAAATTTGTAAGATCGATGTGAAATAATGAGCTTTGATGTGTCGAATAAATATGTTTTGGCTCATGACATGCATGCCACAAATCTAGGAAAAAGCGACACTTGGAGGAAAACTTCTAAAACAACTTTGTATGTAACCCACGACTGCTAAAAATAGCTCCATAAATCATGGGATGCCTTTTGCATGTTGCCTTTTTATATTTCGGGAAGAACAAGTCAGGTGTTCATGCAAGTCAATTTTCCATGGTCCTGGGTGGAACTGGTCAACCAAACTGCTCATGCATGCAGCTACTCAACTGCTTCAGAAAGATGTGCATTTCTAGCTGGGAGCTGGGCTGACTGCCCAAAAGGTTTGTGCAATTTCTAGGCAGAGTAGCTAACTACTACCCACATTTTTGCAAATTCTAGGCTGAGGAGCCTTGTTGGGGAAATTTGTGCTATTTCTGCTAAGAGTGTTGGCTGGTAGAATTGCAGAATTCTGGAGCCTAGCAGGCTGCGAGGCAGAATTGTGCAATTTCTGGAGGGAAGGATGATTTCCCTCTAGAAATGCACAATTTCTTGGGAAAGCGTCTCAGCCTGTAGCTGGACCAAGTTCAGGTGAAAAACCTATGAGGGAAGTCGGTCAAGTTTTGATCGAGAGGCTGCCTTTGTGCATGAAAAACACTGAATCTTGTGTACTTAATGAAGTAAGACAAAGCGTTGTGAAAGCTTTGTAGAGAGGCTCCAAAATGGGCTAAGGCCAAATTTTGGAGGGTGGTTGTAGTCACTACAACACTTGACAACACACTGGTAGAACTCCAGCTCTCTAAATCGACCTTGTTCATGAAAAAGAAGTCTAACAGCTCAAGAAGTATTGTTCAGTTATCAACTCATCTTGTCTTCACACTAACTTGATTGTAAGATGTAGCATTTGCCAAACTCTTGGTCGACTGAGACGCATTCCAAGCCAAGGCAACACAGTTGTTTCGATTGGGGTTGAGGGGTATATTGGTGCACAAGCAATGTAGTCGTCAGAGTCTTAGTTTCATCTCTGGTGTTGCTCCACTGCCAGTAGGCCTGGACAGTACCCCGATGGAGTCACATAGGAACATAAGCATGGCTCCGCTGCCAACAAGCTTGGTCAGTACCCCACTGGAGTTACTTGCATCACCTCCCTACGTAGGAAGCCTTTCTCTTATTTGGCCTTATTCATTTTTTTCAATTTTTTTTTTACTTTTCATTTTTTCATTTTTCATATTTCAACTGTGCATAGCACTTATTCTTTTCATAGGCAGAAGAGGGATCTTGACTTATTGAGAGTAGAAGAGGTTGTTCCAGCAGAGAAGTAGTTTATTGTATCTCTAACATGCCTATTAAGGTTTCCCCCCTCACCCTACTCTACTTGACTGAGCTGACAAGGGTTAACCCAAAAACAAACGACTAGTGAAGGTTACATTAATTAGCGTGCAAGCATTATGTTTTCAGCAAGGTTCACTTCGAGCAATACATATTTTCCTTCAACGTATCATGGACTAAAAGGAACAATATCTTCATACAGAGGCAAGATGACAGATAACCAAGTAGTGATAGTTGTACAAGCCCTCTTGTACTTCACCTAGCTTGTTTCAAGAGTCATACATGGTTTCATGCAAAACTAACCTACGAATGAAATAAGTGAACTTCAAACATAAAAAAAAAGAAGCAAAAGCAGAAGAAAAAGTGAAAGCAAATCAAGTAAGAAAACAAGCAAGCAGAGAAACAAGAAAACAAAGTGAATAAGAAAACAAGCACGCAAGAAAACTAATTGAAAGCAAACACTACTCGTACTCCTACGCTAACAGTGCATGGGCCTAATCACGTGAAGTGATATTTCCAATGCAGCCACTGGCACGTTGGTAGACCCATGTTGGTGAAGCCTTGGTCCACGAGTAACCCAATTGTGCAGACCAGCAAGCAAGAAAGATATAACAATGAAGACAACCACACTTCATGTCTGACAGTGCCCACAATGAAAGTGCATGATGAGAAGTCCATGGACTTATCATGGTGTTTTGTGACACCACGTGCAACTTTGAAGCATAAGCACACTCTTGACTGAGACATGTAAGCAAATGAAAGAAACAAAGATAACTTGCGTCATACACATGTGCTTGCAATGTAAGATTCCTCCAATGCATGAGCGATGGGATTGTGTAGTTCGAGTGGAGGAGATGTGATATGTGTGTGAGATGGATCTTCAATGTATACAGATGAGTGATGAGGAGCCTTAGGTGATTGAACTGTTTCATGATCGGAAGTGAGACTAACCCCAAGGGAGCGAGGACTTGACATAACAATTAGCTCAGGCTGAAGTGCCTTGACAGTCTTGCGTGTTTCAACTTCATGATCAGGTAGATCATCATAAACTGGTGGCTTCAAAAGATCAATTGTGATAGATTCATGATTGTGATCAAATATGGAAACAAATGGATCACGACCACCATGATCAAAAAAATCAATGATTCATCGACATCCTAATGATTAGATGAATCAAACAGATGGGTAGATGAAAAGCAAACAAACTCATCCTCTGTGTTTCCAGAAAAGAGAGATGAAAGATGAAGTGGATTTTCAATGAATAACTTATCCTCTCTGTTGTCGAATGATGGACCAATATCCGGTGAGTCATGTGACTGATCAACAATGGGTGCATCTGTGGATCGAGATACACATGTGAGATCATGGATGGTAGGTTCACCAAATATGTTAGGAAAGAACGAAGGGGGATCGAACGAAAAAGAGTCCTCCTTCACCGAGTGTTGATGCTCAATCTCCCACTCATATTCTTCATGAATGATAGCACATGTTGGTTGTGCAATGCCAACTCCATCAATGGGTTGTTCCTCATTCACAACAAGTGAAGAGTCTAAAATGGACGAACACAAGATAGTATCATATGGAGGAACACTCAAGTGTGAAGACGGAGGTCATAGAACAGAATGCATATGAGAAATCGACAGACTCACAACCAAATCTGCGCGAAAATTGAGTGAAGTGATGTCGGGAGAATGTGAAAGATGAATAGGTGTGTGAGCATGATCTTCAACATCACTTGGAAGTGGTGGAGCTATTGAATGAGAGGGAGGTGAACAGTCAGTCGAGATAGTGACTGCATCCACATGAGATTACGTAGCTCCATTAGTGAAGAATGTTGAGCGAGGCTTGATCTCATGTTTCTTCTTGGGACAGGCAGATTTCTTAAGACAATACTCGAACCGGTCCCAAAGATAGGAAAATTTCATCTGTATCCTCGAAGCTTGAAACTGCAAGTCACTGTAGCACTACCAAAAATCAATAACCAATTCATGCAGAGCCTTACATTGTTGTAATAGTTTCGAATCAATATGGTCTGGATCAAAATGATAGAAATTGTATTTAATAAGATCATAGAAGTGCTCAAGTGAGTCAGTGAAAATTTTAAGAACCCCCCCCCTAAATTTATATGTATAATAAATGAGTGAATCTCCATGGCATATAGGAAAAATGGAAGGTGATTTTATCAATAATATAATGTGTATATATAATTTTTTGGTGAATCTCTCACCAGGCATGGCGGATATTTTACTCAATTATAAAATCTTGTAAGATCTTGGTGAGTATTTCACTAAATAATAAAACTTTGTAAGGTCCTAATGAATCTTAGCATTGTGGACTCTTAGAGAATTTTTTGAAAAAGTATAAAACCATATATGAAAAGAGCCACATGGTGGCAATATCACTATTGTTTTCACATTTCCACGAAATGGAACTTGTTTATAAAATTATAAAAAGGCCAATCAAGTACCTTATAATATGCAGGTAAGCTTATAACAGAGTCTGATACATCTACTATGCTTGTCTTCATTCAAGTGTCATAGCTGCTATACTTAACACTGTGAATCACAACTCTCTCAGAACTCAACTCTATAGTGTGATTAAAACCTTTGGAAATTGAATCTGACAACTCTATAAAAAGGATTAGTGAAACAGAAGCTTTTGTGAATGAGCCCACTAATTATCACTGCTAAACAATCAATCTAGACTATGAAGTCTTCCATTGTGATCACAATCGTGCTCACAATCAAGGGAGTGTGACCACCTAGCTTGACATAATGGCCATCATAGCTTCCAATAATCAACAACCACCTTGCAAGGACATCCTAGCTCATGTCTCATGAATTTTATTCATCAACCTTAACTAATATAAATCTTATAAATATAATATTAGAATCCTCTCTGGATTCACTGTTAATATTAGGGTAAAAGAAATTTTCTAGCTCAAAGCACTAGCCAATACCAACTTTGGTATTTGTGACCCCTATGTGGGGATGCACCTACCCTGCCCTGTTGGGTTTCTGCCTTGTAAGATAGTTCAAGGATCACAAGACTTTCCAATCTTCCTACTCCATTAGACACACTTTATATGCTATACATAGTGAATGGAAAAGAAGCATTACAGAACACACAATTTTGATAGAAGGAAGAAAAATCTTAGCCAGTTCAATATCAAAATCTTAACCACTGATTAATAAAGAATAACAAGTAGTGTAATGAATTGTTCCGAGTTATTTATTTACAAGCTATAAAGAATGTAGTGGAATGGAAAATATTACTTAGGCAACCCTTCAATATTTTCTACTAATATGTCTGTGCATGTACATATGAAATTAAGAGCATTGTTGAAAACAAAGTTTCCTTTTCTCTTGGCTACATTTTGACAAATCAGTGTGAAATCAGTGTCACTTTGAATCTCCTTTCTTGTGTGGATGTTTTGACAAATCAATGTGAAATCAAGT
This sequence comes from Pinus tabuliformis, assembly GCA_031772625.1. NCBI lineage: Eukaryota > Viridiplantae > Streptophyta > Pinopsida > Pinales > Pinaceae > Pinus > Pinus tabuliformis. Next base: position 226,462,951 of record CM062813.1, read on the forward strand.
TTACTTTGAATTTCCTTTCCTGCGAGGGATCACATCCACAGTTGATTAGTAAAATATAATCTGCTATATATTATGTTCGAGAAACTGACTACAATCTATAGTGGAAATGAGACCTCAATTATTATTCTGAATTTGAATATCTCAGGACAACATAAGAGATAAAAATGCATATGGCCTTAGTAGATAGAAAACAATCACTCCATCATTACAAGACCACCTAGATTTCAGTACTTAATCTAAATAATGGCACTAGTTGTAGTGCTTATTTGCATTAACACCATGGAAAAACAACAACAATGTTTCAAAGCACATTTACTAGAAAAGTTGTAACGTTCTGAGAATATTTAATGATAGTATCTGAACCTCATAGCTATGGTGGGGAAACTAGGGAACCCAAATATTGGAAGATATCTCATACCAAATCTGAGAAAAAAAATAAAAAAGGGAAAAAATCAAAATCTATAAATCAAGCAATAAACTGTGTACAACTCAAATACAATTCCTTTAACTAACAGTTAAATTGTGGTGATATATTTAAACATTTAGTAAGAGGGTAACTTCAAACCATGGAATATTACCTTTTTCATTACTGTCATCCCTCAGTGACTGAGATTACAAATCAATACTTATGGAAAGATTGTAAGAAATTTTGTGAAATAGTAAAATGTAACGTCTATTTTCAAGCAACAAAATCAAGACATTGTTACATCAAGAGCCATAATTGATACATAATCAATGAATCAAGTCCTTGTATGGCACAAGCTTGTTTCACAACCTCTATTTTCTCAATAACAAAATCAAGACATTGTATGTGGTTATTGCCAAAAGGAAACTGCGTTCTAATTTGGAAGAGGATCTTATCAAAAGACATGGATTTATTCAAAGCTACAAAGCCTAATGGGTTACTAAAAATAAGTTGGAACATGGGATCATGATACTTAAATTGAAAAAATATGCTTTCCTTTTAGAAACATTACAGTTATACAATGTTTTTTGAAAGCATTAGAATTTGAAATTGGGCCTTTCTATCAAGACAAATTTTCATTATTAGAATGTACTTTCCTACCTGAAACATTGTAGATATCCAAGAAAAACTTGAAAAGCATAAGAGAACTTAGCATAATGTACTTTCTTTCCTTCCTTAACATTCTTAAAGAGTTGAGGTTCCCCAAGTCATCAGGTAACTTTCGAAGGAAATGGCAGTTAGTAATAGTCCAATTCACAACTGAAGATGTGTCACAAATACGAGGGAGCATCTCCTCCAAATCACAAAAGTGCTTCAGGTTAAAATCTAGCATTATTGGAAGCTTAATGCTCAACTAGTTGTTATTGAACCCAGACATTTTTCCATTCTTCACTAAAAGCTTAAAGATAGCTTCTCTAAGGTCTACATGACTTTACTATGCTCTTGAAGTGGGGGCACATGCAGGCTCTCCAAGTGAATAGTCTTAAACTAAGCAAAGATAAGGCCTATAGATCATTCAGTGTGGATCTCTTTAACCCATAATTGAATACTATTAGGACTTTCAATTTTTTCATGGAACTCAAAAATGTTGGAAGAAAGTATTTGCTTCCAAAAAGAGTAAAACTAAAGCCTTTGCTTGAGGAAAATTGATGTCATAGCACTAACACTTCTCCATGGAATCTATATAGGTAAACCACAAATGCAGAATTCCATTAGAATATTGTGTTTATTGAATACACAAATGAAATCATTGCATTTCTTTAAAATATCTTTCGAAATCAAAATTATTGAAATTACATATCGATAACCTAGTGGGTGTAGGATAAAATTCACCCGTGTCATTCACAAAAAGCATGAGAAAAGACCTAATACTATATATGAAACCAAGAAAAATTCAAATTCATCACTTCTAGGGACCTCGTAACCACCCTGCCAATACACAAGTATGTTCCTATTTACAGTTAGAAAAATTACCCAAATTACAATCTGTTTACTCGAGCATATGTTGGAAAGTTATAGAAGGATGACTAGTGCAATCAATCCATTCCTTTTAGCCCTGGATTTGTTTCAGTTTAAAACAGAAGTATACAAATATACTTGTCCAATGTCTATGCTTTAACCATTCACCTTAAGATGTTTTTACAATATAATTTCCTAAGTCTATTTAATATCTTCATTATCATAAAAACCAACCTATATCCATCTTAACTCCACATCTACCACTCTTAGGGGGATGAAATCTATTTATCCCTCTGAGCACTTGGTAGACCCAGAATTAAGATGGATCTAAGATGATAGAATTTCCCCTTTAAATAGTCTATGCTCACATGAATACCATGGTATTACCATGGGTCAATACCATGGGTTATCATAAAACTGGAGCTTGAGAATTACTATTAGTAATTTATAAAAATTAATAAAATTAATAGTTGAATTTTATTTTATTTTTTATTTTAACCAAGCTAAAATGTTTAACATACATTAAATTACAACATCCATTTTAATCTTGATCCATGGACCACCAAGCCCCGAGAGGGATCAAATATTTTTTCACTCTATGCTAGTTTGCATATCATGATATTTGATACCTCTCGGGGGTTAGTAGATCAAAAGTAAAGATGGATCTATGCTGGTTTAATTCCCCCATTTAAATAGGCTACATTCTAGGTGAATACCATGGGTCAATACCATGTGCCATTTTTATTTTTATTAATACTAATATTAGGGTTAATAATGTTTTTTTGCATGGTATTAATAACAATCTAGTCCATGGTATTTGTCCCATAGTATTTTTCCCATAGGTTTCACCTAAATATAACACATTTTTTGAGTGTCCTTAAATATAAGGTGACTTATGGAGTAAATATAAAAAAATGTTTTATTTTTTTACCATGTCTCTCGTTTGTTTATATTTTTTTTAATTTACCATACCTCTTTTACAAATATGGTATTTGGTCCATAGGATTCACTTAAATAAAACCTCTTTATTGAGCCTTCATAAATAGAACGAGGCTTATGGACTAAATATAAAAAGAGGTTTTATTTATTTACCATACGTCTAGTTTATTTATATTTTTATTTATTTACCATACCTTTTATTTATTTACCATACCTCCACTTTACTTATATTTTTATTTGTGTACACCCTTGCATGTGAATAAGGTGACTTATGGAGTAAATATAGAAAATGTTTTATTTATTTACCATACCTCTCATTTATTTATATTTTTATTAATTTACCATACCTCTTTTATAAATATGGTATTTGGCCCATAGGATTCACTTAAATAAAACCTATTCTTGAAAATGGGCGAATGGAAGGTTGTAACTCCTAGTTTCAAGGGCCAAATTTACCTTTTTTACCCTCTCCCTTAAAATAAGGTGGGCTATTTGAGGTGATTTGTAAAAATTTGCTATCATACAAAATATTCGCCCACTAAAAATTTAAAACACCTTAATTTCGACAAAGGGCAAAAATTCGCCCCTAAAATTTTCTATGAAGTGAGTGCACGCTGTCAGCCGGTATGCTGAGCAGCCATCTACGGGGAGATTCATGAAGTGTGTGTTCAAGCAGGAAGCTGGCCTATTCGTCAGAACACTGATGGTCCTCCTCAAGCATGGAAAGAAAGGCATGTAAGTACTCAGGCTAGGCCACTTCGCCTTCACCATCATATGTGAAAGTGGACAAGAGATCGAAAACATCCCCCTGTGATGGAGACATCTTCACGATTCAAAAAACATCGCGGAGGGAGAAGAGTGCAATAATCCATGAAAGGTATGCAAGGATCGTTCTAGCGCCATAAATGTTGACAGTGCTAGACCCGCCAACATGTCAAGGGGATCTCCTTAGTAAGAAGTCCCAATTAGACCTCACGTCATTTGGTGTAGGAGTCCCAGCAGTGGGTCATAAGGTAATTCCTTGATCGTGATGAAGCACAAAGGCAAGTAAGATAACTTCGTCAGCAGCAAGGGTGTGACCGTTATAGTGAGTCAAGGAAGGTGAATGAGAGGTTCTAACACATGGGGTTGAGGTGAGTGTGCCCCTTAGATGTTGGGTTGTGTTATATTCTTTCCACGACTAACCTACGTAGTTAAACAGGGGGTTAGAGGGGGGCGGAAGCCCCCCTTCGTTGCGCCGATTGTGCAGCGAGGGGGTCACAAGGGGGGCGGCAACCCCCCCTGTCCGGGGGGTTTGAGGGGGGTGGGTAGCCCCCCGGGAAAAAAATTTTTGGACCCTATATTAGGTTGGGCGAACCTACCTATGGTTTTGTGCATGATTTTCACACATGGTATTGGACGCGATGGTTTTTCAGTCCATGGTATTGGATGCTTCGGCATGTATAAATATGTATTGTAACATTGAAAGGAACATAATGAAAAATCAAGCTGGTAGTCCCTGTTTTGGGATCCAGGGAAAAATCTCTGTGCATATGTGTTTTATGGGTTATGCTCTCGCATTGTTTATTTTCTTTGTTTAAGAATTCGTATGCAGGTAATTTCTGTACAGGGTTAAAACCTACATTTGGTATCAGAGCTGTTTTGGCTTCAAGGGGACGCCTTTTTTGCTGTGGGGTTTCTCTCGGGCCTGTGGTAGACCCTGTTCAGTGGGAGATCTGCGAGATCGATTCTGGTGGTGAAAGAAGATGGCGAGCAGTGGAAAGATTGAGATTGAGAAGTTCAATGGTCAGAGTTTTGAGTTGTGGAAACTCAAGATGGAGGATCTGTTGGTCGATAAAGATCAGTGGATTGCGGTAGATCCGGGTACTAAACCATCGGGAGTGACCGATGAAGAATGAAAGAAATTGGATCGGAAGGCAAAGAGCACAATACGATTGTGTGTCTCAGATTCAGTATTGCTGAATGTATCAGGGGAAGCTATGGCAAAGGCTTTGTGGGTCAAGTTAGGGACTTTGTACCAATCTAAGTCTCTGGTGAATAAACTGTTCCTGCGGAAAAAGTTGTATAACCTGAGGATGAAAGATGGAGACTCGGTGACAGAGCATCTGAATGCGTTTAATACTGTGGTAAGTCAATTATTATCTGTTGATATTAAAATTTCATATGAAGATAAGTGCATCAGTCTACTGTGTTCTCTACCAGATTCGTGGGATAGTCTGGTTATTGCAATAGGTAGCAATGCAACTGCTTTGCAGTTTGATGAAATAGTCTCAGCCTTGCTGACGGAGGAGATGAGACGGAAGAATATGGACAACCAGAATGGTGATGCCTTGTCTGTACGAGGATGGTCCCAGAACAGAAACAAAAATAAGTCATTGAGTGGGAGATCTAAATCTAGAGGGAGATCTAAATCTCCAGGAAAACCTACAAAGGTGGTGTGCTGGAAATGCAGAAAGGAAGGGCACTTCAGAAGGGATTGTAAATCTAAAGCTCCTGATAAAGGAAAGGGATCTGATGATGCTCCTTCTGCAGAGGCGAAAACCACCTCAGATGAAGGTGGGGATGTGTACTTGGCTTCTTCAAGTACACATGTAGATCATGAGGCATGGTTGATTGACTCAGGTGCATCCTTTCACTTAACTCCCCACAGAGAGTGGTTCTGCGAGTATGAGAAATACGAAGGTGGTGATGTCTTCTTAGGAGATGATAGGAAGGCTAGAATCATTGGTCGGGGAAAAGTAAAGTTGAAGCTGCAAGGTGGAAGGGTTAGAACACTTCCGGGTGTTCTACATATTCCTGCATTGGCCAGAAATCTGAATTCTGTAAGCAAGTTGGATGATGCAGGTGTAAAGACGGTGTTCGAGAAAGATACCTGCAAGATGGTTCGAGGAGCACTGATATTGATGCGGGGAGTTCGGATTGGAAGTCTGTACAAGCTGCAAGGTAGCACGGTTGTTGATGGGTGCAATAGTTCTATGGTTCCTGAAAATGGAGTAGAAAATCAAGTGGTCTCTGGAGAGAAGACCATGTTGTGGCATCAAAGGCTTGGACATATTGGAGAGAAGGGCCTTCGAATACTTCATGGTAAAGGTATGGTAGAAGGTATGAACGATAGCTCTCTGGATTTTAATTTCTGTGAAAATTGTGTGTATGGGAAGTAGAATCGAGTGAGTTTCCCCTCTAGTGGTAAGAGGACGAAACAGATATTAGAGCTTGTGCACAGTGATGTGTTTGGACCTGTGAAGGTTCCATCACTGGGTAAGTCTGTGTACTATGTATCATTCATAGATGACTTCTCAAGGAATACATGGATATATTTCCTTAAGAAGAAATCTGAAGTCTTTGACAGGTTTAAATAATTTAAGGCTCTAGTGGAAAATCAGACAGAGAAGAAGATAAAGGTGCTGAGGACAGATAATGGTGGAGAATTTTGCAGCAAGGAATTTGAAGAATTTTGTAAGAAGTGTGGTATAGCACGGCAGAAGACTACTCCATATACACCTCAACAAAATGGAGTCGCAGAAAGAATGAACAAGACGTTGATGGAAAGGGCAAGAAGCATGCTCAGTGGTGTCGGGTTAGGACAGGAATTCTGGGCAGAGGCGATGGATACTACACGTTACCTGATCAACAGATCACCCTCATCAGCATTGGAGGATAAGACTCCACAAGAAGTATGGACTGGCAAGAAACTCTCTCTTTCACATCTGAGGGTATTTGGATGTGATGCATATGTACATGTTCCAAAGGAGAAACGAACCAAGTTGGATAGTAAATCTGAAAAGTGCATTTTTATTCGTTATAAGGATGGTTTAAAGGGTTATAAGCTTTGGAACCCAGTCACACGGAAGGTTTTGTACAACCGAGATGTGGTGTTCAGAGAGGTAAAAGATGTTATTCAACATGAAGTCCAACCAAAGGAACCTGAGAAGATAGAGTTTGAACCAAAGGAGGAAGAATCAGACTCTGCAGTAGAGGAGGAATCAGAAGATGAAGAGCCACAAACTCCGACTGTGAGAAGATCAGGTCGAGAAAGAAGGCAGCCAGAAAGGTATAGTCCATCTGGTTTCAGTTCAAATTTTGCTTTGTCTGTTACTGATGATGATCCCAGAACTATGAAGGAAGCAGTGGATTCAGAGGATGGAAAACTCTGGAAAGAGGCCATGGTTGATGAAATGGCATCTTTGCACAAAAATGAGGCTTCGGATCTGGTAGAGTTGTCGGCTGGAAGGAAACCCATTGGCAGCAAATGGGTGTTCAAGAAGAAGACTAATGCAGAAGGAAAGGTGGAGAAATACAAAGCTGGGTTGGTAGCAAAAGGTTATTCCCAGGTGTCAGGAATTGATTTTGGTGATATTTTTTCTCCTGTTGCCAAGGTAGCTTCTATTAGATTACTTTTATTTGTTGCTGCTGCTTTTGATTTTGAGGTAGAACAGATGGATGTGAAGACAACATTTCTTCACGGGGATTTGGAAGAGGAAATCTACATGAGGCAACCTGAAGGCTTTGCGGTGAAGGGTAAGAAAGAACTTGTATGCAAGTTAAAGAAGTCTCTGTATGGGTTAAAACAATCACCAAGGATGTGGTATCAGAAATTTGATACATCTATACGGGGACTTGGCTTCACCAGAAGCAAAGTAGATCATTGTGTGTATTTTAAATTAATTGGTGACCGTGTTATTTATCTGGTCTTGTATGTGGATGATATGTTGCTGGTTGGAAATGACAAAGAAATTATCCAGGATTTGAAGACCCAATTGTGCTCCAAATTTGACATGAAAGATCTTGGTGCTGCAAACTATATTTTGGGCATGGAAATTAAAAAAGATCGGGCAAAGAGGAAGCTCTGGTTAAACCAGAGGAAGTATGTCGAGACAATACTGCAGAGGTTTAATATGCACGATAGTAAACCGGTGAAGGTTCCTATTCCTGTAGGTGTGAGGTTATCTGCTGAACAGTGTCCCAAGACACAAGAAGAGGAAGAGGACATGTCCCGTGTTCCATATGCAAGTGCAGTCGGTAGCCTGATGTATGCAATGGTCTGTACTAGACCAGACATTGCACATGCAGTGGGAGTATTGAGCAGGTTTATGTCAAAACCTGGGAAGGAGCACTGGACAGCAGTGAAGCGGGTTTTCAGGTATTTGCGTGGCACTAGTGATTATGGTTTGTGCTACCAAGGAAGACCAGGATTGGACAGAGTGTTGGATATTCATGGTTTTGTTGATGCAGACTCGGCTGGAGATCTAGATCAGAGAAGATCTACAAGTGGGTATGTGTTTAACCTATTTGGAGGTGCAGTCAGTTGGATGAGTAAGAAACAATCTGTAGTGGCACTATCAACTACAGAGGAAGAATACATGGCAGCCACTCATGCAAGCATGGAAGCATTTTGGTTGCAGAGATTGTGTTCAAGTATGGGGTTAGTACAGGGAGCTATAATAATAGACTGTGACAGCCAAAGTGCAATTTTCTTGGCAAAGAACCCTGCTTATCATTCAAATACAAAGCACATTGATGTTCAGTATCACTTTGTGAGGGATATGATAGAAGACAAAATGGTGTTGCTGGTAAAGGTGGACACTTTGAAGAATACTGCAGATGCATTGACAAAATCTGTGAGCTCTGAGAGGTTCTCTTGGTGTAGAGAAACAATGGGTGTTTCAGGGCTGGAAAAATGACAAAGCTCTCCTGTGGAAAGAAAACAACAAGTGGGAGATTGTTCGGTTGTGTTATATTCTTTCCACGACTAACCTACGTAGTTAAACGGGGGGTTAGAGGGGGGCGGAAACCCCCCTTCGTTGCGCTGATTGCGCAGCGGGGGGTCACAGGGGGGGCGGGCAGCCCCCCTCTACGGGGTCCGGGGCAGCGCCCCGGGAAAATTTTTTTTGGACCCTATATTAGGTTGGGCGAACCTACCTATGGTTTTGTGCATGATTTTCGCACATGGTATTGGACGCGATGGTTTTTTGGTCCATGGTATTGGATGCTTCGGCATGTATAAATATGTATTGTAACATTGAAAGGAACATAATGAAAAATCAAGCTAGTAGTCCCGGTTTTGGGATCCAGGGAAAAATCTCTGTGCATATGTGTTTTATGGGTTATGCTCTCGCATTGTTTATTTTCTTTGTTTAAGAATTCGTATGCAGGTAATTTCTGTACAGGGTTAAAACCTACATTAGAAACCTGTAGTAGTACTTAGATAAGAAGGAAACACATGAGCGAATATGCCTCACAAGCAAGAAAGCAGATTAGTCGACAATCGAAAGTGATGGTTAAACCAACAACACATCTGCAACAAGATTCATATAATCGCATACGAATCAGTTCATACACAACTATGTAAGTTAAAAAACATACATTGCTAAGAAACCAGAACAGTCCAACTACAATAACAACATATGCATGAAAATGTGCTAGCTCTTACTATGTAAAGAAGTGTAAGTCCCAATTATACAACACATCCATGCGAACCTGCTAGCCCCAACAGTGGAACATTACAACCACATCCGTTTTCTCCTCCAAAGAGATGAACTAGCTCTATGTTGTGGAGAAGCCAAGGCGCATTATAATACTATCCAAGCTTTCTCCAGGATAGTCTTATCATAAGCTTGGCTGACCAAAATCCTATACAATGAGTTATGAAGGACTATTTATATAAAAGGGTGGGGTGGTCCTTGACATTCCCCTTTGTGTCTGTTCAACTACACTCATGACTCTCCACCTATTCTATGACTGTTACATCCACTATTGACACTTGACTTACACTTGACATGACTCAACATTACGATGCACATGTACACATGTGAACATAATGGATTGAGCAAGCCAAACTAGACATCACTCTGACTTAGACAACTATAGAAGTTCAACTTCTCAACATCCTCATGCTGATCAACAATAACATATTGATGCCAAGATCTGTAGTCTCTGATATTGTCCATGTGTTGCGTGATGACATCCATCTAAAACCTGACATTCCCCTCCATAGCATTCAGGTACACTCCTCATGATCCCTTGTCCAACTCGTTTGAAAGCATGTGCATCATTGTCTTCAATGTGCTGGATCAACAAAATACTTTTGCATGATGTCTGCACTAATACGCAAGTCTACGCTGGTGACGATGCGCGTTAACTCATTGAAGTAGGAGTCAAGATCAAGTCAGACCATCTTCTTGGTCTTCACCTGGGTGAGTGTCCCAAGTGATGGGATCGCATGTGTGCGCACCACAACATCCATGCTCTTGAATACTAGAGCATGGGAAGCCTGTATGCTAGTGATGAGTTGCGGGAGGTCCTCATAGTTCCAGATCTGACTCCATATATGTGCTCTCGGCTCGACTGCATTTGGCCTCATTGTCTTTGACAAGTAAAGTTGGGCTCCCTTGTACTTCATCGTCCATGTTTGAATGTCATCAACAAGGACATGAATGTTAATAAAGTTGCATGCTCTCCTAACACATCGTTTTATCCATCTGTTGAGATGGACGATCGCCTTGTGCACGGTACCAAACTTAGAGTACAATGCTTGCATAACTGTGTCAAGGGACAATACTTCATCTAGTATTTCCTTCTTCAGTTCAGCTCGGGCGGACATTTTCACCAGGTCTCCTCCTTTCTTGGCCACCTGTAGTTCCTTCGCCATTCACTCATTCTTAGCTATAAGAAAACAAACACTTGATCTAGTGGCTTCGGCATGCTCTCTGGTTGCATCAACCAAAGCAGCTGGATGTTTTCACACATCTGCCACGATCACTTGTTCTTCAACTTGCGCAGGAGATGTTCGATCCTCTGGAGTTGACACTCTGCATGATTGCACAACTCTATATTGGGATTGATCAAATGAGATGTTGTGCATCTCTTCTTTTGGCTGATCACCAAGGATATCAGTGCCTCCTTGGTCATCCTAGACTTGCTATTCTTTTGGATGTATTGAAGCGGGTGAGTGTTTTGGAAAATTTGGTATCTAGGGATAAATACTAATTCCCTAGATAAGTATCCATATCTAGAACAACAGCTTAAAGCACTTTAGACTTTTCCTATAAGAAATAAATAAGAGAAAGAAGATGAGAAAACCTACTTGTAGTTCCTCTTTCCTCTTGTCTCCTTTGTATCGATCCTATCGCTCCTTCCCGTACTTAACACGCTTGAGAAGTACCTATAAACATCAACAAAAGACAAAGAACTGATCAAAGCAAAAGATCTATTGAATACAAGTAAATGGAATCATATACATTCACACATATAAGCATCATATCACAAGATAAGCATATGGGAGAAAGGTTCAAATACTTTATTGAATAGAAGAAGGAATTACAACCATCAAGTCTGATTCAAAGTCACTCCTCCAGCTTTGGTTCCATCCACATCACATCATAAGCATGACAATCTAACAACATAATGACACTTACAATAGTCTCAATTCTCAAACTAACATTATCTCAATACAATTCATCAAAGTCCAGCCCTTGATCACTTACATGAGTGCTCAATTTATAGGAAGATGGAGGAGGTTTTGTCATCAATGAGGGTATTGAATGGCCTTCCAAACTTAAAGTTAGTTTCCATGTAGGAAGGGATGAGAGGATATGAGGTTAATGGATCCTTAACTGTCCAATTTCGAGCTCATAGGAGAGGATAAGAGGTGGGATCCTTCTAGAATGATCTAGAACGAAGGAATATTTCCATAACCCTATGCAAATTTCACTCAATCTCGCCCAGCGCAGGTCAAAGTGGGCCTAAGTTCTCTACAGAGCATCCTTGCATGGGCCTAAGTGCTTTGCAGAGCACCCTTACATGGGCCTAGATGCGCTGGTCCTTCAAGGAGTCATTTCAGGATGTCTTCAGGCCATGAAACTGTCTGGGATGGAGGCATTCAATAGGCTAACTTGTGTAGGGCATGTAGCAACAGAAATTAGGTTTTAATGAGCCCTAAAACACTGATCTAGATGATGGGAGTGATATGCCAAAACAGATCTGTAATAGAAGCCCCCTAAAGCATGAACTCGAAAATAATAATGTCAAGTGATATGCTTTACAATGTCATGAGGAGGTTCCAAAGTGGTTAATGACTTGCATTAGTTATAATACATAATATCATGATATTTTGATTTTTTCTCATGAATTGTTGAGGGAAGGCATACCCATGCTCAACATATAAACTTTCATTACAAGTACATAGATAGTCGTCTACAAATATAGAACCATGATCAGAATGACTATCAATGTAAAGCCATTGCACGGATGATTTGTTACATTTCCTAAAATCATAGCCCGGATGGATGAAACTAGATCCAGGGTCTTCTATCTCGTTCAATCGTTTGCTCAAGTACGAGTCTAACCACGTGAATATGTGATTTGAATTTGAACATGGGAAGACACCACCTGATTACCAACCAATGATGTAAGTTTTTAACAAACGCGAGAGAAATCACCGATAATGATAATGATCCTCAAGGTACTGCAATACATTCTGTAGGGTGTGAATGGATGATTTGATGTTGAACACCACACAAAGTCTTTCAGTCGAAGGCCATTGATGTAAACCTATCACCGAAGCGAGAAACCTGCCATTGATGTATGCAAGCCTCAAGGTACTGGAAGGGTGTTTCTAAGTCAACTTCTTGGATAATGTACTGATGTCGACAAGAAGCGACCCGTCGCAGGAGGGCCTTGATGTATCCCACATCAATGACTCGAAATGAGTGTAATGATTTTGGAGACAAAATTTGACTAACGAGATAAGGTTCAAGAATGGAGGTCATGAAAATCAAGGTTTGTGAGTATTGCAAAGGATGAATTTTAACTTAATGAATTCTCTTGAACATATTGGCGACACTAAATGAATTAGCAACATTGACCCAAAACCAAAGTAATGGATGGTGTGATAGACCATAGGTATGATAACACCCAAGCAGATAACCCAACCCAAATAGTCTGAATGAATTGGCAGCATTGACCCAGAACAAAAACTGATGGATGGTGTGATAGACCATAGTATGATAACCGTCAAGAAGATAGCCCAACCCAAATAGTCATGGAGATGAAGTGGACCTGTCATATTCAAGAGAGACCTAGTACCATAAAGTGGTTTACCCCTTTTTCACATTTTCCCCAACCATTTCTGACCAGAACCTCTTTATTTTTTATCAATCTTGAGGAGGATAACATATGCTTGTTGTATAATTCCACCCTTTGGGTGAATCCATCGCTATTTGATGTTTTAACGAGTCTAGTGAAGGTGAAACTCGATCTTGTCTAGATGGACAAGTTTGTCGCTATTTGATGTTTTAACGAGTTTAGCGACAAATATAACTCGGTCCTTTTCATGTTTAAAGAGTTTGAAAAGCGACAAAATGAAAACTACACAAGTTCTTTTTCATTGATTTGTCTCTCAAGCCCAAAAAAGCATAAAACAATACGAGAGAGAGTTTATTGACCATGTTCAGCCACCATATTCCTTTTCATAAATAATCTATCTCAACCCGAAAAAGGGTTAAACTTATACTGAGTAGATGTCATTTCCAATCTGTTAACGATCTGAAAAGGACAAGCGCTCGACAATCTTTTCATATTTAGAGAGTCTGAAAGGAGCTTAAAGAGGACTCCACTTTGAAGAATGAGTGGTGTCTAAGATAGCAACTAGTTCCGGTGATGTTGGAACTTCTCAAAACATGTTGATTTATGTGAAGAGGCTGGCTAATAAGACCACTCATTGCAACTATTCCTCAAAAAGGGTAAAACAACCAGGTGAAAGCGTATGATTGACCAAAGGGATGGTGGCGATGGGATGAAAACAACCAAGGGTCATCTGACGAAAGAGGCTGATAGAATGGAAATCGCGAGGGTTAAAAATGGAAATGGGTTCATTTTTACACAAGCTTGAACCATAGGGAACTATGCTTGGATTCAGTTTCATGTTTCCACAAGCTTGAAATGACAAAATATGCTTAGATTCAGTTTCATGTTTACACAAGCTTAAAATGAAAAACTATGCTTGGATTTAGTTTCCATTTTACACAAGCTTGAAACAAAAACTATGCTTGAATTCAGTTTAATTTTTACACAAGCTTGAAATGAAGAACTATACTTGAGATTGGTTTACATGCCCCTAGCATGATGAAAGGGGAGAGTCTCCTGTAACCAGATGGAAGTCACTACGGTGAAGCGGGACGGATATCCAACACCTTTTTGGCTTCGTCCAGATAGGGGAAAAGGTGAATGGGGTGATTCCCTTCACATAACCTACAGGGAAACTTAACTTTACCACTAGGTGCATGTCCCCCAAGCTTCATTACGTCCACCTAAGTAGACTAGATGGATCAAATGAAGGTTCTTTTATGAGATCAAGTGAAAGACTCGACTGGGATTTTACGAGATCTAATCAAACACTCGACTTGGAATTTGGGACCCTAATTCATTTTTTAATGAGCTTGACACAAGACGAGGAACTCTACTCAGATTCCTTGTTTCATTTTTTAACGAGGTTGACACAAGACTAGGAACTATCCTCACACTCCTTTTTATTTTTTTAATGAGAGTGACACAAGACAAGGAACTCTACTAAGATCCTTGGTTTCATTTTTAACGAGGTTGAAACAAGAGCAGGATCTATCCTCATGGGAGTTGTTTCATTTTTAATGAGGTTGACACAATAAAAGAACTATCCTCATATCCCTTGTTTCATTTTTTAACGAGTTTGACACATGACAAGGAACTATCCTCATATCCCTTGTTTCATTTTTTACCGAGCTTGACACAAGACAAGGAACTATGTTCATGCCCTTTGTTTCATTTTTTAACGAGGTTGATAAAAGACCAAGAACCATCCTCATATCCTTTGTTTCATTTTTTAATGAGGTTGACACAGGACAAGGAACTATCCTCATATTCCTTTATCACAACTCATAAGAGGTCATGACTTCCAAGAGGTTCTCATCAGATGGGAGAACAATGCTTTGGAAGAGGTTCGTAGAAAGGAATCCATTAGAGAGATATGCTTCCAATGCCCCCAATACATATTGTACAACATCATTGAATTGATTGTCAGTTGATGTAGGCATGGAACGGGTTGCCACATAATTGACCCGTGGTGGGGATGATACCATTGGTACAAAAGGACCACTTAGGGAAGATGGTTGACTGGAAGCCATATTTGGACCGGGAAATGAAAGTTGATCAATGGTGACAATTCTGCCTTCATGCGGGAAACAAATCACTCGAAAAAGTGTTGAAACAATAGCTTCCACGTGATAAACATAGTCGCGTGAAAGAAGTAAATTGTAATCTAAGGGCCTAGGACTACCATCACATACAGATAAATGATTTTTCCTCCCAAAGTAATAGGAAATTGAGGAAGGATCCCTAATGGTTGACTGGTTCCTCTGGTAAAAGCCAACAAATTCTGGGTAACTGGCACAAGTGGCGGCGAACCGAGCGCTTGCCAAGCAGTAGAGGAAAGGATACTCACTGATGCGCCTTCATCTATAATAGTACCAGATACAATCATATTAAAAACGTGTACTATGATCTGGAAAGGAACATAAGAAGGAAGAAAACATCCTACCAGTCAATTCCAATCAAAGGAAGTGACCAGACTACATGGAGGGGGTACTGTAGAAACGGGAGAATTAACCCCTTGAGTTACGAGAGTGGGATGATTTTCCTCCTGTCTTGATGGAACAGGAGGACTGCCCCCAAGCTCATTAGAATCTGAAGAAATGAAAAGAACCTGAGTGGTATCATATTCACTCTCTTTGGGA
This sequence comes from Pinus tabuliformis, assembly GCA_031772625.1. Taxonomy (NCBI): domain Eukaryota; kingdom Viridiplantae; phylum Streptophyta; class Pinopsida; order Pinales; family Pinaceae; genus Pinus; species Pinus tabuliformis. The sequence continues at coordinate 226,478,578 of CM062813.1, forward strand.
AAGGTACGATTAATTGAAGGTTAAATCGGGTCAACTGTTTCCTCGACCTGCTGATTTGGGTTGGGTATAGAGTCATAGGATAGTTGATTTGAGTCAGTCAATCCATCAACTAGTGAAGGGTTAAGGGAGAGTCTCCAACAACCAAATGGAAGTCGCTACAAAGAAGCAAGATGGTTATCCAACACTTTTTTGGCTTCATTCAGATAGGGACAAAGGTGAATGGGGTGATTCCCTTCACATAACCCACAAGAAAACTTAACTTTACCCTTCTTTCCATGAATTTTACTACCAGTAGTTGATGGTGTGTCACTAGCATGATCTCCAGAAGTTGATGACATAGGATGATGTGAACGAGAAGACCATTCTTCTAAAATCTGAGGAATATCAGGACAATTTCGAAGAATATGGTCTCCCGCACAAAGTTTGCATGGATATCAAACTTTGTGAGGCTTGATGGATGGTTTCTCATCAGATGTTGCATTCAAAGCAATGGTTGTTTGGTTGGCCCTTTGCTGAATTTGCTTCTTCTTCTTCTTCTTCCCTTTCTTCTTCTTCTTAGCCAGTTGGTTACTACTACTAATACTTTGACCACACGAAGAGGAAGAAGGGGAGGAAGAAACAACTGAGGAAGAAGGCAAATGGTCAACTTTAGGATCAACTAGAGGTTGATTTTGTCTAGTTGGAGGAGTACTCCATTACGGAGAAATCACGACATTTTGAACCAAGTAGGTTGAAAACAACCATACTCGCAAGTCAATGGTAAATCCCGATAGGGATAATGTAGCCATATAAGGAGCACCAATATTTTCGAAAGGAGGTAAAGGACTAGGATTCCCATAAAAAGGAATTCCTTGATCGGTGGAATCCAGATTCATCGCCATATGTTTCAACCTTAGATCAACTAAGGAGTGAGCGTGGAGGATGTTATCCGTAGTCAATTAATTTTATTTCAATCAAAGTAACATAACAAAACAAAAGAAGGATAATCTAGGAAAAATGTTTACCAAGCAACTTTGAACTACAAAATACCTCCTGGCGAAACAAGAAGTACAGGCAAATAATCTCCCCAAATGTTGTGTTTGGTGTATCACAGTGTACAAGGTAGTTGAATCGGTTACCTAAGGATGGATAACAACCTAGTGTTGTCCTCCCATATATACCCGAAAGCACGTGGAGGCCCAATCTATATAAGCGTTGTCTAATGCAAAACCGCACAGTGAGAGCATTCCCATATACTTTACGTACTGTAACACCACCCTATATACTTGAAGGTACGTGGATGAGCTATGATATACTCACATACATGGAATGAGGTATCACAATCGAGATGTATTGCAGACAAGTTAGTGACAACTGCTTTGTTTTACAATGTTGGAACACATCTCTAGCCTAGAACCACTAAATGTTTTTCGCTAGGTGATAATGCCCCATTAGGTAAATTCAGATAAATTTTAAGTTGATCTTCTTTAGAATTTTTCCTTTCAAGGCTCACCACGTGATGTATGTTTGCAATTCCTAAAATAAAACTAATATGATAAGCATTATTTTCATTCAATTAAACAATGAAAACATTAGCTAGTAGGGATAGAGCAATCAGATCTTTGACAAAGAGAAAAGAGCACATCTAATGCAATTTCCCTAGATATTCCTTCCAAGCATTCACAAACTAAAATATGAACGATGCAAGTTTTTCTTTTTAAATCCCTTAATGCTATGGTGAACAAAAAGGAAACTAATGCACATACAATCAATCAATCTTTTTATAAGAACGAAGACTTTACAACAGTTCAGTTTTGAAGGAAAAAAAGACTTTTAGGACACTTTCTTTCGAACAAAGATTAGCTGACTATAAACTAAATTTTTCGATGGATCGATAATGACAAAGAAAACATTTAAGAAACATAAGCAATCAAGTCAAAGTAGGGCTGGAAAGAGGAAATACAAGTTGATTTCAGAGACAAGCTACAATCATTGATCTTTCAGCAAGCATAAGCAGAAGGAAATTTGGAGAAAAAAACACAATCCAAAGGTGAAAATTTTCCCTAAGGTGGATCAACGCATGTCAAAGAGGTCCTAACTGTGTTGTAGAGCACTGTCTGTTAGTCAAGGGTTCTATGCAGAGCACCGTGCCCTGACCAAGCCTGTGCTGATTCCTGAGAGGCCACTCAAAAGTCATCTAACCTCAAGTTTATGACCAAATAGGACTTCAACAAGGCTAAAATACAATCAATGAAATCAAGTAGGGTCTGTAAGAATGTCCTAGGAGGCGGATAAGCTACTTGGATCTATGATCGTCCCAAGTGGAGTCGCCAATTTGTTTTGGAGAATTTATTATCTACAGATAAATACTAATTCCCTAGATAAGTAGCCATATCTAGAACAAAATTTTAAAGCACTTTAGCCTTTTCCTATAAGCAATAGATAAGACAAAGAAGATGAGAAGACCTACCTGTAGTTCCGCTTTCCTCTTGTCTCCTTTGTATCAATCCTGTTGCTCCTTCCCGTACTTAACACACTTGAGAAGTACTTGTAAATATCAACAGAAGACAAAGAACCGATCAAAGCAGAATATCTATTGAATACAAGTAAATGTAATCAAATACATTCACACATATAAGCATCATATAGCAAGATAAGCATATGGGAAAAAGCTTCAAATACTTTATTGAAAAGAAGAAGGAATTAAAACCATCAAGTCTGATTTGATTCACTCCTCTAGCTTTGGTTCCATCCACATCACATCATAAGCATGACAATCCGATAGCATAACGACACTTACAATAATCTCAGTTCTCAAACTAACATTATCTCCTTACAATTCATCGAAGTCCAGCCCTTGATCACCTAGATGAGTGCTTAATTTATAGGAAGATGGAGGCGTTTTTGTCATCAATAAGGGTATTGAATGGCCTTCCAAACTTAGATTTAGTTTCCATGGAGGAAGGTATGAGAGGATAGGAGGTTAATGGATCCTTAGCCTATCCAATTTCGAGCTCATAGGAGGGGATAAGAGGTGAGATCCTTCTAGAATGATCTAGAACTAAGGATATTCCCAGAACCTTATGAAAATTTTTCTCAATCTCACCTAGCATAGGTAAAAGTGAGCCTAAGTGCTCTGCAGACCACCCTTGCATGGGCCTAAGTGCTCTACAGAGCACCCTTACATGGGCCTACCTGCGCTAGTCCTTCAACGAGTCATTTTAGGATTTTTTTCAGGCCATGAAACTATTTAGGAAGGAGTCATTCAATACGTTGACTTTTTTAGGGCATGTAGCAGCTGAAATTAGGGTTTGATGAGCCCTAAAAGACTGATATGGATGATGGGAGTGATGTGCCCAAATGGATCTGTAAGAGTGAGTCAACCTCTTTGTGGTGATGCATGAGGTCGGTGTCCTGTTCCAACTCCTGTTGCTCCATGTCTGCATCCAAATGTTGAAGTGCCTATTCTATCTCATGAGAAAAGTCTTGCCCCTAATATGGTTCACCATGTTTGCCTGATGCGAGATGTTCAGATGAATGAACTACTTGTACAGGCGCTACTTCATCTGTTTTTACATGATGCACCCCCTGTTGTATTTGTTGCTGCTGCACTTCCCTCTCCTGTTTGTGCAACTCTTCTTCCTTTTAGAGTTGCTCTCTCAGCTCATGTAACTCCTTCTCTGCTTCTTCCATTCTCTTCTTATCCTTCTGCCTTCACGCGATTCGCTTTTCACACTGTTGCATCTTTGCCTCTATAGCCATAATTTGTTTCTATACAAGTGGATCTACTCGAAACTTGCATCTTTGCTCCAACTCCATGTGATCGATAATCTTCCTCTTCCCTTTGTCGCGCACTAGTATGCTTGGGTCTGCTGCCACTACTGATACTACTTCTACTCTCCATGATGCTGCTTCATGTTGCTTCCCTAACCACTCAATAGTGAATCCGATCGGTTCAATGGGTCTGGAGAAATGGTAGCAATATCTCCATGGGTCCTCCTCGACCCAATAAAATGTCTGGTAGATCCAGTTGAACTGAACTCTCGTGCAGTGATCCTTCACAATGCAATGTGGGTCATACGGATTGTAGCTTCAGAGGTTGAAGGAGTACTTCTTCATCAGTTTTTCTTCGACATCCACTTGCTTGATACTCCAGATCTCATATAACTCAATCTGCAATGGAAGAGTGGCCAAGGTGCCTTCTTCTTCCATTCAGTCTAGATGTTAATCCTGCCGAGAGGTGATAGGCTACTTCCTGCACGATAAGTACGTTCAAGGAAAACTTTGGTAGAACATGCAGAGGGTTCTCCACACTGAACATTTAGATGAAAGTGTCAGACGGTGAGGCGTACAAATCTACAATGCCTATTAATTCCTCCATCACTTCCTTTAACATGCACGGTGGATCCATTTCAAATATCATCTTGTACAGAGGGACGAAAAAATGATCGGACAACTGTGTGATTACTCGTTTGAATATGCATTCAGACCACAACTTGAAATATGTGTTCACAGCAGTCTCCACCATTAACCATGCCCGCTGCAAGCCCGGGAACTCATTTCGGGCACAAACTTAATCTAGGATGTAGGTGGACATGTAAATATTTGCATGCATACCTCCAGGTGACTGTCGAGCCTTCATTACTTTCTCCTTCAGTTGATGAGCCAGTATGTCAGACCAATTACATGGTTTTCCTTCTCTAGCCACTTGGTCCAGTGCAACCACCCAACTCTGTGGGAAGGTTTCGATGCTTTATTGGCCATACAGTCGAAAAGCACATATGATCAAGTATTGGTATTCCTTCCTCAGTATCTTTTTCTCGTAGACCTGGTTGGGTTTCATCTTGAACGAGCTGGCTCCTTTACCCAATACTTCAAAATGTCTCTAGAGTTAGCACTACTTTTGGGTAAGCTAAATGGAGTCTCCATGACAGTCACGGGATTTGACATCTGATATATTTCATCATAATCCTATTCCCAGAAGGTTTCAAGCTTCGTCCCACTAACACTTCTCAAGGTCATCATCTCGAGATTAGTGTGAGAGATGATCCAGTGTATCATGTCCGCGCATGGGAACACGGGATATCTGCATGCAATCCAGTACAAGCCGGACTTGTCAACGTTCACGTACACATGATGGTCTTCAAGGTGTTCCCCAAAAGTGTCTACGAATGTTTCATTGACTTCTTGCCACTTCAGTTTGATGTCCCTATCTAGATACAACTTTGTATATTCGTAGATCAATAGACTAGAGTACATTTGCTCAACTGCTGCTCTAGATGCATTTCGATCAGTGTCCTGAGATCATGTTCTCTTGGAAGCCATTGAAGCAGATGAACACCTGAAAGATATGGAGACAAGCAACATGAATGGCAAGAAATTTGTCAGCGAAAGCAAAGAAAATTCCAGGGAATGACAAAACACATAACTGGGAAACTAATGAGCAAGATTACACAATTTCTTCTGGGAGGCTGGGTGACCGGTTGCAAGAACTGCGCAAAAGGCAGTTTGGGCTATTTGGGAGGTAGGACTAGCCACTGGATCTGCACAATGCTCAATTCAGACTATCTATTGGCTGCTCAGATTGCACAATGCACAATTCCAGCTGGGAAGGACTGCAGTCCCAGGGACTGAATTGCACAATTTCCTGGGCCAGCAATCACTGTCCTCTAGAAATGCACGAAATAGTCTTGGGTGCCAGTGCTAGGAAAAAATGTGCATTTCTAGAGAGGAAGGTAGATCCTTCCTTCTCCAGATTGCGTAATGCAGTCTCTGTGAGGCAGAGTCCGGGCCAAGGTTGGCCCGACACGCCGGCGGGCAAGTGGATGCAAATAAGATAGTGAATTCATTTTGACGGCAAGTGATAGCATAAGCGATTGAAAGTGCATGCAAAACATGAATGAAAGATTCAACAAAATAGATCAACATGCATGTGGGTGAAGTGGTTCGTCGGTCGGTGAACGTTCGTGTAAAACAGTTTCATGCAGGCGACAACAGTGAGATAGTAAAGAAAACTGAAACAGAGCTAGGAAAAGCTAATATACATGTAAACGACAACAAGTGTTCAAATAAATCAAGCAAACAACACTCACACAAGAAAATACACAAAAGCGACAGAATGTTGAAAAAGACAAGTTGATGCCACTTACCCATGAATATCCAAGCCGAATGTGTTGAAGAGTCCTGGTTGTGCTATGGGATGTCATAGCTCCAAGATCAATGTGAAATAATGAGCTCTGATGCATCAAATAAATAAGTTTGGGCTCATGACGGGCATGTCACAAATCTAGGAAAAAGCAACACTTGGAGGGAAACTTCTAAAACAACTTGCATGTAACCCCCAACTGCTAAAAATAGCTCCTTGAATCAAGGGATGCATTTTGCATGTTGCCTTTTTCTATTCCGGGAAGAACACGTCATGCATGCATGCAAGTAAAGTTTCATTGGTCCTAGGTAGAACTGGTCAACCAGATTGCTCATCCGTGCAGCTGCTCAACCACTTAAGAAAAATGCGCATTTCTGGCTGAGAGTTGCGCTGACTACCCAGGAGGTTTATGTAATTTCTAGGAAGACCGGCTAACAACTGCCCATATTTGCACATGTTCTAGGTTGAGTAGCACTGTTGGGGAAATTTGCACAATTTCTGCTAGGATTGTTGGATTGCATAATTGCACAATTCTGGAGCCTAGCAGGGTGCCATACATAATTCCGCAATTTTTGGAGGGAAGGCTGGTTTCCCTCCAGAAATGTGCAATTTCTTGGGGAAGCTACTCATCGTGCAACTGGACCAAGTTCAGTTGAACATCTTGTGAGGGAAGTGGATCAAGTTGTGATCGACATGCTACCTTTGTGCATGAAAAACACTGAGGCTTGTGTACTTGATGAAGCAAGACAAAGTGCTATGAAAGGTTAGTAGGGAGGCTCTAAAATGGGCTAAAGCCAAATTTTGGAGGGTGGTTGTAGCCACTAAAACAACGTGATAATGCTATCAAGGTGCCATGTTGAACTAGGGTGTGAGTTAAGGTGGCTATGGTGGTCTAGGTTTCAATAATGTTATTCACAATTGGAGGATGTTAGGGGGGGGTTAGGTTTTCATGTAGGTGACAAGTACCTAGTGCTAGGTTTCGACTAACATTCTCTCTATCTTGCACAGACCCAAGACCCACCCCTTTGAATTCTCCCATGTCAAAGTAGTTGTCATGGAGTTTGAGATTGAACCTTGCCCACAATTTCCTCAAGAAATGTAGAGTTACCTCCCTAATATTACAAGGTGGTTTATCAAAAACCATGAACTACCTATCCATATAATGGTCTCAAAATTATTGGTAGGCGCACCATTCCATACAAATGTATTTCTTATTGACTAACATATGCTTGTTGTTTCTTATGTCAATGAAAAAATATAAAAAATCTTGTTTGGTAATTTTCATGTGTCTAATTTTATCTTTATTTAGACCCATTGTATAGCATTCATACATCTTAGCCCTGTCATTTGAAATATTAACTAGTAAGTCTCTGGAATTAGAAATGGATGTCAAATTGAATTTAGAAAACTATGTAGAGTCCATCGTGAGGGATGTATAATGTTTTGGAGGTCATGTATGAGTGCCCTCAATGTAGACAATGATTCATCAATTCTGGCATTGGGATTTCTTTATTCTAGGTGGGAGTTTGGGTGTTTTGGGTTGTGGTTTGGTGATGGTGGGTTTGGGTTCCCATTATGCTCCACAATAACCAAGTCTCCTACAATTCAATAAGGTGATTTTGTTTAGGGAATCATTAGTTTTTTTTCTTTCAAATTAAAAAAAATAAAAAATAAAAATAAAAATAAAAATAAAAACACTTAAAGAAATTTAATTGAAATACTTATCGAGAATCCAAACAAGATCAAATTAATTGACTTGACACTTGATGTAGACTAGGAAGTAAATATTTGACCCAGTGGTATTCTAAAAACATGGCCCGTGGTACAAAATGAAGAAGAAAAGGGCCTTAGATGTGTAAAAGATATGTCACAAACAAAATGCATGTGTGTTATTGTAAACATGTGCACCTTCTTGACCCATGGATACCTGGTGCCTTAGGTGGCATCCTAGTTGGCAATTTGGGATCTTGTTGATCTTGATGTCTTGGAACAAAAGAACTTTCCTAGGAACGTTCATGCATTCCTATGGGTGCATGTTCTTGATGGGCACATTGCCACTTTTTGGGTCATCATTATTGTGCAAGCACCCTAACCCTTTCATGTGTTATTCAATATGCATGAATCACAAAACTCAAATGAATCAAGGTTAAAATCCATACCTTTAACCATTTCTTTGTTCCAAATGTCTTGTATACTTTACTCATTCAAATGTACCATCCTCCTATGCCAAACCGTGCATGGCATGAATCCTTCAAATAATTCCTTGGGTATTGAATCTTTGGATAATTATTATTAAGCTACACATGAGTAGTAACATCCAATTTGTAGAGAGTACCAACAATGATTCCCTCAACAAATATTAATTCACCTCCAACAAACTTATATATATTCCTTGTGAAAATCATAGCAACCCCAACAATTGGTTATCTCTCTTATTGAAAGAAGATTCATCTCCATCCCAAGCACATGTCTCACAACATGCAAATACCTAGTTATTACATCTCTATACCTTATTAGAATGGATCTCTTTCATTCCTTAAGAAAATTCTCTCTTATTTTAATTCTTCATAGGAATTAAACAATTCCCTATGGGGAATGATATGGAATGATACTTTAGATTGTACATACCATGACTTTTTGTAGCATTAAGTAGATAAAGAAGATATGGTAGAATGCATACCCTTTTTCCTACATCTTCCTTGTTAATAGAGACTACCACAATGCTATCCTCTTTCTTATTTCATTTATAGAGAGGGATGTGATTCTTTACATGCCCCTTTTGATTTCATTTTTAGTACACCACTTCAACTTTCCTCCACCTACTCACTTACTGATCTATTGGACATTAATTTCCATGAAATTCATTGAATTTTCTATATAGAGTGACCTCTTATAAAGAACACATTTGAATATAAAGAAAATCCTTATGGTAATTTCCTTAATTGGTATACATAATGCCCTCAATCATGGGATTATCCCTGCAAGTTCAATTAATAATTATATAATAATTATATAACAAATATAGAATGATACTTTTTCATTCCTAAAACTAGAAAGCCACTTTAACAATTCTTTATACATTTTATTTTTAAACCTAAAAGCTTGTATAAAAAATTACGTTAATAAACTTTATAACGAAACAACGTATCAATCTTTTTATATTAATAATTACATAAAAAATACAATTTGAATAATACTTTTTCATTCTTAAAACTACCAATCCAATTTAACAATTCATTATATATTTTATTTTTAAAATTAAAAATATAATAAAAAGTATCGCCACACGGTTGCCAACTATGAATTTCAAAGTAAATTCTAATATGTTGTTCTATATATATTCATGCTACGTGTAAGATTTATTTATTAATGTGTTTATGTTCTTGTTGAGTTGGAATGTAATTTATGATAAAAGTAATTTAATCAGTGTTTTAAGAAATTTTAAGAAGCTAAATTAATTGTGTTTAGAGAGATATTGTATAACTTAGTTTGATGGTAGAAGTGTTTGTGAAATATATATATAACATTTAAATGCGCTTATAATTTTTTTAAATAACTTTAACATGAACTTTCAACTAATTTTCAGAGACGTCGGCTGACGTGCAATAAAATCTCATAACGTATCATACGTTGTTGGTGCTTTGAGAAAGAGCTGATCATATCTTCTTAGCTGGCGTCCACTTTGACTCACGACCGGCCTATAGTTGTAGTCCTCACCAATTCATTCCAAAATATTCGCGCATGACGTACTAAAATATTTGGGCTGTATAACCATAACCATACTAGTAGAAACCCTCGTAATTAGGCGACTCAGGTATCAACTAAGCTTGTGAGGAGGATTACCTTGTTTATTCGCCAAGGTAGAGTCCTATTTAGTTAATCTGTGTGGGTTTTAGTTGTAAAATGCCGGAGGATTATTCGCCAAGGCAGAGTCCTATTTAGTTAACCTGTGTGGGTTTTAGTTGTAAAATGCGTGAGGAGATACTGAGAGGGCTTGTAAAGCAAACGTATGAGGTATTAAGAAGCATCCCATGCAATTTACTAACGAGCTTAATATCGGATTAACTACTTAATAACGCAACTGATTTTTATTATATTAAAAATATTTTTTCAAAAATATGATTACTAATTATATAATTCATATCATTCCATTTATTTTGATGATAAAAATATTTTAGAAATTATATTTCTTTAAATTAGATTTTGATACAGATTAATAATTAATTATGAAAAAATTATCTTTTGATATTATTTAAAAAAAAATATATGAAACTCTTTTTTCATATAATATAAAAGATAATTAGTTATAAAATTAAAACATATTTGTATATAAAATTTAAAATGAATATTTTTTATCTTTAATTACTTAATTAATTAGAAAAAGAAAAACTTACATACTTATATTTTTTTTTAAATAGAAACATATGGGGTTAAGTAAAAATGAAAAATGAAAAAGCCAATATTTAGTAAAATAAAATAAATTTGATATTGAAATGATAGCAATTATATATATTCAACAATCCAAATGTACCTTAAAAATAAAAATATTTGGACAACCTTATAAAGGTATTTATCTTTGTCTCCTTTTCAAAAGATTTGCTTTGGTAGTTATATACATAGCACCTAGAAATCAAAACTCCTTTGAGAATATTATAAAGATATTTCTCTTCAAAAGTGTAGTCTAGTGTAGGTTTGTGTCTTGTGATTTTGATTAAAACTTCATGAGAAGTTGTAAATCTACAACCTAATTTCTACAAGATTCATGCCATGCATGCTTTAACTAGGAGGATAGACCATTTTAATGACAAAAATCTACAAGACATGAACCTCGATGGAATGATCAAAGAAATGAATTGTAATCTTGATTCTTTTGATTTTATGAGTCTAGTATGTTGGATAATACATGAAAGGGCTAAGTTTTATAATCTCTCATAAATTGTGAGAGATTTTGAACTTAGTTCATTCATAGATACATGGTTTATGCATATGATCTCTATTGGTGGTGGTTAAGACTATCATTTTTATAAATGCCAATTTTAATGGAAAGACACATGTTGTGATTATGATTATGAAAACAAAGATATTTAACTCCTTTAGGAATTTTGTTGCTGTGGTGGAAAAAAATACTATTAAAATGAGTAATGTGGTATTTAAAATTTGATTGGATTATAAGCGAAAAATATACACTATAATGTGCATAGAAAGAAAAAGCAAGATAAAGGGGTAAGCATACCAAGTAGAGATTTGAAGTCCCATAATATATAATGCAAAAATAAGTAGAAAGTTTTGGGATGAAGCACTTGAAACCTTTTGTCACTAGGCCTATTTATTATCTAGTCCACTCATGGGTGACAAGAAGCTAGAGGAATCTTGTAGTGGAAGAAAGATATTTATTTTCCACTTAAGATTATTTCTTTGAGAGTCTTATATAAATGCAACTGGGGAAAACAAGAATTTTTTTATCAAACTATATAATGTGTGTTGATTGGATATATTGGTCCAATGAGCTTCTATATGAGCACATGAGTAGTTATAATTGAGATTTCATATTCAATGAAGAGGGACATGGAGAAATTTAATAGAAAAGAGGCCACTTGATGGAAGACATGTACTACAAATAGTGGAAAAAAATAAAATTATGTCATTAGTAGAGAAGAAGAATGCTTATGAACATATATATTTTTCAACATACATGATAGCCACATTGAACAAAAATACATGATACACAATCTATTTAGAAGCCCACAACACAAGATTCAATCCCAATGGATAATATAGAGCCTCGTTCAACTCTAATAAAAAATAAAATTTCACATAAGGATCACATAATTTAAATCACAATCATGCTAGTTGAGAAGAACATGCAAGGTTTCCCAAAACATCTCAACAATCTAGGATAAGCCATATATCTAATAGTCAATTTGAAAGGCATGGTTATGGTAGTGAATATTTTCTCCTCCATGCTGTTATTAGGCTCACATGATTATAATATGAATATTTTTCATTGAATATATTCTCCTCAATTCGTAAAAAAATGTTAATGCCCCTACCAACACCTTATTTATTCTCTCAAATTCCTACCTATTCACTGAACATAATACATGGACTTATCTTATGATTCATAATGTTACTATATTATCAAACCCTAATTCATTTTAAAATTAACCCTACTTTTCAACATTATACAATTCAAACATATAGACCTATAAAGCAAAAAAAAAATAGAGAAATTGTTGTCATGATTGTTATGTCCTTATGAATTTTGATTTCCACAATGATATACTTACATTGCATCATTCTCATGTACAATAATGGACCATTATAGGCTTATAGTACCCATTATTCAAAATGTCGCATAATAAATATGGGGCAAATAGATGAATGTCTTCCAACTATCACTTGTGAGATACTTTCTAACACTTCTCGCATTACCCTATGAATATAAGGTGGCCCTTGATATTTTTTAGCCACCATATTCCTAGATATAATATCTTGATTGTTTTCATTGTGTTAGAGAAGTGTCTTCCCATGACTCTATAATATGCCTCCATCATAAAATTCTTAATGTCTTACCGTGGGACACATATTGTCAATATTCCATTTATTCTAATCCTACAAAAGAAACCTACAATAAGCTCAAATATGGTTGTTCTATTGATTGAACTTCTCTTCCATGTTATCGACATTCCGATTAGCCCTTATTCATTAAATTTTTTTTCCAAGGAAAATATTTCATAAAAACCTAAGGGATGCTTCCCCACATTTGTTCAAGTTACTTTTCCTCACTTAGGGAGATTTGACAAGGCACATTTTGGAGGAAAATTGAGAAATTACCAACAACTTTGGGTGATGACTAGTTAATAACCCCTTGGGTTTTATCCCTTTTAGTTTAAAATAAACATGTTCTCTATATATGAAATAAAATGTCCTTGTACACAAATTAGACTGACACGAAGAATCTCCTTCCCCCTTCTTTCTCTTACTCATAGCTTTCTAATTAAGACATCTAGTTTAGATCCATAGGAGATTTTATTTTCTTAGATAAATTCCCAAAATCATTGTTAAAATAACGTGAGACACATGATTGGCCTTCTTAAGGAGATTACAATATTCAAAATATATTTCAAAGATTGATGGTCCACAAAATTTGGAAAATGGAACTTTTGTTTTCTACTAGAGGAACCCTGTAGCTCACCTGACACATATCTACCAATAAACCTCTGGGGGTTTATGCATTGTCCTCCTTCATGTAAACTAGGATCACTATAAGGGGGATTTGAACCTGGGTCTTCCTTGTCTCAATAATTTCACGAACTTTAAATTAACCATTTGAGTTTCCCCCTAGGGAAAAAAAATGGTGCTTATTCACATGGAAGCAATGAAAAACGTTTTATGATGCATATAATAGACACAACACTTCTTATTCCACTATGGTGTAACTCTTCTCTATTGGAAATGGTTTTCTATTGAAAAAAATGGATGGTAATCATGTCTATCATTTTCCTAAGATAGGTAAAATCTAATCACAATCCCTAAACATTCCACATGGAAATAAAAATTGTGTTTCAAAATGTGACATGTGGAAAACTGTGATATGGGTCAAAACCATTGTCCCAAACACTTTTGTTATTTTTTCAATCACGTTGTTAAACTTATCGTGATGATTATCAACCATTGGTTCAAAACATTAGTAATTGCTAGATTTCGTCTATGGGTGAATGCATGAAGATGTGTTACAATTTTGGCCAAATGTACCGACGAAACTTCAAATTTTTCTCTTTTCTTGAATTGAAGCACACAAAATTCATATAAGCATTGTGAATTTTGATTTATAGTAAAAAGACAATATGTGGAGAATATTTTTATTTTCCTAAAGATATTTTTTGCAAAAAAAATTAGTGTCATATCATCTCTCAATTTTTCATAAAATGCATTACTTGTCCTTGCAGTTTTTCCCACATCTTAAGAGGTATGCTTGTGTTCTTTAAATAAATTGAAAAACTACGAGTACCCTTTTGAAGAGGACTCATAAACAAAGATAGTGGTATTTTTTGAAATTTTTCATTATGTGTATTTTATGTTATTGAATTTTTATTCATCCCCTTTGAAATTGTCCAAAACAAAATTCAAGCGTTATGTTTAAATGAAATTATATGATAAATATCATATGAATTCGAAAGTTTCAAACTCATATGCAATTGGATAGAGGATTCTTTCATAAATCTAACAGGATAGACTCTACCACTTAAGGACAATTCTGCCCTAAATCCGCTAGGCTAAAAAATGTGGTTGCAAAGAAATTTGTAGAAGGGGTGTTGAAACTATGATATTGAGGACCTCAGGAGCTTGATCGAGTGCTTAAATTAAAAATTAAAATTGATCGATAGAGTGTTAAAGAAACCCTCAATTGAGTTGTATAGGTGCTTAACCAGTGGCTCGATAAAGGCAATATCTCGATCAATCCATTAAAAGGCTACCCACCACCAAGCACCTACCAATTTTTATTAATGTTATTTATGTAAAATAGTATGTCTTAAGGTTAGATTGAGCCTCTGTTGTTAGCCCAAAACAAATAAAATAGCCTAAACTCGAATGTAAGAAACTAACAACAAACATTCATTCATAGATAAATATGATAGCGTGAAAATTACACAAGGATTCACAATAAACATGGGAAATTCGAGATTTGGATCTAGAAAAGGAAAGAAATTGCCATCCATGGAGGAAATGCGAGCAAAAACTAGAGAAAGATGAGAAACAAATGTGAGACATTCAGAGAACAAGAAGATCATGCAATTCAAGAAATTCATGCAAATACATGTAATTCAAATTGTCTCACTTCTCATATTACTTGCTCCATATTGTACACATTAGGAGATATGATTGGAAACCATAAATAATTGGAGAATGAAAAAATAAAACTAAGATAAATAAGCATTGAAAGTAATACCATGTAGTTAAAAATAGAGATGTAACAACAAATAAACAAAACCACTTGAAACCATGAAAATCATTGAAAACCACTTGAAACCATGAAAATTATTGAAAACCACTTGAAACCATGCAAATTATTTAAAACGACTTGAAACCACGGTTTATTAGAATTTTTTGAAACCACTTGAATTGGAAATTATGAACCACTTTCGAATTGTAATGGTTTCGGATAACCCACAAAAACTAAGGATATTATTTAACGAAAAAAAAACATTGTAACACATTTTCCATATATTAGTTACATGACTTACAATTCATGGAAGTTTTTTTACAAGAGATATTAGCAAGAATGGTTGTCACTTAGGTGCTACAAAACCTATAAACATTAGTTTGAATAATGTTTGATATACTTGTAGGAGTTAAAAGAGAGAAAATGTGTCAAGATCTAGAAGGAGAAAAAATATCCCACTTTCCAATGTGCATGTTGAGAAGACATTCTTTTTTAAACATAGATAAAAACTTTAAATTTTCATAATATTCATCATCATATATAACATCTAATGGTTCCTTGAATCCTAAGTGATTATCCCTACCTTGAACTTGAATTTATAACAATGATGATAACAATGTATATTCATTGTTGATAAGACCTTGAAGCATGTTCCTTGTTCTCTAAACCCATTAAAATCTCTATCTCTTGATTTCATTTTGTTTCCTTGTCAACAATATCGTTGGCTTTCTCATACTTCTCATCCCAGATTTCTTCCATTTTTTATACGAATTGTGTGATTCTCTGTATTTATGATAATTTATTCCTTTAAGAAAGTTATTCTTACTTTTTTTTTTTATGGTAATTTTAGTTACACATTTTGAAACGTTAAATGATATGGTGCTTCTAATGAAGAAAGTTTTTTATAACTAATTTGATTTTGTACAACAGGCTTTCAAATATTAAAATACTTAAAAACTAGTTGAATAGGTTGCTTATTGTATCATGAAGTGTGCATTTATGTACTCTATCGATTTTTTGTCACAAATTATCTTATAGTTGATTAAATTATCTTATCTTAGAATAACATGAGACACATGCTTGGCCTTGCTAAGAATATCACCATATTCAAAATATACTTCAAAGCTTGATGGTCCACAAGAAAGTGGAAAACGAAACTATTTTTTTGTACTAGAGGAACCAAATAGCCCACCTAACACATAACTACTAGTAAACCTCTGGGGTTTTATGCGTTGTCCTCCTTCTTGTAAATTGGGCTCACTAATGGGGGTGTTTGAAACTAGGTCTTCCTTGTATCAACAATTTCACGAACCTTAAATTAACCATTTGAATTTCAACCTACGGAAAAAATGGTACTTATTCACATAAAGCAATGGAAAACCTTTTATGATGCATATAATAGACACATCACTTCTTTCTCCACTATGGAGTAACTCTTCTCTATTGGAAATGGTTTGATATTGAAAAAAATGGATGGTACACAACCCCATCCTTTGCCTATGATAGGTAAAATCTAATCACAATCCCTAAATATTCCACATGGAAATAAAAATTGTATTTCAAAACGTGACATGCAACAAACTGTGATATGGGCCAAAACCATTATATCAAAGACTTTTACTATTTTTTTAATAAAATTGCTAAAATTACTCATGGGGGCTTCACAGGGGGAGTTTTATCCTACCACATGGGTTCATATTGAGGGATATATATCGAGGAAAAAATGACATAATATATTGGGAGATATATAGGGGGTAAATAGTTTTTATTGTGGCAAATATAAAAAATGGAGCTTAAAGTTAATGAAAAACTATAAAGGAGTATAAAAAATGTTAATGAAAAAATGGATACCTACAATATCTAGTGAAAGTAGGGTTTTTTTTTAAATGGGAAGTTGTATTGGGTTCATATTGGTAGGGGGTTAAATAATGTGATTTTTATAGGGGTTTTCCAATATGTAATCAAATTAAGGGTATTGTTTAATACACCATGAACGCACGTGATATGTAAGAGGTTTACTGAGTGAATCCCTCGTGAAATTACTATGATTATTACGAACAATTGTTTCAAAACATTAGGATTCACTAGGTTTGGTCTATGGGTGAATGCATGAAGATGGGTTACAATTTTGGTCCAAACGTGGCGATGAAATTTCAAGTTTTTCCTCTTTTATCGAATTGAAGCACTCAAAATTCACATAAGAATTGTGAATTTTGTTTTGTAGTAAAAATAAAATACGTTGATAATTGGTTTGTTGTCCTAATGATATTTTTTGCAAAAACATTAGTGTCATATAATGTTTCAATTTTTCATTAAATGCTACACTTGTCCTTGCAAAATTTTTCACATCTTAACAGGTATGCGTGTGTTGACGTAACATAACATGGTCTAAAATGTGTATATATATATATATATATATATATATATATTGTCAGGCCAAGCAGTAACTCCTCCAAATCAATTCATATTTTATTCCTTCGGGTTGGTCTTTATTATATACATGAGGGGGAGACTGTGCACTTCATCTCTTGATGACTATTCATATTTCTTATTATTTATTTACATCAAGTGTATTTATTCACCCAATCGTGATGATTAGGTGTCAACATTCCCCCCCTTAATTTGAAGGGATGTTGGTGAGTCCAAGCATCGTTCTGAATCGTTCAAGCTTTTCTCTTCCAAGTGCTTTGGTGAAGATGTCTGTAATTCGCTCATTAGTGGAACAATGGCAGAGATGGATTGTTTTGGCCTCAACATGATGTTGAATCAGATGATGATCTGATAATCACCCTTGAGTGATATCAGTTAAAGAATTATTGAATGAAGGTATTACAGACTCATCTGTTGGTGTGTGTCTATGTTATTTTAGGCAATGGATCGATCAGATTGCAAAATACACAGACACTGGAGAATAGAAAACAACAGAGGAACACAGTAAGCAAATACAAGAACACAACAATTAATAAGGAGTTCACCCCATCCTCTAGGGCTACGTCTCCGGTCCAGTTTTCAATGGTGGCCTTCTTTTATTGTGTCTTTAAGCAGAGAATTACGATGATGAGCTCAACTTGAGTCTCCTAAAACAGAAAAATGTTTGGTAGGGTGGTTCTTGGATTCCCCAAGCCATTAGAGTGCACAAACTCTTTTCCTTACCAGCTCTTGACCTCTCTGGTCTTCAATGGGAGGAGCCCAATATGGTACTCGATTCTCAATAGATACCCTCAGGGATGGCTTGAACCTCTCAAGCTTTCTGGTGCTCGATGCTGCCTGCGGTCAGCTCGGCCCTCTGTCTTTTTGCTTTTTGCGTCACTGTCTCTTCTTTTCTCTGTCTTCGTTATCTTCTTCTCTTCGATGTCCTCTTGGTGTCCTCTCTCTATTCATGGCTTTAAAGGCAATCAAGCTCATGGCTGCTTGCTTCCTCTTCCGCTCCCGTCGAATCTCTTGCTGCTACTCGCTTGTGGTTCCCTGTCTTGGCATCAACATCAATGACTTCATAGGGAGTGGCCACTTGTCCTCTTGCAAACTGCACCAACTTTTCCTCGTTAGTTCAGTTTTTCAGTTACACTGTGGAATGAGTCATCTGCCAACCCAACGGTCAAATCAGACCTCAAATCCCTATAGATCACGGCTTAATCCACTATCAAATCTGGTTCTTTCATTTGGTGCGTTCTTAGTCGTTAGATCTAGAGCCCCCAGATCCAACGTTATTCACTCATTTCGCGCGGTTGAGTTTCTCGACCATTAGTGTGCGATGAGCAGTGGTTTTCTCTCTCCTCCGCATGCCACACGCTGGGCGCTGAATGGAATCGCTCGTTTTTTTCCAAATTTGCTTACCGCCCAAGGGTGCCCCCGATATACTACTAGTTTTGGAGCGCGGGTCTCGACTTTAGCCTTTAGCGCTTTCCCCATAGTTTTCCCTACTTCCATGCGACCGAGCGCTTCGGGGCCTTTCCTTTTTGAGGGGTTTTTCCCCACCGATGTGCTAATCACACATCAAAAACAACCTCCTTTTCCCGATCTGGGCTTCCCAGGTGCCAGTTTCGCCTCCTGCACAGTCTCCATGGGCCTCGGTTAGCGCGCTTTGATCGAGGTCCTCATCATTCCTCGCTAGCTGCCAACTGCCACTGTTCAAAGGTCTTTCTGATTGCTCTGTGGTCTTGAATTCGAAGTTCTGTCCTGATTTGATATAGTCATGGTGCTATGATAATCTTCATGGATCCAATTCAGATCACGACCTTCCCACTTAAAAGGCTTTTGGACCACCAAAAGTTGGTTTCCAAGCATCGACTAAGTGAGGGTATTGTTGTCTCACTTGTCAAATCTTGATCCACTTTGCACTGCTTGGCTTTGAACCCTTGAGCCCTACTCTAAGGTACTCAACATATCCTCTGCGCATTGTCCTCACCTTCCTGTCCAGAACTATATCTTCCTACAATTCATTAAGATATTTAGGTAGAACGTCATCAATAGAAGGTAATTGACTCTGCTCTTAGGGATCCTCAATTAGTGAGGGTTCAAAAAATCTCAAGAAATCTGCGTTTACGACTGAGTAGATGTGCATGTAAGCTGGTAAATCAAGGTGAAAAGCATTCTCACCAATCTTCTCAAGTATTTTGAAAGGTCCATACCTGATAGGCTTTAACTTTTTACCTTCACCTTGCATCCTGTCCTTGTTGATATACAGCCAGACTTGGTCACCAACTTTGAAACTATGCTCCATCCGATGCTTGTCATTCCTTGCCTTGTATTTGGCTTGGCCCTTTTCCAGTTGTTCCTGTACTGCCTGGTGGATCTCCTGGATTTATTCAATGAACCTAGTTGCCCCGTCCACATCACCGTGTCCATCAACTGTGGTATCTTTACCAAAGACAAAATCCAAAGGAGACCTTGGTGTGAAACCAAAACAGGTCTCAAAAGGAGATCTCTATGTAGAATAATGTTTTGCTCTGTTGTAATCATGTTTCACATAACACAAATGTTCATCCCAAAGCTTAGGATGTTTGCTGCAATATCCTTTGAGTAACTGGATCACTGTCTTGTTAACTACTTTTGTCTAGCCATTAGTTTGTGGATGAAAAGCTGTGCTTTTCTTCAGTTTGTTGTCCATCAATTCCCACAGACTTGACCAAAACGTCCCCACAAATCGGGTGTCTTGATTAGATACAATGGAAGTGGGTAATCCAAAATGAACCCATACACGTTCAAAGAATAGTCTTGCAGTTTGTTCAGCTGTAATTTGTTTATCAGAAGGTATCAAAATACACATTTTGCTGAACCTATCCACAACAACATATATATAATCATGACCTTTCCTAGATTTCGGTAGTCCTCCAACAAAATCCATGGAAACACTTTCCCAAGGGTGAGAAGGTACCGGTAATGGAGGGTACAAGCCTAGTTTTCTGTTGTTGGGCTTGCTTTTAGCACACATAGTACACCCTCTTACATATCTAGAAACCGTCTCATTCTTTTTTGGCCAATAACACAATCTTTGTAGTTGTGCAACTATTTTACTTACCCCAAAGTGACCTGATATTAGAGAAGTGTGTGCTTCTCTAATTATCTTTACTCTCTCAGTTTGTGGAATGCATAACTTCCCACAATGGTATAAGTGTCGGTCCTTTACATGATAGTCCAATTCTTCTATTCTTTTGCCTTGACTTAAGGTTGCATATACATCTTTAAAGTCTATATCTTGAGCATATTGTTCAAATATAGCTTTCATGTGGCACATAATTATGCTTAATTGTAGTAGATGCATTTATAATGGGTCCAGATAACATGTTTGCAACTTTATTGTAGAAAACCCATCCATCTATAGTGTCGTGATTGCTGCAACTTAGTTTGGGAGTGTAGATATTGAAGTGGTTGATGATCAGTATGTATTACTGTCTCTTTGCCCATTAAGTAATGTTTCCACTTCTTCACACTTTGAACTAATGCATACAATTCTTTATCATATGTAGGATAGTTAACTACTGCAGGATTAAAAGTCTCATAATAATAACATATGGGTTTACCATGTTGTGTCAACACTGCTCCCATGGCATAGTCACTGGCATCTGTTTGGATCTTAAATGGTCTTTGAAGATCAGGCAGTGCTAGTATAGGTGATGTACTAATATTTTCTTTCAAGGTGTCGAAGGCTTTCTGATGTTTGCCTCCCCACAGAAACACCTTGTTCAATCCTGTTAAAGCATGTAAGGGAGCTGCAATTGAGGAAAAGTTAGAAATTAACTTCCTCCAATATTGTGCTGCCCCTAAGAAGCTTCTCACTTCTATAGCTGACTTGGGTTTAGGCCAGTTTACAATGACTTCCACCTTAGAGGGATCTATCTTCAATTCACCACCCCCTACTATATGACCCAAATAATTCAGATATGTTTTGCCAAATTCACATTTTGAGAGTTTAACATGAATTTTTTCTCTTTTCAAAATATCTAGTGTCTTCTTAACATGCTTTAGGTGTTCTTCCCATGTTTTACTAAAAATAAGAATGTCATCCAGATACACAATAACAAAATCATCAAGAAAAGGTCTGAGTACATCATTCATTAATCTCATGAAAGTAGCAGGAGCATTAGTTAAGCCAAAAGGCATAACCAGCCACTCATACAATCCATGCTTTGTTTTCAAAGTAGTCTTCCATGCATCTTGTTCTGCACCTTTGACCTAATGGTATTTACTATGCAAGTCTAGCTTGGTGAAATAAACAACTTCTTTCAATTGATCTAAAAGATCATCTACACGAGGAAGGGGATAACGATTTTTTATTGTTATCTTATTGAGTGCTTGCTAATCAATGCACATTCTCCATGAGCCATCTTTCTTTCTCACCAAAACGATTGGTGACCCACATGGTGATGTGTTAGGCCTGATGAATCCCTTCTCGAGCAACTCCTACACCTACTTCTTGATTTCAGCATTCTCTAAAGCAGACAACCTGTACATTCCAATGTTAGGAAATGGAGCATTTTGCTGCAAAATAATATCATGTACTATTTTCTTTTTGGGTGGCATACCTTTAGGTTCTTGAAACAAGATATCATACTCTGAAACAACCTTTTCTAAATGAGCTTGTTGTTTAGCATTACAGCCCTCAAATACATTGGTTTTATTAGGTTTCTTTTCCTTTACAACCATTAGTAACAATTGTTTGCATGAATTCATCATTCTTTTCATCTGCCCTGAGTTTATGAGAGTATAATTATTCTTTAGCTTATGAGCTCTTACAAAGTATTCGATTCCATCTTTGACAAGTAGATATTTGTTTTCAGCTCTATAGAAAATAGCTTTTCTATGATACAAGTAAGGACTTCCTAAAACAATTCCACATATATCCAAAGGAATTATGTCTAACTTAACCTCATCTACAAATGCTGACCCAAAAGAAAACTTGAGTTTGCACTGTCTAGTCACTTGTAGTTGTGCTTTATCATTCAACCATCCTAATGGTATGGTTTCTTGTGAGGTGTAGTTGCTAATCCCAATTTATTTACAATTGCTTTAGAAATTAAATTTACTTGTGAGCCACTATCTAACAAAGTATCAATCTTTTGATGTTTGGAAATAACTCAAATATGGAAAAGCTCATGTCTTTTTCTCTCATTTTCTTCATCAGTAATAGATTGTACAAAATTACTAGTAGATGCTTCAGAATTCTTAACTTTTATACCTGTGGCTGCAATGGTTGTTTCATCTCCCGAGTCTGACCCCAAATATTTCTGAATAGCTGCAACAGTCTTCTTCTTCTTGCCCTCGAACTTCGTAGGTCTCAGCTCTGGATGCAGAATCCAACAATGCTCATCATCATGCCCATCCTTTTTACAGTGATTGCATGAGGCTTTGTTTTTCTGTGCAATGTTAGCCTTCCTTGCTTTCCACTTCTTCTTTCTTTTCTCCTTGCTCTTGCTTGCAGTGGGTTGGGATGGTCCCTTAACTTCTAGATTTCCATTCTTTCCTCTAGCTTCTAGATGAGTAGCTTGTATAGATACCTCATCTATACTAGTGGAATTAAACATGAGGATGGTGTGCCTCATGTAGCTGTGTAGACAACCAATGTACTTCAATAGAGTCTCTGGTGAGTCTAATGAGATTCCTAGAATCAATGCTCTCTTTCTAAATTCCTGAGTGTACCCTTGCACACTTTTCCCTTTTAACTGTCGAAGAGTTTGCCAACTCATCATGGCTTGTTGCATGTAGGCCAATGGATAGAACTGCTTTTTTATTGCAGACACAAATTCACTCTAGACAGAGATAGTCTTACCATGTCTTTTCATGTCAGCTTGGGTTCTACCTTCCTACCAAACCAAGGCAGTGCCTCCTAGGCATAGGCTTGCCATCTGAATCTTTCTCTTGTCTGAGTCGGTGTTCTGTACTTTGCAATACACATCAATTTGTCTAATCCAATTGTCCAAATTTTTTGCATTTAACTCTCCATCATATATAGGCAAATCAAATTTAACATCTAGCTTGACCAAAGATGCTTTCTTGTTATGTACAGGGTTGTTATGAGGTGTGAGAAAGATTTCCTCTTTCCCTTTTCCTTTGGAGTGGTCATGGAAGTGAGACTCATCTTCTCCTTTGTCTTGTTTAGAGCCTGATGAATCTTCATCCTTATGTTTTCTAAAGTCCCTATACATTTCTTCTACCATGGACCTTATGGCTAGGAAACTTTCTATGAATTGAGGGTTTGGCCCCATAAAACCTTCCTCTGACATTGTCTTCCGAGGATAGACTCTCCCAATTTCAGGATTAGTTTTGACCAACTCTCCCTCTCCTAATTTGAGCTTTGATCTAGTGAGCATTCACAACTAAACCAACACAAGCTTGTCTAACCTTACAGCCTAGAGCTCTGATACCACTTGGTCTAATAATCACCCTTGAGTGATCTCAGTTAAAGAATTATTGAATGAAGGTATTACAGACTCATGTGTTGGTGTGTGTCTATGTTATTTTAGGCAACAGATCGATCAGATTGCAAAATACACAGACACTAGAGAAAGGAAAACAATAGAGAAACATAGTAAGCAAATACAAGAACACAACAATTAATAAGGAGTTCACCCTATCCTCCAGGGCTACGTCTCCGGTCCAGTTTTCAGTGGTGGCCTTCTTTTATTGTGTCTTTAAGCAGAGAATTACAATGAGGAGCTCAAATTGAGTCTCCTGAAATAAAACAATGTTTGGTAGGGTGGTTCTTGGATTCCCCAAGCCACTAGAGTGCACAAACTCTTTTCCTTACCAGCTCTTGACCTCTCTGGTCTTTAATGGGAGGAGCCCAATATGGTACTCGATTCTCGACAGATCCCCTCAGGGATGGCTTGAACCTCTCAAGCTCTCTGGTGCTCGACGCTGCCTGTGGTCAGCTCGGCCCTCTTTCTTCTTGCTTTTTTCTTCACTGCCTCTTCCTTTCTTTGTCTTCGTTATCTTCTTCTCTTTGACATCCTCTTGGTGTCCTCTCTCTTTTCATGGCTTTAAAGCCAATCAATCTCATGGTTGCTCGCTTCCTCTTCCACTCTCGTTGGATCGCTTGCTACTGCTCGCATGGGGTTCCGTGTCTCGGTGTCAGCATCAATGGCTTCACAGGGAGTGGCCACTTGTCCTCTTGCGAACTGCACCAGCTTTTCCTCATCGGTTTGGTTTTTCGGTTACACTGTGGAATGAGTCATCTGCCAACCTGGCAGTCAAATCAAACCTCAAATCCCTATAGATCGTGGCTCAATCCCCTATCAAATTTGGTTCTTTCATCAAGCGCATTCTTAGCCGTTAGATATGGAGCCCCCAGATCCAACGTCATTCACTCATTTCGCGCGGTTGACTTGCTCGACCATTAGCGTGTGATGAGCGGTGGTTTTCTCTCTCCTTTTCCTGCCACGCGTCGGGTGCTGAATGGAATCACTCGTTTTTCTCCAAATCCGCTTACTGCCCAAGGGTGCCCCCGATATACTGCTAGTTTTGGAGCGTGTGTCTCGCCTTTAGCCTTTAGTGCTTTCCCCACGGTTTTCCCGGCTTCCATGCGATTGAGCGCTTCAGGGCCTTTCCTCTTCAAGGGGTTTTTCCCAATGATGCGCGATTAGCGCTAAGCGCATCAGAAACAACCTCCATTTCCCTATCCGAGCTTCCTAGGTGCCATTTTCTCCTCCTGTGCAGTCTCCATGGGCCTCGGTCAGTGCGCTTTGACTGAGGTCCTTGTTGTTCCTCGTTGGCTGCCAACTACCACTGTTTAGAGGTCTTTCTGATTGCTCTGTGCTCTTCAATTCGAAGTTTTGTCCTGATTTAATACAGTCATGGCGTTGTGATAATCTTCATGGATCCAATTCGCATCAGATGATATTTAGTATTAATGTTCTTCGTTCGATCATGGAACTTTGGGTTCTTTGCCAACTTTATTGCCGAGGTATTGTCAATCATGAGTGGAGTCGATTGTTCTTGTTTTACCTACAAATATTCAAGAATTTTCCTAAGCCACACAATTTCTTTTGTTGCCTCAGCTGTTGCCACATATTCTGCTTCTGTTGTGGAATCTATTGGAACTGATTGTTTGCGCTATATCCAGGAGATAGCTCCTCATCCAAGACTCATAGCATAACCAGAAGTAGATACCCGAGTTTCTTTGTCTCCATCGAAGTCTGAATCAGAGTATCCAATCAAGCTGAAGTCATCCACCTATGTATATTTGATTCCAAAGTCTTGAGTTCCCTTCAAGTACCTTAGAACTCTTTTTGCAGCAAACCAATGTCCCTCAGAAGGCTTTTGCATAAACATAGAGAGGATTCCAACAACAAATGTGATGTCTGGTCTGGTAGTAGTTAGGTAGTTGAGACTTCTTAC
This sequence comes from Pinus tabuliformis, assembly GCA_031772625.1. NCBI lineage: Eukaryota > Viridiplantae > Streptophyta > Pinopsida > Pinales > Pinaceae > Pinus > Pinus tabuliformis. The sequence goes on from CM062813.1 coordinate 226,504,479, forward strand.
AAGCTGTCTATAGTTGTTGAATCCTCAAATTATTTTCCTTCAATGGATGTGAGCTTTAAGTTTTGTTCTATTGGAGTAGTAAGAGGATTGCATTCTTTCATGCCAAACCTATTCAATAGATCTCCAATGTACTTCCTTTGAGAAAGAAATATGGACTTTGGATGTTGAGTTACTTCAATACCAAGATAGAAATGAACATAGCCCAAATCAGTCATTTCAAAACCTTTCCTCAATTCCTTTTTTATGGATGCAATATAGCTTTCATTGTTCCATGTCATCAAAAGATCATCTACATATACCACAAGATATACAATTGTTTTGCCAACTTTCTTGACAAATAAAGTTGCATCATCAAGATCATAATGTTTGAAATTGAGTTTCAGAAGATGCTCAGTTAGTTTCTCATACCAGGCTCGTGGTGGTTGTTTGAGGCCATACAAGGATTTCACAAGTTTTCATACTTTATGTTCATGTCCTTTCATAGCAAATTCTTCAGGCTGGGACATAAAAACATTCTCTTTTAGATCTCCATTCAGGAAAGCAGTTTTTACATCCATTTGATGGACTTTCCAACCGTTCTGAGCTACTAGGGCAAAGACTGTCCGGATGGTAACCCATTTTGCTGTGGGGGAAAAATTCTCCTCATAATCAACCCCTTCCTTTTGTGCAAAACCTTTTTCCACAAGCATGGCTTTGTGCTTGTCAAGTGAGCCATCAGCTTTACACTTGTTCTTCTAGATCCATTCACAACCAATTGGTTTGGTTCCTAATGGAGGATCAGCTAGCTTCCAAGTGCCATTCTTTATGAGGGCATCATACTCTTTTTGCTTCACTTCTTCCCATTCATCATGAGAAGCATCTTCTTTGAAGGAAGTTGGTTTGAAATCTATAGACAAATTCAATTCACAATCATAAGAGACATCCATATCAATAGGTGAATTAGAGTCATCTACATCACCTCCATTTTGCCGGTTTGAATTTCTAGTTCCTGTCTTTCCAACCTCATCAGGATGAACACTTTCAAGTGTCTTTGTCAGCCACTTTCGAGGACCTTTCTCAGATGGTCCACGCTGTTCCATTGATTGAGTTGGGACTGAATCAAGATTGAGTCTCCCAATTATATTAATCACATCACTTAAGGCATCATCCGTTGTTGGAGTTTCATACGGGGGAGAGAGTGGTTCAGAAGAAGATTCCACAGGTTGATCTAGTATAGGAATCCCCCCTTCAAGATGTGAAATATGATTATCAAATTCCTGAAATGATTTTGCATTTGCGAATCTATCCAAGCGATCAAGTTGCTGCTCAACAACATTGTCAGTTTTGGATGATTAAAGAAAGATTACATCTCTAGATACAACAAACTTTTTATTGACTTCATCATAGAAACGATATGCTTTGGAGGTGTTTGAATACCCCAGGAAGATACACTTACCGCTTCTTGCATAAAGTTTGTTTTTATGTACCTTTGGTATCAAGGCATAACAGGTGGAACTAAAGACCCTGAGATGCTTTACTGAAGGAACATGGCCATACCACATTTCATATGGAGTGTTGTTTCTAATAGCATTAGATGGACATCTATTCTTTATATATACAACACATAGAACTGCATAAGCCCAAAACATCAACTTTACATTTTTGAAAAACATCATGGAGCGTACCATATTTAAGATTGTCCTATTCATTCTTTCAGCTACACCATTCTGTTGGGGATTATAAAGCACAATGGTTTGATGTTTGATCCCATGTTGGCAAAGATAGTTTCAAATTCATTTGAAGTGTATTCTTTTCCATTATCAGTGCGAATATATCAAATATGAGATTGTGCATGATTTTCAATCCATGTATGAAAGTTCTTGAATGTTTGAAAGGCATCAGATTTGTTCTTCAATAAATAAACCCAACACATTCTGGTGTAGTCATCAATAAATGTCATCATATATTTATTTCCATTTGCAGAAGGAACAGGCATTCGACCCCATAAATATGAATGAATGAGTTCGAGTTTTCTATGTGCTCTTCAATGTGAATCATTAAAAGACTATTTGCTATGCTTTCCTAGAATGCAAGCATCACATTGCTTAAGTCTCCTAGGAATTATAGGCAAACCAAAAACACCATTTTTCTTTAACAAGCGGAGGTTGTCATAGTTCAAATGTCCAAATCTAGCATGCCATAATAAAATTTATGGAAGTGTACCTTCTTCATAATGAGAATTATATGAGAAATGTCGTGCACGAGCAGAGGTACCTTGTAGTTTGAGAAGCCTTTCTTCTTCTATTCCCCTCATGACAAGTGAGTGGTCAAATGCTTTTCTCACCTCAATATTTCCATCAAACATATGAATGGAGTGACCTTTCTGGCGAATGTGGACCAAGGACAGCAAGTTTCTCTTTAGCTGTGGGAGATATAGAACATGATGCAGAAGGAAGTCTAGAAGACTAGGGAATTTGAGCCTAATTGTGCCAACCCTTGATGGCTTGATTTTTGATTGGTTTGCAAAGTATACTGCTCCATCAACATTGTCAGTAAATTCTTCAAAAAAATCTTTTCTATGAGTCATGTGGCAAGTTGCTCTTGAATCAAGCAACCAATCATTTTTCCAAGAAGCAAGTGAAGCATGAAATAAGTATTCATTTACTCCAATATTACAGTGTGCCACAACATAATGAGTGGATTCAGGTGCTTTACCTTTGTCTGTGTCATTAGTTTTACCTTTGGGTTGATTTCTTTGCTGCTCAATTTTGTCCCAATGTATTTTGCCTGTAGAGGCATCATGTGATCCATTTCTTTTGTAGTGTATGCAGTGCAAATTTGACTTTTCTCCTTGAGAGTGTCTGCCTCCCTGCCTCTGAAATATCTTCCTCTTCTGCTTCAATCACCTCTTCCTCTAGAAGAATCTTGAGCAGGATTGTTTTCTTTATGAGCAAGGCACGCAGCCTCTTCAGAAGATTCAGGGGTTGTCTTCTTTCCAGAAGCTTTCTCTCTTTCAGCAATTTTTTTCACAAGAGAGTCAAAGGTAATATCTTTGAGATTTCCATTTGCTTGCAATGACTCAAGGTAATTGGAGTAAGTAGAATAAAGTGCCTTGAGAAAAGCGATAAGAGGAATATCCAATTCAACCTTAATGGCTTTGATATCATGCATTATAGATTTTACTTCGGATGCAAGAGCAAGAGGATCATTATTTTGCAATTCAGGAGTGAAGAGTTTAATCATGAGTTGAACAACTTCAAGTGTAGAATCAGAGTCATAGAGTTCTTTCAGCTTTTGTAAGGCTTTGAAAGTAGTTGAAAATGGTGAAATGCGGCGACTCACCTCTTCACTTACAGATGCTGCAATTAATGCGTAGGCTTTTTTGTTCTTATTTTCCCAAATGGCGAAATCTTTGTTTGAGGTAGGCTGTTCTAGTTCTTTGTCTTCGTCTCCAACACATAATCCTTTCCACAACTCATTGAAAATGAGGGTATGTTAATCTTCCGGGACCACTCAGGATAGTTCTCCTTTCCATTGAGAGCTACTCACACAATATATATGATTGAATGCATTCAAAAATTTGTCAATGATTGACCAAAATTGACAATACCGGAAGAACTATAATTCCAAGATAGTGAGACAATGAAACAATGCGGCTTTACATGTACCAAAATAGTGGCTTTATATACCAAAAGCAATGGCTTTATATGTACCAAAACAATGGATTTATATACCAAAAATAGTGGCTTTATATATATTAGCATGGTCTACATGAAGCGAACTTAGATTTTAATATTAAAATTTTATTTTTTATACAAAATTACATTTTTTTAATTATTTTTTGAAGTTGGTGAAGTAATACTTCAATTGACTTTTGGAGACACATGTGTTCACGTAATATTTCTTCAACTCTTTAAATAAATTTAATAGCAAAGAGTACCCTTTTCAAGAGGACTCGTAAATAAAGATAGTGGTATTTTTTGAATTCTTTGAATTTTGTGTATTTTATGTTATTTAATTTCTATTCATCACCATTCAAATTGTCCAAAAAAATTTAAGCGTTATGTTTAGAAGAAATTAGATGAAAAATATCATATGAATTTGAAAGTGTCAAACTCATATGTCATTGGATAGAGGATTCTTTCAAAAATCCAACATGATAAACTCTACCACTTAAGGACAAATTCTTCCCTAAAGCCCCATGGTACAAAATTGGGTTGCAGAGAAATTTGTAGAAGGGGTGCTTAAACTATGATATTGAGCACCCAAGCAGCTCAATCGAGAACTTGAAATAAAAATTCAAATTACTCAATCGAGAATTAAAGAAACCCTCGAATGAGCCGTATACGTGATTAAACAGTGGCTCGATTAAGGCTGTAGCTCAATCGAGCCATTAAAAGGCTACCCACCACCAACCCCCTACCAACTTTTATTAATGTTATTTATGTAAAATGTTGTGTCTCAAGGGGTCGATTGAGCCTTTGTTGTCAGCCCAAAAGAAACAAAATATTCTAAATTTGAATGTAAAAAATAACAATAAACATTCATTCATTCACAAGGATTTGAAATATCAAAGCGTGAAAATTACACAAGTACTCACAACAAGCATAGGAAATTCGAGATTTGGATCTAGAAAAGGAAGAAATTGCCATCCATAGAGGAAATGCAAGAAAAAGCTAGAGAAAGGATGAGAAAAAAATGCTAGACATTGGGATAAAAGATCATGCAATTCAAGAAATTCATGCAAATAAATGTAATTCAAATTGTCTCACTTCTCATATTACTTTCTCCAGATTGTATGTATTAGGAAATATGATTGAAAACCAGAAACAATTGGATAATGAAATAATAAAACTAAGATAAAATAAGCATTGAAAGTAATTCCATGTAGTTAGAAACACAGATGTAATAACAACTAAAGAAAACCACTTGAAACCATGAAGATGATTGAAAACCATTTGAAACGATACAAATTATTGAAAACCACTTGAAACCATGCAAATTATTTAAAACTACTCGAAACCATGGTTTATTGGGATATTTTTAAATCACTTGAATTCATGCAAATTATGAACCACTTTCGAATTGTAATGGTTTAGGATAACACACAAAAACAAAGGATGTGATTTAAACGAAGAAAAACATTGTAATATAATTGCCATTTATTATTTACATGACTTACAATCCATGGAATTTTTTTTACAAGAGGGATTAGCGAAAATGGTTGCACATAGGTGCTACAAAACCTATAAGACTTTGTTTGATTAATGTTTGATATCCTTGTATGAGTTAAAAGTAAAAAATATCCCACCTTCCAATGTGCATGTTGAGAAGACATTTTTTGTTAAACATAGATAAAAACATTAATTTTTCATAACATTCATCATCATATATAACATCTAATGGTTCCTTGAATACTAAGTGATGATCCCTACCTTGCACTTGAACTTGTAACAATGATGATAACAATGTATATTCATTGTTGATTAGACCTTGAAGCATATTCCTTCTTCTCTAAATCCACTAAAACCTCAATCTCTTGATTCATTTTTTCTTCCTTATCAACGATTTTGTTGGCTTTCTCATAGTTCTCATCCCACATTTCATCCAATTTTCATATGGAATTATGAAATTCTCTATAGCTATGATAAGTTCTTCCTTCAATAAAGTTATTCTTACTAGTGTTTTATGGTAATTTTAGTTGCACATTTTGAAATGCTAAATGATATGGTGCTTCCAATGAAGAAAAAGTTTTCTAACTAAATTGATTTTGTATATTAGGATTTCAAATATTAAAATACTTAAAAACTAGTTAAAGAGGTTCCTTATTGTCTCATGGAGTGTGTATTTATGTACTGTATGGTTTTTTTGTCACAAATTATCTTCTAGTTGATTAAATTTGTATAAATTTATAGATATATTTTTTGTTTTCTCTCATGAAATAAACTTCGCCCTTAAATTTGGTAATCACTAGCTTGATTTTTCAAGAGTCTCTCATTCTCTCAAATTCAAAAGATTCACCATATCATTAAATTCTAAGTAATAATTTCCTTTGAAATACATATTTATACTTCCTTTATAAGAATTTAAACTTAATTTCTATTAGTATTTTTTTCAACAACCTTGCAAATTATTATATAATATCTTCTTAATCAATTTTCCTAGAACTTCATCCTATTCTCATTTTTGAGACACTCTCTTTGGTTTCTTTAGTAAACTCTCCAAATCTTCTAATTTTATTCCTAACACCTATTTTTTTTTAATCACTTAATCTAGTTCATTCACTTCTCACAATCCCTTTTACTTGACATTGGATTTAAATAATTTAAATGTTTGGGAAATGAGATATATGAACAAAAATATAATACCATCCTTGTTACAGTAGGGATCACTTTTAGTTGGGATTTATATAACCTTTTGAATAAATGGAAAATTGTTGTTAAGAAGAAGTAATTTTGGAAAAGGTCTTGAAATGCTTCACTTGGTAAATGTTATTTATTGTGAAACCAAACAAACTTTCAAACCTACATTCACTAGTAAAAGTTTGGGGTTATATCTAACAATAGATCACCTTTATCATACACCGTTCAATCCTATACCCAAATGGTCTTAATATTTTTCATTTCTTAAACATGTTTTGGGAGGAGAGTGAAGAGAGATTATCGATTATGGAACTAGATTACTTGGGAAATAGGTATATATTGACAATTCAGTCTCTAATTTCCCTAATTTTATTGTTAACACCTATTCTCTTTAAATTTTTTTTCTTTGTCCTTGTTCTCACAATCGCTTTTAGTTGGCATTGGATATTAATTCAAATGTTTGGTGAATGAGATGTATAAAAAAAATATAACACCATCTGTGTTATAGAGATGAATTTTAAAACTAATGATCATTAGGAAACCAATCATTAACAATGTCTTCATCAGTGACTTACGGAATATTGAACATTAAACCAATGAAAGCCAATAATTTCTTAGAATTTGAAATTACGAAATTTCAAATGAAACTCTTATAAGATAAGAATCCATTTTTATTACTTACCCCTAATGATCTTATGACCAAGAATGTGCTCCATGGGGTTGGAATTTGCAATGAATAAGTTTTTTTGCAAGAGTATGTAATGCCATAATTTTTGGAAAGCATGAAAAACTACTAGTGTTAACTTCTTAACTTGTGAATAACAAAGTTTGGGTCCAACAAGATCTTTGAGAATATAACAGATCATGTGTTTCTTTCGCATATCATCTTATTTAACAGGCATCATAATCTATGATGGATTTAGATGTCACAAGATAGAATAGAATATCTTAAATGTAACGAAAAAGTCCCAATGGTACTGTTGACATCAAGGAATTATTTAAGACAAAAAAGATATATGTGCTTGGTTATCTCATATGAAATGCATAGCCTTCTTCAATATGTGCATGGATCCCTCCATTGTCTCATCATAGTTGGGAACGAGTATGAAAGATTTTTTTGCCTCCCTTAGAAATTTTGAAGTTGGAGACCAAGAAGGAAGAAATTTAAAATTAACCTCAACCTTTAAGGGATATATAAGAGTCCCATACATGGACACAATAAAACCAAGTGAAATCCTAGACACGACACAAAAAATACACTTATGTGGGTTAAATTTTTTTTTATAGTATCAACATTGAGTAAAAATTTCTTGAATATGGACAGGATGATCCTCACACCATTGACATCAAGTACCAAAAGCATAAAGAAATGCCTCTATTGTCGATTTGATCTCATAGGAAAGAATACAACATGGCATGCTAGAAGTTGGCCCTAACATTTTTAAGACCAATTGACAAATTGTTATAAGACAATGTATCCCAATAATTAACAAAATTCATTTTGTGTCGATCCTCTTATTAGAGTTGTATTTGATTATGGCACAATAAGTCATTCCTACATGAGAGAACTAACCTTCGATGCATTCATCAATTATCTAGTTAGTGGATGGGGTTGGATAATTATGTTTTGGATATGCTTTGTTCAAATCTATTATAATCAACACACACAAATATTACCCTACTTTTTGGTGACTAAAATGAGAGTACATACTCATTCCATCAGGGAAACCAAATAAATGAAACCAACCTCAAGCAATTTCCTAACTTCATCCTTAATGGTAGCTTCCTTGTGAGGGTTCATTGGTCGAAACTTCTATTAAATAGGTTTTGGCATTGTCATACACCTTTATCTCATGTTCTAAAATTTGATGGTCAATACTTGACATTGCATTGTATGACCAAGAAAATACATCATGAAATTCAGTGAATAGGTGAGTGTATAGTTCAATTTCTTAAGGAAAATAGTTTGCATCTATTAGAATGTTTTGCAAGACATTTGGCTTTTTGGAAATGTTGATGGAAATTGTCTTTCAGATGTTTTCCAAGTTCATCTCAAAATAAACGTCATGTAGCCTGATGATGGGATTGGTGCCACTCAACATTGCTAAAGGAAACAATGTTCTTAAAATTGTCATCGATGTTTTCCAAGCAAGAGAAACTGAAGATGATCGATGGTGAAGCTCATCCCAAGGATGTTCCTAAATCAATATGGCCTCTAAGATGGCCTCATTAGAAGGCATCATAATATCAAGGAGGTTACAAGATGTGGACAACCGACAATGCTAGAGGGTAAAGAGTATTGATCAAGCTCCACATCCTATGGAGAATTGAATCATAATTAGCTAATGACAACTAGGTCGTTTGGTAGGCAATCTTGATCATTATGAATGTCATCTGTGTTTTATAAGAATCAACCTTTAATGTAGAGGGCACCACACAAAAATTGTAAGCCTCAAGATTTATTGTTAATAAAAAATATCATATTAATAAGTTTGATAATGTGAACCGTGTTTAGTGGAGAAAAAGAGAACATGCTTATTAGCTAAAAATCTTTAAACAACCCTATCCCAAAACTATCATAATGTTGTAAAGAGTCACCCACCCATGGTACAATTGTACCAACATAGGTACTTGTACCCGATACGTAGAAAACAAGTTGGTTGATAGTCGCCACATTTACTTTGTAAATGAAAAGCCTAAGCCTAGATTGTGGTATTAGATGGCACAATTGTTGGAGAACCAATAACCCGATGTGGACATTACACAAGTAGAAATGCCTTCATCCACAAGCGTTCAATGGATATGTTTCCCATTAATTATTACTTTAATTGGACCGTAATCCGTTGGAAAAGCCTGCGCTGACTTGAATCATCCACGATCGCTATTGGATGTCCAATGTAAATTGCCAGGCTTCTAAATTTCATTAAAAAGGAAGCCCCTATGTCTTTTTTTTCATGTCGCTTCTCTTTGCCACCCACATGTTCCCACATCTCCGCCCTCCAAGTCTCCTTTTGCGTATAAGTGGATAACAACAACACGAGTGTGGACTTTCAAACGCTTACTCGCTTTTTCTTTCACTCGTTTAGGGAACCCTTTTGAACTATTTATATTCGTAAAGAGGAATAGCTTCGGGCGTCTCTACTCAGTCCCTTTTCAGTGGAATTTGTGGCACAGTCACTATTTTGGATAAGTAGCAACGTCTAAAGTTTTGGTTTGTGTCAGCAACCTTTTTATTTTATTGGTACCACGACTATTATGAGGCTATGAACTCTCGAATCAAAATATATAAATATTACTATTTGATTGTGTTTTTAATGCATGCTTGTGAAATGAATATACGTGTTTGCCATATAGTTTATATTTTATAATAAATATTTAAATATATTATATTTATTATATAACAAAATATTTTTATTATTTTAAAATTTGTTAGAGATTTCCTATCTCTCTTTTCAGTCGAATTGATGGCATATTCATTTGTGTTTTAACTGGAAACGTTTTAAGCTTAGGTTCTAATGTGTAAACTTTTTTGTATGATACACGAATTATGAGGCCATCGACTCTCGAAGGAAAATATAGAAATGTTCACTATTTAAATGTTTTTATAATATGCAGGGATGTGAAATGACTATACGTGTTTTCCATAATTATATATTTAAATACGTTATATTTAATATTATAAAAACAATTTTGTTATTTTATATACATATTTAAATATGTTAAAATATATATATATATATATATATATATAATCTTAAAAATAATGTATGGAAAAAATTAAATGATAAAGGGAAAAATATATAAATTAAAATTTAAAGTCATGTTTATTAATATCAGGTTTTTAGAAAATGATTCATATTATTAAAATTTTGAAAAGGATTTTTTTGACAACGCTGAGTGTGTTTACAGGATCCATGGCGTGCACATTGGACTTCAAAAGTTTAGACGAAGGCCTAGGCGGCGAGCGGAACAAGCGAAAACGCTCAGCCGACAATGAAATTGCCATGGAGATCGAGCAGCCGTCGGCCAAGCGATCGGCCGTTGCAGTTGTAGGCCAAGACAAGCCCGTCTATGGCAAACCCTCCTACGATGGTGTCATCGCTGGCAAAATCTCAGGCCGCAAATGGAAGCAAGCAAAGGCCACCCGCGCTTCGTCTCTCAAGGGAATGACAGGGTATGAGTTGAAAATAATTAATATTATTTTGTATTAATGGAGAAATGGTTACACAAGTTGTAACGTATCTCCTTAATTTAGGATTTGTTCCTAGAGTTTAGGAGTTTGGTTGCAACTTCCTGATCTCTAGTAATGTACTTAATGATGTAATTGCTCATTTGATGAATGTAGAGTGTACGGAGAGAGTTCTCTTTGTTTGAGTGCAGTCTCCAGGTGCAGTACTCACCTGTGAGCTGCAACTCCTTCTTTTTCAATTCAAGTCTGATTTTTATCTTGCTATCAAAGCACAGAGTATGGATAGCCTTAATTTGTTTTTAGGATGCATCATTGATTACAGAACTGTAGTGGCGGTGGAGTGTACAGAAGCATTCGTAGAATCAGGTGGACTGCAGTAACACCTGAAGACAGGTCTCAGATGACTGATCATCTCTGAGTGGAAAATAGGGTTGGTGCAGTTTCGTCGTGAATAGTCGCACCATTTTTTAGCGGAAGAAAGGGTTGGCGCTATTTATTAAGGAACAGTCGCACCATTTGGCGCAGTTTTGAGAGCGTTTGTCGCGCCAACGCGCCAGAAAGTGCTATTGGCGCAGAAAATCAAGCCTTAATCGCGCCAATTTCGTAAGATGCATCGATTTTGTTTTCAACGCGGGTATTTCGCTGTCGAAAAGCGCCAGCCTCTTTCTCTTTGGAAAATCTGCAATTTTTTGCAGATCGGAGTTTCCCGGTGGTGGCACTTTGAAATTTCAAATTTGTTCGGTGGTAGCAGATCGGAGTTGCCCGGTGGTGGCGCATTGGAGTTCCTGATCTACTCGGTGGCAGCAGATCGGATTTTCCCGGTGGTGGTGCATTGGAGTTCCGGATCTGTTCGATGGCAGCAGATCGGAGTTTCCCGGTGGTGGCGCATTGGAGTTCCTAATCTACTCGGTGGCAGCAGATCGGATTTGCCCGGTGGTGGCGCATTGGAGTTCCATACCTGTTTGGTGGCAGCAGATCGGACTTGCCCGGTGGTGGCTCATTGAAGATACAATTTTTTTTTCTCGGCAAAACAGAGGTTCGGATTTGGTATGTGGTGATTTTTTTTTAGTGTGTCCTTGTTATGAAACCAGCTCACAAAAAGATAGAAAAAAGAGATCCACGCCTTAGAATTCAGCCTCTTCGAGGGGGCAACCTCCTTTACATTACATAAATGAACAATTCTTGGATGATACAAATGAAAATACCTCCTTTCTATATATAGGAGTCTAAGTGGTCCCAATACAATCAAAGCCTACATAACAATAATATTGTAGGGCACAACAATAACAATAGTGGGCTTCTATGTGGCACAATAGTAACAATATGGGGGTAATAGGGGCACAACAATATAAATAAGGGGTATAACTACAATAGTAATGGGGTAATCACTAGTATTATAGGGACCCAACATGCCCCTCTCCTTCAAAAAAGTGTTGTCCTCAACGCTTGAGTAGTTCTGGATACTTCTGCATAAAATTCTCATCCTCCCATGTGGAATCTTCAGCGGATAAGTTCTTCCACTTGATAAGATACTCTGAAATTGATTGATTTCGTAGCTGTCGAGTTCTTGTTTCTGTGACTGCTTCAGGTTCCAATATAATTTTTCCTTCGTCATCAAGTTCTGGCAATATTGTTTGAATTGGGAGCTTGTCACCTATAACCTTCTTTAAACATGAAACATGGAAGACTGGGTGCAATCGAGAAGCTGCAGGAAGCTCCAATTTGTATGCCATAGTACCAATCTTTTGCAACACCTTGTACGGACCATAATACTTTGGTGATAATTTATTATCCTTCTTAGCTTGCTTTAGGGACATTTGCTTATATGGTTGTAGCCGTAGGAATACCCAATCACCTACATCAAAACTTCTTTCACTGCGATGTTGATCTGCCTATTGTTTCATTCTATTTTGTGCCAACACGAGGTTATCCTTTAAGAGTTGGAGGACTTGTTGTTGATGTTCGATGTGATGTTCCACTGCCTGAACCTTAGAATTTTCTCTTAAATATGATGTGATGGATGGTGGTTGATACCCATAAAGTGCCATAAATGGGGTCATTTTTGTTGCTGTATGGAAGGAAGTGTTATACCACCATTCAGCCAGAGGCAACCATTTGACCCATTGTGTCTGTTTATCAGATACAAAGCAACGAAGATATCCTTCCAAACATTTGTTTACTATCTCAGTTTGCCCATCAGATTGAGGATGATAAGATGATCTATGAGCTAACTGAGTACCAAGAGAAGAAAATAATTCTGTCCAAAAATTTCCAGTGAAAATGGGATCTCTGTCACTTACAATAATCTTTGGGTTTCCATGTAGCTTTTGAACTGTTTCCATAAATGCAGTAGAAACTGTACTGGCTTTAAATGGATGTGATAATGCACAAAAGTGTGCATACTTGGTAAGTCTGTCAACTACCACCATGATGACACTCTTTCCCTCAGACTTGGGTAAACCTGTGATAAAATCCATGAAACCTCCTCCCAACGTTGGCTTGGAATGGATAAAGGTTGTAATAGACCCGGTGTCTTAATTGTTTCAACTTTATTTTGCTGGCAAACCAAACATTCCGCCACAAACTTTTGAATATCTGATTTAAGGCCATCCCAAAAAAATTCCTTCTTAACCCTGTGGTAAGTTTTTAAAAATCCTGAGTGCCCTCCTAAGGGAGAAGTGTGCAATTCCATAAGAATCTTTTGTTTTAGCTAGGAATTCTTACAGAGGTATAAGCGATCTTTGTACCATAACGAATCATTTTTCCAGCTAAATGTATCAGAAGTACTGGAATCTTGTTGTAGCTTTCGAATAAGTGCCCACACTTCTTTGTCATTCTTCCATTCCTCCCTTGCTTCGTTTATCCAATCTGGTTGGATAATAGAAATGGCACACAACAATGCTTCCACATCCTCATCCTTTCTTGAGAGTGCATCTGCCACCACATTTTGCTTCCCTTTTTTGTAGATGATTTCAAAGTCATAACCCAACATCTTTGTGACCCACTTTTGTTGCTCTTCAGAGGATAATCTTTGTTCTAAAAAGTATTTAAGGCTATCATGATCCGTTTTTACCTTGAAGTGTCTTCCCATTAGGTAGGGTCGCCATTTCTTAAGTGCATGGAGTATTGCCAACATTTCCTTCTCATAAATAGCTTTGCTTAAAAACTTTCCCTTGATTGGACGACTTTCAAAAGCAATGGGTCTTTCATCTTGCATTAGAACAGCACCAATTCCATTTCCTGAAGCATCACATTCCACAATAAAGGTTTTTGTGAAGTCCGGTGTAGCTAAGACTGGTGCTTGGCACATTGCCTCTTTAAGATGTTCAAAGGCCTTTGTTGCTTCCGGAGTCCATGAAAATGAATCTTTCTTCAATAATGTTGTTAGAGGTGCTGCTATTCTCCCATAATTCTTAACAAACTTGCGATAATACCCTGTCAACCCAAGAAATCCTCGCAGATGCTTTATGGATGTGGGGATTTTCCATTCCTTAATGGCTTTAATTTTGCTAGGGTCTACCTTAACTCCTTCATGAGATACAATATGACCCAAATATTCCACCTCCTGGACTCCAAAGAAACATTTGGATCTTTTTGCATATAATTGTTTCTCCTCCAATAGTTGTAGCACCCTGTCAACATGTTCAACATGATCCTTCCAAGACTTGCTGTAGATTAGTATATCATCAAAAAATACTAACACAAATTTTCTAAGGAATGGTTTGAAAATTGAATTCATCAAACCTTGAAATGTTGAAGGTGCATTGGTAAGGCCAAAAGGCATGACCAAAAATTCATAATGACCCTCATGAGTTCTAAATGCCGTTTTTGGAATGTCTTCAATCTTCATTCTGATTTGATGATATCCCGAACGAAGATCCAACTTGGTGAAGTAAATTGATCCATGCAATTCATCTAGTAATTCATCAATAACAGGAATGGGGAACTTATCTTTAATAGTGAGCTTGTTGAGCTCCCTATAATCTGGACACATGCGCCATGATCCATCCTTCTTGTGCACCAATACTACTGGAGCTGAGAAAGAACTTTGACTCGGTTGAATTATACCAGCCTCTAGCATTTCTGCAACCATACGTTCAATTTCACTTTTTTGGACATAGGGATATCTGTACGGCCTGATGTTTGGAGGAACACTTCCTGGAATCAGATGAATAGCATGATCATGATCACGCATAGGTGGGAGACCCTTGGGAGTCTCAAATACCTTGGAATGATTGTCCAAGACTTTTTGGAGATCTGGAGAAATAGATGATTCCAATGTGGAAACATCTAGCGAGCATAATTGTGCAATTACACCTCTTTGCTCCTTTTTTAGAAGCTTTGTCATACCATGAGAGCTGATTATCTTTCCTGGTTTCCCTGCAATACCCCTTAATTCAACTTCCTTTCCTTCCGCAGAAAATTTGATGAAAAGTTCTTGAAAATTAAAAGCTATTGTACCCAAGGATTGTAGCCATTGGACTCCTAGTACAACATCCGCACCTCCCATTGGAATGGAAAGCATTGGGCTAGTCAATACATATTCTCCCATGGATAGCTTGATATTATGGCACTTTCCAGAGCAATTTATTGTTCCTCCATTTGCAATCATCACTTGACACTCTGGTGCTGGATATAGGAAGCAATTCAATTCTTTTGCTACCCTACAATGAATAAAATTGTGGGTGCTTCCTGAATCAATCAACACTATTACCTTTTTCTTCTTGATTTGTCCTTCTATCTTGATGGTTTGAGGAGTGGTAATTCCCGCCAATGCATTACAAGATATGGTCAGATTTATTTGTTCTTCATCTAGGCTTTGTTCCTGGAGTATATCTTCTTCTTTTGACCTTTCTTGCTCCTTTTCTTTTTCCTCTTCACAATCTATGTAGAATAATTTCTTCTCAGCACACTTATGACCTTTAGTGTATTTGCTATCACAACTGTAACAAAGCCCTTTTGCTCTTTTTTCTTCCAATTGTTGTGGTGTCAACCTTATAGGTTGTGGAAGACTAGGGGCAACAACACTTCCGTCTTTATAGTTGTGAGTGGTATGCTTCCTGGTTGCCATAATTTTGCTTTCCATTTTTCTTGCTAACCTGAATGCCTTCTCTAATGAATCAGGTTCCCAAAGGCGAACATCATGTTGGATATTATCCTTTAAAGACCCTATGAACACATCAATCCTATGCTCCTCTGGAATATCTTTTACCCTTATGTTCAATTTTTGGAACTCCTCAATGTGCTCCATTACTGAACCCTTTTGTTTGAGACTTATCAATTGGCTAAAAAAAGTGTTGCTTTTTGTATCTTCATAATGTGCTATCAATTCTTCCGTAAAAATTGCCCAAGTGATAAATTGTTTACGAGAGCAAAGCCATTGATACCATACAAACTGATTTGGTTCCAAATATACAGTTGCCATACGTACCTTTTGTGCGTTTTGCACGTTATTGAGATCGAAGAATTGCTCCATCTGTAATATCCATGTAGCGGGATCTTGCCATCAAACTTCCTCATATCGATTTTTGGAATATGGTGATTCTTCGATCCAACATTAGCATCTATGGTATCATGATTAACATTTCTTTTGTTTTCATCATGAGTTTCCTTTACTACCTTTTCACCATTAGTGACCCTTTCTTGTAGCAACTTCTTCAATTCTTCCATGTCTGTCTTCATATCTATCTTCAAATCTGCCATGTCTCTCTTCAAGTCTGTCTTCGAATCATCCATCTTAGCTTCCATGCCCTTTATCTTAGATTCCACGCCATTTATCTTAGATTCCATGCCACTTATCTTAGCTTCTGTTAGCTTTTGTGAGCGTGACATTTGTTGCACTTGTTCTTGTAATTTTGATATATCATGTAGCATTTCTTCCTCTTCTTCATGGGTCATGCTAGAGCTTTCAGGTTCCTTACTAGGTGTTTGTATTTTCTTTCCTCAGGGCATCAGTTACCGATAATAATGCTTTACTATGCCCTTTGAATTCCGTTAAACCAAGCTTACATAAAAATTTAAAAAAAAACTACACACCTTTTTTCACTTTATAGAAGCCTGATATTGAATCTGATGTATCTCTGTAATTTCGGATCATCCAGTTCTAAAATTTCTACCTGTAGTAGCCTTCTGCGTCCTCTTTCCAATGCGACAAGTCTGAGCCAAATTGGATTCTCCAAGGAAGAGTTATGTGAACTCTCCCACAGTGACTTGCTTTTAGACTGGTTCAGTAGAGTGAACTTGTACGACGTGCCACGCGTCACTGTTTCAACCTTTGAATCTGAAACACACACACAAGAAACTACAATCCGTCCTATTTCTGTACCTTTTTACAAAATTTCAATCCGATCCTCAGAGAGAGAGTTATGACGATTTTCCCCAGATCACCTGTTTTGAATGTAATTCAGGAGTCTGCAAAAATGTCAACTTCCTCAGATCATATCTCCGACAATATCGCGCGAAACGATCTGAAATTCGGACCCAAGGTTCAGCACCAATTCTTCTCAAACGGGTTTTTTTTTGTGAATTCGGAAACGTCACAGAAAAAAAGTTATAGCGAAAATGCCACGATGACCTGTTTGGAGCAGCGAAACCCTAGAATTCCAAAGCTCTGATACCAAATGTTATGAAACCAGCTCACAAAAAGATAGAAAAGAGAGATCCACGCCTTAGAATTCAGCCTCTTCGAGGGGGCAACCTCCTTTACATTACATAAATGAACAATTCTTGGATGATACAAATGAAAATACCTCCTTTCTATATATAGGAGTCTAAGTGGTCCCAATACAATCAAAGCCTACATAACAATAATATTGTAGGGCACAACAATAACAATAGTGGGCTTCTATGTGGCACAATAGTAACAATATGGGGGTAATAGGGGAACAACAATATAAATAAGGGGTATAACTACAATAGTAATGGGGTAATCACTAGTATTATAGGGACCCAACAGTCCTGAAAGTGTACAATTGGATAGACTTATTCATTAGAGGATCACAAATTTTATCAATCCAATATGAATAACAATATAGCATCATATCTCCATGAGTCTGGAAAACTTTATGGATCGAATTTCTCCAACTGGAAATTCAAGATGAAGACTTTACTTGAAAGTTCAAATGCATGGTCGAACGTTATAGGAAATGAGCTAAGATCAGGATCAACGACACAAGAACAAGATTGGGATAAAAGGGAGACAAAAGCAAAGGTCATATTGAAGATGTCCGTCAAGGACAATTTTATCCCACATATTAGAGACTGTAAATCGGCCACTGACATTTGGACGACGATGAAAAACCTTTACCAAACACATAATACAAACCGTGTCTTGTCACTCAAAGGCAAGCTGTTTGGATTGAAGATGGAGGAGAATGAGTCCGCTGCTGGATTCTGCTAGAGTCAAAGACCTGAAGGACAGATTGGGAGACATTGGAGAGAAAGTTTCTGATTCAGATCTGGTCACGATCACGTTGAACGGAATGATTGATGAATACCAGATGTTTATCACAGGGCTGTCAGCAAGGGAGAAATCCCCTGCATTTGAAGAGCTGACAGGGATTCTGATACAGGAAGAAGAGCGACGACGAAATTTGAAATCACAGAGTAATGACCTTGCTCTGATGGAAAAAAGAGACAGTATATAGGGAAGTAGCATCAGCAACCGCAGCAGCAGCAGAAAGGAGCCAACACATTTCAGAAGAGACCGTTGAAAGGTATGTCTACTAATAATTTTCCTAGCAAAAAATTTTTTTACTGTGGAAAACCTGGACATCAGATTAAAGATTGTTATAAGAGGCAGGCAGACGAAGGAAGAAACAAACAGAGAAAACATAAGGGTTACTTTGTTAAGGAAGAAGAGGATCATAGCCATGAACTTCGACTATTTATAGTCGATCGTGCCCTTTCAGCTTCAAAGGGAGATGAGGACGACATATGATATGTTGGCTCGGGCGCATCCTCACATATGACTCGTAAGAAGGATTGGTTTGAATTTCTTGAAGAAACTTCATGTGGGTCAAAAATCTATTTAGGAGATGATAGTGGACATGAGATCAAAGGATATGGTGACATTCCTGTAAAATTACCTAGCGGTGACATTAGACACCTCAAAAATGTATTGTATGTTCCAGGAATTAAGAAAAATTTGGTCTCTGTCTCAATGATTACTGATCAGGACATGCAAGTTCAATTCTTTAAGACTAATTGTGTCATTAAGGATAGCCAGATGGAAATAGTTGCAACAGGAGTGTGCGTGGGGAGCCTGTATAGACTAGATGTGAAGAGCATGCCACAGCAGGCAATGGTTGCAGCTGGATCGACAGCCGAAAATCTGTGGCATCAGAGATTCGACCATCGTAATCTACAAGACCTCGTCCTACTTCAGAGAAAAGGTATGGTTGATGGACTCCCTATTTTCCATAATGTTAAGCTGGATTGTGATGGATGTGCATTAGGGAAAATGCATATAGAAGAGTTCCCTTTGCATGTTAATAGAAAGGAAAGAGACATTTTAGAACTGGTAAATACAGACATCTGTGGACCTATGCAAACCAGGTCATTAGGAGGAGCATATTACTTTCTCTTATTTACAGATGATTGCACTAGATTTTCATGGATATACTTTCTGAGCAAAAAGAGTCAAACCTTTCAGTATTTCAAAGAGTTTAAATCCATGGTAGAAACCAGACAGGAAAAAGGATAAAAATTCTCCGCTCAGATCAAGGGAGAGAATACAGGTTGGGAGAGTTCATGGATTTCTGCAAGAATCATGGGATTGTGCAACAGTTTACAGTACCCCACATTCCACAACAGAATGGAGTGGCAGAACGGAAGAACATAACTCTTGTGGAGTGCGCAAGGAGCATGCTTCAAGGTAAGGGTCTATCAAATGGTCTTTGGGCAGAAGCTATTAACACTGCTGTGTATTTAAAGAATAGGAGTCCTACTAGATGTCTAGTCTTCAAAACCCCTTTTGAAGCATTGTTTGGATTCAAACCAGCAGTGAGTCACTTAAGAATATTTGGGTCAAAATCTTATGCTCATATACCTAAGGCAGATATGAAGAAGTTAGATCCTAAAGCCTTGAAATGTATATTTGTTGGATATGGCACTGAGTTCAAGGCATATAATTTTTTTAATCCTGTGACTCACAAGGTTTTTGCAAGAAGAGATGTCATATTTCATGAACAGGTTGAAGAATGAAAGAATGACTCTAACAGTGATTGGCACATTCCATTGCTATTGGAATAAAACAGTGAGGAAGATGAAGAGCACGAGGAGAAACAAGAAGAAGAAGTAACAGATAATGTAATCAATGATGATGCAAGCCTAGAAAAGGTTGAAATAGACAGATGAGGTAAGTCCCCTACCAAGGAGATCAGGTAGGAAGACTCAATTATCATCTAAATTGAAAGACTATGCATTAATGTCAAAGATTTTAAACATTGTAGAACTTGCAAATTATGAGGAAACAAGTAAATCTCATGCATGGAGAGCTGCAATGTATGAGGAAATAGAATCAATAAACATAAACCATACATGGGATTTGGTTGAATTTCCTGAAGGTAAAACCCCCATAGGATGCAAATGGCTATATAAAACAAAAATAAATGCAGATGGGAGTATAGAGAAACTTAAAGCTAGACTGGTAGCAAAGGGTTACTCACAGAAAGAGGGAATAGATTTCGATGACACCTTTGCTCCTGTAGCCAAATTAAACACCATTAGAATGCTAATTTCCTTAGCAACAAAACACAAATGGTAGCTACACTAGCTAGATGTTAAGTTTGCATTTCTGAATGGTGAGTTGAAGGAAGAAATTTATTTAGTACAGCCTGAAGGTTTTGTGAAAAAGGGGCAGGAACATCTTGTGTGTAAATTGAAAAAGGCACTTTATGGTTTAAAACAGGCACCTAGGTCGTGGTATGAGAAAATTGACTCATTTTTTGTACAGCATGGCTTTCATAGGAGCTTGAATGATCCAAATCTGTATACCAAGTTTAATAAACAAAGGCAAATTATTTTGATTTCTTTGTATGTAGATGATATGATCATAACAGTGAATGCTAACAATCTGATCAAAGAAATCAAACAACAGATGTCACAAGTGTTTGAGATGAAAGATCTCGGAAACCTCCATTATTGCTTGGGATTGGAGGTATGGAAAGACTCTGGACAAACTTTTCTTACTCAAGGGAAGTATGCCAGAAGCTTGCTGGAAAGGTTCAGAATGGAGCAGTGCAGATTAACAGCAACACCATTACAGCAGAACTTAAAGTTGAGCAGTGACGATGGTATTAAAAAGGTGGATGTTACCATGTACAGACAGCTAGTTGGCAGTTTGATATATCTAACTACAACTAGACCAGATTTGGCATATTCTGTTAGTGTGTTGAGCCAGTTCATGTCAAAACCACTTGAAAGTCACTTGGTCGCAGCAAAAAGTGTGTTGAGGTATCTTAGTGGTACTAGTAATTATGGCATTTTGTACACTGACACTTCTGATGTTATTCTAGCAGGTTTTTCAGATTCTGATTGGGCAGGTGACTTGGATGATCAAAGATCTATCACAGGTTACGCATTCAGCATTGGATCCGGGGTCATAGCATGGAGCAACGAAAAGTAGAGCACTGTAGCTCTATCTTCATGTGAAGCTGAGTACCAAGCATTGTGTGCAACCACATGTGAAGCTATCTGGTTGAGAAGACTTCTCAACGATGCAGGGGAAGAGAAGAAAGAATCAACTATGATCAAAACTGACAACCAGAGTACCATCAAGCTTGCATACAATCCAGTCTTTCATAAAAATACCAAGCATATCGATACTCAGGTTCATTTTTTTCGAGAAAAACAACAATCAGAAGAGATATGTGTTGAATAATGTAAAGCTTGTGATAATATGGCTGATATTTTTACTAAGCCTCTTGGGCATGTAAAGTTTGAATTGTTTAGAGGGATGCTAGGAGTTTAGGATAATCCTTTCTCCATTAAGGGGGGGAGTTGAAAATAGTTAATATTATTTTGTATTAATGGAGAAATGGTTACACAAGTTGTAACGTATCTCCTTAATTTAGGATTTGTTCCTAGAGTTTAGGAGTTTGGTTGCAACTTCCTGATCTCTAGTAATGTACTTAATGATGTAATTGATCATTTGATGAATGTAGAGTGTATGGAGAGAGTTCTCTTTGTTTGAGTGTAGTCTCCAGGTGCAGTACTCACCTGTGAGCTGCAACTCCTTCTTTTTCAATTCAATTCTGATTTTTATCTATATGCAGAGCCCGGAACCCTCATGGCTCTGATGGGTCCTTTAGGATCTGGGAAATCCATGCTTCTGGATGCACTTGCGGGTAGCTTAGCTACTAACGTGTTTCAGTCGGGATCAATAAAGCTGAATGGGCGTAAGCAAAAGCTTTCTTTTGGCACTGTGAAGTATAGAGATCCCTCAGATTTCATCTCTACCGTAAGGAAGCAGCAGATCTGCTTCTCGAACTCGCCAGATATGCATGCAGAGGAGAAATACCCTCCCTATCATCGCTATGACAGATTTGCGCTCGGACACATAAGAGGCCCTGGAACAGTGTCTAGGCACTTCTTTAACACCTTTCAGATCCAAATTTCTCAACCTTCAGGCAGAACCATCCTACAATGGGTCAGTTCTTCAGATTTGGTGTTGGATCTCAAACTGGTTCTAGAACGACAGATTGGGATCCCTTCAGGCCTTCAGAGACATCTCTTTCAAGGTAAAAAACTTGAAGACCTTCTTCCCCTCTCTTCTTACAACATTACCAGAAACAACTCTTTAGTGTTAACCCTTCGTTTGAGAGGAGGTGCAGCGGGACAGTTGTTGGGCAATTTATTGGCCTTAAATTGCTGCATTAAATTATCGACCAGGGAAACTCGTAAGCTTGTGATGATGCCAGCAAAATATATGCAGGAGTAGGCAACTAAGTCTATGTCTAACTAAATTATTTACGATTCAATATAATATGCAAGGGAAGAGGCTCCTAACTAAGGAGGTCCTGGTTGTCCTTCCCTACAGTATCATAGAGAAATCATTAATTACATAAAACTAGAAACTTGAAATGAAGACAAGCAAATGAACTTAATTATTGTTCAGATTCAAGTAGAGAGAGAGACTAACTTAGTCTCTTGATTTTCCTCTCATGTACTAATCCAAACTAAACTAAGATTCTTTCATAAGCATAAGAAATGAAATGACTTGAAACATAAAAGCACAACAGAATGAATTTCAATTACCATATAAATCAATGGAGAGAGAGCCTAACTTAGACTCTTGGTTATCTCCTCATATGATACTTGAAACATAAAAGCAAAAGAATGAATTTCAATTATCATGCAAATCAAGTAGAGAGAGAGAGCCTAACTTAGACCCTTAGTTGTTCTCTCATATGCTGATAAGATTCTAATTTAAAACTCATTCATCAATCTCAAACAAATCCTCAAACATCAAACATCTAAGCAATTAAATGAAATAAGATCTAATATGAAATAACATGTTTCTCTCATCCTTTTAGAGTGAGCTCAATTCTCTTAAGAACAAGACAAATTATTCCATATACTACATTAAGGAAACTTATATCTAAAAACTACATAATGGAAATGTATGTAAAATGGAGCTTTATTCTATTCCATCATAAGCTGGATACATGCTCTAAGAGTCCTCTCTTTGGAATGGAAGAGGTACTCCTATTTATACAATGAGATGAGATAACAAACTCATAATGATGATCCACTAATCTCTCTTTAGTTCCATACATTTCTCAACCATCTAGACACATAACCCTATCCTCCATGATTTCCTCCATGAGGTCCATGATCTTCTCCATGAGATCATGATCTTTTCCATGAGGCTTATCTTATCAAATTCGAATTTGATCATTCAAGGCCACATAAAGATGCCCTGGAAGCTTCCTTTGTGCCTACACATGTCAACAAACTCATTCTAATTGTTAGGTATAAGTATAAGCATCTTATTTTCTAAAGTTTAGCCATAAATTCACTTAAAAATGTTAAGAATTAATAAACTTTGGAAAAGCATTGTTAGAACCCAATAATGAGGTAAATGTAATGATATGGAGGTGGAATGGAGGTGACATGAAGGTAAAATGTGAAAATATTGGTGAATAATGGAGTGAAAATAGGGACTATTTTGAGGCCCAACATCTGCCCCAAACTGAAGGTATTGCATGTCCTCATGCAATCTATTACATTACTTTTTGGTACTTTAGCTTTGTCTTAAACTCTGCATGATATCATTTACATAACTTTTGCAAAGTGTTATTTTGATGAATTACAACTTGGTTGGTTCTTGTGTTTCAACCATATTTTTTTTTATTGCATTCAATGTATGATCTTTGCATATTGATAATGTGATTTTTATTGCAGAGTATTTTTGTTGGAATACGTCATGGTTGGTTCTTGTGTAACAACCATGAGTGTGTTGGCATCCAATTAACTTCTAAATACTTTTGACAAAGCCATTTGTATGCTCATGTAATAGTGAATATATTTTGAAGGTAAGCCGGGTTAAGAATGTGATATATGAATGCGGATGTTATATGAATGTGATATATGAATGTGGATGTATCCTTCCACTTAAACGGATGATGTGGGAAATTATGTGAAATGGGGAAAGGAAGTGAAGTTTTTCCAAAAATTATTATTCTAACTTTTCAAGGAATTTAATGGTTAAAAGTTAGAGAATATCATACCTTAACTTAACCTTCCAAAAATGGATGAGAGTTGTGCACGTGTGGCTGAAAAAACTTTTGTTCATGGTCTTATTTACTTGGTTGGGAAAATGGTGGATGAATCATGCATGTTCAGCTGCCACAATTTTGCTCTGGAGCTTCTTCTTCAAGTTGTGGATGAAAGATGGATCTGTATTGTCATATCGGCTGCTGGATCCTCTGCTACTAGATGATGAATCTGAGGAGTCTGTTGAACATGGCTGAAAGTTGTATCTGCTGCTGGATGATGAATATGATGAGTTTGCTGAATATGGCTGAAAATCTATAAGGCTTGGAAGGTATAAAATATATAAGTTACATGTCCCTCCCAGCCTTATTGATTGACTTCTCCTCAAGTGATGACAAACTGAAAAACAATGAAAAGAAATTGGCTTCATCTACTACAAAATATGGGTCTTCAAGTCTTCAACGCTCAATGGCACAAATCTTACTATGTGGTTAAATGTGTCGATGTCGAACATAGTAAGAAGTTGTTGACTTAGCGGCCATTAATGAATGCCCCTAGCCAACACAAGAGCTCCCACCATTGATTCCAATGGGAGTCAGGATGCTTAACACATCTTTGTAGGTACGAATAGATTTGTCGTGGTCGAGTCACCTACAAGATCCAACGAACAAGGGATATTAATGTACTCCCATTGTTCATTGGCAAGAGTACTTGCCATTAAGGCATGCAAGCCTCTAGGTGTTTTTTCAATGATACTTAGACTCTAGGACTTTGACGCAAGTAGAGTTTTATTGCGGAAATTAAGTGGAATGGTAATGACATGGAAAATGACAATAAGGAAATGCATGGTGTATGAATAAGAACTCTTGCTGTGAAAAATGGATATGGAAAGGTCATGCTTTATGGACATGGACAATTGGTGGAAAATCTTTTGCAAAAAGGGAGTGCAAAGTAATGGTTGTGGACATGGATTTGTCTTTTAGGATTTTTCATGAAATTAGTCGTTTGAAGACTAATTGTGCGCACAATGTAATCTCTTTAATGAATACTTGATTGTCCTGTAACCTGTAAAAAAAACTTGGTACAAAGAAAACATAAGTGTGATCTAGAAGAAATGGCCAGTTTCTTCATGATTCTTACGCAAAAATTTCATACCAAATAAGACAAATTAAGGACAAACAAAGTGTTAAAATTGACTTGATCATGATATTAATATCAATCCATTTGTGAAAATAACCATGAAGAGTAATACTCCCTGTTTTTGTCAGCTAACTTCTGTGCATGGCGAAAAGTTTGGCATTATAGATTTGTTGTGTCCTGCAGATTAGTACGTTATAAATGCATGCAACAATATCAAATTTCCAAAAGCAAGTTAATTAGCCTTCCAATAATCCACCAATTGTTCCTTTAAATTATTCTTCCCGATGTTCCATTATTTATTCGCAAACCTACGTGAATTTTGTGAAATGTGTGTGTTTTTTTTTGTAAAATGCTTTCATCTAGTTCTTGTATTTCTCATGATTCTCTCAATTTTCATGCTCCCAAAATTTTATTTTATTCTAGTACCCATCACATGCCAATGTTTACGATTTTTTTTTTAAATACTTCTAAACAACAATTGTTAACTATTTTTTATTTCTCTTTTATTATTTTTTATTTATCTTTTTTAGATTTTTTTTTTTTAAACTTGATAACAAAATATAACAAATGTAATATAAGAATAACAATCATATGTAATATAAAACAATATATCAAACATAAGTATTATCACAAATAATTAGTACCGTATTAATATAATTATAACATATTAATATATTAATATAATAATATATTAATACAATCATAATTTATATTAATACAAATTAAATCAAAACAAATAAAAATGAAAATAAATACAATAAATACAAAACAATTTTAAACTAAAAATACAAAAGAAATCCAAACAAAACGTAACTCAAAATGACATTTGGAGGGTACTCAATCTCCTATCCAGCCAATGAAGTCTTTATTTTCTCATTCTGTTTGCCAACGAATCAGGGTAATGGTGTCCACGTTCTCGAAAATCCTGGCAGTGGTATCGTAACCCTGGTCCCACCTGGCATTCAACAGGGCTTTCGCTGCCGTTGCTTATCTTGAACAAGAAGAAAAAGGACCACTATGTTTCGGTCCGGGGTTCGAGTCCGGTGAATGTCTGGAGCTCGTCCAATTGTCGTGGGTTCGAGGTACAGAGTTCGGCGAGCAACACCAAGTCTAAGATCAGGGGAGCTGCAAGAAGCGAATCTTCACATGTATTGTCGATTACGAGGGTGTTTTTTTCTCCCATGAATATCTCGGACGTGTACTCGTCCATGGCTCTCTTGCTGTCTCCAACGTAAGGTACATACTTGATGACGACGACATGGTCTGGGTGTTCTCCTGGTTCGTAAAGAATGGCGTTGCTGGCAACCATGTCGTCAATGACATTGCTCTATGAAATTTCCTTTGATCGGAAAGTCTGGGGAGCTAACAGATTCATCCCGTCGTTGTTACCGAGGTGATTGTAGCTCACAATCGAAGTTGGCTTAAGACCGGCACCGACTTCATCTTTGTCTGCCCGCTCTTGAAGTCATCTCCTGCTCTTTGTAATTGCTAAATTGATCAATCCTGGAACAAAGGTGTTTTGAGGACTGTCATTTATGAAGGGAACATTCTCCTGAATGCATGCCAAGCCGTACAGAGTCGATGGTGAGATTTCAGACTCATTTCTTTCCAGAGAAGCAAGCAGGGTTTCCTTTGTGTCATTTAAACCCACGATAACATCGCTGTATCGTTCGGTATTAGCAGTCCACAGTACGACTACCTTGTCCACCTTTGTTTTCGGTTTAAAATCTCTGATCTCTTGGATAATATTTTGCTGTTGCTCTTTCTTGGAACCTTTGATGACATTATTTTCTCTCTCACCCTGGTTTGCTGGTATGAAATCTGGGTCATATATACCAGGAAGAGGATTCATGCCTCGCATGTAGGGCCGCAGCTGCTTCTTTAGGTTAATGTTAAGAACCTTGGCACTATTCTTTGCTGCTGAAGGACCGAATGCAGTTAGCTGCCGAATGCGTTCCTGTACAAAGGACTACTGTTTCGAAGAAGACCGCAGGTCTTCGGCTCCTCCTGGATGTTGGAAAGTTGGTGTCAGAAATTGCTCCGGTGGAAACTGAGCGGGGAAGCCGATATGAGGGGCTTCCTCTCCATGCATTGCAACTTCACTCTATCGATCCCGAGCTCGGGAGGTAGAGCTGCGGTGAGAGGAGCATTGTACTTTAGATTCTTATATATAAAGCCTTTGGTGTTCTGAAGATGGTCCAGAAGTCTACCAGGAGTGCCAACTAATAGGTTTACTCCTTTACCAAGTCGCTCTGCCCCAACTCTACGTGCAGCGCCTCCTATAACTAAACCATGAGTCTGTTTATGGTATTTCATGAGATCCTTTGCATGGCAAGCTCTCGAGTTTGGGAAATAATGATCACACCAGTACCATTGCGCGGTGTAAAACATATAATAAGTTAGGCGGAATTTCTTTGCTTACGGGGGTAATGAACTCGGCCATTTATATCCAGTCTGCCCCCCATTGTTCAACCCTAGCAGTCTAGTCAGCTCCAACAAACGCTTAGTTTGTTTTGGCACTAGCCAATTTAGGGTTTGTTTGCCATTCTGCAACCCCGATTCTCTTGTGAGAGTTAGCATATGGGGCGCCATTGATAATAACCAAACAATCGCCTGTCCGCCTTTCTCACACTCTAGCTCTTTTGTCGAGTCTGTCAAGCTATTGATTTCAGACGGTAACATCCACCACACCGCAGCGCCCATAGATCTCAAATCCAAGTCCTTAGTGAGTTCATATAATGGTTGTCTATACTCGTTCGGCACATCCAATCTCGAACGTTCTTTCTTAGGCTCATGAGGTTGCTTCTGCAAATCACTTGGACACCCCTCTTGCGCCAGTCGGATAAATTGAATGAAAGGGTGTGCAAATGTTTTCTCATTGCTTCTCTCCATTTTCTGCAAGTCGCGGAAGCATCCCTAGCAGCAGCAAGATGTGAGAGTATAATCCCTATTACCTCAACAGGAAGGGATTCCATAGTCCCCCCCGCTAACGTCAATCTTGAAAATGAAGGTAAATCCAGAGAGAGCCGAAGTCAGGCGATGGGTTCCAGGCTCTGGAACAACCATCATTAGATTCCATTGTCCAGGGATCCAACCAGCGAACTGATAGTATTTGCCCTTTGAAACTTGCCCAAACCAATGAGATTTTAACATAGCAATTCATCGTTCATGAAAAAAACAACAGAATGAAAGTCAATTTATTTATTTATTTATTTATTTTTTATATGCAAAACTAAAATTCATAAAAACTAGATTTTATCTAAATTATTTTAAGATGATCTTTTTCTCATTCACAAAATTCTTTATTGTCGTTTTGCAAATTAGTTCTCCAGCAAGAGCATTTTTATTCGAACGAAATCAATAGATTTTCTGATCTTCCTGATCGCACGAAGTGTAGGAAGAGAGCATACCAATCAATTGATTTTTTTTTATTCATGCAGAGGGGGGTTTCAAAAAGGATTGAATTTAAAACTAGCTAAATATTAAAACATCAGAAAACTCAAACTTAAACTCCTTTATGAAGATCCTGCTGTCACCAGGTCTCACAAATTATTTTTCTAAAGAAAAATACTAGTACTGAATTAAATTCCTAATGCCTAATCCCTTAGCACCATCCCTGACAACGGCGCCAAAATGTTGGGCAATTTATTGGGCTTAAATTGCTGCATTAAATTATCGACCAAGGAAACTCGTAAGCTTGTGATGATGCCAACAAAATATATGCAGGAGTAGGCAACTAAGTCTATGTCTAACTAAATTATTTACGATTCAATATAATATGCAAGGGAAGAGGCTCCTAACTAAGGAGGTCCTGGTTGTCCTTCCCTACAATATCATAGAGAAATCATTAATTACATAAAACTAGAAACTTGAAATGAAGACAAGCAAATGAACTTAATTATTGTTCAGATTCAAGTAGAGAGAGAGACTAACTTAGTCTCTTGATTGTCCTCTCATGTACTAATCCAAACTAAACTAAGATTCATTCATAAGCATAAGAAATGAAATGACTTGAAACATAAAAGCACAAAAGAATGAATTTCCATTACCATATAAATCAATGGAGAGAGAGCCTAACTTAGACTCTTGGTTATCTCCTCATATGATACTTGAAACAAAAAAGCAAAAGAATGAATTTCAATTATCATGCAAATCAAATAGAGAGAGAGAGCCTAACTTAGACCCTTAGTTGTTCTCTCATATGCTGATAAGATTCTAATTTAAAACTCATTCATCAATCTCAAACAAATCCTCAAACCTCAAACATCTAAGCAATTAAATGAAATAAGATCTAATATGAAATAACATGTTTCTCTCATCCTTTTAGAGTGAGCTCAATTCTCTTAAGAACAAGACAAATTATTCCATATACTACATTAAGGAAACTTATATCTAAAAACTACATAATGGAAATAAAACTACATAATGGAAATGTATGTAAAATGGAGCTTTATTCTATTCCATCATAAGCTGGATACATGCTGTAAGAGTCCTCTCTTTGGAATGGAAGAGGTACTCCTATTTATACAATGAGATGAGATAAAAAACTCATAATGATGATCCACTAATCTCTCTTTAGTTCCATACATTTCTCAACCATCTAGACACATAACCCAATCCTCCATGATTTCCTCCATGAGGTCCATGATCCTCTCCATTAGATCATGATCTTTTCCATGAGGCTTATCTTATCAAATTCGAATTTGATCATTCAAGGCCACATAAAGATGCCCTGTAAGCTTCCTTTGTGCCTACACATGTCAACAAACTCATTCTAATTGTTAGGTATAAGTATAAGCATCTTATTTTCTAAAGTTTAGCCATAAATTCACTTAAAAATGTTAAGAATTAATAAACTTTGGAAAAGCATTGTTAGAACCCAATAATGAGGTAAATGTAATGATATGGAGGTGGAATGGAGGTGACATGAAGGTAAAATGTGAAAATATTGGTGAATAATGGGGTGAAAATAGGGACTATTTTGAGGCCCAACAATAGTCATCCTCTTCTCCTCCTTTCTCTTACAAAGATGCAGTACACTCTGAGAACCCCAAACCCCCGGAAGCCCTTAAACATAAGCCTTCTCTAGTTGAAAAGATAGAGGAAGTTCCCTTTGTTGAAATCACGCATGAAGTTCCTGCAATCCAACTTCAAGATTTTGCAGAAAGAGCCATTATATGTAGATTTAACGGACTGTGGCCGTGATCTCAGGATCTCTATGCATGGATCCATGCAAACTGGACTCATCATTGTAAGATCAGTTTCTATTCAAAAGGATACTTCATTGTTCTATTTTATGACATTAAGCATTATAAAAAGGCTTTAGAAGAAGGTCCTTGGTTCATGGGAACTGCAGGGCTCTTCTTGACTCCTTGGTTCCTAGATTTTGACCCAAAAACTACAGTCATTACCAGGACCCCTGTATGGATCAGGCTTCCAAACTTACCTGTGCACTTATGGCATGGTGCAGTCTATAAAGCTATAGGAAACACCTTGGGCAGTTTCATTATGGGAGATTACTGGCAGGAAAATAAAGGTCTCTACACATATGCCAGAATATGTGCGGAGTTAGATTTGAGCAAAGGACTTCCAGACCAAATCAATCTCAAGATAAATGACTTTGTCTGGACCCATACACTGGGTTACAAAAATACTGCATTCTGTTGCCGCCATTGCCACCAATCAGGGCATCTGCAGAACACCTGCCCATCTCTCTCGGCAAAAAAGAATAAGGATAACTTCTCCAAGCCCAAGTCCAAACGATGGGCTCCTTGCTCTCCACCTCCAGTTGTGGATTCTGAATCCTCTAGCTCTGAAGATGAAGGTAGCGATGCAGATTCGGATCAAGCCCCTCATTCTATGGTCCCTCCCACTGATGGTCCGATGCATTCCTCCGATCCAGCCATCACCCAGAAATGTGTCCATCTGACCTCCTCCTCTGACTCAGAAAAGGAGGACCCCCCTGGGGAGATCCCCAATATTCAAGTTGTTACTGCTCATTCACCCCAGGATGGTTGGGTCGAAGTTAAAAAAAGGAAAGGGAAAAAGCTTCTTGTTGAGGCTTCTGCCCATTCTGGGTAGAAGTCAGTCTTTTTGCTTCCAACCATATGTTGTAGCTTCTTGCTTGTTTCACTCCTTCTCCGGAGCCGAGGTTGATAGTCCTATCATTTCCAGTTGCTGGTTTTCTATCTATCTTGATTGTATCATCTTGTGCCATATTTTTGATTAATAGAATTAGTCCAATTCAGAGAAAAAATAATAAAATAATAAAATAACATAACATAAAATAAAATAAAATAAAAATAATAATAAAAAGAATAATAAATAAATAAAAAATAAAAAAAATAAATCAGATTTTTAGAAATAAAATTTTTATTTATTATGAAATTTTAAATTATGATAATGTAAGGAATTTTAAATTTTAAGTCATAATAGTGTAAATACGTGTTAAATTATTAAACTAATGTTTAAATATATTTTGGATTTATATATAGTTATTTATTTATAAAAAAATATTTATGAAATTAATTTATTTTACATTTAACAAAATAATAAACTTGTATTAATTACCTTTATCATATTTTATATGTGTTTCTTTTAATACTCTATGTTTCAGGATTTTATATTAGGTTTATTTATAAAATAAATCTTTAAAAATTGGATACTATTTTTTGATTTTTTTAATATTAAATAGTCATTTAATATGTATAGGGGAGGTCAAAGGATATTTAGAGAAAGACATGACATTGTTAATAATATTGCATAAATTAATAAAAGAGGAGATACCTCATTCTACAAACTAAGTTACATAAAAAAAAACAATATAAAATAAGTGAATTGAAGGGTAGCTTACATTAAGATATAAGATATGTGAGATAAAAGAGAAGAAAAGGAAGATTAATAAGGAAAAGAAATGTGAAGGACTTAGGTATATTGATGTCTCTAAGTTTCTAGATCACACTCTTATTGTTGATGTAGTTTTGGTGTCTAAGGAGTTTGAAGATTTTTTCATATATATTTATCTTATGACTTAAAAAATCATTTTAAAGGAATTTAGTGGATTAAAATTTTTAATTTAGTTGGATGTGAGATTTGTGAGATGGAGATTATTCCATATAGATCCAAAGTATAAAGTGAAGATTAAAAAAGAATTGAACAAGTTACTATTTGACTAATGAAACTCCTTTATTCAATTTTCACTATAAGGAAAATGAATGGGAATATTCATACTTGCATGGAATTTTAAAGTCTCAATTAAGTGATGATAATATCCCTGTCTCTCGATTCACTCATAAAGGAATTCATTGAAATATTAAAAAAAAGATAAATACATCCCTTATTAAATGGAAAAATGAGATATAATCAAGTTTCTATTGGAGAGAAAGATCAACTGCTGACAGTGTTTGTGATTGAGTGGAGATAATATGCATATTAAAAGATGTTAGTTGGACTCATTAATGTGCCAACATGTTTTTCAAACATATTATTAAATATTTTGTAAGGACTTAATGAATTAGTGTTTAGAAGTATACATGGATGAATGGGAGTTCCTTGTCTATATAAGCCATCATTTAGTAGGCTTGAGAACGATGATGAAGAGGTGCAAGGAGATGAGAGTGTTCAAGAATCTAAACAAGCCTCAATTTTTATATTAATTTGGGAAGCTACTAAGACACATCATTTCAAGGGATGGAAGGTCGGTGAATCTAAACAAGGTGATAGGAATCAAGGAGTTGGATCCTTTCTTGAACCTATTCAAGATAAGTGTTTTTTTGTGATACATTAATTATTAAAAAAAAATGAAAATTTATATATGTATAGAAAATGACTTAAACATGCTTTTGAAAAAGCACAAAGCATTGAAGTGGGCAATTGAATGTCAAGTAACTTTTCAAACTTGAAAGGATAATTTTTTCCATATTCCTATATTTATTTCCCTAATTGAAATGGGGATTTTCATTTCAATGTGGCCCCCTAAAGAATTTTCATTGGATCTAACTTATGATAGATAAGGGATAAGGATGCGCACCATCCAATTTTATTTCTCAATAGAAAAGTAGTTCTAATAGAGAAGAGTTACACCATATTGTAGAAAGAAGTTTTATGTTTACTATATGCATTATAGAAGGTTTTTTGTTTCTTTCTTGTGAATGAGTTCCATTTTTTGTGGATCATCGAGATTTGAAATAAATCATGAGTAAGGTGATGTTGCTAGGAAGGACAAGCATTTGGTTCATGTCATTATAAGAGAAAAAAATTAATATTTTTTTTCAAAAGAGTGAAACACCATGTGGAACTAAACCAAATGTCTTTCATAGAAAACTATGACCAAGAGCAAGATGGGGGAGGGGAATTCTTGATGTGAGTCTATTTTTTGTATAAAAATATCCTAGTTGATATATATAATGTGCTCATTTGAAAATATAATGGACAAATCCCAAGGGATTAGTTTGATTTGTTGTCATGAATGTTGTTGAGAATTTCTCAATTTTGTTCTAGCATGTGTCTCATCAAATCTGCCAAATTGAGGCACACAAACCTACACCAATGGGTTTACTAGGGATGTCATCGATGAATGTGGAGAAGCATTCCTTAAGTTTTAATGTCACTTTTTTCCTCAAAGGAAAATTGAATGGAAAAGCACTGAATAAAATGCCAACAATATAGAGAACAAGTTCAGTTAATAGAAAAACAATATTGGAGCTTCTTGTATGTGTCATGTGTAGAAATAAAATAAATGGAATATGTATCCCTCTATAAAACAACAAGAATTCAATAATGGAAGCATAGGAGAATAATTTTATAAGACATATAAAATAAATAAGATTTTATGTTTAGTACTATCTTGATTAGCAAATTTCAAGAAACATAGCCAAAAAGCATCTCACAGTGATAGGTGGGAAATTTCCATCCATTCACCCCATCTTGATGATGCAAATCTTTGAGAAATGGAAATTATAAGGTTACAATGGTCCAATCTCAACCATGAGAATGATGCATTCTAGCTATGTCATTGTAGAAATCATCATCCATAGACGAACCACAACATTGATATCAAATTTTCTATATAAATACATGTTTTATAGGCTATATATTTAACTATATCACATTAAAAATGATGGTTCATTTTAAAATGACTTTTTATCGAGGATTTCATAAATACGTGAAACAATATGCATCCTCAAATAAGTCCATATCATGTAGGGTGAATAGGCAAGAAGTTGAGAGAATGAATAAGGTATTGGTAGGGATATTAACAAATATTCAATATTTAAGGAGAAGATATTGAATGAATAATCGTTATGTTATAATCATTGAATAAGATGAAAGAGATAACCTTTACTGCAATAACAATAGCTTTCAAATTGACTTCTAGTTTTGGTGAAACTAGAGTGAGAACATGGAAGGTTACCAAAAATGTCTCCATACTCTAAAATAAACTCTAGTTTCACCAAAAAAATTATATATTGTGTGATAAACTTCTAAATAAACCATATCAGATCATATTTATTTAAAAATTATCATCTATACCAAAAAAAAAAGAAAAGAAAAGAAAGAAAGTTAGATATTCCTAACCATACTTCTACTTTACCCTGATAAAATTTAACTCCCTTTCACTATTTTTTATCTATCACAATGTTGTATCTAATTATACTTTTTTAGCTATTCAATTTCGTCATCGTCATCTTTAAAAATATCAACTATATATTGTACCAACACACTACTTTTCGCTATTCAATTTCATTATATATCGTACCAACCCGCTACCTTTTAGCTACTGAATTTCACCCTATTCCTCTTTCTCCGACCTAACATTCAATTATTAATACTTATGTGGTGTTCTACAACCCATACCTTGTATCCCTTGATTCGAGTGGGCTTTCCAAAAAAAACCATTGGTTGGTGACCAATGGGAGAACCGGACCAAATACAAGTGACACAAAGAAACCTAGTACAGTGTATTATGATTAGAGGTAGACACACCCAATGCCACGCAGAATGTTAATTTATATAATGATTGACGCAAATGCATAGCCTGAACCATTTGTACACTAAAAATATTTTACATATATAGATTTGCTCATTTGCATGATGGGAATCCTTCTGATCATCACATTTCATGGCTACACATGCATGCTTATATGACAACTATATAAACTAAAATTTTATTTCGGTCTCTGATATCTACATGTCATCCTAATTTCCTTGCACGGCCGATATGATCAACAATCCACCAATCAACATGGGAATGCCTAGCTGCAGCATTACCCAAACAAACCAGCATCGCAGATGAATTTGTGGAATGCTATGAATTGTTCGTGGTGCTAGCAACTTCTTCTGTAGATTCCGCAGAGGCTATTCCAAGAGTCCTCTCGCTGCATTTTCAGATGGCGGTAGAAAACTCCTATGAATTATTCAGCCTTCACGTACAGTTCCTCGGCGCTCAATGGCATCCCCTCTTCCTCGCCATGCAATTTATTACTCTCTTCATCACCTTCCACCATTACGACTTCATCATACAGGTGTGCTTCATTTCCCATATGAGTGGAAATCTCGAACACAACCAATTGATGAGGAGGAGATGTTTTGGGCGCCAGAGTGCAGGATCCAGTAATTGTCATCTCCCTGCTCTCGGGAGACTCTTTGGAAAGACTGGAAACCTTTGTCGTAGATCTTCTCAATAATGATTTCTTCGGATATAAAGCAGCAGCCGGGGTCAAAGTGGCCTTCAAATCTTTGAAGCTTCTGTTTCTGCGTTCAACTACGAGCGCACCAGCTGGTTTTTGAGGTTCAGCTGGAGATTCAACGGGGCTGAAATTGTTCTCTAGTGGATCAGCTAAGTTGGGCTTACCAATAATATTGTTGTGATTGCCATCAGTATGAGGTTTGTTCTCAATAACCTCAGTTGCGGCACTGATTATGCCGGAATTATGAGATCGATCGTCGTTGGGTGTTGGGGTTGCTCGGGATATGAAACCAACAGTGACAAGAACAATGTTGAGAAGAACGTACCAGCAAGGAACAGTGATCCAAGTGGACACAGAATTCCAAAGCCCGGGAGCAACAACCAGCAAAACAAATTCTGCCATCGAATGGACGCGACCGGGGGCTGCGAGAAGCAAAGCGATGGGGATGGTGAATATAATTACCACTCCAGTCATAAGCACCAACCTCACGCTCCATTTTGCAGAGGGTTTTTTTCCCAGCTCTGCCTGTGACATAAGAAATTCACCTCCCTCACCAGTCATATTCTCAACAGAAATCTGAGCAACTTATAACACAGTTCTCTAAACACTAGTAATCTCAAATCTAAATACTCCAAAGGTTAATACCGATGGATTAAACCATTACATATAATTTCGGGGAAAAAACGCGATACAAATGTTCCGTAGTTGGTCGAGTCTGGAAAGAGTAGGGAAGAGAAAACACTAAAACTGAAACCCCGCAAGGAAGGCAGAGGAGAAGAGGAAGGGCAATTTAAATGGATTCGAGTGAGCGGAGGCAGAGAAATGGTGATTTAGAAGGAAAGAAAAGCATCCCAAAAAAGCGAAGATGATGTGTCCAATTTAGGGATATCGTACAGTTGAGGATCGGGAGGCGGCCGGGAGTACAGCCATTTTTCATAGGCAAGATACATCGCGCGTAAAACTTGTAACACGAAGTTTCAACGAATTTTGATGGATGTCTGTGCTCATGTAATGAAATCTCAGATCTTATCACGTGTCGTCGGTGCTTTAAACAATAGGTGGTCACATGTTCCTGGCTCGAGCTCACTCTCACTCACTGGCCGTCCATGTGTGTAGCCATCACTAATTCATTTATATAAAAATTGTTTGGGGGGTTATTTGGGTTTGAGTGGTTGGGGTCACTAATTCATTTATAGAAAAGTTGTTTGGGGTTATTTGGGTTTGAGTCGTTGGAGTACCATTTGTTTTTTCATTTATCCCGATTCAATTTCAAAGGATTTGTTTTGTTTAATTGTGATAAAGTTTTTAGTTGTAATGAGGTGTGAAGAGTAGGTATTTTCATTTGGGTTAGGTTTTAATTTTTTCAAGGTATAAGTTATTGATATATTTAGCTTGTAGGTTGTTGGGTATATTTTTGGTGTTATAGTGATATCTAGAAAATTTGATCACAAGCCTTACTCATATTACTCCAATGTGTTATCAATTCATTATAGTTAAAAAGAAATGGAGCAAACTCCAATAATAGGGCGACTAATATATAAGCCAAAATTTTTGAGGACATGAGTGGAAGGTTATCTTATTTACCTTATTCACTACTAATTTTGAGGAGAGGGTTCTTGTTTACTTGATAAAAATTGGATTATTATATTATTTGTCTTTTATTTTGGGTGCAAAGTAATGATGGGCTCTCATGACTATTTAGTTGCAATTCAAATCCGGAAAAACAACAATATCTTAAATTGGAGGGATGATTAGAGGTACTTGTAATGTGAATTTGGAAATGGTGTAAATAGATGAAATGTAGGAAAATGAATTAACTTTCTAGATATATAATTTTCATTTATAAAAAATATTTCTATGTGAATATTGAGTTTTCAAAACAGTGGTATGTTATTTTTTATGCAAAATATAATGAATATGTTTATGTTATTTCATGATTTAAGGAACTAAATAATGGGTCCCGCTATAAAATATTGTAGACAATAGATTATTCTTATGGACAACTATTGTGTGTGTCTGTGTGAAAGTCATTATATCCTTGAAACTACAAGGAATTCTGTTAGTGCAATCTAAAAGGGTCTTAACATTATCAAACAACCCATTTTTCTAGATTAGAATCTCACGTCCTCTACTGCACCACACTTTTTTTTTGCCCAAATGGTTAAAGACAAAAAAACGGAAATAAATGAGGGATGCAACTTAATGTTTTGATACATCCTATGAGAAAAATATATTAAAAATAGTAAACACAATTTTAAAAATTATATATTTAAAATACACATGGATGAATCTATATGTGTCTAGAATTTCATGGATAATGAATTTGCCTAGCATATAGAAAAATATTGTCAAAATAAAGAGATATATATGTTTTCTTAAAAGTTGAAGCTTTTATGTATTTGTAGCCCAAATTGTGACACCCCTTTCATTATCCAAAATTTTCTATGTAAATAAGAACATGTAATGTTGGGGTGTCATCATTGATAGTATGATGTCAAAGTGTGAATGTAAAAATAAGAGGGAAGATGAAGGGTCTAGTTCTTAAGCTTCTAGTTTCTCTCTCTACTATTACTTTCTCATACATCTTTCTATCACTTAGAAAAAATGAATTAGCAAAAGGATTGGTGAGAAAACCCATATAGGTTCAGACCTTATGACTAGTTAAAAGCTGAGTGGCATATTACGTGACAGGAAATGAATGTGTTGCAAAACTTTTTCTCTTAGATTTCTAAGTGTGTGAAATACCCCTGAGTTAAGTTCTCCTCAAGGAATCAAGATCTGGCATGGATGTCACTAACTGAGAAACATTGTAGCATAGATGAGCCTATGTTCAGGTGGAACATGGATCACCCTACTTTAGTTTCTAGTATTTTTTTGGTTGGAGTAGATAAATATTTCTTTTGTGTTAATCATATATTTATGACATATATGGTTTAGTCACATGTAATATTATTCAATTGTTATTTTCAACAAGTTTATATGTAGATGCATTTAACCTTCAACAATTTTATCATGATTGTAGTTGTTATAATATTTGGATGCAGCTTTCTATATGTAATAAATTTTTCAACAACACTAGTTCAAGAAGATAATAAATCTAAATTCTTCTTTAAATAGGTCATCTTGGAATTTATACTATAACTTTTCTTCTTGGAGGTTCCAAAAACTGAAACTTTGACCATAGCGAGGGGAAACCTTGTTGATCCTATGATCCAATTTTTAGATCTTGGGTTAGAATTTGTAGGAAATAGAACTAGGGGAAGTTGGTATTTTTAAATGCATTTTTCAATGGGTGATGTCAGGATTTTTGATATAACATTTCTTCACGAGGGTTCTAGAAGCTGAAAAATGGATCATAGTGATGGGAAATCCTACTAATAATTTGGTCCATCTTTCAAATATGGTGTTGTGATATTTTAGGAGATATGATCAAAGGAAGTTGAGCTTCCTTAATTCTCCTAAAATTACACACAAAACAAATCATGTTGGAATGTATATTATAAATTTTTTTCCTAAGGTTTCAGAATCTCAAACATAGACCACAATGAGAAGAAATACTATTGAACATCTTGTCCAACTTTCATATCTTGGGTAGTAATATTTTAGGAGATATGATAATAGGAAGGCGAGCTTCCTATATTTTCCTAAAATTATGCATCAAACAAGTCATGTTGACATTTTCGCTATAAATTTTCATCTTTGAGGTTTCAAGGGGTTGAAACTTAGAACCGTGTGGGGAACTCTCACTGGTCATTTGGTTCGAATTTTATAAGTTTGAATTCTATAAATTAGGAGATATTCCCTATGGGTTTTTCTATATTAGTTTGCATGCAAAGTGTTTGAAGAAATGTCTGAATTTTTTAATGAGCCATTGCATAGTTTGATTAAATGCGGTGATGAAAAATTTATTTTGTGGCTAGTGATAGTATTATTGTATGATAGTAATATCATAGTTGATATATTCTTATTTGCATGCAAAGAATTTAAAGAAATATGTTAAGGTGTTTTATTACAATTTGCATACAAACTATTTGATATAATATATCAAAGAAAGAAATCAAAAGTGGCATGATTGAGTGGTATATTTTAGTCATAGGGGCTTCACTAGGGTGGCAATACCATACTACGTGCGTTCATATTGGGGGATATATATTGAGGAAAAAAATGATATAATATATTGAGCATATAATATGGGGTAAAGGGCTTTTATATTGATAGGTATAAAAAATGGAGCTCAAAGTTAATGAAAAAATATAAATGGGTATAAAAAATCCTAATAAAAAATTGGATACCTATAATATCTAGTGAAAGTAGGGGTTTTCTAAATTGAGAAGGTGTATTGGGTTTTCATATTGATATGTAGTTAAATAATGTGATTTTTAGAGGTATTTTCCAATATGTAGCTAAATTATGGGTATTGTTTAGTATGCCATGAATGCACGTGATATGTCGTAGGTTCATTGACGGAAGCCCTCATCATTTTAGTTAGTGTGTTACAAATGGAATCAAATCAATGTTTCTTATTTGATTTCATACATTTTTTTTTGACAAAATGTCTACAAGAAAAGACTATTTAATTTGTTGTATACAAAGTATTTGAAGAAAGGTTTGCATGTAAAGTGTTTAATAAAATCTATGAGAGGTAAAAATGAAGTTTCCGCAATTGTGGATAGGATAAATTTAGTAGGGGTACGTGAAAAAGTGGTATGAGATCATTTTTTCAAGGTAGTGAGAAGAAAAAAATGGGTACCCCGTAACCTCCATAAGTCATTGAGGGAATTGGGGATGTGACAAAGTGGTATTAGAGCATGGTTCAATACGAGACTTGGAGGGGCTTAAGAACATATTAAGTAGGAGCTCTGATACTATGTTATAAAGTGGTATTAGAGCTAAGGTTCAACATTGAACTTGGATAGGCTCAAGTATACGAAACAATTTAAGTTTTAAATTAATACCTATGCATGCATGTGTACTTATGTGAAATTGTTTTGTTGTATATGTGAATACAATGATTTAAATTGAGGATTAGCTTGAGTTTGATGCAACAAGATAAACATGTAGGATACTAACAAGATTCCCTAGAGAATCCCAACATAATTGTTAAAGCTTATGGCTAAGTGATGAAACCATAACTATTAGGGGGAATCACTTAACTTATCTCTTGCAAGTTTTAATAATTTTCTTTAATTTTTTCATAAGCTGCCATATGGTGATAAATAATAGCATATGAATGATAAAAATGAAAGAGATGAAATCGTTCAAGGTTGTTTGTCATTTTAATAGTTATTAAATAATCATATGCTATATGCATCAAGATATGTCAAGTGCATACACTTATGGATCTGCATGGATAAATACTCAGAGTAGTATGTTTTCATAACATGATTCAAATGGCTAATAGTGGTTAATGGTGAACATGTAGCAAGGAATGGGTTGATATCATGATTAGGAGCACAATGAATGTGTGGCAAGTAGTCTTTTGGAATCAAGGATATGGAAGATAAGGTGTTGATGAGAGAATGGTACAAGTGGAACATATTCATGTGGTGAAAGTGTTGTGGGTGCACTTCTCATTGGGTTTCATTGTGGAATCTTGGTTTCCTAGAGGGAGGAGTATAGGGAGAAGTGTTAGTTTGTGGGATCTAGAGAGTACCTAAAGCCCCAAAGGTGGATGAAAGTGTTATAAGCCATAGGGATTTGAGACATCCCTAACCAACCCATGTTGGAGACCCTAGAAGTATAGTGTCACAACCTGAGGGACTATTTTGATTAGAGAAGGGTTATGCACTACCTTAAGTTGAGTGGAATAATAGACGGATGTTAGACTATTCATTGGAGGTTGCTAGGGTTGGTGCCTTGACCTTATTTGTGTTCAATATTGGTTATGTATTATATTTTATTTCTGGAGGCATGGACCAACCTAAGAATGACCCAATGTTGAACAAAACAAGAGAAACATAGCCTATGGTTGGGAGTAAAGAACATGTTTTCTTCCAATTAGTCGTTTTCTCTAGATAAGTGTTTTGAAAATTATTAATTATGACTCTTGAATTTTATTCATGCTTAGATAATTTTTAAATATTTTATTAAGTCCATGATATGAGTATATTCTTGTGAGATTGCATGAAGTAATGATCATGTTTTAAGACATTGTACTAACATAATGTGTGTTGAGATAACTGATATGCATAAGATTGCAAGGGGGAGGGACCACATAGTTGGTACAAGGAAGAAATTTGGGTTGTGAACTTGATAAGAATTTGAGAAAAAATATTTATTTGTTTAATAAAATTGTTATGTTTATTCATGTGATGAAGTTCGTAATGATCTCGAAATCCCACCTTGAAGAGTTGTATTAGAGGGAATATGTGGATAAAGGACTAGTAAAGGAGGACTTCAATGGGTCAATATGAGCTAGATGGATAATGAAGTCAAATTTGTGTAAATGGCTTGATAAGGGAGTTTCCCTTAATTGTTTGGATGATATATTTTATTTATGAAAATAATATGAATGTGTGAATGGTATGAAAATAAAAGTCGATACATGTTATGTTTTTGGTAATATATTAAGGTTACCTAATGAGTTCCATGTGACATGGAATGTCCATATGGAAAATGTGTAAGAGGGATTTCTTGTTGTTAACTACCACATGAAATAAAGTAGTGTGCTTATGCTTATAAGACTTCTCATGTGAATGATTGGAAACATGAGAGTTTGAGAATTAAATTTAAAAATGTATGTGCTTGAATAGCATGAAAGATGTCCAAGTATGCCATTTGCATGAGAAGGTGTATATGCACATGTTTGGGTGCATCATTGAATGCATTGTTTGAATTTGTAAATTAGATGCATAATGCAAATTCCCTTTACGAATATTCAATGAAAATTGTGTGTAAGAAAATGAAATGATAGTGTTGCGACTAAAATGTGAAGTTGACATCATTTAATGGGTTGCTAAACATTGTAACATCAAGTATGCTAAGAATTTAGTATAACTTCTTGAAAATATCTTAGTGTGATGACAACCAATTAAGTAGGGCAAGTAGCAACCAAAGGTAGAAAGGTGATGCAACCATATGGCTGCCACACCCTAAATTCCCTGTCAGGACTCATTCACACTTATTAGCATTTAAGTTTCATGCCCTCATATGCATATCGGAAGTATTAATTAGGCTTTAGTCTTTAAAGACGGACCACAACACATTATCGGATGTTTCTTTAATAACACGGTCCACTTAAACTATTGGGACTCCACAACACTATCGGGAGCATTAATATGCACTCTAGTTATAAAAATCTGGACCAACACTTTGTATCAAAATACACAGGGGTAAAGGGAAAACCTCGCTCTAAACATATAACCGGATCTCAAGATTTATAAGCCCGCTTCTATAAATATCAGTGGGTCCGCTCTCTGTGCATCGCCTTCCTATTGCGCACTTTGATCACTGATTCCTGATCGGATGATTTCCACCGTTCATTCCCTTTTCCAATCCAACGGTTCGCAACTATTTCAGGCAGATAGTTAACACGGGGATTAACCACCCAATAAATCGGTTTCCCTATTCACCCTCACTGCTATGTGTCAAAGGGTGAATGGGATCGGGTG
Organism: Pinus tabuliformis; assembly: GCA_031772625.1. NCBI lineage: Eukaryota > Viridiplantae > Streptophyta > Pinopsida > Pinales > Pinaceae > Pinus > Pinus tabuliformis. The sequence continues at coordinate 226,548,166 of CM062813.1, forward strand.
ACCACCATTCAATACCACTTACAGTTCGTCAGCCACCTGAAATACCACGCATTGTAGCAAAACTACTTTTGCAATCCAACAGTCAGGGCTGATCGCAATTTAACGGCTATCATTTGATCACATATTGCATAGTCGCAATCCTCCAAGCCAGGCTCTATCTGCTCTAAAGTGTTGAGCTGATATTCTTACAGACCTGATATGGATATAAGCCACCCTTTATAAAATTTCGAGTTTGGATTTCAGATCCAACTGTGTTTTGCACCGATTCTTAGTGTAATTCGGGTTTTTCGCTTGCGGGACCAAAACTATGTGAATAGACTTCACCAACCCACATCAACAATGATACTTAGAATAAATCCCCGACTTCTATAAATCATATGTTTTAGGCGTTAAACATAACAACACTAAGGGATGATCACTCTGCCCGAATACAAAGGAAACAAAAGCACAAAGAGGGTTTCCACAAGCTCAATAATTGATCACACACAATATATCATTCATTCAACATAAAACGATTACAGAGTCTCGCCTTGGCCGATTACACAATTGAAAGATATCTGTTCCAAAATACAATCCACACACTATACTCGCTCTCGATCTACTCAATCCTCTTCTGAATCTTTCCTCTCTGGCCTGATTCTTCAAATTAGTGGCCTTTGTTCCCCATCTGCCCATAGTCTTACAATTCCATCATGAATCCTATCAAACCCTCTCTCTATCTCTCCTCCCTTTAGAAAAGAAGGAAAATACATATATGTTCTATCTAACCATCTCCTTCCACAAACGAAGGAATTCACTATATACTTAGATATCATATCCTACCTTAACTAATCAATATAACTAATTGGCTTGATCTCCACTCAGGGAGTATCATTTGCCACTTATTCCCTATTCCGTTCAGAATTAGGCAACAATTAACTAATTACATACTTTGCAATTAATAAAATTAAACAACCAATTCTTCCTCCAAAATTTCATTAGCCACAACATGTGACCACATCGTCACATTGCTGGCTAGGCCTAGATGCTCCTGCATCAGACTCCCAAGGTTAAAGATAATCATGATCTTCTGATCATGTGCTTCTGATCCGTGTCCTCCTAGATCCCATACTTTGTTCGGTAGTCTGTCCTTGGTTGTTGTTATTGTTTTTTGTTCTCTAGTTCTCCATACTTTATGTTGTAGTGCCCCAATAGCTATGCTCTCACTATCTGTCGCTGTCTCTTCCATATATCTTATTGCTTTTTTCTCCTCATCACAATTTATGTGAGGCTTCCACACTTTAATTTGCAATTTACCATTACCTTCACCTATACCATTCTTTCCAGGCAATCTTCCTTCCTTCTTTTGTCCTCTATTTAGTTTATTGGAATGTTGTTGTATGAGTTCCCACAACTCATCAATTTCTTTGTCCACATCACTTCTCAACTGATGAATACTATTCTCCTGCAACTCGATGTGTTCTTGCATAAGAACATCATAATACCTATGCCAATACCTTCTCCATTGATCCCCTGCAATAATTCAAGTTCCTTCTTCTAGTTCATCATTCATGGCTTCATCACATCTTACTTCAATTCCCAGTATACCTGCAATTCCACAAATTTCTTGATAACTAAGAATTCTTCCTGCTTGCTTAGATACTTGGGATACCTCTTCTTCTAGTAACTTAATTTTTACACACTTAATGATTATGGAATCATATTTTTCTGCTTCTAAAATGTAATTTCCAGCCTCTTCTTCATCAATAACTCTTTGTGGTACAATAGTAATCCTGTTACTATCATCTCTTGAACTCATCTCTAGTTCAACAATTCCATATTGTAGATTCAACATCATTCCATCTTTCTGAGACATTCTGATCTCACCCTCCCTTACTTTGATATGATCTTCAGAATCAACTCCTTGTTTCAAATTGACTTCACATTGCCTTGTTCCTGCATATAAATCTTCACTAGAATCAATCAATTCATCAAACACAAATGATTTACCCTGTTTCCTCATTATGCCAACATTTCTGACAACTTCTTTTCCATATTTGTCATCCATGACAACTTCTTCATTCTCATTCAGTTCTGTTTTACAGTCTGATCACTTATTCCTCAGTTCTCTTGCCTCTTCTTCAAAAGACTAGGCTTATGCCACAAATCTGTCATCTCATTTGGAATTTCTCCGAAGAGCTCTGCACGATCTTCACTAACTTCATTGTCTGCAACATTTGTCTTTAGTCTTTCTTTACTCTGGCTTTCTTCAAGGTCAATAATCTTCAATAACTGTTTAACATCTACCAAGTCTTCTATATCAACCTTCAGTAGCTGTTCTCCTTTGGCTTCAGTCCTCAATAGTTGTCCAATATCTACATAATTCGCTACAGCTATGTTTAACAGCTGCTCTTTCCTCTGCATCACAAGATTATGTGAATTTCCTTCTTATAACTTCTACAAAATCATATCTTTACCTTTCCTTTCCCTTATCACAACCTTAAACAGTTTCCTTTCTTCAGCGAATCCTGCATTTATGCACAAAATATTAGTTTCAAACTATGAAACACCAAGGTCTCCTCAAATAATTTCATCATCAATTCTTCTAGTTGTCTTCCATTTCCTGAATACAACATAAGTTTATCCGTTTGCTTTGTGTTAGCTTCATCAATTTTCCTAAGAAAACTCTTTGTTCCATATTCATATGAATGGATCTCTTCCTTTCCAAACACTTCTTTGATCTCAATAATTCCTTTGCCATCCTCCTTTTGACTTATCCTTTGGATGTCATCTGATTGGACATCTTCCTTCACTTTACTGTAACTTTTCTCTTTATTCTTCATATGACTGTGGGTAGTCATCTTTTCACCTGTTAATATGACAGTTTCCAATAACTGCTTGTCTTCCCTCAAGTTTACATGACCTGCAAACATACAACAAGTATCAATTTTTAAAATACAAGATCCTTCATCCTCTTTTAATGTTTCAAGCACCAATCTTCCATCATAGATCTTTTGTATTTCAGTAGATCCTTCTTGCTATGACTCCATTTCTTTGAGTGTCTCCTTCTGTAACAAATCAATTTGAATTTGTTCAAGTTCCCTAAACTCGTTTATCAACTTGCCATTCCACCTCTATTGCAATAGCTTCCACTTGACCCTTTTATTCATTCTCCATCTGTATCTTTGGTCTTCACTTGTCTTTATTTGTACTGCCAAACTAATCTCTTGTTCTTCATTCTACTGCCAATTGTTATACTTCTGCAATCTAATGCCTTCCTCAAATTCATTCTCATGTTGTTAATCATCTCTTTTAAATTGCTGGTTCCTTCCATCTTTATCTTGGTGGATTAATTCTTTTGTATCCTTCATGTCTCTGAAGACATAACTTCCTTGTTGTTCCTGATCTTCCATTTCACCTTCAAATAATCTCTGCTCAATTTCTCTGATTTCAACATCATATTTATTAATGTTGTCTCCCATGCCTATAGTCACATCATTAACTGAAGAGTCTAAACATTTACTTAACTCTATAAATGTTAGAGACATTTCATCCTTATCATGCATAGTAACCATATCCTTTTCTTTATTAGGTTATGAAAGTTTCATTTCTCCTTCAGGTTCCTTAAGAAATATTTCCAAGAATTCTAATTCCATGTCAACTCTCTCCATCAGTTCATCCCAACTTCCATTCTCAGCTTCATTCTTTTTCTGGCAATCCTCCTAAGTTATCCTGTTTTCTAAACTATCATATTGCAAAGTTCTTTCATCAATTTCATCAGACAAATTCATTTTCTTACCTTCTTGAAATACCACTATGGCATTTTCATTAGACTTTTGGTCCATATAAAGTTCATCTGACCATCTTACACGAAACAGAATTTCATCTATGAACTCTTTTTGCTACAATAAATCAAAACCTTCTTCCTCTAAAGGGCATTCTCCATCATACTTCACCTCAAGAGCTTCATTCTTGTTTGTGATAGTTTCACCATACTATCCATCATCCTCTACATATCCTAAAAACATACACAAACTATGAGAATTAAAATCAAAAGGCTTTATTGCCTCATCTGCTTCTGTTCTCAACATATCTTCGAATTGTTCTGAACTATGCCAATAGTCCATGAGATCTTCAGCTAATCTCCCATTATCCTCTTCACCCAACATTTCACCCTATTCTGATCTACAAATGGAAACTTCCATTTCTGCCTCAGCTTCTCTGAGGTTTTCCATCAACCACTTAACCTGTATTTATTGCAGCCTTCTCCACAACTTAGGCCACTTCACTGGCTTCCTCTTCAAGACCCAACCTTTTCTTTGGTTCGCCTCTAGCATCATTTCCAACACATCGAGTTCTTCTCTTATCTCAGCCATTTCCTTGTCAATCTCTACTTGACTCATCTGTTTCCTATGGATTGTTTGAGCACCCTTCTCCTTCATCTTGTAGCCTTCTTCTGAACCTTTCATACAACTTTCCATATCCATCTTCTCTTATGTGTGAGTTCCTACACTTGCAACCAATCAACTTCCTTCTAAGTTGATATTCTCACCAAGCTTCTCCTTTGCCTGGTCTCCAAGTCCTCTTTCCTTAGAAATTTCACTAAGCAATCTTGGTCTCTCTCTGGTTGCTCCACTCGCTTCTCTTAAGGACTCCTCTCTCCCTATCTATTCCAAGCCTCAACTGGAATGAGGTTCTACTAAAATCACTAAGAACTTCCAAAAGTTCTTCCTACAGTCTTAGTGTTGTAGTCCTGTGCCCAACATTGTCATTCATTTAACTCCTACAACTCTCATACCTTTGTATCATAAATCTTCATAAGTAAGACATCCTTCTCGCAGGAAAGTTTCTTCCTTTTTCTTTCTCTGATACAAAAAATGATGCAACCATATGGCTCCCACACCCTAAACTCCCTATTGGGACTCATTCACCCTTATTAGCCTTTAAGTTTCATGCCCTAATGTACATATCGGAAGCATTAATTTAGGCTTTAGTCTTTAAGGATGGACCACAACACATTATTAGATGTTTCTTTAATAATTGGGTCCACTTAAACTCTCTGGACTCCACAACACTATCGGGAGCATTAATATGTGCTCTAGTTATAAAAATGTCGACCAACACTTTGTATCGAAATACACAGGGGTAAAGGGAAAACCCCGCTCCTAACATATAACCGGATCTAAAGATTTATAAGCCCACTTCTATAAATATCAATGGGTCCACTCTCAGTCCATCGCCTTCCTATTGCACGCTCCGATCACCGATCCCTGATTGGCTAATCTCCACCGTTCATTCCCTTTTCCAATCTAACGATTCACGACTATTTCGGGTGGATAGTTAACACGGGGATTGACCGCCCGATAAAGTGGTTTCCCTGTTCACCCTCGTTGCTACGTCTTGAAGGGTGAATGGGATCAGGTGATCACCATTCAATACCACTTACAGTTTGTCAGCCAGCCGAAATACCACACACTGTAGCAAAAATACTTTCACGATCCAACAATCATGGTTGATCGCAATATAATGGCTACGATTTGATCGCATATCGCATAGTCGTAATCCTCCAAGCTAGGCTCTTTCCATTCTAAAGCACCGACCTGATATTCTTACGGACCCGATATGGATATAAGCCACCCTTTATAAAATTTCAAGTCCAGATTTCAGATCTGACTGTGTTTTGCGTCGATTCTTAGTGTAATTCGGGTTTTTCGCTTGCGGGACCAAAACTATGTAAATAGACTTCGCCGACCCACATCAACAATGATATTTAAAATAAAGCCCCGACTTCTATCAATCATACGTTTTAGGCATTAAACATAACAAAACTAATGGATGATCACTCTGCCCAAATACAAAGGAAACAAAAGCACAACGAGGGTTTCCGCAGGCTCGCTAATTGATCACACACACACAATATTATTCTTTCAACATAAAATGATTACAGAGTCTTGCCTTGGCCAATTACACAATTGAAAGATCTCTGTTCCAAAATACAATCCACACACTATCCCTGCTCTCACTCTACTCCATCCTCTCCTGAATTTCCCCTCCCTAGCCTGATTCTTCAAATTAGTGGCCTATGTTCCTCATCTTCCCATAGGCTTGCAATTCCATCGTGAATCCTACGAGACCCTCTCTCTGTCTCTCCTCCATTCAAAAAAGAAGGAAAATACATATATGTTCTATCTAACCATCTCCTTCCACAAATGAAGGAATTCACTGTATACTTAGAAATCATATCCTACCTTAACTAATCAATATAACTAATTGGCTTGATCTCCACATAGGGAGGATCACTTGCCACTCATTCCCAATTCTGTTCAGAATTAGGCAACAATTAACTACTTACATACTTTGCAATTAATAAAATTAAACAACCAATTCTTTCTCCAAACTTTCATTAGCCACAACATGTGACCACACTGTCACGTTGCTCGCTAGGCCTAGATGCTCCTGCATCAAAAGGTAAAGGAATTGGGTAAGAATTCCTCTCAGTTGACTTTGATATCTTATTTTTTAAAATTAATTTATATATTGCATGGATTCCAAACAAGGGGTATAATTAAGCAATAAAATTGTAAACCCAAAAATATTTAGTTAGATATTAATACTGTGAGCATGCATTGATCTGCCATGTTGATACAAGATTAAATGAATGAATAATAGATTGATGAGATAAAATATATTTAGTAATGCACATAGAGAATGCATGAAAATGTGTGATATGAAATTATGTTCATGAGTCCATGGGTATTTTGACCAATAGGTTCTAATATTGAGACAAGTGATTCTATCATAAAATGTTGACATTTTTCATAAGGATTATGTAAATTGAAGCATTTATTTTTCCTATTTAATGTGAAAATTGTATGGAATTATTGATATATGAAAGAAAGTTTGTCATTAGTACCTAGTGGGTTTTAACAAAGGCAATAAGCCTTCGGTCTAGAAATAATGCTAGAATAATTGTGATGCATCCATGAGTTTCTATGGCATGATTTGGTCATGAAACTCATATTATGAATTATTATGGTACATATACATGGTGCATTGAGTGCGTGCATGCTTGTATGAGAAAATCAATTGCATGGTTGAATGTCATGAAAAGAAATAACTTATAATAATTTTGAGGAATTGTTGAGTAGTGGAATGAGTGACATGAATCCCTCATCCTACAAAGAAAAATGGAAGTCAATTACTCATGAATTTAAAGACATGTATATTTTAGTTTTGACCCTTTAGTTCTTGGGACAAATTTTTGAATGCATTATGGATTGAAGATTGGAATCATTGTGAAGAAAATAAACAATGAAATGATAGCTTCATTTCAATTTGTTTTAAATCAATTGAAAGTGATTGAATTATTATTTGTATAATAATTCCGAGATCACTTCAAGGGATATTATAAATCTTGTAATGAAAATATTTTATGTATGAGAACTTACCACAATTGGACTAATTGAAAGTATAGATTTCAATTGATATGACTTTTCTTATGCTAATGAAGGTTTAGTACTACCATATTCAAAAGCCAAACATCATGAGAAAAATCTCATATTATGAAATTTGTTTCCTATATGAAGCAAGTTTGGAAAAGAAAAGAAAACCAAAGAATATTTGATTTAAATTATTATGATTAATCACGTGGAAGCGATATTATTGTGATATAGGTGAGATGATGATATATCTAGGAAGTATAGATGATAGTTTGAAGTTGAAAATCCTAGGGACAAGTCCATTGTGGTGGCAACGGTAACCTATTTCATACATTGATCAACATTAGTTATGTTATGAAAAATTTGTTGTGTTATTTAGAGAAACGCTAGAGGGATGCCTTGGATATATGATTCCATAAGTCAAGAGACTCTTCTTGTGCAAGGATGTCTTATGAAGGAATAGATCTACCAACGAACTGGGAAGGAAAAGAGGGGTATGCATGAACTTGGAAGGTGTGTGACCGCAAGGAATGGGAGACTTGAATATATTTTTTTTTAAATATTCATGTACATATTCGTTGGGATCATGAATGGATTGGGTGTGTCTAAGAAAACAATGAGTTGATATTGTTCCCCGTGGAAGCCTTATGAAGTAATGAACAACCATGCAAGAATGTGTTGGAATTCTAGGAGGTATAGAGCTAACTAGTACAAGAAAAGTGAATTACGTTGCTTGAAGTGGAAACTAAGCACATAGAAAATGTTGTTGATATTAAAGTGGCATATCCCTTATTTTACATAGAATGGTTCTACATATAGTAGAACATCGAGGACAATGTTCCTCAAAGGGGGAGGGGATTGTGACATTATTTTCATTACCCCAAATTTTTTAATGTAATTAAGAACATATAATTTTGGGTGCCAAAATTGATCTATGATGCGAAACTATATTATATGATGTACACTTATTCTTATTTATAAAAATGTTAGAGTTGAAGAAAGGGGACAACCAACAGATTATGATTCCTCTGGGAGGGGGGAATGTGAATCAAGATTAAAAATATACCTTGATTGAATATTTCCCTTTGATGTGATCATTAGTCTTCCAAAGAATTTGAAAGTTTGGGAAGATGGAGGGTTAAGGTGTGATTATAAAAGCAAGAGGGAGGAGTGATCAAGGGGTTCTTCTTCTTGGTTTTTTCGCTTCCAATTTTTCTCTCTTATATTACTCTCTCATAAATCACTCACCCCTTAATTGAAAATTCAAATTGGAAAAAAGATTAGTGATAGATACCAGAGAGATTTGGACCTAATGATTGGTTAAGAGATGTTAGGGAGGCCTTATGTCACAAGATATGAATTTGTTGCAGTGCTTTTTCCTTGGACTAGATGGATTTGAGGATTGGGAATGGTCATGTTTGTGCGTGGCACATGTAACACTAAAGAGGTTATGGATAGCAGATTTTAGAGATAATAAAATGACTCACTTGTGCTATGTAGAATTGCATGGTGTTTTTGTTATGAAACCAGCTCAAGAAAAGATAGAAAAGAAAGATCAACGCCTTAGAATTCAGCCTCTTCGAGGGGGCAACCTCCTTTACATTACATAAATGAAAAATTCTTGGATGATACAAATGACAAAACCTCCTTTCTATATATAGGAGTCTAAGGAGTCACAATATAATCCAACCGACCTAACAATAATAATATAAAGCCACAAAAATAATAATAGAGGGATTCTATGAGGCACAGAAATAACAATATGTGGGTAATAGGGGCACAACAATATAAATAAGGGGTATAACTACAATAGTAATGGGGTAATCACTAGTATTATAGGGACCCAACATGCCCCTCTCCTTCAAAAAAAGTGTTGTCCTCAACGCTTGAGCAGTTCTGGATACTTCTGCATAAAATTCTCATCCTCCCATGTGGAATCTTCAGCGGATAAGTTCTTCCACTTGATAAGATACTCTGAAATTGATCGATTTCGTAGCTGTCGAGTTCTTGTTTCTGTGACTGCTTCCGGTTCCAATATAATTTTTCCTTCCTCGTCAAGTTCTGGCAATATTGTTTGAACTGGGAGCTTGTCGCCTATAACCTTCTTTAAACATGAAACATGGAAAACTGGGTGCAATCGAGAAGCTGCAGGAAGCTCCAATTTGTATGCCATAGTACCAATCTTTTCCAACACCTTGTACGGACCATAATACTTTGGTGATAATTTATTATCCTTCTTAGCTTGCTTTAGGGACATTTGCTTATATGGTTGTAGCCGTAGGAATACCCAATCACCTACATCAAAACTTCTTTCACTGCGATGTTGATCTGCCTGTTGTTTCATTCTATTTTGTGCCAACACGAGGTTATCCTTTAAGAGTTGGAGGACTTGTTGTTGATGTTCGATGTGATGTTCCACTGCTTGAACCTTAGAATTTTCTCTTAAATATGATGTGATGGATGGTGGTTGATACCCATAAAGTGCCATAAATGGGGTCATTTTTGTTGCTGTATGGAAGGAAGTGTTATACCACCATTCAGCCAGAGGCAACCATTTGACCCATTGTGTCTGTTTATCAGATACAAAGCAACGAAGATATCCTTCCAAACATTTGTTTACTATCTCAGTTTGCCCATCAGATTGAGGATGATAAGATGAGCTATGAGCTAACTGAGTACCAAGACAAGAAAATAATTTTGTCCAAAAATTTCCAGTGAAAATGGGATCTCTGTCACTTACAATAATCTTTGGGTTTCCATGTAGCTTTTGAACTGTTTCCATAAATGCAGTAGAAACTGTACTGGCTTTAAATGGATGTGATAATGCACAAAAGTGTGCATACTTGGTAAGTCTGTCAACTACCACCATGATGACACTCTTTCCCTCAGACTTGGGTAAACCTGTGATAAAATCCATTGAAACCTCCTCCCAACGTTGGCTTGGAATGGATAAAGGTTGTAATAGACCCGGTGTCTTAATTGTTTCAACTTTATTTTGTTGGCAAACCAAACATTCCGCCACAAACTTTTGAATATCTGATTTAAGGCCATCCCAAAAAAATTCCTTCTTAACCCTGTGGTAAGTTTTTAAAAATCCTGAGTGCCCTCCTAAGGGAGAAGTGTGCAATTCCATAAGAATCTTTTGTTTTAGCTGGGAATTCTTACAGAGGTATAAGCGATCTTTGTACCATAACGAATCATTTTTCCAGCTAAATGTATCAGAAGTACTGGAATCTTGTTGTAGCTTTCGAATAAGTGCCCACACTTCTTCGTCATTCTTCCATTCCTCCCTTGCTTCGTTTATCCAATCTGGTTGGATAATAGAAATGGCACACAACAATGCTTCCACATCCTCATCCTTTCTTGAGAGTGCATCTGCCACCACATTTTGCTTCCCTTTTTTGTAGATGATTTCAAAGTCATAACCCAACATCTTTGTGACCCACTTTTGTTGCTCTTCAGAGGATAATCTTTGTTCTAAAAAGTATTTAAGGCTATCATGATCCGTTTTTACCTTGAAGTGTCTTCCCATTAGGTAGGGTCGCCATTTCTTAAGTGCATGGAGTATTGCCAACATTTCCTTCTCATAAATAGCTTTGCTTAAAAACTTTCCCTTGATTGGACGACTTTCAAAAGCAATGGGTCTTTCATCTTGCATTAGAACAACACCAATTCCATTTCCTGAAGCATCACATTCCACAATAAAGGTTTTTGTGAAGTCCGGTGTAGCTAAGACCGGTGCTTGGCACATTGCCTCTTTAAGATGTTCAAAGGCCTTTGTTGCTTCCGGAGTCCATGAAAATGAATCTTTCTTCAATAATGTTGTTAGAGGTGCTGCTATTCTCCCATAATTCTTAACAAACTTGCGATAATACCCTGTCAACCCAAGAAATCCTCGCAGATGCTTTATGGATGTGGGGATTTTCCATTCCTTAATGGCTTTAATTTTGCTAGGGTCTACCTTAACTCCTTCATGAGATACAATATGACCCAAATATTCCACCTCCTGGACTCCAAAGAAACATTTGGATCTTTTTGCATATAATTGTTTCTCCTCCAATAGTTGTAGCACCTTGTCAACATGTTCAACATGATCCTTCCAAGACTTGCTGTAGATTAGTATATCATCAAAAAATACTAACACAAATTTTCTAAGGAATGGTTTGAAAATTGAATTCATCAAACCTTGAAATGTTGAAGGTGCATTGGTAAGGCCAAAAGGCATGACCAAAAATTCATAATGACCCTCATGAGTTCTAAATGCCGTTTTTGGAATGTCTTCAATCTTCATTCTGATTTGATGATATCCCGAACGAAGATCCAACTTGGTGAAGTAAATTGATCCATGCAATTCATCCAGTAATTCATCAATGACAGGAATGGGGAACTTATCTTTAATAGTGAGCTTGTTGAGCTCCCTATAATCTGGACACATGCGCCATGATCCATCCTTCTTGTGCACCAATACTACTGGAGCTGAGAAAGAACTTTGACTCGGTTGAATTATACCAGCCTCTAGCATTTCTGCAACCATACGTTCAATTTCACTTTTTTGGACATAGGGATATCTGTACGGCCTGATGTTTGGAGGAACACTTCCTGGAATCAGATGAATAGCATGATCATGATCACGCATAGGTGGGAGACCTTTGGGAGTCTCAAATACCTTGGAATGATTGTCCAGGACTTTTTGGAGATCTGGAGAAATAGATGATTCCAATGTGGAAACATCTAGCGAACATAATTGTGCAATTACACCTCTTTGCTCCTTTTTTAGAAGCTTTGTCATGCCATTAGAGCTGATTATCTTTCCTGGTTTCCCTGCAATACCCCTTAATTCAACTTCCTTTCCTTTCACAGAAAATTTCATGAAAAGTTCTTGAAAATTAAAAGCTATTGTACCCAAGGATTGTAGCCATTGGACTCCTAGTACAACATCAGCACCTCCCATTGGAATGGAAAGCATTGGGCTAGTCAATACATATTCTCCCATGGATAGCTTGATATTATGGCACTTTCCAGAACAATTTATTGTTCCTCCATTTGCAATCATCACTTGACACTCTGGTGCTGGATATAGGAAGCAATTCAATTCTTTTGCTACCCTACAATGAATAAAATTGTGGGTGCTTCCTGAATCAATCAACACTATTACCTTTTTCTTCTTGATTTGTCCTTCTATCTTGATGGTTTGAGGAGTGGTAATTCCCGCCAATGCATTACAAGATATGGTCGGATTTATTTGTTCTTCATCTAGGCTTTGTTCCTGGAATATATCCTCTTCTTTTGACCTTTCTTGCTCCTTTTCTTCTTCCTCTTCACAATCTATGTAGAATAATTTCTTCTCAGCACACTTATGACCTTTTGTGTATTTGCTATCACAATTGTAACAAAGCCCTTTTGCTCTTTTTTCTTCCAATTGTTGTGGTGTCAACCTTGTAGGTTGTGGAAGACTATGGGCAACAACACTTCCGTCTTTATAGTTGTGAATGGTATGCTTCCTAGTTGCCATAATTTTGCTTTCCATTTTTCTTGCTAACCTGAATGCCTTCTCTAATGAATCAGGTTCCCAAAGGCGCACATCATGTTGGATATTATCCTTTAAAGACCCTATGAACACATCAATCCTATGCTCCTCTGGAATATCTTTTACCCTTATGTTCAATTTTTGGAACTCCTCAATGTGCTCCATTATTGAACCCTTTTGTTTGAGACTTATCAATTGGCTAAAAAAAGTGTTGCTTTTTGTATCCTCATAATGTGCTATCAATTCTTCCGTAAAAATTGCCCAAGTGATAAATTGTTTACGAGAACAAAGCCATTGATACCATACAAACTGATTTGGTTCCAAATATAAAGTTGCCATACGTACCTTTTGTGTGTTTTGCACATTATTGAGATCGAAGAATTGCTCCATCTGTAATATCCATGTGGCGGGATCCTTGCCATCAAACTTCCTCATATCGATTTTTGGAACATGGTGAGTCTTCGATCCAACATTAGAGTCTATGGAATCATGATTAACATTTCTTTTGTTCTCATCATGAGTTTCCTTTAGTACTCTTTCACCCTTAGTGACCATTTCTTGTAGCAACTTATCCATCTTATCATCCATGCCATCAATTTTAGCGTCCATGCCATTCACCTTAGCTTCCATGCCATCCATCTTAGCCTCTACACCTTTCTTTAAACCGTCCATCTTAGCTTCTACATCTTTCCTTAAACCATCCATTTTAGATTCTGTTGTTTTTTGTGCAAGTGACATTTGTTGCACTTGTTCTTGTAATTTTGATATATCATGTAGCATTTCTTCCTCTTCTTCATGAGTCATGCTAGAGCTTTCAGGTTCCTTACTAGGTGTTTGCATTTTCTTTCCTCGGGGCATCAGTTACCGATAATAATTCTCTACTATGCCCTTTGAATTCCTTCAAAATAAATTTTCAAACCAAGCTTAAGCAAAAATTAAAGAAAATCTACACACCTTTTTTCACTTTGTAGGAGCTCGATATTTCCTCTGATGTATCTCTGTACTTTATGATTATCTAGTTCTGAATTTGTGACCTGTAGTAGCCCTCTGTGTCCTCTTTCCAATGCCACAAGTCTGACCCAAATTGGATTCTCCAAGGAAAAGTTATGCGAAATCTCCCACAGTGACTTGATTATAGACTAGTTCAGTAGAGCGAACTTGTACGACGTGCCACGTGTCACTGTTTCAACCTTTGACTCTACAAAGTATACAAAAGAAAACTACAGTCCGTCCGCTTTCTGTAACTTCTTACGAAATTTCAATCCGATGCTCAGAGAGAAAGTTATGACGATTTTCCCCAGATCACCTGTTTTGAGTGTAATTCAGGAGTCTGCAAAAAGACCAAATTCCTCAGATCATATCTCCGAAAATTTTGCGCGCAAAACTCTGAAATTCGGACCCAAGGTTCAGCGCAATTTCTTCTCAAATGGGTTTTTTTTGCGACTTCTGAAACGTTACAGAAAAAAAGTTATAGCGAAAATGCCACGATGACCTGTTTGGAGCAGCGAAACCCTAGAATCCAAAGCTCTGATACCAAATGTTATGAAACCAGCTCAAGAAAAGATAGAAAAGAAAGATCAACGCCTTAGAATTCAGCCTCTTCGAGGGGGAAACCTCCTTTACATTACATAAATGAACAATTCTTGGATGATACAAATGACAAAACCTCCTTTCTATATATAGGAGTCTAAGGAGTCACAATATAATCCAGCCGACCTAACAATAATAATATAAAGCCACAAAAATAATAATAGAGGGATTCTATGGGGCACAGAAATAACAATATGTGGGTAATAGGGGCACAACAATATAAATAAGGGGTATAACTGCAATAGTAATGGGGTAATCACTAGTATTATAGGGACAATGTTCCTCAAAGGGGGAGGGGATTGTGACATTATTTTCATTACCCCAAATTTTTTAATGTAATTAAGAACATATAATTTTGGGTGCCAAAATTGATCCATGATGCGAAACTATATTATATGATGTACACTTATTCTTATTTATAAAAATGTTAGAGTTGAAGAAAGGGGACAACCAATATTTTATGATTCCTCTGGGAGGGGGGAATGTGAATCAAGATTAAAAATATACCTTGATTGAATATTTCCCTTTGATGTGATCATTAGTCTTCCAAAGAATTTGAAAGTTTGGGAAGATGGAGGGTTAAGGTGTGATTATAAAAGTAAGCGGGAGGAGTGATCAAGGGGTTCTTCTTCTTGGTTTTTTAGCTTCCAATTTTTCTCTCTTATATTACTCTCTCATAAATCACTCACCCCTTAATTGAAAATTCAAATTGGGAAAAAGATTAGTGATAGATACCAGAGAGATTTGGACCTAATGATTGGTTAAGAGATGTTAGGGAGGCCTTATGTCACAAGATATGAATTTGTTGCAGTGCTTTTTCCTTGGACTAGATGGATTTGAGGATTGGGAATGGTCATGTTTGTGTGTGGCACATGTAACACTAAAGAGGTTATGGATAGCGGATTTTAGAGATAATAAAATGACTCACTTGTGCTATGTAGAATTGCATGGTGTTTTCGTGAATGTTAGCCTAAATAAAGATTGGAAGATTGATCAGTGAGCTTTCCTATGTGTGTATGAAGTATAATGGCCTTCACTTCTAGTCTTAAAATATGGTATGAAGATTAGTGTACCCTTGAGTTAAGTTCTCTGCAAGGCATCAATATCTTCCATGGGGGTAGCCAGCTATGAGAAAAATTGTTGAATACTTGATCCTATGTTTGGGTGGAATGTCGCTCACACTACTTCAGTTTCTAGTAATTTTTTGGTCGCAATAGATATATATTTATTTTTGTGTTGATGATATCTTTGGAATAGATGTTTGAGTGACATGCATGATTATTTAATTTATCTTTTCAACCTATTTACATGTACATGAATTTATCCATTAGAAAATTTATCATGATTGTAGCTATTATAATATTTTGTTGTACCTTTTTATATTTATTATCTTTTGTAATAACATTAATTTAGGAAGAAATGATTACTAAATTCTTCATTAAATAGGCCGTGTTGGCATTTCAACTATAAATTTCCTTCTAGGAGGTTCTAGAAGTTGAGAATTGGGTTATAATGAGGGGAACTACCATGGACTCCCCGATCCATCTTTGAGATCTTAGATCACAAAATTTTAGGAAATATGATCCAAAGAAGTTTTGCTCAATAAATGCATCTTTAATAGATCATGTTGGAAAGTTTTCTATAAATTTTCATATGGAAGGTTCCAAAAGCTTAAAACATAGATCATACTGAGGGGAAATCTTGCTAATAATTTGTCCAACTTTTAGATTTTGGGTCTCAATATTTTAGGATATATAATCAAAGGAATATTAGCTTTATGGATGCTCCTAAAATCATGCATTCAACAAGTCATGATGGAATTTTTGATATCACATTTCTTCTGGCAGGTTCCCAAAACTAAAACTTAGAACATAGTGAGGGGAAATCTCATTGATCATCTAGTCCAACTTTCAAATCTCAGATCACAATATTTTAGGAGATATGATGGGAGGAATTCAATATTCCTATATGATCCTAAAATCATGCATCAAACAAGCCATGCTAGAATTGTTTCTATAAAATTTCATATGGGAGGTTCCAAAGGCTTAAACGTGGACCATAGTGAGGGGAACTCCCATTTATCATTTGGTTCATTTTTAAAAAATTGAAATTCTATAAATTAGGAGATATTCCATGAGGAATTTACTATATTAGTTTTGATGCAAAGTGTTTGAATAAATGCCTAAATGGTTTAATGATGCATTGCATGTAAACTATTTGATGAATTGCACTAATGAAAATGTTTTTTTGTGGATGGGAATATTATTGCTATAATTTAGGATTATGGTATGGAAGTAATGTTGTAGATCATCTATGCCTATCTGCATGCAAAACAATTGAAGAAATGTGTTAAAAGTGTTTTATTACAATTTTCACGCAAACTATTTGATAAAATACCTCAAAGATAGAAATAAAAAGTTGCATGATTGAGTGATATATTTCAATTAATGCGTTACAAGTGGAATGAGAGCAATGTTTCTTCTTTTCATACAAAATATTTGAAAAAATATCTACAAGAAAAAAGACTAATTAATTGGTTGTATACAAATTATTTGAGGAAAAGTTCACATGTAAAGTGTTTTGACAAAGTGTATGAGAGATGAAAATCAAGTTTTTGCAAGTGTAGTGTAACAACCGTGGTAAATTTTTTTTATGTAAGAATATATAAGACCTTGGTCATGGGTCACGTATTCGAAGATGAATGGTGGGAAAAACATCCTAGTGGGTGTTCACTTAGTTTGTTATAGCTAAGGAAATTGGAAAAGTCAAGGGCTTTGAAAAGGCATAAGGAATTAATTGGAAATTTATTTATGAAAATAATGGAAATTAAGAGAAAAGGAAGGTGAAAGGTCACGGGTTGCAGGAAAGGAGGAAATTGAAGGAAAATAATGGAAAATTAAAGAAATTAGAGGCCTCATTAATAAAAAGGCTTTTGAGGATCAGTTGGCAAACTTTTGGCAGGTTCTGGTGGAGTTCTCTTCTATTCTCTCTCTCTCTCTCATACTATTAGACACTTAGATTTTCTTGGAGAACTCTTGGAGGAGTGTGTCATACTTGGAATTTGGAGCAATAAGCAAAAGGAAAAGAAGGAAAGCGTAAGAGAACATTGGGTTCAGCAACGATAACACGTTTTTCTTTCAGGTATCAAGTTGGATGTCTTATTTCCTTGCTAGTTTTGGCATGCATGTGGTTTCTTGGTTATGATCTATCATTGGCATGGAGGAATGCTTGGATTGACGGTGGATTTTCCTAACCTTTCCATTTCCTGGATAGCCATAGTGTTGTGGGTTTTACTTTTTATTTCTAGTTGGTTCTCATGTTCCTTTGGCTGTGGGTTGAGTTATTAATTCCTGTAGCCTTGGTTGGAAAAACACTCTAGAAGTTGTGTAATGACTTGGGTTGAGTTACTAGTCATAGAGCCTTGGTTGGATAAATGCTTTGGAAGCCCCGTAACATCGTTGGTTGAGTTACTAGTCGTCGAGGCTTGGTTGGACAAATTCTATAAAGCCCTTGGTGGGTTGAGTTACTAGTCCTAGAGCCTTGGTTGGAAAAATTCTCTGCAGCCTCGCATCAGCTATGGGTTGAGTTACTAGTCCTCGAGCCTTGGTTGGAGAAAGACTCCAGAGCCTGACAACAACCGTGCGTTGAGTTACTAGTCATGGAAGCTGGCTTCGAACAAACGCTCTAGAGCCCTAGACATCTTGGGTAGAGACCAATCTGATGATGGTTAGTGATGTTTAACCACGAGGTGGAATCACTGGTTGAGAGTTGAGGTGGTTTTGCCTCTGGAAGCCCTGGTTCAGTTTTGATGGATTTGTCTCATTGGTCCCACATTCATGCTTGGACTATGGAATGGGGGTGATTGGTTGAAGAGAGATTTGGTTCAGCCAATCTATGGTTAGGTGGAATGTAGAAGTTCCAGACCTAGTTGTATTTTGCATATGTTAATAAGATCTTATTTCCTTGGGATATTTATGAGTAAAGGTACTTTATGTTATGTGTCTTTAAAGGTTATTTCCTCATTGATATATCTCTATTTATTTGTTGGTTATAAGCATGCTTTATGATTGTGATGATGTATGGATCTCATCATGTTTTGATGTGTAAATGAATGAATAATTAATATGTGACCTAATCTATTATAATAGAGATAACATGATAAGGCATGAATTATTCTTAGTGATTCTCAGATAATTATGAGACCCCTATGCTCAAATATGTTTTTATGACCTGTATATTTCATATTTTTGATATGTTTGACGAAATGACTGTCATGGCTGGGCTTGGCTAGGTCAATTCCTTGATAAAGTTTTATGTTAGAGGCTTTTTCTTGGTGTCATTTATTGTCTTGGAAAGTTTCATCAAGTTCCGGGCAGTTGTTGGAGACTAACCCAGAAAAAGTGGATTAAATCTCGCAGTCTCTAGCGCAAGATTGGATGAAAAAGATTTCATTTTATCCCTTGTAGGCATTATGGGAGTGGATAGAGGATCCTAGTTGCATGCAGGCCCATGTCATGGAAGCGACTGGGGGTTTTTCAGTGAAATTGCAATTTGACTAAGGGCTTGGGCACTTGGAGGGGTGGTTTGGCTTCTGTGGGTTGTGTAGCTCCTGAGGAAGGTCAGTGAGGCTTCCTTGCGTTGATTTCACTTCGTTAAGGTGAACTATGAGGTTGAATCATATCATAGTAACTCTTCACCACATGTTTACCCTGGTTGGCCAGTTACTTGGGTAGATGAGGGAGGAGGGTGGTACATATCATTCTGATAAATTTAGTAGCGTTATGTTACAAAGTGGTAACAAAGATTATTGTCGAGGTAGTAAAAAGGAAAAGAAAAATTGGGTACACCATAACCTTTGTAAGTTATTGAGGGAACTAGGTATGTCAAACAAACCACTAGATTTTTGATTCGAAACTTATATCCAAAGAAACCAACTCATTATGTAGCTAAATTTCCCATTGGGTCAAAATTTAAATTAAAAAAAAAAAATCATGTGCATTCGTAACAGTAAAAGAACACACATTTCCAGTGGTAGAAATGCATGTGTTCCCTACTGCTAGGAATTCACATGTGTTCCTATTATTGGGAATGCACACCCAATCAACTTAAGGAAACCCTTTTGTAGTTTTCCTACAATGTATTCTTCATTTGTTATCAACTTATCCTTATACACTCATTCAAATTATCCACTATTTTTTCATTTGCATGTGCCTTCTCATATGCACATTATCTTCTCTTATGTTAGTGAAACTATGGTTTTCCAAACTTATAATTAGCTATAAAATCTATAGCATTTTCCTCTCTCTTTAATTTTGAAAGTTAGTGTTATTATTCCTTCTTATTCTCATCTTTAGCTCCCATATTTTAGTACAATATAGGACAAGTGAGACTCTCCAAACCGTTGATAGGAATCCACAAAAATAACAAACCTTAGCTACCAATTAGGATTTTAAATTTTCAAATTACTAGGGTTTTCAAGTTTCCACAAAACTATTGATTTTTCAAATTCCACAAAACTAGGGTTTTCCAATTTCCACTTCAATATACATTAACACATATTTATGTTATGATTTACATACCTATTACAAATCCTAGAATCATATTATCAAACAATATTCTCATTGGACTCTAGCTTTTGTTCACTTCATAAGAAAAAATGATGTGTTCCACCCTTATCTTATGAACAATCAGGTTTTCAACTCTTAGCCATAACTACCAATTACATTTCAGACTTAAATATTCATCGACAAACATTTCCAACTTGTCATGCTACGTCGTTATTATGTGTCTACTTACATTCTTTATTTATGCACTCAAATTTCAATTCACTATGTTGGAGTTTTGGAACCCAACTCTTGGCATTTTACATTCTATTCTCTCCACCTTCTCATCTTTAGAATTATACTACATTTTTTCATAAAGATAGACATCAAACTATTGTCAAAAGTGGTGGTTGGTTAGTAGAAGGTAAATTTTCCTTACATATCCTTTCAAGTATTGTAACCACTATGTACATTGGTCAATTTATATTATGTGTCACTTATGGTGCATCATATATATGCATAAAAAAATATGTGTTGATGGTGCATCACTTATATGTGACACATAATATGATGTATCATGGATTGTGTTCATTACTTGAGTGCATTGATGGTTAACTATGTTCATATAACATTTCATTAGTTCCTAACATTTACAAATACAATGAACAAATATAAAATCCCAAGGAACATGCATAAAAGAAAGTATATGTTGACTTCCTAGGACAAAATGAGCTTTTCCAATAACAACATACAATTTATATGAAAATGAGGTCTTCCACCTTTATGAAAAATTTTCACACTTATTTTAACTTTGATATAAAAAGCAATTTGTATGCAAATTAGAATTCAATATTGCAAGCACAAAAATGTTGATTCAAAGTCATATATACTACAATTTTTTTTTCTTACTGTTTTAATTACTATTTTATCACTTTTGGGATAAATCTACCGATGTTAAAATAAAAATAAATTAGGAAAAGCTTTTGTGAAATCCAAATAAACAAGAGAGGCTTGAAGAGAAATGATGCATCATAGTTTTGATTAGTTGGCATTCTTTAGATTTATTATACAACATTTTCATTAATGATTGGTTTATTTATTAGTGTCCTCACATCATTTATCATCCACATTAGTGTCTTTGTATAATCTTAGTTGTTTCCTTAGATTACATCTATTTTCTCTAGATTGTTGTTTTGGTTTATATACCGCTAGACAATATTTAAGACATGCCCTTGGATGGCTCAAGGAAGCAAGATGCATCTAGCCCTAAAATGCAAATTGGGACTTGGATGGGTGAACTATCAATTATGTTGGATTCTTGACATTTGGTTATAACTACAAACACACCCCTCCTAGGAATCCATAAGATGAAAATTTATTTATTTGAGGATATTTGGATATATGTTTTTGCTCAGTAAAGACTGATGCAAATTTTTAACAAAGGAAATTTTTTTTGAAAAACCTTAGGTTGAGCCATTGTGGGTAGTGTGCTCATATGGGCTATGGAAAAAATTATTTTCTAGATCTTATGCAACTAGAATTTTCTACTCGGTATAGTTTTTATACCATCGAAAATATTTCACAGTATGTCCTTTAGTGGATCCCAGAAATGAGTTGTAACTTTCCATAAAACTTAGATTGGGACTCTGATGGAAAAATCATTGATTCCATTGGAATCCCAACATAATATATAGCTAGGGACACTACCATCCTTGGAATCCATAGGTATAAAATTGATTTGTTGAGGATATGTGAAGCTACGATTTCACTTAATAAAGACCAATGGATATTTTGCAAAAGTGGGTGGATTTTAAATAACCCATGCTTCAGTAATTCTAAGTAGTGTGGTCATATGTGCCTTGTCAAAAACACACATATTGAAACTTACAAAACTCATTTATGCTACTTGGATTGGTTTTATAGCCCTAAAACAAATTCATAATGTGTTCTTGAATGACTCTTGGCAATGATTTGTAGCTCACCATAAAACTGAAACTGGGACTTGAATGGGAAATCCATTGATATATTTGGATTCCTAGCACTAGGTTATAGCTAGGGAAATTTTCATCCTATGGAAAATGACCCACTTGAGGATAATCGTAGCTATGGTTTTATTAAATAAAGGTTAAATAAAACTTCATAGAAGTGGTTGGATTTCATAAAATATTGGCTTGAGGGATTGCAGGTAGCATGCTCACATGGGAATTTCCAAAAACACTTTCCATAGCCTATGAATCTCATTTTTCATGCTTGGTTTGGTTTTTATATCGCCAAATAAAATTCACTACATGCCCATGAACAACTCTAGGGAATGAGATGGAATTTCCATAAAAATCAAACTAGGAATTATATGTGAGAATTGTTGATTCCACTGGAATCTTGGCTTTACGTTACCATTATGGAAACATCCCCCCTAGGATTCCATAGGTAATTTATTTTAGAGTCTTTGCATCAATATTCTTAGAAAAGGCCATTGTGAATTTTGCACAAGGGAGTAGATTTTGAACAAAATGGCATATGTCATTGTGGGTAAAGTGTTCACATGGGCCTTAGCAAACAAAATGTGATGAAAATCATTTATGCCATTGAATTTTGTTTTCAAAACATCATACGAAATTCATAATGTTTTCCTAAATGGCTCTTGGAAGCAAGTAGTAACTCATTGTAAAACTTCAACTAGGAAATTGAGGGGTGAACTATAGATTATGTTTTTTACTATGGGTGTGAACTTGTAGCAATGGTCATCCCTCTCCTATGATTCCATTGGAAAAAAATTGACTTATTAAAGGCTCTAAAGTTAGGTTTTTAATTACTATGGATTATGGAAAAGTACTTTAACAAATAGAAAATGATATGTTAGGCTATAAATTAGGGTTGAGGAATAATGTTTGAAGCATTTATAACTTTGGTGAGTTTCGTATGGTTCTCAAGAAGCTCATATATTTATTTAAAGATATTAGGGTTTTGTTTAATGGATTCCCATGAGTTCAAAGTATTTTGCTAGCTTGTATGTGAAGAAAAAATACATTAGTGATTTGGAACACCACATGCCCTCTTATATTCATAAAATCTACTTCTATAATACCAAAAGAGCGCCCAATAAGTTGGTAATATATGCGTTCATGAAAACCGCGATAATTAGAATAAATTATATGGAAAATAAAAAAAGTATGGTTTTTATCAAATTGGTGTATTCCTAAGAGAGAAAATTTGGTTAGTCCCTAAAAACATTACTGAGTACATGGAGGATTAAGTTCTCAGGTAAGTGACTAACATGAAACACATTATACAACATTAGATTTATTTATGTTATCTTTTATGAGGTTGTTT
Organism: Pinus tabuliformis; assembly: GCA_031772625.1. Taxonomy (NCBI): domain Eukaryota; kingdom Viridiplantae; phylum Streptophyta; class Pinopsida; order Pinales; family Pinaceae; genus Pinus; species Pinus tabuliformis. The sequence goes on from CM062813.1 coordinate 226,571,574, forward strand.
TCACTAATATGATCAAATATGCTACTAAATGAATAGACATTGATTTGCTTTGTATATTGGTTTTCCTTAGTTCTAATGTGAAATGTCACATTTCCGATTTTTTAGTTAATATGTATATAGAAAATATGGTTAAATAAACACTATCAAATATTACATAAAGAGTAATAGAGATGTAACATAATAGCCAATCATTTTCATTTATAGAAATTATTCAATTTATCTCTTCATGATATTTTTTAGTATAAAGTGTGAAAGAATTCCAATGAATGGGGGTAATGGTTGACAGGGATCCAAAAAGGCTAAAAATTTGAAGTGCTCAAATCTTAGAAAAACCACACCAAGTGGTAGATCTCATCGAGATAAAACCAACTACGTGAAAAAAACCTAAAACCAAGTCCATATGACAAAGTTATGATCATTTGAATTTTTTGGAAAGAAATAAATGTTTTAGCATTGGTATTGCGACGTGGCATCACCAGAAGGCACCATGTGACACTAGCCAGAGCATGCTACGTGCCACCCACCTTAAATTCCATGTGGCATGATGTGGCATCCCAATGTTAGTTAACATGGCAGGACATAGGGTTGACTAGGCATTAAGGTGGTCCAATCCACAAGAGTCATTTGGTCCAATCATTGGGTGCCATGTAGCACCCTGTGGATGGATATATGGGTTTACCCTATTATAAAAAAATATTGTAATGGTCGAGGGTCGAACCCTATACCACAACAGAATAAATCTCACACTGTACTGTTATGCCATCACCACAAGGCAAAAATGAGAATGGGGAGGCCAATACTTATGGAAATGCATGTGTGTGTGTGTGTGTGTGTGGGTCCATGTGTTTGACCCTGGGATCCACATACATGCCAATGTTAAAAATCAAAATTTGTCCAAACTATATGTTACATTGGTTATACTCGTAACCATTTGCAAAACCAAGTGACCTATGGGTCACACAAACAAATCACACACACAAGTTGTGTTTCATTCGTATGGGGATGATAGTGTAGAGATTAGCTGTACCAAAACTTAGCATACAGGCCGAGAGGGAACCTATGATTAAGAAAGCACAAAAAATGAAGAATATTTTGGAGCATATTCTACAGCATATTCCAAGGAATATTCTGATATGTTGTGGTAGTCTTGAAAATTCCTCTAGGGGTCCAAAGGCGAAGGTGACAAAACCTTATGAAGTTTATAGTCATTTTTCACAAAATTCAAATATCAGTCCATTGGTATAGTTAGAATTGGGATCTGAGAAGGGGACTTTTGGGTCATCCCCGAAAGTGGGGTATTTCCATGTATTTTACCATATATTTTCCATTGTTTTGCTGAGATTATAAAGAGGCCTCTCCACTTTGAATCTAGGTTTAGAGACATAGCTCACATATTGTAATTGAACTCCATTAACATTTTTTGGTGAATTGTCTATATTTTCTTGTTTTTGTGCTTCTTCTTCATGGATATTTAATTTATGGTATTTTTATGCTCTTTAAACAATTATATTTAATATCACTGAAGGAAGGATCATAAATGATGTTGGATTTAGAGTGGTATTATTTGATGTGAGTTCTAAATGTGGATGCTTACTAGGTCCATACTTAAGGAGGATGGAGGAAAACTAAAGTCTTTTAACCCTGAGATTAGATGTGAAACTATAAGAAAGAAAATGGAGGTTAATTACATGCACACAAAGAATGAGAATGCTTTCTAGAAGGCCTTCCAACGATATGGTAGATAGGGTGGTAACGATGTCTTAAGATTATGAAAGGAGAATGGAAAAAGAGGGCAAGAAATAGGGAGCACCAGCATAAGAAAATGCTTCAGTACACGAAGGAGGTGGAGGAGAACCCCCTGAATCTCCATATTCAATTTCAAGCTCTTCCTCTTCCCCTCATTCACATAATTCAAATAATCATAAAAAAATGCTTCCAAAATTCCATTGTTAAAGATAGATGTGAAATTTGATTTCCCCGTGTTTAATGCAGAAGTGAATGCAGAGAAGCCAAAGAAATTGATTAGACAAATCAATGTCTACTCTTGTATACAACAAATTGAATAGGACAAAGAAAATATTTAGTTGGCATCTCTTCAGCTTGCAGGAAAAAATATTTTAAGGTGGGAGGGAAAACTTCAAAAAGTTATTAAGCATAATGATAAACTCCTTTCATCATGGTCTCAGTTTGTTTTTACATTAAAAGGCTAATTTTACCCTTTAGGTTAAAGGAAAAAATCCATGATGGAGTGGCAAAACGTGCGGCATGGTAAAGGTCAGAATGTTCAAAGATTTACAATAGACTTTAGGAGATAATACTTTGCATTGAATATTCCTTGAGAATCATACTTTGCATTGAATCTTCCTTGAGAATCATACTTTGCATTTAATCTTTATAACTCATTGTTGTTGTTTCATACCACTAATCTTGATGAAGCAAGTGTGAAAGAAATTTATCTTGAAAAGAGGGGAAAGAAAGGACAAAAAGACCACCCGAAGAAGCCTTCGTCCAAGCCCTAGAACAAGAAGTATGGAGGGAAAGGAAATGGAAAGAAGACAATAAAAGAAAAGAGAGAGCAAAAAAATTCCTCTTGCACTCATTGTAAGAAATATGGGCACAATGAGGAGCATTTTTGGAAAGTACATCCATAGTTAACGCGTAAGAAGTTTGGTGGAAAAGGAAGAAAAAGATAATTGTTACAATGAAACATGACATAGGTTCTCATTATAGTGATGAGATGAAGATCATAGTCATTGGGGTACAAGGTAAAATTTCCTTTCATGCTAGTTCAAGTTTTGAAAATAAATATCATGATGATGAAATAAAACGAAGTGAATTGTTTCATATAAGAGTTGTATCTAACCGCACAAAAATAGATCAACTATTTAATCTAAGTTCTCAACTTAAATTTATCTTAGAATCAATTATTAATAATATGGGTTTGGATATGAGACCACATCTAAAACCCTACCCTCTTGGTTGGGTGTCATGTGACAATGCAAAACTCAGTGTCACCAAGCAATGTAGGGTCAGATTTGTGATTGCTTCAAAGTTAATAAATGAGGTTGATTTTGATATTGTCCCACTTGAAATTTGTGGTATAGTCTTAGGGAGTCCATATATGACAGGAAGAAAGTCTGTTTCAGTCATGAGAACAAGTACCATCTCACCAAATATGGGGTGAAATATATTGTTGGAGCTCACCACCTAAAATTAAATTCAACTCTCGGCAATGTAGGACAAATGAAGATACTAATCAACTCCAGTAATAAGCATACACTGAAGGTTGTGAGGGAAAAAAGATCTTGAGGCATATGATGCTTTCAAATGTTGTAATCCTTCTCATATGAGAGAAATGTTTGATATTGTTTCTAACCATGATTATATTTTTTAGGAACTAGGTGGATTTCCTCTCAAGAGGGAAATTTAGCATGAGATCCATATTTAACAAGATTCCCCTATTCCAAATGCGGGCATGTGAAGGATGCCAATTTTGGAAATGAAAGAAATAAAGAAGTAGGTGCAAGACTTGTTGGAACAAGGAGTCATCAAACGTAGATCATCCCCATGTTGTTCTCCAGTTATGTTGGTGCCAAAGAAAGATAGCACATGGAGAATGTATGTCAATTATCAGGATCTCAACAAGTTCATGGTGAAAAAATGATATCCTCCCCCCTATATATATGATTTTATTTATGAATTAAATAAAGTTGTTTATTTCACTAAGTTGGATTTATGCAGTGGTTACCTTAAAATTGGGATTGTAGAAAATGATGTGTTGGAAACCACATTCAAGACCAAGCAAGGACTCTTTGAGTGGTTGGTGATGCCATTTGGGATTTACAATTCCTCGGTTAAATTCATTCATGTAATGAGTTATGTATTTCAACTATTCTTAGATGATTTTTTGCTTGTATACTTAGATGATATATTTGTCTTTAGTAAAACTTAGGATGATGATGGAAAACATGTTAAGCAACACTAGATGCTTCAGAAAGGGAGAAATTAGATATTAATTTTTCCAAATAAATTATTTGTTGTATTTGGGTCATATTGTTCGAATAGGTCAAATGAAGATTGATCCTTCCAAAATTAATGTAATTGTAAAATAGCCTAAACCTAAAAATGCAACAGAAGTGAGAAGCTTCTTCAAAGTAGTTCATTACTAGAGAAGATTCATAACTATATTTTCATTCATCCCATCTCCTTTGCATTCCATGACCAACGTAAAGAAGGCCTTTCAGTGGGGATGAAAGTAACATAAGGCTTTCGGACATTTGACGGAAAATATCATCACATTGCAAGTACTAGCCTTGCCATACCTTCAACAATCATTCGAGATTGAGATGGATGGTAGTGGATATGCCATGGGTGTAGTATTGATGCAACATCGTAAGCCTATTTATTACCAGTCTAGAACTTTCTCTCAAGCTATTGTTAATTACCCACATGAAAAAGAGTTGTATTCCTTAGTTCAAAGTGTTAAGAAATGGAAGCATTAATTGATAGGTAAGGATATTATCATACATACATATCATTATCACTTACAGTACCTCATGTCACAGACCAAGTTGCAACAATCTCATCACTTCAGGTGGATGGGAGCCTTCAATAGTTCTATTTGATAATTAAGTACCAGAATGGTATAAGTAACAAAGTGGTAGATATTCTTTCTAGACCTCTTGTTTTTACATATATAATTTTGAAGAATTCTTCTTTATCTCATGATAGCAATGTTGAACAGTTTACTATTGATGAATATTTTAATGGTGTTTATGAGAGGATAATGGATGGATCACAAGTGGAGAACTATCATTTGCAAGGAAAGTTACTATGCGATCTTGGAAAGTTATGTATTCCTACAAGTGAAAGAGTCCATGTGAGTCAAGAAACTCACACTTCTCTTGTGTCTAGGAATTTTTGGGAAGGAAAAACTTTTTATCATTTGTATAGGTTTTGTTATTGGTCTCAAATGAAAGAAATTGTAACTAAGTATGCAAAGGGGTGTGTGAGGTGTTGTACTTATAAGCCCACTGATAGAAAATTAGGGATGTACACACCAGTCCCTATTCCTTCTCATCCTTGGAAGAGTCTCTCCATGGATTTTGTAGGGGGGTTTCATTTGTCAAAAAGGGGTCATGGATGCTTGTATGTAATAGTAGATAGATTTAGCAATATGTGTGTCTTTATGCCATGTAAAAACAAGATTACTTATTATAAAGCTACTCATCTTTTCTTTCAGCATGTATGGCTCCATTTTGGACTACCCACATCCATTTTCTCATATCAAGATTATAGATTTCTTAGAGACTTTTGAACAACCTTGTGTGGGATGATGGACACCAAGCTAAAGAGGAGTATGACTTCCCATCCAAATACCGATGGGCAGGCAAAGGTCGTCAACATAACAATGATTCATTTGCTTTGAGGTTATTGTAGAAATCATCCTAAGTTGTGGGATGAACAAATACATTATATTCAACATGCATACAACCAATATAATCTGTGCTCTTCCACCCAAATTTCACCATTTGGGGCATACTTTGGGTACCTCCAAAATTCACCCTTAGATTTGATCTTTGGGAAAGATGATGATTCAAATGAATGAAGTGATGAAGATAGTGCTCTCAACTTCATTAATAGGATCCAAATGATACATTAAACAATGCAAGAAAATTTAGAGAAGAGCTAGGAACAATATAGAGCCTAACATTGAAAACACAAGGTTGATCATCAATTCCAGGTTGGAGACTGAGTATGGATTAACATCAAGAAGGGGAGGATGAATGGTGAAGGAAAAAGGTTAAAACCAATCAGATATGTTCCATTCACCATCTCAGAAAATATTGGTAGAAATTCTTTCCACCTTGATCTTTCGGCTTATATGCAAATGTATTATGAAATCAACATAGAGAACTCAAAACTTTATGAACCTCTCATGATGATGGATCCAGAGGAGATTGGTTAAGTTCCATCAGTGAATTTTTTTTACTCCAATGTATTTGGAAAATATATTAGAAGACATCATCCTAGACAAAATAACCAAGAATTCATGACAGGGAGATGTGGAGTACCTTCAAGTGGGTTTCAAAGAAATGCATCCCAGAAAGGCATGATGGATTAAAAATGAGAAAGTGAGGGAGAAATCCCTTGACTTACCTACTTATTGATAAGGCTTTTGGAGGCCCAAAGGCTTCTTAGTGAGGAGGATTGATCTAGGAGGATCCAAAATGGCTGAAAATTTGAAGTCCTCAACTCTCAGCAAAATTGTCATCAAGTCATCAATCTTATCTAGATGATTCTAATGGCACGAAGGATACCTCAAACCAGGTTTGTATGACAAAGTTATTCTCATATAATTTTTTTGGCAAATAATAAAAAATTGGTCACTAATAGTGCGACATGGCTTCACCATAAGGCACCACATGGCACCAATCATAAGACATCACATGTCACCCATCCACCAGATGCACCATGTGGCTTGACATGGGATCTGAGTGGCGGTTGACATTGAAGGACACAAGTCTGATTGGGCATTGAGGTGGACCAATCTATACGTTCCATGTGGCCTAATGATTGGGAACCATGTGGCACCTTACACATGGCTAGATAGGCTTACCCTATTATAAAAAAATGTTGAACCCCCAAACTCAGCAAAGAAAATCAAACATCACACCATTATGCCAACAACACAATTCATAACTGATAATGTGGAGGCCAATACCTATGTAAATGTGAGTGAGTGTGTGTGTGTGTGTGTCTATATATATATATATATATATATATATATATATATATATATATATATATATATATATATATATATATATATGTTATGGTTCATTCATATGGGGATGATGGAATGAAGGTTGAACATACCAGAACTCAGCACCCATGTCGAGATGGGACCTGTGCCCATGTAAGCACAAAATTTGACAAAGATTTTGTGGAATATTTTACGAACCTTACGAACTTTATCATCACTTTTCACAAAATTTTGAGACAAATTCATTGGTGTAGTTAGAATTGGGATTCAATTAGCATATTTTTGGGTTGTCCCCAATAATGATCTTTTTCCATGTATTTGCCATTATTTTGTTGAGATGATAGAGAGGACTCTCCAATTTTAAGTTGGGCCTAAAGACGTAGCTCACACATTGTGAGTGGACTTCTTTAACAAAGCTTGGTGCAATGTCTATATTGTCTTATTTTTTTGTTTCTTCTTCATGGATGTTTCATTTATGGTATTTTCATGCTCTTTAAACAATTTTTTTTAACATCACTGAAGGAAAGATCTCAGATTAGAAAATATCACTATAGTTCATGGAGATGGAATGGAAAGATTTAAATCCACCAATTATCATATTCAAATTTGTAATTTATAGAGAGTTCATTTTTTCTTTGAGAGAAAATGTGCTTATATTGTTAGATGATCCAAAAATATAATTTTATCATAGGTTATAAAATTAGAATAAAATAATTATTAATTTAAGATATTAAATTAATAATTATTATTCTAGAATGTTTAATTATTTAATGGAGACTTTTAGAATTAGCATATTGTTGTAATTAGATATGACTCTCCAAATGTGTCGTATCTTAGGCTCTATTTTCGGAGATTAGTTAGCTAGTTGGTTTGAATAGCATTTATCGTAAATGGACACTTGTTATTTAATAAGTGATCCATAATTAGAGGTAGTTAGGACATGGAGCTTATAAATAGCTCATTGCAAGAGTGTTTGGTTGTTCGGGTGTAAACTCTTGCAAAATCAATTATGTAATTGTTTTTTTTCTGATTAATAAAATTACGTGTCTGAGGACACTTCTGCCATTATTGTGGTATCAGAGCTCCAGTAATGTTGCAGTGGATGTGAGGAGGATCTTCCAACTCAACAAAGTCCTGGAAAACTCCATTCAGTTGGCCAGCAAATCATTGGTATGGAAATTGTACAGTTTTGTTTAAAAGGAAAATAAATTTTATCATTGATTTTAGATTTTTTAAAATCTAAAATTCATTTTTTTTATTATAAAAAATTGCCTCTGCTCAGCCTTCACACTTTTCTTCTGCTCAGCCTTCACACTTTTCTTCTGCTCTTTAGAGAAAATGGAAGTGAGACTAGGAACCTCCTCGGTTTTATTATAAATTGAGCTTTCAATTTTCTTCTGTTCTTTAGAGAAAATGGAAGTGAGACTAGGCGCACCCTCGGTATTGTTATCAATTGGACCTTTCTCGGACTCAACAAAACTTGGAAACTTCTGATTTTTTGTTTTTACCTGCGATGCGTGCTTTCGTTTGAGTTTCTTTATTTTCTTCTCCAAATCATCTATATTTTCCCTCAATTTATTAATCATTTCGCACTGAGATTCGAGTTTACTCTTCAATTTTTTGACCTGTTCTTCTGGTGGAAGATCGCTCATGCCTTCAACATCCAACGCTAGCCGTTTAAGCTCCACTATTTCATCAAGGCCGACGGCTTCTCTGAAGAGTAAATCAATGGTCTTCGTCTGAGATGAATTTTTGACAGCAGAACCCTCCGCTTCATTTGTTTCCATTGCATCAAGTTTTGAAAATTCATCATCTTGAGATTCACAGAACTGTATGGGATTGGCGCCAAAAAAATCTGAATCCACACTGTAAATGCAAAGGAACAAATGCTCTGGGGAGTATGTCATTGCCGCTGAAACCACGAGGATTTTCTGACGAAAACAATGGATACTTCTGCAGATTTTCGGACAAAGACGAGCCGATTTTTCTAGGGCCTGTGCTGGTATTCAGGTGCCGAAGAAGCGAGAGGTATTGCTGAGTTCTGCGCGCAACCGAGCTACTTTGAATGAACATTTTTTAATAGCAAAACCCTAATATAATCGGATTATAATTCAGGCTTTTGCAGCAATGGACAGGCAGCTATGCATCATCTGCAGCCTCAGCCAGTCCCATGCCTATCGTTCAAAAATTGCCGAGAAGCCAGGGGAAAGCACATTTTGTAAATTTGAAGAATATTTTGTGGAGATATAAGTGTTTTATTTTGTATTTGGAGTAATAAGGAGTTTTATTTGTAATTCGTAAATTGGGGAGATAAGGTGTGTTGGGTAATTTGTTTTTAAGAAGTTTTTTGGGATCATCACATTGTAACTCAAAGTATTTTTTACTTTGAGGGGGATAATTTTTTTTTACCATATTGTGCAAAAGCACCATTATAAAAAGTCAAATTTTGAAAGTTGCCTTGTAAAAATTTGAGAAATTGACTAGAGCCAAGTGCAAAGCTCAGTCAATTGTCTCCTGTTTTGACGACTATTCGAGGGTCAAGGCCAAGCCCCGATAGATCGTGTTTTTGCGTGTTGTGTTGACTATCTTGTCATTTCTGTTCTGATTCTTGGTGCGACGCTACAACGCTAAAATGTCTAAGTTGATTAATTTGTTTTCTGATTCTGACAAACTAGAAGGCACCAAATCTTATAAAACATGGCATCGTCTCATCGAAAGCACACTCATTTACAATGAATTATGGCAGGGAATATGTGATGGAGATGTTAAGCCGAATAAACCCACAGATGCAGATGCACTGGCAAAATGGGAAATCAAGAATGCTAAAGCCTTAGCTCTTATTAAATCGTCTGTGAATGATGAAATGTATGTCCATATAGAAAATGCTTTAGATGCATGGACTGCCTTGAAAACTTTTAAAGACCTCTTAGATACTCAGCCTGAATCAAAGAAGGTTGATCTACAGTTAAAATTGTTGCAAAAAAAATTAACTGAAGATGGTGATATTCTTGAATATCTCTCCAGACTTAAGAATATTAGGCAGGAAATAATTAATGCTGGTTTTCCCGCAATTGATGATAGCTTTATGGTCACAATTGTAATTGCTGGGCTTCCTTCTTCCTATACGCATTTTTTAGAGACTTTACAAGTAACTGGGAAATTAGAAAAACTAAAGTTTGATGAACTTTGTGAAATGTTAAGTCAACATGATAAAACTTTTGGGAAGAAGAAGAAAGTTGGTGAAGATATTTTTATCACAGAGGCCAACACTAGTAAGTCATCAGCAGATAGTTCTCGAGGAAGAGGCAGAGGGAATCAGAATCAAGCAGCACATAATCGAGGTCGAAGCCAAACCAGAGGCAACAATTTTAACAGACGAGGAAGAAATAATTTTCAAGGTAGAGGAAACAACCAAGGAAGAGGCAATTTTCAAGGACAAGGATATAATAGTCAAGGTAGAGGACAATCTCAAAATAGAGGTCAAAGCAGAGGCATAGGACAATCTTCAGGACGAGGAAGAGACTTAATTCAAATTGTGTGTCGAAGATGTAACAAAGTTGGCCATTATGCTGAAGATTGTCGAACATCACTTAATAAAATTCCCAAGTTTCAGCAGCATTCAGCACAATTTGCAAATGATCAAGATGAAGATAACTCAGAATATGTTTTTACTTCCTCACCAACATCACAAATTTCATCCCATCTTAGAAGTGACTATGAAGATGCCTGGATCTTGGATTCTGAGGCAACTCAGCACATGACTTGTCGACGTGATTTTTTCTTGAATTTTCAAGATTGCCGACTTAATTCCATTTTTCTTGCTGATGATACACAACATACTCCTTATGGAAAAGGAGTAGTAAAAGTTTTTCTCCCTGGTATTGGAGAAAAAATGATTTCCAATGTATGGTATGTACCCAGTTTCAAGAAAAATTTGCTCTCTTTAGTCATGATTCAACAAGCAGGACATCAGGTGATTATGGAAGATGGTTTAGTGAAGATTAATTCATTGAAACAAAACTTGAAAACAGTTATGACAGGTTATGAAGATGGAAAACTGTTACGGATGAAAGGGACAGTTATTCCAAGGCATTCTGATTTTGCAGGGGCAGTGACTATAGGTATTTCACCTATGAGACTATGGCATGTAAGATATGGACATTTGAATTTTGACAGTCTTTCTCAATTGCAGAAACAAGGAATGGTTAAAGGACTTCCCACATTCAAAAGGGAAAATGCAAAATGTGAAGCTTGCATTTATGGCAAACAAAATCGAGAAAGTTTTCCAACAAGTTCATGGCGTGCAAACAGGCGGCTACAACTAGTTCACAGTGATATTTGTGGTCCACTACAAACTTCATTTGGTGGTTGCAAATATTTATTACTATTCATTGATGATTTTAGCTGAATGACTTGGGTTTACTTCTTGAAGAACAAGTCAGAAGCATTTGATAAGTTTAAAATTTTTCGCCAACTTGTTGAAAATGAAGTCAAAGAAAAGATAGGTACTCTCAGGACAGATAATGGGGGAGAATTCACTTCAAATGAATTCAAAACTTATTGTAGTGAAAATGGCATCAAACGACATCTTACTAATGTTTACACTCCACAACAAAATGGAGTAGTGGAAAGAATGAATCGCACTTTGTTAGGAATGCCGAGATCCATGTTAACGTTCAAGGGGTTAAGTCCAACATATTGGGCGGAAGCAATACATACAGTTGTCTACTTAAGAAATAGATCTCCAACTACTTCTTTAGATAGAATCACACCTTATGAAGCTTGGTTTGGTTTCAAACCTCGAGTTAAACATGTTAGAGTTTTTGGGTCAGTGTGTTATGCCTTAGTTCCGAAAGAAAAACGAACTAAGCTTGACTCAAGAAGTTTAAAATGCACAATGATTGGCTATTCTAATGAGAAGAAAGGGTATCGTCTTTTGACAAATGGAAAATTCATTGTGAGCAGGGATGTCATTTTTGATGAAAGAGAGAGTAAGAGTGCTAAAGAAATTGAAAATCTTCTTCACAAATTAGAAACTAAGGGAAGTAAAAGAAATGGAAAAATGCAAAGTCAACCAACTTCACCAAATTGGTATGAACTTGATTTTCCTTCCTTTGACGTTGAGTCATCCAGTCCATCTACATCAACAACACCATCTGGGTCTTCTAGCAGTTCATCCGCATCTCCAACCAGCATCAGTTCTTCTGACAGTGATTCTCCACATTCCTCACCTGAACGATGAACATCAGTTTATATTAATCCTCTTTACAATGATGGGGACTTTACAGAAGCGCAAACAAGTGAGCACCAACTTCTGAAATGGGAAATTCAACTTTTGAAAGATGTAAAGCCTGATGAACAAAATAAAACTGGCACCAGAAGGACACATAGAAGTGAAGGAAATTTTGCCTCGATAGCAAATGATTTTACTGAACCTTCCACATACAAAGAAGCAGTAAAACATAAAGAATGGCAACAGGCTATGGTTGAAGAATATCAAGTAGTAATTGATAACAACACTTGGAAACTTGTTGATTGTATAGCAAATGTTAAACCCATAGGCTGTAAATGGGTTTACAGAATTAAGTATAATCAAAAGGGAGAACTTGAAAAGTATAAAGCACGACTTGTCGCAAAAGGTTTTGCGCAGCAGGAAGGCATTGATTATGAAGAAACTTTTGCTCCTACAGCTAAATGGAACACCATCCGATTAACACTTGCATTAGCCGCTCAAAAAGGATGGAAAGTTCATCAAATGGATGTGAAAAGTGATTTTCTCAACAGGGATTTACAGGAGGAAGTGTATATGACCCAACCACCAGGTTTTGAAGTTGAAGGACAAGAACATAAAGTCTGCAAATTGATCAAGGCTTTATATGGATTAAAACAAGATCCCCGAGCTTGGTATGCAAAGATGGATGAATACCTTAAGAAAGTTGGTTTTCAACGAAGTGAATCTGATGATACTTTGTATGTGTGACAACAGGGAAAATATCTGGCAATTCTTTTTAAGTATGTAGATGATTTGATCATTACTGGCAACCATGATGATCATATTGCACAGGTAAAAAGGGAGTTACATGCAGGTTTTAAGATGACAGATTTTGGATTACTTCACTACTATCTTGGAGTTGAAGTCTTCCAACGTCCACATCATATTTTCATTTCTCAGAGTAAGTATGCCGCAGAGGTTCTTCAGTGATTTGGCATGCAAGATTGCAAGCCCGTTCTCACCCCCATGGAGCAAAACTTGAAACTTTCAAAATTTGAAGGGGGGGAAAGGTGGACAGTACAACTTACAGACAATTGATTGTCAGCTTGATTTATTTGACAAATACTCGTCCTGATCTATCTTATGCAGTCAGTATTCTTTCACGTTTTATGCAGGAACCACGAGACAGCCACTGGAATGCAGCCAAAAGAGTTCTTCAATATATCCAAGGAACAAAATATTTTGGTCTTCTTTACACAAAGACTAAAAATTTTGTACTTGGTGGATATTCTGATGCCGACTTTGCTGGGAGTATTGATGATCGAGCATCAACATCAGGTTATTTAATGAACATGGGATCAGCAACAGTATCTTGGAGTTGTAAGAAACAAGCTACAGTGGCCACTTCTTCAGCAGAAGTAGAGTACATTTCAGCATGGGAAGCAGCATGTGAAATTGTTTGGTTGCGCAGAATTTTGCAGGACTTGGGCATTTCTCAGGCAGAAGCTACATCGTTATTCATTGACAGCCAGTCAGCCATCAAACTTGCCAAGAACCCAGTTTTTCATTCAAAGACAAAGCATGTGGACACCAAGTATCATCATATCAGGTCTCTCATTGCCAAAGATGTTCTCAAACCAGTTTATTGTCCTTCCGAAGATCAGATCTCCGACATTTTCACCAAACCGCTCGGCAGAATAAAATTTACTAAGTTCAGGGATGAACTTGGTATTTGTTGTAATGTATCTTTGGATCATAGGGGGGAATGTTAGATGATCCAAAAATATAATTTTATCATAGGTTATAAAATTAGAATAAAATAATTATTAATTTAAGATATTAAATTAATAATTATTATTCTAGAATGTTTAATTATTTAATGGAGACTTTTAGAATTAGCATATTGTTGTAACTAGATATGACTCTCCAAATTTGTCGTATCTTAGGCTCTATTTTAGGAGATTAGTTAGCTAGTTGGTTTGAATAGCATTTATTGTAAATGGACACTTGTTATTTAATAAGTGATCCATAATTAGAGGTAGTTAGGACATGGAGCTTATAAATAGCTCATTGCAAGAGTGTTTGGTTGTTCGGGTGTAAACTCTTGCAAAATCAATTATGTAATTGTTTTTTTCTGATTAATAAAATTACGTGTCTGAGGAAACTTCTACCATTATATATATGAAAGGATCCAACACTTTACAAAGTACATAATTGAATTTTATAGATAATTAATAGAAATAGTTCTTTCATGATATGATGAATGTAGATTTTTCTTCTTTTTTTTTTATCTATGATAAAATATAATCTTAGAAAGTTAATTTCAAGTGTGGAAATGATTAATCATGAAATGTACATGAAACATTTATAAAAAATATTATTACTTTATCAAAAAGGAGTTGTACTGATATTTTTTTTTTAAAACCCGCAATAGAACATATATGCCACTTTTAAACAAAATTTATTATTCCAATTAAGTCTTCTCTTTCATGCAATTTTTGCTTACCTCATTATTTTTACGTTTTTAAACTTAGTTGTAAAATAAGTGGTAAATATTCATAGCATATTTTAATAGTAATGGAAAATTTGATATAGATGATGAATATTAGAAAAATGTAATTCATATTCCATTAAGAATAAATTACTTAAGTTAACCTAAACACTTGTTGTTCTGGATGATAATGAGATTGAAGGAAAGTTGCCACAAGGTTAGACTTTTCATTTCACTTGATAATCCCATATTATTGAAGAAGCCTAGTCACAATGCATCATTGATGCGACCTTACTAGTTTTGCATGACCATAAACTACATGTATCACCAGGAATATGCCTAATGAACATGTCCTAAAAAATTCAAGCCAAGCACCTTAAACTATGCAACATGTCAAAGTTCTCACTTCACCGTCAGTGATACTACATCATCAAATAATCAAATACTTATATTCATAAAAGCTTTCCATGAAATGTTTGTATGTACACACACACCCACACACAACACACACTCAAAATTATCTCAATCGTACATTTTTAATAATGTGATACAATGTGCCCAATATACAAATTGAAACCTCATGTGAAAACATGGAAGTATGGCATAGGATGTCCTATATAGAAAATGGAGTTAATATAGAAATGATGTCTCGTCCCCAAATTGAAAATATGGCATATGATCCCATATATACAAAATGGCATTCATTTGTCACTCATTGACCACTACCACACTCACCACCAACATTTGCATCCTAAAAGTCAATATTTCTCCTCTTACTAGAACAAGGTGCTTGAGTTTTTTTCTTTTTGGGTATGTTTGATCTCTTTTCAGTATCCACAAAGAAACTAAATTATCATAACAAATTTTCCACATTAAATTAGCACACTTACGAAATGATACTTTATAATTAAATCAAATAAAATTCACCACAAATGGTAGAATCATTTGCGAGGGTGTTTCCTTCGACTATAACCCCAAACTCTCTGTTATACCACCCTGTAGTATTTACAAGAGTCAAATCATGAAATTCAAACAAAGTGCATAAAATCAATTCCATTAATGATACATAACAAATTAATCAATGAACGATATCACTATGTATGCCTTCGACAATGATGCATATACACTAACGCCCAATTGGATGCACAACTTTCTCATAAGAAACATCTATTATTGCATCCACTAAAATTCCATCATGGGATGATGATCAGGGAGTGGATGGGGGATATGTGGAGAAAACGTCGAGGTTGAAATAGTGGTAGTGAAAATGGAGGGTATTGTTGGATGGTCTATGGATGTAAACTTTATGGGTGGATGTGATGGTGGAGATGGTGGAAATGGGTGGAAATTAACCCCTATGATTTTTGGAAGTCGTTATGAGAGGTATGATGGATACAAATAATTTGGGAAATGTGATGATAATGAGGGATACGAAATTGGGGAATATTGAATAGTATTGAATGATATGACGGCGACACAGTGAAGAAATGGGAAATAACCTAGCGTACATGTACATTTATAATATTTTAATTAGATAACCAAACTAAGGTAACAAAATAAACATTTAAACAAAATTTATACTAGCACGTGATACTTAGGAAGTATATGATATGTCCATCCCATGTGGGCATGGATCCTTCCCAAGGGTCACCACAATATGTAGAAACATTAAAGGAACACCAAGATTATACCCAAAATCTAAAAACATCTATAATAGTGACTAAAAGAATTTGAATAATGTTGCAAGGAGGGATCATTTTAATTCACCATACCTTAATATGTGGCAGAGCAATTCAAAAACCTACTTTGGCTACAACATCAATGGTGGAAATTGACATTGATGCATTTTTCATGGTAGGGGGAGTGCTATAAGGGTGTAGAAACTACAAATAACATGTACATAGATATATATAAAACACACAATAAACTGTGTGTGTGTCTGTGTGTTCTAATGAACAATGTAGAAATGGTCAATACAGTAACCTCCTCCATAAAACTATATTGTTTGCTAGTCGCCATTAGACCATAACAAGTATGTTTTTAGCTAGTACACCTATGAGGCTCAAATGAGCCTCCATGTGGCCTCTCCTAGTTGGAACGTCTTACAAAATTTGATGGCCCAACCCCGCTTGCAACATCATCTATTGTTTTCTATTGGCGTGATAATACTATTAAGGTGCCATGTTGGACCAGGGTGTGAATTAAGGTGACTATGGTGGTCTAGGTTTCAATAATGTTTTTCGCAATTGGGGGATGCTAGGGGGGATTAGGTTTTCATGTAGGTGACAAGTACCTAGTGCTAGGTTGCAACTAAGATTCTCTCTATATTGCACAGACCCATGACCCACTCCCTTGAATTCTCCCATGTCAAAGTAGTTGTCATGGAGTTTGAGCTTGAACCCTGCCCACAATTTCCTCAAGAAATGTAGAGTTACCTCGCTAACATTACATGGTGGTTTATCAAAAATCACGAACTACCTATCCATATAATGGTATCAAAATTATTGGTAAGTGCACCATTCCATACAAATCTATTTCTTATTGACTAACATATGCTCATTGTTTCTTATGTCAATGAAAAAATATAAAAAATCTTGTTTGGTAATGTTCAAGTGTCTAATTTTATCATTATTTAGACCCATTGTATAACATTCATACATCCTAGCCCGGTCATTGGAAATATTAACGAATAGGTCTCTGGAATTAGAAGTGGATAACAAGATTGAATTTAGAAAACTATCTAGAGTCCATTGTGAGGGATGTATAATGTTTTGGAGGTCATGTATGAGTTCCCTCAATGTAGACAATGATTCATCAATTTTGGCATTGGAATTTCTTTGTTATAGGTGGGAGTTTGTGTATTTTGAGTTGTGGTTTGGTGATGGTGGTTTTCGATTCCCATTATGTCCATGGTAACCAAGTTTCCTACAACTGAATAAGGTGATTTTGTTTAGGGAATCATTTAGTTTTTTTTTTCTTTCCAATTTTAAACCAAATTAAAAAAAAAAAAACATTCAAAGAAATTTAATTGAAATGCTTATCGGGAATCCAAAGAAAATCAAATTCATTGACTTGACAGTAGATGTAGACCAGAGAGGAAATATTTGGCCCAATGGTATTCTAAAAACATGGCCCATGGTACAAAATGAAGAAAAAAAGGGCCCTAGATGTGTAAAATATATGTGACACTCGGAATGCATTTGCATTCTTATAAACATGTGTGCATTCCTGAGCCATGGATAAATCGCGCTTTAGCTGGCATCCTAGTTCGCAGTTTTGGATCTTATTGATCTTGATGTCTAGGAACAAAAGCACTTTCCTAGGAACGCTCATGCATTCCTATGGGTGCATGTTCTTGATGGGCACATTGCCACTTTTTAGGTAATCATTATTGTGCAAGCACCCTAACCCTTTCATGTGTTATTCAATATACATGAATCACAAAACTCAACTGAATCAAGATTAACATTCATTCATAACAAAGCATGCATGGCATGAACCCTTCAAATAACTTGGGTATTGACTCTTTGGATAAGTATTATTAAGCTCAACATGAGTAGTAACATCCAATTTGTAGAGAGTACCAACCATGATTCCCTCAACAAATATTAATGCACCTCCAAGAAACTTATACATATTCCTTGTGAAAATCATAGCAATCCCAACAATTGGTTCTCTCTTATTGAAAGAAGATTCATCTCCATCCTAAGCACATGTCTCACAACACACAAATACCTAGTTATTACATCTCTATACCTTATTAGAATGGATCTCTTTCATTCCTTAAGAAAATTCTCTCTTATTTTAATTCTTCATAGGAATTAAACAATTCCCTATGTGGAATCATATGGAATGATACTTTAGATTATACAAACCATGATTCTTTGTAGCATTGAGTAGATAAAGAAGATATGGTAGAATGCATACAATTTTTTCTAAATCTTCCTTGCTAATAGAGACTACCAAAATGCTATGCTCATTCTTATTTCATTTGTAGAGAGGGATGTGATTCTTTACATGTTCCTTTTGATTTCATTTCTACTACACCACTTCAACTTTCCTCTACCTACACACTTACTGATCTACTAGACATTAATTTCCATGAAATTCATTGAATTTTCTATATAGAGTGGACTCTTATAAATAACACATTTTAATATAAGGAAAATACTAATGATAATTTCCTTGTCTTGTCATTCAATTGGTATTACATAATGCCCTCAGTCATGGGATTATCCCTGCAAGTTCCCTTCATTCTTATACCATGTTATCCCGCGGATCTAGCATATTATTGATGATATTAATACATTGATCCCACAATGGTCCCAATCTTGAGACTATACCTACAAGTTCCATTGATTATTATATCAGATTCTCCCAATTGAATCTTGCACACTATTAAGGAGATCAATACATTGGTACTTCGTATTGTAGTGTTCTGCAATGAAAACAAACTCTACAATCAATGTGCTCATCCCGTTTAAATGTTTAAAAAACTTTGCTCAATCTTTCAATTTTTTTTTTTTGCATATAAACATCTTAATGACCAATAACTTGGAAATGTATAAAATAATAGCTTTTCCCATATCTCATTTTGTAATAAGATTTTGAAGACATTGAAAATCACAAAATTTACTAAGTAGAATAATTTTGTACTCTTATATAAACATGTTTCCCATTTCTAACCACTTTTATTCACCAAATTCATAAAAATAATAATATATATAAAAATTTTATTAAATATCATAACATAATTCATTATCATTTTTCAACTATATTCAACTATATTTTCTTTAACTTCCATTCTTATAATAAAAATAATCACTATTTGTGAGATACCAATAACACATTTAATGAACTATACAACACAACTCTGAAATCTATCTATCATTTTTTTTATTAATAATTATATAAAAAAATACAAATATAATAATACATTTCATTCCTAAAACTAGAAAGCCACTCGCAAATTTTTACATATTTTATTTTTAAAGCTAAAAATTTATATGAAAAAATTATGTTAATAAGCTTTATAACGAAACTCTAAAACTTATCCATCTTTTCATATTAATAATTATATAGAAAATACAATTTGAATAATACTTTTTCATTCTTAAAACCAATCCAATTCAACAATTCGTTATATATTTTATTTTTAAAACTAAAAATATAAAAAAAAGTATTGCCACACGGTTGCCCACTATGAATTTCAAAGTAAATTATAATATGTTGTTTTATATATATTCATGCTACTTGTAATATTTATCAATGTGTTTATGTTCTTGTTCAGTTGAAATGTAATTTATGATAGAAGTAATGTAATTATAGTTTTAAAAAGTCAAATTGATTGTGTTTAGAGGTATATTGTATAGTTTAGTTTGATGAGTTAAAGTGTTTGTGGAAAATTTAACTATATAAAATATTTAGATAAATTTGGTGAATTTGATCATGATAAATTTAAAATTAACTAATTTTTTAAAATAATTATTTGACATCACTTTTATTTATCAATTTTTAAATTATTTTCAATATCAAAATAAACCTGACACAAAATTTACATGTAAAAAGATTTGACTTATAAAGACTCCTGATTCCTTACTCGAGGTAGCGGAGGGAGGGAAAAGGTGAACTGCAAAGAGAGGAAAGTGTCCTAAAAAGCAGGAGGATGATGTGTCCAACTTAGGGATATCGCATAGTTGAGGATAAGAAAGGGGCCGACCGTCAACCCATAGGTCCCGACAGTAGACATCGCCAAAATTTTCCACGACAATAGACATCGCATATGAATATTGTAACATGAACTTTCAACCAATTTTCATAGACGTCAGCCGTCGTGCGCTAAAATCTCGTAAGTTATCATATGTTGTTGGTGCTTTGAGAAAGAGGTCATCATATGTTCTTAGCCGGTGTCCACTTTGTTACAAGCCTATACCTGTAGTCCCCACCAAGTCATTCCTAAATGAACGTTCATGATGTCTAGGAACACAGACACTTCCCTATGAACGTTCATGCATTCCTATGGGTGCGTTTTCTTGATGGGCCCATTGCCGCTTTTTTGGGTCATCATTATTGTGCAAGCACCCTAACCCTTTCATGTGTTATTCAATACATATGAATCAAAAAATTCAAATGAATCAAGATTAAAATTCATACCTTCGACGATTCATTTGTTCTATATGTCTTGTAGACGTTACTTATTCAAATGTACCATCCTCCTATGCCAAAGCACACATGGCATGAACCCTTTAAATAATTCCTTATGTATTTACTCTTCTCAATAGTTGTATAATTGTAGATTTGAGGCTTTTGCGATCTTCATTTTGTATAGTGTTATTTTCCGGAGTCATCGCATTCATGATTTTATTGTATCGACATTTCGAACCAACCTCTGTGGGTCATCATCAGGATCAGATGTGTGAAAAATTCAGTGAATAATGGACCAATAAATAGAGGATAGGGTAGGGAAGATAGCGAATGGAGCCGACAGGTTTGCTATTGCTCAGAAATAAATTTATTTTACTTAATTAATTAATCTCACCATGAGTACAAACATCCAATTTTTAGTGAGTACCAACAATGATTCCCTTAACAAATATTAATGCATCTCCAACACACTTATATATATGCGTTGTGAAAATCATAGCAACCCCAACAATTGCTTATCTATATTATTGAAATAAGATTCATCTCCATCCCAATCACATGTCTCACAACATGAAAATACCTGGTTCTTACATCTCTATACCTTATTAGAATGGATCCCTATCATTTCTTAAGAAATTGCTCTCTTCTTCTAATTCGTCATAGGAATTAAATAATTCCCTATGTGGAATCATATGGAATGACACTTTAGATTATATAAACCATGAATCTTTGTAGCCTTTGAGTAGATAAAGAAGATATGGTAGAATTCATACCCATTTTTTCTACATTGTCCTTGTTAGTAGAGACTACCACAATGGTATCCTCTTTCTTATTTCATTTGCAAAGAGGGATGTGATTCTTTACATGCCCCTTTTGATTTCATTTCTACCACACCACTTCAAATTTCCTCCACCTATTCACTCATTGATCTACCTTTGGACATTAATTTCCATGAAATTCATTGAAATTCCTATATAGAGTGGCCTCTTATAAAGAACAAATTTTAATATAAATAAAATCCTTATGATAATTTCCCTGTCTCATCATTCAATTGTTATCACATAATTCCCTCAATCATGGGATTATCTCTGCAAGTTCAATTCATTATTATACCATGTTATCCCACGGATATAGCATATTATTTATGAGATTAATACATTGATCCCACAATGGTCTCAATCTTGGGATTATTGCCAGAAGTTCCATTGATTATTATATAAGATTTTCCCAATTGAATCTTGCATTCTATTGAGGAGAACCGTACATTGGTCCTTCGTATTGTAGTGATCTCCAATAAAAACAAACTCTACAATCAATGTGCTCAACCCATTTAAACTTTTAACAAACTTTGCTCAAATTTTCATCTTTTTTGTCATATAGACATCTTAATGAAAACAATCTTGGAAGTGTATAAAGTAATTAGATTTTCCCATATCTCATTTTGTAATGGATTTTGAAAACATTGAAAATCACAAAATCTACGAGGTAAAGCTAGATAATTCTCTCATATGAACATCTTTCTCATTTCGAACCACTTATATTTACCAAAATCATTAAAAAAAAAATAGTATATCTATCTATCTATATACAATTTTTCCTATTTCATTTTTATTTTAAATTTAATAATATCCATTAAATCTCTTATCATAATTCACCATCATTTTTCAACTATCTTCAATTATATTTTCTTAACATCAATTCTATTAACGAAAATAAACACTTTCGTCATATATCAGCATTTTTCAACTATCTTCAAATGTATTTTCTTAACTTCAATTTTATTAATGAAAATAAGCACTTTTGTCATATACCATTAACAGATTTAATAAACTATACAACACAACTCATTATGTTAATAAACTTCTTAATGTAACTCTAAAACTTATCATTCTTTTTATATTAATAATTATATAAAACATACAATTTGAATAATACTTTTTCATTCTTAAAACTACAAATCCACTTTGAGAATTCCGAATTTCAAAGTAAATTCAAATATATGTTGTTATATATATTCACGCCGCTTGTAATATTTATTGATGTGTTTATGTTCTATTTTAGTTATTTATTTGAAATATAATTTATGATAAAATTAAGTTATTAAGAAATTTTAAAAAATTAAATTAATTATTTGAAATCACTTGTATTTATGAAATTTTAACACATTTCCAATATCAAGATAAACTTCACACATAATTTACGCATAAAAATATTTGGCATAAGACTCCCGAGTCCCTACTCGACATCTCGTGTCACGCTCCCAATTCTTTTTTCGTTAAATTGGCCGGGTGTAGCACTACTTAAGTAATTAACATCTTTCATTGTTAACTTACTTTACAAACTATGCCTTAATATTCATCATAAAACATGAATAACATATTAATGTGCGGAAACCATTAATATAACAACATCATAGAATAGCAGCATGAACACATTCATATGCAAGAGAATTCTTTTATTATATATCAAGATTTTTACAAGTGACCGGGAGCTTGGTTCCACCGGCGTTTATACCCAAGTCGGGTGCCCACCCATGCAAGAGCGCACGGTGGTCTCACTGCGACTTAACCAAAATATAACCCAACACAAGATTTCTTTGCCGAACAGGTGGGCGCGCCCGCGCACAACCCACACTCAAAACACAATCCAAAACCTGTTTTACACTTCGGCAGGCGGGCGCCTTAGAACGCCGTCCACCTGCGCCTCAACCACATACAACTCTGTGCAAACTTCGTGTAGGCTGCCTGTCAAGCGGGCGCATAGACCTGCACCTTTGTTATGGCTCCTACTCTTATTCCTTTGCACCTTTAGTTCGTATGTTGAAGAGTGAACGCTTGGTGTTGAAATACCAACCTTCGTCGCATGTTTATATGCCAATGTGTGTGTGGAGGTCGCACCCTCGGCCGACCCTTTGTTCACTTCACCAATCGCGCGTCCAAGCAATCGTTGCATGTATTTTGGAGGTCGGCTCGCCCATGGTGCGGGACCACCCCACAACCCATCCTTTGTTTGCCATCGCTACCTCAATTGGCTTGTGGACGAGCTTCCCCTAGACTCACCCCTATAAACCCGAATGCCAATTCGTCCACATAAACATGTCACGCCTTTGGTCACTCGCTGTTCATTTCATCCCATAGTCGCATCGTGGAGCGGGCGGAGAGCACGCCCGGTCGCCCATTGACCGCAGGGCGTTACATCCCCCCACACTCGAAATCATTGTTGCCCTCGACAATCCCGACTTCCTCAGAAGCTTCCTGTCACACTTCTCAATCTTCTTCCTCCATCTCCAAAGCGAGTCCTATAATTCCCAGCTTTCTTCCTCCAATGCATTCTTCCATCTGACAAGAAATTCTCGCTTCATGTGGCAACCAATCCTTGTAGTTCTAAAGCTCAAAATCTTCTCCAACTCCAGTCCTCGCTTGTCCACACTCCCGGCTGGTCCTCTCGGCAGTTCAGCTCTCTCTGGATGATCAGCATCAAGCCTGCATCTCTTCAACTGACTCATGTGAAAAACCAGATGCTTCATGTGCATATGGTGCGAAAGCTCCAGCTCATAAGCAACTTCCCCCACTCTCTTCTTCACTCGGAATGGTCCCTCATACTTCCGTGTCAGTTTGCTTGTAGTCCTCTTGTCTGGCTGAAACTACTCCCCAGTAATCCTGAGAAACACCATATCTCCCACACTAAAGTGCACATCCCGTCTTCCTCGATTAGCCCATTTCTTCATTCTGCTTGCAGCTTCATGCAAGCGCAACCGTGCCAACTCCAAGGTCTCATCCCAAGCCTTCATGAATTTCTTCACATGAGGACTCCTCAAGAAACCTCCTGTCACTACGGTATGCGGTGAAACCGGCATCTGCCCATTCACCAACTCAAATGGACTATACCTCGTCGCAGAACTCTTTTGAATATTGTAGCTAAACTGAGCAATATCCAAGAGTTCAGGCTAATTCTTTTGATCAGCCATCACATAATGTCTCAAGTAGTCCTCCAGCAATGCGTTGATCCTCTCGGTCTGCCCATCTGTCTGCGGATGGTAACTCGAACTCATCAACAACTCTGTCCCGACTAACTTGAACAATGTGGTCCAAAATCTACCTATAAAACACGAATCTCTATCCGACATGATGCTTAATGGCATCCCCCAATACTTCACTATGTTCTTAAAGAACAACTTCGTAGTCCGCTCAGCTCCACAAGGTATCTTTGTTAGAACAAAGATAGCATACTTGGAAAAACGATCAACCACGACCATTATCCCGTTATACCCCTGAACCTGTGTCAACTGAGTGATGAAGTCCATCAAGACACTCATCCATGGTCTCTCAGGAATCGGTAAAGGCTGCAACAGTCCTCCTTGCCTCTAATTATCTGATTTTTCCTACTAACAAATGATGCACGTATGTACATACTCCTCTACATCCTCTCACATATTCTCCCAAAAGAATCTTCTCTCCAACAATGCCAAAGAATGATGCATCCTTGGGTGGCCAGCCCATGGCGAGTCGTGGCACTCCTTCAAAAGGTGCCTCCTCAGCCCAGATGACTTTGGAACATAGAGTTGGTTTCCAAAGAACAAGAACCCGTCTCGTAGAAAGAACTTTCATGTCTTCCCCTCCTTTATCTGCTTCACTATATTCTGCACCAAAGTATCGGTTTCAACACTTTTCTTGATCTTATTCTGCATCTCTTCTGACATCTGAACTTGACTCCTACTCCTAGCTGCCCGGTCTTCTCCTTGCAATGCCGCAAGTTGTCCCTTCCTGCTAAGGGCATTTGCTACCACATGGTGTCTTCCTGGTATATACTCGATAGTCATGTTGAACTCTGCCAAGAAGTCCTGCCAACGAGCTTGCTTCGCAGAAAGCTTCGGTTGTGATGCAAAATAAGTTGCTGCAACGTTGTCAGTCTTTACAACAAACAGCTTCCCAATCAAGTAATGCCTCCACACATGAAGACAATGAATGATCACAATCATCTCCTTCTCATGGACCGGATACCTCTGTTCTCTATCCTGCAACTTCCGACTCTCGTACGCCACCGGATGCCCATCCTGCATAAGAACCCCTCCCATGGAAAAATCCGAAGCATCAGTGTGTACCTCAAATGGTCTCTCGAAGTCAGGCAACTTCAGTATCAGTGCTATAACCATCCTCTTCTTCAATTCATCAAATGCCTTCTGACATTGATCCGTCCAACTCCACCTCTTGTCTTTCTTCAATAGGTCTGTCAGTGATGATGTTACCTTGGAGTACCCCTCTACGAACTTCCATTGGTAGTTGGTCATGCCCAAAAACACCCTCATCTCATGGAGATTCTTCGGTTCAACCCAGTCCTCGATCACCTTCACTCTGCTTGGCTCCATCTGTATGTACCCTTGACCAACAATATGCCCAAGGAACGGAATCTTAGTCTGAGCGAACACACACTTAGACTTCTTCAAGAACAGCTGATTGCCCTCAGTGCCTCGAGCACCATCACCAAGTGTTTCTTATGATCCTCCATGTTGTCACTGAACACCACTATATCGTCCAAGTATACTACTACGAACGAATCCAAGTATGGTCGTAGGACATCATTCATCAAAGTGCAAAATGTAGCAAGAGCATTACACAACCTGAATGGCATAACAAGGAACTCAAAGCTACCATACCTTGTTACTATCACAGTCTTCTTCTCATCTCCTTCAGCTATCCGCACTTGATAATATCCATGCCTCAAGTCCAGCTTGGAAAACACTTGGACTTTCACAAGCTTGTCAAAGCAATCAGCAACCAATGGCAAAGGATACATGTTCCTTACCGTCTGCTTGTTCAATGCACGGTAATCACGGCACATCCATAGCTCATTCGAATCCTTCTTCCGCTGGAACAATACCGGAGCTCCATAAGGGGACCTTGAAGGTCTAATGAAACCTGCATCAGCTAACTCCTTTAGTTGTCGTTTCAATTCCTCCAACTCAGGTCCTGACAACCGATAAGGTGCTTTAGCCAGAGGTTGCTTTCCTGGCTCAAGCTCAATGCTATGGTCCATTGCATGCCTTGGTGGAAGCTTCTTTTGTAGCTCATCAGGCATCAAATCCGCATATTTGGTCAGCACCTCGGAAATCTCGGCTGGAACAGGCATCCCCACTCCGTCACCTTTGACATCCTTGAACATCACTGCATATGTCTCAATATCTGACTCCTTCATAGCCTTCTCCAAACCCAGTGCTGAAACATGCTGCACCTTGACTTCCCTCCTTTGCCTATGAGTGGGAAAAGTCCAAGTTTGTGATTGTCCAACCAGCACCACCTCATCATAGAAGGGGACAACAATAGCCCTGTTTCCTTTCAAGAAATCTCATCTGAGTATCATATCAAATTCGTTCATCTCCATCACTGTGAAGTCCAACTGACCCTTCTAGTCTTTTATCTGTACAGGCACTTCGTGTGCCAAACCCGCCACTTTAGCTCTAGAGTTCACTGCCTTGACTTCCACATTCGATGGGAAGATCGTCAGTCCAACCTCTTTTTCCAACCGTGTCATCATGAAGTTATGAGTGGCCCCCGTGTCCACTAGAGCTTGAATGGTCTTGCCATGAACCATCAAGTCCACGAAACCCAGACTGTTAATCCATGATTTCTCCATAACTTTTCCCTGCATACATGTCTGTTCTCTGCGTTCATCAAGCAATGGCTTCACTCCCTGTGAACCTGCTCTGATACCACCTGTCACGCCCCAATTCTTTTTTTGTTAAATTGGCCGGGTGCGGCACCGCCTAAGTAATTAACATCTTTCATTGTTAACTTACTTTACGAACTATGCCTTAACATTCATCATAAAACATGAATAATATATTAATGTGCGGAAACCATTAATATAACAACATCATAGAATAACAGCATGAACACATTCATATGCAAGAGAATTCTTTTATTATATATGAAGAATTTTACAAGTCACTTGGAGCTTGGCTCCATCGGCGTTTATACCCAAGTCGGGCGCCCACCCGTGCAAGAGCACACGGTGGTCTCACCGCGACTTAACCAAAATATAACCCAACACAAGTTTTCTTTGTCGAACGGGTGGGCGCACCCATGCACAACCCACACCCAAAACACAATCCAAAACCTGTTTTACACTTCGGCGGGCGGGCGCCTTAGAACGCCCTCCACCCGCGCCTCAACCACAGACAACTCTGTGCAAACTTCGTGTAGGCTGCCCGGCAAGCGGGTGCATAGACCTGCGCCTTTGTCGCGGCTCCTACTCCTCTTCCTTCACACCTTTAGTTCGTATGTTGAAGAGCGAACGCTTGGTGTTGAAATGCCAACCTATGTTTATATGCCAATCTGTGTGTGGAGGTCGCGCCCTCGGCCGACTCTCCATTCACTTGACCAATCGCGCTTCCAAGCAATCGTTCCATGTCTTTTGGAAGTCGGCCCGCCCATGGTGCGGGACCGCCCCACAACCCATCCTCTGTTTGCCATCGCTACCTCGGTCGACTTGTGGATGAGCTTCCCCTCGACTCGCCCCTATAAACCTGAACGCCAATTCGTCCACATAAACATGTCACGCCTTTGGTCGCTTGTTGTTCATTTCATGCCTTAGTCGCATCATGGAGCGGGCAGAGCAAGCGCCCGGTCGCCCATCGACCACAAGGCGTTACATCTAAAAGTATTTACCATGTTGTTATATATATTCATGCCGCTTGTAATATTTATTGATGTGTTTATGTTCTGTTTTAGTTATTTATTTGAAATATAATTTATGATAAAGTTAAGTTATTAAAAAATTTAAAAAAAATAAATTAATTATCTAAAATCACTTGTATTTATGAAATTTTAACACCTTTCCAATATCAAGATAAACCTGACACATAATTTACACCTAGAAATATTTGCCATAAGACTCCCGAGTCCCTACTCGACGTCCCGGAGGGAGGGAAAAGGCATATTGCAAAGAGAGAAAAGTGTCCCAAAAAGGAGATGATGCGTTTAATTTAGGAATATTGTATAGTTGACCGTAATAAACAGGTGTTTAGTTTGAGTGATAAGGATGGTTGTTTGTCATTTTATTTATTTAGATTTAAATTTAAAAAAAAAATTAGTGTCATAATAAGCTTAGAAAGATAAGCTTTTTATTAACTTCATAAAATATATGGTTTAGAGATGGTTACATATATCTAAAAATGTTACTAGTTCCCTATCAGAAAAGACAGGTTGTGAACGCATAGCTTAGACATCTCCAAATTTTCCACGAGAGTAGACATCGCATATGAATATTGGAAGACGAACTTTCAACCAATTTTCATAGACGTCGGCTGTCGTGCAATAAAATCTCGTAACTTATCATATGTTGTTGGTGCTTTGAAAAAGAGGTGATCATATGTTTCCCTGCTGTCCACTTTGTTACAGGCCTGTAGCTGTAGTCCCCACCAAGTCATTCCTAAATATTCACGCATGGTGTACTAAAATATTTGGGCTGTATAACAATATGAGTTGAAACCCAGGTAATAACGCCATTAAGGTATAAGCCAAACTTGTTAAGGTAGAGTCCTATTTAGTTAACCTGTGTGGGTTTTAGTTGTAAAATGCGTGAGGAGATAATGAGAGGGCTTGTAAAGCAAACGTATGAGGTATTAAGAAGCATCCCATGGAATTTACTAATGAGCTTAATATCGGATTAACTACTTAATAACGCAACTGATGTTTATTATATTAAAACTATTTTTTCAAATTATGATTACTAATTATTAAATTCATATCATTCCATTTATTTTGATGATAGAAATATTTTAGAAATTATACTTTTTTAAATTAGATTTTGATACATACGGAAAATTAATGTTATTATTTTTTAACTTTATTAGTTTGGTAAAGATATTAGATGTTTCTAATAAGTATTAAAATTGTTTGTATTTTGTTGATTACTTGTAGTTTAAGGGTCGCTTTAGTTACCAATTTGGCTAGTTCACTCATACAATCATGTTTCATGTTTAATAAGATTACATTTGGTTGATGGAATTTTTAAAAAAATAAAAAAATCCTTTGATTTGCTTTAATTTTTTTTTATATATTTGATTTTTTTTTAATAAATCCAATCATAAATCATTCTATTTTTTTATGAGCTTAAAGGTTTAGAAGTTGGTATTGTAACAAATATTTTTAAATTATGATTTAATATGGGTGTATATGGGATATCTATAATAATAAATAAATAAACAAAGTTTAGTTGAATTATTGGATGTTTTGGCCCTTTTAGAAGTACATTTCTCGATCAATTTTCTCTTATATCTAGCAGGGAATTGTAATCAAAATAACATAAAAGATATTTTCTTATTCCATTGGAAATATCAACAAGTGAATTTGATCAACGGCTTAATATCTTATAGAGTACTTAATAACACAATTGATCATTATTATATTAGAAATATTTTTTGAAAAATATCATAAAAGAGATCACGCTCTTTAACAACCTTCTATATGATTACTAGTTATATAATTCATTAATTCTACTTATTTTGATGATAAAAATATTTTAGAAATATTACTTTTTTAAGATTAGATTTTGAGATATAATAATAATTAATTATGAAAAATTTAACTTTTAATATTATCCTAAATAATTTTTGTATGAAACTAATTTTTAATACTAATATAAAAGATAATTAATTATAAAATTAAAACATAATTGTATATAAAATATAAAATATAAAATATAAAATATAAAATATAAAATATTATCCTTTAAGTACGTAATTAATTAAAAAAAAAAAACTTATTTACATATATTTTTTCTTAAATAAATACATAGAAGTTTAACCAAATGCATAAGTTTAAGTAAAAAGGTAAAATGAAAAAGTCAATATTAAGTAAAATAAAATAAATTTGATATTGAAATGATAGCATTTTTATATACTCAACAAGTACCTTGGAAACTAAAATCATTTGACAACCTTATAAAGGCATTTATCATTGTCTCCTTTTCAAAAGATTTGCTTTGGTATATCATATAAAAAAATTATATTCATAGTATCTAGAAATCAAAATCCTTTGAGAATCTTATAAATATATTTCCCTTCAAAAGTGTGTGTTGGTGTATTATACAAATTAAAATAAATTACACCACCATACATAATATTAACGAACTGTATATACTAAATAAATATATGCAGACATCATATGGTCTTTTGTGTTGAGTGATAAGGCATTTATCTTGCTTCCACATGATGTTTAGGATGAAAAATGTGTAAAATTAAAATATTATTTTGGAACTCAACCATTTCAATGGGTGTCTAAGTCAAATAATTTTGTGTAAATTTAATATTCTTTAAGATTTCTCCTTCACAAAGATGAAAAGTTAATTCCACAAATGTGTTAATAAAACTACTAAACTAGTCTCTTGTTTACAAATCGATACATGATGGATCAAAGTTAAATGGATTTACATTAATTCTTAGTATGTGAGTTTATACATGCCAACTCCTTGTTGAAAATGACAAAAACTAGAAATTGCAGTAGATGTTGCAAAGTAAATTCCATAAAGCAATAGTATATAACATTAATTAATGTCTCTTGGACAATTGTTTAAAGACATAAAAGTATTAAGAAAAGCTAAGGACCATGCTACAATGAAATCTTACTACAATATTGCTTCCTTGATCCTTACAAATAGATTGTGATTTGCAACCTTCGAAATGAGAGGTCATTTTGGTACAATTCCTCCACATTTATTCTTCATCACTTCCTCACAACCTTAATCAATACTTTTTTTTTTATAGTTTGAAACAACTGTCTGCAAAGGACTATAACAATTTTATAAATAAAATTTGAATTTCTATGCGAATTAAGATCTACCCTTAAATAAAAATGGACATATCTCCAATCTAGAAATTGAACCCAAGAATAGCATCAACTACAATTCTTGTTGAGAAAATTTTATGTGTTTCTCTTTTAAATGTTGACTCACCTATGTATTGTTTCCTTTATGATCATTGAAATTATTCAAAAGATCACATTGCTAGTTACCACTAATCTCTTTGGTGTATTCCATGTTCTTGTTTTAATACAACATATTTTTCTTAAATAAATCTAACCCATGTCATGTAGTTGAAAATAATATAGAAATAATTCAACAAAATTTAAACCATTTTATCTTGAAAATCGAGCAAGTGTGGTCCATAAATACTTTTTATCTACATCAAAATGCCACACCTTACCTTCGTTTTAAAATATTGGCCGTAAAATTTATATAATGTATTCGACTATCTGACTCGTAAAAACATGAAAGAGTTCTTGTGAATTTTGCATTTTAGACAAGAAACACAGGGACAAATTTGACAAAAAAAAATTGGTTGAAGAAAAAACATGCATGTGGAAATTGTACATCGTGACCTTTGTGGTCCCATGAGAATTTATTCATTGGAAAGTCCAAATTATTTTAGGACATCCATCGACCATGCTATACTGAAATATTTCTGCAACACTACTCGTTTGAGACTTACAAATCATGAGGACCATGTTGAAGTTAAATACCCCGTCTGATTATGCCAACATGAATGCCTTGTAAATAAAAAAATAAAGAAATACATCGTGATTTTCTACCTTCGAAATCAGAGGCTGTTTTCATACAATTCCTTCATATTTCTTCTTGATCAATTCCTCTTGCTATAAACAACCTTAATTAGTACAAATATTTTTTTATATTTTCAAACATGTGTCTACAATGGACTATAATAATTTTGTAAATAAATTTTGAATTTTTATGTGAATTAAGATCTACCCTTGAATAAAAATGCATGTATCTCCAATCTGGGAATTGTACCTAAGAGTAACATCAACTACACCTATTTTTGAGAAAATTACCTATGTTTCTCTTCTGATTGTTGTGTCACCTTTGTATAATTTCCTTCATGATAGTTGAAACTATTCAAAAGATCCCATTTTTCTTTACCACTAATCTCATTGGTGTATTTAATGTTGTTGTTTTTTCAGTAGGTGATATGCAGTTGGATGCTTTTGTTCTTTGTGCAAAAAATAAAAAAATATATGGAGCAGTGACTTTCATCACTTCAAGGGTAGTAAAAGCAAGGATATTGTGAAAAGAACTCCAACACTGAGAGATATTTTTTATTAGTTGTGGAATCGATGAACATGTCTTACTTTGTGGTGTTGGGTACTAGGTGTAGCTTTCTTCAAGAGCAGTAAAAACAAGGGTATTGCGAAAATAAATCCAACACTGAGACAAATTTAGTAGCAGCTGTTGAATTGACGAACATGTCTTTCTTTGTGGTGTTGGCTAATGGGTATAGCTTTCTTGATCTCTATAGAAGAAAAGAAAAATTGCAGTTTATTCGTGATCTCTTCCTTTTCCCTCTTATAACTTCGTGTATTCTTTTCTATTTCATTCATATCATAAAACAAAGTTACCGGCCTCTAGTTTTTAATGAGCAAGAGTTGATATATCATCACCATGTTAGGCCTACCTATGCAAATAAATTAGTTGGGATTTAGAGGTTTCACCACACATCATTATTGTTGTCCTCCTCTTGTTGTGGTGGATGAAAGGCTAAGATGGGAACACTCGATACCTAATATTATAATTCACTTATACTTACTATATTGGACTGCAACTCTTGATCTTAAGCATTGTGAAATTATGTACTAATTACTAAATAATTTGGCTCCCAATTCTAGTGAGAATCCTTGTATTTAAGTGCATTGAAATGCTTAGATGCACAAGAATGATCATGTCCACTGGCACAATTGTAATGAGTATAAATAAATTTCAAGCATAGTCATAATGAAGACACTTAATTTTTCAATATAGACTTGATTGAGATATAAAAATACAGCATAAAGGCATATTCATAATTGAATATTGTCTGAAAATAATTATCACTACCGACAAAAAAAACATTGATACATTGTGCGGAGTGCAGAGGAATAAAGATTCCTTTGCACCTCTGCACATTACATGATCTACGTCAACGTTGTGGAGATTTGTTCAGCCTTTGCTCACCCCTTCGTTTCTTCGTCCGCACTTCTTATACACTTCTTATGGATATTTGTTCATCACCTCCCTAGCGCCCCCAACCCTCAGCATATGTTCTTGGCTGGAGTGCCTTTTGACTCACGACCGTCCTATCGCTGTAGTCCCCACCAATTCATTCCTAACTATTCGCGCATGACGTCCTAAAATATTTGGGCTGTATAACCATACTAAAACCCTCGTAATTAGGCGACTAAGGTATCAACCAAGCTTGTGAGAAGCTGATTGGAGGATTATCTTGTTTATTTGCCAAGGCAGAGTCCTATTCAGTTAATCTGTGTGGGTTTTAGTTGTAAAATGCCGGAGGAATTTTCGCCAAGGCAGAGTCCTATTTAGTTAACTTGTGTGGGTTTTAGTTGTAAAATGCGTGAGGAGATAATCAGAGGGCTTGTAAAGAAAACTTATGAGGTATTAAGAAACATCCCATGCAATTTATTCCGAAGTTGTATTGGGTCCACGCCGAAGCTGTATTGTGTCCACGTGTAGACTTTGAGGGTTTGTTAAGTATTATTGTTGGTGGACTTTGAACTGCAATTAGGTATGCAAGTATTTTATATTGTATGATATTATTTAGTTATAAGGCTGTGGTTTAATAGCCGATATTGTATGTTATTATTTAGTTATAAGGCTATGGTTTAATAGCCGTGTGATGATTTGGTTCTCCTAATTTTCTTGGTCTATTGGTCTATTTCCTATCAAGGAGCCAGACTATGCACTCACTCTTTCCTTGATTCCTCCATATAAAAAAAATTGTATGATATTATTCTTCGAGTATGCACACTCTTTCCTTGGTTCCTCCATATAGAGAAATTGTATGATATTATTCTTCGAGCTTAGGGTGATGACGAGCTTTGATGTATGCGAACCCTTAATATTCTATGATATTATTCTCGCACTTAGAGTACGTACTGTGATTTTCAGAATAATGCGAATGTAAGAATTTTTTGTTCGTCTGCTCTGTCGCACTCTTTTTGGTCGATCATGACATGATGGACAATCCAAACCGTCTTTTCACGGATGAAATTGGTGAGAAGAGTTGCACCAAGTCATTGGAGTAGTTAGAATAAGCGTTGGGAGGATAGAAATATGAAAACATAAAATAAAATAAAGATGCATTGATTAATATAGAAATATAAGTGAATGATAAATCCACGAGTGCATGTAATTTTGGTGAAAAAAATTATATATATATTTTTATTTAATGAATATATTGATAAATATTATTAAATTATTTAGTTTTTTTGTTTTTCAATTCTTAATTTATTTTTAAATATAGTAAAGATATATAAATTAATTTTATTTTTTTTAATCTAATTGTATTTAATTGTAATTTATTGTAATTATATGTTTGAGAGTATGAGAGGAAGAACTAAAAGGCATCTTGCATCCACATAGTTCTTAAATAGTATGTGATAATCTCGGTATTTACTTTAAGTTGGAAGGATAATATTATGCAATATAAAGTGCTTATATATGTAGTTTCATGTCAAGGTCTGCCATCATCCTCAACAAACCCTCACAGCATACATGTGGGCCAAACATGATTTTAAGAGCATAACTTCCGAAGAAATTTCTGGTGGACAAAGTTGAGAAAAAATTGCTACATAGGATTCTTAATGCCTTATCGGTTGCATGATGACCCTACCAAAACAGATACATACTCAACTGAAGATTTCTCAACCATGGTGAGGTAAGAATGATAACCCTTCACTCATCTCCTTTATACTTATTCTACTTTTATAGTTACACTACCCAACTAACAGTTGGAAACAATAATTCCTACCAACTGACCTCCTGCATTAATGGAATTAGGGAGGAAGATTCTCTGGAGGCTTCTAGAGACTTCAGATAGCTTCGCCATTGTCACTGACAACCAGAATCGAGAAACTTCATCAAGCATGTATAAAAGTCATTCGCTGGGAATGTAAAGTTCAAGCTGCGTTGTGTTCAGTTCTGTGTTCTCTAATTTGGTATTAGAGCAAGGTGAGATTGAGTGTTGAGAGAGTAAGGTTCTTCTGGGAGCGATAAAGTGTGAAATCACTGAGGGTGTGTTGCAAAGTATCTTTTGCAGAACGTCTGTGTTGCAGAGTGATCATGTATAACACATTAAGTTGCAAAGTGTCTCTTGCAAAGTGTCCTTGTTGCAGAGTGAGCATGTGCAACACATTAAGCTTTGGAGGAAGGAGTTGTGAGGAGAATCAGAGTACGATTGAAGTTTGGGTGCAAGGGAACTGATCGGAAGTTTGAGAGAGTTGTCGAAGGAAGATATTTATGTGAGAGCTTTTCGTTGTAAGTGGCACTGCAAGGAGAAATTGCTTGTGTGCTGGTAGAAGAGGGAACGCTCGCTAGAGGGGCAATTTTGTGTTCCACTGAGTTTCGAGAAAGTGAGATCTGAAGGAGGCATGTGATCACAGTCTATTTCAGTTTGCAAGCTCAAAGAAGGCTTCACTGGTACAGGTTGTGCTTAAGGGTAAAACCATATTCCCAAACTTTTTATAAATTGGCTGTAGAGTATTTAATCTAAAACATATGTTACACTCGGTGATAAATTTTGTATTTGAAAAAGAAAAAAAATGAATTTTTTTCTTTCGTTTTGAAGATTCAATTTTTTAAAAGTGGGATATTTTGGAAGTGAGATATTTTATATGTTGGAGTTATTTGTGGTGATTGGAGTCGATATTTTAAAAGTGGCTTATTTTACAAACTCGGGTACCATGAAAAGAATTTTTATTAATCTTTATTTTTAATACACAACTCCAAGTTCAAACTAAGTGAAATAAGTTTGTGGTAGTTGTTATGGGTTCCTAAATTCATGGAAATTTCCAACTAAGTAAAAAGTAAATTGTGGTCATGAAATAAGCTTGTGGTCATTGTTTTTAATTGGCATTTTGAAGATTTTAAAGAATAGGAGTTGTGTAGTCATGATGGTTGTGGAGTGGTGAAATAAGAGTTTTCTTTGAGTACAAGAGAAAATCATATGATATTGGATAAAATTTTATGACTTATGTTTGAGGGTTTTTAAGTGTGACGAAATTATTTGTGAAAATTAATATCTTGGTGGTTGGTACTTGAGGATTTATAAGTTTATTGACAATGGCTAATGTATTGGTGGAATCTTATTTATCTGAATCTAACAAGCTAGATGGTGAAAACTATGCAAATTGGAAGCTTAAGCTCCAGATTTTGATGGAAGGCATATATGGATGATTGTGTCTGCAAATGAAGTCAAGCCAGTGTCCCCTCAAGCCACAGATGTTGTAATTCAACATTCGGAACGACGAGAAAACAAAGCGAAGGTTCTCTTGCGGATGTCTCGTCAGGACAATATTATTCCACACAGTAGAGAGTGCATAACATCCAAGGAGACATGGGACGCTTTGAAAAAATTGTATGAAACAAAGACTACAAATCGAATATTGTACTTAAAGAGTAATCTTCTTTCAATTAAGATGGAAGAAAATGAAAGCGCCAGTAATTTTATATCTAGAAGTAAGGATCTAAAAGATAAATTATGTGACATTTGTGAAACAATATGTAGTACAAACTTGGTTACTCTGACATTAAATGGAATGTTTAATGAATATCAAATTTTTATCACTGGTGTTTTAGCTAGAGAGAAGGCTCCTACTTTTGATGATTTGGTAGGTATACTTATGTAGGAAGAATAGTGGAGAAGAAGTATTAAACAAAAATCTCCCAATTCAGATATAGCATTGATGGCTAAAGAGAAGCAGCCCTTCAAAGGCAAACAATGGGAGAAAAATAAGGAAAAAAGCCACTGGTAAAATCATTTCAAGGTACACCTTTACGAAGGACATATGCCAAATTAAGTAGAGATGATGTGTGTTATTACTATGGAAAACCTCGTCATTTTGCGAAAATTGTATTAAAAGAAGGTCTGATCAATTTAAACAAAGAAGACATTCACGAAATTATGTTGATAGATATGAAGAAATTAGTCATGACTTTAGCAATATTAAATTGTTTGTGTCCAATGTTGCTTTATTAGTAGAAACTAATGATGATAATGCTTGGTTTATATATTTGGTGCATCAATTCACATGTCATGCAAAAGAGATTGGTTTGATGCTTATCATGAGGTTGATAATGGTGGAAACGTCTATTTAGGAGATAATAGATCACATGAAATTAAAGGATATGGTGATATAAGTGTTAAGATTCCTAATGTACAAGAAAAACAAATTCAAAATATGGTGTATGTTCTAGGATTAAAGAATAAATAAATTTATGTCTCTATTATTATAGATTAAAATTTAAAAGTTGAATTTGTGAAATCACATTGTTTGGTAAAGGATGTGCACGACAACTACAAGGTGGTTGCAAAAGGAATGCGATTTGGAGGATTATACAAGTTGGGTGTAATGAGGAATGGGAATGAAGCTTTGACATCAACAGGCATGTCAAATATAGAGCTTTCACATCAAAAGTATGGACACTTAAATCATAATGACATAATGTTACTACAAAAGAAATTGATGGTAGGAGGCCATTAATATATTAAGGGTGAAAACTTTGAATGTGAAGGTTGTGCACTAGGAAAACAACAGCGGGTAGAATTTCCTGTGCATGAAAATAGAAGAAAACGTGAAATAATTGAACTAGTGGACACTGATGTATGTGTTCCAATGCAAGATAAGTTACTTGGCGGAGCATATTACTTTCTTATATTTATTGATGATAGAACTAGATATGCCTAGGTGTACTTTATAACAAATAAAAGTGATATGTTTGAATACTTCAAAGAATTCAAGTATATGGTTGAAAAGAAAACATGAAAGAGAATTAAAATTCTTCAATCAGATAAAGGTGGCGCGTACACTTTAGGAGCTTTTGTCAAATATTGTAAGAAAAATGGAATTATGCAATAATTTATAGTACCGCATATACCTCAGCAAAACAGAGTAGCTGAGAGATAGAATAAAACATTAGTTGAATGTGCTCATAGTATGTTAAAAATTAAAGGACCTTCTAATAGTTTTTGGGATTAAACCATTAATACAAATGTATATCTCAAAAATAGAAGCCCTACAAAGTATCTTGATCACAAAAGACCACTTGACGCATTTTATGGTTTTAAACCTAAAGTTAGTCATTTAAGGATATTTGGACACAAGGCCTTTGCTCATATTCCTAGAGAAGATAGGAGAAAATTAGATGCCAAATCTATCAAATACATTTTTACTGGATATTATACTGATAAAAAAACATATAGATGTATGATCCAAGTACTCACAAGGTCTTTTCAAGTAGAGATGTTATATTTCATGATGATGTGCATAAAAAAATAAAAGAAGATGAACATAATGTATGACAACTGCCTTATGACAGCTTTAAGGAAGAAGAAGAAGTTGTGGAATCATCTCAAGTTCAAGAAAGCATGGGCATTCAGGAAGACATGTCAATAAGTCAAAGTCCACAAAGAAGTGATGAAGGCACTCTAGAGAGAAGAAGAAGAGGAGAAGGTACTCCACAGTGTAATGAACCTCTAAGAAGGTCAACACGACAGATTCAAACCCCTATTAGGTATAAATATTATGCTTGATTGTCTTAAGTAATGACTATTTTTGAGCCTTTAAATTATGAACAAGATAAAAATCATAAAGAATGGATTGAAGCTATGAAAGAAGAATATGAATCTATAATGAAAAATGAAACATGGGAATTAGCAGAATTACTTAAACCTAAAGTTACCATAGCTTGAAAATGGGTGTACAAGACAAAATTTAATGCAAATGGTAGCGTAGACATGTATAAGGAAAGATTGGTTGCAAAAAGTTATTCACAAAAGGAAGGTATAGATCATGAAGATACCTTTGCTCCGGTTGCAAAAATGAATATAATCAGAATAAATATAGCATTGGAAACTAAATATGATTGGAAGTTACATCAGTTAGATGTGAAGTTAGCTTTTGTAAATGGGGACTTAAAAGGGAGGATTTATCTTGTTCAACCAGAAGGATTTGTAAACAATGGACAAGAACATCTTGTATGCAAGTTAAAAAAAGCCTTTTATGGACTAAAACAGACACCTATATCTTGGTATGAGAAAATCGATAAATTCTTCTTTCAACAAGGATTTAACGAAATAAAAAAGACAGATAAAAATGGAGATATAGTATTAATATCTATATATGTTGATGATCTAATAATAACAAGGAGTGCTGATAAATTGATTAAAGATATAAAAAGGAAGTTATCACAGGAATTTTAGATGAAGGATCTTGGACAAATGCACTATTGTCTAGATTTTGAAGTATGGAGAGATGATGGAAGCACTTTAATTGCACAAAGAAAATATACAAATTAATTACTAACAAGATTTAATATGAATGGATGTAAAGTAGTGACTAATCCATTGGAACAAAATATCAAATTGAGAAGTGATGATGGAACAAAAGAGGTGAATGGAACATTGTGTCAACAATTAGTGGGAAGTCTGAATTATATCACTATCACTAGGGCAGACATTGCTTATGCAATAAGCATACTTAGTCAATTCATGACTAAGCCTCATGAAAGTCATTGGATAGCTGCAAAGAGGGTCCTTCAATATGTAAAAGGAACTATCAATATTTGTATTGAATATACTAATGATTGTAATGTTCAATTGACATGTCATTTTGATTCTCACTGCGCTGTAAATCCAAATGATAGGAAATCTACCACTGGATATGTGTTGAATATAGGATAAGGAGTTGTATCATGGAGCAATAAAAAAACCAACAATTTCCTTGTCATCAACTGAAGCAGAGTATAAAGCATTATGTAGTGCCTCCTGTGAAGCTATCCGGCTCAGAAGGATACTTGCAGATATTGGTGAAGATCAAAAAGATCCTATAGTGATCATATGTGATAATCAAAGCACCATCAAATTGGTGAACAATCCTGTATGTCATGCAAGATCAAAGAATATAGACACACAATATCATTGTGTAAGGAAAAATGTCAAATCGAAGAAAATTGACTTAATATATTGTAATACAAATGAGAATGTAGCTAACATATTCACTAAGTCTCTTGGGAAGGCCAAATTTAAGTTTTGTAGAAGTAAATTATGTGTTGTAGAAAATCCAGACTATGTTGTAAGCTGAGCTGAGACTTAGACCAACAAGCATGTCAATTAAGAGGATGTTTCTGTCTTATGTATTGTGTTATAAGTTATTTTGTGTGTTTACCTTATGATTGGAATTAAGAGAAAGTGTTGGAAAACATTAATTCTAACCAACCCCTCCTGCATTAATGAAATTAGATAAAAAGATTGTCTGAAAACTTTTAGAGACATCAAATAACTTCTTCTTGAAGAAGCCACTATCACAGAGAACTAAAATCGAAAAACTTTATCAAACATATATAAAAGTCATTTGCTCGCAATGTAAAATTCAAATTGTGTTGTGTTCAGTTCTGCCTTCTCTGATTATAACTCACATCATATGCCAAAATTTAGGAATGAAAATGTAGCGAAAGGACTCTTGGAATCACTTCTCCGAAATATACAGACCGGCGGAGTTGCTAGCAGCATGAAGTACAGTTCATATAATTTGATAAAATCATCTGGATTAATGGTTTGTTTGGTTATATTTGATTTAGACATTCCCATGTTGATTTGCGGATCGTTGATCATATCGGCTGTGCTACGAAATTAGGATGACATATTGTTCTCAGAGTCGGAAATAAAAAAATAGTTTAAATAGTAGTGATACACGCATGCATGTGTAGCCATCAAATATTATAAATGTTATGTGCAAATTATTGTTAGTTTACAGATGGTCCAGGCTATGCGTTTGCGTCAATCATGATATATATGTTAAGGTTGCGTCGCCATGGGTGTGTCTAAATAAATCATAATGCACTGTCGTAAGTTTCTTTCATGGCGAAGTAACATGGATTCATTCTCGCATTATCGTATGGATTTTATGTCAGAATAATGGAAGTAAGAAACATGTCCTAGGAGTTATGTTATGGAAAGGGTCTCTTCTTTAGGTTTTACGTCATATTTATATCGATAAGTATAAGATAATTAGAACAATATTTATATAGATATATAGTTATGCGTTCCTTTGCAGATTGATTGTTTTTATTTATTTTATGTTTTTAAATGTTGGTTTGCGATTATAAGATCTTTTTAGCAACAATTTGATCTCTGACTTTTTAGTGGGTACCTTTTAACTTATAACTTGGTCTTGGGTTAGTATCTTGAGTAATTGAGAGTATCATTTGTTTTTTATTTATTAGGTTTTAATTTTAAGAGATAGGTTTACTTTTTATAATAAAATTT
This sequence comes from Pinus tabuliformis, assembly GCA_031772625.1. Lineage (NCBI taxonomy): Eukaryota > Viridiplantae > Streptophyta > Pinopsida > Pinales > Pinaceae > Pinus > Pinus tabuliformis. The sequence continues at coordinate 226,613,515 of CM062813.1, forward strand.
AAAAAAATAAATAATTTTGAAATAAATCTTACTTTTGTAAAGTTGGAAAGTCTAAACACTTATTAATTTATAAATTATTGATATATTATTATTAGTTAATTATTAAATATATTTTTAATATTATAATGACAAAAAAAATTCATTATATAATTTAATTGAATTACTCATTATTAATATATATATAAACAAAAACAAAACTGCGCAACCACCTTTCCACCCGTAATAATTTCTCAAAGAAAATGCTACACTGAGCGTAATAATTTCGCAAAAGCAAATGCAGTAAGGGGCATGCGTGAATGTGTAGATAGTAACTTGGTAGAAGCACAATAAATTCTCGAAGTAGCATGAGTGTGTTACGAAAACCTATAAAACTTTGCTCGTAAAGAAATGTTAGGAAGACTCTCGTAAGAGTTTTAACTTGTATGAACGTATATAATAATTTTCCGATAGTACGAGTAAATTTAATAATTTGTCCACAGTATGAGTAAATAATTTTTTTAAGCCAAAAAATTTGGTAACAACTTTAAGTACAATAGCATGAAGGTATATAATAATTTTTCAAAGTAGCATGAGTAAATTTTCTTAAGTGCGAAAAATCTTTGGTAAGAGTTTCAAGTAGCATGAAGGTGTGTATAATACTTTGTAAATAGTATAAATTAAATATGTTGTACAAATTTCTGGTAAGAGGGTATTTTTGGTAGGGGTAATAAGTATTTGGTATGGTTAGAAATTTTATTAAGAAATGTTAAGTTGGAAGTGACAATAATATAATATATTAAAATGTAATATATATATTAAAAATAAAATAAAATAACTAATTTATATCTATCCAAAATTTGTTAATCAAACTTCATTCGTGCAAAGTTTTTTTTGTAATAAAATATGTAAAAGATTGAACTTTGAAACATTACAAGAAAAAATAAAAAAATTAATACATTAACCACTTGCTAATCAAATTCCTTGCCAAAAAAGAAGCATGTGGAACCCCCAAACCAGAATAGAAAGTTGTTATTACTTGATTATTATGTGATTTCATGCAACGCTATATTATATTCAACTTTGAAATTCAAGTTTGGAAATTTATAAAATAAGACTGACTAACATGCTACTCTTCCTCTTTGTGACCATCATTGTAACTTTGTGAATCTTATCATTAAAGATTCACGATATACTTCAAGAAGGTAGACTTGTTCACAATTGTTGAACTTCAAGATTTGCAACAAAAGCTGCTAAGGAATGATTGAAAATTTTCTATATTTTGTTGAAACCTTTGCTACATCTCCACGTCTCTGTCGCTTTACAGAGCTCATACATTTAAACCCCCTCACGTGGTATGTATCACTTAGAAAATAAACAAATGGTACCTTCTATGCTCAAAATAGGTAGTTGAAACATGCAAATATGCTCAAAATAGGTACTCGAAATGTCAAGATATGTTGCAGTGAAAGCTCCTCAAAAACTCCAAAGTACACGTTCAAGCTCCTGGCAGTTTTGGAGAGTTTCCTACCAGCACCAAGGCTCCAAGGAGCACGGGCCACATGCTCTCCAATGCCTAAGAGTAGTACCCTTGTAACTATGATAGATTTTAAGTAGCATGAAGGTATGTATAATAATTTGTTACGAGTAAATTTGTATATGTTATATGCGAATTATTGTTAGTTTATATATGGTTTAGGATATGCATTTGCGACGATCATGCTATATATCAGCATTACACATGGCCATGGGCATGTTTAACTTAGTCATAATGCACTGTCACAGGTTTCTTTCATGGCAATTATAATTGATTCTTTTGGGCTTTTGGCAGCCCCATTGTCCATGAATGGATTTTCTCAATAATTTTAGTTTTAATTAATAAAATGATAAGATTTATGGATTTGGTCTTTTAAAATCCATGCTTTGGCATGCTGTGTTTAACGAAATTAACTTAGACTTGGTCTCAACACATGATTATATGGATTTTATATGAGATTAGCGTAAACAACTCGTCATAGGAGTTATGGTATGGAAGGGTCTATTCTTTGGGTTTTATATTATATTTATAAGATAATTAAAACTATACCTACATACATATAGTCATATGTTCGTTTGCAGCTTGATGCTCTCTCTTTCTTAATTCTTTGGACATTTTGTGAAGGCATTCGATGTTGGTTTGCGATTGTAAGATTTTATTAGTAATTGCGTGATCTCTAACTTCTTAGTGAATGTCTCTTAAATTATAACTTGCTTTTTGGTTAGTGGCTTGAGTAATTGGGAGTATAGTTTGTTTTCTTATCTATCAAGCTCTGGCTTCTTAACGAATATCTTTTAAATTATAAATTGGTTTTTGGTTAGTAGATTAAGTATTAGGAGTAACATTTGTTTTCTTATCTATTACGTTTTAATTTTAATGGATATGTTTACTCCTTTATGATAAGGTTTGTGAAAAAATACAAAGTGTATGAAAAGGATGATGCTTCTCTAGCCTCCCGCTAGGGTTTGGAGTTCAATTGCTTTTACAATGATTTATAGTTGTAAAAATGGGTCATAAATCAACTTTGGAAGGCCTTGTCATCTTTCAACACTTCTTGTGGTCATAGTTAGTAGTCACATAATGACGGGGGTAAGATCTTATGAGGGTAAGGAGGAGCTGGTGTATTTCTCACTCGACCTCGATGACATTGTTGCATTCTAGGTTGATAAGTGACCTCGACGTCATGCATCTTTTTACGTCAGCCCACTGGAGATCCATTTTCGGAAACTGAAGTGGTCAGGGATGGGACTGGTGGCACGACATTTTTTATTGCATTTCCTCAAAACTTGACCTTGGAACAAGGTAGTTTCTCATCATTTTTTTTACATTCTAGTTTCTTTTTCTTGTAGGCATGTCCGGAGAAGGGTTCTTCTAGATGACATTTGTTAGGGCCCCAATTTGAAGGTTTCTTTAGACATTTTTCTGGACTATACTTGGCCTCCACCCTTGATCTATCTGTGAATCCTTAAATTGGTCAAGGGTTTTCTCATTCATAAGTGGTTTTCAAACCGTTGGTGTAGTCAAGTCCCCCTCCGATCTAGTTTCTAGAAAATAACCCTTATTTATTACAGGGGCTTTGACATAATTTTTCGTCATTTATTTGAACCTCCTGAAGTCGCTGAAGGGGTTACTGCTACTCCTATTGGCGGTCAGTTAGTTCAAGACAAAAATCTAGTGGCAGAACCTATAAAATAAAAGTTCCCCAACCAGTGGAAAGAAGGTAAAGACGAGAAAGAGTATGTGGTCAAGAAAAAGCGAAGAAAATTTCGTTTTCGGAGAATACATATACATGGGTCAAGTAGTGGAGGCTTTAGAATCTGTGGTGGTTGGGTGTGTCAGAGGAAGACTTTTCAGAGTTGAATTTCTTAAAGAACATTATGAGAAATAATGGAATGGGGAACTATTGGAGTTAGTGCAAATCAAAATGTTGACACGGGGCTAGTTTACTCTTAGACTTGAATCAAAAAAGGTTGTGGGTAAGCTTCTATCAAAGCCATGAAACATAAATTCTACACCAACTCTCCTAAAGAAATGGAACCCTTTTTGAATGCCAAGAGAGAAAATATTTGTAATGCTCTGCTATGGGTTTAGATGGAAGTACTACCTCTTCATTATTGGTTCGAGGATGCTTTCAAGAGAATTGGGGACCACCTGGGGGGTTGTGTAGACATGGATTGTTCATTCAAAGTTGTGGTGATGTAGATTTTCTTTGGTAATTTAATTGATGTTAAATTACTTACATAAATTGTCAACCAGAGTTAGTATATTGATGAAGTGTATGTGCATTATATGTGTTAGAAGTTATTATTATTCAAGAAATTCCTAAATTAAATTGAGATGTCAAGATGCACATGTTAACTATGAAAACAAATATTTTATTCTAAAAATCAAAATGATCACACTTGCTTAAAAGAATTAATTTCAAACTAAAATCACCATAAAAGTATCACCCTTGGTCAAAATAAAGATCATACTTTGCACAAATAAATATCACTCTTGCTTAAAAGAGAACCACACTTGCTTCACTCTTGTTTGAAATGAATCACACTTGACAATGAAACTAAATTCAAATTGCTAAAAAATTATTAACTCTAAATTAAAATCCTACACACACAACTATACTACAAATCTATATCAATCTCGCTTCAGTCTACAACAAAATGATTAAGCAATCTTAAAAAAATCCTAAGAATTCATTCGAAAATAAACAATAAACGTTTAAACAAACTAATGAAAAGCTATAACAAAACTGAGAATTGAAATGTTATCTACAATTAATGAAAACCTTACAACTCGAGAGGGCCCTCCTACTAGATGTAGGCAATAAGACAACAAGACTAAATACGCATCGATACTATGCATAACAAAGGAATGAAACAAAAACAAATTCTTGTATTTGAAACAATGGAGTTTTTCAAACGATAATCTCCCCGTCATCAGATATATTACAATGTATTTATAGATCTCTGAAGCAACTAGAAATTCAGAATTTCATTGAATGAATTCTACCATGAGATAAAATCAAATATGTTTTGAAGGATTTTAGGATAAAAGAGGAGCCCACATATGTTCATAATAATCTTCTTGCCACAAGTTTTCTAAATAAAAGCTCGTTTTGTCTTATTTTTTGACTATACATTAAATGACAATTTGAAAAACCGTATATCCATGTAATCTGCAAAATAAGGCTCGAAATATCTTCGAAAATCTCTCAAAAGGTAACTTATTTGAGTAAATGGCTCATAGAAATCTTAATTTGGCCCATGGTGAACAAAACCCATGTTCGCATGTTCCAAAATTCACTTTCATTTGCACAGAAAACACATTTGAAGTTGACTGGTCAAAACCACTACATTTGTCCCTTGATTTGATTTGATGATTTCATTCTAGAGTGGTGCGACTACCTTGGTAGGTACAGAAAGTTGACAAAACTACAGAAACTTGAACTTGCTAAACTATCATTAGTTAAAACCAAGAAAAATTCTTCTTAATATACTAAAAATAAAGGAAGATGATGTTAAGTAACCACTTAGACATATAGAGACACATCATGAAGAATTATGGTAAAAATGGTGGCAAGTGAGTGAAATGGTGCAATGGATGGTTGGAAGTATTGGCTTAATGAGTGACAAAGACACGTGAAAATCATGACAAATCAGTGACCCAATACATGTTGATGTTGTCATAAAGTGGGAAACTTGTTGGAAGATTTACCGCTCAATTTTAAAGGCAACATGGCTAACAATACAAGCAACATAAGGAAATTTGGCTAGAGGATGTCTCGATTTCAATGGAACAAAGTCATCGAGCTCCTCATGGTGGAGACTAGAGAATCGGCATATCATCAAAAACAACCTTACAAACCAAGAGATGAAATAGTCACTGGTACACCCCCAATGGAAGTGGAAACTCCAGGTATTGGTTTTTTTCCTCACCCTATTTCCTCTTTAACTATGTCTATTTCTTGTTTAGCTATGGAATATTTATGTCTGTCGTCTCATGTTTCTCCTATTAGTAAACAAAATTCCATTACTTTCCTATCCCCTTGGCTCCTCCCTCTATCTCTCATTTTATCTGATCATTAAGCCAATCATTTGTCTCTTCATCATCTACTCATTCGTGATACTTTCTCTAATCTCTATCACATTGAATGTCCCTAGGAATTGGTGGTTTGGAAAGTGCGCTGCTTCTCATGTAATTTAGTAATGATTGGGGTCAAAAATCATTCTAATCGAAATCCAAACAAATTTCAAACTATGAAATGGTCATTGGTCAACAATCAACCATCCATGGGGCACTTAGAGCAGTGTCAACCCCTTCCTATGTTCCTTCATGATTTTCTTATCTCTCAATTATCGAGGTTTGGAGAGTGCCTCCAAAAAAACAACACTAAATAATTTGGTTAATTTGGAAAATATTGACATTATTTCCTATAAGAAACCCTAGGACCCTATGACCCTATCACTAAGGCTTTGAACTTTTTTTTTTTGGATGGCACTTTATAGCATCATAAGTGCATGGAAGATTAGGAGGTATTGCATATGGAATCAACCTGAAATCCATAAAGATTTTATCATCCTGGGGATTGAATTTGGGGTTAGGGGAAGATAATTTTTCATCTATGCTAGGGATGGCCTTGAAGGTTGTGAACATCTATGGCCCCCATCAGTACAAGATGGAGTTTTGGGACTTCCTTCTTAGCTGATCTTTTATGAAGGAGCCAAAACTAGTGATGGGTGGATATTTCAATTTTTGTATTGGGATGTCGGAGATTTGGGGCCCTTGTTCCTTTCCACAAGACCGTTTAGACTATTTCTCTCGTAATATGGAAAATATTTATCTCTGTGATGTTGATATGGTTTGTAACACCCTCCTCCCACATCTACCCAAGTAACCAACCAACTGGTGTAAACATATGACGATAAGTTACTATGATATGATTTGACCTCGTAAGTCACCTTAAGGAAGTGGAACCAATGGAAACACACCATACATGCCTTCCAAATCAACAACAAGACTCTCAGGAACCATCCCAACTTCTCAAGTAACCAATCCCCGGGTCCCACTGAGTTTTTAGATTTTTAGACTCCCGGACGCTCCCTTGACATGGGCATGCATGCATCCAAAGGGCTCTAGACGCTCCCACAACATGGTATGCCAACATCTAGTGAATTTTTTTCCAAGTGTTGTGCCTACTGCCTCGGGGTTTAAGACAATTTTTCAGGCACATAGCCCAGATCACTGCCCAGAACTAAATGACACCGTCATAACAAAAATATAACAATGAAATGATGAAGCAAATGTAATTACTTGAACAAGTCCTTGATTGGACCCCTGCTAGCGATGACAAACATTTCATGAAACATGTCAGAAATATGTAATCTATAGGCGTAAAAACCATATCTAAGCATAGGGGTGTCATACTCATATGAGAATCACTAGGAACCATTGATGCCTCAACAAATTAGCTGTATTTTCATCCATTAGGCCATAGATACATGGTTCTTTCATTTACAAGTGAAAATATGATGAGTGCCAAATGTAGCTACTTCAATAATACATATTCATAAGAAGCATAATAACAACGAAGGAAGCAATAGCCATATAACCCAATATAATAATGATTAATTAACAAGGAGAAATAACCTCATATTAATGATGCAAAGGCCAACCAGTTGTGGGACTTCCACAAACCACCGGATCGTAGAAATGGTTGAGCCAAAATTCTCTTCCTCCAGTCACTGTTATGCCATATTCCAAGCATGAATGTGGGATCTCATAGAACACATCGATCTAAAACCATCCAATGCTTCTAGATGCCAACCACCTCAACCCATCAAACACTAATTCCACCTCATGGTCGAACATCACAAAACCATCACTAGATTAGTCTCTACCCAAGCCTTCCAATGCTATAAAGAATTTTTTCAAACTAAGGGTTTCAGCGCTAATAACTCAACCCACAGTTGTCGTCGGGCTTCCAGACCGTTTGTCCAACCAATGCTTCTAGGACTAGTAACTCAACCCACCAAGGGATTCCAGAGCATTTGTCCAACCAAGCCTTCTAGGAATAGTAACTCAATCAAAGTTGTTACGGGACTTCCCGAGCATTTTTCCAACCAAGGCTTCCAAGAACTAGTAGCTCAACCCAAGCTAAAGGGAACATGATAACCAACTTGAAAAAAAATAAATGAACCCACAACACCATGGCTATCTAGGAAATGGCAAGGCTGGGCAAATCCATTTTCAATCTAGGCAATTATTAGGTTGTGTTATATTCTTTCCATGACTATCCCACATAGTGAACAGGGGGGTTAGAGGTGGGGCGGAGCCCCCCCCTTCGTTGCACCATTTGCACAACGGGGGGGGTCACAGGGGGTTTGAGGGGGGTGGGTAGCCCCCCTCTATGGGATCCGAGGCAGCGCCACGGGAATTTATTCTTTTGGACCCTAAATTAGGTTGGGCGGACCTACCTATGGTTTTGTGCATGAATTCCAGACATGGTTTTGGACACGATTGTTTTCGGGCCATGGTATTGGATGCTTCGGCATGTATAAATATGTATTGCAACATTGAAAGGAACATAATGAAATCAAGCTGGTAGTCCCGATTTTGGGATCCAGGGGAAAATCTCTGTGTATATGTGTTTTATGTGTTATGCTCTCGCATTATCTATTTTCTGTGTTTTAGTTTTCATATGCAGGTAATTTCTGTACGAGGTTAAAACCTACAACAATCGTCCATGCTAGTGACAGGCAATAATCAATAAACCACATGCATATGCCATGCATGCCAAAACTAGTGAGGAAAACATATGTGAAACTCGGTACCTACAAGAAAAACATGTTGTAGTTGTTGATCCTCATGTCCTTCTGCACTTTCCTGCTATTCCTTTACCTTATTGCTCCAGAATTCCAAGTATGCCACACTCTCCAAGAGTGCTCCAAGAAAACTTCGTGTACAAGAGTATGAGAGAGAAAGAATAGAGAGAGAGCTCCAAAAATGAACTGACAAAAGTTTATTTACTGATCCTAAGAAGCCTTTTTATTAATGAGGCCTCTATTTTCTTCATTTTTCATTATTTTCCTTCATTTTCCTTCATTTTCCTCCTCACCTGCAACTTGTTGCCTTTCACCTCAATTTTCTCCTAATTTCCATTATTTTCATAAATAAATGTGCCAAATTGCCATTTTTCCTTTCCAAATCCTTTGCCATTTCCTTTGCCAATTTCCTTAGCCATTAATCAACCACAAGTGATCCCCATCACTATGCTTTTTCCCAACATTCATCTTGGAATACATGTCCTATCAACCATGGTTATTATTTTGCCTTTATTAACTTTTATTACATGGAACTTTCACTAGGGCTATTACAGAAACCTCCCCCTTGGGGGAACACCATCCTTGGTGTTCAAAAACACCTACAACCACAAGAATGTTGTAAGCAACACATACTGCCCATGGAGCCTTATAAGTTAGCTCAATGTAATATTTACAATGATCATCCCGCTAAGAATAAAACCAACATGACAACTTAACAAGTATAACATCATAATGACATGACACCCACACCAATTATTGGATATTTACAACATATCTCACGACAATATTTACATCCATATACATATGTACATATACCAAACATCAAGAAAACATGTACCAAAACATATACTAAAGACATATACCAAAACATCCGCTCAACCAATGAATAAGGAAGAATAAATAGCCTGCATCAAATTTTCCATTTTCCATGTAGCTTCATCGAGCCCAATGTGCTTCCATTGCACCTTAACCTACTCAATTTCTTAGTTTTTCAGAATGAGCATCTTTCTCTGCAAAATGCACTACAGTTCCGGCTGGAATTCTCCTTTTGGCTCCACCTCCAATACAGACTAGTCAATGAAATAATCATCATCTTTAACATACTTCTTAAGCAATGACACATGGAAAATATCATGGACTTTCACTGTCAAAGGGAGTGTAATTCGATAGGCTATCAGACCAATCCTCTCAATAATCTTGAAAGGCCCAAAAAACTGGGGTGCCAAATTAGCACATGATCTAATCCACAAGGAGCTCTTCTTTTGCTTTATGTGCAAGTACACATGTTACCCAACCTAGAACTCCATGAAAAACCTATTCCAATATGCATATCTCTTCTACCTATCTTGTGTTGCTTTCAAATTCTTCTTGACTGCCTGCATTTCCCGCTCCATGTCTGCCAACATGATCGGTCCAAGAAACACCCTATTAGTTGGATCACTGCAACTGATGGGAGTATTACAATATTTCCCATACAATGCCTCAAACAAAACCATCCTTAATGACTCTTGGTACCCATTTTTGTAAGCGAACTCTACTAGTAGAAGGTACTCTTCCCACTTCCACTATTGATGCATCACATACATCCTCAACATGTCTTCCAATATCCAGTTGACCCTATCTATCTATCCATATATCAATGTATGATAAGTTGTACTGAAGGCCAACTCTGTGCCAAAATTGGCAAACAACTCCTTCCAAAACTTGGAAGTGAACATTTCATCCCTATCTGACACAATCTTCTTCGGAACACTATGCAATTTGATCATGTCCCTAATGAAGATGTGTGCTACGTCACTCACTGATAATATAGACTTCACTAGAATGAAGTGCACTACCTTTGTCAACCTATCCACCACCACCATGATCGAATCATATTGTTTCACAGCCCTCAGGAAACCTGTGATAAAGTCTGTGGAAAAGACCTCCCATTTCCACTCTCGAATCGCAATTGGTTATAACAGTCTACCTGGGTGCTTACACTCTATCTTCACCTGCTAACAATCCATGTACCTAGCCACAAACTTTGCCACATCTCTATTTAAACTTGTCCAATAATATAAATTCTTCACCATTATCCGCGTCTTCTGATAACCTCGGTGACCTGAATATGGCTTCGCATGAAACTCCCTCAACATCACCTTCTTGAGCTCACTACTATCTGTCACATATATCCTATCTCTAAATCTAACCAATCCATCTATCGTGAGACGAGTGTCCACATCCTATGCACCTATATCTATACCTGTACCTGTACATGTACCTGTACCTGCACCTATACCACTACATGTACCTGTACTTGTACCTATAACTACACTTGTACTACCACTTGTACCTATGCCTATACTACCACTTGTACCTATAATTGTGCCACTATATAAACTCTGTTGCAACCTGTGCAGAATCTCCATATACCTAACATCTTGTTGACCTGCCTGCAAGGTCCTATCCTATAAGTCTATCCCATAGGAGATCATAGCTACTAAGTGATTTACGTGTATTTGCCTGCTAAGAGAATCTGCCACCTTGTTCTCTTTACCCTTGATATACATGATTTGAAAGTTGAACTCAATGATTGTGGCCAACCACTGATCTTTCCTGCCCTTCAGATTCGGTTAGTCAAACAGATACTGCAAACCACTATGACCTCTCATCAATACAAACCTCCATCCCAGAAGATAGTGCCTCCACATCTTGAATGCATGTATGATCGCTACCAAATCAAGATCATGTGTGGGGTAGTTCTTCTCATGCTCATTCAGATTTCATGACTCATAGCATACCACCTATCCATCCTACATAAGGACTCCACCAAGTCTTCTCTCGCAAAAATTTGTATGTACTACAAACTCTTTGTCCAGATCTAAAATCTTTAACACTGGTGCATGTGTCAACAACTGCTTGAGATGTTCAAAACTAGTCGAACACTCCTCTATCCATTCAAACTTCTTACTTTTCCTCTACAATGACGTGATAGGATAAGTAATCTGTGATAATTTCCTAATGAACCTCCTGTAATAACCTAATAACCGCCTGAAAGATCTCACCTCATCCAAATTCCTAGGAGCTTCCCATTCCATGATAGCTCTTACCTTTTATGGGTCCACTACTATGTCATCCTTAGAAAAACATGTCCCAAGTAGTTTACCTCAGTCTGAAAGAAACTGCACTTGCTGATACTAGCATACAACTGATGCTCTCTCAACAATATCCACATTGATGCTAAATGCTCGACATGATCTTCTTCATTTTTAGAATATACCAATATGTCATTAATGAACACAATAAAAACTTGTCCAAATAAAGGTAGCTTGAGTATTACATGAACCAAATGGAACTACAACAAACTCATAATGCCCATACCTGGTCTGAAAATTTGTCTTGTAGATGTCATCTTCTTTAATATGTACCTGATGATATATGGATCCAAGTCAATCTTTGAGAACTTTGTTTTTCCCTTCAACTAATCGAACAGGTCATCGATCCTCGATAGCACATAATTGTTCTTGATGGTAACTTTGTTCAGTTTCTTACTGTAAATGCATAATCTGAGAATACCATATTTATTCTTCACAAATAGCACTAGTGTGCCCCATGGTGATACACTTGGCCTAATGTATCCCTTATCCAACATTTAATTCAGTTGCATATTTAACTCTACCAACTCTGGTGTACTCATCCTGTAAGGTGCCTATGATGCTGAAGCGACCCCTAGAAACAACTCAATAGAAAAGTCTACTTCCCTGTGAGGTGGAAACTCTAAAATATCCTCAGGAAATACATCATGAAACTGTTGTAGAACTAGGTACCTTCTCAAAACATCTGCATCCTCAACTTCCTTACCTTTTTCACTAGAAGTGTGCACTGGGAATAACACACATCCTTTTCTACAAACGTGCTTTTCCCGCATAGTTGCGACCATCCTAACTAATGTTTCTTTCTTCTTACCCTGCAAAACTCTTTGTTCCCCATTATTATCCAAGAGCTCAATGGATTTGTTATAGCAATCCACCTTGGTTCTATGAAGGTACCACCAATCCATTCCCAACAACATACAATATGATCCTATCAATAATACAATTTTCAAATGTGCTACTGTAGGCATACTATTCAAAACAAATGCACAAGCTCTTACCTAGTGATGAGCTTTATTCTTTGTACTTGTATCTAGTTGCACTAACCAAGATTCTGCGTGCACTTCTTTATTCAGATGACACTTATCCACAAATTCAGGACTAACATAGCTATAATTAGATATAGGGTCAATCAAAATAGAAACAAATTGATTACAAAGCTTACCGTCCATCTCAATGATAAATGCCTGATGATTTGCATGTCTGTTATCTAGCGCTGCATAGATTCTAGGAATACTCTACCCAATATCCCCAACATTTTGCGCCTCCTATGCACTATATATTTGAGGCCTACCACCCTTATTCTGTGGGAAATCTCTCCTACCACAAGTCTAACACTCTATAGGCTTCCCACTTTCATTCTTGTTCCACTCCTCAGATTGATCTCCTTGTCCTCTATCAGATGCATTGAACTTCTTTGATGTTGTTGCATTCTCTTTATTACCTGTACCATGAAGTCTTTCTTTCTTCTTGTCCCATTTTCCTTTGTTCCTTGCATTACCTTTCCATTCCAACTTAGTCTTATATCTATGCTTTCACTTCTCATAACAGTGCTTTAGCTTTCAGATGGCCTCCTCCAATTGTCTAGGCTCATCGAACTCAATCCTATCTTTTAATGCAAATGGTAATCCACTAATGAACTCTGAATCTTGGCCTTCTCCTCCTTGAGGTAAGGCATATACCTCAACAACTCCAGGAACCTACTAGTGTACTCCTCATTTGGAATCGATCCCATCTTTAGCTCATAGAATTCTCGTGCCTTGTCATCAAAGTATCTCTCCGATAATTAATTCTTCTGGAATAGCCTCTCGAACTCAATCCAAGTGAAGTCCTCCTCATGAATACCTCTAACATTATTCATATCTTCCCATGAAATATCTTCCTTACCTTTGAGATTGAATGTAGCTATTCTACCTTTCATGTTCTCCATGCAACCTGAAGAACTTACTCATACCAAGAAACCCTTGCCTCTGCATCTTGTGATTTCTTCATCTCTCCATCGAATGTAGGTGGTTTTTGTTTCTCAAAATCATCTGGAAAATATACTCTATAGCTCCTCCTATAAAGATGATAATAATGATGATCATAGTGCTTATCTCAACTAGAACTAGAATAGTACGTGTGTCCATCACCTCTCCTTACTGAAGTATCTAGTAACCTGCCATATCTCATGGTGTCATCTTTATCTGGCTTGTGACCACCATGAGACCTACTTCCATTTACCCAAATTTGACCTCTTGCTCATGACTCATCTGAAGTGGACCCTGTCGCTGTAATTCTGACAAACTCTGAAGTATCATTGCATTTACCTCTGCTTGTTTCCCCTATGCCTATATGATTCTGTCATTAGCTACCTTAAAACTCGTTATTTATGCCTTTAAGCTTCTCAATGTGTCTACCAAAAACCAAGAGTTCCCAACACCACGATGCTCATATGATCCATAGGAAGTGTCTTAGGAGCTATAGTCTACCATCTTGCTAGTCATCTTTGATGTTCTTCCTGCAAGTTATATCATGTTATCTAAACCAAATCACAATAAACCAACGTACCTTGGCATCATTTAGTGAGGATACCTCATTTAAAAGATCAGAAAATCAGCGTAATACGTGTATAACATAATCATGAAAGCATATATACATATAATACATACGAATATAACCATATAACCATCATTCTAGCTAGAGTCCAATCATTAATGCATGACCTTGTCGACAACACATATTGTGAGCTCATACGTGAAAACTACCACCATATCACTATACACTTGACCACATGTGAAAACTAATTTGCATAAGAAATGCATAATCAACCACACACTCATGACGATGTACTCCACAACAAAACTATCAACTTCCCATGTCGACATCACTACAAGCATGACCAATACCATACAAATGAAACAAGCACATAGTCTCACATCACAAGAAACACGCATGAAAGCTACATGAATGCATGACCAACACACAACCTATCCAGTCCGAGGGGTGAACCATGCTCTGATACCACTCTGTCATTCATGACCAACACACAACCTAGCCAGTCCGAGGGGTGAACCATGCTCTGATACCACTCTGTAACACTCTCCTCCCACATCTACCCAAGTAACCAACGAACTGGGGTAAACATGTACGAGAAGTTACTATGATGTGATTCAACCTCCTAAGTCACCTTAAGGAAGTGAAACTGATGGAAACACACCATATTGACCTTCCACATCAACAAAAATACTCTTAGGAACCATCCCAACCTCTCAAGTAACCATCCTCTAGGTTCCACTAAGTTTTTAGACCATTAGACTCTCGAACTATCCCTTGATATGGGCATACATGCATCCAAAGGGCTCTACACGCTCCCACCGCATGGTATGGTAGCATCTAGGGACTTTTCTACCTAGTTCTGTGCCTGTATCCTTGAGATTTGAGCCACTTTTTGGAGCCCAGAGCCTAGGTGACTACCCAAATCTAAGTGACACCTTTAAAACAAAAAGATAACAATGTAATGATGATACAAATGAATTTACTTGAACAAGTCCTTGACTAGACCCCTACTAGCCATGACAGGCATTTCGTCAAACATGTCACAAATATGTAATCTACAGGTGTAAACAACAAATCTAATCATAGGGGTCTCATGCTCATTTGAGAATCGCTAAGAAGCATTGATGCCTCACTATATTACCTGAAGTTTCATCCATTAGGCCCTAGATACATGGTTCATTCATTTACAAGTAAAAACATTATGAGAGTTGTACATCGCCACTGTAATAATACATATTCATAACCAACATAATAACAACAAAAATACCAAGGAAACAATAACCATATAATCCACATATAACCCAGTATAATACTCATGAATTATGTACTTCTCCGAGTCCATTCATAGTTTAGCAACTCAACTACACTACAGAACTAAATATAGGCACTCGAGAAATAGATGAGCATTGTGCTACATTTGAATCACAAGCCATTATATGTCGATTCAACTGTTTCTAGCCAAAACTAGTAGAGCTTTTCTTTGTATTTTCACTAACTGGATAGTAAATTGTGAAATACACCTCTACTCCAAAGGCTTCTTCATTGTAAAATTCCTAGCATTGGAAGAAAGAGACATTATCCTTCGGGAAGGACCATGGTTCTGGGGATTGATGGGCCTCTTCATCACACCTAGGTTTCTAGAATTTGATGCAAATACCACGGTCGTAACCAGAATTTCGGTATGAGTTCGACTGCATAATCTCCCTCTACATTTCTGTGGCAATCGAGTCCTAGCAGGTATTGGGAACATCACAGGGACATACATCAAAACAAATACCCAAAGATTTTAGGAAAGAGTCTTCACCTTCACATGAATATGTGTGGAATTAGATCTCAGCAAACACTTACTGGATCACATGCAATTGATTCATAGCCAGCGGAATTGGACAAAACTTTTAGATTATGAGAACCCAACATTCAAATCTAGAATCTTTCGAAAAACAAGAGACCTCCAAAATACGTGTCTTGAAGCCAAGAAAGACACCCGAAGAAATAATAAGACTCGGAAACAACCCAAAGGATGGAAATTCCCCCCACTTGAGTCTGATGAGGAGGAGGATGAAGCTGAGGAAGAAGCCAACATGAAGCTGAGGAACAACCAGACATAAAATGAACCACAAATAGAGGGGGAAACCGCATAAGATCCAACTGAACCACAGATAAATCTGGTACAACAAGATACCATAAGAAATGGATACCAGTGGAAGAAAATGTCTACATTCATCAGATAATTTAGATTCAGACACGGAGACTACAAGACCAGAAGTAGGAAATCAACTTGCTCTTGTCTCTTCTTCGCCGTGACAAGGGGAATCGTGCAAGGTAGAGAAAAATAAAGGGAGAAAAGCCTAAATTTTCTCTTCATCTATTTACTAGTTGTTTTTTGTATGAACTGATGATCACCAATCATGGACTTGATGATGTAATGATCCTTAGTAACTACAACATGTAATTTTATTTTCATTAAAAAAATTACGATTTTTTCCTTGGGAAAAAAATACTCATGAATTAAAAAGAAGAAATAAAATCATATTAATGATGCAAAGGTCAGCCATTTGTGGTACTTCCATAGACCACCCGACCATAGACATGGCTGAGCTAAAATTCTCTTCATCCAGTCACCCTCGTGCCATATCCTAAGCATGAATGTGGGATCTCATAAAATGCATCAATAAAAACCATCTAGGGCTTCTAGAGGCCAACCACCTCAACCCATCAAACAGTGGTTCCATGTCATGGTCACACATCAAGAACCATCACCAAATTGGTATCTACCCAAGCCTTACATGGCTCCAAAGAATTTATTCCAACCAAAGCTTCCAGGACTAGTAACTCAACCCACAATTGTCGCTGTGCTTCTAGAGCATTTGTCCAACCAGGGCTTCCACGACTAGTAACTCAACCCACCAAGGGCTTCCATAGTGTTTTTCCAACTAAGGTTTCCAGGACTAGTAACTCAATCCAAGTTGTTACAGGGCTTCAAGAGTTTGTTTTCAACCAGGGCTTCCAAGAACTAGTAACTCAACCCAAGCTAAAGGAAACATGAGAACCTGTAGGTTTTAACCCCGTATAGAAATTACTTGCATACGATTTCTAAAACATAGAAAATAAAAAATGCTAGAGCATGACACACAAAACACATATACACATAGAATATAGATGTTTTTTGGTACTAGATTTTGGTAATACTCTCTAATGGTGTTTATGTGGATTCACATAACTTATATATGGAGGCCCAAATGTCAAAGTATGAAAATATGGAATTCTTAAAAAATGGAATTTTAGAAAGAGCTATATGTCAATGCAAGTGTGGCATGTTGGCATGGCTAGTAACATGGCATGCTTATTGGTTATGTGATATATTCTTTGGACTACTACCCACATATATTATCCACTGTATTGGGTGTAGCACCCCAGTAAAAAATGGGTGTTTTTCTACACCTATTTTTGGCACACACTTTTCATCTTTAGTCGTTTTTTGGTGCATGGTGGTTTAGCCCATGGTTTTTTAGCTTTAGTTAAGGAAATTCATTTGTATACTAATCTAGGGTGAATTTATTGGCACTTTATGGATGTCGAGGGATATATATATAAAGAAGAATATATTGAAAAAACTTTTTGGGTTTCAGGGTTAAAATATTCATGTTAATATTCATTTTTTCTATTGCATCATTTCTATTTTACTAAGAATTCATTTGCAATAATTAAATATATAGGTTTAAAACCTACATTTGGTACTCGAATAGTTTTGGCATCAAGGGGATGCTTTTGTGGCTAAGGAGATTTGCTTAGGCCTGTGATTGGCCCTGTTTTAATGGGAGATCTATAGAATCAGTTATTGTAGTGAAAGAAAATGGTGAGTAGTTTAAATATATAGATCAAGAAATTCAATGGGTAGAGATTTGAGCTATGGAAGCTTATGGAAGATGTGTTGATGGAAAAATATTAGTGGATCATTGTGGATCTAGGTACTGCACCAAACAGGATGTCAACAAAAGATAAGAACAAGTTGGATCGATAGGAAAATAGCACAATAATATTTTTTCTATAAGATTCAGTGTTACTAGACGCTTTAAGAGAAACTATTGTGAAGGAAATTTGGAACAAGTTAGGGACTTTATATAAGTTTAAGTCCCTATTGAACAAATTGTTCCTATGGAAAAAATTCTATAACATGAGGAAGAAGGGTGGAGACTTAGTGACAAGGAATCATAAACACCTTCAATATTGTTGTAAGTGAGATATTACTCTTGATATTAATATTTTAGATAAAGATAAGTGTATTATTTTGTTGTGTTAATTGTTAGAATCGTTGCATAGCTTGGCTGCCACCATGGTAGTAATGCAATTGCTCTAAGTTTTGATGATGTGGTCTCATCCTTGTTATCAAAGGTGATGAGATGGAAAAATAAGGAAATTCATAACATAAATGTATTTTCTATAAGAGGAACCTCCGATAATAGAAATGAAAAATAATTCATCAAGTGGATATCTAAAACTAGAGGAAGATCTAAACCTCATTGAATTTTTTAAATCTACATTAGAGATAAACAAGGGAATTATAAGAGAGTCTGTAAATCCAAAATTGTTGAGAAAAGGAAGGGATCTGATGATGGTCCATCTATAGAAGTAAAAACATCCTCAAATGAAGGAAGGGATGTGTATTTTTATTCTTCAAGTTCATATGTAGATCATGAGGCATGGATGGTCAATTCAGGCAGATCCTTTCATACATCTCCCCAAAAGGAGAAATTTGTAGGTATGAAAGATATGATGGTAGTGATGTTTTCTTAGGAGATGAATCGTTGACCAAAATAATAGGAAAATCAAAATTCAAGATGAAGCTCATATGTAGAAGGATTAGAACACTCAAGGTTTTGCACATCAAGGATTGACTATAAGTTTTATTTATGTAAGCAAGATGAGTTATGAAAGTGTAAAATAATGTTTGAATAGGATACTTGTAGGATTTTTAGAAGAGAAATGGTATTCCTTAGGGGAATTTGGATTGAAACTATGTATAAGATGTTAGGAAGCACTATTAGTGACAGGTGTAATGATTCCATTGTTCATGAGAGTGGAGTTGAAGAAGGAATATATGACAATCTCTCAAGCAAATACTATGTTGTGGTATCAAATATTGGGACACATCATAGAGGAGGGCCTTTCAGTGCTACATGGTAATGGTATGGTAGAAGGTATGTTTAATTTCTCTCTAGATTTTGATTTCTGTGAACATTTATTATATGGGAAATGGAATGGGTTAAATTTTTTCTCTAGTTAGTACAAATGTAGAGAGAATATTATAATTGGTACAAAATGATGTGTTTTGACCTAAGCCAGTTCCAGTAATAGTTAAATTTGAGGACTATGTATCCTTTATAGATGAATTGTCAAGGAATAAATGGACTTATTTCTTTAGGAAGAAATCTAAAGTCTTTGTAAAATTCAAAAAGTTGAGGTGTCTTGTTGATAACTAGAAAGATAAGAACATTAACATGTTGAGGGCAGATTATGGTGGAGAATGTGTAAGAATGAATTTGGAGGATTTTGTAAGAAGTAGAGTATAGAAAGGAAGAATAATACTCCATACACACCTGAATGAAATAGACATTACATTGTGTGTTACCTTATAAATAGATCAACCTCATCAATGTTAGATCAAAATAATCTACATGAGGTATGGACTAGTAAGAAACCCTTTCTTGAACATCTTATGGTTTTTGGTTGGGATGCTTATGTACAAATTCCAAAGTAGAATAGGTGAAAGCTAGATAAGGAATTTGAAAAGTGTTTCTTTTTTGGAGATAAAGAGGTCTAAAAGGTTATAAGCTTCGGAACTTATAAACTATGAAGGTCATGTATAGTAGAGATGTGGTATTTATAGAAATCAAAGATGTTGTCAAATAGGAAGTCCTACTAAGGGAGGAAGAACCAGAAAAGAAAGATTATGAATTTAATGACAAAGAATGAAACTCTATAAACAATAGAGGAAATTTCAACCTAAAAGTGGCCTCCTAAGGAAAAATAATAAAATAATAGCTAAAATAATAAAACAAGACTTATGAATTTTGGAGGGAAAAGATGAAAACTACTTTTTTAATTTTATTTTTTTGTTATCTCCTTATATTATTACTCTAATTTGAAGTGTAGACGCTTGTTGGATGAAAAATTAAATTTCGCATCCAACGAGTACCCATTATGCATATGTTTGAGAAGAGCCACATTGATAAAAATTGAAGATACATTAAAAACATCTGTTGAACACGCGTTTTTAATGTATTTGCAATTTTAATCAATGTGGGTATTCTCAAAATTATGCATAATGGGTAGCCGTAGGATGTGGAATTTAATTCTGCATCCAACGAGTTTCTACACTTCATATTTGAGTAAACCTATAAGGAGATAAGCTAAAAATACAATTAAAAAAGTGGTTTTTTTCTTTTCCCTCCAAAATATTTACATGTAGTGTTTTTAAATTTAAAGGATTTCGATTGGTTTACATATTATGACATGAAAATTTCATGGGCACTTTTAGGATGAAATTTTCTCTAATGAGAATATGAATCAAAAGAAGAAGAACCACATACTCTAGTGTTGAGGAGATTGGTTCATTAAACAAGGAAACTAGATTGTTATGCTTCACCTGATTTCTGTTCCAATTTTCCTTTGTTTGTTATTAATGATGAACTTAGAACTATTAGGGAGGTAATGGATTCAGAGGATGGAAAAATCTAGAAAAAAATCGATGGTTGAAGAAATCGTACCCTTACACAAAATGAGGTTTGGGATTTAGTGGAGTTGTTGGATGGAAGAAATGCCATTGTCAACAAATGCATATTTAATAAGAAGTTGAACACAAAAACCATAGTGGAGAAATGAAAATATTGGTTAGTATTAAAATCTTATTCCCAAGTAGAGGAATTGACTTTTGTAAGATTTTTATCTCTTGTTTCCAAGTTAAATTTTATTATATTTCTTTTGTTGTTATTTCCATTGATTTGGAAGTAGAATAGATAGATGTGTAGACAAAATTATTACATAGGGATCTAGAAGAATAAATTTACTGAAAGGAGATAGAAACTTTTGTTGTTAAAGGAAAGAAACAATTGGTATGTAGGCTTAAAAATTCCTTGTATCGAGGTTAAAGCATCACGAAGGAGGTGGCATCAACAAGAGGGCTTCATTGGGGGATCAATACCATACCACGTGCATTCATATTGGGGGATATATATTGAGGAAAAAGTGACATAATATATTCATCATATATTAGGGGGTAAATGGTTTTTATATTGTCATGTATAAAAACTGGAGTTCAAAGTTAATGAAAAAATGGATATTTACAATATCTAGTGAAAGTAGAGGTTTTCTAAATTGGGAAGGTCTATTGGGTTTGTATTAGTAGGGAGTTTAAGTAATGTTATTTTTAGAGTTATTTTCTAGTATGTGGTCAAATTAGGTGTATTTTTTAGTACGCCATGAACATACGTGATATGTCACAGATTCATTGAGTGAAGCCCCTTGGCACTTGGCTTCATAATGAGTAAAATTGATCATTATGTGTATTTCAAATTGGTTGGTGATCATATGGTTTGGTGTTGTATGTGTATGATATGTTGTTGATTAAAAAACAAATGACACGGAAATTATCCAACAATTGAAAACTCAGTTATTGTCTAAATTTGACATGAAGGATCTTGGAGCCACAAATTTCATTTTTTTCATGGAAATTAAAAAATAAATCGGCAAACAAGAAACTTGGTTAAATTAGAGGAAATATGTCAAGACAATTTTATAGAGGTTTAATACATACATATGTAAATTGGTAAAGGTCCTTATTCTTGTAGGTGTAAATTTATCTATAGCAAAATGTCCCGAGGCATAGGAAGAGAAAGAGGACATTTCAATGTTCCATATTATACTGTAGTTGGAAGTTTGATGTATGCAGTTTCATGTACTAGACCGGGCATTTCACATGTAGTGTAAGTGTCGAGCAGGTATATATCAGAATTTGGGAAGGAAAATTGGATAATATTAAAGAGTATTTTCAAGTACTTAAATAGCACAACTGGATATTGTTATAGACATATTTGGGCACTGCAACCCCAATCACATATGTCCATAAACCAAGGGCTTATAAACCCTAAAAGTGTTGTTTCATACCATAAAGAAGCAAGGTCAGTTGATTACATCATCTCCCAGAAGTTCTCCCTGAAAAACTGCTCAGAACTGGTCAAAACTAGATCATCTCACCTGCTCCATGGCCAGGGTGTGATGCATCTCACCTTGTACACATGGGAGGTGCGATGCTTACTGAAAATGCCTTTTGTAGGGTGCGATGAGCGAGAATAGACAAATGGTAGAGACAGTTTTCTAAGTGGATGATCAAGGAATCTTCTAGAAACTTCTCATATAACACTTGCCTCTCTAAATTTGCCCAGGTATGAGTAAGAGATCAATGAAATCTCCAAGTGGAACCAAGAACTATCAGTGGAATGACACTAAGGAAAAACCCAGAGCTGACTCACACCTCTGCAAATATCTATATATGGATCCATCATCTTAGAGATCCGGAGGCTAGAGGTTGGAATTTGGTAATTTGCAAAGAGGTGTTGTTGGTTTCTCTTTGAAGACATTGTTGGGTGATCTTGCTTTGTGTGAGGTGAAGAGGGCTTTCAAGCTGGGAGGATGGCATTGGGTCAAACCAAGTGGTTGTAATCCTCTCTTCTACTACTTTTACTAATAAAGTTATTTGGGTTTTCCTCCATATTCTTGTGTATCTCTGATTATTGTGTTGGTATATGCATTTGTATGGTCAATATATATCTTATCCTATATTGTTTACAGTGAAAGATCTCTAAGCTTTGATGGTATTATGCTGCTGTGAATCTACAAGTGCTCTTTGAAGCGGGACAAGTAAGGAAGCAGTGGCGAGATTCTGTCAAAGGGGAAAGGAAACAAGCAAGGAGTCAAGCAGAAGACTGAGGTTTGTACTCTCTCCTTCTTTCCCATCTCTCTCTCATAAAGGAAAAACAAGTAACTTTAATATGTTTGTTTCCAAGATAGCCACTCGTCTTAGTGGGACTAGCAGCTCTGAATAGACACTAGATTTCCTGATAAAAAAATCGTGACTCCGCTGGGGAGCGAGTAGTTTGATTGCTTGTCTCTATTTGTTTGATTAATAAACCACAGACGGAGCCTGAAGTTAAGCCAGCTAGCCTTTGAACTGCATTTGCTATGCAAGTGAAAAGTATATCAACGCTGCTTCAGTCAATCTCTAGGTTTGTTTATGAACTGAACAATTGACTTGCAAACATCCTAAGTGCCCTAGAGGTAGCTCAAGTAACCTCATTAGATCAGCCCCTATACTTTTTATTTACTGACTATCATTAGCTCAGACTAAATCCCTGAACTAAGCTACAAAGTGTGACCAAAAACCAAGTTAAAGTCTCATCCCTGGACCACCGCACCTTCTCTTCTTGGAAATTTGGATGAATCACACCTCCCGTGTGCAGTAGGTGAGATGCATCCCTGCTTCCCTGTGTTACAGGTGCGATGATCAGATAAGACTGTTTTTGCCTCCAGATTTTGGTTTCTTCTTCACTCTCTTCAACTTTATTTAGGAGTTTTGTTGTCTGTGATCAGTAGGCCACTGTTGAAACCCCCTGAGTTTGCATCATCCAGCCTCCATTGTACAAATATTTGTGAATGTTTTTATGTATTTTTCGCCATTCACAGTTCTCATTTACAAAATAGTAGCTTAATTGAACTATCATCTTTTGATTTGAAAGTGTTGCAAGTGTTGTTTTCATTCAAAGAGAAGAATCCTTCCCTTTTTGATAGTCAATTACACTATTACTCTTGTATTTGATCTGAATTAATAGTATTTTAAGTGTCGAAAGCAATTTTCAATTTAAAATTGCAAAGTGTCATCTTGTCTCCCTTTTGTTTTTTGAAAAATAAAATCGTTAGTACTGTCGCTTTGAAAGAAGATATAATTCAGATTTGTACCTAGCATTCTTTTTGTCATTCACACATTAAGAAAGCGGAAAACAAATACATGCACATGTGAATTTGCATTTAGACTGCTTGTTGATTTTGATTTAGGGCAGTGCATCTAGTGTGTGCTCTCTACTCTATGTTGAAAGGATTTCATTTCTCTTTCTGTAGTAGCTAGGATTTTAATTGCAAAAAGAAGAGCAAATGACTATTTATCATCTTAGATTGCATATTTAGGAGTTGTATATCTACATCACGTAGTGAACCTTAAAGGAAAACTTCTTAAGAAAGATCAACTGTAAAATAAATTCAATGAACATAAAAACACTTTGGAACCTAATGCACAACATTTAGAAGTCTAGGCTAGAGACGTATTCCGACGTTGTAAAGCCTGGTAACTGTCGCTTTCATCGTAGGTTGGGTGATTCCTCCTCTTTGAGACGACAAGTGCCAGTACGAACTTGTGCTCCCACGTACTGTCGAGTATATATTGGGAGACCACAATAGGCTATATCCTTTATCCTTAGGAAGTCATGTCTACTGCCCTATCGATCGCAATGCATTGAACACATCATTTGGGAAGATTGACTGTCATACCGTAAAAATTATTCTATAGTTTTGCAGTTGGTTTGGTAATCCCTCTGTCTAGATTTCTAGAGTAGTCTCTTTCATTCCTTTTCAGACTCCTTAAAGGAAAAGGTCCATCTGAGCACTTGTCACTTCAGGCTCATTAAAAATCGAAGGCGACTAGAGTCATCTTTAGCTTTTTCTCGACTCTTAAAAATTGAAAAGGCAAGTTGTGTCAAAGCTCATTTAATTCGGAATAACATTTTCCCCTCTTATTTTGAGTTGATCAAATAATCTGCAATCGTGGAAGAAAGTCAATCAAAACCCCGTCATTCGCAGAGACTGATGAGTCAACCATCTTTGACTCTGGAAACGAAACCATTCTCGGCCAAGTGAACTCGTTTAACTGGGTCAAAGTCTCCTGGTTTGTTTGAAATTTGTGTTTCAATATCCTCTAAGATTATAGTTACTCCAACCATTTCCGGTATCCCTGCCTCTACAGAAGAAGTTCTGCAGTTACAAGAGGACATTAGAACCGATCTTAGTGTAACAGTAAACACTTCTATTCCTGAACCAGCTCCATCTAGAGTTGATTCGGAAGGTGTTACCCCTCCAGCATCTGTCACTACAAAATCTATACCTTCTTCGGCACCAGAAATATTTTACGGACCTGATGGTCTACCTCGTCCACTTGGATTAATTGCTATAGAAGAGATAACAAAGGTTCTTCCATCCAGTACTCTATCACATTTCAGAACTGGGATCCACCTATATCCTTCTACTTCAGAATTTAATACCCCTTCATCGCAAGTTCCTGTAGAATCGCTAGGATTTATTTTGGATGGACTCGATATGTATAGACAACCATCGACATCTAGGATTGTGTCATCCGATACAGCGGTAGTAGGACCTCCTGCCACCACTTCGACGATGTTCGCTGGCATACCATCTGTCCCAACTAGCTCTCAACCGCTATAGGGAGTCCACCCTAGGACTGTTTTGACAGTATGGTCTGTTCCAGTTTGTTCGTCCGAAATAATATCTGGAATTTCTTATTTTGAGTCTCAAGAAATTGATCCTTCACAACAGTATCAATTTGGGCAGTCCGGTCTACAAAGGCCAATCTTTCCCTTGAGCGCTGGATTTCCACCATATGGAGGGTAGTATGCCCTTTCCTTGTTCCCTTCGGGAGAACAACCATATGAGAATTCTCAACCGAATTGGGTCAAAATGGAATCACATCCAGTGGTTGGGTGCCAATACTACCTCAACAACAAAGGGTTGTATACTCAATGCAACCAAGTCTACCCGTGTCGAATATCCCCACTACACCAGCTATTGTGACAGTGTCACAAGTACAAGCGTTGACTGTTGTATGCCAGCCTCAAGTTTCTCAGGGCGTAATACAACAGCCTCTTGTCTCCACGATGCAACCGCAATCACCGGTTAGTGGCTCCTTAACTGGAGCGACTTAGGCTCAAACGGGAACTGTTACCCCTCATCTTGTTCAAACATCCAGTATTGGGCAATAGCAAATGGTTTCACAACCATGGCTGGTGTGACACCAAAAACTGCAATTCCAGTAAGTGTACCAAGGTCTTGAGCAACAAAACATTGCAAGTAATGGGTAGACGTATATTCAAAATGGTTATCATCAATCATCCCAAATTGGTTATGCCCAGTGACCTTATCAAAGTTATCAGCATCAAATGCATTATGCTGGAATGCAAATACCTACTGCTCAGGAAATCCCATCTTATCCTGGGTATGCTTCGCCGAACCTGAATCAACAGTTGCCCTTCGTGGAGACTTTAGAGTTACCAGATATAAATCGGCTAACGAATGATCCAATTGCTTATGCCCCTTGGTGGCCAACGATTCCTCATAAAATTCCGTCAGATATTCCTAAATTTAATGGAAATCCGGGTGAAGACCTGTCGAATCATGTGATGAACTTTCATCTGTGGTGTTTGTCCAACAGTCTCAATGATGATTCAATTCGGCTTCGCCGTTTTCAGCGAATGTTAACTGGTCCGGCAGCAAAATGGTACATCGAATTGCCTAGACCCTCATTTGATAATTTCAGCGCCCTTGCCACAACCTTTTTAACCCATTTTCAATTACCAATAAGGTATAAAACAGGAACAAAGCTTCTTACCAATTTCAAGCAAATGACGGCCACTCACATATCCGATCATATTCATGAATGGCGATGTCGTCGTAGAATGGTAAAAACATATGTCCCTGATAAACTACTAGCTGAATGGTTTATTAAGTCTTTGTTACCTTCTATAACAAAAGATGTGGCGAAGGGAGGGGTCGTCACTGAAGAGTAGGCCATTTCTCGTGCGCAATATCTAGACTTGATCTACACTCAGTCTGGCACACTCTATGAAAAAATCCCTGATGCTCCGAGACCAGAATTTTCCATTCCTCCTCCTCCTAAATCAAATAAAGACTCTCATGTTGGTGATGGCATGATAGGTACGACGAGCACAAAACCGACAAAGGCTACATCTAAGAAAGCCGGTAAGATTTCTGATCAAAATGCAATGAAGAACTTCTAGCCTCAGAGGTTAATGTCGTGTCGACTAACAAAGGGAAAGAACTGAAGCAACTAGGGGGCAAGAAGAAAGGGAAGAGCAAAAAGGAGAAACAGGATGATTCGTCTCCTGAAAAATCTTCTGAAAACCCTTCTGGGCAAAGGAAACCTACTCAGCCATGCCTCATATGCGACGAGGATCTTCGGACGAGAGATTGTCCATATAAAGCTGAAGTTAAGAAATTCTTTAAGAATTCAAAAACCTCAGCGATATTGACTGATCTGTTTCCAAACCCAGGAACCAATCTGGTTGCTAGTGACAATCCCTCCCCATCCCAAGTGCTTATGTTGTCCATTTCGAAACAACAAAATGATGCTTTGATAACGACAAGGAATAAAGATTAAGGGAATCCACAGCTATCGAACAACAAGGTTACTGATCAACCTAGTAGTTCGACAACAACTTCAACCAAAGTTGTGCCACCCATCATTCCTGAGCTAACGATAAAGCCGCCAAAGGGAGTAGTACACAAATCGACATTTAATCCTCGTGCCAGAGTGGCACAGAAGTATAATATAGTAGAGGACCTCGCCCAATCACTGTCCGCTATGTCGACACTTGAGGTACTACAAAATTGCCCCTCCCAAAAGCAGGCTCTATAATTAGCAATAGGTGGGATTGACCCAACGAATTCCAATCTTGTGGCCTTTAATGATAAAGGATATGAACCTTAGTTACCAGCTCAACTCGCTTTCCTCATTCAAGTGAAATCCATCAACAAAACTGTTCACCGAACAATTATTGATGAGGGGGCATCTACCTACATTATGTCAATACGTTTCTGGAAAACTTTAGGATCACCACCCTTGTTGCGATCATCAACGAAGTTAAAAGCATTCAATGGATGGACATATACCCCGTAAGGGATTTTAAGTAACTTACAAGTCAAACTAGGGGGAAAAACAATAGAAATTGACGTCGAAGTTATCGATGGAAACCTCAATTACAATATCCTACTGGGAAGGCCCTGGATTTATGCTATGGCTGCAGTTGTGTCAACATACTTTAGAAAGATTTCATTTCCTTTTCAAGGAGGAATTACAATCGTTGATCAACAAACCTTCCTCCCCAACAATTCACAAGTTACGGGAAGCATTCCAATGATCCATGGAAGCTCTCAATCACTTCAAAATGTTGGAGTAAGCCTCCTAAAGGACACTTCCTTAATGGGTAATTTTTCCCTACCGCCTCCGAGTAATCTGGCGACAGTGACCATGGTGGGAACCTGCAATATGATATCTTCTATATCTAAAAGATTCGGAAGATTCCTGAACATTTTGTCAGCATGGATCATCGCCATTTTAGAAATATTGTAGCAATCAATTTTCTTGGCCTCGGGGTCAAAACCAAATCTATGCTCATTGAGTGTTTGGATAGATAGGTCTAAGGAATATGGCACCTCCTCACATCCTTGGTCACATGTACATTCTACAGACGAAGGAGTCATTCAGTCAATGATGATAAGAGAGGCACCATGGGAAGATTACCACCATCGTTCCCATCTTTGGGATCACCACGAATATTATTCCAGCAACCTTAATCATCCTTTAGTTTTTGATTTTCTATCAAATACTATAAATACGGTGGATTATGAGGAGAGTTCTTTTACTGTGTCAACCTCATTAGAAAATGAAACAAATCCCTTTCCAAATCAAGTCTTTGATTACGATCTCATAAAATCCAAGTTGAGTCCTTCAAAGCTTTCGAAGGTAAACCTTCATTCCAACGACCACGTTGAATGCAATGAAGCTTGGGGGCATGCACCTTGATTTGCGTCATTATGCTGGGGGCATGAAAACTAATAACAAGCATAGTTTCTCATTTCAAGCTTGTGTAAACATGAAACTGAATTCGAGCATATGTTGTCCCATGGTTCAAGCTCATTAAAAAATGAACCCGGCCATGAGCAGTTTTACGTGAAGTTCAAGCTCGTTGAAAAATAAACCTAGCAACGAGTAGTTTTACACGTAGTTCATGCCCGTTAAAATATAAACCTAGAAACGAGCCGTTTTATGCGAAGTTCAAGCTCGTTAAAAAATAAACCTAGCAATGAGCATATGTTCCAGCAGAGTTTAAGCTCATTAAAAAATGAACCCACCTCCGGTAAATAACCATTGCGATCGCATTATTATCATCCTTTGAGCCTTGGTCGTGTTCTTACCATCACCTCCACTCTTTTTAGCCGATCATACACCTCCATTTGATTGTTTACCCCTTTTGAGGAGAAACTGTGACGAGTGATCCTATTAGCCACCTTCTTTACACTGTCGTGATTGAAAAGTTCCAAACATTACTGGAACTAGCTGCTATCCGAAAACATCACTCGTTCCTCAAAAAAAGAGTCTCCTTTATGCTCTTTTCATCTGACTCGTAAAATATGAAAATATTGTCGAGAGATTGGTCTCTCTAGCTCGTTAAAGTGATTGGAAGTGCCATCCCTCCTCTATATTTTAATATTTTTGGACCTAAGGGATTATTACACAAAAAGATCGAGCATTTGTCTTGTTCGGCTCGTTAAAACTATCGAAAAGTCATCCCTTTCGCATTGTTTTATACTTTTTCGGACTTAAGGGATTATATTATGAAAAAGGAATATTAGAGTTTCCTTTCCATCTCTTTTCAGACTCTCTAAAATTGAAAAGAACCGAGTTATCCTTGTCGTTAAACTCATTAAAACAATAGCGACAAAATTGTCCATTCAGACAAGAGCGAGTCTCACTGTCGCTAGGCTCGTTAAAACATAGCGACGGGTTTTCCTGAAGGGAAAATTATAGAACAAGCATATGTTATCCTTCTCAAGCTTGACAAAAATAAAGAGGTACTGGTCAGAAATGACTAGGGAAAATTGGGAAGAAAACTTCAAGAAACTTTATTGGTAGCAGATTGCTCTTGAACATGACACTTTCACTCCATCACCATGATTGAGTTGGGTTGGGTTATTCCGTTCATCGATCATACCACCATTGGTCCACCGTACCATCCACTTTTGAGGTTAACACTACCAATCCATTTCAGTGTCGCTGATATGTTCAAGAGAAGTCACTCAGAGAATTCACCTACCCAGCTTGTGTCTCATCCGCTACAATACCTTCACGCTTCATTCTTTCATGATCGCCACCCTGAACCTTGTATCATCAGATCGTTTTGACCTCTACAAAATCATTTGCTCTGTTCCATGTCGTAGATGTGGAATCCATTAATGCCCTCCTACGATGGGTCACTTCTTATCGACATCAGCTCATTATCCAAGAAGTTGACCTAGGGACAACCCTTCCAGTACTTTGAAGCTTGCATGCCTCAATGGCAAGTTTCTCACTTCTGGCGACAGGTTCGAATGGCCTTTGACCGAAAGATTTTGCGTGGTGTTCGACATCAACTCATATATTCACACCACGTGAATTGTACTATAGTACCTTGAGGGTCATCATCATCATAGGTGATTCCTCTCATGCCTGTTAACAGCTTACATCATTGGCTGGTAATCAGGAGATGTCTTTCCATGTTCGACATTAGAACATCTTTTTGCATGGATCGACTTGTACTTTCAGGCGAAGATTGAATGAGTTTTGAAGACCCCGGATCTAGTTTCATTGATCCGAGCTGTGATATATTCAGGAAAATAAAGACATCAAATGTACATCATTGCTGCACAAATAATCATCCAAACTAAGGGATGATGTCTATACCAGAATCATCAGTCTGCACACAGATAGTTGTCTGTCCTATGTACATGAAAATGAATTTATCAAGCCGAGCATGGGAATGCCTGCCTTAGCTAGATCATGAAAATATTATGAAGATAATGTATTGTATTGTATCTTATTACAGGTCACCTTCCAGTTTGAAAAAAACCTCGGATCTTCATTATAAAGCATTTCACCCGACATCAAAAAGATTTACGACCTCATGCTTTAGGGGGCAAATGTTATAGACATATTTTGGCACTGCAACTCCAATCACATATGTCCATAAACCAAGGGCTTATAAACCCTAAAAGTGTTGTTTGATACCCTAAAGGAGCAAGGTCAGCTGATTACATCATCTCCCAGAAGTTCTCCTTGAAAAACTGCTCAGAACTAGTCAAAACTGGATCATCTCACCTGCTCCATGGCCAGGGTGCGATGCATCTCACCTTGTGCACACGGGAGGTGCGATGCATATTGGAAAGGCCTTATGTAGGGTGAGGTGATGAGAATAGACAAATGGCAGAGACAGTTTGCTAAGTGGATGATCAAGGAATCTTCTAGAAACTTCTCATATGACACTTGCCACTCAGAATTCGCCCAGGGATGAGTAAGAGATCAATGAAATCTTTAAGTGGAACCAAGAACTATCAGTGGAATGACACTAATCAAAAACCCAGAGTTGACTCACACCTCTGCAAATATCTATATATGGATCCCTCATCTTAGAGATCCGGAGGCTGGAGGTTGGAATTTGGTAATTTGCAAAGAGGTGCTACTGGTTTCTCTTTGAAGACATTGTTGGGTGATCTTGCTTTATGTGAGGTGAAGAGGGCTTTCAAGCTGGGAGGATGGCACTGGGTCAGACCAAGTGTTTGTAATCCTCTCTTCTACTACTTTTACTAATAAAGCTATTTGAGTTTTCCTCCATATTCTTGTGTATCTCTGAATATTGTGTTGGTATATGCATTTGTATGGTCAATATATATCTGATCCTATATTGTTTACAGTGAAAGATCTCTATGCTTTGATGGTATTATGCTGCTGTGAATCTACAGGTGCTCTTTGAGGCGAGACATGTAAGGAAGTAGTGGTGAGATTCTGTCAAAGGGGAAAGGAAACAAGCAAGGAGCCAAGCGAAAGACTGAGGTTGCTACTCTCTGGTTCTTTCCCATCTCTCTCTCGTAAAGGAAAAACAGGTAACTTTAATATGTTCGTTTCTAAGATAGCTAGCCATCTTAGTGGGACTAGCAGCTTTGAATAGACACTAGATTTCTCGATAACAATTATGGATTGTGCTACCAAGGAATACCGAGACTAAGAAAAAATGTTAGACATAAATAATTTTTTGATGTAGATTGGTCTAAAGATATGGATCATAGAAGATCTACAAGTGCATGTGCGTTTAACCTATTTGGAGGAGTAATCAGTTGGATGATAAAGAGATAGTCTCTAGCGGCACTGCCAAATACAAAATTTGAATACATGGAAGTCACTCATGTAACCAAGGAAACAATATGGTTGTAGATATTGTGTTCAGGTATTGGGTTGTTACAATGAGTTGTGACAATAGATTGTGACATTCATAGATGAATGAACCTAATGAAGAACTTAATGTATCATTGTAAGAAAAAGCTTATTTATGTTTAATGTCACTTTTTGAGAGATCTAGTTGAAGAAAAGAAGGTTTTTCTAGTGAAGGTGGACACTTTGAACACTGTTTCAAATTCATTAACAAAATGCGTGAGAGCTAAGAAGTTCTCTTACTATAGAGAAATAATGGGAATTTTTGTCTTGGATTGATGATTGTGTTCTCTTATACCCCATGTGTGCAATGGAAAAATCAAAGTGGTAGAATTTTGATTATGTGTTATATTATTTACATGAATACCCCCATGTGTTATAAATATGTTAGTAACAATAGGGTGTTGAAACCTCCCATATGAGGGGGTTCAAGAGAGGCACCCTTGATTTTTTTTGGGTGGTTTTTTGCATCCATTTTTGGTAGTTTTTAGCACATGGTTTTCAAATTTAGTGATTTTGTGGCGCATTTTTGTTTATCCCATATTTTTGTAGTTTCAGACCATCAATTATAATTTTATTCGAATCTACACTAAATGGACATATTAAAAAATATTTCTGGTTTCCTGGTTTGGTCCTTTAGGGTAAAATATCTACATAATATGTGTGTTTTATGTTACATGTTTTCTATTTTATTAAGAATATGTTGGTAGTAATTAATTATATAAGGTGAAAACCTATAATACTATCATGTCAAGATGATAAGGTGGAATGTTGTGGCATGTCATCTGGCTTGTGATGTGTCATGTTGACACAGAAAGATGATATGTCACATTTGTTAGTATATATTTGAGGTAGCAGTTATGTTGCAACATGACATGGAATCTAAATGGTTGATTTGTTGGCCCTAGTGGAAGTCCTCATATCTAGAAGTTCCATTAACAATAATTTTTACAAAAATATGGATGTGGACAAACTTGGATCAAAGTTATTCATTGAAAAACTAATAGGTGTTAAATACCTTCCATCTCAAAAGAGATTCAAGATGGTAGGAATACAAAATATATCATTTTTCATTTCCATCATCATGTTTTTATTTCCAAACAAATGTTGGATCCAAACTCAATTAAATCTAGAAGTTTCAATTACTAATTTTACCTTTACAAAAAACCCAGATCTAGATGTGACACAACATTCAATGTATCCATCTTGGAGAGGTGGCATGCTTTGATGTCAGCACATGGGAAAATGATCACCACATATTAGACATGTGTTTAATGATGTAGCATAGTGTGGTGGTGACATGTGGAGATACAACCACATGTCAACCACATGTTAGCTATATAGATGTTGATTGATCATGAATTGGTAAAATATACCGAGGGCCATAAATTTGCACTCATATTTCATAATGATGTAAAATTTATATCATTAGAAATACCTCGATGAGTAGAAGATGTTGGTGACCATAGAAATGAGGTCCAAGATAATTATAGTAAGAGAGAAAAGGATACCACACCTCCATAAACTCACCTTGGGGTTGGGTATGTTACAAGCACCAACCAAAGAAGTATGCACAAGCATATTTGTTTTGTTTTAGTTTGAGAAGAATGGCCATAAGGTCGATAATTTCTGGTGCTCTAGTGTATTTTCATTTTGTTGTATGAGAGGCCACCAAGTCTTTTCTTGCTAAAATAGTAATCCATGATGAAAATATGAGAATGAAAGAAAATGGAATGAAAAGCATCCCATGCAGTCATAGGAATTTTTACCATGTTTGCAAGTTAATTGGAGAATGAAAATCTAAGCCTTGGAATTGCACATAGGAAATTTTGGCAAGTCATTGTTGGGGAAAAATAAGTTATCACTTTAATTTCAAATCGAGTAGAAACAAATTCTAAACAAAATCTACCAATTATGATATTTCTTTAAGCCTATATGTTTTTTTGCAAAAATGGCAAGAATATAGTGTGTTGGATTGACATGCTAAGTGTTCAAGTTAATATTTTTGGGTCCAAATTATTGTCAATGGGGAGGCATGATCTAAATATAATTCTCATTCCAAACATTCTAAAAATTATGTTGTCCACATTCACTTTCAAGACAAAAGACTAAAAGGCCTTCAAAAATTGAAATTACTCACCTTGATGGTTGGTCTTCCAGGGAAACTCTATAAAAAGGAGGGCCTTGTTTAGATGAGAAAGAATCACAACCAAGGGAGATGGAGAGGAAATGGAGAAGAAGGGTAGCTATAAAGGCATGGAGAACTTGGGAGAAGAAACCTACTTGAATTTTAAAAGTTTCCATTGAGCCAAGGAAATCTACTGTATTCCCAATGAGTAATAATATGCAAAATATATGTATGGTCAATATATTTATAATTGTTTAATTAACCTAATAAAATCTCGAACAACCTTTGATTTCTGTAGATTATTATGAATATTTTACAACATTAACTGGAGATTAAATGCTCACAATACATTTAATAATTATTGTGCCATAAGGCATTCCCTTTGAGAAGAACTCCCCTCCCACCGCCCGTGTGGATTATCGATCCTATGTTAGATGATTGCACCATCATCTATTGTCGGATAGAATTTTCGATGTGGTTTGGTTCTCTAAAACTGCCGCCGAAAATACTACGAGTGCCTCCATCACACGATATAGGCCTCCGTGAATTTGAGATGGCTGACAAAATTTTGTTACACTACTTCCACCACTAAGCATTGTTCTCGAAGACTTGAGGGATATGCTTCAGTACTGAGCATTGATCTCTAGTTTACGGGTGCCATTAATGCCCTTGTTTTAAGCACAATAAGTCCAGTCCATTATGGTAAGCTTTAGTATAATATTATTTAGTTACAAAAAAAAGACTTTCTTTGTCTGCGTATGATCTTATTCAGTTGGGTGCCCCAAAAGAGACAACTAAATTCATTTTCCTCTCAATAACCAGCAAGGGATTGTTGGGTTTTAGAGTTGTGAATCTACCATTCATTAAAAGAAAACCTTCCTCTCTGTAATTAAGCTTCCAAATTTTTTTATTATTTATTTTATATTTTCAGCTGGAACAATAAAATTTTAGTGAAATCCTGCAACATTTTTAACATTTTTATCATATCAGGGTAGTTTTTTTCCTAATACTATGCAGTTTTGAACTATTTCCATACCAATTTTGGTACTGTGTAGTTATATATGTAATAATTTACATTGTATATATCATTTAGTCTGTTGGCTTTATAAGAAATGTGTGTTGATTTTAATGGAACCAAGGGTAGGAATGTCTCATTGGGAGGTCCTTGCATGGTGCGCTCGATGAACAAATTTTGGCCCGCCCTTTACCTTTGGATAACTTTCCATCTCCAAGGGAAACATTTCGTGAAATAATCTAGCATTTTGAAAGTTTTTTATCATGTAAATGAAGTTTTTTCCCCATTACTGTGCAATTTTAAACTATTTCCATGGTAATTTTGGTGCTCAATGGTGTTTGGGTGATTTTCGAATTATGAAATGGGGTATCTACGGTTTCTCAATGTGTTGATGGGTTTGTACGAGGGGGTTATTGGGTAATGTAGAATTTATTCGGGGGTTATGACTTTTCAATTATGTTAGAGAGGTTATTGATTCGCTCGAGATAGAGATCATGGATTCTTTGGTCTTCTAGGGTCACCAGGATTGTTATGGACGAAATTGTAAGTAGGTATGGTGATTAAAATTTTTTAGGCCACACCACTAGGTTTTCTATGGTCACAAGTACTCATATGAGTGACATTATAAGCCTATAAAGTACAATAATTGAAAATACGTAGGCCACAAGTGCAATCTTCCAAACCATATTGAAAACATTGATGGCTAGAAAGGATGGAGATACTACATTCAGGCTCTATGCTCTATGTTTCGTTGATTCAAAATCAAAATCAAAATCCAATTTATCATATTTAATCCATTCATTGGCATTTTTTTATTCCTTACTCTCACATGATTTCTCATGTCTTCTTGATGAATCATTAGGCCTTTTGTGTATCTATACGCCTTGGAATTCATATTCAAAATCTTTGATGGTTAGTCTTCTTTTTTGTTATTGTTTATCATTTCTCAATTTTCATACACTTTTTTTTACCACTTATAGTTTCACTTTGCAACTCCTTTTGACGTGTTTCCACAAGGATTCCGTCAACATTTTCCATATTTGTACACCTTGGAAATCATTATCAAACGCTTTGATGGGCGATCATTTTGTCTTTTTTTTTCCGTTTTTTGTGTTTCAATTTTTAGTTCCTATAATAGAATAGGACCAATTAGTAATAAACTTACATTTTAGAGCTCAACCACAACATGTAATAATAATAAAAGAACATAACTTCAAGTAGAAATTGAAAACCTTTACAAATTGTGTTAGTCAGTTACTTGGACTATGGCAAGTAGTTAATGGAACTTTTGGATCATTTTTAGCCATCTTTGCATATTCATAGGAAAAAGAAAAATCACTTAGAAGATCAAACTAATACTAGTTGTAAGATATTCATCCCATTTTTTTATATATTGCATCAAATTGAACACAAAAAAATGAATTAGACCTTATATTGTATCTGTAAAATGGCATTGGGTATTATGGTGAAGGGATAAGGTTGTAATATTAGAAGGATTCAAGTTAGTGGTATGGAAATTGAGTGGTCTTTTTATGGTGTTTTGTCAATGTCATTCCATATGATAAATTCCTTGTTACAAAAAGTCACCATCTTAATAGATAGAATTAAATCTGCGAGTGGATTGATGTTGCAGGAACTGTAACCCTTAGTTGGAAACTACCAAGTCACATTCATAACCATTACAAATGGATTTTTATATAAACGTTAACAAGAAAGCTTTTCATGAAATGAGTAAATTGAGACTGAACTTTCCTTATCCCATTTTTCCTGAATTTTGTAGCTTTTTCATACTATGAGAGGGTGAAATCACTTTGGTGCCCTGCAAGATTCCTTGAAGATTGAACATAAAATCCTTCTAGAGAACTATTAATCCAAAAGATAGAAACAAGTTTCCTTTCAACATTGTGCCACTGATTTAACTTTGAGATGGATGTTACTTGAACTAGAAAATATGAAGACAACAAGATGAGGCGATTTGTATAGTGGCAAGATATTTTGTTACACACCTAATCCCTTTGGATTATGATCAGGAATATCAACTGTCATCAGGAGTCCAAAATACTTTGGAATATAAATCCAAAAGTCATAAACATGTATATGTATGCTTATAATTTAATGATAGAGTAATTCATGTTTATCTTTCACATTAGTGTGAAGTCCAATGGTGGTGCCAGAGTAGGGAATGCATTCAACTCCATAGTTCCCACTACTAAAAAATTTCCTATTTTATTCTTACATATGCCAATATCTATGGATGTTCTCTGTTGTATTTAAGAGCAGAGTCTATATGGTAATCTGCACCCATTTCTAGTGCTAGTCATTGCATTTTTCCCTATTAACTCTTGCATTTATTGTGTTGGGAATCCCTCGTGGAAGAAACCCTTGTCTTCTCCATCTCCTCTCCACCCTTTTGAGTGGAATTTTATCCATGTATTTTGCACCCTTCTGA
Organism: Pinus tabuliformis; assembly: GCA_031772625.1. Lineage (NCBI taxonomy): Eukaryota > Viridiplantae > Streptophyta > Pinopsida > Pinales > Pinaceae > Pinus > Pinus tabuliformis. The sequence continues at coordinate 226,651,489 of CM062813.1, forward strand.
GTGGAATATCACATTTGCATTCATGTAAATGGCCTCTCAAATATATACGGAGGGTTCTTATTTGATTCTCCATTTCTACAACATTCAAATAGTCAGGTGGGATTTAGAGTTTGCAAGGTTCCTCACTTTGATGAAATTACTCTGATTTCTAGAGCTTTCAAGGAGAATAAAATGCACAAAAGAAAGATATTCAATTTCCTTCATTTTAGAAGACAAAAAGTGATGAAATGCGAGCAATTTGAGCTGATTGGAAATATAGAAATATGCATATTCACCAACATATAAATATTCACGGGTGTTCAATATGCCATGGCTCTCCTTGAATTTATGACTAAAAGTATTGATGTCTAACCTATGGCACTAGATTATTCCTACACTAGGGTAGCTTCATTTTCAAACACTCTTCTTTTTAATTATAGGTCCTATCCTCATGAACTATTAAGTCATTGTGTAAAATTTCAAGCACGGCCAATGCATATCATGGATATCATATTCCTCTGTAATATTAATTTCTTGTAAAAGTAAATTTGTTAGCTATTTCTTTGTTGAATTATGAAGGAACATTATTGAAAAATCACAATTTTAAGTCTTTGTATTGCACACATCATTTAGATAACATTTGGAACTTCTAGTAGCACATACACAAATACTAGCATTTGAATTCTCAACTTTTCTTCTCTTTTAGGTTTCTATGATAAGAAATATGTGTTTAAAGGGATTTTGAAGATATTTTCATGCCATTTTATGATATTTCAGTGGTTAGTTATGATGAAATTTTGTCTTTGGATTTTATACTGAGTGATTTATGTTGAACCATGTCTTGGAGAAAACAATCAGACTTTGATAGTAGTTTAATCATATGTGAACATGTAGCATATTGTTTTTTTTTTTTTTATACTGATGATCAACATTATATATGTTTCTTCTTTTCTTGACAACACACATGACTGCTATTGACAATGTTCATTAATTTAGTTTTTAATTAATATTATAGTAATGGTTGAAGACGGTTGACGAGGTTGACCATTATTGACCATGGCAGAGCTTGTTTAACTTCTAAAACAAGAAACAAAAAGTTTAATGCAATAATTTTGGATTCAATTTCAGGACTGGATGCAGTTCTGAGTGGGTTATTTACACCTTTATATCCAATTCAAATCTCTTCACAAAATCTACCTTCATATATTTGTAGTATATTTTCATTTAATGTTATTTCATTTATACTAAAACTAACATCATAGATTATGGTATGCTAACTCTACAACAAATTGGACTTTAAGTTATGATCAAAATTTCAGATGGGTTTGTTGACAAATGTACAAGGATCCCTTCGGTGGCTTCATGATTTGGTTGTAAATAATTTGACAATATGGTTTGGATGGTCGCTTATTGTGTGGTCACAGCTTGAATTAACTGATGCAATGACTAACTCAATTAGTTTCTTCGATGTGAGGGTTGTGTCATTAGGCCACATAGCCATCCTCACCACTACAATTATGAGAGGAAGGGTTGATCTCGAGATGGTTGTAAGGGATTTCATGGATACAATAAGAGGCGTTAGACTGTAGGAAGTGGAGGATATAAATGGTTCTGGACTGACCTTAGATACTAACCTGAGATTTGTTTTAGTTGTGAAGTTTACCACATAGGTACCTACTTCTTCCATGAAGCAATTTATGAGATATATATCCACTTCACATGACGTGGATTCAAATCTCCTTCAATACCTCCCATTGAAATCTGCACCAACCACCATAAAAAGTAATCCAATGCAAATGCCATGCCGTTGTTGTTAAATTGTAGCAAGAAAAGTTTTCATTTGAATTTTTCATTAGTCAAATCAAGAAATTCGAATTTCCAAATCAACAGGATGTCTTGAGTTGCAATTAGCATGAGTGACGTGTCCAAATCACTTAGTTAATTTAGTCAATTCGACTTGGTGGGAAAGAAGTAGAGTTGTGCATGAGTTGATTGCTAAGGTATGGAAATCTAGTGGAGTTATTGTTAGTGAAACTTAGTTATCTGAGATCTAGTCATGAAAAGAGTCAGTAGGAGTTCATTTGAGTATTTGTATTGTCGCTAATTCATTGATCTCTGAGTTAGCTAGTCAATTTACTAAAAATGGGTCTAGTCAAGCATGCAATTCAAATCGCCTAGTTGAGTGGAGCAAAAATGAATAATTGTATTTCTTGTTGTACATTATTGAGTGTATAGAGTTTGCATGTAGTAGGTGAGGAATTATCTTGGTATTGCACAAGAAAATAAGGGCTCTTCCTATTCTTTAGGAGCAAGAATTACACAAGAAAATAGGAAGAAGTTGGAGACCTATTTTGGCTAAGTATTGACTAGAGAAGACTTAGGAGGAGATCGATATTGCAGTCCAAATTGAGCTTCAAGGATTGAAGTAGTCATTGTAATAGATCTATATTCTCATATGATATAATACAAAAAGAGGAGGGGTTTTTCCTAGTTCGGTTCCCCAGTAAAAATATTGTGTTCATTGTGATTAAATCATTACATGTATTTCTATTGTATGTTTTCCTTTGAATAGATTGAGTAGAATAAATTTGTTTTAATCTCAACATGATTTCATTAGGACCTACAAACTTCAAGCCATTTATACAAGTTATCAAAGCTATTGAAACTTAGATAGAAACCAAGTTCTTGATCTTCTCTAAAAGAAAATTTGAATAGAAAATTTGTGGTGCAAGTATTTCTTCAATGCAGGAAGAATGTCTTTCTATGGATTGAGGATTGAGTATGCATTGGAAGGAACTTCAAATCTCATAGCTTGGAAGGACTGAATGGAAGTTGTACTAGATGAAAACTGCGTATTGGAGTACACACACAAACTAATGTTCCAAAACCAACAACATCAGATGCGCAATAGTTGGCTCTGTGTAAGAAAGATACAACAAAATCCTGGAGGATTATCTTGGAGGGAGTCAGAGACCATTAGTTTGAAGTCTTCATGGCAAGTAGACTGATTATGAAATGTGGAAAACCCTCACAAAGTTATTCGAAAGCAGCAATGATGACAAGAAATTGGCATCAAAAGATAAGCTTCGGAACATTCACATGCATAAAAATGAAACCATTGTTCAATACCTATCCATATTCACTTAGGTTAGTGATGAACTTGGAATAGGAGAGATCGTGCCACTATCTGAACTTGTGAGTTTAGCACTCCTTAGTCTTTCGAAGTCTTGGCATAGCTATCGGGATTTAGTTAATGAAAGAGAAAAGCTCCCAAATTGGGAGACACTTTGATCTGACTCAGTGCAGGAGGAGATTAGAAGAAACACTAGAGATGGAGTCTCATCTAGATATGATGAGGAAGCATATTGTGCTCTAGTTGGCAAAGGAAATAATGTCAATGGAAAGAAGGCTCAAGGAAAGGCATTATCCTACCAGAACCATGGAATGAATAAAGATCTCAGTAAAATTAAATTCTTTCACTGCCATGAGTATGGAGATTACGCAACCCAGTGTCCAAAAAAGAAATCCATTAAGGAACCTATAGCAGCAATAGGAGAAGATACTCTCACATCATAATTCGAGTTGGATTTCACCCTCATTGTTTGCATGGAAAGCACAGTAAGAGGAAGTGACTGGTACCTAGACTCTGGTGCTTCATTTCATTTTACAAGAAATAAGGAGTTATTAAGCAACCTAGAGGAGAAGGACAGACAAATACCCATAGATCATGGAGATGATGGGAGATATAGAACCAAAGGGATTGCCACAGTCACCTTTAAGAGGGAGTTAGGTTCCCATTTTCACCTAGAGAATATAATGTATGTGACTAACTTGCAGAAAAATCTAGTTTCTATAGGTGTACTTGAAGACAAAGGATATGATGTGGTGTTTAGTAGAGGGAAGGCATATTTGAAGCATGTTGCTACTGGATAGGTAAAAAAAGGTGATTTTTGAGTTACAAAATCTCTACAATCTAGAGGTATATTTTTCCATGCATGTAGCTATACCTCTAGGAGTGAGATGGGGTGATGTAGAGCCTTATTCCTATAGTTGCAAATATTTGGGAAAGGTCGATAAGAGAAAAGTAACAATTGTAGTATACTCGTCTCATGGATCATTACCCTTGCTACAGAGGCCCATAATGTTCATTAGTAGAAGGATCAATGTCAATTGATGCAGTTAGATCTTGAGCGACAATTGTAGAGGCTAGTAGCAGTCAGAGGCTTGGGAGACAGTTGTAGCTCAAAGACACAATTGATTTGGTATTTTGGATTCCCTCAGTTGAATTTTTTGCAGTAGAAAAATCAACAGTGAGAGGGAGTGTTATTTGCGTTACAATACATTCCTCCACATGAGTAGGATTGGGGTTGTGCAAAACCGTTTTCTTGCTAAGAGGGAGTGTTAAATTGTAGCAAGAAAAGGCTTCATTTTACTTATGACTTAGTCAAATGGAGAAATTAAAATTTCCACATCATCAAGATACCTTGAGTTGCAATTATCAGGAGTGACATGGCTAAATCACTTAGTTAAGTTAGTCAATTCGACTTTGTGGGAAAGAAGTAAAGTTGTTCATGAGTTTATTGTTAAGATCTAGCAATCTAGTAGAGTTATAGTTAGTGAAACTCAGTTATATAAGCTCTAGCCATGAATAAATTTAGTAGGAGTTTAGTTTAGTAGTTGTAATAATTGTTAACTCCCTGATATTTCAGTTATTTAGTCAGTTTACTAAAAATAGCCTCAGTCATGCATGCAATTAGAATTACCTAGTTGAGTGGAGGGAAAAGGCATAATTGTATTTATTATTGTATACTATTGAGTGTACAGATTTTTCATGTAGTAGGTGAGTAATTCTATTGGAATTACACAAGAAAATAGGGGCTCTTCTTATTCTTTAGGAGAAAGAATTATGCAAGGAAATAGGAGGAAGACGAAGGCCTATTTTGGATAATTATTGGCTAGGGAAAACTTAGGAGGAGATCTGTATTGCAATGTAGATAGAGATTCAAGGATTGAATCAATAATTGTAATACATCTATATTCTTGTATGATATAATACAAACAGAGGAGGGGTTTTGCCCAGTTGGGTTCCGTAGTAAAAATATTGTGTTAATTGTGATTGAATTATTGTGTGTATTTCTATTGTATGTTTTCCTTTTAGTGGATTGAGTAGAAGAAATTAGTGTCTCTTGATTTCAGTCTGATTTCGTTAACAACTGCAAATTTCAAGCTATTTCTACAATTTTGTTGTGTTTTGGTTAGTGGAGATCATCACAACCTAGCTTGATGTAAGAATGTCCAGGACATTGAAGAAGCTATCACATTTTCCTTGCCTCTTTCCATCTCTCCCCTGCCTTAGAAATGGTTGCCATGGTTCCAATGTGAGAGATTTTCATGTTTACGTTGATTAATATGTAGAGTAGAGGATGTTTGAGTGTGAAGCCTAGTTGGATAACCTTTCGGTTATCTGTGAAATGTTAGATATCATTGTCGGATAAATCAAATAATGTCCTAATTGAATTTTCATCTCGATTCTTCTTATGGCGCATGATGCCTTGATGAGGCCGTTGATTAGATTTTTCAAGTGTTCAGATGAAGAAGCTCAAGGTACAAGAATTATTACACTAGAAGCTCTTAAGACCTACCTGGATGGCACCAGAGTGGGTACTTATGTTGAAAGAGTTAAATACAACACCACATCTTTAATTCTTCCTATATTGTTAGAGATCTTGATAAACTGTATACTAATATGCCTTTTCAAAGTAGATGGATTTTCTAATGCCTTCACATCAAGAAGAGAAATCAGAGATTACATTATGGACAACAAAGGTAATGGATTCCTTATCAATGTTTTTCTTACCAAAGCTATTTTCAATGCAAGTGTTACCAATAGTCACATATGCCAAAGTTTAGCATCTACACAATTGCACAATAAACTCAATTTTCAAATGGAAATGAGAATATTTCTTTTTGATGATATTTATGAATGCACTTTGGTTTTATTTAAGGGAAATTTTAAATAATAAACTATTAATGATATCTAAAGGGGCGTACTTTTATTATGTGACATGATTTGGACTTTCACATTTGCTTTCCACTTATGAGTTTTGAAAAATCTTAACTAAACAAAACCATAGTTAAATTTTACTCCAAATTTTAAAAACATCTTTTTAATAAAACAAAATATTAATTCTATTTATAATGTTTTATTTGATTTGTATAATTGCTATTGTATTTCCACGTGTTTAAACTTGGATTGATTTACTCCTATAAAACTTAATAGACTTGTACAAAGACTTGATTGCTAACTTTAATTTGAATTCTTCAATATGATACACATTATTGTATTTTCTAACTTAATTAACTTATATTAAATTCTTCAAGTCCAATCAAATCAATCTCTTTGTATTTTTTATTTAGTTTCCGAATTAGATTTGAATTCTAGTATAAATTAATATATATTTAAAAAAAAAACTAAAATAAAATAATTTAAAATTTTTACATAAATTCAATTTAATTAAATTCAATTTATAAAAAAATTAAATTAAAATTTGTTATTTTATTTTTATATTATAAAAATAAATTTAAAATATGATGATTAATTTTTTTTATTTTAAAAGTATCTTTAAATAAGAACGCTTCACTCTAGGATTAGATCCCAAACATCACAAATCACATATATATGTCATTGTCAGACAAAAATAAATCATAATTGTATCCTTCTAAACGAACTCAAGTGAATGTATGCACATCTATTAATAAGTCAAATGCTTCCCCTCATGTCCTGGGAAATGTTATATATATATTTGTTTGTTTGGAAAAAAATTATTTATGTTTTATTTTTTAAATATGCATGATGTGGTTTATAAAGATTGTTTTGATATACTGATGTCTAACTTGAAAGTTATTTACTCTTCATAACTTTTATAAAAAAATTCAAATTATTTTTCATGAAATTAAAAATAAAATTTTATTTCATTTTTTTTTATAATCCTCAACCTCATATTGTTTAAAAGATCAAATTCGTAACTGTAATGTTTTTTTTTTTTTTAACCATTTATCAACTTATATACATTCTATTTTATGTAAATATGCATGTAAGAGGTCTTTTGAAACTCACAATCTGAAGAGTAATTTAAACTTTTCCCTCAAACTTCATTGTTAGCCCAATCAATCACAAGTTTAGAGTCACGCAAAACGTGCATTTCTTTTTACTCCAAGATGATGAGTCTTGTATAATAGGATCCGTAAACATGTGAATGCAACCGTCATAATGGTAACTCGCCTAGAAGCATGTATGAAAAGATATGGGTGATTTTGATTAATAAACAGTGTTGCTCCAAAGCTCCAACATCACAATGCAAGGATAAGTATATCTATTTTTTACAATTTTTAATAAAATATTTAATGTATATAATTTTTAATTTTTTTAATAAAATATTTAATATTTTTTTAAACTAGAGATAAATATCATCCTCAACGGGTGTTAGTTCATCTATGCACCTTATTGGCATCGTGTTGGGATTGTCACCATTTGTGCTATGTTTACAAGGATCATATACAATGTCAATCTTTTTTGGTGAAGTACTTATGATCTAGGTTTTATGTTGAACAATTGAATAAATAAGTAGCAACAAAAACATGCTTTTAGAGAATTGTTTTTATTTATTTATTTGTATTTTTATTTTTGAGTTTTGGTGTTATTTAGTAAAATGTCATTGTGTGTGATGAATTCTATCATTAGAATAAGATATACTTTACATTATAGCAAGAATACATAGATATATATACAGAAAGAACAAGAGATTATTGGAAAGGAATTCTAATCTACTTTTGTATTAATCTTTAATGTACATTTATATATGAGATATGTGGTTGGAGCGGTTGTACCCACTTTGAGCTGCCTATTTACTTTACATTACATGTTTACGAAAGTTTACTAACAATTACATGATATAATATGTGTGGTGGGAACATAGGTATCAAGACCCTTAAAAATTCTCTCTTAGAATGAATGGAGAATAGGGTATTATTGTTACATAGTTGTGATTTTCCTTTCTATAGTTATTGAGTTACTATTCTCGTAGGATATGTTTTTTTGTCCCTAAAAAACTGTATCTATTTAATATTCAGATTAATATGAAGCTGCAATGCGGCGTTTTGCTTGAGGTAGCTCCTGGTGATCCGCACCTGTGAGCTCCTCTTGTTTTGGTTTATCATTTCATGTCTTCCCTGTGCAACTCGTGACATGGTATCAGAGCTGCAGGTTTGAGGGAGGTGATACTTGAGTGGGAGTGGATGATGCAATTAAAGTTGGATCGTCTCGATCATCGCATTGTTTTAAGGGAGAGTCACGCCAATCCACCTGTTCCCCTTCCGCAATTTTTTATTTCTGTGACAACGCAGATTCACTGTGGATCCGAGTCGGAAGGTCGCGACGACCTTGACGTGAACAAAAAAAAGAGTTGCATGTTTTTTCTCTTGTGGTGGGCAGTGAATTGAGCCCAAAGGCTGCGGTTTCGGTGAACAAAAACAACATGTTTGTTTTTTGGTGCTCTGTCATCTGAGGTGGAGGCATTCAGGCCACGAGGAGGCAGGAGTGTGGACTGTCCCGCTATGATTGAGATCTACTGCTGATTTCCAGAAGGCAAGATCGCCAAGCAAGAAAAAACCAACATAGAGGAGGTAGGACTTGCTTGAAGGCCGTGAGGAGAAGGCCGAGGACGCTGGACTTGTCCGGAGGCCGTGAAGTGGAGGTTGGATTTTGTTCTTTGTTTGTAGGCTGTGAGGAGATCAACAACAGAGGAAAAGAAATTAGGTTGGAAGCAACACGAGGTGTGTAGGAGATTTCCATCCTCAGTGCAGCGTGAGATCCTCTTCCATCTAGTGAGAGGGCGTGAGAACTGAATGTTCATTTCTATGTTGAATTAAAAGTGATCTGCCATTTTTTAATATCTGTTGAGGTGGCCCCTTGCAACAAGAAGTTTGAATAATTAAAGTTTTTTTTAATTGAAGTGTTTTAAATATTTAATTAAAAAATATGGAGTGGCTCGTTATTAAAAGGGGCGATTGGTTTTAAGGAAAGAATATGGGTTTTTTATTTAAAGATTTTTTATTTAAACTCTTTAAAGAATCCCAGTTCTTTTAATTCTTTATTTAAAGAATAGGAGGAGTTCTTCATTTGAAAAAGGTGGGGAAATTGAAAAAAAAGGGAGATCTTGGCTCTTTTTTTTTTTGATCTGGAATTTCCCAGATTATTTTTTTAAGATCAGAGTTGTTTATAAATTGGTGAAGCTTTTTATTCATTCAATATGAATAACCAAATTTCGGAAGCTTATCTCAATGAGAGTAATAAGTTTGATGGTTCAAACTACACCAATTGGAATTTTAAGATCCAGACTCTGCTTGAGGGATAGAATACCTATTGCATTGCCCCCGCTGATGAGGTCAAGACGACTACTACAACTGGTGGATGGAATACAGCAATTCAAGACTGGGAGCAAAGGGAGATGAAGGCAAAGTTTCTCCTAAAGTTATCAGTCAAAGATTGCATTGTCCCTCACATTAGGGAGTGCAAGATGGTGAATGACATATGGACGATTCTCAAAGAAATGTATGAGATTAGGAACACCAGTCAAACTTTGTACCTTAGGAAGAAGATTATCTCCATCAAGATGTAAGTGAATGAGTCTATTTCTTCATTCATATCCCGAATAAAGGAGGTTAAAGATAAACTAACTGATATCGGTGAGAATGTGTCGAATGGTGATCTAGTGACGATTACCATGAACAGCATGACGAATGATTATCATATGTTTATAACGGGATTGAATGCAAGAGAAAAGCCTCAAGGCTTTGAAGATCCTACCAGGATCTTGCTACAAGAAGAAGAAAGGAGGTTGTCTCTCAAACCTCAAAATCTAGATCTTGCATTTGATGACCAAGTTCAAGCCAAAGGGGAAAGAAATGGCTGATCACAGGAAAGGCAGCATATCACGAAAATGGAAACCACAAGGTATGACGTCGCATAAATGTGACTCTGCTCCTAAATGTTTTTATTGTGGTAAGATAGGCCATATTGCTAAATTTTTCCATGAGAAAAAGGCAGTTGAGGAGAGATACAAGCAGAAAAGGCATGCAGGTCATATGGTTGATGTAGATAAGAACCAAGATGTTAGATTATTTATGGCTGAGACTACACTAGACATTGAGGAGGATGAATCAAATATTTGGTTCGTAGATTCTGGAGCCTCCTCACATATGACAGGGAAAAAGCAATGGTTCAGAAATTTTAGAGAATCCAACACTAGAGTAAAAGTATACCTTGGAGATGATAGAGGTTACAAGATGAAGGGACATGGAGATGTCCTTGTCACTCTTCCTGATGGAAACATCAGGAATATATATGATGTGTGGTATGTACATGTTATTAAGAAGAACCTGATTTCTGTATCAAAGATTATAGATCAGGATCTCAAGGTAGAATTATTTAAATCTTCTTGTATTATTAAAGACTTGTTGGACCATATGAAGCCTATTGCTACAAGTGTTCGTATAGGAGGACTCTACAAAATGGATGTCAAGAGTACACGACAACAAGCATTGATGTCATCGGTTAAGTTTGTTGAAAACTTGTGGCATCATAGACTTGGGCACATCACAGTGATCTTCTACTGTTGTAGGATAAAGATATGGTGAATGGTCTTCCTGTTTTGAAAAAGTTGCATATTTATTGGGGAGCATGTGCATTCGATAAACACCATAGAGAAGAATTTCTTGTTGTTAAATATAGGAAACAGAGGGATACACTAGAACTTGCACACACTGATTTATGTGGGCCTATGCAGACAAGATCGTTAGGTGGGGCGTACTATTTTCTAATCTTTTTTTATGATTGTACAAGATTCACATGGGTGTATTTTCTTAGATTGAAAATTCACGCCTTTGAGTATTTCAAGTAGTTCAGGAACATGATTGAAAAGTAGACATGAAAGTTCATCAGGGTTCTTCGATCAGATCAAGGTGAAGAATTCAAAAAAGGGGATTTCATCAAATATTGCAAAGAGAATGGGATACATCAACAATTTACAACACCTTACACTCCTCAGCAGATAGAGTAGCTAAGAGGAAAGAAAGAACACTGGTGGAGTGTGCCTGCAGTATGTTGAAAGATAAGAATCTAACTAATGGTTTTTAGGCAGAAGTTGTCAACACTGTAATGTATTTGAAGAATAGGAGTCCTACTAAAATCCTTTATTATAAAACTCCTTTTGAGGTGTTGTTTGGCTTCAAGCTTGGAGTAAGTCATCTTAGATTATTTGGTTGTAAAGCTTTTGCGCATGCTCCCAAAGAAAACAGGAAGCAGTTAGATTCAAAGCCATTAAATGTATTTTCCTTGGATACTGTAGTGAGTATAGGGCTTATGAGTTATATGATCCTTCTACTCACAAGGTGTTTGTTAGTAGAGACGTAGTATTCCATGAATAGGTTGATGATGGAAATCCTATTCAAGACAATGAAGAATGGCATGTACCCTTAGTCTCAGAGGAGGATGTTGAAACAGGGATCAGTCAACAACAACAACATCAACAACATCGGCAAGATAAGAGGAGGAAATTGAGTTCAGTCCAGAAAGAGAAGAACATAGTAGAAAATTTGAAACCCCACCACTCATGAGATCTAGCAGGCCGAAACAGTTACCAGCGCTGTATAGGGATTGTGCCCTCATGATTGGTATGTTAAACATTGCAGAGCCTTCTAATTTTCATGAAGCTAGTAAGAGTTCTGAATGGAAGGAAGCAATGAAGGAGGAATATGAATCTATTATTAAGAATAATACTTGGGATCTAGTAAAGCTTCCTCATGGTAAACAACCCATAGGTTGCAGATGGTTATTTAAGTTGAAATTTAAAGCAGATGGGTCTATTGATAAGTATAAAGCAAGGTTGGTTGCAAAGGGGTATTCCTAGAAAGAAGGTATTGACTTTGAGGAAACATTTGCCCCTGTTGCAAAATTAAATACTATTAGATTGATTATTTCTTTAGCCACTAAGCATCATTGGAAAATACATCAATTAGATGTTAAATTTGATCTCTTAAATGGTGATTTAAAAGAATAAGTATACTTAATGTAGCCTGAGGAGTTTATTAGGAAGGGAGAAGTGTAGTTAGTCTGCAGATTAAAGAAAGCTTTATATGGTGTAAAACAGGCTCCTAGATCATGGTATGACAAAATTGATTCATTTTTCCTCATGCATGGTTATAAACAAAGAAAAAATGATCCTAATTTGTAAACTGTGTTTAATGATGAGGGGTAGATAGTGTTGATTTCTTTATATGTAGATGATATGATCAAGACAGGAAGTGAAAACAATCTCATTGAAGAAATCAAGCAGAATTTATCATAGAAATTTGAGATGAAGGACCTTGGAGAATTGCATTACTATTTGGGTCTAGAAGTTTGGAGAGATTCAAGCCAAACCTTATTGTCCCAAGGTAAGTATGTTAAGATTTTGTTGACTAAATTTAAAATGGATGAGTGCAAGGCTACATTTTTGCCTTTACAACAAAATAGCAAAATTGAGGTGAATGATGGTTCAAAATATGCAGATGCAACATTGTATAGATATTTGGTTGGTAGTCTTATCTATTTGACTATAACGAGACCATATCTAGCTTATGCAGTGAGTGTTTTGAGTCAATTCATGACTTAACCTCATGAGAATCATTGGCTTGCAGCGAAAAGAGTATTGAGGTATCTGCAAGGAACTTCAGACTTTGGTACTTTTTATTTTGATTCATTTAATATTAGCTTGACAGGTTATACAGACTCTGATTGGGCGAGAAATTTAGATGATAAAAGATCAATTACAGGTTACGCCTTTAACATTGGATCTGGGGTCATCTATTGGTGCAGAAAGAAGTAGAATATTGTAGCCTTATCCTTAGAAGAAGCAGAATATCAAGCTATGTGTGCAGCAGCATGTGAGGCGGTTTGGTTACACAGACTTCTCCAAGATGGAAGGGAAGAACAGACAAAAGCTACGATTATCAATTGCAATAATCAAAGTTCCATCAAACTAGTTTAGAATCCTGTGTTTCATAAAAACACTAAGCACATAGACACTCAATTTCATTTTGTTAGGGAAAAGGTGCAGTCCAAAGAGATTTGTGTTGAATATTGTAATTCTTGTGATAATATGGCTGATATATTTACTAAGCCTCTGGGAAGACTAAATTTTGAATTGTTTAGGGACATATTAGGTGTGTTTAAGAACCCTTTCTCCATTAAGGGGGAGTGTTATAATTAATGGAGAATAGGCTATTATTGTTACGTAGTTGTGATTTTCCTTTCTATAGTTATTCAGTTCCTATTCTCCTGGGATATGATTTGTTGTCCCTAACAAATTGTATCTATTTAATATTCAGATTAATGTGAAGTTGCAGTGTAGTGTTTTGCTTGAGGTAGCTCTTGGTGATCCGCACCTGTGAGCTCCTCTTGTTTTGGTTTATCATTTCATGTCTTCCCTGTGCAACTCTTGACATTCTCCCCCACCATCAATACCAGGCTTGCTCGTCCCGAGCAAGGATGCACCAATGTCTCAGAATACTACTTGATGTAGAAGTATCCTTATTGTATATCCACAATGTGTACCAGTCTGCATAGATAACTCAGCCGCAACAACCACTAGCTAGATAAGAAGATGCACATATACAAGGTTTACTGTAGCTTCTTCAGGTTGGATGGTCACTTTTACATATTTCCACTGTTCACATTCTCTGCAGTCTTCTCTACCATATGGACTGTTTCACTCAACCAGGAATAGTAGAGCAACTTCTCACAAGTTTGGGGTGTCCTCTTTGCTCTCTCTACAGATGATTCTAATACATGATTGTCATTCCTGGGAGTCCTCTAGCTAAGCATAAAATAAGTGAAATGGCTGCTTAAGATCCATCCCTTTTTTTCTATTGCCACAATCCAAAAACAAGTATGCAATTTTTGTATTGGGGAATTAAACAATATGGCATAATGTTGTCACCATCTTTAGCGTTCAGCCTTTTGTATGTGTTCTGCTTGCATAATTTCCTACTTTTGAATATTTTTTTCTTCTGCTGCTACTTTAGTTATACTTCAATATTATATGTTTTTGGCTGTAACGAATGATGTGGTGTTATGGCTTAGTCTCTTTTATAAATTTCTTATTGAGTCTGCGATTTTATTTTTAAGGACAAATCTAAAAATTGTATTTTTTGTTGACAGCCAGGTTGTTTACAATAATTTTCAATCAGAAAGAAACCGATCTACTGATCTCAATAAGATTTATGACTTCAACAACAGAAAACATCAATGTAGAAGTAAAAAATTTCTTCACAAACTCGTTACAGATTCAACAAGCACAATACATCAAAAACATTAGTATCATGTCCGCACTACCTTAAATTTCTTAAAGATTTAATATTTCGTGGTGCACACTTTATCTTCTCTTTTGCAGATACTTCATGAAACTCCAACATCCAACTAATCAGTATAGAAGTAAACGAGCCTCCATTCTAGTACTTGGGGCAATGACCATAGTCGACGATAGTTATGAGATATACTTTCTCACAAAATTTATTCAGAAATCGTAAAAATGTAAATAACATAAAAAACAAATACGGGCTTTTGAGCAAAATCGAATATTCCAGGGTGACGACTCTATGTTCACTGACATTTGAATATAAGAACATGCATCTCACCGAAAGTATAATCGTTGGTTGATATTATGTCTCCACCTTGATATTAGAATATTGGGTTCATGTTTAGTGGGAAGCTCTCCATATTAGGGAACAACGTACATTTTGGAAGTAGCATCTACGAGCATTCTCTACAAACAATTCTTCTCTTTTTGCAAGTTTAGATTTCAGCATGATAGATATCCAATTCAAACATAGTAGCATCGATGAGATGAGCCTTTAGAAAAACAAAACATATTTTATTTCACCTTTGGAAAAACTTGGGATTGCAACTTTTCCGTTTAATCTCTACATCTTTTCTTTTGCCTCTATAAGGTCTCACTCTCTTCATATTATTACATTCGCGGACTCATGTACCAATGATAACGGAACCATGTTGTTCATTAGAACATGGTACATCTTTACAACACAACAACAATACAGAGATATATATACATAAAGAATGAGAGAGTATTGGGGAAGGAATCCCAATCTACCTTTGTGTTAGTCTTTAATATATATTTATACATGATATATGTGGTTTGAGCACACGCTCTTAACCACTTATTTACTTTCCATTACATATCTACCAAGGTTTACTAACAATTACATGATACATGATGTATGGTGATAACATAGGTCTAAATAAGCTTACAACATTGTCTAATAGGTTATTATGTGCAATTTCACCTAGTTTTGTTGTATGTTGTGTGCACTTATGCTTTAATTACACTATTGGTATTGTTGGTTAGTTGGTAACCTTTTATAATTGATATTATTTTTATATTTCTTCTTTTAAATCTTTTTGTTTGGTCTCATCCCATGAGAGCCATTGGAAGGTTGCAAAAAGGATACTTACGTACATATGTGCTACAATTTAGTTTGTTATACATTATAATATATGCGTGCTCTATTGGTTTCAGATGTTCCAATTAGATTTATTGTAAGGGTTTATTTCCATTAAACTTGTTATAATTCAGTTTGTTATACATTATATTATATGCGGACTCCTTTGGTTCCACATGTTCCAATTGGATCTATTGTAAGGGTTTATTTCCAATAAACTTGTTACTTGGGCTTAAAATAACAACCAACTTAGATCCGTCTAACATTGGATCTATCATGCGCCGTGAGGGATCAAATCCATTGAGGTGCAAACCTTCTTTTTTGAGTGTATAAGTTGAGGAAAGGTATGGATCTCGAGGGATTTGATCCCTCTCGGTGCATGATAGATCTAGTGTTAGACGGATCTAAGCTAGTTCTGGTTGCAGGCAACAATGTCACATTTTTAGATTATCATTATTATGTACGTGTTTGAGTTTAATGTCAAAATTCACATTATGTTTTCTTTTCTTGGCATGACCATACCATTCTCTTCTTTAATTTAGTCTGTGTTGCTTACCTTGAATGGTTTGTACATCTTTGTTTGGATGTTTTGAGTGGTTTGTGTGTCTATGTGTTTGGATTTGGATTATAGTGTTTTTGAATGTTACAATTGTCATGTTATATTTTTATATGTGTATGTAATTGTCTACTAGTAATTAGTTCCACATTATGTTTTATTTTCTTGGCATGACCATAGCATTCTCTTCTTCAATTTAGTCTGTGTTGCTTGCCTTGAATGGTTTGCACATCTTTGTTTGGATGCGTTGAGTGGTTTGCGCATCTATGTGTTTGGATTTGGATGATAAAGTTTTTGAATGTTAAAATCGTTGTGTTATATTTGTATATGTGTATGTAATTGTATTTAGTAATTAGTTGGTGATGAAGAAGGGAGAAAATCTTGTCAATAATTTGCAGGAGGATTGATATTGCACATCTATTTGATTTAATTTTAGGTATCACAACTTTTGACAACTAATTAGTTCTAAATACTGTCTGTCCATGTATTACTAAATATATCTTGAAGATTAGTTTTAATATTTTATTGCATCAAGATTACGCTTGAAATAATTTTTTTCTTTGCTAATATTTGAAATAATTTATTTCCTTCAAGAATTTTTTGATGATTTTTTATCTATATTCTATTCACCAAAGTCAAGAAATAATGTATTTTTGAATTTTTTTTTTATTGAGTGGCTAGAATTATAAAATCTTTAAATTATTTTTTTCTCCAAACAATTGTCACATCTCCTTCAAGAATATTTTGATTTATTTTGAATGTTTATAAATATATGATTTCCTCTTACTAAATATTATGAATACATTATTATATTCAATTATTTATTAGTAATTTTGAATATATGTACTTTTTAATATATTTTGAATGTATCTAATTGTCTATTAGTAATTAGTTGGTGATGCAGAAGGGAGATGATCTTATGAAGGATTAATTTTCACTTTGCAAGAGGATTGATTCTGCACATCTATTTCATTTTAATTCTAGGTATCACAACTTTTGACAGATATTAAATTCTTAATAGCGTCCTTTTAGGTATTAGTATATATCTTGAATTTTTTTTTCTCAATAACTTACAATGTCAATATTAACAGCAGCCAATGCATCTAATGAAAGAAATCAAATGAGATTAGAAATCAACATCTACACTAAAACCAATGCATCCAGTGAAAGCAATCAAATAGGACTAGAAATCCAAATCTACACTGAAATAAATGCATCTAGTCAAGCAATAAAAAAGGATTAGAAATCAACATCTACAATGAAATTAATGCATCTAATGAAAGCAATCAAATGGGATTAGAAATTAACATCTACATTGATATTAATACATCTAGTGCAAGAAATTGAATAGAATTCTAAGAAAACATCATCTACACTGAAATTAATGCATCTAGTGCAAGAAATATTCTTCCCTCTCTCTCCCCTCCATCTAATCTCAAGAAATATTTTTAATAATTTAGAGTCTCAAGATTAACAACATCCAATCCATCTAAAGTGATAAATCAAATAGTATTAGAAAACAACATCTACACTAAAATTAATGTGTCTAATGAAAGAAATCAAATAATATTAGAAATCAACATCTACATTGAAATCAATGCATCTAGTGCAATCAATCAAATATAATTATAAATCAACATCTACATTGAAATCAATGCATCTAGTGCAAGCGAACTGAGATATTAGTTCTTGATCCAGAGAGATAGCGCACGAAGCACTCCCAAACCCTGAGAAAAACACTATCTTTATCACTCCATGACCACCTCAGGGGGGGTTCGGCCACCCCAAGCCTTTGGCCCTTTTGTCATTGGCAGTATTCCTTCTAATCCCTCCAAAACCCCATCTAGCTCCCAATCCAGGGTCAACAGCAAAGCCTCGAATGCAAATCACAACCCTAGAGCCAATGGCTCTGCATTTGCAGGGAACATTCCCAATCAAAACAGTGTGATAGGCCCATCCCCTTGCAAACCCCTCTCGGAGAAAACACCTACATTGATCATAGAAGATCCTTGGATCGGCGAATACAGAGATCACATTAGTAAACATGCCCTAATATGTCGTTTCATGGGAGTTCGACTCGATGAAAAGGCTCTCGACTGGTGGATAAACTAGAAGTGGAAGCCCAAAGGGGACTATGAACTCCAGCTGGGGTCAAGAAGCTTTTTCACTGTCATCTTCGCTCACAAGAATGACAGAGACTGCATTCTCGAAGGAGGCCCATACTTTTACAACTCGGCAGGACTCTACATGACATACTGGAGACCCAACTTTCCTCCAAAATAGGAAGATTTCAAAAAATTTCCAGTATGGGTGAGACTCTACTCTTTGCCTATTGACTATTGGAATAAGTGCATCTTGGAAGCCATCGGGAATTAGCTAGGAGTCTTCATCAAAACCTTAGATCTCACAACTCAAGGTAAGTACACTGCCTACGCTAGAATCTGTTTTTACACAGATGTATCAGGACCCCTTTCAGGCCATATTGATCTAGTCCACAGGGGAGTTCATTGGAAGCAATCCATTGACTATGAAAACATCCCATTCAGATGCCAGAAATGCTGACAGCATGGACATCTTAGTCATGGATGCCCCCTTAATCAACCCCCACCATAACGCCAAGAAGATAAGGTGGATAATCCACCTCTAGGTTTCATCTCAGCATCAAGAAAGAATAAACGGCAGAAGGGCAAAAATCCTATGAAACCCTCCACTAGCCCAACCCCCACCCAACAAAATAACATTGAAGCACTTGGCAACCTTGATCCAAACCAGAACCCTTTGGAATCTCCCTCCCCCATTCCTTAAGATCTATCCATGACTGTTCAGTTATCAAACCCATCAAACACTTCCATCTTGAACCCTAACTCACGCCAAGCCCAGCCATAGCAACAAAACCCACAGCCCCTTCCCATCTAGAACAATATAAGCCCTGCCTTATTGTAACCCCCTCCATGCATAGAAACCCATTCACACCAGCCATCCTCAACCACTCCCACCAATCCTCTAGTGGAGATCATAGGCGACGTAGATCTCCAAAAGGTCAATGAGCAATGGTCCAAACTGGGAGTGGATGCCATTCCCCAGGAGCATTTGGAGAAAATAGAAATGGCATACCTGTAGTTGGAATATCTCAACCAGAATGCGGCCAAAAAGCAATGGGGAAATAGTAGCCAGTCGGGCATTCAAGACAACCTGGATCTGGACCAATACAAGCCGAAAGGTATAGGAAGAAAGAAGGGGCGAAAATCCACAAAACAACAAATGCAAGAACTCGGCAGGCACCTAATCAATGAAGGAAAAATCAGGGCCTTAGTCCTATCCAATCCAAAGGTTACTCAATGAAGATCACAACCTGGAACATCAGAGGGCTAAATGGTCCCTCCAAAAGACGAATCCTAAAAAATCATCTTTTCTTGCAATCCCCAGACCTTATTCTTCTTAAAGAATCCAAATGCTCATCCAAAGACATAGAGACGTTTATAAAACTCTTTTCAAAAGGCTATCATTGCATAAGCATAGAGGCCATTAGGCAAGCAAGAGGGCTACTCATGTTTTGGAATAAAAGCAAGTTCTTTATCCAGAATGCTCTGTCCACTAAGAATTCGTTATCAGTCATCTTCAACATGCTAGAATCAAAGCATACGATATACATCACCAATGTGTACAGACCTCAGCGGATCTAGGAAAAGTTCAAGATGCTGGAAGACCTGGACGAGGT
This sequence comes from Pinus tabuliformis, assembly GCA_031772625.1. Classification (NCBI taxonomy): domain Eukaryota; kingdom Viridiplantae; phylum Streptophyta; class Pinopsida; order Pinales; family Pinaceae; genus Pinus; species Pinus tabuliformis. The sequence goes on from CM062813.1 coordinate 226,671,297, forward strand.
CCGACAACACCATGGGGCAAATCACTGGATCTTAGGTGGTGACTTCAACATGATCACCACCCTAGAAGAAAAGTAGGGAGGCCTAAGAATAATAGATAAAGACGCGGAAGCATTCAACACCTTCATAGCTGCATCTAAACTCATTGATGTCCCCATAGTCAATGGTCTGCATACTATAAGTAAGGAGGAAATAGGAAAATTGCATCGAGGCTCGACAAGTTCCTCATATTTGAATCCATCATGCTCCAAAATCTAGATATGGAGGCCAGCATTCTGCCTATTGGGGGATCTAATCACTAGCCAGTGCAGATTCACTTCACCAATATGGATAGGCCTCACAATAGGCCTTTCAAATTTGAGGCCTTTTGGATAGATCACCCAACTTTCATGCAACATATACAGAGCTGGGGGACTCAAACCACAATAGAGGGCGATAATATCATGTACGTTTTCCAGAAAAAGCTTGATATTATCAAAGCCAATCTCAAACGCTGGAACAAGAACACCTTTGGCAACATTTTTCAAGCAAAAATAGAGCTCGAGGAAAAAATGGTGAGCCTCCAGCAAACAATGATTAGGGAAGGGCCCATTGATGAAAGGTTGGGTCACTAATCAAACCTACATAGGCAATGGGAAGAAAGGCTAAGACAAGAAGAGCTACATTGGAAACAAAAATCGAGGGTGCAATGGTTAAAGCGTGGAGAACACAACACAAGTTTCTTTCATAAGTCAACCATTCAACATAGAGCCAACAATCGTATTCTATCCCTCAAAAAAGTTGATGGCGCTAAAGTTTATACCAGGGAGAAAATAGGAACTGAACTTAATTCATACTTCAATTCACTTCTCAATGATCCCATTCATGATAGAACCCAATACATTAGTAAAGTCATTGGTGCTATCCCCCCCTTAGTTTTGGAGGAGCAAAACTCCCTTCTTTAGGATAGTTCACTAAGCAGGAGATTGAAAAAGCCGTCTTCACCATGGCTACTGACAAAGCCCCAGACCAGACGACTTCACAATTGAATTCTTTAAAGCTTGCTAGCCCATTATCAAGGCCGACCTTTTCAATCTTATAAAGAACTTTCACAGAATGAAGAGAGTGTTTCCTGTCATCAATGCAACCTTCCTCACCCTAATTCCAAAATCTGATCAAGCTGACTCACCCAACAAGTTTCGAGCCATAGCCCTTTGCAATGTCCTATATAAAATCCTATTCAAACTAATGGCTAACAGACATAAACCCATCCTCCCCTCAATCATTTCTCGAGAGAAATTAGGATATGTTGAAGGCAGGCAGATCACCGACAACATAATCCTCACTCAGGAGGTTCTGCATTCTATCAAAACACAAAATATTCTAGGTATGCTCATCCATCTTGACCTTTCAAAAGCCTTTGATAAAATCAGTTGGATCTACATAAGAGCAATCCTCCAGGCTTTCGACTTCTGTCAAATTTGGATAAATTGGATAATGGAATTGGTCTCGGGGCATTCTTTTCAATCATGCTGAACGGTGGGCCCCTACAACCCTTCCTTCCATCCAGAGGTATAAGACAAGGAGATCCCCTGTCTCCTTTTCTCTTTGTTATCATGGGAGAGGGTCTGGGAAGATCTCTATCTGAAGCAAACCAGAAGAATCAGCTCAAAGGCATCAAACCTGCACCTCACAGCCCCACAGTAACGCATCACTAATTTGTAGATGACATAATGCTTATGGGATCCCCCACAATGTAGGAAGCTCGAACCATCAGCAAGGTGCTAAATACCTTCTCGGAGGCCTCAGGTATGGAAATAAATCTCACAAAATCCAAACTTTTTTTCCTCAATACTTCCGTTTCTGTGCAGATATATCTTAGTAGAATTCTTCATATTCAGAAAAACTCCCTTCCAACCAAATACCTTGGCATTCCACTCTCGGAATATGCCCCCAAATCTGCAAACTGGGAAGCCCTCCTTAACAAAATGAAGGCTAGGTTGAGTAGCTGGACTCACAGATCCCTAAACATGGCCAACAGGCTAGTTTTGGTCAAATCACTTCTTCAAACTATGCCAGCCTATCTGTTCTCAGCCCTAGCATCTCCTAAAGCTGTTTATAAATCCATTTGAAACATCCAGTGGTCCTTCCTATGGAATGGAGCTTCTAAGAAATCAAAGTGGGCTCTCGTCAAGTGGATAGACATTTGTAAACCCAAATTGGCAGGAGGACTGGGCCTAAGAGATCCTGAAATCCTAAGCAAGGTTGTAGCAGCAAAAATCTAGTGGAGATGGGTGGAAAATAATAATTCACTCTAGGGGAACCTTGTGGAAAGCGAAGTACACGAATCAAGCTAGGGACAAAGACCTCGTCAGGCTCACTGGTAATACTCAAGGATCCCCCCTCTAGAACAAAGCATGGCAAAATCAACATATTGTTTAGAGGCACAACCTCTGGGAAGTGCACCAAGGCAACACTTCCCTCTTCTGGGAGGATGCCTCGCAGCAAATCCGCCCCTGGACCACCCATATTTGACTACTCTTAAAAGGGCCATGCATGAAGCAGGGTTGGTAACTATAGCAGACTACTAGCAACCTATGAATGCGACTACTACATGGAAAAAATGGCTATCAAAAGAGCAATAGTTCACCCAAGTCCGCCAGGTGAATATAGACCCTCTTTTATAAGACCTAGATCAGTGGAGAATCATCACATCGAATAGAGAGGATAGCCTTCGATGGGGAAGTAATCCTAAAGGAACCTTCAGCCTCAAAGAAGCCTACAAGATCATGGCTACCTCTCCTGACTCGTAACCGGAACCCAAATGGCACACTCTTTGGAACAGAGGAACCTGACCCAAAATCACCTTGTTCTCCTGGCTGGTCTTGCATAACAAAGCACTCACATGGGATAATATTCAGAAACGGGGTTTCATAGGGCCTTCCTGCTGTGTCCTTTGTGAGAATGATTAGGAAACTCTCATTCATATTCTCAACACTTGCCCCATTGCCTGCTCTCTTTGGGATGACATGGCCATCGTCTTCAGACAATCCGATAGAAGCAGGAACTCTATCTGTCATTCACTAAGTAACTAGAGATCCTCCATTTACTCCAACCCTTTGGTCAACAGAGCTTGGAATCTCATTCTGGGAGCCATAGCATGGATCCTTTAGAAAGAGCGCAATGCAAGAATCTTCAAGAATTCGACGATGGCAGCAGACATGTTAAAAGGAAAGGTGTGATAGCTCATCACAGAGTCGATCAATGCCATGGGTATATTACAGCTAGAGGGAAGCACATCTCTGAGTCACCAAAGAATAATCCAGATCCTAAATCTAAAAGACACGACAAATCCTACTGGAAGGAACCAGGCTTTAGTTGCTATGTCACAGGATAAGTGGTGTTTGTCTCCATTTCAAACATTCAAGCTGAACTTCAACGGGGCGTCAAAGAAAAACCCAGGAAAAGCTGGTTACGGTGGAGCAGTCAGGCATCATGCTCGTAACATCCATCTCATCTATCATGGCAATCTTGGCATGAAAATCAATAACGCTGCAGAGCTAATCGCTCTCATCTGAGGCATCACCTTGGCTAATCACTACAGACTTCTACCTCTGGTGGTGGAAGGAGACTTGGAGATTGTCATCAGGATGATGCGAAAAATCCAAAATGGCACCCAGGTGTACAAGATAACCCCAAGCTAAAGGATTTCGGCAATCTTGAGGGACCTACGAGGCCACCTCAGCGATATTCAAGGTGTCACTTTTCAAATGGTTCGAAGAACAACAAATAGGTTGACCGATGCCATGGCCAATGCTAGCGTTCAGTCCAATCTTGAAGACTATCACATCCTTTGGCAAAACCTGGAGGATGGGGAAATCAAATTTACGTGCAATACCATCAAAAACTCGGACCTTCGGGCCATGTAAACATGCAGAGCATGACTGTCACTGTTTTTCCTTGTTTCTTCTATGTATGCATCTATATCGATAATTCTACCGGATGTAAGTGTACTGTTAGAAAACAGACATAGAGTAGTTACTGGGTTCTCATACCAGATCCAAGTAGTCTTATAAAGACAGACACAGGGAGGTCCCCTCGACTCCCACTTTGCATTTTGTATTCTACTGTATTCTATTACTATAAAGTCTCGCTTAACCTTTACAAAAAAAGAAATGCATCTAGTGCGAGCAATCAAATAGGATTAGCAATCACACTCTACACTGGAATAAATGCATCTAGAACAAGCCATCAAATATAATTAGAAATAAATATCTACACTAAAATAGTGCAAGAAATAAAATATGATTATAAATCATCATCTACAATACAATCAGTGCATCTTGTGCAAGAAATCTTCTTCCCTCTACCCCCCCTACATCTATATCTATATCTACCTTCATCTCTCCTTCTTTTTCTCTCTATCTCACCCTCCCAAAAACATGCACTCCCTTTCTCCATGCATATCTATCTCTCGCTCCCTCCGTCCCTCTCTCTCTCGCTATCTCTCTCTTCTTCTATCTCATCACCTCACATCTATATCTTTATCTCCCTTTGCCTCTCCTTTGTCTCTCTATATCAGCTAAAAAACATACACACTGTTTCTCCATATATATATGTCTCTTGTCCCTCTTACTCTCCCTCTCCCTTTCTCTCCCTTCTCTTTTATCTTCTCTCCTACTCTCTTGCTCTCCCCTTATCTCTCTCCCTTATCACCCCCTCTTGCACTCTCCACTTTTCTCTCTTTATGAATTTCTTATCACCTACCTCCTTCACCCCCTCTAACTCTCTCTCCCTCACTCCCTCTCTCCTCTCTGTGATGCCCTCTCTCTCTTCCTTCCTTATTGTCCCTTTCTCTCCCACCTCACTTTATCTCCCCCCCTCTCTTTGTTCACCCTCCAACTATGTCACTATCTAACTCCCTCTATCCTCTCTCCTTTGTCTCTCTACCTCACTTCAAAACATACACACTCTCTCTCCATTTCTCCTATGTCATTCCCTCTCTCTCCCTCTCCACTTTTCTCTCTTAATGTCTTTCTTCTTTACTCCCTCACTCCCCTCCCACTCCATCTCTCTGTCCCTCCCTCTCCCCTCCTCTCTATGGTCCTTCCCTTCTCTCCCTTTCTCTGCTACCTCCCTATCTCCCCTCTCCCGCTCTCTCTCTCTAGCTCTAACATTTTCACTATCTCCCTCGTCCCCTCTTTCCCTCCTCTCTCTCCCTCTCTATCTTCTCTCCAACCTTTTCACTATCTCTCCCCCATCCAGCTTTGTGTCCCCCCCCTCTCTCTTACCCTTCTCTCCCCCTCTCACTCCTCTCTTTCTCTCTCTTTTCATTCCTCCTCTTCCCTCTCCTTCATTATATCTCCTCCTCTCCCTTGTCAGCGACCGTGTCTCTCCACCTCTATCACTCTATGTCTCTGTTCTTCCCTCCATATATTCTAGAGTTAATGTAAATCATGATATATTAATATATATTATAATAAAACAAATTGAATATTATATTAAATTTAATATTTCATTAATCCAATGTTATTAAATTTATAATATTAATATTATAATATCAATATTAGATTTAATGATGTTTTTTACATGGGGTGATAACAAAATTTATAATAAAACTACATCAAATTAATATTTTCAAATATTACAATTTTGATGCGGAAATATTTATGTCTTTAAAGATTAATATATCCCTAGGATATGGATTTTCCTTTTAAAGATTCATGTTACAAATGTTTAGTTAAAAGAAATATTAAAATATTTTGGAGCATGATTTTAGATTCTTTGTGTTGAATTGACCTTTCTCCTTTGATTTAAGAAATGACATTGACTTTAGTAAAGAGTAAAAATATTTAAAATTTTACTAAATTTAGAATTTTAATGTGGTAATTGTTTTTCTTAAAAGTAGATTTATAATCCATTCAAATTCAAGTATATGATAAACGAACTATTAAAAGCAGGACATAATTTACTATTCATTCGGATACATAGTTATATTTTAATAATTAATCTTATTCCATTAATAAAATTAAATAGTTATATATAATTTAAGATTGGCAAACATTTGCCAAAATTAATTTTATTATTTTTTTGAGGACTTACATACTTACACATCTCATACTAGGTTGTAGAATGTGCCTATCCCCACAACAAGTCGCTATTAATATCACACAATTATTTAGATTAACCTCTAAATACATCAACAACGTTAATACTTCTCTTTCATTCAAATTAATTATATTTAAATCACATAAAATATCACATTTATATTCATTTATACTTTTCTTCACAGGCTACCCACTTACCACATTTCCATTTCTACATTTTGTAAACTTGCTAATTAATATTAAATTAAAATTTTAAAAATCCACTTTTCAGATATAATTTTCTTCTATCCACGTAAGCAATTTCTTTGTAAACGTAAGTTTCTTGATAGGTGATACCCTCACCTACTCCCAACGACTTCCGCATCAATCTCGTTCACCGATTCTTTATATGGATTGGATCCAACCATAATTGTTCTTCGTTATCCACCTTTGAGCTCGACACGGAACTTTATAGAGGAAAAAAGACGGTTGGATTTTCTTGAATTCTTTGTGAGTTCAATATCTAGCTAAACCGTTTTCTTACATCAAATTTATCAAAGGTGGCAACACTTACATAGTCATATTGGTTCGCCCTAATCCATTTATTTAATTCTGTAGCTTTATAGTTTATCCATTTTGCCAAACATGTTTCAATATGTTTTGAAACATCTCCTGTCGTTATGTTTTGCCACTGGAGTACAAACCAAAGGCATTCTGCATCCACATCATCCTTCAGCAGCATATGATAATCTGGTACCTATTCCAACTTGGAAGAATAATATTATACAATATATAATCTGGTACCTATTCCAACTTGGAAGAATAATATTATACAATATAAAGTTTGTACATACCTAATTGTAGGTTAAGTTCGAGCATTATTTTCGACAAACTTTCAAATTATACATTATACACGTGGGTTGAATGTTATTTTAAAGACTTGTTTTAAGAGGAATCACTCCACTTCCATGAATCTGTAATTTATATTTTATGGATCTTAGTCACTGGTACATTATATATCTGTGTTGAATGCTATTTTAAATACTTTTTTTGGGAGGAATCATTGTACTTTTATAGAATTTGTAATTTCTATTCTAGGGATCTTAGTTATTGGTTTTCAAAGTTTACTAACACTTGTGGGTTTTAGTGTATCGACAAACTTCTTTATGAAATCATAGCCTAGACCAGGTTCAATTCCCCTGAGCTGTGTTTGAAGGAGGGTGTTCGATGAATCACCGCACCTCTATGGAATCCGTAATTTCTACCTTGGGGATCCTAGTTAGCAGTTTGGTTTGGAAAGGTTATCAACACCCTACACCTCTACAGAATCCATAATTTCCATCCTCGAATCCTAGTTAATCTTACTGTCTAGTTTGGAAAGATCTTAGTGTCTGGTTTGGAAAGCTTACCAACACATGCAGGTTTTGGTGTAATGGAAAACTTCTTCACGGTATTAGAGCTTGGACCCAGGTAAACCTCTTCATGGTATCAAAGCTTGGACCCAGGTTCGATCCCCTAAATTCTGTTTGAGAAAGGTGTTGGAGGAATCACCACACTTCTATAAAATCTATAATTTCCACTCTAGAAATCTGTTTGAGAAAGGTGTTGGAGGAATCACCACACTTCTATAAAATCTATAATTTCCACTCTAGAGATCCTAGTTAGCCATTTTAATGTAACAACAAACGTCTTCACAAAAAACTATAATTTCCACTCTAAAAATCCTAGTTACCCATTTTAATGTAACAACAAACCTCTTCACGAAAAAATTACCGTGGACAAACTTGAGAAGAAATTGCATCATGGTATTCTTAATGCCTAATCGGTTCCGTGACACCCCTACCCGTTTCACAACTAACTGAAGATTTCTCGACCTTGGTGAGGTAAACAGGGTAACCCTCCACTCATCTTACGCACCAGACTTATTCTTCTCGTATAGTTACACAGCCAAAATAGCTCCATTTTTGTACATCGTGCGCCAAAATTCAGGAATGAATTGCTGGGCGCTACGTGAAGGCTGCAACATTCATAGGGGATTTATAAAAGAAGATTTTATAACAAACCCATTATAATTTACATTCCACAAGTCGTTTTGGCAGCCCGATCCGACTGGCAGATAAAAGATATCATAAATGGATAGCCCGGTAATTTCTCTCCACTGCTCTGCAGCAGCCCCTCAAGGCCCACGTTTAAAAACAGATCGACAACTTGGTTTACACCACAGGTTTGTTGTTTTATTCTTTTAACAATTCGGCTCTGAGATAAAAGGGCAGTTATTTTTATAGGAATTTGTACCTATAACGTGGTCACAAAAATTTGAACACTTTAGATCAATTATTTTCACGATTATAATTTACAATCCAAAAGCATTATGATTTAAACATAAGCCAATTGAGCATTTTAGATATTTGTCCAATTAAAAGTACAAAATTTAAACCGGTGGGGACGTTATCGGTATAGTTTGAATTTAGTATAGGTAAAAAGACAAGAGACCATGAATGATCTTAGTTTTATTAAATGATAAGAATATGTTATGATTTAGGTAAGTATTAAAATTACCTACTTACATGCATCATAATACATTTTTATCTTTTAATAAAACTCAGGTCATTTTTGGATTTTAAACTCAGATTATATACATTAAAAATAAAGTAAATTATAAAATCAGTATAATATGTATTAAAAAAAGGAATATATGGTTTTGTTATAAAATTTAATGAAAGAAATGTAAAAATATAATTTTTTCAAAACTATAATATATAGTGTATTTTTTAAGTTACAATTAAATTAGAAATAAAATTGGTGTGTAAATAAAATTGGTGTGTAAAACATTTTATTTTTATTTTGTGTAAGAAAACCTTCCACATACTTCACTTATTGGAATTTATGATCTCATAAAACACATGTTCGTAACTATTTAACCCATCTAGAATAATATTAGATATTTAAATTATGAATTTTTAAATATAATTAAATTTATGAGTTTTAAATTAAATTTAATATTTTATATAATTAAAGGTAATTTTAAATTTAAAAACATGAAAAATTATATGATATAATAATTGTAACTCATATAATAACCTAACACGCCCCTACATTGGTGGTACTCTTCCAATCGCATTATAGGATGTGCGGCACCATCGACCACTTTTTTTTCACCAATACTTGCGATCGTGACCTATGCCTACTTTCAATACTTAGTTTATTTTCTTCTCTTACCAAGTATATGTTTTCATTATAACACAGTGAAAGCCATTAACATTCACCATAAATAGCATTAACCATAATTGCACAACAGTTATAAAGGGAGGGGAAACTCCCTATAATGAGTCTGCCCACAATATCAATATATATAAGCTACAATCTTGAGGAAACCCCAAATTTACACTTAGTCAAATTTTACATTCAGTCGGCACAACCTGGTCAGCTTGTCGGCGTGCTCGCACGGTCGCCAAACGACTTGTCCAACTCGTCGTTTGCCGCTGAACGCGTTCGTTCAGCTCGCTGTGTCGTTTGCCCAACTTAGGTGCTGCTACCCGTGTCACTGTGCCACCCAACTTGGGCACCTCCGCACGTCCATCGCACCTCCGTTCACAAACCAACACTTCTCGTTTTCCCCTCGCCGCATGCTCCCACCCGTGGGTCACCCTGCACAAGTTCACGCAACCGACTCGTTCATCGTTCAGCAGGCGCACATGCCGTGTCGCCCTGCCTTAGCTCGTTCACGCTTTCGGTTCAACCGTTGTGCGGGCTCATCGCACGCCGCCCCGCTCCTAATCGCAGAACCACCGTGTGCTATGAACTTCGCACTTGTTCATTGATCAAATGATTCGATGATGCTTCCATCCATCTCCACCACCGGTTATGTATACCCTTCGCTCATTGTGTGGGGGCGCCCTGGCTGACCCACCGAACTCCTCCATAACGCGTCAGTTCGCCTGCCTTAACTCGTCAGCCTACCTATTTGTTCATGCCAGCTCAGCCGTTATTAAGTCAGCTCGCCCGCCTGTCAGCTCCCCTCGGATCACCCTCCGGTATATACAACCAACCGTCCATTGTTTGGTTGCATTTCTTCATATTTCCTTCGTTCAACCTTCACATGTGTTGCGGTTTGTTCAGCTCGCCCGTGCCTTTCATTGCTCGCCCTCGCCTAACCGCACCTGCATCTCAAGGTACTTACATCCTCCTCCACCTGAAATCTGGAGAGAAGCTTCAAGGCATGCAAATTTCGGGTGATCAGGTCGATTCAACTGCATCTAAAAGAGGCTCTTCTCCTACTGTGCAGAAAGGGACTCTTCTCTCAGACGTGTGGAAGGAAGGACACAGAATTTAGGGCTGCAACTGTAGATCGGAAGTTTGACCAGCGTTGACCATCAGACTCTCTCTCAGAACTGTGTTTAGGTGGAACTGACTCTCCTCAGAAGGCCGCATTTTTTGGTGAAGGAATCAAGCTGATTCGACGGTCGATTTCCAAGATCTTTTCTGCCCTAATTTAGGGCTGATCTAGGGTTTGTTACTGCTGATCAAAGGGTTTCCCCATATTGGGATTTGTCCCTGGCTAGCCGCAACATCTTGTGTCTCTTTTCTTGGCTTGTTTTTTGTCGATCGTTTAATGTTCTATCTGCACTTTACTTACTGTGCATGTGATTGCTAATATGTGGATAATAATAATAAAAAGAAGTAAACTGCTTTAAGCATAGAACATACCATCTCTTCCAACCACACTATAGGAGGTGCGGTACCACCAACCACTTTCTTTTCACCAATACTTGCGATCGTGGACTACGCCTACTTTCGATACTTAGTTTATTTTCTTCTTTTACCACGTATATATTTTCATTATAGCACAGTGAAAACCATTAACATTCACCATAAACAACATTAACCATAAATGAACAACAATTATAAAGGGAGGTGCAACTCCCTATAATGAGTCTGCCCACAATATATATATATATATATATATATATATATATATATAAGTTACAATCTTGAGAAACCCCAAATTTACACTTAGTCAAATTTTACATTCACTGGCATAAATCGTTTCGCATAGCTCGTCGACACGCCTGCACAGTCACTTCACGACTGGCTCAACTCGTCATTTACCCCTGAACGCGTTCGTTCAACTCGCCATGTCGTTTGCCCAACTCGGGTGCCGCTACTCCTGTCACTGTTCCACCCAACTCGGGCACCTTCGCATGTCCGTCGCACCTTTGTTCACAAACCAACACTTCTCGTTTTCCCCTTGTCGGGTGCTCCCACCCACAGGTCACCCTGCATGAGTTCACCCAACTGACTCGTTCACTATTTGGCAGGCGCACACGCCGTGTCGCCTTGACCGAGCTCGTTCACACCTTCGGTTCACCCATCGTGTGGGTTCATCGCACGCTGCCCTACTCCTAACCGCAGAACCACCGTGTGCTATGAACTTCACACTTGTTCATTGATCGAATGATGCTCCAACTCCATTTCACCGCCAGTTATATACACCGATCGTTCGTTGTGTGGGGGCGCCCTGACCGACCCATCGAACTCCTCCATAACGCGTCATTTCACTAGCCTTAACTCGTCGACCTTCCTGTTCGTTCACGCCAGCTCGCCCATTGTTAAGTGGCTCGCCCGGGAACACCCACAGGTATAAACACAAAATGCCTTCGTATTTCTTCGTTCCTCCTTCATGTGTGTTGCAGTTCGTTCAGCTCACCCGCACCTTTCCATTGCATGCCCTCGCCCAACCGCACTTGCAGCTCGAGGTCCTTACATCCTCCTCCACCCGAAGTCATTGTCGTCATCGAGAATTCCCCTTTCCACCCTAGCAGCCATTTGTCACCAAGATGTCCATACCAATGCCACATAATCCATTAGTGTGTGTTCTATGATCAACCATCTTCTTGATCCATAACTTCAATTCGTCTATATATTGCAAACATCCCTACAACATATATAATATGATAGTCTCCATCATGTGTCGTTTCATCATGTGAACTCCTCTGCATAATACTCCAGCCAACACAACATCTTAGTCAAAACCAAGACATCTATCTGACATAAACCCCGTGCACTCCATGCCCTCATGTCATTGAACTGATTGGGTAGCTAATCCAACCGTAACGCTCAACCCATGAAAATGTACCTTCTCCATGCCATCGTCAGTTGTTTCTTCAGCATCCATGCCACTTCCACTTAGAGTGCCCTACGTACAACCATATTAGATCTCAGTTTCAAAATCTTTGTTGCAATACTGACCTTTCTAGCCTTTTACGTTTTCAAAATTACAGTGAGCTCGGGAAGCTTCTCTCCAAGCTTTTCCAGCATAGGAATAAAATCTTAAATCAAACTAAATAATTCGTTTCTTTAGGTCCGATAAACTAAAGTTTGGCGTCACTGGAAGTTAACCATCATCATCATTATTTATATATATAATATACATATTTTGTATATTATAAAATCAATAAAAGTCATTATAACATAAAATTAAAGAATATATATATATATATATATATATATATATATATATATATTTAATTACAAATTATAATAATTTTAGCTAATGACATATCATAGTTATACTTGCTTTTTATTTCTGTGTTATAGTGATGCATTTTTTTTCGTAGTTATTGATATAGTTGATATGGTGAAAAAGTGTATTATCTTTAGCTAAAAGAAATTATGTTTGTATTTCAACAATTTATTTACTATACTCAAAAATTTTATGAAGAAATGAGCTGAGAGAAGTTCATAGAATATATAAAATTGTTTTCAAAAGAATAAGAGTCAGGTATAGATATACAAATTTTAATTAAAATATAAAATATTTAAAAATAAAACTAAAATTGTTATTGAAAAGAAACTTACTAAATTTCTCAGGTTATGAAGTAAATTATAAGATCAATAAAATTTCTAAAAATATTTTAAAATTACTATAAAATATTTCAAATATATTGTCATAAATTTTATTATCTTAGAATAAATATACATTTGAAATGTTTACTATTAATTAATAGTAATATCATATGACCTTAAACTACTTAGTAAGTTATCCAGCCGACAGAGCACCCCATGCATCATCTCTTCACCTTCATGTTACCTTCGTTCACCAAATTCCATCCATTGTTTTCGCTCCATCATCTTCTCTTAACCATTCTCATCACTCCCTCTTCTTCTTCTTCTTCTATCCCTTTAAACAAGTCATAATCACATATCTATGACTACTATAAGTGGCCATGGAATTATAAGATTATTGAAAATATTTCATTTTTGAAGCTTCATTGTTCAAATCATGTAACTATTTATGACATGAAAAAGTATTATGGAATCATTAAAGTTAATTGGAAAGTCATCGAAGGATTTCAGGTTGATTAATAAGGTCGGGAGAAATTTGTGGAGAGTTGGAAGTGATTATTCATTTTTGTAGGCTTAGAAGGTTAATTGTACATAGGAAAAATTTAGATAGATCAACTTGTAACCTTTGAATAGTGCAAAGTGTAATTTTGATCAAAATATAGTCAAATCATTATGATGCCCTTGACCTCTAATTTGAGTTTTTTATTATATTTCACAATTGAGCATATTATAACTTGAGTTCTCTTTTATTATTTTTATTTATAATTTTATGGGATTGTTTATTCCACACATTTACCCCTTCATGTGGTGGGTTACTTCTATATTTAGGACATGGTTCAAGAAATATGGTGATTTATGCATTTTAAGGCCCTTATATCTTTCCCACTCACCCCAAATATATATGCGGTAGATAATGGATAATGGATGGTTGTCATAATTTTGTTCTACGATTTTATGCCATCATAGATTTCGTAGCACTTTCTCATTATTTAATGGAATTTTGTAATACATTGGCAAAAATTCATACATGTAAATTTATATTAAATATTGAAAAATAAGATAAATCCTTGTTGAAGGGGTCAGGTTTGATAGAATTTTCCTTATTTTGGTATTTGATTAAATATTAAAGATACATGTTTTCAACTTAATTTATGTAATTGAATATAATTTGTTAAGTGTTGAATGGTATTGTACCCATTTTTTCCATTTGCCATATCACATAAGAATGCATCTTAATCTAAAAATTCTTTTAAATCTTCAACATTGAAATATTGTTTCATATACATAAACCTTATAATATTGACCAGATTGGTTTTTACAATATAATTTTTGTTTTTATGACTATGTAATATGGTTTCATATACATAAACCTTATAATATTGACCAGCTTGGTTTTTACAATATAATTTTTGTTTTTATGACTATGTAGATCGATTGAGTTTTTTTACAAATTGTGATTGTATACATAAATCATAAGTTCCACGAATGTAATTAATTCTATTAGATCCTCTTTATATTTAATTGGTTGTGCATTTTTCAAAATGATGATTGAAGAAAGAGAACAATCAAGTTGACTTTAATTCTCTTCATTAAAGTATAACATTCCATAAGTATAATAAAATTATGTTAATTCAATCATGCTTTAATTTAGGCTTAATGTCCATTTTGTTAATTTTTTTGTTATATAAAATTTAAATTTATGAAAATATATTAAATATTTATATCTCAAGTCAAATATATATTTCATGTGAGAACCCTTTTGATGTAGAAATGATCTTAGGTAGTGCCTCTATGGGAATATGGAGCAATGATCATCAAGGGGGTTCAATTATGCTAGGTTATGCTTGGCTTATTTGATTTTTTTTTTTTTAAATCCAAATAAAAATCACAACATAAAGTAGGGAGGTACATAATTATTTAGGCCATGGTGAAAGCAATAGTGAAACTAACAAGTAAAGAACCCATAAACATATTGACTCATTGAATTGACAATTAATTTTCCAACCAAACTAAGAGGGAACCAAATTGTAATCATGTGATGTGTAGCTAACCATTTCATGGTTAGAGGTAATTAATGGATTCAGGAGCAGACTTCATGTTTTTAGATGCCTACCTATAGCCAAGGGTTGAATAGCCCTAGCTAAATCATAAGCTCATATCCACAACGAGAATGATATAGATTTGATTGAATTCAATAATAGAGACTAAGGCTAGCATGATTTTGTCATGGAATAAAAGAAATGGGGATGGGACTCAAACAAAGGTAGGCTAAAGGATTCCCACTAAACATCACTAACAAATGCAGAATGATGATACATGGAGCATATAGGAAAATGTGAATATTGAGAGCCAAAAATATTAACAATTGACCTACAAGAATCAAAGCAAAGATAGAGATAAATCACAAACTAAAGCTAGGAGGGACATACTTATTCATGAAATGTTGTGAGTAGCAATGAAACATGTAAAGATGGAATACACAAACATTCCCAATTGTTGATCTAGCCATGAATTCTATGCCCAAACTGAAATGGAGTCGAATTGTACATGTGTGACCTATAGATAAGCATTTCATGGTTTGAGGTACTTCATGGCTTAAGGAGAAAACATCATGTTTTGAGGAGCCAATATATAGCTAAGGATAAGTCCACATGGAAACAACACAAACTGTACATATTTAGTAACCACTAGTATTCATTGATGTTGTTAAGAAAGTACCATAATTGCCTCTTTATTCTTAAGCCAACAATCCATTTTTGCATCTCCTTAAACTAATGGAATGTAGAAAAATTAGATGGAAGCTCGGTGAAGGCCACTTGATATTTTTGTTTAAATTAATCATATGTCATAGATTTCAATTAATATAATGGTGTTCCATTGGTGATCAAGGAATCATTATTCTCTTGGAAAATTACTTTCAATATATAATCAATATGTATAAATTCATTTATGATGATATGCAAATTTGAAAGACCCACACTAAGCTCTCACCGATATTCTCTCACGAGAACAACTAACATATGACTATTTTGTGTGTTTAACCTTTAATCGATGTTACATAGACACGCGAAAATTATTTTGTGTACACTTAAAAGTCAAGTGTGTTTAAGCTTTAACCGATGTTACATAGACATGTGAAAATTCTTTTGTGTACACTTAGAAGTCAACTATGACAATGCTTAACTATCTGTAAAATAATTCAGATATATTATTCTTGGACCTCCTTCAATGGACCCTTTATTTATTGTCAATGAACCATCCAACACACTTCTCTTATCTTCAAACAAGGTATAGTCCTAATTCATTTCAACTTTCTCTTTGCCCCCACTTTCGATCCATGCTAGTTTATAGATGTTTTAGGCTATGTGTTTGTGTCGATTATGATATATTAGCATTCTACATGGCCTTGGGTGTGTCTTATCTCTCATCACAATTCACTACCATATGTTTCTTTCACGGAACTTATAATTGATTATTTTGGTCTTTTGGCAGTACCATTGGTCATGGATGGTTTCTCCCAGTAAATTTTATAGTTTTCTTTTGTCGCACTTATAATGATTTTTTTGGTCTTTTGGTAGTGTCATTGGTCATAGATGGTTTTTCCCAATAATTTTTTTTAAATATGCAAAATGATAAGATCTATGCATTTGGTTTTTAAAGGTATGGTTCGCTTTGGCATTTGGGGTTTAGTTGAATCACCTTAGACTCAGACACAACACATTATAGTATGTATATTATGTGAGAATAAAAAAAGCAATCAACATGTTGTAGGAGTGATGATATGGAAGGGTCTACTCTTTAGGTTTTATATCATATTTATAAGATAATTAGAAGTATACTTACATACATATAATTATTTGTTTCTTGCCAAATTGATAGTTTTTCATTTTTTATTCTTTTAAGATTTTGTGAATGCAATGTTGGTTTGCGATTGTAGGATGTTTTTAGTAACCACTTAATGACTTTTTTAGTGAATACTTTTTAAATTTTAATTTGGTTTTGAATTAATAGTGTGAGTGATTATGAATATAGTTTGTTTATTTATTTATTTATTAGACATTAATTTTAAGAGATATATTTGATTCTTAAAAGGTTGAAGAAAATAAGTAATATTGAAATAAATATCATTATATGGAGTTAGAATATCTAAACTCTCGTTGAATTATAATTTCTTGATATATCTAACTTGTTGATTATTAAATATATTTTTAATATTATAATCATAAAAAAAACTTATTATAAACTTTAACTAAATTACTAATTTACCAAAAATGAAACACGACCACCTTTCCACTCATACTAAATTTTCAAAGCAAATGCTCAAAGGAGCATGGATGGATGGAGGTGTACATAGTAACTTGGTAGAAGCACAATAAATGCTCAAAGTAGCATGAGGGTCTGATGAAAACTTATCGAAATGTGCTTCTAAAGCAATGTTAGAAAAACTCCGGTCAGAGTTTTTAGTATCATGAATGTGTATGTTTAATTTCTTAGTAGTACGAATAAACTTTTTAAGTAGCTAAATTTTAAGAAACATGAAGGTGTATATAATAATTTGTCAATAGTATATACTTTTATGTAGTATGAACTATATATAATAATTTGTTATGAGCAAACTTTTTCAATAGTATGTGAACATTTATTTGGTAATTTTTTTAAATAGTATGGGAGTGTATATGATAATTTTATTACAATTTATTTGGGAATACATTGTTCGGAAAATGGGCTAATAGTTAAGTTTTTTTACAAGTTTTAGTTTTAAAAATAAAATGTATAAAAAAATTTGAAAGCTAGGAGTTGTTTGGTACTAGTTAATTTGTATTTTTTAATGAAATATTTTATATAAATAAATATGGACGAATAATTTCTCCAAGAAAATATATATTTATTTAGAGAATTATAGATGGTATTTTCTACAAATTAAATGTTACCATTTATAAAATTGTATTATCCAGGTGTATTTTTATTTATTTAGGGAATTATTATTGATATTCTCTACAATTTGGTTGTTATTAATGATGTTGAGGTTAACGGTGCGTGTGGAACCATTAAGAAGAATCCAACTACAAGGAATAATCTAAAGGATTTGTTGAAAAATGTAGCAAGAAATTGTCAATTTGATTTTTCCTTGATTAAATGGATAAAATTTGAATTTCCACATCATAGATAACTTGGATGATGTTAACTTGCGTGACATGGCTTGTTTCAGCCAATTTACTTAGTAAGTTTGAGTTGGAGGAGTTAGATTTTAGTTTTGCATGCGTGATTGCTAATTTGTAGCAATCAAGGTCAATTATCTCACGTCGTTTTTAATTAAACTAGTTCCAACTTTTGGAGGAACTAGTGGAAGGTTAGTTAAGTAGTGGGACTTCAGTAAAACTTGGTGATCATCCAGTTAACTAATCAATCAGCCAAAAGTATCTAGTGCCTGAAGAGAATTTGAGTTACCGATTTAAGGTGGAGATTCCAAGGCAGTGTAACATCAGTCGTAGACTAGTCTTGAGTGTACAGATGTTGCATGTAGTTAGATGATTGTCATAAAGGAATTGTGCAATTCAAATGAGTAAATTTCCTAAATAATAGGGGCTAATTCCTCAAGGAAGAATGTAAGGAAATATGAGCTCAAGCCGAGGAAAATTTTGACTAAGTCTGGGTTAGAGGGCGTCAGTCAACAGAGAGATAGGTTGCGCACTTGCAAGATGAGCAAAGAAATTGTAATACATCTTCATTCAATTGATTAATGCAAGCAAACATTGGGGTTTTTACCAGTTTTATTTCCCAAGATAAAAAATATTTTTTTATGCGTTCTTTCTTCTTGCATGTATGAGATTTTTTGTTCTAAATTTTGATTAACGTCTGCAAGGAAGTGGTGTAGATTTGTGTCTTGTGATTTTGATTAAAACTTAATGAGAAGTTGTAAATATACAACCTAAATTCTATAGGATTCATGACATGCATGCTTTATCTAGGAGGATGGACCATTTTAATGACAAAAATCTACAAGACATGCACCTCTATGGAATGGTCAAAGAAATTAATTTTAATCTTGATTCTTTTGATTTTGTGAGTCTAGTATGTTGGATAACAAATGAAAGTGCTAAGTTTTATAATCTCTCATAAATTGTTAGAGATATTGAACTTAGTTCATTCATAGATACATGGTTGTATGAATATGATCTCTATTGGTGGTGGTTAATACTTTCATTTTTATAAATGCCAATTTTAGTAGAAAGACACATGTTGTGATTATGATTATGAAAACTAAGATTTTATCTCCTTTAGGAATTTTGTTGTTGTGGTGGACAAAATAACTAGTAAAAAGAGTTTGATGTGGTATTTAAATTTTGATGGGATTATAAGGGGAAATATATACACTCTATTATGCATAGAAAGAAAAAACAAGATAAAGGGGTAAGCATACCCAAGTAGAGATTTCAAGTCCCATAATATCTAATGCAAAATTGAGTAGAAAGTTTTGGGATGAAGCACTTGCAACCTTTTGTCACTATGCGTATTAATTACCTTGTCCACTCATGGGTGCCAAGAAGCTAGAGGAATCTTGAAGTGGAAGAAAGATATTTATTTTTCACTTACGATTATTTCTTTGAGAGTCTTATATACATGCAACTAGGGAATTTTTTTTTTAACCAAAATATATAATTTGTGTGTTGATTGGATATATTGGTCCAATGAGCTTCTATATGAGCACATGAGTAGTTATAATTGATATTTCATCTTCAATGAAGAGGGACATGGAGAAATTGAATAGAAAAGAAGTCACTTGATGGAAGACATGTACTATAAATAGTGGAAAAAATAAAATATATCATTAGTAGAGAAGGATAATGCTTAGGAATATACATATTTTTTAGCATACATGATAGCCACATTGAACAAAAATACATGATACACAATCTATTTAGAATCCCACAGCACGATATCCACGAGGGCTTCACTAGGGGAGCAATACCATACCATGTACATTCATATTGGGGGATATATATTGAGGAAAAAATGACATTATATATTAGGCATATAATAGGGGGTAAAGGGTTTTTATATTGGAAGTTATAAAAAATGGAGCTCAAAGTTAATGAAAAAATATAAAGGGATCTTAAAAATGTTAATGTAAAAATGGATACCTACAATATCTAGTGAAAATAGGGGGTTTTTAAATTTGGAAGGTGTATTGTGTTCGTATTGGTAGGGGGTTAAACAATGTTATATTTAGAGGTATTTTGAATAGGTATTCAAGGTATGGGTATTTTTTAATATGCCATGAATTCACGTGCTATGCTAGAGGTTCATTGATAGAAGCCCCCATGACAATATCCAATCCCATTTGAGAATATTGAGCTTGGTTCAACTCTAATACAAAATATAATTGCACATAAGGATCACATAATTTAAATCACAATCATGCTAGTCGAGGAGAACATGCAAGGTTTCCCAAAACATATTAACAATCTAGGATAACCATAAATTTAAGAGTAAATTTGAAAGGCATAGTTATGGTAGTGAATGTTTTCTCCTCCATGCTATTAGTAATCTCACATGATTATAATATGAATCTTTTTCATTCAATATATTCTCCTCAAATCGTAAAAGATTGTTAATGCCCCTACCAACAACTTATTTATTCTCTAAAACGCCTACCTATTTACTGATCATAAAACATGGACTTATCTTATTATTTATAATGTTACTATATTATAAAACCCTAATTCATTTTAAAATGCATCCTACTTTTCAACGCTATACAATTCAAACACATATACTTATAAAGCACAAAACCAAATAGAGAAATTGTTGTCATGATTTTTGCTTCTTTATGAATGTTTATTTCCACAATGATATACTTAGATTACATCATTCTCATGTCCAATAATGGACCATTATAGCCTTATAATACCCATTATTCAAAATGTTGTATCATAAATATGGGGCAAATGGACGAATTTCTTCCAAATATCACTTATGAGATACTTTCTAACACTTCTTGCATTACCGTATTAATATAAAGCGGCCCTTGAAATTTGTTAGCCACCATATTTCTAAACATAATATCTTGATTGTTTTCGTTGCATCAGGGAAGTGTCTTCCCATGACTCTATAATATGCCGCCATCATAAAAATTTTGATTTCTTATAATGGGACACATACTGTCAATATCCCATTTATTCTAATCGTACAAAAGAAACTTACAAGAAGCTCATATATTGTTGTTGTATTGATTGAACTTCTCTTCCATGTTATAGACATTCTGTTTGGTGCTTATTCATTCAAATTTTTTCCAAGGAAAATATTGCATAAAAACCCAAGGGATTCTTCCCTTCATTCGTGGATTTTATCCCCTATAAATCCATTGATGCAGGTTACTTTTCCTCACCTAGGGAGATTTTCCAACAGTTGGAAAAAAATTGAGAAATTCCCAACAACATTGGGTGATGACCAATCAATAAACCCTTGGGTCTTATCCCTTTAGTTTATAGTAAGCATGTTCTCTGTATATCAAATAAGATATCCTTGTGCACAAATTAGACTCACACAAAGAATCTCCCTTCCCCTTCTTTCTCTTACTCATAGTTTTCTACGTAAGACATCTAGTTTAGTTCCATAGGAGCTTTTATTTTATTAAACAAATTCCAAAAATCATTGTTACAATAACATGAGACACAAGATTGGCCCTCCTAAGAAAATCACCATATTCAAAATATATTTGAAAGCTCGATGGTCCAGAAAAAATTGGAAAATCAAACTTTTGTTTTGTACCAGAGGAACCTTGTAACTCGCATGACACATAACTACCAGTGAACCTCTGTGGGTTTACATGCTTTCGCCGTTCATGGAAATTGGACTCACTATAAGGGGTATTTGGACCCGTGTCTTCCTTGTATCAACAATTTTACAAACTTCAAATTAACCATTTGAGTTTCCCCCTAGGGAAAAAATTGGTACTTATTCACATGAAACCAATGCAAAACCTTTTATGATGAATATAATAACCACAACACTTTTTGCTCCACTATGGTGTAAATCTTCTCTATTGGAAATGGTTTTATATTGAAAAAAATGGATGGTACACATCTCTATCATTTTCCTATGATGGGTAAAATCTAATCATAATCCCTAAACATTCCACATGGAAATAAAAATTGTGTTTCAAAATGTGACATGTGGCAAACTGCGATATGGGCCAAAACCATTATATCAAACAATTTTGTTATTTTTTCAATCATATTGCTAAACTTACCATGATGATTATGAACCATTGGTTAAAAACATTAGTAGTCACTAGATTTGTTCTATGGGTGAATGCATGAAGACGTGTCACAATTTTGGGCCAAATGTGGCAATGAAATTTCAAGTTTTTCCTCTTTTATCGAATTGAAGCACACAAAATTCATATCAACATTGTGTGTTTTGCTTTATTGTAAAAATAGAATATGTGGAGAATAGTTTTGTTATCATAATGATAATTTTTGCAAAAACATTAGTGTCGTATAATCTCTCAATTTCCCATTAAATGCAATACTTGTCCTTGCAATTTTTTGCACATCTTAAGAGGTATTCTTGTGTTCTTTAAATCAATTGAAAAACTACGAGTACCCTTTTGAAGAGGAATCGTAAACGAAGATAGTGGTATTTTTTGAAAAAATTTCATTGTGTTTATTTTATTTTATTGAATTTTTATTCATCCCCTTTCAAACTGTCCAAAACAAAATTCAAGTCCTATGTTTAAAAGAAGTTAGATGAAAAATATCATATGAATTTGAAAGTTTCAAACTCATATGAAATTGGATAGAGGATTCTTTCATAAATATAACTTGACAAACTTTGCCACTTAAGGACAAATTCTGCCCTAAATCCGATAGGGTACAAAATGGGGTCGGAGAGAAATCTGTATGGGGTGCTAAAACAATGATATTGAGGACCTTAGGAGCTCGATCGAGCAGTAAAGAAACCCTCTATTAAGCCATATAGGTGGTTAACGAGTGGCTCGATCAAGACAATAGCTCGATCAAGCCATTAAAAGGCTACCTACCACCAATCGCCTACCAAATTTTATTAATGTTATTTATGCAAAATACTATGTATTAAGGGCTAGATTGAGCATTTGTTGTTAGCCCAAAACAAATAAAATAGTATAAACTTGAATGTAAAAAAATAAAAACAAACATTCATTCATATAGAAATATGATAGCATGAAATTTACACAAGGATTAACAACAAACATGGGAAATTTGAGATTTGGATCTAGAAAAGGAAAGAAATTTCCATCCACGAAAGAAATGCGAGCAAAAAATAGAGAAGATATGAGAAAAACATATCAGGCATTGAGAGAACAAGATCATGCAATTCAACAAATTCATGCAAATACATGTAATTCAAATTGTCTCACTTGTCATATTACTTGCTCCATATTGTATACATTAGGAAATATGATTGAAAACCAGAAACAAATGGAGAATGAAACAATAAAACTAAGATAAAAAAAGCATTGAAAGTAACACCATGTAGCTAAAAATAGAGATGTAACAACAACGAAAAAAACCCCTTGAAACCATGAAAATGATTTAAAACCACTTGAAACCATGAAAATTATTGAAAACCACTTGAAACCATGCAAATTATTTGAAACTACTTGGAACCATGGTTTATTGGAATTTTCTGAAACCACTTGAATTCATGCAAATTATGAACCACCTTCGAATTGTAATGGTGTAGGATAACCCACAAAAACTAAGGATGCTATTTAATGAAATAAAAACATTGTAACATAATTTCCATATATTAATTACATGACACACAATTCATGGAATTTTTTTGACAAGAGGGATTAGCAAAAATGGTTGTCACATAGGTGCTACAAAACCTATAATCATTAGTCTTATTAATGTTTCATATACTTGTAGGAGCTAAAAGACATAAAATGTGTCAAGATCTAGAAGGAGAAAAATTGTCCCACCTTCCAATGTGCATGTTGAGAAGACAATGTTTGTTAAACATATATTAAAACATTAAATTTTCATAATAGTAATCATCATATATAACATCTAATGGTTCCTTGAATACTAAGTGATGATCCCTACCTTGAACATAAACTTATAAAAATGATGATAACAATGTATATGCATTGCTGATAAGACCTTGAAGCACGTTCCTTGATCTCTAAATCCACTGAAACCTCTATCTCTTGATTTGTTTTGTTTCCTTATTAAAAATTTATTTGGCTTTCTCATACTTATCATCCCACATATCTTTTAGTTTTTATATGGAATTGTGAAATTCTTTGTAGCTATGATAAGTTCTTCCTTTAAGAAAGTTATTCTTACTATTGTTTTATGATAATTTTAGATACACATTTTGAAACGCTAAATGATATGGTGCTTCTAATGAAGAAATTTTTTTATAACTAATTTGATTTTGTATAGTAGGCTTTCAAATATTAAAATACTTAAAAAATAGTTGAATAAGTTCCTTATTGTATTATGGAGTCTGTATTTATGTACTATATACATTTTTTGTCACAAATTATCTTATAGTTGATTAAATTATCTTATCTCAGAATAACATGAGACATATGCTTGGCCTTCCTAAGAAGATCACCATATTAAAAATATACTTCAAAGCTTGATGGTCCACAAAAAAGTGGAAAATGAAACTTTTTTTTTTGTACAAGAGGAATCAAATAGCCCACCTAACACATAACTACTAGTAAACCTCTAGGGGTTTACGTTTTGTCGTCCTTCACGTAAAATGGGCTCACTATAGGGGGTATTTGAATATCGGTCTTCCTTGTATCAAAAATTTCATGGACTTCAAATTAACCATTTGAATCTCCCCATAGGGAAAAGAATGGTACTTATTCACATGAAAGCAATGGAAAACATTTTATGATGCATAAAATAGACACAACACTTCTTGCTCCACTATGGTGTAACTCTTCTGTATTGGAAATGGTTTTCTATTCAAAAAAATGGATAGTACACATCCCTATCCTTTGCATATGATAGGTCAACTCTAATCTCAATCCCTAAATATTCCACATGGAAATAAAAATTGTGTTTCAAAATATGACATGTGGCAAATTGCCATATGGGCCAAAACCATTGTATCAAACACTTGTTTTATTTTTTTAATAACTCTGCTAAACTTACCATGATGATTATGAACCATTGGTTCAAAACATTAGGATTCTCTAGATTTGGTCTATGGGTGAATGCATGAAGATGGATTACAATTTTGAGCCAAATGTGGCGATGAAATTTCAAGTTTTTCTTGTTTTATCGAATTGAAGCACTCAAAATTCATATAATAATTGTGAATTATGTTTTCTAGTAAAAAGAAAATATGTGGATAATTGGTTTTTTGTCCTAATGATATCTTTTGCAAAAAAAATTAGTGTCCTATAATCTCTCAGTTTTCCATTAAATGCTACACTTGTCTTTGCAAATATGCACACATCTGATATATATATATATATATATATATATATATATATATATATATATATATATATATATATATATATATATATATATATATATATATATCTTAGCATGGTCTGCATGGAGAGAAATAAGCTTTTAATATTATATTTTTTTTATTATTTTTGAAGTTGGCGAAGTAATATTTCAATTGCATTTTGGAGACACATGTGTTCGTGTAATATTTCTTCAAATCTTTAAATAAATTTAAAAACTAATAGTACCCTTTTGAAGAGGACTCGTAAACAGAGGTAGTGGTATTTTTTATATTTTTTTCATTTTGTGTATTTTCTATTATTGAATTTTTTTTCATCCCATTTCAATTTGTCCAAAAAATTTCAAGCATCATGTTTAAAAGAAATTAGATGAAAAATATCATATGAATTCGAAAGTGTAAAACTCATATGTAATTGGATAGAGGATTTTTTCATAAATACAACATGATAAACTCTACCACTTAAGGACAAATTCTTCCTTAAATCCGCAGGAAATTCAAGAAAATCATGCAAATACATGTAATTCAAATTGTCTCACTTCTCATATTACTTTATCCATATTCTATGCATTAGGAAATATTATTGAAAACCATAAACAATTGGAGAATGTAATAATAAAACTAAGATAAAATAAGAATTCAAAGTGATGCCATGTAGTTAAAAATAGAGATGTAACAACAGTTAAACAAAACCACTTTAAACCATGAAAATTATTGAAAACCATTTGAAACCATACAAATTATTTAAAACCACTTGAAACTATGTGAATTATTTAAAACTGCTGCGAACCATGGTTTAATGGAATTTTCTGAAACCACTTGAATTCATGGAAATTATGAACCACCTTCGAATTGTAATGGTTTAGGATAACACACAAAAACTAAGGATGTCATTTAATGGAAGAAAAACATTGTAACATAATTTCCATATATTATTGACATGACTTACAAGTCGCGAAATTGTTTTTACAAGAGGGATTAGCAAAAATGGTTGTCACATAGGTGCTACAAAACCTGTAAACATTATTTTGATTAATGTTTGATATCCTTGTAGGAGTTAAAAGAGAGAAAATGTGTCAAGATCTAGAAGGAGAAAAAATATCCCACCTTCCAATGTGCATGTTGAGAAGACATTATTTGTTAAACATAGATAAAAACATTATTTTTTTATAACATTCATCATCATATATAACATCTAATGCTTCCTTGAATCCTAAGTGATGATCCCTACCTTGAACTTGAACTTGTAACAATGATGATAACAATGTATATTCATTGTTGATTAGACCTTGAAGCATATTCCTTGCTCTCTAAATCCACTAGAACATCTATCTCTTGATTCCTTTGTGTTTCATTATCAACGTTTTCGTTGGTTTTCTCATACTTCTCATCCCACATTTCTTCCACTTTTTATATGGAATTGTGAAATTCTCTATAGTTATGATAAGTTCTTCCTTTAATAAAGTTATTCTTACTATTGTTTTATGTCAATTTTAGTTACACATTTTTAAACACTAAACAATATGGTTCTTCTAGTGAAGAAAAACTTTTCTAACTAAATTGATTTTGTATAGTAGGATTTCAAATATTAAAATACTTAAAAACTAGTTGAATAGGTTCCTGATTGTCTCACGGAGTGTGTATTTATGTACTGTGTGGTTTTTTTGTCAAAATTGATCTTATAGTTGATTAAATTTGTATAAATTTAGAGATATATTTTTTGGTTTCTCTCATGAAATAAACTCGGGCCTTCAATTTGGTAATCACTAGCTTAATGTTTCAAGAGTCTCTCATTCTCTCAAATTCAAAAGATTCACCATATCATTAGATTATAAGTAATAATTTCCTTTGAAATATGTATTTAGACTTCCTTTATAAGAATTTAAACTTAATTTCTACTAGCATTTTGTTCAAAAACCTTGGAAATTATATATCTTCTTCATCAATTTTACTAGATCTTCATCATCTTCTCATTTTTGAGACACTCTCTTTGGTTTCTTTGGTAAACTCTCCAAATATTCTGATTTTATTCCTAACACTTATTCTTTTTTAATCACTTAAATCTAGCTCATTCACTTTCACAATCGCCTTTACTTGACATTGGATTTAAATAGTTGAAATGTTTGGTAAATGAGATATATGAACAAAAATATAATAGCATCCTTGTTACAATAGGGATCACTTTTAGTTTGGGATTTATATAATCTTTTTAATAAATGGAAAATTGTTGTTAAGTTTGGAAAAGGTCTTGAAATGCTTCACTTTTTAAATCTTATTTATTGTGAAACCAAAAAAGAGCTTGAAACCTATATTCACTAGTAAAATTTTAGGGTTATATGTAACAATAGACCACCTTTATCACACACCCTTCAATCGTATACCTAAATGGTTTCAACATTTTTGATTTATTAAACATGTGTTGGGAGGAGAGTGTAGAGAGATTATAGATTATGGCGCTAGATTACTTGGGAAATAGGTATATATTGACAATTCACTCTCTAATTTCCCTAATTTTATTGTTAACACCTATTCTTTTTGAATTAATTTTATCTTTCCTTGTTAATTTAAAGGTTTGGTGAATTAGATGTATGAAAAACAATATAACACCATCTGTGTTGTAGAGATGACTTTTAAAAATAATGATCAGTAGGAAAGAAATAATTAACGATGTCTTCATCAATGACTTAGGGAATACTGAACAATAAGCCAATGAAAGCTAACAATTTCTTAGAATTTGAAATTACAAAATTTCAAATGAAACTCTTATAATATAAGAATCCATTTTTAGTACATGCCCCTAATGATCTTATGACCAAGAATGTGCTCCATGGGGTTGGAATCTACAATGACTATGTTTTTTTGCAAGAGTATGTAATGCCATAATTTTTGGAAAGCATGAAAAACTACTAATGTGAACTTCTTAACTTGTGAATAACAAAGTTTGGGTCCAACAAGATCTTTTATAATATAATTGATCATGTGTTCCTTTTGCATATCATCTTATTTACCAATCATCATAATCTATGGTGGATTTAGATGCCGCGAGATAGAATATAATATCTTAAATGTAATGACAAAGGCGTAATGGAAGTGTTGACATCAAAGAATTATTTAAGACAAAAAAATATCTATGTGCTTGGTTATCTCATATGAAATGCATAACCTTCATCAATATGTGCTTGAATCCCTCCATTGTCTGATCATAGTTGGGGATGAATCTATGGAATATTTTTTCCCTCACTTAGAAACTTTGAAGTTGGAGACCGAGAAGGAGGAAGTTTAAGAATAACCTCAACCTTTAAGGGATCTACAAGAGTCCCATACTTGGACACAATAAAACCAAGTAAAATCATAGACACCACACAAAAAATACACCTATGTGGGTTCAAACAAATGTTATATAATCAACATTAAGTAAAAATTTCTTGAATATGGATAGGATGATCCTCACACAATTGAGATCAAGTAGCAAGAGCATCAAGAAACGCCTCTATTGTCGATTTGATGTCATAGGAAAGAATACAACGTGGCTTGCTAGAAGTTGTCCCTAACATTTTTAAGACCAAATGACAAATTCTTATAAGCAAATGTATCCCAACGACAAACAAAATTCATTTTGTGTCCATCCTCTTATTAGATTTCTATTTGATTATGGCAAAATATGTCATTCCTACAGGAGAGAAATAACCATCAATGCATTCATCAATTATCTAGTTAGTGGATGGGGTTGGATAATTATGTTTTGGATATGCTTTGTTCAAATCTATTATAATCAACACAAGCACAAATATTGCCCTATTTTTAGGTGACTAAAATGAGATTACATACTCATTCCATCAAGGAAACTAAATAAATGAAACCAACCTCAAGCAATTTCCTAACTTCTTCCTTAATGGTGGCTTCCTTGTGAGGGTTGATTGGCTGAAACTTCTACTAAATAGGTTTTGGCATTGTCATACACCTTTATCTCATGTTCTACAATTTGAGGGTCAATGCTCGATATTGCGTTGTATGACCAAGAAACTACATCATGAAATTCAGTAAATAGGCCAGTGTATAGTTCAATTTCTGAAGGAAAATAGTCTACATCTATTAGAATGTTTTGCAAGACATTTGGCTTTTTGGAAATGTTGATGGATATTGTCTTTCATATGTTTTCCAAATTCATCTAAAAATAAATGTCATGTAACCTAATGATGGGATTCTTGCCACTCGACATTGCTAAAGGAAACAATGGTCTTAAATTTGTCATCGATGTGTTCCAAGCAAGAGGAACTGAAGATGATAGATAGTGGAGCTCAACCCAAGGATGTTCCTAAATCAACATGGCCTCTAAGATGGCCTCATTATAAGGCATCATAATATCAAGGAGGTCACAGGATGTGAACAACCAACAATGCTGGAAGGTAAAGAGTATTGTTTAAGCTCCACATCCTATGGAGAATTCAATCATAATTAGCTAATGACAACTAGGTCATTTGGTAGACAACCTTGATCATTGTGAGTGTCATCTGTGTTTTACCAGGATCAACCTCTAATGAAGAGGGCAGCACCCAAAGATTGTAAGCCTCAAGAGATTTATTTCTGATAGAAAATATCATGTTAATAAGTTTGATAATGTGAACGATATTTAGTGGAGAGAGAGGGAACATGCTTATTAGCTAAGAATATTTAAACAACCCTATCCCAAAACTCTCATAATGTTGATAAGAGAGACTCACAATGGTACAACTGGTACAACTGTACCAACATAGGTCCTTGTACCCGATATCTAGAAAACAAGTTGGTTGATAGTCACCACATTTACTTTGTAAATCAAAAGCCTAGAATGTGGTATTAGATGGCACAATTATTGGAAAACCCATAAGCCGACGTGGACATTACACAAGTAGAAGTGCCTTCATCCACAAGCGTTCAATGAATCATTAATTTAATTTGGAAAGTAATCCGTTGGAAAAGCCTCCACTACTTGCATAATGCACATCCACTAATATAAATGAGAAATGCCAGATCAAAGAAAGGCGGCCATCAATCGCTATTTGATGTGCAATGTAAACTGCTCTGCTTCTGAATTTCATTAAAAAGGAGCCCCCCCTATGTCTTTTTATTCATTTCGCTTCTCGTTGCCACGCAGATGTTCCCACGTCTCCGCCCTCTAAGTCTCCATCTGCAGTGCGTTGGTTTTACGCTCCCTATTTATATTCGCAAAGAGGAATAGCCCTCGACTTTTCCGACATTTTCCGGCGTTTCTACTCAGTTCCTTTTCACTAGAATTCGTTGCGCAGTCACTATTTTGGATAAGTAGCAACGTTTGTTTTAGTGTCGGAACCTTTTTCTTTTATTGGTACACGACTATATGACGCTATGAACTCTCAAATGCAAATATATAAATACTACTATTTTGATTGTGTTTTTAATGCATGCTTGTGAAATGAATATACGTGTTTGCCATATAGTTTATAGTTTATCATAAATATTTAAATATATTATATTTATTATATAACAAAATAAATTTTATTATTTTAAAATTTGTTAGAGATTTCCTTTGTCTCTTTTCAGTATTGTTTTTCAGTGGAATTGATGACATATTCAATTTTTTTTTATCTGGAAACGTTTTAATGTGTAAACATTTTTTTTATGATACACGAGGATTATGAGGCCATCGACTGTCGAAGGAAAATATAGAAATGTTCACCATTTAAATGTTGAGGCCATCGACTCTCGAAGGAGAATATAGAAATGTTCACCATTTAAATGTTTTTTAATATCCATGGATGTGAAATGACTATACATGTTTTCCATAATTAAATATTTAAATATTTATATTTAATATATTAAAAACTATTTTATTATTTTATATACATATTTAAATATGTTATATTTAATATATTAAAAATAAATTTATTATTATTTTTATATATATATACAAAACCTTAAAAATAATGCAGGGAGAAAAATTAAAAGATAAATACGTATGTGGTCTTCTACAACCGATATCTTGTATCCCTTGATTCCAGTGGGCTCTCCAAAAGAAACCCATTGGTCACCAATGGCACTGCCGGGAGAACTGAACCAATTACAAGTGACACGAAGAAACCTAGTACAGTGCATTATGATTAGAGGTAGACACACCCAATGCCACGCAGAATGTTAATTAATATCATGATTGAAGCAAATGCATAGCCTAAACCATTTGTCCAGTAAATTTTTTTTATATATAACATTTGTTAATTTGCATAATGATCATCACATTTCATGGCTACACATGCATGCTTATATCACAACTATATAAACTAAAATTTTATTTCAGTCTCTGATAACTACATGTTATCTTAATATCCTTGCATGGCCAATATGATCCACAATCCACCAATCAACATGGGAATTCCTAACTGCACCATTACCCAAACAAACGAGTATTGCAGATGAATTTGTGGAATGCTATGAATTGTTCATGATGCTAGCAACTTCGTCTGTAGATTCCGCAGAGGCTATTCCAAGAGTTCTCTCGCTGCATTTTCAGCTGGCGGTAGAAATCT
Organism: Pinus tabuliformis; assembly: GCA_031772625.1. NCBI lineage: Eukaryota > Viridiplantae > Streptophyta > Pinopsida > Pinales > Pinaceae > Pinus > Pinus tabuliformis. The sequence goes on from CM062813.1 coordinate 226,703,231, forward strand.
CGTATGAATGATTCAGCCTTCACGTACAGTTCCTCGGCGCTCAATGGCAACCCCTCTTCCTCGACATGCAATTTATTACTCTCTTCATCACCTTCCACCATTACGACTTCATCATTAAGGTGCGCTTCATTTCCCATATCAGTGGAAATCTCAAACACAACCAATTGAGGAGGAGAAGATGTTTTGGGCGACGCCAGAGTGCAGGATCCAGTAATTGTCATCTCCCTGCTCTCGGGAGACTCTTTGGAAAGACTGGAAACCTTTGTCGTAGATCTTCTCAATAATGATTTCTTCGGATATAAAGCAGCAGCCGGGGTCAAAATGGCCTTCAAATCTTTGAAGCTTCTGCTTCTGCGTTCAACTACGAGCGCAGCAGCTGGTTTTTGAAGTTCAACGGGAGATTCAACCGGGCTGAAATTGTTACCTACTGAATCAGCTAAGTTAGGCTGACCAATAATATTGTTGTGATTGCCATCAGCATCAGGTTTATTCTCAGTAACCTCAGTTTCGGCACTGATTATGCCGGAATGATGAGATCGATAGTCGTTGGGTGTTGGGGGAGCTCGGGATATGAAAGCAAGAGTGACAAGAACAATGTTGAGAAGAACGTACCAGCATGGAACAGTGATCCAGGTGGACACAGAATTCCAAAGCCCGGGAGCAACAACCAGCAAAACAAATTCTGCCGTGGAATGGACGCTACGGGGGGCTGCGAGAAGCAAAGCGATGGGTATGGTGAATATAATGACCACTCCAGTCATAAGCACCAACCTCACACTCCATTTTACAGAGGAATTTTTCCCCAGCTCTGCCTGTGTCATAAGAAATTCACCTCCCTCACCAGTCATATTCTCAACAGAAATCTGATCAACTTATAACACAGTTCTCTAAACACTAGTAATCTCAAATCTAAATACTCCAAAAGGTTAATACCGATGGATTAAACCATTACGTATAATTTCGGGGAAAAACACGATACATATGTTCCGTAGTTGGTCGAGTCTGGAAAGACTAGTGCAGAGAAATCACTAAAACTGAAACACCCGCAAGGAAGGCAGAGGGACAACTATGATGAGTGCTGTAACTACCGAGAAGAGAAAGGGCAATTTAAATGGATTCGAGGGAGAGGAGGCAGGGAAATGATGATTTAAAAGGAAAGAAAAGTGTCCCAAAAAAACGAAGATCATGTGTCAAATTTAGGGATATCGTACAGTGGCGGCCAGCAGTACAGCTCATTTCTTACCATTTCGCAATTTTTCCTAGGCAAGATACATCGCATGTAAAACTTGTAACACGAAGTTTCAACGAATTTAGATAGATGTCTGAGCTCATGTAATGAAATCTCAGATCTTATCATCTGTCGTCGGTGCTTTAAACAATAGGTGGTCACATGCTCTTGGTTGGAGCTCACTTTTACTCAGCCATCAGTAATTCATTTATAAAAAATGCTTATGGGGTTATTTGGATTTGAGTGGTTGGAGTAAAATTTGCATTTTCATTTATCCGGATACAATTCCAAAGGATTGTTTTTTTTTGTTTTTTTGTTTTTTTGTTTTGGTGTAAATGTGATAAGGTTTTTAGTTGTGATAAGGTTTAAAGAGTAGGTACTTTCATTTGTGTTAGGTTTTTTAACTTTTTTGAGGTATAAGTTGTGGATATATTTAGTTTGTAGGATGTTGGGTATATTTTTGGTGTTATAGTAACATCTATAAAATTTGATCAGAAGCATTGCCCATATTACTCTAATGTGTTATCAATTCATTATAGTTAAAAAGAAATGGAGGAAACTCCAATAATAAGGCGACTATGATATAAGTCATATTTTTGAGGACATGAGTGGAAGACTATCTTATTTACCTTATTCACTACTAATTTTGAGGAGAGGGTTCATGTTTACTTTATACAAATTGGATCATTATATTATTTGTATTTCATTTTGATTCTTTTAGAATCTAAAAATTAGAGGGATTAGTTTGCAGGGTCAATTTTTCCTAAGGGTCTTACTTTGGAGAGTTGGCATATGAAACATTCCAAAGGAATTTTGAGGTCTTAAACAAAGTGTTTTGGTGTGTGAAAATTCTAGCGTGCACCTAACCCCCTATCATTGTTTTAAACTCGAGGAATTCATTTGCAAGGTCATTTTTTCCCAAGGGCCTTACTTTAAAGAATCGGGGTCTAAAACATTCAAAAGAAATTTTGAGGTCTTAAACCAAGAGTTTTTGGGTGTGAAAACTCTCGCTTCCACCTGACCCCCTATCGTTGTTTTAAACTCAAAATCCTTTCCAACAATGTGAGAATCATGTCAAACATATTTTGTATGCAAAATTTATGCCTCTACAAGTTAACTTATTGTCATTGATGACCATGGTATGAGTGTATGCCACACGAACCTCATTAATCATGCATATGCAAATACCCACATGTGGACATTAAAGAATACTATAAAGGGTTCAAAATTATAAATCTAGTTAAGAAAGTCAAATCTTACCTCTAGTTGGCTATTGAGATATGTTATATTATAGGTCATTACGAGGAGTAGGGGTTCCATTCAATGTTATTGTGTTTTGTTCGATAATTGAGGAGAGAAGCTCTGAGTCAAAAGTAAGGGAGTAAAACAGACGGGGTTATGCCATAAAGGTTAAAGGCCCCAGGTAACTCCAAAGAGAATATAACTTCTTTGTACTTTCTTAAATCTGTTATTGATTTATTATAGTTAAAAGGTAATGGAGCAAACTCCAGTAATAAGGTGACTAAGATATAAGCCAATATTTTGTGGGCATGAGTGGAGGGTTATCTTATTTACCTTGCTCACTATTAATTTGGAGGAGAGGGTTCTTGTTTATGTGATACAAATTGGATCATTACATTATTTGTCATTTATTTTGATTTGTTTAGAGACTAAAAATTAGAGGAATTAGAAGGGTTCTACTTTGGAAAATTGGCATTTGAAACATTCCAAAGGAATTTTGAGGTCCTAAACACAATTTTTTTGGGTGTGAAAACTCTCTCTTGCACCTGACCACCTATCATTCCTTTAAACTCGAGGAATTAGTTTGCAAGGTAATTCTTTTCCCAAGGGTCCGACTTTGGAGAATTGGGGGCTTAAAACATTGCAAAGGAATTTTGAGGTCTTAAACAAAGATTTTTTGCATGTGAAAAAACTCGCTTGCACCTGACCACCTATCGTTCTTTTAAATTCAAAACCCTTTCCAACAGTGCGAGAATCATGTCAAACAAAGTTTGTATGCCAAATTTATGCCTTCCGAAGTTATCTTATTATGATTGATGACCATGTGGACATTAAATAATACTATAAAGGGTTCAAAATTATAACTCTAGTTAAGAAAGTCAAACCTTACCTCTAGTTGGTTGTTGAGTTATGTTATATATTAGGTCATTAGGAGTAGAGGTTTCATTCCCACATGTGGACATTAAAGAATAATATAAAGGGTTCAAAATTATAATTCTAGTTAAGAAAGTCAAACCTTACCTCTAGTTGGTTGTTGAGTTATGTTATATATTAGGTCATTAGGAGGAGTAGAGGTTTCATTCAATGTTATTGAATTTTATTCCATAGTTAAGGAGAGAAATTTAGAATAAAAAGTAAGAGAGAAAAACAAATGGGTTTAGAATTTTGTAATACACATACAAACCAAAAATCCCAAATAACACTATAAAGAATATCATTCTTTTGTTCTTGAACATTTTCCCTACTAAAAAAACATCAAATCTTCCACTAAATTTTTTTTCGTAAAAGTTTCCCAAAACAAACCATTAAATTTATTGTAAAAAGTGTTTGCATTTCTCTTTATTTTTTGTAGATCACATTTTAATTTAATAAATTAAAATAAATGTAAAATATAAATAAATTAACCATAAAAATGAACTATTTCAATAAAACATCACATCAACTCATTACATATCATTATTACCATGTAAAGAGCTAACTTTGGAGATTCATCTTGTTTACGTTGTTAAGTCCTATTAAGTTAACCTTTTTTGTGTTTTGGTTGTCCAATGTCCTTTAGTGACCAGGAAAAATTGACCATAAAACCTTTAGTGAGCGTCGCACAACCGATTAGGCATTAAGAACCCTATCATGAAATTCCTTTTCAAAGTTCTTTGAAAATTTCTTCTCACGTTATTCTCTTAAACTAGTGTTGGGTGACCTGTAGATTGTAAGGGTTAGTTGAGTGTCGGTGGTATACGTTGACATGCAACAATGTATATAAACACTATATTGCATACTTGAGTGTCGGTGGTGTACGTTGACATGCAACAACCTATATAAACACTTTATATTGCATAATATTATTCTTCCAACTTTTAGTAGATACGGGATTCTCATATATTGCAACGATTGATCAAGCCATTTTCACGAGCATTAAACTTTATATTATATAATATTATTCTTCCAACTTTTAGTAGATACGCGATTCTCATATATTACAACGATTGATCAAGCCATCACCACGAGCATAAACTATAAAGTTATAGATAATATCCACTTTCTTTATTGTATAATGAAAGCTACTTTAATTCTATATAAACTATAAAGTTATAGATAATACTTGCACCCAGTGGTTGCGAGTAGTTAAAGTAAGAGTTGAGAAGATAGACCTGTGAAGAGGCCTATGCCCATAAAAGTAAGATAAGTCCACGATAAATCCATCGATATAAAAAGTATAAGTCCTCGTTCCATTTAATGAGTGGTGTGTATAGATATATATAATTAGTGTGTATAGATATATATAATTAGTTAAATAAATAAATAATATTGATAAAGATCATTAAATAATATATATAATTTCTCATATATATAAAATATAATTGAATATTTTTTTAAGTCAAAATTTAGGTTTTCTAACATGGAAATTTAACTGTGTTAAATATTTTTAAGCGTGTCAAAGAATATGGCTTAGTATTGTTAAATAAGTATTAAAGTAACGAAAAAATGGAAAATTGGAGAGTTTTTAGAAGCACACTAATTTGTACAAATAGGTTTATTAGGGATGCCATACATGAATGTGGGAAAGCATCTTTTAGATTTGGATGCAAGTATAGAAGAAAATTGAACGGATAAGAACCAAATGGAATGTCTACAACATATAAGAGAAGTTTAATTAATAGAACATTAAGATTCTAGCTTCTTGTATGTGTCTTATGTTATATTAGAATAATTAGAATATTGTCAATATATATCCATCTATAGAACATTAAAAATTTAATGATAGAAGCATACTATGGAGTCATGGAAGAACACTTTTCTTAAAAAAAAAAAAGATTTTATGTTTGTGAATATGGTGGCTAATAAATTTCAAAGAACATTTCACATTCAAGAGTGAGACGTGCTAGAAAATATCTTACAAGGTGATAGGAGGGAGATTCTCATCCATTTACCCCATCTTGGATATGGAACCTTTTAAGCAATGGGGACTATAATGCTACAATGGTCCAATATTGACTATAAGAAAGATGTAACATCCATAATAGAGCAACAATAGTGATATCAATTTTTCTATTTAAATTCACAATTTATAGTTTTATATGTTTTACTTATATCACATTGAAAAGTAGGGTGAATTTTATAATGAATTTTATTAAGGATTTGATAAAAAAATGCAACATTACAAATCATAAGATAAGTTCATATTATGTGAGGTGGATAAGTAGGAAGCTGAGTGAATGGGTAAGGTATCGGTAGAGGAATTAACATATGTTTAACATTTGTGGAGAAGATACTAAATGAATAAAGATTCATGTTATAATCCTATTCATTTATTGAATAGCACGGAAGAGATAATATTCACTATAATAGCCATATATTTCAAGTTGACTACTAGCTTTATGGCCTATTTTAAACTATTGAGAAGTTGTGGGTAACCCTACATGTTCTCCTCCACTGGCATGACTGTGATTTGAATTTTTGTTCCTTTAATGCAATTGCATTTTTGTATTAGAGTTGCACCAAAGTCTAGTTTATACAATAGGAATGGATTTTGTATTATGGGCTTCTAAATAAACACTGTATTAATCCTTATTTGTTTACAATGACTGTCATCTATGCTTAAAAATATGAATGTTCCTAAGAATACTTCTTCTCACCCAATGAAAACAATTGATTCTCTAACACTATTTGTATCACTTGATATTTCATCAAGTTGCTCCTTTTTTAATTCAAATTCTCCATATTCCTCTTCTTTAAAGATGAAATCACAATTATAAGATTTGCATCCTAATCTATAATCCATGCATTGTATAACTTGATTCTAGCCTAGCTTTCTAAATATGTAATCATCACCAAACTTTTGTTTCTTTTAATCCTAATTTTTTTTAATCCTACTTTTTCTTCTCCTCCCTAGGTATGTGGATATCATCCTTGCAAACAAATAATCTCAAGTGAGAAATTAATTTCTTCTCCCATCTCAAGTTTCCTCTACTGCCTTGTCACCGATGGGTGAACTAGGTAACAAATTCACCATTTGACACAAGGTTGCAAGCATTCCATTGCAAAATTCTTTATCAATTTTGCATTAGATATCATGGGCCTTGAATTCTCCACTTGGATTTGATTTCCCATTTATGTTTATTTATCTTTCTGTGGATAATATGTTATAACATTTTCCTTATAATCTAGCTCTATTGAACAACATACCAAACACTTTTTACCAAATTTCTCTATCGCCATAACAAAAAAGTTCCTAAAGATTGTAAATATCGTAGTTTTCATAATCATAATCACAATCCATGTCTCTCTACTAAAACTGCCATTTCTAAAAGTGGTAGGGTATTAAGCATGAACAATGGATTTGGAATCTAGACGCTCATAAATATATGAATGTACTAAATTTGATATCTATAGCACTTTCCCCAAGGTTAAAGAAATGTTAACATGTGGGTGCAAGGTAATGATGGGCTCTCATGACGAATTAGTCGAATTCAAACCAAGAAAAACAACAATATCTTAAATAGGAGGGATGATTAGAGGTACTTGCAGTCTAAATTCGAAAATTGTCTAAATAGATGAAATGTAGGAAAATGAATTAACTTTCTAGAGATATAATTTTCATTTATAAAAAATATGTCTATGTTAATATTCAGTTTTCATAGCACTAGTATGTTATTTTTTATACAAAATATAACAAATATGTTTATGTTATTTGAAGATTTGAGGATCTAAATAATGGATGTTGCTATTAAATATTGTAGACAATAAATTATTCTTATGCACAACTATTGTGTGTGTGTGTGTGTGTGAAAGTCATTATATCCTTGAAACTACAAGGAATTATGTTAGTGCAACCTACAAGGGTCTTAACATTATCAAACAACCCATTTTTCTAGATTGCAAGTCTCATGTCCTCTAGTGCACCATACTAGTTTTTTTCCCAAACAATTAAAGCCAAAAAAAGGAAATAAATGAGGGATGTAACTTAATGTTTTGATACATCCTATGAGAAAAATGTATTAAAAATATTAAACACCATTTTTTAAATTATATATTTAAAATATGCATGGATGAATCTATACGTGTCTATAGTTTCATGGATAATGAATTTGTCTAGCATATAGAAAAATATTGTCAAAATAGAGAGATATATATGTTTTCTTAAAAGTTGATTCTTTAACATATTTCTAGCCCAAATTGTGACACCTCTTTCATTATCCAAAATTTTCACTGTAAATAAGAACATGTAATGCTAGGGTGTCAAAATTGATTCTATGACGTCAAACTCTATTATATGATGTAATGTATAATTGTGCAATTACATTTTCACATTAAATTAAAAAAACAAGAAGAGTTCATAGATCAACCACTATGAGCTCTAAATGCCTCTAAATAATAACTTAATAATGTGTAAAACAAATAATAATGATTATAGACACTTAGTACAAGGATAAAATTATTCAGTTAAGTCATGAAAATTTGGACAAAATGGAGGCTCAACACTCCCCCACACCGACGTTCTTGCATGTCCTCATGCAAGCCAAACAATAAGATTATAAAAGCATGGAAGAAGGAGGGGGGGGGGATGTTTAAAGATCATACTATGCTTCCCTATAAAAAAGTCAGCAAGAAATCTCAGAAAGGAAATATGAAGATATCATGGTATGCCATCATTTTTAAAGAATTCATTAAGTCTACAACATTGCTATTACAATGCTAACTAAAACCATTTTACAACGCTTATCAAAGTATCGAGTGCAGGAATGATAAAATTCCAACAATATCAAGTACAAGAAACCAATGATTTGTACCATACATTATGGAAAAAGAGTATTGCACCTTTATGATAGACATCACATACCTGTTGTCCTGTTTCAAATGAATTCCCTGCTTGTCATAGATTTCAGAGCTCTTATTTCTATCGAGAGTCTTATTAACAATCATGATAAAAAAATCAAATCTTTGTTGAAAAGGTGCAATTTCAAGAAAATTACCATAAGATTCCTACACCTAATACAACAATCATGTACCTAGGTCACATAGTGCTTATTTAGAGGCAAATACAATCAATAGACATTGTTTTCCATCAAGACCTAGTGAGTAATATCGTTGAGCAATTCATCAATTTAAATACCATAAAAGCTAAGTGAGTTATGATACCAGAAAAGGGAAATAAAAATAGATAGACTAATCAACAAATTGAACACTCTAAATTTTGTTGTCATCCAGATGCAAAAAATGAATTTCTCTTAATTTAGTACAAAGAATTACCTTCACTAAGGGTACCACATCATTAAATATTCCTAATTTTAGAAAGATAGAACTCAAAGAATCATGCTCAAATCATCTTAAAACAATTGTCCAAGAAATAAAATGATGAGTTTTAGGTAAAGAGAAATATAACCAAGTAAGTCATAGTATGAAATTAACTTTAATATCACAGACATGGCCTTACTACTTGCAGGTGTTTGTAGCCTCGACAGGGATGTCTTTTAACGCAACGGAATTCCTGTTTCCCACATAATAGATATAGATTCAGAGTTAGGTTATTTAATTTTAAAAATTAGATGAAGGCCACTGTTCTGGCTTGGTAACTAGCTGATGGCAGTGCCACTCACAAGAAGTAACATGGATGAATACGCCGGCTCGTGAGGAGACCTCCTTTCATCCAACTTTTCGGCTGAAATCCATTACTTTGGCTTAGTGACCAGCACAGTAATGTCATGCATGTTAGGTCTCATGATCGTGGTAGGTCGGCTCATCACGAGACCTCCTATCGTCCCCTAAATCTTTTGAAAATTCTGATTGTAATTAACCTTAAAGGTTACTTAATAAGTGGGAGGCAGATCTACTCCTTAAGATTACGTGATGGCATGAAAAGTTTTTAATGACTAATCATTACTGGCTAGTTCCTTTACCCTAAAAAATTATTAGAAATATCCCAGGTAATGAGTGAAAGATTCTTTAAGTTAATAATTCTAGTGCTCTCATGATTAGCTTATTATGATATTTACAAGAGTGATCCACCATAGAGGGCTCTCCAATAGTACCTTCTAAGGGAAGCTGAAAATATATATCTCAGATGAAAACTTCATTAGAGTGGTTAAACATGGTTACTTTTGCAAAATCATAAGGTATTAGAGTGAATCATACTCAACAAGATTTGTCACAAATGTGTGTGTTAACAATCGATGTGATTTGAAAGTCAAAACCCCAATTGCATTGTTGTAACAACTTTATTAATGGAATTTATTTATTCTTATACCCTACTCTACTCTAAGAAGTATAAGACTCTCTTTTAAGTATAGGAGGAATTCCAATGCAACGAAGTGTGCAACAAGAGGATAATCATATTCATGTTCAAATTTAGAAAGTATATGCGAGAAAATACGAGAACATGAGGTACCAACTGTATTAACTGATGTGATGCTAGAAATTGTTGAATTTTAAGGGACAGATGAATACTGACAGTCATCTGAAACCAATATTCTATGGGATCCATACACTCTTGGTCATTTGATTCATTGGCAACATGTGTTGCATCATGCAAGTCCTCTAATTTTCTTTGTTCATCCTCTAAAATGCAGGCTAGATCAGGTTGGTGTTCTTCAATGTCTCCTTCTGATGGCTTCTCCTCATGAAGCATGATCCATAGCTTCTCAGTCTCCTTAGGAAGATCTTCTGGTTCTCCATGATTCTCTTCTTCTAGAGGAGTATATCGATTTCTATTTGATGCCAAGATGTGTTCTTTGTGTGAAGAAGAGACCCCAGCTTCTCCTAGAATTTGAGATAGTTCTTTGAATAACATCACACTTCCTGGTATTTTCTTGCTAGTTGGAAACTCTTGTGAGCACCTGGATTGAGAGCGGGGGGTTCTTTTAGCACCTAAAAAACTCAAAATGTCAATTGCAGTAAAAAGAACGAACCAAGGTTGTAAACTAAGGAAATCACACTTGCGGAAATTAAATAACCTCTATTGCAGAAAAAAAGTAACACACTTTGCAGTAAAAGAAATTGCTCATAAAAAACTCAATTGCAGTAAAAGAATCACACTTTGTAGAAAGAAAAATTACTCATAAAAACTAAATTGTAGTAAAAGAAACAAACAAGGCATCACACTTTGCAGTGAAGGAAATCACTCATTTGCAGAAAGGAAACCCTGCCCTGTGAGCTCTTTGGGAATGTCGTCCAGTATGCTTCAACAAGCAAGGGGAATCTTGTTAATCTAGAATTTAAATTGTGAATGAAAGGGAAAAGCATGACAAATCATGAGGCCGTATCCTACAACACCTCCCCAACAATGATGCCAAAATTTCAGGTGGTATAAATGCAATATTTACACCAACATTTAATTTGTCAATCCTAGTAAGTAAACTTAGATGCGTAGCACAATATATGCCAGAATATTACCTTAGGGATCTGTCAAATAAAAACCAAGCTTTTGCAATAAATTCAAAAGAAGAATCATTCAGGAAAAAGGAGCAAGACTCTTCAAAACACACTCTAGGAATCTACTTCCGGCTCCTCTTCTGGGTTGAGTTGCCTCTTGCAGTAAGTCTTCCTGAGTTGTCCAGGGGACAAAGGAATGTAGGCTCGTTCAAAAGAATGTGATTCAAAAATAAAGAATGAAAAACATCTTAAAACGTACTGCTATGTTGCAAGAATGAAACTAGAAATCACACGACAACTTCATTCCAACTAATCTAAGGAAATAATCAAGATAATAATGCACGACTTATCTTAAAGACAATTCAGTACTTTAGTTGTAAGAGAAATATGAAATAAGAACCAATATATAATTCATGTTCTTTACCCTGATTTTATTAAATACTTCCTTATAATATATGCATCATTTAATTATAATGAAGAATTTTGTGAGCGTTTTGTCAACAAGATTCACAATCTTTCCTTATGTTGATCCTGGCATTTTCTTGCAAAAGTGCTGTAATAAATGTTTTACTGCAAAAGTGCACGAATCGGTCTCATATAATATTCAAAGACAAACATGAATACACATTAAGTTAAGTTAACCAGAATTCTTGCTCAACAATTATTTCACCATTGAATTCTGGAAATAAACTTTGTTATGCAACAATGAGATCAAGGTAAATCTTTGTAATAATAAATAAGAGACACAGTTAAAACATTCACCATTTACTTTAGTTCAACCTTTATGAAAATACATCCAAAAACATTGATATTAAACTTAAATAACCAGAGCAGTAAAATAAAGCTTTTGGAATGAAATTGAAAATTAAATCACTGAAAGAAGAGCTATGAAATGAAATTGGAGAACCAGAAATGCAATAGTGCAGGAAGCATGCTTGAACTAGCTGCGTGATTGTACTGATCTTGTAGAAATTAAATCAATCATGAAAAGAAAATCTTATGGAAATTCAAATCAAATGCTTCTAAGCATTATGCAAAGAAAAATGTAGCAAAATGAATTAAGAAGTTTGGGGCAAGGGACTGGCTGGAGGGCCCAACCACCCAGCTCGTTTCTCTTGCAGCAATTTAAAGCATAAACTTTAGAGCAATATGGAGAAACAAAGACGCAGAATTGAATGCCAATTTAAATTATTGTTGAATCATGTTACATAGTTATAGAATGATGCAACACCGATTCCAGTGGTCCCCTCCAAGCATCGTCCCATTGAGCGCGCAGATCCTCCCCTCCTACCAGCAACTTGATCCCCTTTTCTGCAATGAAATACAATTTACAAGATGTAATCTGCCATCCTCTTCACACCTACGTAACTCCTCTCTTTTATATTGTTTTTCAATATCAGTTCAATGATTTACCTATTGAAGGAATGAAGATCTGACATGAATTTCCCAAATCTGGTCGTTTTCTACAATTATGGAAAAATCAATTTTTTTAACAAAATGCCTCCAAAGAACTCTGTGTATGTCCTTAACCATTACAAATTTGGGAAAGTTGTTTGGAGAAAACTTGGTGTGTTATATTTACAACAATAACCGCTCTCATTATTTTCTGGTTCAGCTCCACTACCTCGGAAATCATGCCCAAAATTGACTGTTTGAAATCTCAGATCCTAATATTTTGGAAAAACAGTCTATTTTTATAAAACTACCTCAAAGATCGTTATGTAACTTTTATACCATTATGAATTTCATAAATCGTTTTGAGGCTTAGTCAATTTTCTACATTGGGGGAATAAAACCCATGTTCCATAATTTCTATATTTGCCTTCACCAGCACATAAATCGAGGCTGAAGTTGGTAGTATGGACACTGCTATGAATTTGAGGCTGAGGCATTATTGTGAATTTGTGGCTGAGGCCTAAAAATAATTGCGTATGACCTGGATGTATCTTAGCATACGTGGAAGTGTTCAAACACCATTTTGAACAAAAACTTTTGTCATATTTGCCTAGAAATGTGTCAATGTATAAAAGCCCCAAATTATTGCAGGCATGTTGGTGTAGGCAGCACTGCTGCAAGAATGTTGGTGCAGGCACAACTGGTATAGGAAATTCTACTATAGGAATGTTAGCACCTCCCACGAAAGAGCCTAAATTAAATTAACAAAACAAGAAGAGTTCATAGATCGACAATTGTCACCTCTAAATGCCTCTAAATAATTACTCAATAATGCGTGAAATGAATAATAATGATTAAAGACACATTGTGAGGCTCTGTTCTAGGGTCCTCTAACAAAACTAAATTTCTCTAATTTTAAATACAATAAGCGGAAAATAATTTATTTCTAAACATTTAATTGATGACAATTTACCATTCAAAATTTATTTCCAATAATTAAATAGTGAGAATTTCGTCTCAATCACCTACATGAGTAATCATTATATAGAAGAATACCTATTCCGATAGCGTGGTTGAGATGCCCCTGAGCTCCTAATTCTGCTAGGATGCTCCTCCTGACTAATGACTAGATTTACCTCCCAGCCAACTAGGAAGTAATTCCTAGCCCAGGAAACCTCCACAGGTTCCCTAGCCCTCCGATCCCAAGTCCAAACAAATGTAGTGTGTCCAAGATGGATAATACTCTCCTTATTTTTCTCCTCTCTTCCCTACCTTACTCTCAAAACAATCCTCCAAAACCACAACCAAACCAAAAGCAAGATCAAGGATCCCCTCTACTCCCCTCATCCTTTCCCTTTTATGCCCCCCCTTCTCCTCTCCACCTCAACCACCTCTCATTAATGTCATAACTACTCCCTCATCCTTACATTTGACTTCTCTTCTCCCAAGTAAACATGAGAGGACATTTGGGGATGTGATATGAATATATAAGCTGGTAATTAATTGGAGAGGACCATGTCTTCTCCCAAGTAAATCTGAAAGGACATTTTGGGGATGTGGATATTTAAATTGGAATAAATGGAAGGAAACCATATCCTATCAAAAGGTAAATTTGAGGAGGTAAGTTGGGAATTGAATAATAACAAAACTTATATCAGTAATAAATTTATAGTTTCACCAATATAGGTATGTGCCAATATTTCTTGGTAATTATAAGTCAATATTTTAAGGTCATTTAAACACTTAGTAAAATTTGCATGATAAGATTAAGTAGGGCATTACATACACTCCTCCTTCAGAAAACTTCATCCCGAAATTAGAGTGTAAAATATACAAGGAGTTTGAAGCGTTTTTCCAATAAGGCATAGCAAAATAGAGACAGAGTTATAGCAGTAAATTTTTGTAAGTCAGACAATGACATTGTGTCCCATCAAGAGTCTCCAACTTATCTATATCCTGCTATCCTTCCTGACCTACTTCTATTCTCACCCTATCCATCCTGTGCTGCTATATACGGTGGCATCGGCTATACAAATATAACCATTGATAAAACCAATATGGCGGAAGCGTCGACTATATCGACCTAACTTCCCCAACAAGAAACTAGCAATCGTCATCACACGTCTAGGGGAGCGTGTCCATCACTTCCCTCCCATGATTCCAGGTTTGGAGGTTACACGGTGGGAAATACCTCCACCCCTCCTTACAACTAGGGTCAACACCAACTCGTAATCGTCGTCACACATCTAGGGGAGCGTGTCCATCACTGTCATCCCATGATTCTGGGTTTGGAGGTTACATAATGGGAAATAACTCCACCCCTCCTTACAAGTAGGTTCAACACCCTCATATGGATCACAGTACAACGCTGGTTGGACTTGTCATAGAATAATCCAGTCAAGTAGTCCTGCCACCTGTCATTTACATTTTACCCATGTCATAAGAGTGCATATCAAGTAGATACCAAATGTAATAGAATAATGTACATCCTACCTCTCGTCATTGGATGTCTCAACCTTCCCTAATGGAAGAGTAGATCTTGGTTATCACATAGCTCCTTCCAATTTGTACGTTAGTTCTCATCCAAGCATATATATAACAACAAAATAGAGATAGATACATGATCTTCAACATCATATTATTAAGTCTAGTATCCATGTATCAATTTTGTGGTTCATACCGGAAATAAATCTTACATTAGATAAATCATAATTTCACTAAGTCATACATTAGATAAATCATATCCACTTAGGCCATACACAAAACAACAATAACTCTGACAAGCCATGCACTAGATAAATCATAACCAAGTAAGTCATACATTAGGTCATATATCAAACATTTCAATCACCAATACTTAATCCATCTAATGATTTATATAAGTAGTTTCACTTGTCCAACTAAATGCATCAATATTACATAGTGTTCATAAATAAATAACATGGAACTGCAAATAGAGCTTTAGCATAGGTAGCTATCTAAGTCAAAATGAGCATCACAGATGCTCAAAAGTTTAGGGGTAGTCACAACGTATAGTCTCTGCATCCTTCCAGGTAGTAGATCTTGGGATATACTTGTCCCACTGGATCTTAACCTGGTCCACCATGAAATGTTTGAGCTGTCGAACCCTACGGTCCAATATGCGTAATGGTTTGACCACTATGGTTCCCATGTCCAAGACCTACAATTCCCTCCAATCCAATTTGTGAGATTCATCAAAGACATAATGTTGTAAAATAGATGCATGGAAAACATCATGATTTTTATGAAAATGGGATGGCAGTACATGACAATAGGCAACTGGTCCAATCTTCTCCTTGATCCTAAAAGGTCCTATGAATAAAAACTTGGTCCCCCACTTCATAATTGTGATCAATCCTATGTGAATCAACATAACTCTTCTGTCTATCTTATGCTTCCTTTAACCTTTGTCGAATCTGTCTCACTTGTTCCTCCATTTTTGGAACTAATTTTGGCCCAACTATTACTAGGTCCTCCAACTTTTCCCAAATCAATGGCGTCCTACATGGCCTTCCATATAGAGCTTGATAAGGAGGCATCCCGATTGAACTGTGGTAATTGTTATTATAGGCAAACTCTACCAATGATAAGTACCTTTCTCACTGAGTCTGATTATACATGACATATATTCTATGCATGTCTTCCATAACCTGATTTACTCTTTCAATTTGCCCATATGTTTTTGGATGATATATAGTGCTCAAGTTCAATTGAGTCCCTAGTGCTGACTGCAAACTTGTCCAAAACCTAGATGTAAATCGAGAGTCTCTATCGGAAATGATTTTTGTGGGTAACCCATGTAGTCGAATAACTTCACTTATAAAAACTTGTGCCACATCAGTAATATCGCAAGCGTCTCTTACTGGAATGAAATGGGCACTTTTGGTCAATTTATCAACTATAACCAATATAGAATTGTGACGTTAGTGGAAAACCCAAGAAAAAAATCCATAGAAATTACCTTCCATTTAGACATAGGGATGTCATGTGGTTGTAGGAGTCCCATTGGATGGTGATGATCAACCTTCATTTGTTGACATTGAAGACATTTGATGACAAACTGGACTATGTTGTGCTTCATGCCTTCCCAAAAGAAGAGTTTCTTCATGTCCACGTACATCTTCTTCACTTCAGGATGTGCACAATAGAGTGCTCTACGTGATTCTCCAAGGATGGTCCTTCTTATACCCCCTTCCTTAGGTATGTTGTTTTGGAGGTGTTACCTAAATACCTCAAATTTGTTTATACTCCATTTCAGCTGGAATTTTCCTTATGCATATGCTGCACTTACTGCAAACCTTGCAGAATTTTGTCACTAGTGATAACATGTCCATGGCAGGTTCTAATGTCTGGATATGTCTGTGAGCTTGTGCCCAAGTAAGTGTTGTCCATGAAAAAGATAAAATATCAGCAATAACTAATGATGAAAAAATCAACCTACTTATTAGTGCTATGTTTGGCACCACATTTTGAATGAATGATGAGTTTGCATGGCACTTACGTGTTGGTTATGGATGTGTTCCTAAGAGGCAGGGATTGGATAAATCCTATTCAATTCTGTTCAGTATGATTCCAATCAAATGACATTCAATAAAATAATATTCAATACATGGAAAATAAATAAGAAGGTAGAATTTAAACTTAATAAACAAACCTTCTAATCTTCCCCCACACACAGTACAAAAATTAGTCTTAATATAAATATATATAGATGAACAATAGGCATTGAAGACAACTATCCTAGTTGAAGGTGTTTTTAAAGGTTTAAACACAAGGTACTAAAATAATATTTCCAAAATTACACAAATGACTTCAAGGTTACATAAATTCAAATCAAGTTTTCTGAAAGTCTGACATTATGACATATTTTGAGTTTTGAACCATGTGGCACAATCTAGTGTAAGTTTTGGAATTCTATGTTGCATTCAATCTATTTGGGAACAAATTTTTCTGTTAGCATGTGATTTGCATCCATTTTCATATCATGATGCACATGAGTGTTTTTTTTTTTTGGAGGAAATTGAATCTTATATGACGGATAGAATTGCAAAATATGACAGGTCTACCTTTGCATTGTAGTGCTTCCTCTTCACAGCTGCTAAGCAAGAAAAGTTCAACATATCTTTGGGGATCCATATCAGTTGACATAAATGTTATTCCTAAGTAAAAGGACAATAATACAAATTCAGATTGCTAAGTTATTCAACAATGTATGGAAATCCTTATTACATAATTTTTTTTTTTGGACCCCTCAAAGTAACAAAATACACTACTTTCCAAAGATAAGAGTGAGTAGTGAGCCAGATGACAACATTATCAACACTATCACGATGCAGATTTAGTATGGAATCCATGATTACTAAAAATTCCAATCATCAGTGAACACTGAACATGTCTTCACAGAACATCATGGAACCACTAAGCAATATGTGAGCAGGGTTCCCTAGCAACCTACAACCCTCAATGACGTTTTAAAGGTCACCTTTCCAGTGACACTAAATATACATGCCATTGAAGCCAGCCTATGTTAGCTTGGCAGTGCTTGATACATAACCTATTGTTTCTTCTTGGTCTAAGTTCCACATCACCCATGGTCATCTTTTTTTTGTTCAGTTTCCCTATAATATTAAACCTGGGTCAAATGTGATAATATAAAATATGCCAAATAAACCAGAGAACCCATAGAGGTATCCAGGAGAAGGAGATACTACTTTTTCCATGGTAGGGCAATATTGTCCAAACCTTGTGGAAATTCTATCTCATCTATTTACTAAGCTTCGAAGTCGCCTTTAGGACAAAAGATTCCCGAATAGTAAAGTTAGATGCTTCACAGATCACATCAATCAAGGAAGACGGTCCTTGTATTTTGGCTGGTTGATTAAATTGGATTTGATGATTAAACAAGATTTTACATCTAGCATTCCATTGATGGTCTGAGCATAACATTTGGTAGACAAAACCAATCCTTGGGCCGTGATGTCGTCACTGATACCAGTTACTTCCATGGTCTTATTTTCCTATATATTTTACCCTTGTACTCTATGATTAAGCCGGAGTTAACTTTTTGAACGTTTTCCCTAGGTTTGAAATCCCCAACAAATCCTATGAATTCTTCTTCATAGTTAGAGACTTCACCTAAACTATCTTTCTTACCTTCAATGCCCTTGATAGCTTCATTGACGATTTTACCCTGTGACCCTGCATTCATTGAGTTCTATCTAGAAGCCCCATTAACAATGTAGACTGCAAAATTCCTCAGAAATTTAGTTTTTTTTTTTTTTTTTTAAGGATTATGAACTTTACAGGGGATACTATTTTTCTTTGACTTCTTTTGAAGCAGATATCAGTTAAGCCACTTTCTATCTCCAAACCTAGATTGCTTGGATAATGGAAATACAGAGTTATATTTTAGCCTAGATTGGTGGATCTCATCCCATATTATCTTATGACCACTCATTTCCACTCATGTAATTAACATTCATAGCAAGTTGGGATCCAATCCAAATCCTTTGAATTCAAACCCCAAAATTTTGTAGCATAATCTCACAGGACAAATGTACAATGATAGTCTCATCTCCTTTCTTGTAAAGAACATGGATGGAAGGATTAGTACACTCTTTCTAAACAAATCATGGTAAGTAAACAATTTTTTTTTTTGGGAACATCCACATACTGCACTCCTAGGAAGCCATATTATGTTCTAGACTTCCAAATCCCCCGCATTTACTAATATATCTTATTCCCAAGTGAACCTTGAAATATCCATAGTAAAAGAACATTCTCCAACTAAGCATGTCCTCTGCTTTTGATAAAATAGGAATATAACTAGTTTTGATCAACTTCAAAATATCTTTGTAGGATTCATTTACTTCATAATCTTAGACATCTCATCCAGCTGCTCATTTCCATCTTGCATGACATTTACAAATAAAGAAGGTATATACTAATCAAGCATCCTCATGACATGATCTAAATGTGTAATTTGTAATCATTCAAGTTACCACCACTGGAAAGACTCCCCGTGGGCCAAGTATGGTCCTAAAACTCAGCTCTGTTTCCTTTCAGAACATTCTGATTGGTAGCATCAATCATCATGAAATTATTAGAAAAAGGGGCTACGTTGTTTAGCTCCTCTCTAGTACTTGTTGAGGAGGATTTACTTCAATTTTGACATGTTCATAAAATCCAGGAGCACTTAGCCATGTCAAAAAATGAATTCTCCTTACCCAAATATCTCGTTTTATTATTGTCAGCTGTAGAAATTGACTGATAAACACATCAATTATTGATTACTTGAGATCGAGGTGGATTAGTATTGCATAGATTTGACACTACCAACAAAACAGAGTCTATAAAATGGACCCTTTTTGCAAAGAAAAACTATTTACCTTTCTTGATAAGAGGAAAATTCAATCTCTACTCTTCAATGTTCCTATTTCCAATTAAATTTACATCTCAACTTTTTTCCAAGATGTCTTTGACCTATGAAAGAGTCATTATTCGTGAGAAGGCACTATAGCAAGCCTTCATTTATAGAACATCGACTATGCTAAGAGACTAGGATGATCCATGTAAGCTTCAACCTCGACAACCTTGACAACACATAGCTAAAAATCCTTCCTACAAAGCAAAACCATTACTGTTTACTCTTCTAGGAGTTCAATTCTCTGTAACTTTCCTAAAAGTGAAAGACAATCTTTACTCTTATAGAGTCTAAAAGACATGCGTTTCTTATTAAAAAGGCTCATCTCTATTTTCCATTTACATTTCAGCATTGTATCAAGTTTTCTTTGACCTGCCAAAAAAACCTTTATTGTTAGAAGGATATTGTAGCAATCCTTCTTTGGCATATGAAAGTGTGGACGTTAATGGGCAACTCTGCGTCAAACTCACCCATGAATAAAATATTTCCATGGATTGACCTTTGACTACATCATGGTGGGATCACGCATGGAAGCTCGAGATCGATATATCACACATGGAAGCCTTGACATCGGCATCATTTTTTTAAAGAAACTAACTTTTATAAGAAAAAATAACAACACTACCTGTTAACTGTCATATGCATTTTTCTATGTGTAGCTTCAAAATGAACGATGCTTTCATGGAATGCATGCATTCTTGAGGGATAATTAAATCATCAGTTATTTTGTTTCTAGGCATAAAATTTGAGTCTCCATGAAAATCCTATAAAATTCTCTAGTGATATATTGCTTAGAGGATGTACCATTCCCACATAGTTACATAGGGATGTAAGCGATATCTTGCTTTGTATCCATTCCTACACAGTTACATAAGATGTTTTACAATGACATCTTGAAATATCACTAACAGAGATTTCAACCTTACTTTTTGTCAGATCCCTTGAATTAGAGTTGTATAATCTCATCCATATTATCCCTTTTTAACTATTTTTGAATTTCACACATTCGAAGAAAGTTGTTAGGTTCCTTTTGTTTCTTTGGCTGACTAGACAAATTGTTTGAACCACTCAGAGATGGTATTTTGGCATCTTCATACGATTAGTCTTTGGTTAATACCTCAATTCTTCTTTTGAGTAGGTCTCCTTGGTTGCCTCTATATTGCTTTAAGCTTGCTTTTTTCCCTTGTTCTTGTTGCTTTTTGGGATTTTTTTTTTACCATTTAAGCAGTGGCTTCCTCTTCGCCCTCTCCTTTGAAGCCCCTCTGTATTTGCCTCTTGAAGGAGATATTTTTAGAACATTTTGGATCTTGATTTTGACCCTAGCATGTTGAGGCTAAGAACATGACACGGATAGATTTGGACTTGACATCCACATTTTATAGCCTAATGTTTATCCCCAGATTTCTATTTACAGCTCCACAAGAATCTCTTTTGGTAACCCAACTTTATTCAACACAAATGGAGAGACTAATAACATACATGACTAGTAACAAATGTTGTCGTCTTTGTGTGTGCTAAATACAAAAAAATACCTGAAGATAATTGTTTCTACCTGGTGAAAGACCTGATCTGGAGCCTTATTTGCATCTGCATTATCCTGCCACTAATATTCCCCAGGTTTCCAGGGATTCAATCTCTTGCACTTCATCTTCTCGTTTTTCCTTTGGGGTGGTCGTGGAAAACTTGAACTTTGGGGGTGCCTTTGAATTTTTCTTGCCCTTATTCTTGCCTTTTGGATGCTGTGGGAGTCGATCCATGGTCGTCCGGTCGGAAGTGGTGAAGATTCTAGGAGTTCCAAAAGCAGAACGATGGTGGGAAAGGATCAGATGGATTCAAAGGCATCGCTGGATAGGGCAATGGAGGACATTGAGGTTCTCATCTCAGATGCAACCTAGAAAAGTTCGGCATCAAAGGCTGAAAGGACAACCTTTGTCAAGAAAGCCACAAAGGTCCCAGAGGTAAAAAAAAGATTTCCCATGGTTTACTCAGGAAGACTCAAAATCCTCAGAGGGCAGAGAGAGTAGTATTAGGGTCGAAGACTCCCACGATATTTACACAACATTTATTTTCAAGAACCAGGGGAAGATGCTTCTCTGCCTCATCTCCTCCAAAGGGCACCTACAGATAGAAGATGACCTAAGGACTTTTATGCAGCACATGTCGACGAGCAGTAATATTCCCTACTCCCAACAGTTGTCTTCAGTCGGATATAGCAATTGAAGAAACCATGTGATAGTGGCATACGAAACCTAGTCCCTTATATGATTGCAGCTTTATAATTTTATATATATTGGTAACGCCACAAGATCAAGCGTAAAACTCCACTGAAACATGCCCTTTCCAGACATAAGCACAACACCTAGACCGAGACCAAATGATAGTCACAAGGGAGGTGCCCACAGGGGTATGAGCATAAGACGTTCAGTAAATTACAAACCATACACAACAAGCACACACACAACCATTCAGTCAAGTAATAGTATCAGAAATCATGCATCTAGGGTAAATCGTGTAACATTTATTTTCCGGCCCAAATTCTTTTATATATACATCAAGGATCTATACTAGTTATTGCAACTACTCCAAAGAGGCTGAGTTGTTCCAAAGATATTCATTTCTGAAAGGGCCGAGTTGAATTCCCCAAGAGGCCAATTTTTCTAAGTTTAATTGATATGAAGAATGTACCACTATTTTCTTGCTAGCTAGACTTGTGGAGAGGGACCTCACGACAAAGTCGTTTGAAAGGAAACCATCAAATGAATGAGAAATCTTCGATCAAAAGGATTTCATTTCATAACTAAGATACTGACCTTTCCATGAGTTACACCATTCGGGTCAGGGTAGCATGCCTATTCTACATAATGTATCGACTAACATCTAACTCTAAAATTGGAGGGGATAGTTTAATTGATCCTCTAGCAAGGCCAAATTTACCAGCGCATCCAGGGATCGATTTTGTATTAGCATAGAGAAGAAGAGATATGTCAACAGTCAAGCTAGAGGAAATAGAGGGAGAGCGCTACCATTGACAAATCTGATGATGCTGCGAGTAATAAACCAAACGCAGACTATCGAAGGCCGCCAATCTAACGAAGGCTTGTGATAATCTACAAAATGATTGTGCGTGTCCCCTATCTACTGATTATTTTTATTTTTATTTTTACAAGTGCAATAGATATAGAATTTTTGAAACTGATAGTTACTTCTAAGGATAAACTGGAAGTGTTAAAGAGAATATCGATTTTGTTGTATGTCTTGAGCCAACAATTCCTTAACCCTGCCATTTCTAAAGGCTGCAGAAATGAAACCAATTTTTAACCAACCATTTAAGCTTCAGAATGTGATATTATTACAACAAAAAAGACTTATTTTATAGTTACAACACTGACTGTACTAAACTAACTAGTTGATTTTCGCTAAGTCAATACTTCTTAAAACGCTGTCAAATTTGGAGTGCCTTCTAGAAAACCGTTATAGAGATCTATAATCTAAGGATGGACCATTTTAGAGTTTTCATATTTTCATCGATTCAGCTCCAACATGATAGTGTATATTTCAGGCTAATTAATTTCTTTAGCGAGAGTTTTACCATATTTGTTTTTAGAATTCTGATTACAATACTTGATATTTTTCTTTTTGTTGATACAAACTGTAACACTATTTTAATATGTCTGAGAGCTGGAAACCTAGCTCTGATACCATGTGTGAGGTTCCGTCCTAGGGTCCTCTAACAAAACTAAACCTCTCTAATTTTAAATACCATAAACGGAAAATACTTTATTTCTAAAAATTTAATCGATGACAATTTACCATTCAAATTTTTTTCCAATAATTAAATAGTGAGCATTTCATTTCAATCACCTACATGAGTAATATTTAAATAGAAGAATTATTGTTCTAATAGCATGGTTGAGATGCCCCTGAGCTCCTGATCCTACTGAGATGCTCCTCCTGACTAACGACTAGATTTACCTCCCAACCAACTAGGAAGTAATTGCTAGCCCAGGAAACCTCCATAGTTTCCCTAGCCCTCCGAGCCCAAGTCCAACCAGATGTAGTGTGTCCAAGATGAATAATACTCTCCTTCTCTTCCTCCTCTCTTCCCTACCTTACTCTCAAAACAATCCTCCAAAACCACAACCAAACCAAAAGCAAGATCAAGGATCCCCTCTCCTCCCCTCATCCTTCCCCTTTTATGCCCCCCCTTCTCCTCTCCACCTCAACCACCTCTCATTAATGTCATAACTACTCCCTCATCCTTACATTTGACTTTTATTCTCCCAAGAAAACATGAGAGGATATTTGGGGATGTGATATGAATATATAAATTGGTAACTAATTGGATAGGACCATGTCTTCTCCCAAGTAAATCTGAAAGGACATTTTGGGGATGTGGATATTTAAATTGGAATAAATGGAAGGAAAGCATATCCTATCAAAAGGTAAATTTGAGGAGGTAAGTTGGGAATTGAATAATAACAGAAGTTATATCAATAATAAATTTATATTTCCACCAATATAGGTATGTACCAATATTTCTTGATAATTAGAAGTCAATATTTTAAGGTCCTTTAAACACTTTAAAATTTGCATGATAAGATTAAGTAGGGCATTACACACTTAGTACAGGAATAAAATTATTCAGTTAAATCATGAAAAGTTTGATAAAATGGAGGCTTAATACTCCCCCACACTGACCTTCTTACATGTCCTCATGCAATCCTAACCATAATATTATAAAACCATGGAAGAAGGCAGGGGGCGGGTGATGCTTAAAGATCATATTATGCTTCCTGATAAAAATGTCAGCAAGAAATATCAGCAAGGAAATATGAAGATATCATGGTATTTCATCATTTTTAAAGCATTCATTAAGTCTGCAACATCACTATTACAGTGGTAACTAAAACCATGTTACATCCCTTATGAAAGTATCAAGTGCAAGATTGATAAAATTGCAATAATATCAGGTATAGGAAAGCAATGAATTGTGCCATACATTATGGAAAAAGAGTATTGCACCTTTATGATAGACATCACATACATGTTGTCATGTTTCAAATGAATTTTCTGCTTGTCATAGATTTCAGAGCTCTTATTTTTATCGAGAGTCTTATTAGCAATCATGATAAAAAATCAAATCTTTGTTGAAAATGTGAAATTTCAAGAAAATTACCATAACATTCCTGCACCTAATACAACAATCACGTACCTAGGTCACATAGTGCTTATTTAGAGGCAACCACAATCAATAGACATTGTTTTCTATCAACACTTGGTGAGTAATCATCGCTGAGTAATTCATCACTCTAAATACCCTAAAAATTAAGTGAGTTATAATACAATAAAAGGGAGATAAAAATAGAACAAAATGACACCTTCCTAGACCAGTCAACGAATTGAACACTGTAAATTTTGTTGTCATCTAGACGCAAAAAATGAATATCTTCTTAATTCAATAAAAGGAATTACCTTCACTAAGGGTACCACATCATTAAAGATTCCTAATTTACTAAAGATATAACTCAAAGCATCATGCTCAAATCATCTTAAAGCCATTGTCCAAGAAATAAAATGATGAGTTTTAGGGAAAGAGAAAGATAACCAAGTAAGTCATAGTATGCAATTAACTTTAATACCACAAACATGCCCCTGCTGCCTGCAGGTGTCTCTAGCCTCAACATAGATGTCTTTTAACTCAAAGAAATGCCTACATCCCACCTACTAGATATAGATTAAGAGTTAGTTTACTTAATTTTAAAAATTAGATGAAGGCCATTGTCCTGGTTTGGTAGCCAACTGATGGTAGTGCCACTCACAATAAGTAACATGGATTAATAGGCTGGCTCGTGATGAGACCTATTGTCTTCCATCTTTTTTGCTGAAAGACATTACTCTGTCTTGGTGACCAACATAGTAATGTCATGCATGTTAGGTCTCATTATCGTGGTAGGTTGGCTCATCATGAGACCTCCTATCCTCCCCTAAATATTTTGCAAATTTTGATTGTAATTAACCATGAAGGTTACATAATAAGTGGGGATGCAGATCTACTCCTTAAGAGTAGGAGACGACATGAAAAGTTTTTAATGACTAATCATTATTGGTTAGTTCCTCTACCATAAAAACTTATTAAAAATATCCGAGATAATGAGTGAAATATTCTTTAAGGTAATAATGCTAGTTTTGTCATGAATAACTTATTATGATATTTACAAGAGTGGTCCACCATAGGGGGCTCTGCAATAGTACCTTCTAAGGGAAACTGAAAATATATATCTCATATGACAACTTCATTAGAGTGGTTAATCATGGTTACTTTTTCAAAATCATAAGGTATTAGAGTGAATCATACTCAACAAGATTTATCACAGATGTGTATGTTAACAACGGATGTGGATCAAAAGCAGGTTCAGTGGCTATGCTTTGAAAGTCAAAACCCCAATTGCATTGTTGTAACAACTTTATTCATGGCATTTATTTATTCTTCTACCCTACTCTACCCTAAGAAGCAGAAGAAACTCTTTTAAGTATAGGAGGATTTCCAATGAAACCAAGTGCGCAACAAGTGGATAATCATATTCATGTTAAAATTTAGAAAGTATATGTGAGAAAATACCAGAACATGAGGTACCAGCTACATTAAATGTTGTGATTCTACAAATTATTTAATGATAAGGGAGGGATGAATACTGATAGTCATCGGAAACCAAGATTCTATGGGATCCATACACTATTGGTCATTTGATTCATGCGAAACATCTGGTGCATCATGCAAATCCTCCAATTTTCTTTGTTCATCCTCTAAAGTGCAGGCTAGATCAGGTTTGTGTTCTTCAATCTCTCATTTTGATGGCTTCTCCTCATCAAGCATGATCCATAGCTTCTTGGTCTCCCTAGGAATATCTTCTAGTTCTTCATGATTCTCTTCTTCTAGAGGAGTAGACCAATTTCTAATTGATGCCAAGATGTTTTCTTTCTGTGAAGCAGGGACCCTAGTTTTTTCCAAAATTTGAGATAGTTCTTTGAGTAACATCACACTTCCTGGAATTTTCCTGCTAGCTGGAAAGTCTTGTCATCATCTAGATTGAGAGTGGGGCATTCTTTTAGCACCTAAAAAACACTTACGGAAATTAAATAACCTCTATTGTAGAAAAAAAGTAACACACTTTGCAGTAAAATAAATTGCTCATAAAAAACTCAATTGCAGTAAATCAAGTGTCACACTTTGTAGAAATAAAAATTACTCATAAAAACTAAATTTCAGTAAAAGAAACAAATCAGACATCACACTTTGGAATAAAGGAAATCGCTCATTTGCAAAAAGGAAAACCTGGCTTGTGAGCTCTCTGGGAATGTTGTGAAGTATGCTTTAGCAATAAAGGGGAATCTCGTTAAACTAGAAATTCAGTTGTGAAGGAAAGCGAAAAGCATGAAAAACCATGAGGCCTTATCCTACAACTCCTCCCCGACAATGGCGCCAAAATGTTGGGCAGTATAAATGCAAAATTTACACCAACATTTAATTTGTCAGTCTAGGTAAGTAAAATTAGAGAAGTAGCACAATATATTCCAGAATACAAACTTAGGGATCTATCAAATAAAAACCAAGCTTTTGCAAGAAATCAAAAAGAAGCATCATTTAGGGAAAAGGAACAAGACTCTTCAAAACACACTCTGGGAATCTACTTTTGGCTCTTCTTCTGGGTTGAGTTGACTCCTGCAGTAATTCTTCCTAACTTGTCTAGGGGACAAAGGAATGTAGCCCCGTTCAAAAGAATGTGATTCAAGAAATAAATAATGAAAAACCTCCTAAAAATTAGTGCTATGTTGCAATCACGAAACTAGAAATCACATGACAACTTCATTCCACCTAGTCTAAGGAAAAAATCCAGATAATAATGCGTTGCTTCTCTTAAAGACAATTCAGTGCTTTAGTTGTAAGAGAAATATGCAATAATAACCAATATATAATTCGTATTGTTTACCCTGATCTTATTAAATGCTTCCTTATAATATATGCAACATTTAATTATAAATAAGAATTATATGAGCATTTTGTCAGCAATATTCACAATGTTTCCTTATGTTGATCCTGGCATTTGCTTGCAAAACTGCAGGAATAAATATTTTTCTGCAAAAGTGCAAGAATCAGTCTCATATAATATTAAAAGGAAATCATGAATACATGTTAAGTTAAGTTAACCAAAATTCTTGCTCAACAATTCTTTCACCATTGCATTCTGGAAATAAACTTTGTTATTCAACAATGAGATCAGGGTAAATCTTTGTAATAATAAATAAGAGATGCAGTCAAAACATTCACCGTTTACTTTAGTTCAGCTTCTATGAAAATACATCCAAAAGCATTGATATTAAACTTAAATAACTAGAGTAGTAAAATAAAACTTTTGGAATGACATTGAAAATTAAATGACTGAAAAAAGAGCTTTGAAATGAAATTATAGAACCAGAGATGCACTAGTGTAGGCAACGTGCTTGGATTGGTAGCATGCTTGGACTGGTCGTGTGCTTGTAGTGATCTTATAGAAATGAAATCAATCATGAAAAGAAAAGCTTATGTAAATTGAAATCAAATACTTCTAAGAATTATGAAAAGCATAATGCAGCAAAAGGAATTAAGAGGTTTGGGGCAATCGAGAAGATGGTGGGCCCAATGACCCAGCTCATTTCCCTTGCAGGAATTTAAATCACAATCTTCAGAACAATATGGAGAAACAAAGACCCAGAATCGAATGCCAATTTAAATTACTGTTGAATCTTGTTACATAGTTATAGAATGATGCAGCACTGGCTCTAGTGGTCCCCTCCAAGAATCATCCCACTGACTGCCAATTCCTCCCCTCCTACCAGCAATTTGATCCACTATTCTGCAATAAAATACAATTTACAAGATGTAATCTGCCATCCTCTTCACACCTACGTAAATCCTCTCTTTTATATTGTTTTTAAATGATAGTTTCCTTGGAAAATAT
The DNA here is from genome assembly GCA_031772625.1 of Pinus tabuliformis. Lineage (NCBI taxonomy): Eukaryota > Viridiplantae > Streptophyta > Pinopsida > Pinales > Pinaceae > Pinus > Pinus tabuliformis. The sequence goes on from CM062813.1 coordinate 226,731,903, forward strand.
CATGGGGATTGAATCCCAACTGATCTTCATCAATATAATATTAGGAAAATCATTTACCTATGAAGGAATGAAGATCTGACGTGAATTTGCCAAATCTGGTTGTTTTCTACAATTCTCGAAAAATCATTTTTTTTAACAAAATGCCTCCAAAGAACTCTGTGTATCTCCTTAACCATTACGAATTTGGAAAAGTTGTTAGGAGGAAACCTAGTTTGTTATATTTACAACGATAACCTCTCTCATAATTTTCTAGTTCAGCTCCACTACCTCGGAAATCGTGCTTGAAATTGACTATTTGAAATCTCAGATCCTAAAATTCTAAAAAAATAGTGTATTTTATAAAACTGCCTCAAATACCATTATGTAACTTTTAGACCATTACGAATTTTAGAGATTGGTCTGAGGCTTAGTCGATTTTCTATACTAGGACCAAAACTCATGTTCCATAATTTCTCTATTTGCCTTCACCTGCATGGAAATCGAGGTGGAAGTTGGCAGTATGGAAACTGATGCGAATTTGAGGCTGAGTCATTAATTATTACTTAAACATAAATGCGTACGACCTAGGTGTATCTTAGCTTATGTGGAAGTGTTCAAACACCATTTTGAACAAAAACCTCTTTCATATTTTCCTAGAAATGTGTTAATGTATGAAAACCCCAAATTAGTGCAAGCATGTTGGTGCAGAAAGATCTGGTGTAGGAATGTTGCTACAGACACAACTGGTGTAGAAACTACTACTATAGGAATGTTAGCACTTGCCACAAAAGAGACTGACATTAATGTCATTTTCACATTAAATTAAGAAAACAATAAGAGTTCATATATCAACAACTGTTAGCTCTAAATGCCTCTAAATAATAACTTAATAATGTGTAAAATGAAAAATAATGATTATCGACACTTAGTACATGCATAAAATTATTCAGGTAAATCATGAAAATTTGGACAAAATGGAGGCTCAACAATAATTTTATTAACAAAAATGCTAGAGATGAAGAAAGGGGACAACCAACATATTATGCCTCCTTTGGGAGGGGGGGAAATTGACTTAAGAGGAAAACTATATGTTGGGCTAATATTTGACTTTTGTGTGATGGTTAGCCTTCCCAAGAAGGTGAAAGGTTAGGAAGATGAAGGGTCAAAGTGTGAATGTAAAAATAAGAGGGAAGATGAAGGTTCTATTTCTTAGGCTTCTAGTTTTTCTCTCTTCTATTAATTTTGTCACACATCTTTCTATCACTTAGAAAAAATGAATTAGCAAAAGGATTGGTGAGAAAACCCAGATAGGTTCAGAGCTTATGACTATTTAAAATTTGTGAGTGACATATTATGTGACAGAAAATGAATGTGTTACAACACTTTTTCTCTAAACCAGATTTCTTTGAGAACTGAAGAGGGGAGGGAAAAGGGACTACAAAGATCAGAGAAGGACTCCCTTGTGTTATGCATACCTGCATGGTATTTTTTTGAATGTGAGCCTTGTAAATATGGAAAGGATGATCATTGATTTTTCCTATGTGTGTTTAAAGGAGAATGGCCTTCACCTCTGATGTTAAAATATGATATAAATCTAAGTGTGTCAAATACCCTTGAGTTATCTTTTCCTCAGGGAATCAAGATCTAGCATGAAGGTCATAAATTGAGAAACATTGTAGCAGAGCTGAGCCTATGGTGGGGTGGAACATGGCTCACCCCACTTTAGTTTCTAGTATTTTTTTAGTTGTAGTAGAGAAATATTTATTTTGTGTTAATCATATATTTATCACATATATGGTTTAGTAACATGTAATATTGTTCAATTGTTATTTTCAAAAAATTTATATGTACATGCATTTACCCTTCAAAAATTTTATCATTAGTTGTTATAATATTTGGATGTAGATTTCTATATGTAATAAATATTTCAACAACACTAGTTGAAATAGATAATCATCCTAAATTCTTCTTTAATAGGTCATGTTGGCATTTCTACTATAACTTTTCTTCTGGGAGGTTGAAAAAATTGAAACTTAGACCATAGCGAGGGGAAATCTCGCTGATCCTATGAGCCAATTTTCATATCTTGGGTTGTGAAATTGTAGGATGTAGAACTAGAGGAAGTTGGTATTTCTAAATGCATTTTTAAATGGGTCATGTTGGAATTTCTGATATAACATTTCTTCAGGGAGGTTCTAGAAGCTGAAAATTTGATCATAGTGATGGGAAATCCTACTAATAATTTGATCCAACTTTCAAATATTGCATTGCAATATTTTAGGAGATATGATCAAAGGAAGCCGAGCTTCCTTAACGCTCCTAAAATCATGTATAAAAGAAATAATGTTGGAATGTATATTATAAATTTTTTTCCTGAGGTTTCAGAAGCTTAAACATAGACCACAATGAGAAGAAATATTTTTGAACATCTTTTCCAACCTTCATATCTTGGGTAGTAATATTTTAGGAGATATGATCATAGGAAAGCGAGCTTCCTATATTTTCCTAAAATCATGCATCAAACAAGTCATATTGATTTTTTCGCTATAAATTTTCATCCCGGAGGTTTCGAGAGGCTGAACTTAGAACTAGTGTGCGGGAACTACCAATGGTCATTTGGTTCAAATTTCATAATTTTGAATTCTACAAATTAGGAGATATTCCCTAGGGATTTTGATATATTAGTTTGCATGCAAAGTGTTTGAAGAAATGTCTAAATTTTTTAATGAATCACTGCATACAAAAATGTTTGATTAAATGCCCTGATGGAATTTTATTGTGGATGGTGATAGTATTGTTCTATGATAGTAATATCATAGTTGATATATTCTTATTTGCATGAAAATCATTTGAAGAAATGTGTTAAGGTTTTTTATTACAATTTTCATACAAACTATTTGATAAAATATATCAAAGAAAGAAAACAAAATGTGCATGATTGAGTGGTATATTTTAGTCACATGGGCATCACTAGGGTGGCAATACCATACCACATGCGTTCATATTGGGGGATATATATTGAAGAAAAAATGATATAATATATTTAGCATATAATACGGGGTAAAGGGTTTTTATATTGATAGGTATAAAAAATGGAGCTCAAAGTTAATGAAAAAATATAAATGGGTATAAAAAATCTTAATAAAAAATTGGATACCTATAATATCTAGTGAAAGTAGGGTCTTTTTAAATTGAGAAGGTGTACTGGATTCATATTGGTATATAGCTAAATAATGTGATTTTAAGAGGTATTTTCCAATATGTAGTTAAATTATGTGTATTGTTTAGTATGCCATGAATGCACGTGATATGTCGTAGGTTCATTGAGGGAAGCCCTTGTCATTTTAGTTAGTGTGTTACAAGTGGAATCAAATCAATGTTTCTTATTTTATTTCATACAATTTGTTTGACAATATGTCTACAAGAAAATACTACTTAATTTGTTGTATACAATGTATTTGAAGAAAGGTTTGCATGTAAAGTGTTTAACAAAATCTATGAGAGATTAAAATCAAGTTTTTGCAATTATGGATAGAATAAATTTACTAGGGTTATGTGAAAAAGTGGTATGAGATCCTTTTTCCAAGGTAGTGAGAAGAAAAAAAAATGGATACCTTGTAACCTCCATAAGTCATTGAGGGAACTGGGGATGTGACAAATTGGTATTAGAACATGGTTCAATACTAGACTTGGATGGGCTTAAGAACAAATTAAGTGGGAGCTCTGATACTATGTTATAAAGTGGTATTAGAGCTAAGGTTCAACACTGAACTTGGATAGGCTCAATTATGAGAAACAATTTATGTTTTAAATTAATATCTATGCATGCATGTGTACTTATGTGAAATTGTTTTGTTGTATATGTGAATACGATGATTTAAATTGAAGACTGTCTTGAGTTTCATGCAACAAGATAAACATGTAGGATTCTAATAAGATTCCCTATAGATCCCAACATAATTGTTAGAGTTTATGGCTAAGTGATGCAACCATAACTATTGGGGGAATCACTTAACTTATCTCTTGCTAGTTTTAATAATTTTCTTTAATGTTTTGATAAGTTGCCATATGGTGATAAATAATAGCATAGGCATGCTAAAAATGCAATAATGAAATCATTCAAGGTTTCTTTTCATTTGAATAGATATTAAATAATGATATCCTATATGCTTGAAGATATGTCAAGTGCATACACTAATGGATCTGCATGAATAAAGACTCAAAGTAGTATGTTTTCATAACATGATTCAATTGACTAATAGTGGCTAATGGTGAACATGTAACAAGGAATGGGTTGATATCATGATTGGGAACCCAATGAATGTTTGACGGGTAGTCTTTTGGAATCAAGGATATGGAATCTAAGGGGTTTATGAGAGAATGGTACAAGTGGAACATATTCATGCGGTGAAAGTGTTGTGAGTGTAATTATCGTTGGGTTTCACTGTGGAAGGTCGGTTCATTAAAGGGAGGAGTATAGGGAGAAGCGTTAGTTTGTGGGATCTAGAGAGTACCTAAAGCCCCAACGGTGGATGAATGTCTTATAAGCCATAGGGATTTTAGACATCCCTAACCAACCCATGTTGGAGACGCTAGAAGTATAGTGGCACAACCTGAGGGACTGTTTTTGTTAGAGAAAGGTTATGCAGTACCTTAATTTGAGTGGACTAATGGAGGGATGCTAGACTATTCATTGGAGGTTGCTAGGGTTGGTGCCTTGACCTTATTTGTGTTCAATATTGGTTATGTATCTTATTTTATTTCTACAGTCATGGCCAAACCTAAGAATGACCCAATGTTGAACAAAACATGAGCAACATAGCAAATGGTTGAGAGAAAAGAAAATGTTTGCTTTCGGTTAGTGGTTTTCTCTATATAAGTGTTCTAAAAATGATTGATTATGACTCTTGAATTTTATTCACACTTAGATAATTTTTAAATATTTTATTAAGTGTATGATATGAGTATATTCTTGTGAGATTTCATGAAGCAATGATCATGTTTTAGGACATTGTACTAACATTATGTGTGTTGAGATAGCTTATATGCATAGGAGTGCAAGGGGGAGGGACCACATAGTTGTTACAAGGAAGAAATTTGGGTTGTGAACTTGATAAGAATTTGAGGAAAAATATTTATTCGTTTAATAAAAATATTATGTTTATTCATGTGATGAAGTTCCTAATGATCTGGAAATCCCACCTTAAAGAGTTGTATTAGAGAGAACACGTGGATAAAGGACCAGTAAAGGAGGAATTGAATGGCTCAATATAAACTAGATGGATAATGAATTCAAATCTGTGAGAATGGCTTAAGAAGGGAGTTTCCCTTAACTATTTGGATGATATATTTTATTTATGAAAATAATATGAATGTATGAATTGTAAGCAAATAAAAGGCAATACTTGCTACGTTTTGGGTAATATATTAAGGTTACCTAATGAGTTCTATGTCACATGGAATGTCTATATGGAAAATATGTAAGAGGGATCTATTGTTGTTGACTACCACATAAAATAAAGTAGTGTGCTTATGCTTATAAGACTTCTCATGTGAATGATTGGAAACACGAAAGGTTGAGAATCAAATTTAAAAATGTATGTGCTTGAATAGCATGAAATATGTGCAAGTATGCCATGTGCATGACAAGGTGTATATGCACATTTTTGGGTGCACCATTGAATGCATTGTTTGAATTTGTAAATTGGATACATAATGCAAATCCCCTTTATGAATATTCATTTAAAATTGTATGTAAGCAAATGAAACAATAGGGTTGTGACTAGTATGTGAGGTTGACATCATTTAATGGGTTGCTAAACGTTGTAACATCAATTATGCTAAGAATTTAGTTGAACTTCTTAAAAATATCTTAGTTGAGATTGCATGTGATAACAACCAATTAAGTAGGTAAAGTTGCAAGCAAAGGTAGAAAGGTAAAGGAATTGGGTAATAATTCCTTTCTGTTGACTTTGATATATATATTTTTTTAAATTAATGTATATATTGCATGGATTGCAAACGAGGGGTATGATTAAGGCATAAAATTGTAAACACAAAAATATTTAGTATAATATTAATAATGTGTGCATGCATTGATCTGCCATGTTCAAAAAAGATTAAATGAATGAACAATACGTTGATGAGATCAAGTACGTTTAGTAACGCACTTAGAAAATGCATGAAAATGTGGAATGTATGAATAAAATGTGCGATATAAAATTTTGGTTATGAGTCCATGGGTATTTGGACCAATAGGTTCTAATAGTGAGACAAGTGATTCTATCATAAAATGCTAAGATTTTTCATAAGGATCATGTAAATTGAAGGATTTATTTTTCCTATTTAATGTGAAAATTGTATGGAATTAATGATATATGAAAGAAAGTTTTTCATTAATACCTAGTGGGTTTTAACAAAGGCAAGAATCCTTTTGTGTGGAAATAATGCTAGAATACTTATGATGCATCCATGAGTTTCTATGGCATGATTTTGTCATGAAACTCATATTATGAATTACTAAGGTACATATACATGGCGCATTGAGTGCATGCATGCTTGTATGAGACAATCAGTTGCATGATTGAATGTCATGAAAAGAAATAACTTATAATAATTTTGAGGAATTGTTCAGTAGTGGAATGAGCAACATGAATCCATCATCTTGCAAAGTAAAGTGGCAGCCAATTACTCATGAATTTAAAGATATGTATATTTTAGTTTTGACCCTTCAGTTGTTGGAATAAATTTTTGAATGCATTATGGAATGCGGCTTGGAATCATTGTTTCTGTTGCTGGTCATTACTCAGATTATTGTTAATGTTCAGGATTTTCCCTTGCCTGATTTCAATAGGCTTGCTATTATAGACAGTGGTTGTTGGTATCGGTTGGTCATTAATGTCTCTCCAGGAATCTTCTTCAATCTCATTATCAAGGACCACTTCAATCATGTGACATCTCAAATTAGACACTACAACAAGGTGATTGATAAAGGTGTTAATGACATCATCTTCTATTTGGTTTTTGAATTCAAGCGCATCTACCACAGTCAATGGTGAACGAATATTTTCTTTTAAATATGTTGCTGGTTGTTTCCTAGTTTTTACAATGGTTAAGCTTGGCTAAGCAAGAGGGTATAAAGCTAGATTGTTTACATCATTCCCTCTGGTTATGGTCATATTTCCTGTTCGACAGCCTATATAAGCATCGATTGTTGCTAGCCAAGGCCTTCCTAGTATTAAGGGAGGTCCATCTAGCTGATTTCTGGAGTTAATGATCAAAAAATCTGTCAGATATTCTCAAGAGTCCACAGAAACCATCACATCTTGTAATGTTCTTTCTAGCCTAATGACTGAATGATCAACTAGTTTCAAGGCTATAATGCCACGCACTTCACAAGTTTTTGTAGTAAGAATGTTAATGGCTGCCCCTAAGTCAACTAAAGCATTGGGAAAAGAGTGGTCATTTATTTGTACTGTGACAATGCGATTTCCTCGGTCTTCGTATTTTACAGGTGTTTCTTTGCCTAGTAATAAATCAGACAATGTTCTGATGACATGGATAGTTGGTGTTATTTTTGTTTTCCTCACAGACTTCTTTGCACACAATTCTTTAATGGTTTTAGCATATATCAGAATGTCTTGAATGGCCTGGAGGAGGGGTATTTTTATACATATATTTTTTAGTTCACCCAAAAGATCAAAGTCAGGATATTCAATTGGTTGAGGTATTATCAATCTTTCTGGGAACGGGGGAGAAGTAATTATAATTTGCTCAGGATCTTTCTGCCTGACTGTATCTCCTCCCTATTTTATTTCTTGGTCATCTACAGTCAAAGGCTTATTCAGATGCATTTCTTTAACTTCAGGTTGCAGATTTTTGTCCTCTTTTGGAGCAATTACGCGTCCAGATCTTAACTTAAGTTCATTACATTCTCTCGTCTGAACTTCAGGGTCCAGACTCTCAATAATTTGTACTGACTGGATCGATCTGTTGTTAAGATTTGGGTTGGGTTGAGCTGGCAATTGCGGTCGTATATTAGGTTGAGGATTTTGCTGCAACGTATAAGGTGTTGGTAAGGTTGGTTGAGGTAGAGGAACTGTTCCCATTGGCTGGTTTGTGGATCGTTGCCAATTTGGTCACCAATTCTAATTTTGTGAGGTAGAAGGAGACCATTAAGAGGAATAAGGGTTGTTCTACAAAAATAGTGGGGGGTAAGAGGAATTTGGCCAATTTGGATTTGATTGGTTGGGCAAAGGTGGCATAGAAAATGCTTCAGGTGGCCAGGTAGAGAAAGGTCGTTGGTTCTGCCATGTTGCTCTTGAATAGTGTTGAGAATTAAATTGCGAAGAAGGAAAGAACGGAGAGTAGGCGTACCTATCAGACATGTTTTCTATTGACGGTGCTGGTTCATCAGATATACTAGTTCCACTTCCTCTTCTGCTTCCTTGAAGACTACTTTTAATCTAGGAAGCGATGGGCAGCTTTCCGTAGTATGATCCTTAGTGCAAATGGCACATGCTTGTATCGTATATAATGGACATTCTCTATGATTGTGTTTCTTTTTGCAACATGGACAGAAAATAGCCAAATTTTGTTCTACTTTGGCTTGCTTTTGTTTGGCTTGCATGATATCCAATTGTGTCGTTAGGGTCCCTAGGATATCAGTCTTGAAATCTTCTAGTAGATTGCCGATTTCAACTCGTGAAATGGTTCCTCCTAAGGCTTTTTTGTCTCTAGTGATTGCATCACGTTCGGTTGGTTTCAGCCTTATACTAACTCTAGAACACTTGATGCACAATTGTATAATATTGTCATAATCCTCTTGATAAATATCACCCTTCCCCATTAAATTTAATGTTTCTACCCATTGGTCTTTCATACCTTTGGTCATCGTAGTTTTAAGAAGTTCAGGAGGAAAATTTACATAAGGAGATCTTTGCAGATTATATTGAAAATCTTCTACATATTCTTCAAGAGTCTCATTAGTCTTAGCTACCATTTGAAAGATTTCATCCTTTAGTTCTCTAGTTCGACAATAATCTTGGTATTTTTTTTAGAAAGGTTGTTTTCATTTGGTCCCAGTCATTAATGGTGCCTCCACCAAGCCCCATAAACCAACGTAGAGTTTCTCCCTTAAGAGTAGAAGCGAACAATTTTAGCTTCTGGGGGTTGGTATTGTAATCATATCCCCTACATAAAACATCGAATTCGAAAAGAAATGCATCAGGATCCTCTGAAGTTAGCCCATGGAAGGTAGGAATATTCTGTAATGGAATGGATTTCATGGGAGCATTGACAGTTGTATCAACAATAGGGTATTGTAATGTAGAGGTCTGAGGCTGTCACGAATCATTAGCTATTTGGTAAAAAATATGCCAATATTCTTTAGGGATTTCTGGAGTTGGAGCAATGTTCTTGGGGGAGCTAGAAGAGACTTTTAAGATGATTTTAACAGCACTACCTTGATCTGGAATACTGGGTGTCCTCTGTTCAACTACTGCTTTAGGAGATTTGGGCTCTGATGATTTAATCTTTTTAGCACTACCTGTTTCTCCTTCTCTTTCACAGAGATTGCAATAATTCCCTTCTTGTAAAGGGCTAAACAATAAATTTTTAGTGTTCTGAAAACTCTGTTCAGACACTTTAGTCTTTCCGTGAATCTTACTGTCAACTGTAGATGGTGATCCTGTCGCCTAAAGGGTTACAATAGGATTTCTTGTAGAAACAATTCGGATTCCTACTGATGATTGAGACTCAGGTTTCCTTATGATTTCGTCAATGAAGGTTGATTGTCCAAGGTTCACTGATCCCTTGGGTTTGTCAGATCTGGGTGGAGGAATTAAATCTTTTTCTACTTTTTTCTTCTTAGTCATTCACACAGAAATTCAAACATTTATTTGTACTTTAATTCCTACGCAATTTTGCTGAAAAGCAGGAAAGGGAGAAAGCACTTTACTTACTTGTACATAGGTTCTTACCTTTCATTTTTAATACCCAATTCTTTCACAACAAACAAATATCAAACATCTATTTCTACTTCAATCTCTACGCAATTGTGCTGAAAAGCGGGCAAGGGAGGAAGCACTTTTCTTGCTCGCACGCTGGTTCTTACCTACCGTTTTTAATACCTAATTCTTTCACAGCAAACAATATAGATCACCTTCTATGAAATGGAAACACTCTCCCGAGCAACGATGACAAAATGTTGGGCGCATAAGGTGTTTTTTAGACCTCCTAAATGCCTCACATTAATTATTGACCTGGGTAAGTCTTTTTGTTTCAAGAGTGTACACAATATTGCAAGTGATGGAAATCGTTGAATCTACAAAGAGTAATGCTTTAAAATAACTTATTGATTTCAATACAAAAGTAAATGAATCAAACCATAACTATCAAAATTGTAACTTCAAGGAAATTAACCTATTCAATCATTAAAACTCAATATTAATCGAAACCAAAACTCAATCTTAATCAAAGACTCCAATTGCAATTACATCAACTGAGTGCACCATAGTGATAAAAAATCTCTTTTAGCTGAATCTAAACTTATGCATAAAATTAATACACTTGATCTAATCAATAACACTCTGGCTTTCAATTAACAAGAAATGAATCTTATCTAATAATCAAATAAATCTGCAACATAAATAAATGAAACCAATCAACGGAAATAAGAATTAATGCAATGAATACACAAAATCAACACTAGTGAAAGTAAATCAATCGTAAAGCTATAAAGCAGAGTAATTAACTTTGCAGTAAAAGAAAGGTAAACCTATAAAACAAGGAACAACAGTGAAATCCACTAGTGACTCGGCCCAAGCCACCAATGGTTACTGCTTAAATACTTTAGAATATCACGAATGAACAGCAACACGAATTATATATTATTCATCAAATCAAAATGTCATTATAGCACGATGTGTTCCTTAGAATAACGCTCTATATCTCAAACTTATAATTGAAGTAAAAACAAAGTCAGGTCTCTCTATTCTATTCATTTTTCTCCTCTTATAGTGAAAGAGGAAAAGAGATAAATGTGATTCCTCAAGATCAGGAGATCCTGAGGAATTCACAACTAAATGCTATTATCAGACAATCTTCCATCTTGCACTGATCCTCCTCTTGTTTATCCCTTGTTGTTCAACAGTTTGAACAACAACTGTTCCATTCACTAATTTCTGCATAAAAGGCAACAAAAGTTAGTTTTAACAGCCAAATCACATCAAAAGTAGTTTCATACACTTTCTATCGAAATTCTATCAAAACCTTATTACATCATGGCACAAATGCAAAAAAGGAGGAAAAGGGTAATGTAATCAAGGGTAAATTTATACCTGTTGCACGACCCAACACTCATGCATGTAGCTACTCAAATTCTCGAGAGAAATGTGCATTTCTGGCTGAGAGCTAGGTGGGATACACAGGAGGTTTGCACAATTTCTTGGTAGAGTAGATGACTACTACCGAGATTTGCATAAATTCAGGGCTGAGCAACCCTGCTGGGGAAATTTGCGCAATTTCTGCTGAGAGTGTTGGCTGGCAGAATTGTGCAATTCTGTAGCTGAGCAGGCTGCCAGAAAGAATTGCACAATTTCTAGAGGGAAGGATGGTTTCCCTCCAGAAATACACAAATTCTTAGGGAAGCTGCTTAGCTTGCAGCTGGACCAAGTTCGGGTGAATAGCCTGTGAGGGAAGTGGATCAAGCTGTGATTGAGAGGCTGCCTTTGTGTATGAAAAATGTTGAATCTTATGTACTTGACAAAGCAAGACAAAGTTCTGTGAAAGGTTGGTAGGGAGGCTCCAAAATGGGCTAACGCCAAATTTTGGAGGGTCATTGTATCTGCTACAACACTTGGGAACACATTGGTAGAACTCCAGCTCTCTGAATGGACCTTGTTCATGAAAAACAAATCTAACACCTCTGGAAGTATTGTTCAATTCTCGCCTCATCTTGGCTTCACACTAACTTGATTGTAGGATGCAGCATCTACCAAAATCTTGGTCAATTGACACACATTCCAAGCCAAGGCAACACGGTTGCTTTGATTGGGTTTGAGGGGTATATTGGTGCACAAGCAGTGTAGTCACCAGAGTCTTAGTTTCATCTTCGGTGTTGCTCCACTACTAGCAGGCCTAAACAGTACCCCGGTGGTCACATAGGAACACAAGCATGGCTCCACTACTAGCAAGCCTGGTCAGTACCACACCGGAGTTACTTGCATCACCTCCCTGTGCACAAAGCCTTTCTCTTACTTTTCCTTATTCATTTTTTTTAGTTTTTTTTTTTTTTAGTTTTCATTTTTCATTTTTCAAGTGTGCATAACACTTATTCATTTCATAGGTGGAAGAGGGATCTCGACTTATTGAGAGCATAATAGGTTGTTCCAGCAAAGAAGTAGTTTATTGTATCTCTAACATACCCGTTAAGGCTTTCCCCGCCAGCTTACTCTACTTGACTAAGCTAACAAGGGTTAACCCTAAAACAAATGACTAGAGAAGGTAACACTAATTTGCATGCAAGAATTGTGTTTTCACCAGGGTTCACTTTGAACAATACGTATTTTCCTTCGACGTATCATGGACTAAAAGTAACAAGCTCTTCATACAGAGTCAAGATGAGAGATAACCAGGTAGTGATAGCTATACAAGCCCTCTTGTACTTCACCCAGCTTGTTTCAAGAGTCATACATGGTTTCTTGCAAAACTAACCTATTTGAATGAAACAAGTGAACTACAAACATAAAAAAAAAGCAAAAGAAGAAGAAAAAGTGAAAGCAAAGCAAGTAAGCAAACAAGAAAGTAGACAAACAAGCAAACAAAGCAAATAAGCAAACAAGCATGCATGCAAAATGACTGGAAGCAAACACTACTCCTACTCCTACACTAATGATGCATGGGCCTGATCATGTGAAGTGATATTTCCAATGCAGCTATTGGTGCATTGGTAGACCCATGTTCCGGAAGACTTAATCCATGAGAAACCCAGTTGTGCGGACTAGCAAGAAAGAAAGATAAAACAATGAAGACAACCACACTTCGTGTCTAGTAGTGCCCACAGGACATAACTGAGTGCAAGTGCATGCCGAGAAATCCGTAGACTTATCATGGTGTTGTGTGACACTGCGTGCAACTTTGAAGTATAAGCACACTCTTGACTGAGACATGCAAGAAAACAAAAGAAACAAAGATAACTTGTGTCATACACGTGTGCTTGCAATGTAAGATTCCTCCAATGCAAGAGTGATTGGATCGTGGAGTTCGAGTGGAGGAGATGTGATTTGTGTGTGAGATGGATCTTCAATGTATACAAATGAGTGATGAGGAGCCTTGGGTGATTGAGCAATTTCATGATCGGAAGTGAGACTAAGCCCAAGAGAGTGAGGACCTGACATAAGCATTAGCCTGGGTTGAAGTGCCTCGACAGTCTTGGGTGTTTCAACTTCATCATCAGGTAGATCGTCATAAACTGGTGGCTTCGAAAGATTAGTTGTGATAGATTCATGATCGTGATCAAATATGGAAACAAATGGATCATGACCACCACAATCAAAAAAATGAATGCTTCATTGACACCCTCATGATCAGATTGATCAAACAAAGGGGTAGATGGAAAGTGAACAAACTCATCCTATGTGTTTCCAGAAAAGAGAGATGAAAGATCAAGTGGATTTTCAATGAATAATCTATCCTCTTTGTTGTCGAATGATGGACCAAAATTTGGTGAGTCCGGTGAGTGATCAACAATGGGTGCATCCATGGATGAAGATACACATGCGAAATCATGGATGGTAGGTTCACCAAATATGTTAGGAAAGAACGGAGGTGGCTCGGATGGAAAAGATTCCTCCTTCGCCGAGTTTTGATGCTCAATGGCCCACTCATACTCTTCATGAATGATAGCACATGTTTGTTGTGCAACACCAACTCCGTCAATGGGTTGTTCCTTGTTCACAACAAGTGAAGAGTCCAGAATGGATGAACCCAAGAAAACATCATCTAGAGGAACACCCGAGTGTGAAGAAATAGGTGATAGAACAGAATGCATATGATAACTCTAGGGACTCACAACCAAATCTACACGAAAATTGAGTGAAGTGATGTTGCAATAATGCAAAAGATGAATAGGTGTGTGAGCATGACCTTCAAGATCACTTGGAAGTGGTGGAGCTGTTGAATGAGAAGGAGGCAGATAGTTGTTATAGACATATTTGGGCACATCAATGCCAAACTTATATGTCAATGTATTAGGGCTCATCAACCCCTAAAAGAGTTGTTTCATACCCTAAAGGAACATAGCCATCTGAATACATCATTCCCCAAAAGTTCCATCTGAGAAACCATCCAGAAATTGCCTAAATTGAACCATATTGACTGCTCCACTGGCAAAGTGTGATGGATACTGAGTGGTACACTGATAGGGTGCGATTCATACTGTTTAGGCCTTATATAGGGTGCAATGGGTGAGGACTGAAAAATGTCCAGGACAGTTTGTTAGTTGGTTGCTCATGGAATCTTCTAGAAACTTCTCCTGTGCCACTTGCCTCTTTGAATTCGTCCAAGGATGAATAAGGGATCTAGGAAACCATCTCCAATCCCCTCTCTTGTGGAACCAATTGTAACAAGTTGAATGACACTAATCAAACCCTATGGATAACTCACACCCTTGGAAACATCTATAAATGGATCTCCAATCCAAGAGATCAAGAGGCTGAAATATTATGAATTGCAAGGAAGTGCTGATAGTTTGTAATTGAGGAGAGAGCATTGTATTCTTATTGGTGTGATCTTGCTATTTCATGAGGTGAAGAAGGATTGAAGCTGGGAGGATGGCATTGGATAAGACAACTGGGTTGTAATTGTCCTTTTTATTAATAAATCTCTTCAATTTTCCTCCCATATGATTGTGCAATTGTGAATGCTATCATTTGTTCATTATATATCTGATTCTGTAATGTTTATGTTGTAATAGATCATGATGCTTTAATGGTTCTTTGTTGTTGTACTTGTGCAGGTACTCTCCAAGCGTGTTAAGTACGGGGAGGAGTTGTAGGATCTGCCAAAGGAGAGATAGAGATCAAGCAAGGGATTAAGCTGAAGTTCCAATTTGGTTCCATTATCTTTCTCTTATCTGTTACACATAGAAAAAATCATTGAATTGCTTTAAATTGTTGTTTCTAGGGTAGCTGCCAAACCTAGAGGGTTAGTCGTTCGACAAGACACTAATTTTACCAGAAACAAATTGGTGACTCTGCTGGGGAAGAAAAAATGTTTGTTTTTTGTTATTGTTTGTTCTATGTTCAATTTGATAAACTATAGACAGAGTCTGAAGTCAACCAAGTAGCCTTCGAACTGCTCTTGCTCTGCAATTGCATAGTAGATGAATGCTATTTCAGTCAATCTCTAGTTTAGTTTATGAATTAAACATTTGAGTTGCAAGCACATCTAGATGCCCTTTTGGTAGCTCAGTAACCTCTCAACACATTCCATCATACTTTTCTTATCATTGTTCATCAAAACCTAGCTTATTTTATTGAAAACAGCTCCATATTTGAGCCAAAACCCATTTCAATAGCGCTCCCTGGAACATCACACTGTCTTCCACTGTTACTAAGTATGCATAGCACCTCCCAAGTGTAGAAAGTGTGATGCATCTCAATTTCTGTGAAGCCCAGGTGCGATGATTGACTGAACTCTTTTTCCATCTAGAAATTGACGGTTTTTGACCTGTTTTCAGTTTTGTTTGGTTGTTTTGCTGCGTATGAAGAATGCCTCTTCACTGACGCTTACTTGCATCAATTAGATTAGCCTCAATTACATTAGGATTAGTGAGTGTTTTTGTGTATTTTTTCCTCATTTTCAATCCTTTGTCGAAAAGTTGTTTTAGTCGATTTGTCGCTTTGATACAAAAAGTGTCATAATTGTCATTTTTTTGTCGAAAAGAGAAGTGTCGTAAATTCTTCCTTCCCTTGATAATCGATTAAACTTTTCTTGATGCAGTTGATTTGATTTTTTTACATTCAAAGTGTTGAAAGCATTTTTATTCAAAATTGAGAGTGTCGTTTTGAGTCTTCCTTTCTCATTTTGAAGAAGAAATTGTCGAAAATGTCATTTTGAGTGCAATATTTTAGATCTTTGCTACATTTAGTTTTCCTTTTTGCATGTTTCACATTAAGGAAAGCGAAAACAAATACATGCATTTTCATTTAGCATTTTTTTATTTGTGTGCGAAAAGATGATTTAGGGAAATGCACTAGTGTGTGCTCTTTGCTCTTTTCTTAAAAGCACTTTAATCTTCTTTCCCTAGTAGCTAGGATTTTCATTGCTCAAATAAACAAAGATTGTTTATCATGATAGTTTCATTTTAGGAATTGCAAACATACATCACATGGTGAACCCTTGAAAGGAAAAATATAAACAAGATCAACTTTAAAATGAATTTCAATGAACCTAACAATGCTTTGGAATTTAACGCAACACACTTATATGTCTAGGCTAGAGACGTGTTCCAACATCATTAAAACTAGTGGCTATCATTTTCATTGAAGGTTGGGTGATTCCTCCTCCTTGATATGACAAGTGCTAGCATAGACTTCTGCTTCTTATACCGTCACGTATATATTAGGAGACCACAATAGGCTTAAATCCTTTATCCATAAGAAACTGAGTCTACTGCCTTATTGATCGCAATGCACTGAGCACAACATTCGAGAAGATTGACTACCGTACATAAGTCCTTGGTAATTTCTCTTTAATTTATCACCAAGGTGTATATTGCAGTTTTACGATTGGTTTGGTAATCCCTTTGTCTAGATTTTCTAGAGTAGTCACCTTTGTTCCTTTTCAACTCTCTAAAAGAAAAGGTCCATCTAAGAACTCGTCCTTTCAGGCTCATTAAAAATTGAAGGTGATTAGAGTCATCCTTAGCTTTTTCTCGACTCTTTAAAACTAAAAAAGTGAAATTGCATCCAAGTGTTGCTAAAATTAATTGATCGCGAATAACATCCCTATTCCTTAGTTGATATTTGGTTGATACATATGGCGACAAATCCGGAGTCCACTGATCAAGGAATCCCTTTTGATGGGAATCCTAGTCCTTTTCCTTCTTTCGGAAATATTGGTGCTCCTTATATGGCTACATTGTCCCTTTCAGGATTTACCATTGGCTTGCCAGTATGGTTGTTTTCAACCTCCGTGGTTCAAAATGTCGTGATTTATCCACAATCGAGTACACCTCCAACTAGACAAAATCAACCTCCAGTTGATCCTAAAGTTTACCCTTTGCCTTCTTCCTCGTTTGTTTCTCCCTCCCCTTCTTCCTCTTCGCTTGGTGAAAGTATTGGTACTAGTAACCAGGTGGCTAAGAAGAAGAAGAAGAAGAAGACAATTTAGCAAGGGGCAACCAAGCAACCATTGTTTTGAATGCAACATCTAATGAAAATCCATCCGTTAAGCCTCACAAAGTCAAATATCCATGCATAATTTGTACGGGAGACCATATTCATCAAAATTGTCCTTACATTCCTCAGATCTTAGAAGAATGGTCTTCTCATACACACCATCCCATGTCATCAACCTCTAGAGATCATGTTGGTAACACACCATCAACTAGTGATAGTAAAGTTCATGGATATAAAGGAAAAGTTAAGTTTCCATGTAGGTTATGTGAAGTGAAACACCTCTTTCACCTTTGTCCCTATTTGGATGAAGCCAAAAGAGTGTTGGATAACTGTCCTGATTCACCGCAGCGACTTCCATCTGGTTAAAGGAAGCTCTTCATAAATCCTTCACTAGTTGATGAACCGACTGACCAAAATCAACCGTCGGTCAAAACCACTCTCTCTAAAAGTGAATCCTCTGAGTCTACACCCGATCAAATCAATAGGTCGAGGTAACAGTTGACCCGATTTCACCTTCAGTAAATCGTACCTTTCCTGAAGAGAGTGAATATGATTCCATTCTAGCTATTTTTGTTTCTTCAGATTCAAATGCGCTTGGGGGAAATCCACTTGTTTCGTCAAGACAGTAGGAAAACCCTCTAGTTCTCGTAACTCAGGGGGTTAATTCTCCCATTTCTACCATATCCCCTCCAAGTAGACTAGTCACTTCCTTCGATTGCAATCGACTGGCAGGATTCTTCCTTCCTTCTTATGTGCCTTTCCAGATCATAGCACAAGTTTGTAAAATGATCGTATCTGAACTATTATAGATGAAGGTGCATCAATGAGTATCCTTTCCTCAACTACTTGGAAAGAGCTTGGTTTGCCACCACTTATGCCTATTACACATAATTTGTTTGGCTTTAACAAAGGAACCAGTCGACCATTAGGGATCCTTCCTTAGTTACCTATCACTTTGGGATGAAAAATCGTTTATTTGAACATGATGATAGTCCCAGGACCTTTAGATTACAATTTACTTCTTGGGCGTGACTATGTTTATCACATGGAAGCTATTGTTTCAACAATCTTTCAAGTGATTTGTTTCCCGCATGAAAGCATGATTGTCACCATTGACCAACTTTCTTTCACGGTCCAAATATAGATCTTAGTCAACCATCGTCCTTAAATGGTCCATTTATACCAATGGTATCATCCTCGCCATGGGTTAGTTATGTGGCAACCTGTTCCATACCTACAACGACTGATGATCAATTCAGCGATGTTGTACATCATGTATTAGGGGCATTAGTACCAGATTTCTCCTTCACAACATCTTATGAGTTGTGATAAGGAGTCCGAGGATACTTCGTTTTCCTGTGTCAACCTCGTTAAAAAATTAAACAAGGACCTCCGAGGATAGTTCTTTTACTATGTCAACCTCGTTAAAAAAATGAAACAAGTCTTCGAGGACAGTACCTGGTCTTGTGTCGACCTCATTAAAAAATTAAACAAGGAATATGAGGATAAGTTCTTGGTCTTGTGTCGACCTCATTAAAAAATGAAACAAGGGTTCGAGGATAGTTCTTTTACTGGATCAACCTCATTAAAAAATGAAACAAAGTCCATGAATATAGTCCTTTACTATGTCAACCTCATTAAAAGATGAAATAGGCCAATGAGCATAGTTCCTTGTTTTGTGTCAAGCTCGTTAAAAAAATGAAACAAGGAATTTTAGTAGAGTTTCTTGTTCCAAGTCCCAAGTTCCAAGTTAAGTCTCTGATTAGATTTCGTAAAATTCCAGTCGAGTCTTTCACATGATCTCATAAAAGAACCTTCATTCCATCCACCTGACAGCCATGAGTAGTCTACTTAGGTGAATGTAATGAAGCTTTGGGGGCATGCACCTAGTGGTAAAGTCAAATTTCCCTGTAGGCTATGTGAAGGGAATCACCCCATTCACCTTTGTCTATTTGGACGAAACTAAATAAGTGTTGGATAATTGTCCTGCTACACTGCGGTGACTTCCATATGGTTACAGGAGACTCTCCCTTTCATCATGTTGGGGGCATGCAAACCATTTTCAAGCATAGTTTTTTCATTTCAAGCTTGTGTAAAAATGAACCTGAATCCAAGCATAGTTCCCTATGGTTCAAGCTTGTCTAAAAATGAACCCATTTTCATTTTTTAACCCTCGTGATTGCCATTCTATCAGCCTTTTCTATCAGATGAGCCTTGGTTTTTTTCACCCCATCGCCACCATCTCTTTGGCCGATCATACACTTTCACTTGGTTGTTATACCCTTTTTTGAGGAATAATTACAATGAGTGGTCTTATTAGCCAGCCTCTTCACATAAATCAACATGTTTTGAGAAGTTCCAACATCATCGGAACCAGTTGCTACCCTAGACACCACTTGTTCCTCAAAATAGAGTCCTCTTTAAACTCTTTTTAGACTCTCTAAATATGAAAAGATTGTCGAGCACATGTCCTTTCCAGCTCGTTAAAGTATTGGAAATGTCATCCCTCCTGTATTATTTTATGAAAAAGAACCTATGGAGTTTTCTTTTCATCCCTTTTCAAACTCTCTAAACATGAAAAGGACTGATTTATCTTTGTCATTAAACTCGTTAAAACAATAGCGACAAATTTGTCCATCTAGATGAGATCGAGTTTCACTATCGCTAGACTCGTTAAAATATTAAATAGTGACAGGTTTTCCCAAAGGGTGAATTATAGAACATGCATATGTTATCCTCCTCAAGCTTGAAAAAAATAAATAGGTACTAGTCAGCAATGATTGGGGAAGAAAGGGAAAAAACTTGAAGAATTTATGGTAGCAAGTCGCTCTTGAACATGACACTTTCACGTCATCTCCATGATTGAGTTGGGTTGGGTTATTCCATTCACCGGTCATCATACCATTGGTATTTCATACCATCCATCTTTTGGGGTTAATGCTACCAATTCATCTCAGTGTCACCGACATGTTCAAGAGAAGTCATCCAGTTGAGAAGTCATCTAGTTAATATCTCGTACACTACAATATCTCCAACCTTCATTTTTTCATAACCACCATTACTGAACCTTGTGTCGTCAGTTCATTTTTCACCTCCAGAAATCATTTGCTTCATTTCGTGTCATAGATGTGGGATACATCAAGGCCCTCCTACGATGAGTCACTTCTTGTTGACATCAGCTCATTATCCAAGAAATTGACTTAGAAACAACCCTTTCAGTGCTTTGAAGCTTGCATACATCAATGGCAACTTTCTCACTTCAGCGATAGGTTGACATCAATGGCCTTCGACTAAAAGATTTTGCGTGGTGTTCGACATTGTATCATGTATTCACACCATGTGAATTGTACTATAGTACCTTGAGGATCGTTATCATTATCAATAATCCCTCTCGCGTCTCTTAACAACTCACATCATTAGCTGGTGATCAGGCGATGTCCTTCCATGTTCGACTTCAGAATATCTCTTCACATAGTTTAACTTGTACATTGGGTGAAGATTGAACGAGTTTGAAGACCCCGGATCTGGTTTCATCCATCCAGGCTATGATATATTCAGGGATATAAAAACATCAAATGTACAAAATCTCTACACAAATGGTCATCCTAATCATTGATTGCGACTCTATATTTGTAGAATCACGAGTCTGTATCTGCAGACGACTATCTGATCCGTGTACATGAAATGCAATTTATAAAGATCAGCATGGGAATGCCTCCCTTAGCTAGATCATGAAAATCTTATTATGATGATGTATTGTATTGTAACTTATGCAGGTCACCTTCCAGTTCGAAACTTCGGATCCTCATGATAAAGCATTTCACTCGACATGAATATTTACGACCTCATGCTTTAGGGCGCAACTGTTATAGACATATTTGGGCACATCAACCCAAAACTTATATGTTGATGTATTAGGGCTCATCAACCCCTAAAAGAGTTGTTTCATACCCTAAAGGAACATAGTCATCTGAATACATCATTCCCCAAAAGTTCCATCTGAGAAGCCATCCAGAAATTGCCTAAATTGAACGATACTGACTGCTTCACTGGAAAAGTGTGATGCATACTAAGTGGTAAACTGCCAGGGTGTGATGCATACTGTTTAGGCCTTCTATAGGGTGCGATGGACAATTATGGACAAATGTCCGGATAGTTTGTTAGTTGGTTGCTCATGGAATCTTCTAGAAACTTCTCCTATGCGACTTGCCTCTCTGAATTCACCCAAGGATGAATAAGGGATCGAGGAAACCATCTCCAATCCCTTCTCCTGTGGAACCAATTGTAACAAGTCAAATGACACTAATAAAACCCCATGGATGACTCAAACCCTTGCAAACATCTATAAATGGCTCTCGAATCCAAGAGATCAAGAGGCTAAAATATTGTGAATTGCAAGGAAATGTTGATAGTTTGTAATTGAGGAGAGAGCATTGTATTCTTGTTGGTGTGATCTTGCTATTTCATGAGGCAAAGAAGGATTGAAGCTGGGAGGATGGCGCTGGATCAGAGAACTGGGTTGTAATTCTCCTTTCTATTAATAAAGATCTTCAAGTTTTCTCCCATATGATTGTGCAATTGTGAATGCTATCATTTGTTCATTATATATCTGATTCTGTAATGTTTATGTTGTAATAGATCATGATGCTTTGATAGTTCTTTGTTGTTGTACTTGTGCAGGTACTCTCCAAGCGTGTTAAGTATGGGGAAGAGTTGCAGGATCTGCCAAAGGAGAGAGAGATCAAGCAAGGGATTAAGCAGAAGTTCCATGTTGGTTCCATTATCTTTCTCTTATCTGTTACACATAGGAAAAATCATTGAATTGCTTTAAATTGTTGTTTCTAGGGTAGCTACCAAACCTAGAGGGTTAGTCATTCGACAAGACACTAATTTTCCCATAAACAACAGTCAGTCGAGACAGTGACCACATCTACATGACATTGCGAATCTCCATCAGTGAAGAATGTTGAGCGAGGGTTGATCTCAAGCTTCTTCTTGGGACGAGAATATTTCTTAAGACAATACTCGAACTGGTCCTAGATATAGGCAAATTTCATATGGCTCCTCAGAGCTTGAAACTGCAAGTCACCGTAGTGCTCCCAAAAATCAATAACTGATTCATGCGGAGCATTCCATTGTTGTAATAGTTTTGGTTCAAGATGGTCTGGATCAAAATGATAGAAAGTGTCTATAATAAGATAATAGAAGTGCTCAAGTGAGTGCACGTCGTTAGCCGGTAAGCTGAGAAACCATCTAAATGGAGATTCACGAAGTGTGTGTGCAAGCAACAAGCTGGCCTATTCGTCAGAAAACCCATCTTCCTCATCAAGCATGGAAAGAAAGGCATGTAAGTACTTAGGCCAGGCCACTTCACCTTCACCATCATATGTGAAAGTGCATAAGAGATCAAAAAAATCCCTTGTGATGGAGACATCTTCATGATTCTAAAAACATCGCGGAGGGAGAAGAGTGCAAGGATCCATTAAAGGTATGCAAAGGTTCAAAACTGGATGAGAGGAAACGACTTGTCATCTGGCCCTCCTTTTAGCACCAGAAATTTTGACGGTGCTGGACCTGCCGACATGTCAAGTGGATCTCCTCAGTAATAAATCCCAATTAGACCTCAGATCCTTTGATGTAGGAGTCCTAGCAGTTGGTCATAAGGTAATGTCTTGAACGTGATGTCACACAAAGGCAGGTAAGATAACTCTATTAGCAGTAAGGGTGTGACCACTGCAGTGAGTCAAGAAAGTTGAATGAGAGGTTGTTATGAAACCAGCTCAATAAAAGATAGAAAAGATAAATCCATGCCTTAGAATTCAGCCTCTTCAAGGGGGAAACCTCCTTTACATTACATAAATGAACAATTCTTGGATGATTCAAATGAAAAAACCGCCTTTCTATATATAGGAGTCTAAGGAGTCACAATATAATCCAGCCGACCTAACAATAATAATATAAAGCCACAAAAATAACAATAGAGGGATTATATGGGCACGTTAATAACAATATGGGGGCAATGGGGGCACAACAATATAAATAAGGGGTACAACTACAATAGTAATGGGGTAATCACTAGTATTATAGGGACCCAACATGCCCCTCTCCTTCAAAAAAGTGTTTTCCTCAACGCTTGAGTAGTTCTGGATACTTCTGCATAAAATTCTCATCCTCCCATGTGGAATCTTTAGCTGTCGAGTTCTTGTTTCTATAACTGCTTCCGGTTCCAATATAATTTTTCCTTCTTCGTCAAGTTCTGGCAATATTGTTTGAACTGGGAGATTGTTGCCTATAACCTTCTTTAAGCATGAAACATGGAAAACTGGGTGCAATCGAGAAGCTGCAGGAAGCTCCAATTTGTATGCCATAGTACCAATCTTTTGTAACACCTTGTATGGACCATAATACTTTGGTGATAATTTATTATCCTTCT
Organism: Pinus tabuliformis; assembly: GCA_031772625.1. Taxonomy (NCBI): domain Eukaryota; kingdom Viridiplantae; phylum Streptophyta; class Pinopsida; order Pinales; family Pinaceae; genus Pinus; species Pinus tabuliformis. Next base: position 226,755,717 of record CM062813.1, read on the forward strand.
TAGCTTGCTTGAGGGACATTTGCTTATATGGTTGTAGCCGTAGGAATACCCAATCACCTACATCAAAACTTCTTTCACTGCGATGTTGATTTGCCTGTTGTTTCATTCTATTCTGTGCCAACACGAGGTTATCCTTTAAGAGTTGGAGGACTTGTTGTTGATGTTCGATGTGATGTTCCACTGCCTGAACCTTAGAATTTTCTCTTAAATATGATGTGATGGATGGTGGTTGATACCCATAAAGTGCCATAAATGGGGTCATTTTTGTTGCTGTATGAAAGGAAGTGTTATACCACCATTCAGCCAGAGGCAACCATTTGACCCATTGTGTCTGTTTATCATATACAAAGCAACGAACATATCCTTCCAAACATTTGTTTACTATCTCAGTTTGCCCATCGGATTGAGGATGATAAGATGAGCTATGAGCTAACTAAGTACCAAGACAAGAAAATAATTCTGTCCAAAAATTTCCAGTGAAAATGGGATCTCTGTCACTTACAATAATCTTTGGGTTTCCATGTAGCTTTTGAATTGTTTCCATAAATGCAGTAGAAACTGTATTGGCTTTAAATTGATGTGATAATGCACAAAAGTGTGCATACTTGGTAAGTCTGTCAACTACCACCATGATGACACTCTTTCCCTCAGACTTGGGTAAACTTGTGATAAAATCCATTGATACCTCCTCCCAATGTTGGCTTGGAATGGATAAAGGTTGTAATAGACCTGGTGTCTTAATTGTTTCAACTTTATTTTGTTGGCAAACCAAACATTCTGCCACAAACTTTTGAATATCTGATTTAAGGCCATCCCAAAAAAATTCCTTCTTAACCCTGTGGTAAGTTTTTAAAAATCCTGAGTGCCCTCCTAAGGGAGAAGTGTGCAATTCCATAAGAATATTTTGTTTTAGTTGGGAATTCTTACAAAGGTATAAGTGATCTTTGTACCATAACGAATCATTTTTTCAGCTAAATGTATCAGACATACTGGAATCTTGTTGTAGCTTTCGAATAAGTGCCCACACTTCTTCGTCATTCTTCCATTCCTCCCTTGCTTCATTTATCCAATCTGGTTGGATGATAGAAATAGCGCACAACAATGCTTTCACATCCTCATCCTTCCTTGAGAGTGCATCTGCCACCACATTTTGCTTCCCTTTTTTGTAGATGATTTCAAAGTCATAACCCAACATCTTTGTGACCCACTTTTGTTTCTCTTCAGAGGATAATCTTTGTTCTAAAAAGTATTTAAGGTTATCATGATCCGTTTTTACCTTGAAGTGTCTTCCCATTAGGTAGGATCGCCATTTCTTAAGTGCATGGAGTATTGCCAATATTTCCTTCTCATAAATAGCTTTGCTTAGAAACTTTCCCTTGATTGGACGACTTTCAAAAGCAATGGGTCTTTCATCTTGCATTAGAATAGCACCAATTCCATTTCCTGAAGCATCACATTCCACAATAAAGGTTTTTGTGAAGTCCGGTGTAGCTAAGACCGGTGCTTGGCACATTGCCTCTTTAAGATGTTCAAAGGCCTTTGTTGCTTTCGGAGTCCATGAAAGTGCATCTTTCTTCAATAATGTTGTTAGAGGTGCTGCTATTCTCCCATAATTCTTAACAGACTTGCGATAATACCCTGTCAACCCAAGAAATCCACGCAAATGCTTTATGGATGTGGGGATTTTCCATTCCTTAATGGCTTTAATTTTGGTAGGGTCTACCTTAACTCCTTCATGAGATACAATATGACCCAAATATTCCACCTCCTGGACTCAAAAGAAACATTTGGATCTTTTGGCATATAATTGTTTCTCCTCCAATAGTTGTAGCACCCTGTCAACATGTTCAACATGATCCTTCCAAGACTTGCTGTAGATAAGTATATCATCAAAAAATACTAACACAAATTTTCTAAGTAATGGTTTGAAAATTGAATTCATCAAACCTTGAAATGTTGAAGGTGCATTGGTAAGGCCAAAAGGCATGACCAAAAATTCATAATGACCCTCATGAGTTCTAAATGCCGTTTTCGGAATGTCTTCAATCTTCATTCTGATTTGATGATATTTTGAACGAAGATCCAACTTGGTGAAGTAAATTGATCCATGCAATTCATCCAGTAATTCATCAATGACAGGAATGGGGAACTTATCTTTAATAGTGAGCTTGTTGAGCTCCCTATAATCCGGACACATGCACCATGATCCATCCTTCTTGTGCACCAATACTACTGGAGCAGAGAATGAACTTTGACTCGGTTGAATTATACCAGCCTCTAGCATTTCTGCAACCATACGTTCAATTTCACTTTTTTGGACATAGGGATATCTGTACGGCCTGATGTTTGGAGGAACACTTCCTGAAATCAGATGAATAGCATGATCATGATCACGCATAGGTGGGAGACCTTTGGGAGTCTCAAATACCTTGGAATGATTGTCCAGGACTTTTTGGAGATCTGGAGAAATAGATGATTCTAATGTGGAAACATCTAGCGAACATAATTGTGCAATTACACCCCTTTGCTCCTTTTTTAGAAGCTTTGTCATACCATTAGAGCTGATTATCTTTCCTGGTTTCCCTGCAATACCCCTTAATTCAACTTCCTTTCCTTCCGTAGAAAATTTGATGAAAAGTTCTTGAAAATTAAAAGCTATTGTACCCAAGGATTGTAGCCATTGGACTCCTAGTACAACATCAACACCTCCCATTGGAATGGAAAGCATTGGGCTAGTCAATACATATTCTCCCATGGATAGCTTGATATTATGGCACTTTCCAGAGCAATTTATTGTTTCTCCATTTGCAATCATCACTTGACACTCTGGTGCTGGATATAGGAAGCAATTCAATTCTTTTGCTACCCTACAATGAATAAAATTGTGGGTGCTTCCTGAATCAATCAACACTATCACCTTTTTCTTCTTGATTTGTCCTTCTATCTTGATGGTTTGAGGAGTGGTAATTCCCGCCAATGCATTACAAGATATGGTTGGATTTATTCGTTCTTCATCTAGGCTTTGTTCCTGGAGCATATCCTGTTCTTTTGACCTTTCTTGCTCCTTTTCTTCTTCCTCTTCACAATCTATGTAGAATAATTTCTTCTCAGCACACTTATGACCTTTAGTGTATTTGCTATCACAACTATAACAAATCCCTTTTGCTCTTTTTTCTTCCAATTGTTGTGGTGTCAACCTTATAGGTTGTGGAAGACTAGGGGCAACTGCACTTCCGTCTTTATAGTTGTGAGTGGTATGCTTCCTGGTTGCCATAATTTTGCTTTCCATTTTTCTTGCTAACCTGAATGCCTTCTCTAATGAATCAGGTTCCCAAAGTCGAACATCATGTTGGATATTATCCTTTAAAGGCCCTATGAACACATCAATCCTATGCTGCTCTGGAATATCTTTTACCCTTATGTTCAATTTTTGGAACTCTTCAATGTGCTCCATTATTGAACCCTTTTGTTTGAGACTTATCAATTGGCTAAAAAAAGTGTTGCTTTTTGTATCCTCATAATGTGCTATCAATTCTTCCGTAAAAATTGCCCAAGTGACAAATTGTTTACGAGAGCAAAGCCATTGATACCATACAAACTGATTTGGTTCCAAATATAAAGTTGCCATACGTACCTTTTGTGTGTTTTGCACATTATTGAGATCGAAGAACTGCTCCATCTGTAATATCCATGTGGCGGGATCCTTGCCATCAAACTTCCTCATATCGATTTTTGGAATATGGTGGGTCTTCGATCCAACATTAGAGTCTATGGAATCATGATTAACATTTCTTTTTTTCACATCATGAGTTTCCTTTACAACCTTTTCACCATTAGTAAGTATTTCTTGTAGAAAATTTGTCAAATCTGTCTTCAAATCTACTATGTCTGTCTTCAAATCTATCCTCAAATCTGTCTTCAGATCATCTATCTTAGCTTCCATGCCCTTTATCTTAGATTCCACGCCATTTATCTTAGCATCTGTTAGCTTTTGTGAGCGTGACATTTGTTGCACTTGTTCTTGTAATTTTGATATATCATGTAGCATTTCTTCCTCTTCTTCATGAGTCATGCTAGAGCTTTCAGGTTCCTTACTAGGTGTTTGCATTTTCTTTCCTCGGGGCATCAGTTACCGATAATAATGCTTTACTATGCCCTTTGAATTCCTTCAAACCAAGCTTATGCAAAAATTAAAAAAAAACTACACACCTTTTTTTACTTTGTAGAAGTCTGATATTGAATCTGATGTATCTCTGTAATTTCGAATCATCCAGTTCTAAAATTGTGACCTATAGTAGCCTTCTATGTCCTCTTTCCAATGCCACTAGTCTGATCCAAATTGGATTCTCCAAGAAAGAGTTATGCGCAATCTCCCGCAGTGCCCTGATTATAGACTAGTTCAGTAGAGCGAACTTGTATGAAGTGCCACGTGTCACTGTGTCAACCTTTGACTCTGAAAAATATATAAAATAAAACTACAGTCCGTCCTCTTTCTGTACCTTCTTACGAAATTTCAATCCGATGCTCAGAAAGAAAGTTATGACGATTTTCCCCAGGTCACCTATTTTGAGTGTAATTCAGGAGTCTGCAAAAAGGCCAACTTCCTCAGATCATATCTCTGAAAATATCATGCGAAAAGATCTGAAATTTGGACCCAAGGTTCAGCGCGATTTCTTCTCAAATGGGTTTTTTTTTAGACTTTTGAAACATTACAGAAAACAAGTTATAGCGAAAATGCCACGGTGACCTGTTTGGAGCAGCGAAACCCTAGAGTCCAAAGTTCTGATACCAAATGTTATGAAACCAGCTCAAGAAAAGATAGAAAAGATAAATCCACGCCTTAGAATTCAGCCTCTTCGAGGGGGAAACCTCCTTTACATTACATAAATGAACAATTCTTGGATGATTCAAATGACAAAACCTCCTTTCTATATATAGGAGTCTAAGGAGTCACAATATAATCCAGCCGACATAACAATAATAATATAAAGCCACAAAAATAACAATAGAGGGATTCTATGGGCACATTAATAACAATATGGGGGCAATGGGGGCACAACAATATAGATAAGGGGTATAACTACAATAGTAATGGGGTAATCACTAGTATTATAGGGACCCAACAGAGGTGCTAACACATGGGGGGTGAGATGAGTGTGCCCCTTAGCAACCTGTAGTAGTACTCAGCTGAAAAGGGAACACATGAGCAAAGATGCATCACAATAGGGTAAGCAGATCAGCCGACAATCCAAAGTGATGGTTAAACCAACAACACATCTGCAACAAGATTCATATAATTGCATATGAAGCAGTTCATACACAACTACGTAAGTTAAACAACATACATTGCTAAGCAACCAGAATAGTCCAACTACAATAACAACATATGCATAAGAATGCGCTGGCTCTTATTATATAAATAATTTTAAATCTCAATCATAAAATACATCCATGTGAACTTGCTAGCCCTAATAGTGGAACGTTACAGCCACATCCACCTACTCATCTAAAGAGATGAATTAGTTCTGTGCAGTGGAGAAGCCAAGGCATGTTACAGTACTGTCCAAGCTTTCTCCAAGATAGTCTTATTAGAAGCTTGGCTAACCAAAAGCCTATACAATGAGTTATGAGGGACTATTTATAACAAAGGGTGGGGTGGCCCTTGACATTCCCCTTTGTGACTGTTCAATTACCCTCATGACTCTTCACCTATTATATGACTGTTACATCCACTATTAACACTTGACTTACACTTGACATGACTCAAAATTACAATGCACATGTACCCATGTGAACACAATGGCTTGAGCAAGCAAAACTTTTCATCACTCTGACTTAGACAACTACAGAAGTCGAAATGATCAACATCCTCATGCTGATCAATAGTAACATATTGATGCCAAGCTTTGTAGTCTCTGATACTGTCTGTGTATTGTGTGGTGACATCTGTCTGAAAGCTGACCTTCACCTCCATAGCATCTAGGTACATTGCTCGAGCTCCTCTGTCCAACCCATCTGAACGCATGTGCATCATTGTCTTCAATGTTGCCATACCAGCAACATAATTGTGCATGATGTCTACACTAATAGGCAAGTCTGGGTTGGTGACAATGCGCATCAACTCGTCGAAGTAGGAGTCAAAATCTAGTTAGACCTTCTTCTTGGTCTTTTCCAAGGTGAGAGTCCCAAGTGGTAGGATCGCATGTGTGCACACCACAACATCCATGCTCTTGAATACTCATGCATGGGAACCTCTTATGCTAGTGATGAGTTGCGGGAGGTCCTCATAGTTCTGGATCTGACTCTGGATACATGCTTTTAGCTCAATTGCATTTTGCCTCATCATCTTTGGCAAGTGAAGTGGGGCTCCCTTGTACTTCATCATTGATGTTTTCATGTCATCAATAATAGCATGTATGTTTACCAAGATCCGTTCTCTCCTAGCACATCATTGTTGCCATTCATTGAGATGGATGACCGCCTTGTGCACAGTACCAAACTTGGAGTACAAAGCTTGCATAACTGTGTAAAGGGACAATACTTCATCTAGTATTTCCTTTTTAGTTCAGCTTGGGCGGACATTGTCACCAAGTCTCCTCCTTGCTTGGCCACCTATAGTTCCTTTTCCATTCACTCATTCTCAATTATAAGAAAACGAACACTTGAGTTAGTGGCTTCGGCATACACTCTAGTTGCATCGGCCAAAGCAGCTAGATGTTTGTGCACATCAGTCACGATCACTTGTTCTTCAACCTGCGTAGGATATGTTTGATCCTTCGGAGTTGATACTCTATGAGATTGCACGACTCTATATTGGGATTCATTAAATGAGATGTTATACATCTCTTATTCTGACTGATCAATAAGGATATCAATGCCACCTTGGTCATGTGAGACCTTTTATTCTTCTGGATGCATTGAAGTGGTTGAGTTGACCTCTTTGTGGTGAGGCATAAGGTTGGTGTCCTGTTCCAACTCCTGCTACTCCACGTCTGCATCCAACTGTTGAAGTGTCTCTTCTATCTCATGAGCAAATTCTTGCTCCTATGATGGTTCACCATGTTCACCTGATGCCAGATATTTAGATGAATCAACTACTTGTACGGAACTGCTTAATTTGTTTGCACATGATGCACCCCTTTTTGTATCTGTTGCTGCTATGATTCCCTCTCTTGTTTGCGCAGATCTTGTTCCTTTCGGAGTTGCTCTCTCAACTCCTGCAACTCCTTCTCTTCTTATCCTTTTGCCTTCGCGTGATTCACTTGTCATGTTGGTGCTTCCTTTCCTCTATAGCGATAACTACTTTCTCTAAGGGTGGATTTGCTCGAAACATGTAACTTTTCTCCTCCTCCATGCGATCGACAATCTTCCTCTTCCCTTTGTTGCACACTGGTATGCTTGGCTCTGCTACCACTACTGCTACTGCTGCTACTCTCCGTGATGCTGCTTCATGTTGTTTCACTAACCACTCCACAATGTATCCGACAGGTTCATTGGGTCTAGAGAAACTTTAGCAATATCTCCATGGGTCCTCGTTGACCCAATGGAATGCCTCGTAGATCTAGTTGGACTGAATTCTCGTGCAGTGATCCTTCACAATGCAATGTGGGTCATATAAATTGTATCTTGGGAGGTTGAATGAGTACTTCTTCATCAGTCCTGCTTCAGCATCCGCTTTCTTGATACTCAAGAACTCATTTAACGCAATTTGCAATGGAAGATTGGGCCAAGGTGCCTTCTTCTTCCATTGTAGTCTAGCTTTCAATCTTGTCGAGATGTGATAGGATACTTCCTGCATGATAAGTACGCCCAAGGCAAACTTTCGTAGAACATACAGAGGCTTCTCCGCATTGAACATTCAAATGAAAGTACTAGAGAGTGAGGCATATGAATCTGTAATGCCTATCAATGCCTCCATCACTTCTTTTGACATGCAGGGTGGATCTAGTTCGAATATCATCTTGTACATAGGGACGACAAAATGATTGGACAGTCGTGTGATTACTCCTTTGAAGCTGCATTTAGACAACAACTTGAAATATGTTATCACAGCAGTCTCTCCCATTGACCATGCCCTCTCCAAGGTCGGGAACTCTTGTCAGGGATAGAATTCATCTAGGATGTAGGTGGACACGTAAATCTCTGCACGCATACCTCCATGTGACTGTCGAGCCTTCGTTACTTGCTCCTTCAACTGATGTGCCAGTATGTCGAACTAGTTGCGTGGTTTCCTTCTCTAGCCACTTGGTCTAGTGCAACCACCCAACTCCACAGGAAGGTTTTCATGCTTGTTAGGCCATACAGTTGACAAGAAAATATGATCAAGTACTGGTATGCCTTCCTCATTATCTTTTTCTTGTAGACCTGGTTGGGTGTCATCCTGAAACGAGTTGGCTCCTTTACCCAATCCTTCAGATTTTCTCTGGAGTTAGAACTACTGTTGGGTAACCTGAATGGAGTCTCCGTGACAGTCACGGGCTTTAACATCTGATACATCTCATCGTAATCTTGTTCCTATAAGGTCACAAGCTTCATCCCACTAACACTGCTCAAGGTCATAGTCTCAGGATTAGTGTGAGAGACAATCCAGTGTATCATGTCCATGCATGGGAACACGTGATATCTGCATGCAATCTGGTACAAGCCAGACTTGTGAATGTTCACGTACACCTGACGGTCTTTGAGGTGTTCCACAAAAGTGCTTGCAAATGTTTCATTGACTTCGTGCCACTTCAGTTTCATGTCCTTATCTAGATACAACTTTGTATCCTTGTAGTTTGGTAGACTAGAGGACACTTTCTCAACTGCTGCTTCGGTTGCATTTCCATCAGTGTCTTGAGATCCTGTTCTCTTGGAAGCCATTGAGATAGATGAAAGGCTGAAAGATCTAGAGACAAGCAACATGCATGGAAAGAAATATGTCAGCAGAAACAAACCAAATTCTGGGGAATGACAGAACACATAATTGGGAAACCAATGAGAAAGTTTGTGCAATTTCTCCTGGGAGGTTGGGTGACTAGCTACCAGAACTGTGCAAAAGGAATTATGGGCTTTCTGGGAGATAGGACTGGCTACTGGATCTATGCAATGCTTAATATAGACTGGCTACTGGCTGCTGGGATTGCAAAATGCACAATTTCAACTGGGAAGGACTACAGGCCCAAGGACTGAATTACGCAATTTCATGGGCCAGCAGTCAATGTCCTCCAGAAATGGCAAAATAGTCCTGGAGGCTAGTGCTGGGAAAAAATGCACATTTCCAGAGAGGAAGGAAGAGGCTTCCTTCCCCAGATTGCGCAATGCAGCCTCACTGAGGCAGACTCCAAGCCAAAGTTGGCCCAACTCGTCGACGAGCAACTGGAAGAAAATAAGATAGTGAATGCATGGCGACACTAATTGATAGTAGAAGTGATTGAAAGTGCATGAAAAACATGAATGAAAGATTCTTTAGAATTTCCCACTGTAGATCAACAAATTATGCAATATACTAAAGCAAAATACAAGATCTACTTCTACAACAAACTTGCAGAAGCTTAATCGATTTTGAGCAAGATCAAATAGAATACATGTAACAGAGAATGAGAAAGCAATCACACATGAACACAGAAGAATACTCTGGTGAAAGCCTCAGCTAAAAATCCTGAACTCTGTAATATCATACAAGTGGAAATATGTCCACATTATGCAATGCTTTAGATCACAAGCTATCCATATCTCTATACAATCCTACATTGCTGCTCATAGACTGAATAGACACAACATATGCCTTCCCTCAACCCTCCAAACCTCCTATTTCCTTTTGCAGTTTCTCCTGGGGTCCAATGTTGTCACTTGTGTGAATTGGCCTCTCACACAACTCATCAAACTCAAAAGTAACCGCTCAATCTCCAAGGAATGAATTCCTTCAACGTGCAAGAGATATCCTCAATGGAATATTCCTGCAATTGATAGTACGCTGTCCCATAATCTGATCTCAACTAGGTCTCTGACTGAACTGACATGCATGAGTTATTTATGAGAGAACATTCAGTTATTTGAATTGCAGCAGTTACATGCATGCATGCATTACCTAACTGAACTCACAATCAGTTCCACAAACTATTGGAACTAATCTAACTGGACTTAACTCAGATAACTGAGCTAACTAATTACAACACAAATTACAACTCATCCTGATCTCCTTAATCAAGGGATAACTTCCTCAATCAATGGAGAAACTGTTGCATGTCTTCACATAGACTTCATGTTTGATTTCATACAACTAATTAACTCAAGATGAATTAATTAATTATTTGACAAACAACTGCTAAGATAAAATTCGAATTTTAATTCTCAATTTTAGTTCAGGGACTAACTAAAATTGGAATGTATCCCGAAATGTTATTTATAATAGTGCTATTTTTAGCATTTCTTGTTGCTATTTTCAACACTCCCTCTCAACAAGAAATGGATTATTAGTCACCCCAATCCTGTCTCTGTGGAACTCGAACTTTCATTTTGACAATGCCTTAGTCAAACAATGCTTTAGTCAAAAAATCTGCATCCTGTTCCTCGATCAAAACATACATCAACAACACGATCCTCTTGACCACATAGTCTCGAAGATGATGGTATCAGATATCGATGTGCTTGGACCTGTCACAAAAAACTAGATTCTCAGAGAGTTTGATACAACTCTGATTATCGCAGTAGATCACAATTGGATCCATCTTCTAACTAAACAATCCAACTAGAATCTTCCGCATCCAAATGGCCTCACATGCTGCCTAACTGGTGACCATGTATTCAACCTCTGCTGGGCTAAGTGCAACTAACCTTTGTTTCCTGTTGTACCAAGAAACTGCAGTTGAACCAAGGTTGAAGATTCCTTCTGAAGTTCTCTTCTAGTTTGATGGAATCCCTGCCCAATCTACATCTGTGAAGCCTTGAAGCTTCACTCCCTCTATCTTTCTCTACCACAATCCATACTGAGATGTGCCTCTGAGGTATCTCAGCACATGCTTTGCTGCCTTCCAAAACATCTTGGTAGGCTAAACCATAGCTTGACTCAGCTGGTTCACCGCAAAGCATAAGTCTGGTCGTGTGTTCACTAGATACATCAATGAACCCACAAGCTACCAATAAATAGTAGCAGCTACTACCTCACCTGAAGTAGCATCCTACTTCCTCCAGTTACTAGCTAGAGGAGCCTGCATGGGCTTGCACTTCTCCATGTGGAACTGCCTGAGTATCTCATTGGCATACTTGCCTTGAGACACAAACACTTCCCCATCCTTGTGCAACACTTCCATGCCTAGAAAGTAGTGCATAAGACCCATGTCTTTCATCTCGAACTCTCTTGCAAGGTCCTCCTTGCAAGACTTGACCAACTAGTCATCACCTGTCAAAATCAGATCATCAACATAAAGAACAATGATCAATGGCTTACCTTCTACCATGATGTGGTAAAGTTTCGCATCTGCTTCACTCTTCGTGAAGCCCAACCCGGTGAAATGGCTGTCGATCCTGGTGTACCAAGCACGAGGTGCTTGATTTATCCCTTACAAAGCCCTCTTGAGTCGGCACACATGTGACTCACGATCGAAGGTCTCAAAATCTTCCGGTTACTCAATGTACACCTCTTCCTCAATCTTCCCATTGAGGAATGTAGCCTTCACATCCATCTGATGGATCTTCTAACCCATCTGAGCTGATAGTGCCAACATCGATCTGATAGATGAGTACCTTGCTACAGTAGCAAAAGTCTCATCGTAGTCAATCCCCTTGAATTGTGAGAAACCACGGGCAACAAACCTTGCCTTATGTTTCTCAAGGTTGCCATCAGTTGCCTGATTTACCTTGTAAAGCCATCGGGAACTCACCACTGACTTGTCCTGAGGTCTTGGGACAACATCCCAAACATAGTTTCGAATGAAGGAGTCATACTCCTCCACCATAGCATCAACCTAGACTGGTTGTTGCACTTCCTCCTCGAATGAAGAAGGTTTGGACTCTGCACACTCTCGAGCCAGGGCCACGTAACCAGTGTACTGCTCGGGTGACCTCCTCTATCTACGCTGAGAAGATGGCTGTCTCACGTTCTCTCGGGCATCCAGCATCAACATGTCAGCTTCCCTTGAGAATTTTCGCCCATCTCTGGAAGACTTAGCATGAGTGGATGTCTCCACTCCCGGATCCTCTGTATGTGGCTGCTCTGCATCAGTTTGTGGCTCCTCTTCCTTAGGAACTGAAAGTTCATCCTCTGCATGCAACTTGAGCTCCCTCTCAAGTGATACTCATATGGCTTTCTACTCATCGAACATCAGATCTCTGTGTACCACTATCCTCTGACTGGTAGGCAGGAACACCTAATAGTTGTGGGGTGTATCAGTGTACCCCACAAGTATCCCCAACTCAGTTGTTGCATCTAGCTTCTTCCGGGCATCTTTGGTCACATGGCAATAAAACGACAATCCAAATATCCTGAAGTGACTCACATCTGGTTGATTCCCTGAAAAGGCTTCCATTAGTGTCTTCATTCCTAGTATACAGTGCAGGCTTCTGTTCTGCAAGTATACTGCTGTATTGCATGCCTCGTCCACAAATGAAGTGGTCGGCTTTGGTCATGCAACATCGCTTGAGCTGCTCCCACAATCGATCTATCCTTCCTTTTGGTCACCCCATTTTGCTGTGGGTTATGGGGTGCTGTCAACTCCCATTTAATTCCTTCTACTACGCAGAAGTCCTTTAACTGTTAGGAGACATACTCTCCACCATTGTCGCTACGCAAGGCCCTTATTTTCTTTCCTGATTCTTTCTATGCCAAGGTTTTAAACTCACAAAACCTTAAGAAGGTCTGATCCTTCTTATGCATAAAGTAGATCCAACATCTACGATAAAAATCATCAATAAAAATAACATAGTACCTTTGTTTAGCAGTGGAGGCTGTAGAGAATGGTCCACACACATCTATGTGAACTCGCTCCAGGATTGCTCCAACTCTACTGTCATGATCCTGAAAGGAAGATTTCGCATACTTATGCAAGGTACAACCTTTGCATGTATATGTCTACTCCAATTTTCCCTTGGGAAGTCTGGTAGAAATCTGTTGCATTATCTTTAAGGATCCATGGTGCAAGTGGCCCAATCTTCTATGCCATAGCTTGCCAACTTCTTGGCTCTGCACCAACTCTGCTTTGGAACTCAATGCATCTTAGTCATCTACCTCTGGCTTGTAGAGATTCTTTACTTGAATCCCAATCCTCTTGGTTTGTCCAGTGCCGATATGCCTTAGGAATACCTTTACTTTACTAAATACTACATCATAGCCTTTGTCTTCTAGCATAGCGATGGACACAAGATTCTTCTTCAAACCTAGTACATACTTTACATCAGTCAGGGTGAGAGGAGCTCCATGATCCCTCTGAAACACAACCGTACCTTCACCTGAAACATGGTACTTTCCATCGTTTCCCATCTCGATCTGCATCTAGAGATCATTCTCCTCCAAGGCACTGAAAAAATTCTTGTTGTCGGTCATGTGGAATGAAGCTCCACTTTCCAGGTACCAAACACATCCCACCATGGATGAAACCACGCATGCGATGAGGGAGAAATCTAATTCAAACTGTCAGGCTAATGCCTCACCATTTGATCGCTTCGACGATCTCGTCTTGGATTTCTTTTGTGGACAATTCATAGCATAATGGCCCACCTCGTGACAGTGAAAGCATCTCACTTTTGATTTTTCAATCTTCTTCCCACCATGGGAAGAACTGGATTTAGAATGGGATGCCTTCCCTTTCCATTTCCTTGCCTTACTTGCTAAGGCTATATTTTCTTCATCATCTTGCTTTAATGAAGATCTATCTCTGGTGCTTCTTCTTATCTCCCCCTGCATCAAATCCGACCAAATTCGTTCCCAATATGGCAGTTTATCTCTTCCATTTACCGAGTCTTGGTAGCTATGCTAGCTCTTAGGAAGACCAAGGATAGCAAGACTCACCATGTCATCATCGGCTGTCATGATCCCTACACTTCCAAGCTCATCCTTGCAGGTGGTGAGCTTGTTGAGACACGTAGAGACCGTGTCGCCCTTTTCACACTTGACTTTTCGAAGCTTGTCTTTCAACGCTAGCTTCCTCCAATCGCTAGCTTCCTCCAATCACTGTTGTTCTGATATAGATCTTTCAATGTTTTCCACATTGAGAATGGTGTCTCCTTCCCATGGAGACTCGAGACTATGTGGTCTCTAACTCCCTCGAGAAGGATTCTCCTCGCTCTAGCCACACATTTCTTTCATTCCGCCAATTCTATAGCATTAGCTGTTGCTGGCTTGAGTACTTCTTGATCATTGAAGTCCTTCAAACCATTATCCTCTAATACTGCTTCCATGAAATCCTTTCAGGCTATATAATTCGAGCTGCCATCAAGGGAATACTCGAGACTTAAACCATTGAATGCCATTGGTGAAATTTGAGATGTGAGAAGAATTCGAATGCGATAATTAGGAACTTCAAACTTCGAACTTCTCCCTTCTTTGTATATTGTTCTCCTCTTTGATCACCTTTTCTCTGATACCATGCACAATTTCCCACTGTAGATCAACAGATTATGCAATATACTAAAGAAAAATACAAGATCTACTTCTACAACAAACTTACGGAAGCTTAATAAATTTTGAGCAAGATCAAATAGAACACATATAACAGAGAATGAGAAAGAAATCACACATGAACACAGAAGAATAGTCTGGGGAAAGCCTCAGCTAGAAACCCTGATCTCTGTAATATCATACAAGTGGAAATATGTCTGGATTACACAAAGCTTTAGCTCACAAGCTATCCAGCTCTTAGAACAATCCTACAATGTTGCTCATAGACTGAATAGACACAACATATGCCTTCCGTTAGCCCTCCAAGCCTCCTATTTCCTTTTGCAGTTTCTCCTGGGGTCCAATGCTGCCACCTGTGTGAATTGTCCTCTCACACAACTCATCAAACTCAAAAGTAACTGCAAAATCTCCAAGGAATAAATTCCTTCCACACGCAAGAGATATCCTCAGTGGAATATTCTTGCAACTGATCGTACACTGTCCCATCATGTGATCTAAACTGGGTGTCTGACTGAACTGACATGCATGAGTTATTTATGAGAGAATATTCAGTTATTTGAAGTGAAATAGTTACATGCATGCATGCATTGACTAACTGAACTCACAAATAGTTCCACAAACTATTGGAACTAATCTAACTGGACTTAACTCAGATAATTGAGCTAACTAATTACAACTCAAAGTACAACTCATCCTGATCTCCTTAATCAAGGGACAACTTCCTCAATCAATGGAGAAACGGTTGCATGTCTTCACATAGACTTCATGTTTGATTTCCTACAACTAATTAACTCAAGATGAATTAATTAATAATTTTACAAACAGCTGCTAAGATCAAATTCGAATTTCAATTCTCAATTTTAGTTCAGGGACTAACTAAAATTGGAATGTATCCCGAAATGCTATTTATTGCAGTTCTATTTTTAGCATTTCTTGTTGCTATTTTCAATAGATTCAGTAAACAGATCAACATGCATGTGGGTGAAGCGGTTCACCGGTTGGGCGAACGTTCGTGAAAAACAGTTTCATGCATGTGACAACAGTGAGATAGTAACGAAAACTGAAACAGAGCTAAGAAAAGCTAGTATACATGTAAGCGACAATAAGTGTTCAAAGAAATCAAGCAAACAACACTCACACAAGCAAATTCACAAAAAGTGACAGAAATGCTGAAAAAGACAAGTTGAGGCCACTTACCCATGAATAGTTGAACCAGATGTGTCTAAAAGTCCTGGATGTGCTGTGGGATGTCAGAGCTCCAAGATCAATGTGAAAGAATGAGCTTTGATGTGTCGAATAGATAAGTTTGGGCTCATGATGCGCATGCCACAAATCTATGAAAAACCAACACTTAGAGGGAAACTTCTAAAACAACTTGCATGTAACCCTCGACTGCTAAAAATAGCTCCTTGAATCATGGGATGCATTTTGCATGTTTCCTTTCACTATTCTAGGAAGAACAAGTCATGCATGCATGCAAGTAAAGTTTCCTTGGTCCTGGGTGGAACTAGTCAACCAGACTGCTCATGCATGCAGCTGATCAACCACTTGAGTAAAATGCACATTTCGGGCTCAGAGTTGGGCTGATGGCCCAGGAGGTTTGTGAAATTTCTGTGCAGAGCAACTCACTGTTGCCCAGATTTGCAAAAATTCTGGGCTGAGCAGCCCCCTGGGGAAATTCACGCAATTTCTTCTGGGAGTGTTAACTAGAAGAATTGCCCAATTCTAGAGCCCAATAGGCTACCAGACAGAATTACACACTTTCTAGAGGTATGGTTGGTTGCCCTCCACAAATGCGCAATTTCTTGGGGAAGCTACTCAGCTTGTAGCTGGACCAAGTTCAGGTGAACAACCTGTGAGGGAAGTAGATCAAGGAGTTACCTCCCTAATATTATAATGTGGTTTATCAAGAACCATGAACTACCTATCCATATCATGGTCTCAAAATTATTGGTAGGTGCACCATTCCATAAAAATGTATTTCTTATTGACTAACATATGCTCATTGTTTCCTATGTCAATGAATAAATATAAAAAATCTTGTTTGGTAATTGTCAAGTGTCTAATTTTATCTTTATTTAGACCCATTGTATAGCATTCATACTAGTAGGTCTCTGGAATTAGAAATGGATGTCAAGATTGAATTTAGAAAACTATGTAGAGTCCATCGTGAGGGATGTATAATGTTTTGGAGATCATGTATGAGTTCCCTCAATATAAACAATGATTCATCAATTTTGGCATTAGGATTTCATTGTTCTAGGTGGGAGTTTGGGTGTTTTGAGTTGTGGTTTGGTGATGGTGGGTTTGGGTTCCCATTATGCTCCATGGTAACCAAGTCTCCTACAATTCAATAAACTGATTTTGTTTAGGGAATCGTTTAGTTTTTTTTCTTTCCAATTTTAAAACAAATTAAAAAAAAAAAATCAAATAAATTTAATTGAAATACATATTGACAATCCAAAGAAGATCAAATTCATTGACTTGACACTTTATGTAGCCTAGGGAGTAAATATTCGGCCCAATGGTATTCTAAAAACATGGCCCATGGTACAAAACCAAGAAAAAAGGGCCCCCGATGTGTAAAATATATGTCACACTCGAAATGCATGTGTGTTATTATAAACATGTGCACATTCCTGACCCATGGATATCTGATGCCTTAGGTGGCATCCTAGTTGGATGTTTGGGATCTTGTTGATCTTGATGTCTAGGAACACAAGCACTTTCCTAGGAACATTCATGCATTCCTATGGGTGCATGTTCTTGATGGGCACATTGCCACTTTTTGGGTCATCATTATTGTGCAAGCACCCTAACCCTTTCATGTGTTATTCAATATTCATGAATCACAAAACTCAAACAAATCAAGGTTAAAATTCATACCTTTGACCATTCCTTTGTTCTAATTGTCTTGTATACTTTACTCATTCAAATGTATCATCCCCCTATGCCAAAGCATTCATGGCATGAACCCTTCAAATAATTTCTTGGGTATTGACTCTTTGGATAATTATTATTATGCTCAACCTGAGTAGTAACATCCAATTCGTAGAGAGTACCAACCATGATTCCCTCAAAAAATATTAATGCACCTCCAACAAACTTATATATATTCCTTGTGAAAATCCTAGGAACCCCTACAATTGGTTATCTCTATTATTGAAAGAATATTCATCCCCATCCCAAGCATATGTCTCACAACATGCAAATACCTAGTTATTACATCTCTATACCTTATTAGAATGGATCTCTTTCATTCCTTAAGAAAGTTCTCCCTTATTTTAATTCTTCATAGGAATTAAACAATTCCCTATGTGGAATGATATGGAATGATACTTCAGATTGTACAAACCATGATTTTTTGTAGCATTGAGTAGATAAAGAAGATATGGTAGAATGCATACCCTTTTTTCTACATCTTCCTTGTTAATAGAGACTACCACAATGATATCCTCTTTCTTATTTCATTTGTAGAAAGGGATTTGATTCTTTACATACCCATTTTGATTTCATTTCTAGTACACCACTTCAAATTTCCTCCACGTACTCACTTACATATCTATTGGACATTAATTTCCATGAAATTCATTGAATTTTCTATATAGAGTGGCCTCATATAAATAACACATTTGAATATAAAGAGAATCCTTATGATAATATCCTTGTCTCGTCACTCAACAGGTATTAATACATCGATCCCACAATGGTCTCAATCTCGAGACTATCTCTACAAGCTCCATTGATTATTATATTAGATTCTCCCAATTGAATCTTCGACACTATTGAGGAGATCATTACATTGGTCCTCCATATTGTAGTGATATCCAATGAAAACACACTCTACAGTCAATGTGCTCGTCCCATTTAAATGTTTAATAAACTTTGCTTAATCTTTCATCCTTTTTTACATATAAACATATTAATGACCAATGACTTGAAAGTGTATAAAGTAGTATCTTTTTCCATATCTCCTTTTATGATAAGATTTTGAAAACATTGAAAATCACAAAATTTATGGAGTAGAATTAATTTGTATTCTAATATGAACATATTTCCCATTTCTAACCACTTATATTCACCAAATTCATACAAACAAACAAATTATATATATATATATATATATATATATATATATATATATATATATATAATTTTTATTAAATATCCTATCATAATTTATTATCTTTTTTCACTCATCTTCAAACGTATTTTCTTAACTTGCATTCTTATAACGAAAATAAACACTATTGGTCATATACCATTAACACATTTAATGAACTATACATCAAAACTCTGAAATCTATTTATCTTTTTTATATTAATAATTATATAAAAAATACAAATAAAATGATACTTTTTCATTCCTAAAACTAAAAAAACCACTTTAACAATTCTTTATACATTTTATATTTCAACCTAAAAGCTTGTATAAAAAAATTTATGTTAATAAACTTTATAACAAAACTCTAAAACTTATCAATCTTTTTATATTAATAATTATATAAAAAATAAATTTGAATAATTCCTTTTCATTCTTAAAACTACCAATCCAATTTAACAATTCATTATGTATTTTATTTTTAAAACAAAATATAATAAAAATTATTGTCACATGGTTGCCAACTATGAATTTCAAAGTAAATTCTATTACGTTGTTTTATATTTATTCATGGTACTTCTACTATTCATTTTCAATCTTTTTATATTAAAAATTATATAAAAAAATACAATTTTTATAATATTTTTTACATTCTTAAAACTACCGATCTAATTTAACAATTCAATATATATTTTATTTTTAAAACTAAAAATACAATAAAAGGTATTGTCACACGGTTTCCAACTATGAAGTTCAAAGTAAATTCAAATATGTGGTTTTATATATATTCATTCTGCTTGTAATATTTGTAATATTTATTAATGTGTTTATGTTCTTGTTCAGTGGAAATGTGATTTATGATCAAAGTCATTTAATTATAGTTTTAAGAAGTTCAACTAATTGTGTTTAGAGGTATTGTATAGTTTAATGTGATAGGTAGAGGTGTTTGCGAAAAAATTAAGTAATAATTTAAAATATTTAAATAATGCGAATTTATAATTTTTTTTAAAATAATTGTATAATAAATAATTAAAAAAAAATTTGGTTGTAATTTTTTTTGGAGTGTAGAATTTGAAAAAAATTGATACTTAACTAAATTTGATTTCTCTCCGCCCATGATAAATTGAAAATTAAATAAATATAAACTAGTTATTTAAGATCACTTCTATTTATCAAATTTTAAAAATTACCAATAAATTGAAAATTAAATAAATATAAACTAGTTATTTAAGATCACTTCTATTTATCAAATTTTAAAATATTGCCAATATCAAGATAAACCTGACACATAATTTACAGTTAAAAAGATTTGATAAAGACTCCCGATTCCCTACTCGAGGTCGCGGAGGTAGAGAAAATGCATACTGCAAAGAGAGAGAGGTGTCCTAAAAAGGGAGAGGATGACATTTCCAACCTAGGGATATCGCATAGTTGAGGATAAGAAAGGGGCCGGCTGTGAACCCATAGATTAGTCCCCACCAATTCATTCCTAAATATTCGCGCATGACGTACTAAAATATTTGGGCTGTATATCCATAACCATACTAGTAGAAACCCTCGTAATTAGGCGACTAAGGTATCAACCAAACTTGTGAGGAGCTGATTGGAGGATTATCTTGTTTATTCGCTAAGCCAGAGTCGTATTTAGTTGATCTGTGTAGGTTTTAGTTGTAAAATGCCGGAGAAATTTTCGCCAAGGCAGAGTCCTATTTAGTTAACCTGTGGGTTTGAGTTGTAAAATGCGTGAGGAGATAATCAGAGGGCTTCTAAAGCAAACGCATGGGGTATTAAGAACCATCCCATGCAATTTATTCCGAAGTTGTTTTGGGTCCATGTGTAGACTTTGAGGGTTTGTTGAATATTATTGGTGGTTTATTATCGGGTTAGGTCTATTTTCAACTATACTATTTACTGACTTTTCCTTGATTCCGAGAGGAGTATCTATGTATAAAAACATTATATGACATTATTCTTCCAACTTAACTTCAGGTGCTGACGAGCTATGAGGTATGCAAACCTTTATATTATATGATATTCTTCTTCCAACTGAGAGTATGTACTGTGATTTTCAGAATAATGCGAGACTATTTATGACTCTTACCTGATTCCTCCAAATAACCAGAGAAATTTATATGATATTATTCTTCCAACTTAAATTAAGGTGCTGACGAGCTATGAGGTATGTAAACCTTCATATTTTATGATATTATTCTTCTAACTGAGAGTACGTACAGTGATTTTCAGAATAATGCGACAATTAGCTGGATGTAAGATGGTTTTTTAGCGGTGTATTCTCTCTCGCACGCTTTTTCGTGGATAGTGATATGATGGAGTCATGGACTATCCAAAACATCTCTACATGGATGAAATTGGTGTGAGTAATTAGAATAAGTGTTAGAGAGTATCCACATGAGTGTAAGTTGGGACGGTTGGGGAGTACGGTTTTCAAGCTCCCTGACCGGTATGAATCTTGCAGAGGCTGCGCTGCAGCATATGATGTATTATGTACAGTTGTAATTAGACTTATATAGCTTTTTCAAGGGGTTCGCTCTCCCTTGAAAAAAAAAAGTGTTAGAGAATATTAGTTTGAAAAAATTAATATTATTATTTTTGAAAATTTATTAGTTTGGTAAAGATATTGAATGTTTCTTTTAGTAAGTATTAAAATTGTTTGTATTTTGTTGATTATTTGTAATTTAAGAATTGACTTAGTTCTCACTTCTGCTAGTTTACTCATATAATAATGTTTTGTAAGATTAAATTTGGTTGATGGAATTTTTAAAAAGGTAAAATAATCGTTTAATTTGCTTTAAAATTTTATTTATATCATTGATATTTTTATGAGCTTAAGGGTCTAGAAGTTGGTATTGTAACAAATATTTTTAAATTACGATTTAATATGTGCGTATATGGGATATCTACAATAATAAAGTTTAGTTGAATTATTGGATGTTTTGGCCTTTTTAGAAGTACATTTCTCCACAATTTTGTCTTTTATCTCGGAGGGAATTGTAGTCAAAATAACATAAAAGATATTTTCTTTTTCCATTGGAGATATCAACAAGTGAATTTGATCAACAAGATTGACTACTTAATAACGGAATTGATCTTTATTATATTAAAAATATTTTTTCAAAAATATCATAAAAGAGATAACGCTCAGTTGCAATAACAACTTTCTATATGATTATTAATTATATAATTTATATAATTCCATTTATTTTGATGATAAAGATATTTTAGAAATATTATTTTTTTAAATTAGATTTTGATATATAGTAATAATTAATTACGAAAATTTTATCTTAAATAACCTTTTTTATGAAACTAATTTTTAATATTAATATAAAAGATAATTAATTATAAAATTAAAACATAATTGTATATAAAATTCATATATAAAATTCAAAATGAATTTTTTTTATCCTTTAATTCTTTAATTAATTAGAAAAAGAAAAACTATTTACTTAAGTGTATATATATATATATGTGTATATATATATATATATATATATATATATATATATATATATATATATATAAGTTTAAGTAAAAATGTAAAATGAAAAAGTCAATATTGAGTAAAATAAAATAAATTTGATATTCAAATTATAGCAATTATATATACTCAACCATCAATGTGTACCTTAAAAATTAAAATCCTTTGACAACAGTATAAAGGTATTTATCCTTGTCTCCTTTTAAAAAGGTTTGCTTTGGTATATCATATAAATAAATTATGTACATAGCACCTAGAAATCAAAACCCTTTGCGAATATAATAAAGATATTTCCCTTCAAAAGTGTAGTGTCGTGTAAGTTTGTGTCTTGTGATTTTGATAAAAGCTTCATGAGAAGTTGTAAATCTGCAACCTAATTTCTACATGATTAATTCCATGCATGATTTATCTAGGAGGGTGGACCATTTTAATGACAAAAATATACAAGACATAAACCTCGATGGAATGGTCAAAGAAATGAATTGTAATCTTGATTCTTTTGATTTTGTGAGTCTAGTATGTTGGATAACACATGAAAGGACTAAGTTTTATAATCTCTCATAAATTGTGAGAGATATTGAACTTAGTTCATTCATAGATACATGGGTGTATGCATATGATCTCTATTGCTGGTGGTTAAGACTATCATTTTTATAAATGCCAATTTTAAATGAAGACACATGTTGTGAGTATGATTATGAAAACTAATATCTTTAACTCCATTAGGAATTTTTTTCCTGTGGTGGACAAAAATACTATTTAAAAGAGTTTGATGTGGTATTTAAAATTTGATGGGATTGTAAGGGAAAAATATACACTATGTTGTGCATAGAAAGAAAAAACAAGATAAAGGGGTAAGCATACCCAAGTAGAGATTTCAAGTCCCATAATATATAATGCAAAATTGAGTAGAAAGTTTTTGGATGAAACAATTGCAACCTTTTGTCACTAGGCCTATTTATTACCTGGTCCACTCATGGGTGACAAGAAGCTAGAAGAATCTTGAAGTGGAGGAAATATATTTATTTGACACTTAAGATTATTTCTTTGAGAGTCTAATATAAATGCAACTAGGGAAAACAAGACTTTTTTATTATCAAAATATATAATTTGTGTTGATTGGATATATTGGTCCAATGAGCTTCTATATGAGCACATGAGTAATTATAATTGAGATTTCATCTTCAATGAAGAGGGACATGGATAAATTGAATAGAAAAGAAGCCACTTGATGGAAGACATGTACTACAAATAGTGGAAAAAAATAAAATTATGTCATTAGTACAGAAGAAGAATGCTTATGAACATATATATTTTTCAACATACATGATAGCCACATTAAACAAAAATGCATGATACACAATCTATTTAGAATCCCACAACACAAGATCCAATCCCAATGGATAATATAGGGCTTGGTTCAACTCTAATAAGAAAATATAATTGCACATAAGGATCACATAATTTAAATCACAATCATACTAGTCGATGAGAACATGCAAGGTTTCCCAAAACATCTCGACAATCTAGGATAAGCCATATATCTAAAAGTCAATTTGAAAGGCATGGTTATGGTAGTGAATATTTTCTCCTCCATGCTATTAGTAAGCTCACATGATTATACTATTAATCTTTTTCATTCAATATATTCTCCTCAAATTGTAAAAAATTGCTAATGGCCCTACCAACACCTTATCTATTCTCTCAAATGCCTACCTATCCACTGAACATAATACATGGACTTATCTTATGATTCATAATGTTACTATACTATCAAACCCTAATTCATTTTAAAATGAACCCTACTTTTCAACATTATAAAATTCAAACATATAGACCTATAAAGCACAAAACCATATAGAGAAATTGTTGTCATGATTGTTATGTCCTTACAAATTTTGATTTCCACAATGATATACTTAGATTGCATCATTCTCATGTCCAATAATGGACCATTATAGCCTTATAGTACCCATTATTCAAAATGTTGCATGATAAATATGGGGCAAATGGATGAATGTCTTCAAACTATCACTTGTGAGATACTTTCTAACACTTCTCACATTACCCTATGAATATAAAGTGGCTCTTGATATTTGTTAGGCATCATATTCCTAAACATAATGTCTTGATTGTTTTCATTTTGTTAGAGAAGTGTCTTCCCATGACTCTATAATATACCTCCATCATAAAATTCTTAATGTCTTACAGTGGGACACATATTGTCAATATTCCATTTATTATAATCCTACAAAAGACACCTACAATAAGCTTAGATATGGTTGTTCTATTGATTGAAATTCTCTTCCATGTTATCGACAATCTGATTGGTGCTTATTCATTCAATTTTTTTCCAAGGAAAATATTGCATAAAAACCCAAGGGATGCTTCCCCACATTCGTGGATATTATCCCCTATAAAGCCATTAAGTAAATTTACTTTTCCTCACCTAGGGAGATTTGACAAGGAACATGTTGGAACAAAATTGAGAAATTCCCAACAACAATGGGGGATGACCAATTAATAAACCCTTGGGTTTTATCCCTTTTAGTTTAAACTAAACATGTTCTCTATATATCAAATAACATATCCTTGTACACAAATCAGACTCACACGAAGAATCTCCCTCCCCCTTCTTTCTCTTACTCATAGTTTTCTAAGTAAGACATCTAGTTTAGTTCCATAGGAGATTTTATTTTCTTAATAAATTCCCAAAATCATTGTTAGAATAACATGAGACACATGATTGGCCTTCCTAAGAAGATCACCATATTCAAAATATATTTCAAAGCTTGATGGTCCACAAATATTTGGAAAATGGAACTTTTGTTTTCTACCAGAGGAACCCTGTAGCTCACCTGACACATAACTACCAGTAAACCTCTGGGCTTTTACGTGTTGTCCTCCTTCATGTAAACTGGGCTCACTACAAGGGGGATTTGAACCCGGGTCTTATTTGTATCAACAATTTCACGAACTTCAAATTAACCGTTTGAGTTTCCTCCTAGCGGAAAAAAGTTACTTATTCACATGAAAGTAATGAAAAACATTTTATGATGCATATAATAGACACAACACTTCTTGCTCCACTATGGTGTAACTCTTCTCTATTGGAAATGGTTTTCTATTGAAAAAAATGAATGGTACTCATCTCTATCATTTACCTATGACAGGCAAAATCTAATCACAATCCGTAAACATTTGACATCGAAATAAAAATTGTGTTTCAAAATGTGACATGTGGCAAACTGCGATATGGGTCAAAAACATTGTCTCAAACACTTTTGTTATTTTTTCAATCACATTGCTAAACTTACCGTGATTATTACGAACCATTGGTTCAAAACATTAGGAGTCGCTAGATTCGGTCTATGGGTGAATGGATGAAGATGTGTTACAATTTTGGGCCAAATGTGCTGATTAAATTTCAAAATTTTTCCTCTTTTATCGAATTGAAGCACACAAAATTCATATAAGCATTGTGAATTTTGATTTATAGTAAAAATACAATATGTGGAGAATATTTTTATTGTCCTAATGATATTTTTTTCAAAAAAAAATTAGTGTCATATAATCTCTCAATTTTCCATTAAATGCAATACTTGTCCTTGCAATTTTTCCGACATCTTAAGAGGTATGCTTGTGTTCTTTAAATAAATTGAGAAACTATGAGTACTCCTTTGAAGAGGACTCGTAAACAAAGATAGTGGTATTTTTTGAAAAATTTTCATTATATGTATTTTATGTTATTGAATTTTTATTCACCCCCTTTGAAACTGTCCCAAAAAAAATTCAAGTGTTATGCTTAAAACAAATTAGATGTAAAATATCATATGAATTCGAAAGTGTCAAACTCATATGCAATTGGATAGAGGATTATTTCATAAATATAACGTGATAAACTCTCCCACTTAAGGACAAATTCTGCCCTGAATCCGCTAGGCTAAAAAATGGGGTTGCAGAGAAATTTGTAGAAGGTGTGCTGAAACTATGATATTGAGGACCTCGTGAGCTTGATCGAGTGCTTAAATTAAAAATTCAAACTGATCAATCGAGCGTTAAAGAACCCTCGTTTGAGCCATATAGGTGGCTAACCAGTGGCTTGATAAAGACAATTGCTTGATCGAGCCATTGAAAGGATACCCACCACCAACCACCTACCAAATTTTATTAATGTTATTTATGTAAAATAGTATGTCTTAAGGGCTACATTGAGCCTTTGTTATTAGCCCAAAACAAATAAAATAGTCTAAACTCGAACGTAAAAAAATAACAACAAACATTCATTCATAGAGAAATATGATAGCATGAAAATTACACGAGGATTCACAACAAACATGGGAAATTTAAGATTTGGATCTAGAAAAGGAAAGAAATTGGCATCCACGGAAGAAATGCAAGCAAAAACTAGAGAAAATATGAGAAAAAAATGTGAGACATTCAGAGAACATGAAGATCATGCAATTCAAGAAATTCATGCAAATACATGTAATTAAAATTGTCTCACTTCTCATATTACTTCATATTGTATACATTAGGAAATATGATTGAAAACCATAAACAATTGGAGAATGAAGAAACAAAACTAAGATAAAATAAGCATTGAAATTAATACCATATATATAAAAATAGAGATGTAACAACAACAAAAATAAACCACTTGAAACCATGAAAATAATTGAAAACCACTTGAAAGAATGAAAATGATTGAAATCCACTTGAAATCGTGCAAATTATTTAAAACTAATTGAAACCATGGTTTATTGGAATTTTCTAAAAGCACTTGAATTCTTGGAAATTATGAACCACCTTTGAATTGTAATGGTTTAGGATAACCCACAAAAACTAAGGATGTTATTTAACGAAAGAAAAACATTGTAACATAATTTCCATATATTAATTACATGACTTACAACTCACAGAAGTTTTTTTACAAGAGGTATTAGCAAATATGGTTGTCACACAGGTGCTACAAAACCTATAAACATTAGATTGATTAATGTTTGATATACTTGTAGGAGTTAAAAGAGAGAAAATGTGTGACGATCTAGATTGAGAAAAAATATCCCACTTTCCAATGTGCATGTTGAGAAAACATTCTTTTTTAAACATAGATAAAAACATTAAATTTTCATAATATTCATCATCATATATAACATCTAATGGTTCCTTGAACCTAAGTGATTATCCCTACCTCGAACTTGAACTTATAACAATGATGACAACAATGTATATTCATTGTTGATAAGACCTTGAAGCATGCTTCATGTTCTCTAAATCCATTAAAATATCTATCTCTTGATTTCTTTTTGTTTCCTTATCAATAACTTCGTTGGCTTTCTCATACTTCTCATCCCAGATTTCTTCCATTTTTTATATGGAATTGTGAAACTCTTTGTAGTTATGATAAGTTCTTCCTTTAAGAAAGTTATTCTTACTATTTTTTTATTGTAATTTTAGTTACAAATTTTGAAACACTAAATGATATGGTGCTTCTAATGAAGAAAGTTTTTTATAACTAATTTGATTTTGTACAGTAGGCTTTCAAATATTAAAATACTTAAAAATTAGTTGAATAGGTTCCTTATTGTATCATGGAGTGTGTATTTATGTACTTTATGGCTTTTTTGTCACAAATTATCTTATAGTTGATTAAATTATCTTATCTTAGAATAACATGAGACACATTCTTGGCCTTCCTAAGAATATCACCATATTCAAAATATACTTCAAAGCTTGATGGTCCGCAGAAAAGTGGAAAATGGAACTATTTTTTTTTACGAGAGGAATCAAATAGCCCACCTAACACATAACTACTAGTAAACCTCTGAGGGTTTACGCATTGTCCTCCATCATGTAAATTGGGCTCACTACAGGGGGTATTTGAACCCAGGTCTTCCTTGTATCAACAATTTCACGAACTTCAAATTAACCATTTGAATTTTGACCTAGCGAAAAAATGGTATTTATTCACATGAAAGCAATGGAAAACCTTTTATGATGCATATAATAGACACAATACTTCTTGCTATACGATGGTGTAACTCTTCTCTATTGGAAATGGTTGGATATTGAAAAAATGGATGGTACATCCCTATCCTTTGCCTATGATAGTTCAACTCTAATCACAATCCATAAATATTCCACATGGAAATAAAACTTGTTTTTCAAAATGTGACATGTGGCAAACTGCGATATGGGCCAAAACCATTGTATCAAACACTTTTGTTATTTTTTCAATAATGTTGCTAAAATTACTGTGATGATTAAGAACAATTATTTCAAAACATTGAGGTTCACTAGGTTTGGTCTATGGGTGAATGCATGAAGATGGGTTACAATTTTGGGCCAAAAGCGGTGATGAAATTTCAAGTTTTTCCTCCTTTATCGAATTGAAGCACTCAAAATTCATATAAGAATTGTGAAATTTGTTTTGTAGTAAAAATAAAATATGTGGATAACCCGGATGCGGGTGTCTTTACTAGCCCATAACTATGGCATGCGCCATGACACCTGGAGGCAGGAAGGAGCGCCGACGTCTATACAAGGAGGCCTGTACAACGCTCAGACAGTTAATGTACCGAGTTAATGTTCTTGGTCTGCGACAAAGGAGGAGGGACGCTGCATTGATGCCGAGCATGGCTGCTCAGGCTTTGATGCGAAAGGGGAGAAAAGCCCAAGGCCGTTCCCCCGTGTTACGATTGCAGGTTACGCATTATATTGTTTTTGAAATGCCAGTCATGTTGTAGAACCAACCCATTGTTGCTTTCAGTGCACGGAGAGAGGGATCTCTGTCTGCAAATTTTCAAGAGATTATTGAGTGTTTGGCAGAGTTACTTTTACAAGCCATGCCGCGCAGTCGAGGGGTTCCTAGGCGTGGAGGAAGGTCCGGTACCCGCGTGGTTCTGGAAGACCTATACCCAATTGAGCCAATTGCTGCAGAGCCACCCTCGTCTCCCAGCTCGGAGCAGGAATGTCTTCTTCCTCAGGGCACCTACCAGACTTTCAGATTCAGATTTCCAAGCCGCCTTGTTAGACCTGAAGTGGTAGTCACTTTCACCGTCTTCATCTCTGAAGAAGAGCCTGGCCAGTCAAATTCTAGTTCCCCTGCAGCTGAAATTGTCCAAGGCAGCGATATCCTCCTGGGTGATATGGAAGGCTTAGTGTATCGAACTCGTCGACACGCGGTAGCTCCATTTCAACCTGCTCCGGCCCAGCAAGCTATACAAGAGATCCTGATGCCACCCAACTCCAATGTGGAGATGGCAGTCTACAGCCCCTGTGCTCCGATACAGGGCAACTCTGGTTACGCGGCCTCTGTGCAAGAGGTCTTGCCGCCACCCAATACAAACATGGAGGTGGAGGTATTCAGTGCACGTGCTCCGCCAGAACAAGGAGCGCCGATTCAGAACGAGGACGAGATGGTGATTTGGCTCGACTCGCCAAGCCCAGACAAAGGAAAGCAGGAGGCCTCATTCGACCAGCCAGTCTAATCCTCGGGTGCTCTGTTTTGTTTTTTTCTTATTGTCATGGTAATGCAAATCGTGTTGTGTCTTTGGGTCCTTTTTTGTGTCCAACTCAATCCTAGGGCTCGGTTAGGCCACTGCTGCAAGTCTCAGGCTTCAGCAGTTTGTTATTTTTGTTTAATGGTTCATGATGTAAACTGGCTCTGTCCTGCCAGTAGATATGGAGTTTTTGTCAGCTTGAGTCCAGACTATATGACGTCCAGGAACTATAATGGACTGTGTTTTATGAATCGGTTAAAGCTTCTTCAGCTTGAGGACTGGCTTCGGTCTCCTCGCAGGATGTAAACCTCTGTACATATTTTCTTTTCTTTAATATAGCAGTAGTCTTTACATAGAAAAAATAAATAAATAAATAAAATATGTGGATAATTGGTTTGTTGTCCTCGTGATATTTTTTTGCAAAAAATTAGTGTCATACAATCTTTCAATTTTCCATTAAATGGTACACTTGTCCTTGCAAATTTTTGCACATCTTAACAGGTATGCGTGTGTTCACGTAACATAAAATTGTCTAAAATGTGTAATTATATATATATATATATATATATATATATATATATATATATATATATATATATATGCTCTACATGGAGAGATATATATGCTCTACATGGAGAGAACTAAGATTTTAATATTAAAATTTTATTTTTTATGCATTTTTTTTATTATTATCTTTTGAAGTTGGAGAAGTAATATTTCAATTGAATTTTGGAGACACGTGTTCGCATAATATTTCTTCCACTATTTAAATAAATTTAAAAGATAAGAGTACCCTTTTGAAGAGGACTCGTAAATAAAGATAGTGGTATTTTTTGAATTTTGTGTATTTTATGTTATCGAATTTTTATTCATCCCCATTCAAATTGTCCCAAAACGTTTTAAGCATTATGTTTAAAAGAAATTAGATGAAAAATATCATATGAATTTGAAAATGTTAAACTCATATGTCATTGGATAGAGGATTCTTTCACAAATCCAACATGATAAACTCTACCACTTAAGGACAAATTCTTCCCTAAATTTGCATGGTACAAAATTGGGTTGCGGAGAAATTTGTAGAAGGGGTGCTTAAACTATGATATTGAGGACCTGAGCAGCTCAATCAAGTGCTTGAATTAAAAATTCAAATTTCTCGATCCAGAATTAAAGAAACCCTCGATTAAGCCGTATAGGTGGTTAAATAGTGGCTCGATTAAGGCTATAGCTTAATCAAGCCATTAAAATAATACCCATCACCAACCACCTACCAACTTTTATTAATGTTATTTATGTAAAATGTTGTGTCTTAAGGGGTTGATTTAGCCTCTATTGTCAGCCCAAAAGAAACAAAATAGTCTAAATTCGAATGTAAAAAATAACAACAAACATTCATTCATTCACAAGGATTCGAAATATCAAAGCGTGAAAATTACACAGGGATTCAAAACAAGCATGGGAAATTCAAGATTTGGATCTAGAAAAGGAAGAAATTGCCATCCATAGAGGAAATGCAACAAAAAGCTAGAGAAAGGACGACAAAAAAATGATAGACATTGAGATAAAAGATCATGCAATTCAAGAAATTCATGCAAATACATGTAATTCAAATTGTCTCACTTCTCATACTACCTTCTCTAGATTGTATGGATTAGGAAATATGATTGAAAACTAGAAACAATTGGAGAATGAAATAATAAAACTAAGATAGAATAAGCATTGAAAGTAATGCCATGTAGTTAAAAACACAGATGTAACAACAACTAAAGAAAACCACTTGAAACGATGAAAATGATTGAAAACCATTTGAAATGATACAAATTATTGAAAACCACTTGAAACCATGCAAATTATTTAAAACTACTCGAAACCATGGTTTATTGGAATTTTCTGAAGCCACTTGAATTCATGCAAATTATGAACCACCTTTGAATTGTAATGGTTTAGGATAACACACAAAAACTAAGGATGTGATTTAACTGAAGCAAAACATTGTAACATAATTGCTATATATTATTTACATGACTTACAATTCATGGAATCTTTTTTACAAGAGGGATTAGTAAAAATTGTTGTCACATAGGTGCTACAAAACCTATAAGACTTAGTTTGATTAATGTTTGATATCCTTGTAGGAGTTAAAGGAGAGAAATTGTGTCAAGATCTAGAAGGAGCAAAAATATCCCACCTTCCAATGTGCATGTTGAGAAGACATTCTCTGTTAAACATAGATAAAAACATTAATTTTTCATAACATTCATCATCATATATAACATCTAATGGTTCCTTGAATCGTAAGTGATGATCCCTACCTTACACTTGAACTTGTAACGATGATGATAACAATGTATATTCATTGTTGATTAGACCTTGAAGCATATTCCTTCTTCTCTAAATCAAGTAAATCCTCTATCTCTTGATTCCTTTTTGTTTCCTTATCAATGATTTCGTTGGCTTTCTCATAGTTCTCATCCCACATTTC
Source organism: Pinus tabuliformis (assembly GCA_031772625.1). Classification (NCBI taxonomy): domain Eukaryota; kingdom Viridiplantae; phylum Streptophyta; class Pinopsida; order Pinales; family Pinaceae; genus Pinus; species Pinus tabuliformis. The sequence goes on from CM062813.1 coordinate 226,787,895, forward strand.
CTCCAATTTTTATATGGAATTGTGAAATTCTCTGTAGTTATGATAAGTTCTTCCTTTAATAAAGTTATTCTTACTAGTGTTTTATGGTAATTTTAGTTACACATCTTGAAACTCTAAATGATATAGTGCTTTTAATGAATAAAAACTTTTCTAACTAAATTGATTTTGTCTAGTAGGATTTCAAATATTAAAATACTTCAAAACTAGTTGAATAGGTTCCTTATTGTCTCATGGAGTGTGTATTTATGTACTGCATGGTTTTTTTGTCACAAATTATCTTATATTTGATTAGATTTGTATAAATTTATAGACATATTTTTTGTTTTCTCTGATGAAATAAACTTGGCACTTCAATTTGGTAATCACTAGCTTGATTTTTCAATAGTTTCTCATTCTCTCAAATTCAAAAGATTCACCATATCATTAAATTCTAAGTAATAATTTCCTTTGAAATACGTATTTAGACTTCCTTTATAAGAATTTAAACTTAATTACTATTACTATTTTGTTCAACAACCTTGCAAATTATTATATACTATCTTCTTCATCAATTTTCCTAGATCTTCATCCTCTTCTCATTTTTGAGACACTCTCTTTGGTTTCATTAGTAAACTCTCCAAACCTTCTGATTTAATTCCTAATGCCTATTCTTTTTTAATCACTTAATCTAGTTCATTCACTTCTCACAATCCCTTTTACTTGACATTGGATTTACATAATTCAAATGTTTGGGAAATGAGATATATGAACAAAAATATAATACCATCCTTGTTATAGTAGGGTCACTTTTAGTTTGGGATTTATATAATCTTTTGAATAAATGGAAAATTGTTGTTAACAAGAAGTAATTTTGGAAAAGGTCTTGAAATGCTTCAGTAGATAAATGTTATTTATTGTGAAACCAAACAAACCTTCAAACCTACATTCACTAGTAAAATTTTGGGGTTATATCTAACAATAGATCACCTTTATCATACAACCTTCAATCTTATACCCAAATGGTTTTAATATTTTTCATTTCTCAAACATGTGTTGGGAGATGAGTGAAGAGAGATTCTTGATTATGGGACTAGATTACTTGGGAAATATGTATATATTGACAATTCACTCTCTAATTTCCCTAATTTTATTGTCAACGCCTATTCTTTTTAAATTGTTTTTCTTTGTCCTTGTTCTCACAATTGATTTTTTTTTTTTTTTGAATAAGTCTACTCCGATATTGATACAAAATTTTTACAGAGAGGCCTCGGCCTCGAGAGGTCTAACCCAGAAAGGTGGCTTACTCACATTACATTTTTGAAAATTGACCCAAGAGGATTAGCTGATGACTGACTGGAATGTGGACCATAACTGGTACGTTGAGATAGAAAACAACATTATCAAAAATTGTAGACTGACCAGAATACCGAAACAACTTGTCTGAGATTTTACATACGTTCATGGGAGCACTGCCCAGGTCAGAATTGCAAAGTAGCAAAACCCTTAACTTTAAACAAACAGGGAAACTACAACCAGAGAACGAGAACCTTGTTATGCATCTTGATCAGTGGAACACGCTTCTTCCACAATACGACAACCGAAACTGGAGGAATAATCATCATATGAGTGATGGCCCTTTTCGCTTGGAGAACCGCCTTCAATCGAAACCCTCGGACTCTCCCGAGTTGACATAATCTAGGAAGCTGAACCACCTGGAGCCTTGTTCTGCTAGCTATGAACCTGATGAGGGCCTGGCGACTCTTTCTCCCTCGTCTCCGTAGTCACATCTAGAGCTGCCGACGTCGAACCAACTGTGCCTTCTCTCAGCTGAATAGTAAGAGAAGCAATGAAAGAGTGGTTACTGAGAGTACAGGGAATTTGAAAACGGGCCGTATGAGCATGAATATTATGGGAGCTCGACTGTAAAGCATATTTCCCCCGACCACGTCCACGACCTCTCCTGGTGGTTGGATGGTAATCAGAGCTGAATCCTGATGAGCAAGAGGAGGAGTCCATGGTGGAGGAAGAGGGCTAGCGAATGGGTCGCCCCCGGGAACCTCCCCTTCTACAGCCCATTCTTTGGCGTAGGATAGGCATACTAAATAGTGCCGAGTGAACAGAACGAGCAACAGATCTTTTCAAGCTAGGAGAGACGAGAATGGGGAGAGTAACCTCGCTTAAAGAAGCTCTGATAATGGCGGAGGACAGGTAACAAATAAAATTGTAGGAAGGTCTTTGGAAAGCCAGAAGTTCCAGCTGAGAATCAACCCCGCATTTCAGAGCGCAACGATTCCCTGGACTAACCCGAGAGCAGAGCGATGCGACAACAAGATAACAAACATTCGCCGAGAAGGAACAGTGAAAAACTAGAGGAGCGCCATGACATAAGAGCAGGAATACCGATTTGGGGTGTCAGGATGCATTAACGCAACATTAAATGAGCTTACCAGGAGAATGAAGGTTGGCAGCGAGTTAGGCCAGATGGCGTTTGGTGTGAACCACGCGCCAGCCCATCCAGCGGCCTTCGTACCCTTATCTGTACTGCACACCCGCATCTGGGAGGGATAGATCTTGTTGCACTAGAAGAGTGCAGTCTTGTTTGAGTTGCTCATCATTAGAACTACCCAGAGGACCAGAAAAGAAAGGGAATTGCTGATTAGATCCTTGATTTTCCAATCTATCTGCTACCTTGTTGGCTGATCGCCGAACGTGCTGGAAGGTGATGTTGCGGGGCGCCTTGAGCCATTCTTCGATTTGCTCCAATCTACTAAGAAGCCGCCAGCTCGAAGCGATCTTTCCTGCAGATGCACCTGATTGGATCCGAATAGCTGCCTCTATTAAGATTTGTGAGTCCCCTTCTACCACTAGAGGGAAAAAATTTTCAGTTTCTGCTATGCAAATGCCCTTCGATAAGCCTTCAAGTTCAGCAGCATTGTTGGTGTCTCTTCCAATCCAACCATGATATATATGCAGAGCCGAGCCATCAGCATTTCTGAGAATAACACCATAACCTGCCAGCCCCGGATTGCCCTTGGCTGCCCCGTCGAAGTTCAACTTAAAACAATAGGAGGAAGGAGGAGACCAGAATTGGGGGGAATCAAAATGAATGGAGGGATTGAGATTGATGTGAGATGAGAAAAAGAGATTCAGATTCCAATTTTCCAGAATGAGGCGTTCCTGCGGTGAGGCTGGCAGGTCCGAAGTTTGCCATTGTTTCAGGGCGAGGGTTTCTTGAAGGTTCTGTTTGAGAAGAAGCCAGAGGGAGTCCAGGGGAAAATGGAGATTTTTGAAGATCCTGTTATTTCTCTCCTTCCAGATGATCTAATAGACGAAGCCCGGTAAAAGGTTCCAGAGGGCGTTGAGTACAAGACTTTGGAATGGATGCTGAGGCTAGTTCCTGATTTTATTTATAATATCTCCCTCACTTCTGCCTATTCTCCTGTTGCACTATGCTATTCTCTCCTAGAGTTCTGCTGCTAGTCGATAGGTATCCAAAAGATGCAAGATGGTCTCTGTATGGAGGTTGCAATTGGGACATCTGGAAGGCCCAATAAAATCTCGCTTTTGAAGATTGTCCCAAGTGAGGATCCGTTGTTTGCTTAAAATCCAAAGGAAAGCAGAGACTTTGGGCCAGATGCCTAGTTGCCAGACCTTATCCCATAGCTGATCCTTAATTATCTGCGCTGGATGATAGAGAAGTTGGTATGCTTCCTTGGTGGTGAATGTCTCTTTGGGAGTATATCCCCATCGAATTTTGTCCCTCTGATCAAAGAACTTGATTTTCCTTAGTTTGAGCTCTTGATTGATCTCTTCATAATTTTCCTCCTTCCAGTTGGCTTTCCAGGTATCTGCAGATCTCCATTGTTGAAAGCCTTGAGGGGATCGCTGCTGCCAAAATTGATGAACATGGGTTTGATCTTTGTGCTACATAGTAGCCTGCCATTTGCGTTTGTGGAAGAGAGCAACGAGTTTGGGAAGCTGCTGCCAGGAGTCTTCCCAAAATCTTGCTGTGGTACCCGAATAAATTTCCTAAAAACTGTGCACTTGAATAAACCCACTGTGCTACCTGGTTGCATTCCAAATTAACGATCCAGGGGTGGTGGTACTTATGCGGATGAGCTCCTCCGAGGAACTTCCAGGAGCATATTTGGCTTGCCAGATATGGGCCCAAGGAGAATGCGGCTTGGAGACCCATTTCCGCAAGATTCGGGCACCCATGGTGTTATTGCTGTGGAGGGGATCCCTTAGTCCAAGCCCACCAGCTGACTTCGAAAGACAGACCTCAGTCCATTTGACCAGTGCCCATTTTCTGTTGAGGCCCGAGGAACCCCATAAGAAATTTCTCTGAAGATTGCGGATTCTCTTAAGAACCCATTTGGGAGCTGCCAATATGGAGAATAAATACAATGGCATGGCTTGGAGAACGGATTTGATTGGGATGAGCCTGCTAGCGATACTAAGCAAGCGGAAGGTCCAGGAGGAGAGCCTAGTTTCTAAATTGTCGAGGAGGGATCTCTAGGAGGCATGGTTGATGGCTGAGTCTATCAGGGGAGCTCCAAGATATTTCGAAGGAAGCATAGCTATCGGAAACCCCAACATCCTAGCTATATTTCTCTTAGTGATGACAATATGCTTTTTGGCCACCCTTCAATTCAAGAGGCCTCTGCTTTCCTTTCATTGCTAAATCTCTTCTCAGAAGCTTCAGGCACCACCATCAATGCCTCTGAATCCCAACTCTTCTTCTTATCACAATCACTTTTAGTTGGCATTGGATATTAATTCAAATTTTTGGTGAATGAGATGTGTAAAAAAAATATAACACCATCTTTGTTGTAGAGATGAATTTTAAAACTAATGATCATTTGGAAACCAATCAATAATGATGTCTTCATCAGTGACTTAGGGAATATTGAACATTAAACCAATGAAAGCCAACAATTTCTTAGAATTTGAAATTACAAAATTTCAAATGAAACTCTTATAAGATAAGAGTCCATTTTTAGTACTTATCCCTAATGATCTTATGACCAATAATGTGCTCCATGGTGTTGGAATCTACTATGACTATGTTTTTTCGCAAGATTATGTAATGCCATAATTTTTGGACAACATGAACAACTATTAATGTCAACTTCTTAACTTGTGAATAGCGAAGTTTGGGTCCAACAAGACCTTTGATAATATAATAGATCACGTGTTCCTTTTGCATATCGTCTTATTTAACAAGCATCATAATCTATGGTGGATTTAGATGCCGCATGATAGAATAGAATATCTTAAATGTAATGAAAAAGTCTCAATGGTAGTGTTGACATCAAGGAATTATTTAAGACATAAAAGATATACGTGCTTCATTATCTCATATGAAACGCATAGCCTTCTTCAATATGTGCATGAATCCCTCCATTGTTTCATCATAGTTGGGAATGAATGTATGCGAGATTTTTTCCCTCCCCTAGAAACTTTGAAGTTGGAGACCAAGAAGGAGGAAATTTAAGAATAACCTCAACCTTTAAGGAATATACAGGAGTCCCATACTTGGACACAATAAAACCAAGTAAAATCCTAGACACCACATAAAAATTACACTTATGTGGGTTCAATTTTTTTTATAGTATCAACATCGAGTAAAAATTTCTTGAATATGTATAGGATGATCCTCACACCATTGAGATCACGTAACAAGAGCATCAATAAATGCCTCTATTGTCGATTTGATCTCGTAGGAGAGAATACAACATGGCATGATAGAAGTTGGCCCTAACATTTTTAAGACCAATTCACAAATTGTTATAAGACAATGTATCCCAACAATTAACAAAATTCATTTTGTGCCGATCCTCTTGTTAGAGTTGTATTTGATTATGGCACAAGAAGTCATTCCTACATGAGAGAACTAGCCTTCAATGCATTCATCAATTATCTAGTTAGTGGATGGGGTTGGATAATTATGTTTTGGATATGCTTTGTCCAAATCTATTATAATCAACACAAACAAATATTACCCTATTTTTGGGTGAATAAAATGAGATTACATACTCATTGCATCAAGGAAACCAAATAAATGAAACCAACCTCAAGCAATTCCTAACTTCTTCCTTAATTGTAGCTTCCTTGTGAGGGTTCATTTGTCGAAACTTCTGCTAAATAGGTTTTGGTGTTGTCATACACCTTTATCTCATGTTCTACAATTTGAGGGTCAATACTTGACATTGAGTTGTATGACCAAGAAAATACATCATGAAATTCAGTAAATAGGCGAGTGTATAGTTCAATTTCTTAAGGAAAATAGTCTACATCTATTAGAATGCTTTGCAAGACATTTGGCTTTTTGGAAATGTTGATGGAAACTGTCTTTCATATGTTTTCCAAATTCATCTCAAAATAAACGTCATGTAACCTGATGATGGGATTGGTGCCACTTGACATTGCTAAAGGAAACAATGTTCTTAAAATTGTCATCGAGGTGTTCCAAGAAAGAGAAACTCAAGATGATTGATGATGAAGCTCATCCCAAGGATGTTCCTAAATCAATATGGCTTCTAAGATGGCTTCATTACAAGGCTTCATAATATCAAGGAGGTTAGAGGATGTGGACAACCAACAATGCTAGAGGGTAAAGAGTACTGATCAAGCTCCACATCCTATGGAGAATTGAGTCATAGTTAGCTAATGCCAACTAGGTCATTTGGTAGGCAATCTTGATCATTGTGAGTGTCATCTATGTTTTCTAAAAATCAACCTCTAATGAAGAGGGCACCACACAAAGATTGTAAGCCTCAAAAGGTTTATTGCTAATTAAAATTATCATATTACTAAGTTTGATAATGTGAACAGTGTTTAGTGGAAGAAAAAAGAACATACTTATTAGCTAAGAATCTTTAAACAACCCTATCCCAAAACTATCATAATGTTGTAAACAGTCACCCACCCATGGTACAATTGTACCAACATAGGTACTTGTACCCGATAGTTATATTCATGTCGCTTCTCTTTGCCACCCACATGTTCCCACATCTCCGCCCACCAAGTCTCCTTTTGCGGTGCGTTGGTTTGACGCTACCGATAAGTGGATAACAACAACACGACTGTGGACTTTCAAACGCTTACTCGCTTTTTTCTTTCACTACTCTAGGGAACCCTTTTGAACTATTTATATTGGTAAAGAGGAATAGCCGGAATTTTCGGGCGTCTCTAGTCAGTTCCTTTTCACTACTCTAGGGAACCCTTTTGAACTATTTATATTGGTAAAGAGGAATAGCCGGAATTTTCGGGCGTCTCTAGTCAGTTCCTTTTCACTACTCTAGGGAACCCTTTTGAACTATTTATATTGGTAAAGAGGAATAGCCGGAATTTTCGGGCGTCTCTAGTCAGTTCCTTTTCACTCGAATTTGTGGCACAGTCACTATTTTGGATAAGTTTTAAAGTTTTGGTTTTAGTGTCGCAACCTTTTTATTTTATTGGTACCACGACTATTATGAGGCTATGAACTCTCGAATGAAAATATATAAATATTACTATTTGATTGTGTTTTTAATGCATACTTGTGAAATGAATATACGTGTTTGCCATATAGTTTATATTTTATGATAAATATTTAAATATGTTATATTTATTATATAACAAAATATTTTTTAGAGATTTCCTATGTCTCTTTTCAGTATTGTTTTTCGGTCGAATTGATGGCATATTCTTAATTTTTTAACTGGAAACGTTTTAAGCTTTGGTTTTAATGTGTAAACCTTTTTTTTTATTATACACTACGATTATGAGGCCATCGACTCTGGAAGGAAAATATAGAAATGTTCACTATTTAAATGTTTTTTTAATATCCATGGATGTGGATGTGAAATGACTATACGTGTTTTCCATGTTTAACGATTATGAGGCCATCGACTCTGGAAGGAAAATATAGAAATGTTCACTATTTAAATGTTTTTTTAATATCCATGGATGTGGATGTGAAATGACTATACGTGTTTTCCATGTTTATATATATATATATATATATAAAAGATAATGCATGAAAAATTTAAAAGATAAAGGGAAAACTATATAAATTAAATTTAGTGTCGTGTGATAGGATATATTATCATAATATTTATTACGACTTATTTATTAATATCAAATTTTTAGAAATGGAGTTTTTATTTCTTATGAAATTTTAAATTAGGATAACGTAAGGAATTTTAAATCGTACTAATGTAAATTATTATATTAATGTTTAAATATGTTTTACATTTATATATAATTATTTATTTATAAAAAGTAGTTATCAAAATAATTTATTTTAATTTTAACAAAATAATAAAGTTGTATTAATTAGTTTTATCATATTTTATGTCTGTTTTTTTTAATATTCTAATTTTCAAGATTTTATATTAGGTTTATTTAAAATAATAATAATGATAATAATTGATATACTATTTTTTAGTTCTTTAATATTAAAAAGTGATTTTCTATAATATGTATAGGAAAGTTCAATGGATATCTAGAGAAAGACCTTGTTAATAATATTGCATAACTTAATAAAAGAAGAGAGACCTCATCCCACAAACTAAGTTACATAAAAAAACAATATAAAATAAGTGAATTGAAAGGTAGCTTACATTAAGATATAAGATATGTGAGATTAAAGAGAAGAAAAAGTAGATTAATAAAGAAAAGAAATGTGAAGAACTTAGGTATATTGAGCTCGGTAAGTTTCTAGATCACATTCTGATTGTTGATGTAGTTTTGGTGTCTAACGAGTTTGAAGATGTTTACATATATATTAATCTCATGACTTAAAAATCATTTTAATGGAATTTAGTGAATTAAAATTTTTAAATTAGTTGGATGTGAGATTTGTAAAATGGAGATTATTCCAGATGGATCCAAAGTATAAAGTGAAGGTTAAAAAAGAAGTGAACACGTTACTATTTGACTAATGAAACTCCTTTATTCAATTTCCACTATAAGGAAAGGGAATGGGAATATTCATATTTGTGTGGAATTTTAAAGTCTCAATCAAGTGATGACAATATATCTATCTCTAGATTCATTCACAAAGGAATTTATTGAAATAGTAAAAAAAGATAAATACATTCCTTATTGGATGGAAAAATGAGATATAATCAAGTTTCTATTGGAGAGAAAGATCAACAATGTTTGTGATTGAGTGGAGATAATATGCATATTAAAAGATGTTAGTTGGACTCATCAATGCACCAACATGTTTTTCAAAGATATTATTAAATATTTTGTAAGGACTTAATGAATTAGTATTTATAAGTGTACATGGATGATTAGGAGTTCCTTGTTTATATAAGCCATCATTTAGTAGACTTGGGAAGAGTGATGAATAGGTACAAGGAGATGATAGTGTTCAAGAATCTAAACAATCCTCAATTTTTATATTCATTGGGAAGCTACTAAGACACATCATTTCAAGGGATGGAAGGTTGGTGAATCTAAACAAGGCGAAGGGAATCAAGGAGTTGGATCCTTTCTTGAACCTATTCAAGGTAAGTGTTTTTTTGTGATACATTAAATATAAAAAAAATGAAAATTTATAGATGTATAGAAAATAACTTGGACATGCTTTTGAGAAAGCACAAATCATTGAAGTGGACAATTCAATGTATTGGTATTGGTAGGGACATTAACAAATATTCAAGATTTAAGGAGAAGATATTGAATGAATAACCATTATGTTATAATCATTAAATAGGATGAAAGAGATAACCTTTACTGCAATAACAATGGCTTTCAAATTGACTTCTAGCTTTATGACTTATCTTAGATTATGGAGACATTTTGGGCAACCTTCCATATTCTCCTTCAATGCAATTATACCTTGTATTAGAAGTGATTTAAACTGTAATTTCACAAAAAAATAATAAAAAAAATATTGTGTGATAATCTTTTAAATAAACCATATCAAATTTGGTTTATTTAAAGATTATCATTTGTATTTAAAAAAAATATAAATATCCCTAAGCACACTTCTAGTTTACAATGATAAAATTTAACTCCCTTTCACTATATTTTATCTATCACCCATGTTGGATTAAATTATACCTTTTTAGCTATTCAATTTCCTCATCCTCATCTTTAAAAATAACAACTACATATCGTAGCAACATACTACTTTTTTTAGCTACTCAATTTCACCATATTCCTCTTTCTCCGATCCTAATATCTCAATTATTAATAATTATGTGGTCTTCTAGTATTCCTTGATTCCAGTGGGCTCTCCAAAAAAAGGCCCATTGGTTGGTGACCCATGACACTACCTAGAGAACTGAACCAATTAGAAGTGACATGAAGAAACCTCATACAGTGCATTATGATTAGAGGTAGACACACCCAATGCCACGCAGAATGTTAATTTATATCACGATTGACACAAATGCATAGCCTGAACCATTTGTACACAAAAAATAATTTACATATAACATTTGTTAATTTGCATAATGGGAATCCTTCTCATCATCACATTTCATGGCTACCATATAAATTAAAATTTTATTTCGGTCTCTGATATCTACATGTCATCCTAATTTCCTTGCACGGCCAATATGATCAACAATCCACCAATCAACATGGGAATACCTAACTACAACATTACCCAAAAAAACGAGTATTGCAGATGAATTTGTGGAATGCTATGAATTGTTCATGATGCTAGCAACTTCATCTGTAGATTCCACAGAGGCTATTCCAAGAGTCCTCTTGCTGCATTTTCAGTCAGTGGTAGAAATCTCCTATGAATGATCCAGCCTTCACGTATAGTTCCTCGACACTCAATGGCATCCCCTCTTCCTCGCCATGCAATTTAATACTCTCTTCATCACCTTCCACCATTACAACATCATCATTACGGTGGGCTTCATTTCCCATATTAGTGGAAATCTCGAACACAACCAATTTAGGAGGAGGAGACGTTTTGGGCGCTGCCAGAGTGCAGGATCCTGTAAGTGTCATCTCCCTGCTCTCGGGAGACTCTTTGGAAAGACTCGAAAGCTTTGTCATAGATCTTCTCAATAATGATTTCTTCGGATATAAAGCAGCAGGCGGGGTCAAAGTGGCCTTCAAATCTTTGAACCTTCTGCTTCTGCGTTCAACTACAAGCACAACAGCTGGTTTTTGAAGTTCAGCTGGAGATTCAACTGGGCTAAAATTGTTATCTATTGGATCAACTAAGTTAGGCTGACCAATAATATTGTTGTAATTGTGATCAACATCAGGTTTGTTCTCAATAACCTTAGTTTTGGCACTGATTATAACGAAATTATGAGATCGATCATCGTTGGGTGTTGGGGGAGCTCGGGATATGAAACCAACAGTGACAAGAACAATGTTGAGAAGAACGTGTTGGAAAAATCACCACACCTCTATGGAATCCGTAATTTCCACCCTGAGTGTAAGGACTTGCGGTCTGTGTGACAGGCAGTATGACTCCACCGTGCAAAGGAGACATGAACGAACGCATGCGAAGTGTCTTGGAGACGAGTTTATACGATGTTGGGCGTGTTGAGAGGGTAGTCCCACGAGTTGGGCGGGCCAACCCTCCACTCGGGTGAAGGCAACATGTTGAATGAGTCAGCTTGGGCATTGGGAGTGGGTCGGCCGGATGACATAACCCACCACCTGCCCGTATATATTGGAGGGAATTTGGAGGAAAACAACCATCATTCGATCAACACGAGTTCATTTGAGGAGTTCTGCGGTGCGTGGATGAGCCCCCACGACGGGCAGAACTCGGGTGAAAAACTCGTGCTGAAAAGTTGGGTGAGAAACTCGGGTGAGAAGCTCAAGCAATAAACTCGTGTAGGAAACTTAGGCGAGGTCGTCGGGCAGAACTCAGGCGAGGTCATTCAGGCAGGACTTGGGCGAGGTTGTTTAGGCAGAACTCGGGCGAGGTCGTTGGGTAGGAAACTCAGGTGAGGTCGTTCGGGCGAACTAGGTGAGGTCATTCGGGTGAGCTGGGTGAGGTTGTTGGGCGACTCGGGTGAAGTCGTTCAGGCGAGCTGGGTGAGGTCGTTGGGCGACCCGGGTGAAGTCGTTCGAGCGAGCCGGGTGAAGTCGTGTAGCGACCTGGGTGAGGTCGTTCGGGCGAACTGGGTGAAGTCGTGTGGCGACCCGGGTGAAGTCGTCTGGCGACTCGGGTGAAGTTGTTCGGGTGAACGAGTTTGGGTGAATGGGTGGACGTGCGAACGGGCGTCCGAGTGAGGGCACGCCATGCACGACAAAACGAAGAATCGTTCAGACGGGCGACTTGGTTACGACGAGGCATGCCCAAGTTGGGAAAACAACACGATCGTGTGACGAGGTGAATGAAGGGTTGGTGAGTCGTGCGGCGACCATGCAGAGGTGCCGACGAGCTGGGCAACTGAGTTTGCCAAAGTTGGAAATTTGGCTAAGTGTAAATTTGGGATTTCCCAAGATTTAACTTGTACTTATAAAAGAAGATTATATATTGATTCGGGCAGACTCATTGCAGGGAGTTTCCCCTCCCTTTAAACTGTTGTGCATTTCTATTATATAATGTTGTTTGTATGAATTTTATGGGCTTTCACTGTATAAAGGACAAAGACAATACTTGTTAACAAAAAAATAAACTAAGTATGAATGTTAGGTGTAGTCTACAATCGTAAGTATTAGTGAAAAGAAAACGGTTGGTAGTGCTGCACCTCGCTATAGTATGGTTGGAAGAGTACCGCCAATGTAAGGGCATGACAGGTGGTATCAGAGCTAGTGCTGGGGAGCTGGTGAACTGAATCAAGGAGCTGATTCTACAGGACCAAAGACTTGGCAGGGAGTTTAAGTTTTGCAGGTGACAGGTGGAATACTAGGGAGATTCAGGTGAAGGGTGAAATAGGTTTAGCAGAGGTGAAGCCTTGTGCTTGGGCCAAGCTGAACGATAAGGCATGGTAGGTTTGGAAAAATGTGAAGGGAAGCTCTTGCTTACCTTATACATGTTGAAGCGGTTGAGAGAAGAGAACCCCCAGATTTGAAAGGAACTTGAAGTCTTGGAAAGGAATGTTGAAGATGAACTTCTTCAACTTGGTTGGACAATGGAGCAGGATGAAGTTGCAGATTGTACTGACAAGGAAGAAGAAGCCATGATGATTGATGATGTTGCAGATGTGACCACGATGGAGAATGAACTTGAGATCGATCAAGTTGGACTAGAATCGTGCAGTTTGCAGACATGGATGGATGGGGATACTCATATGGAGGAGCCTCATGATGATTATGCAAGTACTATTAATACTTGTGTTTCACTTGAGCATTTGGTAGATGAACCGTATGCAGGGAAGAGCAAAGTCAGTTTGTTGATGCAAGGGAGAATCTTACCATGGATGTCTATGATGAGACCTTATATGGAGAAGCAAGGATTGTTGATTGTTGCAGGACTTGTTGGGGTTGTTTGTGACCTTATGGTAGAAGGTACAACGGCCCATGACAAGGGAGGTACATGATGATCATTGTGGAGGAATGGGTCATGCTTTAGCCACATGGAGGATTGGCTAAGTGCCTAGCATGACTCATGGATAGGTTGGAGGGCACACACTTGAGTTGGTGATACTTGGGTGGACTTCTCATGGCCGAGACCAAGAGATAGTCTTGGTGGAACCTTTAGTGGGGGAGTTATGATGGAGAGACTCATGTGATGATGATATGGTTGGGTGATCGAGTTCACTAAAACAGAGATTGTAGCTTGGATGAGGATGACCAATTGTTGTGATGGGTCTACTTAGTTGGACACCATGGGCAACTTAGTCATGGACATCAGTTTGGGGACATGGAGCTTGGCAGTCTTATGAAGGGACATTATGCAGGAGCACTTGTAGAGGTGTCACTTATGGGCATCCAATGAGGAGTGCCAAGGCAGGATGTTGTGCAGGTGGATTTGTTGGTGTGACATGGAGATGTTTTACTTATGAGCCGATGGAGAGATTTTGCACTCTTGTACAACAAGGCCATGGACTTGGATAGAGTTATGAGCAGAATATGGAGCATTCCTACTACATGGAGAGCTGAGGCATCTTGCAGAGACCTTTGGGCCGAGACTTGTATGCTTGCTGGGATGTTGGTTGGAGATGACTCGTGGAGCTCATGATGACGTGATATTGTTGTGACTTTGGAGTGATGGAGTTACAACGAGGATGATGGCTTGGTGGAAACACTTGGGCATGGGTTGAGCCGAGACTTAACCACTTTAACACATGGGAGCTGATTGATCTATGATCACAGGCAGCACATGGATAGGTGAGACAAGTGTATACTTGTTTCTCTGGCAGACTTGAGGGATGGCACATATAGATGTGATGGAGGTTGCTTCATGGACCTCGATGTGGGACATCGAGAGTTGGAGTTTGATGAGAGGATCTCTTCACTTTGAGGAGACGGATTTTTTGCAGTTGGATGATGGTGTTGGGGTAGATGTGGTTGATTTCATGCAGCACATTAGTACCAAACATCATGGACATCATGTTGCAGATGAGATGGAGATTACTTCATGGACCTGAGCATGGCTTATACTTGTATGGAGATGGATTCTTAATCGAGTTGAGGATGTGACAGGATGTTCTGATAAATGATTGATGGTGGCATGAGGATGTGCATTCTCATGGTTTGAGCGGACAGTTGGACTAATCACCCGACTAGTTCAAACATGAGGGGATCCAGTGTACAGAGATGTGTTAGCATTTGTTAGAGTATCATGGCAATAGTTCACAGTAGGACGATACATGATGGGGTCGACACGATATGTTGCAGGAAGCATGTAGCTTGAGATGGAGGGAGCAGCCTTCCACAATAGGGAGCAGCATGTGGAGATTGTGACAAGGTGTTTAATGATCATGGATTGTGATGATTTCCTGGTGTATGACATATCGATGGGTTGTATGACTTGGTATGGATATCTTGGTGACAGATGGTTGCTAGGATGAGATATTGTCGAGGACGACAATGATTTCAAGTGGGGGAGGACGTAAGGACCTTCGGTCCGTGCGACGGGCAGGGTGACTCCACCGTGCGAAGGAGACATGAACGAATGCGTGCGAAGTGTCTTGGAGACGAGTTTATATAATGTTGGGCAAGTTGAGAGGGCAGTCCCACGAGTTGGGTGGGCCGACCCTCCACTCGAGCGAAGGTAACATGTTGAATGAGTCAGCTTGGGCATTGGGCGTGGGTCGGCCAGGTGACATAACCCGCCACCTGCCTGTATATATTGGAGGGCATTTGGAGGCAAACGACCATCATTTGATCAACATGAGTTCGGTTGAGGAGTTTTGCGGTGTGTGCATGAGCCCGCACGATGGGCAAAACTCAAGTGAAAAACTCGTGCAGAAAAGTCGGGTGAGAAACTCGAGCAAAGAACTCGTGTAGGAAACTCATGTAGGAAACTCGGACGAGGTCGTTCAGACAGAACTCGGGTGAGGTTGTCGGGCAGGAAACTTGGGCGAGGTTGTTTAGGCGAACCGGGTGAGGTCGTTTGGGTGAGCTGGGTGACCCGAGTGAAGTTGTTCGGGCGAGCCGGGTGAGGTCGTTGGGCGACCTGGGACAAGTCGTTCGGGCGAGTCGGGTGAAGTCGTGTGGCGTCCCGAGTGAGGTCGTTCGGGCGAACTGGGTGAAGTCATGTGGCAACCCGGGTGAAGTCGTGTGGTGACTCGGGTGAAGTTGTTTAGGTGAACGGGTGGATGTGTGGATGGGCGGCCAGGTGAGGGCGCGTCGTGCATGACGAAATGAAGAATCTTTTGGACGGGTGACTTGGGTAGGGCGCACGACGAAACGGTGGAAATGGTGAAGTGTTGGGGTTATGAACGGAGGTGTGACTCGTGCAGAGGCGCCCGCGTGTGGCGACTTGGTTACGATGAGGCACGTCGAAGTTGGGCAAACAACACGATTGTGCGACGAGGTGAATGAAGGGTTGGTGAGTCGTGCGGCGACCATGCAGAGGCGCCGATGAGCTGGGCAACTGAGTTTGCCGAAGTTGGAAATTTGGCTAAGTGTAAATTTGGGGTTTCCCAAGATTTAACTTGTACTTTTAAAAGAAGATTATATATTGATTCGGGCAGACTCATATTACAGGGAGTTGCCCCTCCCTTTATATTGTTGTGCATTTCTATTATATAATGTTGTTTATGTGAATGTTATGGGCTTTCACTATATAAAGGACAAAGATAATACTTGGTAACAAAAAAATAAACTAAGTATGAATGTTAGGCGTAGTCTACAATCGTAAGTATTGGTGACAAGGAAACGGTTGGTAGTGTCGCACCTCGCTATAGTGCGGTTGGAAGAGTACTGACAATGTAGGGGCATGACACTGGGGATCCTAGTTACTGGTTTGGAATTGTTAGCTCTACCATGTTCTTCAACTTTTGAAGGATAAAAACAAGTTGGTCAGCGCTGATTTTGCTTGCAAAGGAGCTCGCAGCAGTTTATTTTATCCTGCCCCCTTCATTTGCCTTATACCCTTATAACCCCTGCCACCCCTGTTTTCCTCTGTTTTTCTCTTAATTTCTCCATAAACCCTGTATAAATCCTATTTCCCTCGGGTCCCGGGTGCATTATGAAACCTACGAGTCCGTGGATTATATTACCGCGTGCATATAAAAAGTGTTACCGGCGAGGCCCTTCCCTGTCACATCAAGCAATAAGCACATGCTTTTAGCCCCACTGCCCGATCCTCCACCTCGGGTTCCAATGGTATACGCTACTCCCGCTCCTGTAAACCGCACACCCGTTAGCCCGCGGGAAAAGCGGTTTCCCCGCCATAGTTTCTGCCACGCGTTGCAATGTTACTACATCACGCCCCCACATACAGAAACCACCTGCCATCCTAAAGCGCTGTGGGGAAACTACTTACTACCCTCTCGTACGTCCTCCCGCTCGTTAACCTTCGCTCACCTCCGTCGCTTGATAGCCATCGGATCTGCCTGACCGTGATCTGACGGCCCACATTTTCCTGTCTGCGCTACCTCTCGATACCCCTCATCGAACGATCTTCGCCATTGATTTGTCTGATCCAACGGCTGAGCTTCGTCCCTCCGCTCAGTCTGCCTCCGCCATTCTGTTTACGCCCATAGCCTGCTCTGTGCTCCCGCGAAACGAAGGTGGCCAGCTACCAGTCCTAGTACTGTTTGTATTAATTCTTCAACCACTACAATCACGGAACAACATGGCCAAGAAGAAAAAGTACAGGAAAGAGTAGTTAAAGGTATTAATCAGTCATGGAGCCTTATACACATTACACTCCATCTGCTCAGAGAAGGACAATAGAGTACCAAAAAGGGTCATTTTGTTCATTTAAACAGTGATATTGTATCAGAGACCCATATCAAGCAGTTAATGTGGTTGGTGGTCGGTTATCACCCCTCCATGCATAGAACAACAAAGAAATTTTGTAAACAAACTCTATATATACCCAAAAGCAAGATGTAAAGAGGGTTTATGAATGTTATTCTCATTAAAAGTTCAACTTCTGGAGACTGTAACTACTGTTATACCTGCAACGTCTGGTCTTCATTTTCAGCTAATGCAAGCTTCTTTTGCTATTAATTGCTCACTTTCCACTTCTTCTTCTTTGTTCCAGGTTGTGCCTGTTATGCATTGTTCATGTGCTCTTGATGTTTAGCATTAGAGGGGCTATCATCTGACCTCTTTGTTAGAATCTAGTATGTATCATTGAATTTGTATGCAGGTTTCTGTTATTTTAATGCTAGAGAGCTGTTGTCTTGTCTATGCATTACGAAATAGATTTGCAGACCTCCTTACTGGTTGCAGCCGGCCATCACAGGGTCCTGTGCATCTGCTGGTGTGATCAGTATTCTCCATCTTCACCTGTTCCTCAAACTGTGAGTAATTGGTGGTCTAAAGCCTTGTAGTCTGGGGGTGTTCACCCATGTCTGGGGTTTAGCATAGTAGAAGTGGTTATTTAGCTTGAATATGCATCATTCCTTCCATTCATCCACTATTTTCTAACATTTTTGTTTAGTTTGTAATGTTCCCGAGCATCTCTGATATACAACCTAGGAGAGTTTCTTGGGGTGATAACATTAATTGGCGTCGTTGCTAGGGAGAGGAGATTGAAGCTCAACTTCCCTGGGAGAACGACACAGTTCCAGATTTTGATGATAGAAAAGGTTTGGGCACATTTCTGGTTGTAATCATCTATCTGGCGACTCCACTGGAGGAAGACCAATCTTTGGTGACTCCACATTGAAGTTCTGGCTCAGTTTGTGAGGCATACTCGAAGAAGTCCTCAGAAATCACCAGCTGAACTAGTGCCTGACCCTGAGAGGACTGTCAAATCGAAGAAAGCATCACAGAAAGGGGCATCAGGATCAGGTAAGCCTAAGAAATCTCATGCATCTCTGAAAGATAAGGTTATAGTTGAACATATACAGTTTGAAGAATTACAACCCAACATTGTTAATAAGGAAATTCCTTCAGAGATTAATATAGCCCCTTGTGCAGTTAGTTCCACTTTGAATCTTAGTCCAAAGAAAGCTTCCCATACATTCCAAAACATCCCTTTGTTTCTGTCATCCATTTCATTGTTTCATACTACTCAATCTACCAGTATTCTTCCACATATCCCAATCATGGTAGGCAAGCAAGCACCCATGAAGATAGAAGGAATTGTAGCTGCCAGATATGGACCTTTGGTCTTGCTTGTTCCTTTGAATCCCATTCCTGTGGGAGAATTTTAGAAGTATATGCCTAAGTTCACTGGCATAGAGGGAGTAACAGCAGAATAACACCTAGAAGCTTTTTACAGTTATGTTGATAATTTAGATATAAGTGAAAATGGTGTGTGGATGAGAGTTTTTGTCCGGAGCGTTGATGGAGATGCCAGGAAATGGTTCATAGAATAACCCTAGAGATCTATAATAGATATTGAAGCCTTAGATGATGCATTTTTGAAGCACTGGGGAGATAAAAAGGACTTGCTGTATTACCATACTGAGTTTGGTAACCTGAAAAGGGAAAATGGGGAATCATTGCCTGATTTTAATAAAAGATTTAACCATATGTATAGTAAGATACCAGCTGAGGTAAAGCCTACCTCCACCTCTACCAAACTCACTTATGCTAATACTTTTGACTCTGATTTCTGCCTGTTATTGAGAGAAAGAAGATGTGCCACTCTAGCTGATATGCAGGATGCAGCACTAGAGGTGGAATCCAATATTATGGCTGTAGAAAAGATAAAAAGTCAAGCTGACAGAAGAAGGCAAAGAGGTCATGATTCTACTTCCTCTGCATCATCTTCAGAACCTAAATTATATAAAATGACCAAGATGATAGAATCATTGGCTGCTGAAATATCTAAGCTAAAGGTTGAGCAGAATTCAGGAAAAACAAGGCAACAGAACACATTTGCTCTAAGAAATCCAAATCCATTCAGAAGAGCAAATGAGCAGTTACAAATAATGTAGAGGGGTGAAGAATCAAAGGAAGATCAGAAATTTAAAGCTCCTTTCCAAAATGTAGTGATGGAGGAGGAACAATTTAATGACGAGGATGAAATTCACTGCATGGAAGATAAAGGCAGCGCTGCATTTTTGACTTTGGATGCTTATGAAAAATCATTGCTGCAGGAACAAGAAAGTCAGGAGTGGGACAGAGAGGCTGTTCTACAAACTGGTGAACAACAGAGATATAATCTGAGGTCAAATGCAAAAAATGTCAAGGAAAATGTTGCTCAAAGAGCTGCTGTCCAAATAGAATCACAGAATATCAGATAGAGAAGGCCAGTAGCTGACTTAGCCATCCTCAAAGCACTAGTTCAAGAGGTAAAAGCGTCTAATAAGTTATCTTCTTCTTTCAGCTTTGATTCAGAAGTCCAGAAATTAAAAATATCTGTGCCTCTGGTAGAGTTGGTAAAGAGTGAAGTGTTTAGAAAGCCTATCCTTGAAACCCTTGAGCTGGAAATCACACAAACCTCCACTGACTCTGTCAATTTCCAAGATGGCAAGCCTGCCATTGTGCATAGCCCTATGATTGAACATGCTGATAATAATTCTCCATCTTTTTATGTCTCCTTGACCATTCATGACAAAATCCTGCACAGTTGCTTGCTAGACATAGGGGCTAGCCACAATTTGATGCCTAAAGTTGTCATGGAAGAGTTAGGCCTTGATATCACCAGACCATATCATGACATATTCTCTTTTGATTCAAGGAAAGTGAAATGCCTAGGATTAATCAAAGACTTGGCCATTACTTTAACTCAACTGCCCATGAAGAGTATGATGATGGATATTGTTGTTATAGACATTTTTGTGCCTTATAGCATTAAGCATGAAATGTCCATAATCTAAGGGATCCAAAGTCCCTAAACATGTTGTTCCTACCCCTAGAGGAACAAGGCTGGTCTACGAAACCAGAGATTCTGGGTTCAATCCCCTGCGAAGTCGCCAATTTGTTGTGGGGAAAAATGCATATGCAGGACGATCCTATCCACCTAAGGTGTGACAGTGCCTTAGCAACAAACGAGTACAGCTACACTGGTTTCTTCCTTTATGAAATGTGAAAGAAGAGAGATCAATAGACTTACCGGTGTCTTCCGTTTGTCCCTCGATCCGGTCTCTCTTCTCTTTGGGTGTTCACAGCTACTTGCCTTCTTGCTTATCCAGCTTCAACTTCCTTCAAGATCACAAGAGAACAGCTACTTGCAACAAGAGAACAACTACTTGAGACAAGAGAAGAACACTACACAAAGACAGATGTTCACATTCATAACTAGTTTAGGATTAGAAATAAACCAAATACACTAATACATTCATACATCAAAATACATCAGCATATAGGAGAAACCAAGATAGCTTTATTGATGAATAACAAGGTTCAGGAAGAGATACAACCAAGAGGGCTCCAATCCAGCATCTCCTTCCCAGCAAATGGAATTCCTATCTTCAGCCCCTTTCAAAGCATTAAGCACCGAATGATTCCAGTCTCAAACCAACAGCAATTCTTTGCAATAACAAAATTCCAGCCTCTAGATCTCATGGAGGAGAGATCCATATATAGATGTTTGGAGAGAGGATGAGTCAGCTTGAGATCTGACTAGTGTCCTCTCCCTCTGTCGGTTCTTGAGTCCACTTGGAGGTTCTTGCTTCCACTTGGAGATTTGGAACCTCTTACTCATCACCAGTCGAATTCCCCGAGGCAAGTGTCATTTTGGAAGCTTCCTGGGTTTTGACACCTTGAGAAATGAGCCTGCCACTTGTCCATTCTCGTTCAGCGTAGGTAGCTAGTGTTCCAGTTGACATTCAACGCAGGTAGCCAGTGTTGGCTTTGACATTCAGCGTAAACAGCTAGTGTAGCCACTGAAATGATCCTGAATTGACTTGTTTTTGTGCAGTTTCTGGTGGAGAACTTCTGTGAATTGTTGTGGTTTGTTAGCAGTACGATCCTATGCAGGACGATCCTATCCACCTAAGGTGTGACAGTGCCTTAGCAACAAACGAGTACAGCTACACTGGTTTCTTCCTTTATGAAATGTGAAAGAAGAGAGATCAATAGACTTACCGGTGTCTTCCGTTTGTCCCTCGATCCGGTCTCTCTTCTCTTTGGGTGTTCACAGCTACTTGCCTTCTTGCTTATCCAGCTTCAACTTCCTGCAAGATCACAAGAGAAAAGCTACTTGCGACAAGAGAAGAACACTACACAAAGACATATGTTCACATTCATAACTAGTTTAGGATTAGAAATAAACCAAATACACTAATACATTCATACATCAAAATACATCAGCATATAAGAGAAACCAAGATAGCTTTATTGATGAATAACAAGGTTCAGGAAGAGATACAACCCAGAGGGCTCCAATCCAGCATCTCCTTCCCAGCAAATGGAATTCCTATCTTGAGCCCCTTCAAAGCATTAAGCACCCAATGATTCCAGTCTCAAACCAACAGCAATTCTTTGCAATAACAAAATTCCAGCCTCTAGATCTCATGGAGGAGAGATCCATATATAGATGTTTGGAGAGAGGATGAGTCAGCTTGAGATCTGACTAGTGTCCTCTCCCTCTGTCAGTTCTTGAGTCCACTTGGAGGTTCTTGCTTCCACTTGGAGATTTGGAACCTCTTACTCATCACCAGTCGAATTCCCTGAGGCAAGTGTCATTTTGGAAGCTTCCTGGGTTTTGACACCTTGAGAAATGAGCCTGCCACTTGTCCATTCTCGTTCAGCGCAGGTAGCTAGTGTTCCAGTTGACATTCAACGCAGGTAGCCAGTGTTGGCTTTGACATTCAGCGCAAACAACTAGTGTAGCCACTGAAATGATCCTGAATTGACTTGTTTTTGAGCAGTTTCTGGTGGAGAACTTCTGTGAATTGTTGTGGTTTGTTAGCCTTGTTCGTCTAGGGGTAGGAACAACATGTTTAGGGACTTTGGATCCCTTAGATTATGGACATTTCATGCTCAATGCTGTAAGGCACAAAAATGTCTATAACAGTTGCCCCCTAAAGTATGAGGCTGTTTATCGGGCGAAATGCTTTATCAGGGGGATCCGAAGTTCATCCAATGCTGGGAGGAGACCTGTAATAAGATACAATACAATACATTATTTTTCATACTGCTTTCATGATCTAGCTGAGGCGGGCATTCCCATGCTCAGCTTTATAAATTCATTTTTATGTACATAGAACAGACAATCGTTTGATGGTAGACTGATAATTTTGATGAAATTATCATCCTTTGAGTAGGATGATTATCTGCTGCATTGATGTACATGTCAATGTCTTTATTTTTTTTGAATATATATTGCAGCCCGGATGGATGAAACTAGATCCGGGGTCTTCAAACTCGTTCGATCTTCACTCTAAGTACAAGTCGATCCATGTGAGAAATGTTCTGAAGTCGAACATGGAAAGACATCGCTTAATTACCGGTCAATGATGTAAATCGTTAACAAGCGCGAGAGGAATCACCGAGAATGATAATGACCCTCAAGGTACTACAGTACAATTCATGTGGTGTGAATAAAGGACTTGGCGTCGAACACCACGCAAAATCTTTCGGTCGAAGGTCATTGATGTATACCTGTCGCCGGAAGTGAGAAACTTGCCATTGTGGCATGCAAGCTTCAAAGTACTGAAGGGGTTGTTCCTAGATCAACTTCTTGGATAATGAGCTGATGTCGACAAGAAGCGATCCATCAAAGGAGGGCCTTGATGAATCCCACATCAGTGACACGGAACGGAGCTAATGATTTTAATGGAGGTGAAAACGATCTGTGACATATGATTCAGGGTGGCGGTCATGAAAGGATGAAGGATAATGTATGACAGTGGATGGGACAAGGTTGACTTTTCTGAACGACTTCTCTTGAACATATGGCGACACTGATGCGATGGATTGGTAGCATTACCCCAAATATGGATGGTATGGCGAGACCACGGATGTGACCGGTGAATGAAACAACCCAACCCGATTGTGGTACGGAGGAAAAGTGTCATGTTCAAGAGCGACTTGCTACCATCAAAGTTTTCTTTAGTTTCTCCCAATTTTTCCCCAGTCATTGCTGACCAGTACCTCTTTATTTTTGTAAAGCTTGAGGAGGATAACATATGCTTGTTCTATAACCTGCCCTTCGGGCAAGCCCATCGCTATGTTTTAACGAGCCTAGTGATAGTGAAACTCGTTCTCGTCTAAAGACAAGTTTGTCGCTATTTAATGATTTTAACGAGTCTAACGACAAGGATAACTCGGTCCTTTTCATTTTTAGAGAGTCTGAAAAGGTACATAAAGTTAACTCCAAAAGTCCTTTTTCGTCATCTAATCCCTTAAGTCCGAAAAATTATAAAACAATACAGAAGGGATGAGTTTTCGATAGTTTTAACGAGCCGAATAAAACAAGTGCTCGATCTTTTTGTGCAATAATCCCTCAGGTCCAAAAAGATTAAAATCTAGAGGAGGGATAGCTCTTCCTGTCCCTTTAACGAGCTGGAAGGCCAAGGACTCGGCAATCTTTTCATATTTTACGAGTTAGCTGAAAAGAGCTTAAAGAAGACTCGTCTTTTGAGGAACGAGTGATAAACAGGGTTAGCAGCTGATTCCAGGTACAGGTTGGAATTTTCCAATCACGGCAGTGTCACAAGGATGGCTAGGTGAAATCACTCTTCGCAGCTATTCCTCAAAATGGGTAAACAATCATATGGAGGTGAACGATCGGCTAATGGAAAAGTGGAGGTGACGGTGCAAACACGACCAAGGCTTTAATGGCTAATGATATTACATTCACAGTGGTTATTTACCGGGATAGTTCATTTTTTAACGAGCTTAAACGCGGGTGGAAACATTTGCTCGATCTTATGTTTATTTTTTAACGAGCATGAACTATGTGCTAAAACTGCTCGGATCTTGCGTTTATTTTTTAACGAGCATGAACTTTGTGCTAAAACTGCTCGATATTATATGGTCGAATTTTCAATTTTTACCATAACTAGCTTTGCCCTTTTCAAAGATAGTATTGTATCCTCAATTGCTGCATCAAACTAGTTAGAAATGAATAACATTTGCATGAAAATGAGATTAGAACCCTAATATTTCGCGTTGAACTATGTAAAAAGCAATTAAAAGGTGTTTTTTACCTCTCATTTTACCATTTCATTTGAACTTGGTTTGTTGGAGCTTTGGAGGTGCCTCTTCCCCCTTGATTTTCACCAGCTGATTCCGGGAGATTCTGCGGACGATTTTCGGTGCCGTCTGGACCAGGTAGGAGCTAAACTCTAGCTCTTTCTTTTCATGGTTTCCTTTTTCCATTCTGTGCCTGTTTTGTTGTTCCCATGAGCCCCTGGGGTTTCGCTAGGGCGCTCTGCCATCAGCGCAGGCAGTCCATTCGAAACCTGCGTTGAATGTCAAGCTGCATGAAGGCAGTTTGACCTTCAACGCAAGTGGGACACCAGCCAGTTGCGTTGATCATAGAAAAGCAGTTCTATTGCACAGTTTTTGATTAACTTTTGCCAGTTTTTCATCAAATCCAGGATCTTACTCTTTCTCTTGTTTGTTTTGCAGGGACTTTTTAGCAAAATCACCCTCACATGGCGAGAACGAGAACATGAAGAAGAGGACATGATTGCCCTCCATGACCCTGTCACGGTGAACGCGCTGCGGAACTATGGCCTGCTGAAGTTTTTCCGTATCTCTAGTATGAGAGCACAGATCTCTTTACTGCAGTATATGCTTGATGCTTGGGATGCTATTAACCAAGTATTTCAGATCAGGAGCAAATCCATCCCTTTGACCGTGGTAGACATTTACTTCTTGACTGGTTTGTCGAGGCGGGGTGTCCCCATTTCTTTGTCAGGTTCGGCCCGAGGGAATGACTCCGTGAGAGATTATGTCCGCCAGTATTGCAGGGAGGGGATCCCAATCGAGCAGAGACGGCAAGGTTGTTATCCGTGAGATTACTGACAGGTCTCTCAGGTCCATTCTGTATACTATTGGTAGGATGGCCAGTAGCGCATCTCTTCATGTTGCCAACAGATCTTATGTGCAGCACGCCTTGGAGTGTCTCCAACCGAAAGTATTCAACTGGTGTGATGCAGTACTTCTTCAGATGAAAAGTCAGTTGAACAAGGTAAAGGACGGGAAGCTGAAGAACTTTGGATTTGGTTCTATTCTGACTGCCTTTGCCTTGGAGAAAATACCACTGATGCAGCCTCAGTATATCGCACTCGACTTACCTTCTCCTACCGAACCATGCATGCAGAGATGGGTTGATCACATGTCTAGGCATGCTGGTCAATCTTAGATTTCTTTCACTGATACCTTCTTCAGGTGGTTCGAGCGCCAGGAGATTGTCTATTCCGAGTATCCATATGTTGGTATGGATTTCCGAGGTGATCCGGACTTGGTACTGCCGGATGGCGAATAGTGGGGCGCTATTGGTAAAATATTCAACCATATTACTGTTTACTGTTCTTATTTATAATGTCCTTGTGCTTTATTCTATCAAGACATTAATCAAACTCATGTGTGCATGCAGATGTTGGTCCTGTTCGTCCAGCAGTTCGCTCGAGAGCGCCAGTTGTTGCCCCAGCAGGGGAGTCTGCTGGGAGAGTTATTCTCCGCGACCTTGACGTAGCCGAGACCCTTACAGCTGTGCAGGAGCAGGTTGAAAGCCTTACTCTCGGCATTCCCGATGTGAGGATTGATGAGTTACCTTTACAGTTGCAGCGGCATACTACTGGTGTGCCTAGACGATGGACTCGTCTCTTGCGCATGATTGCACAGGCCGTGACGTGCTATCATGAGCATCACTAGACTAGGGTGCCCCCTAGCATTTTTGAGTTTTTGGGTCATATGACCGATTTTGTCTTGGTTACAGAACATTATATATGAATGATAAACAGCTTATATATATTTTGATTTTCGAGTTTTATTCTGGTTGAGTTATATGATCCATATATACAACATTGAGGATGTGTCTCTTTTTATAAATGTCGCAAATGTCTATCTAACACATAGTTTGCTAATGAGTCGGTTAATGTGTTTAAGTCTCTGGAAATATGCTGGTATTGAATTGAATCAAATCGTCTTTCCAAAATCTTAACCCTTAGGAACATGCGATAAATAGCTAGATTGCGAACGGAATATATACCATTGAGTTGTAGTATTACGAGTTGTGAGTCTAGCCTGACGATTAGTCGGCGTATACCATGGGTGATGGCATCAGAGAGTAGTTCTATCAATGCGCTATACTCAGCGATGTTATTCGTTGATTGCCTAATACATACACCTCTGAAACTTACTAACTTGCCGCTTGGATCAAAAATGGCCCAGGCTGCGGAGGACAGGTTCCGCGAACTACGACTCGCTCCGTCGGCTTATCCAACACATGTCTCCAGAAGGTTTGACATCTGCAATAAATGTAAAAAGGTGGATCACTCGACCAAAAACAAATACTTTAGCGAAAACAAAATACAACAAAAGCATACAGGTTACTATTTAAGCATAGTAACGCTTGAGGTACAACCCATTACGGGGTTACGCCAGTGGAATTCCATCATAATCCATTAACTCGTAGGCTCCTTTTGCTAACACTTGTTTAACAATATAGGGGCCCATCCATAAAGAATTAAATTTACCTGCTCCCAATTTATCGGATTCTTGGTCATAAAGCAAGACCAAGTCACCTTCTGAGAAGACACGGGGTTTGACATTTTTGTCGAACTGTGCCTTGACTCGTTTCTTATGGGCTTCGTTAGCAAAAGCGGTATCACGACGGGTTTCATCCAATTGGATTAATTCCAAGAAACGAGCCTCTTCTTCCGAAGTTCCGGGGAGGAGATCAATTGCGAGTTTAAGAGACGAAATTTCACACTGGATTGGCAAGACTGCTTCCAGGCCATATACCAATTGGAAAGGTGTGAACCTGGTCGCATTCTTTACCGATGTTCGGTAAGCCCACAAGGCTAAGTACAGGATTAGGTGCCACCTTCTTTTGTGAACCCCGATCATCCTTTGCAACATACGCTTCAGGACCTTGTTGATTGCTTCAACTTGTCCGTTGGCTTGCGGATAATACGGGGTAGAGCTGTCGTGAGATAGCCCTAGCTTGGCAGCTAATTCAACCATCATATGATTGCGAAAATGCGATCCATGATCTGTAACTATAGCCTGTGGTACACCGAACCTGGCGACTACATGATTGAAAAAGAAAAGGGCAGCTGTTTCACCAGTGTTATCCAATGTAGGCATCGCCTCGGCCCATTTGGTAAAATAGTCAACAGCGACTATAATATACCCATGCCCCCCGGTCGAGGTGGGGTTACATTGCATGAAATCGATGCCCCATTTGGCGAAAGGCCCAACAGCAACTATTGGCTGTAAAGGTGCGGGTGGTCTTCTGGTTTTGCTATCTAAAATTTGACAAGCATGGCAACTTCTGACTGTGGTTATGCAATCTTTGAACATGGTTGGCTAGAAGTATCCTGCTCGTAAGATTTTCTGTGCTGTAGCATATCCAGATTGATGCCCCCCACACGCACCTGAATGACATTCATTCAGGGCTTTTTCGGCCTCTTCATGGGTGAGGCACCTCCTCAGAACTGTATCGATACCACGACGGTAAAGCGTATCACCGACGATCATGTAGTCTTTCGCTTGGTATCGTATACGTTTCTGTTCTGAGTGAGAGGTGTCAGGCCTGAATTTTTGGGTTTGGAGATAAATTATTATATCTCCATACCACTCATCGCTTGCAGATATCAGAAACAAACTTTCGTCCACGATTGACTCTTCTGATGTTTCATCGTTGGACGATGATGGGAGATCGCACAATAATTCTGCGAAAACTAAAGCTTTCTTTGATTTGGATTTTACAAATTCTAGATCGAAATCTTGAAGGATCGCTATCCATTTTGAATATTTGCCCCCCAGCAACTGTCGCGATAATATATAAGTCATGGGGTTGCAATCTGATAGAATGGTAGTTTTCCGAAAGAGGACATAATGTCGAAATCTTTGTATCGCTTGAACAACAGCGAGTGCTAGCTTTTCAACATAAGAATATTTGCTTTCTATATCATTCAAGTTTTTACTTAAATAATATATAGGATGTTCAATTCCATCGACTTCTTGAACTAAAACCATCGCAATGGTCGTATCCGCTGCAGCCAGATACAGGTTAAAATCTCTTTGATAGTCTGGGGCATACATTAATGATGCTTTTACTAGAGAATCTTTCAGAGCATCAAAGGAAGCTTGCGCCACCTGATCCCAGACAAAAGGTACATCTTTTTTCAAAATACGAGTATAACCTTTAGCAAGTTCTGCGTAATTTGGAATGAACCTCCTCAGAAAGTTTGCTTTCCCTTGGATTTTCTGAATCTGAAGCAAATTTGAAGGTGGAGGCAAATTAATGATCGCCTGAACCTTGCAGGGGTCGAGCCGAATCCCATCCTTAGAGACTACAAAGCCAAGTAAACGACCAGAACCGACGCAAAACACACATTTGTGCGGATTGAGTCTTATCTTGTAGTGTCGGCAACGTAGAAATATTGCTCTTAAATGCTGCGGATGATCAGTCCGCTTTCGCGAATGAGCCGGAAGGTCGTCGAGATAAGGTTGAACGATGTTCTTGATGTCATGGAAGGCATAATTCATTGCCCTCTGAAATGTCGCCCCTGCGTTCTTTAAACCAAAGGGTAATTTTTGATAGGCGAATGTGGCCCACAGACAGATGAATGCAGTCTTTGACTGGTCCCGTGGGCGGATATTTATTTGATTATACCCGGAAAATCCATCCATAAATGAAAAGATTTCACATCCGGCGCATTCATCAGTTATTTGGTCGATGAAGGGTGTAGGGTAGTTGTCCTTTGGACAAGCTTGGTTTACATCCCTATAATCGACACACACTCTGATTGTCCCTTGTTTCTTCATAACAGGGACAATATTCGATACCCAATCAGTTAGAGGAACCGGGTAGATGAATCCAGCATGGAGAAGTTTTTCGACTTCTGCCTTAATGGCAGCGGCTTTCTTGGGGTGCACCTGCCGAAGCTGTTGTCTTACTGGTTTGACATCAGGATACATTTTAATTTCATGTTCAACCATACTCGAGTCAATGCCTGGCATTTCATCATATGACCAAGCAAAGACATCTCTGAATTCACGGAAAAGAGCATTATATATTTCCAGTTCTGAAGAACATCCTTTGCCAACATAAATATTCTCGACAACATTTGTTTTAGTCGAGATATTTATGGTTATAGTCTCTTCAATATTGGATAAGTTTCGCTCGGAATCCACCGTATTTACAGTATTTGATAGGAATTCAAAAACTGAAGGGTGGTAAAGGTCATGTCGAGTATCTTCTTCATATTGCGGAAGAAGGGAACGATGGTGGCAATCATTCCATGGTGCCCCCTCAATCAACATTGATTGTAGGATTCCTTCATCAGTCCCATGTACTTTCGACCAAGGATCTAACGGGGTACCATATTCTCTAGACCTATCTACCCAAACGCTTGATGAGCGTTGATTTGGGTTCGCCTCCCATGCTCGAAACATTGATTGCTACAATATTTCTATAGGGCTTGGGGGCAAAACCATTGCATGATCCATGTCGACATCGTCTTTTGAGATCTTCGTGGAAGATATCATGTTGCAGGTTCTTACCAATGCTACTTCTCCTATATATCTACCCAAACGCTTGATGAGCGTTGATTTGGGTTCGCCTCCCATGCTCGAAACATTGATTGCTACAATATTTCTATAGGGCTTGGGGGCAAAACCATTGCATGATCCATGTCGACATCGTCTTTTGAGATCTTCTTGGAAGATATCATGTTGCAGGTTCTTACCAATGCTACTTCTCCTATATAGACTGGAGGTGGAAGTGCGAAAGTTCCCATTAATGTGGGGTCTTTCAGTAGGCCTACTCCGATGTCTTGAAGCGAGTGGTTGCTTCCATGGATCATGGGAATGCTTCCTGTAACTTGTGAACCATTAGGGAGGAAGTCTTGTTCGTCGACGATCGTAATCCCTCCTTGAAAAGGGAATGCGATCTTCCTAAAATAAGTCGACGCTACAGCTGCCATGGCATATATCCATGGTCTTCCCAGTAGGATGTTGTAGTCCAGATTCCCATCGATGACTTCAACATCTATATCTACTGTTTTTCCTCCCAGTTAAACTTTCAAGTTATTAAGGATACCGCATGGGGTATATGTCCTTCCGTCGAATGCTTTTAATGTCGTCGAAGATCGCGACAAGGTTGGAGATCCTAAAGTTTTCCAGCAACTCATCGACATAATACATGTAGATGCCCCCTCATCAATAATTGTTCGGTGAACAGTTTTGTTGAGGGCTTTCACTTGAATAAGGAAAGCTAGTTGAGCTGGTAACTGAGGATCGTATCCTTTGTGATCAAAGGATACAAGATTGGAATCCTTAGGATCAACCCCACCAATAGCCGATAACAACGCCTGCCTTTGGGATGGGCAATTTTGTAGTACTTCAAGAGTCGACATAGCGGATGGCGATTGGGCCAAATCTTCCACTATGTTATAATGCTGCGCCGCTCTGGCGCGAGGATTAAATGTCGACTTGTGTACTACTCCCTTTGGCAGTTTTATTGTTAATTCAGGAATGATGGGCGGTAAAACTTCTGTCGAAGTTGTTGTCGAACTACTTGGTTGATCTTTACTTTTGTCGTTCGACAGCTGCGGATTCCCGTCTTTGTTCCTTGTCGAAATCAAAGCATCATTCTATTGTTTTGAAACCGACAACATGAGCACTTGCGACGGGGAAGCATTTCCACTACCAACCAGATTTTGACCTGGATTGGGAAACGGATCAGTTAACACAGCTGAGTTTTGCGAACTTTTGAAGAACCTTTTAAGCTCAGCTTTGTATGGACAATCGCTTGTCCAATGATCCTCATCACATATTTGACATGGACTTTTTGGTTTCCCTTTCCTAGGAGGGTTTGAAGAAGTTTTTCCGGGAGATGACTCACCCTGTTTCTTCTTCTTCCCTTTGTTTTGCTTCTTCTTGCTTCCTGGTTGATTGGTTTCTTTGCCTTTATCTGCTGATACGGCATTTACTTCCGAAGCAAGAATTTCATCTTTTGCATTTTGATCCGAATTCTTACGGGCTTTCTTAGACGAAGCCTTTGTCGATTTCGCGTTTGTCGTGCAAATCACACCATCGCCGGCATGAGAGTCACTATTTGATTTAGGAGGAGGAGGAATTGAGAATTCTGGTCTAGGGGCGTCAGGTATTTTGTCGTAGAGCGTGCCAGACTGAGTATAAACTAAGCCTAGATATTGTGCACGAGCAATAACTTGCTCCTCTGTTACGACTCCCCCCTTTTCCACATCTTCCGTTATAGCAGGAAGTAACGACTTTATAAACCATTCAGCTAACAGCTGATCGGGAACGTATGTTTTCACCATCCTACGATGACGACGTCACTCATGTATATGATCGGATATATGAGTGGCCGTTGTCTGCTTGAAGTTGGTTAAGATTTCGGTTCCCGTTTCATACCTTATCGGTAATTGAAAATGGGTTAAGAAGGTCGTGGCTAGGGAGCTAAAATTGTCGAACGAGGCTCTAGGTAATTCAATATACCATTTTGCCGCTGGACCCGTTAACGTCCTCTGGAAAAGGTGAAGCCTTATCGAATCATCATTTAGGGTGTTTGATGAACACCACAGATGAAAAGTCATCACGTGATTCGACGGGTCTTCACCCGGATTTCCATTGAATTTAGGAATGTCAGATGGAAGTTTGTGAGGAATCGCTGGCCACCAAGGGGCGTAAGCAATCGGATCGTTGGTTAACCGGTGTAAATCGGGTAACTCTAAAGTTGCCACGAATGGTAACTGTTGATTTAGGTTAGGTGAAGCATACCCAGGGTACGATGGGATCGCCTGAGCAGTGGGGCTTTGCATACCAGCATAATGTAATTGATGTTGGTATGATTGATACGGTTGGTGGACTTGACCACTGTAAAGCGGTTGGTTTTGACCGTTTTGAATATACGGTTGTCCACTGTTCGCAAAGATCTGCTGCTCAGAACCTTGGTACACTTGCTGGAATTGTGGTTGTTGGTATTGCACTAGCCATGGTTGTGAGGCCATGTTCTGTTGTGCTATACTAACTGTTGGACCAAGGTGCGGGGTAATGGTACCCATTTGGACCTGTGTCGCCCCACCAGCTGGCGATTGTGGTTGTGTCCCAGGGTCAAGGGGATGTTGCATTACAACCTGAGAAATCTGAGGTTGACATACAACAGGCAACGTTTGAACTTGCGACACTGTCACAATAGCCGGTGTGGTCGGGATGTTCGACATAGGTACACACTGTTGCATAGAATATACAACCCTTGGTTGTTGAGGTAGCATAGGTACCCAACCACTTGATGTAATTCCAGTATAACCTGAATACTGTTGTGAACTCCCGTATGGATACCCTCCTGAAGGGGGTAATGAAAGGGCATACTGCCCCCCATACGGTAGCAATCCGGAACTCAAGGGGATTGTTTGTCCTTGTGGACTGGATTGCCCAAATTGACCTCCAAATGGATCAGTCTGGCGAGTCTCAACATAAGAGTTGCCGGATATTATTCCGGATGAACAAACTGGAACAGACCACACTGTCGAAATAGTCCCTTGGTGGACTCCTTCTAGTGGTTGTGAGCTAGTCGGGACAGCTGGTATGCCGGCAAACATTGTCGGAGTGACGACAGGGGCTTCTGCTGTCGCTGTGTCGTTTGACACAGTCCTAGATGTTGACGGTTGTTCAGACATTTTGAGTCTATCCAATAGATTGCCTAGCGATTCTACAGGAACTTCCACTTGTGGTGGATTAACTTCTGATGAAGGAAATAGAGTGACCCCGACTCCAAAATGGGTTGGAGTACTTGCTTGCGGATCCTCTACAATTTCCTCTATCGCAATCAAACCAGGTGGAAGAGGAAGACCGCAGGTCCGTAAAATATTTATGGTGCCGAAGAAGGGGTTGAATCGACAGCGACAGTTGTTTGAGGAGCAAGACTCTCTAAACCGGTTACAGATGGAACTGGTTCAGTAACGCAAGTATTTGCCCCCAGACTAGGATCAATGTTACTGTCCCTCTGTGGCTGTTGAACTTCTTCTATAGAGGCAGGGTTTCCAGAAATGTTTGGAGTAACCGGAATCTCAGATGTGGTTGGAACACTTGTTCTAACTTTGATAGGAGATTTCGAACCAGTTAAATGAGTTCGCTTTGTCCGTACTGTTTTCGATTCCGGAGACAAAGACAGTTGACTCGTAAGCCTCCGCGAACGACGGGGTTTCAATTGACTTTCTTCCACGATTGAGGATTACTCGATCAACCAAAATACAAAAGGGGAAAGTGTGTTTCTGAATTAAATGAATTTTTAGACGCTTTTAGACACAACTTTCTTTTTCACTTTTAAAGAGTCGAGAAAAAGCTAAAGATGACTCTAGTCTCTTTCGATGTTTTAACGAGCCCGAAGTGACAAATGCTCGGATGGACTTTTTCCGTTATAGAGTCTGAAAAAGGCCAAAAGGAAATGATCTGGAGTTCTAGGCAGAGGGTGTGCCAAACTTTTCGCAAAACCGCAGAATACTTTTTAGGGTACGGGCGGTCGATCTTCCTGAATGCTGTGTTCAGTGCATTGCGATCAGTAAGGCGGTCGACACGACTTCCTAAGGATAAAGGTTTTATGCCTATAGGGGTCCCCCAATATATACGCGACGGTACGTGGGAGCACAATCCGTACTGGCGCTATCGTCCCTCAGGAGGAATCACCCACCATCCACGAGATCGACAGTCACCAGGCTTAACTACGCCGGAACACGTCTCTACCCTAGACCTCTATGTTGTGCGTTATGTTGCAAAGCGTTGTTAAGTTCATTCAATTTATTTTAGGTTGATCTTTTTAAAGTTTACCTTTCAAGGTTCACCACGAGATGTATGATACAATTCCTAAATGCAGTCTAAAGATGATAAGCAAGCTTTATATCTTTTCAACTTTGAAAATCCTAGCTACTAAGGGAAAAGAAAGACACCATCTTTTCTCAAAGAGCAATCAGCACACTCTAATGCACTTTTCCTAAATCCAACATGCAAACTATCAAATGCAAATGCACAATGCAGGTGTTTGTTTTCCGCTTTCTTAGTATTGATGCCTACAAAGAAAGATTTTTGTACAACTTTGAATTTGCTTTTAAATGACCAAATACAAACAAGTTTATTTTTTCGAAATCAGAGAAGATAGAAGAGATTACAACACTTAACGATTTTTGAAATGAATACTTGTTTCGACACTTAAAAGGGACAAATTCAAACCAATAAGCAAAAGTAAATGTATAATCAATCTGCAAACAGCCAATGAACTCTCTTCTAAGATCACAATCAATAGATCTGAATCGAGGGCTACAGGATGACTATTTCACTCATGCAAAGGAAAACTGTAAATGACGCCACAAACACATAAAAACACTCACAATCTTTTTGTACAAAAGGAGGCGGAATCTAAGCAGAGAAAAGGAGTTATCAGACTGGTACCTATGCTGGTTACAGGCTGCAAAAATCAGAGATCAAAACAAGGCAAAACAGAGCAGAGAACCCCAGTTGCACAAGGACAAACTGGTTCAGCGCAACCTCAACACAGGGGTTTTGACATTCAGCGCAGGTAGCCTTCACGGGACCTGCGTTGAAATGCAGAATCCCTTCACTAGGTCTGCGCTGAAGGAGAAACTCTCGTTTCCCTCAGGTTCTGGGTCACAGATTGCTATTTAATCAACTGTTTCAGGCCAAATAAAAGCAACAAGCAAGGTGTAATCAAAGGGATGCTTTGAGAGGCTACTAAGATCTATCACAAGGATCATCAAATCATTTGTGAATCCATTGTTAAGATCATAGACAAGTCCAGTGACTGGATCAAAGCAGCAACTGTCTACTTTGCATCCCGGAAAGATGCAGTTCGATTGTTGCTGTCAAGTCTATGAAACAAACAATGATAGAAACACAAATAAAATGACTAAACAAATGTTCCCCAGTGGAGTCGCCAATTTGTTGTGGGGAAAAATGCCTATGTAGGACGATCCTATCCACCTAAGGTGTGACAGTGCCTTAGCAACAAACGAGTACAGCTACACTGGTTTCTTCCTTTATGAAATGTGAAAGAAGAGAGATCAATAGACTTACTGGTGTCTTCCGTTTGTCCCTCAATCCGGTCTCTCTTCTCTTTGGGTGTTCACAGCTACTTGCCTTCCTGCTTATCCAGGTTCAACTTCCTGCAAGATCACAAGAGAACAGCTACTTGTGACAAGAGAACAGCTACTTGAGACAAGAGAAGAACACTACACAAAGACAAATGTTCACATTCATAACTAGTTTAGGATTAGAAATAAACCAAATACACTAATACATTCATACATCAAAATACATCAGCATATAGGAGAAACCAAGATAGCTTTATTGATGAATAACAAGGTTCAGGAAGAGATACAACCCAGAGGGCTCCAATCCAGCATCTCCTTCCCAGCAAATGGAATTCCTATCTTCAGCCCCTTTCAAAGCATTAAGCACCCAATGATTCCAGTCTCAAACCAACAGTAATTCTTTGCAATAACAAAATTCCAGCCTCTAGATCTCATGGAGGAGAGATCCATATATAGATGTTTGGAGAGAGGATGAGTCAGCTTGAGATCTGACTAGTGTCCTCTCCCTCTGTCAGTTCTTGAGTCCACTTGGAGGTTCTTGCTTCCACTTGGAGATTTGGAACCTCTTACTCATCACCAGTCGAATTCCCTGAGGCAAGTGTCATTTTGGAAGCTTCCTGGGTTTTGACACCTTGTCAGTAATCTCAGTAATCTCACGGATAACAACCTTGCCATCTCTGCTCGGCTGGGATCCCTCCCTGCAATACTGGCAGACATAATCTCTCACGGAGTCATTCCCTCGGGCCGAACCAGACAAAGAAATGGGGACACCCTGCCTCGACAAACCAATCAAGAAGTAAATGTCTACCACGTTCAAAGGGATGGATTTGCTCCTGATCTGAAATACTTGGTTAATAGGATCCCAAGCATCAAGCATATACTGCAGTAAAGAGATCTGTGCTCTCATACTAGAGATACGGAAAAACTTCAGCAGGCCACAGTTCCGCAGCGCGTTCACCGTGACAGGGTCATGGAGGGAAATCATGTCCTCTTCTTCATGTTCTCGTTCTCGCCATGTGAGGGTCATTTTGCTAAAAAGTCCCTGCAAAACAAACAAGAGAAAGAGTAAGATCCTGGATTTGATGAAAAACTGGCAAAATTTCATCAAAAACTGTGCAATAGAACTGCTTTTCTATGATCAACGCAACTGGCTGGTGTCCCACTTGCGTTGAAGGTCAAACTGCCTTCATGCAGCTTGACATTCAATGCAGGTTTCGAATGGACTGCCTGTGCTGATGGCAGAGCGCCCTAGCGAAACCCCAGGGGCTCATGGGAACAGGAAAACAGGCACAGAATGGAAAAAGGAAACCATGAAAAGAAAGAGCTAGAGTTTAGCTCCTACCTGGTCCAGACGGCGCCGAAAATCGTCCGCAGAATCTCCCGGAATCAGCTGGTGAAAATCAAGGGGGAAGAGGCACCTCCAAAGCTCCAACAAACCAAGTTCAAATGAAATGGTAAAATGAGAGGTAAAAAACACCTTTTAATTGCTTTTTACGTAGTTCAAAGAGAAATATTAGGGTTCTAATCTCATTTTCATGAAAATGTTATTCATTTCTAACTAGTTTGATGCAGCAATTGAGGATACAATACTATCTTTGAAAAGGGCAAAGCTAGTTATGGTAAAAATCGAAAATTTGACCATATAATATCGAGCAGTTTTAGCACAAAGTTCATGCTCGTTAAAAAATAAACGCAAGATCCGAGCAGTTTTAGCACATAGTTCATGCTCGTTAAAAAATAAACATAAGATCGAGCAAATGTTTCCACCCGCGTTTAAGCTCGTTAAAAAATGAAGTATCCCGGTAAATAACCACTGTGAATGTAATATCATCAGCCATTAAAGCCTTGGTCGTGTTTGCACCGTCACCTCCACTTTTCCATTGGCCGATCGTTCACCTCCATATGATTGTTTACCCATTTTGAGGAACAGCTGCGAAGAGTGATTTCACCTAGCCATCCTTGTGACACTGCCGTGATTGGAAAATTCCAACCTGTACCTGGAATCAGCTGCTAACCCTGTTTATCACTCGTTCCTCAAAAGACGAGTCTTCTTTAAGCTCTTTTCAGCTGACTCGTAAAATATGAAAAGATTGCCGAGTCCTTGGCCTTCCATCTCGTTAAAGGGACAGGAAGAGCTATCCCTCCTCTAGATTTTAATCTTTTTGGACCTGAGGGATTATTGCACAAAAAGATCGAGCGCTTGTTTTATTCGGCTCGTTAAAACTATCGAAAACTCATCCCTTCTGTACTGTTTTATACCTTTTTTGACTTAAGGGATTAGATGACGAAAAAGGACTTTTAGAGTTAACTTTATGTACCTTTTCAGACTCTCTAAAAATGAAAAGGTCCGAGTTATCCTTGTCGTTAGACTCGTTAAAATAATTAAATAGCGACAAACTTGTCTTTAGACGAGAACGAGTTTCACTATCGCTAGGCTCGTTAAAACATAGCGATGGGCTTGCCCAAAGGGCAGGTTATAGAACAAGCATATGTTATCCTCCTCAAGCTTGACAAAAATAAAGAGGTACTGGTCAGCAATGACTGGGGAAAAATTAGGAGAAACTAAAGAAAACTTTGATGGTAGCAAGTCGCTCTTGAACATGACACTTTTCCTCCGTACCACAATCGGGTTGGGTTGTTTCATTCACCGGTCACATCCATGGTCTCGCCATACCATCCATATTTGGGGTAATGCTACCAATCCATCGCATCAGTGTCACCATATGTTCAAGAGAAGTCGTTCAGAAAAGTCAACCATGTCCCATCCACTGCCATACATTATCCTTCATCCTTTCATGACCGCCACCCTGAATCATATGTCACAGATCGTTTTCACCTCCATTAAAATCATTAGCTCCGTTCCGTGTCACTGATGTGGGATTCATCAAGGCCCTCCTTTGACGGATCGATTCTTGTTGACATCAGCTCATTATCCAAGAAGTTGATCTAGGAACAACCCCTTCAGTACTTTGAAGCTTGCATGCCACAATGGCAAGTTTCTCACTTCCGGCGACAGGTATACATCAATGACCTTCGACCGAAAGATTTTGAGTGGTGTTCGTCGCAAGTCCTTTATTCACACCACGTGAATTTTACTGTAGTACCTTGAGGGTCATTATCATTATCGGTGATTCCTCTCGCGCTTGTTAACGGTTTACATCATTGACCGGTAATCAAGCGATGTCTTTCCATGTTCGACTTCAGAACATTTCTCACATGGATCGACTTGTACTTAGAGTGAAGATCGAACGAGTTTGAAGACCTCGGATCTAGTTTCATCCATCTGGGCTGTGATATATATTCAGGAAAAATGAAGACATTGACATGTACATCATTGCAGCAGATAATCATCCTACTCAAAGGATGATAATTTCATCAAAATTATCAGTCTACCATCAGACGATTGTCTGTTCTATGTACAGAAAAATGAATTTATAAAGTTGAGCATGGGAATGCCCGCCTCAGCTAGATCATGAAAGCAGTATGAAAAATAATGTATTGTATTGTATCTTATTACAGGTCTCCTCCCAGCATTGGATGAACTTCGGATCCCCCTGATAAAGCATTTCGCCCGATAAACAGCCTCATACTTTAGGGGGCAACTGTTATAGACATTTTTGTGCCTTACAGCATTGAGCATGAAATGTCCATAATCTAAGGGATCCAAAGTCCCTAAACATGTTGTTCCTACCCCTAGAGGAACAAGGCTAACAAACCATAGAAATTCACAAAAGTTCTCCACCAGAAACTGCTCAAAAACAAGTCAATTCAGGATCATTTCAGTGGCTACACTAGCTGTTTGCGCTGAATGTCAAAGCCAACACTGGCTACCTGCGTTGAATGTCAACTGGAACACTAGCTACCTGTGCTGAACGAGAATGGACAAGTGGCAGGCTCATTTCTCAAGGTGTCAAAACCCAGGAAGCTTCCAAAATAACACTTGCCTCAGGGAATTCGACTGGTGATGAGTAAGAGGTTCCAAATCTCCAAGTGGAAGCAAGAACCTCCAAGTGGACTCAAGAACTGACAGAGGGAGAGGACACTAGTCAGATCTCAAGCTGACTCATCCTCTCTCCAAACATTTATATATGGATCTCTCCTCCATGAGATCTAGAGGCTGGAATTTTGTTATTGCAAAGAATTGCTGTTGGTTTGAGACTGGAATCATTGGGTGCTTAATGCTTTGAAAGGGGCTGAAGATAGGAATTCCATTTGCTGGGAAGGAGATGCTGGATTGGAGCCCTCTGGGTTGTATCTCTTCTTGAACCTTGTTATTCATCAATAAAGCTATCTTGGTTTCTCCTATATGCTGATGTATTTTGATGTATG
The DNA here is from genome assembly GCA_031772625.1 of Pinus tabuliformis. NCBI lineage: Eukaryota > Viridiplantae > Streptophyta > Pinopsida > Pinales > Pinaceae > Pinus > Pinus tabuliformis. The sequence continues at coordinate 226,827,905 of CM062813.1, forward strand.
AATGTATTAGTGTATTTGGTTTATTTCTAATCCTAAACTAGTTATGAATGTGAACATCTGTCTTTGTGTAGTGTTCTTCTCTTGTCTCAAGTAGTTGTTCTCTTGTCGCAAGTAGCTGTTCTCTTGTGATCTTGCAGGAAGTTGAAGCTGGATAAGCAAGAAGGCAAGTAGTTGTGAACACCCAAAGAGAAGAGAGACCGGATCGAGGGACAAACGGAAGACACCGGTAAGTCTATTGATCTCTCTTCTTTCACATTTCATAAAGGAAGAAACCTGTGTAGCTGTACTTGTTTGTTGCTAAGGCACTGTCACACCTTAGGTGGATAGGATCGTCCTGCATAGGAATTTTTCCCCACAACAATTGTGGTAGCAGATGTCCCTCCTAAGTTTGGCATGCTACTATCTAGAGGATGGATTAAGAGACTAGGTGGCAGATTACATAATGATCTATCTTACGCCACTATCCCAGTTTTTGGAGGAGAAAGCAGGAGATTGTACAGATAAGCACAGTTGGCATATAACATCAATGATGAGAAGAATCCTATCAATCATCCCATATATGCTGTGGACACTGATTTTGGAGCATGTATTCTTCAAATAGAAGAATCTCAGAAGGCCTCAATGCAGATCAGGAAACCAGTTCAGGCCGAAGAAGAGCAAGCAAGTTAGCTTTCGGAGATGTTCTTTGATGGAGCATGTTCCAGGGAGACTGCAGGAGCAGGGGTGGTGCTAGTATCGCCAAAGAAAGAAGGAATTCAGCTATCTTTTAAGCTGGTTTTTCAAGTCACTAACAACATAGCAGAATATGAGGCTCTGCTGTTGGGCCTTAATGCAGCAAAAGACAGAGGAATCAAGAACATAAAGGTGTTTGGAGATGTTGATTTGATCATTCAGCATGTAAATAAAACATTTCAGGCAAAGCACCCAAGGCTAAAAGCATACAGAGATGAGGTATGGAGAATCAGAGATTATTTTTATTATTTCTGTATTTCATATATCCCTAGAGACAAAAATCATCTTGCTGATTCCCTTGCTGTTTCTGCTAGTCTATTTATCCCTCTGATGCCTCCCATACTAGTTTATGAAGTCCAAATGAAGTACAGACCATCCTTGCCGGATAATGTCCAGCATTGAAAGGTTTTTGAAGATGATGATGAAATAAATAGGTTCCTTCAAGTCATTGATGAGTTTTCTGAAATGAAAATTGACCAAGAATGATGCTTTGCAAGAAAGCCCCCAATCTCAGCTTAGAAATAAAATTGGTAAAGAAAGCATTGTCCAGCTTCCCAGTAATCATATTCCTAAGGGTTTAATTCCTCTTGAAAGACCGTTTGACCAGAATGATGTGCCTTATAAGGCTGCCCAAAAAGAATACCAATCTGCAGTCTATGGGCATGATATAGGAATTTTAGGCCAACCTAGATACATAAATCTGTCTTCTCGTCTGTCTGCTGACCAAAGTTCTGAAGACTGCAAATTAATAAAGCAATTTACTGATGTGTTTGCCTGGGAGGATAGTGACCTGAAAACTCATTATAAGAAGATAATCCAGCATAAAATCCCTCTGGAGAAAGACACCATTCGTTTCAAATAGAAGCTGAGACCAACAAATCCTATGCTCCTCCCTATGATTGAAAAAGAAATTAAAAAGTTGTTGGCTGCCAAAATCATAGTCACTCTCAGATATTCCAAATGGGTGGCCAACCAAGTAGTGGTGATGAAGAAAAGTGGAGAAATCAGACTATGTGTTGATTTCAGAAACTTGAACAAGTGCTCAAAGAAAGACAATTATCCCCTACCGAAGATGGAGCATTTGCTGCAAAAGGTCTTAGGAGCTAAAGTAATGTCTTTCTTGGATGGTTTTTCAGGGTTTAATCAGATTGCTGTGCATCCAGATGACCAAGAGAAGACTGTATTTACCACTCCTTGGGGCACTTTTATGTATGCTAAGATGCCTTTTGGATTGATGAATGTTGGAGCAACCTTTCAGAGGGCTATGGATATAGCATTTGTGGGAGAGAAGGATAAATTTGTCCTCATATACCTTGATGACATAACAGTATACTCCCGCAGCCATCAAGATCATTTGCAGCATTTGAAAAACGTGTTTCTGAAGTGTAGGAGGTTTGGAATTTCAGTCAATCCTAATAAATCTCAATTTGCTCTAGATGAAGGCAAGCTGTTAGAACATGCTGTTTCTGCTGCAGGTGTCCGAATTGACCCAAAAAGAGTAAAAGTAATACAGACGTTGTTTGTCACTAGATCAAAGAAAGATATTCAGTCCTTTCTGGGCAAAATAAATTTTGTAAGGAGGTTTATACCAAATTTTGCAGAACTAGCTAAGCATGTTACCTCCATGTTGAAAAAAGGGTCAGAGGTCAGATGGACTAATACAGCAAGAAAATCATTTGATTCCATCAAGAAAGCTATTATGAAGGCTCCCACTTTGATCAGTCCAGATTACAACAAGGAGTTCCATATATTTTCTTTTGCCTCTGAAGAAACCATTGTAGCAGTTCTATTGCAAGTAGATGAAGAAGGTTCAGAACATCTAGTAGCATTTTTCAACAAGAACTTGAGGGATGCTGAACTGAGGTATGATATTATTGAAAAACAAGCATATGCTCTTATCAAATCCTTGAAAGCTTTCAGAGTTTATATTCTGCATTCCAAAATAATTGCATATGTACCTTCTGCTGCAATAAAATATGTCTTAACACAACCTGATGCTGATGGAAGAAGGGTTAAATGGATTGGAAAGATGATAGAATCTAATATAGAACTTAAACCCGCCAAGTTGGTCAGAGGTTAGGGTCTTGCCAAGTTATTGGATGAAGAAAATTGCAGATCATTAGATATTGATTTCCTGTGCACGATTGCAGAAATTGGTCAGACAGATGAAGAAGAGGAAGCAACTGAAATAGACGGAAAGCAATCAATAGTAGAAAGTCTAGCTTCTTGTGATTGGTATTCTGCAATAATTAATTTCTTGTTGAAGCTAGAAATCCCTTCAGGATTTACTCAAAGTCAAGCAAGAACTATAAAGATTAGGGGAGCCAAATATTGCATTAATGAAAATCTGCTCTACTAGAGGGATCCATCTAGACTGCTTTTGAGGTGTTTGGATAATGAATAGTCAGTAGAAGTCATGCAGCAGTTTCACTCCAGCATGTGTGGAGGGCACCATTATTGGAAAACTACAGCCCATAAGATTCTCAGAGTTGGGTATTACTTGCCCTCCTTATTTTCTAATGTATTTTCATTTGTTAAATCTTGTGACAGGTGCCAAAGATTTGAAGGAAAGCAGCAGTTGATGTACCTGCCCCTAAAACCAATACAGGAAAAAGGACCTTTTCAGTAGTGGGGCTTAGATTTCATTGGAGAAATCAACCCACATTCCAGTGGCCAGCACAAATGGATATTAGTAGCCACTGATTATTTCACTAGGTGGATTGAAGCAGTCCCTACCAGAAAGGCTAATCATAAGGTGGTTATGAAGTTTTTAGTTGAAAATATCTTTACCAGGTCCGGTTGCCCACATAAACTGGTCATAGATAATGCAGTAGCCTTCAGGGAAAAAGAATTGGTGGAAATGTGTGATTCAATGGGTACTAAACTGGTTCATTCCACCTCATATTATCCACAAGGAAATGGTCTGGCAGAATCCTCTAATAAAAGCCTGATAAGGATAATTAAGAAGCTGTTAGAGGACAACAAAAGGAATTGGGATTCTAAGCTCGAGTATGCACTGTGGGCTGACAGAGTGACCATTAAGAAATCCACAGGCGATTCTCCTTTCAAGCTAGTATATGGCACTGAAGTTGTATTCCCAATTCAGTTAACTCTCCCTGTGGCAAAATTCCTTCAATAAGAGTAGAATGAGGAAGAAGAAATGGCAAAGAGGATCACTGATTTAGCAAAGGTACATCAGATTAGAGATCAGCTGGTTGAAAAGGTTGCAGCACATCAGAGAAAGATCAAGGAAGCCTTTGAAAGGAAGGCAAAAACAGATAATTTTCAGGTTGGCGACTTGGTCTTGAAGTGGGATGCACTAAATGAAAAGAAAGGCAATCATGGGAAGTTTGATGCTTTCTAGACAGGGCCTTTCATCATTTCAAAAATTCAAGGGAACAACACCTTCATACTGAAAAGTATGGGGGGAGAGGCAGTTTTTGATGGCCCAGTCAATGGGCATTTTCTAAAAAATTATGTTGTTTAAGGTCTTTGGCCTTAAAAGTTGTAAATATTTTGTTTTTTATCAGTTTTAGTCAGACTCCATGCCCAATGGAACACTAGGAATTTTGGCTAATTTGTCTTTAGCTGGAAAGGCATTGATCTACAGGTTCTTAAGACCTCACAGTGAGATCTCATCCCCAGAAGGAGCCACTGTTAGCTCTGCCATGTTCTTCAACTTTTGATGGATAAAAACAGGTTTGGCAGTGTTGATTTTGCTTGCAAAGGAGCTCGCAGTAAGTTTATTTTATCCTTCCCCGTTCATTTGCCTTATACCCTTATAACTACTGCCACCCCTATTTTCCTCTGTTTTTCTCTAAATTTCTCCATAAACCATGTATAAATCCTATTTCCCTCGGGTCCCAGGTGCATTGTTAAGCCTACGAGTCTGTGGATTATATGACCGCACACATATAAAAAGTGCTATCGGCGAGGCCCTTCCCTGTCACATCAAACAATAAGCACGTGCTTTTAGCCTTGCCGCCCAATCCGCCACCTCGGGATCCAATGGTATATGCTACTCCCGCTCCTGTAAACTGCACGCCCGTTAGCCTGTGGGAAAAGTGGTTTCCTCACCGTAGTTTCTGCCATGTGTCGCAATGTTACTGCATCGCGCCCCCACATATGGAGATTGCCTACCATCCCGAAGCGGTGCGGGGAAACTGCTTACCGCCCTCTCGTACATCCTATCGCGCATTAACCCTCACTCACCTCCACTGCCCAATAGCCATCGGATCTGCCCGACCGCGATCCGACGGCCCAAATTCACCCGTCCGCGCTACCTCTTGATACCCCTCGTCAAATGATCTCCGCCATTGATTTGTGTGATTTGACGGCTGAGCTTCGTCCCTTCGCTCAGTCTGCCTCCACCATTCTGTTTACGCCCACAGTCTGCTTTGTGCTCCCGAGAAACGAAGGTCTCCGGCTACCAGTACCGGTACTGTTTGTATTAATTCTTCAATCACTGCAATCAAGGAACAATATGGCCGAGAAGAAAAAATACAGGAAAGAGCAGTTAAAGGTATTAATCAGTCATGGAGCCTTATACACATTACACTCCATCTGCTCAGAGAAGGACAACAGAGTACCAAAAAGGGTCATTTTGTTCATTTAAATAGTCAGATTGTATCAGAGACCCATATCAAGCAGTTAATGTGGTTGGTGGTTAGTTATGACCCCTCCACGCATAGAAAAACAGAGCAATTTTGTAAACAAACTCCATATATACCCAAAAGAAAGATGTCATGAGGGTTGATGAATGTTATTCTGATTAAAAGTTCAACTTCTGGAGACTGTAACTACTGTGATACCTACAACGTCTGGTCTTCATTTTCAGCTAATGCAAGATTCTTTTGTTGTTAATTGCTCACTTTCCACTTCTTTTTTGTTCCAGGCTGTGCCTGTTATGCATTTTTCATGTGTTCTTGATGTTTAGCATTAGAGGGGCTTTCATCCCACCTCTATGTTAGTATCTAGTATGTATCATTGAATTTGTATGCAGGTTTCTATTATTTTGATGCCAAAGAGCTATCATCCTGTCTATGCATTAGGAAATAGATTTGCAGACCTTCTTACTGGTTGCAGCCGGCCATCACAGGGTCCTGTGCATCTGCTGGTGTGATTAGTATTCTCCATCTTCACCTGTTCCTCAAACTGTGAGTAATTGGTGGTCTAAAGCCTTGTAGTCTGGGGGTGTTCACCCATGTCTGGGGTTAAGCATAGTAGAAGTGGTTATCTGGCTTGAATATGCATCATTCCTTCCATTCATCCACCATTTTCCAACATTTTTTTTGAGTTTGTAATGTTCCCGAGCATCTCTGATATACAGTCTAGGAGAGTTTCTTGGGGTGATAACAGGAATGTTTACCAACACTGCGGGTTTTGGTGTAACGACAAACCTCCACATGGTATCAGAGCTTGGACCTAGGTTCGATTCCCCTGAGTTGCATTTGGGGGGGGTGTTGGAAAAATCACCACACCTCTATGGAATTCGTAATTTCTACACTGGGGATCCTAGTTACTGGTTTGGAGTGTTTACCAACACCTGTGGGTTTTGATGTAACAGCAAACCTCCACAGAATGTACCGGGAATGAACAGTGATCCAACTGGACACAGAATTGCAAAGCTCGGGAGCAACAACCAGCAAAACAAATTTTGTCGTTGGATGGACACGACTGGGGAATGCGAGAAGCAAAGTGATGGGGATGGTGAATATAATGATCACTCCAGTCATAAGCACCAAACTCACACTCCATTTTGCAGAGGCGCTTTTCCCCAGCTCTGCTTGTGACATAAGAAATTCGCCTCCCTCACTAGTCATATTCTGAACAGAAATCTGAGCAACTTATAAGACAGTTCTCCAAACACTAGTAATCTGGAATCTAAATTCTCTAAAAGTTTAATACTGATGGATTAAACCATTACATATAATTTCGAGGAAAAAACATGATACAAATGTTCTGTAGTTGGTCGAGTCTGGAAAGACTAGTGTAGAGAAATCACTAAAACTGAAACTCTCGCAAGGAAGGCAGAGGGACAACTATGATGAATGTTGTAACCACCGAGAAGAGAAATTTAAATGGATTCAAGGGAGAGGAGGTAGGGAAATGGCAATTTAAAAGGAAAGAAAAGTTTCCCCAAAAAAAGGGAATATGATGTGTCCAATTTAGGGACATCGTACAGTTGAGGATTGGGAGGCGGCTGACAGTACAACTCATTTCTTACCATTTCACAATTTTTCCTAGGATACATTGCATGTAAAACTTGTACTTCATGACCTTGAATGATGTTATTGAGAATTTGTCTCCCTTCCACATAGCCCATTTGCTCCTCTGACACCAGAGTTGGGAGGAGGGGTTTTAGCCTTTTGGCAATGACTTTGGAAATGATTTTGTACACCACATTGCATAATGCTATGGGTCTGAATTTGTTAGGAGAGGTGGCTTTTTCATGGTTAGGGATTAAGGCAATGAAGGATTCATTGAGTGCCCTCAAAATTGATTTAGAGTTTCTCGAGTCCTCCACTACTTTGGAATGTCTTGTTTGACAATTTTCCAACATATTTTGAAGAAGTCCACATTGAAACCTTCTGGGCTTGGAGATTTTCCATTATGCATTTCTTTGATAACTTCATTGACCTCTTCCTCTGTTACTGGTCTATTGAAATTATGATTGTCTTCCCTAGAAACTAGCTTAGGAATGTGCTGAGTAAATCTCTTCGTGAATTGGGATTTGTCTGCTATGGTTTCCTCAACAATTCTTTGAAAATGCTAGACTAGTACATCTTCCATTTCCTCATGAGTATTTTTCTCTATTCCTTGAGGATCTGTGAGTTTCAAAATTCTATTGTTATTTCTATATGGTATATTGGATTTGTGAAAGAATTTTGTGTTTCTCTCCCCTTCCTTAATCCATTGTACTTTGTATTTATGTCTCTAGAAGATTTCCTCTTGTAGACATCTGTTGTCCCATTCTCGTTGAAGTGAGTTTGCTAGCTCTTTTCTTTCCTCTGTGAAGCCTTCTGTGATGAGAATTTGGTTAATTTCCTACAATTTCTTTCCCACTTCACCTTTGGCTTTGAAGATATTTCCAAACTCATTTTTATTCCATTCTTTGAGTTTACTCTTGATGTGTTTGAGCCTAAGATGTAGAAGGAACATTTTCGTGCCTTGAAAGTGTAACTCTTCTTTCCACCACTTCTCAATGTTTGTGAGGAAATCAGAGTGAGTGAGCTAGACATTCTCAAACCTGAAGGGTCTGTTTCTCGGTTTACCAATTAAGGAAGCTTCCAGTTGGATGGACCAGTGGTTTGAGCCTCCAAAAGGGAGGACGAATGATGTCAGGCTTCGTCCAGTGAGCAGAAGCTCTTCTGAGATTATGAATTGATCTAATCTTTAGGCTACTGGGGTAGTGCCCCATCTTTTTTTATTCCAGGTGAAAATGCCATTGCTTGTGTCCATATCCAGCAGTCTCATATTGGTGAGGAAGTCCTGGAAGGCAACTGAATCTATACTAGGTGATCTAGTTCCCCCTTTTTTTTCTGTGAGAGATTTAATCATATTGAAGTCTGCCCCAAAATCTAGGGTATTGCTAGGTGTCTTTTCTTCATTTGCTCCAGAGAGGTGAGGAGACTGAATTTATCTTCCACAATTTGAGGGCCATAGACATTATTGATCATGTAACACTCCCTTTCCCCCACAGGTTGAACGATCAAAGAAAGGTGGTGCCTGGACGCGTCCGCATCAAGAATACCAAATTGTTGAGGATTCCATAAAGTGAGAATTCCTCCAGCTGATTTTGTTGCTTTGACTTCAAGATACTCATAGTTAACCATTTGCTATGCTTTTCTTTAATCTTCTCTACTGAGCATTTGGTTTCCTGTATGAACACTATGTCTAGTTTTTCCTCTTCGATTCTGTTACTTAGATTTCTTTGTTTTCTTCTACTCCCTAGTCCTCTAATGTTCCAGGTTGTGAGATTCATTGAGGGGGGTTTGTGAAGGAGTAATTGGATAGATCTTTCGTCTTTCCAGAGTCAATCATGTGTTTTCCACATTCTAACAGCAATTGTTTCTATCTCTTCCTTCCTCTTTTCCTACCTGGGTTTTTGGTGGCTTTTCCTTTTATTAATCCCATTGATTTAACCCCTCCGTTTTCCTGATTGTCGTGGCCTATTTTGACTCCTAGTGATTTTTGATGTGACTCGTTGAGGAATAGTTGTTGCACCCTATCAACTTCTTCCTATGGTAGAGAGTTAATTCCTCTGTTGCTTCCTTGTTCTAGAAACTTTTCTAGTTCAAGGTTCTTCCTCTCAAGGATCTACTGTAAGTCTTGGTCCTCCGTGCCACTTTCACTCTGGGTCATATCATGGTCCCTTTATAGATCCATGGTACTCAGTAGGTCTATTTTGTGTTCATTTTGTTCCTGAGTGATCTACATTCTAGTTTCTTTTCCTTTCTCGCTTTGCTAGTTCTCTGGTTTCTTTTGTATTCCTTCCTCTTCTACTTCTTCTTCTAAAATTTCAAAATTGTTGTGACTTAGTGCTTTGCTTTCACTAGGTTTCTTTTGGGTATTTTCCCCCCTCCTTTCCCTTTTCCTCCCACTTTAGTAAAACCTGTAGGGTCTTTCCCTTTGTTGGTTTTCTGGTGTTCCTCCCTTTTATTAAGTGGGCAGTCTTTGAATAGGTGTCCATGTTCATGACATTTGTGGCATCTGAATGGTATGTGTTCATAGTCAACTGCCTGAACCCATTCCTCATCATAAACTTCTAGGATGACTTCATCTGAAAGTGCTCCTGATATGTCCATCTCAACACATATGCAAGCAAAGGAGGTATATTTTCCTCGCAGAGTCGCCTCTGAAATCTTTACAAAATGACCTAATTTATTACCTATAGCTTTTAAAGATTCTGGCATTCAATAATCTAAAGGTAAGGAGTATAGTCTAATCCAAACCAGGACCAATGTGAACATTTCTCACCCTTAAACAAAGTTCATCATCCATGGTCGCATATAGAGACCAGCAACTGCTTAGAAATATGGTCCTCCTTCAAAAATTCCGTCGTTGTCCTCTAGGTTCATTAATACCACAGTAAAAAAGCCCTTTGGATCCAAGATGTATATTTAACTCTCCTTTTGGTTTCCAGGTGTTTTTAATCCAAGTTTACACAGCTTTCTCTGTCGGCGAGATGCCCATAAACTTGCATATGATTGCATAGGTTGTCATATGATCTCTGTGCTCTTGTAAAGATGCATCATTTAGGATTACCCGCAGTTTAATGTTAGACTTTGGTTTGCAGGGCCCCAACTTAGCTTTATTCTCACATCCCTGACCACTGTCTTCTGCTTTCTCCTCCTGTCAGACTTGCTCGTGGGTCCCTTCCTTTTCATGGGGTTTGCTGCCTTCCGCCTTCTGGGTGTTAGAATTTTTTGTCTTATTCTCCATGGAGTTTTGAGACTTGTTTCTATTCACTGCTCTGACTTTGTTCGAAACAACATTACTGTAGGAGGGAGTGGACGTCCCTCCTCCTTTTCCTTCCATGGCTACCAGGTTACTTCTGTTACTTCCTATGTCAAACCCTAGCTTTTTTTTCTCCCCTCATTTCTCAGGTGAGTCACACTCCAAAAAAAAAAATCAAATATCTATGTAATCAACTCCTTCTTTTCATTCCTAATAAAAATGATCGCTTATCTTGAAAGCAGACCTGAAGACGTAGTCCATGAGGGACGAACTCCATCATCAATCTTGCTATCTGGTATCATTATGTTTTTACTATTTTCACTTCTGTTATGCATCCTAATGTTGTTTAATTAGTTGTGGTAAAGTCTTCTTCTCAACCCGTTTTTCTCAATTTCCGTGCTTTGAGCTAACATTCAATTCATTAATGGCTAATCGATTCTACATCAGTTTAAGTCTATGATCACATTCAGATCATATAATTTGGTATCAGAGTTGGTTGTGTTTGTAAAATTTTCCATTGAATGTTAACCAGGCAAAAGTCGCAATGAGGAGAACAAATCCTTGTGCAGATCGATCCAAAGATTGGAAAGTGACGAGTCGTTCATAAATCAACCATGTCAGGATCTGATGTAGGTGAAAACACTAAAACTAAGATGAGTGAAGAACCATTTTAGCAAGCATCCTTGACTATGCAACAAATGTTAGGAGAAATTTACGAAGACAAGAAGGCGAGAGATGGAGCTTCTTCTTCAAAGACATCGAAGAAGGAAAAAGGTAAAGGTAAGGCTGATAAACCACCATCATCTCCATCATAATCGTCTTCTTCTTCTTCTTCCAGTGAAGAATCTGAAACACAAAAGAAACCTAAGAAAACATCTCTTTTGAAACTTGATGTGAAATTTGAGTTACCTATTTATGATGGTGAAATGAATCCTGAAAGGATAGAAAAATGGATTAAGCAGTTAGAAGTGTATTTTCGCATTCAAAACATTTCTAGCGATAAAACTAAAATTTAGTTAGCTACACTTAGGATGGGAGGAACAAATTTTAATCTGGTGGGAAAGTAAAACTCAGATAGATGTAAAGCGTAAAGGAAAAGTCATCTCGTGATGGTCAAAGTTTTTAAAAGCTCTTAGGAAACAGTTCTATCCTTTAGGATACATGCAACAAGTTGTTATTGATTGGCAGCATCTGAGGCAAGGTAAAGGGAAGAGTGTTCAGGAGTTTACTCAGGAATTCAGAAAGAAAGCTTTGGCATTTGGTATTTCTTTGGATACACGTGAAACTTTGTTAAAATACATCGACAATTTACATTCATATTTGCAGCATACTTTATTGATGTTTAATCATGATTATTTTGATGAGGTGTGTGTTCAGGCCATACATATTGAATCAGGTGGTAGACCATTCAAGTTTTCATCACAGTCATCCAAAGAGTTGGAAACCAAAGGTTCTAGTAACAGTAAGGGGAAGAACGTTTCGAAGAGAAAGAAATTAGCGACCATTCAGAAGGAAAGACCTACTTGTTCTTATTGCCAGAGAGTCGGTCATGATGAATCAAAGTGCTTGAAACTTCATTGAGAACTTAAGCCAAAAAGGTTCCTTAAGAAGAAGGATGAAAAGAAGGTCATTGCAGCAGTCCAGCAGGATCTAGGTTTAGATTCAGGTGATGAAAGGAGGATAACCACCATGGTTACGACAGGTAAAACTTCTGACACTGGTTCAAGTTTGAAAACTATTACATCTTCTTCAAACATAAATCCTTCACATGGGGATAAAAGAGTTGAATTATTTAACATAATGATAAATTCTAAGCATACAAATATAGATACAATGTTTGACAGTGGATCACAGGTGAATTTAATCTCTAAATATTTAGTTAAAATTTTGGGTTTGGAAACACGGAATCATCCAAGACCTTACCCATTAGGATGGCTAAATAAATCAACTCAGATAACAGTCACCAAACAGTGTCGATTAAGATTTTCCATAACAACTAATTACATTGATGAAGTGGAATTAGATGTGGTTCCAGTAGACATATGTGGAGTTGTCTTAGGAAGTCCTTATCTTTATGATCGTGATGTAGTATTTTATAGGAGAGAACATAGATATCACCTAAAGAAAGATGGGATTGAATTTATTGTCAGGGCACATCAAAACAAAAATCACTTGGATTCTGTTAATGTTAATCAGATGAAGCGATTAATAAGTTCAAACTAGAGATTTGTAATCATTTGTATGAAAGGAAAACATAACAATCGACATGATGATTACTTAAGTTATGAGACTCAACTTAAAGATGGTTTGTTTAAAGATATAGAAACTATGTTAGTTCTATGTAAAACAAAACATCTTAATCATTAGCAGGGAATACAACATGAATTACAGTTTGTGCCTAAAGCTCCTCTTCCTAATATGAAAATGAATCAATTCAGTTTAAGTTTGAAACTTAACAGTTTTAGGGATACATGATAGTATTGGGGAAAATTAGTGTTCAATATCTCTTGTATTGTGTCATCATGTCATTTCTCGAACAATTTGGAAACCTCTTTTCAAGCAGAGGGGAAACCTATTTGTTTTCATATCAAAAACTTTTCTAAAGCAATGTTAAAATGTCTAAGGGAAACTTACACATCAATGTAAAGCACTAATCAATGGAAACATCATGTAATAAATGAAGAAAAATTGATTCAAACAAATCAACAGCTAAGTCAATACTTTCAAAGGAAAACTAAGTTGCAGTGAATTTCACCTTATAGTTGGATAGGTTCATTGCAACAAGTTCACTTAGTAAACAAGAAGCATGAAAGTATGTTTAATCAAGTAGCTAGATCGATGTCAAAAGTATCTTTGATTGTCTCTGTTATTCCGCAAAATAGATTGTTTATACATGTTGATGGTAGTAAACAACATCCAGTAGAGTCTGTTTTCAAAGATTCTGAATCACTAACTCAAGGTTTTTCATGGAAAGACATCAATTTCCATGTTCATAATAGGTTGTTTGCCCATCGTCACAAGTTGTTCATACTGCAGATGGATTGAACAGGTCATCGACTCAGAATGTGCCACGGTCAGCATCATCAGGGTCGTCACTTGCATGTGATTGATCGAATGTATTGGTACATCGTCGGGTCAAGGTGGAAAGAGAGGGAGTTCTACCCTCATTTACTATTTATTTAGTCAAATGTTTCTGGTCCAAAAGCTTTCAAATGGAGAGGAATGATCTAGGAGGATTCCATTGATTCAGTTGCACAGGTGTTCAAGTGATGTTGTTAGTGATTCAGAGTCGTTGTCAATTCAGTTTGGTGTCACTAGTTTCGATAGTATTGGATATGCCTCAGGTTGTTCAGGTAATGTTATTGTTTTCATGGCGTTGAGTTGATATGGGTATGTACCTGGCTGTCGACTTTTGTTCTTTGACGGTTCTGCCAGGATTAGTCGACAACATGTGTTTTTTCATTCGTCTTCTTGGGTTTTGGTGTCGACATGGGTGTCGTCCATGGCAGAGGTTCGATATTTTGTCACGGTTGTCTTCGCAACTATATATTGGTCAACAATATGTATTAGGTTGCGTCACATAGTGACAATATGTTGTACATGGGTTTTTACAAACAAAAATGTAAACCCTAATCCTAATCTACCAAATGCACTATCAAATCTATCACCTAAGTTGCAACCCTAACCACCCACAATACATTGCAATATGTATTAAAAAACCTATGCCTATGTAACAAAACCTAACTCTAAAACCTAAGACCTAATCCAAAACATCACATTCTTAATACATAAACCTAACCCTAAAGTTCTAAGTCCTAAAACCCTAGCCATTCAAACTCTCAGCCATGTTATATGGTAAAACATTCAAAACATTACAAATAATGTAATACACAGTCCCTAACCGCAACCACAGTGGGACTTTTAACCATGTGAACAAGCTGGAGGTGGAGAAAACCGCAGTCACTAAACTTTCAGCTAGAAACTGCTTCGGAACCGTCAGTAGATACAATCACATGTGAACAGTCATAGTTGGGGTTTTTTAACCGTAGTCCAAAACCGCGGAGGGTTAGCAGACCGTAGTGGAAATTGTAGGCACATGGAATAGTTAACGTTAAAGTGGAGTTAAGACATAACCGCGAGGTCTTCGTGAACCACTAGGTAATTTTCACATGCGGGCGGTTAGTGAAACCGTCGCTGAAACTACTGAGGATAAGCCACTAGGTGGCATCTTCTGGTTAGACCACCGGTGTTCACATGAGACCGTTAGCATCTGCCCAGTTAGCCTAACCACTTGTGGTTATCACTTATCCTATGGTTATTTATGGGCTTTTATTATTCAATTTGATTTAAAAATAATGCGGTGAACAACTTATCCTAAGTGGAAAAAAAAACTAGACTGAACTTTTAATCCTATCCAGACTCAACCAATTCATATTGTAATCAGCCCAAGGATGTTTCAATATATCCACAGGCCTTTAAAAGGCAGTGTTGCTTCATCGATGGAGAAGAGTAGTTTTTGGTTTTTGTATGCAGATTCTGGAGGTCATAAATAGTTTTGTTTTCAATGTAACAAGAGCATCCAGAGTCGTAATTGGGAACCATGATAGGCATTGGAAAGATGGTTCAAAGGGCTATCTATTGACAGTGATTAGAAGTTCCTGCATGCACATTCAGACTCATCAAATATCTATGTGATGAACTCCTTCTTTTCATTCCTAATAAAAATGATCTCCCATCTTGAAAGCGGACCCGAAAACGCAGTCCTTTAGGGATGAACTCCGTCATCAATATCGATGTCTGGTATCACTATTCTTTTATTGTTTTCAGTTCTGTTATGCATCCTAATTGTGTTTAATCAGCTATTGTGAAGTCTTCTTCTCAAGCAGTTTTCCTCGATTTTTGTACTTTTGGCTACATTCAATTTATCAATGGCTAATCAATTCTACATCAGTTTATGTCTATGATTACATTCAGATAATGAAGGATTGTAAATATCATAGTTTTCATAATCATAATCACAATCCATGTCTCTCTGCTAAAATTTCCATTTCTAAAAGTGGTAGAGTATTAAGAATGAACAATGAAGATGGCATCTATACGCTCATAAATATATGAATGCACTAAGTTGAATATCTATAACACTTTCTCTAGGGTTAAATAAATGTTAACAGGTGGGTGCAAGGTAATGATGGGCTATCATGATGAGTTAGTAGCAATTCAAACTCGAAAAAACAACAATATCTTAAATTGAAGGGATGATTAGAGGTACTTGCAGTCTCAATTTGAAAATGATCTAAATAGGTGAAATCTAGGAAAATGAATTAACTTTCTAGATATATAATTTTCATTTATAAAAATGTGCTTGTGTGAATATTGAGTTTTCATAACACTAGTATGTTATTTTTTATGCAAAATATAATGAATATGTTTATGTTATTTCAAGGTTTGAGGATCTAAATAATGGATCTTGCTATAAAATATTGTAGACAATAGATTATTCTTATGCACAACTATTGTGTGTATGTGAAAGTCATTATATCCTTGAAACTACAAGGAATTCTGTTAGTGCAACCTAAAAGGGTCTTAACATTATCTAACAACCCATTTTTCTAGATTTCAAGTCTCATGTCCTCTACTGCACCACGCTATTTTTTTGCCCAAATTGTTAAACCCAAAAAAAGGAAATATATGAGGGATGCAACTTAACGTTTTGATAAATCCTATGATAAAAGTGTATTAAAAATAGTAAACACCATTTTTAAAATTATATATTTGAAATACGCATGGATGAATCTATATGTCTATAGTTTCATGGATAATTACTTTGTCTAGCGTATAGAAAAATATTGTCAAAATAAAGAGATATATATATTTTCTGAAAAGTTGATGCTTTCATGTATTTGTAGGCCAAATTGTGACACCACTTTCATTACCCCAAAATTTTCAATGTAAATAAGAACATGTAATGTTGGAGTTTCGACATTGCTGCTATGATGTAAAACTCTATTATGTGATGTAATGTATAATTTTATTAATAAAAATTCTAGAGATGAAGAAAGGGGACAAACAACATATTATGACTCCTTTGGAAGGGGGGGAAATTGACTTAAGAGGAAAAATATATGTTGGGCGAATATTTGACTTTTATGTGATGGTTAGTCTTCCCAAGAAGTTGACAGGTTGGGAAGATGAAGCGTCAAAATGTGAATGTAAAAATAAGAGCCAAGATGAAGGGTCTAGTTCTTAAGCTTCTAGTTTTTCTCTTTTCTATTACTTTCTCATACATCTTTCTCTCACTTAGAAAAATGAATTAGCAAAAGGATTGCTGAAAAAACCCAGATAGGTTGAGACCTTATGACTAGTTAACAGTTATGAGTGACATATTATGTGATAGGAAATGAATGTGTTGCAACACTTTTTCTCCAAACTAGATTTCTTTGAGAACTGAAGAGGGGAGGGACGAGGGACTACAAAGATTAGAGAATGGCTCCCTTGTGTTATGCATACATGCATGGTATTTTTGTGAATGCGAGCCTTGTAAAATATGGAAAGGATGATCATTGAGTTTTCCTATGTGTGTTTAAAGGAGAATGACCTTCACCTCTAGTGTTAGAATATGACCTAAATCTAAGTGTGTGAAATACCCTTGAGTTAAGTTCTCCTCAAGGAATCAACGTCTAGCATGGAGGTCACTAACTGAGAAATATTGTAGTAGAGCTAAGCCTATGGTGGGGTGGAATGTGGCTCACCCTACTTTAGCTTCAAGTATTTTTTTGGTTGCAGTAGATAAATATTTATTTTGTGTTAATCAAATATTTATGGCATATATGGTTTAGTAACATGCAATATTATTCAATTTTTATTTTTGGAAAGTTTATGTGTACATGCATTTACCCTTCAACAAATTTATCATGATTGTAGTTGTTATAATATTTGGATCTAGATTTCTATATGTAATAAATTTTTCAACAACACTAGTTGAAGAAGATAATCATCCTAAATTCTTCCTTAAATAGGTCATGTTGGAATTTATACTATAACTTTTCTTTTGAGAAGTTCCAAAAACTAAAACTTATACCATAGTGAGGGGAAATCTTGTTGATCCTATGATCCAATTTTCAGATCTTGGGTTGTGAAATTGTAACAAATAGAACTAGAGGTAGTTGTTATTTTTAAATGCATTTTTAAATGGGTCATGTTCGTATTTCTGATATAACATTTCTTTAGGGAGGTTTTAGAAGCTAAAAATTGGATCATAGTGATGGGAAATCCTACTAATAATTTGGTCCAACTTTCAAATATTGTGTTTCAATATTTTAGGAGATATGGTCAAGGGAAGTTGATCTCCCTTAATGCTCCTAAAATCACACATAAAAGAAATCATGTTGGAATGTATGTTATAACTTCATTTTCCTAAGGTTTCAGAAGCTAAAATGTAGACCACAGTGAGAAGAAATATTGTTGAACATCTTGTCCAAATTTCCTATCTTGTGTAGTAATATTTTAGGGGAACTCACAGTGGTCATTTGGTTCAAATCCCATAATTTTTAATTCTATAAATTAGAAGATATTCCCTAGGGATTCTTCTATATTAGTTTTCATGCAAAGCGTTTGAAGAAATGTCTAAATTCTTTAATGAATCATTGCATAAAAAACTGTTTGATTAAATGTCCTGATGAAAATTTTATTTTGTGGATGGTGATAGTATTGTTGTATGCTTGTAATATCAGAGTTTATAGATGATTATTTGAATGCAAAGAATTTGAAGAAATGTGTTAAGGTGTTTTATTACAATTTGCATACAAACTATTTGATAAAATATATCAAAGAAATAAATCAAAAGTTGCATGACTGAGTGGTATATTTTACTCACAGTGGCTTCACGAGGGTAGTAATACCATACCAAGTGCATTCATATTTTGGGATATATAGTGAGGAAAAAATCATATAATATATTGAGCATGTAGTATGGGGTAAAGGGTTTTTATATTGATAGGTATAAAAAAATAGAGCTCAAAGTTAATGAAAAAATATAAATGGGTATAAAAAATCTTAATAAACTATTGGATACCTATAATATCTAGTGAAAGTAGGGGTTTTTTAAATTGAGAAGGTGTATTGGGTTCATATTGGTATATTGTTCAATAATGTGATTTTTAGGGGTATTTTCCAATATGTGGTTAAGTTATGGGTATTGTTTAGTATGCCATGAACGCACGTGATATGTTGTAGGTTCATTGAGGGAAGCCCTCGTCATTTTAGTTAGTGTGTTACAAGTGGAATCGAATCAGTGTTTCTTATTTGATTTCATACAATTTTTCTGACAAAATGTCTACAAGAAAATACTACTTCATTTGTTGTATACAAAGTATTTGAACAAAGGTTTGCATGTAAAGTGTTAACAAAATCTATGAGAGATAAAAATCAAGTTTTTGCAATTGTGGATAGGATACATTTAGTAGGGGTGTGTGAAAAACTGGTATCATATCATTTTTTCAATGTAGTGAGAAGAAAAAAAAATGGGTACCTCGTAACCTCCATAAGTCATTGAGGGAACTGGGGATGCGAAAAAGTGGTATTAGAGAATGGTTCAATACTAGAATTGGATGGGCTCAAGAACATATTAAGTGGGAGCTCTGATACTATGTTATAAAGTGGTGTTAGAGCTAAGGTTCAGTAGTGAACTTGGATAGGCTCAAGTATAGGAAACAATTTAAGTTTTAAATTAATATCTATGCATGCATGTGTACTTATGTGAAATTTTTTCGTTGTATATGTGAATACGATGATTTAAATTGAATACTAACTTAAGTTTAATGCAATTAGATAAACATGTAGGATGCTAACAATATTCGCAAGAGAATCCCAACATAATTGTTAGAGTTTATGGCTTAGTGAAGCAACCATAACTATTAGGGGGAATCACTTAACATATCTCTTGCCAATTTTAATAATTTTCTTTAATGTTTTGATAAGTTGCCATATGGTGATAAATAATAGCATAGTCATGATAAAAATGCAAGAGGTGAAATAGTTCGAGGTTTCTTGTCATTGGAATAGATATTAAATAATGATATGCTATATGCATTAAGATATGTCAAGTGCATACACCAATGGATCTACATGGATAAAGACTCAGACTACTATGTTTTCATAACATGATTGAAATGACTAATAGTGGTTAATGGTGAACATGTAACAAGGAATGGGTTGATATCATGATTGGGAAGTTCATAGCCATTGTAACATGCAACATTGTTTGTAGGAAGAGAAAATTATGTTTCTTTTTTCCAAACATGTATGTTACTATATTAAATTTTAATGAATACATTTTCCTATTATCATATATGGTTTCATACTTTAACAAAACATTCGCTGACACTTCACAATGTTTTATTATTCAGTGAAAGATTCTCCATGACTTTATAATATAAAGTTATCTAGTGAGAGATTTGCCAAAAAAAATATATTACATATTATATTATTGATAAAATTGCCTCCCATTTTTCCTATGTATCATGGGGATTAGACCATTTATTATAGATATAAATTTAGGGTGGTTCCTAAAATTTTCCTTGTTGGGAACCCAATGAATGTGTGGCAAGTATTATTTTGGAATCAAGGATATGGGAGATAAGGTGTTGATGAGAGAATGGTACAAGTGGAACGTATTCATGTGGTGAAAGTGTTGTGAGTGCACTTCTCGTTGGGTTTCATTGTGGACGCTTGGTGCCCTAGAGGGAGGAGTATAGGGAGAAGTATTATTTTGTAGGATCTAGAGAGTACCTAAAGCCCCAAAGGTTGATGGAAGTCTTATAAGCCATAGGGATTTGAGACATCCCTGATCAACCCATGTTGGAGACCCTAGAAGTATAGTGGCACAACACGAGGGATTGTTTTGATTAGAGAAGGGTTATGCACTACCTTAAGTTGAGTGGACTAATGGAGGGATGCTAGACTATTCTTCGGAGGTTATGAGGGTTAGTGCCTTAACCTTATGTGTGTTAATATTGGATATGTATCATCTTTTATTTCTGGAGTCATGGCCCAACCTAAGAATGAACCAATGTTGAACAAGACAATAGCAACATAGCCTATGGTTAAGAGAACAGGACATGTGTGCTTCTGGTTAGTGGTTCTCTCTAGATATGTGCTATGAAAATTATTAATTATGACTCTTGAATTTTATTCACACTTAGTTAATTGTTTAAATATTTTATTAAGTGCATGATATGAGTATAGTCTTGTGAGATTTCATGAATCAATGATCATGTTTTAAGACATTATACTAACATAATGTGTGTTGAGATAGTTGATATGCATAGGAGTGCAACGGGGAGGGACCACATAGTTGTCACGAGGAAGAAATTTGGGATGTGAACTTGATAAGAAGTTGAGAAAAAATATTTATTTGTTTAATAAAATTGTTATGTTTATTCATGTGATGAAATTCCTAATGATCTTGAAATCCCACCTTGAAGAGTTTTATTGGAGGGAATATGTGGATAAATGACCAGTAAAGGAGGACTTGAATGGGTCAATATGAGCTAGATGGATAATGAAGTCAAATTTGTGAAAATGGCTTAAGAAGGGAGTTTCGCTTAACGGTTTGGATCATATATTTTATTTATGAACATAATATGAATGTGTGAATGGTACGCAAATAAAAGCTAATATTGGTTATGTTTTGGGTAATATATTAAGGTTACATAATGAGTTCCATGTCACATGGAATGTCCATATGGAAAATGTGTAAGAGGGATCTCCTGTTATTAACTACCACATGAAATAAAGTAGTGTGCTTATGCTTATAAGACTTCTCATGTGAATGATTTGAAACAGGAGAGGTTGAGAATTAAATTTAAAAATGTATGTGCTTGAATAGCATGCAATATGTGCAAGTATTCCATGTGCATGACAAGGTGTATATACACATGTTTGGGTGCATCATTGAATGCATTGTTTGAATTTGTAAATTGGATACATAATTCAGATTCCCTTTATGAATATTCATTGAAAATTTTATGTAATCAAATGAAACGATAGGGTTGTCAATAATATGTGAGATTGAGATCATTTAATGGGTTGCTAAATGTTGTAACATCAAGTATGCTAAGAATTTAGTTGAATTTCTTAAAAATATATTAGTTGAGATTGCATTTGATGACAACCAATTAAGTAGGGAAAGTAGAAAACAAAGGTAGAAAGGTAAAGGAATTGGGTAAGAATTCCTTTTAGTTGACTTTGATATCTTATTTTTTAAAAATTAATGTATATGTCGCATGGATTCCAAACAAGGTGTATGGTTAAGGCATAAAATTGTAAACACAAAAATATTTAGTAAAATATTAATAATGTGTGCATGCATTGATTTTCCATGTTGAGAAAAGATTAAATGAATGAATAATACATTGATGAGATAAAATATGTTTAGTAATGCACTTAGAGAATGACTTAAAATGTGGGATGTATGAAGGAAATGTACAATATGAAATTGCATGCATGAGTCCATGGGTATTTGGAGGAATCGGTTCTAATACTGAGACAAGTGATTCTATCATAAAATGTTGAGATTTTTCATAAGGATCATGTAAATTGAAGGGTTTATTTTTCCCATTTAATGTGAAAATTGTATGGAATTATTGATATATGAAAGAAAGTTTTTCATTAGCACCTAGTGGGTGTTAACAAAGGAAAGAGGCCTTCCATTTGGAAATAATGGTAGAATACTTGTGATGTGTCCATGAGTTTCTATGGCATGATTTGGCCATGAAACTCATATTATGAATTGTTATGGTACATATACATGGTGGATTGAGTGCATGCATGATTGAATGTCATGAAAATAAATAAATTCTAATAATTTTGAGGAATTGTTGAGTAGTGGAATGAGAGACATGAATCCCTCATCCTGCAAAGAAAAGTGGAAGCCAATTAGTCATGAATTTAAAGAAATGCATATTTTAGTTTTTACCCTTTAGTTGTTGGAATAAATTTTTTAATGCATTATGGAATGTAGATTGGAATCATTGTGAAGAAAATAAACAATCAAATGATAGCTTCATTTCAATTTATTTTAAATCAATTGAAAGTGATTGAATTATTATTTGTATAATAATTCTAAGATCACTTCAAGGGATGTTATAAATCCTGCAATGAAAATATTTTGTGTATGAGATCTTACCACTGTTTGGCTGATTGAAAGTATAGATTTCAGTGGAAATGAATTTTCTTATGGTAATTAAGGTTTAGTACTACCATATGCAAAATCCAAACATCATGAGAAGAATATCATATTATGAAATTTGATTCTATATGAAGCAAGTTTGGAAAAGAAAAGAAAACCAAAGCATATTTGATTTAAAATATTATGATTAATCTCATGGAAATTGTATGCTTGTGATATAGGTGAGATGATGATACATCTAGGAAGGATATATGATAGTTTAAAGTTGAAATTCAAAAGGACGAGTCCATTGTGGTGGCACCAGTTACCTATTTCATACACTGATCACCATGACCTATGTTATGAAAAATGTGTTCTGTTATTTAGAGAAAATCTAGAGGGATGCCTTGGATATATGACTCCATAAGTCTCGAGACATTTCTTGTGCAAGGATGTTTTATGAAGGAATAGATATACCAAGGAACTATGGAGGAAAAGAGGGGTATGCATGAACTTGGAAGGTGTATGACTGCAAGGAAGGGGAGACTTGAATAATTTTTTTTTCAAATATTCATGTACATACTTATTGGTATCATGAATGGATTGGGTGTGTCTAAGAAAACAATGCGTTGATATTGTTCCCCATGGAAGCCTTGTGAAGTAATGAACAACCATGCATGAATGTGTTGGAATTCTAGGAGGGATAGAGGTAAATAGTCGAAGAAAAATCATTACGTTGCTTGAAGTGGAAACTAAGCACATGGAAAATGTTGTTGATATGAAAGTGGCATATCCTTTGTTTTACATAGAATGGTTCTACATATAGTAGAACATCGAGGACAATGTTCCTGAAAGGGGGAGAGGATTGTGACATCCTTTTCATTACCCCAAATTTTGTAATGTAATTAAGAACATGTAATTTTGGGGTGCCAAAATTGATCTACAATGTGAGACTATATTATATGATGTAAATTCATTTTTATTTATAAAAACGCAAGAGTTGAAGAAAGGGGACAACCAATAGATTATGATTCCTCGGGGAGGGGGAAATTTGAATCAACAGGAAAAATATACCTCGGTTGAATATTTCCCTTGATGTGATCATTAGTCTTCCAAAGAATCTCAAAGGTTGGGAAGATGGAAAGTTAAAGTCTGATTATAAAATTAAGAGGGAGGAGTGATCAAGGGGTTCTTGTTCTTGGTTTTTTAGCTTCTAATTTGCTCTCTTATATTACTATCTCATAAATCTCTCTCCCTCTGAAAGAAAATTCAAATTGGAAAAAGGATTGGTAATAGATACTAGAGAGATTTGGACCTAATGACTGGTTAAGAGATGTGAGTGACAACTTATGTCACAAAATATGAATTTGTTGCAATGGTTATTCCTTGGACTAGATGGCTTTGAGGATTGGGAATGGTCATTTTTGTGTGTGGCACATGTAACACTAAATAGGGGATGGACGAGGGATTGTAGAGATAATAAAATGACTGCCTTGTGATATGCAGACTTGCATGGTGTTTTTGTGAATGTGAGCCTAAATAAATATTGGAAGATTGATCAGTGAGTTTTTCTATGTGTGTATCAAGTACAATGGCCTTCACTTCTAGTCTTAAAATATGGTATGAATACGAGTGTACCCTTGAGTTAAGCTCTCCACAAGGCATCAAGATCTTGCATGGGGATAGCCAACTGTGAGAAAAATTGTCAAATATTTGAGCCTATGTTTGGGTGGAATGTGGCTCACAGTACTTCAGTTTCTAGTATTTTTTTGTTTCAATAGATTTATATTTATTTTTGAGTTAATGATATTTTTGGCATAGATGTTTTATTGACATGCATGATTATTTACTTTCTCTTTACAACCAATTTACATGTACATGCATTTATCCGTTAGAAAATTTATCATGGTTGTAGCTATTATACTATTTGGTTGTATCTTTTTATATGTATTATCTTTTGTAATAACACTGATTGAGGAAGATAGGATTTCTAAATTCTTCATTAAATAGGTCATGTTGGCATTTTAGATATAAATTTCTAGCTGGGAGGTTCTAGAAGTTGAGACTTGGATCATAATGTGGGGAACTACCATGGATTCATTGGTCCAACTTTGAGATCTTCAATCACAAAATTTTAGGAAATATGATCAAAGTAAGTTTGGCTCCCAAAATTCATCTTTAATAGGTCATGTTGGAATTTTTGATATAACTTTTCATATGGCACGTTCTAGAAGCTTAAAACTTAGATCATAGTGAGGGGAAATCCTGCTAATAATTGGTCTAACTTTTAGATTTTGGGTCGCAATATTTTAGGATATATGATCAAAGGAATTTTAGCTTCACGGATGCTCCTAAAATCATGCATTAAACAAGTCATGATGGAATTTATGATATAACATTTTTCCTGGAAGGTTCCCAAAACTGAAACTTGGAACATAGTGAGGGGAATCTCATTGATTATCTAGTCTAACTTTCAAATATTGGGTCATGATATTTTAGGAGATATGATCAGAGGAATTCAAGATTCCTATATGATCCTTAAATCATGCATCAAACAAGCCATGTTGGAATTGTTTCTATAACATTTCATATGGGAGGTTCCAGAGGCTTAAACTTGGAACATGGTGAGCGGAACTCCCATTTATCATTTGGTCCAATTTTCAAAAATTGGAATTATATAAATTAGAAGATGTTCCATGAGGAATCTAATATATTAGTTCTTTTTTGCAAAGTGTTTGAAGAAATGCATAAATGGTTTAATGATACATGTAGACTATTTGATGAATTGCACCAATGAAAATGAATTTTTTTGTGGATGAGGATAATATTGCTATAAATTAGCATTATGGAAAGAATGTAATGTTGTAGATGATCTATTCTTATCTACATGCAAATAATTTGAAGAAATGTGTTAAATGTGTTTTATTACAATTTTCATGCAAACTATTTGATAAAATACCTCAAAGATAGAAATAAAAGGTTGCATGATTGAGTGATATATTTCAATTAATGTGTTACAAGTGGAATCAGAGAAATGTTTCTTATTTTCATACGAAATGTTTAAAAAAATGTCTAAAAGAAAGAAAACTACTCAATTGGTTTTATACAAATTATTTGAAGAAATGTTCACATGTAAAGTGTTTGACAAAGTGTATGAGAGATGAAAATGAATTTTTTTCAAGTAGCATGTAACAACCTTGGTTAGAAAAAATCATGGAAAATATATAAGACTTTGGTCACAGGTCACGTATTCCAAGTTGAATGGTGGGAAAAAAATCTTAGAGGGTGTTCATTTGGCTTATTATAGCTAAGGAAATTAGCAAAGGTGGAGTCTTTGAAAAGGCATGAAGCATTAATTGGCAATTTATTTAAGAAAATAAAGGAAATTAGGAGAAAAGGAAGGTGAAAGGTCACATGTTGTAGGTTAGGAGGAAATTGAAGGAAAATAATTGAAAATTGGAGAAATTAGAGGCCTCATTTCTAGGATCAATTGGAAACGTTTTGACAGGTTTCGGTGGAGTTCTCTTCTATTCTCTCTCTCTCTTTGATACTCTTGGACTCTTAGAATTTTCTTGGAGAAATCTTGGAGTACTGTGTCATACTTGGAATTTGGAGCAAGAAGGCAAAGGAAAAGAAGGAAATTGTAAGAGGACATTGGGATCAACAACGACAACAGGTTTTGTTTATATGTATTGAGTTGTAGGTATGATTTCTTTGCTAGTTTTGGCATGCATGTGGTTTCTTGGTTATGATCTATCATGGGCATGGAGGAATGTCTGAACTGACGGTGGATTTTCCTAGCCTTTCCATTTCCTGGATAACCATGGTGTTGTGGATTTTACTTTTTCTTTCTATTTGGTTCTCATGTTCCTTTGGTTGTGGGTTGAGTTATTAGTTGTTGTAGCCTTGGTTGGACAAACACTTTGGAAGCCTTGTAACGTTTTGGTTTGATTTACTAGTTTAGGAACCTTAGTTGGATAAATGCTCTAGAATCCCTGTAACAATTTGGGTTGAGTTACTAGTCATGGAGTCTTGGCTAGAAAAATGCTCTAGAGCCCTTGCTGGGTTGAGTTACTAGTCTTGGCGCCTTGGTTGGAAAAATGGTCTGGAGCCCGGAATCAGTTGTGGGTTAAGCTACTAGTCTTGGAGCCTTGGTTGGAGAAATGCTCTGGAGCCTGACAACGACTGTGTGCTGAGTTACTAGTCCTAGAACCCAGGTTGGAACAAACACTCTAGAGCCTTGAACAGCTTAGGTAGAGACCAATCTGGTGATGGATAGTGATGTCTGACTGTGTGGTGGAATCACTGGTTGAGGGTTAAGGTGGTTTTGCCTCTGGAAGCCCTGGTTCAGTATTGATGGATTTGTCTCATGAGGTCCCACATTCATTCTTGGACTATGGAATGGATTGGATGAAGAGAGATTTGGTTCATCTAATCTATGGTTGGGTGGAATGTGGAAGTCCCAGACCTAGTTTCATTATGCATATGTTAATAAGAGCTTCTTCCCTTCGTATATTTATGAGTAAAGGTACTTTATGCTATGTGGCTTTAATGGTTATTTCCTCATTGATATATCTATGTTTATTTGTTGATTATAAGCATGCTTTATGATAGTGATGATGTATGGATCTCATCATGTTTTGATGTGTGAATGAATGAATAATTAATATGTGACCTAATATATTATAATGAAGCTAACATTATAAGGCATCAATTCTTCTTAGCGATTCTCAGATAAGTATGAGACCCCTATGGTCAAATATGTTATCATGACCTGTAGATTTCATATTTTTTTGTTAGAAGCTTTCTCTTGGTGTAATCTATTATCCTGGAAAGTCTCATCACGTTTCGGGTAGTGGGTGGAGGATAGCCATAAAAAAGTAGCTTAAATATCGCAGTCTCTGGTGGAAGAATGGCTGAAAAAGACCATAGTCTCCCCCTTATAGGAATTATGGGAATGGCAAGAGGGCTGCTATCACATGTAGGCCCATGTGATGGCAGCGAATGGGGGTTTCTTAGAGAAAATGGAACTTGACAAAGGGCTTGGGCGCTCGGAGGGGTGGTTTAGCTTTTGTGGGTTGTGTAGCTCCTAAGGAAGGCTAGTAAGGTTTCCTTGCATCAATTCAACTTCGTTAAGGTGATCTAGGAGGTTGAATCATATCACACTCTTAGTCACATGGTTACCCCAGTTGGCTAGTTACTTAGGTAGATGAGGGAAGAGGGTGTTACAAGTTGTTCTAATAAATTTAGAAGGGTTATGTTACAAAGTGGTAACAAATGTTATTAACAAGGTAGTAAAAAGAAAAAGAAAAATATGGGTACCCCATAACCTCTGTAAGTTATTGATGGAACTAGGTATGCCAAACAAACTACTATATTTGTGATTCCAAACCTATATCCAAAGAAACCAAATCAATATGCAACTAAATTTTGCCATTGCGTCAAAATTTAAATTAAAAAAACTGCATGTGCATTTGTAACATTAAAATCAAACACATTTCTAGTGTTAGAAATGCATGTGTGGCTCTACTACTAGGAATTCACATGTGTTCATATTATTGGGAATGTGCAACCAATCTACTTAAGGAAACCCTTTTGTAGTTTTCCTACAATGTATTCTTCATTGGTTATCAATTTCTCCTTATACAATTCATTCAAATTATCCACAATTTTTTCATTTACATGTTCCTTCTCATACACAAATTAGTTTCTCTTATGTTAGTGAAACTATGGTTTTCCACACTTATAATTAGCCATAATCTCTACAACATTTTCCTCTCTCTTCAATTTTTCAAGTTAGTGTTATTCTTCCTTCTTATTCTCATCTTTAGTTCCCATATTTTAGTACAAGACAGGACGAGTGAGACTCTCCAAACCCTTGATAGGAATCCACAAAAATAACAAACCTTAGCCACCAACTAATATTTTCAATTTTCAAATTACCAGGGTTTTCAAGTTTCCACAAAACTACTAATTTTTCAAATTCCACAAAACTAGGGTTTTCCAATTTCCACTTCAATATACATTAACACATATTTCTAAATATTGATTTTATGACTTACATATCTATATTAGAATCTATCTTTTGTTCACTTCTTAAGACAAAGTGAGGTGTTCCACCCTTATCTTATCAACAGTTAGGTTTTGACACTTAGCCATTGCCACCAATTACATTTCCCACTTAAATATTCATCGACGGACATTACTAACTTGTGATATTATGTCATTATTGTGTGTCTACTTACGTTGTTTACTTATGCACTCAAATTTCAATTCACTATGTTGGAGTTTTAGTACCCAACTCTTGGCAGTCTACATACTATTCACTCCACCTACTCATCTTCACATTTATACTACATTTTTTCATAAGATAGACATCAACCTCTTGTCAAAAGTGGTGATTGGTTAATAGAATGTAAATTTTCCTTACATATCCTTTCATATATTGTAACCACTATGTACATTGGTCAATTTATATTATGTGTCACTTATGGTGCATCATATATATGCATAAATAAATATGTGTTGATGGTGCATCACTTATATGTGACACCTAATATGGTGTATCATGGATTGTGTTCATTACTTGAGTGCATTGATGGTTAACTATGTTCATATAACATTTCATTAGTTCATAACATTCACAAATACAATGAACAAATATAAAATACCAAGGAACATGCATAAAAGAAAGTGTATGTTCACTTCCTAAGAGAAAATGAGGTTTTCCAATAGCATCATACAATTTATATGCAAATGAGGTCTTCCACCTTTATGCAAAATTTTCACACTTATTTTAACTATGATATAAAAAGCCATATGTATGCAAAGTAGAATTCAATATTGCAAGCACAAAAGTGTTGATTCAATGTCATACATACTACACTTTTTTTTCTTATTGTTTTAATTACCATTTTATCACTTTTGTAATAATTCTTTGCATGTTAAAATCAGAATAAATTAGGAAAAGCTTTTGTGAAATCCAAATAATCAAGAGAGGCTTGAAGAGAAATGATGCATCTTAGTTTTGATTAGTATGCATTCTTTAGATTTATTATACATCATTTTCATTAATGATTAGTTTATTTATTAGTGTCCTCACATCACTTATCATCCACGTTAGTGTCTTTGTAGCATATTAGTTGTTCCCTTAGATGACATATATTTTCTCTATATTTTTGTTTTCGTTTATATACCGCCATAAAATATTTAAGACATTCCCTTGGATGGCTCCAGGAAGCAAGATGCATCTAAGCCATAAAATGCAAATTGAGACTTGGATGGGTGAACTATCAATTCTGTTAGATTCTTGACATTTGGTTATAACTACGGACACACCCCTCCTAGGACTCCATAAGATGAAAATTGACTTATTTGAGGATATTTGGATATAGATTTTTCCTCAATAAAGACCCATGCAATTTTTTCACAAGGGAAAAAATTTCAAAAAACCATAGCTTGAGTAATTGTGGGTAACTATGCTCATATGGGCCTTGGCAAAAAAACACTTTCTATTGCCTATGCAACTAAAATTTTCTACTCGGTTTGGTTTTTATACCATCGAACAAATTTCACAGTATGTCCTTGAGTGGATCGAACAAATTGTAGGTTTTAACCCCATACAGAAATTACCTGCATACGAATTCTAAAACACAAAAAATAAACAATGCAAGAGCACAAAACACATATACACAGAGATTTTCCCTGGATCACAAAACTGGGACTACCAACTTGATTTTTCATTATGTTCCTTTCAATGTTACGATACATATTTATATATGCCGAAGCATCCAATACCATGCACCGAAAACCATCACGTCCAAAACCATGGACCGAAAACCATCGCGTCCAAAACCATGTGCGAAAAACATGCACAAAACCATAGGTAGGTCTGCCCAACCTAATATAGGGTCCAAAACCAAAATTTTCTGGGGCGCTGCCCCAGACCCCATAGAGTGGGGTTACCTACACCCCTCAAACCCCCCGTGAGTCCCCCTTCTAAGAAATCAGTGCAACGAAGGGGGGGCTTCTTCCCCCCTTCTAACCCCCCGGTTAACTACGTGGGTTAGTTGTGGAAAGAATATAACACAACCCAACAAAAATGAGTTGCAACTTGCCATAATACTTAGACTGGGACTCTGATGGACAAATCATTGATTCCATTAGAATCCAAACATAAGATATAGCTAGGGACACTACCATCCTTGGAATCCATAGGTATAAAACTAATTTGTTGAGAATATTTGAAGCTACGATTTCACTTAATAAAGACCAATGCATATTTTACAAAAGGGGGTGGATTTTAAATAACCTACACTTCAGTAATTTTAAGTAGTGTGGTTACCTGGTACCTATCCAAAACACACATGTTGAAGCTTACAAAACTCATTTATGCGACTTGGATTGGTTTTTATAGCCCTAGAACAAATTCACAGTGTGTTCTTTAATGACTCTTGGCAATGAGTTGTAACTCACCATAAAAATCAAACTAGGACTTGAATGGGAAATCCATTGATATATCTGGATTCCAAGCACTAAGTTGTACCTAGGGACATTACCATTCTATGGAAAATGACCCACTTTAGGAAAATCATAGCTATGGTTTTGTTGAATAAAGGTCAAAGGAAACTTCACAAAACTGGTTGGATTTCGTAAGATATTGTCTTGAGTGATTGTGGGTAGCATGCTCACATGGGAATTTCCAAAAAGATTTTCCATAGCCTATGAATCTCATTTTTCATGCTTGGTTTGGTTTCTATACCCCCAAATACAAGTAAGTACATGCCCACGAACAACTCCAGGGAATGAAAGGAATTTCCCTAAAACTCAAACTAGGAATTTTAAGGGAGCATTGTTGATTCCATTGTGGCCTTTGCTCTAAGTTTCAACTACGGAAACCTCCCTCCTAGGACTCCATAGATAGTTTATCTTAGAGTCTTTGGATCTACATGCTTGGCAAAGGCCAATGTGAATTTTGTATAAGGGAGTAGATTTTGAAAAAAAATGGCATGTGTCATTGTGGGTAAAGTGTTCACGTGGGCCTTATCAAAGCACATGTGATGAAACTCAGTTATGCTATTGAGTTTTATTTTTAAAACATCATACGTAATTCAAAATGTGTTCCTAAATGGCTCTTGGAGACATGTTGTAACTCATTGTAAAACTTCAAATAGGAAATGGATGGGTGAACTATAGATTTTTTTTTTTACTATAGGTGTGAACTTGTAGCTAGGGGCATGCCTCTCCTATGATTCCATTGGCCAAAAATTTACTTATTTAAGTATCTCCAAAGTTAGGGTTTTAATTACTATGGATTATGTCAAAGTACTTTAACAAATAGAGAGTGATATGCTAGGCTATAAATTAGGGTTGAGGAATGATGGTTGAAGCATTTATAACTTTGGTGAGTTTCGTATGGTTCTCAAGAAGCTCATAGAGTTATTTAAACATATTAGGGATTTGTTTAATGTATTCCCATGATTTCAAAGTCTCGTGCTAGATTGTCTGTGAAGAAAAAAGATATTAGCGATTTGGAATGCCACATGCCCTCTTATATTAAGAAAATCTACATCTATAAACCCAAAAGAGACCCCAATAAGCTAGTAAGCTATGCATTCATGAAAACCACAAGAATTGGAATAAAGTAGATGAAAATAAAAAAATATGGTTTCTATCAAATTGTTGTATTCTTAAGAGAGACAAATTGGTCAGTCTCTAAAAACATTATTGAGAACATGGAGGATTAAGTGCTCAGGTAAGCAACTAGCATGCAACACATTATACAACGTTAGTTTTATTTATGTTATCTTTCGTGAGGTTGTTTTCACTAATATGATCAAATATGCTACAAAATGAATAGATGTTGATTTGATTTGTATATTAGTTTTCCTTAGTTCTAATGTGAAATGTCAAATTTCTGTTTTTTTAGTTAATATGTATATAGAAAATATGGTTAAATAAGCATTATCAAATATTACATAAAGAGTAATAGAGATGTAACATAATAGCCAATCATTGTCATTTAAATAAATTATTCAAGTTATCTCTTCATGAGAAGTTTTATTATAAAGTGTGAAAGAATTCCACCGAATGGGGGTAATGATCGACAGGGATCCAAAAAGGCTCAAAATTTGAATTTCTCAAATCTTAGAAAAACCACACCGAGTGGTATATCTCATTGAGATGAATCCAACAACGTGAAAAAAACCTAAAACCAAGCCCGTATGACAAATTTATGCTCATATGAAGTTTTTGTAAAGAAGTAATTTTTTTTAGCATTGGTAGTGTGATGTGGCATCACCAGAAGGCACCATGTGACACTAGCCATAGGACGCCACATGCCACCCACTAGACACGCCCTGTGGCATGATGTGGCATCCCAATGGAAGTTAACATGGTAGGACATAGGGATGACTAGGCATTAAGGTGGACCAATCTACAAGAGCCATGTGGCCCAATCACTAGGTGCCTTGTAGCACTCCGTGGATGGCTAGATGGGTTCACCCTATTATAAGATAATATTGTAATGGTCGAGGGTTGAACCCTATACCTCAATAGAACAAATATGACACTGCACTATTATGTCAACACCACAAGGTGAAAATGAGAAGGGGGAGGCCAATACATATGGCAATATGTGTGTGTGTGTATATATACATACATACATACATACATACATACATACATACATACATACATACATACATACATACATACATACATACATACATACATATATATATATATATATATATATATATATATATATATATATATATATGGGTCCATGTGTTTGACCCTGGTATGCCCATACCTACCAACGTTAAAAATAAAAATATGTTTGAACTATATTTTATAGTGGTTATAATCATAACCATTTGCAAAACCAAGTGACCGAAGGGTGACACACACACACACAAATAAACACACATGCATGTTTTGTTTCACTCATATGGGGATGACGACGTAGAGGTTGGGTGTAGCAAAACTTAGCATACAAGCCAAGAGGGAACCTGCAATCAAGTAAGAAATAATTCGAAGAATATTTTGGAGCATATTCCAAGGAATATTCTCATATGGTGGTAGTCTTGAAAATTCCTTGAGGGGTCCAAAGACGAAGGTGACAAAACATTATGAAGTTTACAATCATTTTTCAGCAAATTCAAAGATCAATCCATTGGTATAGTAAGAATTAGAATATGAAAAGGGGACTTTTGGGTCATCTCGAAAAGTGGGGTATTTCCATGTATTTTACCGTATATTTTCCATTATTTTGCTGAGATTATAGGGAGGCCTCTCCACTTTGAAGCTAGGTCTAGAGATGTAGCTCACATATTGTGAGTAAACTTCATTAACAATTTTTGGTGAATTGTCTATATTTTCTTGTTTTTGTGCTTCTTCTGCATGGATATTGAATTTATGGTATTTTTATGCTCTTTAAACAGTTATATTTAACATCACCAAAGGAAAGATCATAAATCATTTTGGTATCAGAGTGGTCTGATTTGATGTGAATTGTGAGTGTGGATGCTTACTAGGTCCATACTTAAAGGGAGTGAAGGAAAAATAAAGTCTTTTAACCTTGAGATTAGACATGTAACTCAAAGAAAGAAAATGGAGGATGATGACATGCACACAAAGAATGAGCATGCTTTCTAGAAGGCCTTTGGACGAGATGGTAGATAGGGTGGTAAAGGTGTCATAAGATTACAAAAGGAGAATGGAAAAAGAGGGCAAGAAATAGGGAGCACCATCATAAGAAAATTCTTTAATACACCAAGGAGGTGGAGGAGAACCCTCTAAATCTCCATATTAAAGTTCAAGCTCTTCCTCTTCCCCTCATTCACATAATTCAAATAGTCATATAAAAATGGTTCTAAAAATCCATTGTTAAAAATAGATGTGAAATTTGATTTCCCCATGTTTAATGTGGAAGTGAATGCAAATAATCCAAACAATTGGATTAGAAAAATTGATGCCTACTGTTGCATACAACAGATGGAATAGGAAAAAGAAAATATTTAGTTGGCATCGCTTCAGCTTGGGGCAAAAAATCTTGTAAGGTGAGAGGGAAAAATTCGAAAAAGTAGTAAGCATATTGATAAGATCCTTTTATCATGGTCTCAATTTGGTTTTACATTAGAACGCCAATTTTACCTATTAGTTTAAAGGAAGAAATCCATGATGGAGTGGAAAAATGTGAGACATGGTAAAGTTCAAAATGTTCAAGGTTTTATAATAGGCTTTAGGAGAAAAGAATTGGCATTTAATATTCCTTTACACTCACAAGAAAATTTGATGAAATACATTGGTGCTTTACATAGTTATCTTCATAACTCATTTTTGTTGTTTGATACCACTAATATAGATGAAGCAAGTGTGAAATAAATTCATCTTGAAAATAGGGGAAAGAAAGGCCAGAAATATCACCCAAAGAAGCCTCCATCCAAGCCCTATAACAAG
Organism: Pinus tabuliformis; assembly: GCA_031772625.1. Taxonomy (NCBI): domain Eukaryota; kingdom Viridiplantae; phylum Streptophyta; class Pinopsida; order Pinales; family Pinaceae; genus Pinus; species Pinus tabuliformis. The sequence goes on from CM062813.1 coordinate 226,862,724, forward strand.
AAGTATGAAGGGAAAGGAAAGGGAAAGAAGACAACAAAAAGAAAGAGAGAGGAAGAAAATACTGCTTGCACTCATTGCAAGAAATATGGGCACAATGAGGAGCATTGCTGGAAAACACATCCATAGTTAAAGCCTCAGAGGTTTGGTGGAAAAGGGAAGCAAAAGATGATTGTTACAATGAAACATGGCTTAGGTTCTCATTCTGGTGATGAGATGGAGATCATATTCATTGGGGTACAAGGTAAAATTTCCTTTTGATGCTAGTTCACGTTTTGAAAATAAATCTCATGATGATGAAAGAAAACGAAGTGAATTATTTCATATAAGAGTTGTATATAAGCAGACAAAAATAGTTCCACTATTTGATCTGAGTTCTCAAGTTAAATTTATCTTAGAACCAATTATTAATAAGATGGGCTTGGAGATGATACCTCATTTGAAACCCTACCCTCTTGGTTGGGTATCATGTGACAATGCAAAACTCAATGTCACCATGCAATGTAGGGTCAAATTTGTTATTGCTTCAAAGTTAATATATTAGGTTCATTTTGATATTGTCCCACTTGTCATTTGTGGAATAGTCTTAGGGAGTCCATATATGATAGGAAGACAGTCTGTTGCAATCATGAGAACAAGTATCATCTTACAAAAGATGGGGTGAAATATATTGTCAAATCTCACCACATGAAAGTCAATTCAACTCTCGTCAATGGAGGACAAACGAATATACGAATAAACTCTAGTAATAAGTGTACACTCAAGGTTGTGAGGGAAAAAATATGTTGAGGTATATGATGCTTTCAAAGGTTGCAATCCTTCTCATATGAGAGAAATGTTTGATATTGTTTCTAACTATGATAAGATTTTTTAGGAACTAAGTGGATTTCCTCTCAAGAGGGAAATTTAGCATGAGATCCATATTCAACAAGACTCTCCCATTCCAAATGTGGGCATGTGCAGGATGTCAATTTCGGAAATGAAAGAAATAAAGAAGTAGGTGCAAGAGTTGTTGGAAAAGGAGTCATCAAACCAAGCTCATCCCCATGTGGTTCTCCAGTTGTGTTGGTGCCAAATAACGATAGCACACGGATACTGTATGTCAATTATCAGGACCTCAACAAGATCATGGTAAAAAAAATGATATACTCTCCCATGTATATATGATTTGATTTATCAATGAAATAATGTTGTTTATTTCACTAAGTTAGATTTATGGAGTGGTTACCTTAAAATCAAGCTTGTAGAAAATGATGTGTCAAAAACCACATTGAAGACCAAGAAAGGACTATTTGAGTGGTTGGTGATGCCATTTGGGATTGCCAATTCCTCGGTTACATTCATTCATGTAATGATTTATGTATTTTGACTATCCTTAGATGATTTTGTGCTTGTATACTTAGATGATATATTTGTCTTTAGTAGAACTTAGGATGATGGTGGCAAACATGTTAAGCAACACTAGATACTTCATAGAGGGAGAAATTGTATATTAAGTTTTAAGAATGTCAATTTGGAAAAAATTATTTGGTGTATTTGGGTATTATTGTTGGAGGAGGTCCACTGAAGATTGATCCTGCCAAAGTTAATGTAATTGTAAAATGGCCTAAACCTCTAAATGCAACAGAAGTGGGAAGCTTCTTCAAAGAAGCTCATTACTGGAGAAGATTCATAACTATCTTTCTTTTCATCCCATATCCTTTTCATTCCCTGACTAATGTAAAGAATCCATTTCAGTGGGGTTGAAAGTAACATAAGGCTTTCAAACGTTTGAAGGAAAATATAACCACAATCCCAGTACTAGTATTTCCATACCTTAAACAGCCATTCGAGATCGAGATGGATGGTAGTGGATATGCCATGTGTGCAGTATTGATGCAACATCGTAAGCCTATTTATTACCACTCTAAGACTTTCTCTCAAGCTATTGTTAACTATCCCACTTGAAAAAGAGTTGTATGCCTTAGTTCAAAGTTTCCAAAAATGGAAGCATTACTTGATAGGTAAGGATATTATCATACATACATATCAGTATCACTTATAGTACCTCTTTTCATAGACCAAGTTACAACAATCTCATCACTTCACTTGGATGGGAACCTTCAACAATTCTATTTGATAAGCAAGAACAAGAAGGGTATAAGTGAACAAATGGTAGATATTCTTTCTAGACCTCTTGTTTCTACATCTATTGTTTTGAAGAATGCTTCTTTATCTCATGATAGCTATGTTGAATAGTTCACTATCGATGAATATTTTAAAGGTATTTATGAGAGGATAATTGATGGATCACAAGTGGAGAAATATCATTTGCAAGGAAAGTTAATCTGCCATCTTGGAAAGTTATGTATTCCTAGAAGCGAAAGAGTCCATGTGATTCAATAAGCTCACACTTCTCATGTGTCTAGGAATTTTTGGGAAGGAAATACTTTGGATCATTTGTAGAGGTTTTTTTGTTGGCCTCAGATGAAAGAAATTGTAACTAAGTATGTAAAGGGGTGTGTGAGGTGTTTTACTTATAAGCCCATTGATAGAAAATTAAGGATGTACAGACCACTGCCTATTTCTTCTCATCCTTGGAAGAGTGTCACCATGGCTTTTGTATGGGGTTTCCTTTGTCAAAAATGGGTCATGGCTACTTGTATGTAATAGTAGATAGGTTTAGCAAGATGTGTGTCTTGATGCCATGTAAAAAAAAAGATTACTCCTTAGAAAGCTACTCATCTTTCCTTTCAACATGTATGGGACCATTTTGTACTACCCACATCCATTGTCTCAAATCGAGATTATATATTTCTTAAAGAGTTTTGAACAACCTTGTGTAGAATGATGGATACCAAGCGAAAGAGGAGTATGACTTCCCATCCACAGACCGATGGGCAAACAGAGTTCGTCAACATAATACTATTTCATTTTCTTTGAGGGTATTGTAGAAATCATCCTAAGTTGTGGGATTAACAAATACATTATGTTCAACATGCATACAACCAATATAATTTGTGCTCTTCCACCAGAATTTCACCATTTAATACATGCTTTGGGTACTCGCCAAATTCACCCTTACATTTGGTCTTTAGGAAAGATGATCATTCAAATTAATGAAGTGATGAAGATAGGGCTCTTAAGTTCATTAATAGGATTCGAATGATATATGAAGCAATGAAAGAAAATTTAGAGAAGAGTTGGGAACGATATATAGCCTGATATGGAAAACATAGGGTTGATCATCAATTCCAGGTTGGAGACTGAGTATGGATTAACATCGAGAAGGGGAGGATGAATGGTGAAGGAAAAAGTTGAAACCAATCAAATATGCTGCATTGACCATCTTAGAAAATATTGGTAGAAATTATTTCCACCTTGATCTTTCATCTTATATGAAAACTTATTATGCAATCAACATAGAGAACTCGAAACATTATGAACCTATCAGGATCATGGATCTAGATGAGAGTGGTTAAGTTCCATCAGTGAATGGTCTTTCTCCAAAGTATTTGGAAAATATACTAGAAGACATAATACTGGACAAAAGAACCAAGAATTCACGATGGGGAGATGTGGAGTACCTTCAAGTGGGTTTCAAAGCAATGCATCCTAGAAAGGCATGATGGATTAAAAATGAGAAAGTGAGGGACAAATCCATTCACTTACCTATTTATTGATAAGTATTTTTCAGGCCCAAAGGATTCTCTATGAGGAGGATTGATTTAGGAGGATCCAAAATGGATCAAAAGTTGAAGTCCTCAGTTCTCCAGAAAATTGACATCAAGTCATAGATCTTATCTAGATGATTCCAATGGCATGAACGATACCTCAAACAAAGTTTGTATGACAAAGTTATTCTCATATGAAGTTTTTGGAAAACAATAAAAATTTGTGCACTAATAGTGCCACATGTTCTCACCGTAAAGCACCACATGGCACCAAAAATAAGGTATCACGGGTCACCCACCCACCAGATGCACCATGTTGCATGACATGTCATCCCAGTGGTGGTTCACATTGAAGGACACAAGTCTGATTGGGAATTGAGGTGGAGCAATCTATAAGTGTCATGTGGCCTAATTATTGGGAACCATGTGGCACCCTACAGATGACTAGATGGGTTTACCCTATTATAAAAAAAAATTAAACCCCAAGACTTAGCAGAGAAAATCAGACATCACACCATTATGCCAACACCACAAGTCATAAATTATAATGTGGAGGCCAGTACTTATGTAAATACGAGTGTGTGTGTGTGTGTATATATATATATATATATATATACATATACATATATGTATATATATATACATATATGTATATATATATATACATATATGTATATCTATATATATATATATATATATATATATATATATATATATATATATATATATATATATATATATATATATATATATACATATATATAGATAAGGGCCCACGAGTTTGAACTTTGGACCATGATACACAACAACATTAAAAATCAAAATATTTCCAAACTCTGTGTTATGGTGGTTATAGCCATAACCGTTTGCAAAACCATGTGAGCGATGGATTTGTACCAAACAGACACACACAAAGATATATATATATATATATATATATATAAGCCCCAAGGGTTAGCTCAATTGGTTGAGTCCCTGTTGTTAAGTACCTCGTCGATCGGGATGTCACAGGGTCATTTCTCCTTGACACCCTTATGGTTAGGCCCTGCTAGTCTAGCCGAAGGGCTTTGAAAGATTCCCTTTGGGGTTGATATGCCTAGATTTTTCCAAGGGATATATATATATATATATATATATATATATATATATATATATATATATATATATATATATATATACAGTAGTACAAAATAGCTAATTAGTTACTAAAAAAATGACTAAAATTTGCATATCAATGACCATTTTTCAATCGATGACCAGTAGTAGCTAATTTATAGTACCTTATAACGCAACCAACTTTTAGTCATTTTTAGCTTAGTCATTAATTGGTTGTCTCAATTTCATTGTCTAGTAGTATATTTAGTCATAAATTTGGTCATTAATTTAGTCATTGACTTAGTCATTAATTACCACAATTATTGACCAAATATACAACAAAATATATTACTATATGGTCACCCAAAAAAACCAATTAATGACCAAATAAATATGACCAAAATGTTTGTGGTGTTATAAGATATTGTAAATTAGCTACTAACAGTCATATGTATGAAAAATTTAGTCATCATTTGAAACCAATTAATGACCAAAGAAATACAACTAAATTTTGGTCGTGTTATAAGATATTGTAAATTAGCTACTAATAGTCATATATCTACAAAATTTAGTTGTCATTTAGAATCACAAATTTAACATTTGCACTAGTCATTTATCTCTTTTCAGTAATTTTATATTCGTGACTAATTTAGTAGTTTATATTCATTTCATTTATTTTCATTAATAATTATTGTAAACGACTAATTTAGTTGTATATTCATTTTGTTTGTGTTCATAATTAATCAATATAAACTACTAATTTAATGGTTTTCGATTGATTTTATATGTTCATTATTAATCAAGACAAATTACTTAGTATTATTTTCTGACTAAATTAAAAATATGTTATACAATGTTCACTGATTCATCTTATATGAAAATGAAAAGTTGCATATATTAATTACAACACTAAACAATATCAAGTGCAAAAGTTGTCAAACCAGGAGGTAACTCCTCAAATCAGAACTCTATATTAGTCATTCAGGTTGTTCATTAGTATATGCAAGAGGGAGTGACTATTTGGTTCATCTCCTGATGACTCTCTATCTTCTCTATTATTTATTTACATTAATTACAGTTGTTCACCCAATCCCTATGATTAGGTTTCAACATTCCCCGCCTTAATTTTAAGGGATGTTGGTGAGTCCAAGCATCATTCTGAATATTTCAAGCTTTTCTCTTCCAGGTGCTTTGGTGAAGATGTCTGCAATTTGCTCATTAGTGGAACAATGGTGGAGATGGATTGTTTTGGCCTCAACATGATGTCGAATCATATGATATCTAGTATCGATGTGCTTTGTTTGATCATGGAACTTTGGGTTCTTGGCCAACTTTATTGTAGAGGTATTATCAATCATGAGTGGAGTCGATTGCATTTGTTTTACTTGCAAATCTTCAAGAATTTTCCTAAGCCGAACAATTCCTTTTGTTTCCTCAGCTGCTGCGACATATTCTGCCTCTGTTGTGGAATCTACTGGAACTGATTGTTTGCATGATATCTAGGAGATAGCTCCTGATCCAAGACTCATAGCATAACCTGAAGTAGATACCCCAGTTTCTTTGTCTCCATCAAAGTTTGAATCAGAGTATCCAATCAAGATGAAGTCGCCCACCTGTTTATACTTGATTCCAAAGTCTTAAGCTCCCCTCAAGTACTTTAGAACTCTTTTTGTAGCAGACCAATGTCCCTCACAAGGCTTTTTCATAAACTTGGAGAGGATTCCAACAACAAACGAAAAGTCTGGTCTGGTAGTAGTTAGGTAGTTGAGACTTCCTACAAGCTGTCTATACTTTGTTGCATCCTCAAATTATTTTCCTTCAATGGATGTGGGCTTTAAATTTAGTTCCATTGGAGTAGTCAGAGGATTGCATTCAGTCATGCCAAACCTGTTCAACATATCTACAATGTACTTCTTTTGAGAAAGTAATATGGACTTCGGATGTTAAGTTACTTCAATACCAAGATAGTAATGAACATAGCCCAAATCAGGGATTTCAAAACCTTTTCTCAATTCCTTCTTTATGGATGCAATGTACCTTTCATTGTTCCCTGTGATCAAAAGATCATCTACATATACAACAAGATATACAACTATATTGGGAACCTTCTTAACAAAAAAAGTTGCATCATCAAGATCATAATGTTTGAAATTGAGTTTCAGAAGATGATCAATTATTTTTTCATACCAGGCTCATGGTGCTTGTTTGAGGCCATACAAGGATTTCAAAAGTTTGCATACTTTATGTTCATTTCCTTTCACAACAAATCCTTCAGGCTAGGACATAAAAACATTCTCTTTTAGATCTCCATTCAAGAAAGGAGTTTTTACATCCATTTGATGGACTTTCCAACCGTTTTGAGTTGCTAGGGCAAAGAGTGTCTAGATGGTAGCCCATTTTTCTGTGGGGGCAAAAGTCTCCTCATAATCGACCCCATCCTTCTGTGAAAAACCTTTTGCCACAAGCCTGGCTTTGTGCTTGTCAAGTGAGCCATCAGCTTTATACTTGTTCTTGTAGACCCACTTGCAACCAATTGGTTTGGTTCCCAATGGAGGATCAACTAGCTTCCAAGTGCCATTCTTTATCAGGACATCATACTCCTTTTGCATCACTTCTTTCCATTCATCATGAGAAGCCACTTCTTTGAAGGAACTTGGTTCAAAATCTGCAAACAAATTCAATTCACAATCATAAGAAACATCCATATCAACAGGTGAATCAGATTCATCTACATCACCTCCATTTTTCTGGTTTGAATTTCTAGTTCCTATCTTTCCAAACTCATCAGGATGAACACTTTCAAGTGTCTTTGTCAACCACTTTTGGGGGACCTTTCTCAGATGGCCCAGACTGCTCCGTTGATTGAGTTGGGACTAAATCAAGATTGAGTCTCCCAATTCTATCAATCACATCACTTAAATTATCATTCATTGTTGGAGTTTCATGCAGGGGAGAGAGTGCTTCAGAAGAAGATTCCACAGGTTGATCTAGTATAGGAATCCCCCCTTCAAGATGTGGAATCTGATTATCAAATTCTTGAAATGTTTTTGCATCTGTGAATCTATCCAAGCGATCAAGTTTCCGCTCAACAACATTGTAAGTTTTGGATGATTCAAGAAAGATTACATCTCTAGATACAATAAATTTTTATTAACTTCATCATAGAGATAGTATGCTTTGGAGGTGTTTTAATACCCTAAGAAGATACACTTACGACTTCTTGCACCAAGTTTGTTTCTATGTACCTTTGGTATCAAGGCATAACATGTGGAACCAAAGACCCTAAGATGCTTTACCGAAGTAATGTGCCCATACCAAATTTCATAAGGAGTTTTGTTTCTAATAGCATTAGATGGACATCTATTCTCTACATACACAACACATAGAACTGCATCAGTCCAAAACATCAATTTTACATTTTTGAAAAACATCATGGAGCATACCATTTTTGACACCTAATCATAGGGATTGGGTGAACAAATATAATTAATGTAAATAAATAATAGAGAAGATAGAGAGTCATCAGGAGATGAATCAAACTGTCACTCCCTCTTGTATATAATAATGAACAACCTGAATGACTAATATAGAGTTTTGATTTGAGGAGTTACCTCCTGGTTGAACAAACATAAATAATTTCAAGCACATAAATTATATTATATGAAATGTCAAGTATTACAAAATGAGTTTACAACTTAATATTGGCTAGACTACAATTTACACATGAAATGTTGTTTCATCACTACAAAACATTTTCATTATGTTGCCAAAGAATTGCAAGTGAATTCACCAACTCTGAAGACTTTACCATCAATCTCTATGTGTGTGTCTTATGCAGGATATTGGCTTTAAGGGTATCACTAGACTGGTTCTCTTCTCTCTCTTTTTTCATTTTTCGCCCAAGTGTTATTGTTTTCCTCTTTCTTCAAATCCTGCTGCTGACCATCAATATTGAGTTCCTTTTCTAAAAACAAAAGAACATATAGTGCAAAATGTAATACATGAAATACGATGAACACTTGAATATAAACTAAAGTAGAGTATAAAGGATTTATATGATATATACCTCAACATCAACAATGTTAAAGTCATTTTCCCCCATAAAAGCAAGAAGCTCGAACAAGATTTCTTTCATTGAGAGATAGTGGCCACTATGTGGTTAGATGACCTATATAAAGAAAGAAAATAAAATTCCGCCATAGAAAATAACACCTTAATAACTTAGTATTCAACCTTCAGGGAAAGCTTAGGCACAATCATGCTAACTAAGATACATTCTAAAAATCTCAAGCTATAAATAACTTTTGAAAACAAATAAATTGAGGTGTGATGTCTAATATTTGTTGTTTTATTTTCAACATCTCATTCTCTAACACATGAACTTGGTCAAGTATATAAACAACATGTGATCAAATAACAACATGAAAGTAAACTTTTCTAATAGTCATGAAAATATTTCAACACAAAACAATTAACATAATTTCAATCAATATCGTGTAATACTAGTTTCATCTTCAAGCTTTGGTTGTTGTTTAAATGGACATGATACCAAGTATTTTCAATTTCATAGTTAATATACAAAGAAAAATCAAAAGTGACGCTTAAAATATAATCAAACAATAAAGATAGTATATCATGGAATGTACATTGCAATTAAAAAAAAAAAAAATTTACCTATCAATTGATGCATTGTTAGACATTTCTAAAACATTTTCTTACCCAAAATAACCATGAGGTGAAAGAATCACAACATTAAAAACATCGATGGACAACCTATGCTCAAATAATTTTTAATTTTTTCACTTAAAAAATAATTGAAACAAGATATAACACTGATCTCAAACAACTTACAAAAAAATCCTTAGTGGCACAAACTCTCCCAATGTTTGTATACAAGCTTTGAAGAATTTTGTATACTCCTTTTAGGACTATCTGCAATATGCCACCTGTATTTAGTAAAATTCAACAACATATTACACCCTTTAAATGGAAAATCAGATATAGTTTTAATAAACATACTGAGAAATTAAGAGTGAAATACATATGGACACTAATACCATTGAATAAACAATATGTTACCAGTAAGAAGAGTATTTTTAAGAACTTAAAGGAGGACCAAATACCAACCCAAGCATGATCTAAGAGCCTTTTTAATATTTCCATACTTATTTCTCGTAGAACCTTTCAACATGCATTCGAAAGATCGGGTAACAAAGTAACTCGTAGTTCTAGCGATTGAATTAAATAAGCAACTGTTATTTTCATCCTCTTTGTCTTGGGAGTGTTGCTTTTACGTTGACCCTATTTCTGAGTATGTCATCCCATCATTGAACCTACATAGGGAAAGAAAATATATTCAGTTGTTGAATATATTGGAAATCAAATGTAAAATTAACTCAACTTGATCTTTACATAGCATAGGCATAATGAAATGGTAAAATAGAAGCATGCTAACTCAGAAATAGGAGATGATAAAAAAGAATAATGGAGCATTGTTTCCTCCAATGGAATTTTCATTGGCCACAACAGTCGAAACGATGTCATGTATCAACATATGCTCCTCATTGGTACAGGAATTTCCTTATTCGATGAAATCCTACACATCTTCTACCCTCTTACTATACATTACCCTCGATCTGAGAGCTTAAGCACAGTGAGAATAGAGCTTCTGTAAGCATGCATGCAACTTGATATTCATGGTCAAACCAATGAACATGGAAATGACATTGAGATTTCACATTCCTTGCCAACATTGCTTACCTAGAACAATGTTCTTGGTAACTGGAATTTCTCATTCTCATTCTTGGTACATGTTTCTTGCAATGATCATCATAGACAACTTGATGTCATAAAGTCAAATAGAGATCAAAATTTAACGATAACTCCTATAGTCAAATATTAAGGTGCATCTTGCATAATGAATTTTAAGGAATTGCTCATCATATCCCACTAAATTTCTAATTTAAGATCCTAATATCATGGACTATAATCAATATGATTAGCCTCACATTTTTCATCACAAAAATAATTCTTCTTATATAACGACCCAATTCTAAATTAAAATCATAACCTTCAAAGTTGTCATTACAATCATCCATTATTAGCCTCAAATGAGGGCATGTATATTATGGCTTAAATGACAACTATAATCTAATTAAAAGATACAATTTATGAAACATGCATAAATATTTGAAGATATGAACAATGTGAAGTACGTAATTTATACAACATATTTTAAAATTAAAAAATCTTAAAATAAATATGTAATTTATACCACATGTTTTAAAATTTAAATATAGAAAATAAGTAAAAATAAATAGTAATAAGTAAACTAGCATAGATCCATGTTTACTTTTGATCTAACAAGTCCCGATAGGGATCAAATAATTTTTCAGTCTATACTCTTAGTAGATCAGAGTAAAGATGGATCTATGTTGGTTTAATTCCCCCTTTAAATAGGCTACATTCCATGCTAATACCTTGTGTCAATACCATGGATCAATACCATGTGCCATCTTTATTTTTATTAATATTAATATTAGGATTAACAATTTTTTTTGCATGGTTTAAATAATTATTTGGCCCATGGTATTTGGCCAATAGGGTTCACCTAAATAAAACCTATTTTTTGAGTGTTCATAAATATAAAGTGAGTTATGAAGTACATATAAAAAACTGTTTTATTTATTTACCATACCTCTAATTTATTAATATTTATATTTAGATTATGAGAATTCTTCGGCTTAAATCACATGATAGTACATTTGTCAACGTGTTTCGAACCAACAAGTGTGGTTCATCGTCAGGACAAGTTGAAGAACCAGATCATGGCTGCATATTAAATAGGGAGAGCAGATCATCCAACGGCTAGGTTTGACTAAAAAATGGCTATATTAGGTCAGATTTTGATAAACGGCTAGATTTGACATTCAAATTGTTTAATTATATAATATTATTATGCTAAAATATTATTATAATACTTATCATATGTAATTTATGTGAAAAGATAATAATAGAATTAGGTGAAAATTGCTAGAAATAATATATCTAGGGACAATAATTGAAAGGATTTAATAATAACTAATAATAATTAATATACTATTATTCTAATGAATTTAATGTGTTAACCTTATTTTTAATGACTTGTGTAACTACTTAAACTAAATTTAAATAAATTTTTGGATATTATTAATATTAACTAAAATGATCTTGTAATATATCATTCAGATTCGTATTGCTATCACAATTATTATTATATTAATATTATTACTATTGGTATTAAAAGTAAAATTCAATATGATAATGTATCTTACTATCAATGGTTAGGGTATCAATTTCTTAGTAATCTATTAGGAACCTCAGTTACTAGTTTTAGGGAAATTAGTAATTGTAAGGATTTATTATAGTTATATAGAATTAAGTTAAGGGATGGGTAACTAATTAAGATAAATTTATTAGAACATAAATTAGCTATTTAAATATCTTACAATATATAATCTAACCCTGTGTTTCAACTTGTCCTAACGATGAACCACACTTGTTAGTTCGAAATGCGTCGACAAATGTACTATCATGTGATTTAAATCGAAGAATTCTCATAATACTCTTTTCACTTGCAAAAGCATTTTATTTGAGCCGATTTGTGTACACGAGCCTAAATAATTTATAATAAGCTAGTGGATTATAATAAATTATTTTCATAGCATTTCACGCACTAAATTTTATTTGCTTACACTTTTCACATAAAAATTTATTTTGCCGAGTTTCCTAAAATCAGATATTAAAATTGATTTATAAATAAAATAAAATGGCTATATTTTTTGATATTAAAAGTTAGTTTTAATTTGCTCCATGGTGTGGATTAGTTGATGATGGAATGGGTACTTCAGGCATTTTTTATAATGTTATTGGTTCAAACTTAGATTAGCTTAGTGTATCAGGTATGAGGTAATGTGGGTATACTTGGAGGTGATTGTGTTAAAAATGATTTTCAAATAAAAAAAATAGCTATATCTTTTAATATTAAAAGTTAGTTTCTCCCGGATCCGGGTGGCATCACCGACTCCACAGTTCTCCATGCAAGAAGTTAAGGCCCAATACTGCCAGCTACAGAGCAGCGTGGCCTCCCGGGATGTAAGCTCGTGCGAGCAGGGAAAGAGTATTAATGTGAGATCGGGTGGCGGATTTGCATTTATGTTCTGCGTTGATCGACGCAACATTCCTTCTGTTATAATCATGCTGCTCCATTGTTCTCTCACCAAGCCTTGTGCTCAATCGCGCGGTTATGGAACCTAGTTTGAGGAGGTTGTGGGTGATGGTTTAAATTTGGTTCACTGCCGCGAGCTCCAAGCCATCTCTCTCAAGGGTAATTTCTCCCCTGTTATGGATTCATGCTCTCTGTTGTTGTCTACAAGTTTTGTGGTTGTATATAAGCTCTGTTATACTATGGTGTCGGTCACAAGCTCTGTTGGGCATCCCTCTTGCCTCATTCGACTCCGTTCTATTGGTCATGTCGTCCATAACCCATTTCTGTCCTACATCATGTCTGTCATCATGGTTCACTCGGGCAAGAGGCATCGTTCAGGGGGGCGTCGTGATAGTCGCTTGCATCCTCCAGTCGATCATGCCATGGAAACGGCACCGGAACGTTTCAATCCCTCCCCCATCCATGAAGTCGGGCCTTCTGTAGGTTCTGGTCATAAACCTCTGCCGAACAGTGCTTTCCAAACAACACACTTTAAATTTCAAAGTAATATGCATAGGCCGCTGGTCACTGCCCACATCACCCTTATTCTCTCGGAAGAGGAAAACCTTGTCTCCCCTCTGGCCTGCATCGCCACTGATCCTTCTCCAAGCAGTGAGAATTCCTTGGACAAAGATAGTATGGAGAATTGGGAAAAAGAGAAAGCTGAACAGGAGCCTTTTCTCAAAAATCTTCCTCCCCTTGAAGATACAGGACCTGCAGCTGAGGACAGGACTCATGGCGAGGTAGATCATGCCATAGCAATCCCTGACAGCGATTTAAGCGGTAATGAAGGTTTGAAGATTGGTGATATTGGTCGAGATGAGAAGAAGGACCGTGACCCAGCCAAGGAGAAGTAGCGCCACTTGGGACTGTCTCTTTTTGTTTCGGCTTCTGTTTCAGGCTCGTGGTCAAGTTTCTATGCAATTGTCCTACTGTTTTTTCGCTCCCAGATGGGTATTTGGTGACACTTTATATGCTGGGTTGCATTGTTTTCTGTTGTTTATGTGTTGGCTCAGTTCTCCTTCTCAGCAACACATGTCTCTCTCTATGTTTGATATCTGGTTTCTTGCACTTAGTAACTGGTTTCCCCAGCTTATGTCTGTAATGGGGCAGTTCTGTTCTGTCGAGTGCTGTCATGCCTCAATAATATGTAAAAATATTTTTCCTTTCAGTTAATAGAAGTTAGTATTTGCAGAGGAAAAAAATATATTAAAAGTTAGTTTTAATTTGCTCCATGGTGTGGATTAGTTGATGATGGAATGGGTTGTTAAGGCATTTTTTATAATGTTATTGGTTTAAACTTAAATTAGCTTAGTGTACCACGTGTGAGGTAATGTGGGTATACTCGGAGGTGATTGTGTTAAAATTGATTTAAAAATAAAATAAAATGGCTATATTTTTTAATATTAAAAGTTAGTTTTAATTTGCTCCATGTTGTGGATTTGTTAATGATGGAATGGGTTGTTAAGGCATTTTTTATAATGTTATTGGTTTAAACTTAAACTAGCTTAGTGTACCACGTGTGAGGTATTGCGGGTATACTTGGAGGTGATTGTGTTAAAATTGATTTTCAAATAAAATAAAATGGCTATATTTTTTAATATTATAAGTTAATTGTAATTTTCTCCATGGTGTGGATTAGTTGATGATCGAATGGGTTTTTAAGGCATTTTTTATAATGTTCTTGGTTTAAACTAGATTAGCTTAGTGTACCATGTGTGAGGTAATATGGGTATGCTTGGAGGTGATTGTGGTAGTTGATAGAATCAATCACTGTAAGTACAAGCTTGCTATAGTTGTCTATTTTTCCATATTCAAAAAATAACAATGATAATAATAATAATATATATATTTTTAATTTTATTGAATTAATTATTTATTCAAATTAGATGTTATTAAAATCTGATGATTTTATTTGAGGTAGTTTAGGTGATGGAAATAAGGTAAACTAATTTTCTTGTAAGCATTTTCTAATTTGTGTCGTCACTCAAACACTCTCATAGAAAAAAAAGTTCTTAACCCCACCTAGAATGCCTAAAGGACAACTCTCAAGAAAGCCACCCAATGTCACATTGGTGGCTTTCTCTCACTCTTTAGACTACACTGAAGGATATCCTTGTCTAATGGGGGAATCCATAAAGATCGAGCTAAGCTAGGTCACTGAGTAATGAAGGAAAGTTCCTTAACAAAGACTAGTGATTTGACACTACTCACTCTCAAGGTAAAAGGTTAGGGATAAGTGTGCGAATAGTCAAACAAACCATGAATTATGAACAAATTTTGAATGATTTTAATTAAAAGACTATGCTTATTCATGCAATAAAATTATACTTGAAAAATGTAAAATAAAACTTCCTCAATTAACCATATAACATGAGATGCTAGTGAAGCATATATATACAATGGCACAATAAAAATAGAAAATGAATCACAGATTGTGTCTATACAAGTAAGGCATTAGATCATTCATTCATCATATTCATAAGCATTGGAGATTGATAGCTTGTTATCATCATCAAGAGATCATACACCAATATTATTAACTATGTTTGAGATGTCAAAGAGTTATGTGTTTGCAATGATAAATAAAGGAAATATTCAAACTTTTCATTGTTACTAATGAAAAAGAAGACAACGAAGTTGAATGTGGACCACTTACACATTTGTACATTCAAATGTCATCCATTTATCATCAATTTATCACCATTTAACCTAAATGATGTATTTGTAACATTCCAAAGTGTGTAATTACAACTAATGAACCATGAGAAATACTATTAGTGTGTGAACACATTAACCACTATGTATTTAGAACAAATTTCCATTAAGACTAGAGATCAATGTAAGTTTTAAAGCACCCCTAAACAACAAGAAATTCCATCATGTCAACATCAAATCTTTAATAATTGCGTGCTTTGTCTAAATTGTGTGTAGAGTGCACAGATAGTGGCACTATTGGGATTCTATCGCTATCTTGTTAATGTGTGTTAAGATGTGACATTTGAAATTAGAAACCGATCATAGATTTATAAAACAGAAATGAAGTAAATTGTCAAGATAATCTTAAAAATAGTGAATTATTACCTTATGTGGAGAAATTCCACTTGTAGATTAACTGATAATGCAATGTACTAAAGCAATATACTAGATCTACTTCTACAACAAACTTTGTGGAAGCTTAATCGAATATGAGCAAGATCAAATGGAACACATATAAAAGATGAAGAGAAAGCATACACATGAAACACAGAAGAATAATCCTGGGGAAATCCTCAACCTCAAACCCCAACCTCTGTAATATCATACAAGTGGAAAATAGTCCAGATTACACAAAGCATTAGCTCACAAGCTATCCTGCTCTCAGTACAATCCCTCTGTTGCTCATAGACAACCAAAGGCTTCTAACAACCTTCTCCTCTACCCTCCAAGCCTCCTATTTCCTTGCGCAGTTTTTCCTGGGGTCCCATGCTTCCACTTATGTGAATTCCCACCTCACACTGCTCACTTGGCTCAGTAGTAACCGCCCAATCCTGAAGGAGATAATTCCTTTTGCATGGATGAGTTTCCTATATAGGAAAAATCCTCCAAATGATAGTACATTGTCCCTTCCTCTGATCTCAACTCGGTCTCTGACTGAACTGACATGCATGAGTTCTTTATGAGAGAATATTCAGTTATCTAAAGTGTAGCAGTTACATGCATGCATGCATTAACTAACTCAACTCACAATTAATTCCACAAACTATTGGAACTAATCTAATTGGACTTAACTCAAATAACTGAGCTAACTAATTACAACTCAAAGTACAACTCATACCGATCTCCTTCAATCAAGGGATAACTTCCTCAGTTAATGGAGAAACTATTGCATGTCTTCAAATAGACTTCATGTTTGATTTCCTACAACTAAATAACTCAAGATGAATTAATTAACTATTAATCAAACGACTGTTAAGAACTAATTCGAATTTTACTTCTCAATTTTAGTTCAGGGAATAACTAAAATTGGAATCCATCCGGAGATGCTATTTATAGCACTTCCATTTTCCATTCCTTGTTGCTATGTCCAACACTGGTACCCAAACTACTATCTATAGCAATGTTATTTTTAGCATTTCAATTTTTAGCATTTCTTGTTGCAATTTTCAACATTCCCTCTCAATAAGAAAGGCATTCAACTTGAACTCGATCCTAAACCTTTGGAATGTTCTGCATGCAACACTTCTCCCAAGTGTTGTTGCTCCAGCAACTCTAGAAACAAAAGAACTCCCAACTGACCTCTCTGTTGGGCTAGAAACACCCTCTGATGCTGAAGCTCCCTTTGCCATTGACACGTGCTCCCACTCTGACCTCTGCACAACAGTCCATGCATCTTGCACCATTGCACACCTCTTGGGATTCCTGCACTGTAGCTCTCTCTGTTGCTCCATCCGCATCTGTCTCTACCTACATAGCCAGTCTTGCTACTCCTCATTAGGGTTCTCATAGCAAGGTCTAATCAAAGAGGTTGGGTACCTCATGGATCTTCCCCCTATTTCAGCCTTCTCGGGACTATCACTTCACATCGCCCCACCTCACACCTGGAGGTATGGATGCATGTGATCCCTCTGCCCACTTGGCTCGAAATTCCCCCCTACTGGAGGTCTCTACATGAGTGGATGCCTCCACTCGGTCTCCTCTCAGCTTCTCTAGTTGTGGCAACTCCACAACCTCTTGAAGATGCTTCACCAATCATGGCTCCTCCACAATTGTCTGAGACTTCTCTTGTGGCTACATGTTGAGAGGTAGTGTACTCTCCCTCTCAACCACCAAGTCTCCAACAGTTTCCTTGCTACTCAAGGCTTTACATGCATCTTGAACCTCAAGAGCATATAAGTTCATGACTCGTGAACCGATCTACTTCACCTGTCTCGTGGTGATGTGTCAAAGGAAAACCTTTCCCTTACTGAAGACTACATCATAGCCTTTGTCTTCCAGCATTGCAATTGACACCAACTTTTTCCTCAGTCCTAGTACATACTTGACATCAGTCAAGGTAATGCAAGAACCATGCTCCCTATGAAAAACAACCATGCCTACACCCGAGACATTATACTTTTCATCATTACCCATCACTATGAGTATCTGGAGATCTTTCTCCTCCAAGGTACTAAACAAACTCTTCTTGTCGGTCACGTGGAAAGAAGATCCATTAACAAGAAACCAACCGCATTCCAATGGATGAAACCATGCATGTGAAGAGGGTGAAATCCAATTCGAACTGTGAGGCCAATGCCTCACCTTCAGATCCTTCCTTCGATACCATCTTGGATTTCTTCAGTGGACAACTTGTAGCAAAATGGCCCACCTCATGACAATGAAAGCATCACACTTTCGATTTCTCAAACTTCTTCCCACCATGGGAAGAACTCGATTTGAGATGAGAATCCTTCTCCTTTCCTTTCTTTGCCTTACTCTCTAAGGTGCAATCTTCTTCATCCTCCTTTGATGAAGAACCATCTCTGGTGCTTCTTCTTATCTCCTCCTGCATCAGATCCAACCAAAGTTGTTCCCAATCTGGCAGTTTTTCTCTTCCATTTATTGAGTCTTGGTAGCTATGCTAGCTCTTAGGAATATCGAGGAGTGCAAGACTCACCATTTCATCATTGGCTGCCGTGATCCCTACACTTCCAAGCTCATCCCTTCAGTTGGTGAGCTTGTTTAGGAACATAGAGATCGTGTCGCCCTTTTCACACTTGATTTTCTGAAGCTTGTCTTTCAACACTAGCTTCCTCTGATCGCTGCTATTCTGATACAGATCTTTCAATTTTTTCCACATCGAAAATGGTGTCTCCTTCCCATGGAGACACAAGACTATGTGGTCTCGAACTCCCTCAAGAAGGATTCTCCTTGCTCTAGCCACGCACTTCTTCCATTCTGCCAATTTTGCGGCATTAGCCATTGCGGGCTTAGGGAATTCTTGATCAATGAAGTCCTTTAGACCGTCATCCTCTAATATTGATTCAATGCGATCCTTCCATGCTATATAATTCGAGCTGTCGTCAAGGGCATACTCGAGTCTTAAACTGTTGAACACCACTAGTGAAATTGAGATGTGATATGAACTCGATTTCTATATTTAGGAACCTCAAACTTCAAACTTATCCCTTCTTGCATATAATTCTCTCCTTTGATCACCTTTTCTTTGATACCATGTATAATTCCACCTGTAGATCAACTGATAATGCAATGTAGTAAACCAATATACTAGATCTAATCTTACAACAAACTTTGCGGAAGTTTAATTGAATTTGAGAAAGATAAAATGAAACACATATAACAGATGAAGAGAAAGCATACACATGAAACACAAAAGAATAATCCTGGGGAAAGCCTCAACCTAAAACCCTGATCTCTGTAATATCATACAAGTGGAAAGTAGTCTAGATTACACAAAGCATTAGCTCACAAGCTATCCTACTCCCAGTATGATTCCTCTGCTACTCATAGACAATCAAAGGCTTCTCACAAACCTTCTCCTGTGCCCTCCAAGCCTCATATTTCCTTGCACAATTTTTCCTAGGGTTGAGTGCTTCCACTTGTGTGAATTCCCACCTCACACTGCTCAATTGGCTCAGTAGTAATTGCGCAATCCTGAAGGAGATAATTCCTTCTGCATGGATGAGTTTCCTATATAGGAAAAATCCTCCAACTAATAGTACATTGTCGCTTCCTTTGATCTCAACTAGGTCTCTGACTGAATTGACGTGCATGAGTTATTTATGAGAGAATATTCAGTTATTTAAAGTGCAACAGTACATGCATGTATGCATTAACTATCTAAACTCACAATTAATTCCACAAACTATTGGAACTAATCTAACTGGACTTAACTCATATAACGTTGCTAACTAATTACAACTCAAAGTACAACTCATTCTGATCTCCTTTAATCAAGGGATAACTTCTTCAATCAAAGGAGAAACTATTGCATGTCTTCACATAGACTTGATGTTTGATTTCCTACAACTAATTAACTCAAGATGAATTAATTAATTGTTAATCAAACAGTTGTTAAGAAAAAATTAGAATTTTACTTCTCAATTTTAGTTCAAGGACTAACCTAAAGTGGAATCCATCCTAAAATGTTATTTATAGCAATGTTATTTTTAGCACTTCCATTTTTCATTCCTTGTTGCGATGTCCAACACTGGTACCCGAACTGCTATTTATAGCAATGTAATTTTTAGCATTTCTTGTTTCCATTTTCAACACTCCCTCTCAACAAGAAAGGCATTCAACTCGAACCTGATCCTAAACCTTTGGAATGTTCTACATGCAACACTTCTCCCAAGTGTTGTTGCTCCAACAACTCTAGAAACAAAAGAACTCCCAATTTACCTCTCTGTTGGGCTAGAAACACCCTCTGATGCTGAAGCTCCCTCTTTCACTGACAAGTGATCCCACTCTAACCTCTGAGCTACTGTAACACTCCATGCATCTCGCACCATTGCACACCTCTTTGTGCCATCCTCCACTAGTGCAACACTCCTGTGCCTCTCGCATTGCTACAACTTGCTAGCTCTGCACAGTGTTGGGATTGCTGCACTATAGCTCTCTTTGTCGCTACATCTGCATCTGTCTCTACCCACTCAGCCAGTCCCGCTACTCCTCGTCGGGGCTCCCGTAGCAAGGTCTAGTCAAAGAGGTTTGGCACCTCAAGGATCTTGCCCCTATTTCAGCCTTCTTGGGACTATCACTTCACATCGCCCCACCTAACACCTGAAGATATGGATGCATGTGATCCTTATGCCCAGTTGGCTCAAAATTTCCCCCTATTGGAGGTCTCTACATGATTGGATGCCTCCACTTAGTCTCCGCTTGGCTTCTCTAGTTGTGGCTACTCCACAACCTATTGAAGATACTTCACCAATCATGGCTCCTCCACAATTGTCTGAGACTTCTCCTGTGGCTGCATGTTGAGAGGTAGAGTACCCTCCCTCTCAACCACCAAGTCTCCAACAGTTGCCTTGCTCCTCAAGGATTTGCATGCATGTTTAACCTCAAGATCATACAGGTTCTTGACTCATGAACCGATCTGCTTCACCAGTATCGCGGTGATGTGTTGAAGGAAAACCTTTCCCTTACTCAAGACTATATCATAGCCTTTGTCTTCCAGTATTGCGATCAACCCAAATTTTTCCTCACTCTTGGTACATACTTGACATCAGTTAAGGTAATGCGAGTTCCATGCTCCCTCTGAAAAACAACCATGCCTACACCTGAGACATTATACTTTTCATCATTACCCATCGCTATGAGTATCTCGAGATCTTTCTCCTCCAAGGTACTGAACAAACTCTTGTCGCCGATCATGTGGAAAGAAGATCCACTGACAAGAAACCAACCACGTCCCACCATCGATGAAAGCATGCATGCAAAGGGGGTGAAATCCAACTCGAATTGTGAGGCCAATGCCTCATATTCAGATCCTTCCTTGGATCCCATCTTGGATTTCTTCAGTGGAGAATTTGTAGCAAAATGGCCCACCTCATGACAATAAAAGCATCACGCTTTCGATTTGTCAAACTTCTTCCCACCATGGGAAGAACTCGATTTGGGATGAGAAACCTTCTCCTTCCCTTTCTTCTCCTTACTCGCTAAGGTGCAATTTTCTTCATCCTCCTTGAATGAAGAACCATCTATGGTGCTTCTTCTTATCTCCTTCTGCATCAGATCTGACTAAAGTCATTCCCAATCTGGATGTTTTTTTTTCCATTTACGAGTCTTGGTAGCTATGGTAGCTCTTAGGGAAACTGAGCACAAGACACACCATGTCATCATCAACTGTCATAATCCATACACTTCCAAGCTCATCCCCACAGGTCGTGAGCTTGTTCAGGAATGTAGAGATCGTGTCACGCTTTTCACACTTGATTTTCTCAAGCTTGTCTTTTAGCACCAACTTCCTCTGATTAATGTTGTTCTGATATAGATCTTTCAATGTTTCCCACATCGAAAATGTTGTCTCCTTCCCATGGAGACTTGAGATTATGTGGTCTCGAACTCCCTCCAAAAGGATTCTCCTTGCTCTAGCCACACATTTCTTCCATTCCGCCAATTTTGTAGCATTAGACGTTGCAGGCTTGGGGACTTTTGATCAATGAAGTCCTTTAGTCCATTATCCTCTAATACTGATTCCATGCAATCCTTACATGCTATATAATTCGAGCTACCATCAAGGGCATACTCGAGTCTTAAACCGTTGAACGCAATTGGTGAAATTGAGATGTGATAAGAACTCGATTTCTATATTCAGGAACCTCAAACTTCAAACTTCTCCCTTCTTGTATATAGTTCTCTCCTTTGATCACATTTTCTTTGATACCATGTATAATTCACCTGTAGATCAACTGATAATTCAATGCACTAAAGCAATATAATAGATCTACTTCTACAACAAACTTTGCAAAAGCTTAATTGAATATGAGCAATACCAAACGGAACACATATAACAGATGAAGAGAAAGCATACACATGAAACATAGAACAATAATCCTAGGGAAAGCCTCAACCTAAAACCCCAATCTCTATAATATCATAAAGTGGAAAATAGTCTAGATTGCACAAAGCATTAGCTCACAAGCTATCGTGCTTTCAATACAATCCCTCTGTTGCTCATAGACAGTCAAAGGCTTCTCAAAAACCTTCTCCTCTACGTTCCGAGCCTCTTATTTCCTTGCACAATTTTTCATGGGGTCTAGTGTGTTGGGTGTGGAGCCTGATTATCTTTTGTATTCAAAGGTATTGCCACATTGGACTGTCATGCGGAAAGAGTCGATAATGCGGACAAAACCAACCTCCCTAGAAGCAAAGGCTTTCTAGTGACAAACAAGACAAATAAACACTACCTTTCTCTAAACGTGCATTTAGAATACAAGTAATCAGGTGATTTTAACATACCTTTAGTCCAATGCTTTGTAGTAGTCCAGCCTCGCCGATCCGGATGAGCTCCTCCTTCTCTTTGAAACCTGCATTCACTAACAAGCCAAAAGATTAAATAGCACCTGATAAACTTACAAAATAACACATATCCATCATACAGACCAAGGAGTATATGAAAAAAATCATGAATAACAATATGTTGAGAAAAATGAGTTCATTTGCATTAAGTGGAAACAAAAGAAACCATTACAACCTGAACCTGAGTTTTCCTTTACTTTGATCAACTCACCCACTTCCAAATAAGGCTAGGAAAGGATGGGAATCTCTCCTCTCAAGCTTTACAAGGGAGTCCTAATTCCAGCAGCATCTACCCTTAGGAATGTTCAACTTTCAACCTCCTTTCCCTCTGGCCCAATGCCTGTATTTATAGTGCTGTAGAGGAAGTTATTCAAGTCCACCATCAATGGGATAAGCCCCTCTTTGGATGGGATAGCTCCCCTCTTGATGCGATAAGTTCCTCTTTCATAGGGATACATGAACCATCTGGAGGTGCTCCATACACATCAAACAAGCTTATAGAATGCTCTAGAAATGACTACAAGTAACTTTTTTAGAGTGAAACTTGCGCCTTTTGACCTTTACAGGAGTACGCACCCTCTCCTTTACAGACAGAGCGTACAAGTATGCAGGTATTGTGAAATTGGGGTGCGTACACGCAGGTAAGGCTAAGAGAAACTGCGTACCCAGAGATATATAGATTTTTAAAAACTTTCTCTCTTTCTTGGAGTTTGACATGGAGAGCAGAGGTATGAGACTTGCCAAGGAGGATAGTATGACAGTTGATGGAGCCATACTAACTGCAAATAGTCATGGTGACAAATTTTAGTGTAACAGATTGCCCCCTAAAGTACGAAGCCTGTAGTAGATAAGGGTTTCATATCATCTAGGAAGGGTGAAGTACTTTATCATTTCAAGGATTATCTTGAGGAGAACCCAGTCGCAACCTGCAAGTATTCAACACAAAATACATATATAAGATCATATCATCGCTGAGGTAGGCATTCCCATACTCAGATTGAAAACTTTAACTAACAAACTATCTACTGCTCTGATACAGGAATGATTTCGCAGTACATTATAATCATAGAATTTTGTAGACACGGTATGGGCGCAGCCATCTGTTTATGATTGGTCTACTGTATAATGAATGAAAAACTCCTCGCAACCTGGATGGTAGAAACTATATCCAGGGTCTTCATTTCTACTTCACGAAAAGGTACGATTCTATCCATGTGAATAAATGAGTTGATGTCGAACATGGTAGAAACCACTTGATTACCAGTCAATGATGTAAACTGTTAACAAGTGTGAGAGAGACCACCAGTGATGTCAATGGTTCTCAAAGTACCCAGTACAATCCATGAGATGTGAATGAATGAGTTGATGTCGAACATTTCATGGAATCCTTCGATCGAAAGTCAATGATGTAAACCGTCGTCAAAGGCGAGAAACCTGCCATTGATGCATGCAGACTTCAAGGTACTGACGATTTCTAGGTAATCTTTCTAGATAATGTGCTGATGTCGATAGAAAGCGACCCGTTGCAGGCAAGCCCACAACACGAAATCATAGATCAAGTTGAAGAAATGTAGCTGTAAGGACTGACTCAGGGATGGTCAAGATGGATGATGATTATTTTACAGATAAATGGTTTATTTGCAGAGACCTCT
The DNA here is from genome assembly GCA_031772625.1 of Pinus tabuliformis. Lineage (NCBI taxonomy): Eukaryota > Viridiplantae > Streptophyta > Pinopsida > Pinales > Pinaceae > Pinus > Pinus tabuliformis. The sequence continues at coordinate 226,887,368 of CM062813.1, forward strand.
TGAACACATAACGACACAACAGATGGCTTGGTGACATTTGACCCAAAGTTAATACCCGGCTGAAGACTTTCAATGTGGTTTGATCAACTATGAGGCAAAGGATTTCCCAACCTAGGTGAATGCAAAGTTTCGTGTTCAAGAGTGGTGATAAGGCTTCTTCTGAGACAAAGGATAACAAATAGGCTCATTTTTCTCTCTTTTCCCCCACCATTTCTGGTAAGTACCTCTTTATTTTTTACAAGCTTGAGGAGGATAACATATGCTTGATTATAAGCTCATCCTTCGGATGAGTCCAACTTAGTTTTGATTTGAACCCTAAGAAGGAGTGGTCCGTTCCTGTTTGTAATCAAACAGGTCCTTTACTGTGAAATTTTAACGAGTCTAGTATAGGAGAAAATCGGCGTTTTTCAATTTTAGAGAGTCTGAAAAACTTAAGAAGACTCCAGGTTGAACTTTTTCGTAAAGTTGTGTCTCCCAAACCCGAAAAAGTATAAAATAATACTTGAGAGAACTGCTTGATCTTACGACCAAGGAGTACTTTCATGATTAGTGTCTTTGATCTGAAAAGTAAAAAGCGATCAAGGTCCAAGGACACGTTGTTTTATTTCCAGTATCGAATTTGAAACGACAAAATTCTGGCAATCTTTTCCTGTTTTTACGGTCAGAAAAGGGCTATAAGGGGACCGTCTTTTAATTCCGTTTTAACGAGTGTAAAAGAAATGCTCAGCAATCTTTTCATATTTTAGGAGTCAGAAAAGGGCTTAAAAGATGACTCTAATATTTTTGTTTGTGAAAAATGATTTTTCCCTGAAAATCCTTTTATCCTGCGCAAAAACCAACACATTACTCATACCTATTTAAAGATAGATAAAAATACTTGAAAAGTACCTTTTCATGGTGGAAAATAAACAAATTTGACATTTATTTATTCAAAAAACCTATAAAAAGGGCTTTTACCATTTCATTTTTACCATTTTACTGTTGAGGAGAGAAAAAGGGCTTTTGGCAAGAAACTTCCCGTGGAGATTGCGGAGAATCCGACCGTCGAAATCGAACGCCGTCTCATCAGGTATTCTACAACATCCTCCCTTGCATTTCCATCTGTTTAGAATTTGTTTTTAGGTTTTAGATTTATTTTTTGGAGGCCTTGGGTGTTTCAAGGTCCACTTTTCGGGGTACGCAGGTGCCCCATGGGCGACTTGCGTACCCCGACATTTTCTCAGTTGGGAAAATGCCGGGCGTACGCAGCTTGCCTAAAGAGACCCTGCGTACAAATGCCCTGTCTCTAAAGGGCTGGCTGCGTACACCGCGGAGTGGATTTTTAAACTCCAATTTCTCCAAAATGAACCAAAAACTTTCAAATTTATGGACTCTAACAGATGTTTTATGGTGTGTAGATTGCCCACCATGCTTGATTGGCGCGAGAGGGAGCACGAAGATGTTGATTTGGCCGCGATTAATCACCAACCTTCCATTGATGCTTTGAAGGCATGCAGTCTTTACAAATACTGGGCCATACCTGGCATGAGGGCCCAGGTGCGCTTTCTAGAGTGGTTGGTCGAAAGGTGGAACATTCAGGATCAGTGTTTCTACATTGGAGGGCACCAGCTTGAGATAGAGCCCTCTGATATTTACTTTCTCACTGGTTTGACCAAGAGGGGCGAACAATTGACTCTGTCCGGGACTAGGCCGGGTGGCCAGTCCATTGCTAGCCTCCGGATAGAGTGGTGTAATAACCAGAACCAGGATAAGGGAATAGAAATCAAAAAGATATCCCGACCTGAACTTATGGTAATTGCCTTTACAGTTACCAGACTTTACGGGGCTGCCGCTTTACACAATGCTACTGGATCCCAGATGCGGATGGTGATTGATTGCTATCAGGGCACCCTTTTCAACTGGTGCGATGCTGTGTTGGCCAACTTAAAGGGCCAACTGACTAGGACCAAAAACGGACAACTGAAGACTTTTGGTTATGGGCCCTTAGTTGTGAGTTTTTCGCTAGAGAGGGTTCCGATGCTGATCCCACAGTAGCTTACTGTTGAGGTTAGGCCTCCCCGAGAGCCTAAGTTGATGGGATGGGTTGCGGTGATGGTCCGTCATCCTGACGAGGGCACGGAGGTTGTCCGATTTAGACCGGAGTATTTTCACTGGTTAGAGAACCAGGTCTTCTCGATTCAGGATTTTCCGTATGTCGGAGTTGATTTTCGCGGAGATCCAGACATGATTCTTCCACCGGGAGAACAGTGGGACGACACAGGTACTTCATTTTCCACAAGTTTTTAAATTATTTACTTTTTTTTTGTTTTTATATCGTCTCAAAACTAACAGTGACAATTTTCAAAATGCAGATGTAGGTCCACAGCGTCCGGCCAATCTCCGGCCTTTCGAGAGGAGAGTACCAGTTGCACCAGCACCGGCCCCACAGGATGCGGCCACAGAGACCTTAGCCGAGTTGGAATAGGACCTAGAGCATCTTACGGCAGACATACCCGAGACGACTATAGATGATATCCCTATCAGACTTCAGCGCTACGTGGTCGCAGTCCCAAGACCTTTTAGGAGGTTCTTGTGTAGGGTAGCACGTGCAGTGGTGTCGTATAGAGAGCACCACCAGTGACTGGCTGGTCACTTTTGTAGACACATGTGACATTTTGGTTTTTGTACTTATCATTTTTGCCGATCATAAGGTGTTTTTCCACCTATGATCGAAGATGATGTATTTTTTGACACACTCCTATCTATATATATCATTATTACCGGCTTATCTTGCTAAACATGTGTGATGAAATGTTTTTTAAATTTACATGTATGATTATCGCAAATGTCTGTCTAACATTCGAGAAGCAATTGCATCTGCTAATGTATTTAATGACCTTGGAATATGCTGATATTCAATGTAATCAAATTCACGTTCGAAGAGGCGCACTCTCAAAAATAACCTTAATAACACTGGATTTCTAATGGCATATACTCTATTAAGCTGTAATACAACGAGTTCAGAATCTAACCTCACTATCAAACTCTGAATCCCAAACGAAATAGATTCAGACAATAATTCAATCACTGCACTGTATTGTGCAATGTTGTTTGTTGTTTGACCGAGGCTCACCCCATGCATAGAAACTAACTCGTCAGAGGGCGAATAGATAACCCAAGTTGCGGAAGAGATATTCCGTGTACTACGACAAGCACCATCAGCGAATCCAATGTACGTTTGGAGAGGCGTCGACATCTGCAATATCAAGAGTAAAACCAAGATAAGCCAGAATAACGACGAAAAACACACTCTCTAAGCTAAGCACACCGTCTATACTAACAAACACACCAGCTAGAAAGAAAAAACTAATCTAACTAAATCTCCATACCCATCATTTAAGCATAATACCTCTTTAGGTAAAGTCCATTTCTGGGCTTACCCAAAGAGTCCCCATCAAAATCTACCAGCACATAGGCCCCTTTTGCTAGCTTTCACTTGACAATGTAGGGCCCATGCCACATAGGAACGAATTTTCCAGCACCTAATTTATCGTTAGCTTGATCATATAATAGCACTAGGTCTCCTTCCGAAAAATTTCGAGGGGTCACGTTGCGATCATACTGAGCTTTCATCTGTTTTGCGTGAGTCTCGATTGCCAATGCAGCGTCACGTCGAGTCTCATCTAATTGAGCTAAGTATAATAGACGTTTCTCCTCTTTGGAAGTAGCTGGAAGTAATTCGACAGCCATTTGAAGTGACGGGATTTCGCATTCAATGCGTAACACTGCTTCCAAACCATAAACTAGTTGGAAAGGAGTGAACCCTGTTGATGTTTTCACCGAGGTTCGGTAGGCCCAAAGCACGGAAAATAACATGTTGTGCCAATTCGACCGATGAATACCAATGATTCATCGAATCATGATAACTAAAACTTTGTTGATATACTCAACCAGGCCATTGGCTTGTGGATAATAAGGAGTTGAGCTATCGTGACGCAAACCAAGCTGGCCTGTAAGTTCTGTCATCATAACATTTCGAAAATGGCACCCATGGTCAGTGATTATCGCTTGTGGGACACCAAACCTAGCAATAATGTGATTGAATATGAAAATTGCAGCTGTCTTGCCGTTTGCCTCGAATGTAGGCATCGCCTCGGCCCACTTAGTAAAATAATCAACCGCAAGGATGATATACGCATGCCCCCCGGCCGAGTGAGGGTTACATGTAATAAAATCGATACCCCATTTAGCAAAAGGACCAACGGAAATTATAGGGTGGAGAGGAGCAGGTGGTGCGCGCATCTTGCGATCAAACACTTGACAGTTGTGGCATTTCCGGACCGCAATAATACAGTCTTTAAACAAAGACGGCCAGAAGTAGCCAGTGCACAATATCTTTTGGGCTGTGGCATACCCAGAAATATGACCGCCACACGCTCCAGAGTGACAGTCATTCAAAACCCTTTGAGCTTCCTCATGAGTTAAGCAACGACAAAAAACCAAGTCCGCCCCATGGCGATAAAGAGTATCTCCAATAATTTTGTACTGTTGGGACTGGAATCGAATTTTCCGACGTTCTGACTTTGAAACTTCGGGCCGAAAGGATTGGGTTTGGAGATTGGCAATTATATCCCCATACCATGGATCTAAAGTGCTGATGAGAAACAGAGATTCGTCCGCAATGGGTTCCTCTGCCACAGTTTCTGTGTCAGCACGCGGGAAATCACACATCAACTCTGCAAAAACTAAAGATTTCTTAGACTTAGACTTTTCAAATTCTAAGTCGAACTCCTGCAGGATAACGATCCATTTAGAGTACTTGCCCCCTAGCAATTGTTTAGTCAAAATGTATATCATAGGGTTGCAATCCGAAATGACTGTAGTTTTACGGAGAAGAATGTAGTGACGAAAATGTTGGACAGCTTGAACAGCTGCCAAGGCCAATTTCTCCACATGTGAGTATTTGAGCTCAGTGGGATTTAACGTCCGACTAAGGTAATAGATCACATGTTCCGTTCCGAATTCATCTTCCTGTACTAAGACCATTCCAATGGTGGAATGAGCGGCGGCGAGGTACAAAAATTAATCCCGATTGTAGTTGGGAGGATGCAGCGACGGTGCATGGGTCAACACGTGCTTAAGCGCATCAAAAGATTTCTGTGCTATCTCATCCCAAGAAAATTGAGCATTTTGTTTCAACAACAGGGTAAAACCCTTGGTAATTTCGGCGTAGTTAGGAATGAATCGACGTAAAAATTTTGCTTCCCCAGTGGAGTTGCCATTTTGTCATGCGGAAAGAGTCGATAATGCGAACAAAACCGACCTCCCTAGAAGAAAAGCCTTTCTAGTGACAAACAAGACAAATAAACACTACCTTTCTCTAAACATGCATTTAGAATACAAGTAATCAGGTGATTTTAACATACCTTTAGTCCAACGCTTTGTAGTAGTCCAGCCTCGCCGATCTGGATGAGCTCCTCCTTCTCTTCGAAACCTGCATTCACTAACAAACCAAAAGATTAAATAGCACCTGATAAACTTATAAAATAACACATATCCATCATACAGACCAAGGAGTATATGAAACAAATCATGAATAACAATCTGCTGAGAAAAATGAGTTCATTTGTATTAAGTGGAAACAAAAGAAACCATTACAACCTGAGCCTTGGTGTTGTGCAGGTCCCTCCTAGGGTCCAGGAAGAGTTTTCCTTTACTTTGATCAGCTCACCCACTTCCAAATAAGGCTAGGAAAGGATGGGAATCTCTCCTCTCAAGCTTTACAAGGGAGTCATAATTCCAGCAGCATCTACACTTAGGAATGTTCAGCTTTCAACCTCCCCTCCCTCTGGCCCAATGCCTGTATTTATAGTGCTCTAGAGGAAGTTATTCAGGTCCACCATCAATGGGATAAGCCCCTCTTTGGATGGGATAACTCCCCTCTTGATGGGATAAGTTCCTCTTTCATAGGGATACATGAACCATCTGGAGGCGCTCCATACACGTCAAACAAGCTTCTAGAATGCTCTATAAATGACTACAAGTAACTTTTTTAGAGTGAAACTTGCGCCTTTTGACCTTTACAGGAGTACGCACCCTCCCCTTTACAGACAGAGCGTACAAGTACGCAGGTATTGTAAACTTGGGGTGCGTACACGCAGGTAAGGCTAAGAGAAACTGCGTACCCAGAGATATATAGATTTTTGAAGACTTTCTCTCTTTCTTGGAGTTTGACATGGAGAGCAGAGGTATGAGACTTGCCAAGGAGGATAGTATGACAGTTGATGGAGCCATACTAACTGCAAATAGTCATGGTGAAAATTTTTAGTGTAACAGATTGCCCCCTAAAGTGCGAAGCTTGTAGTAGATAAGGGTTTCATATCATCTAGGAAGGGTGAAGTACTTTATCATTTCAAGCATTATCTTGTGGAGAGCCCAGTCGGAACCTGCAAGTATTCAACGCAAAATACATATATAAGATCATATCATCGCTGAGGTAGGCATTCCCATACTCAGATTGAAATCTTTAACTAGCAAACTATCTACTGCTCTGATACAGGAATGATTTCGCAGTACATCATAATCATAGACTTTTGTAGACATAGTATGGGCGCAGCCATCGGTTTATGATTGGTCTACTGTATAATGAATAAAAAACTCCTTGCAGCCTGGATGGTAGAAACTAGATCCAGGGTCTTCATTTCTACTTCCCAAAAAGGTACGATTCTATCCATGTGAATAAATGAGTTGATGTCGAACATGGTAGAAACCACTTGATTACCAGTCAATGATGTAAACTGTTAACAAGTGTGAGAGAGACCACCAGTGATGTCAATGGTTCTCAAAGTACCGAGTACAATCCATGAGATGTGAACGAATGAGTTGATGTCGAACATTTCACGGAATCCTTCGATCGAAAGTCAATGATGTAAACCGTCGTCAAAGGCGAGAAACCTGCCATTGATGCATGCAGACTTCAAGGTACTGACGATTTCTAGGTCATCTTTCTAGATAATGTGCTGATGTCGATAGAAAGAGACCCGTTGCAGGCAAGCCCACAACACGAAATCATAGATCAAGTTGAAGAAATGTAGCTGTAAGGACTGACTCAGGGATGGTCGAGATGGATGACGGGTATTTTGCAGATGAATGGTTTATTTGCAAAGACCTCTTGAACACATAACAACACAAAAGATGGCTTGGTGACATTTGACCCAAAGTTAATACCCGGCTGAAGACTTTCAATGTGGTTTGATCAACTGTGAGGCAAAGGATTTCCCAACCCAGGTGAATGCAAAGTGTCGTGTTCAAGAGTGGTGATAAGGCTTCTTCTGAGACAAAGGATAACAAATAGGCTCATTTTTCTCTCTTTTCTCCCACCATTTCTAGTAAGTACCTCTTTATTTTTTACAAGCTTGAGGAGGATAACATATGCTTGATTATAAGCTCATCCTTCGGATGAGTCCAACTTAGTTTTGATTCGAACCCTAAGAAGGAGTGGTCCGTTCCTGTTTGTAATCGAACAGGTCCTTTACTGTGAAATTTTAACGAGTCCAGTATAGGAGAAGCTCGGCGTTTTTCAATTTTAGAGAGTTCGAAAAAACTTAAGAAGACTCCAGGTTGAACTTTTTCGTAAAGTTATGTCTCCCAAGCCCGAAAAAGTATAAAATTATACTTGAGAGAACCGCTTGATCTTACGACCAAGGAGTACTTTCATGATTAGTGTCTTTGATCTGAAAAGTAAAAAGCGATCAAGGACACGTTGTTTTATTTCCAGTATCGAATTTGAAACGACAAAAATCCGACAATCTTTTCCCGTTTTTACTGTCAGAAAAGGGCTATAAGGGAACTGTCTTTTAATTCCGTTTTAACGAGTGTAAAAGAAACGGTTGGAAATCTTTTCATATTTTAGGAGTCAGAAAAGGGCTTAAAAGATGACTCTGATATTTTTGTTTGTGAAAAATGATTTTTCCCTGAAAATCCTTTTATTCTACGCAAAAACCAACACATTACTCATACCTGTTTAAAGATAGTTAAAAATACTTGAAAAATACCTTTTCATGGTGGAAAATAAACAAATTTGACATTTATTTACTCAAAAAACCTATAAAAAGGGCTTTTACCATTTCATTTTTACCATTTTACTGTTGAGGAGAGAAAAAGGGCTTTTGGCAAGAAACTTCCCGTGGAGATTGCGGAGAATCCGACCGTCGAAATCGAACGCCATCTCATCAGGTATTCTACAACATCCTCCCTTGCATTTCCATCCGTTTAGAATTTGTTTTTAGGTTTTAGATTTATTTTTTGGAGGCCTTGGGGGTTTCAAGGTCCGCTTTTCGGGATACGCAGGTGCCCCATGGGTGACCTGCGTACGCCAACATCCTTATAAGGGATAGTAATTTTACCGACATGCTGGATACTCTCTGAAGAGGCTGGGTCGGATGAAAAATAGGCCAGCTGGTCTATGGTTACGATCTTGCCATTGTGTGGAAACTTTATTACTCTGAAGACCGATGAGACGACCGCTGTCATTGCGTAAGACCAACTTCGACCCAAAAGAAGGTTGTAGTCTAGAGGGGCATCAACCACCTCCACATCTAGACTAACGGTTTTTCCTTCAACCCCTATAGGCAAATCATGTAGAATGCCAAACGGATGGAACCCATGGCCATCAAAGGCCTTAAGAATTGTCGGGGATTGATTTAGTGAAGGAGAACCAAGCGATCTCCAACACTGTATCGACATAATACACGTGGAAGCTCCCTCATCAATTACAGTCCGATGAATAGGCTTGTTTTTTACTATCACTGGGATCTGGAAAGCCATCTGATGAGGCAAACGCGGTGTACTATTTTCTAGATCAAAGATTATGAGGTTCGGGTCCTCAACATCAACAGCTCCTATAGCCGACAAAAGTAATTTTCGCTGTGCTAGGCATGATTGCAGCACTTCTAAAGCCGACATTGCTGAGGGTGAAATAGCTAAATCCTCAACAATGTTGTAATTCTGGGCCGCTCTCGCATGTGGATTGAAAGCAGACCTTCGAAGTACACCCTTGGCGGGCGGTTTTATTACTAAGTCAGGGTTAGGTTTCTCAATCTGTAGTGGATCGGAACCGAGAGCTGAGGTTGATGGATTTGAATGAGAATATTCTACTTCTTTCGATCCATCAACAGGACTTTTACTACCATAATCTTGCGATCGAGTCGCAATCCTTACATGAGACATCATCAATATGGGTTCTTCAGTGGAAACCGAGGAAGAACCTATCATCTTACTTTCCTGCTTTGGAAATGGATCTTTCAAAACAGCAGGAGTTGGGGAACCTTTGACGATTTTCACAACCTCGGCCCGATGAGGGCAATCTCTTGTAAAATGATCCTCTTCACAAATAAGACAAGGATATCGAGGTTTTCGCTTTTCGTCATTGGTTTCCGACTTTTCTGATTTCTCCTTTGGAGTCTTGTCTGCTTTACTCTTCTTCTTACCTTTCTTCTTCCCAGCGTTTTTTGATTTAGCCGTAGATGACTCTACAGCGTGAATATCAGCAGAAATTTCAGGAGAAGATTCTCCTGTCAGGGAATCTGGTAAGGTTATAATGGGAGAAGAATTCTTTGAAGACTTCTTCTTGCTTTTAGTATTTACCGTACCAATCATGCCATCAGCAACATGAGATCCCGAAGGAGCAGCAGCGATTTGATTTGACTTTGGAAGATCTGGGATCTTTTCGTGTAACGTACCTGACTAAGTGTAAACTAAGTAAAGGTACTGCGCTTGAGCAATCACTTGCTCCTCAGTAACTACTCCGGCCTTAGCTACATCTTCAGTAATCTTCAGTAATAATGATTTAACAAACCATTCAGCTAAGATTTGGTTCGGGATAAAAACTTTCACTAATCGCCTCCGACGTCTCCATTCATGTATATGATCGGAAATATAAGTGGACGTCGACTGTTTTAGTGAAGTTAGTAGCTCCGTGCCATTATCATATCTGACCGGCAACTGAAAATGAGTTAGGAACGAGGTAGCTAACTGACTAAAATTGTAAAAAGAGGCCCGTGGTAACTCAATGTACCACTTGGCCGCGAGACCAATGAGCGTACGCTAGAAAAGACGTAAGCAGATCGAATCATCCGAGATGGAATTTGAAGCACACCAGAGGTGGTAAGTCATCACATGATTCGACGGATCCTCTCCAGACTTACCTTCGAACTTGGGTATATCACTGGGCAACTTATTTGGCATTGGCGGCCAGAACGGAAGATAATTTATTGGATCGTTCGTTAGGCGCGACAAGTCTGGTAAATCCAAAGTTGCGATAAACGGTAATTGCCGAATAGGATCCCTAAAACTCTAGGTCACAAGACCAGTCCCAGGAGGAGGATATCCAGGATAACTTGGAATAGGAATCGCATTCGGGATATTATATCCTCCTGGAAAACCAGGATTAACCGGACCGTACTGGGGTTGCTGAGGTTGTTGATAAGTGTACCCAGGATACGGTTGATACTGGTAAACTGGCTGTTGGATAGCAGGCCCGTATTGGTACTGACCCTGGTACAGTTGATAAGCGAATTGTGGTTGACTAGTGACAACCGTACTTAAACCAGGTTGTCCTACAAGCATCTGAACAGTAGTTTGAATTGTAGATCCAGACAATGGTAAAGATGTCTGAGGAGTTGTTGTAGAGACAGTAGAAACCGGAGCTGTCGATACTCCAGAAGTAAGTATGGTGGAAGGAACAGATGTTGCCGTAGTTGTGGCAGTCGTTTGAGATGGAGTACTAGGTGCAATTGGCGACTGAGTAACTACCGAAGGTACAGAAGTTTGAACATTAGACTGGACTGGTTGGTGGGGTGAACCAGCAACTAAGGGTTGTCCAGCTTGAGATGACAACTGTATGCTTGGCTGCAATACCTGTTGAACTTGCGATGGATCCCACACTATGTTCATTTCGGGGTATTGACCCATGACAGGTTGAGGATATTGAGATCCATAACTGGATTGAGGGTAGGATTGATAATTGAAAGGTACATTTCCCGTACCTTGAACATAAGATTGACCTTGGGGTGGTTGATAACCTTGACTCGAGTACTGACCTTGAGGTAGATACCCTTGAGGTAAGTACTGATACTGGGGTTGACCTTCAGCTATGAATTGATACTGAGGTTGACCTTGGGGTACATATTGAGGCTGGGGTTGACCTTGAGGAATGTATTGTACTATGGGTACATACTGTCCTTGAGGTTGCCCCCCAGATGCAATTTGTGTACCTTGAGGTTGCCCCCCAGGCGTTAATTGAGGCTGCCCCCCAGGCGGTAATTGGCCACCTTGAGGTTGAGAACCGGGAACTGAACCTGACATCATGTAAATGTCTCCTACACCCAACGGTTTATTACCATTGTTTCCAGCTAATAACCCATGTCCAATGGGTTGAGGAGATGCTCCCGCAAAAGTACCAGAAAGTGACTGATACCCAGAGGGAACAGAAGGACCTCTATACAAGAAAGATTCAGGAGATTGACTGAACACATACGACTAACCAGACATATTTACAGGAGTATAAATACCTCTAGGTGGAAAAGGAGTACGAGGTGGAGAAAAACTTGACCCTGAGTTGTCTAAATAATTGGTTAACAAAAGGTACCAAGTAGTACTTCTAGGAGGACTGTAAAAGATGGATTCACGCTCCCTCAGATCAATAGTAGGTTGATCTTCAAGGATAGAAACGCCAAATTCTTCCTCTGGAGCAAGTTCTTCAATAGCTATCAAACCAGCAGGAAGATTTTCAGTGATAACTCTTTCTACCCTAGGTGAATCAGGAGCACTAGAAGTTGGAGTAACAGGTTCAGATATTTCAGGTTCTTTGCCTATATCACTAGTAGATGAAAAACTACCAGCAAGCTCGGAAACTGCAACAGCTTCGGGATTATAACCTGTTTCTAGACCTTGGTAATCTGGATGGACTACCAATGACGACTCTCCTTCTTCAGGTGAACCTACTTTACTGCCACTAGGAGTTACAAGGACTTTCAAACCTTCGTAATGACCCGGGACCTCTTCAGGAGGTTCGCCCCGAAGTCTCCGAGACTTCCTCAACAAATCGGCCACGGTAACAATCTCAGGAGACTTGCCCCGAAGTCTACGGGACTGTCTCGGTAATTCAGCCACAGTTAAAAACTTTTAACTACTGCACACGCAAACAAAGAAAAATCTCAAAGCAAACCACCTAAAGTCTGTAAAGAACCAAACAAATTCGAATCACACGCCTAAAGAATCTAGGGTGTCAAACCATACACAAACAGTAGCCTTCCAGACCGAAAACACTAGTTGGAGATGAAACCCAACATCGCCGAATTCAGTACAGAAGTGGTGGGTGGAACAGTTACCCCGACAACCTTCTTAATGAATAGACCGGCACAAGTTCCTCCACTTTAACCGTCTCGAGTGAAGTGAACCCCCCGGAAAATCCAAGTGAGTCTAGCCAACGTCTGCTCCAGGTACAGTGGGATCTACCCTCCACCGTCACCTCGGTAGAATCCTAAAGATAATGGTCACTAAGGTTACCAACAGCAACAAATATACCTGGGGGAACATTCTACGACCCGATAGCATGCAAGGGTAGAGTAACAAGCTCAATCCCCTTGCCGGCTCCTTGACAATAATCCAAGGTTTACCGACAAGTGACCCCAGGCTCCTCGACAATAATCTGAGGTTTACCGTTTGTAGTACGTGTGTATCTAGCGTCTTTCCCAGGGAAAATTTTAAGAACCCCCCTAAATTTATAAATATAATAAATGGGCGAATCTCCATGGTATATAGGAAAAATGGAAGGCGATTTTATCAATAATATAATATGCATATATAATTTTTTGGCGAATCTCTCACCAGGCATGGCGAATATTTTACTCAATTATAAAATATTGTAAGATCTTGGCGAGTCTTTCACTAAATAATAAAACTTTGTAAATTCCTAGTGAATCTTAGCATAGGCTACATGCTGGTTTAATTCCCCCATTTAAATAGGCTACATTCCAGGTGAATACCATGGGTCAATACCATGTGCCATTTTGGTGAATACCGTGGGTCAATACCATGTGCCATTTTTGTTTTTATTAATTCTAATATTAGGGTTAATAATGGTTTTTTGCATGGTGTTAATAACAATCTAGTCCATGGTATTTGTCCCATAGTATTTTGGCCATAGGTTTCACCTAAATATAACCCATTTTTTGAGTGTTCGTAAATATAAGGTGACTTATGGAGTAAATATAAAAAAATGTTTTATTTGTTTACCATACCTCTCGTTTATTTATATTTTTATTAATTTACCATACCTTTTTTACAAATATGGTATTTGGCCCATAGGATTCACTTAAATAAAATCTCTTTCTTGAGCCTTCATAAATAGAACGAGGGTTATGGACTAAATATAAAAAGAGGTTTTATTTATTTACGATACGTCTAGTTTATTTATATTTTTATTTATTTACCATACCTTTTGAGTAAGTATAAAAAGATGTTTTATTTATTTACCATACCTCCACTTATATTTTTATTTGTTTACACCCTTACATGTATATAAGGTGACTTATGGAGTAAATATAAAAAACGTTTTATTTATTTACCATACATCTACTTTACTTATATTTTTATTTGTTTACACCCTTACATGTATATAAGGTGACTTATGGAGTAAATATAAAAAATGTTTTATTTATTTACCATACCTCTCATTTATTTATATTTTTATTAATTTACCATACCTCTTTTATAAATATGGTATTTGGCCCATAGGATTCACTTAAATAAAACCTATTCTTGAAAATGGGCGAATGGAAGGTTGTAAGTCCTAATTTCAAGGGATAAATTTACCTTTCTTACCCTCTCCCTTAAAATAAGGTGGGCTATTTGAGGTGATTTGTAAAAATGTACTATGATACAAAATATTCGCCCACTAAAAATTTAAAACCCCTTAATTTCGCCAAAGGGCGAACATTCGCCCCTAAAATTATCCTTGGTCTTTCCCAATGAAGGAGGATTGATCCCCTCACTGGTTCGGACATGGTCTCATGCTTCTCCTTTAAGAGGAGCTTTCCCAGAGTACAAATGAAACAGTTGGATTTATCCTACCACAAGATGAGCTACATGTTTGGTTTTACTGTCTTGGAGAGTTAATTGCTCTCCTACTCAAAGACACTAGCCTGATCTATATTGGTGTTTCAGAGCCCTAGTAAATAAAAAGTTACTAAGTTGATTTTACTTTAAGCGTTAATTTTATGGCTTTTCTTTAAGACAAAAGGTAGTGGAGATGAAACTGATGATGTGTAGACTCGACTCAAATCCACTAAAAAGATGCACTTAGGATGATGTATACTAATTTTCTTTTTCAATGAATTTCGTAGCTAAGAGAGTTGGAGAATGTAAAATTGATATAAAGACAACTTTCTTGGCAATGAAAATCAAAGAAACAAACTCTTTATCTTTTCAAAACATACAACACATGACCACTAATTACTTCATGAAAATTCCTTTTCCTTTCAAAGACTCAAATGCTACCAAAGCAAACTTTCCTTCAAAAGATATTTTTTTGTATTTTTTCCCTAATTAACAAAGCATGTAAAACTTACTTTAACAGAAATCAAAGTTAAAAAATCTATGGCAATCAAATCAACTCAATTTCACTCAAAAGCAAATCTAAGAGAAATGCACGTAAAAGTAAATCTAACGAGGCAAAAGCCTACGAAGTATGATTCCAGGATGTTTTGCTCAGTCAAAATTTAACTAAGGACCAGTTAATGCAGAACCAAAAACCAGTCAAAAACAAAAATCAAAATCTTTTGTTCTTTTTCTCAAGAATAAAATTCAAACTTCAATCAACAAACTTTTTCGAGATTTGGCAAAGAGAGAACACAAAGGTAGGTTTCTCACAAGGGTGGATTCTATGACAGGCTCGACTCCTAAGAAGACTGAACAAAACTAGGGAGATCCAAGGTTTGACAACTTCTAAAGTCAAAGTCACTACAGGACCAGTGCAAAAATCAAACCCTAAGGCAAAATCTCTATGAATTTCACTAAAACTCTTGACACTGACGAAACAAGCTTAGGTGAAGATTTATGGCAGAAAACCAGTGGATCTGGGCAGAAAAAACAAATTAAAAACAAAATCTAAAAGGCAAAAAAGGAGAAAATTGAAATTTTCTCAATTTTGACAGGGTACGCAGGCGACCTGTTTGCACAGGTGCATGTACGCTCTGTGCACAAAGCTGCAGTGCGTACAGGTACGCACTGTGCTCAATGCAGAGGCTGCGTACTTCTAGCAAAAGTAAGAAAAACTAAAATCTAATTTAATCCTAAGCTAGCCCACCCAAATACACAGTCAGACAGCCAAAAACCAGAAAACAAACGACTTTTCTCAGACCAAAGTTTCATACAAAGGAAAAATCATTCACATCAATGGATTCCCCAGTATGGTCGCCATTTTGTCATGCGGAAAGAGTCGATAATACGGACAAAACCGACCTCCCTAGAAGCAAAGGCTTTCTAGTGACAAACAAGACAAATAAACACTACCTTTCTCTAAACATGCATTTAGAATACAAGTAATCAGGTGATTTTAACATACCTTTAGTCCAACGCTTTGTAGTAGTCCAGCCTCGCCGATCCGGATGAGATCCTCCTTCTCTTCGAAACCTGCATTCACTAACAAGCCAAAAGATTAAATAGCACCTGATAAAATTATAAAATAACACATATCCATTATACAGACCAAGGAGTATAGGAAACAAATCATGAATAACAATCTGTTGAGAAAAATGAGTTCATTTGCATTAAGTGGAAACAAAAGAAACCATTACAACCTGAGCCTTGGTGTTGTGCAGGTCCCTCCTAGGGTCCAGCAAGAGTTTTCCTTTACTTTGATCAGCTCACCCACTTCCAAATAAGGCTAGGAAAGGATGGGAATCTCTCCTCTCAAGCTTTACAAGGGAGTCCTAATTCCAGCAGCATCTACCCTTAGGAATGTTCAGCTTTCAACCTCCTTTCCCTCTGGCCCAATGCCTGTATTTATAGTGCTCTAGAGGAAGTTATTCAGGTCCACCATCAATGGGATAAGCCCCTCTTTGGATGGGATAGCTCCTCTCTTGATGGGATAAGTTCCTCTTTCATAGGAATACATGAACCATCTGGAGGTGCTCCATACACGTTAAACAAGCTTCTAGAATGCTCTAGAAATGACTACAAGTAACTTTTTTAGAGTGAAACTTGCGCCTTTTGACCTTTACAAGAGTACGCACCCTCTCCTTTATAGACAGAGCGTACAAGTACGCAGGTATTGTGAACTTGGGGTGCGTACACGCAGGTAAGGCTAAGAGAAACTGTGTACCCAGAGAAATATAGATTTTTAAAGACTTTCTCTCTTTCTTGGAGTTTGACATGGAGAGCAGAGGTATGAGACTTGCCAAGGAGGATAGTATGACAGTTGATGGAGCCATACTAACTGCAAATAGTCATGGTGACAAATTTTAGTGCAACATGGACCCCAGTTCGAAATGGGGCGGCAACGCCACCCGTAAAATATTCATTGTAGGGGGGGTCCGGGGGGGGGGCGGGGGCGGTTGCGACCTTGGGGGAGCCTCCCCCTAGTGGGGGGTTTCAGGGGAAGTGCCCCCGAAGCTAAGAATAGATGTAAAATTTCCTTGTAAAAGTATAGTAATTTCTAGTCAATCTGGCCATTCATTAGGCAGAGATCTGATGGTAGAAGTCATGTTTAATTTAGGGTTTTTTTGCCCTAGACGGCAACCCTTCACTATATATGAGGGAATTGTATTACATCTATGTAGATCTGTATTCTGAGTGAGAAAGAGAGAGGAAATTGAGAGCGAAGAGGGAGTTATAGCGGATCTGTTGTAGGTTGTATCTCTTCAGTTTGCTAGATAATATAAAAGGAAGGACTGGTTGTTTCTCCGTGGATGTAGCCCAAACTGGGTGAACCACATATATCTGTGTCTCTCTTGTTTTATGCATTTTCTGTGTTTATATTTCTGCAATCTTTTATGTGTTCCATTGCTTCGTAGTATATATAACTTTCTAACAACTGGTATCAGAGCCGAAGGTCTATTTGGCTGATAAACTCGCAGGAAAGAAGGGTTCCTGGTTCGAGTGGGAGCAATGGCAGAAGATGGTAAGTTTAGGGTCGAGAAATTTAACAGCCAAAACTTCTCGTTGTGAAAGATGCAGATGGAAGATTATCTGTATCAGAAAGATTTATACCTACCATTGGGCGGTAAAACAAAGATGCCGACGGGTATGACAGATGAAGAATGGAACCTTATTGAGAGAAAGGCACTCAGAACAGTATGGTTATGCCTCACAGCATCGGTCACCTTCAACATTTCGAAGGAAACAATGACAGAGGGTTTGATTAAGGCATTAGAGAAACTATATGAAAAGCCCTCAGCCTTAAACAAGGTATTTCTTATGAAACGGTTATTTAATATGAAGATGTCGGAAGGTGGATCTGTTGCAGACCATTTAAATGATTTTAATATTGTTACAAGTTAGTTATGTTATGTAGGGGTAAACTTTGATGATGAAGTTATAGCTCTGTTATTCTTGTGCTCATTACCAGAAAGTTGGAATGGTTTAGTAATGGCCATTAGTAACTCTGTTTCTGGATCTAGTACTTTAAAGTTTGATGATGTTGTTGGTGCTATCCTTAGCGAGGAAATGCGACAGAAAAGCTCCGGTGAGACATCGGGTAATGCTTTGAGTGCAGAGTCTAGGGGAAGAAAAATGGAAAGAGGAAAGAGCTCAAGATATCACAGTAAATCAAGGAAAGGTAGATCCAAGTCTAGATCAGGGATAGTGTGCTGGAAATGCTGGAAGAAATGACACCTAAAGAAAGACTGTAGATCTCGGAAGGGAAAAGAAGGAGATTCACATCAAGAAAACAATCATGACGCAAATGTGATAGGTGAGGTGTTACAGATGCTTTGATTCTTTCTTTCGAAAATATTACTGATTCCTGGGTGGTAGATTCAGGGGCCTCATTCCATGCCACGCCTGATAAGAAATACTTTCATGACTATGTTCAAGGAAATTTTGGACAAGTTCGTTTGGGTGATGATCAACCCTGTAAAATTGTTGGAATGGGTAAGGTTCTTGTAAAACAGAAAAATGGAAACCAATGGCTACTAAAGGAGGTAAGGAGTGTTCTAGATCTAAAGAAAAATCTGATTTTAACAGGGCAGTTAGGCAGTGAAGGTTGTGTGACAACTTTCATAGATAAAGCTTGGAAGGTCACCAAAGGAGCCCCGATAATAGCAAAAGGTGAAAAGGTTGGTGAATTGTATTTATGCAATGGTATTTCTAACTCTGTTAATGCTTTAACTTCCAAAGGAGTAGATGTAGCATTATGGCATCATAGGCTCAGACACATGAGTGAAAAGGGGATGAAGATTCTTCACTCAAGGAATTTGTTGCCGGGTTTGAAGAATGTTGATTTGGACTTCTGTGAGAATTGCATTTATGGAAAACAAAAGAGAGCCTTTTTTCTCAGAGTTGGGAAAGAAAAGAAGAGCGAAAAATTAGAGCTTGTGCATATAGATGTATGGGGACCTGCTCAGGTATCATCTCTCAGTGGCTCTCGTTATTATGTTACTTTTATTGATGATGCAACTAGAAAAACTTGGATTTATTGTATTAAGAATAAATATGATGTATTTGATACTTTCAAGAAATGGAAAGCTTTGGTTGAGATTGAGATAAGAAAGAAATTGAAGTGTCTCAGATCAGACAATGGAGGTGAATATTGCAGCAATGAGTTTGATAGGTACTGTTCAAAGCATGGAATTCACATAGAGAAGATAGTTCCAAGAACAACAC
Source organism: Pinus tabuliformis (assembly GCA_031772625.1). NCBI lineage: Eukaryota > Viridiplantae > Streptophyta > Pinopsida > Pinales > Pinaceae > Pinus > Pinus tabuliformis. The sequence continues at coordinate 226,906,232 of CM062813.1, forward strand.
AAGAAAATGGTGTGTTAGAAAAGATGAACAGAACAATCATGGAACGTGCAAGGTGCATGAGATTGCGTACAAGATTGAATTTACTGTTTTGGGAAAATATTGTAGATATTGCTGTTTATCTAATAAATAGAGGTCCTTCAAGTTCCTTGGATGGTGGTGTTCTAGAGGAAGCATGGATAGGTAAAATGGTAAACTACTCTTTTTTAAAGCCTTTTGGTTGTGAGGCCTTTGTCCATATTGATAAAGAAAATAGAACAAAGCTTGAGGCAAAGTCAAAGAAATGTACCTTTATTGGATATGGTGTTAATGATTTTGGTTATCGCTTATATGATTACAAAAATCACAAAATCATTAGGAGTAGAGATGTAATATTTAGTGAAAAGGTCTTGTATAAGAATCAGTTGCAGGAAAAGAAACAGGAAAAAGAAAACAAGGAATAAACAGTTCTTGATGAAATCACTAAAAAAGTAAAGGTTCCTAAAAATAATAATAATCAACAACCACAACAAGAGCAATAGGCATCCCAAACACCTGAAAGTGGTGTTAGAAGATCTACCAGGATAAGTAGACCCCCTGAACGATACTTTCCTTCATTATATTATTTATTGTTGACTGATTCTGGTGAACCCGAATGTTATGAAGAAGCAATGCAGGTTGAAAGTAGGAAGAAGTGGGAGATAGCCATGGAGGAAGAGATGGACTCCTTAATGGATAACCATACCTGGGACTTAGTCAGGTTGCCTGCAAGTAAAACTACATTGCATAATAAATGGGTTTACAGGCTGAAGGAATAAGATGGAGAAAAACAAAGGTACAAAGCTAGACTTGTGTTGGAGGGGTTTGCACAGAAGAAAGGTATTGATTTTGATGAAATATTTTCTCCTGTTGTTAAAATGACTTCAATCAGAACTATTCTAAGTCTACTAGCAGCTGAAGATTTGCATCTTGAGAAGTTAGATGTAAAGACAACCTTTCTCCATGGGGATTTGGAGGACGAGATATATATGCAGCAGCCACAAGGATATGAGGTAAAAGGGGAGGAGAAAGTAGTGTGCAGGTGGAAGAAGAGCTTGTATGGCTTAAAATAGTCTCCAAGGCACTGGTATCTAAAATTTGACAAGTTTATGTCTGAACAAGGTTATACTAGATGTCACTCTGATCATTGTGTTTATCTGAAAAAGCAAAATGATGGCAGTTATATTATATTGTTATTGTATGTAGATGACATGCATGTTGCAGGGTCTAACATGCAGGAAATAAATGTGCTCAAAGAAAATTGAAAATTTCATTTGCAATGAAGGATTTGGGAGCTGCAAAACAAATCCTTGGTATGAGAATAACTAGAGATTGGAAAAATCACAAATTAACATTGTCTCAGAATGAGTACATACAAAAGGTGTTGAAAAGATTTAATATGCACAATGCAAAACTAGTTAGTACACCTTTTGCTAGATATTTCAAACTTAGTAAGGAAATGTGCCCAAAGGCCTATGAAGGCATGGATTATATGTCTAAAGTTCCATACGCATCAACAGTTGGAAGCTTAATGTATGCAATGGTCTGCACAAGGCCTGATATTGCACATGCAGTGGGAGTTGTAAGTAAGTACATGAACAATCCAGGAAAGGAACATTGGGTGGCAGTGAAATGGATTCTCATATATTTGAAAGGTACCACAAATCAAGCATTATGCTTTGGTGGTTCAAACATTTCTCTACAGGGATATGTTGATGTAGATATGGCAAGTGACAGAGATAACAGGATGAGCACTATAGGATATGTATTTACTGTAGGTGGAACAGTTGTCAGTCGGGTTTCAAAAATCCAAAGTGTTGTTGCACTTTCAACAACAGAAGCAGAGTATGTTGTTGCTACAGAGGCTAGTAAAGAAATGATTTGGTTACAAAGGTTTATGGGTGAATTGGGTAAGGAGCATGATATGGGCACGTCATATAGTAATAGCCAAAGTTCCATTCATTTTGCAAAGAACTCAGCATTTCATTCTAGGACTAAACACATACAGCTCAAGTACCATTTCATATGATTAGTGTTGGAAGATGGAGAGTTGAAGCTGGAAAAGATACACACTATCTAGAATTCTGCAGATATGCTAACAAAAGTTGTAACCAGGGAGAATATGCTCAGTTTCAATTGGTCTTCAGGTATGATGAAGAAGATGAGAAATAGCAAGGTCCAAAGAGGAGTCATTGTCCAGTAAATGAAGTAGTGGTGGAGTTGTTATAATCAGTCTCCAAGTGGGAGATTGTTGGGTGTGGAGCCTGATTATCTTCTGTATTCAAAGGTATCACCACATTGGACCGCAGTTCGAAATGGGGTGGCAATGCCACCCGTAAAATACTCGTTGCAGGGGGCGTCTGGGGGGGGGGGGCGATTGCGATCTTTGGGGAGTCCCCCCCTGGCGGGGGGTTTCAGGGGCAGCACCCCCAAAGCTAAGAATAGATGTAAAATTGACTTGTAATAGTATAGTAATTTCTAGTCAATCTGGGCCATTCATTAGGCAGAGATTTGATGGTAGAAGTTATGTTTAATTTAGGGTTTTTTTTTTCCGTAGAAGGCAACCCCTCACCATATATGAGGGAATTGTATTACGTCTATGTAGATCTGTATTCTGAGTGAAAAAGAGAGAGGAGATTGAGAGCGAAGAGGGTGTTACAGCGGATCTGTTGTAGGTTGTATCTCTTTAGTTTGCTGGATAATATAAAAGGAAGGATTGGTTGTTTCTCTGTGTATGTAGTCCAAACTGGGTGAACCACATATATCTGTGTCTCTCTTGTTTTATGTGTTTTCTGTGTTTATATTTTTGCAATATTTTAGGTGTTCTATTGCTTCGTAGTATATATAATTTTCTAACAACTGGTATCAGATCCGAAGGTCTATTTGGCTGATAAACTCATAGGAAAGAAGGGTTCCTGGTTCTAGTGGGAGCAATGGCAGAAGATGGTAAGTTTAGGGTCGAGAAATTTAATGGCCAAAACTTCTCGCTGTGGAAGATGCAGATGGAAGATTATATGTATCAAAAAGATTTGTACTTACCATTGGGCAGAAAAACAAAGATGCCGACGAGTATGACAGATGAAGAATGGAACCTCCTCGATAGAAAGGCACTCGGAATAGTACAGTTGTGCCTCGCAGAGTCAGTCACCTTCAACATTTCGAAGGAAACTATGACGGAGGGTTTGATTAAGGAGTTGGAGAAACTATATTAAAAACCCTCAGCATCAAACAAAGTATTTCTTATGAAACGGTTATTTAATATGAAAATGTCAGAAGGTGGATTTGTTCCAGACCATTTAAATGATTTTAATATTGTTACAAGTCAGTTATGTTATGTAGGGGTAAATTTTGATGATGAAGTTAGAGCTCTGTTATTCTTGTGCTCATTACCAGAAAGTTGGAATGGTTTAGTAATGGCCATTAGTAACTCTGTTTTTGGATCTAGTACTTTAAAGTTTGATGATGTTGTTGGTGCTATCCTTAGCGACGAAATGCGACAGAAAAGCTCCGGTGAGACATCGGGTAATGCTTTGAGTGCAGAGTCTAGGGGAAGAAAAATGGAAAGGGGAAAGAGCTTAGGATATCACAGTAAATCAAGGAAAGGTAGATCCAAGTCTAGATCAGGGATAGTGTGCTGGAAATGCAGGAAGAAATGACACCTAAAGAAAGACTGTAGATCTCGGAAGGGAAAAGAAGGAGATTCACATCAAGAAAACAATCATGAAGCAAATGTGATAGGTGAGGTGTTACAAGATTCTTTGATTCTTTCTTTCAAAAATATTACTGATTCCTGGGTGGTAGATTCAGGGGCCTCATTCCATGCCACGCCTGATAAGAAATACTTTCATGACTATGTTCAAGGACATTCTGGAGAAGTTCGTTTGGGTGATGATCAACCCTGTAAAATTGTTGGAATGGGTAAGGTTCTTGTAAAACAGTAGAATGGAAACTAATGGCTACTAAAAGAGGTAAGGCATGTTCGAGATCTAAAGAAAAATCTGATTTCAACAGGGTAGTTAGGTGGTGAAGGTTGTGTGACAACTTTCACAGAAAAAGCTTGGAAGGTCACCAAAGGAGCCCTAGTAATAGCAAAAGGTGAAAAGGTTGGTACATTGTATTTATGCAATGGTATTTCTAACTCTGTTAATGCTTTAACTTCCAAAGGAGTAGATTCATCATTATGGCATTATAGGCTCAGACACATGAGTGAAAAGGGGATGAAGATTCTTCACTAAAGGAATTTGTTTCCAGGTTTGAAGAATGTTGATTTGGACTTCTGTGAGAATTGCATTTATGGAAAACAGAAGAGAGTCAGATTTCTCAGAGTTGGGAAAGAAAAGAAGAGCGAAAAATTAGAGCTTGTGCATATAGATGTATGGAGACCTGCTCAGGTATCATCTCTCGGCGGCTCTCGTTATTATGTTACTTTTATTGATGATGCAACTAGAAAAACTTGGAATTATTGTATTAAGAATAAATCTGATGTATTTGATACTTTCAAGAAATGGAAAGCTTTGGTTGAGATTGAGACAGGAAAGAAATTGAAGTGTCTCAGATCAAACAATGGAGGTGAATATTGTAGCAATGAGTTTGATAGGTACTATTCCAAGAACACCACAATAAAATGGTGTGTCAGAAAGGATGAACAGAACAATCATGGAGCATGCAAGGTGCATGAGATTGCATGTAGGATTGCCTTTACAGTTTTGGGCAAATGCTGTAGATACTGTTGTTTATCTAATAAATATAGGTCCTTCAAGTTCCTTGGATGGTGGTGTTCCAGAGGAAGCATGGATAGGTAAAAAGGTAAACTACTCTTTTTTAAAACCTTTTGGTTGTGAAGCCTTTGTCCATATTGATAAAGAAAATAGAACAAAGCTTGAGGCAAAGTCAAAGAAATGTACCTTTATTGGATATGGTGTTAATGATTTTGGTTATCGCTTATATAAGAACCAGTTGCAGGAAAAGAAATAGGAAAAATAAAACAAGGAATATGCGGTTCTTGATGAAATCACTGAAAAAGTAAAGGTTCCTGAAAATAATAATAATCAACAACCACAACAACAGCAACCACCACAACAGCAACAGGCACCCCAAACACCTGAATGTGGTGTTAGAAGATCTATCAGAATAAGTAGACCCCCTGAACGATACTCTCCTTCATTATATTATTCATTGTTGACTGATTCTAGTGAACCCGAATGTTATGAAGAAGCAATGCAGGTTTAAAGTAGGAAGAAGTGGGAGATAGCCATGGAAGAAGAGATGGACTCCTTAATGCATAACCAGATTTGGGACTTAGTCAGGTTTCCTGCAAGTAAAACTACAATGCAGAATAAATGGGTTTACAGGTTGAAGGAAGAAGATGGAGAAAAACAGAGGTAGAAAGCTAGACTTGTGGTGAAGGGGTTTGCATAGAAGAAAGGTATTGATTTTGATGAAATATTTTCTCATGTTGTTAAAATGACTTCAATTAGAACTATTATAAGTCTAGTAGCAGCTGAAGATTTGCACCTTGAGCAGTTAGATGTAAAGACAACCTTTCTCCATGGGGATTTGGAGGAAGAGATATATATGCGGTAGCCACAAGGATATGAGGTAAAAGGGAAGTTGAAACTAATGTGCAGGATGAAGAAGAGCATGTATGGCTTAAAATAGGCTCAAAGGTAGTGGCATCTAAAATTTGACAAGTTTATATCTGAACAAGGTTATACTAGATGTCACTCTAATCATTGTGTTTATCTGAGAAAGCAAAGTGATGGCAGCTATATTATATTGTTATTGTATGTAGATGACATGCTTGTTGCAGGGTCTAACATGCAAGAAATAAATGTGCTCAAAAGAAAATTGGCAAATTCATTTGCAATGAAGGATTTGGGAGCTGCAAAACAAATCCTTGGTATGAGAATAACTAGAGACAGGAAAAATCGCAAACTAACATTGTCTCAGAATGAGTAGATATAAAAGGTGTTGAAAATATTTAATATGCACAATGCAAAACCAGTTAGTACACCTTTTGCTAGCCATTTCAAACTTAGTAAGGAAATGTGCCCAAAGACCCAAGAAGACATGGATTTTATGTCTAAAGTTCCATATGCATCAGCAGTTGGAAGCTTAATGTATGCAATGGTCTGCACAAGGCCTGATATTGCACATGCAGTGGGAGTTGTAAGCAGGTACATGAACAATCCAGGAAATGAACATTGGATGGCAGTGAAATGGATTCTCAGATATTTGAAAGGTACCACAAATCAACCATTATGCTTTGGTGGTTCAAAAATTTCTCTAAAGGGATATGTTGATGCAGATATGGCAAGTGACAGAGATAATAGGAGGAGCACTACAGGATATGTATTTATTGTAGGTGGAACAACTGTCAGTTGGGTTTCAAAAATCCAAAGTGTTGTTGCACTTTCAACAATAGAAGCAGAGTATGTTTCTGCTACAGAGGCTAGTAAAGAAATGATTTGGTTACAAAGGTTTATTGGTGACCTGGGTAAGGAGCATGATATGGGCACGTTATACAGTGATAGCCAAAGTGCCATTCATCTTGCAAACAACTCAGCATTTCATTCCAGGACTAAACACATACAGCTCAAGTACCTTTTCATATGATGAGTGTTGGAAGATGGAGAGTTGAAGCTGGAAAAGATACACTAGCCAGAATCCTGCAGATATGCTAACAAAAGTTGTACCCAGGGAGAAACTAAGAATATGCTTAGTTTCAATTGGTCTTCAAGTATGATGAAGAAGATGAGAAACAGCCAGGTCCAAAGAGGAGTCATTGTCCAGTAAATGAAGCAGTGGTGGATTTGCTATAATCAATCTCCAAGTGGCAGATTGTTGGGTGTGGAGCCTGATTATCTTCTGTATTCAAAGGTATCGCCACATTGGACCCCAGTTCGAAATGTGGCGGAAACACCACTCGTAAAATATTCGCTGCAGGGGGGGTCCATGGGGGGGCGGTTGCGACCTTTGGGGAGCCCCCCCTGGCGGGGGGTTCCAGGGGCAGTGCCCCCGAAGCTAAAAATAGATGTAAAATTGCCTTGTAAAAGTATAGTAATTTCTAGTCAATCTAGGCCATTCATTAGGCGGAGATCTGATGGTATAAGTTATGTTTAATTTAGGGTTTTTTTTGGCCTAGAAGGCAACCCCTCACTATATATGAGGGAATTGTATTGCGTCTATGTAGATCTGTATGCTGAGTGACAAAGAGAGAGGAGATTGAGAGCGAAGAGGGTGTTACAACGGATCTGCTATAGGTTGTATCTCTTTAGTTTGCTGGATAATATAAGAGGAAGGACTAGTTGTTTCTCCGTGGACGTAGCCCAAACTGGGTGAACCACATATATCTGTGTCTCTCTTGTTTTATGCGTTTTCTGTGTTTATATTTCTGCAATATTTTATGTCTTCCATTGCTCTGTAGTATATATAATTTTCTAACACAGTGCTTCCCCATCTGTGAATTCCCACCTCACACTTCTCACTTGGCTCAATGGTAACTACGCAATCCTTAAGGAGATAATTCCTTCTGCATGGAAGAGTTTCCTATATAGGAAAATCCTCCAACTGATAGTACATTGTCCCTTCCTCTGATCTCAACTGGGTCTCTAACTAAACTAACATGCATGAGTTATTTATGAGAGAATACTCAGTTATCTGAAGTGCAGTAGTTACATGCATGCATGCATTAACTAACTGAACTGACAATTAATTCCACAAACTATTGGAACTAATATAACTGGACTTAACTCAGATAACTAAGCTAATTAATTACAACTCAAAGTACAACTCATTCTAATCTCTTTTAATCAAGGGATAACATCCTCAATCAATGGAGAAACTGTTGCATGTCTTCACATAGACTTCATGTTTGATTTCCTACAACTAATTAACTCAAGATGAATTAATTAATTATTAATCAAAGAACTGTTAAGAACAAATTCGAATTTTACTTCTCAATTTTAGTCCAGGGATGAACTAAAATTGGAATCCATCCCCAAATGCTATTTATAGCAATGATACTTTTAGCACTTCCATTTTTCATTCCTTGTTGCTATGTCCAACACTGGTATGCGAACTGCTATTTATAGCAATGCTATTTTTAGCATTTCTTGTTGCCATTTTCAACATTATGAACCAAGTCATTTCATTTGTAAGGGTGTCGTTAAAATGTCAAATGTGTTAAAAAAATGTAAGAAATAAATGTATCAAGAACAAAATTTGACCATGATGCAAATTTGTAAACCCTTTTCACAATTATTAAGGAGCTTAAATATCAAGGTGTTTCATGCTTTCATGTACTCATGTGAAGCTTAATAGTGTTTAATATGTCATAGACATGTTACCTAGATATGTCAAATCTAACATGAACAAGTAAAATTATGATAATGTATCCTTACAAGTAAAGCATTAATCATGTTTAGTCTATGCTAATCATTTTTTATTTTGTCACTTATTCTCTAGTCATATAGTTTAGGCCTGGAGTAAATTAGTCATTTAAGTTAGTCACTTTTATTTCGGTCACTCAAAATTGCTCAAATCTAGTAGTAATCCGCTTCAAATAATTGTGGTGACTAACATTTTTAGTCACGTAGCCACTAACCTCTCATTTTGTACTAGTGATATATATATATATATATATATATATATATATATATATATATATATATATTATGGTTCATGTATATGGGAATGATGGAACGAAGGTTGAGCATACCAAAAATCATCACCCATGACAAGATGGGACCCATGCCCATGTAACCACAAAATTTGACGAATATTCTATAACATATTTTGTAGAATATTCTAGGGAATAATTTTTAGGAATATTTCTAGAATATTCGAATATATTGTGGCAGTCTTGAAGATTCTACAAGGGGTCTGGAGGTGAAGGTGTGAGAGCCTTATGAACTTTATAGTCACTTTTCACAAAATTTTGAGACAAATTCATTGGTGCAGTTAGAATTGGGATTCAGGTAACATATTTTTGGGTTGTCCCCAAAAACGATATTTTTCCATGTATTTTTGCTGATATAATAGAGAGGCCTCTCCACTTTTAAGTTGGGCCCAAAGACATAGCTCACACATTGTGAGTGAACTTTGTTAACAAATCTTGTTGCATTGTCTATATTGTCTTCTTTTTTTGTTTCTTCTTCATGGATGTTTCATTTATGGTATTTTCATGCTCTTTAAATAATTTGTTTTAACATCACTGAAGGAAAGATCTCAGATTAGGAAATATCACTATAGTTCATGGAGATGGAATGGAAGGACCTAAATCCACCAATTATCATATTTCAATTTGTAATAAGTAGAGAGTTCAATTTTTCTTTGAGAGAAAATGTGCTTATATATGAAAGGAAAGGATCCAATGCTTTACAAAGTACATAATTAAATTTTATAGCACATTAATACAAATAGTTCTTTCATCAAATGTTGAATGTAGATTTGGTTTATCTATGATAAAATATAATCCTAGAAAGTTAATTTCAAGTGTGGAAATGATTAATCATGAAATGTACATGAAAAGTTTATAGACTACATTATTACTTTTTCAAAAAAGAGTTGTACTAATATTTTTTCTTAAAACCCACAATAAAACCTATATGCCACTTCTAAAACAAAATTTCTTATTGTAATTGCGTCTTTTCTTTTATGTAATTTCTTCTTACCTCATTGTTTGTACGTTCTTAAACTTAGTTGTAAAATAAGTGGTAAATATTCAAAACATATTTTAATAGTAATGGAAAATTTGATATAGATGATGAAAATTAGAAAAATGTAATTCATATTCCATTAAGAATAAATTACTTAAGTTAAACACAAAACTTATTGTTCTAGATGATAATGAGATTGAAGGAAAGTTGCCACAAGGTTAGACTTTTCATTTCACTTGATAATCCCATATTGTTGAAGAAGCCTAGTCACGATGGATCATTGGTGCGACCTTCCTAGTTTTTCATGACCATAAACTACATGTATCACCAGGAATATGCTTAATGAACATGTCCTAGAAATTGAAATTGAAGCATTTTGCATGGTAGGAGGAGTTCTATAAGGCTGTAGAAACTACAAATAACATATGCATAGATATATATAATAAACACACAATAAAATGTGTGTATGTGTGTGTGTTCTAATGAACAATGTAGAGATGGTCAACATAATAACATCCTCCATAAAACTATATTGTCTACCAGTCGCCATTAGCCCATAACAAGTACATTTGTAGTCAATACATCTACGAGGCTCACATGAGCCTCCATGTGGCCTCTCCTAGTTGAAACTTCTTGCAAAATCTGATGGCCCAACCCCTCTTGCAACATCATCTATTATTTTATATTGGTGTGATAATGCTACCGAGGTGCCATTTTGGACAAGGGTGTGAGTTAGGTGGCTATGGTGGTCCAGGTTTGAATAATATTATTGACAATTGGAGGATGCTAGGGGCGGTTAGTTTTTCATGTGGGTGATAAGTTCCTAGTGCTAGGTTGCAACTAAAATTCTCTCTATCTTGCACAGACCCATGACCCACCCATTTGAGTTCTCCCATGTCAAATTAGTTGTCATGGAGTTTGAGCTTGAACCCTGCCCACAATTTCCTTAAGAAATGTAGAGGTACCTCCCTAATATTACAAGGTGAATTATCAAAAACCATGAACTACCTATCCATATAATGGTCTCAAAAAATTTTGGTAGGTGCACCATTCCATAAAAGTGTATTTCTTGTTGACTAACATATGCTTATTGTTTCTTATGTCAATGAAGAAATATAAAAAATCTTTTGTGGTAATGTTTAAGGTTAATTTTATCTCTATTTAAACCCATTGTATAACATTCATACATCTATATATGTTATGGTTCATTTATATGGGAATGATGGAACGAAGGTTGAGCATACCAAAACTCATCACCCATGTCGAGATGGGATCTGTGCCCATGTAAGCACAAAATCGACGAATATTCCATACCATATTTTGTAGCATATTCCAAGGAATAATTTTTAGGAATATTCCTATAATATTCAAGCATATTGTGGCAACCTTGAAGATTCTACGAGGGGTTTAGAGGTGAAGGTGTCAGAGCCTTATGAACTTTATAGTCAGTTTTCACAAAATTTTGAGACAAATTCATTGGTCCAGTTAGAATTGGGATTCAAGTAGCATATTTTTGGGTCCTCCCCAAAAATGATGTTTTGTCATGCATTTTTCCATTTATTTGCCATTGTTTTTCTGATATAATAGAGAGGCCTCTCCACTTTTACGTTGGGCCCAAAGATGTAGCTCCCACATTGTGAGTGAAATTCGCTAACAAATCTTGTTGCATTATCTATATTGTCTTCTTTTTTTCTTTCTTCTTCATGGATGTTTCATTTATGGTATTTTCATGTTCTTTAAATAATTTGTTTTAACATCACTCGAGGAAAGATCTCAGATTAGGAAATATCACTTTCATTCATGGAGATGGAATGGAAAGACCTAAATCCACCAATTATCGTATTCCAATTTGTAATATGTAGAGAGTTCAATTTTTCTTTGAGACAAAATGTTCTTATATATGAAAGGATCCAATGCTTTACAAAATACATAATTAAATTTTATAGCACATTAATACAAATAGTTCTTTCATCATATGTTGAATGTAGATTTGGTTTACCTATGATAAAATATAATCCTAGAGAGTTAATTTCAAAAGTGGAAATGATTAATCATGAAATGTACATGAAACGTTTATAAAAAACATTATTACTTTATAAAAAAATGTTGTACTAATATTTTTTTTTGAAACCTGCAATAAAACATATATGCCACTTTTAAACAAAATTTCTTATTGCAATTAAGTCTTTTCTTTTATGCATTTTCTTCTTAACTCATTGTTTTTACATTCTTACACTTAGTTGTAAAATAAGTGGTAGATATTCAGAACATATTTTAATAGTAAAGGAAATTTTGATATAGATGATGAAAATTAGAAAAATATAATTCATATTTCATTAAGAATAAATTACTTAAGTTAAACACAACACTTATTGTTCTGGATGATACTGAGATTGAAGGAAAGTTGCCACAAGGTTAGACTTTTCATTTCACTTGATAATCCCATATTATTGAAGAAGCCTAGTAATGATGCATTATTGGTGCGACCTTCCTAGTTTTGCATGACCATAAACTACATGTATCGCCAGGAATATGCTTAACAAACATGTCCTAGAAATTGGCATTGATGCATTTTTCATGGTAAGGGAAGTTCTATCAGTCTGTAGAAACTACAAATAACATATACGTAGATATATATAATAAACACACAATAAAATGTATATGTGTGTGTGTGTGTTATAATGAACAATGTAGAGATGGTCAATATAATAAGCTCCTCCATAAAACTATATTGTCTACCAGTCGCCATTAGCCCATAACAAGTATAAATATAGTCAGTACATTTATGAGGCTCACATAAGCCTCCATTTGGCCTCTCCTAGTTGAAACTTCTTGCAAAATCTAATGCCCCAACCCCTCTTGCAACATCATCTATTATTTTCTATTGGCGTGATAATGCTACCAAGGTACCATGTTGGGCAATGGTGTGAGTTAAGGTGGCTATGGTGGTCTAGGTTTGAATAATATTATTCACAATTGGAGGATGCTAGGGGGGAGGTTAGGTTTTCATGTAGGTGATAAGTTCCTAGTGCTAGGTTGCAACTAACATTCTCTCTATCTTGCATAGACCCATGACCCACCCCTTTGAATTCACCCATGTCAAAGTAGTTGTCATGGAGTTTGAGCTTGAACCCTGCCCACAATTTCCTCAAGAAATGTAGAGGTACCTCCCTAATATTACAAGGTGACTTATCAAAAACAATGAACTACCTATCCAGATAATGGTCTCAAAAAAATTTGGTAGGTGCACCATTCCCTAAAAGTGTATTTCTTGGTGTCTAACGTATGCCCATTGTTTCTTATATCAATGAAAAAATATAAAAAATATTGTTTGGTAATGTTCAAGTGTTTAATTTTATCTTTATTTAGACCCATTGTATAGCATTCATACATCCTAGCCTTGTCATTGGAAATATTAACTAGTAGGTCTCTGGAATTAGAAATGGATGATCAGGTTGAATTTAGAAAGCTATCTAGATTCCATTGTGAGGGGTGTATAATGTTTTGGAAGTCATTTATGAGTGCCGTCAACGTAGATAATGATTCATCAATTTCGGCATTGTGATTTCTTTGTTCTAGGTGGGAGTTTGGGTGTTTTGAGTTGTGGTTTGGTGATGGTGGGTTTGGGTTCCCATTATGCTCCATGGTAACTAGGTCTCCTACAATTCAATAGGGTGATTTTATTTAGGGAATCATTTAGTTTTTTTTCTTACCAATTTTAAACCAAATTAAAAAAACATTCAAAGAAATTTAATTGAAACACTTATCGAGAATCCAAACAAGATCAAATTCTTTGACTTGACACTTGATGTAGACTAGGGAGCAGATATTTGGCCCAGTGGTATTCTAAAAACATGGTTGATGGTACAAAATGAAGAAAAAAAGGGCCTTAGATGTGTAAAAGACATGTCAGACTCGGAATGCATGTGCGTTCTTATAAACATGTGCACTTCCTGAGCCATGGATACCTAGTGCTTTAGGTGGCATCCTAGTTGGCAGCTTGGGATCTTGTTGATCTTAGTGTCTAGGAACACAAGCAATTTCCTAGGAACGTTCATGCATTCGTATGGGTTCATGTTCTTGATGGGAACATTTCCACTTTTTGGGTCATCATTATCGTGCAAGAACACTTTTTCAGGTGTTATTCAATATTCATGAATCAAAAAGCTCAATTGAATGAAGATTAAAATTGATTCCTTTGACCATTCCTTTGTTCTACATGTCTTGTATACTTTACTCATTCAAATGTACCATCCTCCTATGCCAAAACATGCATCGCATGAACCCTTAAAATAATTCCTTGGGTATTGACTCTTTGGATAATTATTATTAAGCTCGACATGAGTAATAACATCCAATTTGTAGTGAGCACTAATCATGATTCCCTCAACAAATATTAATGCACCTCCAACAAACTAATATATATATATATATATATTCCTTGCGAAAATCATAGCAACCCCAACAATTGGTTATCTCTCTTATTGAAAGAAGATTCATCTCCATCCCAAGCACATGTCTCACAACATGAAAATACCTAGTTATTACATATTTATACTTTATTAGAATGGATCTCTTTCATTACTTAAGAAAATTCTCTCTTATTTTAATTCTTCATAGGAATTAAACAATTCCCTATGTGGAATCATATGGAATGATACTTTAGATTATACAAACCATGATTCTTTGTAGCATTGATAAAGAATAAATGGTAGAATGCATACCATTTTTTTCAACATCTTCCTTGTTATTAGAGACTAACAAAATGCTATCCTCTTTCTTATTTCATTTGTAGAGAGGGATGTGATTCTTTATATGCCCCTTTAGATTTCATTTCTAGTACACCACTTCAACTTTCCTCCACCTACTCTTACTAATCTATTGGACATTAATTTCCATGAAATTCATTGAATTTTCTATATAGAGTGGCCTCTTATAAATAACACATTTGAATATAAAGAGAATCCTTATGATAATTTCCTTGTCTCGTCATTTGATAGGTATTACATAATGCCCTCAATCGTGGGATTATCCCTGTAAGTTCCATTCATTATTATACCATGTTATCCCATGGATCTAGCATATTATTGATGAGATTAATACATTGATCCCACAATGGTCTCAATCTCGAGACTCTCTACAAGCTCCATTGATTATTATATCATATTCTCCCAATTGAATCTTCAACGCTATTGAGGAGATCAATACATTGGTCCTCCGTATTGTAGTGATCTCCAATGAAAACAAACTCTACAGTCAATGTGCTCATCTCATTTAAATGTTTATTAAAATTTGCTCCATCTTTCATCTTTCTTTGCATATAAATATCTTAATGACTAATGACTTGGAATTGTATAAAGTAGTACCTTTTTCCATATCTCCTTTTATGATAAGATTTTGAAAACATTGAAAATCAAAAAATTTATGAAGTAGAATTAATTTGTATTCTTATATGATCATCTTTCCCATTTCTAACCACTTATATTCACCAAATTCATACAAAAAATAAATAAATAGAATATATATAATTTTTATTAAATATCCTATTATAATTTATTATCATTTATCACCCATGTTCAAATGTATTTTCTTAGCTTCCATTTTTATAATGAAAATAAACACTATTTGTCCTATATCATTAACACATTTAATGAACTATACAATACAACTGTGAAATCTATCTATCTTTTTTTATATTAATAATTATATAAAAAATACAAATAAAATAATATTTTTCATTCCTAAAACTTAAAAAACCACTTTAACAATTCTTTATACATTTTATTTTTAAATCTAAAATCTTATATAAAAAAATTATGCTAATAAACTTTATAACCAAACTAAACTTATCCATCTTTATATATTAATAAATAGATAAAAAATACAATTCGAATAATACATTTTCATTCTTAAAGCTACCGATCCAATTTAACAATTCATTATATATTTTATTTTTAAAACTAAAAATATAATAAAAGGTATTGCCACACGGTTGCCAACTATGAATTTCAAAGTAAATTCTAATGTGTTGTTTTATATATATTCATGCTATTTGTAATATTTAGTAATGTGCTTATGGTCTTGTTCAGTTGAAATGTAATTTATGATAAAAGTAATATAATTATAGTTTTAAGAAATTTTAAGAAGTTAAATTAATTGTGTTGTGAGGTATATTGTATAGGTTAAGTTGATAGGCAGAGGTGTTTGTGAAAAAAATTAAGTAATTATGTAAAATATTTAAATAATTTTTTATATATTTTTTTTAATAACTGTATAAATAAATAATTAAAAAACTGTAATTATTTTGAAGTGTAGAATTTGAAAAATATTGAGACTTAACCAAATTTATGATCATAAATATAAACTCATCAAAATAATTATTTAACATCACTTCTATTTATCAGATTTTAAAATATTTCCAATATCAAGATAAACCTGACACATAATTTACAGGTAAAAAATTTTGTCATCTTATAAAGACTCCCGATTCCCTACTCGAGATAGCGGAGGGAGGGAAAATGCATACTGCAAAGAGAGAGAGGTGTCCTAAAAAGGGGGAGGATGATGTGTCCAACCTAGGGATATCACATAGTTGAGGATAAGAAAGGGGCCGGCTGTGAACCCATAGCTCCCGACAGTAGACATCGCATATGAATATTGTAACATGAACTTTCAACCAATTTTCATAGACGTAGGCCGTCAACCCATAGGTCACGACATCGCCAAATTTTCCACGACAGTAGACATCGCATATGAATATTGTAACATGAACTTTCAACCAATTTTCATAGACGTCGGCTGTCGTGCGATATGTTCTTGGCTAGCGTCCACTTTGTTACAGGCCTATAGCTGTAGTCCCCACCAATTCATTCCTAAATATTCGCGCATGACGTACTAAAATATCTGGGATGTATAACCATACTAAAACCATCGTAATTACGTGACTAAGGTATGAACCAAGCTTGTAAGGAGCTGATTGGAGGACTATCTTTGTTTATTCGCCAAGGCAGAGTCCTATTTAGTTAATCTGTGTGGGTTTTAGTTGTAAAATGTCGGAGGAATTTTTGCCAAGGCAGAGTCCTATTTAGTTAACCTGTGTGGGTTTTAGTTGTAAAATGCGTGAGGAGATAATGAGAGGGCTTGTAAAGCAAACGTATGAGGTATTAAGAAACATCCCATGCAATTTATTCCCAAGTTGTTTTGGATCCACGTGTAGACTTTGAGGGTTTGTTGAGTATTATTGGTGCTTTATTCTCGGGTTAGGTCTATTTTCAACTATACTATTTACTGACTTTTCCTTGATTCCTCCAAATAACCAGAGAGAAGTATATATGTATAAAAAAATTATATGATATTTTTCTTCCAACTTAAAATCAGGTGCTGACGAGCTATGAGGTATGCAAACCTTTATATTATATGATATTCTTCTTCCAACTGAGAGTGTTGGTGTACATGCACTAGCTGTAGACTAGCCGTAGACTTAGACTAGCTGTAGACTAGTTGTGTTGGTGTACATGCACCTAGATTAGCTCTAGTTAACTTATTGCTTGCATGCATGCGCACAACACACTTAACTTTAGTTAGCTTTAGTTATTGCATGCACAACTAAGCTTAACTTAGTTGCTTTTGTGTATTTATTCAAAACCTCATAATGTAGAATTTACTTTTCATTCTTTCTCAATTCTTGCTCGCTTTCTTCTTTGCCTTGCAAGCTTGTTATTGTTTTGCAGATCTAGATCTATCTGTGTTTCTCAAAATCTTACATGGTATCGGAGCACAGGGATTTGTAAATCAGTGCACAAGCAATTTATTTGCAGGTTCAGAAGATTGAAGCAACAACAAAGAATGGAGTCTAAATTGGAGTTTCCACAATCGGCAATTCTCACTCCATATAACTATTTCGAATGGAAGCCAAAGATTCAACTTCATCTCAGAAGTAGAGGCTTATTTCGAATAACCATGGAAACGGAAGTTGAACCAACATCGGCAGTGGAGAAATCAAGATATTTCAATCGCATGGACGAGGCCTTCGGCATCCTATGTTTATCTATTTCTCCAGAACTGCTATTTCATGTTGAATCATGTTCAACTCCAAATCAGGTATGGAAAATTTTGGAAGAATTGTTTGGAAAACAAGATGAAATGCAAGGTCACATTCTCGAAAATGAGTTAAACTCATTAGATCCGAGAAACTTTGAGAACATTCAAGATTTTTTCACAAGGTATAAAGCTTTGTTGGTGCAGCTGAAAGGATGCGGGATCGACAAATCCAAGCAAGAAAGGCAGTTGATTCTTTCCATTTTATCAAAACTTGGTCCAGAGTATGCAGTATTCGTTTCTACATTCCACACAGTCAGATCTGCAACTGGTGCAGATTGGAAGCCTCCCTCACTGGATACTTTTATTCAGTCTTTGATGCATGAGCAAGATAAGCTCATCAAAATGGGCACACTTAAAAATTCCAAAGCGCATGCACTCACTGTGCATGCAAAAGGAAAGGCAAATCCTAGATCCCCCGATGGATCATCTGGCTCAAAGGAAAGGAAAGGAACGAAAGGAAAATCAATGTGCAATTATTGCCACCGTGGTTTTCATCCTGAATCTGCATGCATGAAGAAGACTATAGATCTTATGGCGCAGACACTCCAGCAATACAATCTTGAAGACCACATTCCTGAGAATGCTAAGAAGTCTGAGGAAAAAGCACCCGATCCAAGAGAAAAAGCATGTCATCCAAGAGGTAACGGGCATGCTTTGATTGCTCTTCATTCTGCACCACAAGAATGGATCATCGATTCAGGAGCTTCACATCATATGGCTTCTTCAAAGGAATCCTTTTCTTTTTTGCATGCATACTCAGGTCCTCCCATCCTCATGGGGGATAATTCTGCAGTTGCAGCAACTGGGCAAGGAAGAGTGCAATTCGAAGATGGAAGGTTTGAAAATGTCTTGCATACTCCAAGGCTTGCTGTGAATCTTCTCTCAGTGTATCAGATGACACACACAGGCAGCGGAAGGAAAGTGGAATTTACCCCAGATTCCGTGAGCATCTATGACATGCAAACCAATTTGAAGATTGCATCTGGCAAGGTAAATAATCAATCTCGTCTGTATACATTTTCTGATTTTGTTCCTCAAACCTCTGTTAGACCACCAGTTGTTGAACATCGAGATCAGACTTCTGCACAAAAATGGTGCAGCATGAGTGATATCTTTGATAATCCTGCCTCTATCCCTCTATTTGAGGAAAATCCGCAAGCACTCTTAACTATGGAGCCATCCATGCCCATGCATGCTTATATAATGCATGGATCTGATCCACAAAATTATGCAGAAGCAAATGGGCATCCTGAATGGGAAGCCGCCATGCATGAGGAATATAGCTCTCTCATTGAGAACGAGACTTTGGATTTGGTTCCGTTTGACGAGGAAGAAGGCGCGGCCAAGGCCTATGACCGAGACCATCGCATGGAGTCCTTCAAGACCAGAGATCTGCATGGGCCTGAAAACTCCATTCCCCTCTCTCCATGGCTGCTTCCAAAGCCCGGTGAGAATAAATCTGTAGCAGCTACGGGGGACTCTCCGGTTAACTTCAGTCCTGCAAGAGACGAGGATTCGAAGGTTCGATTCATGAGGACAGAACCCGAAGAGCAGTGCCAGGTGTATGACGTGTGCGGGCCTCAGGCATCGTGCAACAATGACAATCCCCCGCCCTGTAGCTGCTTGCAGTGCTTTGTCCCCAACCATAGCCATGGATGGGATTATCAATGGTCCAGCGGATGTGTTCGGAGGTTCCCGTTACAATGTAGCCATGCCGGAAAACGGCTGACGGCCGTTCGATTTGCATCACAAAAACGGTTTCATTATTCCGATTCCGATCAATCTGCGGCTTCAATGTTTAGTTATGGGACATCAGCAGGGAACTGTAATTATAATTATGGTCAGAGTTATTCTTCTTCCAATCTTAAAAGCTCCGGGCTACGGCACAGATACAAGAACTGGGATGAGGAGCGGAGGTGGAGGCTTACGGCGAGCACCTTTAGCAGCGCAATACGTTTTTGGAAGGGTCGGCGTGTGCATCTGTGGATGGAGAAGATCGGTTTGGTGAAGCCTTTCAAGGGATGCCCTGCTACCTGCTGGAGCAACGTCCATGAGCACATTACGCTCGCCAGGTATCAACTGATGACCGGAAATGTGGTCAACCTCACCGGATTCTATCTCCACGACATCTCAATGTCTGAGGAGGATCTGCTTAATGCCCCCGGCGAGACATGCACCGTGAAGCTCAGCGATTTTCAGGTGGAGGTATTCGTAGAATGGCTGAACATAATTTCCCTGGTGGGGTCCGCCTTGGCGGGCAGAACTTCGGACGCAATAGGGCGAAGATGGACAATGGCTCTGGCATCCTTTATATTTCTTGTTGGGGCGCTCGTCATGGCCGTGGCTCCATCCTTTGCGTGGCTGATGGTGGGCAGATCTGTGGCGGGCATCGGAGTTGGGTACGCGCTCCTCATAGCTCTGGTCTACACGGCCGAAGTGGCCCCCGCTTCTTCACGGGGCGCGCTCACGTGCTTGCCCGAGATTTTCATCAATGTGGGAATCCTCATTGGTTACATTGCCAACAACGCTCTGGAAGGACTGCCCGAGCACTTGAACTGGAGAGTCATGCTTGGTGTGGGAGCCATTCCGCCGATTTTCCTGGGCCTTGCGGTGGTCAAGATGCCCGAGTCGCCACGTTGGCTGCTTATGAGACACCGCAACGATGAGGCCATGAAAGTGCTGCTCAGGACCTCGGTGGATCATGTATATGGGTACCTAAAATGGCCGTATTGTCGGGACCCATTCATTATTGCATCACACTCACCTAAGTTATGCTTAAGGGGGGGTGTTGGTGTACATGCACTAGCTGTAGACTAGCCGTAGACTTAGACTAGCTGTAGACTAGTTGTGTTGGTGTACATGCACCTAGATTAGCTCTAGTTAACTTATTGCTTGCATGCATGCGCACAGCACACTTAACTTTAGTTAGCTTTAGTTATTGCATGCACAACTAAGCTTAACTTAGTTGCTTTTGTGTATTTATTCAAAACCTCATAATGTAGAATTTACTTTTCATTCTTTCTCAATTCTTGCTCGCTTTCTTCTTTGCCTTGCAAGCTTGTTATTGTTTTGCAGATCTAGATCTATCTGTGTTTCTCAAAATCTTACAGAGAGTATGTGCTGTGATTTTCAGAATAATGCGACAATTCGCTGGATGTAATGTAACGACTCCAACCCGGGTAAAACAATTTTTTTTTATGGTAAGAAGCACTCTCACCAGCTCACATGACTCGTTGACATAACCCTAACCTTAATGGGAAATCCTAATGTTTAATTTTTGGCACATGTTTGTATGCGATCATGGATTTTTTCCCAATTACCAATGTAAAAGTTTGAGGCTCATTTACTCTGCCGCTTAGGTGGCATGCTATCGCTGTCCACGCAGCACTAGGACATCTGGTAGCTCATCCGCCTTCACATGGCAGAGATAAGGTGCCATTAACTCTGGTAGACTGTCCTGTACGTGGCTGGCAGATTGAGTCAGCACCATGGGTAGTCCTGCCATCATCGACGGTGGTGATCTCACCTTACTATCCAACAACTGTCAAAGACTTGCGTTTTCAACCTATGTCCCGGTTCAGGGTGGTGGAGTTCATTTGGAAGGTTGCTTCCCGCGGAGCCAGCTCTGGTAGGTTCAACCCATGCCACCCGAGATGCCAATATCTCAGTTCTGTTTCCACCGCTGGCGATTTCGGGTCTACTGCTCCCTTCAGGTAACAAACTTGGTGGTGAAGCTATCTTTATGTAATTCTCTAAGTTAGCCACGCCTCTGTTCTGTGATAATCGTGACCTCGTCCTGCATGCTTTTGGTTGCAGAGTTCGGGTCTCGTGGATGACAGTCCACTGCAATACTGGAGAGCTGAACTGGCTGACGAAGTCTCCAACCTACTCAGGTAGACTTCCAACTCATCGCTCTTGTTTCCCTTTCCTAAACTCTCACAATTTCTCCTATTTCATCGTATTGATGCAGTCTTTTACTTGTTTCATGCCCTAGTTGTTGGATACAGGTTGGACGACCATTTTAATTTAAGGAGAACCCTCCTTGCACAGGGTCTAGGGTACCAGGTATGCACATTTCCTTCGGCCGCCCTCGAATGGAAAAGTCTACATATATTAATAGATGGGAAGTTAGCTAAGGGTAATCTTCGATTGTCTCTGTCGAGTTGTGTGGAATTTACTGAGGTTGAGCTCGGTTTTTACATGTATTGTTCTATTTCCTTGCTACAGGAATTTTTGGCATTAAGCCATAGTTTCTAGCTCCTGTCCCGGCCCTTGGATTTTGCCAAGACTGTACATAGTCATGCTGCGGCATGTTTTTTTTTTCTTGTTACTGTAATGTAAATTGAAGTACGCTGGTGCTGAATTCAAATTTTTACCTTTATTCTTTTACTGTCCCTATACTGCTTATTCTGAGGGCGTAATGCATCAAATGGAATATGAGAGTTTTTCTTTTCATGGGTATCGGGTTCGACCCGGTGTTGACTTGTATATGTTATTATTATCTGACTATAATGCACAGTTTTATGTATGTTTCTTATATTTGTTTTCCGGTTTCAAACCCACTTACAGTCACAGGCTTAATAATATTCTACCAGCTTCCCTTTGGTTCGTTAGGGTTTTTCTGTTTAAAATAACCTACTTAAGGGTTTGGAATACCAGGGTGTTAAACCTGGCCGCACCTAAGAGTGCTGTCTGGCCTAATCAGGCTCAGATATTGCTCATGTATGGCCACCCCACGGTACCGTAGCTCTGCCCTGGCTACTGCGCATTGTGACTCTATTTCACAGTAGGTCTTGTGTTATCATTCAGAAAGTTGTCTTTTGTTCTGAGATATGTCATTTTTCCTTCAGTGTTGCATGTAAATGTGTTTTTGAATAAATAAGTACCACCCCCTCTGCTCTTTCCATTTCATGCACAATTTCTTGCTATATTGTTTAAACGTAATTATTAATATGGACAATTTCGTTTCTAGTTGATTTCCAATGCATGGCACTATTCTAAATTTCGGTGTACGTTCCTTACCACTGAGTTCCTTGTCTGGCTAATGCAAAAACCCGTGTATATCTTTTTAAACTAGATAAGAAATAGAGGACTGTTATTATGACTCGGAGTTAAATTAAACCCTATTCCTACCACCATTCTGCTATCATCTCATGACCCTACTGTTTAAGCCCTAAATTTTCACTTTGACTCTAAATAACGACCTCTGATGAGGCTATTTCAGAGAATTTAACTTCCAGTTTAATATAGCTTTTATCGAAGTCCTCTAATAAGACCATAAGGCCATTTACAGAAAGAAAATCCTTCAAATTCACTGTAGATAATGTTAAGTACAACTAATAATTGAAGTCCCCTGATAAGTCTAGTTTACAGAAAGAATTTCTTCAGTTTATAGCAGATATCAATGAATTCAGGTTAACACTTCGTACCTGGCTTTCTGTCTAACAAGTAGTTCCAAGAATAAGTCACCACTGCTTTCTACAATCAGCCAACCACCCGACCGTGAGATTGTCCTTCGAGACCAATCTCCCCCTTGGCTCACTCAAAGACAAATAGTGCTTGACATTTGGTTGCGCTCTGCACCCTTACCATCCAGTGCTCACCAGACTTGGCAAGCTCCCTTTCTCCTGCCCTCTATCGGTCCTCTACCGCATAGTATCCCACTTTCCTTCCTTTCCTTGGAAGTCACCCATGGTGGAGAGGGAGGCAGTTAGGGTTGTCAAGTGTTTCCTTTTTTTTATATTTAAAAAAAAAGAAGAACATAACTTCCTTCCTCAGAAGTTACGTGATATTCCTCGTAACCAGGAACTCATTTCTTTTCATTCATTAATAATAAAATGTCAATTTAAACAGCATATAGTACCATCATCCATCAGTTTGTTTCTTTTCCTTTTAACTATGGTAAATAAAATATTTACAAAATCCTGGGGATATTACATCTCCCCCCCCTGAAGTTGGACATCGTCCCGATGTCCTTCAGTTATAAACAGCTCTGGGTAAGCCTGCTTCATGAATTCTTCATCCTCCCAAGTGGCCTCATCAGGCCCAAAGTGTTGCCACTGCACTTTAACTTGGGTAATAGCTCGCTTCCGTAGCAGTACTTCTCTCCGGTTGAGAATGTTCAACGGCTCGACCAAGATTTCTCCTTCCGGTTCGACCTGTATATCCTGCCACTTGATTATATGTTTAGGATCATACACATATTTTTTCAATACGGAGACATGGAAGACATTGTGGACTCGTATGTGACTTGGCAAGGCGAGCTGGTAAGCCACCAGCCCAATTCTTGCTAAGACCTGGAAGGGCCCACAATATCAAAGTGCCAACTTGGCACACCAACTCCATTGGAATGTACTCCTTTTTGCCTGAATCCTCACATATACATGATCACCGACTTGGTATTCTTTAAACCTTCTCTTCCGGTCAGCAAAGTTCTTCTGCCTATCCTGAGCAGCTTTTAAGTTAGACCGTACCTTTTTGACCATATCCTCCATTTCCTTGAGCATTTCTGGCCCTAACACTAATTTGTCCTTTGGTCCACCCCAGCTTGAGAGGGTGCGACACTTCCGCCCATACAAAACCTCAAAGGGGCTCATTTGTAGTGAGGTATGATAGCCGTTATTATATGCAAATTCAACCAAGTGCAGATACTCCTCCCACTTAGTGGGTTGCTGCATCACATATGCCCTTAACATGTCTTCCACCACCTGGTTTACCCACTCCGTTTGTCCATCGGTTTGGGGGTGATATGCTGTACTGAAATTCAGTTGTGTCCCTAATTCCGTAAATAATGTTTTCCAGAAAACTGATGTGAATTTCACATCACGGTCTGAAATTATTGTCCTTGGTAGCCCATGCAATCTAAATATGTTTTGCATAAAAATATGGGCAATCTGTACCGCCTTGTAGGTGGACTGCACAGGTATAAAATGCGCTGCTTTACTCAATTTGTCTACCACCACCATGATAGAATCGTTATTCTTCCTTGTCTTAGGCAGCCCTGTTATAAAGTCCATAGAAATGGTTTCCCACTTCCATTCTGGAATGGGTAATGGTTGCAATAACCCCGCCGGGTGTTGATGTTCTACCTTAATTTGTTGGCACTCCAAACACCATGCCAAATACTCAACCACATTCTTCTTCATACCCGGCCAATAGTATTCTTTCCGAAGTGTTGTGATCATTTTCTGATATCCCGGGTGCCCAACATAATGACTTCTATGAAATTCATCCAAAATTAAATTTTGAATGTTGTTTTGATTAGGCACATACAGTCTTCCCTTGTAATACAACATTCCAGCTATATCCACAGTGTAATCCTGCTGTTTTCCTCTCCTGGTAGAGTGTTGTACTTGTTGTTTTATTTGCTGATACATCATATCTTGCTTTGCTGCCCTTTGAATCATCTCTGCAAAGGGGCTTTTCCACTCGCTAGATGAAATTTCATATAAACTTTGTAATTTCCGACTTAAAGCGTCTGCCACCCGGTTCTCTTTTCCTTTCAAATGTTTGATCTCGAAATCAAAACCACCTAGGAAATCCACCCACCGTGCTTGCCTAGAATTTAGGGTGGGTTGACTGAAATAATTGGTTAGACTGTGGTGGTCTGTTAATAATAAAAATTTCCTTCCCATAAGGTAATGTCGCCACATTTTCAGGGCGTGAATGACGGCTGCCAATTCTAAATCATAGGCAGAATATTTCTGCTCATGTTCCTTCAGTTTCCTGGATTCGTAAGCAATTACCTTCCCTTCCTGCATCAACACACCTCCTACACCTTCTTTGCTTGCGTCAGTGCACACCACATACTCTTTGTTAGGATCAGCTATGCTTAAAATGGGGGCGGTGGTGAGCAGGTGCTTAAGCTGCTCAAAACTTTTCTGACATTCCGGGGTCCATCTGAAGGCTCTTCCTTTTTTCTGTAAGGAAGTGATAGGATACGCTACTCTTGAGAATCCTTCCACAAATCGTCTATAATAACCGGCTAATCCCATGAAGGATCTGATGTCTACCACGTCCTTTGGTACTGGCCATTCCATTATAGTCCTTATCTTTTCGGGATCTACCGCGATCCCTTCCTTCGTGATTATATGGCCCAAGTACTGTATTTCTTCCTTGAAGAAGTCACACTTGCTGAACTTGGCATATAACTGGTGTTCCCGGAGGGTTTGCAGCACTAATTTGAGGTGCTCCTTGTGCTCTTCCATGGTGCGGGAATATATCAGTATATCGTCAATAAAGATCAGCACAAATCTGTCCAAATATTGATGAAATATGTTGTTCATTAAACACATAAAAGTTGTTGGGGCATTAGTTAACCCAAAGGGTAGCACCACAAACTCATAATGTCCATACCTTGTTCTAAAGGTAATCTTGGCTATGTCTTCCTCCTTAATCTGGATTTGGTGATAACTTGATCGCAAATCGATCTTGGAAAATACTGTTGCTCCTTTCACTTGATCAAAGAGTTCATCGATTCGGGGTAAAGGATACTTGTTTTTTATGGTCAATTTATTCAACTGATGATAATCTATGCACATGCGAAGGGTCCCGTCCTTTTTCCTAACAAACAACACTGGAGGCCCCCAAGGAGATACACTGGGGCGAATGTAATTTTTGTCTAGCAGTTCCTGTAACTGCATTTTTAACTCAGTCAACTCAGGTGTACTCATTCTGTAGGGTGCTCGGGATACCGGTGCTGCCCCTGGTACCAACTCGATAGTAAAATCTATATCTCTCTTAGGTGGCAGTCCGGGAATCTCCTCTGGAAACACATCAGCAAAGTCTTGTATCACAGGAATGTTATCCAAAGTGGCTGTTTTATCTTTCGTGTTAGCATAGCCCACTTGGATGGCATACATCTGACACCCCTTTCTAATGCATTTCGCTAATTGAGAGGCAGTTATTGGCCGAATCTGCACTGATCACTTAATCCCCTGCAGCTCCTGTTTCACACCAAGTTCATCTCTGTAATAGATAGTCTTTGTTTTGCAGTTGACTAGGGACCAGTGTTTTTCTAGCCAATCCATGCCAATAAGGACATCATAAGAACCAAGGGGAAGTACATTCAATTTTGCCTTTATTGACTGTCCTGCTATCTATAAGGGGCAGTTATCAACCTTAGCTAGTACTCTTCGCTTGGCCCCCGTTTCCAACTGTACTAACCATGGGTTCCTAAATTTAACAGTTTGCAATTTACAATGCTCCACAATCTTAGGACTAATGTAACTTAATGTGGCTCCGGGGTCAATTAAAACAGTTACAGTAAGGTCTGAGATTTTACCTTCGAATTCCACCATGGTCGGCTGGTACTCCGCCTGACGATCTTCCAGGGCCGCATTAATTCTTGGTAGGTTGCGTCCTACATCACCGACTGTAGATGCTTCGTGGATTTGAGAAACCTGTTCGGTCCCCTTTCGCTGTGGGCAGTTTTTAACGTAGTGAGGCCCACCGCAGCCCCAACATTGCACCGGAGGTCTTGCTGTCCCATCACTATCCATCTTCCCTGGCTGTTCGCTGATTCTGGACTCATTAGCAGGTTTGGATCTGAGCGAATTCTTCTGTAAATTCCTGCTGTTCTGTCCCTTGCCGAAACTCTTGTTACTACTACCACGACTCCCTTTACTGCTTACATTCATTTTGCTGCGTCTCTTATCATTCCATTTCCTACCCAAAATTTCCCCCTTTTGTTTACTCTGTTGGTAACAGATCCTGGCTTTACGTATTACTTCATCCATGGTCTTTGGATTGTCAAACTCGATTCTTTCTCTCATGCTCAGGGGTAAACTATTGACAAACCTCTGTACTTTTGCCTTTTCCTCCCGAATATAAGGCACATAACGCAGTAAGGAAGTAAAGCAAGTAATAAATTCATCCATAGTTTGCTGTCCCAACCGCAAGTCATGGAATTCCCTAGCCTTCTCATCATAGAAACGCTCAGTCAAGTATCTTTCTTTAAAGTACCTCTGAAATTTTTCCCAGGTAATATTCTGCTCGCTTACTCCTTTTACAATTTTCACTTCTTCCCACCACAGGGTGGCTTTTCCCTGCAATTGGAAAATGGCCAACCGTGCTTTGAGGTTGTGGTCATACTCATATAGCTGGAAATATTTATTCATATTAATCAACCATGCTTCCACAGCTTCCTCCAATTCTCCATCAAAATGCGGTGGTTTAATCTTGCGGAATTCCCCTTGCAACTCTATTCGTTGCCTTTTTTAGGTGTGCTGCTCAGAAACGTTATCAGACCGCTCCTCTTGTTCCTCTTCCCTTCCTTATGTCCCCTTAGGTCCTGTATGGTGACCTCGCTCCTCAGACTCCCTTTTCTGCTGAGCACTTGGATTCAATGGTTGCTAGTTTTCCCTGTTAGATAGGCTTTTTATAATCCTCTCCTGTTCTAAATTTAACCTTGCGTTATCTTCACGTAGACGGGGTGTTTCATTTTTCAACTCCTGCACAATCTCAAGTATGGAAATATTTGTATTGTGGGCCTCTTCCCCAAGTTGTACTCACAATTCTGGGTTATTTTCAAGACCTGTTAGAGGCCCTTGACCCACCGGAAACCCGTGTGAGACATTGTCTGCTCTTCACATCTTGGTAGTCTGCTGTTTCCCTGTATTCAACCTAAGGAAAGTGACAGAAGGACGACTAATGCTTTAACTATTTTTTTTTTTTAAACATCATAACTTGTAAATTAAACTGGAATAAATGTTGTTAGTTTTATTTGTCCCTGTTTATTTTAATATGAAGATATGCTTCCCAAAGGCCATAGTTTTTGAAACTGGGCTCTGATACCAATTGTAATGACTCCAACCCGGGTAAAACAAAAAAAAATTATGGTAAGAAACACTCTCACCAGCTCACATGACTCATTGACATAACCCTAACCTTAATGGGAAATCCTAATGTTTAATTTTTGGCACATGTTTGTATGCGATCATGGATTTTTTCCTAGTTACCAATGTAAAAGTTTGAGGCTCATTTACTCTACCGCTTCGGTGGCATGCTATCACTGTCCACGTGGCACTAGGACGTCTGGTAGCTCATCTGCCTTCAAATTGCAGAGATAAGGTGCCATTAACTCTGGCAGATCGTCTTGTACGTGGCTGGCAGATTGAGTCAGCACCATGGGTAGTCCTGCCATCATCGACGGTGGTGATCTCACCTTACTATCCAACGGCTATCAAAGACTTGCGTTTTCAACCTATGTCCCGGTTCAGGGTGGTGGAGTTCATTTGGAAGGTTGCTTCCCGCGGAGCCAGCTCTAGTAGGTTCAACCCATGCCGCCCGGGATGCCAATATCTCAGTTCTGGTTCCACTGCTAGCAATTCCGGGTCTACTGCTCCCTTCAGGTAACAAACTTGGTGGTGAAGTTGTCTTTATGTAATTCTCTAGGTTAGCCACACCTCTGTTCTGTGATATTCGTGACCTCGTCTTGCATCCTTTTGGTTGCAGAGTTCGGGTCTCGAGGATGACAGTCCGCTGCAATACTGAAGAGCTGAACTGGCTCGCGAAGACTCCAACCTACTCAGGTAGACTTCCAACTCATCGTTGTTGTTTCCCTTTCCTAAACTGTCACAATTTTTCCTATTTCATCATACTGACGTAGTCTTTTACTTGTTTCATGCCCTGGTTGTTGGATACAGGTTGGACGCCCATTTTAAATTAAGGAGAACCCTCCTTGCACAGGGTCCAGGGTACCAAGTATGCACATTTCCTTCCGCCGCCCTTGAATGGAAAAGTCTACATATATTAATAGATGGGAAGGTAGCTAAGGGTAATCTTCGAGTCTCTGTCGAGTTGTGTGGAAGTTCCTGAGGTCGAGCTCAGTTTTTATGTGTATTGTTCTATTTCCTTGCTACAAGAATTTTTGGCATTAAGCCATAGTTTCTAGCTCCTGTTCCGGCCCTTGGATTTTGGCACGACTGTACATAGTCATGCTGGGACATGTTTTTTTTTCTTGTTACTGTAATGTAAATTGAAGTACGCTGGTGCTGAATTTAGATTTTTACCTTTATTCTTTTACTGTCCCTATACTGCTTATTCTGAGGGCGTAATGCATCAAATGGAATATGAGAGTTTTTCTTTTCATGGGTATCGGGTTCGACCCGCTGTTGACTTGTATCTGTTATTTTTATCTGACAATAATGCACAGTTTTAGGTATGTTTCTTATATTTGTTTTCCAGTTTCAAACCCGCTTACAGTCACAGGCTTAATAATATTATGCCAGTTTCCCTTTGGTTCGTTAGGATTTTTCTGTTTAAAATAACCTACTTAAGGGTTTGGAATACCAGGGTGTTAAACCTGGCTGCGCCTAAGAGTTTTTTCTGGCCTAATCAGGCTCAGATACTGCTCCTGTATGGCTGCCCCATGGCACCGTAGCTCAGCCCTGGCTACCACACATTGTGACTCTATTTCACAGTAGGTCTTGTGTTATCATTCAGAAAGTTGTCTTTGGTTCTAAGATACGTCATTTGTCCTTCAGTGTTGCATGTAAATGAGTTTTTGAATAAATAAGTACCACCCTCTCTGCTCTTTCCATGCCATGCATAGTTTCTTGCTATACTATTTAAACGTAGTTATTAATATGGATAGTTTCATTTCTAGTTGATTTCCAATGCATGGCACTATTCTAAATATCGGTGTACGTTCCTTACCACCGAGTTTCCTTGTCTCGCTAATGCAAAAACCCGTGTATATTTTTTTAAATTAGATAAGAAACAAAGGATTGTTATTATGACTCGGAGTTAAATTAAACCCTATTCCTACCGTCATTCTGCTATCATCTCATGACCCTACTGTTTAAGCCCTCAGTTTTCACTTTGACTCTAAATAATGACCTCTGATGAGGCTATTTCACAGAATTTAACTTCCAGTTTAATATACCATTTATTGAAGTCCACTAATAAGACCAGAAGGCCATTTATAGAAAGAAATCCTTAAGATTCACTACAGATAATGTTAAGTAGAACTAATAATTGAAGTCCCCTGATTAGTCTATTTTACAGAAAGAATTTCCTCAGTTTACAGCAGATATCAATGAATTCAGGTTAACACTTCGTACTTGGTTTTCTGTCTAACAAGTAGTTCCAAGAATAAGTCACCATTGCTTTCTGCAGTCAGCCAACCACCCGACCATGAGATTGTCCTTCGAGACCAATCTCCCCCCTGGCTCACTCAAAGACAAACAGTCCTTGACATTTGGTTGCACTCTGCGTCCTTACCATCTGGTCCTCACCAGACTTGGCAAGCTCCCTTTCTCCTGGCCTCTGTCGGCCCTCTACCGCACAATATCCCCCTTTCCTTCCCTTGCTCGGAAGTCACCCATGGTGGAGAGGGAGGCAGTTAGGGTTGTCAACTGTTTCCTTTTCTTTATATTTAAAAAAATAAAATAACATAACTTCCTTCCTCAGAAGTTACGTGATATTCCTCGTAACCAGAAACTCATTTCTTTTCATTCATTAATAATAAAATGTCAATCTAAACAACATATAGTACCATCATCCATCAGTTTGTTTCTTTTCCTTTTAACTATGGTAAATAAAATATTTACAAAATCCTGGGGATATTAGACGTAAGATGTTTTTTTGGCAGTGTACTCTCTCTCGCATGCTTTCTGGTGGATAATGATATGATGAAGTCATGGACTATCCAAAACATCTTTACATGGATGAAATTGGTGTGAGTAATTAGAATAAGGGTAATAAGAGGATAGAAATGTGAAAACATAAAATAAAATAAGTGTAATATGTAGAGTTGTTGTTTAATTCTTTTTTAATGTAAAAAATAAGAAAAATATTTAAGTTATAAATAGGAAAAATTAATATTATTATTTTTAAAATTTATTAGTTTGGTGAAGATATTGGATGACTCTAGAAAGTATTAAAATTATTTGTATTTTGTTGATTACTTGTAGTTTAAGAGTTGTTTTAGTTGCCAACTCTATTAGTTAACTCATACAATAATGTTTAATAAGATTAAATTTGGTTGATGGAATTTTTTAAAAGGTAAAAGAATCGTTTAATTTGCTTAAAAATTTTATTTGTATCATTGATATTTTTTATGAGCTTAAAATTTTAGAAGTTGGTATTGTAACAAATATTTTTAAATTATGACTTAATATGTGTGTATATGGGATATCTACAATAATGAATAACTAGACAAAGTTTCTTTGAATTATTGGATGTTTTGGCCCTTTTAGAAGTACATTTCTCCATAATTTTGTCTTATATCTAAGAGCGAATTGTAATCAAAATAGCATAAAAGATATTTTATTTTTCCATTTATTTTGATGATAAAAATATTTTAGAAATATTACCTTTTTTAAAATTCTATTTTGATATATAGTAATAATTAATTATGAAAATTTTATCTTTTAATATTATCTTAAATAACCTTTTTTTTATGAAACTAATTTTTAATATTAATATAAAAGATAATTAATGATATAATTAAAACATAATTGTATATACAATTCAAAAATGAAAAAAAATTATCCTTTAATTACTTAATTAATTAGAAAAAGAAAAACTATTTACATATATATATTTTTTTAAATAAATACATATAAGTTTAAGTAAAAATGTAAAATGAGAAAGTCAATATTGAGTAAAATAAAATAAATTTGATATTGAAATGATAGCAATTATATATACTCAACAATCAGAGTGTACCTTAAAAATTAAAATCCTTTGACAACCTTATAAAGGTATTTATCCTTGTCTCCTTTTGAAAAGATTTGTTTTGGTATAACATATAAATAAGTTATATACATAGCACCTAGAAATCATAATCCTTTGAGAATATTATAAAGATGTTTCCCTTCAAAAGTGTAGTGTAGTGTAGGTTTGTGTCTTGTGATTTTGATTAAAACTTCATGAGAAGTTGTAAATCTACAACCTAATTTCTATAATATTCATGCCATGCATGCGTTATCTAGGAGGATGGACCATTTTAATGACAAAAATCTACAAGACATGCACCTCAATGGAGTGGTCAAAGAAATGAATTGTAATCTTGATTCTTTTAATTTTCTGAGTCTAGTATGTTGGATAACACATGAAAGGGCTAAGTTTTATAATTTGTCATAAATTGTGAGAGATATTGAGCTTAGTTCATTCATAGATACATGGGTGTATGCATATGATCTCTATTGGCGGTGGTTTAAGACTATCATTTTTATAAATGCTAATTTTAGTAGAAAGACAAATGTTTTCATTATGATTATGAGAACTAAGATATTTAACTCCTTTAGGAATTTTGTTACTCTAGTGGACAAAAAAACTAGTAAAAAGAGTTTGATGTGGTATTTAAAATTTGATGGGATTATAAGGGGAAAATGTACAGTATATTGTGCATAGAAAGAAAAAGAAATATAAAGGGGTAAGCATACCCAAGTAGAGATTTCAAGTCCCATAATATATAATGCAAAATTGAGTAGAAAGTTTTGGGATGAACCACTTGCAACCTTTTTTCACTAGGCCTATTTATTACCTAGTCCACTCATGGGTGACAAGAAGCTAGAGCAATCTTGAAGCGGAAGGAAGAGATTTATTTGCCACATCAGATTATTTCATTGAGAGTCTTATATAAATGCAACTAGGGAAAACAATATTTTTTTTAATCAAAATATATAATTTGTGTTTTTATTGGATATATTGGTCCAATGAGCTTCTATATGAGCACATGAGTAATTATAATTGAGATTTCATCTTCAGTGAAGAGGGACATGGAGAAATTTAATAGAAAAGAAGCCACTTGATGGAAGACATGTACTACAAATAGTGGAAAAAAATAAAATTATGTCATTAGTAGAGAAGAAGAATGCTTATGAATATATATATTTTTCAACATACATGATAGCCACATTGAACAAAAATATATGATACAGAATCTATTTAGAAGCCCACGACACAAGATCAAATCCCAATGGATAATATAGAGCTTGGTTCCACACTAATAAAAAATACACTTGCACATAAGGATCACATAATTTAAATCACAATCATGCTAGTGGAGGAGAAGATGCAAGGTTTCCAAAAACATCTCAACAGTCTAGGAGAAGCCATATATCTAAGAGTCAATTTGAAAGGAATGGTTATGGTAGTGAATATTTTCTCCTCCACACTGTTAGTAAGCTCACATGATTATAATATGAATCTTTTTCATTCAATATATTCTCCTCAAATCGTAAAAAATTGTTAATGCCCCTATCAACACTTTATTTATTCTCTCAAACGCCTACCTATTCACTGAACATAATACATGGAATTATCTTATGATTCATAATGTTACTATATTATCAAACCCTAATTCATTTTAAAATGAACCCTACTTTTCAACACTATACCATTCAAACATATAGACGACCTATAAAGCACAAAACCAAAGAGAGAAATTGTTGTCATGATTGTTATGTCCTTATGACTTTTGATTTCCTCAATGATATACTTAGGTTGCATCATTCTCATGTCCAATAATGGACCATTATAGCCTTATAATACCCATTATTCAAAATGTTGCATGATAAATATGGTGAAATGGATGAATGTCTTCCAATTATCACTTGGGAGATACTTTCTAACACTTCTCGCATTACCCTATGAATATATAGTGGCCCTTGAAATTTCTTAGCCACCATATTCCTAAATATAATATCTTGATTGTTTTCATTGTGTTAGAGAAGTGTCTTCCCATGACTCTATAATATGCCTCCATCATAAAATTATTAATGTCTTATAGTGGGACACATATTGTCAATATTCAATTTACTCTAATCCTAAAAAAGGTAGCTACAATAATCTCAGATATGGTTGTTCTATTGATTGAACTTCTCTTCCATGTTATAGACATTCTGATTGGTGCTTATTTATTCAATTTTTTTCCAAGGAAAATATTGCATAAGAATATAAGGGATTCTTCCCCACATTCATGGATGTTATCCCCTATAAAGCCATTGATTCAAGTTACTTTTCCTCACCAAGGCACATGTTGGAACAAAATTGAGAAATTCCCAACAACATTGGGTGATGACCAGTTAATAAAACCTTGGGTTTTATCCCTTTTAGTTTAAATTAAACACATTCTCTATATATCAATTAAGATATCCTTGTACACAAATTAGACTCACACGAAGAATCTCCCTCCACCTTCTTTCTCTTACTCATAGTTTTCTAAGTAAGACATCTAGTTTAGTTCCATAGGAGATTTTATTTTCTTGAATAAATTCCCAAAATCATTGTTAGAATATCATGAGACACATTATTGGCCTTCCTAAGAAGTACACCATATTCAAAATATATTTCAAAGCTTGATTTTCCACAAAAATTTGGAAAATGGAACTTTTGTTTTGTACCAGAGGAACCTTGTAGCTCATGTGACACATAACTACCAGTAAACCTCTGGGGCTTTACACAATGTCCTCCTTCATGTAAATTGGGCTCACTACAAGGGGGAGTTTAACCTGGGTCCTCCTTCTATCAAAAATTTCACGAACTTCAAGTTAACCATTTGAATTGCCCCCTCAGGAAAAAAAATGGTACTTATTCACATGAAAGCAATGCAAAACGTTTTATGATGCATATAATAGATACAACATTTCTTACTCCACTATGGTGTAACTCTTCTCTATTGGAAATGGTTTTCTATTGAAAAAAATGGATGGTACTCATCTCTATCATTTGCCTAATAGGTAAAATCTAATCACAATCCCTAAACATTCCACATGGAAATAAAAATTGTGTTTCAAAATGTGACATGTGGCAAATTGCATTATGGGCCAAAACCATTGTCTCAAACACTTTTGTTATTTTTTCAATCACGTTGCTAAACTTACCATGATGATTATAAACCATTGGTTCAAAACATTAGGAGTCACTACATTTGGTCTATGTGTGTATGTATGAAGATGTGTTACAATTTTGGGCCAAATGTGCCCATGAAATTTCAAAATTTTCCTCTTTTATCGAATTGAAGCACACAAAATTCATATACTCATTGTGAATTTTGATTTATAGTAAATATAAAATATGTGGAGAATAGTTTTATTGTCCTAATGGTATTTTTTGCAAAAAAATTAGTGTGATATAATCTCTCAATTTTCCATTAAATGCAATACTTGTCCTTACAATTTTTCCCACATCTTAAGAGGTATGCTTGTGTTCATTAAATAAATTGAAAAACTACGAGTACCCTTTTGAAGAGGACTCGTAAAAAAATATAGTGGTATTTTTTGAAAAATTTTCATTATGTGTACTTTATGTTATTGAATTTTTATTCATCCCCTTTGAAGCTATCAAAAAAAAATTCAAGCGTTATGTTTAAAAGAAATTAGATGAAAAATATCATATGAATTTGAAAGTGTCAAACTCATATGCAATTGGATAGAGGATTCTTTCATAAATCTAACATGATAAACTCTGCCACTCAAGGACAAATTCTGCCCTAAATCCGGTATGGTAAAAAATGGGGTTGCAGAGAAATTTGTAGAACGGGTGCTGAAACTATGATATTGAGGACCTCTGGAGCTTGATCAAACATTAAAGAAACCCTTGATTGAGCCATATAGGTGGTTAACCCATGCCTCGATAAAGGAAATAACTCGATCGAGCCATTAAAAGGCTACCCACCATCAACCACCTACCAACTTTTATTAATGTTATTTATGTAAAATAGTATGTCTTAAGGGCGAGATTGAGCCTCTGTTGTTAGCCAAAGACAAATAAAATAGTCTACAATCGAATGTAAAAAAAAAAAAAAAAACATTCATTGATAGATAAATATGATAGTGTGAAAATTACACAAGGATTCACAACAAACATGGGAAATTCAAGATTTGGATCTAGAAAAGGAAAGAAAATTCTAGCCACAGAGGAAATTCGAGCAAAAACTAGAGAAAAGATGAGAAAAAATGTGAGACATTGAGAGAAGAAGAAGATCATGCAATTCAAGGAATTCATGGAAATACATGTAATTCAAATTGCCTCACTTCTCATATTACTTGCTCCATATTGTATACATTAACAAATATGATTGAAAACAAGAAACAATTGGAGAATGAAACAATAAAACTAAGATAAAATAAGCATTGAAAGTAATACCATGTATTTAAAAATAGAAATGTAACAAAAACTAAACAAAACCACTTGAAACCATGAAAATTATTGAAAAACACTTTAATTATGCAAATTATTTAAAACTACTTGAAACCATGGTTTATTGGAATTTTCTAAAACCAGTTGAATTCTTGGAAATTATGAACCACCTTCAAATTATAATGGTTTAGGATAACCCACAAAAACTAAGGATGTTATTTAACGAAAGAAAAACATTGTAACATAATTTCCATATATTAATTACATGACTTACAATTCATGGAAGTTTTTTTACAAGAGGGATTAGCAAAAATGGTTGTCACATAGGTGCTACAAAGCCTATAAAAATTAGTTTGATTAATGTTTGATATACATGTAGGAGTTAAAACGGAGAAAATGTGTCAAGATCTAGAAGCAAAAAAAATATCCCACTTTCCCATGTGCATGTTGAGAAGACATTCTTTTTTAAACATAGATAAAAACATTAAATTTTCATAATATTCATCATCATATATAACATCTAATGGTTCCTTGAATCCTAAGTGATTATCCCTACCTTGAACTTCAACTTAAAACAATGATGATAACAATGTATATTCATCGTTGATAAGAACTTGAGGCATGTTCCTTGTTCTCTAAATCCATTAAATCTCAATGTCTTGATTTATTTTTGTTTCCTTATCAACAATTTCGTTGACTTTCTCATACTTCTCCTCCCACATTTCTTCCACTTTTTATATGGAATTGTGAAATTCTTTGTAGTTATGATAAGTTCTTCCTTTAAGAAAGTTATTCTTACTATTGTTTTATGGTAATTTTAGTTACAGATTTTGAAACGCTAAATGATATGGTGCTTCTAATGAAGAAAATTTTTTATAACTAATTTGATTTTGTACAATAGGCTTTCAAATATTAAAATACTTAAAAACTAGTTGAATAGGTTCCTTATTGTATCATGGAATGTGTATTTATGTACTCTATGAAATTTTTGTCACAAATTATCTTATAGTTGATTAAATTATCTTATCTTAGAATAACATGAGACACATGCTTGGCCTTCCTAGGAAGATCACCATATTCAAAGTATACCTCAAAGCTTGATGGTCCATAAAAAGTGGAAAATGGAACTGTTTTTTTGTACTAGAGGAATCAAATAGCCCACCTAACACAACTACTAGTAAACCTCTGGGGGTTTACGCGTTGTCCTTCTTCATGTAAATTTGGCTCACTACAGTGGGTATTTGAGCCTGGGTCTTCCTTGTATCAACAATTTCATGAACTTCAAATTAACCATTTGAATTTCCACTGAGGGAAAAAAATGGTACTTATCCATATGAAAGCAATGGAAAACCTTTTATGATGCATATAATAAACACAACACTTATTTCTCCACTGTGGTGCAACTCCTCTACTAGAAATGGTTTGATATTTAACAAAATGGATGGTACACATCCCTATCCTTTTCCTATGATAGGTCAATTCTAATCACAATCCCTAAATATTCCACATGGAAATAAAAATTGTGTTTCAAAATGTGACATGTGGCAAACTGCGATATGGGCCAAAACCATTGTATCAAACACTTTTGTTATTTTTTAATAACGTTGCTAAAATTATTGTGATGATTATGAACAATTGTTTCAAAACATTAGGATTCACTAGGTTTGGTCTATTAGTGAATGCATGAAGATGGGTTACAATTTTGGGCCAAATGTGGTGATGAAATTTCAAGTTTTTCCTGTTTCATCGAATTGAAGCTCTCAAAATTCATATAAGAATTGTGAATTTTGTTTTGTAGTAAAAAAAATATGTGGATAATTGGTTTGTTGTCCTAATGATATTTTTTGCAAAAAAATTAGTGTCATATAATCTTTCAATTTTCCATTAAATGCTACACTTGCCCTTGCAAATGTTTGCACATCTTAACAGGTTTGCATGTCTTAACGTAACATAAAATGGTATAAAATGTGTAATTTAAAAAATATATATACATTAGCATGGTATACATGGAGAGAACTAAGATTTTAATATTAAAAATTTATTTTTTATGCAAAATTATAAGTTTTTATTATTTTGTGAGATTGGCGAAGTAATATTTTTATTGAATTTTGGAGACACATGTGTTTGCGTAATATTTCTTCAACTCTTTAAATAAATTTAAAAGCTAAGAGTACCCTTTTGAAGAGGACCCGTAAATAAAGATAGTGGTATTTTCTTAATTTTTTGAATTTTGTGTATTTTATGTTATTGAATTTTTCTTCATCCCCATTCAAATTGTCCAACAAAAAAAAATTAAGCATTATGTTTAAAAGAAATTAGATGAAAAATTTGATATGAATTCAAAAGTGTCAATCTCATATGTCATTGGATAGAGGATTCTTTTACAAATCGAACATGATAAACTCTACCACTTAAGGACAAATTCTTCCCTAAATCTACATGGCACAAAATGGGGTTGCAGAGAAATTTGTAGAAGCGGTCCTTAAACTATGATATTGAGGACCTCAGAACCTCAATCGAGCGCTTGACTTAAAAATTCAAATTTCTCGATCGAGAATTAAAGAAACCCTCGATTGAGCAGTATAGGTGGTTAAATAGTGGCTCGATTAAGGTTATAGCTCAATCGAGCCATTAAAAGGATACGCACCACCAACTGCCTACCAAATTTTATTAATGCTATTTATTAAAATGTTATGTCTTAAGGGGTTTATTGAGCCTCTCTTGTTAGCCCAAAAGAAAAAAAATAGTCTAAATTCGAATGTAAAAAATAACAACAAACATTCATTCATAGAGAAATATCAAAGCGTGGAAATTACACAAGGATTCACAACAAGCATGGGAAATTTGAGATTTGGATCTAGAAAAGGAAGAAATTGCCATCCACAGAGGAAATGAAAGAAAAATCTAGAGAAAGGATGAGAAAAAAATGTCGGACATTGAGATAAAAGATCATGCAATTCAAGAAATTCATGCAAATACATGGAATTCAAATTGTCTCACTTCTCATATTACCTTCTCCAGATTGTATGCATTAGAAAATATGATTGAAAACCAGAAACTCTTGTTTTATGGTAATTTTAGTTACACATTTTGAAACAATAAACGATATGGCGCTTCTAATGGAGAAAAGCGTTTCTAACTAAATTGATTTTGTATAGTAGGATTTCAAATATTAAAATACTTAAAAACTAGTTGAATAGGTTCCTTATCGTCTCATGGAGTGTGTATTTATGTATTGTATGGTTTTTTTGTCACAAATTATCTTATAGTTGTTTAAATTTGTATAAATTTATAGATATATTTTTTTCTTTCTCTCATGGAATAAACTTGGCCCTTCAATTTGGCAATCACTAGCTTTATTTTTCAAGAGTCTCTCATTCTCTCAAATTCAAAAGATTCACCATATCATTAAATTCTAAGTAATAATTTCCTTTGAAATATGTATTTAGACTTCCTTTATAATAATTTAAACTTAATTTCTATTAGTATTTTGTTCAACAACCTTGCAAATTATTATATAATATCTTCTTCATCAATTTTACTAGATCTTCATCCTCTTCTCCTTTTTGAGACACTCTCTTTGGTTTCTTTAGTAAACACTCCAAATATTGTAATTTTATTCCTCACAACTATTCATTTTTAATCACTTAACATAGTTCATTCACTTCTCACAATCCCTTTTAATTGACATTGGATTTAAATAATTGAAATGTTTGGGAAATGAGATATATGAACACAAATATAATACCATCCTTGTTACATTAGGGATCACTTTTAGTTGGGGATTTATATAATCTTTTGAATAAATGGAAAAATTTGTTAAGAAGAAGTCATTTTGGAAAAGCTCTTGAAATGCTATGCTTGGTAAATGTTATTTATTGTGAAACCAAACAAAGCTTCACACCTACATTCACTAGTAAAAATTTGGGTTTATATCTAAAATAGATCACCTTTATCATACACCGTTGAACCCTATACCTAAATGGTTTTAATATTTTTCATTTCTTAAACATGTGTTGGGAGGAGAGTGAAGAGAGATTATCGATTATGGGACTAGATTACTTGGGAAATATTTATATATTGACAATTCACTCTCTAATTTCCCTAATTGTATTGTTAACACCTATTCTTTTTAAATTGTTTTTCTCTTTCATTGTTCTCACAAACCCTTTTAGTTGGCATTGGATATTGATTCAAATGTTTGGTGTATGAGATGTGAAAATAAAATATAACACCATCTCCGTTGTAGAGATGAATTTTAAAAATAATGATCATCATGAAACAAATCATTAATGATGTGTTCATTAGTGATATAGCGAATACTAAAAATTAAACCAATGAAAGCCAACAATTTCTTAGAATTTGAAATTACAAAATTTCAAATGAAACTCTTATAAGATAAGGATCCATTTTTAGTACCTACCCCTAATGGTCTTATGACCAAGAATGTGCTCCATGGGGTTGGATTCTGCAATGACTATGTTTTTTCGCAAGAGTATGTAATGCCATAATTTTTGGAAAGAATGAACAACTACTAGTGTCAACTTCTTAACTTGTTAATAATGAAGTTTGGGTCCAACAAGACCTTTGATAACATAATAAATCATGTGTTCCTTGTGCATGTCATCTAATTTAACAAGCATCATAATCTATGGTGGATTTAGATGCCGCAAGATAGAATAGAATATCTTAAATGTAATTAAAAAGTCTCAATGGTAGTGTTGACATCAAGGAATTATTTAAGACAAAAAATATCTATGTGCTTGGTTATCTCATATGAAACACATAGCCTTCTTAAATATGTGCATGAATCCCTGCATTGTCTCATCATAGCTGGGAACGAATCTATGCAAGATATTTTCCCTCCCTTAGAAACTTTGAAGTTGGAGACCAAGAAGGAGGAAATTTAAGAATAACCTCAACCTTTAAGGGATATACAAAAGTGATGCAGGAGCATCCAGCTAAGGGAGGTCATGGCTGGAGTATTTGTCTTTGCAGACCAGAAGGAGTTTTTAGTTAGTTTTTTTTTTAATTTCCATTTAAATTTCTAGTTAACAGCATTTAGGACCTTATGTTAAGTTTAAGGCTGTCCCAGCCCACTGTTTATTTTTATTTACGTTCTTTTTATTTTTTGTTTCAAATCTACTTTAGAATACAGTCAAGAATGAACAATTATCAATGAATAACTAAAATGTAACTACTGACAGTTTAATAACTGTACAGTGATCTTTACAAAAATAAGAAAGGAAAAAGCCATTGTAGGGATCATCATAGCATTGAATAGAAGCAAGCATGCAATCATTCTAAAAAAACAAGAAAGTCTGGATCCATATACTGCAGCCTAAAGTTATTTCCTTCCTAACTTAATTAAATTCATTTATTCATTTCATAACAGTGACAAAGATTGAATAATTAACACAGAGGCAAGAAGAATACACGGACGCATTTAGCAAAACAACGGAGAGAGTTTGCAGAAGAATCGAGCATAATTACTGTCCAAGAAAGAAAGCAACATCTACATTTACTAATAAACCAGCATATTTCACATTTATTATTTTTCGAAAATCTCTGTATACATATAAATAGATATGAAAAAAAATTACAGTCCAAGGTATAGTTAAAAGAACACAGTCAAGCTGCGAAACATAAGTCCTCCGCAATGATGCAAAATACAACCACGAGTTCACCATAGAACCTACTTAACTATCGTTTCATAAGTTAATAGCCCGAAGGCATAAATACACAGACCATGACAACGTGAAACTGGAACCACAACCCTCAACAACAGACCCAGAGAAGACTTCCAACAACAAATGCTTCGAATAAACAGACAGAGAACCAAAAAAGAGCGGCCCTACCCGATACAAGCGTAGGTGTCAGGGCACGAGACCAACAATCGGTGAGCCCAGCCATTTTCTTGTGCAACCACTGAACAGGGTCATTAGAACCCAACAAATAGAGCCATAAAAACAAGTAATGAAAAACAGAGGCAAGGGTTAAGGGGAGACCACTTACCAAAGGAGCCGAAACTGTGCCAATGAGGAAGGAAGTCGCAGACGAAGGTCACAGTCGCAGAGTGCCCACTTCTTACAAGGACCAAGAACAATCAATAACAGTAGAAAACGAGGCAGAAGCATAAGGCATAGAGGGAGAACTTACCACTGGTTGAATGTCGGATGAGAGCTGAGAGTCGAGCCACCCCACGACCATGACTTGCAAAAAAATGCCAAGCAAATAGTCAAAAAGTGAGGTGAACACTTTGATGTCAACAACATAATTGAAGCCAGCGTACAACAAAGACCCACAACCGAAATCATAACTAGAGCCGAACAGATGGAGACCAGAGGCTGAAACCAGTGGTTCTGGACCCAAAACTTTGAAACCGTTCTCAGAACAGGAAACGTCATCAAAGCATGCAAGTAGAAACCCTCACGAAGAACCATCCCCAGAGCTGGACAAGCGAAACCCTCATGGAGCAGGAACTAGAAACTAGAAGTCGAGACTTCAATAGAGCAGTAGAACATCAGAGCAACAATAGAATGGTCGGGGTTAGGGTTTCAACGGGATAGTGAAGAGGTGGGAGAAGTGTACCTGAGGAGAGGACAGTTGTCCTCACGACATTAACCTCCCATACTGCGCCATAAAGTCAGCCAACCAAAAAACAATCAACCATACAATCAACATTTAATTATATCTTGTAAGTGATCAGGGCTAGTCCCATCAATTTTTGGTATTAGAGCAGGTTAGAGTTAATTTGGTTTTTTTTGTTTTTTACAAAATGGAAGTCGGAAGAAGAGGTCATGGCAGAGCTACTCGAAGAGTAGTACATGAAGGATTGAGAGAGGAGATTAGGATCCTGAATGCCCGTTTAGCTGCAGTAGAAGTAGGAAGGAGAAGGGATCCGAAAGGAGGAAACGACAGTGATGAAGAAGCTGCAGTTACGATAGATGGATAAGATGAGGAAGGACCTGAAATTAGATTGTTAAGGTCAGTTTTATTGGCTAGCAGTAAGCCAAAGCCTGAGATTTCAAACTATGATGGTAGTTTTTCCACAGAAATGATGTTGGACTCGATTAGTGAGTTAGACAAATACTTTGAATGTGAGGGGATCAGCGAAGATAGAAAAAGTTAAATTCACTGCCACCAAGTTGAAAGGACATGCAGCCTCATGGTGGGACAGTGTCCAAGCAGAGAGGAGAAGATCAAATAAGTTACCTATTTAAAAGTGGACCAAAATGGTCGCCAAGATGGAGGGAAATTTTTTGCCAAAGATTACTAGATTGCTTTGTATCAGTAGGTGCAGAATTTGAAACAGAGAGGAATGACGGTGAAAGAATATACCGAAGTATTTTATCCGGTGAATCTGAGAGTAGGTTACATTGAAGACACCCCAGAAAAGATAGCAAGGTTTGTGAATTGCCTAAGGCTAGAGATATTAGACGAGATAAGTATTCTTTCTCCAAAACCATAGAGGAAGCATACCAGAGTGCCTTGAATGTAGAACAAAAGATCGCAAGGAAGCAGAATTCCAGAAGAGGACGAGGATCTGGCAGAGGGAAAGGATAATCCTTTGGCAGAGGAAGGACTGCTAACAATAGTGAAGAACGCAGCAGTTCAAAGACCTCAGGGACATCAGAAGAGGAAGGTAGCACTAGGGGAGGAAGGACATACCAAGGAGGAAGGGGTAATGGCAGAGGCAGAGGAGTTGCCTACCAGTG
Source organism: Pinus tabuliformis (assembly GCA_031772625.1). NCBI lineage: Eukaryota > Viridiplantae > Streptophyta > Pinopsida > Pinales > Pinaceae > Pinus > Pinus tabuliformis. Next base: position 226,950,816 of record CM062813.1, read on the forward strand.
ATACAAGTGCCACAAGTGGGGTCACAGGTCCTTTGAGTGTCCTGAAGGTGAGCAGGCTGGACAAAGAGGAGCATATGTTGCTCAAACAGAGGAAGCAGAGGCACCACCCCAAGAGGTAGAGAATGTAGTGGAGACAGGAGAAACCTTAGTCTTAAATAAGGTGTTGCTGAAACAGGCAAAGGAGACAGCTGACCAAACCCAGAGAAAGGCATTATTCCAAACTGTGTGTAAGACACATGGAAAATGATGCAAACTAATTATAGACAGTTGAAGCATTGATAATCTGGTTGCAATAGAGATGGTGGAGAAATTGGGTTTGAAAAGGTTGAAGCACCCAACTCCTTCTAAGGTGTCTTGGTTACAGAAAGGTCATCAACTGTTAGTTGACGAGTAGTGTGAGGTAGAATTACATATTGGTAAGTATAGGGACAAGGTGATTTATGATATCATGCCCATGGACGTGTGTCATATTCTGCTGCGTAGACCATGACAGTATGACCGAAAAGTTGTTCATGATGGAAAGACAAACTGTTACAAGTTTGTCAAGGATGGGATTAAGCATACACTAGTACCCATCAAGGAAGAAGAAACAACAGAAACTAGTGGAACAAAGGTGTTGTTGATGGGGGGAAAAGATTTATTAAAACAGATTGAAGATAATGAGATAAAGTATGCCGTTGTAAGGAGACCAAGAGCAGTGCTGTTGCATACTGAAATTTCTGACTTACCTGAAGAAATCCAGGATTTGTTGCAGGAATTCAGCGACATTGTGGTGGATGATCTACGAGATAAGTTACCACCAAAGCGAAGTATTAGTCATCACATAGATTTCATCCCCAGAGCTAGTTTACTAAACAAAGCTGCTTACTGGATGAGTCCTAGGGACAACGAAGAGATCAAGAAGCAGGTACAAGAATTGCTAGACAAAGGTTTGATATGGGAAAGTTTAAGTCGCTCTATAGTTCTGATAGTTTTAGCACCCAAGAAAGGAGGCGAGTGGCCTATGTGTACAGATTCGAGAGCAACAAATAAAATTACTACTAGGTAGAGGTTTCCATTGCCACGATGGATGACATGATGGATTGTTTCAGTGGAGCAGCATATTTTTCAAAGATAGATCTAAAGAGCAGATACCACCATATTAGAATACGAGAAGGGGACGAATGGAAAGCAACTTTCAAAACCAATAAAGGTATATATGAATGGCTGGTGATGCCATTTGGGTTGAGTAACGCCCCTAGCACTTCCATGCGCCTGATGAATGAGATGTTGAAGGAGTTCATTGGAAAATTCTTAATTATGTATCTTGACGATATACTGATTTTCAGCAAGACCAAGGAAGAACATTTTCGACATGTTAGATATTTTCTGGAGAAGTTACAGCAAAATAAGTTGCTGATAAATTTGAAAAAATGTTCTTTCGTTCAGAAGGAGTTAGTCTATTTGGGTTTTGTGATTGCAGAAAATGAGCTAAAAATGGACCCAGAAAAAGTTACAGCTATAATCAGCTGGCCATCCCCCAAGAGTTTGTTTGAAGTTCGGAGTTTTAATGGGTTGGCAAGTTTCTATCACAATTTTATAAAGGATTTTAGTGGAATCTACACACCCATGTTGGATACCATCAAAAGGGCAAGTTAGCCCTTCCATTGGACTGAAGATGCAGAGAAGATTTTCCAGATACTGAAGAAGAAGATCACTGAAAGTCCAATTTTAAGGTTGCCTAATCTTAACAAACTGTTCCAAGTTCTTTGTGATGCCAGTGGTACAACCATTGGAGCCATACTCAGTCAGGAAGACAAACCAGTAGATTATTTCAGTGAAAAATTAAATGAAAGCAGGAAAAAATACATGTCTTACGATAAGAATTTGTATGTTGTCATCCAAGCATTGAAGCATTGGAGACATTATTTGTTGGGTAACGAGTTTGTCTTATTTTCTGATAATTCTACGTTACAGTATGTTATGCAATAGCATAAGTTGAATCATAAACATGCAAAATGGGTGGAGTACTTGCAAAGTTTTACATTCATATTGGAGCATATAAGTGGTTAGGCCAACAAGGTAGTAGATGCACTAAGCATAAAAGTTTTACTCTTATAGGAGAGCACAATACAAGTGTTGGGTTTTGAACACTTGAAGGACATGTATCAAACAGATACAGATTTTAAGGAGGCTTAGGAAGCCTGCCAAAATCCCTTGCTGAGGAATAATAGTCCCTGGCTGGACCATAACTTACATGAGGAGCTGCTATTCAAGGGAGGAGAGCTTTGTGTTCCAGAATATTCGATGATGGAGAACATCATCCGGGAAAAACATAGTGGCGGTCTAGCCAGACATTTCGGCATTGATAAGTCCTTAGATCCGCTCAGTCATTTTTATTACTGGCTGAAGATGCGAAGGGACGTTCAATGATATGTAACCAAGTGTAAAATGTGTTAGTTGGCGAAACGGCATAGTCAGAACATGGGGTTGTATACACCCTTACCTATTCCAAACAGACCATGGGATTCAGTTAGTTTGGACTTTGTCCTGGGTCTGCCCAAAACACACCAGGGTTTTGATTCCATCATGGTGGTGGATTGTTTCTCCAAGATGGCACACTTCATCCCTTGTAGGTAAACTAGTGACGCTACCCATGTAGCACACTTGTTTTTCATTGAAGCCGTTAGACTGCACAACTTACCCAAGTCCATTGTTTTCGACAGGGATGTGAAACTCACAGGACATTTCTGGGTCAGCTTATGGAAAAAGCTGGATACAAAGTTAAATTTCAGCTCTGATTATCACCCACAGACTGATGGGAAGACGGAGCTGGTGAACATGAGTTTAGGGAACCTGATACAGAGTCTAGTTGGGGAAAATTCATGAATGTGGGATCGTGTACTTGCCCAAGTGGAATTTTCTTACAACGATTCACCAAATCAAAGCACAGGAAGTAGTCCTTTCTAGATCTTGTATGGATGCACCCCTGAGGAGTGCATGAGTTACTAGATTTGGGACATTTAGAAAGAAGAAGTGTTGATGGGGAAGATTTTGCAAGAGAAATTAATGACCTACATGAGCAGGTGAAGTCAAAATTGCAGGACAACAGTCAAAGATACAAATAGAAAGGAGATCTGAAAAGATGGGAGTTACAATTTAACGTAGGGGATCAAGTCATAGTGCATCTGCACAAGGAATGATTCCCTAAGGGCGGATACAATAAGTTGAAATTTAAGAAAATTGGACCTTGAAAAATTTTGCGTAAGTTTTCTGCAAATTCCTATGAGCTACAATTGCCTCCAACTATAGGAACACTGCCCATCTTTAATGTGGAAGATTTATTCCCATGCACATCCAGTCCTGAATGGGACAGTTCAGCACAGCCAAAACGGGATGCCCAGGAAGAGAGTAGTTCGTGGATGAGACAAATGCCTTCAGTTCAGCCACTTGAAATTGAAGGAATCATCGATACACAGGTGGCCAGGTGGAATCGAAGAAAGGAGTACCTACAATACCTCATCAAGTGGAAAAACTGCCCCATTGAGGACAGTTCATGGCTTGATGCGGGACATATACAACGTGCAGGGTATTCTATCGAGGAGCTCATGGATTGGAGCCATGAATTTTCATCTACCCTACGAGCCTGATGCAGGAGCATCCATCTAAGGGAGGTCATGGCTGGAGTATTTGTCTTTGTAGACTGGCAGGAGTTTCTAGATAGTTTTTTTTTTTAATTTTCATTTAATTTCTAGTTAACAGCGTTTAGGACCTTATGTTAAGCTTAAGGTTCTCCCAGCCCACTGTTTATTTTTATTTACGTCTTTTTATTTTTTGTTTTCTACTTTAGAATACAGTCAAGAATGAACAGTTATCAATGAATAACTAGAATGCAACTACTGACAGTTTAATAACTGTACAATGATCTTTATAGAAAAAAGAGGAAAAACCCACTGTATGGATCATCATAGCATTGAATAGAATCAAGCATGCAATCATTCTAAAAAAACAAGAAAGTCTGGATCCATATATTGCAGCCTAAGGTTATTTCCTTCCTAACTTAATTAAATGCATTTATCCATTTCATAACGGTGACAGAGAGTGAATAATTAACATAGAGGCAAGAAGAATACACGGACAAGTTTAGCAAAACAACGAAGAGAGTTTGCAGAAGAATTGAGCATAATTACTGTCGAAGAAAGAAAGCAGCATCTACAGGTACTAATAAACGAGCATCATTCACATTTATTATTTTTCCAAAATCTCTGTATACATATATATAGATATGAAAAAAAATTACAGTCCAAGGTACAGTTAAAAGAACACAGAGAAGCTGTGAAACAGAGTTCCTCCGTAATGATCACAAATACAACCACGAGTTCACCACAGAACCTACATAACTACCATTCCATAAGTTAACAGCCTGGAGGCATAAATACACAGACCATGACACAGTGAAACCGGAACTACAACCCTCAACAATAGACCCAGAGAAGACTGCCAACAACAAATGCTTCAAATAGACAGAAAGAGAACCGGCAAGGAACGACCCTACCTGATACAAGCGTAGGTGTCAAGACACAAGACCAGCAACCGGTGAGACCAACCATTTACCTGTGCGGCCACCAAACAGGGTCATTAGAACCCAACAAACGAAGCCATAAAAACAAGTAATGAAAAACAGAGGCCAGGGTTAAGGGGAGACCACTTACCAAAGAAGCCGAGCCCGTGCGAATGAGAAAGGAAGCCGCGAACCAAGGTCACAGTCGCAGAGTGCCCACTACTCACAAGGAGCAAGAACAGTCAATAAAAATAGAAAACGAGGCAGAAGCGTAAGACATAGAGGGAGAACTTACCTCTAGTTGAATGCTAGATGAGAGCCGAGAGTTGAGCCACCCCACGACCATGCCCTGCAACAAAATGCCAAGTAAACAGTCAAACAGTGAGGCGAACACTTTGAAGTCAACAGCATAATCAAAGCCAGCGTACAGCAAAGACCTACAACCGAAATCATAGCCAGAGCCGAACAAACGAAGACGAGAGACTGAAACTAGGGGTTCTGGACACAAAACTTCAAAACCATTCTCAGAAAAGGAAGCATCATCAAAGCGTGCAAGTAGAAACTCTCACGGAGAACCATCCCCAGATCTGGACAAGTGAAACCCTCATGGAGCAGCAACCAGAGACCAGAAGCCGAGACGTCGACGAAGCAACAAAACATCGGAGCAACAATAGAATGGTCAGGGTTAGGGTTTCAACAGGATAGTGAAGAGGCGGGAGAAGCGAACCCGAGGAGAGGACAGTTGTCCTCACGACATTAACCTCCCGTACCCTGCCATAAATCAGCCAACCACAAAACAATAAACCATACAATCAACATTTAATTATATGTCGTAAGTGATGAGGGTTGGTCCCATCAAAAAGTCCCATACTTGGACACAATAAAACCAAGCAAAATCATAGACAACACACAAAAAATACACTTATGTGGGTTCAAACAAATGTTATAGTATCAACATTGAGTAAACCTTTCTTGAATATGGAGAGGATGATCCTCACACCATTGAGATCAAGTAGCAAGAGCATCAAGATATGCCTCTATTGTTGATTTGATCTCGTAGGAAAGAATACAACATGGCATGCTAGAAGTTGGCCCTAACATTTTTAAGACCAATTGACAAATTGTTATAAGCAAATGTATCCCAACGATTAACAAAATTCATTTTGTGTCGATCCTCTTATTAGAGTTGTATTTGATTATGGCGCAAGAAGTCATTCCTACATGAGAGAACTAACCTTCAACGCATTCATCAATTATCTAGTTAGTGAACGGAGTTGGATAATTATGTTTTGGATATGCTTTGTTCAAATCTATTATAATCAACACACACAAATACTACCCTATTTTTGGGTGACTAAAATGAGATTACATACTCATTCCGTCAAGGAAACCAAATAAATGAAACCAACCTCAAGCAATTTCCTAACTTCTTCCTTAATGATAGCTTCCTTGTGAGGGTCCATTGGTGAAAACTTCCACTAAATAGGTTTTTCCATTGTCATACACCTTTATCTCATGTTCTACAATTTGAGGGTCAATACTTGGCATTGCGTTGTATGACTAAGAAAATACATCACGAAATTCAGTAAATAGTCAACTGTATAGTTCAATTTCTTAAGGAAAATAGTCTGCATCTATTAGAATGTTTTGCAAGACATTTGGTTTTTGGAAATGTTGATGGAAATTGTCTTTAAGATGTTTTCTAAATTCATCTCAAAATAAACGTGATGTAACCTGATGATGGGATTGGTGCCATTCAACATTGCTAAAGGAAACAATGTTCTTAAAATTGTCATTGATGTGTTCCAAGCAAGAGAAACTGAAGATGATCGATGGTGAAGCTCATCCCAAGGATGTTCCTAAATCAATATGGCTTCTAAGATGGCCACATTAGAAGGCTTCATAATATCAAGGAGGTCAGAGGATGTGGACAACTAATAATGCTAGAGGGTAAAGAGTACTGATCAAGCTCCACATCCTATGGAGAATTGAATCATAATTAGCTAATGCCAACTAGGTCCTTTGGTAGGCAATCTTGATCATTGTGAGTGTCATATGTGTTTTATAAGAATCAACCTCTAATGAAAAGGGCACCACACAAAGATTGTAAGCCTCAAAAATTTTATTGCTAATAAAAAATATCATATTAGTAAGTTTGATAATGTAAACACTGTTTAGTGGAGGAAAAAAGAACATGCTTATTAGCTTAGAATCTTTAAACAACCCTATCACAAAACTATCATAATGTTGTAGAGTCACCCACTTATATTCTTAAAAATATGCATTGAAAAAATTAAAAGATAAAGGGAAAAATATATAAATTAGTATTTAATGTCACGTGATAGGATATATTATCATAATATTTGTTATGACTTTTTTATTCATATCAGATTTTAGAAATAGAATTTTTATTTACTATGAAACTTTAAATTATGATAATCTAAGGAATTTTAAATTTTAAATCATAATATTGTAAATATGTGTTAAATTATTATACTAGTGTTTAAATATATTTAGATTTATATATCATTATGTATTTATAAAAAAAAAATTATTATAAAAAAATATTTATCAAATTAATTTATTTTACTTTTACCAAAATAATAAATTTGTATTAATTACCTTTATCATATTTTATATATGTTTCTTTTAATACTCTAAGTTTCAAGATTTTATATTAGGTTTATTTATAAAATAAATCTTTAAAAATTGGATATACTGTTTTTTAGTTCTTTAATATTAAATAGTGATTGGATATACTGTTTTTTAGTTCTTTAATATTAAATAGTGATTTTCTATAATATGTATAGGAGAGGTCAAACGATATTTAGAGAAAGACATTGTTAATAATATTGCATAACTTAATAAAAGAGGAGATACCTCATCCCACAAACTAAGTTACATAAAAAGAAGCAACATAGAAAAGGTGAATTGAAGGGTAGCTTACATTAAGATATAAGACATGTGAGATAAAAGAGAAGAAAAGGAAGATTAATAAAGAAAAGAAATGTGAATGACTTAGGTATATTGAGGTCTCTAAGTTTCTAGATCATATTCTTATTGTTGATGTAGTTTTGGTGTCTAAGGAGTTTGAAGATTTTTTCATATATAGTAATCTCACAACTTAAAAATCATTTTAAAGGAATTTAGTGGATTAAAAAATTTAAATTAGTTGGATGTGAGATTTGTAAGATGGAGATTATTCTATATAGATCCAAAGTATAAAGTGAAGGTTAAAAAGGAATTGAACAAGTTACTATTTGACTAATGAAACTCCTTTATTCAATTTTCACTATAAGGAAAATGAATAGGAATATTTATACTTGCATGGAATTTTAAAGTCTCAAACAAGTGATGAAAATATCCCTGTCTATAGATTCATTCATAAAGGAATTTATTGAAATAGTAAAAAGAAAGATTAATACATTCCTTATTAAATGGAAAAATGAGATATAATGAAGTTTCTATTGGAGAGAAAGATCAGCTGTTGAAATGTTTGTGATCAAGTGGAGATAATATGCATATTAAAAGATGTTTGTTGGACTCATTAATGCACCAACAAGTTTTTCAAAGATATTACTAAATATTTTGTAAGGACTTAATGAATTAGTATTTAGAAGTGTACATGGATGATTGGGAGTTCCTTGTCTATATAAGCCATCATTTAGTAGACTTGAGAACGATGATGAAGAGGTGCAAGGAGATGAGAATGTTCAAGAATCTAAACAAGCTTCAATTTTTATATTGATTTGGGAAGCTACTAAGACACATCATTTCAAGGGATGGAAGGTTGGTGAATCTAAACAAGGTGCTATGAATCAAGGAGTTGGATTCTTTCTTGAACCTATTCAAGGTAGGTGTTTCATTGTGATAAGAAAATAAGTTAGACATGTTTTTGAAAAAGCACAAAGCATTCAAGTGGACAATTGAATGTGAAGTAACTTTTCAAACTTGAAAGGATAATTTTTTCCATATTCCTATATTTATTTCCCTAATTGAAATGAGGTTCTTCATTTCAATGGGCCCCTTAAAGAATTTTCATTGGATCTAACTTATGATAGATAAGGGATAAGGATGTGCATCATCTAATTTTTTTTCTCAATAGAAAAATAGTTCTAATAGAGAAGAGTTACACCATATTGGAGAAAGAAGTTTTATGTGTACTATATGCATTATAGAAGGTTTTTTGTTTCTTTGCTATGAACGAGTTCCATTTTTTGTGGATCATTGAGATTTGAAATAAATTGTGAGTAAGGTGATGTTGCTAGGAAGGAAAAGCATTTGGTTCATGTCATTATAAGAGAAAAAAAATTAATAATTTTTTCAAAAGAATGAAACACCATGTGGAACTAAACCAAATGTCTTGTATAGAAAACTATGACTAAGAGCAAGAAAGGGGAGGGCAAGTCTTGATGTGAGTCTATTTTTTGTATAGCAAGTCAATTTTTTGTATATAAATATCCTAGTTGATATATATAATGTTCTCCTTTGAAAATATAATGGATAAATCCCAAGGGATTAGTTTGATTGGTTGTCACGAATGTTGTTGGGAATTTCACAAATTTGTTCTAGCATGTGCCTCATCAAATCTGCCAAATTGAGGCACACAAACCTGCAACAATGGGCTTACTAAGGATGTTATCCATGAATGTGGAGAAGCATTCCTTAAGTTTTTATGTCACTTTTTTCCTCAAAGGAAAATTGAATGGGAAAGCACCGAATAAAATGCCTACAATATAGAGAAGAAGTTCAGTTAATAGAACAACAATATTGGAGCTTCTTTTATGTGCCTTGTGTAGAAATAAAATAAATGGAATATGTATCCCTCTATAAAACAAGAAGAATTCAATAATGTAAGCATATTGTCAAAGTCATAGGAGAATAATTTTATAAGACATAGAAAGTAAATAAGGTTTTATGTTTAGTACTATCTTGATTAGAAAATTTCAAGAAACATAGCCAAAAAGCATCTCACAGTGATAGGTGGGAAATTTTCATCCATTCACCCCATCTTGATGATGCAAATTTTTTAGCAATGGAACTTATAAGGCTACAATGGTCCAATCTCAACCATGAGAATGATGCATTCTAACTATGTCATTGTAGAAATCATCATCCTTAGACGAACCACAACATTGATATCAAATTTTCTATTTAAATATATGTTTTATAGGCTATATATTTAACTATATCACATTAGAAATAAAGGTTCATTTTAAAATGACTTTTTATCAAGGATTTCTTAAATATTTGAAACATTATGCATCCTCAAATAAGTCTATATCATGTAGGGTTAATAGGCAAGAAGTTGAGAGAATGAATAAGGTATTGGTAGGGATGTTAACAAATATTCAATATTTAAGGAGAAGATATTGAATGAATAATCGTCATGTTATAATCATTGAATAAGATGAAAGAGATAATATCTACTGCAATAACAATGGTTTTCAAATTGACTTGAAGCTTTATGGCTTATTTTAGACTATGGAGACATTTTTGGTAACCTTCCATGTTCTCATTCAATACAAATATACCTTGAATTAGAAGTGATTTAAACTCTAGTTTCACCAAAGAAAAATTTAAATATTGTGTGATAAACTTCTAAATAAACCATATCAAATCATGTTTATTTAAAAATTATCATCTATACAAAAAACATATAAATATTCCTAACCATACTTCTACTCTACAATGAAAAATTTAACTCCCTTTTGCTATTTTTTATCTATCACCTAGGTTGTATCTAATTATACTTTTTTAGCTATTCAATTTCCTCATCTTTATCTTTAAAAATATCAACTATATATCATACCAACACACTACTTTTTGCTATTCAATTTCATTATATATTGTACAAACACACTACCTTTTAGCTATTGAATTTCACCATATTCCTCTTTCTCCGACCTAACATCTCAATTATTAGTCCCTGCCATCTGGCAATGGCCAGGGACTATAGTAATTGAAATGGTAGTTATAAGCATTAGTTTCAACAATTCATTATAACAAATAAAACTAATAAGCAATGCTTTTAGGTGTAAGTGTATTTTCAACAGCACAAGTTTTATTATTTGGCCTCTTCTTGAGGCCAGAGGCTATAACCATATAATATAATCAACCTTTTGCTTCGCATTCTGAAATCAGGAAACTAATGTTAGCATTACCTGAAAGCATTAAATTTTTATGATTTAATGACTTGCCTATTGACTATATATTATTTCTAGCAAGGGACTATATCTTGGCTTTGCCAAGTGCACACCATGCACCTTCACACCATGCATTGCTGTCTTATAACTTCCACATGCACACCATGCATTTCCACCTATGTGTTATAGTTCCAGTTTCGTGTAATGCTCAACAGCGTTCACTTTTCTTGTTCTTCACTCTTCTTGTTCTTCAGTCTTATTCAGGTGGATAGGCTTCAGGCGGCGGCTTCTTCAAGTGCCCAGGCTTCAGGCAATTGAATCAAGAACTATGGTCTAATGTTATAGTTCCAGGCCTTCACTTTTCCTGTTCTTCAGTCTTATTCAGGTGGATAGGCTTCAGGCAGTGGCTTCTTCAAGTGCCCAGGCTTCAGGCAATTGAATCAAGAACTATGGTCTAATGTTATATTTTCGGGCCTTCACTTTTCCTGTACTTCAGTCTTATTCAGGTGGATAGGCTTCAGGCGGCGGCTTCTTCAGGTGCCCAAGCTGGCTTCTTCAGGTGCCTAGGCTTCAGGAAATTGAATCAGGAACATCAATCGGCCTGCATAGCTTCATCAATCTACCTGCACAACTTCATGAGGTACAATTCTGAAATTAATATAAATTACAAATTCTGAAATAAATTTAAACTATAATAAACAATAAATTACAAATTCTGAAATGAATTTAAACTACAATAAACAATAAGTAGCAATAAGTAATTCAAGCTGTTACTAAATTGCTAAGAAAATGGTGGTTATTGAATAGAGCTCCAATTTTTTCTTACTTGCAAATTTCAGATGTTTTGAATCATTTCAAAGACCAAATTGGGCAGTTTGATTGCATTGCTAGTCAGAGAGAGGATGAGATGAGATTTGTATTTAATTAGAGTTGTATTTAATTTATATCCCTTTTTTCATTGCCTTTCCAGGAGAGAAAGTCATGGACGAGGCTAAAACTTTTGCTGAAACTTTCTCTACGAAATATTTAAAAGAAGCAGAACTCTAGGAAGATTCAATTTTTTGGAAATGGGAGTTTCGGAAGTGTTTGGAAAACTCTATAGCATAATCCAGTACTGTTATCCAACTTACTGATAGATTTTCTGTTTTTTCGAGTGACATTGGCATTTGAGAATTACCCCATTATCGATTATCATTTTTCATTTTTCATCCAGAAATTAATATATCAGTCAAGTCATATATGAGATTACAATCTTCTTTCATGTATCATCTATGAAAAAAATAGATCAGCTACAATGACTGCTGCATAAAACATTTTATCTACTTAAAAGATTAAGACGGAAATTAAAATTTTAAGTCAGAAATTGCTAACTTAGGTCTTTTTAAGAGAAATTGCTAATTAGAAAAAACAACACTCTGTTGAATACTTGTTTAGAGAATTGCGAATTATGTTTGTTCATTTCTCTGCTTGGACTGAAGCAAAACATCAAAAAAGACATCAAATACTGAAACAAAACATCAAACAAGACATCAAAGAGTGAGGCATTAAAAAAGGTTGTAGAATTTCGTATAGATACTTCTTTGATTCAACAATTTGTCTGGTGTCAAGATTTTCCTCAGTGAAGGTACCGTGTTGGGTCCGCTTCCTTCCGGCTTACCATGTCTGCTGGTCCTTCTCCTTCCTCACCAAATAGCCAGAATATATAAACAGTCGCATCATCAAGTTGCATTTTTGTGTAAGGATTCCCATTAACAGTTTCATCATATGTATCATCGCGCGTGGCCTCCTGCTGCTCTTTAGGCGAAAAAACTTTCCTAGTTGACGCTCAGTTGACAATGTTGGTTAGGACGTTGAGACATTATTAGGCAAGCCCTACGCCTCAGGGGAGTGATGCCCAAGGGGAAGCACAACCTGACAGGAACGATTTCTCACGTGACATAGGCAAGTTAGGAGGGAAACACCAACCACCGAGGACTGTCTGCAGATACACCGTGAGGCTAGGACCAGTATACGTGTTTAAGGCAAGCAAAACACAGAATATAATCAAAAGTTGTGATTGTTCAAATCTGTGATTGAGCACTTCAACAAAGCAACCCTAGTCTCTAACACTCGTTCACTGCCTCATCATCCATGGATGCATCTTCCTTGGAAGGCAATCCAATCCAAATATCAGAGTGCTTATCTGGAACTTCCCTGAGAATATTCGTGCCTTGTAGAGGTCGCTAAAACTCAATTCTTTAACTGAATAGTTTTGTGGAAGATTCTCAAAGGTGACAAGTGAGCTGCATGCAAGCTCAGGGGACTATTCAATTGACTAACCGGACTACGCAATGACACATTTTCGAAGTGCTCTACTCACATACCAATTTCCGTAGAATGAATGTATTTATATGACGTGATGGTGGAATTGTAAAACAAGTTCCTATTCTAGGAATGCATGGAAATATTGTTAATTATGACCACAGTTCCATCACATGAGATTTAGCAGGGGATTAAAAGTTTCATAGTTATTTTATATTAATGCGTGGAAATAAAAAATATATAGGCATAAATTTCAACTTGAATTAATACTTTGTTTAATTATTCACATATTATAAGAAAATCAAAATGTATAAATTTCTTAACTTTCTTAGGTGCATTTATAAATTTGTCGTCCACTTTGAGAGAAAATTCCAGGAAAAGACTCAATATCATACTTTCTCAACATGGCTAGCCAACCTTAATTAATGAAGTGACCTATCTAACCTAATATGGCAACTTGCCAAAACACTGGGCGATATTATAGTGAAACAGGGGTAAGATCGTGTATCTAGAATACGTGGGAACAGTGTGTTTGGATCCTTGGTCAACCTGGACCATTAATCCTCCATGCAAAAACTCATTGAAATAAATCATCTCAAATAAGTGCAACCTGGCCCTTATAATAAATCTGTTGTCACTTGTGAATGTAACTTCATACAAATGGTAAACTAAATGTACTATATATTATTGGTAGTTATAAGCATTAGTTTCAACGATTCATTCAATTGGTAGTTATAAGAATTAGTTTCAACCTAAGTCACCGGATTCGTCCTAAACCCCTACGAATCCCGAATCCAGCGAATCCGACACGATTCGGTCTGGATTCGTGTCCAAATCATATGACACGTCGTGTACATTTCCAACATGTCGAATCCGAGGTCGTGTCACGATTTTCAAAAGCGTGTCGCGATTTTTGGGACGCGTGTCCTGTTTCCAGGACTCGCTAAGCTCAGTGCGGGAAAAAAAGGGCGTGTTTTCTCATTAATATTTTCATTTGGCAAGTGATTTGTGCTGTTGCAGCAAGGAGTAGAGCATTTTGGCAACTTCATGATCAAGTCTAGGCCCTAGTATTGATATGCTATTCATGGTAATGTTAAATTCTTAAAGTAAAAGTGACATTCTCCTTAATCTTCATTTTCATCCTTTTACTTAAATTTTAAACATTACCATGAAATGACTCAGGATGTTTGAGAGTGGTTCTGGCTCATTGGATTTCATATGGAGAAAGTAGAATTTTAGATTTCATTCAAAATCCAGTAGACTTATCAGTTTTTCAGGATTTTAGGATTGGTGGATTGCAATGTTTCCATTGAATTTTGTCATGTATTAGGGTATGGAACTCATATTTAATCAAGAGCACCAAACCAAGAGCTTCTGAATATGTCGCTCCCGCTCCCGTTTTCACTCCCGCTCCCCACTTTCGCTTGCGCTCCCAAGTAACACTGCTCCTGATAATATGGGTCTGGACACCACTGTTGAGTTGGCATTGGCCAACATGGATCTCAATGATCCAGTGCTAGAGCCTGTTAGATTTGATGACTTAGAGGGGTCAACCTCCATACTAACATGTAGAGGCGACTATGAATACAGGGGAGGAGGAGGATGCAGAGGAGAGCAGTGGGGACCATGATGATGGGGACAGTGATGTTGATTGATGTCTTGAGGCTTGTATACTTGTAGTTGTTTTATATTTTCTATTTCTATTTGCCATTGGCATTGCGCCAACACTACCTATGTAACACATCTTGATTTGATGACTTAATGAGAAAACTACAATTGTCAGTGTGTTTATCTTACTATCTTGTAGTTGTAAGTTGTCTTTCAGTTATGAATTATGAATCATGATTTAAATTTTTAAATATTTATCATTTATGTGACTAGTACCAGTGACATTTATTTCAATTTTGTATGTACTATGCATGCTAATAGCTATAGATGAAGATCTATGTTTGAAATCAATAAATTTGTATCATTAATTAAAATTTGTGTAAGAAATATGATAATATATAATTTTTAATATATATATATATATATATATATATATAAATATATAAATTAATAAAAAAATTATATAACGTGTCCTATCGTGTCCTGTTCTGGGGGTCAGCGTGTCCTAATCCGACACCACGAATCTCAAATCCTACGTGTCCCGAATCCCTGTGTCAGGTGACTTAGGTTTCAACGATTCATTCAAATACTTGCTGATGCGTGAAGATATGCGTTCATGTCCGATATAAAAACTGTCCGATAATAAAAACAGTCAGCTGAGAAGAGAATGCTTGGATATGTGGTCATGTGTGATATAAAAACACCCAACTTAGAAGAGAATGTTTTCCTGTTTTTAACTTGTTACAAAATTCAGCAGAGGCCATTGTTAAGGTTCATCGTGATGGGCCGCAAGAGCCTCCCTGACCCTGTTAGATTATCATAAACTTAAACAACGATTCTGCATGCGGAAAGAACTGAAAAGAATCGTTGAAACTTAATGCCCAGGGATACGAATTACCTCCAGCCATTGGTGATGTATTGATGCAGGCCACAGTCCACTTGCTTCTTCTTCAGCACTCCAGCTTCAATCCAAGCAAAAGAAAAAAATACAAAACTCTAAAGGCACTTCCAAGCTCTACTATCTCAGCTAGATGGTGTAAAACTGAAGGGGATTGAGAGATGAGCTTGGGGGCCAAACAGATGAACCTATAGCTAAGCTTCCATCAAGCTTCTAATAGCTATGTGTTAGATGTCCCACAAATCAAGGCAGAGAACTCGAATCAAACTGATGGACCACTTTAGTAGCTCCCAATTATAAATTTAGTAATTGCAGTTGATTTTCTTAACTTAAGGAAACTACTGCAGTTGGTTTCCATAAGTTAAGGAAAGACTGCAATTCCATAATTGTAGGCGGCAATT
Source organism: Pinus tabuliformis (assembly GCA_031772625.1). Lineage (NCBI taxonomy): Eukaryota > Viridiplantae > Streptophyta > Pinopsida > Pinales > Pinaceae > Pinus > Pinus tabuliformis. Next base: position 226,966,710 of record CM062813.1, read on the forward strand.
GTGTAAAATTAATGGAGCTAACATTCTCCCACTTGGTCCATACTTCCAAACTTAATGTCTCAACTTAAAAACCATTGGTAATCTGTATTAAGTAATAGATACATGAATCATGGCGATAAGTCCTCTAATGACGAGTATTATCTTCCATGTATTACTATGCATTTATTCTTATTATAATTTATGTGGCAACAATATCTTAATGAATAAACCTTATGTTTATTCTTGGTCCTTCTTAAATGAATTTTCTCAAATCAACTTAAAGTGCACATAAATATGAGAAAAAACATCACAATAATTAATAATTTCATTAAAATAACATTGTCCATACAATGAAAAACTACATAATGGAACCAAGTCCCATATTCAATACATGATCCTTGAATTTAAACGGTGGCATGCCCTTAGTCAAAGGTTCAGCGATCATTAACTCAGTGCTGACGTGCTCAATGACCACTTTCTTTTCTTTAACACGTTCCCTTATAGCTAAATACTTAATGTCGATGTGTTTATTTCGACTCCCACTTTTATTGTTTTTAGCCATAAAAACAGCAGATGAATTATCACAATATATTCTCAATGGCTTAGAGATAGAATCCATAATTCTAAGCCCAGAAATGAAACTCCTAAGCCATACACCATGTAAAGTAGCCTCAAAACAGGAGACGAACTCGGCTTTCATAGTGGAAGTGGCAATCAAGGTCTGCTTGGCACTCCTCCATGATACAGCTCCACCGGCCATCATAAAAATGTATCCTGATGTTGATTTGCGTGAATCAACACATCCAGCAAAGTCAGAATCTGAGTAGCCAATTACTTCCAAGTTGTTCGTCCGTCTATACATAAGCATGTAGTCTTTGGTTCCTTGAAGGTACCTCATTACCTTCTTTGCAGCTCTCCAGTGGTCTAAACCTGGATCACTCTGATATCGTCCCAACATTCCCACAATAAATGCAATGTCAGGTCTTGTGCAGATTTGAGCATACATTAGGCTTCCGACAGCAGAAGCATATGGAATGTTCTTCATTTGTTCCCTTTCAAAGTCGTTCTTCGGGCATTGGTTCAAATTGAACCTATCACCCTTCACAATGGGAGCTACACTTGGTGAACAATCTTTCATCCGAATCTCTCTAAAATTTTATTAATATAGGTTTCCTGTGACAGACCCAAGATACCTCGAAATCTGTCTCTATGGATCTTAATGCCAATGACATAAGATGCCTCACCCATATCCTTCATATCAAAATTTTTAGAGAGGAATTGTTTCACCTCATGTAGCAAACCCTTATCATTGGTTGCTAGCAAAAGGTCATCCACATATAAAAAAGAAAAAAAATTTACTCCCACTAACTTTTAGGTATATACATTGATCCATAATGTTTTCTACAAAACCAAAAGAAGAAATTACATTATGGAATTTCAAATACCATTGGCGGGATGCTTGTTTTAAACCATATAATGACTTCTTGAGCTTGCAAACCAATTGCTCACCATCACTAGAGGGGAATCCTTCAGGTTGTTTCATGTAAACCTCCTCCTCTAGCTCTCCATTAAGAAAAGCCATTTTCACATCCATTTGATGCAACTCCAAGTCAAGATGGGCTACTAATGCCATAATAACGCGCAAGGAATCTTTCTTAGATACAGGAGAAAAAGTCTCCGTGTAGTCGATTCCTTCTTTCTGAGTGAATCCCTTAGCAACAAGTCTTGCCTTGTATCTCTCAATGTTGCCCAATGAGTCTTTCTTTGTCTTAAAGACCCATTTACATCCAATGGCTTTTGCACCATTAGGAAACTCAACAAGATCCTAGACTTCGTTACTCTTCATGGAATTCATCTCTTCCTCCATGGCATTGTACCATAGTTCTGATTCTTTGCAACTCATGGCTTGTGAAAAGGACTCGGGATCATTTTCGGCTCCAATGTTGTAGTCAAATTCTTGTAGATACACAATATAATCATTAGGAATTGCTGATCTCTTTGGTCTAGTAGATCTTCTTAATATTGTACCATCATCTTCCTGAGAAGTATGTGGTTCAACTTGTTGTTCAAAGGTTCTTGGCAACTCTTGAACTCCTTGATCTACTAGAATATCGTCAGCAGCTTGTGGAACTTCAACAATTGGTTGTTCAACACCAGTTTATACTTGAGGGGCGCTATGAATAATAACCAATCTATCACTTGAAGTGGAAGGTTGAGATTCTGAATGATCCTTCTCAGAAACTATGTTTCTGGTTTGATCGCTCCCACTGATCAAGTCATTTTCAAGAAACTTTGCATTTCTTGATTCCACAATCCTAGTGCTGTGAGATGGACAATAAAATCTGTAACCTTTAGACCTTTCAGCATATCCAATGAAATACCCACTAATGGTCCTTGGGTCCAGCTTCTTCTCTTGTGGACTATAAATTCTCACTTCAGACGGGCATCCCCAAACGCGCATATTCGCAAACTCGGTTTCCAACCTTTCCATAATTCAAATGGCGTTTTAGGAACTGCCTTGGTTGGAACTCGGTTTAATATATACACTGCCGTCTTAAGTGCTTCAGTCCACAAGGATTTAGGAAGATTGGAGCTGCTAAGTATACTCCGCACCATGTCCAATAATGTTCGATTTCTTCTTTCTGCTGCTACCCATTCTGGTCGGTGAACCAGGCATGGTGTATTGGGCAACAATCCCATGCTCTTGAAGAAACTTAGCAAATGGCCCAGGTGCTTGTCCATCTTCTGTGTATCTACCATAATATTCTCCACCTCTATCTGCTCTCACGATCTTAATTTGCTTGCTGCATTGTTTCTCTACTTCAGCCTTAAAGATCTTAAAGGCATCTAATGCTTCGCTCTTTTTATGAAGCATGTAGAGATACATATATCGTGAGTAATCATCTATAAAGGAGATGAAGTATCTCTGACCATGTGAGTCCATGTCTGGACTACATATATCAGTATGTATGATTTCTAATATGTCTGAACTCCTATTGGCACCTTTCTTTGACTTGTTGGTCTGCTTTCCCTTTATGCAGTCCACACAAGTCTCAAATCAGTAAAATCTAGAGTATTAAGTATTCCTCCATTTACCAACCTTTTAATTCTTTCTATGGAGATATGACCTAGTCTCCGGTGCCATAATTTAGAGGAATCTTCATTAATAACACATCTTTTAGTGCCAGTGTGAACATGCATTGAATCATATGTGACATTGTTTTGTAAATTAATGCAGTAAAGACCATTAGACAAAATACCATTCCCAACATAATCAGATTTATAGAATAGATTGAAAGATTTTTCTGAAAAGTTTAAGGAATATCCAAAAGGTACAAGCCTTGAAACTGAAATCAAGTTTCTAGAAAAACTTGGAACATAAAAGGTCTTTTCTAACTCCAAAACAAACCAATACTTAAAGTTAAATAACATGTTCCTATAGCTTCTACATGCGAGCCCATCTTGTTTCCTGATAAGATGCTTTGCTCACTTCCCACTGGCTTCCTTAGGTTCTGCAAACCTTGCAAGGAATTCGAAATGTGAATTGTTGATCCAGAATCAATCCACCATGTGTTAATATTAATGTTAACCATATTAGATTCATAACAAACAAATGAGATTATTTCCTTAAGTTCGGGAATGTCACAACGAATTTCAGAGAAATTTGCAGGTTGTACTGCTGCATCAAACACAGAATCACATGCTTATGTTAAAATTGAGGCTTAATAACTTCATGTTTTACCAATGTAAATCATTCTAAAAAGAACTGAATCAAATGACATAAAAATTGCCTCTGGGCTAAATTTTAAATTCAAAACAGATTCAATAAAACTTTATGATAAAACTATATATTAATTCATAACTCCTGTGGTAGGTTATGAAATTTAATCCTAATAATTACATAAATATAATAAAGATTCTGTGGGATAAAATTTTATTATATTCAGTGAAATAAATACAAATTAAATGTCCTAAATAATCTTTATGTGATCTAACCAAACAAAAAATATAATTTTATTTAATTAA